>CP106733.1:34061263-36876263 GCA_025506655.1 Gossypium rotundifolium
ACGTTGAAGGGGGTTCAGATGAAGAAGAAGAAGATCTACAATTCAGAGCGTACTCGCCTTCAACCCACATACATATTTTCGATATATTGACAGATGATGTGTTAGAGTTTCCAGAACTACCACACAGAATGTGTGACCATATATGTTCGACATTGGATTCGGGTGTTTTGGAAGTTGGTAAGGAGTTTTCCAGTAAGGATAGTTTTTTTGGTGCTTTGAAACAGCATAACATCAATCACGAGGTTAACTACAACGTGGTTAAATCAAAATCTAAGAAGTTCAAGGCCAAGTGTACAATGCAAGACAGTACATGTTCATGGAAAATAATGGCTTCTTTAAGGAAAAAGGCAAGCTTGTGGGAGATAAAAAAGTACAAAGGTCCACATCGGTACAGTATCACTGGGTGTTTAGGGTTTTAAATAATAATGTTATTACTTAATGTTGCATTATTTAACGTACTTCATTGACAGGTGTTTCACAATATCATCCCAAGATGGATTCAGGCATGATAGCTAGCTTAATACTACCGGTTTTGAAAGCGGATCCCAGTACTTCTATGTCACGCATAATTGCCAGTATCCGTAACCAAATGAGGTGCACGCCCTCTTACCGCAAGGCTTGGGTAGCTAAGCAAAAGGCGTTGAAAAAGATGTATAGTGGGTGGGACGCTTCATATAATGAGGTTTGGCAGTGGTGTCAGGTGCTGGAGAGGTATGTCCCAGATTGCATAACAGATCTTGAAACGGTTCCTGCATACTACAACGATCGATTGCTCTGTGGATGCCAAGTGTTCAAACGTCTGTTCTGGAGTTTTAAGCAATGTCAAGATACATTTGTGTACTACAAGCCATTGGTACAAATTGATGGTACATTTATGTATGGTAGATATATCCATCGGCTATTGTTTGCTGTGGCATAGGATGACGGTGAGAGAATTCTTCTAATTCCGTTTGCAATAACACCAAGGGAGTCAGCTGATGACTGGAATTTCTTTCTTTCTAGGTTAAGGAGGCATGTATGCCCCCAACCTGATATCTACATTATATCGAATTGGGGCACTGGAATTCTAGCCGCAATTAAGCGGCATGAAAGCCTATGGGATCGCACACACTATTGGTATAGGCACGTTGCGTCCAACTACTACGGGCAATATCTGTCTACGATTGAATGAAAGAAAGTGACCAACATGGGTATTTAATCTCTATTAATACACTTTCGGTTGTAATATTCAATTTATTCTGAATGGAATATTGGTATGTAATTTTTGCTATCAACTTATATTGGCAGGGTACGAGATCAATAAGGATCGTTTTCATGAGATGTTGGGGATTTTACGTTCAGTTAATGATCAAGGCACAGACTACCTCTGTAACATACCCTTCGAACAGTGGACACAAGCATTCGACGGCGGCCAACGATATGGTCATATGACCACAAACTTGGCTGAATACATAAATTCTGTTCTAAAAGGAACGCGTCATTTACTGATAACCTCGGTTGTGCGAAAGACATATTTTCGTTTGGTGGCACTTTTTCCAAAGCGAGCAACGAGTTATAAAGGCCAAATGCAAGGAGACCATGTATGGTTACCGAAGGTATTGCAAGAAATTAACAAGGTGAAGGCGCGAGCCAACACGATGCACACTGTGTCACAATCGTGACAACTTATGGTTTCGTGTGACGGAGTTTGACAGATTGACCCAATGTATTACCAGCGGGCAATATCGTGTACACCTGATAAATAAGACTTGCGACTGTGGGACGTTTGACGCACTTCGTTATCCATGCGCTCATGCAATTGCAGCTTGTCAGAATCTCCGTTTGAATCCCATGAGATATGTCGATGAAGTGTATAAAGTAGAAAACATGTACAATGTGTGGAGACATGTATTCCCACCGGTCCCAGATGAACGTAAGTGGCCGTTTGTATCGCTTGCTCTGTTTAAGTTGTTACCAGATAGAGAATTGCGTCGCAAACTAAAAGGTCGATCTTGCTCGAGTAGAATACGTAATAATATGGATATCTGGGAAAGAATGAACCAACAAAAGTTGTGTGGATGGTGTAGGAACCTAAGTCATACAATTTGATCACGTCCAAACCGAAATAGTTGATAATTGCTGTAATGAAACGATGTTGCATTATTTCTATTCCGCCTTATTCAAAAGAACTTATATTTTATTAAAATTATAAAATAAAAAAATTAATTTACTATTAAAATATAAAAAAAAAACTTCTTTTTTATTAAATGAAATAATATAGAACAGCGTCTACAAATATATTAAAAACAAATCAATGTATATACCGGTCAGAATCAGTGCCACATGGGAGTGGACAACGATTATGCGCTGGATTTCTCCTTGGTTGCTCCGGCGGGGGTTGTGGTTGCTCCGGTTGTGGGTGTTGAGAGGATGACCCACCTTGGTAGAATAAAGAATGTTGAGGTGTTTACATCACCCACGGCAGAGGTGTTTGAATCCCATAAGGCGATGGGGAATGGTAATGAGATGAGCTCCCCGACAGTGCATCGTGCGATCCCTCCGGCGACGATGGCCTATATATCATCGGTTGAGTCAGAATCATCGAGAAAGGAGATGCACCGGGCCATGCATTTCAACCTGGCATAAGACTGGGAAAAGGAAACATATATAGGTTAGGATACATATAAGGGCTAGGATACGCACCTGGCATAATCTAAAGTGGCTGTGATATGGGTGTCGTAGGTTGAGGCATTGGGCCCGGTGATTGTATGGGCGTTGTTGATGGGCCAGGTGATTGTGTAGGCGCTGTTGATAGGCCCGTGCCGTCATCCCTTCTCCTTAGATTTAAAGGGCCCCGTAGTTCCCTTTCCACAAGGATTTATCGACGCCTCTGCTCTTCTGACAGCAAATAAGGCTTGCCATGGATCCTAAACAATGGCATGTAATCCGGGGTGCACGTTAACTCTGAGACAATGATCGATTCGCGATTAGGTATATGATCGTACCAATTTTCCCAAATTTTGATATATTGCGACCAGAATAACGACCAATTCGTATTTGTTAGTCGTAAGTCGATTTTGTGCTACTCATCGAGCACCTCAGGTTTCTAAAGAATCGGTTGTCGGAATCCAAATTGTCGCAACACTCTATCTGTCTGGTGCATCTCAACAGTAGTATAGTTGACTAATGGGACCTTAACATGCCAAATGTTCAGATTTTGAAAGAATTCTTCCAAATTACAACCCGTATTGCCGGATCCTCTTATGTTGTCCATTGAAACTATATGAACGGGATAAAAATATTAGTTATATACATAATACTAAATACTAAATATGAAACAACTATTTTATGTATATATATTTTATTTAATACTTACTTGCGCTTCCGACCGTTGGTCTAATAGAAGCCGTATATCTTCAAGAGCGGTAGCTATTCCAACATAACTCGCCGGATGGTTCCACCTAATTAAATAAATTTTCAGCATACAATTTTATTTTAAATCTATGGAATAATTGTAAAATCAAATAAAAATTTTACCTTGTTATAAGTGGGAATGTATATGGGTGGTTCACTCGAGGACGTAAAAATAGAAAGAGAAACTGAGACCATGATTGTAGTAGTGATAGGCAACCTCTAATTTTTGCTTTATTTGGTGGCGTCGCCCGCACATATTCCGATACAATGTTGCCAACACGACAAACCCCCGACTAAGTTCGCTAGCTGCTCTAAAATCAACGAGTTTCAGCAGTCACCTCAGATGTACGAGGTTTCGTGACAAGTCTGGCATCAAATAACCTCCAATCATCTAAAGGATGTATGCCCAAGCATATCGTATTCTTTCTAATTCAGTCGAATCATTCCCCGGCTTCGGGAATGTGTCTCGTAACCAGCTCATCTTGACCAGACCTCCGTAAATATTATCTGAAATCGCACCCAAAAGATTCTAGCATATGACTCCCAAATCAGCAGATTGAACGTACCCGGTGAGTGCGGCCCCATCCACTGGCAATCTTAATTATAACTGGACGTCCTCTAAAGTGATAGTACACTCTCCGCATGGAAGATGGAAAGTGTGCATCTCCGGTCTCCACTTCTCTATTAACGCGCTGATGATTTTCGGTCCAACTTGCACCTCCGGCCTATAGTGGCCGCGTGCCAAAAACCCGCTTCCCTCAAGTAATTTTTTAGCAAAGGTGATGGCAGACCAGACATGTTACGAATATAACATTGTAACACTCGATCTACAGATTGTTATAAAAATTATAAAATACAAATTAATTAAAATTACATAAATAAAAAATATTAAATAATATTCAAAATTTAAAATAAACCGTTACCATTTTCATTTGTTCGACAGAGATATGTTTATGATTGAGACGAATTAATCCCCCGGCCATTGCTAACACGATCAAATATTTTTGAAATTATAAAAAAAACTAATTTAGAAAAAAAAATAAAAGTAAATAACTAATTATAAAGAGCTTTGAGAAATTTAATAAGAAATTTGAGAGCTCTAGGGAGAAATTGTAGAGAATTTTTGCTAAATTGTTAAGAAATTTTGTGTGAAAATAATAGAAGATGAGGGGGTTTTTATATATATTTTTTACTGTTGGAATCCCCTCCAACGGTCAAAAAAATTTAGCTATTGGGGTTGAAAATCACTTGACAAAGCACGCCCTAAGGGAGTGTTTATTGTCACGTCGAGAAAACGTCTTGTGCTGCCACGTCAGGCTCGTTTTGCAAAAAAATGACCATTTTCGGTAAAAAACGTTTTAATCGGCCCATTTCCGTAAATTTGCTTGGAAATAGGCCTTTTTGGGTAATTTAGTCTATTCATTGGTTCAGATGTACCAAGATAAATTTTAATATACTTTAAATTTTAATAGTTATTAGAAATAGATTTCTACTTTATTTATACTTCTTATGTCTATAAATAGAAAATTTGGAGAAGCTTTGTAAATATTCCGATTGATCAATAAAATATGCTCTCTCTCTCTCTCTCTTTGCTCTCTTATATTCTTTGTTCTTTATTCTCTCTGTCTATTTATTTTATAACAAATATGATTTATTAGAACGTAATTTTTGTTTTACTTGATAATTTTATAACATGTAATGAGTCTTTGTATTCTTTCCAAATTTGCAATTTAATCCTTATGCTTTTATTTCTAAGAATTTAATCATTTTACTTTTTTATTTCAAAATTCAAGTCTCAATATTAAGATTATTTTATTAAATTGTGGTTCATTAGAACATCATTTTTTTAGTTTTATTGCTACGGAATGATTTTCTTCTTCAAAATGCCATACCAACAAATTTAAAAACAAAAGTTTAGGGTAAGCTACATTAAGGTCACTAAATTATTAGTAAGTTTACGTTTTGATCACTCAGTTTCAAAAATTTACAAAATGATCATTGAACTATTTGAAAATTTTCATTTAAATACTATGCTGCTAAAACGTTATTATATGTCATTCTTTATTCGCACTGCTTGCTCCTACCGAAAACTCTTCTTCCCCTTATTTTCTACAATTTGATTTTTTTTCATGAAATGCTAGTAGTTTGCAATCATTTTAAAATAATTTTCAAATGCACAATGCAAAATTTCGATTTAAAATAAATCATGAGTCTATCATTATGTTGGGTTAATCTCATCAATATATATTAAAAACGAGATGCCATTTTGAAATAGAGTAAGTCAAAATTTTTATCTTTTCAAATTAAACTCGGTATTTTTGTTATTCTTAAATATTTTATTTTAAATAAAAAGCGTTTACTCTAAATATATATAAATTAATAAATTTTAATTTTAAATCACAATAAAATATTGAATTGAACTCGTATTTTTTAAATTTAAGACAATACATGTCTAACAGGGTACCCATTTTGGGCATCGCAAAGGTGCTAAAAACTTATCACGCGTAATCGAATTCTGAATTTAAATTTTTTCTAAACTTTAATGCAAACCCAAAATTGTCTTTTTTAAAAGAATCTTAAATTTTCATTTTAAAAATTGATTTTATAGGTGGTTGATCGCGCCTAGCCAAAATAGATCTATGAAGACGCCTATTTTTTTTATAAAATCGTGTGTTTTGTCAAAATCAATTTTTTCTTATTTTCAATAATTTGTCAAGCTAATTTTGAATGTCAACCGAAAAAGGGTCACAACTCATGGTGAAGAGAGAAAAGATCTGCAAGCCCCCTACACATAAAACCTACCAGAACAAAAAGGTTCTGAAATTATTGTCAAAAATTCTTTTTTTTTTTTGGCTAAACTACACCCTAACAGCAACGCAACTAGCGCGACTTGAACCCAAGCCACACTTAGGACAATAAACACTCTGATCACCAGGCCAACACACAGGGTTTATCAAAATTTCATTACATCGAATAAAAATCAATATTTGAAATAAAAGGAAATTGATTAGTTAATCAGAAAACAATTACTAAAAACAAATGAAGGTTTTGGTTATGGGAAAGTAGGAACGTGCAATCAATTGATTCAATCGGTTTGGTGTGAAAAACCCAACCAAATCGACTTACCTTTTTTGAAGAAACCAAAATTAGATTGACCTTTTGAAAAAAAAACCCGAAAAAATTGACCGACCAATTTTGGTCAGTTTAGTCAATTAACCAACCAAGCCGAGTTCGATTTCCTTCATTAATTTTTTTTTCCAAACTTGATAAAATGTTAATAGCAATAAACAAAGCAATTGGGTTATGAACCCTAACTCTAAGCTAATCACGCCCACTTCGGTCAATCAATTTTCCTAGGGTTTTAGTTACCAGCCATGCTAGATACAGATAATCCTACCTAATTATCAAACATTCAAACAATGAAAAATAAAAGAAAAGGGATGAGAAATTCTTAAGAATCTGATGAATCCAAGAGTTATGATTAATGGAATGGCCACATTAACCCAAAAACGGTGTTGACTATCGATTTGGATTGAAACATAAACAAAAATAAAATAAAAGAGAACAATGAATAAAGTTGAAAATAACTTTGATTAAAAACTCAAAAGTAATTGAACAAGAACTAAGAAAAATCTAAAATATAATTAAACTACTAGCTAGAACCCTAAAACGAACTCCTTAAATTGATGTTTTGAGCTAATACATATAGTCTCAATGTATTATGACCTAATTAGGTCGATTACAATCTAGTTTACAAGTTAATTAAGTTTGTACGGATGGAAACATTCTTGTAGAATTTTTAGCTTGTCGAGTCGAATGTCACGACATCTTCTAGCCAATGTCGTGCCTTTGCGGGCAGACTACTCGATCTCTAGGATTGGGTTGAATGTTGGAACTTTGCTAACCCAGTGTCACGACTTTGTGTCTAGTAGCTTGCCTCGTTGAATTTGGTTGGAAATTTGGCTACGTATTGAGGCAGCTTCCAATCTTGCGACTTTCATCTTGAATGTTGCGACATTTAAGTTAGAGCACTGACTCCTTGGTTTAGGTTGTTATCCTGCACACTCGATTAACTTGTTAGTTCCTCTTTAGGCCCAAATCGACCTAAAATGTCATAAAACATCATAAAAGCTCAATTTATTCAATCTAAACTAAAACTAAATATTTCTCAAGATATATGCAAATAACATAAAAAAAAGTACTTGAATGAAAGCTCCTTAAGTAGTGAAGAGAGCTTAATTTGCCATAATAAATTATGGGAGATCATTCTCCTACATTTGCTTGTTTGACATGGAACATGTTACTCTAACTCTGTCTAATTGAAAGAGATTACTATTGCTTGAAATGTGTTCTTTTAAAAAAAATGGAAGGACACATTCATGGATGACTTAAAATGCAAAAAACTCAAGTACCTTAAAGCAAAAAATGCAACACTTAGATCGAGCTATTGTGACTTTTGGTTTGGCACAAAATCAGATTGTGGGGACTGGTGAACTTCGGTTTGGTGCAAGGACAATCTGTGATGAGTTTGTGACCAGTAAACTTTAGTTTGCCACAAAATCAATTTGTGGTGACTAGTGGAGCCTTTGTGAGGATAGGTGCAGGCGTAGAGTATAACACCCCTATACCCGACCCGATCGTCGTGTCCAAACTGTGGAATGTCACGACCATTATCAATGAAACTAACATCACATAAACATCATACAACCATTCATACATGGAATTAAGTATGAAACACATACATATTAGGCTACATAATAATTTTCAGGTCCAACACGAGTTTACGAAAGCTCTTTTTCTGACCCGAGGGTGAATTATTTTAAAAATCTCAGTTCGACGTCATGGTTTCATGGTTTCCATGTCGCAACATCACCAACTTAGTGAGTCACATCACGACTACAGGTATATCGATGTCGCGACTTCACTCTCTATCGGCCTATGTCACGATATTGGGGGTTCGAGGTTGCGACATTGCCCCTGTTTTGGAAAAAATCTCATTTGGTGCCAATTCACTTGCTTTCAAACCAACATCAAATGATTTCATTCAACTTTCCACAAACCATTGTACCATTCTAATCTAAACATTTCAAGCATTTAGTCATCTAAACCAACTATTCAATATCATACAATTCAACCATACAACATTTAGGCACATTCCATTCCATATCAAGTATCCATACCCAAAACACTTCACTAACCAATTCAAACAGGTTTCATTATGCAAATTTAGGGGTAAAAAAACTCAATGAAATTGGCATGAATTAGCCAAAACATACATTAAGCTATGAATCATACTTAACATTCAACTTACCATTTCTAATCAATCTAGCTATTTCAAATAGTCCAATTGCAATCCTTAACATACCAAACCTTTCAAAAGTAAGATAATCATTCTCATAGCATTAAACTTGACCAAGCTATGTACCAATTGGATTACAAGCCATGCCAAACATTCAAATTCAACCATCACTATGTTTACCATTAAAATATCAACTTGACATGACCTTATACATACTAAGGTACCCTAATATACATGTTACAACATTTTGTAGCGCCCTTTGCCTGACTCGATCGTCGGGTCTGAGCTACAGGATGCCACATCCATTTCTGGAGTAACTACCATCAAATAAACCTTGAATAAATCATTCAAACATTCAATCTTATCATGTAACGGCCTAATTTTCAGTGGTGTCAGAAATGGTGATATGAGATCACTAAATCCGACAGGTAAGATTGAATAAGATAGTAATTTAATATTTATGAGTCAAGTGAGAATTTAGAAGAATTTGTGGATTGTGAATTTGATGAATTAAAAGAATTTATTAGGTCAAATAGGTTAAAAACGAGGTATCGAGACCTCAAATTTGAAAATCAAGCCATAAATATTTTTAGAAATATTTATGGAGTGTTATTAAGTTAGTATTAAAGTTTGGTTGAGAAATTTAAATGTTTGGGTAGTCAATTAAATAAAAAGGACTAAATTGTAACAAGTGTAAATTTGCTAGAAGAATTAAATAGCTCAAGTGTTAAAAGAAGGAGGAGTTATAGGGAAATTAACCTAAAGGTGAATAGGCTGGACGGCAAGGGGAAGAAAGTCATCACAAAGATAAGGGAGATAAGGGCAAAATTGGAAATTTAATAATTTTAACATGTATAATAAAGATAAAATAGAAAACCTAGAGATATCTTCACATTATCTCAGCCAAAACACCATAGGAGTTCTGGAGAAAGCTGGTTATTCATATCTTTACATCATGTGAGTTTGATTCTTGCTTTTTCTTGATAATTTTTATGTTTTTATGACTTTTACAACTAGATCCACTTATAGAATTCATTAGTTTTTGATTTTGTGGGTAAAATTTGAAGTTAACCTGGCTGAATAATGGAAGTTTATGATGAATTATTATGAAAATTAAATTATAATTTCATATTAAGGTGGTTTTATTAAGTGATTTTGATAGGAAATGATATTTAGGGCCTAATTGTGAAAAAGTTGTGAATTAGAGGTTGCTGTTGAAATTCAGAATATAAAAGGTTGTGAAATAGTTTGTAATGATAGAATAAAGTGTTAATTGAGAAAAATTAGTTCAATTGATGGCTGAATTGAGCGGGACGAAATTGTAAAAGCAGAAATTTTGGGATAAAAGTGCAATTTCGAAATTTGAAGAGCATAATTTGTGAAGTGAAATGGAAATGAAATATATGCTAATGAGTGAAAATATTTTACATTATAGATCAAGAAACCAAAGAAGAAAGAGGAAAAGAAAAAGTTGCGAGTAGTCCCTAAATTTCAAAATCTTCACAAATTAGCCGGGTAAGTTCATATGGTTGAATTTATATGTTTATTTGTGAAAGATTGAATGATATAATGTGCTGTAAATGTGAATTTGCTGTGGGATTGTAGAAAATATGATAAAATGAAAGAATAAATGGCTGAATTCAAATTAGGAAAAACGTAGAATTGAGTACGTTCGTGTCGTGACATGTGATGAATTGATTGGATAAGACCATGGTTAATCCATGGCAAATGTGAAATGTAGGTATGGTATCATCCATACTTGAGATATGAAATGTAGGTATGGTATCATCCATACTGAAGTTATGTAGGTATGGTATCTCCATACTGAGTTATGAAATGTAGGTATGGTATAATCCATACTGAGATATGAAATGTAGGTATGGTATCAACCATACTGAGTTGTGAAATGTGGGTATGGTATTAACCATACTGAGTTGTGAAACGTGGCATCGAAAGCAACGACGCACTCAAATTGTAAGACGTTTCCTAATTTGATAAAAAGTAATATAAAATGAGTGAATCAAATGGAAAAGATTGAGTAGTTGTTAATGTTGAGCTCAACTATGAGAAGTATTTTAACAATGGTTGTGAATGGCAGGGAACTTTAGAAAATGTTTTGTTATTGTTTGGAAATATTATGTGTGGTAAGGATTACTTTTAAACCTATGGACTTACTAAGCTTCATCAAGCTTACTTGTGTGTGTTTGATATTTTTATGTAGATTGAATTAAAGAGAAGTGGTAGATCGGATCATCACAGCAAAGCTCACTATCCAGATCATTTCCGGTAGCTTTTGTTTTATGCTTAAAGATTTATATGGCATGTATAGAGTTTAAATGGGATGGAGTAAAGATGTTATAAGCTAGTTAGTAATATTTTGTAATGAAACCGTTTTTGAATTACAGCAGTAACGTGATTTTGAAAAATCACCAAAATTAGAAGAAATGGAATTAGAAAGTTAACGAGATATGAATTGAAAGCTCTTTGAGTCTATTTTCATATAAAAGAAATAGAGTAAGCAAAAGAAATGGAAATTAAGAGATATTTAAATTTTAGTGAAACTGGTTCTGAACGAATTCGTGGTCCCCTGTTCTACCTTTGAAAAATCATTAAAAATTGTACAAAAATAATTATGGGATATGGTTTACATGAATGGAATCATGAATGAGTCTATTTTCAAATGAAATAAATAAAAAGGTTATATGAATTCTGTACAAAGAGTAATTTGATTCGTAGTGAAGAGAGGTCAGAACAGTCAAACAGTGAAACAGGGGAAACTTTAATGAATAAACTGTACTAATTGGCCACATGAAAAATTCTAGAAAATTATAGTGAAAAGATATATGAGTCTAGTTTCAGGAAAAATTAACGGATCTTAATTTGGAGTCCCGTAGCTCCAGATATAAATATTTTAGTGACTATGATACAGATGGACAGTTTTAAATTTTATGCCGAATTAGTAGTTAAGTTTAGTAATGCCTCGTGCTCGACTCCGGCAACGGTCTCGGGTAAGGGGTGTTACATATCATAAACACATTCACATTATGATACATAATTAAATTTGAGCCTTAATTGAGCTTATGAGAGCTCATTTGACCCGAGTATGAAATAGGACCAAATTGCAAAGTTTCAAAAAGGTCGGTGTTGTGGTGTCACTTCTGCCACGTCATGACGTCGCCAAACAATTTTTCATGTCGTAACCTTAGGCTACTTGACATCCCGACGTAACTCACAGTCGACCGACATTGCGGTAAGGAAGATTGTTCGTCAAGACGTAGACTTTGTTTTTGGTAAATTTTAGGCCATTTAGTACCTATTTCATGGCTACCTCTCATGCTTCACATTTGGTGCATATTTGATTAACTTTTCCTACACAACAACATTTCAAACACATACCAGAACATTACATCAAACCATTTCAATTCAACCATTCTTACATAACTTCAAAATTAGCACCAAAACTTACCATTTCAACTTATTTAATCACAAACCATTCATCCAACCAACTAGCCATTCAAAATAATCTTCTCAACTATGCTAATATATGTTCAAACAAGCTATTTTAAGTGTCATTCATAACTCAACCATATTTTGCAAACACACACACACACAAACACACACCATTTACATTAAGCATTAGTATTGCCAAAATCAAGCATAAGATAGATTTCAAGTTATGCCAACATTCAAAGTTAATAATTACATAACACCTATATACATGTCACACAATTGAGCTTTAAAACAATTAAAAAAATATCGAATCAATAATAAGATAGTGTGAGCTTCTTGATGATTCGATAGACACGTTCCACAAGTTTGCAATCTACAAGGAAAAAGGGAGGAAACGGAGCAAGCACATTGAATGCTTAGTAAGTCCATATGAATTTTACTTAACTTAACATTACAAAAAATTAAACATTTAAATGCAATGGTATTCTATGTAGCATCCCTTGGCATCCTTATATATCAAATACTTATCAACAAATACAACTAAAAGGTTAGTTCACTTACATATCAAAAACTTATAACACAAATCATATATATATATATATATACAAAATTACATTTAATATCATGTACCATCCAATTCATATTCAATTTGAAAGCATATGTAATTCAATTGATGTTTAAATCATTTCAACAATTTCATTTCCATTAAGTAACCATTTTTCCTGAGAGAACCTTAGTAAATCAACTTAGATACACATGACTATATTGCTCACACAAGCTAACATCATATCGGGGTTACTAGTACAGGCTAAACCAACGATACATATAAACCAAAAATCTACAACAAATCCTGGATCTCATATAACCATGTAAGTCTCTAATCGTTTCCATATTTGACCCTAGTGACATGTCATACGTATCCTAATCTTTTACTAAGTTCACATGGGCATTATTACTATAATCATATCATTTCAATCCCAGTAACAACATATACATGTCATATAAATCTTATAAACATTTCATTTCCACTTTCGTACCTTGTACCTATTCATAAATATCATATTTTTCATACTTCGCAATTTAGTCCAATTAATGCTAAAATCACCAAATTCACATTTATATGAACTAATAAGAAAAATAATTACAATTCAATTATAACATGAAACAAAACAGTAAGTTCCATATGAACTTACCTGGTCAAAATAGCAAGCAACCGAATCTTTAAGGACTAATCAACAATTTTGTCTTTTCTCCGATTATCCCCAATTTGGTTCAATTCCTGATCTATACAATTATTCAATTCGATTTATCGATATCAAACACTTTTATATCATCCAAAAATATGCATGAACCAAGTTAATTTCATTTTTAATGTCCCTAAAGTTTTGTATTTTATTCAATTTAGTCCATAAAATTGAATTTGCCATAACTTTCAATTTTGAGCTTTGATATTGAAAATAATCTATATTGCTTCTTTTTAATACCCTCTACTATTTAAAATTACAGAAGTTTCACATCAATTTCACAATCTATACACTTTAGTTCTTATATTCAAAAACTAGCAATTAAAATTTTGCAATCTAGTCATTTTTCAATTCTCAGCTTAAAATCTATCAATTTAACACCAATTTCTTTAAGAAATCATCAATGGATACTTTTAAAAACTTTTAAAAAATTACAAATTGGTACATGAGTTATCTAAATCAAGCTTCCATGACCTCAGAAACATAAAAACTTATAAGAAAATAACTAAATTAAACTCATCAATTGTTGCCAAAAATTTGAAAGCTTTAAACCCTATTTTTTCTTTTTTTCTACAGCGAGGAAGAAGATGAATAGGAGATGATTCTTTTCTTTCTTTGATTTAGCTTTTATACTAAGATTATAACTTAATTAATTACTAATTATCTTAATTAAACTTAATTAATTTAACCTTAAACCAAATTAACATAATTTAATGGATTTCATCATCATCCACACTGTTTAACCATTTATGTAACACCTCAAAATTTGGGGTTAGAAGATTTGAGATATGTGTTTAGGATCAGTGAGTAGGTTGAGCATTTGGGTCGGCAGTCGCATTTTGATGTCAGAATGAGCCTGTTGGTTTGATGGTTGGATATGTGTTAGTTTACCTCTAGGTTTCGAGTTTGAATGCTCATGGCTGTTTTGAGGTATTATTTTTATTTATTTTATTTTATTTTAGATTTTTTTAAGTATTAAGTTATTTATTTATTTTTATTTTTATTTATTATTCTTTTTGGAAAGAGGTCAAATTCCTTTCTCACGTTCTCTTCTCCCTCTTTCACATGGTTTTTTTTTCTTGGATGTTTCTTGCCACTTTTATTTTTGCATTTTCGTTTGTCGTCTGAAGGGAGATAGTATTCGTGCATTTTGATTAGTCGCATTCTAAATCGGGTAGGTTTGTCTCTTGGATTGGCGATGGAATTGCTTTAATTTCTTTTTGATTCGTAATTGAAACTCTTATAGTTCAATTTGTTTGTTAATTGAGGTTTCTGAATCGGCCTGGTGGAACAATTCGAACGATTCTAGGTGCTCGTTATCCCGTCTAAGGTGTGTGTTTGAAAACTCTATAATTTTAATGTTGAATTGTCGATTTGATTCTATGAAATTAGATAAATTCTGTGTATTCTGAATTTGATCAAAATCAGCATTAAATCTTATGTTTTCGATATAATTTGGTATCTTGCTGAGTTACCAAGGGTTTGGAACTGTTTCAACAGCAAATGCATGTTTTGTAGCCTGTTTTGGTATTGTTTCGTGACTATATGAGTGGCCACATGAGCGGTTCACACAGCCATGTGCAATTGGGAATTAGGGTTTTTGGGTGAATTTTGGTGCCACGAAGTCGTGCGACTAATTTTGGGGATTTTTTTCAATTTTCACATGGGCGTGTGAGACTTTCACACGGCCGTGTCTGTCCTGCACCTTATTTTAGCAATTTTGGATAGAGAGTTACACGGGCTTTTCACACAATCATGTCTCTAAGTCATACGGGCATGTGTCACAACCACACGGGCGTGTGCCTCTTTCACATGGGCATGTAGGCCTCCATACGGCCTAGGCACTTCCACACAGCCGAGGCATACGGTTGTGTGGCTTTGTTTCTCAAATTTTTGTACGGTGTCGGATCTTGACCCATTTGAGATTATGTGTGTTTCGACACTTGGTTAAGCCCTAGAAAGGGTGGTAGGGACTCTGTTTCACCTTAGGTTTGTGCGTTTGTTTTAAATTATGGAATTAATATAATAGTTTGTTAAAATGCTATTGATACATACTATTTGTGTTCAATTGATATTGACTCTAAAAATGGTCCACTATTTACGTATTCTGTTCTGCGAGTCTGTTAGGATGTTGAGTGCATTCTGGCATTTACATATAAATTTGGGTTTTGGTTACGAAGAGAAGGAAGTCTGATAAGATTTGGCAGTTTTAATTGCAACACATCTATACAACGGTTTACTGTAATGTACTGTGCATATGCTAGCTCAGCTGCATATTGATATTTTAGTGGCTTAGTTCCACATATGTGGTGTGTAGGGTGGATTGGCCTTTCGAGGTCCTATGTAGTGTGCATAGTTGGTTGGGCTTTATTAGCTCATATGTAGTGTGCAGGGCGATGGAAGTGGTGTTCGGTTGGTTGGGTGGGATTTCTGATTGTTGCATAATTCACACTTCTGAGTCTATGTCTGTTTGTTTGATTAGTTAGCATCTTAATGAAATGTTTTGTTTAATCCATATCTTTTTGGGTACATGTTTGCTTGGAATGACAACATATATGAGATATGCTTGTTAATGTTAACTCTCAGTTTATCAGATTATCGTTTGAGTTATCCGTATGTGATTTGTAAGCATATGATTCGTTTTCTGAACCATCCGTTGGACTACCATATTTTGTTTTTATCTGTTTCGGGCTCACACTGAGCTCGTGTAGCTTACTCCTTAGTTCTCTCCCTTTCAGGTACTCTCGTTTTCTGAAGCTGGACTTGGTATACTGAAGGTCTCGGAGTGATGCATTTTATTCAGGCCAATAAGATGATTTTAGGGACTGTGGTATAATTCTATTTTGGGTTTTCGTAAATTGCTTTTGGACTGAATTCTAGAAACTGTGGAACTTTATTTTCGAATGTTTTGACGCAACATAAAATTTTTGTATTGGACCCTTAACAGTTTCGTTCGTTTTTAGCAAACTGTGTTCGTATGGAAATTTTAACAACTCGTTTTGTAAAATTGTTTTCAGATCACTTCAGTGATCAATGTAACCTCCAGGATTCGGTCTAAACTTCTGGGCCGAGTTTTACGGTGTTACAATTTAAAATGGTCTAATTACTCATTTGGTCTTTTGGCTATTTAAAAATCTATATCGATAAACTTTTACAATTTAGTCTTCGTTCCTTAATTAACTATCAATTCGAAAAAATTATTGGACCAAACTTTAATATGATTCTATATTAACCTAGTAAATATTAATATTTAATATTTACGGACTCAAAATACGAAAGTGGGGTTTTGAAATCGTCGATCTGACACCACTGAAAAATCAGATGGTTACACATTTAGAATTAAAATGGACATAATTCTACCATCTCGTTGATAGTGTCTGCTTCTCACTAATTCGGCTCGACTAGTTCCACAAGGTGACAATCTACAAGGGGAAGAAAACAACTAGAGTAAGCATTAAGAATGCTTAGTAAGTTCAAATGGAAATATTATACTTACCATGATCACCTATAATTATAACAACTACCAATCACTTTGGCATACAATTTGGCTATCTTTGGTACATAATGTCTTAACTAGTCACTTGCCAACATTAACATTCAAATAGGTTAGAGATACTCGTATATCATGAGTAACATCACTTAAAACCAAAGCAATTTCATGTCACATAACAAGTTAAAAGCAAATATCATTTCATAGTCAATACATTTTCAAGCTTTTCCATTCAATTAATATAAATATCTCCTGATGGAATTGTAGTAAAATGGACTCGGATACACGGGTAAACTAAGTTGCTCGCACAAGCTAAAATTACATCAGGTTACCTGTTTGGGCTAAACCTATGTTACATATAATCCAAGAATCTACAACGATGCTAGATCACATTAAATAACCTGAGAACCTGCAACAAGGCTAAGATCTCATTAAATAACTCAAGAATCTGCAACGATGCTAGATCACATTAAATAACCTGAGAACCTGCAACAAGGCTAAGATCTCATTAAATAACTCAAGAATCTGCAACAAATGCTAGATCTTGTTATAACATATAAAATCTCTGATCAAGCACATGTATAACCTTTTTGGCATATCAATTGTATCCTAAGCTTTTACTAAGTGCGCATGGGCATTGATTACATATATTTCAATATCATACCTGTAATAGATCATTTTCATACATTTGTACCCTGTAGTTATTCACATGTTTCAATCCAATCCTTTCTAGCCATATGTGCCAAACTACTAATATATCACTATATACTCAAACATACATATACATATATACATCAAATTAAATGCAAGTATATAAATCACACAAACTGAATTAGCATGTTCTAAGTGAATTTACCTCTTCAAAATGTGAAATAAGTGGATACTTCAGGGACTAATCTGTAATGTTAGCTTTTCCCGTATTTGCTCCACTTTGATCCAAATATTGATTTATACAATTATTTTCATATTATACCAATCAATACCAAACATTTTCATATTATACCATGTTATGCATGATCCTATACAAACCTATTTTTATTTTTTCCTCAAAATTTACATTTTATTTAATTTAGTCCCGAACTTAGGAAAGGCATAACTTTCGATTCCTAAATTTGGATTAAAATTTGATTTTATATATTCTCATTAGAGACCTTATAATTTCTATTTCTAACATAATTTCATGATAAATTTTACATTTATTCAATTTGTCCCTAATGTAACAAAGTTAACAAACAAGCTAAATTAACTTTACAATCTAGTCCTTTTCATATTCTAAGTTTAAAATCTATCAATTTCAAGCCTAATTTTTTAAGAAATCAACAACGAAAACTTCTTAAAACTTTAATAGTTTCACAAATTGGTACATAAACTAGCTAAATCAAGCACTTATGACCCCAAATCCATAAAAATAACAAAAAAAGAACTTGAATTTGCTTACCATATGATGGCCAAATGTTATAGAAATTTCCTTAGGTTTTCTTCTTCTTTAGGACAACAATGGTGGAATGAGGAAGATGATAACATCTTTCTTCCACTAACTTTATATATATATATATATATATATATATGCTAATTAGGGATTAATTAATCTAATTTAATTTGGTTTATTCATGGTTTACTTATATTAATTTAATTATTAGCTTAACTTAATGAAATAGCATCATCATCCACTAAATCCAAGTGTCAAATGGTTTAATTACCATTTTGAATCTTTGGGTAATTACTATTTAGGTCCCCAAGTATTTTGTTAATTAAATCTCTATAGTGATTGGACTTTACAATTTAGTCCTTGAGTCTTAATTAACTATTAATTCAACAAAATTACTTGACCAATTTTCAATATATTTTTATATGAATTTTGTCAATATTCATATTAATATCTACAAACTTGGTTTAGAGAAATGAGATTCCAAAATCAAATTTTTGATACTATTAAAAATTGAGTCGTTACATGGAGAATAAGTAGCTAAAAGGTTTGGAATTTGTTTGACGACAATAAAATGATAAGGAGAAATTAGGTTTTAGTCTTTTTAGGTGTTATTTAGGTTTGGGTTGAGGTTTTAGTCTTTTTAGGTGTTATTTAGGTTTGGGTTGGGCCTTGATTTTATTTTAAATATGTTTAAGCTTTAGATTTAAAATATTTATGTTAGGTTGGTTTTATATATTAAAATTATATATATATATTTTTATAATATATAGGGAAAATATAAGATTAATATTTGAACTTATTCATTTCTTTCAGATTGGTACTTATAATTTTTTTGCCTTAGATTAATACCTAAATTTTTTTCTGTCCACAAATTTGATACCTAAGTCTAAGAATATTAATTTTTTGCTGACATGATAATGCTGACCATTCACGCGTTGCCACATGTCACCCTCTTTGGTTGCAAATTTGACCCTTTTATTAATTTTCCTTTTATTTTCTCTTTTAATTATTTGTCATTTAAAAAATAATAAAACATTTTTCTCTTTCATCGAAAACAAATCATGGTTCTATTCCTTTTTCATTTTTTTGTTTGTTTCTTTTCATCTTCTTCTCCCTATTCATCTTTTGTTAACCCTAGCCGTTGTCGCCATGAGTCGCTGCCATCCACGGCCTTCTCCGACCATCAAAACCCTTCTCTCTTCCTCGTCTTCTCAAATCTTGTATTGTATTTCCAATAAAATCTCTTTAAAGCTAAAAAAAAAAAATCAAAGATTGATCCTTAAGCTTTTGAAATTATACTCCCCGTCTGTTGATAAAAGGCTAAAGAGGCTTCTAGTGAGGCTTAGAGCGAGTTAAGGAGCCAAAGGAAGCAGTAGCAGTGCCGCTGCCATAGCAACAACAGAGAATCGGTTTTCTTGAAACCTAGTAGAAGTTCTTTAGGTCATGGAATAAAGGGTCAACAAATTCAAGGGAGGAATTGCCCCTGTTGTTCATAGGATCCATAGGATTTCTAAGGTTTTATAAATTTTAATAAAAATTCCTTACATTTACTCTCTTTTTTGCAGGGTTTGTTTGTTATGGAGAAAACAGGGGCTTTGACTATTAAGATTCTAAAGCTTTTTTTCTTGGTTTTGATTGAAGTGTTGTTAGTTTATTACTTTTCTTTTGTATTTTCATTATTTTCCAATGCACAAAAATCAATGGTTTCTTCATTGTTACCCTTCATGGATTATATATTTATATGTAAAAGATCTCTTCATATATTTTGCGTATTCTTTTGCTTATAATTTTTTTGTTTTTTTTAAAGATTTTAGGTTCTTTGTTTGTTTTTTATTGTTTGAATGTGTTGGATTCTTTATTATTTGTTATTTTTTCTTTGATTGTGCTGAGTTGTTTTTTTTTTTAATGGAGCTGCCTGTATCTCCCTTTTTTTTCCTCATATTTTCTCAGGAAGCAAACAGAAAAAATTCAAATACCCAAAAACTGAAAAAAGAGAAAAAAAATTGAATGCGAAAATCCAAAAAAAAGAAAATGAACTCAAGACTCAAAATATAAAGCAAAGAAAAGAAAAAACGTGTTTAGCAAATGTGTTTTGCAAAGAAAAGAAGAGAAAATGTGCTTAACAAACAGGAGAGGAATTGAAATCAGCCATTGAAAGCAAACATGTTTAGTAGGGAAAAGAAGAGAGAAGGAAATTGGGAAGAAGAAATATCACCGGGGAAAAGAAAGAAAAAAAAGAGGAAATAGTTTTAAAAATATTTTTATTGATTTTTAATATTTTTAAGATCATTACATCATTTATGCCACGTGTTATAGTCTTATTCTATCACCTGTCTTGAAGTTAACGCCGCTAGGCTTAGATTCTAAACCCGTGGACGGAAAAAAAAGTTTAAGGATCAATCTAGGACAAAAAATTCAAGTATTAATATTATATTTTTCCCTAATATATATTTTGTATGTAGTCAGGCTAGACCCGAGCTTCAAAAATTCTACCTAAAGCCTTGCATGTTTAAAAAATGGACTTATATTTTTTTTCAAGCTCATTTTTGAGGGTTTTGTCTATTTATCCAAACCGTCACATATTTTGTGCGAATAACTCAACCTCTAAATAACCCTACCAAGAAGTCAATCAACTAACTTATAAAAAAAAATGCATTCAACTAACTTTTAAAATCCACAACAAACAATAAAACATATTTCTTTTTTTTTTTTATTTGTATTTTCTTCTTAATTCCTCCTTCCAAAAATATTTCTTTTTTTTTTTTCCATTTCATCTTTTATATTTTTACATAAATAAAAATGATTTCCTACAAAGAGTGAGTGAGAGAGAGAAACGTTATCGTTGAGAGAGACGGTGACAACGGTCTATGAACAACGTGAGGAGAAGAGGACAACAGTCGACGGACAGAGACGAGGAGGATAGGGCAATTACTGACGGGCAAAGAACAAATGTGATGAAACACAACTGGTCGAGCAGAGGGGACGATCTATACTATTCTTTAAAATCTTGACCCGTGGCACGTCTTTTTAATTTAAAATAATAATAAATATGGATACAATGAGATTTAAACTCGTGCTATTTGTATTAGTAAAACTTTAACCACTTAACTAAAATTTTATTTTAATTTTTTATATATTTTAATTTTATTATGTATACGTTACTACATCTATCAATTGTATATATTTGTATCTATATTATTCTTTAAACCCTTGGCTAAGTTTGTGTCACGAGTCAACCACACACCAACTTGTTAGGGAAATTGCTAAAATGTCATTTTATATTTAAAATAAATTATATTATTCAAGAGTACTTTAGTCTTTTTAATTTAAAAAAACAATAATAAATATGAATATAATTGGATTTGGACCCACGCCATTTGTATTAATGAAACATTAAATTTATCACTCAACTAAAGTTTTATTTTAATTTTATTATATACACATTATTACTTCCATCAATTCTATATCTATACCTACTATTCTTTAAACCCCCGATTGAGTTGGTGTCTCAAGTCAATCTAGCACCAACTTCGATTAGGGAAATTACAAAAATATTCTTTTATATTTAAAATAAATTATATTATGCAATGGTACTTTAATTTTTTAACTTAAAAAATATATAAATATAATAAGATTTGAACCCATACCAATTGTATTAATAGTACCTTAAAATTTCCACGTAACCAAAGTTTTATTTTAATCTTTTTACACATTTTAATTTTATTATGCACATGTTATACATACTATTATTTAAGTCCCTAACTAAGTTGGTGTTATAGTCAATCGGCACCAACTTAGTTAGAAAAATTAGGAAAATAACCTTAATTAAAATAAGTTATATTATTCAAGGTACTATAGTCATTTATTTAAAAGGAATAGAAAATATGTATACGATGAGATTTGAACCTATGCCAATTGCATTTAAATTTGCTCAACTAAAGATTGATGGCAACTTCAAGATTAACAATTGTAATGCATTTAATACTCTTAATCTGACGTACTTATGTGTTTAAATTTCGCTTTTACTCACAATTTAATCTATTTTTTAATTTTAATATCGTATATATTGCATTTGTTGTTATTAATTAGTTTTAAATCATACGCTTCATTATTTATTATATATTATTTTAAACATACCTTTGTATTCTAAATATATAGTTTCACATATACTCACATGTGATAGAATTTTTAGTTATAATTATTTGAATTTTTATTGTTTACTAAAGTTTATTTTTAGTAAATACATTTATTAATAATATTATCTATTTATCTTTATAATTTATTTTAATATTTAATTTGCGTTGAGTAGTTGGATTTGTTTTATTTGTTTTGGGCTTTAAAATTTATTAAAAATTCAAAAGAATTTAAGAATAATAAAAAAATCGATTCATTCTCTAGATTGATACCCTGGTCAGTCCAATCATGCTCAAACAACATTGTTAATGATACTTGAAACACAGATAAATTCAGTACAAAGAACAAAAATAAAATGTCATTTACTACTTTTATCAAACGTAATTCGTTAAATATAATTTTCATTGATTTATTTTATAAGAGAAAATATATGATTTATTAGAATGTATTTTTTGTTTTAATTGATAATTTCGAAATAAATTGTATGCTAATGAGCCGATTGAGTTTTAACTTGATTGGCATCGATGATTATTCTAGTCTTGAGGAAGATGTGGGTTTGAACGCGTTGAAATACATTTCTCCTCCTATTTAAAGATTGGAGAGAATCATAGGTAATTCTAAGTATTATATAAAAATAATATAGTGAAAATATTAGTTCTACTAAAATAAATGACTATAGTACCTTGAATAATATAACTTATCCACAAAAATAACTAAACATAAATAGCAATAATTTTATTTAAATCTACTATTTATATTATTAAATTAAATTTCACATTTTATATTATTTATATTATTGAATTGTTTAGTCATATTGAATATTTATATTAAATTGAATTATTAATTATACCATAAAATATTCGTATTAAAATTTTATATTGGTATCAATTTCATATTTTCTTTAAAATAACTTTTATTAAAAATCACATTTTACATTTAATATATATTTTAATTCCAAAATACATAGTGACAAGAATCAAGATAATTGAAATAACTAAGCAAGCAAAAAAGCTAACCCGTATATAAAATATTAATAAATAAATTATGAGGTGATGAAAGTTAATAAAATTTGATTAAGGTGGACAAATTTTATTACGATGGGTGATAGTGGTTACAAGGACCCAAAATTATTTTTAAAATTTAACTCGAACAAATATATTCGATTCGATTCGATTAGAATTCCATCTCACTCGACTCAATTCGAGAAAATTTCAAATCAAATTAGGATGATAAAATATGATTCGTCAACTCGATTAACTCTAAATTTTTTCATTCGATTCGATTCGATTCGATCGAACGCTCACCCCTAGTTGCTAGTGCAGGAAGATGTGGGTTTGAACGCGTTGAAATGCATTTCTCCTCCTATTTAAAGATTGGAGAGAAATCATAGGTAATTCTAAGTATTATATAAAAAATAATATAGTGAAAATATTAGTTCTACTAAAATAAATCAAAGGGTAAACTACCAAAATAGTCACTTTTGTTTAACTTAGATTACATTTTAGTTACTTATGTTTGAAATGTTACGTTTTAGTCACTTACGTGAACTTGTTGTAGCATTTTAGTCACTGAGCCGCTAATTTCTATTAACGGTGCAACAATAAGTTGATGTGGTACGTTAAACCATCATTTCAAACAAAAAATTTAGGTTAAATTATATAATTGGTTCCTTTTTTTTCGTTTTGAATAATTTAATTTTTTTTCTTTTATGTTCTTTTAACTTTCCTTTTTTTTTTTTTTTTTTTTTCTCTTCTGCTTCTCACTCTGTTTTCATTTCCACTCCATCTTTTTAACGTAGTTTTTCTATGTTATGTTTGTCAAAACCTATTTTTTAAAACGAGGATCGACTAGGGTTTTGAAAAAGAAACTAAAAATAGGAGTCGCCACCGATCTTTATTAGGTGTGATCGTATCACCTTGGTTTTAAAAAAACTTTTGGTTTACTAAAACAATGTTTTTGGTCTACGAAATTTGAGAAAAAGAGTTCGGGAGTCGGTTACATGCGAGGAAGGATTAACACCCTCGTCATGCCCAAAATTGATACCAAATCGATTAATTAGTGTTTCAATGTCGAAAGTTAAAAATTTGAAAAAGATTTTAAAAATACGATCTCTTTTAAAAATATTTGAATTTTCTCAAATTGGATATTAAAATTCTCTCGGTCCGAATGAATAAAATATCACATCCAGCACGTTAGGACACGACAATTTAAATCCTCGAATCCAAGATCATCTCATGATTCCCGAGACTCATGCATTGAAGATATCAAAAGGATATTCGATTATTTGACCAAGCGAAAAACCGAAACCCAGCACGTTAAGACACGATTTCTCGGATCTCCAAACACTGAAAGCTTTTGTTTTTAGATAATCACGAGTGTAACACTCAAAGGCGTACCTTAATTTTGTTTGAAATAGAATGAAACGATCTAAGTTGGATAAATGTTTGGATTTAATCCACGGGCGATAACATGAAATACAAATACACTAAGAGCATAGAACAATAATACAAGAACGTAATATTATACAAGTGAATGACAATGTTTAAAAATGCGAACAAGAGAGATATGAGACATATATGACAATAATCAAAACATACATCCTTTAAACATTAACGTTAATAACCAAAGAAATGTGAAATAAATAATATACAAAACAATTTAAAGTAAATAATGATTTAAAATAGAATAATAAAATAAAAAAAACAATCCAAAGTAGTAATAAAATGTTTAAAATAAACAAAACAAAATACTTTAAATGGTTAACATATAAAACGATTTATACTAAGTAATTTATGTAAACATTTAAATTATATAATATACATGCAAAATCGATAGATAAATAATACATAAATATATATTCAAAAGACAAATAATGTATAAAAGATTTAAGAATAACACTACAATAATTTAGACTTTTAGCGGCGTTTTTAGGCCTTTAGCGGCGTTTTAAGCGCCACTAATAGTCTTTTTGGCGCTTTTAGAAGCGCCATAAAAACGCCGCAAAAAAGAGGCGCCAAAAATTTAGCGGCGTTTATGAGCAAAAAACGCCGCTAAAGGTCATGACTTTTAGCGGCGCTTTCCTACAACGCCGCTAAAAACATGACTTTTTATGCTTTTTTACAACGCCGCTAAAGGTCATGACTTTTAGCGGCGCTTTTTTTACAAACGCCGCTAATGGTCATGACTTTTAGCGGCGCTTTTATTACAAACGCCGCTAAAGGCATCACTTTTAGCGGAGCTTTTATTTACAAACGCCGCTAATTTTGTCATGAAAAATAAAAAAAATATATATTTTTCTTCATATTAACAAATTAAAAAAATAAAAATTTTGCATTACTATTGTATCTCTAATTTGTTTGATACCGAAATACCACATTTTATGTCACATCAATCTACATTTTTTCCTTTAATAAATGACCAAAAAAGGGAAAAAAATACAAAAGGAAACCTAGATTTGCTCGGGCGATCATCTACCACATCAGGTTGTCTCTTTGCACTTCATCGATTAGCATCTTCTTCAATGCCATTGCTCTTTCGCTCTCCATTTTCCCTAGGAGCTTCACACTCCTTCACCAAATCAGCCACTTCACACTCCTTCACCTGCAGATAAAATAGAAAATGCAGCTTCAAACCCAACCAAAAATTTAATAAGAGAAACTTGATAATCCAAAAGATATGACCAAATTAATTAATTTCACATTAAAATATTATTATATTAATTAACATTATTTTTATTATGATCACACAATAATACTAATAAATTATTATTCTTATGTCAATTTAGTAATATAATTAACAATAAAGAGTATGATCATCGGTTTAAAAGTTTCTTCAAACTCGTGCTTATAAATATATTATAAATCTGAACATATATTTGCCATATAACAAGGATGAATATGTAAGATCATTAACAAACACTAGAAAGGAACGTAAATAAAATAAACATATCGCCCAAAGAAAAGGTTCCATGGAAGTAGTTCACATTACAACTTTTATTATGGACCCTTAACTATTAGGTTTCATCGACTTAATGCCAATAAAAGAAACAATTCATATTTTGTTATTTAAACATCACAAATGATTCAAATATTCATAAATAAAAAGCAAAAACTTGGATTACGCAAACAAGATTCACCCACAAGATAATGCCAAGTCAATATGACATGACACAAATAGGGATTAAGATGTTTCAATTCATATTCAATATCAGACACCAAGTTTAAATCTTTTTAGGACATTTACATTATAGGTCATTTTTTAATAATTTTAGGACATTTACATTATAGGTCATTTTTTAATAAAAATTTACCTGATAAAAGAAACTTGTATGTTTGTGAATCTGATGCCATACATAGAAGCTCTCTCTCTCCCAATTTGGAGGATGATGAAATTTTGGTTTCAAGGAACTTAAAAGGGATAATGCTTTTCTCTTAGTTAGCCTATATATAGCATGCTGTTGGGGGAACAGACATGGCTCTCGCATTCCCACTTGTAGGTGACAGCCATGCAAGCTCTTAGAATAATGCAACTGCTTGACAAATGATGCTTCTAAGGAATCAAGATAAGTGTTGTGCTTTTCATTTGTCCAAACCAGAGTTTGTCCCTGTAAAGTTAGAATTCAAATTAACAAAGGAAAAGAACAAGGCTGAACCACTAGGAAAAGATAGCCCTACAATAAAGAGAAAAATTGAACACAACTTATACAAATTGTTAATGCACTTGTACAAATTGTTTAAAAGAAGCAAATCTAGTCTGTGTACTTCAACAAAAGTTTCAGTTAGGTCAAACATAAGTCTCAAGTTAAGATTTAGGACCTATTCTAAGTTAAGGAAGCATAAACTGGGAACCAGAAATTAAACCACAAATAAAAGCAAGGAAATAGAAATTTACCTTCTTAGATTTTGGAACTTAGAAGGATAGTGGGGCAACAAGGCCTGAAAAAGAACAAACAAATTGAGGACATAATAAAGCAAGGATAATAAAGGTAACCATTTAAGAGCGAACAATTTGGCACAAAAGTTCCTATCACATCAAGATCTTACGACAAAGAAGAATATTTAAATGATCGCATCCTTGTAGATAAGGCCATTACATTTCCAAGCAACATTACATATAAAGTATGATGAAGTAAATAGCAAAACACCCTATCGGAATACTAAGAAAGAAAATAGACATAAGCGGATAAGAATCTCAATTTCAGGTTTTCTTTAGTTAGGTTAAAAATACCCTTTGCTTCCACCCTTCCTAACAAAGACAACTAAGACAACAACTAAGTCCAATTTGCTTCATAGCAATAGGTAGGCACATTTTTTTTCTAAAAGCATGTAATTAGTCTCATAATAGTTAGATAGAATGTTACACCAAGCTATCTCAAGCACTTTTCTCGTGTTCTAAAGTCCGAATCGGGAGGCACGTTTATAAAATGTATCGGAATGGAAAATTCTTGCATCCATCTTTATAGTTGCCTACTTGTGAAGCACACCGTAAAAAAGATTTATTAATGTCAAGTTCAATAAAATTCCTCACTGTTTTGCTTTAGATTCAAGGTAACCTAATAACTAAAAGACCCATTCTTGGTATTGAGCATATATTTTAAAAAACTAAAATTTAGGTTCCTCCTTTTCTAACTATAACCACTAATCATCACAATGAACAATTTGAAGCTCTGGAAAAATTCAATGCACATACCGGTCACTAGAGATGCAAAGAAGAAAAGCAACCATAAATGAAGCAAGGCTATAAATTCTTGAATTCAATCATAACCGGATACAAACAGAGAAATAGTCTTAATCAAAACTATATAATTAGAAGGATTGCAATCAATGGTGAATTGCCATGGGAGTCACGGGCCATTTTGGAAACAACTTGAGTGAGTGTGGGAGCTAAACTAAATTTCTGAGAGAGAAGCGGTGTTGGACCAACACACAACGCCATGAGCAACGCCACAGAGATTATGCCCTTTCTCGAGCAAGACGCGAATGCTAAAGAAGCTAGAGGGTGGGCAAACCGAAATTATCATTACAATATACAAAATTCGAACTGAATTTTCAGGAAATATATGGAGAAATAGTTACGAACCTTGGTAGTTAGGGGGAAGATTACTTCTGAAAATATGTAAATTTTAGAGCAGATGGACGAAGATCGGTGGGGGGAAACCGATTTGGGGATTTTGGTTTGGGGATTTTGGGAGGAATTTTGATTTTGGAAAATGTTATCCTAAACCCTAAACGATATATCATTTTAGTAAAGAAATTTTGTGGCGTTTTATTAAAAAACGCCACTATAGGTTAATTTTTGCGGCGTTTTTAACTAGAAACGCCACTATAGTTTTATTTTTTGTGGCGTTTTTCCAAAAAACGCCACTATTACATAATTTTAATTTAATCTATATTTTTTATGTTTTTCTTCTAAAATTTGTGTGTTGAGATTATTATTTTTTGAATTTTTATTATATTTTGAGTATTGAATTTTTTAACTAAAATATTAAATATAAAAATTTAAGTTTTAAGTTTTAATTTTTATTATTAAATTTTAAAAATTTAATTACTAATTCTTTTAAGTATGGTCTGCATTAATTGTTTAGATTTTATATAAATAGCATTTAATTATATGTATACACCTAAATTTTGATATAGATACATCTCGAAATTATATATGAATTTTGGTTTAATGTGTAATTCTAGATGTGAAATTCTAATTGTGGTTTAAATGTATAGTTGAAACTTTAATTTTGATTTAATCATACACATTATTTTAAAATATAAATACATCAATATATTTTATATTGAATAAATATAAATTTTTATGTATGCAATATATAAATAAAAATGATGTTAATTATATCAATAATTGTGTTAATATTTTCCAAGATCTGGATCAAATTAAAGTTTATGTATACAATTGCACACTAAACCATTGTTCATGTATGCGATTGGGATTTAACCCATTTTGATATATATTTTTTAAAATAATAATTTATATTTATCTTATTTTGATTTATATTCTAAAAATCTAAATTAATCCTTGACTTTTTATTAAAGTCTTAAACCCTAAAATCCTAAGTCTTAAACACATACCCTAAACCTCAAACTCATAACCCTAAAATCATATACCTTAAACCTTAAATCATAACCCTTAAATGTTGGAATCCTAAACTCAAAACCATACCCCATAACAAACCCCTAAACCCTTAACTCCAAAGCTTAAACTCTAAATTAATTAGATAAAATTTTAATATTATATATTCTTTCAATATTTTAGGAAATTTAAATAATATTTTCAATTTACTAATTAATTTTGTTTCTCTAGAGATGCATGGGTTACCAATTTTTTAATTTTAATATGTATAAAGTTTATCTATTATTTCTTAAATAATTTAAACTATAATTATAATTTTAATATATTCATATTAATATAATTATATGGGTTAGACAATTTAGGGTTTAAGGATAAACATACACAATCGATTTTTATAGCATATATTTTTATAATTTTTTAATGAATAAATCAAAATTGATATCCTGTCTTCATTCGATAAACCCTAAATCCGTGAACCTTAAACCATACACCCACAAACCCATAAACCCATAAACCCTAGCCATAACTAACCCTAAACTCTAAACACTGAATATTAAAATACTAAATTTGAAACCCTAATTAACCCATACAAACTATTAAAGTACCCTTAATTATAACCTTAACCCCTAAATTATTTAGATAAATTTTGAATATTATATAATATTCTTTCAATATTTTAAGAAAATTAAATAACATTTTCAATTTACTAACTAACCTTAAACCCTTAACCATTTACATTTAAACCCATTAACCCTAACTTTTAACCCATAAAACCCTAACACGTCCCCCTTAAACCTTAAACCGCAAATATTTTTAACAAATATTTTTCTCTTAAATAATTTAAACTAGAATCATAATTTTAATGTATTAAAATTAAAGTTATCTCATTTACAATTATATAAGAAATTATTTAATATATAAATTTAAAAACAATCAGTCATATATATACAAAAAAACTTTAAAATTATTTGCGGCGTTTTTACAAAAGCGCCGCTAATGCTCAGACTTTTAGCGGCGTTTTTCCAAAAGCGCCGCTAATGCTCAGACTTTTAGCGGCGTTTTTCCAAAAGCGCGCTAATGTTCGAACTTTAGCGTTTTTTCAAAAGCGCTAATGCTCAACTTTTAGCGGCGTTTTTAAAGGCGCGCTAATCTTCAGATTTTAGCGGCGTTTTAGGAAAAAACGCTATATATCCTTTTAGCGGCGTTTTGTATATAAACGCTATTGTCATTTTTTTATGGCATTTTCCTAAACGCGCTAATGTATAATATTTGCGGTGTTTTTATTTAAAACGCCACTAAAAACACCGCTAAAAGTCATTTCTTTGTAGTGTAAGTAATATGTAAAAGAGGATATTTATACAAATAATATATAAGACAGTTTAAAGAAAAATGACAAATAATAATAATAGTAATAATACAATAATGAAAATAATAAAATAATAAAAATAATAATAAATAAATAAATAAATAATAGTAAGAATAATAAATTAATAAATAATAAATAAAACGAACGAATAATAAGAAAAATAAAATGATGAAAAATAAAAGAATATATGCATATGCCAGCAAACAAATGAATGTATAACACATATAAATATATAAGAACTGGTATTAAAATGGAATTGAAGAAAAATTGATAGCCCAAATTAAAGATAAAACAATAAAGGGACTAAATCAAGAGAAAACTAAAAATTAAAGGTCCACATTAAAAGGTAAAAAATGAATCAGGGCCCCAGTGTAATGCACGAAGAAAGGGGAGGGACCAGAGGGGAAGATATCCTCGTCCCTCAAAACGCGCATCATTAACGAGGACTAAATTGAAATTAAAATAAAATTTGCGTGGTAAATGTAAAAGAAAAGAAAAAACCGTATTGAAGCAATAAAAAATGCGGAAGCACCAAAAGGGGAAATAACCCCTTTTCAAAGAAAACACGCGGATCTTGTTCAAATGAGTCGAGTCGCGCGGGTTAGAGCCAAAACGACGCCGTTTTGGCGTCTAGACCAAAGGCACTAAACAGTGCCGTTTTCTTTTCTCTTCAAAAAAAAAAATAAACTTCACTTTTCTTTTCTCTTCAAAAAAAAATAAACTTCCAAAAACAAACTCTCCCCTATCCCTTCCTATTAATATTCCGTACGGACCACCCACCACCGTCCACCGTCGCTGGCAACCATGTACGGTGGCCGAAACTCCTAATAGCCTCCTTTTTCGACCGTTTTAACCTCTACAACCCCGATCTGCCCCTAAACTGCCCAAACAAACCTTCGAAGGTCACTGGAAGACCGAAAGACACCTCGGTTTCCTCCCTTCCGGCCACCAACGAGGTAAGGCTTTTCTCCCCTTTTCTTATTCGCGTATATAAATGAAAAAATGGAAAAGAAAAAAAAAAGAACTTAAATGAAATCAGAAAATCCTTCGATTCTTTTCTGTTTCGTTTTTATTTCATTAAAAAATTCCCCCTTTACAAGTGATTGTGTTTTCGGTTCTTATAGCCGAATGAAAAGAAAAAGAAAGATACAATATTGCTTTTTGTTTCTGCTGTTTGCTTCTTTTTCTCTGTTTGCAGGTCATGGTGGTAAAGTTAGTAGCAGAGATGGCAGTGGCTCGGCTGCGGCGCTAGGGTTTTCAGAAACCCTAGCTTTCTGAAATTTTTTTTATAATTTGGGCCTGTTGTTGTGGGCCTATTGTTTGGCTTTTATTGTAATTGGGTCTTTTAATTAGGTCTTGAATAAAATTGGGTCATTACAATGTTTATGAAAAAAGAAAAGCTGAAACCAAAGTAAAACTTGCTTTGCATTTTCTCACCCTACAATTATAAACCCCATCGTCCATCATCGCTTTAACGAACCAATATGGATCTCTCAATGACCTAGCCCACAAGCTCACCTCACTTGAAAATCTTGCCAGTCGTGACTTATGATAGTCCACCCTCAACAAAGTTTCCCGAACCCGTTCCTAAAACCTCCTAACCAACCCCCACGACCACCTTATTTATATTACCTACAACATTCTCGCCTCTCAAAACTACATTGTTTTACGGATTCTTCAAACAAGCTCTACACTCTCAATGACTAAAACGGTCACCATACGAAACTTACCTCCAACTTTAATCAAACCAGTTTGGTTTTAATCTACAAGATTCTTTATCATTTGTAAAAGTTTGGGAACATAAACAATTTATTTTAAATATAAAAAAATCAATTTATGTTTAGATTTGATTAAGGATGTGGTTTTTTTATATTGATTAGTTAGATCCAATTTTAGTTTCAAAATTAAGTTATATTGAAATCAAGATTTGATTAAGAATGACTGATATTCGATTTTCAGTGAAATTCAATTTAAGAGCCATATGAAAGAAACAAGGACTTAGTTTATTTGGTGGGGAAAGATTATGTTTCTGCAATGAAGAATACGAGAAGAGAGAAAAATAACGGGAAAGAAGAAAAGGAAAATAAAGAAATAAAAAGAAAAAATTAAATTGCTCAAAAAAATTAAAATATAGGGATTAGATTTAACAAATAAAAAACATAGAAAAACTATGCTAAAAGAAATGGAGAAGGGAGGAAAACAAAGGGAGAATGAAAAGAGAATAGGAAAAAAAAGTTCAAAAAACATAAAAGAAAAAAATTAAATTACACAAAACGAAAAATATATAGGTATTAATTGTATAATTTAACTTAAAATTTTCGTTTAAAATTATGATTTAACTTGCCACATCAATTTACTGTTACACCGTTAATGGCAATTAACGCTCAGTGACTAAAATGTTACAACACCATAACGTAAATGACTAAAATATAATATTTTAAACATAAATAATTAAAATATAATCTAAAACAAATAATCGTGGTTAAAAAGTGGCATGGGGAGGGGAGGACCTACAAATAGGTTTAACTTGAAAACTGAATATTGAAATTAATAATTGCAAACGAATGGGCCACTTCTCTATTAAACCTTTTCACTTAACTTTCTTTTTTTTCATAAATTTGTCTCACACTGAAGTGGGAAGAAAAATTGAAAAGATAATTTTGATAATTTTAAGCCGCTAAATTTATTGCGTCCAAAGCAAGGGACAATAAAACCCAGCTACAATCTTATATCTTGCAGATTCTTATTACAATAAATGATTGTGACACTTTGTCAGACCTGGAAATATATATTGTTATATATATATATATATATACACACACAAACACATGAAAATGTGAGGGAAAGCATCTATTTTAAGGTAAGATATATATATATATATACTTGAGTGTAAAGTGATCAAATATTGAAATGATTTGAACCAAATCCGAATTTAAGGTAACATATAAGGCCATATGACTATACAGGTTAAAAGGGGCCAAAACAAATGACCCAAGTCTGATGATGAAATGATCTGGGCCAGCAATGACCCAAACCTAAAAACAACTAAAACCCCAAACTACCTATTTTAAGGAATTGCATAAGTTGAAAGGACCAAATGAATAACAAGACCAACAATAGCCAGCCAAAATAACCCAAGTGACCCAAACCCGAAACTTTCTATTTTAAGGTAAGATATGTAGATATATGATTGGACAGGATCAAGGGACAACGAGAAATGGCCAAAACCCGAAAATCAAATATGGAGGATAATTCAGAATCGACCGAAGAACCTCAAAATCTAACAGAAGAGGATTTAAATTATACACACACAACATACCATATAGACACAACTTGGTTCCTGTTTCTGAAAATTTGTAAATTCTAATCTTCTTTTTAAAGATGGAAAATGTTATATCAATACACTGGTAACTTTCAACATTTGGAAGTTAACAAAAAGGGAGCTAATATTATAAGGATCAAAAATGAAGAACCCTATTTAAGATTTTCTTATAAAATGATGTAAAACTCAGTTGTAATCCTAAGGAGCTCCTGTTTCAGTCACATCGTGTAGAACCCTAAATTTTAACTCTTTTTCTTTTCTTTTTTTACCTTCCGAGTCCTGCATTCTTTTTCAGTTTCCACCAATACCCTGTCGTATCTTCAAAAACAGAGAACCTCCGAAAATGATTTCCATCATTTGTTAGTGTACATACAAAGCACAAGCCAAGAAGCATGCGTGACCGACCGTCTTGCAAGAAAAAACCAAATCAGAAAATGCACTTCTTGCTTTTATGAGATGAGAACAAAAAAACCGCCAGGTAAAGGGAGGCTTTTAGCATTATAAGATTCTCCCACCGTCGTTTCTTCCTTCAAAAGGGAAGGGGGGTGGGGGAAATCCTCATCTTTCGACTGTTGACTCATATGGGCCACTCATCTGGTAGTATAATCATAGTCCCCTGTTAAGATTAATAGATGAGTGCATTGTAACACAATCGAATTGAAACAAAAGAAAGAGAGAAATTAGAATGTTAAGGAAAAAACTTCAAAGGGATTACGATCCAATTTTGAACACAATTCGATTGCCACATATATATCCACTATTGTCAAGGTTTATGACTAAGAGACGACCCACTGTAAAAACCAGAAAACCAGCTTGGAAGAGGGTGGCAGCAAGTAGGCTATATCGGCAGCTGCCATAGAAATTACTACACCATCTACACTGTTGCTAGACCAGCAAAAGCAGTCGGGCACCATGATAGATGCATAGTAGTTTTCAGGGTGGCAGGTTTTACTAAAGTTTTCAAAAGAAACTACCTAAGACGAGCAAGAAGATAAATTACCTCTGCAGGTGGGGAGGAGGAGGTTGGTCTTGTGAAGACCGTTGAGAAGTACCATGGAACCTTTGCTCATCGAATACCCCACCTGAGCTGCTTCCATCACTTGGCTGCGATACTTCATTCATGCCTGAGTAACCCACTGGTCCAAGAGAGCCAAACTCAAGCTGTTCAACAGGGGAATCATACGGGTATAGCATGACAACAGATGGCATGGTAGGCCCATTTGATGATACTCCATTGGGGTTCATAGATGGCAGTGGGTACATGCCATAAGGCATGCTGCCTGAACTACTTTGTGCTGAGTTTGAGCGGACTGGTCCATTACGAGATTGGTATGACGTAAATGAATCATGCCTATGTGATCCCCAAGGCCTATCAGTTCTGCTCTCACCAGCAATGCCAGACAATTGGTCAAAGGTGAACCTTGATTTTTCATTTTGATTGCGATTATGGCTCCGTCCAGCAGTTCTGGACTTTGAATTGCCATTCCAGTTTCCTTCTCTATCACCATGGTGGTCATTTCTATCATTATTATATTTTCCCCTCCTTGAATTCGCAGAATGGCGTTCTCTCATTGAAACTTTCTGAAAATGGGAAAAAATCATATAAAAAGGTTATTGAAGGTTATATAGTTCCTCAAGGTTAAGATATAAGATCACTTCAAAAAAACTAACGCAATGGACGATTGTAGTTGTATCATAAGACATATAACATTGAAAATCAGGCAGTGCATACCCTATTAATGGAGAAAGTGGGGAAAAACAGGACCATGTACCCAACATTACCCTCCACAAAGCACGCAAAGTAAAAGAGCAGAATCTTAAGGTAATAAAGGCTCATTAAAGATTGACAATATGCAACTTACAGGGTTTGGCAGGTATGTCCCAGTCCCACTGCGATATCTTGGCATTTCATCAACATACCGTTGATAAACACTGGAAGGTCTATTTGGAACAGATTGGAGAGGAGAAACAGGAACAACACGAGGCCCATAATTCATGAACTGAGAAAAGAGATTCACATTTGATGGAGGTCTACCAGGACCATCCCATGGGAAATGACCTTGTAAATAGACAGGTGGCACCACAACAGGCGAAGGATAAATCAGAGGATATCGTGGATTTTGACAAAACCGTCCGTACTGCAGGTTTTGCCAATGGCTAGCAATGTCACCATTAAGAATGTCAGGTTTATGCTCAGATGGATCAAGAGATGCAACCTTTCTTGTAGAACTAGAAGTACTTGATACCTCAGACTGATCGGGTCCCTCAGACTCAAAATTTTGACCTGAATCATTGTTCTCCAAATTTTCATCCCAATTAAAATGGCACGTTGATGCATCTGGAGTTCCTGCTTCTGACGGAATGTTGTAAACAGGGCATAACAAAAATGGAACCGGTGGTCCTGTTATTGTGAAGGCCAGGGAGGAACTCCAGAATTATCCATAGCTCTTTGCCCTGAACCTGGACCTAAGAGAAATGGAGCAATAGGCATCAGCGGATCTGAACCACTTGTCTGAGATGCCTCAAATCCAGGCATTTGATGGTTTGGAACAGACAAAGAACCAAGCAGTTGAGGTCCAGCAGTTCTTTCTGCCATTTCAGAGCCCACTATTGATGGTGGATTCCATTCTCTGCCTTCATCATCTGCCTGAGAGGAATGTTCAGATACACTCTTACCTTTCCCACTAGCAGCAGAAGGAAGTACAGAAGCAGCAGTTTTCCTACCCCGTTTCTCCCTAGTGGGTTTGGAGACCTTTGCTGATGAACCTTCCCAAGAACTTTCAGATGAGGTTTTACTTCTGAGTGAACTAGTGTGCAAAGCATGCAAGGATCTTGAATTTGCAGTTCTTTCATCAACGTAAACATCATTACCTCTGTTATCTTGATACTGGGACACATCGACATAATCTTCCCTAGTTGATCCTTGAGTTTCTTTTGATGACTTTTGTTGGACGTTAGTAGAACTACCAGTGCTGCCTGCTCTAGAATGAGGAACAAAATTATAGCCAGCAGAAGTTGACAGTTGCTTATCATTTGAATGAAGCATTTCAAAACCTCCATTATCAAGGTCAAAACCACCACTGGAGCCCCTGTCCTGTTCATGCCATGACTCATGTTCCACTTCTGGCTGATTCATTTCTGAAGAACCAAAATTTTCACTGGAAGGCTCAATTTGATCCTCTGGGTTTGAGGCTAATCCAACTCCAGAAAAATAATGAGCCAAAGGAGAAGAGACCAATCCTTGGGGAAACATTTGAAAATTTGTAGGAAGAATTCCGCTCAAATTTCTCTGATTATATCCCATTGATAGAGATTGAATATGAAAAGGCAAGTGACCTACAGCTAAATTTAATGGAACTGGAATCTGACCATTAAAGCCATGACCTGTAGATGCCATCAAATTCACTAGATCTTGCTCTTCTTGTGGCATAACTTGTGTACCTGGAATTGATGAAAAATCCTGACCCATATTACCCAAGCCTAAATCATCTTGATAACTATTTAGAGGACCGTTTGGGTTAGCAACAGCATCGACGCTCTGGCGTGCTGAGGCGTGCCTAACAGATGAAGGATCATCATGTGAAGATTTAATGTTATGACTGACCGTCATATCAGATTCAATATTCTTCCTCCCATTATTATCTGACCTCACGGAAGCAATCTGGGTTTTCCCACCCTCTGGCACTCTGTTCCGCCTTCCCTGAGAAGTAACTTCCCCATATGTTTCGGTAAGCTCAGGACTAGAACGTGTCCTTGCAAAAAGATATCTTCCTTGAACATCAGTCACCAAGTTTTCTTTAGCATTAGAACTCTGACCTGTATCATTACGCACATTCTTATTGGAATTAGAATCCCGCCTAACCTTATCAGAGGTCTTTGAGTTGCTTGTGCTACCATAACTCTTTTGGCTCTGAGTACGAGAAACAGTGGATACATCACTAGTCTTACTTGTGCTTTCTGAAGGATGAATTAAATGCTGAGAGGAAACACCAACTCCTTCAGCTTGAGTGTCACGACCAGAGGAAATATCATTTCCTCTGCTGTTTGAAGTGTTCCTGACATTATTAGATCCATGAGCATTGTCCGAATTTGACAACCTCAAGCGATACAGATCGTTCCCAGGTGCATCAGGGCGTTGGCCACTGCCATGCCTTTCCCATGTATTCATGAAGAATTGATTTACTTCATGATGGAGGTCTTCTTTGGGACAATCAAGTAACCTGGCCAACTTATTAGCTCCAAATGCAAAGGCACTGCGTATCCTAAAGAAATTACCTGGAAATAACACATTTTTATGCACAAATAAACCTGTTATTAGCAGTGCATAAAGGCCACCAGAAAATTGACAACTATTCCAAAAGCATCACGACTCCTAAAAAGATTCGTATGGCGGAACATGTAGAAATTTTAATACCATCCATCTTCGATTCATGACAAGCTTAATTATATAAGTTTCCAGTAAGTGCCAAAACTATGAAAAAGTAAACAAAATAAAGATTCTAAACGTTTACCATCACCTTTCTGCCTGCCAATAACAGTCTCTTCAACTTACTTTCTACAGATTTAAGTTCAATATTTCAAAAGTTCTTAGCATGTGACTCTCTTAATCAGATAAGCTCCCAATAAGTGACAAAATAAAGATTCTAAACGTTAATATCACCTTTCTGCCTGCCAATAACAGTCCCTTCAACTTACTTTCTACTGATTTAAGTTCAATATTTCAATAGTTCTTAGCATGTGACTCTCTTAATCAGATAAGTTCCCAATAAGTGACAAAACCGTGCAGAAATAGACAGAACTAAGATTCTAACTGTTTACTATCATCTTTCTTCTGTCCAATAGAAGGAAAATGATGGCAAAAAGGATGTTTTAATAGATCAAATAGTTTTGCAAATATTAGAAACTTATGACCAACAAAAGCATGCAGTCAAAGTACCAGATGCATAAAATTGCTAGACAGAGGAGAAAAAAGTCACATAGATGCGGATAAACATCCAAAAGTACAACAGATAACCATTCAATAGTTATAGATGTAAACTACCTTTACTAACACTACGCCCAAGGTTGTTATTTATACGCAAAGGATCAATCACATTGAAATGTTTAGAAACGAAGGGTTGGCCCTGATTTTCTTGGCAAACAGCATATCTGGAACTACAAGTGTCCAGAAAATATTTGCTAAGCAACAACTCTCCACCATCTTTTCGAGGAGGCTCAGCTGCAAAAGGTATTTCAAACACTTTAGTTAAGATTAGAAAACTGGCAAACATTCTGACAGTAAAAGGTTCTTGTTCAGAGCTTAGCATTAGATGTTCCAGATATTGTAATACCTGTTATGTCAGGTAGAGAACTAACTGGAACAGGACCCCAGAGGCTAACACAAAAGTTTTCCCAATCAAACTTGCTAAAGAACTCAAGAAAACGATACAGAACCTATGTATGAAAAGAGGAAAAAATCAGACAGATGTACAGGCAAAAGAAAAAGCCATTAAAATAGAAAGGTAAAACAAGCCACCTCAAGTGGTCCAGAAAAGGACTTATTGAAAACATGGAATATGTAAAGAACCAAGGTTTCCAGGGCATAAGTTGAGATAAGTCCATGATGAGCACCCAATATGCGGCTCTCATAATAACACCAGGCCTTTATCAATATGATGCTCCGTTTGAACAAATGGTTCAGATCTATCAAACGATCAACCTAAGCATGGGGATGTTTAGTTGAGTTTAAGCTTGAACAAATATCCAAGAAACCATTCAAAAAATAAATCTGCAGAATTGTATTGCAGTGCCAGGATTTGCATTACTAACCTCTTCAAGGAAACAAAGGGTACATAAGCCACCAAGCTGATTAAATGAAATGTCTACCACAATATTTTCTACAAGACACTTAATTATCTTCACCTGAAAATTTATGAGAAAGAAAAGAACATATATAAAAAAATCAGGGTATCAAGATAACATCAAGCAAATGTGCCACAAATGTGCACATTTTAATCAAAGAAATCAGGAGAAATTATGAAAAAATAAGGCATCTCATTCTGTCTAACCTCGGCCTGAATGTACTGAACTTCTTTTACTCGGAATTCAGCATTCTCGTTTTTTTCTTCATTTTCCAGCATATCCCGAACCTGATGAGCCCATGTATCCTTCAAACTTTGATTCTTACTGAAGGCCGTCAAGTCAATATCCCCATCAGGCAAATATGTCTTGAGGGGCACAGACCCAAAAGTAAACACCTGTCAAGAAAAAGTAAGCAACTCCTTATTAAAACTGATCTATGAACTTGGTACGATAGACTAGAAAAATAAACTGCTTTTGATACAAGTTACATTCATGCCTCCACTCATCGAGCCAAACGTTAAATGTAAATAATGTTAACTTTTTAGTCCTTTAAGTGGTCAGCATTTATCCATGCCTTAACATTTTAAACCAAATATAGACTAAAAAAATAAACAGTATACACTATAAGTTACATTCATCATGCCTCCACTCATCAACCCGAATATGAAACCTAAAGATTGTAACTTATTAACGCTTCATGCGATCACCATTTAGCCATACACCTTAACATTTTAAACCAAATATAGACTAGAAAAATAAACAGCATATATTATAAGTTACATACATGCCTTCACCCATCGACCCAAACATTAAATGTAAATAATGTAACTTTTAATCCTTCATGTGATCACCATTTATCCATGCCTTAACATTTTAAACCAAATATAGACTAGAAACATAAACAGCATACACTATATGTTACATACATGCCTTCACCCATCGACCCAAACATTAAAATGTAAATAATATAACTTTTAGTCCTTCATGTGATCACCATTTATCCATGCCTTAACATTTTAAACCAAATATAGACTAGAAACATAAACAGCATACACTATAAGTTACATTCATACCTCCTCTCATAGACCCAATCATTAAATGTAAATAATGTAAATTTTTAGTCCTACATGTGATCACCATTTATTCATGCCTTAACATTTTAAACAAAATATATGGAAATAAAACTATACTTTTAGGCACACACAACATAAAATGATATAATTCAATATAATGCCATTGGTTAAGATAAAAACTACAATGGGAGTAGTCATTTGATCGGACCTGACAAGGGAAGCATTTAGAAATGAGGCGCTGTACATAATCAGCAACAGCGATACGGCGGCCTTCTGAGGGCGCATTTGGTTGAATGCAGGCAATGAGTTCAGCCGTTCTTTCCTCAGCCTTCATCCAACGTTCCGAATCGAGTACCCGAATCACCGAGGCAGCTTCGTTGGGTAACAACCCGTTCGGCAATAGCCCACTCGGTGGCTGCTGCACCACCCACCCTTCATGCTCTCCCATACAATCCTAAACCACTTTTTTCCTCCCTTAAAACAACCTTCTAAACCCACTCCCAATTGCCACAACACAACAAACAAACAAAAAAACAAAGAAAATAACTTCAAAAATCAAACCCCCCCACTCAATATGCAGGTTCCAGGTGAATCTATGATTTTTTTTAAAAACCCAAAAACAAAACAAAAAAGAAAAAAACTTTGAAATCAGTAACAGCTTTTTTCCTCTTTTAATTAATATCAAGCAACAAAAACCTAGATTATATTTAAGTTTCTGAACTAAACAAAATGGCAAATGCAGTAAACACTGCCAAAAAGAAGGTGATATTCCAATAAATTTCAAAGCTAAAATGACAAACCAAAAAAAAAAAATGCTTCAAGTTTTTTTTTCCCTTCTTTTTTTTTCTTTCCTTGTCGATTAACAAAATCTACAAAAACCCTAGAATTAAAAGAAAGGAAAGAAAATGGGGGGAAAACGAAACCCTAAAAGGCAACGAAATGGGGAAAAACAATAAGGACGGTAAGATAATCAAAAACCCTAATTAGAAAACAGCAACAAATCCTGAAAATTGAAGCAAGTATCTGCAAAATCAAAATGAAAACCCAGAAAAAAAAGCGAACAACAGAGACGATATAGCAATTGCAAAATTAAAAAAGAAAACAAAAACCCGAAAAGAAGGGTATATAAAGGATCCCAAAAAAAAACCCCAAAAAAACCAACAAACAAAATTACTACTTGTTGTTTAGGTTTTTGTGGTTTAAGTATATATCATCGAAATAAAAAGAACAAAAAAAGCAAAAGGATTGAAGGGAAAAGGGGTGTGTTTGGTTACAAGAATAAGAGGCGTTACGAAGGTAATATAGTATATGTATTTTGACGTCGATGAAGTTCGTGCATTTGAGGGGCTTTTTTTTTTTTTTTAATAATAATAATTTAAAAATGACAAAAAAGAATTGAGGAAGATGATGATAAAATTGATAATAGAATCTCTGCCAGAAAGAGAGAGAAAAGAGCTGAAGAACATAGAAAAATCGAAGAAATTATTTTTAAAAGAATAAAATATATAAAATTCAAACTTTTTTAAAGTTAAAAGGATTTTGCTTTAGCATCGTATTAAGCGTTAATTTCACCGTACATTTTTTTCGAAATATGGATAAGATTTTAATTTTTATCTTTAATTTTTAAAAATATTTTTTATCTAAATTTTAAAGTGTTTATATGAAAGTTAATAGAAATTATTTTATGTATTCTTTCTATCATTTGTCCTTTTCTAATTATTTAGTGATAGTTCATCAAATTTTTATGTTATTAATATATAATTTTGACCATTTTTACCTTAAATTTGGAAGTACGAACCTCAAATTTAGAACCTTAAATATTGAACCTTAAATCTCAAATCATGAATCTTGAACTTTAAATCTTAAATGTTTATGGTTTAGGATTTTGATTTAGGGTTCGAGTTTTAAGTTTGAGGTTTAGTATTTATCGTTTAAAATTTTGGGTTTAAAATTTAAGGTTTATGATTTGGGGTTTGGGATAAAAATTATCAAAATTATGTGTCAATGACATGAAAAAATTGTTAAAATGTCATTAAATAATTAGAAATGAACTATAGATGATGTAATGGGAATAGTTTATAAAATAATTTCTAAAGTTAGCTTTGAATATAATTTTAATTAATTTCTAAATTAGAAAATATATTAATATAATTTTTAAAATGCTTGTATTAAAATTATACATATAGTATTTTTATTTTTTTTTAATGTAATGCCTAGAATTACCTATAATCCCCTAAATTTTTAAATAAAAAAGATAAACGCGTTTCAATATACTCAAATCCACGTTCCCTTTCACGGCAACAATGGCAATTACAACCGAGCTCAAACTGATATGTTTAATTTTTTTTATTGACTATTTTAAATATGTTTCATATCTAATAGAAAATTTTATTGATAGAACACGAATAGTTTAAAGATTGATGAGCGTCGAAACCACCAAAAATAATATCTATTAAAACAACTCTAAATAATAATAAAGAGTGGTAGTAGGGTCGAGTCCACAGGGATTGGATGTCGTAATCAACTTCTATATTCACTTATGAACAGAATATTCGTCATGACAAGAGTCGTGGCAAGAGTCGTGCCCACGACTCCAATCTTACCTGCAAAAAAATAAATAAGTAAAAGTAAATCGGGAAGTTTCAAGAATATTTAAAAAGTAAATAATCTAATCAGCATAAATTAATTAATATTGAAAATAAAATTAAATCGAGAAATAAATTTAGAATTTTGCAAACAGAAATAATAAGCCTTAGCCTTAGACTCGGTAAATTTCGTGGTAAGAATCGATCCTTGAAAATTGATTTTTTCCTCCAAACGATAAGCTGGTTATAGCGATTAAGAACGTCCTAACCATCAATTCCTCCTCTCGTAGCTGGTCCCTGTACGTCCTGCAAACCAACCCTTACCTATTATCTAACCGAGATACACGTGTTCCCAATTGAAGATTCCGGTAGCCTTGTGTTCTAAAGAACCCAACTCGAATCAACGGCCTCAACCGCGTGGGTCGTTTAAACCCGATCACTTCTTCCTTGATTTGTTCTCGAAAATCCGAATACAGTATGGTCGACTTGGATCTCCAACTGTCAGCAAACACGACTCTAACCCAACGTGCACTTTGACTTGAGATCGAATTTAACTTTAAGGGATGATTGGTCTCTCCCGATACTTAGGAAAAAATGAATACCGATTGGAAGGATTTTTAGCACAAGTTCGTATTTCACGATTCCCGACCGGAAAGAACACCGGCCTAAAACTAAGATGAAATTTAGTGTAGCATGAATTTAATTATGCTTGAAGGTTGTGGAATGTAATTGGATTTGTATGAAGGATGATAGAATTTGGGAAGGAAAAGGCTTGCAAGGCAATTTGAACCAATTTTGGAAGAACAAAGAAATGTAAATGGGAACAATAGAAAACTCACACCCAAATTGAAAGAAAAACCAACTCAACTCCAAATTGAATTAGGAAAAGACAAAGAGGATAATACAATTCCAAATTGAAATAGGAAAAGAATTAATTGATGCTTTCCTAAGAACAAAAAACCCCTATTTATATACATAGGGTTTACTAAAAATAACCTAAACTAATTTAATATAAAATCTAAAATAAAATAAAATAAGATTTTCCTATTTTTGGCTTTTACAAAGTCAAAATATTTGATGTGCCATTGGCTTTCTCCATCATTTTGATTTGGCCCCATTTCAATGATTGTTTTTCAAATTGGCCCTTTTTAGCTTGTTTTTGACCAATTGCATCCCTAACAAGATTTAAATCATAAAAATACTAATTTAGCAGGGATTGATTCAGAAATAAACCAAATTAAACACAAGAAATCATGCAAATTAACAGGTTATCAAATCTCCCCTACTTAGCTCATGCTTGCCCTCAAGCATGTTGTTCTTTCAAACATTAGAATTATTCTACAATTTATTAACAATCGAGCCTCTTTTCCGCATCCATACTCAATGTAAACAACATAGGCAAAAATAAATAAATGTTCAGAACATATAGTTTAATCAACAAGTATCATAAAATTTGAAATATGTGAACTAGGTAATTTAATTAAATTGAGTTTGAATCCAATAATCTGCAAGGCATTATTAATTAACTACGCTTTAGTAAAAAAATTTAGACATGGTCAAACCTTTTTACGCGAACTAGGATGACAACCCAAGCACTCTATCCCGGTTACTCAGTTCAACCAGTCTATTTTTTTTTTGGAAGGCTCGGTTAGTAGAATGTTTGCATGTTATCGACTTGTCACTCGAACCTTTTTACGCAAGATAAAATGACAACCCAAGCACCCTATCTCGATTACTCAATTCGGTCACGTTTTCGAAATTTTCACTCATAACTTAAACCTTTATTTATTTATTTATTTACAAGCAAATTATTTATGTACAAGCAAATATTTTTTTTTAAACAATCAATTTATATGAAAAGTCTAGTTACATATATCAACCTTAAAACACAAATGTTGATTATTCTAGATACTTTGAACACTTTAATTCAAAATTTGCCCAATTGTCCAAATTGAATATGTAATGAGAATAGAGGCTCAATGTCGGAATAAACTATCGAATAATTCTAGCATAAGATTGAACACATGCAAAAGAGAGACATGCGATAAAAAAAATAAATCATGCATATTCATCATCAATTTCCACCCCCTACTTAAACTTGCTTGTCCTCAAGCATGTGTCATATTAGATAAAAAGCAGTAGCTCAAATAACAGGTAAAAAGAAAAGTTCAGAATACTCTCCAGCTGTCTTTAACGATTTTGTCGGTGTTGGGGGTAACGACTTTGTAGGATGTTAAGGATTGTGGAGACTTGATTTTCCATTGTTCCAAGTCGAGCTTCGGTTCAACTTAAACGTGCCTCCACAGATAGAGGTTGTTCCTCTTGCTCTCTAGTATTGATGAGTGGACATTGGCGAAAAACCATATTTTCGCGAGTAGTCTGTGTACCGAGGAACAAAATAACATGAAGTAGGGGTGCCGACAAGCAATCCCATAGAATCCAAACAATATTTATCTAAGTTGTCCATACTATATGCACATGTTAAGGCCGATAAATCAATTTCAGAGGGAAAAAGTCGAGAGGTTAAATTCGTAATATATGACCCAAGTATTAGTGGACGATTACATAGCAAAAAAGCATGAAAATTTCGTGCAAACCAATATCCTAAATTAACTTTAAAACCTGAATGCATACACCACAAAAAGAATAATTTAGTTTTAGTTAGAATAGATGACAAGTCATTTCTACCTGAAAAACTAAAAACTAAAAATCGGTGAATATATCTTAAAACAAGTTCATACACCAATAAGTCTTTTGTGGTCTTCAGATTATAAAGCTGATTAAAATGAGTTAAAACACAGTAAACATCTTGAGCATCAAAGTTGCTTGAAATATCTAATAGAGCAGTATGATAGGAATCAGATTGAATATTATCAGGGTCGACTAAACCTATGACAATGTTAAATTCAGAAATTGACATCCGAAAGTCCCTTCCAAGCAAACGAAAACATACAATGTTTTGCATTTCAACAGTTTGCAATGCATTTATATTGAAGCTAAATGTAGTGTAGAATTAGTATATCAACTCATAATATGCATTATAGGAAATATTAGCAAATGAATTCCAACCAATAGCATCAAAATAGTCAATCACAGAATCGCGAATATTTAACATATCAAGAGTAGAGAGATCGATTTGCTTACAAACCGAGAGCGAACATTGTCGGATGTCGTCGTATCTTGCGATGCTCGAGGTCGAAAAGTCTAAAAATCCTCGTAATCGACCTTTGATAGGAATAGTGTTTGCACGACCTCGTCTATTGCATTGACTGTCTCGTGATGGTCAATCATATTCGTTAGGCAAGTCGTGTGGACTTGCATTTTCAACAGCGTCAGTACTGTTGTTTGGGGGTGTCGCTGACTTGCGAGTAAGTCGTCAACGGGCTCGAGTGGTAGACGATCATGTTCGGCATTGTGAGACACGCTCGTTCGCATTAGAAGAACCTTCGACATTGTCGTTAAAAGTCCCTAATTCCTCCAAGTAACCTGTATTACACGTTAGTAAAGGTAAATCAAGTTGAGTATTAGGAATCGACCATTCGGGGGTAGCGGGGCTACTATTCTAGTTTTCTGCTTCGACTAGAGTCGGACTTTGTTGGCGAGGAGTTCTTGTTAGCGCAGCTGTTTGGCTTGGAAGAGGTGGAGAAGGCTCGGAGTCGTCGTTGGCTAAATTGACGATTAGAGGTGCTAAAAATCGATGTCGACTTTGATTGAGTGAAGTCAGAATATTGTCGGCCATTTGGTTTTGAGTTCGAACCATCGCTTCCGTATAGACGTCACTAAGAATCGACTTTATTTTCTACGACGATGGCGGTGAATGAAGGCAAACGGCAATGACAAGAAAAGCGATAAACCATGGTGAAGAAGGTAACGATGTGGTTTGGGTTAAATTTTTGAATAGTGATGGTGGGCATCTCGGTTTTGGCGTTGTTAGGGTGGTGGGATGGTGGTTTTGGTTATTTGGTGATGGAGAAAAAGAAAATAAATAGAGGAAATGGAGTTTGAGGAGGAGATGAGCGGCGGCGCATGGGTGAGGGCTCCAATGGGTAAAGGTGATCGACGTGTTGGTGAAGGCGTCGTTCTGTAGTGACGCGACGGCAGATAAGACCGGCGAATGGTGGTTGTGGATGGAGGGGAAAAATAAATAAAAAAATAGAGGGGTGAGAGCTCATCGACGGCGCTAAAGGGAAGTGGGTTGGCGACTGGTGGGGCGGCGATGGTGATGACGACGTAGGTTGGTTGTGGGGGTTAGGGTTTTGTTTTGAAGAAGATAAAGATAGGAAAAAATGGGTTTGGATATTTAGGAATTTGGGGGATTATTTTTTCTTTTTTTGATTTTTCGATTTTTTTGGGGCTTTGTTTGGGTATTGGGTTTGGCTTATTTTGGGTTTATTTTGGGGGTAATTTGGTATTTGGGTAAATAGGTTAAGTGGGTATTAGGTTTGGGGTAGGTTAAATGGGTTGGGTGGTAGATGTTTGGATTTGGGTTGTTTTTTTGGGGTATTATAAAGGTTAGAGATATTGGATTTTTTTTTTATATTTGTAGATAAATAATTGTCACCAATTAGCAAGTCGTGCCCACGCCACCACTATTATTTGACTTTCAGAAAAAGTTCATAATTTCCATTATGTTCTTGAAAACATCAAATTAACTGAATTAAATAAAAATTTATTTATTTACGTCCTAAATCTTACTAAAACTCAAAATTAAAATTAAATAATGAAAAGAAATTTGGGTTGCCTCCCAAAAAGCGCTTTCGTTTAACGTCGTTAGCTCGACGACCTGGGAATTTATTTATCTAGCTCTTCGAGGACTAACTCCTCAACGACATTGACTTGAAAATTCTTGTAAAAGGGTTTTAATCACTGCCCATTGACCTTAAATTTTTTTTCCTGAATTCTTCGCTTTTAACCTCAACTGCACCATGTGGAAATACGTGAGTAACAACAAAAGGCCTTAACCACTTAGTCCGAAGCTTACCTGCAAAAATTCTTAACGCAGGGTCATAAAGTAATACTTTCTGTCCTCCCATAAATTGTTTACGGGTTATCTTTTGGTCATGATATGCTTTGACCTTATCCTTATAAATTTGGGCACTTTCATACACTTCTCGTCGAATTTCCTCAAGTTCCTGAATATGTAACTTACGATGCTTACCTTCAGCTTCCAACTCCATGTTGCATTGCTTCTGTAACACCTCTGACTTGCCTCTTATATATTCATGCATATAACTTAGCACTCATCAATATATATTTTGTTTCAAGTAACTTAACATGCATACTCATTTTACACAACCTTCCCATCATCTTATACAAACAAGTGCACTTATACTTTCATTCATAAATCTCAAGTAAAATTACTCATAACATTCACTTAATTTCACAGTGTTATATTCATAGCATCATACAAATGCCAATCAAACATGAACACTTATCATAGTATAAACTTTCCTTTCATCTCATCTTTCATATTTCAAAAGAAATTCCTATCCACAATTTATACATCATCACATAAACATCATAAACTATTATTCTTATTTTTTACGAGTCTCAACTCATCATAAACACACTGTTTGTACTATCAAATTTAGCTCGGTTGAAGTGCGATCTGCCTAATAAAATAATTTACATCGATTGTTTAAGTCGTCACACTATCACACTCATTATGGCATGTATAGCTAGACTCTCACACTCACTATGGTAGTCCGAGAATCGACTAAACCATAGCTCGATACCACTAAATGTAACACCCCTTACCCGTATCCTATGCCGGAATCGAGTACGAGGCATTACTAGACTTAACAATACATTTTGTCAAATTAATTAACACATATACAAAATGACTTAGTCAAGCCCCTATACATGCCATAACTTAAATCATTTATAAATAAAGATACCTATAGATAGCTTGATAGTGTGAATCGATCTCAGACGACCTCCAACCCGAGCTTGTTTAGTAGGACTCTGTAACATGAGAAAGAAAAGGGGGTAAGCTTATAAAGCTTAGTAAGTTCACATGTAAAAATAATAAGCATTAGCAATGAATTTAGCTTACTACTAAGCTGTCATAACTTGCATAAATAATGCTAAGTTCTTACTTTCCCACCTTACTCATTTGTAGCCTTATCAAAGCCTCAACATGACAAATCGTCACAAGAAGTTCTCAATTTGATACAAACATTAAATCACATGCCTATACCTTATTACTCATGTTCACATTAATCTGTCTACTTGAATCGCTGTCACTAAATTATTTATTTCTTGAGCTACAGAGCTCTGAATTTAAATATGATAATTTTTCCTGAAACTAGACTCATATATCTTTATACCATAAAATTTCCAGAATTTTTGGCTAATCCAATTAGTACAGTTTATTCATTAAAATTTCCCCTATTTCACTGTTTGACTATTCTGACCACTTTTCACTATGAATCAATTTTCTCCTTGTACAGAATTCAAATGATGTTATAATTTGTTTCATTTGAAACTAGACTCATTAAGGAATCTAAATATATAAATTATGTCCCAAAATTATTTTTGTACAATTTTAATGATTTTTCCAAGTCAGAATGGGGATCTCGAAATTACTCTAAACTAGTCTCACAAAATATAAATATCTCAAAATACAGAATTTCTTTGCATTCTATATTTATTTCATATGAAAATAGACTCAATAAGCTTTAATTTCATATCTCACTCAACTACTAATTCCATTTCTACCATTTTGGTGATTTTCAAAGTTACTCTACTGCTGCTGTCCAAAACTGTTTTATTTCTAAATTTCGTTCTTTCATATTTTCTTTATAGTAACTTTCATTGGAACACTTACTCTGTATCAATCTTACCAAAGTTCGATCACATATCGAGCACATTGCTCATAAGTTTACATGCATATACTTGCACTTATTCATCACATAATCGTATTCAATTACACTTAGCCGTTACATAGCCACATTGTATTTTCACTTAGTCAATTTTCAATTGAACACATCCGAATATTAACGGAGACATCGAATATTGCACATAGTGCCACACTTGTAGCCAAAGCTACTTCAAATTACTTATCACACATAGACTCATTCTCGAGTGATACACATTCATGAGTCTGCTCACACAAGTCGTCGGTCATACGTAACTACTCGTCTTTGCTCACACAAGTCGCCGTATCCGCAACACATGCGGATTACCCACCACGGTAGAACTTATAAGACCAGACCCGCTTCACATAATCACAATCTCGGATCCCTCTTACACAAGTCGCCGGTCATACGTAACTACTCAAGATCGCTCACACAAGCCGCCGTATCCGCAACACATACAGGATTACCCACCACCGGTAGAACTTATAAGACCAAAGACCGCTTCACATAATCACAATCTCGAATCCGCTTCACAAGTATGCTTCATATACGTAACTACTCAGTCTTTGCTCACACAAGTCGCCGAGTATCCGTAACACATGCCGAATAACTCACCACCCAGTAGAACGTCACGGACCAAAGACCGGATAACTTATTTCACTTAGATTTCACACAGTTTCTAGTGAACATGTCGCTCATATCATTTTTTATTCCTAAGGTTCAACCGGAAATTTCTCACTTGTCTATATTTTGTCAATTACATCAAATATTCACCACAATTCATACCATTTATCAAAATATGAAAACGTAAGTAAAAACGATGCATTATTTACATACAAACTTACATAATTACATTCTCAATCTCATCACATCATCAATTTAACTTATCTTCCCCAAATTATTATATTCAATACTTTCTTGATATTACACAAAGCAATCTTTCTAATTTTATCTTACATGTAATTTATACCAATTTTCATTAAAATGTCGAGTCAATATCGAACATTATAATTATATTGGAAAATCAATACTAAAGTATTCATAACTAAAATTTCAATTTAACATTCAAACTTGAATCATTAAATGCTTGTTAAACATATGAACTTACCTCGATACCAAAACGGCCATTTTACCAACTTTCTCGATTTTCAATTTTCCTCCCGTTCTAGGTCCAAATCTCATTTTTCGGAGTCTAAAACATCACATGTCACTTATTTAATTAATGTAATGTTCAAAACAATCCTTAACTCAACTTTTTCAAAATTATATTTTTGCCCCTAAACTTTGACATATTTGCACTTTTGCCCCAATACTCGAAAATTAAACTTCAGCCCTTATTCTTATGTTTTATAACATGCTGATCATTTTCTCTTCTATGGAAACATCAAATTCTCACTAGTTCACACACTTTGACCAATTTATAACTTTTACAATTTAACCCCTTTTATATGATTTCATCGAAAATCATCTAATAAAACTCGTTTCTCTAATCATAGACATGTATAATATACCATAATTCATCAAAATTCACAATTATTCAACATGGATCAATTTTAAAATTAAAATCTAGCTCAAAATAATGGTAGAAATAGCTAGACTAAGTTAACGGATTTCAAAAATACGATGAACATTAAAAACGGGGCTCAAAAACACTTACTATGAAGCTTGAAAAGCTTGAAACCCTTAGCCATGGAGTCTAGAAATTTTCGGCAGCAACTTGAAGAAGATGAGCAGATTTTTTTCTTGTATTTTGGCTTTTTATTCATTTAAAACACTAAATGACTAAAATACCCTTAAGACTTTTCTTTCACTTTTGTCCTATTCATGCCCATTTTTGTCCATCAAGTTATTCAATGGTCTAATTCCTTTTAAGGGCCTCCAATTTAAAACTCATAGCAATTTGACACCTCTAATATATAGAACTCAACTTTTGCACTTTTTACAATTTAGTCCTTTTGACTACATTTATACATTTGCGGGGATATCCTCATTGTTCGTCGTAACTAGACCTTGTTGAGGAAGATGACCAATTAACTCATATCTCCAAGTTGAGATTGATCCAAAAATAACCACCGGTATGTTTCAAGATGCCTCCACTACATTTTTGTTAGTTATATTTTATTGATGAACTCTACATGTTTGGTTAATTCTTCCGCATGCATCATGAATGCATTTATTTGTCCTTGTGGACATTTTTAAATCGATCCTCAATACTTGGAGAATGAAAAGTGATATGAAGAGTTGAAGAAATCCATCCTTGGTGAGGAGTTCGAGGATGAAAAGGGTTCAGATGCAGGTTCAAGTGATTTGCTAAAGTGATATGAAGAGTTGAAGAAATCCATCCTTGCTTCCTTTTTTAAAATTCTTGTTGAATATTGCTTGCTATCGATTTCTTTTTTGGTTTAAATGTTATGGGCTGAAAATGTTTAATTTTTATTATTTTTCTTAAATATTTTTATAATATTTTAATATTTATAATATTTTAATTTTATTCTTTTTTATAATATTTTAATTTGTTTTAATTTTCATGACTTTTAGCGCGCTTTTGTGAAAAGAGCCGCTAAAAGTCGTGTTCTTTAGCGTTTTTGAAAAGCACCGCTAAAGCCCTACTTTTAAGCGGCATTTTTTTGAAAAGCTACCGCTAAAGCTCCTACCTTAGCGGCTTTTTTGAAAAGCGCCATAAGCCTACCTTTAGCGGCGTTTTTGAAAAGCGTAAAAGTCTTCACCTTTAGCGGCTGCTCTGAAAAGCGCTGCTAAAGTCTGATACTTTTAGCGTTGCTTCCTAAAAGCACCGCTAAAAGTCTGTTTTGGTGTAGTGTGATGAAGATAAAATAGGAAAAATGGGTTTGGATATTTAGGAATTTGGGGTTTATTTTTTCTTTTTTGATTTTTGATTTTTGGGCTTTGTTTGGGTATTGGGTTTGGCTTATTTTGGGTTTATTTTATGGGTAATTTGGTATTTGGGATTTGACTTTCTAAAAAGTTCATAATCCCCATTATGTGTTCAAACGTCAAAATTTTTGAATTAAATTTTAACGAAATATTTCCGTAAAATTTTAGACCATAAAATATAATAAATAATGAATAGAAATTTGGGTTGCCTTCCAAAAAGCGCTTTTCGTTAACGTCATAGCTCGACGACACAGGAATTTATTTATCTAGCTCTTCAAGGACTAACTCCTCAACCACGTTGACTTGAAAATTCTTGTAAAAGGTTTTAATCACCGCCCATTGACCTTAAATTTTTTTTCCAAATTTGTTTACTTATTTTTTGGTCATGATATGCTTTGACCTTATCCTTATAAATTTGTCTCTTTCAAACTACTATTTCCTCTAGACCCAAATATGGGATGTTACGATGCTTACATCACTCAACTCCATGTTGCATTGCTTTATGTTCTAGCTCAATAGGAAGATGACACGGTTTACCAAAAATTAGTCGATAAGGAGACATACCTATGGGTCCTTTATAAGCCGTACGATACTCTCACAGTGCATCGTTTAGTCGCAAACTCCAATCTTTTCTACTTGGCTTGACGGCCTTTTCCAAAATCAACTTGATTTCTCGATTCGACACTTCCACTTGACCGTTTAATTGAGGGTGATAAGCCGTAGCGACTCGTTTCATTACCCCGTATTTTTTCAAAAGCATTTCGATTACCTTATTGCAAAATTGCGTTCCACAATTGTTGATCAATGCTCGCGGTGTGCCAAACCTGGAATAAATATGACTTTTTAGAAAATCGACTACTATTTTTGCATCAACATGACGAATGGCTTTTGCTTCCACCCAATTCACACATAGTCAACTGCAAGTAGAATATAGATGTTACCGTATGACAAGACAAAAGGTCCCATAAAATCTATGCCCCATATATCAAATATTTCACAAACATGTATAGGGGTTAGAGGTATTTCATTTTTTCGGTTCAAATTTCCTATCTTTTTGGCACTTTTTGCATGTTTTACAGAACAAATACGCATCTCGAAAAATATGTGGCCAATATAGTCCACATTTAAGTACCTTATGCGTAGTTTGTTTAGGACCAAAATGTCCACCACATGCATAAGAATGACAAAAAGATAAAATCGAGTTTACCTTAGTTTCTGCAACACATCGTCGAATTACCCGATTGGAACAATGTTTCCAAATGTAGGGGTCATCCTAAACATAGTTTCGTGATTCACGTTTGATCTTATCTTTTTTAGATCACGACAAGTTAGAAGAGACTATACCTGTAGCAAGGTAATTCACCATGTCTGCGTACCAAGGAAAAATTGTCTGAGTAGCAAGCAGACTTTCATCCGAAAAATTGTCCTTAAGTGGTGTGACATCCTTCGATAGAGGTATTCGACTTAGATGGTCAGCTACCAAATTTTCACATCCTTTTTTGTCCTTTATTTTGAGATCGAATTCCTGCAAAAGTAATATCCACCTTATAAGTCTCGATTTTGCTTCTTTCTTCCCGATCAGATATTTAAGAGTTGCATGATCAGAAAAACAACAATTTTAGTCTCTAATAAATACTAATGAAATTTTCCAAAGCAAAAATAACAACTAGAAACTCTTTCTCAATAGTCGACTGATTGATTTGGGCAACATCCAAAGTCTTAGATGCATAGGAGATGATGTGTGGTTCTTTCTCAATTATTTGTCTAAGGATTGCTCTTACGCTATGGTCACTTACGTCACACATTATCTCGAAAGGATAATCCCAGTTTGGTAGTTGAACAATAGGTGCCGAAATAAGCTTATGTTTGAGCGTATCAAACACGTCTCTGCATGATTGGTCAAACTCGAAATCCTTATCTTTCTGTAGTAAATTGCAAAGTGGTTGTGCAATTTTTGAAAAGTCTTTAATGAACCGCCTGTAGAAACCTTCACGACCAAGGAAAGAACGAATCTCCCTCACAGTTATGAGGTATGGCAATAAGTTAATGATATCGATTTTTGTTTTATCGACAAATTTTCCCTCAGACCTAGAACTAATCCTTTATCTACCATAAAATGGCATTTCTCATAATTTAGAACAAGATTAAATTCTAAGCATCTTTCTAAGATTTTTGCAAGATTTGATAAACATACCTCAAAAGACTTATCATATACTGTAAAGTCGTCCATGAACACCTCAATTATTTTCTCGACGTAGTCGGAAAATATACTTACCATGCACCTCTAAAATGTGGCTGGTGCGTTGCAAAGTCCATACGACATCCGTCTGTAGGCAAACATGCCAAATGGGCACGTAAATGTCGTCTTCTCTTGATCCTCAAGTGCCACTGGAATCTAGAAAACCCTAAGTAACCATCAAGACAACAATAATGAGACTTCCTAGCTAAACGTTCTAACATTTGATCAATAAAAGGAAGTAGAAAATGATCTTTTTGAGTTAAGGAATTTAACTTTCTATAATTAATGCAAACTCTCCACCCGTTTTGGACTTGAATGGGAACCATCTCACCTGTCGAATTCTCAATTACGATTACGCCGATCTTTTTTGGTACTACATGGGTGGGTGACCCAATTGCTGTAAAAAATGGGATAGATCATCCCAGCATCGAGTAGCTTTTAAACTTCTTTTCTTACCACCTTTATCATAGGTAGATTGAGACACCTTTGAGCCTCTCTTTTGGGAATAGCATTATCTACAACTTGAATTTTGTGCATCCTAGTTGAGGGGCTCAATCCCTTGATGTCAACTATCGTCCATCCAATTACCTCTTTATAGTCTCTAAGAACTCATACCAAATTTTCCTCTTCTACCTTCGAGAGTTTACTTAAGATTATTACCTGTAAGGTATTTTTTTTACCGAGAAAAGTGTATTTTAAATGGTCTGGTAGTGGTTTAAGTTTCAACTCTGGAGCCTGCAAAATAGATGGTACAAGCTTAGTTTGTGAATGTGATAATTCAAGGTATTTACCTGGATTTCTCCATAATTAAGGTGCCTCCAAATGAGCCACTGTTTCGTGAACGGACTCTTCAAAGGTTATCCACTCTTATTGTTCCTCTATGGTATTAAAGTTTAGACTTCTTTAAAAAAAGTTCGTAATTCATCCTCGTCATGATATTCTAAATGTAATTCAGTTAAAGGATCAATTATATCAATATTAGAAACATTAGAAATCATGCTAGGGCGATTCATGACCTCATAGAAATTGAATTTCACCACTTTCCCATCAAATTCCATAGTGAGTATCCCACTTCGTATGTCAATCTTTGTTTGGGCGGTACTCAAAAATGGCCTCCCGAGAAGTATGTCAGATGAATTGGCCGAATTGTCATCCTCCATGTTGATAATGGAGAAGTCTGCAGGGAATATTAGCTCATTTACCTTGACAAGAACGTCCTCCAATACTCCCTCCGGATGCACCATAGATCTATCTGTAAGCCGAATAATCACACCTATTTCCTTTGAAGGACCCGCGTTAAGTAGTTTATAAATTGACAAAGGCAACATTAATTGATGTGCCTAAGTCACACATTGCTTTTTTAATACCAACACTACCTATTTTACAAGATATGAAAAACATACCTTGGTCCTTACATTTGGGAGGTATTTTCCTTTGCAGAACGGCGGAGACATTTTCTCTGATACTTACCTTTTCATTAGGGGTGAGCAAAACTCGATTCGACTCAAAAAAATCGAAAAAAAATTCGAATTTCGAGTTAAACTAATCGAATTATTCGAGTTAATCGAGTTATTCGAGTTAAATCGAATTTTTTTTTCGAATTTCGAGTTCGAATAGAGTTGAGTTTTCGAATTCGAATAACTCGAATAATTCGAATAATTCAAATATTAAAATATAATATTTAACATTTTTACCCCAAACTCCCAAACCTTTTTACTTTTCCCTCAAAACTTTTATTCCTTCCCACTTTTCCCCAAAACTTTTATTCCCCTCCCATCCCAACCCTCCAATCTACCCAAAATTCATTTTCCACCAAAATTTTACTCTCCCATTTACTTTTTTTCAAAATTTTACTCTCAAAAACCCTCAAAACTTTTTATTTCCCCCCCAAATTTTTACTCCCTCCCACTTTTCCCCTAAAACTTTTACTTCTTTCCCATCCCACCTCCTATCTACCCCAAACCCATCCCCCCCAATTTTTTTTTATATTTTCCCTCCAAAATTTTACTCCCCTATTTACTTTCCCTCAAACTTTTATTCACCAAAATTTTTATTTTCCCCTAAACTTTTACCTCTCACCCTTTACTCTCAAATAAAAATTAAAATTATCCAAAAAATCATTAAACATAAATAATAATAATTTTATTTATATCTACTATTTATATTATTAAATTAAATTTCACATTTTATATTATTTATATTATTGAATTGTTTAGTCATATTGAATATTTATATTAAAATTGAATTATTAATTATGCCATAAAATATTTGTATTAAAATTTTATATTGGTATCAATTTCACATTTTATCTTTAAAATAACTTTTATTAAAAAATCACATTTTACATTTAATATATATTTTAATTCCAAAATACATTGTGACAATAATCTAAAGATAATTGAAACAACTAAGCAAGCAAAGGAGCTAACCCGTATATAAAAGATTAACAAATAAATTATGAGGTGATGAAAGTTAATAAAAAATTTGATTAAGGTGGACAAATTTTATTACGATGGGTGATAGTGGTTACAAGGACCCAAAATTATTTTTTAAAATTTAACTCAAACAAATATATTCGATTCGATTCGATTCAAATTCCATCTCACTCGACTCGATTCAAAAAAAATTCAAATCAAATTAGGATGATAAAATATGATTCGTCAACTCGATTAACTCAAAATTTTTTCATTCGATTCGATCGAACGCTCACCCCTACTTTTCATTGCCCAGAAGTTTCCTTTTACTCGTGTCTAACTTTTTTAGAAATTTTGCGTATCGTGGGATCTGCTTAATCTCATCGAGAAGAGGTATGTTGATTTCCACCTTCCGAAAGATGTCGAGGATCTTCTTCTCGTCTCTCTCTTTTTGCACTAGACAAGTCTTCCGGGAAATAGAGGTGGTACTGTAAATGATTTTTTTGGTGCTGACTCTACTGGAGCCTCCGTGTCAAGTTTCTCCTTATCTTAATAAGTGTCGTGGGCCCGACTAGTGTCGTGGCTACAACTCATGTTAAGTTTGGGCTCGTAAACCTTCCTACTCCTCAATGTCATAGCGCTTGCATTGTGTCGAGGGTTTGGCTCAATTTGGGATGGCAGCTTTCCTTGGGACTCCAAACGGTTAACCGTGAGCGTGAGTTTGCTCACTTGCTTATCTAACTCCTACAAATACATGTCAGTTTTTTTGTTGGAATTTCTCAGTACTATTGGCTAGAATTTCCACTATGACTTCCAAAGATGACTTTGGGGGTGGTAACTGTTGATTCTGAGGCGGCCTTTGTTGGTACGATTGATTGAACCTCGGATTCATCTCATAACTGAGATTTGGGTGATCCTTCCATCCCATATTATATGAGTTCGAGTAGGGGTCATATCGCCTCTAGGGCGGTCTTGGGAAGTTTCCGATAGCATTCGCTTGTTCTGTTAAATCCTCATGTAAAATCAGACAGGAGTCCGTTGATGGTCTGGTTTAGTACAAATTCTGCACAACCATGCTGGGTTCGTTTTATCTATAAGTAAAGTTTGAACAACATCAGTTTATCAATTTTATCTTCTAGAGATAGAGAACTTAACCCATGAACCCGTTTTGTGGGTTTTGTAGCCGTTGAAATTGTTGAGAGTTAGCAACCATGGTCGAATTAACTCTTGTGTCTCTGAAGAGTGATATTGACTAGTGGCCCCCCACTTGCAGCATCTATCATCTTCATTTCCATCTGGAGTAATCCCTCGTAGAAATACTTCAAGAGTGACAGTTTAGTCAGTCCATGTTGTGGGCAACTTGCACACAACTTTTTGTATCGCTTCTAGTAATCGTAGAGCGATTCAGTGTCCTTTTGATGGATTCTAACAATATCCCTCCTTAGTTTGACTGGTCGAGCTGAAGGGAAGAACCTATCAAGAAACAAAGGAGACATGTCAGACCATGTATTGACAGATCCTGGTGGTAAAAAAATAGCCACTCTAGCAGAGTTGGCTAGTGAGAAAGGAAAAGCACGAAGTTTGATTTGGTCTTCTGTTACTCCCTGAGGCTTCATGCTTGTGCACACAATATGGAATTCTTTAAGGTGGGTGTATGGATTCTAGTTCTATAATCCACAGAAAGTGGGTAGTAAATGGATCAAACCCGACTTTAACTCAAACGACGTCCCTCCGTTCGGATAGGTTATACATAAGGGTTGTTGTTCATCCGGTGCCGCAGCAAGTTGGCGTGTCATCTGTTCAACCATCTCATTGGGTTCGTCGAACGAGAAAATTTCCTCGATGTATGATATGGTTTTGAATCTGGGATTTGGTCGTTTTCCACGTTGAATGGCTTATTTTCGCAGTTGTCGAACCAATTTTTCAATTTCTGGTTCAAACTCTAGAGTTCCCGATTTTGATCTGGTCATAAGGTAAACAAACAAAAATTAGAAAAATATCTCCAATCCCTTGCAACGGCGCCAAAATTTGATGGGCGTCAAAACTACAAAAAATAATCCTTACTAAAATAACTCTAAATAGTAGTAAAGAGTAGTAGTAGGGTCAAGTCGACAGGGATTGGATGTCGTAATCAACTTCATGTTCACTTATGAACAGCATATTCATCGTGACAAAGGTCGTGGCAAAAGTCGTGCCCACGACTCCAATCATACCTGCAAAAAAAAATAAGTAAAAATAAATTAGGGGGTTTCAAGAATGTTTAGAAAGTAAATAATCTAATCAGCGTAAATAAACAATTAATTAATATTGAAAATAAAATTAAATTGAGAAATAAATTCAGAATTTTGCAAATAGAAATAATAAGCCTTAGCCTTAGACTCATTAAATTCCGTGTTAAGAATCGATCCTCGAAAATTGATCTTTTCCTCCTAATGATAAGCTGGTTATAGCGATTAAGAATGTCTTAACCACCAATTCTTCCTCTCGTAACTGGTCCCGGTACGTCCTGCAAACCAACCCTTACCGATTATCTAACCGAGATACACGTGTTCCCGATTGAAGATTCCGGTAGCCTTACATTCTGAAGAACCCAACTCAAATCAACGGCCTCAACCTCGTGGGTCGTTTAAACCCGATCACTTCTTCCTTGATTTGTTCTCAGAAATTCGAATACAGCACGGTCGACTTGGATCTCCAACTGTCAGCAAACACAACTCCAACCCAACGTGCACTTTGACTTGAAATCAAATTTAACTTTAAGGGATGATTGGTCTATCCCGATACTTAGGAAAAAAATGAATACTAATTGGAAGGATTTTTAGCACAAGTTCGTATCCCACGATTCTTGACCGGAAAGAACACTGGCCTAAAGCTAAGATGAAATTTAGTGTAGCATGAATTTAATCATGTTTGAAGGTTGTGGAATGTGATTGGATTTGTATGAAGGATGATGGAATTTGAGAAGGAAAAGGCTTGGAAGGCAATTTGAACCAATTTTGGAAGAACAAAGAAATGTAAATGGGAACAATAGAAAACTCACGCCCAAGTTGAAAGAAAAACCAACTCAATTCCAAATTGAACTAGGAAAAGACAAAGAGGATAATACAATTCCAAATTGAAGTAGGAAAAGAATTAATTGATGCTTTCCTAAGAATAAAACGCCCCTATTTATATACATAAGGTTTATTAAAAATAGCCTAAACTAATTTAATATAAAATCTTAAATAAAATAAAATAAGATTTTCCTATTTTTGGCTTTTACAAAGTCAAAATATTTGATGTGCCATTGATTTCCTCCATCTTTTGATTTGGTCCCATTTTAATGATTGCCTTTCAATTTGGCCCTTTTAGCTTGTTTTGACTAATTGCATCCCCGACAAGATTCAAATCATAAAAACACTAATTTAGCAGGGATTGATTCAGAAATAAATAGAATTAAACACAAGAAATCATGCAAATTAACATGTTATCAAAGAGTTAGGCTTAGTTTGGATGGTGGTGTGTTTACCTCCGGTGATGTTAAAAACAACAGTGGCGGTGAGATTAATTCTTGTAAGCGGTGAGATTGGACACCATGGCGGTGAGATTAGAAACAATGATGGAGTGTGTGTTTGGATTCAAACGCAATTTGTAGCGGTGAGGTGAAGATAAAAATGACTATTAAGGACATCATTAGAATTGATATATAATAAAAGTTTTAAATTATTTTACTTAAATAAAATTATTAAAATATGTGAATTTATAAATTCATTTAATAAAATATTAAAATGTATCTTCTAATATTTTATTATAAATATTTTAATGAATTATATTATCAATTTAAATTATTTATTAGATAAAATGAAAATTATTTTAATTTTTATAGTTAAATATTCTTTTATAACAAAGATAAATATTATTTTCCCAAGTATCAAATCTTAACCAAAAAAAGTTCATATTGCATACATGAAATAACACTCTTCATAATCTTACAACATTCGCTAAGCAAAGGGAGGTCAGCAGTGGAGGCTTTTGTTCATTATCATCAAGAAAAAAAGGTGCCACCTATTCTCCTAAATATCCAATGAATAACATAACTTGCGACTTTCTCAAAAGTAGTTACCCCAAAAGGAATGGTACTGTAAACAAACATTTTATTATTACATACACAAACCAACAACCTGCTAAAATCTAGAGAATAAAAAAGCAGAGTTGAATTGGTGAGGATCCAATGTAGAAGAGATTTTAATATTAAAACACTATTTTAAGTTTAAATAAAGTTAAAGGCTCAAATCTCACTGCTAACAAGTAATTTTTGATAATAAAAATAAAATAAATATAAAATTGGTTTCTCTTGATTCAATAGGTTTATAACCGGTTTAATGAAATCTATGTTTAATATATGTTATTGAACTAGAGGGCCATTATTAAACCGATTCGCTTTTCATTCATTGCTAAAATCCTTGACATACCAACACCGGTGAGAGATAATATGTTGTATAACACACAAAGTATGCCATAATCTATATGTTTTGTTTTACAATCAAGAAAACATAAGATACAATCAACAAAGCACAATAGCAAACACAAAGTCATAAACCAAATCTATTCCGGACCAAAAATAACCAAATTAGATAACACACTCAAACATAATGAAAGTGGAAATGTTGAATAACTCCTTCACAAGCATGAAAACACACACGAGAGAAAAAATAGCATGTTTTAGCTATTGCATTCATCTATGCATGTTAAGACAAAGAAGCTACCGCTTATTGCCCTTGAACCAATATGAGGTGTCGTAATGCTTATAAAGTTAATAGCCTCTAGGCCACCAATTGTAGCCCTTGGTTCCTCCTTGCATCCATTACCGGATATATCATCTTTAACTTCTTCCTTAGGTGGTCTATAGAGTTTCCGATCGCATATCTAGCCACTAGTCCTCCCACGAATGTGCAACAAAAGAGATCTTACTTAGATTAGGCTTTTCTTGAATAACATCAAGGACCTAGCATTGAAACATTTTTGTTGATAGCAAATAAGATTATGTAATTGATACTCTTATATTAGAACAGATAAATTTCATTGATTTTGAGTTTTGACAACTTAAATAGGGTATTATTAACAAAGCGTGTGGTAACCTCATTTGCCAACAGTTCACCCATTATATCCACACCATCTAAAGTAAGCGTAGCCATATTTCGTTCATTGCCTGCAGAACAAATAAATCATTCAAGTAAAATCAAGTAGACATACTCTATCCGAAACTTAAAATCAACATTGTTGGCCTTACAAACTAAACACTCAACGACTTACTAAAAGTAAAAGTCGTGTTTAAAAGGAGATTTTTGAGCAATGCGAAAAATCAACTCAATGGTTTTCGATACCACCATGAATGAATTGATGGTTCCAACATCCCCTACATTCTAAAGAAGATATGAACAAGTAACAAACATACAAGAGAAGAAGCAAGCGTTGTTTCTCTGAAAAAGGATGCCCAAAAATGTTACTTACAATGGACAAATACTTTATCGGGTAGCCTTTTAACAAATTGCTCTACTCCATACTTCCAATTTGAAGAACTGCACAAGCAAGCATACAAGCAATGCCGAAGCCAATTTTAGGAGAATTTGTAATAACATTAATATTCGATAATACACCGTAAATAGATATTATAACACGATTTAACACAAGGGAATCGAAAATTTCCATGTGAATTAGAAATGATGCAATGAATGATCATCATACAACAGAAGAACAAAAGAAAATTTTCAATTCAAATTCAACATTGGTAGAGCTAATCCAAGAATCAGATCATAATTTAACAACTTCAAATTAAGCCGAGCATAAAATATGGCTACAACTAAGAAAGAAAAAAAATTAACAGTACAGGATAAAATAAATCAAAACAAAATCTAATTAAAAAAACATCTCAATGTTCCTTTTAAGGAAAGTTTTTTTTACAAAAAAAAAGGGGACCTGCTGAGGATTCCATGGACTATGATAACAAGATGATCAACTGTAACATCCTGAAATTAGGCCTAGTAGGATTGAGCCCAATGGGCCTTAGGCGTAGTAGCATTTAAAATTTTTTAGAGAATAGGAGATCGGCTTAAGTGCAAGTTGGACCTTTTAGATAAGTGATTTTGGAAGGTTAGGGGGCTTCTATGAAGTCCCGGGATCAAATATTAGCTTTGGTAAAATTTTGGTTTTAGGTGAAAAAACCTTGGAGGTTGGCGGGTAGGCCTTAAGAATAAAATGTGGAGGAAAATGACACAAGTGGAGTGTGTAGTGTAGTGGCAAAGTGACACCACAAGGAAGGAAGGAGGTCCAAGGTTCTAGTTGTAGCGTTTGCATTCCTTTTAGATTATTTTTATTAAATGAATTTAGACCTTGGCCATAGGGTTATATTTAATTATGCATGGTTTGAGGCACAAAGAGCTAGTTGGTAAAGTGGCTAGTAGTGTGGATTATGTTATAAAGGAGCACAGGTTGAATCTCATGAGAAGCGAGGAGTATTTATTTCATGGAGTGGGCGGTAAGAGTTTCAGGTTGAATTTAAACTCTCTTGTGAAGGATCCCACATCGGAAAGATACAAGGAATGAAGGTGAAGAGCTAGCTATATAAAGAGCATGCCAGAGAAGGGTTAACATACCTTGGTGGGCGTTGGGCACGAGGAGGTGGTGTGGCAGTTTAGCACCGAGTCTGTCGGTGTGTAACTCTCTCTACTCTAGTTGTAGAAGCGGCAAATCTTAGAAGTCTTGGCCACAATAGTAGTACCACGTGGCGTGCGGCGCGTGTAGGGCTTCAACGCGATAGTTGAGGCCATCAATAGTATTCTTGTGGGTTGGGGCTACTTGAGGCTGCGATGGGTTGAAGTGGGCCCAATGGGCCGTGAGCTAAAATGGAATAAATTGTATGATGATATAGTATATAGTGAACTAGACTAGGTGGAACTTATATCGTGGATAGATTTGTGTTAGGTGGGCCACACGAGAATGGGCCGAAATGGGCAGAATGGGCCGAAATCGGGTTTTAGGCCCACCTTTAGAAAGGCCATTCCATGTAAAAAATCGAAAATGGCGGTTTACGAAAATACCCTTGGTGGGTAGTCGCTTGGTGGGTAAATTAAAGGTGGGTAAATTACGACCTTGCACCTTTAGAAAGGCCATTCCATGTACAAAATTAAATTACAAAATACCTTGGTGGGTAAATTACGAAAATACCCTTGGTGGGTAAATTACTGAAAATACCCTTGGTGGGTAAATTACGAAAATACCCTTGGTGGGTAAGTTACTGAAAATACCCTTGGTGGGTAAATTCGAAAATACCCTTGGTGGGTAAATTACGAAAATACCCTTGGTGGGTAAATTACAAAAATACCCTTGGTGGGTAAATTACAAAATACCCTTGGTGGGTAAATTCTGAAAATACCCTTGGTGGGTAAATTATGAAAATACCTTGGTAGGTAAATTACTGAAAATACCCTTGGTAGGTAAATTACGAAAATACCCTTGGTAGGTAAAATTCTTGTTATACCCTTAGAGGTTGGTTAACTTTGATTATTTTGTATATTATTATTCGATTATGATGGTAATTCGTTTCATCGTTATTTGATATATGTCTAGCATACATAACATAACGCATACACGAATTATTATGTCATATTGCATGGGTATGATGAGAGGAGGGAAGATTGATATTCGTGTCGACTCGGACACCGTGTTTTGGTAACACATTGTGACTACGGTCACGAGAGGTTTAGTACCTCCAGGTTTGGCACCTCATAGCGTCTCGTCCCTCGTGGCTTACACCACCGTGGGTTGGCCCCACTTTGTGATGAAGAAAAATGAATCTTTACAACTCCAAACATCACTTGACTCCCATTCACCGACTCATTTTTCTTCAAAATATTTTCAAACAAACTCCATCGGTGGCATCAATCGATGAAGAAAAAGAATCATTTTGTATCCATCGTGATGTTCAATGAAAACTAGCAATAAAAAGAAGTTAATTTCAATTTGAATTGAAACTAAAGATGAAAAATAGAAGAAGTAGGAGGAAAGTACGGATGGAGAAGAAGGAAGATGAAGAACAGCATGAATTAAGCTACAAATTTCATGGAGATGTTCAACAATGGGTATTTTTGTCGCTAAAAATACCCTCGCCTAATTGCCTTTAACTCTTCGCTCTCATCTCCATTTTTTCACCAAAGATGAGGTTGAAACCAATTTTCACTGCACTGGAATGCTGAACCAAACAGCAGTACAATGAGGTTGGTAGCCCAACTGCACTTCACTGGCGTTAAACGGTGAACCAAAGGAGGCCTTAATTAAAATAGTTTGAAATTTGAGGATTTTTAAAGGAATTAACTTTTATAATTTACATTTTAATATTATTAAAATATAATAGTTTTTCCTTTAAGGGTAAACTACTAAAATAGTCACTTTTGTTTCTATTAAGTTACATTTTAGTCACTTATGTTTGGAATGTTACATTTTAGTCACTTACGTTAACGTGTTGTAACATTTTAGTCACTAAGTCGTTAATTGTCGTTAACGTGTAATAATGATGAGTTGATGTGACATGTTAAATCATCATTTCAAACAAAAATTTTAAGTTAAATTATACAATTGGTCCCCCATATTTTTTCGTTTTGAGCATTTTTTTCCTTTTATGTTCTTTTAACTTTCCCTTTTTTTCTTTATTTTCCATTCTCTTCTACTTCTCCCTCTATTTTCCTCCCGTCTCCATCTCTTTTAACATAAAAGAAAAAAAATTAAATTGCTCAAAACAAAAAAATATAGGGACCAATTGTATAATTTAACCTAAAATTTTCATTTGAAATGATGATTTAATGTGTTATCTTAGCTTACCATTACACCGTTAACGGCAATTAACGCTCAATGACTAAAATGTTACAACACAATAACGTGACTAAAACGTAATATTTCAAACATAAATAACTAAAATGTAACTTAAGGAAAACAAAAGTGACTATTTTAGTAGTTTACCTTCCTTAGTTGTTTAAAATATCTATTGTTATAAATTAAAAGTATTTTTTAATGTAACTAATATATTAATTAGTTTTAAAGAGTTTGACATTAGAAATGTTTTTGTAATAAACTAGAAAAGGAATTAAATGTTCACAAATGAAGGAGGAAAATTTAATATTGGAGTTTGTTTAATAAAAAAAATGTTTGGTATATATGGAAATTTAAGTAATAAATATAATTATTTATTTTATATTTATAAATATTAAATTTTAATGAATTATTAATTTGATATAGTGATAATTTATATTTAAATATTGAAGTATTGAAAGTTGGTAGAGATTAGAGGTGCTCATGGGCCGAGTCAGGTCCAACCAAAAATTTAGGCTTGTTTGTTAGGTCCGCTTGAAAAATGACTAAAAAAAATTGCCCAAGCCCAGCTCGAATAAAAATGTTAAAACTAAGACCCGACCCGGCCTTGCCATATTAATTTTTTATATAATTTTTAAATATATATAATATATCAAAAATACTAAAAACATTAAAATAAATATTTCCCAACAAATTAAAAATAAATTTTAAAAAATATGTATACTTAAATAACACTAAAATAGATACAACTTAACAAGAAAATGCCTCTAAAATAGTAACAAAATTAACACCAAACAAGTGTTATACAATATCCAAACAATAACAACAAAATAGTAGTAACATAATAGTGAAATGCTAGCAAAAGAGGGAGAAAACAACAATAAAATAGCATTAAAACAACAAAAAAATAACAGTTTTTTGGTCCTTTGTGAATTCGGGTCGAGCTGGCCCAAGCTAAAAATGCCTTACCCGAGGTCCGTCCCATTTTTTAAATGGGCCTTTTTTTAAACCCATTTTTTGAGCTTATATATTTGCCCAAACCTTCCATGTAACGATTTGATAGTCAGGAGTGTCAGAAAGTGCATTCCCGGAATTCCATTCCTATAAATCAAACTCATAAATATTTATTAACTAGTTGTGTAGTTAATTAGGTTTCGGTTAAACGAATTTACTTGAATTAAAAGTAATTAGGTATAAGGACTAAATTGTGTATAGGGTGAAAGTTGAATTATAGATTAAAAATAAATTAAAAGGCCAATGTAGTAATTATCCCTATGTTATAAAAATATGTTAAAATATGTTATCTTAATAATTAAGTAAATGTATATATATTATAATAATAATTAATTAATGTATAATAAAACAAATAAAAGAAAGAAAGAAAGAAAAAGTATACAAATTAGAAATAAAAGAAAGAAAAAGAAAAAGAGAAAGTAGATAGGTGAGAACGCACAGCCAAGGGCTCTAATTTTTTTAAATTTCAATTGATTAGTTAATTTAGTCCCTTTTTCTTGAATTTTTATATTTTTGGAATCTTGGTGCTAGGACAACCCGACCCATGTCAAAATTTTAGCAATTATTAAGTTTTTAAATGTTGTTAATGTTGAATAATTTTAGTATTAGGGATTAAATTGATAGATTTTTAAGTTAGAAATGAAAAGGATTAAATTGTAGAATAAATTGTATATTTTGAGGAATAGGGACTAAATTGTGAAAATTTTGAAATTTAGGGTTTAAGTGAAAATAGGGAGTTAAATTTAGTTTAAAGTGGAATTTGTATGAAAATATAGAATTAAATGTGAAGACTAAAAATTTGTCTCGGTTTAGGGACTAAATTGAAATTTAGACAAATATTAAGTAAAAAATTAAAATATTCAATATGAAATTGAATTGTGTTATATTGATGATTTTTAATTGTTTTAATTCCATAAGTAATGTCGTACCAGAATCCTCGACTAAAAAGGGAAGGATAAAATCGACGTTGAATAGCTCGGAGTTCCTGATTTGTATTTCTATAATCCGAACTTAATTGTTAATTGTTATAATTCAATTTAATGCATATGGTAAGTGTTGAGGTGAGTAATTGACATTTTGGTAATTGATTGAAATAGATTGAATTGGTAGATACATATTCAATGTATTGATTATTGAATTGAAATGAATATATGTGTTTATGTGAAAGTTGGATATTGATTATTATAGATTGAATTTAATTCATGCGTATATATGTGATTATATGAAAAATTAGTATTGGATATTGGTTATATCTGAAATGTAAAATTAAACCTATTAACTGTATCGGGCTGAGTCGGATATAGATGGCATGCCATAGGATAGGAAGAGTACAGGGATTTCTTCGACTTCAAGTCGATGAGGCACTGGGTGTCAATTTGCTTCGGTTTAACCGATGAGACATTGGGTGTCAATTTATATAGCGCTGGGCGCAGATACTACTTCGGATTTATCCAATGAGGCACTGGGTGCCAAACTGGTGTGTTGGCTGGATCCGTGTATCCGTCCGAGTCCGAGTCGTGTTAATAGGGGTAAATAAATAATAAAGTTCTATAATTGATATTGAAATGGCATAGTATGAGAAATGGAAGTGATGTAGTGAATTGAAAATAGAATGTGAATATGTTGTAAATAACTGAAATATATGAGTTATATACTCATGAATTGAATATGGAACGGATAATGTCATTGTTTAAATGAAATATGAATCAAATTGTGAAAAACTATTTATATAGTAAGTATGAGAATTGAGATGTTTGTGAAACAAAGGAAATATGATAGCATATGCAAGTTGATTATAGTATGACATGATATGCCATTATGTATGAATTCAAAGAGTTGGCATATGGTACTTGTGATTTTTAAATATTAATATGTGTCTATATTTCAATTATACATTTGAAATCTCTTTTCCTTAAATATTCAGATTATAGAAATACCATTGAGTTTTACTCAGCGTACGATTTTATTTTTTCGTGCGCAGGTTAGACAATTCACTTTTGATCGCCGATTCAGCATTCAACAATGATCTCGAACTCAAATGTGGTGATGTTTATCTTTTGTGTCGGCATATACCTAGGATGTCTAAATGATAGTTATTTTGTGGATGGATTGTAAATAAGGTTATAAGTGTAATGTTGGTTAGGTGTATATATAAACATGTGTTTGTGTTTGAAGTCATAGTATGGCATAGTAAATTGAACTAAAGCTTGGTATATGCATGTGAATCTAAGTTAATGTTTTAGATAGATATGAGCTAGGCCAAATTGATGGATTTTGGCATGTTTATAATCTTCATTTGAATGATGCATTGATAATATGTTTTGATGATATAAATGTAGTACCAATGAGGGTACATTGGTTAGGCACTTAGGATGATTGTTTTGACATGTTTTGAACGTATTTGATCGTGTTTTGAATTGGTTAAATGAATGGTTTTTGAGTTGATTAATGTCCAAGCTTGTAGGGAATGGTAAATTTGTTGTTTAAGGTACATTTTAGGTCCACACGGCCAGATACATGGGCGTGTGACTTGGCCGTGTGAGACACGCGGTTAGCATACGGGCAGGAGATGCCATTTCGGAGGGTACACGGCTTGGCACATGGGCATGTGGCTTGGCAGTGTGACCCAAGTCAGAGAGTTACACGGGCACAGAAACGGGCTTGGACACGGCTGTGTGACCCTTGCAACCTTGAAAATTTTTAATGTATTCTGAAAAATTCTTTGAGTTTCTGAATTAGTCCTGACTTGTTTCTAACGTGTATTTTGGGCCTCGAGGGCTCGAATAAAGGACAGTATGTATGAGGTTGATTGGTTTCTGACATGAATATTATATGAAATGTTTGAAATTTCTGTCTGTTTGATCAGTAAACTCCGGTAATGCTCTGTAACCCGATTCCGGCGATGGATACAGGTTAGGGGTGTTACACTCCCACTTTTCGGGCAAGCCTTCCGGTCGGGCCAGGTCTAGTAGAGATGTTAATAGTTGTCTAAAGTGGTTTCAGAAATTCTAGAAAATGATGGAATGTTCCCAATTATTTTGGAAAATATTTAATGTTCGATTTTTTTTTCTTATGATCTGAACGATGGTACGGTTATATATGGTGGCTTAATGTGATATGATCAATGGAACGGTTATATAAAAGAACAGGTAACTGAGTCATGGGGAATCATTTAGATGTGTGTTTTGATATTATTGGAGACCATGTTGTCTTATTATAGAGATTTAATAAATAATGTTTAAATCGGATTGGACCAATCGATTGGACTAGGAACCAATCAAAGTATTGGTTCGAAGATAGTCATTAGACCAATTGACCTTAAAATTAGTACCAAGAAATTGGATCGAACAAAAAACCAATTGAACTAGGTGATTAAACGGTTTTTTAAATTTTTTATTAATTTATTTAATAGATCCGGATGGATCAACCAAGCTATCGATTGGATTGATGAATCGGTGGCTTGACTAGTTTGACCACCGATTTAGTTTTGAAAGCCTTGGGTTTAACATGAATTTGATGTGACTTGGAGTATTATTTATGTGCAGAGCACGTAGGAAAATAGGTGTTACAAAAGGAATCATACTTTGAATATAATGATCATGTAATATTTGATAAAATGATCCCTTTAAATAAAGTAACATCTCGACTGTAAATATGATAAAATATAATGCAATTCAAATATAAAGTTTTAAAAATAAAAATAATTATGTTAAAAAAGGATAAAATTAACTTAATAGATTGAGTTAGTTTAGTTGGCATTGTTTGTTATTACAACAAAAATAAATGAACATATGTTTGAACGTATTTAAGTATGTTTTCATTTAACTTAAGGGTTTTACGAGATTATACATAGAAACAAGCATTTCATTTTTAAAATAAACATATTTTGTATTTGATATATAGCATTGTTTCGCTTATTCCGTCAAAAATAATTTTATATTGATTTTATATTTAGTAAATCAAATATGAGTGGTAAAATATAGAGCTGCCCATAGGTTAGATTAGGTCGGGTCCTTAGGGATTTGATTTGACTCGACCTAAAATCTCATTTCATTGTTTAAAATATTACATTAAAATTATCGTGCATAATCTATATGAATGAAATATAAAATATGACGATTAGATTATTAAAATATTAACCGATATAAGTGGATCCATCTAATTTTTCAATATTATTAAAATATAATTGTAAAACAGGCATGAAAAATACTTAAAAATAAATTTTCATTAAATATCTTTAAAATATCTATTGTTATAATTAGAAGTATTTTTAATTAGTTTTAAAGAGATTTGACACCAGAATTTTTTAATAAACTAGAAAATAAAATGTTGACAAATGAAGTTGGAAACTTCAATACTAAAGTTGTTTAATAAAAAAATGTTTGTTATGTATTGAAATTTAAGTAATTTTATTTTATGATTGTAAATAATGAATTATTAATTTAATCTTATTAACTTAACATTTTATATATTATGATATTTCTACATAAAAAATAGAATATTGGAAATTTGGAGAGGTGTCAAGAGTCCTTATTAAGTAAGATGAAGTTAGAAAATTGTTTTAAAAGATAAAAATAAATAAAATTAGGATAAAAATATAATTTTATTATTATATTAATTTTTGACTTTATAAAAATTGAAGGGACTATATAAACAATTTTCCATTTTTTTGACGAGGTCAAGTCCACTACTAGTCCCTTTGCCTTCACATTTGGTCTGAAGTGGTTCCAAAAATTTTTAGAGAATGACGGAATGTTCTTCAATTAATTTGAAAGCATATTCAATGTTCGGATTTTTTTTCTTGTGATTTGATCTATGTAAAGGTTATATATGACTTAATGTGAGTCCCACTAAATAAGTGTTTTGCTAGAGGGAATGGTAGTTGAGTTACAATGAATCTCGTGGACATGTGCTTCGATGTGATTAGAGAGTTTGTTATATTATTATAAAACTTTGAGATAAATCTAATAAGATTCAGAGTATCAATTACGTAATGAATATACAAAAAAAAAAAAAAAAAGAAAGTGCTGCAATAAGACGTAATCTAAGTATAATCAAGGTTAGCCCAATGTGATTCGATGCATTAATTACATGTTGAGCATGCAAAAAATAAGCATGGCAATTGAACATAACTTGAGTATAATCAAGATGGAGTCCAATAAAATTCAGAGTACTAATTACATGTCGAGAATGCAAAAAATAAATATTATAATAAAACGTAACCTGAATATAATAGTTATGCAGTATTTAACGAAGTGATCCCCTTAAGTAAGGGGAGCTTCTCTTTGTTCTCTTCCCTAATTAAATTGAGATAATCACGTGTAGCAAGCATTAGTAAAAATATAATGTAATTGAACTATAAAATTTTAAAAAGATAAAATTAATTAAACATATTTTACATGTGGTATATTGTAGACTTGTCCATGAGTTAGGTCGGATTTTGTCAAAATTTTAGGCTCGAGCTCGATTCGGCCCAACAAAATGGACCTAAAATTTTGCACAAGCTCGGCCTTAATAAAAATGCTACAATCGGGCTCGACCCAGTCGAATTAAATTTTTATATAAAAAATTTAAAAATATAATACATCAAAAATACTAGAAATATTAAAATAAATGTTTCTCAATAAATTAAAAAATTATTTATACATAAATAATAAAATAGTAGTAACATAATAGTGAAATAATAAAAATAACAATAAAATAATAGTAAAACAACAAACAAACAACATATTTTTTGTCTTTTTGCTAATTTGGGCCGGGCCCGAACAAACAAAAAAACTTACCTAAAGTCAAGTAGACTTTACTTTTTTATCCAAGCCCATTTTTAGGTCTATATTTTTATCCAAATCTTTCCACTTTTCAAATAGACCTTTGAACCGAATGACCCAGCCCATGAACAGGTCTAGTTCTCACTTATTCAATTAAACATTATTTTTATAATAATTTTATATTAAGTAAAATTGAATATGAGTAAACCATAACGTTGTTCATGTTGATGCTGTAATCTGATTTTAGAAAACTTGTATATAGTAATCTATAAAGTTTGTAAGAAATGTTAAGAAATCGGATTATTATTAAATAAATTGTATAGACAATTATTTATAGCAAATTCGGAATGTTAAGAAATGTTGTTTATAAGAGATTCCAAAATAAGTTTTTTGTACCGTATGATGGGATACAATACAATTTAAGAAAATAAAACAAGATTTTGAGACATTCAAAGCTTGAAATATAATTGAAAGGATATTTGTTATCTTAAAAAACAGATTTCTTATATTAACAATAACATCTCAATATAACATAAAAAAAGTTGGATCGTTTTAACATGCTACATACTCCATAACTTCATTTACAAATGAAATTAGGACTATTCATATTTGATATATATTGAAATTTAGGTAATAAATATGATTATATTATTTTATAGTTGTAAATATTGAATTTTAATGAATTATTAATATAATCTTATTAATCTAACATTTGATATAGTGATATTTCTACTAAAAAAATCAAAATATTGGAAATTATTGGGAATCAATCCATATAAATAACGAATAAGAAAAGTAGAAAAATCGAACACACAAATTTTACGTGAAAAATACTTTGAAAAAAGATAAAAACCACGGACAAATGAGACTTCACTTAATGAGAAAATAAACGAAGAATACAAGATGAAAAAAATAACTTAAATGAGTAAAATCCAAAACCCGAATGCAAAACTCTCCCAAAACTCTTCATCAAATCTCATGTAAGAAATATTCTGTCAACTCTCTAAACAATGTTACAAAAACCGTTTAAGTAGGCTAATGTTAAAGTCCTAATATGACTAAAATATTCCTAGACTAATAATAGTTTAATTGGGAAAAGATAATATAGTTTACCTAGGAGAAGAAACCTGATATTTGTGGGAACACGTCACCTCGTTGCCATGCCGTCTCTGCTTCATCGTGTTGTGACGTTGGGCCTGTTTTGGGCATTCTTCGGTTGCTCTTCGTTCATCTTTCTAAGTGTTTACAAAGAGTCCGATAAATATGAGACACACTCCACATAAGTTCACAAACATGTCAAGAGTTGTTTGAAGTGATTTTAGAAGTTTTAAAAGTGATGGAATGTTCTCCGATTAATATGGAAAATCATTCGATGTTGGAAATGTTTTTTTTTTTTTTTGTGATCTAATCAATGGAGCAGTTTTATACGGCTTAACATGAGCCTCTCCAAATAAGAGTTTTGCTAAAGAAACATGCAATTGAGTCATAGTGAGTCTTGTGAATGTGAACTTTAACATGATTAGAGAGTTTGTTGTCTTACTATGGAGCATTAAAATGAATTTAATGTGATTTAGAGTATTAATTACATGTTGAGCAAGCAAAAAATAAGTGTTGCAATAAGACATAACATGAGAATATAATCAAGATGAGTCTAGTATGATTTAGAGTATTAATTATGTGCCGAGAATGCAAAAAAAAAAAGTATTGCAATAAGGCGTAGCCCAAGTATAATCAAAAGTCTAGTGTGATTCGAAGTATTATTAAGTGTTGAACATGGAAAAAATTAAGTGTTATAATAAGACGCAACTTGAATATAATGGTCATGCAGTTTCTGATGAAATGATCCATTTGAATAAGGTGACACTCAGACTATAAATAAGACGAGTTTCTCTTTATTATTTTCTCTAATTAAAGCGCGATATTCACATATATCGAGCTTTACTTAGATAGTAAAAGTATATTAATGGAGCTCAAATATAAAGTTTTAAAAAGATAAAATTAACTATTTTAAAATAAATGATAAAATTAACTAAACAAATTAAATTTTAGTTCAATTGACATCCTTATTATTGTAATAAGGAGGAGGATATGAGTTCAAGTGTGTTTAAATGTGTTTTTCTTTCAATTTAAGGGTTTTAGGTAGTTATAGATAAAAACAGACATAGCACTTTTTTGTTCCTGTTTATTCCATTTTAAAAAATATTTTATAATAAGAAAGTCTGCTACCCTAGCACGCATGCGTCTGCCTCTCTGGCATGTTCTTAGGTTTTTGGGGTTATTTTGTTCAAAGTTTAATCTTGGCGACGGCAGTCTATCAGAATCTCCTCTCATCCTTTAGGATAGCACGCATATCGGGGCTTCATCTGTAGCCTACAATCATGGAAAAGGAATTTGCTGAATTAATGCTTGATGAAGAAGAAGTAGTTTTACAAGCACAAGTTGAGTCGAATTTGGAAAAGGAAAAAAGAACTTTTTGACTGGTGGGATGCTTTTTAACAGCCAGTGTTATTGACTTCCCAGCAATGAAAAGCACCATGGCGAATCTATGGCACCCAGTTAGAGGCGTTCAGATCCGAGATCTAGGAGGAAAACAATTTCTGTTTTAATTTTTTCATGTTATGGACATGGATAGAGTTTTGAAGGGCTCTTCATGGACCTTTAATAATCATTTACCGGTTCTACACACACTATAGTGGGGGGGATCCATTAAAATCCCTTTAATCTTTTTGCCTTTTTGGGTACAGATCCATGATATTCCAATGAGATATTTTTCTGAAAGTTTGACAAGGCAACTAGGTGATTTTTTGGGCAAATTTCTAGAGTATGATAGTTCAGATCTGGGGAAAGGTAATAGGAATTTTATGAGAATTCAAGTTCAATTGGATGTCCGTCATACATTAAAGAGGAAAAAGCAGAAATGTTCATATGTTATATTCAAATATGAAAGGCTGGCTCTTTTTTGTTTCTATAGTGGTCGACTAGGTCACAGTGATTCTTTTTGTGAGGCAAAAATGGCGTTAGGGGTGGAAGTGGCGATGATGGGCTGGGACTTGTCTTTACAAGCGCAATCCAAAAGAGCTTTGGCAATGAATAGTATCTGGTTACGTGAATATGGAGAAGACGACATAGGTGGAAGTCTCTATGGCGAACGCAATTCAGAATACAGGCCATAGGGAATGAGGAATAAGTCAAAATTGGAGTATCCATCGACCCTATCCTAGGGATCAATTTAGAAGGTAATTTGCCCTCTTCTTCACAATGAGGAAAAATTTATTGGCCAAACAGACCCATTCTGTAATGGAACTTGATTTGGAGGAAAGGGTGCTAATTGGAGAGGAAGGAAAAAAGGCTTAGGGGGAAAGTGAAGACCCAGCAACAAGAGAAGAAGACAATACTGTAACGGCAAGAAACAAGAGAATGTTGGACAATATTCTTTTATCATCGACGGCTGCCAAAAGGCAAGCCGACCGATCGCAATGAAAATTTTAAGTTGGAATGTCCGTGATTTGGGGAACCCACGGAGAATTCGAAGGCTTCAGCATATGCTGAAGAAATATAATCCCCAGATGATCTTCTTTATGAAGACAAAGATAAACAAAATTCAGATGGAACGAGTGCAAAGAAGTTGTGGCCTTGCTAATGGCATTGATGTGGACCTTGATGGATCTAGAGGAGGTTTGTGTTTGGCTTGGAGAGGTGACGCTATTATCACACTTCAGAATTTCTCAAAAAGGCACATTGATGTGCTTATTGAAGATCTTGACGATGGAAAAAAATAGAGATATACAGGATTTTATGGTTCCCCTTATGGACAAGATAGTGATGAATCATGGAATCTATTAAAAAACCTATATAGCAATGAGGAACTCCTTTGGATTGTTTGCGGAGATTTTAATGAAATCATGTACAACTTTGAAAAGAATGGAGGGTTGCCTAGAGACGAAAGAAGAATGGAAGTATTTTGAAATGTTCTAGAAGATTGTCATCTGATGGATGTGAGCTATTCTGGTAATTGGTTTATTTGGGAGAGAGGAAATTTACCAGAAACAAATATCCAAGAGCGTTTGGACATATGTGTGGCTAACGAGAATTGGATGTCTATGTTCCCTAAAGCTACCATCCAACATCTGGTGCTCTCGATCTCTGACCATTGTCCTCTTCTACCACGAAAAGAGAAGACAATAGAAGGAGTTGGAAAACATTTAAATTCGAGGCATGGTGGGTCTTGAAGGAGTCATTCGATGCTGAAGTAAAACTTATTTTGGAAACGGCATTAAGAGGTCTATTGCAGAAGCTGGATTGTCTAAAAAAGGGCTTGAAGAGATGTGATGTACGCATTTGTTAGTCTAAAAATGAAAAAAAAATTTATCCTCAAAGCTGTCTGAGTTGATGGAAATTGAAAGGAGTGATAATAATTTAACAGAGCTAATTGATACGAAGCTGCAATTGAATTTTGAGATTGAGAAGGATGAAAGATATTGGGAGCAAAGAGCTCGAGTTAATTGGCTAAAATTTGGGGATAAGAATACAGTTTTTTCCATAGTAAAGCAACACAAAGAAGAAGGAAAAATTGTATTTGGAAATTGCAGAATATGACTGGAAGGGAAATGGAAGATATACAAGAAATGGCAAAAATTGCTAGATATTATTTCCAAAATTTATTTGAGGCTGGGGAAAAGGGATATTATGAACATCTCTTATCAAGGATTGAATGTTGTATATCCGAATAGGATAATCAAATACTTACGACGCAATATACAAAGGAAGAGGTTTGGGAGGCTTTTACTGAAATAGGGCCTACAAAAGCACCGGTGAAGATAGGTTTTCGACCTTATTTTTTCAAAATGCTGGCATATCATTGGGGAAGAGGTCACACTTTTCTGTCTTCAACATCTAAACGGAGGTATGGAGGTTAGTCCAATTAATACTACTCATATTGTGCTTATTCCTAAAAGAGCAAATCTGACCAATCTTACTCATTTTCGCCCCATTAGCATATGCAAAGTTATTTATAAAATAATGGCAAAGGTTATTGCTAATCGATTTAAAGAAGTCTTGGAAAAATGCATCGATGGTGCACAAAGTGTTTTTGTGCCAAGAAGGTTAATATCGAATAATGTATTATTGGCATATAAAATTTTACACACTCTAAAATGAAAAAAAATTGGAAAAAAAGGGGTTGATGCCGGTAAAACTCAACATGAGTAAAGTGTACGATAGAGTCGAATGGAATTTTGTATAGGAGATGATGATGAGAATGGGTTTTGACCCTAGCTAGATTGCTTCTATTATGAAGTGCATATCTACTGTTTCTTATTCAATGGTACTTAATGGTCAAGCTGGGGAAAATTTTCAACCAACGAGAGGATTAAGGCAAAGTGACCCTTTAAGCCCGTTTTTATTTCTGATCTGCGAAGAAGGCTTATCTTGTCTTATGAGATTGGCACTTCAAGAAGGACAATTAAAATGGGTTAAGGCTAGTAGAAGAAGGCCATAAGTATCACATTTGTTATTCACTGATGATTGCATTTTATTTGGAGAGGCTACTGAAAGGGAGCTTGTTTATTGAAAACAATTCTAAGCGAGTATGGAACCTGTTCGGGTCAGTGCATGAATTTTGATAAGTCAACTGTTTTCTTTAGCACTAATACACAGGAGGAAAAAGACGATTAGTTACTCACATACTCGGAGTACGAAGCTCAAATGATCCAAAACGTTATCTTGGATTACCTAATATGGTAGGCAAAAGGAAGAAAGAGTCTTTTCAAAACTCAAAGGACAAATTTAAGCAACAAATTGACAACTTAAGTATTCAGCATCTCTCTTAAGGTGGGAAGGAAGTTTTTGTTAAAGCCATTCTTCAAGCTATTCCGACGTATATGATAGTCTATTTTTTACTACTAAATCTTTGTGTGTTGATCTTAAGAGTATTATTACGAAATTTTAGTGGTAGAAGGATCGTGGCAAAAGAGGCATTCATTGGCGTGCTTGGAAGGATCTTTGTACTGTAAAAGAAATGGGTGGTTTGGGGTTTCAAAATCTTGGTCAATTTAATATCACTTTATTAGCCAAGCGAGGTTGGCACCCTATTAATTTTCCAAATTCTTTATTAGAAAAGGTCATAAAAGCCAAATACTACCCAAATTCAGACTTTATCAATGCACAATTAGGGAATTTACTTTCACTTACCTGGAAGAGCGTTTGGGCAACAAAAGGGTTACTGAAAGATGGCTTATGTTGGCGAGTCGGTAGGGGAGATCATATATCTGTTTGGAGCGATCGGTGGGTACCAGGAGTTGATACAAAGAGAATCTATTATAATTCAAACAATGCAGAAGTAGAGTTAGTGTCGGATTCAATTGATGCTTCAACAAAAAAATGGAAGATAGATCTAATAGTTAATACCTTTCAAGCGGATGCAACATAGAAGATTTTGCAAATTCCTCTGGCGGAAGAAGAACATGATGATTTCCAAGTCTAGCGAGGAGAACATTCTGGCGAATTTTCACCGAAGTGCCTACAAACTATTACAAGAGGCTAATATGGATCCTAGTGCCTATTTAATACAGGCCGAAACAAAAAATTTCTACAAAAAGCTATGGAATTTACATCTCACATAAAAAATTGCTATCACTATATAGCGTATTTCCTGGAAGTTTATTCCTACTCTAACAAATCTAAGATTAAAAAGAGTGGTTGCAGATATTTCCTATCCTCGGTGTCGAAATGAGGAAGAAGATAGCAACCATGTTTTCAAACAATACCCTACAACAACAGAGACATGGCAAAATCTAAATCTATTATGGGTCATTAATACTAATATTCAAGATTTGTGGGAATGATTTACTTGGGTCTTCACCATGGGTAACAACAAACAATGTCGACTCTTTTACTGTGCTATTTGGACAATATGGAGTTCAAGAAACCAGTTAGTTTATGAAGGGAAAATAACAACAAGAAAAGATTTATCGAACCGAATCCAAAGTTATATAGCAGAGATCAATGGGTTAGAAGAAAAGCCACTTACCTTAAATAATGGTAGAAGACAGAGACAGGAAGAAAGAAATGCGAGAGTAACTATTTATTTTGATGCAACTTTCGACGGTAAATACTCTAGATCGACCTCGGGTCTGGTGGTGTGGGGGGAGATGGGTGAGTTTTTCGCCTCAAAGACAATCCTCCATTCCACAATATCGTCTCCATTCATGGCAGAGGCACATGCAGGGTTACAAGCAGTGAAGTTAGGGATTTCAATGGGTTTTCAATCAGTAGATATCATAGGAGATTCAAATACGGTCATAAAGAAATGCAACTCAGCAGCGACAGATAAATCAGTTATAGGTGCGATTATCCGAGACATTCAAAGTAAAAAACAACACTTCCAAGAAATCAAGTTCCAGTTTGTTCAAAGATCAGGGAATGGTTATGCCCACGAACTTGCAAAAGAAGCATTAAGAAAAGGATAAGAAAAGTACCTGGGGGAGCAGATTTCGTCCATCTTCAACACGAACAAGAGGGGAGATGGTCGAGACAACCAGATTGAAGAGTCCCCATAGAAGAGCTGAAGAGTAGTAGAAATGAAAGCTTTTTTGAAACTTGCTATCGGTTGAAGTGCTGGTATAGATATTCGAAACGACAGATAATTAATGGGTACCGGCTGTTGACAGTGATTGGATTAGGTTTCCCATTTCTTTATTTTGTTTTATTTCAATTGTTATTTGCTTTTATCTTGGGCCATTTAGTAGTTCTTTATTCTTTTCAAGACTTTTACTCCAAAAGTATTTTTAGAAAAAAAGTTACGTAGAACAAGCTGTTTTTAGCTGAAATTTTTAGCTTTTCAGAAGTGATTTTGAAAAGTACTTTTAAAAAGGAGAAGTTAAAATTTTAGCTTTTATCTCTCAAAACACTTTTAGTGCTTAATTACTTTTTTACCCTCTAATAACATAATATTTTCCTTTTTTTTTCGTGGTGCTTAATTACAAATGTATTAAAATCATTAATTAAAAATAAAAATATTTTTAAAATATTAATTACAAATATTTAATGGTTATATTTAAATATTTAAAATGTAGTTTATATTTTCTAATTAAATTTTATAAGTAATTAATATTTATTACTTAACAAAATTTAAAATTAAAATTTATATTTTATATATTAAAATATTAATAAATTATAGTAATTTTTATATTCTTACTAAAATATAATAATATTAACTAATTTAAATTTTATTTAAATGTATATTTGTTACTTGATAATAACATGTCTAAAATGAACATTTTATTTATCAAAAGCACTTTTTGACAATAATGCTAAACACTCAAATTTTAAAACAAACTTTTTAAAATCACTTCTCAAAATTATTTTTCCACAGCACTTTTCAAAAGTATTGCCAAACTAGCCCTTACTCTCTTTTGAGCCGATTTTCTCTTTTATTAGTTTTTCTACTTACGTCTTAGTTTCAAAGTTTTACAAGAACATTTGCTCATTATGTTATTTGTTTTCTGAGTTGAACTATTAAAAAATTATAATAATTTTGTACTAAATAAAATTAAATATGAGTGGTAAAACATAGAGTTATTCATGAGTTGGGCTGGGTCAAAACTTGTCTTTACTCAACCCAAAATTTCAATTTATTGTTCAAAATGTTATTAAAAAATTAAAAAATATATGTATTATATTATATTTTTAAATAAATTTAAATTTAAAATATTTTTTATTAATTATATCAAATTCAAGGTGATATCCATACCCAACCCAAATTGAATTGGATGTACCAAACTGAGCAAGCTGCCCAAAATCTTAAAATCTACTAATCCTATAAATTTATTTTGGTTTGAATATGCCAAAAATTTATGTAATTTTAAATTTGAAATTTAATCATTATATTATTATTTTTGAAATTTACTAAATTTATTTTTTAGATTTTAAAATTTAAATTTATTATAAGGTTACTTTTTACATAACTATCAAATAAGTTTTAATTTTAAAATGTTGCACCAACATATTTAATAAAAAAATAACCGTGTTAATAATTGGACTTAAATTTTAAAATTTGAAAAGTAAAGTGACTAAATTCCTAAAAATAAAAATCCTAGGATTGAATTCCAAATTTGTCAAGAGTATAGGAGTTGATTATAGATGATTATGGGTGAGTGTACCTAAATGGTCCCTATATTATAAAGACTTGATCAAATTAGTCTCTCTACTTTTAAATGGATCAATTTGATCTCCGTACTGCTAAAAAAATTCAAATAAGGCCAAATTAGAATAGAGGGGCTAATTTGATCAGGTCCCTATAATACAAGGACCTTCTAGGTACTTTAACCAAGGAAAAACATTACAAAAATTATAATGCAGTTTTGTATACAAAGCTTCCTGTTGTGGACCAAAACATCTACATCTTATTAACACATAAAACAGTATTAGTATAAATCACAATGAGACACAGCAAATGACTAATTATAAGTTCAGTGATGTTCACGTTTCATTTTTTCCCTATTTCTTCCCCTTCAATGTCATGAAAAGTTAGGGAGGGAGATTAAAGTTGATATTATATATATATATATATATGGGTGTGTTATTAACATCATTTGCATATCAAAGAAGGAACTCTGACACCAGTCATTATCTCCTTATTTGAGAACGTCATTTGTCTATTATGGTTCCATGTGCGAGGGGATGGTGAAACGAGCAACGGCCATAATAAGCTTGTATCCGATACTGTCCTCGTCGTGAGGCTCGGGACGGTCTTTTTGTGTTGCCTTAAGACCCCATTGATTGCTTTCAAGTAGTTGCTTGAGTCATGGTCTCGTAAAATAGTACCTTCCGAGCCATATGCCGTAAGATCGCTGAGGGTATCCAATGGATGAGGACAATTGAGGAAAGCCTTAAGTGCTTTCGTGGAGTATCCATTATGAGTCTTGTCTAATTCGTAAAGAGCGGTTCCGAGAGGGAGTAGGGGGTGTGGCGGAGACGACTTCTCGCTCGGTTGGACAATGAATAGTTTCCCAAGCGGAGTGTACAAAAGTTTCTACATCAAAACAACAATGAAATGATGAATTGGGCTTTTTCCAATTTCAAAACGTTTTAAGTTTGTTGGTACTTACATTTTTGAGCAAACAACGGTGAGATCGGAGGGAACCGGGCAAACGCTTGAGGACAATAGCAACATGGTTCGGATATTTGCAGGAAAAGGCTCTAGGGACGATGTCTCGGTGCATCATCACGCAATGAACATGGTTATCGTCTAACCCGAATTCTTCTAGTATCTTTTGACCTCCGCAAAACACAAACGGTGACCCGAAAGTGACGACTGGTCGAAGAGCAGAAGGCTTTACTACTTTCTTAGCTAACAACATTAAGCTAACTAAAAGAGAAAGACTTCCCCCAAGGGAATGACCGGTGAATTGAAGCTTCGCACTGTCCCCGTGTCGATTTAGATGATCCATAATTTCAGGCAAGAATTGTTCATATATGCCTTTTGCAGCTTCATAAATTCCTCTATGAACAAGCACATCAGTATCCTCAAATGTAGTAGGCTCGAACAAAAGGTTTGCCTGCCACGACGCTAGAGAGTCGGACCCCTGCAAATATGAACAAATATAACCTATCAAACATCACGGTTCGATAATCGGGTCTTCACAACAACATGGCTGGCTTGAACCGTGCTGACCTATCAATATGAACTGCCTACCTGAATTACAAAACAGCGGGTATACGTGCTCAATTTGTCGCAAACAAACCATTCGCAAGGTGATGACTGCAGAGACTGAAGGTCCTTTGCCGTCTCTTGTTTTTCCTTCTCCCCAGATCTAACCACCGCAGTCATCGCCGATGCTGCCATGTATGCAGCCACCTCCGAGTTATATACTCGAGGCGAATTCTCCCCTTCCATTTCATGCTCATCTCCGGATCTACGGGAATCCCTTTCATCTTCCACTGGTGACTTAAATCCAGGAGACAAAAGACCCTTTGCTTGTGACTGAACGTAGCACGCAGCCGAAGCAGCAATCTCATAAACAGCAGATAGGCTGATCAGACGATTCGTCTCAGTAACCTCAACTTTCTCCACCTCAGTACTTTCTGGGGTAGCAACAGGTACACGAATAGAATCCTGATCCATTTTGGCCTTGATCGTAGCCACTTCCGCTTTCTTTTCGATAGACGATGTCACAAACTTTAGATCGTAATATTTTCTTAACTCCATTTCCTGCACACACACACACACATATATGAATGCGAGAATGAAGACACATGAACGCACACACGTACACATATTTACATACATATATATATGAATACCAGAATAAACTTGTAGTTTCAAATTTTAATACATAATTGCTGGAACTGAAGATGCATACCTCAATCTTTGGTATGACATAAGCTATGTTGCATAAGAAGGCAAGCTCAGAAAACAGCTTGGTATCAGACAATGGAACTCGAACTAATAATTTCGAGAACGATTCACGGTCGTACATCACTTCGTCTCCTTCTTCATCAGAGTTGTAGTTCACTTCGCAGCCACCTTCATGTTCATCTTCATTGCCATCATTTTCGTTCTCATCATATATTTCACCTCCTTCAACACCATCTTCTATTTGTCTATGTTTCCAACGACTATGAACTTCCAGCAACCTATTCACCCAATTCGCCCTCTTTATTTCCTCCTCTTCATCATCATTGTCGTCAAACAAAAATGACCTAACCGAGTTTGGAATTATGGAACTTGATATTTGAAACGGCAGCAACGATGGAAGGATCCCGACCGAACTGCTCTTTGTCATGGTCGGCTTCGTCGATGCAGCGGCACGTATCCGATTAATAGAGCAACAAAGGTGATTGTCAGAATAAGACCTTCGAATGCCAGCTCTATTCATGCTGGAATCCAATCTTCGAAGCCCATTGATCTCTTCCTCTTTAACCTTCGAGGTGACTCGAGAGGTAGGGACAGCCATGGATGCGCATGCCATAGCTTTTCAATCAGAAAAATAACACAACTTTTCCTACAAAAAAGTGAGCAAAGGGATATTGGTAAGGAACATTATAAGGAACAGTGTATGCGATTACAACAAGGGTTTAATGATGCATCAGTTTTGTTCTGTAATAACCAAATTAGCAAACGAAACTGGTGTTAGACCTTACCCAAAAAAATTGTGATGATGGTTAGCTATAATATGCCCAGTTTATATACGAGATTGTGTTCTGTTACCTATATAGATCATGAACCAAAGACGATGCCTTTTTTTGGTTTTGACCCAACAATTGAATATATTTGAACCCGTGTTTTTAGAATCGAATAGGATCGATCGGTTGGACCAAAAATCTATTAGTATATATCAATTCGAAATAACGTAAAAAAATTAGTTAAATTAGGATAACAAATGATTGAACCGGATTTTATATATTTTTTAGTAACTTATTTCATTTAATCTAAATAAATTATTATATTTTTTAGTAACTTATTTCATTTAATCTAAATAAATTATCGAGAACCGATAATTTGATCGGTTCAACTATGTGCCGGATTCCAAAAAAATCGGTGGGACAAAACATTAGTGTCGATGAAATCTATGATGTATTGCTTGTTTGATTCTATAAGATTTCAACTACTCTGCTCTATTTTTCCCATAGACTTCAACTAATTTCATTAGGACAAGAAACATCATTTACAATCTACCCTTTATTTAACTTTTGGTTTAAATATGCCACCAATCTCTGTACTCTTCAAATTTTTAAAATTTAGTCCTTTGTTTTCCATGCTTTAATCCCTCTACTAGTCTAATTTTAAAATTAAAATCCAATTCATAACATTGATTTTTGTTAAATTTAAATAATAACAGAAGTCAGTTAATAGTATTATCAATTGAATTTTAATTTTTAAATAATAAAAGTAGAGGATTAAATTTTTAAACTAAAAGCCGAGAGGCTAAATTTTAAAAACCCGAAGTGTACTAGGACTGGGGACAAAATTAAACCTTTTTTTAAAAATAATCTCGTACAATGTTTATTTTGAAGGGTCCAATTTCAAATAGCTGTCACAAATTTCGTGGCTTGTTCCCTTGAAGTAGTCATGTTTAAGAAGAAAGTAGGGCTAAGGTGAAGTATCTATTTTGTAACTGTAAATTTGTAAATTAAGGAAAAATAAATAAGAAACAAGCGTGATTGGAACAAGAAATCTTTAATTAATTTTCACCAAATTAACATAAAATCCAAAAAATAAATAAAATTCACAGCCATTAAACTAATGTTTAATAAATTAAACCCAGAGTTAAACATATTCATAATTTATGTATAATATAAAACTACCTTCTTCGAGAGCCATTAGAATAAATAGGTTAAAATCGTCCTTTTAAGTTATTTTTTTTATTTTTATGGGTTATTTTGATCTTTTCATTAATTATATAAGGTTAATTTTATGTTTTAATTAAACAAAGATGAATATATATATATAACTAATTTTGTCGAAAGCATGTTGATTGAATTTTAGTTTAATTGACATGGATATTATTGTTAATGTAGGAGGACGTGAGTGAGTTCGAGTGTGCTGAAATAAATTATTCTCATATTTATTAGTTGGGGAGGGACCGGTAGGTATTATGTAAAAAAAATAATATTTAAAGCATATATTTATTTTAAAGTATTAACTAAGTCTAATAAAAGAAAATTTCACCACTTTCTTCTTTTCATTTACTTCAAAAATTTTCCAATATTTTTCTTTTAATTATTATTTCAAAACCTTAAATATTTTTTATTCAAAACCATACTCTATTTTTATATTTATTTTTTAACGATGAATACAATTTATTTAATTTATATGTCTTTACTTTTATATATCTATATATTATTCTTTTATAAATACATCTATATATCATATATATATATATATATATATATTATTTATATTATATTACAAATTCCTAGAACCCTAGCTTATGGGAAAAAGCAGCACCTTTGAAAGCCATTAGAATAAACAGGTTAAAATCATCCTTTTAATTTATTTTTATTTCTACAAAAAGTTATTTTGGTCTTTTGATTAATTTTATAATGTTAATTTAGTATTTTAATTAAATAAGGATGAAATATTTATTCTTAACTAATTTTGATTAAAGTATATATTTACTTTAAGATATTAATTAAGTCTAATAAAAGTTTTTCTTTCTTTTCATTTACTTCAAAAACTTTCCAATATTTGTCTTCTTTTCTGTTCAAACCCTTACACTCTTTTGTATTTTTTTTTAACAATGAATATGATTTATCTAATTTATATATCTTTATTTATATATACCTATATATCGCGTATATATATTATATATTACAAAATCTCAAGCCTTAGTTGATGTAAACAACCTAACTTTTTACCACATGAATTACTCTTATTTTAAATTGATTAATATTTTTTAAAAGTTTTGTGATTAGTTTAAAACAAGAATGATTATTAGTAAAATAATAAGTTTTACCCATTATCATTTTTTCTTAAATAAAAATTACTATGTCATTTATCCTCAATAGATTTTTTTTTTTTTACAAATAAACTAATAAAATAAAAATCATATCTTTTCAACTGGAAAAATTATCAAACGTCTAGCATTCTCTCACGCTCGACACCAATGAGTTTTTTTATTTGATGGAAAGAAACAAGAAGATTATGCCTTTGTCATATGAAATGTGAAATAGTAAATAATAATAGCATGGCATTTCGAATTCTATATGAATTTTTTTTCTTCAAAAAAGAGGAGTAGTATGAGAGAAATAACATTTTCAATTTTATCATAGCTGTCGTGGGCTTATCTTAGCGCTACAAACTTTTTTTCTTTTCACACCAGAAACTATTAATAATATTTATGTTATAAAATAAAAGAGTACGAAAAAAAAGACTTATTTTCTTTATTTTTTTTATAAATAATTGTCAATTTCTTCACTATTTAAATAAACTCTTTAAAGTTCGTTTAGTTGAACAAGTTTCTGAGAGAGTTCTTATAGTTTAAAATTATTTATATATTATTGCTATATAATATATATTATATGAAAGAGTCAATTTCTTCACTATTTTTATAAGCTTTTTAGAGTTTCTTATTTAATTTTATTTGAAAAAATTCATAAGACAGCAATTATATTTTAAAATTATTTTATATATTATTAATATATAATAATATATATTATATGAAAAATAGAAATAATAATCAGAACTTTTCCTCCCCAAACTTTCCTAACCTTTGCACCTTTGAAAATAAGTAGCTCACCATGGTTTATTCAGTAGTTCATCATGTTATGAGTAAACTTAAAATCTAATAATTTACCCCATTATTTTTTAAAATAAAATTATTAGTCCTAAATAGAATTTTAATTTACAAATAAATTAATAAAATAAAAAACACACACTTAGATACATTTTTAAAAATAAATTAATAAAATAAAAAGATACATACTTTTATGTACACTTTAAGAAATTAAAAATTAATTTTAATCTCATATTAACTTAAAACAATTCCATAGCTCACCAATGTTAATTTATTCACTATTTTCGTAAGCTTTTAGAGTTTCTTAATTTAAAGAAATTCACAAGATAAGGCATATAGTTTAGGCTAAATTAGTCTTGTATGTCCTTTTTTTTTTTCAAAATTTAAGAAAATAGGGAGTGTATAAAAGCACGTTTAGTTAAACGTATTTTCCTTCAACGGTCATTTCTCGATGATGAGAATTTAAACAAGGTAACAGTAAAATGTTTTTTAAGGGCAGCAGTTATTTTTATATCATTTATGTTGTTCATGCTTTTGAGCATTAGTATCATGAATTTAGAAGATTTGAAAAAGATTAAAATACTGAATTGGATTTAGAATGTTATTAAATTGATGTAACGTTATGAAGGGTTGGTTATTGATATTAAGCATATGAATTTAGTAAATTTTTATTTAAAGAACTTGAATTATAAACTTTTTACTCTCTATGAATTTAACTATAAATTTTAATTAAAATATTAATGTGATTTAGAGTATTATTTGCTATGGTCATTAATATTTGAAGTAATTAAACTTGAATTGCATGTTTAAACTTAAAAGACATACAATTGTATATCATTGAGCAATGATCCTAAATTTTTAAATAATCCATTAATTCATCTTTTAAGTTTATTTCGTTGAACTTTGTTAATAATTTTTTATAATATAATTTTTAAAATGATTAAAAGTAAAATCAATAAAAATTATAAAAATGATTAAATTTTAATAAAATATTTAAAATATTTAAATTTTATTGAAAATTAGAAAAGAATTATAAAATTGTAAAAATTATTAAAAATTTGTACGGTGTATCTCTTGATTACTAATTATTCATGTTCTAAACAATCATAAGTTATTTTTAATTAATTAATTATTTTTCTTCTTCAGATTGATTATACAAAAAATTATCATGCATTTAATTTGCTTTTTATGTGTGATGTTGGGTTTTACAATTTTCAATGCACGAATCATTACACCGCATTTTCTACTCCTATTTTATTTTGGACTTACTGTTTTCTTTTCTTTTATTTTTTATTGTCAGCATATGTAACATCATCAACTTTTTATGTAATTTATTTTTGGTTTAACAATGTTTGATATAGTGAATATTTCAAATTTGAGTATTGAAAATTTTAATAATTTTAATTTGATAAGAATTTGTTATTATAATTTTAAACACTTTTATTAAATAAAATTTTAAAATGATAATATAAAAATTTCAAAACATTTATAAAACTAAAATTTAATATTAGAATAGTTAAATAAAACAACTATATATCTTAAAGAAACATTAACCACACAGTTATATTATAATAATTTATTTTATAATAATTACTTAATCTTATATTAAATTTTGTTAATAAAATAAATTAGTTTAAATTAATCTACACGATAATATTATAGTATTTTTTAGTAATGTATTCTTAAGATGATAGATAAAACCCAATTTCATATTTTTATTTGATAAAAATAATTAAAGTTAAATTATTTTATAAAGTATTTCTTTTATTTCTTATTAAATATCATTTCAATTTTAACTTTTAACTAAAGATAAAATCAATTTCGGCGGAGATTAATAAATTTATTAAAATTGTTATATGTTTAAAAGTAAAATTAAACGAAAATAACAATAAATTAATTATAAAAATATCACTGTTTTAAAATAATAAAAAATAAAACCACACAATACTTGGTGATTTTCCTAATTAACACTAAATTGAGAGGATCCACTTATATTGGTATAAAACTGCTTTAATTTTAATAATAATAACTTATTTAGCTCTCCAACTTTAAAAAATAGGCTTTAAGTTAATTTTCACCTTTTTAACTCTTATGTGTATGTTAGCCGAAAATAATGGCTAAGATGGTGGATACCCGTAGTGGGTAATCGATTAATCAAGTCAGTGCTCTATTTTGCCTATGATATATGTGTGATATTTGTGGTGAGCATGTGATAAATATTTACTCTGATTGTTAATCTGACATGATACACATATATGCATGGGACTTGGGATGTGAAAATTGAAGGAAACGGTGTACATCATTATGTACGTGGTCTAATGCTAGCCTCGTGCTACATTAGCGCTTGATGTTAGCTATGTGCTTCATCAAGGAGGTGTTAGCTAAGTGCCCATCTCGGCGGTTGATAGTGTGTGCATCACCGTGGACCGATTGATATGTGGGATCCCAATGGGATTGGTGGATTAGCCACTACTTGGCAGGGTGGTCTAAGGTAGGTGTAATGGATGGACCTTAGGTTGGGATGGGCTTCATAATTGCATATTTATGTGTATAGATCAGTGTGGATATGGGCCAAGCCCATATGTGGAGATATGTGAAATGACTATGCACCGAGTGGTTTGACTCACCCAATATTTTAAACCTTTCAAGTGATGCGTAAAGCTTGGACCGGTTGGAGTGGATACAAAGGTGGCCATGCGTATGATTTTCATGCAAAAAGATATTTTAATTAATTAAGCATTTATATCTTGATGACTTTGATTATTCAATTATTGTAATAAGGCCCTAAAAGTATTTAAAGTCCATTTAAGTGTTTCTCATTAAGTTTATTATTGTGTTTTATTATGGATTGACAATTGAGGAATTATTTGCAAACGATTTTATTTAAATCTATATATACTAAAGTTTTAATCCGAATATTTTTATAAACACCACACCTTACTTAAGAATTTTAATGAACACTGTTTTCTAAACTTAACAAAATTTTCGTGTTTTATCCTTAAGTTCAAATTTGTTTCAAATATTTTCCGCAGTGGCATTTCAAATTCTATTAGTAGTGAATGGGCCGGGTTTGGGGTGTTACATCACCTTTTTTAACTCTTAAAATTGAGTTTTTTGGTCAAATCATCTTAAAATGAATAGAAAAGTTAATATCTTTTAACTTTGCTAACGTGTCATACATGTGGATTGCTATATGGATGACAAATAAACATTAATTGATTTTTAAATTAAAAATATATAAAATTATTTTTAAGAATTAAGAATTATTAAAATTATTAAAATCATTTTAAAATATTTTAAAATTTTAAAATTAATTAAGTGTTGATATGTCATTCACGCTAACTTTTCTATCCATTTGTGGTGATTTGATAAAAATACAAATTTAAAACTAAAAGAAGAAGAAAAAATAAACAGAAGGCTAAAATGACTTTGGTATTTTTTTATAATAAAATTAGAGGATCAAAAAGTTATTATGCCTTAGTTTTACACCATTTTGTATTTCTTTCTACAATTAATATTTTAATGATTCAACTATTGAATTTATTGATATAATTATACTTGTTATGCATATAAAATTTTGAATCGATTTAATATCAAGATCATATCGATCTAAAATACTATATAAATATAACGGTTAAAGGTTTTTAAATAAAATAAATAATTAAAATTTTTAATTTACATTAAATTTAACATACATAATTTATATAAATAAAATATAAAATATAACAATGAATCGTTAAATTTTTTATTATTATCAAGGATTGACTGGTATTTATTGAAATAAACTAAAGAAAAACAGAGGTTTCAGGCCTGCTAAGACGAACCAAAAATATCAAACCGGGCTTCCACAGTTTGAAGTGGAGACCATCAAAACATAAAGAAAAACTAAAAGAAACGGAAATAAAATAATGGATCGTCAGAGAATTAATACGCCTTGAAAAAGGAAACCTAATCTACCTTTAGTCAATTTTCCAACGGCTGGAAACCATTAATCCTTCTGGTCATTTCATTTCATATGTCCCATCTGTTCCATCCGTCTGACGATAGCACTGGCCAAGAATAACTTTCTTTGCTATATGCTTTAGAACCAAATCCTCTCCTTGTCTTCTTAGGGCTAGTTTGGCAATGCTTTTGAAAAGTGCTTTTGAAAAGTCTTTTGAAAAGTCTTTTGAGAAGACTTTTGAAAAGTTTGTTTTAAAATTTGAGTGTTTAGCATTCTTTGTCAAAAGTGCTTTTGAGAAATAAAATGTCCATTTTAGACATGTTATTATCAAGTAACAAATATACATTTAAATAAATTTTAAATTAGTTAATATTATTATATTTTAGTAAGAATATAAAAATTACAATAACTTGTTAATATTTTAATATATGAAATATAAATTTTAATTTTAAATATTTGTAAGTAATAAATATTAATTAGTTATAAAATTTAATTAGAATATATAAACTACATTTTAAATATTTAAATATAATCATTAAATATTTGTAATTAATATTTTAAAATATTTTTTATTTTAATTAATGATTTTAACACATTTGTAATTAAACCCCACGAAAAAATGAAAGTAGTATGTTATTAGAGGGTGAAAAGTAATTAAGCACTAAAAGTGCTTTTGAGAATGGAAAAGCTAAAATTTTAGCCTCTCTTTGAAGTGCTTTTGAAAAGCACTTCTGAAAAGCTAAAATTTCAATAAAGACATTGTTCTGCGCTGCCTTTCTTCCGTAGTGCTTTGAGCCGTAAGTGCTTTTGAAAAGCAATGCGAAGCAGAGCCTTAGTCCGGATTCATTGCCCATTGCTCTGCTACACCAACATTGTGACGAATCGTCTTTTCATTCTCCAAGTATGCCTATCTCTTCTCTTCAATGCCTCATTCGTGATATTATGGGCTCTCGTATTCTTCATTATCTGGATATGCTTTAACTCGATCTTTTGGAAACATGATTTCTTACTTTGGATGTCTCTGATAATGGCTCCAATAACTGAATAATCGATTTCTGTTGACGGACGTTTCTTGATTACTGTTAGTGGATCACCCAATATTTGTATTTCCTGAAAACCCATTTCAATTCCTAACTTAACTACTTCTAACCCTGCATATGCTTCTGCTTGCGAACGGAGATGCAATATTGTTATGAAGAATCGATTTCAAGGCCAAATACTCATTCATCGTACCCCAGACCACCAGCCTTGACGCCGACCTGAAATCTCTGTTATTGAACGCAGCATCAAACTAGATCTTCATAATTGGTAAGTCCTCCACAGTTCTTTGATTATGCATCATGTTTGATAAAATCTTCTTTGCTCTAATCCCTTTGTATTCTGCCATGTGGTTCTGGACTTTTTGTCATTGCCTATTGAATGTACCCTTTCACGCAAAAGCTGATTCCTTGAATACCAAAGTAACCATAAGGCATAACAAAAATATCTGCATTGTTCGTTTGTTCCTTATTTGAAAATTACGGTAAGCCACTCCCAAAAATTTTAATGCATGACATTTGTGATCTAAGATAGATTTAATAACTGCCGGACTTCGGTGCTTATAGGACATTGCTTGAAGATGTGATGACAATCTTCTTCCCCGTAACCACAACGAGGGCAACTGGCATTTGTCACTATTCTTCTATATCTGAGATTACCCAAAGTAGGAATGTAATTCCAGGAGATGCGCCAGATTATGATTGTAATCTTTGATGGTAGTTGTAGGTTCCATAGCTTTCCAAAAAATTCCTTAATTTTGGTCTGTAATAAATAATTACTAGGATCCAGATTAGCATTTTGTAATAGTTTATAGGCACTACGAATTGAGTATTCACAGGTCGGTTTGCCCCTCCAGACTTGAAAGTCCTCGTGATCTGATTCCGATAATGGGATCTGTAAAATTGTGCAAGCAATATCTGGGTGAAAGGTATTGCTAATTAGCTCTGCCCTCCATTTTCTATTCGCAATATCAATAAGATCCGATACCAACTCTAACTGCATATTTTCTAACTATTGTGCCTTTCCAATGATTCAATCCCCTGGATCCACCAATCATTCCAAATGGAGACTTTATTTCCTCTTCCAATTCGCCAGCATAAACCTTTTTGAAGGAGACCCTTAGTTGCCCAAATGCTCTTCCCGGTAAGCGAAGGTAAAGTTCCTAACTGAGCCTCTAGGAAATTTGATTTCGGATAGTATTTTACTTTTAAAACTCTGGCTAGTAATGAATTAGGATAATTTAATCAGACGCCATCCTTATTTAGCAAGCAACGCAATATTAAATTGGCTCAAATTTCGAAAACCTAGGCCACCATTTTCTTTTAGAAAACAAAGATTCTTCCAAAGTGCACCAATGAGTTCCCCTTTTCCCATGTCCCTTCTGCCACCAATATTTCACTATAATATTTTCGAGATTATCACATAGAGAATTAGGTAATAAAAAACAGGCCATCGTATAAGTTGGAACAGCTTGGAGAATTACTTTATTAAGACGTCTTTTCCACCTTGTGATAGGAACCTGGTACTCCAGTTATCGATACGTTTTTTAAGGCGATCTTTCAAATTCTGAAAAGCTTCATTTTTTCTCATTCCCACTATATTCGACAGACCCAGATAGCGCTCTGGCTCGCTTGAACTACGAACTCCCAATAAATTGACTACCACTTGCTTATCTTCCTCTAATGTGTTTTTACTGAAAAAGACCGTTGATTTATTGAAGTTTACAAACTGACCCGAGCAAAGTCTGTATTCTTGTAAGATATTTTTGAATAAATGCGTCCCATTCTTGTTGCTTCCCAAATAGGATACAGTCATCTGCAAATAGCAAGTGTGAAATTGATGGACCATTCCGACTAACCTTTACTCATTTCAAAAGCCCTTCCCTTGTTGCTAGTCGCATTAGACTCGATAAGCTCTCACCACATAAAAGAAATAAAAATGGGCTTAATGGGTCACCTTGACGAAGTCCTCTGGTCGGTTAAAATTTCTCTTCTAGATGTCCATTCATGACCACTAAATAAGAAGTGGTAACACATTGCATAATAGCCTCTATCCATCTAGTTGCAAAACCCATTTGTATCATTATCTGCTTTATAAAGTCCTATTCTACCTTATCACAAGCTTTACTCATATCGAGTTTCATTGCCATGAACCCTTTCTTCCCCATCCTCTTTTGCTTCAACATATTCAGAATTTCATAAGCTAACAGCATGTTATCAAATATTAATCTTCCTTGCACAAAAGCACTCTGTGCAGCATCAATACATTTTCCAATCACTTCTCGAAAACAATTCGTAATAGCTTTTGCCAAGATTTTATATAGAGCATTATAAAGATTAATCGGATGAAAATGCGTCATATTAGAAGGGCTAGAATTCTTTGGGATGAGCACAATATTTGTAGAGTTAATTGAACTAACCTTCATATCACCATTTAAAAGTTGTAAACAGAAACCAGTGACTTCTCTTATAATGTGCCAACGTTTTTGATAAATCAGTCCTGGAAGTCCATCTTCTCCCAAAGCATTCGTAGATCCCATATCGAAGACCATCGCTTGAATTTCTTCTCTTGTATATTTTGCAGTTAGTTATTTATTATCCTCATCATGTATGCACCGACCAATGCCTGATAACAAATGTTTATAAGGATCCATTTGTCCTGTCGAGAATAACTTCTGGAAATATGAACGAGCGACTCTATTTCCTATAAGGCTTCCATTTCCCTACCATCTTCATTTAGCAACTTACAAATGGGATTTTTCTTCTTACATTGTGTTGCTTGACTATGAAAAAAATGCTATATTTTTATCTCTAAATTTTAGCTAGTTCAGTTGAGCCCTCTGTTCCTAGTAGCGTTCATCCTTTTCAATCTCGAAGTTTAAATATATTTTTGTGTCGATCAACTCAGCCAAATTATTATCATCTTTATCGCCTTCATATAATTCTGATAACTTAGCCATAAGAGCCTGCTTCTTTTTCTTTCGATTCATTTGTATCTGTCTAGCCCATTTGTCCAAACCCTTCTTCAAGTTTTCTAACTTTTGCATCAAGTCCCCGAAAGACATCTCCCAAATTCTATTAACTTCATTAAGGAAAGATTCCTCCAACGACCACCAGGCTTCAAGTTTGAAAGTTTTATTTTTCAAGCGTCCCCATTCGATACTTGTATATTAAGAGAGGACAATGGTCTGAAAAAGAATGCACTAAATGTTGCATTTTCACCTCCGGAAACATGGATACCCATCTAGCATTAGCCACTCCTCTGTCTAGCTTTTCACGTATTTTCGTCTTCGGAAGATTGCATTTTTCCATGTGAACCATCTGCTAGAATATCCTATATCAATCAGTTGACATTCCTCCAAAGTTCTTCGAAATAGATCTATTCTTCTTTCATCCCTAAGCAGCATTCTTTTCTTTTCAGACCCATACATTATTTTATTAAAGTCCCCACAAACAAACCAAGGGATGTCGTCAGCAGTACTTAGACTTTTCAAAACATCTCATGATTCATTCCTATCTTATGCATAAGGCGACCCATAGAAACCTGTAAATCTCTATTTTACTCTTGTTTCGTTATCCTCAATTTCCACATCAATATGCCTTTTTGAAAAAGATAGAAGTATGACCGAAACATCTAGTCTCCATGCCAAACATAAGCCTCCTCTATTACCTTCTGAATCAACCTCAACACCATGCACAAAATCGCATTTTCGGCGCATCCATTCCATCTATCTATTACCAAGCTTTGTCTCCATAAAGAAGACGATATGGGGATTATATGTCTTCAGCAGATGTTGAAGTCGTTGAATCGTCTGTGGCCTCCTCAAACCACGGATATTCCAGCTCAAAATTTTCATTGTGACCGGTCAGCTTGCCTCTTGGCAGTCGTTGATGATAAATGATTAAATTCCACCAATCTTCTATTTCTTGCCATTGAGCTATCAGTTTCTTCTCTCGTCGATAAATCTTCCATCGCTCCTCTAGCTCTTTTTTCCCTCTTCTCCAATTAGGACACCATCCTCTAGGTCATACTCCATAGTTGTTTGTGTCAAATCTGACGGTATATTTTCCTTTTGTCGACCAAGAGATGATGATCCCCCTTCCAGATTAAAACCCAATATTGGATCGATAGCCTTTCCACTTCTTCCATTATTAACTTCATCCCATATTCTGTTCCTTGAAACCCAATTGTTCCTCTTATCCCTTTCACGTTTGCCATCATCTTCCTCCCTAAGCCAAATACTGTTCATCGATAAGGTTCTACGTGATTGAGCGCGCAAAGATAGATCCCAACCTAAATCAGCAATTTTCACCCCAAGCAACATCTTAACTTCACAAACGAATCACTATGTCCCAAACGACCACAATAGAAATAGAACAGAGATAGTCGTTCATACTTAAATCTGGTATATGAACATCTTCCATTAAACATAACCTGTTTTTTCCTTTTCAATTGTCGTCAATGGCAATCTGGGCCCTTATACGCATGTAATTACGATTTTCCTTCCCTAGATTTGCGCCATCGTATTCCAAAAAGTTCCCCAAAAAATTACCCAATTGTACTGCTAATTTTTCAGAAAATAAACCAACAGGGACATCATGAATTTGTACCCAAAAGGACCCAAAAGGGTAAAGATTAATGGCATTTTTAACGGATCCTCCCCCCACTGTAATCTATAAAGAACCAACAAGTGATTGTTGAAAGTCCATGGTGATCCCTTAAGAACTCGTTCCATGTCCATGACATGAAAAAATTGAAATAAATACCTTTTTTCTCCCAAATCTCGGATCTTAACTTCACAATGGATGCCACAGATTCGCCATTGTGCTTTCCATGGTTGGGAAGTGGATTATACTTGTCGTTAGGAAACAACCTATTAGTTGGAACTCACCCCTTTCTTTTCTCGAGGCTGAATCTATTTGAATCTGCAAAATTTCATCCTCTTCTTCATTGAGTGTCAGATCTGCTAATTCATTTTCCATTGATGCATGTACCAACCACGAAACTTGGGAATCCTTCTTTCAAGCGTAGAATAAAAGCTAATTTTCGAAACAGAAGTTGCAAAAAGACGAAAAAAGTAAGAGAACAAAAGACAAGAAAACCTAAATACTCATGCCAGCAGAGGGTAGACCTTGGCTTGCTAGGGTAGCAGACGAGAGTGAAGGATCGTTAAAATATTAATCGTACAAAGAAATACTAAAAGTAACAGTTGTGAGTGGACATCTCTCCCACTAAATTTATTTTATTAAGAAAATAATGAAAATTTTAAACCTAATAATATTTTCAATTAACTTTTATTAAATCAACTTTAAAACTCGAATTAATTAATATCATTATTTTTTAATATTAATATATACAACTTTTGTTAAATATAGATAATATATAAATAAAAATATGTTATATGAAATAATATATTAAGCATAAGAAGATTAAATTTCGTCACGTACCTGGAAAGAAACAAGACACTACAGTTGTTGATCTCGATGGCGATCATTTTCGGGCTTCATTACCTGAAAACAAGCAATATCCTCCATTCTTGAAAATTCCAGTCGTCGCTACACAATCCCTTTTGCCAAAAATCGCAAATAAAATATTTACTGTCCGCTGTCATGCATTGACAAGTCCAACAACTAAGAGTAGGATGTTTTGCAATCCTTTTTAATGTTTTAACGGATTAGAGTATATAAAAAATAAAGGAATAAAACGACATTTATTCTTTGGTTTTAGTTATATTTTCAAATTTGTCCTTAAAAATTTTAGTCTCTAAACTTGAATCTCGTTAAAGTGGGATGATGTAGCACTTTAATATTATACCACATCATCACTTTAAAATGTTTAAATTTTATATAGTCTAAAATATAAAACAAATTATTGAAGAATTATAAAGATTTTTTGAACTTTTAAACAAAATTTTAAAAAATGACATCATTTGAGAGTGCCCATCATCATGCCTTTAGAAAATCTTAATGTAGAGACCAAATTGAAAAACAAAAACTGTCATAATCCAAAATTAATGTGGGAGAAAAAGTTTAAGGATCAAAATGAAAGAAATTACCAAATTTAAGGATTAAATGTTATTTTATCCTAAAATTAATAAATATTGAAATGTTTCAAGAATCCAAAGCATAAAAAACTCCAGTGTTTGTTGATGTTACAATATTTACGTAATATTATTTATCCAAATTTCTAGTTTGGAAATCCCCGTTAAACTCTCAAACCTTGCCCTTTGGAACCATCGAGCTTGGCGCCGACCGTCTTTGAAATAGATATAGTTCATATTTTCCAAGCTCTAAATTAAACCGGAAATACCTATGCTTTCTTATCTAGAATTATCCTCATAAATATTAGTAGTTTTCATTCAAATCAAAATCATGAACTAAGCAGAGACTGATGGAACTAAAAAATTAATAGAAGGGTTAATTTTTAGTAAATATCCTCAAATTATTACCTTCTAAAATTTAAAATATTGTAATTAAATCCTCAAAGTATTAGTATTAGTATTATATCAATTAAGATATTTTGAAGCCTAACTTTTAATATAGACATTAAATGCTAGTTTGTATATGATGTAGAGTATATTTAGGTATAATATCAAATTTAGGTCTTAATGTTTATAGTTTTTGTCAATTTATCCCTTTTTTAGTTAAATTTGATCATTAATTTTTTAAAAAGAGTAAAATAATATATCTTTAACGAAAATGTTGACTAAAACATCAATTTTCAATGATGTTAACGTGACAAACAAAGTGACCGTCCACGTATTCTTCATACTGACATGATACTATTTATCTTATATGCTATGTTAAAAAATAATGTAAAAGTTATAAAATTAAAAAAGTTCATAAAAATTAAAAAATTAATATGGTGTACATGGTGGATCGTTATGCGAACTGTCCTGTTTAAAAAATTAATTCTTTAATTAATATTTCCATTAGAAAGTAATAATTCAATTCTTTTGAAAGGTTGAATGTCAAATTCGACTATTTTTAAAAGTCTAAGAGCTAAATTTAGCTAAAAAAGAGACTAAATTGGACAATATGTTGTATATTTAAAATACGTTTATAAATTATAAATATGTAACAATTTGGATCAGACATGTCACTAAAATTTAATAAGGCTATTTCATTTTATTTAATTTACTAAATTCAAATTGTCCATCCAATAAAAATATGTTTATATTTTGATCTGTGTGTTTTAAAAAAATTCAGGTCTAAGGCCTAAATTGATGGCTAGAATAATAGAAGAGAATTGATATGATATTTGATACTTTTAAGACTCAATTTATCGTATTAAAGTTTGAAAGTTAATTTAAAATTTGGATCATACTTTGAGGACTTTTGTTGAAATTAACCCAAAGTAAAAGAAGGAAATCTGTAACAACCCCCACCCACCATCAATAAAAGGCTTTTTCATGGTTGGACACTTGGGCTTTAAAGCCCCCAAAGTAGCAAAGTGGCTTGCTTTTGCATGCGCGCCACGTGGTAATATACCAATTTACTGGACTAACCTACCATTAATTTCTAACCAATATGATTAATGTTCTATATAACGTCACTTATAATAATTAATACTCCAACTCATCATTTTAATGCATTTATTCACAAATATGATTATTGTATATAATCATTTCAAAAATATGTTTTGCAACACGTGGCAGAGCCTGAAAAGTTTTTATTTAAGTGTTTTATAATTTATAAATTCTTAAATTAATAGGGTGAAATTATATTTTAACTTTTAAAATAATAAAAATTAATCTAATTATTTAAAACTATAAAGATATAAAATATTAAATGATAAAATTATATTTTTACGATAAATATATAATTTAATTTTAACTCCCAAAAAAATTTCTAGTTCAGCCACCGTTTATAACATGTAAATTTCTGACTTAATTACATTGAAGAATAGAACTAATAATGGGAGAAATTTAAATGTTGAAAAATTGAGTATTTAATTTTATTGATAAATTTTATACGTGTTAAATTTATATTAAAAATTTATTTGATAAATTAGTAAATATAAATATGAAGTATAATTATCTTATTTGATAAAAGTAAATATTAATTTTTAAATATAATTTATTTTTTAATTTTATCTTATTAATATAATATTTTTACTATTTTAAATAGTTTTTATGAAAGGTAAATATGATGGTTTAAATATCTATCTTTTAAAAAGATAATTTAGGCTAATTTTTAGTAAAATAAAATCAATTTATTATTTTCACTACTTGCCTACTTATCATATCCAATCATTTTTTTGAAAATTTTATTTTAAATAAAAATTAAAATAATTATCATTGAAAATAAAATTTCAAATATTCACCATAAATTATTTGATAAATTTCAATAATTAGATGTAAGTGTGAGTTATATATTTAAAACAATTAAGTCTATAAATATACTTTTTTAGCCATATATATTACCTATTTACATGCATGATCAGAGTCCTCTCAGTCTTTTTATATATTCAACAAAAACAATATTTTATCTCAATATTTCGCGATCATCTTTAAAAGCATTAATAATTTTCGAGGTTTTTTTTATTATTTATTAAAAAAAGTTCATCATCATTTTTCATGAATGCACGTGGATGAGCTGCTTATCTAATATTCAAATTAAACGCCAAACAGAAAGAAAGAAAAAAAAAAAGAAGGTTAGCTATTGTATAACATTTTTTTTCACGAGAAAACGATAAATTCATTTCAAAGTTATGATCTTCGTCAAGAATTTAACAATGTCTTTCATAAAAAAAAGAGTAGAAATTAGTAAAAGTAGGAAGTAATGAAATGTACCTTAGTTTAGGATGAGATCGGCGACAATGCTAAGGAGAGATCGTACAGTGCTGGATCGCAATATCGGAACCGATAGACATGAGAAATGTAAAAGAGAAAAGAAAACTTAAAAGATGAGTCAAAATTGATGAATTCGGAGAAGAAAAGACAAGCTGAAAAACGGGAGCATCTTTTTGAATTTCGAAATTGAAACAGAGATCTGTTTATAATTAAAGAAAAAAGGATGAAAAAATCAGAGGAAGAAGACTCTCACAGTCTTGAGAGAATCTATTCACGTGGACAATATAAGAGGTTCGTTCCAAAACATGGATTTCAATGACTAAAACGCCCTTCTCGTTTTCCGAAGGCATTGGCGATATTATGATGGTAAGTAGAGGGGTAGAAACGTAAATTCAGTTTATCCGCGCCGGCCAAATGTGTGGTTGCATGAAGCGCCCCACTGCCAGTTGCTGCCACATTTCCACCCTTTAATTGGCTGTCTTTCTGCTCGATCCCTTATTTCCCGCCAATTTACAACCGCCTGTTAGGGCGGAGGCAGGAAAATCAATCGATTTGAATAAAACCAGCCTTTTTGTGGTAACCTTAGAAATCGCCACGTATCACTATAGATAAAGATTATCCCCCAATGTGCCCTTTAACCAAAAATGTTGGATCACCACGCAGGGCTATCAGCATCCCTATCTCTTGTGCTTTTCAAGGTTCATTGATTTTCAATTTATTCACTGTTTTCTTTTTTCTCGAGGATTTTTTTCAGGTTTTCCTCATGGTTAAGCAATAATGTTTGAACTAGATAATCAATTTAGGTATTAATATGGAGAATAATATTAAATTGATTGAAAAATCATTGAATCAATAATTGAATTAGTGAATTTAGGTTTTTTCTAATTGAGTTAGTCAAAATGATAAATTGGTGGTTTGATAAGTTTAATCATTAGTTCGATTTTAGAAATATTGAGATTAAGGAAAATATTTTTAGAATCAGGTTGGTGGTTGAATTAGTTAGACAATTAATTTTGATTAGGTCAATTTGTTCAATTCAACGTAAATAAATTATTAAAAATTATAAAATTCAATTCAATTGTTGGTTTAATCAATCTATAACAGTTCATGAATCAATTGATGTAATGTAATCAACATTGATTTAGAATTTTAAGAAAGAGAGGTAACAATTTGGTTTGGATTGATTTTGAAAAATTATGAATGTAATGTAGTATTTTGGCTTTTAAAAGTTCATCGGCTTAATTTTTTTATGTAATTAATTTTTAGTTTTATAGTATTTATAAATTGTTTTTATTAATTTAAATATAAAATGTTTATTTCTTAAATATATATAAATTATAAAAATAAAATTTATTTGGATTTGTATAATTATAATTTCCTAGTTTGCGAATGGAAATTTGTATCAGATCCAAAAATTGAAGTATAAATTGAATCAAATTTAAAAACTTGAGCCAAATGCACTACGTTTTGAATTAATTTTTTACTTTTTCTAATTTTTCACTCAACCTTAAATTTTGTTATACCTACATCTAGTGAGCTCGTCTTACATCCTGTCAATTTTGTTGTTCAAAGCCACAAACTAAAATTATATTACGAATTAAGAAGATTGGTGAGCCCATGACTTTAAGAGTCCAAGATCTATTTTAGTTTGACCAAATAGCGGAATACCTTTTTTAAATCGGATGCATGGATTTTGGAAATCATGGAGCGATCTTGGTATTGAGCGTTTGAAACATCGTGTCCTATCGTCTTTGGATGTGGTATTTCATCTTTTCGAACAAGAGAGTTTCGATATCCAATGCGAGTTATCCAAACATTTTAAAGATTCATATTTTAAAATATTTTCTAATTTTCGATATTAAGGACATTAATCAATCAACACGGTACCAATTTTGGGCGTTGAGGTGCTAATCCTTCCTCGTGCGTGAATCTCGACTCGAGCCCGTTTTCTTAAAATTCAGTAGACCAAAATATTTTCTAAAGTGACCCAATCACACTTCAAAATGATTGGTGGCGACTTCGTTTTCTTTTTAAAGTCGGCCCGTTTTCCAAACAAAAAAATGGTTTCGACAACTTGGTGACTCCACTGGGGACCAATAAGAGAGTCAAGCCGTAAAATTGGTTGATTAATGTTCTTTTTATCGAAAATATTTTTTTTCCGTTTTTTCCATTTACATGAGTTTGTGTCGCGTCATATATTTGTTTTGGTTTGAGACACATGGGATATCTCTGCATTCGTATTGCATGACCGTTGTGGTCACACCCTCTAAGTGGGAGCGAGAAGCTATGCTTTCGTGAGGTTTTCACCTCCGCATGAGCTAGGGGACTGCTCCTGGGATACATCCGTACCTATGGTTCCGTGAGGTCTTCACCTCATGGCCATAGGAAATGTATTCCACGAACCGAACTCGATCTGTATAAGCCTATAATGGGTAAGGATTGAGGGATCTGCTGGTTCAGGTACCTTTCCTTTAGAACTAAACCACATATAGTGAACCCAAGAGCCTACCTAGGTAGAGCCATGCTAAACCTTAGTGGTTACCCATACCGTGGTTTGACATTTTTACTTGCTTTGGTTGCTATTATTCATTACTAACCTATTTTTTTACGCCATGTTTGCATATCATATCATATTAAAAGGCGTGAATCTGTTTGGTTACTAATTTAGGAGGCTTGTTATGGAGAACGAATTCCTTGATAAAGTAGAGGATAATGCGGCCGTGTGTACATGGTCGACTTGAGAAGGATGGGCCGTATATGTGACTCATTTTATGTAAAGGATTTTGTTTTTAAATAAGTTTTCTACAAAAATTGAACCAAAATCGATGCCTTTTTTTTTGCATTTATATCATGCATTTGCATCACATCACATCATATGCATTAAATGTCATAAAAGAATCCTATTAATCGGAGATTATATTATAGTGACTTTGGAACATCATTACTACACACGAATGTAAAAAGCACTAAGGATATAATGAAAATTTTGAGCATCAATGCCATATTCGATGAGGATCGAATGAAGGAAACCTAGAGGCATTCGCCTTTGAGCTGGAAGTGTTACGAATAGTGGATCACGGAAGAAATTCCTTTAGTTTTTAGAGCTAACATAGAGTAACGTTCAAAACACACTTGTTGTTTTAAGCGCAGACTCACACATGGGGACATGTCCTTGACACGGACAAAATACCTTCCACTTATATGTCATATATATATTTGTTGGTATGACATTACAACTTATATCTATGAGGATAGAACATCAATTGGTCAACTGGATTATAGAAAGTATGAAACTAATACAAAAATAACGTGTGATGTATTGAAAAGGACCAAAGCAGTCCCTTTTAAAACCCACAAACATCGAACAATACAACTCTTCTTTCTCTCCTCTTACACTATCAATTAAATTTCTTCCTCCTATCAAACTCTGCTCCTACCAAGGGATCTTAACTCTAATCATCTTCAATCACCTACGACCCTTTGTTCATTGAGTAAACTGTTGCAAACTGTTATAAGCTAATCAATTTGTTTTGTAACTTCAATTTACTGTAACAGGCATTATGTGTACATACCTTAATCTCTGGTGTCACAAGAACGTCAACCGAGAAAACAACTTGGAAGCTGACAATGGAAAATCAAACACAGACCCCATCAAATAGAGACTAAATTCATAAGTTGGGTAAAGGACAGGGACTAATCATAGAATTCAACCCTTTTGGTCTCCACCTTCCACTGACTCGAATGCAAAATCATTAACTATGAAGGGTAAACTTGTCATATCGAACTAAATCTGTTCAAAACGGCAAGTCGTTTTCCCTGTCAGTAAAACCACTAATCTCTTTTGTTCTTCTTTGGCCGAAGTATTGACTTTCTCAGTGACTTGAAAACTGAGAGTAAAGAGAGAAATGGCGAGGAGGCGGGAGCGCCGGGGGGAACCGAGTCGGGACCGGCACAAAGAGCGTGTTGGACCAGAGACTCGAGAAGAAAAACTCAACGACTCAGATGCTTCGGAGCGTAAGCTTATCGATATATTCATACTCTTCTTCATCATAATTCCGGCAGTATCTGTTCTCGTATACGTATACAAATACCTTCCAGGAACGAAACGTTTGGAACCGGTCATAACGGAGCGAGGGCCCATCAAAACTGACATTAATTTCCAGGAGATCCTCACTGTAAGAACCATATTGAAATTTATATAATTTGAACTTATATTCATCAAAATTTGAAATTTTAAGTAATTTCAGGAGAATACGAACGTAGCTGGAAATGAATCGCAAAGAAATTATGATTATCCAGTATTGGCTTACATTACTCCATGGTAAGATCATCTCAATGTTGCTTTTAGTTTCCTAATTTTTTAACGAGAAAAATTATTTATTTGAAGTTAAAAGTTTTGTAGGAATTCGAAGGGATATGAAATGGCAAAGAGGTTTAATTCTAAGTTTACTCACTTATCACCTGTTTGGTATGATTTGAAAAGGTAAATCCAATTTTGAATTAACACTTTGAAGTTAGCACTTGTTTAAAATTTTTAAAATTGAAAAAAAAAAATCGTTGCCAGCCATGGAAACAGCTTGATTCTGGAAGGGAGACATAATGCTGATAAAGGATGGATATCAGAGCTTAGAATGAGGGGAAATGCTTTGGTAATATAAGTTTAATTTTTTATTTTTTAGGGATAATTTGTATGCCTGTTAGCAAAGTATTTTTCATTATCATGAAGTATGTTTTTGATATATATAGATATTACCTAGAATAGTTTTGGAAGCATTTCCTACAGAGCTGCTTAAAAAGAAGAAACAAATGGATAAAGCTATTGATCTCATGGTAACTGAGTGCAAGTAAGCTCCGATTTCTTATTCCATGGTCTTTTGTTGGTATACAATGTTACGTAAGGCATTATGCAAGTGTTTTCTAATGTTGTTTGTTGTGTGGGTTTTTTCTTAATGAATAGAGAAATGGAGTATGATGGTATTGTGCTAGAGTCTTGGTCTAGATGGGCTGCATACGGTGTCTTGCATAGTCCAGACTTGAGGAATATGGTAATGATCACCTTGATGTTTCATATTTGTTAAAACTATGTATTTCTGGTTCCCAAAGACATGGGGTTTAGACATGTATTGAAGTGGCATTTTGTGGACTATGCTGCATGAGCATGCCAAATCTATTACTATTTCCTGGACTCTTCGATTTTGCTATGCCAATTTTCTACCTAATACCTTGATTCCTTTTGTCGTTTTTCTTTTCGGGATCAAAGTCTTCTGATTTCTTATGTACTTCATTTATGTTTTTGGTTCAAAATCCCTTTAGCTCTTTATTAAGTTTGAGGCTCCAAAGCATTATGGTCAAGTTGGAGATTTTCTTATGCATTCTTTTGAGTTCAAAAGGATTGTGCTCCCCTTTTAGCTCTACATTAAGTTCATGGGAATGAAGCCTTGCTCAGTTTTCTTTTGATGCTAGGCTTTAGTGACATCTAAAATAGAAGTCCGATTACTAAAAGGAAACGAGTACGTGGAAAGCCTTGGATTTTCCATTTTCTTACTTGACATCAAACATTGAGGTTCATAGAATCATCAAGCATTCTTTTGTTCTGATCCGTGGCAACTCCTTGTCTGTAGCAATAGAAAATGAAATGGTCTATCATTTTTTATTTAGAGATTTGAAATATTTTTTGCTATTTAAACACCTAGGCCCTCAAGTTTATAAAACAACTCGGACATGCACTGCATTCTGTGACATCAACAAGGAATCCCAAGCAACAATTGCAGTTGGTATACGTTGTAGGTCCACCACATTCAGATGCGCTCCAGCAGCATGATTTTGGACCAGCTGATCTTCAGAGCTTGAGTGGTTCTGTGGATGGTTTTTCACTTATGACCTATGACTTCTCGGGTCCTAATAATCCTGGTCCAAATGCACCTCTCAACTGGATACGCTTTACCTTACGGCTGCTTCTTGGTTCCACGGGTAACAGTGCTCAGAGATTGGCTCCAAAGATATTTCTTGGCATCAACTTTTATGGCAATGATTTTATCCTTTCAGAAGGTATTTCATTTTCTTCTCCTATATTTCTTAAGCTGATTTTGAACCCGCCTTCCGTCGTTTAGACCATCTAGACTATAATCATATCCCTAAGACCTAGTGATCTTAACAAATATGTGACCTCGATAATTGACTCATTAGCTAATCCTTCCATGATATCTTATATGGTAAATTACATCCAAGGTCATTAAACTATAGTAAGTTTATGTTTTAGTCACTTAATTTCAAAAAGTTACAAAATGGTCAATGAATTAATCAAAAGTTTTCATTTAAGTCATTAGGCTGTTAAAATTACTGATGTATGGCTTTTTCTGTTTGCACAACTTGCACCAATCGAATGCTTTACTTCTCATTCTCTTGTACAATTTGATTTTTTATGAAACTTTTTTGTATGTCATTAATCTGTGTACTAAAATCCAAATAGCTTTTTTCTCCAACCTTTGATATTGACTGTGAGATTGACTTGGATCTAAGATATGTTCTTCTACTCGCCGATGGTACTGATTCACCATACCGACCATCGAATTGTCGCTTGAAGCTCATTAGCCGGACTTAAAAAGAAAAACTTAACAGCCTAGTGACTTAAATAAAAACTTTCGAAGAGTTCAATAACCATTTTTTAACTTTTTGAAGTTGAGTAACTAAAATGTAAAATTATATAGTTTAGAAACTTTGGGTGTAGTTTACCCTATCCTATAATATTAGCGATGTATTTTCAATGGCTTGTTGAAAGACGACCAAGTTCTGCATGCGACTTTATAGGCTTCTATTAAACATTGAGCAGGTTCTGGTGGTGCTGGAGCTATCCTTGGTAGAGATTACCTCTCATTGTTGGAAAAACATAGGCCTCAACTACAATGGGAAAAGAACAGTGGAGAGCATTTTTTCGTATATTTCGATGATAACAATGTCAGACATGCGGTGTTCTACCCTTCGTTGATGTCGATTTACATGCGGCTAGAGGAAGCTCGATTCTGGGGAACCAGCATTTCGATATGGGAAATAGGACAAGGTTTGGATTACTTCTTTGATCTTCTATGATCATTCCACTTTTGTTGCAACACAGGGTTCTGGTTTCATGCCATATGTGCTGAAATTAGAATTTTCAAGATATATATATATATTTTTCTCTTCACTCTATTTCTTTGGTATTTGTCTATTTTGCACAGTTGCACCCACCATTTATTGTTTTCTCCAAGATATTTGAGTGTAATTTGATTTAGGTTTAAATTTGCCCCAGTCCCTGTACTCTTCCTGAATTTTGAAATTTATGCCGTCTGCTTTTGATTCCCGCATTTTAGTTCTATTTGTTTGATTTAGAAATTGAAGTCCAATTGACAATCAATTAACAGTGTTATCAATTTGACTTTAATTTTTAAATTAGATATGGAGAGTGACTTAAGTTTTTGATGAAATTAAAAGCAGAGACATTAATTTTTCGAAAAGTACAGGAAGTGAGGTCATAATTAGACCTTGACCTTATGGCATTCAAAGGCAAATGCCATTTCAAAAGAAAATATGGTCGTTCTTGTATATCCATCCAGCTTTAATCATAGTGTCAGCCAAAAACCATAAATAAAAGGGATAAAGTAACATTTAATCCCTGAACTTTAACCTTTTTTCATTTTGATCTCTGAAATTTTTTTGGTCCACATTAGTCATGGAATTTAACAGCTTTTTTTGATTTGGTCCCTGAGCATGGATTCCATTAAGTTATGGTGATGTGTTATTTTGGTATTATGTCATTTCAAAACTAGATTTAAAAGAGATAAATTTTTAATAAAATTTTGTATTTTTAAAATTTTATATAAAATTTTAAAATTTTCAAGATATGATATAATTTTAGAGTGCTATGTCATCATATCTTAATGGAATTTAAGTTTAGGGATCAAATTAAAAAAATTGTTAAATTTTGAGACTAATACGGATAAAAAAAAAAATTCAGGAGTTAAATTGGAATATGTTGCCAAGTTTATCCCTAAAGAAAAAGGCCTGTCGTTAGCTTTCGTTCTCTCCTTATCTGGGCCAGAAGGTGTTATTTTTGGTTTAAAGATCCAGATATAAAACAATGTTTTTAAGCTTCAACATCCAAATTGACTGATTATTGGACTTATTTTCAACTTTGGGTCCACTTGTAATTGTTTGAACCGTAACTGGACAAATCAGACACCGACATATAATCAATATATGACCAGCACATACATTTTTTGGGTTAATTGCATCATGTTCCTAAACTACTGTTTTAATTCTAAATTCGTCCATAAATTTTAAAATGTTTTAATTGTGTTTTCAAAGTTTTAGTATTATATTAATAAGGTGTTTTTGTTAGCTTAGCTGAGAATTTAAGCATTAATTAGCGGTTTGGATATGATTTAGAGCATATTTAAAACAAAAAGATTATTCTTTTATTATGCCGAATTTAAGCTATCTGTGTAGTTACACGGGTGTTTATGATATACTTTGATAAAAGTACTATGAAAGTCTCTGTATTAAAAGTTAAATTATATTTTGTCCCTTTTACTTAAAAAATAGACGATCAAACTCTGTATATTAAGTTAAAGAGCAAACTAACAATTTTTGTTTAAAACTTTATTTATTTCTACTATTAAAAAATTAATGTAATTGGTAGAATAACTAGTTAGCATATGTACTTTATTTTGATGTACAAAGATCAATTTGCTCTTTTATATAATTTACAGGAATAAATTTATCTATTTTTTGAATAAAAGGAGTAAAATGCAATTACCAATATGTGCCGTGTCATAATGAAGTTGCCATTTAGCGACCAAACTAATGACTAAGTGGTCAACAGGTTTTGATTGGTATTAATATTGAGAACCCTAATTAGATGGTTTTTGAAATTTAAGTACCCATATAAAATTTGAGTCATGGTTTGATATATAGTCATGGTCTGAGTACATCTGAAGAAATTAGCCCTATTTTGAGTTTCCCTCACTAATGTAGACAATCATCAACATCTGCTGTAAAAAATAAATCCACACAAATGGGATCAAAGACCAAAAATGTCCAAGCCAAAGGACACGATCAAAAAAGTTCCTTTGATTTCACTTCCAATGTGTCATGCAATAAATGGCATCGATCTCATATTTCAGTCCACTCCAGTACCTTCCAGCACCCAAAGCTCACCAAAAAAAAAAAAAAAAAAAACAACAAACCCTCCATTTTTGTCCATGGTTCAAGCTTTTCCACCATATCTTTGAGAACTATAAACTTATGCCATGAAGGTCCTCCACCCATCACCCGTTACACCACTGTCAGTTCTTTACAAACCCAAAAATTTCCCATCATCATCATCATCATTTGCTTCACCGCCCAAAGCTCCATCAGCTTTCATCAAGACCCCACCGGCGGCTCTACATGGGGGTATAGTTCTATTATCTTCAGTCTTCCCCACTACTTTAGCTAAAGCTTTATCATACGACGAAGCACTACAGCAGACGACAACTAGCTTTTCCTCCGATGGGGTTCTTGATAGTGTCGTCAATTTCATATCCGATAACCCCACGGTTGTAGCCGGTGGTGCCGTTGCTTTGGCGGTTCCATTGATCTTGTCTCAGGTGTCGAAGGGTTCAAAACCATGGGGAATTGAAACCGCGAGGAGTGCGTATGGTAAGCTGGGTGAGGATCCTAATGCTCAGTTGCTGGATATCAGAGGACCCAAGGAGTTTAAAGATGTTGGCAGCCCTGATATAAAGGGTTTTGGGAAGAAACCTGTATCAATTGCCTTTAATGGTGAAGACAAGCTTGGGTTCTTGAAAAAACTGGATTTGAAATTCAAGGAACCGGAAAATACTACTTTGTTTATCATAGACAAGTAAGATTTTTAACCCCATGCCTTTGTATATACATATACATATACACACATATATGACTTCCTAGCATTTTTGGCATGAATTATATTGCTAGAATTATAATTAGTTAAGAATCCACTGGTTATGCCAGAGCTTATAGTGATTTGATTAGTGTTTTGTAATAATTAATTTGGTAAAAATATGTTACACTCCAATTGCATTTTTTTACTTAAAAATGACAAATTAGCATGTTAGTTTGAATAACAAATTCGTCTTTTTTTGTTAAAAAATTCATAAAACTGATATGACTAATAAAATAATCGAATGTGACGTGCCATAACTACTTCATATTGATGAACAAGGACATATTTTTATCAGTAAAATAAATGGAATTTTTAACAAAAGATTAGTTTGTTCTTTGGTCTTATCATGTAGATATTAAAATATTTATTTTTAGTAAAGTGAGCAAAATGCAATTCGATACAATATGAAAGGCCTCCATAATACTTTTATTGATTAATTTCTGCATATAATGATTCAGATGTATTGTTTTTTTTTAATTGTCAATCAATATGATCGTATTTCGTTGTTTCTAAATCCAAGTATATGCTTATGACATTGCTGTAATTATAATTTGTTATGAACCCATTGTTTATCTCCATTGCTATTGCTCCAATTCACCTTGTTTATCGACAAGTATGATTTTTAACCCTATGCCTTTGTAATTTGTATATATATATATACATATATATAACTTCCCAGCTGTAAAAGTATCATCGAGACTTTTGTATTGGGAGTCGGATTGTATTTTGTCTCTTCTACTCAAAAAATAGGTAAATTACTCCTTGTATGTTAGATCAAAGAGTAAGTCATTCTGTTAAAAATTGTTACCTATAAGTCAGCAAGAGGTATACATGGCATGTCACGTGTCACTATATGGTAATTCTATTATCCACGCTAGTTTTTAATAATACAAATGGATGGAATTTTTAATAGAAAGAACCAATTTACTCATTTTCTGAGTAAAGGGACAAAATTCAATCTAACTCTTAGTACAAGGGCTTTCATGGTACTTTTACCATTTACAAGCATTTATGCCGTTGAGGTCTTGGGATCTTAAGTGGCCAGTTTTAGTGATTAATTCTGCTTTCAGTGATTTGATTGGTGTTTTGTAATGATTAATTTCTGCTTATAGTGATTCAGATGCATTGTTTCTGTAATTGTCAATCAATATGATCGTATTTCGTTGTTGCTAAATCCAATTATATGCTTATGACATTGCTATAATTATAATTAGTTAAGAATTCATTGTTTATCTCCATTGCTATTGCTTCAATTTCACCAAGGTGATGCCAATGAAGCCTTGGCTTGTTGATTAAGGCAGAGGCTCTGGGTATCCAATTTCGAGTCCTGTGTGGGTCTCAGTTTCACCATGTACGTATGTTATTTGTAGGTTTTGTCCGGTTCTTTGTCCGCTATGTTTTGTATTGGTTGGGTTATACATTGTAGTTGGTTAGACATATATTTGTCCACCATCCATTCTGATTGATGATATCTCTATATCTGATATGAAATGGATTGTACTATAAATGAACATGGTCTCTTGCCCTCTTTTAAATCCTAGTGTTGTTAAATTTGTGTTGAAAGCCCAGATTCAATGGGAACTCCGAGCTGGTCGCGGAATTGGTCACCGTGAACGGATTCAAAGCCGCATATGCCATAAAAGACGGCGCGGAAGGACCACAAGGATGGATGGTATTTGCTGGTTCAAATAATTTTTTGTTTTTTAATCCTGAAATTGCATCCTATCACATTAATTGCAATTTTGCAGAATAGCGGTCTTCCATGGATACCGCCGAAGAAAGGTCTCGACCTTAGCAGCTTGACGGAAACATTAAGTGGTGCCTTCGGGGTATGCATATTCATTTCTTTTGTTTCGGCAACAACAACACGACGCATGAAATGTATGTATCTTTGTGGTTTTATCGTAACATTTTTTGCGATAATACACAGGATGAATCGGATGGCTTGTCTGTTACACTAGGGATCGCTGCAGCTACCGGATTAGGCTTATTAGCATTTTCAGAGGTATGGTTTTTGAACAATGTCCGTCATCAGTATGTTCGGAGCTACTTTAGAGGATAATTTCCTTGTATTTATGTCCAAAACTATGTTGCACACGAGTATTTAAAGAAAAATGAGAAGTCCGAGCAAATACGGTTTTTAACTCCCTAGTTTTCTCCCATCATCTTCAGATAGAAACAATACTTCAAGTTTTAGGCACTGCTGCTATCATTCAGCTTCTAAGCAAGAAGCTCCTGTTTGCAGAGGTAAGTCGTCATGGTCTTCCGTTCACTTGTTCATTCTTTTTCATAAATTTGATTGAAAATCAAGTATTTTGTGGTTTTCTTTGAATGGACTACCGAAAGTTCTAGTCCTTATACCAAAGGCCTAAACATAATGATTCAACTAACCTGCTGCTATTTCTAACAGGACCGAAAGAAAACACTTCAACAAGTCGATGAATTCTTAATCACAAAAGTGGCTCCTAAGGAGCTTGTCGACGATATAAAGGTATCTGACTTCGATATATGCTTTATTTATCTGATAAGCAAGTTCGATTTCTCGACAAGTGAAACCTATTCTGGCTGTAGAAATAAATTACATCACTTAAACCTAAAACTACTTGTCTCTGAAATGCTATGTTACTCGAACATGGAAATAGTAGAAGGTCGACATGGTCATATCAAAAACACATGTCAGACTCGGGTATTTTAAAAAAAGCCTTGAAGAGCTGAAGCAACATAGCCAATTTCTCTTATATTTGGATTTGCCTTTGAATGCAGCAAATAGGGGTGGCCTTAATACCAACAACTACAACTAGCAAGGCTCTTCCGGCACCTACAGAGGCAAACCCAGAGCCTAAAAGCGAAGTATCGGCAGAACCGCCTCCCCAATTAATGCAGTACCCGAATCAGAATCCAAAGCAAAAGGAAGCTCAGGGACTCCGAGACCGCTTTCACCGTATCCTTCGGTAATGCCAGTTTTCAATTTACGCTTGATATTGTTGTACATTAATGCTTTGTAATAGAAATGGTTGCTATCTTTCTTTGCCGTGGGAAAACATCAACCGGCTTAGGTTTTATCGTTTTTTTGATTTCTTTATGTTTGCAGTATCCCGATTTTAAGCCTCCGGCATCCCCTACTCCATCGCAGCCGTAGAGGTTCACGGTTTCAATGAACTCCGTGTGCGCGGCTAAAGGAAAAGCAGCAACTGGAATCGGTCAGTCCTTAAAGTTTTAAAGCTCTTCCTCAAAAACAAAACACCCATTGGTCTTTGCCTCTTTCATCTTGTTGCTGTCTTCTTCTTTTTTTGTAATTAATTATTAGATATCTTTGTATGATTTTATAGCAACTTCATAGCTTCTCTTTCAATATTTTGAGTTAACCTTTGGACAAATAGTATTTCCATTTGCATGTATGTGGATGTTCTGAAATCAGGGGTGTTGAAATGGATTCGGTTAAAATGCATTAATCATTAATTAAACTATTAGTAAGTTTACATTTTGGTTATCTAAGTTCTAAAAAGTTATAAAATAGCCATTTGATTATTTGAAAGCTTTCATTTAAGTTATTATTGTCGTACGATTTTTTTTATTCGCACTGTTTACACTAATTAAAAGTTCGCTCTCTCTGTTTCTTTTTATTTTTTATTTTGGCTTTTACAGTTAAGTTTTGTTCATTAAACAATTTTGAATATTACGAATTTGTAAGCAAAAATTTAAATAGTTTTCTTCTTCAATCTTTGACTTTAATCGTTAGATTAATTTGAATCTAAATTATTTTTTACTCATAGATGATTATTGATTAACTATAAAAAAATATAATACCTCAAAAAAGTAAAATATAAAAAATGGTAATAATTATCAAATATGGAATTGTAATCTAAAATAAATAAGAATTAAAACGATTATTAGCTCTAACCAATAGCCAAAATAATATTCAAATATCAACTAATTCGATTAATTTTGTTAATTGAAATAAATTAACCAATAATATAAATTTTGATTTTTAATGATTGATTAAATAATCAAATGAAATCGAATTATGATAAGTTTATTCGATTAGAATCGAATAACGAATGCCCTAGTTGAAACCATATAATAACAATAAATAATTTAAATATCTTTTTTTTTTGAAAGACAAACGACCAAAGGTCACCTCATCTTATTGCTTCTTGAATAATCATGTTATGGATATCCGACGGATAATCCATTTCAAAATACAAATCAACTCTATTTTTTATGGCTAAGTTACAAAGTAAATCAGCTACATTATTATTGTTGCGATTAACCCATTTAAAATGGACCGAATTAAACATATTCAGACTTTCACAATCATGCTTAATACACTGCCCCAAAATAGTAATGTCTTACGTCCTCCTGTTGACCGCATTGACCAACTTAGAGCTGTCAGATTCCAAAATAAGCCGATCCACTTTTAAGCTAGCAGCCAACCTTAAACATTCCTTTAAAGCTTCCAGCTCCGTCCAAATCACTTCCATTGACTTTTCAACAAATTTATAGCAGCCCCCAATGACAAAGCCATCCTGGTCCCTCGCAATAGCACCGAACCCACTGCTATCGTCCGTAACAGCAGCATCAACATTCACCTTGATGGATCCCATGGGGGGTTTAGTCCATCCCCTGTTCTTCAGATTCCTAGAGAAAACTGGAGGCTCGATGAGGTTGAAAATCCTAAAGTCTTTGCTCAGCGTTTGCGCCCTGTCCCAGATCATAGCCACTGCCTCCATCTTCCCTTTGAACACCATATTGTTCCTGTCGTTCCAGGAGGGTTAAGAAATCCGCCGCGGCCTTGTTGTCAAGCTCGCGAAACGCATCTTCAAGCCAATCAATGCACTCATTATACTCACCGTCCAGCAGTCTATTATTTATCCCACCGACAACAAGGATATCTCGAGCCTTTGGACAGTCTTTCATCGCATGGACCAGCGTCTCATCTCTGCTCTTGCACCTCGGACAAATATTGCTGAACCCTTGTCGAATCCGTGCTATGTTGTCGAACGTTGGGAGGATGTTATGTCCAAGCCTCCAGCTGAAGATTTTGATTTTAGGGAGCATCTTGAGCTTCCAAATAGCTCGCCAGTACACTTTGGGGGCCGAAACCAACTTTCTTGAGAATCATCCAGGAGTAGGCTGACTTTGATGTGTAAATGCCTTGCGGGTTTTGAAGCCACATCCTTGTGTCTTTAATACCATTATGGGGAATGGGTAATTTACATATGTGGCCCCCATTTCTTCTCCATAAATCTCTAAGATCTTCTACCTTTTCTACCGCCTACTGTCAGGTTCCCACAAATCCTTGACTTTTCTTTCTTCATTGGTAAAAGGAGACCGACAATCCAAACCCCCTAAAATGCCATCAACCCCCCAGATTCTTTCTGACATCAATGGTGTTATTGTCCCCTACTTGCCACATGAAACCATCCTTGATTGCATCAGCCGCCTTAGTAATGCTCATCCACGTGAAGGAAGGTCTATCAATATTTTTGTACTCGAAAATGTCCCCATTTGGAAAGTATTTGGCCCTTAACACTTTGTAGCACAGTGTGTCCTTATGAGTCAGGAGCCTCCAGACCTTCTGCCTAGGAGAGCCAAGTTGAAAGCATGTAGGTCCCTAAAGCCCATTCCACCCACGCCTTTTGGAAAACACATCTTGCCCCACGCCATCATAGCCCACCCTCGTGTTTTGTCTTTATTATTCCACCACATGCGGCTCATTTGAGTATGAAGCTCCTCAATGATACCTTTTGGAGCCAAGAAGACCGAGAAGGCATAGGTTGGAATGGCCTGCATGATCGCCTTTAAGAAGACCTCTTTTCCACCATACGACAGCAAGTGTTTTGACCAGCCCCTTATTCTGCATATGCACCAGTTGATAATATTAGTAAAAGTTGAAGATCTTTTCCTACCAACAGGTAAAGGTAAACCTCAATAATTATCTAAATTATCAACAGTGCGCATGCCAAGCATAGAGCTAAAAATTTACCTACTAGCAACCAGGGTTTTAGGGCTAAACATAATCATGGACTTATTCTTATTAATCTCTTGGCTCGAGTCCCGACTAAAACTGGCCAAAATATTACCAATTTCCTCTATCTCATTTTTTATTACGAACAAAAAGGAGATTGCCATCGGCAAAGAATAGATGATTAATACGGGTCCTGTTTATGCTTGCCCGAATCCCTTTAATCATATTATTATTCTGAGCTCTAGTTAATAACTTGGATAAGGCTTCCATGCAAAATAAAAAAAGATAAGGAGAGAGGGGGTCCCCTTGTCGAAGGCTTCTTTCCGGTACTATCGTCTCGGATATGATAGAGTTGCACTTGACCACATAACGGACCGATCGAACACATCTCATAATTTTCGTCACCCATTCATTTGCATAGCTCATTTTCTTCATCACCTCTTCAATGAACGCCCACTCCACACGATCGTAAGCTTTACTCATGTCAAGCTTGATAACGAACCCTTTGTTTGGACCATTCTTTGCACTTTGAAGGTAATGGACCATCTCATGGGCAATCAAAATGTTATCATGAATCATCCTCCCCGGGACAAATGCACTTTGATTTTGGCTAATGCAAAACGGAAGAGTTTCCTTCAACTTGTTGGCAAGCACTTTAGCAATGATCTTGGACACCACCCTGCAAACACTAATAGGCCTAAAGTTAGTCATATCCACAGGCTCTTTAATCTTTGAGGTTAAAACAATAATAGTGTCATTTAAACAGTCTACATCTTTTTCCTCCTTAAGAATATCTTGACACAACTTAATGATATCATTCCCTACTATGTCCCAATTTTCTCTAAAGAACCTCCCTGACAGTCCATCGACTCCCGGGGCTTTTCTCGGGTCCATTTGGTTGAAAGCCTCCTTAATCTCATTGTTCGTAAACTCCTTCATGAGCCTATCGTTTGCTTCTCCCGGAATGTAGCTATCAATATAATTCAAATTAAGCTCACTGTTAGAGTTCAAACTAGATTTGAATAAAGTTTGGAAATACTCCCTGATAACCTTGCATATGTCGGTTGTGTTTTCTCTCCAAATGCCGTTCATGTCTTTAAGTCTGGCGATGTTATTCTTCCTCTTTCTATTAGTGGCCCTAGCATGAAAAAATCGAGTGTTCCTGTCCCCCTCCTTTAGCCAGGTAACCCTAAACCTCTGAGCCCAGTATCTTTCTTCAATATTAAAAAATTTGCCCAGTTTTGCCCGCATATCCTTAAGCTTGTTTCCTTCGTCATTGCTCCTCTGCCTATCGACCAATCTATTTATGTTGGCCTGCAGGTTGCCAATTTGCTTGCGCATCCTTTTTTGCATCTCGTATTGCCACCTACCCAACTCAAATCCCACTATTTTAATCTTTTCCATGGTATCTTGATTTCCTCTCTGCCATGCTTTCTTGATGATATTTTTCGCTTCTTCATTCTTTGGCCAGTAGGCATCATATTTAAAATAAAGCCTAGGGTCATGCATTCTATCTCTCGATTTTCTACCTTCAGTATCCAATAGGATCGCGTCATGGTCAGAGCTAGACTGCCTGATGACATTGGTTTTCAGAAAGGGGAAATGGTTCAAATCCTTAGCAGTCAGCAGAAACTGATCCAACCTTTCTTTAACCCTTACCGTGCCCTCTCTGTTGTTGACCCAAGTGAACCACCCGTTGCTAGTCTTCAGGTCGACAAAAGAAAACTCATCTATAATCTCGTGGAGCTCATCCATAAGGATATTAGGTTTTCTCCTACCTCATTCTTTCTTTGTATTGTCGAGGATGGCATTGAAATAGCCCCCAATAACCCACTTTTCCCACCCAGCTCTGCCTACCCCTAAGCATATTCCAAGAGTCTTGTCTTTTACTAGGCTCAGCATTGCCATAGAACCCCATAAAACTAATGGAATCATCATTCTCCATATGTATCAGTGAATCAATATGGTTGCTCGAGTAAGTTTGAATATCAACCTTATTGCTCTCGCGCCATATCAAAGCCAAACCGCCACTTTTACCATTTGCGTTAACAACCAAACAACCCTCCATCTTGCACTTCCTACGAATAGAGTCAAATCTATTAGCATTGAGCATAGTCTCACATACAAAGATAACATCCGGGTTATTAGCAACGAACAGTTGCTTTAAATCACAAACCGTCGTAGGGTTCCCAACCCCATGATCTGCTCCAAAAATGATCTTCATGGTTTCAAGCGGGTCAAGTTACCGACCATCGCCTCGATAGGGAGACGCTATCCATCAATCTCCTTCTAGCAATTTTAGCTGGGCTTCCTCTATGTTATTTCCGTTTGACCCTTTCATTATCTTTCTCTTGTATTTAAACCTTCCCATGCTATCCCTTATAATATTGTGGCTTCTCTTTTCCTTGGACGAATTCACTATCGAGTCTTCTTCTCCTGTCTTCTTTTTCCTTCCTGACCATTTTTTCCACTTCCTCTCTTGTATTTGTTTCACTCTCTTCCTTGTTATTGTTCAAGTTGTCCATCCTCTTAACCAATTCAACCCCGTTTCTTCTCATGCCCCTATCTTGATTCGGGTTTATAATGGGTGCCCTCAGCCAGCTACCGTACTGGAAGTTTAAGTCGCCTACTCTGTCTCATTCCTTAATGTTTTGACATTTTTTTATAGTATGCCCAATCATCCCACACACGTAACAAAAATCTGGAAGCCTTTCATATTTTACCACCCCTATTGTTTCCTCACCATCCTTGCTAGCTAGCTTGACAATTCTTCTTAATGGTTTTGATATATCTATTTTAACTTTGAGCCTCATGAACTCAGTCCACCCTCCATCTCTATCTTTCCAATCAATCGCCACTAGCTCTCCGATGGTGTTCCCCATGTCTAGAGCCGTTTGACGGTCCATAAGTTCAAGGGGGATGTTATATACTCTTAACCAAAACGGCGACCTCCAGAATTCATATGAGTAAGCATCTTTTCCTTTCTCAAATGGCACCATTGAGAATAGAAATTTATCAAATGGCCATGGCATCAAATTAAGAATTCTTTTGATATTCAATGCACCCGAACTTAACAATTATGGCCCTATTCTTTAAGGCAACAAAATCCACCTCCTCTTTAGTAAACTACATCGATCTAAACACCCTATACATCGCTTCTCTGTTTGGTACCTCTATCGCCATTATCTTGCCCACAGCTCATGCTTCAAACCCTTGGCCATTTTTATCACCCTTCGTACTTATAACTTGATTAGATTCCTCTTCCGAAAATGTCAATCTTACAGGAGCTCATTTATTTCATCCATCGCTTTTATCCTTTCAGTTTCTGACTCCTCCTCCATTGAACCAACAAGAAACACTCCCAAGAAAGCTAAGAAAGGTAGAGTGTATGTCCCTAAAAAAAAACTCTCCCACGATTCTCTGCGAAAAACAAAGAGACCGAAAACCCATAACATTTTAAATACTTTAAGTATCTAATTGGGCTAAAAAAAATTAGGGATCAAAGTGGAAGAAAATATATTCTTTAGAGGCCAATTTGAAAATTAAACCTTTTTAAAACCATGCAGTAATTATTGTCTTTTCTACTTATATTATATAAAGGAAAATATTTGGTAGAAGTTAAAATAAGTTTACCTGATTTGTGTTCCAATTGGAGTGAACCAAGTATGTCTTAATGGAAGCTATTGTTAATTCATTAGTTTAATGAAACAATGCTTTTAAAAATAGGATTGGTGGTCTGAGTTATCATATTTTTATTTTTATTTAATAGTTGGTTTAGTTTTAATAAAATAAATTATTTAAAAATTATAAAAATATATTGTTGGGGATTAACCTATATAAACAAAGAGATAATAAAATAGAAAGGAACGAACACATATATTTTACGTAGAAAACCCTTAAAGAGGAAAAAATCATGGGCAAAGAAGGTATAATACGGAGAAAATAAACTTAAAAATACTAAACGTACAATCCCAAAACCCGAAAACAAAGTCTTAACTCAGAACAATATTCTCTCCATAGTTACCACGAAACTCTCACCTAAACTCATATGCGATTACATATTGTCGCCCTCAAGAAACACCCTTGTTGATTGGCTTTAGACATGACATGCTTATAGCAGATCAATATGGTAGCAATAGACATGCTTATAACAAATCAATACGGTAGAAATAGACATGCTTATAACAAGTCAGTATGGTAGCAAAGTCATGTACACATGCTTATAACAAATCAAAACAATAGCAATAGGCATGCTTATAACAAATCAATATGATAGCAATAGCATTCTTATAACAAATTGATATAGTAACAATTATCATGCTTATAACAGATCATTACAGTAACAATAAACTTGCTTAACATGAGTTCGGTTTAACAGTAATAGTAGGCATGTATGTCATGCAATCAGTAACACAGTGGTATGGAAAACATTATCGGTTTATAAAAATTATAGTGACAGTAAACATGTAATATTTTCATATCATGTATATACAATAATAATCCAGTCAATCAGATCATGGATTCTGTCATTATTCATATTATAAGAGACTCAATTGAATGAAATAAAGCACTAACAACAGTTCGACAACTATTCTGGGACTAAACTAAACAATTCATAAAATTAAGGCAAAACTATAAATTAGGAGTTACACGACCGTGTAACAGATTGTGGTAGTGTGACAAAAGCAAAAATTAACATACAGGGGAGACACGGCCATGTGACAGGCCGTGTAGAGGGTTCCTTGCCTTGTGAGGTTCAAACTATCCTCGGGTTTTAGAGGTACATGGTTTTGTGGTCCACACGCTCGTATGACCGTAGTCCTAGGCACGTTTACCCTGATTCGCTTATAAAAAAAACACCTTTCACCGCGTTGACGATCGATGCTCCTCATGTAACAACCCGATTTTAGCTAAATCGAAATAGTGGTTTTGGAACCAAAAATACGAGGTTATAAAATTATTTTAATATTATTTTCCGTGTTTACAGCATGATATATTATATGTGTGAAAATTTCGTGTGAAAATTTTATCTTTTGTGTGCTCGATTTTATAAAGGGACTTAATCGCGTAAAATGTAAAAGTGACTAGCTAATTGTTAAAGTGCTACATTGTTATGGCTTTTATAATGTGGGGTTCTTATGATGTTAGAAATATGCATGGACAAATATGGACAACCATTAAATAGTTTTCTAATTAAATACTTAAGGTTAAATTAGTAAAAAGTAAATTAATATGTAATTAAATAAAATAAACATGAAATGGCCATGCATTTTAGTTCATCTTTGGCTGAAACTTCAAAAGAAAAAGAAAGAAAAAGAACAAGCTAGGTTCGGCCTTGTCCAAGCTTGATTAAGGTATGTGTTTAGCTCGGTTTTTGATAATTTTTACGTTTTTGAGATCGTTGCTTCGCATACTAGCTAGCCCATGCTTGAATTTTTGAATTGGTTGTGGATTTTGTGATTTTCCATTTTTGATAGCTTGATATTTTTATTTTTGGATGATGAAAAATAAATCCTTGTTGATAGATTATTATGTTTAATTAAGTGGTTTTGGTAAAAATGTTTATTAAGGACTAATTTGTGAAAATGAGAAATTGAAGGGTTAAAACATGAAATAAATGAAATATATGGGCTTATATGAACTATATGAATATTAGGCCAAGCATGGGAAATATGAAATTGTGTGTATTTTGTGATTTTATGAAATAGGGACTAAAATGTAAAAAAAATATGAATTTTAGGGGCTAAAGTGTAAAGTTCCCTAATTATGTGTTTGTGGTTTGAATTGAATGAACTGTGTTACTACATAGCCAAATTTAAATTTATATAGATCAAGAACAAAAGAAAATGAAATTAGATCGGGGAAATCGAAAGTGGTCGAGTAGTCGATTCCATCCGTTCATTTCTGTACGAGGTAAGTTCATAAGTAAATAAATGTGATTGAATTGCATAATTATATACATGTATTGCCGAATTTATATAAGCTTGGAATTACCTGTATCGAGCTCGAATCGATCGAATTACGACGTTCGAAAGCCCCGTACGAACCTTAGGAATAGTTAGGATACATATGTCATGACATAGGATTCCGATATGAGATTTCGTGTAAGACCACGTCTGGGGCATTGGCATCGATTTGAGATTTATGTGTAAGACCCTGTCTGGGACAGTGGCATTGATATTTTATTACATGTAAGACCACGTTTGGGATGTTGGTATTGTACGAGTGATGGGCGTTGAAACCACCAAAAATAATTCCTACAAATAACTCTAAATAGTAGTAAGAGTGGTAGTAGGGTCGAGTCCACAGGGATTGGATGCTATAATCAACTTTCGTGTATAAATTATGATCAGAGTGTTCGTCGTGCCAAAGGTCGTGGCAATAGTCGTGCCCACGACTCCAATCGTACCTACAAAAAAATAAAAATAAAAGTAAATCGGGGGGTTTCAAGAATGTTTAGACAGTAAATAATCTAATCAGCATAAATAAACAATTAATTAATATTGAAAATAAAATAAAATCGAGATATAAATTCAGAATTTTGCAAACAGAAATAATTAGCCTTAGCCTTAGACTTGGGTAAATTTCGTGTTAAGAATCGATCCTCGAAAATTGATCTTTTCCTCCAGATGATAAGCTGGTTATAGCGATTAAGAACGCCCTATCCGCCAATTCTTTCTCTCATAGCTGGTTCCGATACATCCTACAAACCAACCATTACCGATTATCTAATCGAGAAACACATGTTCCCGATTGAAGATTCCGGTAGCCTTGCATTCTAAAGAACCCAACTCGAATCATCGACCTCAATCGCGTGGGTCAATCAAACCCGATCACTTCTTCCTTGATTTGTTCTCTAAAATTCAAATACAGCACGACCGACTCGAATCTTCAACTGTCAGCAAACACGACTCCAACCCAATGTACACTTTGACTTGAAATCGAAGTCAACCTAAGGGATGATTTGTGCTATCCCGATACATAGGAAAAAGGTGAATACCAATTGGAAGGATTTTTTGCACGAATACGAATCTCATGATTCCCAACCGAAAAGAGTATCGGTGTAACACCCCTTACCCGTATACTACGCTGGAACCGGGTACGAGGCGCTACTGGACTTAATAATACATTTGATCAAATTAATTAACACATATACTTAGTCAAGCCCCTATACATGCCATAACTTAAATCATTTATAAATAAAAATACCAATAGATAGCTTGATAGTGTGAAGCGATCTCCGACGACCTTCAGCCCGAGCTTGTTTAATAGGACTCTGAAACATGGGAAAGAAAAGGAGGTAAGCTTATAAAGCTTAGAAAGTTCACATGTAAAAATAATAAGCATTAGCAATGAATTTAGCTTACTACTAAGCTGTCATAACTTGCATAAATAATGCTAAGTTCTTACTTTCTCAACTTACTCATTTGTAGCCTTACCAAAGCCTCAATGAGACAAATCCTCACAACAAGTTCTCAAATTGATACAATCATTAAATCATATGCTTATACCTTATTACTCATGTTCACATTAATCTGTCTACTTGAATCACTGTCACTAAATTATTTATTTCTTAAACTACAGAGCTCCGAATTACAAATCGGTAATTTTCTCTGAAACTAGACTCATATATCTTCATACCATAAAATTTATAGAATTTTTGGTTTTGCCAATTAGTACAGTTTATTCATTAAAACTTTCTTCTGTTTCACTGTTCGACTGTTCTGACCTCTCTTCACTACGAATCAATTTTCTCCTCGTACAGAGTTCAGATGACTTTCTTGTTTAGTTCATTTGAAACTAGACTCATTCTTTGATTTCAGGAATATAAATTATATCCCATAATTATTTTTCTACAATTTTTAATGATTTTTCCAAGGAAGAATAGAGGATCACATAATCATTCTGAACCAGTCTTACAAAAATTTAAATATATCTAAATATACAAATCCTTTGTTTATTATGTTTCCTTTATATGAAAATAGACTCATTCAGATTTAATTTCATATCTTATTGAACCTCTAATTCAATTTCCACCATTTTTGGTGATTTTTCAAAGTCACACAACTGCTGCTGTCCAAAACTGTTTTGTTGCTAAATTTACTCTTTCATAATTTCACTTATTAGATCTCATCTTACTTAAGGTTCGATCAAATATCGAGTACATTGTTCATAAATTTTCACACATATACCTGCACTTATTCATCACATAATCATATTCAATTACACTTAGTCATTACATGATCACATGTATTTTCACTTAGTCAATTTCCGCTGAACTTATCGAATAATAATGTATACATGGTGGCTCGCACATAGTACCACCCTTGTAGCCAAGCTATCTCGATGCACATAGTAGCCTGCACGTAGTACTACAGTGACCAAAACCATCACTTACACATAGTGGTCTGCACTTAGTACCACATATGTGATCGGCTATCAGTGCACGCATAGTAGCCCTGTACTTAGTACTACACATGCGACCTATCCGTCTGTACACGTAGTAGCCTCGCACTTAGTACTACACACGTGACCTAAAACCATCTCAGTAGCTCTCTTGTACACATAGTGGCCTACACTTAGTAATGCACACATGTGATCAAGCTACCTCATTCAGATCTTTTCTATTCAAGGTTCAACCAGAATTCTCACTTTTGAACATTTTACCAATTCATCCATAATCAATCACAATTCATAATTTACATCAAATAATTACTCCATATTCAACCATATCTCATATAATATAACAAAATATTAAAACATAAATAAAACGATGTCTTATTTACATACAAACTTACATTCTCAATCTCATCATATCATCAACTTAACTTATTCTCATCAAACTATGCTAGTCAAGACTTTCTTGTTATCATACAAAGCCATAATACAAAATATGGTCTTACATATAAATTATATAAGTTCTCTTTCCAATATCGAATTATTATCGAACATTAATCATTATATCTGAAAACTCAATACTAAAGTATTTATGGCCAAAATATCAATTTATCATTCAAATATGCATAATTAAATGCTTATTAAACATATGAACTTACCTCGATACCAAAATGGTCATTTTACCAACTTTTTTGATTTTCGATTTTCTTCCCGTTCTAGGTCCAAATCTCATTTTTCGGGGTCTAAGACATCACATTTCACTTATTTAATTACTGTATTACTCAAAATAGTCCCTAACTCAAACTTTAGCAAAATTACAATTTTACCCCTAAACTTTTTAAAAATTACACTTTTACCTAGGCTCGTAAATTAAACTTTATTCCTTTTCCTTATGTTTTATGACATGATGAACATTTTTCCCTTTATGGCAACATCAAATTCTCACTCTAACATGTACTTATGAACATTATTTATTTTTATCGATTATGTCGTTTTACTCGTTTTCACGTAAAATCGCTTAGTAAAAGTTGTTTACACTACAGCAAAACAGACATATAGCGGCGTTTTTAGTGGCGTTTTTATCCAAAACGCCGCAAAATTTAGACATTAGCGGCGCTAACAGGAAAACGCCACAAAAGATTGGGCTATAGCGGCGTTTTTTAGAAAAACGCCGCTAAAGATGACTTATAACGGCGTTTTTATAAAAACGCCGCAAAAGATTATTATAGCGGCGTTTTTAGAAAATGCCGCTTAACGATGACTTATAGCGTTTTTCAAGAACGCCACAAAATATTTTTTATTTCAACACGTAGACGGCGTCTTTTCAATAACAAAATAAAATTAGAAAAAGTTAGCGCCGCTTTTTAAAAAAGGCCGCTAAATATGACTTATAGCGCGCTTGTTAAAAAACGCCACAAAATAATTTTTTATTTCAAAACAAAAATTACGCTGCTTCAATAACAATATAAAATTGAAAAAAGTTAGCGCGTTTTTAAATAAACGCTTAAAGAAGACTTATAGCGCGCTTGTTAGAAAAACGCCACAAAATGTAATTTTTTATTTCAAAATGAAACTACGCTGCTTCAATAACAATATAAAATTGAAAAAGTTAGCGCGCCTTTTAGAAAAACGTCGCTAAAGATGACTTATAGCAGTACTTGTTCAAAAAACACCACAAAATAATTTTTAATTTCAAAATGAAACTACGCTGCTTCAAAGAATAATATAAAATTTGAAAAATTTCATGGCGCTTTTTAAAAAACGCCGCACAGATCGTTATAGCGGCGCTGCTTAAAAACGCCACAAAATAAATTTTTATTTCAAAACGAAACTACGCTGTTTCAATAATAAAGATAAAATTGAAAAGTTAAGGGCGCTTTATAAAAAAACGCAGCTAAAGCTAACTTATAGCGGCGATTGTTGCAAAAACGCCACAAAATAATTTTTTATTTCAAAATAGAAACTACGTCGTTTCGATAACAATATAAAATTTGGAAAAATTTAGCGGCGCTTTTTAAAAAAAACGCCGCGAAAAATGACTTATAGCGCCGTTTTGTATAAAAATTCCACGAAATAATTTTTTATTTCAAAATAGAAACTACGCTGCTTCAATAACAATATAAAATTTGAAAATTTTAGCGGCTTTTAAAAAACGCTAAATGTGACTTATAGCAGCGCTTGTTAAAAAATGCCACAAAATAATTTTTATTTCAAAATAGAAACGACTTCGCTTTAATAACAATATTTTTATTTAAAACAAAACGACATCGCTTTTCATGTAAATATAAGAAGTGTAAAAAGTTGCGTGTTTTTATCAAAACGCCACTAAGGGTAGCCTTTATTCAACCTATTTGAAAACAAAAAAAAGTGTTGTTTTGATCATTGTATAATAATTCATTTTAATTTATGTTTACTGCTTAATTTTTTTGCCCTAGTGTTAAGGGTTTAGCATTTAGGGTGTAAGGTGTGGGTTATAGGGTTTAGGGTTAATGTTTATAGTTTAAGGGTTTAGTGGTTTAGAGTTTTGATTTAAGGTTTAGTATTTATGGTTTTAGGGTTTATATGTTTTATAAGGGTTTATGATTCAGGGCTTCGTGGTTTATGGTGTTTCAAGGTTTAGAGTTTATAAAGGTTTATAGTTTAGGGTTTCGAGGTTTATAATATTTTAGGGTTTAGAGTTCGTGGTAATGTGTTTAGGGCTTTATAGGTTTTAGGGTTTAGGGCGCAGACTTAGGGTTTAGATTTAAACAAACCGGTGTTGTATTGCTCCTTACAATCTAATCCATCATCCAAGTTGTCATCATGTATTATTTTCGAAAACTCATGCAGTACTCTTTCATCCTCTTCGATCTATTATTATTTAACTAATTTTTATATTAATTAATTAAAATAAAATTTATTTGTAATTTAATTTTAAAATATTCAAAAATTAATGACATGTACAAAAATTTAGAACTAATAACATTAAAAATATATGTTAAAAATAAAAAATTAAAATACTATTATCTTAAATTTTAAAAAATTTAAAGATTTCAAAATATTAAAGTGTTAAATAAATTTTAAAGATTTTAAAATTTATCCAATTCTTTAAATATTACTTAAACTTTAAAATAAATAAAAAATTGGATTAAATCTTTAAATATATAATAGTATCAAAATTTTAGCGTATGCTTTTGTTAAAAACGCCGTAAAGGTAAGAAATAGCGCGCTTATTAAAAACGCCACAAAAATTTATTTTATTTTAGTAAAAAGACATCACTGCTTTTGGTTCGAGTTACAAATCTAATGAATATTTATATATGTCTACTTTTCAATTTTTTAAAATGAAATTTATTTATTAAAGAATAAATCTAATGAATTAAAAGAATACTAACAAGTTACCCATTAGTGTGGCGTTTTTTTAAAAACGCCTTAATATACTGAAAATAACAGAATCGGCGTTTTTATTGAAAGTTTAGTGGCGTTTTAGTTAAAACGCCAAAAAAGTTATGTTTTACTGCGCTTTTAGCTCGATAACGCCACTAATATATCAAGAGTTTCCAAAACGCGCCCGATTTGGTATATTTTATTAAAAACGCCAGAAATTGGGGGCAAACGACATGCTTTTTAGATTTTATTTTGTGGCTTATTTAAAAACGCCACAAAGGGATTTAATTTTTCATAAATGGCGCCGTTTTTTTACGACCAAATTAAGGAAGCAAAACCTTATTTCATTTCGACAGCCCCATTTTTCTAACTTCCAAAGCCCTAATTTGTTCATCCCTTCCAATTCCTCCGAATCCCTAATTTCTTGTTCGATTCGTGCAATTTCTTCCCAATTTGATTACCTCGACAAGTTTTCTTTTATTTTCAAGATTCGGACCGAGAACAACCTGTGTTTGTTTGTTGAATTTGTGCCCTTTGGTTGTTCTTTGCTCTTGGTAATTCTCATTCATTGTGTATTGTGATTAATTTTGTTCTATATTTTGTCATTGTTAGGACTCGTGTAGACGCCAAGATTCGATTGCTTTGGATTACGATACGCCACAAAGAAGATTGAGGTGAGTTTTGTCTCTGTGTTAACGAATGATTTGATTGAGGCGGTTCAGAATTTTCTCGAATCGGGTTTTTACTAATCGGATTGAGTTCGGTTCTGATTACTTTTTAAGAAAATGCAATCATTTTAGGCTTTTTGAAGTTCAAGAACAAAGCTGGGTGTTTTTCTTTTTCTGGGTTCAGATTATAGTTTATTGTCGTTCAAGCTTTCGAGTTTTTGTCTGTTAACTTGACGTGCCCTCAGGAAAAATGTTTGTTTGATATGTGTGGGGGGATTTTGTATTCTTTCTTTTGTTTTTTTTTCTCGCTATGATCCAATTTATTTGCTCTAATTTAATCTTCATTGAAATCTAATCCAAATTGATGCAGAGGACAAACATTCCATGTTAGCGACTTAAGTTTTATTTTAGATTATGTTTGATATGACGATCATTACATATATGATTTTATAGCTCAAGAGCATCTTATTCATGCTTCTCCACCCAAGACAAAATTGTAAAGGCTTTCTTGAGTTATGTGCTTAGACTGGATCACATCGCACAACAATGTGACTATTCAAGTTGGTGCATGCATGCTATTTTTATGTTCGTGATATGGTCCACCATTTCTTCACCGCTAATGCATGAGTTTTCATTGGTAGATACATCAAGGTTTCCATGTTAATTTTAATTTATTTCCAAAACAACAGAACTGCCTCATAACAACTCACATATATATACACACACACACTCCATATAGCATGCCATGATTCAAGATTAGTTAGTATTTTCATATAGTCCACAAGAGTCGGCCTAAACTAGTTTGTGTCGCTAGCCCGAAACACACGCCGAAAGGAATAATTAAATTACGATTTTTCAATGAATTAATCTAACTTATTAGATTTTATTGAACCTTTAATATTCATTCGTGGTAATACTTCCCACAAAAAACTTGTCAACCTTGAGCATGACTCAAGTCTTATCCACTTAAGCATGGGTAATGGAGTGTATCCATTTCAGCCTTCCTCCGCTCCTTTTTAAATTGTTTTGTACTTAAATTATCATACTTAAATTGGTTCCTTTTTGCATAAAATTGTGTTCCTTGAACAAAACTTATGTTCCTTTTTGCATAAAATTGCTGCAAATTGTAGTGTGTTCCTTTTTTTTTATTTAATTGTTTTGTGTTGCTGCAAATTGTATTGTGCTTGAATATGAAGTTTTGTTTTGTCATGGTCGTTGTGTACTTGTTCATATTGGGACCGATTAGTAGCGGACCCAATCGATTACGATAACAATCTGTTGAAGGAAACGAATCGCATGGAACCTTCTTCACTGTGGATTTATACTTACTGAAACCCGACGGCTTTATCTTTTCATCTCGAGGTGAGTTGATTGATTTTAATTTTTTAAATGTTTTACATCCTTTAATATTCATTTGATTTGATTATATTTATTATAATTCGAAAAAGGATAGGTACCAAAATGATTTTTAAAACCGTAAAATTGACATGTTATTGGAGCTAAGGTCATTAAAACTATTTGTTCATGTTACTTAAGTTTTACTAAAAAACTTAATTTTAGTGCAATAATTATTAATTTTAGCTTAATCAATTTATACTATTGAGAGAGTCGAAATTGATTATTATGATTCTTGAGTTGAAAAAATCATATAAGCGGTTTAATATATTATTTAGTGTGATATTTGTAATATTTTTAGTCCAATATGGTAGTAAAAATTTATATATTTTGGTACTCAAAATCAACTCTAAAATTGAATTGAAAATTAAAAGTTAATTAATATTGTTTAATTAATTTTTTTAAAAAGATTATATTTGTTTAATAATTCATTGTTATTTTTCTATAATTGTTTTATATTATTAATATTTTTAAAAATTAAGTACTTTTAATTTTTAAAATTTATTGTAATTTTAAATTTTTTAATAAGATATATATATTTTGTATTTTCATATTTTCATTTCAAAACCCCAAATCCAAAACCTTAAATCTCAAACCTCAAATCTCAAGACTCAAACCTTAAACCCCAAATCCTAAACCCCAAACTCTAAACCCTAAACCCCAAACCTTAAACCCCAAACCATATATCTTAAACCCGAAACCTTAAATTATAAACCCTAAACCCTAAACCCTAAACTCTAAACTTTAAACCGTAAACCTTAAACCTTAAAACCCATAAACCCTAAACCTTAAAACCCTAAACCTTAAACCTTAAACCCTAAACACTAAACCTTAAATCCTAAACCCTTAAAATAACAAACCTTAAACCCTAAACCATAAACCTTAAAATACTAAACCCTAAACCTTAAACTCTAAACCTTAAAACTTTAAACCCTTAAATCATAAACATTAAACCCTAAAACCCTAAATTCTAAACACTAAACCCTAAACGATCAGCTTTCATAACTAACATAATTTTAAGTTAAGATCAAATTTCATAACTTACATAATACTTGTATAAAAAAAATAAGATTCAAAGTATATAGGTCGGAAACTTTGACGGGTTGCCTTATATCTCACAAATGATATAATGGATCCTCCCTAGTGTAACAATGCCACGTATGATGAATCTAAACGAAATACCAAATTAAATATCGAAATAAAATAACATTTATTAAATACATAATTAGCTAATAACATTTATTAACAATTAAACCCTAAACCCTAAACCTTAAACCTTAAAACCCTAAAACCATAAACTTTAAAACCTTAAATCATAAACACTAATCCTTAAACCTTAAAACCTTAAACACTAAACCCTAAACCTTAAAACCCTAAACCTTAAATACTAAACCCTTAAACCCTTAACCCCTACCCATTAACCCCTAAAACCTAAACCCCTAACCCTTAACCTTAAACCTATAACCACTAACCCCTAACCCCTAACCCTTAAACCTTAAACCTTAAACCTTAATCCCTAAACCATTAAACCCTTAAATCTTAAACCCTTAACCCATAACCCCTAACACCTAACCTCTAACCCCTAACCCCTAACCCCTAATTTTAAGTTAATATCAAACTTCATAACTTACATAATACTTGTGTAGAAAAAAAAAAGGATTCAAAGTATATAGGCTGGAAACCTGACGGGTTGCCTTATATCTCACAGTCAGATATAATGGATCCTCCCTAGGTGTAACAATACCACGTATGATGAATCTAAACGAAATATAATGTATTATAATGTATTAGTATTACTAACACAAAATATAACATATAATTATTCCTAAAATATTAATACATATATAACTATTATTATACTTATAGCATATTTCAACCAATATAATAGTAAATAATAATATTTAATAATATTTATTTTCTAAGCACCCTCACAACATCTCAACTTACCTAATCTAAAAGAATACAAAACTTATCTAAAAGATAGTAATAACTTTTTCATGTTTTTGAATTCTATTATTTTATATTTAAATTGTAATAATTGAATTATTTGCTAAGTTGTATTTGTGGTTAACCCTAAACCCTAAACCTTAAACCCTAAACCTTAAATCTTAAACCTTAAACCTTAAACCTTAAACCCTAACCCTTAACCCCTAACCCTTAACCCCTAAACCCATAACCCTTAAAACTTTAAAACCTTAAAACCCTAAAACCCAAACCCCAACCCCAACCCCTAACCCTTAAACACTAACCCTTAAACCTTAAACCCTAAACCCTTAAACCCTTAAATCTTAAACCACTAACCCTTAAACAGTAACCTTTAAACCCTAACCTTTAAACCCTAAACCCTAAACCCTAAACCCTTAAATCTTAAACTCTAACCACTAACCCTTAACCCCTAATTTTAAGTTAATATCAAACTTCATAACTTACATAATACTTGTATAGATAAAAGAAAAGATTCAAAGTACATAGGTTGGAAACTCGACGGGTCGCCTTATATCTCATCATTAGATATAATGGATCCTCCCTAGGTGTAACAATGCCACGTATGATGGATCTTAAAGAATACATAACTTACCTAATTTTAAGATCAAATTTCATAAATTACATAAGTTGACAATTAAATTTCATAACTTACATAATTTTCCCTTAAGATCAAACTTAATAACTTACATAATACTTGTATAATTAAAAAAAAATGATTCAAAGTATATAGGCTGGAAACCTGACGGGTTGCCTTATATCTCACTGTTAGATATAATGGATCCTCCCTAGGTGTAACAATGCCACGTATGATGGATCTTAAAGAATACATAACTTACCTAATTTTAAGATCAAATTTCATAAATTACATAAGTTGACGATTAAATTTCATAACTTACATAATTTTCCCTTAAGATCAAATTTAAACACTTACATAATACTTGTATAATTTAAAAAAAAGATTCAAAGTATATAGGTTGAAACTGACGGGTTGCCTTATATCTCACCGTTAGATATAACGGATCCTCCTAGGTGTAACAATGCCACGATGATGGATCTTAAAGAATACATAACTTACCTAATTTTAAGATCAAATTTCATAAATTACATAAGTTGACGATTAAATTTCAAAACTTACATAATTTTCCTTAAGATCAAACTTCATAACTTACATAATACTTGTATAATTAAAAAAAAAGGATTCAAAGTATATAGGTTTGAAACTCCGACGGGTTGCCTTATATCTCATCGTTAGATATAACGGATCCTCCCTAGGTGTAACAATGCCACGTATGATGGATCTTAAAGAATACATAACTTACCTAATTTTAAGATCAAATTTCATAAATTACATAAGTTGACGATTAAATTTCATAACTTACATAATTTTCCTTAAGATCAAACTTCATAACTTACATAATACTTGTATAATTTTTTAAAAAAAAGGATTCAAAGTATATAGGTTGAAACTGACGGGTTGCCTTATATCTCATCATTAGATATAATGGATCCTCCTAGGTGTAACAATGCCACGTATGATGGATCTTAAAGAATACATAACTTACCTAATTTTAAGATCAAATTTCATAAATTACATAAATTGACGATTAAATTTCATAACTTACATAATTTTCCTTAAAATCAAACTTCATAACTTACATAATACTTGTATAATTTAAAAAAAATGATTCAAAGTATATAGGTTTGGAAACTTTGACGGGTTGCCTTATATCTCACTCGTTAGATATAATGGATCCTCCTTAGGTGTAACAATGCCACGTATGATGGATCTTAAAGAATACATAACTTACCTAATTTTAAGATCAAATTTCATAAATTACATAAGTTGACGATTAAATTTCATAACTTACATAATTTTCCTTAAGATCAAATTTAAACACTTACATAATACTTGTATAATTTTAAAAAAATGATTCAAAGTATATAGGTCGAAACTGACGGGTTGCCTTATATCTCATCATTAGATATAACGGATCCTCCCTAGGTGTAACAATGCCACGATGATGGATCTTAAAGAATACATAACTTACCTAATTTTAAGATCAAATTTCATAAATTACATAAGTTGACGATTAAATTTCATAACTTACATAATTTTCCTTAAGATCAAACTTCATAACTTACATAATACTTGTATAATTTAAAAAAAGATTCAAAGTATATAGGTCGGAAACTGACGGGTTGCCTTATATCTCATCGTTAGATATAACGGATCCTCCCTAGGTGTAACAATGCCACGTATGATGAATCTTAAAGAATACATAACTTACCTAATTTTAAGATCAAATTTCATAAATTACATAAGTTGACGATTAAATTTCATAACTTACATAATTTTCCTTAAGATCAAACTTCATAACTTACATAATACTTGTATAATTTAAAAAAAAAGGATTCAAAGTATATAGGTTTGGAAACCCGACGGGTTGCCTTATGTCTCATCGTTAGATATAATGGATCCTCCCTAGGTGTAACAATGCCACGTATGATGGATCTTATAGAATACATAACTTACCTAATTTTAAGATCAAATTCCATAGCATTATTTACATAAATTATTAATTAACAATTTAGCCAGATAATTTATTGTCAACTTTAGACTTCAACAACTACTGAAATGGATAGGAGTTGGATGAAATTGTCAAGGGTAAGCAACGGCTATCGAAATGGAGTAGAAACTTTTCGAATTTCGCATTTCAAAATGCAAGCCAAGAGAATATGATTCTTTGCCCGTAAGAAGTGTTGCAATATTAATCGGCATTATCGTGAAGTGGTCTACAAACATCTAGTTGTTGATGGCTTTGTCCGGGGTACAAAATATGGTTTTTCATGGCGAGTCTACATCTAGTGGAGCATCTTCATCGATGAATCTGGGTATCCTCATAGTGCTTTCAATCGAATGTTAGTGACGATAACATGGAAAACATGTTGCGGGATGCTTTTAATATGCGCATGATGGTTTCGGTCATTTCCACCGACTTGGGTGCAACCGATGATCATAATTTTGGAGGAAATACTTTCACCGAAGGAAAAGAAGTGTCTTGGATGAACGACCAAATGAAGAAGCGGCGAGGTTCTACACGTTACTTGGTGAAATGAATGAAGAACGTATGAGGGATCAAAATTTTCCAAACTATCATTACAGATTCGTCTTTTCACTTGAAATGTTTGGGGGTGGACTCAAACTTGTTGACAATGTTTGTTAGAGTTTCGCAAGAAATGCTCCGCTTGCAAAATCCTCGATCTTCCAAAGACATGAAGAAATTGATAAAGGATTTAGGCCTTGGATACAACAAAATTCACAGTTGCCCAAATGATCGCATGTTGTATTGGGGCGACCGCATAAACCAACAAAGGTTTGTTATGTATGCGCCAATCCTGTTGGATTAATAGAAATACAGAGGATTGTGAACGAGGATGAACACGGTACACACATCAAAGAAGCGACCAGTTAAGATTTTATGGTATTTTCCCTAATACCGAGGCTTCAACGGCTTTTCATGTCGTCGAAGACAAATGAATCAATGACGTGGCACCGTGATGGACGAACCGATGATGGGTTGTTAAGGCATCCTCTGATTCTTTAGCTTGGAAATGTTTTGACTCAAATTTCCAAGCTTTGCAAGCGATCCTGAGTGTGAGGCTTGGGCTAGCATCCGATGGATTTAACCTCACAAACTTATGAGCACAATGTACGATTTTTGGCTGGGTGCTTGTTCCTACAATTTGCCTCCATGGGTTTGCATGAAACAATCTTCTTTTATCTTGTCTATGATTATACCGGAGAGAAATGGTCGGGAATGATATTGACGTCTATTTGCGACCATTTGTTGACGAGTTAAAACAACTATGGGCTGGTGTTCGGACATTCGATGCAATGAGAAAAGAGAACTTTAATTTACGTATGGCATTAATGTGGACTATTAACGACTTTCCACCGATGCTAATTTATCTATTTGGAGTACCAAGGGCGTTATGCTTGTCCGTGTTGTCTTGCAGACATGTTCGCAATGGTTATATAATGGGAAGAAGTTTTCTTACATGGGGCATCGCTTGTGGTTACCAAAAATCATACATTTAGATTTCAAAGTGCTCGGTTTGATGGTATCAAGAGTTCGGATCGACTCCTTCGCAGAATCCGGTGGATCCGAAATATTGTTAATGTTGAAAGATATGAATTTCATTTATGGGAAGATGAATCAACCGCAAACCCGCATAGAAATAGAAGATCTAGGGATGAATATGAAGATGAATCTGATGAAGAGGATGATCCTAATGAGGCGGACTTGTGGAAAAAAGAAGTATTTTTTCGAGTTGCCTTATTGGGAGCATAAGATTTTACGCCATAACCTTCTTTGTCATGCACATAGAGAAAATGTCTGCGAGAACATCATTGGGACTATTTTGAATGTCGATGGAAAATCGAAGATAATCTTGAGTTGACTTGATTTAGTCCACATGGGAATCCGGCGTGAGCTTCATCCCCGAGCACTTCCGAATATGAAATATCGGTTGTCGCCTGCTATTTTTTCAATGTCGAAGATAGAGAAAGAAGTGTTTTGTACGGTGTTGAAGGATATAAAGGTCCCGGATGCGTATGCATCAAATATATCGCGATGTGTGAGTATTAAGGATCGAAGATTATATGGCTTAAAATCGCATGACTATCACATATTGATGCAAGACTTATCGCCGCTAAGCTATGAGGTGTTGTATGTCGAAAAAGGTGACGGCTCCTGTAATTGAATCAAATATAATGAAAGGCATTTGTGGTAAAGTTTTGAATGTTCAATAACTTGAGAGACTACAAGATCGAGCCGCATTAACTTTATGCAACTGGAGAAGATATTCCACCTTCCTTCTTCACTATCATGGTGCACTTGTTAATTCATCTCCGCGTGAAGCACTTCTTGGTGGACCTGCTTTCTATCGATGGATGTATCCAATTGAAAGGTCTTACTTTATTTGCAAAATATTCCTTCATTCAGCTAAATGCCTTTATTTCCAACTTTTGATAATGTTGTATATCGTGTTTAGGTTCCTTTCCAAATTAAAGTCATACTGCCGCAATAAGCATTATCCGGAAGGATCAATTGCCGAGGGCTACTTGGCAGAGGAATGTATGACTTTCTGTTCGAGGTATTTGGAAGATGTTGAAACAAGAATGAACATACCAAGTAGAAATGCTGGGCTCACAGATCATAATTTGGCTGAAACTTATTTATTTCAAAGTTTCGAGAACCGATCGGCAGAGTCGAAATTACAGAATTAGACGATAGATCGTGGGTCCAAGCACATCGATACATTCTTTTTCATCACGATTCAATGGAACCATTTCGGAAGTACGTTCTACAATTTGATAAATACTCATCAATTATGATTTGTTTGTCTTCTAACAAAGTAAAACCTTTTTTACCGTAGTGAGTACAAACAAATATTGAGAGCTCGTTCATGATCTTGAAGATTAAATTGATGAGAAATTAATAAGTTGTTCGCAGAATCATTCCATGAATGGTTAAGCCAAATGGTATGCAATTTAAATTTTCATTGACAAGTAATAATATTTTCTCATAACATTCATAATTACTCGATTTACGTTCGACTCAATAGGTTTAGAGTCGGAATGAAGTAAATGACGACATTAAATGGCTTTCACAAGGTCCAAACAGAATAGTTAAAAGATATAGTGGCTTCCTTATCAACGGATACAGATTTCATACAAGGTATCGCGAGAGATTGAGGAGAACCCAAAATTACGGAATTGTTGTTAATTCTTCGATTACAAGTTATGCTAGTGCTAGGGATAGTAATCCGGTCGAGGGGAATTTGGAATATTACAAACTTATTACTGACATCATTGAGTTGGATTATTACGGCAAATGCAAAGTTGTCTTATTTCGAGGTGATTGGGCTGATGTGAATATGGCTCGAGGAATTAAAAACGATCAATATGGCTTTACAATGGTGAATTTCTCTCGATTAATTCACACCGAGAACAACCGATGGATTTAGCCGTATGTGTTTTCTTCTCAAGTTAAACAAGTTTTTACTCGGAAGATCCAATTGATGAGGGTTGGTACGTTGTATTTCAAACACCCTTAGAGACTTCTTCGACATTGGCAAGGGAAGTAGAGATGACATAGTCGAAAGATCGTAAACTTTGCCTTTTCCGTAACAAGACTTAACGAAAATATCCCTAGTACTAGTCAACAATTTCAATGGGTTCGTCAGATGTGGACGAAGATATTTACTAAATATGATGTAGTAAGATTTAACGATTTATTATTTATATGTAATATTATAATTTTCATGTTGGTCATGTTATATAATTTAACTATTTTAAATGTCCTATTATTGTTGTTATTTGTTACTAAAATTTTAAACTATTTTATGTGTATTGCGGAAAAATGCCTAAAAGATGATTACTTAGATTTAAATATTGTCCGCTAAACTCCAAATCTAGAAGAAGCTAATAGTAGTGAACAAAGAAATGCTTGTTGGATCTTCTACCTCAGGACATAGATGACGAGCCCGAGAATTTGAAAGTAATGTTAAGTTTATTTTACATGCATGCTGAATTTTATTATTGATTCATTTTTCAATTTTAATATAATAATATATCATTTTTCAATTTGAAGGTCGTAGGACGCCAGCAGAGGTCGAGGATGTACATTACTTAAAGATTTATACGACTTAGAGCCTCACCGATCGTGTTAAAGTAAGGAGAAACAATCATGGCCACTGTTGGATCTCAAGCTCGATCGTTAGGAGGCTATTTGGGCATTTTAGCACGAAATCCCAATATGTTGCCCATTAACTACTTAATCATGGCATCACATGCCCGATGCCAACAAAATCGAGCTCTCGAAAATATTAAGGTAATAAAACGTGAATGTAATTTATAATACTTTAATTTAATTTTCATTTATATTAACTTTTTATACTTTTTTCTTCGTGGTAGATTTAATTTAGAGGTCTCTCGATGACTATGTTAAGAAGACATTGGGTAAAAAATGGAGAGACAATAAAAGCACGCTCAAAAAACAATATTTTAAGAAAGACATAAGCCTCGATTTAAAAATTAAGAAATGTTCCACCGAATGTTGAGGTACCAATAGGAAGATCAAGTTAGATTTTGGAATTCAAAAAAGGAGAGGTATTACGTACTTCTAAAATCATATAAATTATTTGGTTTATAGTATTTACTATATATATAATTCAAATTGCATTATGTAGACCGTGAGCGAGTTGGAATAAGCAGCAGATGTAAATGTAAATTCACGCATTACCTGCAGTTCTAGAAGTTTTGCTTGTGTAGGACGCCGAGGTATTATAATTTATTAATTTCACAAATATTAATTACTTTATACTATTAAATTATATTTTTCTCGCTAAAATGTAGGAAACTTCGATTGGTTAAAAAGTTGGACGCGTTCACTTTTTGACATTACGATAGAAAGAAGGATGGATCTCCGATGACATCCGGTCGCAGTAAATTTTGGTATATTTACTTAATAAAATTTTATTTTTATAAATATTTCTACCGCTTAATTATAATAGTTTAATTCATCGCTTATAGTTTTAAATTTATAATGTTAAATTATGTTGCATTCTTTCTTATTTATATATTTCGCTTTCTAACTCTTTCATTGATTTATTAGGATAAACTAAAGGAGAAGAAGGCCGAGTATGAAGTGATCGCTTGATCGATAGTTCTGTTAATCTTGAGGAGATTGATAATGTAATTATTACAGTATGTTTTGGGTCCCGAAGTTACGATCGCTTCGATCGATAGTTCGCTAATCTTTAGTATATTTTTAATAGAATTATCACCGATGTTTTTGGTCTTGAAAGGTATGGTCGGGTTCGATTTAAAGGATCCGTGTTACCCGACCCAATATTTTGTATCGACCTCCCAAAGAAGACATGCCTTCCGAGGTCAATCTCGTGTTGAAGCTCAGAGGCTACAAAACCAGATAGCTCGGATGCAAGAGAGCACTGTTGAGCAGAGGCAAGAAATTGCGATGTTCAAAGAAAATATGAAGAACTCCAAAGAATACCAGAGCGGATACTGGCAGCAAGAAGAAGAAGGAGGCAAGAAGAAGAAGAAGAGAGGCAAATGCAAATGCGAGGGAGGCAGAGGCAGCATCGATGCTAGCAGAGCGTAATGTAAAATACGAAGAGCTCCAAAGACCAGCTTTGAAAGATATGATGCAGATGTTTCAAAGAATGCATAAACCGCCATCTTAGACATTTAGTTTCTCATTGTAAGAAGTTTTGACATTATTACATTTAACATTATTGTTACAATATTTTCAGTTATCATTCATTTAATTTATTAAATTTCAAGTATCATTTAGAATTAATGTATTCTTGTGATTTTTATGCTAAATTCTTTGCTTTTGCGTTGGAATTATATAATCGTTATTGGTTGGTTTTAGTGCGGGAGGGTATAATATTGAAAAATTATACTTTTGAAATCAGACAAATTAGCGGCTTTGTACAAAAGTACCGCTAAATGTCAAGAAATTTTCGCGCTTTTGGTAAAAGCGCTCTAAATGTCAAGAAATTTTATGGCATTTTTGAAAAGCGCCGCTTAAAGGCCCCGACTTTTAGCGGTGTTTTTTGAAAAGCACCGCTAAAGGGCCCGACCTTTAATCGCGTTTTAAGTACGCCGCTTAAAGGCCCCGACTTTTAGCGGCATTTTTGAAAAAGCAAAAGGCCCCGACTTTTAGCGGCGTTTTTGGAAAGCGTCGCTAAAGGCCATGACTTTAATCTGCGTTTTAAAGAAGCACCGCTAAAGGCCATGGTCTTTAAGCGGTGCTTTTATCACAAATGCCGCTTAAAAGTCGTGGTCTTTAGCGGCGTTTTTCATAAACGCCAGAAAATTTCCATGGGTTGTATTGGCGGCGTTTTTGGCGCTTAGAAAAGCCCAAGAAAGACTTTTTTATGCGCTTATAAACGCTAAATGCCCAAAAAACGCCGCTAAAAGTCTTTTTTTTGTCAGTGTTAACATTATTTAAGCCTTCATATTCTATCATAAAACATCAAAATAAACACATTTCACCTATGGGTATTTTTCCAAATATGAACCTTAGGTTAAACTATTGTTAGAATAAGCTAAATCAAGTTACTGGGACTCCAAAAACGTAAAGAACATTAAAAACGGGGCTTGGAATCACTTACTATGGAGCTTGGAAGCTTGAAACAAACCCTAGCCATGGATAACCTTTGTAATTTCGTCCTAATGAAGAAGATGGACATATTTGGCATTTAAATTTTGTTTTTAATTCATTTAATTCACTAAATTATCAAAATGCCCCTTAAAAAAATCTTTTGAAACATACCTATCCAAGGCCATTTTTGTCCACCAACTTAACCAATGGTATAATTATCATTTAAGGACATCCAATTTAAAATTTCATAACAATTGGACACCTCTAACATGTAGAAATCAACTTTTATACTTTTTACAATTTAGTCCTTTTGACTAAATTGAGTGCCCAAACGTCAAAATTTTCGAATGAGATTTTCGCGAAGTCATTCCGTGAAATTGTATACCATAAAAATATAAAAAAAATAAATTTATCAACATCGGATTTGTGGTCCCGAAACCACTGTTTTGACTAGCCCCTAATTCCCCATTTTAAGGATTTTTGTCCTCGAAAATCTTACCAGAAGAGTGGTTTAGTTCTTTCTCATAAATTCCAGCATCACTAAATAATATTTTTCAAGATGATATTTTCAGAAACACTCTGTCATCGATCTGAATTCTAATAGAACTAAGTGAATTCAGTCAAACAAAGAATCGATACATATTGAAATTATTTTGCTAATTCCATCAAACGTTCAAAAATAACCCACTAGCATTTCTCTTGGCTCCCCACAGATCAATCGATGATCACTCACAATCTTTCAATAGCTTAATTCATCACCACTGTCTTAAACTCAAATTTTTCTATGCCATCAGATATATTAAACTCTCGAAACCAGGAAACATATGACAACCCATGTTAAACAAACAGGTCATCAATCATTTTTTTTATATATATACAGACATAATAATAACCATATCTAAATTACTAACCGAATAGCTCTTTTTAATGTAATATTAACCATCTGAAAACAAGAACCATTACTTTACATTCTAAAGAATTTACACATTCATATCCGTTCACTAGTGCGTCACTGAAAAATTCATAATTCCATTGTGTTCCAAAGTCGATTATAACAGAGATAAAACATATTCTATACAGATATAAACAGAACAATAGCCAAAAGAAACAGTAGAATCATTTCATATAAGTTCACTGTCAACTCTTATCTCAGACGTAATGGAATTGAATTTCAATAAAAGATAGTGGAATACCAATCATAGATCAATCAAACTGACGATTTTTTACTCAGAAAACAAGCAATCATAATTGTCTCTGAAAAGATACGAACACATAAAATGCCTAGAAGAGATAGTCGTAAACTGCTCAACTATGACTATCATATTTAAACATCTTCACATGTCAAACATCATTCTTCTGACTAATTCTGCCCTCACTAATTTCCACATTATTTCTTTCACTAAAGAAAATCAGTTTAGAAAAATTTCAGTTAATACTTCCTTTCAGTATCTTATCTGAATAAGTCGATTTATCAAAGTTAAATTTTTCACTAATTATGATATTGTATAAACCAAATAATTCTTGAGTCCATCTGATATTTCTCTAATTCTGTCATTACTAATCTGATATTATTCTAATTGCAAACAGAAATAGATTCAGAGTAAATTCCAGCAATCATATACTTTGGGCCTCATACCTGGATGAGTTAATTAGCTGAGCTTGACCTTTCTTTAACTACAACATTTCGGAATCCGAATGATCTTCATATTAATCTGACATCTTTTTTGCAACTGTGTTCATTTAATAAACCATTCTCAACTCTGATCACGTTGTCAATTAATCTACACCTCAACTTTTAGTCTTCCACTTGTAAACCCATTCTGTTTAAATTTCATGAAATTTCTTTATAACATACCTCATTGGAAGGGGGTGAGGTTGTAACGGCTCTGATTTGCCTTTTATATACTCATGCATATAACTTAACACTCATCAATATATATATTTTGTTTCAAGTAACTTAACATGCATACTCATTTTACACAACCTTCCTATCATCTTATACAAACAAGTGCACTTATACTTTCATTCATAAATCTCGATTAAAATTACTGATAACATTCACTTAATTTCACAAGATATACTCATAGCATCATACAAATGCCAATCAAACATGAACACTTATCATAGTATAAACTTTCCTTTCATCTCATCTTTCATATTTCAAGAGAAATTCCTATCCACAGTTTATTCATCATCACATAAACATTATAAATTATTATTCTTACTTTTTACGAGTCTCAACTCATCATAAACACACTATTTGCACTATCAAATTTAGCTCGGTTGAAGTGTGCATCTGTCTAATAAAATAATTTACATCAGGGTCGAGAGTCGTCACACTATCACAGTTCAATATAACATGTATAGCTAGACTCTCTCACACTCACTGTGGTAGTCCAGAACCGACTAAACTATAGCTCTGATACCACTAAATGTAACACCCCTTACCCGTATACTACGCCGGAACCGGGTACGAGGAGTTACTAGACTTAACAATACATTTGATCAAATTAATTAACACATATACAAAATGACTTAGTCAAGCCCCTATACATGCCATAACTTAAATCATTTATAAATAAAAATACCATAGATAGCTTGATAGTGTGAAGCGATCTCTGATGACCTTCAGCCCGAGCTTGTTTAATAGGACTCTGAAACATGGGAAAGAAAAGGGGGTAAGCTTATAAAGCTTAGTAAGTTCACATGTAAAAATAATAAGCATTAGCAATGAATTTAGCTTACTACTAAGCTGTCATAACTTGCATAAATAATGTTAAGTTCTTATTTTCTCAACTTACTCATTTGTAACCTTACCAAAGCCTCAACGAGAAAAATCCTCACAACAAGTTCTCAAATTGATACAATCATTAAATCACATGCTTATACCTTATTACTCATGTTCACATTAATCTGTCTACTTGAATCGCTGTCACTAAATTATTTATTTCTTGAACTACAGAGCTCCAAATTAAAAACTGCTAATTTTTCCTAAAACTAGACTCACATATCTTCATACCATAAAATTTATAGAATTTTTGGTCTTGCCAATTAGTACTGTTTATTCATTAAAATTTTCCTCTGTTTCACTGTTTGACTATTCTGACCTCTCTTCACTTCTAATCAATTTTCTCCTCGTACAGAGTTCATATGACCTTCTTATTTAGTTCATTTGAAACTATACTCATTCAAGGTTTCAGGCATATAAATTATATCCCATAATTATTTTTTTTACAATTTTTAATGATTTTTCAAAGGAAGAATAGGGGATCTCATAATCATTCTGAACCATTCTCACAAAAATTTAAATATATCAAAATATAAAAATTCTTTGTTTGTTATGTTTCCTTTATACGAAAATAGACTCATTCAGCTTTAATTTCATATCTTATTCAACCTAGAATTTGATTTCCACCATTTTTGATAATTTTTCAAAGTCACACAACTGCTGCTGTCCAAAACTATTTTGTTGCTAAATTTACTCTTTCATAATTTCACTTATTAGATCTCATATTACCGAAGGTTCGATCAAATATCGAGTACATTGTTCATAAATTTTCACACATATACCTGCACTTATTCATCACATAATCATATTCAATTACACTTAATCATTATATGATCATATGTATTTTCACTTAGTCAATTTCCCGTTGAACTCATTGGAATAATAATGATACACGGTGGCTTTGCATAGTACCACCCTTGTAGTCGGCTTATCTGGTGCACATAGTAGCCTGCACTTAGTACTACACATGTGACCAAAACCATCACTTACACATAGTGGCCTGCACTTAGTACCACACATGTGATCGAAACTATCGGGTACGCATAGTAGCCTGCACTTAGTACTACACATGCGACCTATCCGTCTGGTACACGTAGTAGCCTGCACTTAGTACTACACACGTGACCTAAAACCATCTCGTAGCTCTCTTGTACACATAGTGGCCTACACTTAGTACCACACATGTGATCAAGCTACCTCATTCGTATCTTTTCTATTCCGAAGGTTCAACCGGGAATTCTCACTTTTCAACATTTTACCAATTCATCCATAATCAATCACAATTCATAATTTACATCAAATAATTACTCCATATTCAACCACGTCTCATATAATATAACAAAATATTAAAACATAAATAAAAACGATGTCTTATTTACATACAAACTTATTTACATACAAACTTACATTCTCAATCTCATCATATCATCAACTTAACTTATTCTCATCAAACTATGCTATTCAATACTTTCTTGTTATCATACAAAGCCATAATACAAAATATGGTCTTACATATAAATTATACAAGTTCTCTTTCAATATTGAATTATTATCGAACATTAATCATTATATCTAAAAACTCAATACTAAAGTATTTATGGCCAAAATATCAATTTATTATTCAAATATGCATAATTAAATGCTTATTAAACATATGAACTTACCTCGATACCAAAACGATCATTTTACCAACTTTTTCGATTTTCGATTTTCCTCCCGTTCTAGGTCCAAATCTCATTTTTCAGGGTCTAAGACATCACATTTCACTTATTTAATTAATGTGTTACTCAAAACAGTCCCTAAATCAAACTTTGAAAAATTATAATTTTGCCCCTAAACTTTTCAAAAATTACACTTTTACCCCTAGGCTCGTAAATTAAAATTTATTCCTTTTTCTTATGTTTTATGACATGCTGAACATTTTTCCATTCTATGGAAACATCAAATTCTCACTCTAACATGTACTTATGAACATTAGGTATTTCTACCGATTATGTCGTTTTACTCGTTTTCACGTAAAATCGCTTAGTAAAAGTTGTTTAACATTATTTCAGCCTTCATATTCTATCATAAAACATAAAAATAAACACATTTCACCTATGGGTATTTTTCCAAATATGAACCCTAGGTTAAATTATTGCTAGAATAAGCTAAATTAAGTTACCGGGACTCCAAAAACGTAAAGAACATTAAAAACGAGGCTTGGAATCACTTACTATGGAGCTTGGAAGCTTGAAACAAACCCTAGATATGGATAACCTTTTAATTTCGTCCTAATGAAGAAGATGGACATATTTGGCATTTAAATTTTGTTTTTAATTCATTTAATTCACTAAATTACCAAAATTCCCCTTAAAAAAAATCCTTTGAAACATACCCATCCATGTCTGTTTTTGTCCATCAACTTAACCAATGGTATAATTATCATTTAAGGACCTCCAATTTAAAATTTCATAACAATTGGACACCTATAACATGTAGAACTCAACTTTTGCACTTTTTACAATTTAGTCCTTTTGACTAAATTGAGTGCCCAAACGTCAAAATTTTTGAATGGGATTTTCACGAAATCATTCCGTGAAATTTTAGACCTTAAAAATATAAATAAAATAAATTTATCAACATCATATTTGTGGTCTCGAAACCACTGTTCTGACTAGCCCCTAATTCGGGATGTTACAACCGGCTTAAGGCTAAGATAGAATTTAGTGTAGCATGAACTTGTAAGTTGTGGAAGGTGATTGAATTTGTATGGTAATGGAAGAAATTTGGGAATAAAAGGTCTTTGAAAGCAATTGGACGAATTTAGAAAGAACAAAGAAATTGAAATGAAATGAACAAAATTCCCACGTCAAATTGAAAGAGAAAGGAGAATAATTCAATTCCAAATTGAAGTAGAAAAGACGAAGAGGATAATACAACTCCAAATTGAAGTAGGAAAAGAATTAATTGATTATTTTCTAAGAACAAAAAGCCCATATTTATATACATAGGGTTTACTAAAAATAGCCTAAACTAATTTAATATAAAATCTAAAATAAAATAAAATAAAATAAAATAAAATAAAATAAAATAATATTTCCTATTTTTGGCTTTTTCAAAGTCAAAATATTTGATGTTTCATTGGCTTCCTCCATCTTTTTGATTTGGCCCCATTTCAATGATTGTCTTTCAATTTGGCCCATTTTAGCTTGCTTTTGACCAATTGCATCCTTGACAAGATTTAAATCATAAAAACACTAATTTAGTAGGGATTGATTCAGAAATAAACCAAATTAAACACAAGAAACCATGCAAATTAATATGTTATCAACGAGCTTTATTAGTTATCCAAGTATCCTTATTGATTCCGAACAGTTCAACGGGCAATGACTTTGTAAAACCGAATGTAAGTTCAAGTTAAATGATGCAGGTACGTTTTAAGTTTATATGAAATTTGATAATAAAGGTAAATGTTGTTGCATAAATGATTATGTGAATTATTTGTAAATTATAACTTTATATATATGTGTATGAGATTGGAGGTATTCGGCCTAATATAATTAAATTTTACATATTCTTTTGATGATTTATTTGTTTATGGCTTACTAAGCTTTCCAAGCTTACTTTGTGTGTTTATCCGTTGTTTTATAGATTTTGAAAGTAGCTCCGAGCTCGGGGATAATCAAGGATCATCGTCACACTATCAACTATCACTCGGTACTTTTGAAGTCTGAAACTATGAACATATGGCATGTATAGGCTGGTTTTTATATGTTTGGTTTTGAAATTTGTATATAGATAGCCATGCGAAAATGGCTTGATTATAATGTTAAAGCTTGTGCGTATGTGGCTATTGTAATTGGCCCAAATTGCCCGGGCCCAACTACCTAAATAAAACCCAAATACAATAAAAAAACCAAATAAAAAAATTAATTATTAAAAGTCCAATAACAGTCCAATTATTACAAACCCAATAAAACAGCGGGCCTAAAACACTACCCAGACCCAAAATCCCGAGGCCCAAATAGCCCAAACATTTTAACATTTCCAGAAACCCTAGAGCTTTTTGGAACCTTCTGGCACCGCTCCCCCACACGCGCCGCAACAGCTCCACGTCACCCCATACGCGCGCCTCTGACGGTTTTACCTGCAAACAAGGAAACAAAACAGCAGCAAAAAAGGCCAGCAAATAATAGCAGAAAATGGCCAGCGGATAATGGAGAAATAGGAAGCTTTTGTATTTTCTTTCTTATTATTTTTCGGCTATAAAAAAGGCCAAAGATAATCTGTAATTTTTTTGGACTGTTTTTACGAATACAAAGAAATCGAAAAAAGTAAAGAATACGAAGTCTTTTTCAGAGGTATTCACTAGAATTTGAGTATATATTTAAGTATTAGATATATAAATATGGTGTAAAGGCTGTGAGAGTAGAGATCTTACCTTTTTCTGGCGGTCGGAGAATGAATCCGAAGAGTCATTTATCCTTTTTTAGATTTTAGGGTGAGATTTGATCATTTGGTGTTTAGATTCGTGTTTGGGGGCTTAAGGGTAAAAAATAATCGTTTTTTGGCCTCCAACCACCTCGCACGATGGCGAATGGTGGCGGCACCACGGGCTCGATGATGGAGCTAGGTCTGAACTCTGAGAGCTCTCAAAAGGTTTTTTTTTTGTTTTTTTAGAAATGGTTTTAAAAATGATTTCAGCACTTTTTTTTGCTATTTAAACCTGACCCACGCAACATCGTTTTGGAGTGGGTCATTAAGACCTAAAACGGCGTCGTTTTCTCCCTCAGGATCCGCGCTTTGACCCGACCCGGGAGGATCCGCTTTTTTTAAACTGGTATAATTACCAGTTTGGTCCTTCCGCATTTTCGACCTGTTCTAATTTAGCCCTTTTGCTTTTTTTTATTTTTAATTTGGGCACGAAATTTTTGCGCAATTAGATTTGGTCCCTAACCCATTGATGCGTTGGAATGGACACGTGTCCAAAAATTAGGCATAATTGCCCGTTTGGTCCTTCTCTTTTACACTCGTTACATTTGCGCCCTAATTTATTTTTTTTTTTTAAATTGGATCTTTAATTTTATTTCTCTTTTAATTTAGTCCCTTTAATGTTTTATTTATAATTTGGGCTCTCAATTTTATTTTAATTTCAATTTAATACAAGATTCATTTATTATCAATTTATTTATATATTTATGTGTATCATTTTCATCTATTTATTTAATTGTTTGCATGCACATATTTTTTTTATCATTATTATGTATATTTTTTACTTCTTTGTTTATTCATATTTTTGTATTTTATTATTATTATTATTATTATTATTATTATTATTATTATTATTATTACTACTACTACTACTACTATTACTTTTGTTGTTACTAGTATTATTATATTTTTATTACTATTATTTTAATATTATTATTATTATTATTATTATTATTATTATTATTGCTTTCCTTACTATTAACCTTGTTATTATTAATATTATTTCCTTAATGTTTATTTGCTTACCAATTTTTTAAAATACATTTATTTATTTTATTATTTTATTACTTATTTATATCTTTCTATATAGTATTAAAACTTCAAAAAAAAATTATTCGTGTCATCAATATTATTAATATCATGTTTTTTAAAAAATACATTTTATTTTATTGTTATATTTTGGTTCGAAATGTTTTCGCGATGAGACCCCGCTCGGAATTTAGGAGCTTCGAGAAATCATACTCTAACTTACTAGGTTTCGATTTTCTCGTCGAGTCTAAAGGACCGATTATTTTTAAACCAAAGCATCTAGGTTAAATAAAAGCTGATTCTTGGGAATTCAAAAATGTTTTGTTCTAACTCATTGAATATGACATTTTGTTATCTCGAGATAAGGATTTCTAAAAGCAAAGGCAATATTCTATATTTGGAATTTTAAGAAATTGTGCCCTAACTTATTGGGTTCCAATTTTTCATTTGACCCAAATAACTGAATATCCTTCTTAAATTTAAATGTACGAGTTTTAAATGTCAAAAGACAAGCTTAGTTTCGAGGATTCGAAATATCGTATCCTAACTCACTTGGTATGATATTTTACTCCTTCCAAATAAGAGGATCTCAGAATCCAATTTAATTTATTCAAATTTTTTTAAAACAAAGAGAATCGTATTTGAAAATCTTTTCAAATTTTTGACATTAAGACATTAATTAATCAATTCGGTACCAATTTTGGGCATTACGAGGGTGCTAATTCTTCCTCGTGCGTAACCGACTCTTGAACCCGTTTTCTCGAATTTTGTAGGCTAAAATCATCGTTTTAATAAATTAAATATTCTATTAAAATGATCAAATTACGAGGTGATCCTATCACGCCTCATTAAAAAGGATCAATGGCGACTCCATTTCTGTTTTCAAAGTCGACCCCGTTTTCAAAAAAAAAATAGTTTCGATAGCTATGACTTAAACTTATTTTGGAAGTATGTTTCTTGGTATATATGTTTGTGATGCTTATGTTTCTTGGTATATATGTTTGTGATGCTTGGTTATATAGTTCGACAATGAGAAATGGTAAGTATGATGTATAATCGGCTTAATAGTTAGTTCATTTTGGAAGTATTAATTGTGGAATAATTTGGGTGGTGGATGATTGTATAATTTGGCTTGGTATGAAGTAAAATGATGGATATGTATTTGATTGTATCTTGGCTATATAGGTTCGGTTGCTAAATGGTAAGTAATGAATATGTTTCATGATTGTTTTGGTACGGTTCCAAATGGTAAATGATGGTTATGATTTAGGTATGTTTTGGTTAGTTTTAATGGATAGTTAAAAGTGTCAAGTTGATGTTAATATTAATATAGGTATGTGTACATGTGTGGTTGTAAATTTGGTTACAATATTTGGTTCATTTTGATAAGCATATGATCTTAATAATGGTGTGGTGAATTAATGATTATTTAATTGGATAAAATATGAAGTTTAGGTATACTAATATATATGCAAATTAGGTGTACATTGGAGTGTTATTTGTGTTCAAATGTTAAATGTGGCATTTGTTTTTAGGGTCAAATGCGCACTATATATATATATGCATCAATAGTATGTTCTGCTATTTTGTATTGTTACTAAAGTCATGTAACATCCTGAATTTGTGGGGCTTTGCATTTGATGTGCTGTGATGTGGTGTTGTGCTTAATATGCTAGTTAGAGTGTTTTAGGGGTCCAGAATGGGCTCAGAGTTGAGTCGAGGCCTTAGCAAAAATTTGTTGTTGGGCACATTAGTGGAGAGCCAGCTGGGTTAGGGCTTAAAACATATTATTTGTGTTTTATGACGCAAGAATTAATGTGATAAAGAGGCAGGGAGACGCCTCTTGGAGCACAACAAGGTGACGCCACAAGGGAGGTAGGGAGGAGGTTCGAGTCACGACAAGCTCATTTTATTTAAATTAATTTTTGGCGTTAGAAGGGGGGAGTTGGAGTCGGTTGGGATGCTTAGAAATAGGGAGTTGTGTGAGTTGGATAATGTGGCTGATAAAGAGAAGAGGTGGTATTATTCATGCCACTTGTGGACGAGTGATCAGATAAGGATAAGAGAGAAAATCTAGGACTTATCTAGGGAGCAAGGTGGTGGCCGAATTTCCAACTCTTTGAGGGAGGAGGCAATCGGTTTTGGTTTGTGCTAGGGGGTGCCGAATTTTCTTTAGCCATAGGACTCAGTGCTTGTTATTTTTCTGCAAATTTTGGCTTTTGGGGTTGATAGGTGCCGAAATTGGGAAAGTCAGGTGAGGGTCCTCCTCACATTTTCGGCATTTTAAGTTCTTTCATTCTCTTTTCTCATTATTTTGCTAAAGCCGAACACACCCTAGTCTTGCCGAAATTCTCTTTGTCTCCATACCATTCCTATCACTTCTTCATGTTCTTCTTCTTCTCTCAATTGCTTCTTTCTCAAAAGCCGAAACCTTCTAGGAATTGTCGAATCCTCTGTGTTAAGGTAAGTGATGATTTCCTTCATATTTCACCTTTCATTTTCGATTTTTGGAGGCCAAGCCGAAAGGCTAATTGAAGTGGCAAGGTTATCTTTTGAGTAACGTTTTGACTGTTCTTATGTCCTCATCTTGGGGCGACATTTCGAGAATCAAAATAGATTGGATCATCTAGATCCCAAAAGCCGAAACCCGCTAGTCTCTGAACTCTATCTCTTTCGAGATTTCGAGGTAAGGGTTCTCTTTAGATTTTTATTAGGATCGTTTATCGTATTCGTGATCTTAACCCTGTGTTATGGATTAACAGCCATATGTTATGATGGTAGCAACTGATAAGGTCTTTTGATGGAATCAAATATCGATCAGGCGAAGGAAGAGATTGGACCCGTAACCCAACCCCTAAGTTTAAGAAGCGTTCGATGTCTGTCGTTAGAGATTGGCCACCGGGTTGTAGACCGGCTAAAGAACAAAACCGTAGGCACTTAGTAGTCGTATCGGCTACTGATAGTGTTGACATAGAAAGTATCATCTTGTCTGTAATCAGGTGTGTAGATCTTTATCACATTAGTTTTTCTGTATTATACATGTTATGGGATGAAAAGCCGGAAAAGGCTGTATGGATAGTCAAATAACTCGTAGGGGTTAGGCTAGGGATGCCAGGTATGAAAACATAGCAAATTCTCTATGTGTATCGATGTATGTGATGACTTGTTATCTTGTAGATGGTATATTGTTCTTGCTTTTGCCTGTATGTATGCATGGTATGGGGCTAATATAATGAAGGGAAAGAGCATGCTTAATAGGTTGCTTAGTGATCGGTGGTTAAACCACGTTAAATTGATTCCTGATTATTACGATTGGTAGCATGGCTGTCGAAATGGCGTGTAGCGGTTGATGGGTTGATTGTAGAAATCCCCGCGGTGTGATGGCTGGTAAGGGTTGGCGTGTAGAGGATGGGTTGGGTCATATCGCATGTACTTATTCTGCTGTCATTATGTTTGGGCTGATGCCCGGTATGCGATTGTGGGCCTCAAGTCGTTTATGTGGTTCAGGGATTTGCACACCGAGTCTTGGTGACTCACCCTTTATTTTCTCAACCTTTCGGATAAGCGAGATCATGGATACGGAGCCGAGGCAGACTCGATGGGCCATAAAGTCTTTTATTTAAGTAAACTTATTTCTAGTTTTTCTTTAGTTTTAAATTTTGGGTTTGTTTTCGTTAGCATGTAATAAGGCCTCTTAGCTTAAATTTTCGATTTCTAGTGGTTAATGATTATAGATTATAAATTTATATTTCAAGGACTTAATTATAATAAGTAATAAAAATGGGAGTTTTAAACACGCTTAACGCAAAACAACGGTTTTCATCAAATCACTTATTTAACGTATATCGGAATAAAATAAACTGAGATCTTCGAATCCAACAAAGCAAAGTTTCCAACACAACGTGCTACTGAAAAGTTACCTTTTTTTCCAAATCCATGCTTTCTTCAAAGTAACCAGAGAATTTGAACTTTAACATTCAACCTGTAGCATGCCAGATCTGGTTGTAGCGTTTGGGCCGAGTTTGGGGTGTTACATTTTGGTATCAGAGCTCGGTTGCAAAGCTCGAGCTGTAAAATAGGTCCAGTAGTGTTTTGTAGATTGATATGAATTTAAGAAAAATGCTTTGGGTTAAGTTATGGCCTTCGAGTCTAGCGGCACCTGATCCACGCGGGTAAGTATTCTAACTCTTTGTAAGGTATGCATGTTGGGTTTGATGGGCTTTATGGGGACGTAGACTAGTATGTTAAGAATTAATGGACCTTAGGCCTAGTTTAAACAACTCTTCAAATTCATAAGACTTAATCTAACTAAACATGTCCGTGAACAGGTCACTGGGTTAGGGTGTGGCAACAGGCATACGCATGTCTGGGATTGGATCCAGGGAGAGCTTGGTACTTAAGCGGCCCTAGTGGCCCACCTCCTCTTCACTAGAATCCTACCTAGTGCGTAGTGTCTGTTCACTTTAGCTACGAGGACTTGTTAACGGGCCAAAGTTCATAACTAAAACCCGAAAGAGACCAAATACCCTATCTTTGTAAAATTACTAACATACCTCTAGTTTTGTAAATTACCCAGAATATCCCCGATTTGTGAAAATTATCGAAATACCTTAGTTTTGTGAAAATTATCGAAATACCCTTGGTTTGTGAAAATTATCGAAATACCCTTGGTTTGCAAAACTACCAAAATACTTCTGCTTTACGAAAATACCAAAATACCCCTATTTTGTAAAATCACCAAGATACCCTATTTTGTGAGATTACAAAAATACCCTTGTAGGGTAGAATTACAAAAATACCCCTAGGTAGTGAAATGACGAAAATACTCTTGTGTGACGAAGGTGAGTTTATGGATGTTACTCGTATGTTTGATGTATTTATGTGATACTCGCTTGGGATGCATATGGATGTTGAATGTATGTGGTTCCTAGAACTAGAGATGAGACTTGAGATGAACCTTGTAGATATAATTTGAATTTGAAAGAACTACTATTGAAACTACTTTTCATAAGATTGTTTGTTATTAATCAGTGAAGGAAATTATTAATCCATAAAACTTCTAATCAGATAAAAGTGAATCGATAGTATGAGTACAAGGGGACGAGGACGTCCTACGCGTGGCCGTGGTAGGGGTAGGATGGCGTGTCGTAACCGATGAGATCTCGCCATGGGTTAGAGAGCGAGATGCCGTTCACCAATCATGGAGGCGAAATTTCAAGACCGACGGCCGGAGATGATGCGATATCTCGAAGCGATGTTACGAGTTTTAGAGAGAGTCTTTCAAGGAGCATGGGTATGGGAGCTCAAAATCGTGTCGGGCGACTTAGAGCCAATCCAGGCGAAAATATTTAGGGAAATTTTTGGTATAGCCCCGAGTACAGCTGAGTATTGGTTGGAGGTGGTTGAGCGCATAATGGATGATCTTGATTTCACGGAAGAGGAAAAATTGAAAGGGGTTGTATCTCTCTTGCGGGATGAGGCGTATCAATGGTAGCTTACGGTAAAGGATGGTACGGTGGCTGACCGTATCACTTGGGATTTCTTTAGAATGGTGTTTCAGAGTAAATACATCGGGTCGAGTTATGTAGATCTAACGCAGGTATTTCTGAATCGGTTCAGTGAAAGTAGGTGGTGCGTCGAAATTCTATGTCGGTGGGCTGCGTATGAAGCGAAATTCCTACACCTTAGCCGTTATGCCCGAGGGATAGTGGTCATAGACCATGAACATTGTGTTCGATTTGAAGATGGTCTGAGGGATGATCTGCGTGTATTAATAGCCCCGCAGTGGGAGAGGGAATTTGCTGTTCTTGTGGAAAAATCTAAGATAGTTGAGGAGGTGAAGCGAACAGAAAAATTGAATCGGGATAGAGATAGGGGTAGAAGTAAGAGAAATTTTGGATCGTCAGGGGTAGCTGATCGTACTCAGAAAAGACCTAGGTCAGATGGGCCGAGTCGGGGTGAGAGACCTGCTGTTGCTAGCCAGGCACAAAGGTGTGCTCGATGTAGTAAATTCCATTTAGGTGAGTATTGGTCGAGCAATGGAAAGTGTTTCAGGTGTGGATCTACAGACTATCGGATTAGAGACTGTCTACAGCCACGGGGCGGTACAGAGCCCGCAAGTCAGGGAATACTTAGCCGTGTAGAAGAGGTCAGCAGCCGCAGAGAGGTCGTGGTCCAGCTAGGGGTGGTAACAGTTCGATCGGGCGTGGAGCACCAGTAGAGGCGTAAAATACTTGAGGCGAGACAATGGGGTTAGTCTATGCTGCCAGACATCGAGAGGAGGCCGATGCACCGGATGTTATAACCGGTACATTTTTAATTTTTGGTTTGCCTTACATTGCATTGATTGATATTGGGTCGACGCATTCATATGTTGCTAGTAGGGTGTTTGGAACTTTAAGCATAGATTCTGAGATTTCCTCTAGGGAGATGACTGTAATTAGCCCGTTAGGACACTCTATGGTGGTAAATAATCTTTAACAGGAGGTACCTTTAGAAGTTCAGGGAATAGTTTTCCTGACTGATCTGATGGAATTACCGTTCAGGGAGTTTGGTTTAATCTTAGGCATGGATTAGCTGGTGAGGTATCAAGCTAATGAAAATTGTGCAGCCAAGCGTATGGTGTTAAAAACTCCCGAGGGTGGCGAAGTGTGGTGATGGGTGAAAGGGGAACTATTTGTTGAATGTGGTGACTGCCCTAAGAGCAGAAAGGATGGTGAGGAAAGGATGTGACGCAATTCTAATGTTTGTTCGGGCTCTGGAAGCCAAGGAACTAACTGTCGGGGATGTTAGGATGGTGAAGAAATTTCCTGATATTTTCCCAGAAGAGCTTCTGGGATTACCTCCGGACCGTGAAGTGGAGTTTGGTATTAATCTTTTTGGGAACAAGACAGATATCTATCGCCCCATGAGAATAAATACCAAGGAGTTGGTGGAGTTAAAAGCAAGATACAAGAGTTGCTAGATAGAGGGTTTATTTGACCAAGTGTGTCGCCTTGGGGAGCACCGGTGTTATTAGTTAAGAAGAAGGATGGATCAATGCGTATGTACATTGACTATCGACAGTTGAATAAGTTGACAATCAAGAACAAATACCCGTTGCCGAGGATCGATGACTTGTTCGATCAGTTGAAGAGGGCTTTAGTCTTTTCAAAGATAGATCTGAGGTCAGGGTACCATCAGCTTAAGGTCAAGGAGGCGAATATTCATAAGACGGCTTTTAGGACTCGCTATGGTCACTAAAAATTCATGGTGATGCCATTTGGATTGACCAATGCACCAGCAGTGTTTATGGACATGATGAACTGAGTGTTTCAACCCTACTTGGATCGATTTGTCGTGGTATTTATAGATGACATCCTGGTTTATTCAAGATCGGAGGAGGAGCATGATTCACACCTTCGAGTGATTTTACAGATTCTGAGGGAGAAGCAGCTGTATGCCAAATTCAGTAAGTGCGAATTTTGGCTAAGAGAAGTTACTTTTCTAGGCCACGTTGTGTCGGCAGAGGGGATTAGGGTTGACCCTCAGAAAATTGAAGCGGTGTTGGATTGGAACCCACCTAAGTCTGTAGCGAAAATCCAGAGTTTTCTTGGTCTGGCCGGGTATTATAGAAGGTTTGTTGAAGGATTTTTGTTGATTGCGGCACCGTTGACTAAGTTGCTGGAAAAGGGGTTCTGTTTGTTTGGTCTGATAAGTAGCAGGAAAGTTTCTAGAGGTTAAAAAGGATATTGACGAAGGCTCTGGTGTTGATTCAGTCGGAGGCTGAAAAAGAGTTTGTGATTTACTGTGATGCTTCACACACGGGGTTAGGATGCGTATTGATACAAGGTGGAAAGGTTGTTGCGTATGCGTCTCGACAGTTAAGACCGCACGAGTCAAATTATCCCACCCATGATTTGGAATTGGTGGCAGTGGTTTTTGCCTTGAAGATCTGGAGACATTATCTGTACGGGGAGAAATCTATCATTTATACCGATCGTAAGAGCTTAAAATACCTTTTGACCCAGAAGGAGTTGAATCTAAGGCAAAGGAGGTGGATCGAGTTGTTAAAGGACTATGACTGCTCGATCGAGTATCATCCGGGTAAAGTTAACATGGTGGCGGATGCTCTAAGTCGTAAAGTAATCTCTGACTTGAGAGTAATGTTTGCTTACCTTAGTTTATACGATGATGGGAGTTTATTAGCTGAACTTCAAGTGAAAACCTCTTGGGCCAGTTAGGCTAAGGAGAAGCAGCAGACCGATGAGTTGCTAAAGGAGAAGTTTCGGGTAGGATCAAGTGATGGATCAACAGAATTCGGTGTGAATGAGAAAGGGCTATTATGTTTTCGAGGAAGAATTTGCATGCCGAAAGATCCTGAGTTGAGGCGTAAGATTTTGCTAGAAGTGCATGGTTGTCCATACACTATGCATTCTGGAGGGAGTAAGATGTATCGGGATTTGCGAGAACAGTTCTGGTGGCCAGGCTTAAAGCGAGAGGTGACCGAATTTGTGAGTAAGTATTTAACCTGTCAGCAAGTAATGACCGAGCATCAGTTACCATCAGAGTTGTTGCAGCCAGTGAAGATTACACAGTGGAAATGGGAAAGAATCACAATGGACTTTGTTAGTGGGCTACCTCTCACGCCTACTAAGAAAGATTCGGTTCGGGTGATTATTGATCGCTTGACGAAGTCTGTTCATTTCATACCTGTACGTGTCGATTACTCTCTGCAGAAATTGGCTAGGTTATATTTAGCGGAGGTAGTGAGGCTACATGGAGTACCGGTATCAATCATATCGAATAGGGACCCGAGGTTCACGTCGCGATTTTAGAAGGCGTTGCATCAAGTGTTGGGTACGAAATTAGATTTTAATCTGAGTTTCATCCTCGAATCCGATGGTCGGTCTGAAGGGTAATTTAGATCTTAGAGGACATGTTGAGAGGTTGTGTCATTGATTTTAGGGGTAGTTGGGAAGAGTTTTTACCGTTGGCAGAGTTTGCTTACAACAACAGCAACCAATCTAGTATTCAGATGGCGCTCTATGAAGCATTGTACGGGCGGAGGTGTCGTACTCCTACCTGTTGGACGGAGTTAGGGAACGTTGAATTTTGGGGCCAGAATTGGTTACCGAGACAGAGGGAAGGTTGAGTTAATTCGGGCTCGATTAAAGGAAGCGTCGGACAGACAGAAGTCCTATGCTGATTTGAAGCGTAAGGACATAGAGTTTGTAGTAGGTGACAGGGTGTTCTTAAAGGTGTCGCCGTGGATGAAAGTGCTAAGGTTTGGACGGAAAGGTAAATTAAGTCCCAGATTCATCAGACCGTATCGAGTGGGACCGGTAGCCTATGAGCTTGAGCTACCTTCAAAATTAAGCCAGATTCACAATGTATTTCATGTCTCTATGTTAAGACACTATCGTTCAGATCCATCTCATGTGGTGCCTGTGGAAGAAATCGAAGTAAGACCTGACCTATCCTTTGAGGAGGAACCAGTGGAAATTTTGGATCATGATGTCAAAGTATTGCGAAGGAAAATGGTTCCGTTGGTTAAGGTTCTATGGCGGAATCACGGTTCTGAGGAGGCTACTTGGGAACCAGAGGAAGTAATGCGGTAGCAATACCCGCATCTGTTCTGATCAGGTAATTTTGAGGCCGAAATTTCTTTAAGGGAGGTAGAATTGTAACATCCTAAATTTGTGGGGCTTTGCATTTGATGTGCTGTGATGTGTTGTTGTGCTTAGTATGCTAGTTAGAGTGTTTTAGGGGTCCAGAATGGGCTCAGAATTGGGCCGAGGCCTTAGCAAAAATTTGTTGTTGGGCACATTAGTGGAGAGCCAGCTAGGTTAGGGCTTAAAAGATATTATTTGTGTTTTATGACACAAGAATTGATGTGATAAAGAGGCAGGGAGGCGCCTCTTGAAGCACAGCAAGATGACACCACAAGGGAGGTAGGGAGGAGGTTCGAGTCACTGCAAGCTCATTTTATTTAAATTAATTTTTGGCGTCAGAAGGGTGCAGAGTTGGAGTCGGCGGGATGTTTAGAAATAGGGAGTTGTGAGAGTTGGATAATGTGGCTGATAAAGAGAAGAGGTGGTGTTATTCATGCCACTTGTGGATGAGTGATCAGATAACGATAAGGGAGAAAATCTAGGACTTATCTAGGGAGCAAGGTGGTGGCCGAATTTTCAACTCTTTGAGGGAGGAGGCAATCGGTTTTGGTTTGTGCTAGAGGGTGCCAAATTTTTTTTAGCCATAGGACTCAGTGCTTGTTGTTTTTTTGCAAATTTTGGCTTTTGGGGTTGATAGGTGCCGAAATTGGGAATAGTCAGGTGAGGGTCCTCCTCACATTTTTGGCATTTTAAGTTCTTTCATTCTCTTTTCTCATTATTCTGCTAAAGTCGAACCTACCCTAGTCTTGCCGAAATTCTCTTTGTCTCCATACCATTCCTATCACGTCTTCATGTTCTTCTTCTTCTCAATTACTTCTTTCTCAAAAGCCGAAACCTTCTAGGAATTGCCGAATCCTCTGTGTTAAGGTAAGTGATGATTTCCTTCATATTTCACCTTTCATTTTCGGTTTTTGGAGGCCAAGCCGAAAGGTTAATTGAAGTGGCAAGGTTATCTTTTGAGTAACGTTTTGGCTATTCTTATGTCCTCATCTTGGGGCGACATTTCGAGAATCGAAGTAGATCAGATCATCTAGATCCCAAAAGTCAAACCCGTTAGTCTCTGAACTCTATCTCTTTTGAGATTTCGAGGTAAGGGTTCTCTTTAGATTTTCGTTAGGTTCGTTTATCGTATTCGTGATCTTAACCCTGTGTTATGGATTAACAACCATATGTTATGATGGTAGCAACTGATAAGATCTTTTGATGGAATCAAATGTCGATCAGGCGAAGGAGGGGACTAGACCCATAAACCCAACCCCTAAGTTTAAGAAGCGTTGGGTGTCTGCCGTCAGAGATTGGCCACCGGGTTGTGGACCGGCTACAGAACAAAACCGTAGGCAATTAGTAGTCGATCGACCATCGACAATGTCGACATAGAAAGTATCATCTTGTCTCAGTAATCGTGTGTAGATCTTTATCACATTAGTTTTTACATATAGATATACATGTTATGGGGCTAAAGCGTGAAAAGGTTCTCTATGTGTATGGATGTATGTGATAACATTAGGTTGGCGTGTAGAGGATGAAATTTTAGGTTGGGTTGGGTCATATCGCATGTACTTGTTCTACACCACGTTAAATTGATTCTGATTATTATATGGTAGTAAGGGTTGGCCGAGGCCCAAATTTTAGGTTGATGCATATACTTGTTCTGCTTTGTCATTATGGGCCTCAAGTCTTTTATGTGGTTCGTGGATTTGCACACCGAGTCTTGGTGACTCACCCTTTATTTTCTCAACCTTTCGGATGAGCGAGATCATGGATACGGAGCCGAGGCGGACTCGAGGGGCCATAGAGTCTTTTATTTAAGTAAACTTATTTCCGGTTTTTCTTTAGTTTTAAATTTTGGGTTTGTTTTCGTTAGCATGTAATAAGGCCTCTTAGCTTAAATTTTCGGTTTCTAGTGGTTAATGTTATAGATTATAAATTTATATTTCAAGGACTTAATTATATTAAGTAATAAAAATGGGAGTTTCAAACACGCTTAATGCAAAACAACGATTTTCATCAAAAAAATCACTTATTTAACGGATATCAGAATAAAAAAAAACTGAGATCTTCGAACCCAACAAAGCAAAGTTTCCAACACAATGTGCTACCGAAAAGTTACCTTTTTTTCCAAATCCATGCTTTCTTCAAAGTAACCAGAGAATTTGAACTTTAACATTCAACCTGTAGCATGCCAAATCTGGTCGTAGCGTTTGGGCCGGGTTTGAGGTGTTACAAGTCGCATATGTGATTACATAATAATTAATGTAATATGATTCGAATGGTTTTATTATGTGCTTGTACAGAAGTTATGAAGTGATATGTTTGATATTCAACTAATGAAATAGATATTTTGACATATATTTGATATATGAAATGTAATGATATATGCTGGGATATGTTTTAAGTATACAAATGCCATTAATATTAGAGTCATGTGGTTCAAACATTTATATGTATTAAGTACATGTAACATGGCTTTGTTTGTAACACCCCTAACCCGTATCCATCATCGGATTAGGGTTACGAGGCATTACCGAATGAGACATCACTCAGAACAAGCATTTTTTTTAACAAATCATATACACATACTTAGCATTCAACATTTTAATTTATCAAACAAATATCAAACTCAACTTAGGCTTAATCATTTTAATACATATCATTAAAGAAATAAACCACGTGTTTAGTTACTCATTCTATATGATAAGCAATTATCATGTTAAACAATTTATATAATTTATTATACATATCAACTATTTAAACATGTAAATGATATACCTAATTATGTTACCTTTCAAAATTAATACACCCATATTCATATATAACATATTAATCACTTTTCCACAATCTCACAAATATCCCAGTAAAGAACAATTCATTAACAACCATCAAATATTTCAACCAAGTATAGCCGAATACCTATATAAATACATACATAATTTCCTAGTCAAATTCTTAGGCCGAATGCATATACACCTACCTACTTGATTTTTTGTTTTTTATTCAATTTACATCACCTTATATATCCAAATTGGTTATGAAACATATCCATTATTTTCACATAACCAAAATTAAAACCAAAACTTACCATTTACCAATATAAATTTTCAAAATCTAATTACAAAACTAAATCCATTATCATCACATTCAAACATCTATCACAAATTCATTCCATAGCCGAATGTATCTAATTAATACCATCAATACAAACAAATTTATTCATAACTTATTGACTAAACCCAACCTTATACCTATTTATCCAATCCAAATCTTTATATCATCAAAACCAAATTACATCATATAAGTACATACACTTACTAAAACTTATTACACATAAATTACACTTAACCACAACCAAAATGTCTATATGTATACATTCGGTTTAGTCCACTTCTTAATAAGTCATTCCATCATACAAAACATATCAAAAATACATATATTAATCACATAACCAAGATCAACATATCTAACTTAAAAACATATCACATACTTACCTATCATGAACATATACCATAATCAAATATGCATAAATATAAACTCATTTTCAATGACCATCATCAACCATAAGCATAGAAACCAAATCAATCAAAAGAAGGTAAGCCATTTTCGCATGGCTATTAAATTACATACAAAAGCACTTAATTCATATTCAACCTTTTACTATACTATACATGCCATATATTCAAAATTCAACTTAGTAAAATACCAAAGGAAACTGTCGATAGTGTGAATAGTCTTGCTGACGATTCCCGAACTCTTAACGTATCCAAAATCTATAAAACAGAGGTAAACAGAAAAACACAGAGTAAGCTATTTAAGCTTAGTAAGTCATAAGCAAGTTATTATCAACCAATTTAGCAAAACCAATTATAAAAGTTATGAATACAATTTAACATTAAATCCTTTATATACAAATCAAATAGATAACTTATGCACATTCACAAGAACACACACAAAACTCAATATCAATTTCACATAGGATACACTTTGGCTGAATACATCAAATTACAAACTTGTACCTACTTCACATACTTATACTTTAGTTTTTATACAATGAATTAAGCATTCAACTTACCTCACTTTTCATAACACAGTTTATATACGTACCTGAGTCCTTTTAATTCGAATTTCACATTGTCCGTTGAATCATTCGGAATTCAAAAGGATACGCGGATAGTAAGAAACTCGTACAATGCCAACGTCTCAGACGTGGTCTTACATGTAATCACATATCGATGTCACTATCCCAAACAGGGTCTTACACGAATCAAATACGATGCCAATGTCCCAAAGATGGTCTTACACGTAAACACAAGTCGATGCCAACGTCCCAGACGTGGTCTTACACGATAACACATATCGAATATCCTATGTCATGACATATGTATCCTATCTATTCCTAAGGTTCGTACGGGCTTACGGACGTCGAATCTCGATTGAATTAAGCTTGGAATTTAGCCAATTAGTCACACCCATATTCGACCATATACAATTGAAATTCAAATAATTTAAATCATTTCATAACAAATATATACTCATTGATTTATCAACATTTAAATGCTTATTGACTTACCTCGGACGTCGACGACTGTGAAATTGGCTAATCGACTACCTTTATCTTTCCCCGATCCAAATCCAATTTCTTTGGTTCTTAATCTAAACATATTCAAATTAAGCTTATTTAAATATTAGTCTATTCAATTTAGTCTAAAAACATAAAAATAGGTAAATTACAATTTTCCCCTAACATTTCACACTATTTACAATTTAGTCCTTTTTGCACAAAACACAAAATACACAAAATTTGACTACACCACACAAGGGCTGAATATTCCTAGTCCTCATACAAGCCCACACATTTCATTTAATTCACATTTTAGTCCCTCAAAAATTTATTTTTGCAATTTAGTCCAAATTACTCAAATTCATAAAAATTCAAAGACAAAACTTGTTAATCTAACACATATATTTCATATTTTATCATCAAACAACAAAAATCACAAGCTATCATCAATGGCAAAACACAAAATCATCATCAAAATAAAAAATTAAAACATGGGTTTTGTATATCTCTTAGCAACGATCTCAAAAACATAAAAATTATCAAAAACTGAGCTAGATACGTACCTTAATCAAGATAAACAAGTGCCGAAACCTAGCTTGTTTTATTCTTTTTTCTTTTCTTTCACATTCGGCTAGTTGAAAAAGATGAGAATGGCTTCTTTAATGTTTGTCTTTTATTATAATAACTTTATAATATAATATATATTATTTAACCTTTATAAATAATATACAAAATATATATATAATATAAACATAATGCCGTCCACTATCTTTATAAATGGAAAAATTACAACATAAATCCCCCATATTAAAAAGACAACAACAATTAGGAACTTTCATATTTAACCATCAAATTTTCATTTTACGCGATTAATCCTTTTATTAAATTAAGCACTCAAACAATAAAATTAATTCACGAAACTTTCACATATGTAAATTCATATATAATTAACACAAAAAATAATATTAAAATATTTTTCAGACTCGGATTTGTGGTCCCAAAACTACTATTCCAATTAGGGTCAAAATCGGGCTGTTACATTGTTGCACATCAGTTAATTCGAATCTGTGGTTATATAAATGATATTAATATGGTTGAAATTTAAAGCATAGTTTGTATATGTATTATAAGTAATAAAGCATGATCAATTTTATCTGGTTATGTGTTTCATATGTGCAAATTTAACTAATATGATTTAGAGGATGATTGCTATTGGATTTAGAAGTTATATTGTATAGAAGTTGATATAACCTTGTGTATAAAAAAATGATAAATGACTATGCAGAACTGTGTTTTGTCCGGTAATGCCTTGTAACCCTATTTCGGTGATAGATAGGGGTTAGGGGTGTTACACCTCAAGATCCAATCTGATCCAATTCACCTAAATTAGGCCCTCCAAACGACATTTGCACACAAATTAACGGTTGTTTTCAAGATTTTTCAATGTTATAAAAAAATTTGAGGAAAATATGGTAGAATTCTAATTCTATTGGAATTTTAAGGAAGGGCAATATATGAATTCTAATTAGGAAAGAATTGAGTCAATTTATAGAGTTTGTAAATCCTAGGGGCATCACTTGCAATTTCCCCGAAGCAAGCCAAATTTCAAAAAGATAATGAAAAGGAAACCTTGGAACACAACACAAGGGAGTAAGGCTAGCTCTTGCCCATTTCTTATCCAGTTTTTAATCCCAACAATATATATTTTGTGTTTGTCGAAATCTCATAATTAAAAGGGAAGGAAGGGGTTTGAACTTGAAGTAAGTAAGCAAGGGGGGAGATTAACACTTAACCATTTGACTCAAACCTAGAATCTCTAGGGAGGGTTCTAGCGTGCTAACCATTAGGCCTAAACCTATTTCTTGTTTAGTTTTTTTTTTTACCCCAGCAGTATTTGTTTTAGTGTAGTTTTTATCCTGGGTTACTGAAAATAAAAGGAAGATAAATGGAAAGAATGGGGCTTGAACTTAGGACTTCTAGGATTGATGCACTATCACTTATTTCTTGTCTAATTTTTTCATCTAACCCCCTATTTTCCGGGGTGTGACACTTTAGGTCAACAAATAGTAATTATTACAAGGGTAAATTATACAATTATTCACTTAATTTTCCTAAGTTTTCGCACCAAAATAAAAAGAATTATATTTTAAGCATTACTATTACAAACCATTTTCACTCTTGTTACTCATTTCCTTTTAGAATCAATTTTATTTTTTTATAAAAAATGAAAAAAAGTTTTATAGAAAATTGAATTATTTGTCTCACAGAGATGAAACCTGAGTTTTTTTGTAAAAACTTAACCTTTTCCTTTTCACTTCAAAAAAAACTAAAATTAATTCAAATAAAATAAAGTAAGGTAAAAAAATTAAAAAATTCCTCTAAAACTAAAGTTTTTCCTTATAAAAGCAGATAATTCCTATTAACCCTATGTTTTCCCTTATATTGGGAAAATTAAAATTAATTCTAAAAACAGAAAAAATAAAATAAAAATTACAAAAGTCAAACCACTAAAATGAATGTTAAATTAACAGTAGGTGATAAAAATAAAAATCGATAATCCCTAAAATACATTATGAAAATTTAGAAAAAATTGGATAGAGAACTGTAAAGAAAAATCTTTTCTTTTATCTGGTTTTGGACAAAACAAATTATTGGTATGTAAAAGTTACTTTGTATTTGAGATTTGTAGGTCCCAATTCAGAGATTTTATGGAAATATAGAATATTATATATATATATATATATATATATATATATATATATATATTATCACATTGTTTTGGATCATTCGAAGTTGATTTTCTTATTGTATTAAGTACTTACAATCACTTCTGATATGTCGTACTTGAGTTGTGACAGAGCCAATTATCAACGTGCTATAATGTTCTATTGATCCTAAAGATGAAGCTTTTGTTGCGTTGATAGAGCTTATCCTTCAACACGTATAACGGTGTTTATTATTATTTTTCCTCCAAATTGTATGGTCTCGTTCATTGAATGAATTAATGAATCTCTCTTTTAAAAAATAGATTACTCAAACCCTTATAGGCATTAATGTCAAAAATCATAATTTCAAGTGGAAAAATCAACCATTTTGGTATTTTTATCTATACTATATTTTTTTTTATTCTTCATAATTATTTTACTGTTTATATTTGGGTTCATAATTTCCCATTTTAACAATATTATCTCTAAAATTTGAATTTACATTCTATTAAGAGTACACTCGTGACGCTCAATATTTGTTGGGTAACCCAAGATATTAACCCACACTTTCTCTCAATTTTTTAATAGGGATAAATATCAAATTTACACATGAATTTTGGTCTAGCGTGCAATTTGATACATAAACTTTGATTTTGTATAATACATGAACTTGAATTGTGGTTCATAAGTATACATGAAACTTCAATTATGATTCAATTGTACACATTTAAATAAATAAATAAATACATATTATTATTTTCATATTGGATTAATATAATTGTGTGTATACAATATATCAACGTACAATTGTGCTAATTCGATGATGTTGTTAATGATATTTGTAACTGCCCAATTACGACCCTAATTGGAACAGTGGTTTCGGGACCACGAATCTGAGTTAGAAAATAATGTTATATTTTATTTAATATTTATGATATATGTTTGAGAATGTGTTAGAATGTTGTGATATAATTTGATTGTCTATATGTTTAATTTAAGAAAAAGGACTAAATTGTAAAAATTCTAAATGCTAGGGGTAAAATAGTAAATTGTGTAATTATATGTTTTGGGATCAAATTGAATGAATATATATTTGAATGGGTTTAAATTAGAATTATTTAGATCAAGAACAAAAGGAAACAAGATTGGATTGGGGAAAAGCTAAGTTGAACGACTAACCGGGAAGTTTAATCTGTCGATATCCGAGGTAAGATTTAAGCAATTGAGTTTAATCAAATTTTATTCTATACTACATGTCTTCACTTAATGGAAGTAAGTATGTTAAATGTCATATTGTCGTATGTATGTATGTATGTACTTAATATAATTAGGCCAAACGTAAGGTTGCTTGAAAGTTGGATTTAATTGCATGATAGGGAAAATTACATGGTAATAGTGTAAATGGATATGAGGGATACTCAACAAGAATACGAATATTTTTATTTAGTGAGGGTTAGTCACACTAAGGGTTGGCCGAATATGAAATAGGCTTGGATAGGAAATAATAAAGTTATATATGTGTATGTGTTTATATGTGTAGTTGTGAATTGAATTTTTTAAGTGTATGGGTAGATTCGAATGAATGACAGGTTAAGTAACGGCACTAAGTGTGCAACACGTTACGAAAGCATTGCACTATGTGTGCGAAAATGTATGTAACGGCACTATGTGTGCGATACGTTACTGGAAATGGCACTATGTGTGTGAAAATGTTAAGTAACGGCACTATGTGTGCGATACGTTACTGGAAATGGCACTAAGTGTGCGGAAATGTTAAGTAACGGCACTATGTGTGCGATACGTTACTAGAAATGGCACTAAGTGTGCGGAACGTTAAGTAATGGCACTAAGTGTGCGACACGTTACTAAATCATATTCCCTAGTGAGCAGGTAAGTGGATTGTTAATCAATCTTATTTACAAATGCTATTGTGTTATATGAATTATCGAACATAGAACCCTATGTTATGTATGAACGGTTAAGATGTGATTGGTAAGTACATTAAAGGTATGTGTTAATTATAATTTCTTGAAAATCGCGGTAACTCAAGTGGAGGTATAGAATTTGGTAGGTACGAATCGAGTATGCTAATTATTACTACATAATGGTGCTACATGGAAATAGGTAAAGTATATGAATGTATATTTGTATAAATACAAGCTACCATAGATTCTAATCTTGAATGATTGGTTATTCGACAAGGATAGGATATATGAAACTAATTATGAAATTTTATATAAGCTTATTTGCATATGAATTGTTTAAATCTTACTAAGCGGTGGAAGCTTATTTCGTTTATGGTTGTTGGTGTATTGTAGATTTCTTTTGGGGCGTTCATCTAGTGCTCGGGGATCATAGTTGAAGCTCATCACATTATCATCAAAGTTTTGGTACCTCTTTTGTATATAAACTTAATACCTATGGCATGTATAGGACAACATAAGTTTTTGGTAAATTTTAAGGTTGTAATTACAAGCCATGCGAAAATGGCTAGTTAAGATACTTAAGTCTATGCAAGTTTGATTATGATCTATATATATAAGATGTGCATAGTGTAGATGGCCCAAATTGCCCGGGCCCAATAATAAAATTTTTTTATTACAAGCCCAAAATACAAGCCCAAAAAAACCAACCCAACTCAAAAAACAAAAAAACAGAAAGAAACAAAAAACCCTAGCCGCACTCTGACCCTCTGACCCTCTGACTTCTGACCCCCCACCAGCCATCCGTCCGTCCTGTCCCCGACGCACTCCACCACCACCTGCAAACAAGACAAGAGAGGACAGCAACAAAAAATAGCAAAAATAAAGGCAAAAACAGCAATATTGTATCTCATTCGGCTATATAAGCCGAGCAAAAAGCAATGTATAGGAGGCTTCTGGCTTTTCGAAAAAAAAACGGAAAAATATAGCAGAAAAAGGATCCCTTTTCTCTTTTGAACATCAATAGAAAGCAGTTTCTTTTTTAAAGCGCAAAACCTCAGATCCAAACACGAGAGAAAAGAAAACGCAAAAGATTCAAAAAATCGAAAGAACAGAGGCAAAAAGGTTTATTTTTTTATTTTCGAAAGTTATCTCTTTTTTTCAGTAAACTCGCATAATATAAAAAATATATAGTTTTAAAAAAAATAAAAAAATAAGAATTTTTACCTTTTCGGCCATCAGTAGGCGTGGCCGAGCTCCAGCGGCCGGCGACGATCAGCGGCGGTGGCCCTCACCGAAATCGCGCCACCCCTGCAGAGAACTCTCTCCTTTTTTTTTAAGATCGCAGAAATGAAAAAAAAGGAAAAAGGGTTTTATAAAGGTTGCTAACGACGTCGCTTTAGGGCGACATGAGGCCCCAAAACGACGTCGTTTAATCGTGACTCCAGAAGCGACCAACCGCTCCAGAGGATCGCGTGTTTTGCCAAAAAATGGGAATTTTATGCGTGGTCCTTCCGCATTTTTGAATTTTACAATTAGGCCTTTGGCTATTTCGATTTTGCCCTTAACTTTATGCGATTATAAGTTTAGTCCCCATAAAGCGCTGCGTTTAGAGGTTTTGGGTAAATTTGCGCTTCTCATCCTCCATGTTTTCACGCCAGATTACAATAGGGTCCTCTTCCTTTTTTTATTATAAATCTCCCAATTTTATTTTTAATCGATTTGGTCCTCCCTTTAATTATCATTGTTATTTAATGTTTTATTGATTATTGATTATTATTGTTTTATTATTATTATTATTACTATATTATTATTATTAACATTATTATTATTATTATCATTATTATTATTATTATTTTATTCCTCTATTATTAATTATTATTATTATTTACTATTATTATTACTTTATTACTAGTATTATTATTATTTTTTATTATTACTCCTATTTATTTTATTATTGTTCATTTATTAATATGCTATTATTTTCATTATTAATGTACTCTTATTATTATATTATTTTATTAATATCTTCACCATTTATGAATTTCGTTTTATATTATTTTATTCATTATTTATTTATTTGTTATCTTATTTATTTATTTGTCATTTCATTTAATTATTATTTATTCGCTTATTGCTCTTTACCCTTTTAATACTTTAAAGCACTTTATTTATTTATCGATATTTTTACTTATTATTTATTCATTTGTTGCTCTTTACCCTTTAATACTTTAAGGCACTTTAATTATTTATCATATTTTTTTAAAAATTTTATTTATTTATTGTTATTATTATTATTGTCATCCTATTTGTTTCTATGATCTTATTATTGTTATTCTTATTTCATTATTTATTTGCTCATTCGTTTATAAGAATTAGATTTATTCATATATTCGCTTAATTTGTTAGTATCATTACTTTGTCTAATATTAATCAATCAAATTTTCCAAATAAAGATAATGTTCTAGATTTGAAAATTGGGAAGATCGAGCCCTAACTTCTTGGGTTCCGATTTTTCTCGCTTATGTTAAACAAAGGGATATCTCTTTTGAAGTTGCAATTTTAAAACAAAATACTTAATCTCGGAAAATCGAAATGTCGTGCTCTAACTTCTTGGACTCGACGCTTAGATACTTTGGATAAGTTTCTTTTCCAAAAATAGAGGCAATCTTAGTATTTGAAATCTCGGAAATCGAGCCCTAACTTCTGGGTTTCGATTTCTCATTTGACGAATAATGTAAGATCCTCTCCAAATAAAAACCAAGTTTCAAAAGGCGAGCTTAGTTTCGGAGTTTAAAGTATTGTGCCCTAACTTCATCGGACGTGATGCTTTACCTCTTCGAAAATAAGAAAATCTTAGCGTCCTTCCAATTTTAAAAATAAAAAGCATTGTATTTTCAATCCCTTTAAAGTTTTCAACAAATAGGACATCAATCAATCGGTTTGGTACCAATTTTGGGCGGTCGAGGGTGCTAATCCTTCCTCGCATCGTAATCGACCTCCAATCCGCTTTTCTCAAAGTTCGTGGACCAAAAAGCACTGTTTTAGTAAATTAAATGTTTTATTAAAACGAAGGTGATCCGATCACACCAAATAAAGATCGGTGGCGACTCCTTTCCTTTTTTTTCAAAAATCGAGTCGACCGCGTCGTTTACCGTTTCACCCAAAAAAAATGGTTACTGACACTTGGCGACTCCACTCGGGGACGCGAGGGTCAAGCCAAAGATTGATTGATTTTGTCCTTTAATTAAAATGGTTTTGAAAATCATGCTTCTTTTGACGCATCTTCAATATTAGCCTTGTAAATACTTTGGCATTGCATTGCATGGCCGTTGTGGTCACACCTTAAGTGGGAGCGGAAGCTATGCCTTCGTGAGGTTTTCACCTCCGCATGGGCTAGTGGATCGCTTTTGGAATACATCCGTACCTATGTCTCCGTGAAGTTTTCACTTCGCATGGCCATAGGGAAATATATTCCCTCGAACCGAACTCGGTCCGTATGAGCCTATAATGGGTGAGGATCGAGGAATCTGTGGTTCGTACCTCGAACTTTAGAACTAAGTCGCATATAGCAAACCCTAAGAGCCCACCTTAGGTAGAGCCATGGCAAACCTTAGTGGTCACCCAGATAGGTGTTTGCTTATTTTACTTGCTTTATATTCCATGGTACTAACTTTATGCTTTTTCTTTTTTGTGCATATCATTTCATATTTTAAAGAGACATCGATTCACGGTCTGCTTCGAGTTGGGAAGCTAGTTATGGAAAGCGAATTCCTTGATAAAGTAGAAGACAATGCGGTCGTCGCATATGGTCGAAACAATGCCAAGTAGAAAAAGAGATAGCTTAGTCGAAGGGTATGTGTAGAGCTACAGAACTTCACCAATATCAGTGTCACGCAGAACGAGCTCCAGGAGTTGAAAGAAATTTGGACTCAGTGGGATGATGAAGCGAAGCAGCTGTTCTATGGTACCTACGGCGACCTGCCTTACCTGCTTGAGGTTAAAATAGACAAGCACTGCTCGAGCAATGACCCGGCCTGAATTCGCTTATAACTGCTTTCTCCTTCGGAAGGTGGATCTAGTTCCACAAGAGAAGAGTATACAACCTTGTTGCGTTGCCCAAGAATTCAAGTTGACAAAGCTTATTCCAAGGCGGTTAATGGCCCAACCTTCGAAGAAGTTGATGAATACCACCGAATGAGCGAACAAAGGGTCTCACTAGAATGCGAGAAGAAGGGCGAGGGTAAATGCATACCCTGGATATGTTTGAGAGACCTGATTCTGGCGCATCCCGATACGAAGAAAAAGATAGACATCTTGGCCTTGTGTATTTACGGCCTGGTAATCTTCCCTAAAGCTTTAAGGCACATCGATGAAGCAGTTATCGATCTATTCAGCCGGTTGGACAAAGGGTCACACCTGCCTCGCCATCTTAGTTAAACGTTCGGATCCCCGATCGTATGTCGGAGAAAAGGTGAAGGCAGGTTTATTGGATGTGTGCAGCTGTTATTGGCTTGGTTCCATAGTCACTTTTGGAAAATAGAGAAAGTGTCTTACCGGTTCATGTCAGAAAAGTACTCCCCACTAGAAGAGATAGCAACTACGCCTAGAAGAGAGGATGTGTCCAAGAAAATTGGATCGCGCTTTTCAAAACCTTCAAGAGGATGACATCGAGTGGAAGGCTCCTGGATGATTCCCGATGTGGATCCTTTATCGTTGTGGAAGCTTTGACTGGGTTCCCCTATTGGGAATTTGGGGTGCCACTGCCTACGCCCCTTTGCTGGTCCTAAGACAGTATGGTTCAAGGCAGTTTGTACCAATGACATACGGGCTAGCTCAATGCGAGTTTTCGTATGAAGGGAGAAGCTATAAGAAAAGGGTTAAAGAGATTTCTAGTGCTTGGAATCAGATTCACAGAATGAGAAGATTGTCTATAGGCCCGAGGACGACCACAGAATACCTTGAATGGAGGGCCAGGAGAGTCAACGACAACATTCCTGAGCCAAACCCAGAAGGTGCCCGATTAAGAGAAGAATGCATGCGAGTGGTCCCATCAGAATTAGAGATTGTGAAGCAAGATTTTGAACGGATGAGCTCGGAACTCAGGAAAAGGATAGAAAGGTTGGAGGAAGAAAAGATGCTCCTTCAATTAGAAGTGGACGGTCAAAAATCAGAAGCTGAAAAACTCAAAAAGGAAAAGCGGAAAGTAAAGGAAGACCGAGATAACTTGAAGACAGAGTACAAGAAGATGCGCTTGACGATAAGGAATGCGGGATTAGGAAAAACTTCGGAGCAGTGGCAACAAGAGGTCCGAGAGGAAAGAGCCAAAGTTAGCAGTTGGGAGAAAAAGTTTCATGAAATACGAGCGCAGAAGGAAGACTTAGAGAAGGCGGAGATGTAAGACCAAAAGAGAAAAGGGATTAGAAGCTAGAATAGCTGAGCTTGGCGATCTCGCACCACTACCGAAGTCGAGACTCGGAAAGCCAACTAAAGTCAAGCCTAAATAGAATAGAGGAACTGAAAGGAAGGGTTGAAGAGTTAGAATCGGTATTGCATAGTAGCGAGCTCCGGATTGAGCTTCTGGAAACAAGAGAAAGACGTTGGGAGGAAGAGCTTCACCATTCTTGCGAGCAAGTTCGAAGCCGGGACTACCTCATAGGAGAAGCAATAATCCAGATTCGAGAAGTAGGCGATCACCTCTGACTTTGGTGAGGAGGTGACATAGTGGGCATGAGATATGGGCTACCACCGGTCGTGATGAAGAGCTAATCTCTCTGCTTGGAAAAATCAAAACCTTAGGTCTTAGGGCTAGAACGTATTTGTAATCTACTCTATGTAAAGGGTTTTGCCTTCTAATAAAGTTTTCTAAAATGAAGTTGATCAGAATCGATGTCTTCTTCCTGCATTCATGCATTTGCATTACATCATATTACATGCATTAAAGTTTATAAAAAGAAGCCTAATTGGTTAAGATTAACAGAGAAGCAAAAGAGAAACAAGAGAGAAGAAAAAGAAATCTGGGAACTGGACATCACTACGGGACTTGTGCTAAGACAAAGAAAATGGATCAAAATTTGAACAATTTCGGAAGGAGATGCAAGAATGATGCACGAGCAAATGATGAAACTCCAAGAAGATATGATAGAACGGATGCAAGAGTCCCAAAACAACATGATGAGCCACCGGCACAACTATTAGCCAATAAACGAGGAAAAGGCGTCGCTACTAGTTCAGGGAATAATGACGACCCTACTTACCCTCCGTGATTTACCCCGCCAAACACTCAAGCACCACTGAAATAGGTCCCCAAAGGACACCTTTTGTTATCCCACCACAAGCAGTTGAGACCGCAATGCCGGTAAGACTTTTCGATCGGTTCAGCAAAGAATCCGGAGAAGGTCCGGCTAACCCTATAGTCCCCGACTTTGATGAAATGGCGTAATGGATAAGGCAAAACGAACCTTCCCAAATAACTCAAGATCGTTGCAAATGGTTAGAAGAAAATTTAAGGAAATAGAGATCTGCGACCATCGCTATGGAGTGGACGCTAAAGACTTGAGCCTAGTCCCGCACCTCATACTTTCGCCAAAGTTCAAGACCGGATTTTGAAAAATACAATGGGACCAGCTTGTTCTGAAGTGCACATCACGATGTTACGCGGCGGATGGCGGGATTTGTTAACAACGATCAACCGCTTATTCATTGTTTCGAGGATAGTTTGGTCAGGCGCGACCAAGTGGTACAATCACTCGGTCGTACCGGATCAAGTCATGGAAGGATCTAGCACGTGCCTTCTGAAACAATCACGAACGCGTGGCGATATAGCCCTCGATCGAATCACGCTCCAAAATATGGAGAAAAGCCAAACGAAAGTTTCAGGCGGATGCCCATGGTGGAGGAAGTAGCCACGCAAGTTCACCACCGCTCTTAGAAAAGAGACAACCATGTTTGTTTGTCAATATGTTGAAGGCTCCTTCATTAATCACATGCTTGGAAGTGCCACAAAAGTTTTTCCGATATTGTCTTTGTCGGGAAATGATCGAGAATGCAATCGAAGCGGTAAAATAGAGGTGGAGAAAGTACTAGAAAGAGCGGTCCAAGAAGAGGGAGAGTGATATAAACAACATAGGTAAAGGTTATTCAAAACCTATTACTGTGAGCCAGCCGAGGACTATGACCCCCGATCATCAGAGCCCTTTAGACAGGAGTCCAACACAAGGTAAAATACGGAGAAAATCCAATTTACGCCTATCCCAGTCCCATACAAGGAAATGTACCAGAAATTATTTGACGCACACGTTGTCTCCCCCCATTACTTAAAACCCTTGCAACCCCGTACCCTTAAGTGGTATGATGCTAACGCACGGTCACGAATATCATGCGAGAATCGTGGGGCATTCTATAAAGCACCGCTCTCGCTTTTAAGAAACTAGTGGAAAGACCGATCCGCATTTGAGTTATAGAAGTTGATGACACCTCGGCAAGGGCACCCGCTACCTAATCACGGGTCAACATGATAGGCGAAGATGTGAGGAGAAGAGTAAAAGGATATTTCGATGTGAAAACCCCAATGAAACAGTGCCGAAGGAAATGATAAAAGGGATTGGTTGTGACATGTCCAAGGGAGAACATGAAGAGACACGAAAAGGTCATGAATTTCATAACTCGGAAGACACGACATCCAAAGTTACACCGAGTTCGAATCTTTGATGTGCTACGATGGACAATAAAGAGTTAGAATTCTTTGAAAGCAATGAAGGCCGGAAAGAGGGTAACATCTGCACGTTGGAGGATGAGTTAGAAGCAAAAGCCTCGGAGGCGAGCTATCCTTTAGTCACCATCTCACGATCCAAGGGTGACGGAGTAAAAATCGTGATTCGAAAGCCTACTACTTTTTCATCTGAAGACAACCAAAAGACTCTCGGGGGTTATAATTGCAACGTGACGATTCCTGAAAAGGGAGGTCCATCAACAAAAGAGAGCCAGGAGTATCCAAGGATCGTGATCCGAAAACCGACAACCTTTTCATATAAAGATGACAAGAAGGTCCCCTGGAATTATAACTGCAATGTGACGATTCCTGAGAAGGGAGATTCGCCCAACACTACAAAAGAAAACCAAGAGGAAGGCTCCTACACGCGCAGTGGAAAGCACTACGACTTGTCAAACACAAAGACGGAGCACTCAAGAGGAAAAAACTTGATGGGCGAACAGAAGAAAGAAAAAGGGACCAAGCAAGAGACACATATAAACGAGCCAGTGAAGGAGGAAGAAACTAGGGAATTCTTAAAGTTTTTGAAGCATAGTGAATACGATGTCGTAGAAAGCGATATATAAACGGCTCGCCAGATATATCGGTGCTAGATTTACTATTAAGTTCTGAAGCACACCGTAACGCGCTGATGAAGGTGTTGAATGAAACTTATGTTGCAAATGATATAACAGTTAACAAACTGGATCGCCTGGTTAGCAACATAAGTGCTGATAATTTTATTTTCTTTAACGATGATGAGATTCCTCCGGGAGGTACGGGTTCCATCAAGGCTCTCCACATTACCACGATGCAAGGGATACACATTACCGGGGTACTAGTCGACAATGGACCAAATACTCAACGTCTTACCACTATCGACCTTTGAATCGATTACCGTTGATAATTTCATATGAAGGCCTCGCCACAACATAGTAAGGGCATTCGATGGAACCGAGAGGAAAGTCATGGGAAGGATCAAGTACCTCTCTTAATCGCACTGTGCACATATGAGGTGGACTTTATTGTGATGGACATCCACCGCCTTATAACTACTTGGGGGGGAGACCTTGGATACACTTTCGGCGAGGGCAAAGGTCCTCATCATTGCACCAAAAGTTGAAATTAATCTCAGAGGGCCGTCTAGTAACCATAAATGCTGAAGAGGACATCATCGCAACTGTAACAAACAATGCACCCTATTTAGAAGCCAACGATGAAGCGGTGGCGTTCCTTCCATTCTTTGGAATTTGTCAACGCAACATTCGTCGTAGGGAATAAGGTCCCAGATCATAATTGTCCAAAACCACGAGAATGGGTCTACAATCGATGGTCGGGAATGGAGTATGCGGAGAAAGGACTTGGAAGATACCTCAAGGAGAAATCGAGGTCCCAAGACTAAAAGAAAAGTGAGACTCCTTGGTCTAGGATTCAAGCCAAACGCCAAGCAAAAAGAGAGAGTCGGAAAAAAGCAAGAAAGAAGGAAGGCACGTTTGAGGGAGATGAGATGAAATGGCAACCGATGATAATTCCTCATATTCGTGAGATCTTTATATCGGAGGGTTATCCATCCGGACGAGAAACACAAAATGAAGAAATCGAGCATGTCAACGCTTATATCTGAGGGGAAATTAAGGAAGAAAATCGGAATGGCATCCGCCTCTATGAGTAGGGTAGCGTTCTAAACAATTGATCATGAGGAGATTCCTATAGCCTTTAGAACTTATTCGAGTAATACTGGAACACACTTATTGCTTTAAGTCTAGAAGCAATAAGAACCCTTTGTGAAACATGAATTTGTATAAGCCATCATTATTTTCAATGAAATACATCTCCGCTATCTTTTGAGCAAATTTTCTTTTATGTTCATTTCATTCATTCATTATTCTTTCTTTAAATATTCTTCTAAACATTTCTATTCTTCATTTATCATACCAATAAACATGCCAAGATTCTATGATCCTATGAGCCTTTATTCATTTCCATAACAGGTCTCCAGATATCAATGATTTGAGTAACGCTACCGATGACTCAGAATGTCCTTTTGAGCAAGATATGGGTGCGGAAGATTTTCAGGATTTTGGAGATGACCAAGGCTGTGATTTAGCTCCCGAACTGTTAAGGATGGTAGAACAAGAGGAGAAACAAATCATACCTCACAAAGAATCAGTGGAAATAGTGAATCTAGGAAATGAACAAGAAAAGAAAGAAGTGAAGATTGGAGCCGGTATCACCGCAGAGACAAAGCAAGACCTCATTGAGTTACTCCAAGAATTCAAGGATGTCTTCGCATGGTCATATCAAGACATGCCCGGGCTAAGCACTGATATCGTGGTACACCGTTTGCCCATAAAAGAAGAATACAAGCCGGTCCAACAGAAACTTCGGAGGATGAGGCCGGACGTTTTACTAAAAATAAAAGAAGAGGTCAAGAAGCAGTTTGACGCAGGGTTCTTGCAAGTGGTTAAGTACTCAGAATGGGTAGCCAATATCGTCTCCGTCCCTAAGAAAGATGGGAAAGTACGAATGTGTGTGGACTACAGAGATCTAAACAAGGCTAGCCCGAAGGACAACTTTCCGTTACTTCATATCGACACCTTGGTGGACAATACGGCGGGTTATTCCTTGTTCTCGTTCATGGATGGGTTCTCAGGATACAACCGATAAAGATGCTTCACGAAGACATGAATAAAACCACATTCATAACCATGTGGGAACCTTTTGCTATAAGGTAATGCCATTTGGGTTAAAGAATGCGGGGGCAACATATCAGAGAGCCATGGTGACCCTATTCCATGACATGATGCACAAGAAAATTAAGGTTTACGTCGACGATATGATTGCCAAGTCTCGGACCGAAAAGGAGCATATCCAAGTCTTAAGGAAATTATTTTTGAGGTTGAGGAAAGTCCAATCAAGCTTAACCCGCAAAGTGTACCTTTGGAGCCGTGTCGAGAAACTGCTAGGATTTATAGTCGATGAAAAGGGGATTGAGGTTGACCGGACAAAGTCAAGGCTATACAAGAATTGCCTCCACCTCGTCATAAAAAAAGAAGCTCGAGGTTTCTTAGGAAGATTAAATTACATTGCTCGGTTCATTTCACAACTAATCGAGAAATGTGATCCCATATTCGTCTTCTTAAAAACACAACCTGTGTGTGGGACGAGGAATGTCGGAAGACCTTTGACAAAGTAAAACAAGACATCCAATCCTCCAAGATTGACACCGCCTAATCCGGAGAAGCCTTTAATCCTCTATTTGACGGTGACTTGATAATTCAATGGGATGTGTGCTCGGCCAAGATGATGAGTCGGGAAAGAAAGAAAAAGCAATATACTACCTTAGCAAAAGTTCATCGAGTGTGAAACAAGGTACTCACCGATTGAGAAAATATGTTGTGCCTTGTCCGGACAACTCGAGATCGAGGCGACATGTTGTATCATACTGAATTGGCTCATTTCAAGTGGACCCATCGAAATACCTAATGGAGTCAACTACTCTTAATGGACGGATGGCCCAATGGCAAATTTTACTTTACGAGTTTGACATAGTTTATGTAAACGAAGCGATAAAAGGGAGTGCAATAGCGAATTTTCCGGCTAGTAGAGCTCGCGATTATGAGCCTCGGACTTTGATTTCCTAATGAAGACTTAATGTACGTAGTAACCATCAAGAAGATACCACGAAAGTCGTCCTTGAAACCGAACTTGACGGGGCATCGAACGCTATGGGCAACGAAATTGGGGCAATTTTGGTGTCCCCAAGCGAGATCATTACCCATTTACTCAAATTGGATTTTGATTGTACAAACAATATGGCGAGTATGAAGCTTGTATCATGGGCATCCGTCTTTGCTATTGAGCGTAAAATTAAGGTCTTTGAAGTATCTGAGAGACTCGCGTTGGTAATTTATCAACTTAAAGGAGAATGGGAGACGAGAGATCCCAAATTGGTCGAATACAAAGATTGGTCCAAGAACTAATCAAAGAGTTCGATGACATCACTTTCGATTATTTACCAAGGGACTAAAATCGGATGGTCGATGCTCTAGCCACATTGGCTTCTATGGTACGAGCAAACAACAAGGAGGATATGAGACCTATACAAATGAGCATTTATGAGGCCCCACCCATTGCTACAATGTCGAAGAAGAAGGGAAGATTGGCCCACCATGGTACCACGATATATTGTGGTATGTGAAGAATCGTGAGTACCCTGATCAAGCCACAGAGAATTAAAAAAAGGTGCTGAGGAGATTGGCATGTGATTACGTCTTGGATGGAGAAGTCTTATACAAAAAAGGAAAGATCAAGTCTTTGCTAAGGTGTGTGGGCCTACCGGCTAAGTTAATCTAGAAGAAGTCCACGAAGGTGTCTGTGGAACTCACGCTAATGGTTTCACAATGGCCAGACAAATAATGAGGTTCAGATATTATTGGTCCACCATGGAGGGAGACTGTATCAACTATGCCAAAAAATGTCATAAATGCCAGATTATGGAGACAAGATTCATGTACCTCCGTCACCTTTGCATGTTATGACTTCTCCATGGCCATTTTCCATGTGGGGCATGGACGTCATTGGGCCAATATCTCCGAAGGCATCGAACGGGCATCGATTCATCTTTGTGGTCATCGACTACTTCACGAAATGGGTAGAGGCGCCTCATATGCCAATGTCACTAAATCGTGATTAGCCGAATTTTGAAGAAGGAAATCATTTGACGATATGGAATGCCCGAGAGGATCATATCGACAACGACCGAATTTAAACAATAGCACGATAGCGGGGTTTGTAGCTAATTCAACATCAAACACCACAATTCATCACCGTATCGCCCAAAAATGAATGGGGCGATTAAGCGACCAACAAAAATATCAAAAGATAGTGGGAAAGATGATGAGACTTACAAGGATTGGCATGAAAATTACCGTCAGGCTCTATGCTTATCGAACGTCCGTCCAACCTCTCTTGGGCAACACCTTTCTCATTGGTCTATGGGATGGAGGCGTTCTACCTATCAAGTGGAAATACCTTCTCTTGAGTATTGTCGAGAGTGAAGTTTGGATGAAGTGAATGGATCCGAACGCGATATGATCAGTTGAACTTAATCGAAGAAAAGAGATTGAGGGCTATCCGTCATAGTCGGATGTACCAAAAGCGAATGATGCGGCGCGCACAACAAGAAAAGGCGTCAAGGGAATTCCACGAGGAGACTTAGTTTTGAAAAAGATCCTCCCCATACAAAAGGATTTCAGAGGAAAATGGATGCCAAATTGGGAAGGACCTTATGTGGTGAAAAAGGCTTTCTCTGGAGGGGCACTAATCTTGGCCGAAATGGATGGGAAAAATCTACCCAATCCCATAAATTCAGATTCAGTTAAGAAATATTATGCTTGAAGAGGAGAAAGGCTAAAGTGAAAACCCGAAAAAGGCGCTTTACAAAAAAAAAAACAAAACGGAGAGGCCAAAGTGAAAACCCGTAAATGGCGCTTTGAGACCAAAGGGGCTTTGAGTAGAAAACCCGATAAGGGCGGCTCAAATTAAAAAGGAGGTATGTGACAATCTTTTCCCCCAGAATTGGCAAAGGAGGAACGTTACACCTCGGAACATCTACAGAAAGACCTGCAGTCTCCCAACGTCTTTTCACTCAAATGATCTTGAAAGGATTCGGTGGCGAAGCCCAGTGCGATATCTGGGCACCTACTTTTCTTTTTACCCATTTTTGTACTCAATAATGTTTACTTTTGTTGAATTAATCCAATTCCATTCTTTATAAATTCCATTGTTATTTTAAATCTTTGAGTTGTTTACAATTGAAATAACGACCCATTGACCCATAATGCTTCCATGAAACGAGTCCCGCTTATTACTCGGAAGTTTCTAAACAACAGAGGAACTTAAAACAAGATCATTGTTTAGGAACCACCGCTTAGGGTTGGAAACATTCAAAGAAGAGAAGTCCAAAATTATGACCATTTCTTGATTCGCAGCATAGACATCGACAAGATGTTGCCTCGTGCCATGACCTCGACGAAGAGGCGAGCAATTATAGCCCTAAGATTTTTTTTTAAGGAAAAATAAATCGTTCTCATGACATCCTGCATTCATGCAAATGTCCTCCGTAATATCATTTAGTTAGGAGCATCCGATTTATTACAATCATTGCATCTTAACGAAAGATCATCATTCTCACGACATTCTGCCTTCATGCAAGTGTCATCCATTAGTTAGGAGCATTCGAGTCATTCTGACCATAGCATCCTCACCATTTGGCATAAACACAAAATCGAGTCTACAGGATATGTCCCTAAAGGACGGTGTAGCAACACTATCGAAGATTGTCCTATTACCATCAACCAGTGATGGAATAGGTTGAAGATTGTCCTATTACCATCAACCAGTGATGGAATAGGTTGAAGATTGTCCTATTACCATCAACCAGTGATGGAATAGGTTGAAGATTGTCCTATTACCATCAACCAGTGATGGAATAGGTTGAAGATTGTCCTATTGCCATCAACCAGTGATGGAATAGGTTGAAGATTGTCCTATTGCCACCGACGGTGGAATAGGCCAAAAATTGTAGATCTTGTCACCATAACCAGTGAGTGGGGCAAGATCGAAGGCAAATCATGGCTCACAACCAAGAGGGAACACGATTTAGGCCACCCTCCTATTGCCACCACCAGTGGAATAGGCCAAAATTGTAGATCTTATCGCCTCTAACCAAGAGTGGAGCAAGATCGGCGAATCCTGGCTCTCTAACCAAAGAGAGAACATGATTTTGGCCACCCTCCTATTGCCACCACCAGCGATGGAATAGGCCAACAATTGTAGATCTTGTCGCCTAACCAAAGAAGGGGCAAGATCGAAGCGAATCTTGGCTCCCTAAACCAAGAGGGAACATGATTTAGGCCATCATCCTATGTCCCGACCAGCGAAGGAATAGGTCAAAATTGCAATTCCCTGCCCCTAACCATGAAGGAGCATGGTTAAGCTTTAGTCCTATTGCCTTAACTAGAGGTGGGATAGGTCAAGACCAAAGACCTCATCTCTCCGAGATGCAATGAACAATCTAAAATAAAACAAGTCACACCCCATTGAGTCGCAGCAGACCAAATTGAAGCCACATAGCAAAGGAGTAAATTGAAGTAACAAGATGCTAGATGGGATGAGGCTACATGAAGAAGAAAACACCAAAGAAGTCGGGACTCAAAGAAAGCCGCAAATTTGGTCCTTCTTTATGTCTTTGTCTATTCCTGTTGCGACAATGAGCAAAGAGGCATTGTAGATGGCCCAAATTGCCCGGGCCCAATAATAAAAATTTTTTATTACAAGCCCAAAATACAAGCCCAAAATACAAGCCCAAAAAAACCAACCCAACTCAGAAAACAAAAAAACAGAAAGAAACAAAAAACCCTAGCCTTTCGACCCTCGACCTCGACTTGACCCCCACCAGCCATCCGTCCGTCCTGTCCCCGACGCACTCCACCACCACCTGCAAACAAGACAAGAGAGGACAGCAACAAAAAATAGCAAAAATAAAGGCAAAAACAGCAATATTGTATTTCATTCGGCTATATAAGCCGAGCAAAAAGCAATGTATAGGAGGCTTCGGCTTTTGAAAAAAAAGAAAAATATAGCGTAAAAGGATCCCTTTTCTTTGAACATAAATAGAAAGCGCTTTCTTTTTAAAGCGCAAAACCTCGAGATCCAAACACGAGAGAAAAGAAAACATAAAAGATTCAAAAATCGAAAAACAGAGGCAAAAGGTTTTTTTTTTTCGAAAGTTATCTCTTTTTCAAGAACTTCGCATAATATAAAAATATATAGTTTTAAAAAATAAAAAAATAAAATTTTACCTTCCTACCATTTGTTGGCGGTGGAGAACTCAGGCCACGCTGACGATCAGGCGGTGGCCCTCACCAAAATCGCGCCACCCTGCAGAGAACTCTCCCTTTTTTTTTAAGATCGCAAATGAATGAAAAAAAGGAAAAAAGGGTTTTATAAAGGTTGCTAAGACGTCGTTTAGGGCACGTCTGATGTTAAAGCAGCCCCAAACGACGTTTAAATCGTGACCAGCAGCGACCGATCAAGCTCGGAGGATCCGCGTGTTTTGCCAAAAAATGGGAATTTTATGCGTGGTCCTTCCGCATTTTTGAATTTTTACAATTAGGTCTTTTGCTATTTCGATTTTGCCCCAGAACTTTATGCGATTATAAGTTTAGTCCCCATAAAACGCTGCGTTTAAAGGTTTTGGGTAAATTTGCGCTTCTCATCCTCCATGTTTTCACGCGTATTACAATAGGGTCCTCTTCCTTTTTTTATTATAAATCTCCCAATTTTATTTTTAATCGATTTGGTCCTCCCTTTAATTATCATTGTTATTTAATGTTTTATTGATTATTTATTATTATTATTGTTTTATTATTATTATTATTACTATATTATTATTATTAACATTATTATTATTATTATCATTATTATTATTATTTTATTCCTCTATTATTAATTATTATTATTATTTACTATTATTATTACTTTATTACTAGTATTATTATTATTTTTTATTATTACTCCTATTTATTTTATTATTGTTCATTTATTAATATGCTATTATTTTCATTATTAATGTACTCTTATTATTATATTATTTTATTAATATCTTCACCATTTATGAATTTCGTTTTATATTATTTTATTCATTATTTATTTATTTGTTATCTTATTTATTTATTTGTCATTTCATTTACTTATTATTTATTAGTTTATTGCTCTTTACCCTTTTTAATACTTTAAAGCACTTTATTTATTTATCGTATATTTTTACTTATTATTTATTCATTTGTTGCTCCTTACCCTTTAATACTTTAAGGCACTTTAATTATTTATCATATTTTTTAAAAATTTTATTTATTTATCGTTATTATTATTATTGTCATCCTATTTGTTTCTATGATCTTATTATTGTTATTCTTATTTCATTATTTATTTGCTCATTCGTTTATAAAATTAGATTTATTCATATATTAAGCTTAATTTGTTAGTATCATTACTTTGTCTAATATTAATCAATCAAATTTTCCAAATAAAGATAATGTTCAGATTTGAAAATTCGGGAAGATCGAGCCCTAACTTCTTGGGTTCCGGTTTTTCTCGCTTATTTTAAACAAAGGATATCTCTTTTGAAGTTGCAATTTTAAAACAAAATACTTAATCTCAGAAAATCGAAATGTCGTGCCCTAACTTACTAGACTCGACACTTAGATACTTCGGGATAAGTTTCTTTTCCAAAAATAGAGGCAATCTTCCGTATTTGAAATCTCGGGAAATCGAGCCCTAACTTCTCGGGTTCGATTTCTCATTTGACGAATAACGGAAGATCCTCTCCAAATAAAACCAAGTTTCAAAAGGCGAGCTTAGTTTGGGAGTTTAAAGTATTGTGCCTAACTTATCGGACGTGATGCTTTACCTCTTGAAAATAAGAAAACCTTAGCGTCCTTCCAATTTTAAAAATAAAAAGCATTGTATTTTGAATCCTTTAAAGTTTTCAACAAATAGGACATCAATCAATCGGTTTGGTACCAATTTTGGGCGGTCGAGGTGCTAATCCTTCCTCGCACGTAATCGACCTCCGAATCCGTTTCTCAAAGTTCGTGGACCAAAAAGCAATTTTAGTAAATTAAATGTTTTATTAAAACGAAGGTGATCCGATCACACCAAATAAAGATCGGTGGCGACTCCTTTCCTTTTCTTTTTCAAAATCGAGTCGACCGTGTCGTTTACCGTTTCACCCCAAAAAAAATGGTTACGACACATAGTATGCTTTATTAATATTGGTTGAGTTGGCTATGTTTTAATTATGTTTCGAAAGTGATATATTTTTTTTATGCATGTGATATACTTGGTAGATGCTTGATGATATAGACTTGTAATTTGATTTGGATAAACGGATAAAATGCAAAGTTGATCAAAGGCTAAAGAATAACCACTTCGGTTAGGTAATGTGAATATATGAAATGAGCCTAATTTATTTATATTATGTATGTGAATGCATGATTAAAATTTATGAGTTGATCTTACAGTATATACGTGGTTGAATCATTTGATTAATAATTATATGTATGCATCAAATGTCAAATTATGAAATGATAAGATTATGTTTTATGCATTTAGGTTAATATATATATATATGTTAGATGAGCAATTACTGAATGAGATAAGAAATTTATGTGTAATAAATCAATTTGGACTTTATAAATGTAGTTTAAGCGAATGGAAATGAGTATATTAGTTAATGATATTATTTGTGTTATATAAGTGAATAATTTGATATTAGATGAGATAAATGTCCATTAATGATTTAAAGATGAATGTTCGGTGAATAATAGATATATTCATTACATGATATAAGGCCATATATCTATTCGGCCATTACATTATACATGACTATATGAGTAGTGACTTGCTTATTGAATGCAATTAGATATCTAGTAATGAGAATGAAAATATGCACGATATGCATGCTGTTGTATTGACATTAGATGGTCTATTCATTTTATTCACGATGGTTTGAAGTGTTATGAAATTTGCCAATTATTAATTCTGATTTAATGAAATGACTTGTGTTTGGTTTAGTAATGCCCGTAACCCTAATCTGACGACGGATACGGGTTAGGGGTGTTACAATATATGAAAATTGAATCAAAATAAAATTTCATATATAAAATTATACAAAATCAAAATTCATGTATGACATTACACATTGAATCAAAGTTTAGATATAATTTTGATTTTTATCCCTTTTATCTCAACTCAAAACCATAAAGTTATCGTCTTACAAGAATGAAAACCCAAGATAATTAAGTGACTTAACCATAGTTAGATAATTTAAAAAGAAACATAGGTATAAAAGTATATAAATATATTCATTGTCTTTAAACAATCGTTCAGATTTTAGTTCGGTTTTTAAATTTCAAAACATTCTAGTTGAGTCTTAAAGTACCAATATTGTAACAATCAAGTCTTTCCATCACCCTAACCATCAATTTAGACATTAAACGTTAGATCGAATATAAAATTTATAATTCTATTTTCCAAGCTATCCATACAAAACATATATTTTCAATTTAATTGACATGTTTCAAATATGTTCCACATTATATTTGATTGACGTGGAAGATACAAGCCTCATATAAGAATCATATTGTAATTAAAATTATCATTATATCTAGGCTTAAATGCCAGAAAGCTCTCGAAAAATAATTAAAAAGTCAATTAAGTCTCTAAACGAAAATTGCAATCAATTGAGCCTCTAATCAAGAGTTAGTAATCAATTGAGCCCTTGAAATATCATTTTTCATTGAAGTCCTTAACAAATCGATAAGTGATATTATGGTAGCTAACATGGCAACTGAAGTTGAAAATTGATGACATTGAGGGCTTAATTGAAGTGCTGTCAAGTTTCCATGTAAGTTGCCATGTCATCACTTTACAACTTGTTAGGGGCTTCGATGAAAACCTATATTTTAGAAGCTCAATTGATTGCTAACTTTAGATTAGTGGCAGAATGTTATTAGGTGCTCAATTGACCTTTTTAATTATTTTAAGAGAGCTTTTTTTTGCCATTTCAGTGTGGTGGTCAATTCTATGTCGATACTGCTCATATTGACCGGAATGCTATTTTCTGATAGTAAATCAGGATGATAATCCTTAAATTCCCTCGTTTTACCCACTTACATAAAATAATCACTTTCACTCACTTACATAAAATATATAGGAAAGTTGAGGGAAGAGAAGAAAGAAGTTTAACATGAAACTAGTAATAAATTAGTAATGTTTAAGATGAGATTTTAGTGTAGTAGGATTTTGTAAGATCATTTTAAATTAACTATTTGTTTAAAAAATAAAATGAGAAGATTATAGCGGTTGATTAAGTTACATAAAAAGTTTACAAATTGAATTGGTGACCTCGAATCTATTAAATCAATTACCCAATACATTATTTTTCTCTAGAAATCAATTTATTTCCTCCTTTAATATTGAAACAGGTTAAATTAATTAAAATGTAAATTCATATTTTCAATATAAATCTTATATGGCATGATCATGATAAATTGATTTTTTTTATTTCAACCGTTAATTTAAAATAATCCCAGGAGATATTTAAATATATATCGCCCAACATAGGAATAAATTTTATTACCATATATCAACCTTAAATGGGAATTAAAATATTTTTTATTTAAATAACAATTATGTCTATTCACATAATCTAATTATTTTTAAAATAATATATTATGGTCCATAAAAAGTAATTTATAATGGTAGTCGTAATATATTTTCGGAGTTTAAATCCGAGTTTTCTCGATCCACTTGGTAGCTAGCTTAGAGAGTGCGATGGTGGAACACCCATCTTCACTAAGCACCATAGCCTATGCTTCTTTCAAATCCTTCATTCTCCTTCGAACAATTTTCCCTTCTTCACCTTTCATTAAACCCTTAATGGTCTTAGCGATCTCGTCGCCGGAAATCAACCCATTTTCATCGGGTTTTGGCCTCAATGCGACGTTGATATCTTCTGTTAACATGACGGCGTTCATTTTCTGTTCGGCGTAAAGCGGCCACGCGATCAGCGGTACCCCATTGACAACGCTTTCGAGCGTCGAATTCCACCCGCAATGGGTCAAAAACCCGCCAGTTGAACGGTGGCTAAGCACACGAGCTTGCGGCGCCCACGACGGCACCACCAGGCCACGGCCTTTCGTCCTCTCGAGGAACCCTTTGGGTAAAAAATCGAAAGGGTTGTTTTGGCTTTGCACGGTGAAGTAATTGGCGTTAGCCGCCTTGTCGTTTGGGCTTCTCACCACCCACAAAAATCGTTGCTCACTGAGTTCCAACTAGAGTGAGCATGGGTCACTACTACTACTACCAAGGCCCACCGAAAAATAGGAGGGTTCGGGTAAAAATATAGACCAAAAATGGGCTTGATGAAAATGAGGCCGTTAAAAAATGGGCGGGCCTCGTAAGAATTTCTTGGCAGGCCAGCCCATTACCACCAAAATCATTAAAGGCAAAAAAATATTTTTAAATATTATTTTCTTATTGTTTTCTCTTTATTTTGCTACCATTTTACTATTATGTTTCTATTATTTTGTTGTTATTGTTTAGATATTATATAAAACTTATTTTATTGTTAATTTTGTTATTATTTTAAAGACATTTGTTAATTTTGTTATTATTTTAGAGGCATTTCTTTGTTAAGTTGCATCTATTTTAGTGTTATTTAAGTCTACATATTTTTTAAAATTTATTTTCAATTTGTTGAAAAATATTTATTTTGATTTTTTAATATTTTTGATGTATTATATATATTTAAAATTATATAAAATAATATAAAATTAATCTGGTAGGGCAGGTAGGCTGAGTTTTAGTATTTTTATATGGGCCGGGCTTGGGCAAAATTTTAGGCCCATTTTTTGGGCCCGGCCCGGCCCGAGCCCAATGAATGGGCCTAAATTTTTAGTTGAGCCCGACCCGAACTCGACCCGACCCGGCCCATGCTCACCTCTAGTTCCAACCCCCGAGCCAACTCGTTTAACTGGTTCGACGATAAGGTTCCGCTGCTACCAAACGAGACGAATAAAACCGACCCGTCCGGCTGATCGTCGAGCCACTTCAAACAATCCGAACCCGACCCGTCACCCATGTTAACAAGTGGACCAAGCCGGTTTATCCGGTTCAGTCCGGTCTAACAAAGCTTTAATGGCTCCTCTTTCCATGTCCATGAAACTGTTCAATATAATCCCATCAGCCAACCTATAACTCTTCGCATGTTGAAGAACCAATTTATAAGCTTCGTTTTTCCGGTCTTGAACCGGGTCCAACAAGTCTTTCCCCGTTTACCGGTATACACCCAGGTATCCTCACCGGTTCAGGTAAATCCCTATACTCACACGAAACCGTCCGGTCAAGCTGCGGCAAATAAAGAAACAAAGACAAAAGCATAGCCGTAGACGGAAAATATATGTACGGCGAGACGTTAAATTCTTTAGCGACGTCGAACACGTCGGTCCCGAAAAGATCAACCACCAACGCCACCAGTTTTTTCGTCGAAACCAACGACGCCATGGTGTTTTTGAAGGAGGGAAGGGAGCGAAGCATCGTTAGACAGACCAAAGTCTCCATTTTTGCACCTTCGGGGAGGTCGGTGAAATCAACGGGAGGGAGAAAAACGTAATTAATGGAGGTCGGAAGGGAACTTAACGCCGATTTTTGAAGTGTAATAGAAGAACCGTCGGTGGGGATAATGAAGGTGATGGTGAAGCTGTGGTGGTGAACGAGTCGTTTAGAGAACTCAATGAGTGGGATTAGGTGACCCATACGAGGACTCGGATGAATGATGATATGGGGTGTTTGAGTTGCCCATGGCGGTGAAATTGATCAAAAATGTATTAAATGTGTTACTGTTTTAGACGTACTTCTTTTTTTGCTGGTTTAGAAGATATTTGGTGAAGCAGGAAGGAAGTAGCTAAAGGTTTATATCGAAGAAAGAGATTAGGACTTGTTTGGGCTTTGGAGTGAATTTCAAATTTGAGATTTATTATTATTTTATTATAATTCTAAAATAGAAATTCTACCAACCAGACGTTCACACAGTAAAGGTTTTATTTCAACCGATAATTGTTTAGGATAATGAAAAAAGTCATCACATCGATACATAGGGGATGAATCAAATTTCTTTTAGTGTTTTCTTTTACTTTTATAATGATTTATTTAATTAAATCAAATAAGTTAATTCGTAAACTATCAAATCAATTTCTTAACTAATTCGATCATAAGTCTAGTTTTAAAATCTTAATTTTAGTTATATAATCAATTTTACTTTAAATTATTTTGATTTTTAACTTGATTGTGTTATAATTATTTAATTCTATATTTTATTTTAATTTTAATCTATTTATGTCGTAATAATTGAATTTTATATTTCTATTTTTCTTTTAACAATAAACTGATGTTTTATTGTAAAGAAACGTAGGTTATAATTCTCGTACTCCACAAATCAATCTTTTCTTCTGCCTCAATCTAATTGGTCGAATGAACGGTGCCTTGAAAATAACAATATAAAAACAAAACAATTGGAGATAAGCCAAACCTAAAAACAGAACAAAATTTCAAAAAAAAAAAAAACAATAAACAAAACAATAAACAAACTTCGTGGTTATTTAAACAAGTATTTGTAATTAATACTTTGATTATTTTTTATTTAGAGTATTAATGCATTTTTATCAAACTTAATCAAGTTAACAAGTTGATTATTTTGTTGTTGTGTGACATGATATATAATTAATAGAAAATAAATAAATTAAATTCATAAATTTTGATATAGATCTTAAATCTAAAATTTAAAAAAAATAGCCAATAAGACATATACTCAAATAATAAAATTGGAGTTTTGAAAATTTTGAGGTAATAAATTTAAGATAAATGACTAATATATACTAATTTTTAAAAAAAATTACGGAAATAGGCCAAAAATTTAATTATTTACGGAAAAAGGGTCATTTCAAAATACGTTCCACGTTTTCGATTACATCAAGAAAACGCTTTCTTGAGGGAGCGCTTTGTTGATGTGGCAAAACGCGCCCTTTTTTAAAAAAATTATTCTCAAATTTTTAAAATTTACGAGGGTTCAAAATGACAACACTATTTTTTAAGGTGTTATGCAACAGAAAACACGTCCATGAGAAACTAACAACATGAATGTGGGCCTATTTTTTGATTTAATGAAATGGCATCACATCAGAAATGTTAAAAACGCATTTTGGAACCCTGAAATGTAAGGAAATGTTAAGTTCAAAGAGGAAAGTTTTTGGAAACTTGAGGGTAGAGGAATTTGCTTGGTAAAGTGGCTAGGAGGCACCACTTAAGGCCCGTAAGGCACCTACATATGCAATTGGACTTGTTCTTAATAATTTTAAGTGAAGAGATAAAGAGAAAAGCTACAAGGATGCGTTTTAGCTTTCAACTCTTCTCTCTCAGAAAATTAATAGCAAACTCTCTCCTTTCTCTCTTATTTTGCCATATTTTTTCCATAAAAATTATTCTCGAATTTTTAAAAAACTTCACGAGAATAAATTTTATAAAGGTTCAAAATGACAACACTATTTTTTAAGGTGTTATCAATTAATAAGGAAATATAACTTATAAAGCCAAAACTAACTTTGTGAAATCTTTATATAAACTCAAATCCTACTAGGATCTCATTTCCTTGAGATTTTCGGATTTCTGGATTTAAGTGAACCGCTAAGTGTATCGAATGAAAATTTAATATGATGTTTATAAGAGATGTGAGATATGAGATATATCCGAATGTGGTGACCTAAGACCACGAATTTGATAAGAGGCTCGATATATAGACTCATGATTAAGTAAATTTATTTTAAAACAAAGCCTAAACGCTTTGTCACCTAAAGTAAAGGACAATAATGAAATAAACTTGTTTTCAAATCAAGCCCAACCCAAAACAATCTTTCTTTCAAAACACACAAGTTTTTCCTAAGTAACAAAAGAATTTGAAGCTTTTGAGTTTGGGGTGTTTCAAATGTGAGATTGAGATATGAGATATGTCTATGAACAATGTGGGATTCCTTCCTCTTTTAACTAACAACATGAGATTAAAGGTTACACTATAAATCTCTAGTTGGTAATATATTTCAATCTGAACAATTGCTACATGCCCTCATTTTTGCTTTTATTTTATCGTGGTTTAAAGCAGTAACACAAACAATTTCTCACTCCATCCTCTTCTATCAATTTCCCAAGCTGAAAAGATTTCCAAGCAAGGCGATATACTAAAAGCTTAGAAATGTGAAATCTTTGGCTAAAGTGAGAGAAGATGACCAGTTTTCCCCTTCTTTAATATTTCAGTTTTTTCTTTGTGACTAAAATTGATAAGCACAAAATTAAAAATATTTCCTAGTATAAACACACCATCTTGAATGTTTTTTATATTATTGATTTTGTAGTTTTAAATATATTTTTATTATGATAAAGATTTATCACATTTTTAAGTAAAAATTATATTTTTATTAAAATGTTTGTTTAATTAAATTTATAAAATGAATTTAAATTTTGTCAATAAAAACTTTATTGAATGAATTAATATCATAATACATAAAAACTTATAAATTAGAATTTAGATTTTGTCAAAAAAACTTTATTAAATGAATTAATATCATAATACATAAAAGCAGCTTAAAAATCTTATATTTAAAGTATTATTTTTATTAACAACATAAGAATTACATTATTTTAGTTTTAAATATCATATGTTATATAATATATAGTACACTTATATAATATAAGCTAATATATTATATTATGTATATATTATCTATGAATTAATATAGTTATATTTATTATTAAAAATATAAAATGATGAGTAGGGGTATTAATTTACAATATGTCAAAATTCTTGTCCTATAAAAATACTTTAAAATTATTAAGAATTATTTTTCATTATAATATTTTGAATATCAAATTAATTGATATATTTTAATTATGCTTACTAATTAATATTTTAAATAATGTTACTTTGCATCAGTTACTTTGCATTTCATCTCATGTTGTTAGTTAAAAGAGAAAGGAATCCCACATTGTTTAGGAACAAGCTGTAAAACTGTTTATGAGTCTATATATAGACATATCTCATATTTCACATTACTCAAGAAAACAAGGGAAATGAGACTTTGGGTCTATATAAAGATTTCCTTTGTAAGTTATATTTCCATATTAATTGATGACACTTTAAAAAAAAGATGTTGTCACTTTGAGCCTTTATAAATGTTTATTCTCGTAAATTTTTAAAAAATTTGAGAATTTTTTTTTCAAAAAACATGGGCTAAAATGCGTTCTTGGTGGAGCGTTTTTGCCACATTAGCAAAGCGTATAATGATCAATTTGACCCTAATCGAATAAAGGGTTTGGGACCACGAATTCGAGTCCTAGAAATATTTAATATTATATTTTGTGTTTATTATATGTGAATTAATGTGTGTAAAAGTCTCAGAGAAAAATTTTATTGTTTGTGTGTTTAATATAGAAAAAGGACTTAATCGCATAAAAAGTAAAAGTTGCAAACTATAGTGAAATGTGCTAAATTGATTATGGCTTTTTAATATGGAGTATCAAAAGGGAAATTAACCCATTTTTATGTGTAGTGGGCGGCATATACCAAGAATAACCTTAGTATTAATTGTTTATATATTAAAGTAAAAAGGTTAATTTAGTAATCCAACAATTACATAATATATGTTTATCAAAACACAAAAAATAAACATGTTTTCTCCATCTTTCTCTTGACCGAATATTGAAGAAAGAAAAGGAGCTAAGTTCTTTGATTTTCGGTTATTTTCAAGCCAAATTCAAGGTAAGTCTTTAGTCGGTTCTTAAAATTTTTACGTTTTGAGATCGTTGCTTTGAACCGTGAATCGACCCATGTTAGAATTTTTAAAAATAAGCATGCTTGATGTTCGGCCATTGACATGTTCTTGTGGTTTTGATGTTTGATGTTTTAAATTAAAGATATGTTTAAGATTAATATAATTGGTATTGGAAATTTTGGTGTATTTAAGTATTTAGGGCTAATTTGTAAAAATAAATTTTTAGAGGGGCTTATTTTTAAAATAAATGAAAGAAATGGACTTATGGGGTCCTTGTGAATATTCGGTCCTTGAGTGTTGTAATGGAATTTTGTTTATTTTGTGTTTTGTGCTAATGGTACCAAATTGCAAAATGTGAAATAGTAGGGTAAAATGGTAAATTGCATATCTATGTGTTTTGGGACTAAATTGAATTTAAATATACTTGAATGAGCTGAATTTAATGTGTTTTAGATCAATAGCAAAGAAAAAAATTGGATCTGGAAAGACGAAAGTTCTCGAATAATGGGTCTAAGTTGTCCGTCGACAATGAGGTAAGTTCTTAAGTTAAAGTTCATTAAAGAAATAATTATGAAAAGGTGAAATGAAATTAATTAATTAAATTGAGTAAGATATGGGTGTTAGCCGAATGTGTATGTTTTACATTGGGATGATTATGTTTGCAAGATAATATGAATTAGTATATTTGGTTTGACAAGTGAATTGGTTTTGTGAATATGAATTGATAGTGGTTTATGTGTTAAGAAATGTAAGTTGATGAATTGATTTGATAAGCGATTCGGGCTTATTGCCTAGCAGTGCCTCGTGGCGTGACATATTCGGGCTTTGTGCCTAGTCTTGGTGACATATTCCGCTTTGTGCTACTAGCAGCTTAGGCATATTATTCGAAGCTTCGTGCCTAGCGAGCTTAGTCTTAGCCGTGACATATTCGGCTTTGTGCGTAGCAGGCCTTGTGCGGTGACATATTCGGCTTCGTGCCTAGCGGTGCTTAGTGCAGTGATATATTCGGCTTTGTGCCTAGCGTGCTTGATGCCGGTGATGTGTTTTAAATGAAGAAACCTTAAATTACTCAAGGTGAAACGCAGTTAATGTATCAAGTAAACGCTTGAGTAAATGTAAGTCCCTTTTTCATTTACCGAGAGCAAGGTAAGTTATGTCTAATATTAACTGAATTTGAATGATACGGTAGAAATGGTATAATGTGAAATTGAACTTATGATCAAAAAGTATGAGTAGTATGTGATTGAAATTGAGATTGAATATAATATTTTGGTAGACTTGATTATGAATAGAAATGTTCATTGAAATATGACTTTGAGTAGGATAATATGGACGATGTGAATGGTGGATGTATATGATTTGAAATAATGTGATTAATGTAATACATATACCTTGTGTTTTGATATAATATAAGTTTAAGGTAAACAAGTGAAATAATTAGGTTAATGAAGTATGGTATTCGCTTTACATAAATTCGTGTATTGAAATGTTTATTTTACATTGTTAATGGTAACTATTATATGTATTGGTGTTTGGACATTTTATTACCATTAACTTAAAACTTACTAAGCTAGTGTGCTTACATTATATATATTGGTCTTTCTGTTTTATAGATCGTAGACTCAGCTAAGGACTCAGAGGATCGTCAAGAAAGTCAACCACACTATCACCCCTTTTTGGTACATAATCTTAGTTTTAAATTGAAGGCATGTATAGGTTAGACTAAGGTTTAGACTAAGAACATTCGGTTTTGTATATATGTATAGCCTTGCGAAAATGGCTATTTCTTTTGGTCAAGTTTAATTCCTATGCTCTTGATATAATGGTTTTATTATCATATTAATGGATGTGAAGTTCGGTCATGGTTTAATCATGAATGGAAAGTGGTCATATGATATACATGTTGTGGTGTGTGGTAATATGTTTTAACAAGGAAGATAATGACGGATGTCTAATGAGTTATAATATCTAGTATACTAAATAAGTAATATGCCTATTATATATAGATGTGTTGCGTTTGGGATAAGCATGACATATTGATGTATTTTGCATTTGTTTTGATTTGGGTATGGTCTATTATATGCGAAATGAGGTTGATGTGTATATGTTTGGAATATGATCTTGGTTTAGGTGATTTATGTGTTTCTTGTTAATTTGATTTATTAGTGATAGTTGAGCTAAGCCATGTGTTCATTATTAATGAAAAAGAAAAATATAGGTTTGAGGTATTTAGGAAGAATTATGGTGCTATGCTTGAATGATTTCAACTATGTGAAAATTTTAGTTATGAAATAAAGTATAAATATTAAAAGTAGCTATAAAGATTCTTTGCTATTAGTAAGAAATGAATATGTTCATAATTGTTAAGTGCAAAACCAAAGGGTAAGCGAAATGGTATGGTTATTTCAATGTGATAAATTAGGAAGTTCAAGTATCTTGTGTATATGTATGTTCGAATTGAGTATATATATATTGTAAGATTAATTGTATGCAATCATAAATGTAACTTTTGATTTATAGGGTAAGGTACGCTTTTATATATATACATATACATCAATAGTACATTCGGTCATATGGTAATAATGCTATGTTTGTATGTGCATTTGATTTTTTAAAATAGTAATAAAGATAAATAGTTCGGTTGTTTTAATAGGTACTTGTATTGTAGTAAAATGAATGGAAATAGTTTATATTAATTGAAACTTGATTTATGTCCGATATAGGTATGAAATGATATAAGTTGGGTTATGCTTTAATTGTATATATATACTATGAATGTTTAAGTTATATGGTTCGAATATTTCTATATATTAAGTACCTGTAATAAATCTTGTTGTACGTTATTTAATTAAATGGATTGAAATGTTATATGAAATAGAAAAGATCGCACTGTTTGTGCCTGAATTCTAATGAAAGTTTATATGGAATTGAGTTTAGTTTGGTAATACCTCGTAACCCTAATTCGGCGATGGATACGAGTTAGGGGTGTTACATTTTATTGGTATCAGAGCTACGGTTTAGTCGATTCTAGGACTACCGTAGTGAGTAAGAGTCTAGCTATACATGCCTTTAAATTGTATATATGATAGTGTGGTGACTTCTGACAATTTCAATTGTATTTTATATAGTAAATGGATTCTGATCTCGATAGAGCCGTAGCTGATGATGTGGAGAGCGTTGCGCCTAGTCTCACACGTAGATCAGCGCCATTAGACTCTCGACCAGTTTTGGGTAGCCATGAGGGGGAGGCTAAACAAGCCTTCTATCAGATGATGAACAAATGGTTTACCCAGTTTATTCAGACTAATCCGGTTGTACAACAACCTCTACCCCCGAATAATCTAACTCCAGTACCTTCAGCACCCCGATGATAGATCCGATGAGATCTAGCAGGCCTCCTATTGATAAAATCAGGAAATATGGGGCCGAGGAATTCAAGGCCAATGATAATGATGATGTAGAGTGAGCCAAGATGTGGCTTGATAACACTATTCGGGTACTCGATGAGTTATCTTGTACTCGGAAGAATGCCTAAAGTGTGCTATATCTCTACTTGAGACACCGCCTATCACCGGTGGAACACACTGGTATCCGTAGTTTGAAAGAAAAGTAACTTGGGACTTCTTCTAAATTGAGTTCCAGAAGAAATATATCATCAAAGATTCATCGATCGAAGCGGAAAGAATTTTGGAATTAAAATAGGTTGCATGATCGTGACAAAATATGAACGGAAGTTTGTCGATTGAGCCGTTATGCTCGAGAGTGTATATCTACCGCCATTATGTATAAAAGATTTGAAGATGGCTGAATGAAGACATAAAGTTACTTGTTGGCGTTCTTGAAATCAAAGAGTTTGTGACATTAGTCGAACGAGCTTGTAAAGCCGAAGAGCTCGGAAAGGAGAAAAGAAAAGCTGAAGTAGAAGCTAGAGACACTCGAAAAAGATCATCGAGTAAAATTTTCCATTCTGTGCATAAGAAGTTCAGAGATGACCCCAGTCGACATAAAGCTACTTCAGACTTGCCTAGGTGATCGACCTCCAGTGAGTTCCTGAGCCACTTCGATAGCTAGAGTCGGTAATGTTCCACAGAACCAGGCCGAGTGTAAACATTATGGGAAATGACATCCTGGGAGTTGTAGAATTCGTGATCGGTTCTGCTTTAAATGTGGATCGTTGGATCATTTTATTCGAGAGTGCCCGATGTTAGCCAAGCAAAATGCAACTCAGAACACTAGACCGAAGCGATGCGCCAAGACGGGTAGACCACTCAAACATTCAAGCAATGTAGGTGGCGATCGAGAGGGACGAAGGACACCACAATACGATCGAGGCTAGAGCTCCACTAGAGCTTATGCTACACAAGCCGAGAGGATGCTTCCTCCCGATGTCATTACTGGTACTTTCACCCTTTATGATACTACGTGATTGCATTGATTGATCCCGTTCAACTCATTCATATGTGTATGAAATCTAATATTCGGTAAGACTCGCCATTGAGTCTCTTGAGTTGTGATTCGTGTGTCCAACCCTTTGGGTAGGTGTGTACTTGTTAATAAAGTGTGTAGAGGTTGCCCGTTGATGATTCGAGATTCTTGCTTCCCAGCCGATTTAATGTTGTTGCCCTTCGATGAGTTCGATATAATTTTGGGAATGGACTAGTTAACTTCACATGATGTAGTGGTGAATTGCAAAAGAAAGCTTATTGATTTAAGATGTCAGAACGGTGAGATCATCAGAATTGAATCCAGTGATTTAAGTGGGTTTCCTACAGGAATATCCTCGATGTTGGCCCGAAAGTTTGTGAGAAAAGGGTGCAAAGCTTATTTGGCCTATGTCTTTGGATGATAAAGTGTCTGAAAAGCATATTGAATCTGTACCGGTTATATGTGAATGCCGGATGTGTTTCAAAGAACTACCGGTTTACCACCAAGACGAGAGATTGAGTTCGGCATTGAATTAGCATGGAATGACTCGATCTCGATCGCTCCATATCGGATGGCACCTACTGAGTTGAAAGAGTTGAAAGCACAGTTGCAAGAGTTAACAGATAGGGGCTTTGCACGATCGAGTTTCTCTCCTTGGGGTGCACCTATTCTTTTTGTGAAGAAGAAAGATGGAACGATGCGGATGTGTATTGATTATCGGCAACTAAATAAGGTAACTATAAAGAATAAGTACTCGTTACCTCGGATTGATGATTTGTTTGATCAGTTGAAAGGGGCTTCAGTATTTTTGAAGATAGATTTGAGATCGAGTTATTATCGATTCTGAGTCGAGATACGAGATGTACCAAAGACTGCATTCCGGATGAGGTACGGACATTTTGAGTTTCTGGTTATGCCTTTTGGACTCACTAATGCACCTGCTGTTTTTATGGATCTAATGAATTGGGTCTTCAAATAGTTTTTGGATCGGTTTGTAGTAGTGTTTATTGATGATATACTAATCTACTCCAAAGATGAAACCGAGCATGCCGAGCATTTGAGATTAGTGCTACAAACTTTGCGAGATCAATAGTTGTATGCAAAGTTTAGTAAGTGTGAGTTCTGGATGAATGAAGTCAGCTTCTTGGGTCATGTTGTTTCAGCATCAGGTATTCGGGTGGATCCAAACAAAATAGCAGCTATACTCGATTGGAAACCACCAAAGAATGTTTTCGAGATTCGAAGCTTTCTAGGCCTTGCGGGATACTACAGAAGGTTTGTAAAAGGTTTTTCTGAGATAGCTACACCTTTAACAAGGCTACTAAAGAAAGATGTCAAGTTTGAGTGGTTGGAAAAGTGTCAGAAAAGTTTCGAACAGCTGAAAGCTCTTTTGACCAAAGCTCTAGTGTTAACTCAGCCTAAATCGGGTAAAGAATTTGTAGTTTTTAGTGATGCTTCTTTGAATGGGTTGGGTTGCGTTTTGATGCAGGAAGGCAAAGTTATAGCCTACGCTTCGAGATAATTGAAGTCGCACGAAAGAAATTATCCGACTCACGATCTGGAATTAGCACCCATTATTTTTGCATTGAAAATTTGGCGTCATTACTTATTCGGCGAGAAATGTCACGTTTATTCGGATCATAAAAGTCTAAAGTATTTGATGACTCAGAAAGATTTAAACTTGAGACAACACAGATGGTTAGAATTGTTGAAAGACTATGAGTTGGTGATTGACTACCATCCAGGAAAAGCCAATGTTGTTGCAGATGCGTTAAGTCAAAAATCATTATTTGCTCTTCGTGCGATGAATGCACGATGGTTATGTCTAGTGATGGTTCGATCATAGCCGAAGTTACAAGCAAGACCGATGTTTATTCAAAAATTTGTGATGCACAAAAGTTGACAAAGATTTGATTGCTAGACGAATTTAGTGCGAAAAGATACTGAATCGAGTTTCAAATTGATGCAAATGATCGTATGAACTTTAAAAGTCGAATATGTGTTCAAGAACTGGAGTTGATTCGATGATTCGAGTGAGGCTCATAGTAGTCGATTATCGATACATCCGGTAGCACAAAATGTATAATGATTTGAAACAGTTTTGTTGGTGGCATGAAACGGGATATATCTGAATTTGTGTTAAAGTGCTTAATTTGTCAGCAAGTAAAAGCCGAGCATCAAGTGCCTTTTGGGTTGGTTCAGCCGATCATGATACCTGAATGGAAATAGGATAAAATCACTATGGATTTTGTATCTGGTTTGCCTGACACCGAGCAAGAAAGATGCAGTCTGGGTTATAGTAGATAGACTGACCAAATCAGCTCATTTTGTCGTATGGACTTCTCACTCGATAAACTTATTGAGTTGTATATATCTCAAATCGTGAGATTACATGGTGTGCCGAGTTCTATTATCTCAGATAGAGACCCGAGATTCACATCGCGATTGTGGAAGAAGTTACAGGATGCTTTAGGTACTAAACTTCATCTTAGCACCGCCTTTCACCCAGACAGACAAATAATCTGAGCGAACCATTCAAACACTTGAGGACATGTTGAGATGTTGCATTCTCGAGTTTGAAGGTACGTGGGAAAAGTACTTACCTTTGATTGAATTTGCTTATAATAACAATTTTCAATCAAGTATCAAAATGGCACCCTATGAAGCTCTATATGGCGCAAGTGTCGTGACGCCATTGTCTTCGGACCGAGCTCGGTGAGAACAAGATACAAGGGTTGATTTGATTAAAGAGATCGAATAGAAAGTGGCTATAATCAAAGATAGTTTGAAAGTCGCATCGGATCGTCAAAAGTCTTACGCTAATTTGAAATGTAATGATATAGAATTTCAAGTCGGAGATCGAGTATTCTTGAAAGTATCTCCGTGGAAGAAAGTACTTCATTTTGGTCGGAAGGCAAACCGAGTCCAGATTTATCGGACCGTATAAAATCATCGAACGTATTGGGCTGTTGCTTATAGGTTGAAGTTACCTTCAATTAGAAAAGATACATGATGTATTTCACGTTTCTATGCTCCGTGAGATGAGATCGATCCGTCATATGTGATTTTGCTCTATCTGAGATTGAAATCCGACCTGATATGATGTACGAGGAAGAACCAATTCGTATTCTATCTTGAGAAATGAAAGAATTGAGAAACAAGAGAATTCCATTAGTGAAAGTTTTATGGAATCGGCATGGAGTTGAAGAGGCTACATGGGAGCCTGAAGATTCAATGAGGCAACAATATCCGACTTTGTTTAACGGTAAGATTTTCGGGACGAAAATCCTTAAGGGGAGAGTTGTAATGAGAATCGAATTTGACCCTAATCGAATAGTGGTTTTGGGACCATGAATCCAAGTTTGAAAAATATTTTAATATTATATTTTGTGTTTATTATATGTGAATTAATGTGTAAAAGTCTCAGAGAAAAATTTTATTGTTTGTGTGTTTAATTTAGAAAAAGACTTAATCGCATAAAAAGTAAAAGTTGCAAACTATAGTGAAATGTGCTAAATTGATTATGGCTTTTTAATATGGAGTATCAAAAGGAAATTAACCCATTTTTATGTGTAGTGGGGCATATACCAAGAATAACCTTAGTATTAATTGTTTATATATTAAAGTAAAAGGTTAATTTAGTAATCCAACAATTACATAATATATGTTTATCAAAACACAAAAAATAAACATGTTTTCTCCATCTTTCTCTTGACCGAATATTGAAGAAAGAAAAGGAGCTAAGTTCTTTGATTTTCGGTTACTTTCCAAGCCAAATTCAAGGTAAGTCTTTAGTCGGTTCTTGAAAATTTTTACGCTTTTGAGATCGTTGCTTCGAACCGTAACTGACCCATGTTAGAATTTTTAAAAATAAGCATGCTTGATGTTCAGCCATTGACATGTTCTTGTGGTTTTTGATGTTTGATGTTTTTAAATTAAAGATATGTTTAAGATTAATATAATTGGTATTGGAAATTTCGGTGAATTTAAGTATTTAGGGCTAATTTATAAAAATAAATTTTAGAGGGCTTATTTGCAAAATAAATGAAAGAAATGGACTTATAGGGTCCTTGTGAATATTCGACCCTTGAGTGTTGTAATGGAATTTTGTTTATTTTGTGTTTTGTGCTAATGGGACCAAATTGCAAAAATGTGAAATAGTAGGGGTAAAATGGTAAATTGCATATCTATGTGTTTTGGGACTAAATTGAATTGAAATATACTTGAATGAGCTGAATTTAATGTGTTTTAGATCAAGAGCAAAGAAAAACAGAATTGGATCGGGGAAAGACGAAAGTTCTCGAATAAATGGCCTAAATTGTCCGTCGACGATGAGGTAAGTTCTTAAGTTAAAGTTCATTAAAGAAATAATTATGAAAGGGTGAAATGAAATTAATTAATTAAATTGAGTAAGATATGGGTGTTAGCCGAATGTGTATGTTTTACATTGGGATGATTATGTTTGCAAGATAATATGAATTAGTATATTTGGTTTGACAAGTGAATTGGTTTTTGTGAATATGAATTGATAGTGGTTTATGTGTTAAGAAATGTAAGTTGATGAATTGATTTGATAAACAGTTCGGGCTTATTGCCTAGCAGGCCTCGTGCCGGTGACATATTCGGGCTTTGTGCCTAGCAGGCTTAGTGCCGGTGACATATTCGGGCTTCGTGCCTAGCAGGCTTAGTGCCGGTGACATATTCGGGCTTTGTGCCTAGCAGGCCTTGTGCCGGTGACATATTCGGGCTTCGTGCCTAGCAGGCTTAGTGCCGGTGATATATTCGGGCTTCGTGCCTAGCAGGCTTGATGCCGGTGATGCGTTTTAAATGAAGAAACCTTAAATTACTCAAGGTGAAACGCAGTTAATGTATCAAGTAAACGCTCGAGTAAACGTAAGTCCCTTTTTCATTTACCGAGAGCAAGGTAAGTTATGTCTAATATTAACTGAATTTGAATGATACGGTAGAAATGGTATAATGTGAAATTGAACTTATGATCAAAAAGCATGAGTAGTATGTGATTGAAATTGAGATTGAATATAATATTTTGGTGGACTTGATTATGAATAGAAATGTTCATTGAAATATGACTTTGATAGGATAATATAGACGATGTGAATGGTGGATGTATATGATTTAAAATAATGTGATTAATGTAATACATATACCTTGTGTTTTGATATAATATAAGTTTAAGGTAAACAAGTGAAATAATTAGGTTAATGAACTATGGTATTCTTTACATAAATTGTGTATTGAAATGTTTATTTTACATTGTTAATGGTAACTATTATATGTATTGGTGTTTGGACATTGTATTACCATTAACTTAAAACTTACTAAGCTAGTGTGCTTACTTTATATATATTGGTCTTTCTGCTTTATAGATCGAGACTCAAGAAAGGACTCGGAGGATCGTCAAGAAAGTCAACCACACTATCACTCCTTTTGGTACATAATCTTAGTTTTAAATCGAAGGCATGTATAGGTTAAACTAAGGTTTAGACTAAGAACATTCGGTTTTGTATATATGTATAGCCTTGCGAAAATGGCTATTTCTTTGGTCAAGTTTAATTCCTATGCTCTTGATATAATGGTTTTATTATCATATTAATGGATGTGAAGTTTGGTCATGGTTTAAACATGAATGGAAAGTGGTCATATGATATACATGTTGTGGTGTGTGGTAACATGTTTTAACAAGGAAGATAATGACGGATGTCTAATGAGTTATAATATCTAGTATACTAAATAAGTAATATGCCTATTATATATAGATGTGTTGCGTTTGGGATAAGCATGACATATTGATGTATTTTGCATTTGTTTTGATTTGGGTATGGTCTATTATATGCGAAATGAGGTTGATGTGTATATGTTTGGAATATGATCTTGGTTTAGGTGATTTATGTGTTGCTTGTTAATTTGATTTATTAGTGATAGTTGAGCTAAGCCATGTGTTCATTATTAATGAAAAAGAAAAATATAGGTTTGAGGTATTTAGGAAGAATTATGGTGCTATGCTTGAATGATTTCAACTATGTGAAAATTTTAGTTATGAAATAAAGTATAAATATTAAAAGTAGCTATAAAGATTCGGTTGCTATTAGTAAGAAATGAATATGTTCATAATTGTTAAGTGCAAAACCAAAGGGTAAGCGAAATGGTATGGTTATTTCAATGTGATAAATTAGGAAGTTCAAGTATGTTCAATTGTGTATATATATATATTGTAAGATATATGTTCAAATTGAGTATATATATATTGTAAGATTAATTGTATGCAATCATAAATGTAACTTTTGCTTATAGGGTAAGGTACGCGTTTATATATATACATATACATCAATAGTACATTCGGTCATATGGTAATAATGCTATGTTTGTATGTGCATTTGATTTTTTTAAATAGTAATAACAGTATAAATGGTTCGGTTGTTTTAATAGGTACTTGTATTGTAGTAAAACGAATGGAAATAGTTTATATTAATTGAAACTTGATTTATGTCCGATATAGGGTATGAAATGATATAAGTTGGGTTATGCTTTAATTGTATATATATATATATACTATGAATGTTTAAGTTATATGGTTCGAATATTTCTATATATTAAGTACCTGTAATAAATCTTGTTGTACGTTATTTAATTAAATGGATTGAAATGTTATATGAAATAGAAAAGATTGCACTGTTTGTGCCTGAATTCTAATGAAAGTCTATATGGAATTGAGTTTAGTTCGGTAATACCTCGTAACCCTAATTCGGCGATGGATACGGGTTAGGGGTGTTATAAAGCGCGCCCTCAATGAAGCGTTTTTTGCTGATGTGGCAGAAAACGCTCCTTCATGGATGCGTTTTCCTGCTGCATCCCCTAAAAACGCACTAATGTTGACGCGTTTTGGGAGAAAATGACCATTTTCCGTAAATAATTAAATTTTTGACTCATTTCCATAATTTTTTTAATTTTAGTATATTTTAGTAAATTGTCCATAAATTTATGTCTCAATTATTATATTTTCTTTTATATTTGTTATTCCAAAGAAACTGTTCTAACTAAAAATAAGGAAAAAAAAACAATATTTAATTTTAAGAGTAAAATTGAAATTTCAATTTTTTGAAAAGACAAGTATTGATTGCGTATTTTGACCAACTAATTAAAATTTGGAGATAAGAATATTTGATTTTTTTTTTATTTTTGTGATGGGAACCGTAGAAGATGAAAGATTTTTGCAGCCTATAATGTAACTATAATGTAACTATAATGTCGGATGGAGGTAACCATTAGGCTTCAATATCGACATAGTTGAGTCGAATCAAATAAAAGAATTTTGATATAATTTGAGTTGAATTAATGAAATCTATTATTTATATTTAAGATTGTATTTATATGGACTGATTATTTAATTAGTAGACGAAGTATAAGATTATTTAATTATATAAATAATATAATGATTTTATTTTTTAACTTAATAGGTAATCATTTATCAAAACGATATAGTTTTACATTTTAACTTAATGGTTTTAACTTTTAACTTTAGAAAAAATAAACATTTATCAAAATAACGTAGTTTTCTTATTGATTAAACTGAAAATTTGATTTTTTATTCGAGTTTATCCAAATAACTTGAATAACTCAAAATATTTAATTCAAAATTTGAATTTTTATCTAGTTTTTCAAATCAAATCGAATTTTGCTCACCTCTAAGAATGACTAGAGGTGTTCATGGGCCTAGTTCAGGTTGGGCCTAAGCATGATATTAACATACTTTATATTTGTCCAAGTTCGGTCCGAAATATAAGCTTAAAATTTTGCTCAAACCTGCTCATATTTACAAAAGAATAACCCAAGTCCATTTTAGCCCGCCCATATTATTTTTAATTTTTTTAAAAAATATTTATTTTATTTTAATATTTAATAATTTTATATTTTTTTATTTATTGAAAGTTTTTAGATAATTATCTTAACATTATTTTAATTTCTACAATAGACTAGTATTATATATTTAGTATAGATTTTTCAATGTATTCTAAATTACATAATATAATGTATTATAAACTTAAAAAATGTGTTCGAGCTCAAGCCTTTAATATTTAAACCCCAAGAAATAGGCGAATTTTTTGCCCAAACCCTCCCAAATTTCAAGTGGGCCTTGAATCTTGATAGATAACTTGATGATCGGGTTTAGGAACCTAAGGCTTATATATAAATTCTTTTCTCTATTTAATTTAAATTATCAAATTGTATTTTGTAATGGTTGATTTTAATTATAATTATTTAAATTTATTATATATAATTGTAATGCATTTATAACATTGTGAATTTTTTTTAATCTTTTGGTGTTTGACAAACCTCAATTTACACATATTTTAACACCATGCTTGGCTTATTTTTTGATGAATTCTCATTAGATTCAATGAATTCAATACTACTAATCATTTAATTTTATGTTTTATATTCAAGAGGGGTTAGGAGTTGAAAAGAACGAGAAACGGGCCAAAAAGGGACAAAATGTGCCTACATTAGAATTCACACGGCCTGGACCATCGACCACGGGCAGATCACACTACTGCAGTGTGGCGAGCGAATCCACCACGAATCAAGGAGTCCACCATGGGTGTGTCACACGGGCGTGTCCTTGCCATAGCAAAGAAGAATTCTATTCAGAATAAGCTACTTGTGGGCCAATAGAGGTGTTTCAAAGCCTATATAAACACCCTAGGAGGCAACCTAAAAGGGGACGTTGAATAGACGCCGAGTAGAAGGCAGAAAATACTCCAAGACAGCCGTCAGGAATAGCTTAGGAGAAGGATCTCCATCAAGACTGAAAATCTCCAATCAAGTTCTTTAGAAGTTTTTGGGTTTTCATTTTGTCTTGTGGTTTTCCCTATTTTATGATGTTTCTCTCTATTAGTATGAACTAAACCTCTTAAATATCTAAGGGGATGAAACCTAGAGGAATCTTATTATTATTTGATTTATAAGATAAATACTTGTTCTTATTCTTAATTGTGAGTTTTTATTCTTATTTTGATAATTCAGGTTATTGATTCAAGTCGAATGTGCTTATTTAGTGGAACAAAAGTCCCTGTTTAAGAGTAGATCAACACAATTAAGCAGAGTTGATTGCAAACCTAGAAATAGGGCGACGAAAATCTGCCGGATTAGAGTCAAATCTAATAAGGGAGTCCACAAATCAAGTTAATGCGACAATAGAGGTTTTAATTAGAAAGAGATTTCAATTAATCAACCTAGAGTCAGTTGTTTTTAGTCTTGAAAGAGATATTAACATAAATCAGGGATTTCTACGGATTAAGTCTAGTGAATAAATCATATGAATCAAAAGTAATAAGTGAAGTCTAGGTGGATTCTTCCTTAGGTATTGCCGATCTCATATAAGTTGTCCAAAAGTATTTTCTCAATTCACTCTCTGTCACTTTCATAGTCATTTAGTTAGTTAATTTTTAGATTAAAAATAAATCCCCTTAATTACTAGGCTAGATAATAAAAATATAGTTATTACTAGTAATTTTAGTCCTTGAGGATACGATATTCTGGACTCACCATAGCTATATTACTGTTCGATAGGTGTGCTTACCTTTGTCGAAATAATAGTTAGTTTCAAGCTCCATCAAGTTTTTGGTGCCGTTGCCGGGGACTAAGATATTAGGAACACTAAGTTTTTATTACTTTAGCCATTTTTACTTTATTTGCAATTTATTTAATTATTTATTTTATTATTATTATTTTCTTTACTAATTTTTTCTTTTATTTGTTTCTGGCAGGTAACTCTAGTTTATGACTAGAAGGAACCCATCACGACCATTACTTTACCATAGTGGTATAGAAGGTACCGCTCGCAGAAATCGAAGAGAAATAAGACAAAGCTTACAATACATAGAAGAAAAGCAAGAAGACGAAACCAATACTACCGAAGAGATGGCTGATAATAATCCGCGACCTCCTGTGGTTGCCGCAAATCCAGGTGAATCAAAATCCTGCTCCTCGTACTATGTATGAATATGCTAAACCTAATTTAATAGGAACTGAATCAATTATTATTAGACCTACTATTACTGTAAATAAATTTGAACTGAAACCTAAGACTATATAGATGATTCAGCAATTTGTTCAGTTTGATGGTTTGCAGGATGAGGATCCAAACAATCACTTGCCAAATTTTCTAGAGTTTTGTGACACTTTCAAAATTAATGGCACTTCTGATGATGCCATTCGCCTTCGATTGTTTCCCTTTTCACCGAGGAACAAAGCTAAATAGTGGTTGAACTCGTTACCACGAAGATCAATCACTACATGGGACCAAATGATCAAAAATTTTTTGTTAAAATATTTTTCACCGGCTAAAATGGCTAAGTTGAGGAATGATATTTCTTTTTTGTGCAGATGGATCTAGAAACACTCTACGACGCATGGGAGAGATATAAAGATCTACTAAGGAGATGCCCTCACCATGGGTTACCCTTGTTGCTATAGGTTCAAACCTTTATAACGGTGTGAACCATTCAACTAAGCAGTTGATTGATTCACCCGTCAATGGAACCCTAAATAACAAGACCCCTGAAGTGGCTTACGAATTTATAGAAGAGATGGTGCTGAATAACTATCAGTGGCAAGTTATGAGGAAAAAGCCAACAAAAGCCGCCAATGTTTTCAACTTCGACTTAGTGACCATGCTATTAAACCAGGTAGAACTGTTAAATAAAAAGATTGATGGTTTGTGTGGTTCTTCGTAGGTACCTCCATTGATGCAGTGCGATACATACGTGAGGAGGGACGAACAATACAGAATACCCACCCTACAACCCTGGCATAGAAAGCGAACAGATGAACTATATGGGTAACAATTTTAGACCTCAAAATAACCCTTATAGTAACACTTACAATCCAGGTTGGAGGAACCATCCCAACTTCTCATGGGGCGGCCAAGGAAATCAGAGACAACAACCCCTTCCAAGCTTTCAACAGCAACCCTACCCACAAGAGAAAAAGTCAAACCTTGAGGAGATGCTAAAAAAATGTAACATCCTAAATTTTTGGGCCTATGCATTTAATGGGTGAATATGTGGAATGGGTTAATTTAAGTGTTAGGGGCCCAAATTTTAAGTTTTAAGGAACCCAAATCTTCTAATTTAAGTTAGTTAAATTTGGCATTAGGGATTAGGGAAGTGGACGGCACAAGGCTATTTTTTTTTTGGAATTTTATTATATTTATTCTATGTGGATAATAAGCAGATAAAGGCTATTATTTAGGGATTTAGTCATTAAGGATAATAAGCAGATAAAGACTATTTTGAGGAGATAATAGATTAAGATAAGGAAAAGGGATAAGAGCTATCATGTGTGGCGGTGTTGGTGAAAATCAATTTCGCTAAAGGAGGAATCGGTTTTCTATATAAAGAGGGTGTGCTGAAATTTTGAAGCCTTTATTTTATTTTCTTTTATCATCTTCTTCCTCTCAAAAGTCGAAAACCACCATTTTCTTCACCCTTTCTTCCTCTCTAAAATTTCCTGGTTGGCCGAATCTTTTAACCTCTATTGTTATTTTTCTTCTAATCCCTAAAAGTCGAAATCACATCTCTATTATTCTATTCTTCTCCTTAATATTCATTGGCCAAATCTCTCTTAGCCATCTCTTCAATTCTTAAATCTTCTAAAAACCAAAATTCTTAGATCTCACCTCCTGAAGTTGCCGAATTTTCTTCAGTAAAGTCTGCTTGTGCCGAATCTGAAGAAAACAATAGAGGAGTCCAATGCTTAGATCTCTAAGTCAAAGATCAGTAACACTCAAGTCGTGTTATTTTCAAAATTTCAAGGAGAGGCCCTATTTTCACATCTTTCCGGCTTTTTGAGCAAAGTTGTAGATCGTGATAACAAGGATATCGACTAAGAATATTGGATTTTACGATATCAGGTGTGTAACACTTTCCCACCATCTAGATCTGCTTGATTAATATATGATTATAAGTCTTATATGTTTTGATAAATCCAAATTCGGGCATAATAGAGGAAACCCAAAGAGGGTAAAACAAATCATCGTGTTAGTGAATGTTCTGATTAAACGATATAAGTATATTGATTTTATGTGATTACATGGGTTGGGTTTGATGAAAGGAGGAAGTTATATGTTGTAGCGGTTTTTACCGTGATTTGTTGTAGCGGTTTTTACCGTGATCTGTTGTAGCGACTTTTCTCGTGATCTGTTGTAATGGCTACGACCATGATCTGATGATGAGTAGCACGACTGCCATCAAGGCGTGTAGCGGTGTGGGTTGATTGTAGAAATCCCCAATGGTGTGAATGGTTGGTACGGGGGCGTGTAGCGGATGGAAACCTAGGATTTGGGTTGGGCTTGCATATTATTTTTATTATGTATATTAATTATGATTATTTTAGTTGTATGAGGCTAAGGCCCAAATCTAATGGTGCATGAGGGTTGCACACTAAGTCTCGCGACTCATCCAATTAATTAACATTTCTGCATTTAGTGCATCGAATCAAATGGAGAGGAGCGCAAGGTGGCCATGCAAAAACATTTAGATCAAAAAAAGACTCTAGTTATTATTTTATATTCTTATTTAATGGATTTTAAATATCATTGTAATAAGGCCATGGGCCACCAGTTTATATTTTGTTTTATTACGGGCTTTTATTACTTTTAGTTATTTAAATTTTATTTTAAATTGAACTAAGGCATGTATTTAAATTTGGGTTTTAATTCATAAATGCATATTTTATTTAAAACTATAAATTATAAATTTTTCCCTAATAAAAGGTTAAACTTTACCAAAATATTTTTCTGAAAATGCGACATGTTTTACAAAATTTCCTTAGTGACATACCAGATTCGGTTGTAGTGTTTGGGCTGGGTTTGGGGTGTTACAAATTGGTATCAGAACCCGGTTCAAAACTCAGCTTTGGGGTTTTTGGGCTCAAAATGTTTTCTAAAGATAGGTTTTGAAACATGCATTTTTATAAATGATACAGGTCTGTTAGCTCGACATGGCACCTGCGTCTCCGGCCCAAGTCCGCCAGGTAAGTATTCTGAACTCAATTGTGTGATATATATATATGCATGTGGGCTTGATGGGCTTCGAGGGACGTAGATGATCTTAATTAGAACTTAATGGACATTAGGCTTAGCTTAAACAACTTCTTAATTTCATAAGATTTAACCTATCCAAACAAACCCGTGAACAAATCGCTAAGTTGGAGTGTGGCAACGGGCATACGCATGTGTAGGATTGGATCTAGGGAGAGCTTGGTACATAAGCGGCCCTAGTGGCCCACCTCCTCTTTTCTGGAATCCCAACTGGTGCGAAGTGTCTGTTCACTTTAGCCACGAGGACTTGTTGACGGCCCAAACTTTATAATTAAAACCCGAAAGGGACCAGCCACCTTATTTTGTAGAATTACCAAAATAACCCTAGTTTTAAAATTTTCCAAAAATTACCCCTGATTTGTAAAAATGACCAAATTACACTTGATTTGTAAAAATGACCAAATTACCCTTGATTTGAAAAAATAACCAACTTACCCTTGATTTACAAAATTACTGAAACACCCCAGTTTGAAAAATTATCGAAATATCCCAATTTGAAAAAATTACCAAAATACCCCGGATTGCAAAATTACCAAAATACCCTTATTTTGAAAAAAACACCAAGATACTCTATTTTGAAAAATTACGAAAATACCCCTGTAGGTTAAAATTACGAAAATACCATGGGTAGTGAAATGACGAAAATACCTCTAGGAGAGGAATATGAGTTCATGGATGTTGCTTGTGTGGTTGATGCGTGTATGTGATGTTCTGATTGATGATGATTGAATGAAAATTCTAGAATTAGGAAATATAGACTTGAGAACTAAACCTATAGATAAAATTCGAATTCGAAAGAACTACTATCGAAATAATTTTACATAAGATTGTTCACGGTTAATAAGTGGGAAGAATTAATTATTCATAAAATTCTTAATCGATAAACGTCGATCGAAAGAATGAGTACAAGGGACGAAGACGCTTGAGATGCGAATAATGGTGCGTACCTCACCGTAGTATACTAAGTGTTTATTTTGGCTTTAGAATTAGAGTGCAAATGAAAGCATAGTGGTGAGACTTAGGTAGTATGATTTCTAGTTAGTTGGAAATTTCGAGACTAAATTTCTTTAAGAGTATAACTGTAACATCCTAAATTTTTGGGCCTATGGGTTTAATAGGTGAATATGTGGAATGAGTTAATTTAAGTGTTAGGGTAGAAATTTTAAGTTTTAAGGAGCCCAAATCTTCTAATTTAAGTTAGTTAAATTTGACATTAGAGATTAGGGAAGTGGATGGCACAAGGCTAGTTTTTTGGGAATTTTATTATATTTATTCTATGTGGATAATAAGCGGTAAAGGCTATTATTTAGGATTTAGTCTTTAAGGATAATAAGCAGATAAAGACTATTTTGAGGAGATAATATATTAAGATAAGGAAAAGGGATAGGGCTATCATGTGTGGCGGTGTTGGTGAAAATCAATTTACGCTAAAGGGAGGAATCGGTTTTCTATATAAAGAGGGGTGTCAAATTTTGGAAGCCTTTTTTTTATTTTCTTTTCTCATCTTCTTCCTCTCAAAAGCTGAAAACCACCATTTTCTTCACCTTTTCTTCCTCTCTAAAATTTCCTGGTTGGCCAAATCTTTTAACCTCTATTGTTATTTTTCTTCTAATCCCTAAAAGCCAAAATCACATCTCTATTATTCTATTCTTCTCCTTAATATTCATTGGCCAAATTTCTCTTAGCCATCTCTTCAATTCTTAAATCTTCTAAAAATCGAAATTCTTAGATCTCACCTCCTGAAGTTGCCAAATTTTCTTCAGTAAAGTCTACTTGTGCCGAATCTGAAGAAAACAATAGAGGAGTCCAATGCTTAGATCTCTAAGTCAAAGATCAATAACACTCAAGTCGTGTTATTTTCGAGATTTCAAGGAGAGGCCCTATTTTCACATCTTTCCGCTTTTTGAGCAAAGTTATAGATCGTGATAACAAGGATATCGACTAAGAATATTGGATTTTGCGATATCAGGTGTGTAACACTTTCCCACCATCTAGATCTGTTTGATTAATATATGATTATAAGTCTTATATGTTTTGATAAATGCCGAAATCCGAGCATAATAGAGGAAACCCAAAGAGGGTAAAAACAAATCATCAGGTTAGTGAATGTTCTGATTAAACGATATAAGTATATTGATTTTATGTGATTGCATAGGTTGGGTTTGATGAAAGGAGGAAGTTATATGTTGTAGCGGTTTTCCGTGATATGTTGTAGCGGTTTTTACCGTGATCATTGTAGCGATTTTTACCGTGATCTGCTGTAGCGGCTTTTGCCATGATCTATTGTAATGGCTACGCCATGATCTCGATGATGAGCAACGATGGCCATCAAGGCGTAAGCGTTATGGGTTGATTGTAGAAATCCCTAATGGTGTGAATGGTTGGTACGGGGGCGTGTAGCGGATGGAAACCTAGGATTTGGGTTGGGCTTGCATATTATTTTTATTATGTATATTAATTCTGTTTATTTTAGTTGTATGGGGCTAAGGCCCAAATCTAATGGTGCATGAGGGTTGCACACTAAGTCCCGCGACTTAACCAATTAATTAACATTTCATGTAGCATTTAGTGCATCAGACCGGCCGAGAGGAGCCCAAGGTGGCCATGCAAAAGAACATTTGGATCCAGCAAAAGACTCTAGTTATTATTTTATATTCTTATTTAATGGATTTTAAATCTGTTGTAATAAGGCCATGGACCACCAGTTTATATTTTGTTTTATTACTAGCTTTTATTCCTTTTAGTTATTTAAATTTTTATTTTAATTGAACTAAGGCATGTATTTAAATTTGGGTTTTAATTCATAAAGGCATATTTTATTTAAAACTATAAATTATAATTTTTTCCCGAATAAAAGGTTAAACTTTACCAAAATGTTTTTCTGAAAATGCAACATGTTTTACAAAATTTCCTTAGTGACATACCAGATTCAGTTGTAGTGTTTGGGCCAGGTTTGGGGTGTTATAAAAAATTTATCGCTATGTCAAAAACCCGTTTCCAAAACACTAAAACAACACTAAAAAATCAACAAGCATCAATTCAATAGATCGTGAACCAATTAGGACAACTCGCTAAGCTCATAACTGAATGGCCAAAAGGTAGCTTGCCAAGCAACACTGAAACTAACCTAAAGGAGCATCTTCATGCCGTTACTGGTCACGATAGTGAAGGGTTAGATGAGCCAAAATTGAGGCAAGAGAATGTGGTAGAGTAAGGTAAGGTTGAGGTAAGCCATGATCAACCAAAACCGGTAATTTCAGAGTACCAAACTCGTGTGCCATACCCCAATGCGATGAAGAAAGACCGCACAGATGAACAATTCGGTAAATTTATTAAAATTCTAAAGAAATTACATATTAACTTACAGTTTCTTAAAACTCTTTCGTAGATGCCCAATTCAAGAAAATTTTTAAAGGAGCTTTTGTCAAACAAATAGAAGTTAGACGAGGTGTCGCATATGGAATTGAATGCAGTGTGCTCGGCAATCTTACAAAATAGACTACCATAAAAGTTAAAAGATCCAAGGAGTTTTATGATTCCTTACTTAATTGGTAGTTTATCTGTTGATAATGCTTTAGAAGATTTAGGGGCAAGCATCAATGTTATTCCTTATAAAATGTTTAAACAGCTAGGTCTGGGAAAATTGAAACAAACTAGGATGAGCATTCAATTGGCTGATAAAACTATTAGAGTTCCTAGGGGTATAATTGAAGATGTACTAGTAAAAATTGATAAATTCATATTCCCAGTAGACTTTGTTGTTTTAGACATGGATGAGGACAACAATGTTCCTTTAATTTTAAAAATACCCTTCTTAGCAACTACTAAAACTAGAATTGATGTTGGTACATGTGAACTCACACTTTGTGTAGGTGATGAAACGATCACTCTTCAAGCTCTTAAATCGGCTAGGACATCGAGTAATAAAGGTGAAAACATAAATTCTATGAATAACCATATGGTTCCACCCTCTTTTTAGGAAGCACCACGAATTTTCACAACTAAGCCAGATCCTAGACCTCATGCTAACAAAGAAATAACTCATGAGGAGCGAAGGCTTCAGATCGATGAACTAGACGAGTGGAAGACACATGACAAGGAGAAGCCGGGAAACACGATGAACCAAAGCAAAATCATGTCAAACTTAAGGATGGGACCACCCAATTTAAGATCGGAGATAAGGTATTGTTGGATAAGAAAGACCCTCGGATCGCCACTTAGGACCTTAATACAGACGAAGAGATCCCTTTCACGGTACTGAACGTCTTCCCATACGGAATAGTCGAGGTAACTAATTCTACATTCGACACTTTTAAGGTAAACACCACTCGATTTAAACTATATATTGATAACCGAATTGATAGCAAGAATGAGGAGTTTCAACTCTTCAAACCACCATGATTATGCGAATGAGAGGTAAGTCTAGCTCAAGACTTTAAACGAGCGCTTCTCGAGAGGCAACCCGAGCACTAACCCCATTAATTTATATTTTCAATTTTTAGCACCTAACTAAAAACTAACAAATTCAATAAAAGCATAGGCTTCCTTACCACACAGCCTTGCACACGGGCGTGGTCGTGTGGACACCACGATTAGGCACATCGGCGTGGCAGAAACCGTACGAACCAAGGACGAAACATCCCCAAACCACGGACGGAGATAAAATACCACGGCCGTGCAATACGACCGTGGTCGACACTGAGAAAGTAATACGGGTGTGTGACACGCCTGTGTCCCTAGACCATGGTCGACACTGATTAAGTAACATGGGCGTAGGAACATCTACACAGGCGTGGGAGAAATGAACGAGACACCACATGGCCATGTGACCTAACACCCATGGAACACGGGCGTGGGCAGCCACCAAATCCATGATTCCTGTTTAAAACCCCCCTTTCTTCTCACTTTCTCCTCAATTTATCCTTTTTCCAAACCCTAACCACCACACCCCTTTCTTTTTCTACTATCTCCTTTCATTTTCCTTTCCCCCTTTCCCTCACTCTTTCTTTTCAACCACCATCCCCATGTCAAAGAAGCGAAAGGATCCTAGCACGGTTTCCCCGTGCGCGACCACTCTACATAAGTTTATGCCGGCCGCTTCATTCCCTCGACAAGACAAGAACCTTTGAGTCTATCTATTTTTTCTTTTTCGTTTCTATTATCATTTATTTTCCTTCTCTTTATCTTTCTTGTGCTTAATTTATATTATTATATTTTGATTTCTTTAATTTAGGTTCAAAAGGCTGTTAGGGAATCACCACACCATGACCCTAGTATCCACCTCTACCAGAATACCCTCCTCCAACTTGGCCTGAATTTCCCCTTTTCTTTTCTTTGACTTCATCCAAAATTTAGGAAGTTTCACTTCTCTCCCTCTCTTATGCTTTTCTTACTTTATTATCATTTTTATCGTTATACATTGAGGACAATGTAAACCATAAGTGTGAAGACGTGTCAACAATACTCGTATTAGAAAATCCCTGAATTATGCTTTGTCTCAAGTAATTTTCTCATATTACTATTAGAATGAAACTTCTATTGATTTATGATTTTTGTTGATATGCTTTGAAATAAGCCATAGGTAATTGTACATTAATGATTTATACTTTAAGATATTAGAGAATCAAGCATGATAAGTCTATTTTCAGAATAGAAAAAATTTTGGTTAGGTTGTTTTCCTAAATTTAAATATTACTTTGAAATTTGAAATTTGCAAGATTGACATCAAAAACCATAATTATTGTGAGATTTTGAGCCTTTACAGCATACATTTTTCATGCTTACTTTATTGGTTATGAGTGTGTCAACATTGATTTGTTATTCTAGAACTTGCTTCGATCATGCATGTCAAGACCACACTTTTGATTTGATATACTGAGATTATAAAGGCACCTAGGTTTTAACCTACTTACTCCATAAAAAGCCTACCTTCATAATTAACCCCTAGTGAACCCCTTTGATCCTAATAGACCGTTTCTTGACTCACCCATCAATATTAACCCAAAACTAAATTTTTGTTTCTTCTATTTTCTTGACTCCCCTTATGACGAGATTTGATTTGATCAGTTGCCTAACTATTTTCTTTATTTCAGTTGTTAAGTTCTTTCCTATTATTGTAAATATTTGTTCTTATTCTTAAAAAGTATATATATTCATTATTAGTTCTATGTTATTTGAGCTTAAGCAATTAATTTCATATTTTGAGAAGTAACTCGTTTTATTATTATAAGTTTTCAATTGATATAATTATTCAGTATTAGTCAATTGTTCTAGTTAGGTAATTTGACAATTCAATCTTGATTCTAACCCTTTAACTTCAGCATTTATCCACACCTTTACCTAAGCCCCATTACAACCCTTTTAAAAAACCATTTGATTTGTGTATCATTTCATTTTATAGTGGTGGAGATTTGATTTTCACGCAAGCCTATGGTAATAACTTTTCATGTTTGACTATTTAGTGCTTTATTTTGAACTTAAACACTTTGAGTGATTTGAGTGAATCCTTAGTGAGGATGTCAATCCTTGTCAGTTTTGAATCAGAGGTAATTATTTAGGTAAGGGGAAACACCTATGTTTTCGTGCTATAAAAATTGATGACTTAGATTGTTTAAATCTTTAGGACTCTTTAAGTTGAATTATCCATGTATGAATTATCTATGAATTATGATGAGACATTATTGATGAGGATTATGAATTGAAGGAAGTTAATTTTAATTGTGAGTTGAGAATTTTGCTTGAGGACAAGCAAACGCTGAAGTGTGGGGATATTTGATAAACCTCAATTTACACATATTTTAACCCCATGCTTGACTTATTTTTGGATGATTTCTCATTAGATTTAATGAATTCAATGCTCCTAATCCTTTAATTTCATGTTTTATACTCATGAGGGGTTAGGAGTAAAAAAGAACGAGAAACGGGCCAAAAAGAGACAAAATGGGCCTACATCAGAAATCACACGGCGTAGACTATCGACCACGGGTAGATCATATGGCTGTGTGTGGCGAGCAGAATCGACCACGGCTGAAGGAGTCCACCACGGATGTGTCACACGAGCGTGTCCCTACCGTAGCAAAAAAGAATTCTATTCGGAATAAGCTACTTGTGGGCCAATAGAGGTGTTCCAAAGCCTATATAAACATCCTAGGGGGCAACCTAAAAGGGAACGTTGAATAGACACCGAGTAGAAGGTAGAAAATACTCCAAGATAGCCATCAAGAATAGCTTAGGAGAAGGATCTCCATCAAGACTGAAGATATCACATCAAGTTCTTTAGAAGTTTTTGGGTTTTCATTATGTCTTGTGGTTTTCCCTATTTTATGATGTTTCTCTCTATTAGTATGAACTAAACCTCTTAATATTTAAGGGGGCGAAACCTAGATGAATCTTATTATTATTTGATTTATAAGATAAATACTTGTTCTTATTCTTAATTATGAGTTTTTATTCTTGTTTTGATAATCCAGGTTATTGATTCAAGTCGAATGTACTTATTCAGTGGAGCAAAAGTCCCTGTTTAAGAGTAGATCAACACAATTAAGCAGAGTTGATTGCAAACCTAGAAATAAGGCGGCAAAAATCTGCCGGATTAGAGTCAAATCTAATAAGGGAGTCCACAGATCAAGTTAATGCGACAATAAGAGTTTTAATTAGAAAGAGATTTCAATTAATCAACCTAGAGTCAGTTGCTTTTAGTCTTGAAAGAGATATTAACATAAATCAGGGATTTCTACAGATTAAGTCAAGTGAATAAATCATATGAATCAAAAGTAATAAGTGAAGTCTAGGTGGATTCTTCCTTAGGTATTGCCTATCTCATATAATTTGTCCAAAAGTATTTTCCCAATTTACTCTCTCATCACGCTTCATAGTCATTTAGTTAGTTAATTTTAGATTAAAAATAAATCCCTTAATTACTAGGCTAGATAATAAAAGATAGTTATTACTAGTAATTTTAGTCCTTGAGGATACGATATTCCTGACTCACCATAGCTATACTCTTTGTTCGATAGGTGCGCTTGAAACACCCACACCCTACCCACGCGAATGGACCGGATCTCGGTATGTTCTCAAGTAACCCGATTCAAAATTCAATACTTTGAAATCATGTGTTTTGAAAGATAGTTTGTTGTGGGTTGGGCTCGAGTTGAAAACAAGTTTTTTTTTATATTGAAAATCCATTTATTTCAGTTGACAAAATATTTAGAGTTTGTTTTAAATAAAATTTACTTAATCTTTAAATAACATAAATTAAGTAACATAGTAATTAAAACAATAATAAAATAATCACTATGGCCTTATTACATAAAATAAGACCCAAAATAGGATTAAAGGTACTAAAAGAAATAAAGTCCAAATTACATAAAATCTTCAAATGAAGCATGGCCACCTCATGATCCACCGGCCGGTCCGTCCACAACGTCATCTCCCTAAAAAATAATTCCCACAATGGGGTGAGTCAAGACTCAATGTGCACAATACTATCATTCAATAAATCGTGCATTCATGTTTAAATCATTAAGTCCATACAATAATGAAATTATGATGCAACCCAAACCCAATCCTAATTAGCCATCCACTACACTCCCCGCACTAACTCGCACACCGTGGGGACTACTAAGTCAACCCTCCATCCGCTACTCTCCACGTTGTGTCTTTAGACACTATAATCAAATTTAAACGTTGTGTCATTAGACACCTTGTAACCGGTTACCAAAATTTCGCAATGTGACCGTAGTCAACATATTTTGTTTGGTGAGACCGAAGTCAACACCTTCGTTGGTGAGACCAAGTCAACACTGCTCTCCCCTTTCACATAAAACCCAATGCCCCAAAAACATATATATTGCATAACTTAATTTCATGTTCATATTCATATATTCGCATGTTATTAAAATAACATTTTCACAATCCTATCGAGAGTAGGAAACGACTGGTACTTTTGCCACATTTGTGGTACATAGCCACATTCACATTATTATTCATATCATATATTTAAAATATTTAGCCATAAAATATCGAAGGTTAGTAAGGGTACACACCGATTTGCTTAATAGATTCCTTGAAATCTGAAGAACGATCTACCGATCTAGATCTTTATCTCCTAAATTCGCCAAATATTAAAACATATTAACAAACCTATTTGGCTTAAAACCAAATCCTAGTAGGATTTGTATTACTTACCTTGTTGTCAATTCAATACTAATCGAATCCCAAATCTATGCTATGCTCCTCCTTGTATTCTACCAAGCACTAAATCTCATCCGGGTTAGTTTTGGCTTTTAAACAAACAAGAATTAGATCTAATTATCAAAATAGGCCTTAGCCGAAAGCTATAGACACTTACCTTGTGGATTTTAAATCCGAAACTCACCGAATAACTAGGGAACACGTGGCCTATGGTGTACCTTCTGAAAAGAACTTCTCCTTCCTTGTAGCCTACACTTAGTAAATCCCAAAGATCTCTTCAAAGTTTCGCAACCATGAACATTAATGGGATTAGCCCTAGATTTCGATAAGTCTAAAATATAAAAGAAATCAAACCAAACTTGGATCTTACCCTTATTTGAAGGAATCGATTGCACCTTCGCTTCAACCTTCGTAAATTCGGCTAGAGACTTAATGAACAATCGGCTATGATTCCCTTATGTATTCGATTTCAAAGATGAAAGAAGAGAGGAATAATAGGCTTAGAAGGAATCGGCTAGGAGGCTAAAAGAAAAGAAGAAAAACAATGGATGCTCAAGAAAAATATTCTAAGGAAGAAAAGAGAGAGGAGAATGAATAATGAATGGCCCTAGTCTCATCCTTTTATAGCCGAAATTACTAGGCCAAGAATCCTTAACTTGGCCACCACTCTTCCTTATTTTTCCTAATTAAAGAATAATTCTTCATTTATCTCTTATTATTCACATATTTATGTGAATAAAACTCCTTTATTTATCTCTTATTATTCACATATTTATGTGAATAAAACTCCTTTATTTATCTCTTATTATTCACATATTTATGTGAATAAAACTCCTTTATTTATCTCTTATTATTCACATATTTATGTGAATAAAACTCCTTATTTCTCTCTTATTATTCACATATTTATGTGAATAAAACTCCTTTATTTCTCTTATTATTCACATATTTATGTGAATAAAACTCCTTTATTTCTCTTACATATCCAAGTTTCCTAAAATGTTCAAGTTTCCATTTTGGATCATTTCCAAAAATGTTTAGGTTTCCAAAATGTCTAAGTTTCCAAAATGTCTAAGTTTCCAAAATGTCTAAGTTTCCAAAAATGTCCATTTCCATTTCCATTTCCATTTTCATTTCCATTTTCATTTTCATTTCCATTTTCATGCATTTCTAGGTTTCCAAAAGTATCAAAAATTTATTCATAGTACTTGAAACTTGTCATTTCATACAATTAAACTGGAAATGCATAGGCCCTATTCAGGATGTTACAGCTTCTACCCTCCTTAAAATAATTTCGTCCTCGAAATTACTTAATCGACAATCGTACAATCTTTCTCACCACACTATGCTTACGTCAAGACTCGATCTTAATAGAACCATCATACTTTCCAGGCACAATCTCTAAGTTCCCATCCCTTAGAACTCATTTCTAACGTCGCGATTTAATCTGATTAAGAAGTTTTATGTAAAAAAAAAATTTTGTTTCACCGATTAACTGCAAGAAGTTTTATGGAAAGAATTTTTAAGTGGTTCTTTCAGATTCATACATGCACACAATCTTTTCATTCATTCACACATCCATCAAACAATTATGAACCTTAGTTCATTCAGAGAAATGTTGTAGTTTTCATTTGTTGTTGTTTTTCCACTACCCGGGGGTATTTTCGTAATTTGTCCTACAGGGGTATTTTCGTAATTTGTCAAAATAAGGTTCCTTGGTGATTTTGTCGCAAAGTATTTTGGAAATTTTAAAGTTCCTGGGGTATTTTGGAGAATTTTTGAAATTCGAGGGTATGTTGGAAATTTTTGGACCTTAGGGGTATTTTGGTAATTTTTCCACAAATCGGGGTAAATTGTAAAATTTTAATAAATCAGGGATATTTCAGAAGTTGCAAAATTTTGAAGGTTCTTTTTGAGAAATTTATTTTCCAAAATGATGAAGTTGCAAAAATTTTGAAAATCGAGGTCATTTTGGTAATTTTGGTGAGTTAGGCTAATTTTGTAATTTTCCAAAATCGTGGTATTTTCCTGGATAGTTTGCAAATTAGGGTTTTTGAACATTTATAACAAAATGAAATTTTGGCAAAACTATTGAGTAGTTGGACATTTTATAAACCAAGGGCATTTTGTAATTTTACCACTAGGGGTATTTTAGTAAGTTTGTAAATCGAAATATTTCAGAAAATTTATAAAATATTCTTTTCAAATCAAGAGGGTAATTTAGAAATTTTAAAATTAGGGTTTCCATAAAAATACGGCTAGTCCCTTTCGGGTTTTAGTTAATGGGTTTAGCAGTGACTAAGTCCTCTTGGTTAGGGTGAACTACATTACTACTGCAGGTAGAATTCGAGTAAAGAGGAGGTGAGTCACTAGGACCGCTTAAATACCAAGCTCTTCTTGAATCCACTCCTAGACATGCGCATGCAGCTACTACACCCTAGCTCTTGAATTAATCACAGTTTGTCTAGTGTATTAAATCTTATGTATTTGTGTTTGAGTAGACTAATCCTAGGGTTCAAATTCTATCATTCTATTCTACGCTCCATGCCTTTTCTACCCTTATATAAATCACGAATCACACATATAGTTAGGGGTACTTACCGGTGGATCATGGGTTGAGACTTAGGGCCATGCCGAAGCTTCGCTTATTTTCAAAGAAGATAATTTGGGCTCGCTTTGAAAACGTTTGGGCCTTAGCCCACAGTGCCGAGAGTTTAAAACTGGCTCGATACCAAATTGAAACACCCACACACCGCCCACGCGAATGGACCGGATCCGTATGTTCCTCAAGTAACCCGATTCAAAATTGAATACTTTGAAATCATGTGTTTTGAAAGATAGTTTGTTGTGGGTTGGGCTCGAGTTGAAAACAAGTTTTTTTTTATATTGAAAATCCATTTATTTCAGTTGACAAAATATTTAGAGTTTGTTTTAAATAAAATTTACTTAATCTTTAAATAACATAAATTGCAAACATAGTAATTAAAACAATAATAAAATAATCACTATGGCCTTATTACATAAAATAAGACCCAAAATAGGATTAAAGGTACTAAAAGAAATAAAGTCCAAATTACATAAAATCTTCAAATGAAGCATGGCCACCTCATGATCCACCTACCCGGTCAAATCACCGCTCATCTCCGAAAAAAATAATTCCCACAATGGGGTGAGTCAATGACTCAATGTGCACACAATACTATCATTCAATAAATCGGGCATTCATGTTTAAATCATTAAGTCCATACAATAATGAAATTATGATGCAACCCAAACCCAATCCTAATTAGCCATCCACTACACTCCCGCACTAACCTCGCACACCGTGGGGACTACTAAGTCAACCCTCCATCCGCTACTCTCCACGTTGTGTCTTTAGACACTATAATCAAATTTAAACGTTGTGTCATTAGACACCTTGTAACCGGTTACCAAAATTTCGCAATGTGACCGTAGTCAACATATTTTCTTGGTGAGACCGAAGTCAACACCTTCGTTGGTGAGACCAAGTCAACACTGTTCTCCCCTTTCACATAAAACCGAATGCCCCAAAACATATATATTGCATAACTTAATTTCATGTTCATATTCATATATTCGCATGTTATTAAAATAACATTTTCACAATCCTATCAGAGTAGGAAACGTGCACTGGTACTTTTGCCACATTTGTGGTACATAGCCACATTCACATTATTATTCATATCATATATTTAAAATATTTAGCCATAAAATATCGAAGGTTAGTAAGGGTACACACCGATTTGCTTAATAGATTCCTTGAAATCTCAAGAACGATCTACCGATCTAGATCTTTATCTCCTAAATTCGCCAAATATTAAAACATATTAACAAACCTATTTGGCTTAAAACCAAATCCTAGTAGGATTTGTATTACTTACCTTGTTGCCAATTCAATACTAATCGAATCCCAAATCTATGCTATGCTCCTCCTTGTATTCGCCAAGCACTAAATCTCATCCGGGGTTAGTTTTGGCTTTTTAAACAAACAAGAATTAGATCTAATTATCAAAATAGGCCTTAGCCGAAAGCTATAGACACTTACCTTGTGGATTTTAAATCCAAAACTCACCGAATAACTAGGAACACGTGGCCTATGGTGTACCTTCGGAAAAGAACTTCTCCTTCCTTGTAGCCTACACTTAGTAAATCCCGAAAGATCTCTTCAAAGTTTCGGCAACCATGAACATTAATGGGATTAGCCCTAGATTTCGATAAGTCTAAAATATAAAAGAAATCAAACCAAACTTGGATCTTACCCTTATTTGAAGGAATCGATTGCACCTTCGCTTCAACCTTCAGAAATTCGGCTTAGAGACTTAATGAACAATCGGCTATGATTCCCTTATGTATTCGATTTCAAAGATGAAAGAAGAGAGGAATAATAGGCTTAGAAGGAATCGGCTAGGAGGCTAAAAGAAAAGAAGAAAAACAATGGATGCTCAAGAAAAATATTCGGCAGAAGAAAAGAGAGAGGGAGAATGAATAATGAATGGCCCTAGTCTCATCCTTTTATAGCCGAAATTACTAGGCCAAGAATCCTTAACTTGGCCACCACTCTTCCTTATTTTTCCTAATTAAAGAATAATTCTTCATTTATCTCTTATTATTCACATATTTATGTGAATAAAACTCCTTTATTTATCTCTTATTATTCACATATTTATGTGAATAAAACTCCTTTATTTATCTCTTATTATTCACATATTTATGTGAATAAAACTCCTTTATTTATCTCTTATTATTCACATATTTATGTGAATAAAACTCCTTTATTTCTCTCTTATTATTCACATATTTATGTGAATAAAACTCCTTTATTTCTCTCTTATTATTCACATATTTATGTGAATAAAACTCCTTTATTTCTCTTACATATCCAAGTTTCCTAAAATGTTCAAGTTTCCATTTTGGATCATTTCCAAAAATGTTTAGGTTTCCAAAAATGTCTAAGTTTCCAAAATGTCTAAGTTTCCAAAATGTCTAAGTTTCCAAAATGTCCATTTCCATTTCCATTTCCATTTTCATTTCCATTTTCATTTTCATTTCCATTTTCATGCATTTCTAGGTTTCCAAAAGTATCAAAATTTATTCATAGTACTTGAAACTTGTCATTTCATACAATTAAACTGAAATGCATAGGCCCTATTCAGATGTTACTGCTTCTACCCTCCTTAAAAATAATTTCGTCCTCGAAATTACTTAACGACAAATGTACAATCTTTCTCACCACACTATGCTTACTGCAAGACTCGATCTTAATAGAACCATCATACTTTCCAGGCACAATCTCTAAGTTCCCATCCCTTAGAACTCATTTCTAACGTCATGATTTAATCGATTAAGAAGTTTTATGTAAAAAAAAATTTTGTTTCACCGATTAACTGCGAAGAAGTTTTATGGAAAGAATTTTTAAAGTGGTTCTTTCAGATTCATACATGCACACAATCTTTTCATTCATTCACACATCCATCAAACAATTATGAACCTTAGTTCATTCGAGAAATGTTGTAGTTTTCATTTGTTGTTGTTTTTCCACTACCCGGGGGTATTTTCGTAATTTGTCCTACAGGGGTATTTTCGTAATTTGTCAAAATAAGGTTCCTTGGTGATTTTGTCGCAAAGTATTTTGGAAATTTTAAAGTTCTGGGGTATTTTGGAGAATTTTTGAAATTGGGGTATGTTGGAAATTTTTGGACCTTAGGGTATTTTGGTAATTTTTCCACAAATCGGGTAAATTGTAAAATTTTAATAAATCAGGGATATTTCAGAAGTTGCAAAATTTTGAAGGTTCTTTTTGAGAAATTTATTTTCCAAAATGATGAAGTTGCAAAAATTTTGAAAATCGAGGTCATTTTGGTAATTTTGGTGAGTTAAGGGCAATTTTGTAATTTTCCAAAATCGTGGTATTTTCCTGATAGTTTGCAAATTAGGGTTTTTGAACATTTATAACAAAATGAAATTTTGGCAAAACTATTGAGTAGTTGGACATTTTATAAACCAAGGGCATTTTGTAATTTTACCACTAGGGGTATTTTAGTAAGTTTGTAAATCGAAATATTTCAGAAAATTTATAAAATATTCTTTTCAAATCAAGAGGGTAATTTAGAAATTTTAAAATTAGGGTTTCCATAAAAATACGGCTAGTCCCTTTCGGGTTTTAGTTAATGGGTTTAGGCAGTGACTAAGTCCTCTTGGTTAGGGTGAACTTACATTACGCACTGTAGAATTCGAGTAAAGAGGAGGTGAGTCACTAGGACCGCTTAAATACCAAGCTCTTCTTGAATCCACTCCTGACATGCGCAATGATTACCACACCCTAGCTCAGTGAATTAATCATGTGTTTGTCTAGTGTATTAAATCTTATGTATTTGTGTTTGAGTAGACTAATCCTAGGGTTCAAATTCCTATCATTCTATTCTACGTTCCATGCCTTTTCTACCCTTATATAAATCACAGAATCACACATATAGTTAGGGGTACTTACCTGGTGGACTGCGGGTCGGAGACTTAGGGGCCATGCCAGAAGCCTGCTTATTTTCAAAGAAGATAATTTGGGCTCGCTTTGAAAACGTTTTGGGCCTTAGCCCACAGGCCGAGAGTTTAAAACCTGGCTCGATACAAATTGAAACACCCTACACCCTACCACGCGAATGGACCTGATCTGGTATGTTCCTCAAGTAACCCGATTCAAAATTGAATACTTTGAAATCATGTGTTTTGAAAGATAGTTTGTTGTGGGTTGGGCTCGAGTTGAAAACAAGTTTTTTTTTATATTGAAAATCCATTTATTTCAGCTTGACAAAATATTTAGAGTTTGTTTTAAATAAAATTTACTTAATCTTTAAATAACATAAATTGTAATATAGTAATTAAAACAATAATAAAATAATCACTATGGCCTTATTACATAAAATAAGACCCAAAATAGGATTAAAGGTACTAAAAAGAAATAAAGTCCAAATTACATAAAATCTTCAAATGAAGCATGGCCACCTCATGATCCACCGGCCCGGTCCGTCACTGCTCATCTCCTGAAAAAAAATAATTCCCACAATGGGGTGAGTCAACAGACTCAATGTGCACACAATACTATCATTCAATAAATCAGGCATTCATGTTTAAATCATTAAGTCCATACAATAATGAAATTATGATGCAACCCAAACCCAATCCTAATTAGCCATCCACTACACTCCCCCGTACCAACCTGCACACCGTGGGGACTACTAAGTCAACCCTCCATCCGCTACTCTCCACGTTGTGTCTTTAGACACTATAATCAAATTTAAACGTTGTGTCATTAGACACTTTGTTGTAACCGGTTACCAAAATTTCGCAATGTGACCGTAGTCAACATATTTTCTTTGGTGAGACCAAGTCAACACCTTCGTTGGTGAGACCGAAGTCAACACCTGTTCTCCCCCTTTCACATAAAACCCGAATGCCCCAAAAACATATATATTGCATAACTTAATTTCATGTTCATATTCATATATTCGCATGTTATTAAAATAACATTTTTCACAATCCTATCAGGAGTAGGAAACGTACCTGGGTACTTTTGCCACATTTGTGGTACATAGCCACATTCACATTATTATTCATATCATATATTTAAAATATTTAGCCATAAAATATCGAAGGTTAGTAAGGGTACACACCTGATTTGCTTAATAGATTCCTTGAAATCCTGAAGAACGATCTACCGATCTAGATCTTTATCTCCTAAATTCGGCCAAATATTAAAACATATTAACAAACCTATTTGGCTTAAAAACCAAATCCTAGTAGGATTTGTATTACTTACCTTGTTGCTTAAATTCAATACTAATCGAATCCCAAATCTATGCTATGCTCCTCCTTGTATTCTACCAAGCACTAAATCTCATCCGGGTTAGTTTTGGCTTTTAAACAAACAAGAATTAGATCTAATTATCAAAATAGGCCTTAGCCAAAGCTATAGACACTTACCTTGTGGATTTTAAATCCCGAAACTCACCGAATAACTAGGGAACACGTGGCCTATGGTGTACCTTCGGGAAAAGAACTTCTCCTTCCTTGTAGCCTACACTTAGTAAATCCCGAAAGATCTCTTCAAAGTTTCGGCAACCATGAACATTAATGGGATTAGCCCTAGATTTCGATAAGTCTAAAATATAAAAGAAATCAAACCAAACTTGGATCTTACCCTTATTTGAAGGAATCGATTGCACCTTCGCTTCAACCTTCAGAAATTCGGCTTAGAGACTTAATGAACAATCGGCTATGATTCCCTTATGTATTCGATTTCAAAGATGAAAGAAGAGAGGAATAATAGGCTTAGAAGGAATCGGCTAGGAGGCTAAAAGAAAAGGAGAAAAACAATGGATGCTCAAGAAAAATATTCGCGAAGAAAAGAGAGAGGGAGAATGAATAATGAATGGCCCTAGTCTCATCCTTTTATAGCCGAAATTACTAGGCCAAGAATCCTTAACTTGGCCACCACTCTTCCTTATTTTTCCTAATTAAAGAATAATTCTTCATTTATCTCTTATTATTCACATATTTATGTGAATAAAACTCCTTTATTTATCTCTTATTATTCACATATTTATGTGAATAAAACTCCTTTATTTATCTCTTATTATTCACATATTTATGTGAATAAAACTCCTTTATTTATCTCTTATTATTCACATATTTATGTGAATAAAACTCCTTTATTTCTCTCTTATTATTCACATATTTATGTGAATAAAACTCCTTTATTTCTCTCTTATTATTCACATATTTATGTGAATAAAACTCCTTTATTTCTCTTACATATCCAAGTTTCCTAAAATGTTCAAGTTTCCATTTTGGATCATTTCCAAAAATGTTTAGGTTTCCAAAATGTCTAAGTTTCCAAAATGTCTAAGTTTCCAAAATGTCTAAGTTTCCAAAAATGTCCATTTCCATTTCCATTTCCATTTTCATTTCCATTTTCATTTTCATTTCCATTTTCATGCATTTCTAGGTTTCCAAAAGTATCAAAAATTTATTCATAGTACTTGAAACTTGTCATTTCATACAATTAAACCGAAATGCATAGGCCCTATTCAGGATGTTACAGCGCTTGCCTTTGTCGAAATAATAATTAGTTTCGAGCTCCATCAGTGTTTAACGTGTATGTTAAATTTAGAGCTTAATAATTCATAAATGAATCAAAATTTAAAATTTTTAAATTAAAATATTATTTTAATAAGATATATCTATTAGTTTTGCTGACAATTTTGACGTTGAAAAGAATGCTAACATTTGGTGTCAGAGTTGACAATTAGACTCTTGTAAGGACCTATTTGGAATTTTTTACTGAAAAATAAATTAAAAAAAAAAACCAAAATGGTATGTTGTTAAAATTAAGTACCAAAATGGTTCATTTAAATAGGGTGGAGAGTGGTGCATAGGTGGCACCACCCTCATTTCTTGACGGAAAATAATAAATAAAATAAAATAAAATAATGGTGACACTATACAGTAAAAAATATATATAATATTTTAATAGTGGAGGATGTCAGATAGGCGGCACCAGTTGTGCCTATTTGATAAGCGACTTGGTGGTGCCTATCGATAGACTCAGCACCCAAGATATTCCCCTCCACTCCCCCATCCGACTCGTATCAGTTTGGAAAAAAATTAGCAGAACAAGAGTGGGAGAAGAGAAGAAAGAAAGAAAAGAAAAGAAAGAAAAGGTAATTTTTTTATTGGTATTTTCAAATATAATAGATTATGATAAGAAAAAAAATATTTTGTTAGTATTATATAGTTTGTTTAGTGTTATTTTTATGTTTTGTTTTAAAGTTATTTTGTTTATTGTGATTTGTTAGTAAGTCTTATGTTTAGATTATTGAGAATGTTATCTTGTAAAAATTTTAATATATTTGAAAGTTTTATGTTAGTAACTATTATAAAATAATTGTTAGTTAATGATAAAAACAAGGAAAAATAGATAAATCTTGACAATATTTTTAGCATAGATATTGTTAGAAATGATAATAAATTTGATATTGTTAGAAATGGACTATTATCATTCATCAAATTTTTTAAGTAAGTATTTTTATGCTATTCGAAATTGTTTTGAGATTTTTTTGTTAATTTTTTAGCAGTTTGAGTATTGAAAATGGATAATCAATTTTTCGTATGCATTTATTTCGATGGAATCATCTTGACAACAACCGTTAGATGTATATTTGAATGTCGACAACAAATAGCAATGAGATTTAATAAAAATGTCTCGTTGGATGATATGAAGGAAAGGATTAACGCCAAAATTGTTAGACGTTGTGGGAGAAGGGTCTCGAAACTTTTCTACAAGTTTCCAATTTCTACAGATCCTATCAAATTCACCGAAATGGAACTTGTAGACGACGAAGACGTGGAGATAATGATCACTATTTATTGTGGGAATCAAAGTGATAAAAATACACCAATTCACTTATTTGCTGAGTTAGCCGGTATGGAGCAAAATGAAGATCTTACTACATATGGTGAAGAATATGGAGCTCAAGAACCGTGCATGGTGGCTCCAATATCGTACGTTGATAGTGAATCAACTATACGCGGGATCGATATCGATCTTAATGTTACACCAGATATTGATGTGGTTGGTGATAATGGATACGATAGTAGTGATCCTTGTAATCAAGAGGTCAATAGTGATGGTGATCCCGATGTGGACGAGGTCCCCGATGATATTAATGACGAAGACGTGAATGACAATGGAAACATTAACGCGTCTTTAGTCGAGAACCAGATTTGACGTATTGTGATACACAATAATCCTGGGTCACACATGTCGCTCATAGACCTCGACGCGGCGCATGTAGCTGAGTTCCCGGAGTACCTTGAAATACTTCCTACTCATTGGCTGGCCGTAAATTTTGATCTTGAGGAGTTGTTTGTTGGCCAGAGATTCGAAAGTAAGGAATAGTGCGTATTTACTTTTAAGCGATATAGCATGAATATATCAGTGGACTACAAAGTCGCAATGTCTAAACCGACATTATATATTGGGAAGTGTTGGAAGTCGGCGGAAGGCTGCAATTGGCGAGTACGTGCTGTATTAATTCAAAATTCGCAGATGTTGGAGATACAAAATTTGTTGGGCCTCACACATGCACATCAACACGTATGACAGAATATCATCGAAAACTTGATTCCAAAACTATTTGTACGTGTATCATGCCAATGGCGAAGGACATGCCGACCATTAAAATTTTGGTACTTTTCGGTACTGATTGTCGAAATTGTTACAACCCATTTTTCAACAGTGTCGAAAATAGTGGTTTTGGGGCCACCAAATTTGACGAGTAAGTTCGTAAGTATTATTATTTAATATTTACGAGTCAAATTTGATTTTTAGAAGGGTTTTTGATTGGATAATTTATATTATATAAGTGATTTATTAAGTTCAAGTGGTTTTAGAAAATTAGGTATCGAGACCTTGTTTTTATGACTGAGTCGTAAATATTTTTATAAATATTTACGGAGTGTCATTAAGGTGGTATTAAAGTTTCGTTAAGAAATTTTAGCGTTTCGATGGTTAATTAATTAAAAAGGATCAAATTAAAAAAAATGCATTTCCAGGACTCCATTCTCGTAAATTGGATTCGTAAATATTTAGTTAATTAGGATTCGGTTAAGTGAATTTGCTTGAATTAAAAGGAATTAGGTATAAAGACTAAATTATATATAGGGTAAAAGTTGAATTATAGATTAAAGAAAAATTAAAGGGACTAAAAGAGAAATTATGCCAATAGTCATAATTGAGGCGGCATAATATTAAAACCATGTGTAAAATTTGATAGATATTATAATAAAATATATTTACTTAATAATTAAGTATATATTATATTATATTATATTATATTATATTATATTATAAAACAAACAAATAGAAAAGAGAGAATTACAAACAAAGAGCCAAACAAAACAAAATAGAAAAAGGAAAGAAAAAGGGAGAAAGAAGAAAGACGAAGGGCCAAGGGTTTCAAAATTTTCATGTTTAATTGTTTAGTCAATTTAGTCCATTTTTCTTGTAATTTTTATGTTTTTAGAATTTCGATATTAAATACTACCCGACCCATGTCAAAATTTTAGAAATTATTGAGTTTTTAAATGTTGTTAATGTTGAATAATTAGAGTATTATGGACTAAATTGATAGATTTTTAAGTTAGAAATGAAAATGATTGAATTGTAGAATAAATTCGAATTTTGAGTAATAGGAACTAAATAGTAAAAAAATCAAAATTTAGGAATTTATGTGAAAATAGGAGTTGAACTTAGTCTAAAGTGGAATTTGCATGAAAATAAAGAATTAAATGTGAGAAATAAAGTTAGTCTTGATTTAGGGACTAAATTGAAATTTAGGCAAATATTAGATAAAATTGAAATATTTAATATGAGATTGAATTGTGTTGTATTGATGAAGTTTAATTGTTTTAATTCCGTAGCTAACGTCGTATCAGAATCCTCGACTAAAAAGGGGAAAGATAAAGTCGACATGGAATAGCTCGGAATTCCTGGTTTGTATTTCTATAATTCGAACTTAATAATTAATTGTTGAATTTATTACTTAATGTGTATGGTAAGTGGATTAAGGTGAGTAATTGATATTGTGATATTGAATTGAATTGAATTGATTCTATAAGCATATGTGAATATTTGAAATGGAATGAATATTGGTTGAAATTGAAAAGTGAATTGAAACCCTATTAACTGTATCGGGCTGAGTCAGATATAGTTGGCATGCCATAGAATTGGTAGTGTTCAGGGATACTTCGACTTTGAGTCGATATGACACTGAGTGTCGTATTATTACTTTGGATAAATCTGATGAGGTACTGAGTACCGTATTATTTTACTTCGACATGGCCAATGAGGCATTGAGTGTCGTACTAGTGTGTTCTGGTTGGATCCGTGTATCTGCCAAAGTCCGAGTCGTGTTAATAGGGGTAAATAAATGGTTTGGCCAATTGATTGATATTGAGTGATATTGAATACAGATTGGAATGGACAATGAAATGAAATATACAATTAAAATGCATGAAATTGTATGAATCAAAGATTCATGAGATGGAAATGGATATTGAAATTGAACTGTGTATTCTATTCAGAAAGGCTATTGAATAGCAATTTTGAAATTGATATTGATATGGTAAGAGATGAGAATCGAAAGGGTTTTGGATGATGTATTTATGAAATTGATTATTTATTTGAATGTATATGGTTATATATGAATGGATAGTTTATAAATCTTATAAATTTTTATTTAAATAGTATTTGGATTATAGAAATACCACTGAGTTTAGACTTAACGTACGGTTTGTTTCTGTGCGCAGGTTAGGTTAAAGTTGAATTGCCAAATCAGCATCCAAAGCCAATCCCAAACTCAAAGTGGTGAAGTACTTTTCTTTTTGGTAATGGCATGTACCTAGGATGTCTCATGTATGTCATTTTGGTAACTGATTGTAAATGATATTATAAGTTGATATTGCTTAGTTATATGTATATATATGTTATGTTGGCATTATAAAACGGTATGTTAAACTTATTACAAAGTAAGAATGAATAGGCAAAACTTAGATTGAAAAATTTGTATGATTTGGAAATTGGTTTGAATGAGGTTTTATTGAATTGTTTTGGATAATACATATTAAGTACCTATGATGATTCATTGATTAAATTATGATTTTTATGTTTGATTTAATTATGTATTGTTCATATTTGATCTGAAAGTCCGATAATGCTCCGTAATCCTGTTCTGATGACGGATAAGGGTTAAGGGGTGTTACAAAAATGCAGGCACGATTCCAGTATCGAATATCATACCGAAAGCCGTGGATAGCTAAACAGATGGCAATGGAGCAATTGTACGGGGATTTCGATGCATCGTATAATGAGCTATAGGGATGGATAGCCTCTATGTGGGAGTACGTCTCGGGACTGTCATTGAGTTACAGGCATGACCTTATTATGGCCCGGATAACCAACTACAACAGGGAAAAAGAATTTTCCATCAGATGTTCTGGAAGTTTGATCCATGTTCGTGCGCATTTCGCCACTACAAACCATTTGTGCACGTAGATGGGACCTGCTATATGGAAAATATACACGATCCTACTTCTTGCGGTTTCTCAATACGGCAACAAGAACGTGCTCCCGATAGCATTTGCCATCGTAGATAAGGAGAACATGGAATCGTGAGAATTCTTCCTTACCAACCTGCGGAGGTATGTTATTAGCAACGATAATATTTGCATCATCTCCGACAGAGAGAAAGGATTAATTGCCATCATTAGGCATTTTGATGTGCCATGGAGATCCATTTACTGCATTCGGCACATCACGGTTAACTTCCATCAAGATTATAAGAATACAGACTGGAGGAGACAAGTTGTGAGAATGGGTAAAGGATAACCTTATCTTTTCAATATAAGTATCCATGTTTTAGTGCAATACTGTAACTTATCTTTTCTCAATACATATATAACGCAAGAGCTAGAGCCACATATTTTTCGCCAAAGAATGACTCGACTTGAGAGTGACATGGAGGGTCAAACGAACAAATTTTTCCGACAGTGGTTAGGTACCATGGAGTAGTGGCAATGGGCTCAAATTTTTGACGAGGGCTTTCGTTATAGTCAAATGACCACAAACTTGGTGGAGGGAATCAATGTTATGTTATTAAAAACACGACATTTTTCGATTTCATTTGTCTTCCGGCTACATTCTATAGGTTGGCTACCTTGATGGCAAGAATGGGCTAGCAACAAGTCAACCAGATGGAGGCGGGACACGTGTTTGTCGAAGATGTCAGGAATGCAATGGTTGCAAATCGTCAGATGGCGAGGTCGATGAATGTAGAAGTATATTCACGACATCTTGAAACGTTTCGAGTTATGGAAGAAATATACATCTGAGGTCTCCGCGCCATCCGATTATCCCACACTACAATATATTTTAGGTGCACAACCCCCTAATTATTTCCATGTTTTCCTCTCTTGTTGATCAAGTGAATCTTCCCCACCTGTATAGGCAGATCCGGGATATACTGGATGCAACCAAACTGTCGGAGTACTCGATCCCCGTTATACCACTCGACTACCTGGAAATTGATAATTGGTGCGTTAATGCACCACATGTGAGAATGAATATGGGCAGACGAGGGTATAACAGCCGCAATTTTTGGTCTCCGATACGGCATCCAAATAAACTGCATGATTAATAATATGGTTAAAATTTAACACGGTTCGAATAAGATATACAAAGTAATTACATGTGACGAATATTGGAATAGCTTACCCCTTCCCCGGCATGTTCAATCATCAGACGATATATCGGGACAGTGTACGACCTCTCGATACCCAGATAAAAACTCCATCTACGAAAACAAATTTCAAGTAAATATAGTATCATTAAAATAGTATCATTATAAAGAAATTGTCAATTAATAACAAGTTAAATTTTATCACCTGTTCACTAGTGGAAATACGTATGGTTGGTGCCTAACCGATGCCAAGAATGGCATCCGATAAAGAGCCCATGACTGCAGCAATACAAGGCATCCACCTATGTCTACGGCATCAGGCTTTTTTGTCCGAAAAAGCTCACGGTACAACATAGCTAGAACTGCAAAACCCCAACTATTCAAGCGAACATTCTACAAATCAGCTAATAGGGGTAAATACATCAAATGAACCCTATTGTTGTTCACATTGAGCATCAGTACACTCCCTATAATATGCATAATGTAAGCTCAAGCTGTGGACATCACCTCATGCTCAGTGGCATTAATTGATAAATGTTCAAAATTGGCTTTCAGCCATGAAAATTTCAAACCCGTAAAATTGGACTTAGCTTTGGCGGGCAAGACTCCTAGTAGGCTATAGCAAAGGGCAGTCGGCTCAGCTATTGCACTTACACCCGTTACGGCACTCCCATCGATTGGGAGCCCAAGTTGCAATGCAACATCCTCCAGAGTGACAAGCATTCCCCACGAAAAATGAAAAGTGTGGGCCTCCGGGCGCCAATGCTCGACCAATGCGAATATTAAATCGTACTGCAAATCAAACATCTGGATCAATGCTACTGACTCGAATCCAGCTAACTCCAAGTATGGCATCAGTCGTTCATCCGGGGAATATCCTAAACCATTCACCCGACCCCTTAATGCGCGGTACGGGCCCTAACAGTGGTAAATTACAGAACATAGTTATAAAAACATAATTTATTTCCGTAAATTACGTAGATCTTTTTTTAAGGCAACCCGTGATTAACAAATAACAATATATTACCATATTATTAACTGTGTTTGATATGTGACCATCGTTTTTAATCAATGGAGCCATTGCGATACCTGCAATTTCATAACAAATTTCGGTTATTAATTTCAAAGTTTGATGGATTTTAAATATTTATCAAAATACCTAAATTTTATATATTGCTTTTAATTACAAAACAAAACCCCAAACAGCTTTTTTCCACATCATATTTTTGCTATACTACATTAACAAAATAAATATATCTTATAAATTCCAACTCAATTGTCCCATTCGAAATTCCATCCCAATGGTTTAATCTTTTACCTATATAAAAACATAAATTTTATATTAAAATACTAAAATAATATGCCAATAAAAATATTAAAAAATATAACATAAACGATATATAATAAATACGAATATTTTTATTATTATTTTAAAATGGTAATAAGTAAATTTTATATTAAAATACTAAAAATAACATGTTAATAAAAAAATATAACAAAAACATAACATCAACGATACATAATAAATCTGAATATTTTTATTATTATTTTAAAATGATAATAAGTAAACATTTTTAGTTTAAAATATAATATATATATATATATATATATATATATAATAACACGCCAACTTAATTATGATAAAAAATATAATTTTTTCATAGAAGTTCAAAAGAAATTTCATTTTTAATATTTATAAAAACATAAATTAAAAATTAAAAACATAAACTCTTATTCTCAATTATAAAATCTTAAAAAATTAGAACATATAAACTAATTCCTAATTTATCTCATAAATTCCAAATTCCATATCAATGGTCTCATCTTTTACCTACATAAAAATATTAAAATAATCAAAATAATAACATGCCAAATAAATTTCATAAAAAATATAACTAATCAACCTAAAACACACATAACAAATAAATTACATAAAATAATAAAATATTCTTTGTATATAACATAAATAGGCTTTTTTACTTCAATAAACATTAAATTAAAAATAAATTATGAATGAATAAAATATAAAATAAATACAAACATAATTAAATCCGAATCAAATCAACAATAATAACAACAAAAACAAATTAAATTAACATTAATCCATTAATTTATAACAAAAAATACATTTTCTTTTCTATTTTTTTCCTTCTCTTTCTCCTTCCCTCTCTCTATTCTCCTTCTCTTTTTCTTCGCTTTTCCTTCCCGCCTCCCTTCTCCTTCTTCTCCTTCCCTTTCTTCTCCTTCACCCACCAACAGAAAATGAAATTTGGGACCATTATAAGGTCCCCAAACACAAAAAAAAAACAAACAAGCTCAGCATGTAGCCATCCCATGCACTGTCAAAGTGGTGCCGCCTCTGCCAGCTCCTCCACTAGTGCCGCCTGAGCCAGCTCCTCCACCAGTGCCGCCTCTTCCCTAGGCGCGACCTGTGTCCTGTCCCATCATGTCACCATTATTTTATTTTATTTTATTTTATTTTTACTAGTTTTCCGTCAGAAAATGAGGGTGGTGCTGCCTATGCACCACCCTCCACCTATCTAAATGTTCCATTTTGGTACTTAATTTTAGCAATATATCATTTTGGTATTTTTTTTTTTATATTTTTCAGTAAAAAACCCGACCTATTTGAATCAATATTTTACTTTAAAGGTCTAAATACAACGCTTTAAATTTTAAAAATTTAAAATGTAACCGACGATTTTAGAACATTAGGTACACATAACTCTTTCTTAATAATCTATGTTATTATTTAAGAGTTTAGTTCAATTGTTGTTACTCATTAATCGAGCCCTAATTTAATCGTGAAATTATAAAAAAATTAATATTTTTACAAAGTAACAAATATTATTTTTTCTGTAAAAATATTATTTTAAGGGTATTTTATCTTTTGTATTTTATATAAAATCTAGAAATTTATATACACACGACGCAATTTGAACCCAAAATATTTTTTTGGCATTATGACTTATTTGGCCCTCAAACGTATAAAAAAAAAAGTCATTTTAACATTTTATTTAAATTTTCACCTCTTTTAACCTTTAAATTTGCATTGTTTGTCAAATCACCTCAAAATAAATAAAAAAGTTAACGTTTGTTAATGTTGTTGACATGGCATACACGTAGTGGTCTACATGTATGTCACATTAGTAATTAATTAATCTTTTAAAATATTAAATTTTTTAAAATTTTTATACTTTTTAATAATTTCTAATTTTTATATTTTTAAATTTTTTATTTTTAAAAATTAATTAATTCTTGACATGACAATCCATGTAAATGTTACATCGATGAAGTTAACAAACATTAACTTTTCATCTATTTTAAGGTAATTTGACAAACAATACAAGTTCAAGGGCTAAAAGAAGTCAAAATTTAAATGGAGGATTAAAATGACTTTTTCTTAAATTGAGGGCCATATAAATCATTATATTTTTTTATATATTTTCAACTAAAACAATATTTAACTTTATATCAATTTTTTATAAAATTATTACATAATTTTTCTATGAAATTGTAATTAAGATTTTATATATTTGATATATTAATAATTGAAAAGTGTTTACTTTTTACCAACAATTAAGATTTAAGTGAAATATGATTAAAATTAAACTTCGTATTGGCATGATAGTCAGGGTGTTCACCATCTCAGGTATAGCTTGAGTTCGAATCGTGTTAGTCGTGTTGCTGTTAAGACTTTATCCTTCTTTTATAATTCACCAAAAAAACTTATTAAAATCATGTCACAAATAATTCTAACATTAAATTAGTTGAAAATAATTATTTTTAAAATAATCTATATCTATACAAAGGACCTTCTTTCTTAAGACACTTCCTTTCTTTTCTTTTTTTATTTTATGAAGAATGGTTAATTTCTAACTTTGGTCCTTCTAATATGCTTAAATTTGAGATTTAATATTTATATTTTAATTTTAACATAATTTAGTCTTTATATTTTTATAAATTTATTAATTATTTCAAATAGTTAATATCATGAGCTTTTCAATTAAAATATTATATGTTTATATATAATTTGAAAGCGATTTTTAAATCCATGAAGTTGGAAAGCTAAATTTCAAATGTACAAAGTGTAGAGACTTAGAGTCATGGTTGTTTGAACCGATTGAACCAACTGAGGTACGAGTCCAGAGAGAGACATCAGACTGGTTGACTTACGAACTAGTACAAACCGATAGAACTAGGCTAAAAAATTGATTGAACCGGTCTTTTTATTTTTTAAAAATATTTTTATGTTTTTAATGATTCATTTAATCGAACCGTACAAATCAGTGGTTTGACTAGTTTGACCACCGCTTTGGTTCTAAAAACTTTTCTTAGAATATATTTAATATTTAAATTTTTATTCTATAAATTGACACAAACAAATAATCAACCTAGCGCCAAATCTGTTGGATTTCTTAGAATTAGAACTAAAATGAAAAATTTTGTAAACATTGAGGGCTAAATTTGTTGAATTTTTTATATTTAGGATCAAATTGATAGAATGTGTAAACATTAAAGGGCTAATTTTGTTACTAGACCAATAAATTAGGTAACCAATTTGAAAAGTTTACCCTCAATGTTTAGTGACTAAAAACGTAGTTAGGTAACTATTTTTATAGTTTACCCATAAAAAATAATTTTCAGCATGTTCCATGTCATTATTTAACAAATAATTTTAATCCGGGGGGTAATTTGCACGTTTCGAAATGTATAAAGCCTAATTTGTTCATTTTTCAATAAATGGTCGAAATGCAATCCGTCCCTAAGTACAGAGGCTTCCCTGATACTTTTGTTGTTTAAAAGTTAATTAAAAATTCTAAATTTTTTTATCGGTTTCAAAACACCTAAAAATGTTACAAAATATTTAAGTATTTTAAATATATTTGATGCAATAAATAATAAATAAGTTATAGCAATATGCATAACAATATACATAATAATATTTGTATATGAGCTTGGAGTTATATATATATATGGTTAAAATTTTACTAAACTTTAAATTATATATAAATTACGCTTTAAGGTTTTTTGAAATTGGTAATTTTAATTTTAACTTTTTTTTTAAATTTTAAATTTTTAGTCTTAATCAAATGGTGATCATTAAATTAAGATATAGGTGTAAGATTTTATTAAGCGATAAATTTCTAATGCCTCATACCTTAGAAATTAATCAATAAGTTAAATTCATTAAAACGGTGAAAGTACTTGATGATCTCGTTATTACGTAAATCAATTAAATTGGTTTTTCTAGTACTTACATTAATAAAAAGAATCAAATAAGGGTTAATATTTTAAAAATGACATTAAAATTGTAACACCCCTATCCCCTGTCCGTCGCCGGATTAGGGTTAAGGGCGTTACCTGACAGATCGAAAACTTTATCAGAAAATTTGTAAGTTAAGCTATCAAATACAATCATAATGTCCCCTTCGTAGGTCATCAAGACCTAAAACATGCTTTGTAACAGGGTCGGGACTAAACCAGAACACATATAGAAATTCTCAGAAATTTAAAACTTTTCTAAATTTCAGAGGTTACACGCCCGTGTGGGTAGGCCGTGTGCCTCCCACGGCTGCTAGACACACCCGTGTGTCCTCCCCGTGGTCGAACCTGACTTGGCTCCACAGCTACCAAGCACCCCCGTTTGCTAAGGCCATGTACTCTTAGGCCATATACTGACTTATTCACATGGCTATTAGGCACGCCCGTGTACCATAACCGTGTGCTCTTAAGCTAGCTACTGACTTTACACCACGGTCACTAGGCACGCCCGTGTGCCACAACCGTGTGACATTATAGGTCATTTGCAAGGCCGAAAATGCCACCTACCTAGGGTCTTAACCTACAATCAAACCCATCCAATCAATGCATATTTAACAACCATGAACATGCCAAAATATCCATTCAATCTTTACATTCAAAACCAATTTCAACCATGCCAACTTACAAGACTAAAACTTATGTATATGCAAGCATAATTTATCCATACTTACCATTCACAAGCTCATCCTTTTGTTAAACATATAAGCTCAAAATTTCATTTATATACTTACCTTAAACTTAATCATTTCTTATGCTTTCAAACCATACCAAATATACATCATATAACACATTCATTAAAGCATATTACCAACACATAACTAGCCAAATCACATGGCTAAGTTCAAATCTCACACTTATACAAATAACTAGCCTATACATGCCATATCTAGCTATATACATTTCCAAAATGTACCAAAACAAGCTGAGTAGTGTGATGACAATCCTCGACAGTTCCCGAGCCTTCAGTAGCTTTGACGATCTATAAAACAAAGAAAACACACATAGAGTAAGCTTTCCAAAAGCTTAGAAAGCCATATACAAATAAACTTAACATGAAAGGCATATAGGCATATAGGAACATTGGCACAATTAACTTTCATAGCAAATTTATCACATGTATGCTTTGGTCCATGTACTTGGCCACATTTTGCCACATTCATCAATTCAAAAATCTTATATTTACATAGCTCTTTCATGCATACTTTCATATATCATATTATTATTCTAATATACATAATCATCATAGTAAGATCATATAGACGTCGAAACCATTTTTAATTATTTTGAAAAAATGGGGATCGACCTTGAAAAATGAAAACATGAGTCACCACCAATCCTTTTTTACTTAGGTGTGATTGGATCACCTTATAAAACGTTTTATTTCAAAACATTGATTTTGGTCCACGAAATACAAGAAAACGGGTTCGGGAGTTGGTTGCGTACGAAAAAGGGCTAGCACACCCGTAATGCCCAAAATTTGGTACCTAATTGATAATCTCATGTCCTAATGTCGAAAATTCAAAAATATTTTAAAATACAATTCCTTTTAAAGAATGTTTGTATAACCCATTTTGGAATATTAAGATTCATTTGTTCCGTAAGGATAAAATATCACATCCAGTACGTTAGGGTGTGACATTTTAACCCCTGAAACTAAGACCGTCCCTTAATTTCCCAAAACACGAAATTAAAAGGATATTTAGTTATTTGGACGTACGAAAAAAATCGATACCCAGCACGTTAGGGCACAATTTCTCGAACTTCCAAACACGAAACATTGCCTTGTTTTCTGAAATCCTTATCCCGAAATAACAAAACGTCATATCCAAAGAGTTAGGACACGACAATTTTGAATTCTCGAGAATAAGTTTTATTTAACTTTTAAAAAGAAAGTAATAGGTTCTTTAGACTCAAGAGAAAAATCAAACCAATGAAGTTGGGGTACGATTTCTTTCGAACCTTAGAACGCTAAATGTTTGCTTATTTCAAAACGAAAATTTTAATGCATTGAGTAATATGTGATTTGATTGTAGTAAAATGGAAGATGGAGTGTAGAACAAATACATAATAGGATAGAAACAATGGTAATAACGTAAACAACAAAAATAAAAGCGAAATAATATATAAAATAACATTTAAAATCAACAATCTATATGAAATAATTGGAAAAAGGATAAATAAAAGAAAATAATAGCAAAAATAAAAGTTAATGGTAAATCAATAAATAAATAAATACTATATGCTAAATTAAAAATAATAAAATAATAATAGTAGTAAAAAAAGTAAAATAATAATAAAATAAAATATATTAATAAATAAATGGTAATAGTAAAAATATAGAAATATAATAGAAAAATTGCGATAATAATGTTGAAAAATAAAATAATAATAATAATAATAATAATAATAATAGTAATAATAATAAATACAATTATAGGAATAATAATATGTATATAAAATATTAATAATGATAATAATAAAATAATAGTGGTAATAACAACGTAAAAATAATAGTAATACTAAAACAATAATAATAATATAAAATAATAAAAATAATATATATATATATATATATAAAATAATAGTGATACTTAATTAATAAAATCAATAATAATAATAATAATAATAATAATAATAATAATAATAAAACCATAAATAAAAAATTAAAGAAATGAATAAGTAAGAAAATATATGCAATAATGGTAAAAATATGTATGTAAATAATTGAGTAAGTGAAAATAATACATATGAATATTTAAATGAAGTGATAATAAATAAATATTGTATTAAAATGAAATCAAAGAAAGATTGGGAATCCCAAAACATAAATAAAAAAAAGTAAAGGGACTAAAGTAACGACCCGAATTTGGGCCTAGTAGAATTGGGCCCATTGGGCTTTGGGCTTGGGAGCGTTTAAAATTCTTGAGAGCAAGAGAACAGCACTATTGCAAATTGGACCTATTGGGTGAGTGATTTTGGAAGGTTAGGGGGCTTCTATGAAGTTCCGGGATCAAACTTGGGCTTTAGAAAATTTTAGTTTTAGGTGAATAAAACCCTTGGAGTTAGTAGGTAGGCTTTAGGAATAAAATGTGGAGAAAAATGACATAAAAAGAGCTTGTGGTGTAGTGGAAAAGTGGCACCACATGGGAGACAAGGAGGTGACGCCACAAGGAAGCAAAGGGTCTAAGGTTCAAGCCTTGGCGCTGGCACTTTATTTTGATTTATTTGAACTTTGACTTTGGCCCATATATTTATATTTAGTTGCATGTTGTTAAACACAAGAGGAGTTGGTGGCTTAGTGGCAAGTGGCGTGAATTGGCTGATGGGAGAGCCTGGGTTCGAATTTCATGACAAGAAGGGGAATATTTATTTTGCGGATTGGACGGCCAAAGTTTGTGTTAGATTTAAACTCTACTGAAGAAGGGATCCCACATCGGAAAGCTAGCAAGAGGGAAGGTGAGAAGCTAGCTATTTATAGAGCCACCTATGAGGAGAGTAAGCATACATTGGTTGGCGTTTGGGCATAGAAGCATTCGGAGCACGTATTAGCTTTAGATTCCTATCAGGTGTGTATTTCGCACTACTCTAGCTGTAGAACAGCAAATGTCGAAATGCCGGTCACACGAACGTGCGAGCGCACGTGTGGGAACTTCGACGTGATAGTTGAGGCCACCATGAGTATTCTTATGGGTTGATGCTGTTTGGGCCAAGTGGGCCCGTGGGCCAATATGAATAAATTGTATGATTGTGTAGTAGATAGTGAACTGTCTATGTGAATCTCATATCTGTGGCTAGATTTGGGCTAAATGGGCCACACGAATGTGTGGGTTTATTTGGGCGAAAATGGGCCCTAAGTCCATTCACATTGTTATCTCTGTTTAGAATACCCCGATTTACGAAATTATCAAAATACCCCTGATTTACAAAATTATCGAAATACCCTCGGTTTACAAAATTATCGAAATACACCAGTTTATGAAATTACCGAAATACCCCGATTTGTAAAATTATTAAAATACCATCGGATTGCAAAATTATGGAAATACCCTTGGTTTGCGAAATTACCGAAATACCTGGTTTGTAAAATTACCAAAACACCCCGATTTGTAAAATTACTGAAATACCCTAGGATTGTAAAATTATCGATATACCATGATTTGTGAAATTATCGAAATACCCTTGGTTTGTAAAATTATTGAAATACCCTAGTGGGTAAATTACTGGAATACCCTTTAAGGGTGAAAGTACTGAAATGCCCTCGTTGGGTGAAATTACTGAAATACCCCTGGATGGTAAAATGATCGAAATACCCCGGAGGGTAAAATGATTGTTATGCCGTGAAGGGCAGAATGACTAGAATGCTCTACATGTTATATGATTGTTATCGTATGTTTATTATGGTATGTTGCATTCATGTGTTATTATGTTGCATGGGGATGGGATTATTGATACGAAGGAAGTTTTGATAGGATCGTATGGTCGCTTGACGACTGTGGATCCACCGATGGCTTTAAGCCGATTATATGATTGGCAGCTCTGCTGCAATATTGGTTAGTGCCGCAACCAGTGCTACATAAGGAGTGTAGGGATGGGTAGGTCGATTAAATCCCCACGGGAGTGTAAGGTTGGACAAGAGACGGAGTGCAGGGTTGGTATGGGCATTAATGCATTGCATTCACATGTTCAGTTACTGTGATGGGCTTAGGCCAAGATAGATGTGATCTGTGACTTTTGTTATGGGCTAAGGCCCAACCGAGGCTATTTTGGGCTAAGACCCGATTGCCACCGTTACTGTAATGGGCTTAGGCCCAGATTGTTGTGATACATGTTTTTACTGATGAGGGTTGTAGCCACTGAGTTTTCGTAAACTCACCCCCTCTTTTACTAAATGTTTTAGGTAATCCTCAGTAGGCAGTTCGACGTACTGGAGGACTCGAAAGTGGCCACACTACAAGCAGCTTTGAATTTAGTATTCTATTCTACCTTATTTGAAACATTTTCTTTTTGGGTTGTAATAAGGTCTCTCTTAAATTCTAGTTTTTAATTTGAGATTTTTAGTTTATTATGTTTTAAATCTGCTAAACGTTGAACCCGATTTTCCCAAAACGATAACTATTTTCTAAACACTACGTTTTCGCAACTAAATTTTTGGATAACATGCCTTCGTAAATCATAATTTTAAATTAAGCTTCCACAACAACGAGGTTTTGAAGTTAATAACTTTTAATAAACGTCGATTAATAATAAACAAATGCAAACTGAGACTTTAGTTTTTTTTTAATATCAAGAAGGGTTTTTCAACGAAACTATGGTTTTCGATAAGCACTTTAATTGTGACACGTTAGATTCGGGCCTAACTTTTAGGCCGGGCTTGGGGTGTTACATTTAGTGGTATCAGAGCCCGTGTTACAAAACTCGTCTTTAGAATGGGTTTGAAAACGTTTTTCAAAATTTGTTTGAAATATAATTTAGAAAATATATATCTTTACTGGAAGTATGGCACCCTGAGTCTCCAGCACCAAATCCGTAAGTTCTTGATACTATGCTTTGTTGTATTGACTATAGTTATTCTGTGTATGTTTTATAGATGTGATGCTTAAACTTAGAGTTTGTATTTATTCCGTGTATATTGTGGAAATTATTTACGTGTGATGTCCATCTGCTCTGATGGATAAATAGTGTGGTGCGTGCTTATGTTATTAAGATCAAAGTGCGCAGCGAGAGCGCAGTATGCTAAGTTAGGATGTGCAACATTTTCGTTAGTTAGAAATTTAGAAATTTCGAGGACAAAATTTCTTTAAAGGGGTAGATTTATAACAACCCAAATTTGGACCTAGTAAAATTGAGCCTATTGGGCCTTGGGCTTGGTAGCGTTTAAAATTCTTGAGAACAAGAGAAAGGCACTATTGCAAATTGGACCTATTGGGTGAGTGATTTTGGAAGGTTAGGGGGCTTCTATGAAGTCCCGAGATCAAACTTGGGCTTTAGGAAAATTTTGGTTTTAGGTGAATAAAACCCTTGGAGTTAGTAGGTAGGGTTTAAGAATAAAATGTGGAGAAAAATGACACAAAAAGAGCTTGTGGTGTAGTGGCAAAGTGGCGCCATATGGGAGACAAGGAGGTGATGCCACAAGGAAGCAAGGGGTCCAAGGTTCAAGCCTTGGCACTGGCATTTCATTTTGATTTATTTTTAAGTGAACTTAGACTTTGGCCCATAGATTTATATTTAGTTGCGCATGTTGTTAGACACAAGAGGAGCTGGTGGCTTAGTGGTAAGTGGCGTGAATTGGCTGATCGAAGAGCCTGGGTTCGAATCTTATGACAAGCAAGGGAGTATTTATTTTGCGGATTGGACGGCCAAAGTTTGTGTTAGATTTAAACTCTACTGAAGAAGGGATCCCACATCAGAAAGCTAGCAAAAGGGAAGGTGAGAAGCTGGCTATTTATAGAGCCACCTATGAGGAGAGTAAGCATACCTTGGTTGGTGTTTGGGCATAGGAGCATTCGGAGCGCGGATTAGCTTCAGATTCCTATTAGGTGTGTATTTCGCACTACTCTAGCTGTAGAGCGGCAAATACCGAAATGCCGATTACACGGCAATGATAGCCACACGAGCGTGCGAGTGCATGTATGGGAGCTTCGACGTGATAGTTGAGGCCACCATGAGTATTCTTGTGGGTTGATGCTGTTTAGGCCCAATGGGCCCGTGGGCCTATATGAATAAATTGTATGATTGTGTAGTAGATAGTGAACTGGTCTATGTGAATCTCATATCTGTGGCTAGATTTGGGCTAAATGCGCCACACGAACTTGTGGGTCTATTTGGGTCGAGAATGGGCCCTAGGCCCATTCATATTATTATCTCTGTTTAGAATACCCCGATTTATGAAATTATCGAAATACCTCGATTTATGAAATTATCGAAATACCCTCGATTTACGAAATTATCGAAATACCCCCAGTTTACAAAATTATTAAAATACCCCTAGTTATAAAATTATCGAAATATCCCGATTTGTAAAATTATCGAAATACCCTCAGATTGTAAAATTACTGAAATACCCCTAGTTTGCAAAATTATCAAAATACCCCGGTTTGTGAAATTACTGAAATACCCCAGTTTGTAAACTTACCAAAACACCACCAGTTTTTAAAATTATCGAAATACCATCGGATTGCAAAATTATCGATATACCCCTGATTTGTGAAATTACCGAAATACCCTTGGTTTGTAAAATTATAGAAATACCATTGGTTTATAAAATTACTAAACTACCCCTAGTGGGTAAATTACTGGAATACCCTTTAAGGGTGAAAATACTAAAATGCCCTCGTCGAGTGAAAGTACTGAAATACCCCTAGCGGGTAAAATGATCGAAATATCCCTAGAGGGTAAAATGATCATATGCCTCAAGGCGAATGACTAAAATGCTCTACATGTTATATGATTGTTATCGTATATTTGTTATGGTATGTTGCATTCAAGTGTTATTATGTTGCATGGGGATGGGATTATTGATACGGAGGAAGTTCTGATAGGATTGCATGGTCGCTTGACGACTGTGGATCCACCGATGGCTTTAAGCCGATTATATGATTGGCAGCTCTCTGCAATATTGGTTAGTGCCGCAACCGGTGCTACATAAGGTGTGTAGGGATGGGTGGGTCGATTAAATCCCCGAGTGCAGGATTGGACAGGAGACGAGTCTAGGGTTGGTATGGGCATTAATGCATTGCATTCACATGTTCTGTTACTGTGATGGGCTTAGGCCCACATAGATGTGATCTATGACTTTTGTTATGGGCTAAGGCCCAACCGAGGCTTTTTGGGCTAAGGCCCGACTGCCACCATTATTATAATAGGCTTAGGCCCGGATTGTTGTGATACATGTTTCTACCGATGAGGGTTGTACCCACTGAGTTTTCGTAAACTCACCCGCTCTTTTTACTAAATGTTTCAGGTAATCCTCAATAGACGGTTCGACGTACTGGAGGACTCGGAGATGGCCACACTACGAGCAGCTTTGAATTTAGTATTATATTCTACCTTATTTGAACTTTTTTTTGGGGGGGTAGTAATAAGGTCTCTCTTAAATTCTGATTTTTAATTTGAGATTTTTAGTTTACTATGTTTTAAATCTGCTAAACGTTGAACCCGATTTTCCGAAAACGATAACTGTTTTCTAAACACTATATTTTCGCAACTAAATTTTTGGATAACACGCCTTCGTAAATCATAATATTAAATTAAGCTTCTGCAACAATGAGGTTTTGAAGTTAATAACTTTTAATAAATGTCGATTAATAATAAACAAACGCAAACTGAGACTTTAGTTTTTGAATATCAAGAAGGGTTTTTCAACGAAACTACAATTTTCGATAAGCACTTCAATTGTGACATGTCAGATTCGAGCCTAACTTCTAGGCCGGGTCAGGGTGTTACATTTAGTGGTATCAGAGCCCGGGTTGTAAAACTCGACTGTGGAATGGGTTTGAAAATGCTTTTCAAAATTTGTTTGAAATATGATTTAGTAAAAATATATCTTTACTGGAAGTATGGCACCCCGAGTCTCCGGCACCAAATCAGTAAGTTCCTGATACTATGCTTTGTTGTATTGACTATAGTTATTCTGTGTATGTTTTGTGGATGTGATGCTTAAACATAGAATTTGTATTTATTCCATGTATATTGTGGAAGTTATTTGCATGTGATGTCCATCCACTCTGATAGATAAACAGTGTGGTGTGTGCTTGTATTATTAAGATCAAAGTATGCAACGAGAGTGTAGTATGCTAGGTTAGGATGTGCAACGTTTTCGTTAGTTGGAAATTTTGATGACGAAATTTCTTTAAGGGGGTAGATTTGTAACGACCCAAATTTGGGCCTAGTAAAATTAGGCCTATTTGGCCTTGGGCTTGGTTGCGTTTAAAATTCTTGAGAACAAGAGAACGAAACTATTGCAAATTAGACCTATTGGGTGAGTGATTTTGGAAGGTTAGGGGGCTTCTATGAAGTCCCGGGATCAAACTTGGACCTTAGGAAAATTTTGGTTTTAGGTGAATAAAACCCTTGGAGTTAGTAGGTAGGCTTTAAGAATAAAATGTGGAGAAAAATGACATAAAAAGAGCTTGTGGTGTAGTGGCAATGTGGCACCACATGGGAGACAAGGAGGTGACGCCACAAGGAAGCAAGGGGTCCAAGGTTCAAGCCTTGGCGCTGGCATTTCATTTTGATTTATTTTTAAGTGAACTTGGACTTTGGCCCATAGATTTATATTTAGTTGCGCGTGTTGTTAGACACAAGAGGAGTTGGTGGCTTAGTGGCAAGTGGTGTGAATTGGGTGATGGGAGAGCCTGGGTTCGGATCTCATGACAAGCAGGGGAGTATTTATTTTGCAGATTGGACGGCCAGAGTTTGTGTTGGATTTAAACTCTACCGAAGAAGGGATCCCACGTCGGAAAGCTAACAAGAGGGAAGGTGATAAGCTGGCTATTTATAGAGCCACCTATGAGGAGAGCAAGCATACCTTGGTTGGCGTTTGGGCATAGGAGCATTCGGAGCGCCAATCATCTTCACATTCCTATCAGGTGTGTATTTCGCACTACTCTAGCTGTAGAGCGACAAATGCCGAAATGCCGGTCACACGGCAATGGTAGCCACACGAGCGTGTGAGCGCATGTGTGGGAGCTTCGACGTGATAGTTGAGGCCACCATAAGTATTCTTGTCGGTTGATGCTGTTTGGGCCGAAAGGGGCTAAGCGGGCCTAATAGGCCCGTGGGCCCATATGAATAAATTGAATGATTGTGTAGTAGATAGTGAACTGGTCATGTGAATCTCATATCTGTGGCTAGATTTGGGCTAAATGGGCCACACGAACGTGTGGGTCTATTTGGGCTGAGAATGGGCCCTAGGCCCATTCATATCGTTATCTCTGTTTAGAATACCCCGATTTATTAAATTATCGAAATACCCCCGATTTATGAAATTATCGAAATACCCCGATTTACAAAATTATCGAAATACCCCTAGTTTAAGAAATTATCAAAATTCTTCGATTTGCAAAATTATCGAAATACCCTCAGATTGTAAAATTACTGAAATACCCCTAATTTACGAAATTGTCGAAATACTCCAGTTTGTGAAATTACCGAAACACCCCAGTTTGTAAAATTACTAAAATGCCCCCAGTTTGTAAAATTATCGAAATACCCTCGGATTACAAAATTATCGATATACCTTTGATTTGTGAAATTACCGAAATACCCTTAATTTATAAAATTACCGAAATACCCCTAGTGGGTAAGTTACTGGAATACCCTTTAAGGGTGAAAGTATTGAAATGCCCTTGTTGGGTAGAATTACTAAAATACCCCTAGAGGGTAAAATGACCGAAATACCCCTGAGGTAAATGATCGTTATGCCCGAAGGCGGCGTAATGACTAAAATGCTCTACATGTTCTATGATTGTTATCGTATGTTTATTGTGGTATGTTGCATTCATGTGTTATTATGTTGCGTGGGGATGGGATTATTGATACGGAGGAAGTTCTGATAGGATCGCATGGTCGCTTGACAACTTTGAATCCACCGATGGCTTTAAGCCGGTTATATGATTTGCAGCTCTGCTGCAATATTGGTTAGTTCCACAACTGGTGCTACATAAGGAGTGTAGGATGGGTGGGTCGATTAAATCCCCACAGGAGTGCAGGGTTGGACAGGAGACGGAGTGCAGGGTTGGTATAGGCATTAATGCATTGCATTCACATGTTCTGTTACATGATGGGCTTAGGCCCAGATAGATGTGATGTGTAACTTTTGTTATGGGCTAAGGCCCAACCGAGGTTTTTTGGGCTAAGGCCCCATTGCAACGTTACTGTAATAGGCTTAGGTCCGATTGTTCTGATACATGTTTCTACCGATAAAGGTTGTACCCATTGAGTTTTCATAAACTCACGCCCTCTTTTTACTAAATGTTTCAGGTAATCCTCAGTAGGTGGTTCGACGTACTGGAGGACTCAGAGGTGGCCACATTAGGAGCACCTTTAAATTTAGTATTCTATTCTACCTTATTTGAACCGTTCTATTTTTGGGTTGTAATAAGGTCTCTCTTAAATTCTGGTTTTTAATTTGGAATTTTGAGTTTATTATGTTTTAAATCTGCTAAACGTTGAACTCAATTTTCCTAAAAGGATAATTGTTTTCTAAACACTACGTTTTCGCAACAAAATTTTTGGATAACATGCCTTCGCAAATCATAATTTTAAATTAAGCTTCCGCAACAACGAGGTTTTAAAGTTAATAACTTTTAATAAATATCGATTAATAATAAACAAACGCAAACTGAGACTTTAGTTTTTTTTTAATATCAAGAAGGGTTTTTCAACGAAACTACGGTTTTCGATAAGCACTTCAATTGTGACACGTCAGATTCGGGCCTAACTTCTAGGCCGGGTCTAGGGTGTTACATTTAGTGGTATTAGAGCCTGAGTTGTAAAACTTGACTGTGGAATGGGTTTGAAAATGCTTTTCAAAATTTGTTTGACATATGATTTAGAAAATATATATCTTTACTGGAAGTATGCCATCCAGAATCTCCGGCATGAAATCCGTAAGTTCCTAATATTATGCTTTGTTGTATTAACTATAGTTATTCTGTGTATGTTTTGTGGATGTGATGCTTAAACTTAGAGTTTGTATTTATTCCGTGTATATTGTGGAAATTATTTTCATGTGATGTCCATCCGCTCTAATGTATAAATAGTGTGGTGCATGTGATAAACCGTAAAAGTAACATATTTTAATCCCACATTTAGCATACTTTTGGATGATTTATTCCTTGAATTATGTAAAAAGGTGCTCTTAATCCTTTCTTTTCATGTTTTATACTCAGAAAAGTACCTAGGGATGAAAAGAATGAGAAACGTGCTCAAAACGGACCAAATTGGGCCAAAGAAGAAGCCGACACAGCCTGGGCCCAAGACCACATGGTCGTGCCTCCCTAATTTACTCTAACACGGCCTGGACCCCGAAACACACAGGCGTGTCTCTTCAGCAGACTAGACCACGGCCTGAAATTGATTCACACGGGCGTGTGCCATGCCGTGTCCCTATCGTGGCAAAGAGCAATTTCATTCGGAATAGGGTACTTAGAGACAAAGAAACACATTCCAAAGCCTATTCAAACACCCTAGTAGGAATTCTACTTGAATTAGGATATGTAGGGGCCAAGTAAAGCATCTCAAAGTCTATATAAACACCCTAGGGGCAACTTAAGCGGGGAGTTTGGCAGAAGCCTTCTGCCAGGGCTTTTGGTGTTCAGCTAGGCCAAGGAGCCTAGCCGAAAAGGTCAGATTTGCGGGAATCACTCGAAGATAGCTAGTTGATCCATCTCAAGAAGTCGACATTATACTCAAGACGGCGGATCTCTCATTCAATTCCTTCAGGGAGTTTTAGGGATTTCTTATGTTTTGTTTTATCTTTTCTTCTGAGATGTTTTCTTTTATCATTATGAACTAAACCCTTCAGATACCTGAAAGGGATGAAACCTGGATGAATCTTGTTATTGTTTTCTGAACTATATGATAAATACTTGATTTGTTCTTAATTATGCGTGCTTAATTCTTGTGTTAATATTTCCAGGATATTGATTGAAGTCGAATGTGCTTAGGTGGTGGAGAAAAATCCCTGCCTAAGAGTAGATCTAGCATAATTAAGGGGAGTTGATATCGCGCCTAGAGATAGGGTGACGAGATTTTGTCGGATTAGGGTGAAACCTAATATGGGAGTCCATAGATCGAGTTAATGCGATTCTAGAGGTTATAATTAGAAAGAGATTTCAATTAATCAACTAGGGTTAGACGTTATTCGCCTCGAGAGAGGGTTTAATATAAATTAGGGAATCTTACGGATCAAGTCAAGTGAATAAATCGTCTGGTTCAGTGTTAGATAACAAGTGGAGTCTAGGTGGATTCTTTCTAAGGGTATCGTCTTAGTCAACTGAGTTTTTCCAACAGTATTTCCTCAATTCATTCTTTTTGTCTTTGAATCTTAGCTTAGTAGTCAGTTAGTTTTAGATTAAACAACCAATTTTGTCTTTGAATCTTAGCTTAGTAGGCAGTTAGTTTTAGATTGAACAACCAATCACTTAATATTTAGGCTAAATAATAGAAAGAAGGTTAGTATTAGTACTTTTAGTTCCTTTGGGTTCAACAATCCGGTCTTACCTAAGCTATACTGCTGTTCGATAGGTGCACTTGCCTTAAGTCGTTGTCAGAGTTAGTTTCCAGGTTTGATCATTCTCTTTCTAAATTCTGAAACTCAACAAAACAATGATCAAGTTTTTTGCGCCGTTGCCAGGGAACTAAAATATTAAGAAAACTTAATTTTTATTACTTTAGCCATTATTTTTATTTTTCCTCAATTTATTTTATTTCTATTTTGGTTTTAACCTTGCTAATTTTCTTTCTTTCTTTTCCAACACAGGTACCTCTAGTTTATGACTAGAAGGAACCCTAAAGGACCACTAGTATACGATAGTGATATTGAAGCTACCGCTCACAAAAATCGTAGAGAAATTAGGCGAACCTAAATTACACAGAAGAAGAGCGACAAGGCAGATCCAATCCTATTGAAGGGTTGGACGAGAATAACCCTCTACCACAAGATGTGGCAGAAAATAAAGCTCCACGTACTATGTATGATTATGCTAAACCTCATTTAACGGGAGCAGAATCGAGTATTGTTAGGCCTGCTATAGCTGCTAATAATTTTGAATTAAAACCTAACACTATACAAATGATTCAACAATTTTTTCAATTTGATGGTTTGCAGGACAAAGACCTGAATACCCATATAGCTAATTTTTTAGAGTTCTGTGATACCTTCAAAATAAATGGTGTTTCTGATGATGCCATATGTCTTTGGTTATTTCCCTTTTCATTAAGGAATAAAGCCAAACAATGGTTAAACTCGTTACCACGAGGGTCAATCACCACATGGGATCAAATGACCGAAAATTTTTTATTAAAATATTTCCCACCGGCCAAAACGGCCAAATTACGGAATGATATCTCTTCTTTTGTGCAGATGGATTTAGAGACATTATACGACGCATGGGAGAGATACAAGGATCTCTTGAGAAGGTGTCCGCACCATGGTTTACCCTTATGACTCCAAGTTCAAACTTTCTATAATGGTTAAACCCCTCAACGAGGTAACTAATTGATTCAGCCACCGATGGAACCCTGAACAACAGAACTCCTGAAGACGCCTACGAATTTATTGAAGAGATGTCACTGAATAACTATCATTGGCAGGTTACAAGGACGAAACCAACAAAATTAGCCAGAGTTTTTAACCTCGATGCAGTAACCATGCTATCAACGCAAGTAGAGATGATAAATAAAAAGCTTGATAGTTTGTGTTCTTCACAGGTACATCCAGTAATGCAGTGCGACGCAAGTGAAACTGTGGCAAATCTTGAGTACCTACCCTACCAACCGGGCATAGAAAGTGAACAGATGAGCTATATAGGTAGTAATTTCAGATCTAATAATAACCCTTATAGTAATACCTATAATCCAGGTTGGAGGAACCACCCAAATTTTTCGTGGGGAGGTCAAGGAAGTCAAGGAAATCAAAGACAACAACCTCCTCAAAATTTCCAAAATCAGCCATATCCACAAGAAAAAAGGCCGAACCTCGAAGAGATGTTGACAAAATTCATGGCAGTCACAGAAAACTGTCTCCAAGACACCGAGGCAACACTGAAAAACCAACAAACATCGATGGAAGGGATCAAGAACCAAGTCAGGGAACTTACCAAATCAGTCGGGGAAGTTACAAAGTCAGTTGGACAACTTGCAAAGTTAATGTCTGAACGACAGTAAGGGCGTCTACCAAGCAACACTAAGATTAACCCAAAAGAGCAAATCCAAGCCATAACAGATCAGGAAAATGTCGGGTTGGATGAACCCAATCCAATATAAGAAAGCGAGGTAGAAGAAGGTAAAGTTGAGGCAACACAAGAAAAGCCAAAACCGATAATCAAAGAGTACCAACCCCGCATACCTTATCCCGAAGCGATGAAGAGAGACGATATAGAGGAACAGTTCAGTAAGTTTCTTAAACTTTTAAAGAAATTACATATTCACTTACCACTTCTTGAAGCACTGTCACAGATGCCAGATTTGAGGAAATTTTTAAAACAACTCTTGAAAAACAAGCGTAAGTTAGACAATGAGTCGCATGTGGAGCTAAACGCAATGTGCTCAGCAATTCTACAAAATAGACTACCACGAAAACTATAAGATCAAGGGAGTTCTACAATTCCATGTTTAATTGGTAGACTAACTATTGATAATGCCTTAGCTGATTTAGGGGCAAGTATAAATGTCATGCCTTATAAAATGTTTAAACAACTAGGTCTAAGGAAACCCAAACAAACTAGGATGAGTATACAATTAACTGATAAAACTGTTAGAATTCCTAGGGGTATTATCGAAAATGTTCTTGTAAAATTGATAAATTCATTTTCCCTATAGATTTTGTTGTCTTAGACATGGATGAGGATAATTTGATTCCTTCAATTTTAGGAAGACCCTTTTTAGCAACTGTCAGGACTAAAATTGATGTTGGCACAGGAGAACTCATTCTTCGTGTAGGTGACGAATCAATCAGTCTACAAGCTCTTGACTCGGCTAGAACATCAAGTGATGAAGGTGAGAAAGTAAATTCAGTTGATAACCAACTTGTTCAACTTTCGCCACAGGAAACACTACAAAGTCACAAACCTGAGTCGGATCATGGACCTCGTGTCCACAAAGAAAAAACATATGAGGAGAAAAGCCTTAGGGTCGACAAACTAGAAGAGTGAAAGACACACTTTAAAGAGGAACTGAAACAACACGAAGTAAAATTGAAAGAGCATCTACAAGAGCTCGTAGGAACATCAAACCACTTCAAAATAGGAGATCAGGTACTGTTAAATAAAGCAGATCCTCGTATGGTCACATCAAACCTGAATACAAACGAGGAAATTCCTCTTGAGGTATACAAAATATTCCCTTACGAAACAATCGTGGTAAGCAATCCAACATTCGGCAGTTTTAAGGTAAACACTTCTCGACTTAAACTTTATCATAAAAATAAAACTGACAGCATGAGGGAAGATATTCAAACTTTTAAACCACCCTGATTTTTGCGAATACGAGGAAAGTCTAGCTTAAGACTTTAAACGAGCGCTAACCCTATTTTTATTTTCATTTTTATTTTTATTTTTATTTTTATTTTCCCTTTTTAGCATTCAAATAAACCAAAAGTGCAGATTTTCAGACCACACGGCCTTGCACACGGCCGTGGCCGTGGCCTTGTGGGTACCACAGATAGGTAAAAGGGCGTGACCATAGACGTGTGGCAATAGGACAAAATTTTCCCCAAAACATGGGCCGCATCTCTATTTAAACCCCCTTCTTACTTTTTTTTTTTCCAATTATCTTTCTTCTTTTATTTTCCATTATTTACTTTTACTTTTATTTTTATGTTTATTTTTATCTTTATTTTCTTTATTATTTTCTTTATTATTTTCTTCTTATTCTTCATGCCATTTAGATTTAGCTTAGGATACAATAAAACCAAGCTGGCTACTTCGAGGATTCAAATTCAACCAGGTTCGAGGCGCTCCCCCACATTCACCCCCACGTTCACCTCCAATCTTATCCGATTTCTTTTCATTGACTTTATCCAAAATTCAGAAAGTTTCAATTATCTTCCCATCTTATGATTTTATGATTATTTTGATATTATCTATCTTTGTACATCGAGGGCAATGTACATCTTAAGTGTGGGGGGGTTAACTATAGCATTATTCTCAAATCCCTGAATTATATCTTGTTCTTAAAAAATTTTCTCATATTACTAATTAGGATAAAATTTCTAATGATTTATGATTCTTATTGATATGTTTTTGAGTAAGCCATAGTTAATTATGTATTGATGATTTATACTTTAAGATGCTAGAGAATAATCAAGCATGATAAGTCTATTTTTCAAGAATCAAAAATTTTCTAGGTTGTTGAACTGAATTTGAATATTACCTTGAAGTTTGAAATTTACAGGGATTGATGTCAAATACCCATAATTTTTGTGAGATTTGAGCCTTTTAGAGCATATATTCTTTTCCGTGCTCACTTTATTGATTATGAGTATGTCAACACTGAATTATTATTCTAGAACTTGCCTCGATTATACATGTCAAGACCACAATTTTTATTTGATATACTGAGATGATAAAGGCACCTAGGTTTTAACCCACTCACTCCACCAAAAATCCTACCCCCATAATTAACCCTTAATAAACCCCGTTGATCCTAACAACCCTTTTTATTGATTCACCCACTAATATTAACCCAAAACCCTGCTCGTATTTGTTATCACCATTCCTTTTACTACCCTTCTATCGAGAATTGATTTGATCAGTTGGCTAATTACTTTATTTTATAAAGTTCTTTCTTATATTATGTATTTATTGATTTGTTTTTTTAAATCGAATTATATTCAATATTAGTTACGTAATTAAGTGAGCTTACATGTTTAAATTCAACATCTTGAAGAAGAAGCTCATATTATTAGTATTTTAAATTTTCATGTGATGTAATTATTCGGGTTATCAATTCTTTTTCTAAAGTTAGGTAATTTTTCAATTCAATCTAGATTTTAACCTTACAATTCAGCCTTTATCCACACCTTTAACCTAAGCACCATTACCACCCTTTTAAAGACCTTTTGATTTGTGTATCATCTCATATTACAGTGGTGGAGATTTGATTTTCAGGCAAGCCTATGGGATTAACTTTTTAGGTTCAACTTATGAGTGCTTTTTCCTGAACCTTAAACACTTCGAATGCTTTGAGTGAATCTTTAGTGAGGATGTCAATCCTTGTCGGTTTTGAATCAGAGGTAATTATTTAGATAAAGGGAAACACATATGTTTTTGAGCTACAAATATATGACTTAGAATTGTTTGAATCTTTAGGAGTCTTTGAGTTAAATTATCCAAGTATAAATTATCTATGAATTATGATGAGGCATTGTTGATAAGAATTATGAATTGTGGAAAGTTCATTTTAATTGTAAGTTGAGAATTTTGCTTGAGGACAAGCAAAAGCTTAAGTGTGGGGGTATTTGATAAACCGTAAAAGTAACATATTTTAGCATACTTTTGGATGATTTATTCCTTGAATTATGTAAAAAGGTGCTCTTAATCCTTTCTTTTCATGTTTTATACTCAAGAAAGCACCTAGGGATGAAAAGAACGAGAAACGGGCTCAAAACGGACCAAATTGGGCCAAAAAAAATTGACATGGCCTGGGCCCAAGCCCACATGGACGTGCCTCCCTAATTTACTCTAACACGGCCTGGACCCCGAAACACACAGGCGTGTCTCTTCAATAGACTTGACCACGGCCTGAAATCGATTCACACGGGCGTGTGCCATGGCCGTGTCCCTGTCGTGGCAAAGAGCAATTTCATTCGAAATATGGTACTTAGAGAAAAGAAACACATTCCAAAGCCTATTCAAACACCCTAGTAGGAATTCTACTTGAATTAGGATATGTAGGGGCCAAGTAAAGCATCTCAAAATCTATATAAACACCCTAGGGGGCAACTTAAGCGGGGAGTTCGACAGAAGCCTTCTGCCAGGGCTTTTGGCATTCAGCTAGGCCAATAAGTCGAGCCAAAAAGTTTAGATTTCTAGGAATCACTCGAAGATAGCCAGTTGATCCATCTCAAGAAGCCGGCATTATACTTAAGACGGTGGATCTCTCCTTCAATTTCTTTAGGGAGTTTTAGGGATTTCTTATGTTTTGTTTTATCTTTTCTTCTGAGATGTTTTCTTTTATCATTATGAACTAAACCCTTCAGATACCTAAAGGAGATGAAACCTAGATGAATCTTGTTATTGTTTTCTGAACTATATGATAAATACTTGATTTGTTATTAATTATGTGTGCTTAATTCTTATGTTAATATTTCTAGGATATTGATTGAAGTCGAATGTGCTTAGGTGGTGGAGCAAAAGTCCCTGCCTAAAAGCAGATCTAGCATAATTAAGCGGAGTTGATCGTGCACCTAGAGATAGGGTGACGAGATTTTGTCAGATTAGGGTGAAACCTAATATGGGAGTCCATAGATCGAGTTAATGCGATTCTAGGGTTTTAATTAGAAAGAGATTTCAATTAATCAACCTAGGGTTAGATGTTATTCGCCTCGAGAGAGGGTTTGATATAAATTAGGGAATCTTACGGATCAAGTCAAGTGAATAAATTGTCTGGTTCAGTGTTAGATAACAAGTGGAGTCTAGGTGGATTCTTCCTAAGGGTATCGTCTTAGTCAACTGAGTTTTTCCAACAGTATTTCCCCAATTCATTCTTTTTGTCTTTGAATCTTAGCTTAGTAGTCAGTTAGTTTTAGATTAAACAACCAATCACTTAATATTTAGGCTAAATAATAGAAAGAAGGTTAGTATTAGTACTTTTAGTTCCTTTGGGTTCGACAATCCGGTCTTGCCTAAGCTATATTATTGTTCGATAGGTGCACTTGCCTTAAGTCGTTGTCAGAGTTAGTTTCAAGTTCGATCATTCTCTTTATAAATTTTAAAACTCGACAAAACAACGATCAGCTTGCTTGTGTTATTAAGATCAGAGTGCGCAGCGAGAGCGTAGAATGCTAGGTTAGGATGTGCAACGTTTCCGTTAGTTGGAAATTTCGAGGATGAAATTTCTTTAAGGGGGTAGATTTGTAACGACCCAAATTTGGGCCTAGTAGAATTGGGCCCAATGGGCCTTGGGCTTGGTAGCGTTTAAAATTCTTGAGAACAAGAGAACGACACTATTGCAAATTGGACCTATTGGGTGAGTGATTTTGGAAGGTTAGGGGGCTTCTATGAAGTCCCGGGATCAAACTTGGGCTTTAGAAAAATTTTGGTTTTAGGTGAATAAAACCCTAGGAGTTAGTAGGTAGGCTTTAACAATAAAATATGGAGAAAAATGACACAAAAAGAGCTTGTGGTGTAATGGAAAAGTGGCGCCACATGGGAGACAAGGAGGTGACGCCACAAGGAAGCAAAGGGTCCAAGGTTCAAGCCTTGGCGCTTGCATTTCATTTTGATTAATTTTTAAGTGAATTTGGACTTTGGCCCATAGATTTATATTTAGTTGCGCATGTTGTTAGACACAAGAGGAGCTGGTGGCTTAGTGGCAAGTGGCGTGAATTGGCTAATGGGAGAGCCTGGGTTCGAATCTCATGACAAGCAGGGGAGTATTTATTTTTCGGATTGGATGGCCAGAGTTTGTGTTGGATTTAAACTCTACTGAAGAAGGGATCCCACATTGGAAAGCTAACAAGAGGGAAGGTGAGAAGCTGGCTATTTATAAAGCCATCTATGAGTAGAGTAAGCATACCTTGGTTAGCGTTTGGGCATAGGAGCATTCGAAGCGCGGATTTGCTTCAGATTCCTATCAGGTGTGTATTTTGCACTACTCTAGCTGTAGAGCAGCAAATGTCGAAATGCCGATCACACGACAATGGCAGCCACACGAGCGTGCGATCGCACGTGTGGGAGCTTCGACGTGATAGTTGAGGCCAACATGAGTATTCTTGTGGGTTGATGCTGTTTAGGCCACGATGGGCCGAAAGGGTCCAAGTGGCCTCATGGGCCCGTTGGCCCATATGAATAAATTATATGATTGTGTAGTAGATAGTGAACTGTCTATGTGAATCTCATACATGTGGCTAGATTTGGGCTAAATGGGCCACACGAACGTGTTGGTCTATTTGGGCCGAGAATGGGCCCTAGGCCTATTCATATCGTTATCTCTGTTTAGAATACCCCGATTTATGAAATTACCAAATACCCTAGTTTGCAAAATTATCGAAATGCCCCCAGTTTATGAAATTACCGAAATACCCTATTTGCAAAATTATCAAAATACCCTCGGCTTGCAAAATTACTAAAATACCTCTAGTTTGTGAAATTATCGAAATACCCCGATTTTTGAAATTACTGAAAAACCCCAATTTTTAAAATTACCAAAACACCCCAGATTGTAAAATTATTGAAATACCCTCAAATTTCAAAATTACTGATATACCCTTGATTTGTGAAATTACTAAAATACTCTTAGTTTGTAACATTATCGAAATACCTTTGGTTTGGAAAATTATCGAAATACCCCTAGTAGGTAAATTAATGGAATACCCTTTGAGGGTGAAAGTAATGAAATGCCCTCGTTGGGTGAAATTACTAAAATACCCCTAGAAGGTAAAATAATCGAAATACCCCTAGAGGGTAAAATGACCATTATGCCCTGAAGGGTAGAATGACTAAAATGCTCTACATGTTATATGATTGTTATCGTATGTTTATTATGGTATGTTGCATTCAAGTGTTATTATGTTGCATGGGGATGAGGTTATTGATATGGAGGAAGTTCTGATAGGATCGCATGGTCGCTTGACAACTTTGGATCCACCGATGGCTTTAAGCCGATTATATGATTGGCAGCTCTACTGCAATATTGGTTAGTACTGCAACGGATGCTACATAAGGAGTTTAGGGATGGGTGGGTCGATTAAATCCCCACAGGAGTGCATGGTTGGACAGGAGATGGAGTGCATGGTTAATATAGGCATTAATGCATTGCATTCACATGTTCTATTACTGTGATGGGCTTAGGCCCAGATAGATGTGATGTGTGACTTTTGTTATGGGCTAAGGCCCAACCGAGGCTATTTTGGGCTAAGGCCCAATTGCCACCATTACTATAATGGGCTTAGGCCCGGATTGTTGTGATACATGTTTTTACCGATGAGGGTTGTACCCACTAAGTTTTCATAAACTCACCCCCTCTTTTGCTAAATGTTTCAGGTAATCCTCAGTAGGCAATTCGACGTATTGGAGGACTCGAAGGTGGCCACACTACAAGCAGCTTTGAATTTAGTATTCTATTCTACCTTATTTGAACCGTTTTCATTTTGGGTTATAATAAGGTCTCTCTTAAATTCTGGTTTTTAATTTGGGATTTTTAGTTTATTATGTTTTAAATCTTCTAAATGTTGAACTCGATTTTCCAAAAACGATAACTGTTTTCTAAACACTACGTTTCCGCAACTAAATTTTTGGATAACACGTCTTCGTAAATCATAATTTTAAATTAAGCTTTCGCAACAACGAGGTTTTGAAGTTAATAACTTTTAATAAACGTCGATTAATAATAAACAAATGCAAACTGAGACTTTATTTTTTTTAATATCAAGAAGGGTTTTTCAACGAAACTACGATTTTCGATAAGCACTTCAATTGTGACACGTCAGATTTGGGCCTAACTTCTAGGTCGGGTCTAGGGTGTTGCAACTAAATCGAAGCAAAAATAAAACATAGGGCCTAAATCTCGATGCGCGAATGATATGGGGGATTGAATGGGATAATATCCCTGTCCCCCAAAACGCAACACTTGGCACAGGACTACAATGACATCAATTAAAAAATTCAGGGAAAAATTAACAAATAAAGGAAAATTAATTAAAAATAAAAAAATACGAAAGGGTTTAATGCGCAAGTAGACCATTTTTAAAAAAAAACGCGCGGATCCTTTGGGTCGGGTCAACCATACGCGGATTATGGGTGAAAAGGCGCCGTTTTGGGCTATTGAGTTCAGCCCTAAATGGTGTCTTTAGAGGCTATATAAAAGCTTAAATTTTTTTGAAAAATTTCATTTCCTTACTCCAGCAGAAAACAAAATTTGAGAGCCTTCAAAAATGCTCTCCCCTTAGGCGATCTCCAGCAAAGCTCCAACGAAGCTCCTGCCGCTCACCGCCGTCGTCGGCCACCGTGCACGGTGGTCAAAATTTCAAAAGATGAGTTTTTTTCCTCTTTTTTTTACAGTTTATTTTAAATATATATATGTATAGTACAAAAAACATAAAAATGAAAACTTTATATGTTAGCCGATTCGAAAAAAAAGAAAAATAAAAAAAAAGATAAACCTTTGTTTGTTTTTTTGATTGTGTATATCTGTGAAAAGAAATCTTTGTATTCTCTTGTGTATATTTGCCTCCCTTTTTACAGATTGCTTTGGGGTTATTTATAACCCAAAAAATAAAATAAAAAATAAATACAAATCACAATCTGCTGCTACTGTCCATTTTGTTTCTTTGTTTTGCAGGTGAATGGCGCGGATCTCGGCAGTGGAGCGTTGTTCGGTGCTGATTGCAGCATGATCCAGGGTCGGCACTAGGTGCTACGACGTGAGGTAGGAACCCTAGGGCAGGGTTTCCGTTTCTTAAATTAGTTTTGGGCCATTGGGCCATTTGGGTCATGGGATTAGGTTTAATTGGGTAATGGGTTTTGGGTTGTTTATTGGGCTACTATAATGAATTGGGCTTGTACTGGACTGTAATTGGACATTTTGGAATTTATTTATTATTTTTTTATTTTTGTGTTTTTATTCTGGTTGGTTTTATTTGCATGGGCCCGAGCAATAATAGGCTACTACAGCTGCCCTTCTTTGCTCATTGTCATGTAACGAGAATAAAGCAAAGACTATAAAAGGACCCATTTTGCCCGATCATGTCAAATGGCTATATCTTCAGGAAGATAGGCTAGTATCTTCAATCTGCTTCACTGCAACTTCAGAAAGATGAGATTTACTATCTTTAGTCTACTCCGCTACAATTTCAAGGATGCCAGGTTGATATCTTTGATCCACTTCCTGCAACTTCAGGAAGATAAGATCTTTTATCTTCAGTCTTCTCCACTGCAACTTCAAGGAGGTCAAACTAGTATCTTCGATTTGCTTCATTGTAATCTCAGAAAAGCAAGATTTGTTCTCTTTAGTCTGCTCCACTGTGACTTCAGGGAGACTGGGCTCACATCTTCGATCTTCTTCCTACAACTTCAGGAAGGTAAGATTTGTTGTCTTCAGTCTACTCCCCTGCAACTTCAAGGAGACAAGACTAATGTCTTCAATCTGCTTTACTGCAATTTTAGGAATGCCAGACCTGCTATTTTAATCTGTTCCACTGCAAACTCAGGGATGCCAAACTAATATTTTTGATCCGCTTCCTGCAATCCTCAGGAAGATAAGATCTGCTACCTTCAATCTGCTCCACTACAATATCAGGGAGGTCAAACTAGTATCTTCGATCTACTTCTTGCAACTTTAGGAAAATAAGATCTGCTACCTTCTGTTTGCTCCACTGTAACTTCAGGGAGGCCAGACTAGTATCATTTATTCACTTCATTGTAATCTTAGGAAGTCAAGATCTGATGCCTTTGATCTGCTTCTTGCAACTTCAGGAATGCCACATATGCTATCTTTAATCTGCTCTACTGCAAACTTAGGGAGACAAGATTTGATGTCTTCGATCTGCTTCTTGCAACTTCAGGAATGCTAGATTTGCTATCTTCAATCTGCTCCACTGCAAACTCAGGGAGATAAGATTTGATTTCTTCGATCTGCTTCCTACAACTTCAGGAATGCCAGATCTGCTGTCTTCAATCTGCTCCACTGCAAACTCAGGGAGACAAGATCTAATGTCTTCGATCTGCTTCCTGTAACTTTAGGAATGGCAGATCTGCTATTTTAATCTACTCCACTGCAAACTTAGGGAGGCAAGATCTAAAAGTATCAATTTACCCTACTATATTGTCCTATAGAGGACATAACTTGTAGAATGGGTATATGTTTATGCCTAATAATTAGGATGCCTTGATTGAAATGAGTCAAATGCTCCTATTTAGACATGCTATGATATATGAATGCAAAAATGTTATGAGAATGATTCCTATTTCAGGTGTCATCTCTCATTTATTCATCAAGGTTTCATCTTCATTCCTCACGAAATATCAATCATATTCTGCTCAAATAATTTGCCCCATGGTAATTCTGAATCCACTCCACTTGAACCTTGGGACATAAAGTTTGTACCTCCCACTGCAACTTCAAGGGAAAAACATTTGGTTTCTTCCATCCATCCTATTACCACTCAGAGGTATGGAAATTTTATCATCTTCAATCATTTTGATCTGTTACACCATTCCCTGGGTGTAATGACCAGATGTATCTATCTGAATTTTACATGAATGCAGAGTATCATTTTTTTATCCCGAGAATGATCCCTTTTTTACACTTGGTTTACATTCCTCGTCATTTGTTGAGATGGTATCACCAACGAAATGTCTTGTCCAAAAAAAATTCCAAGAGATAATCATCTTTCAATATTTCTAACCCTTAGGCTTGGTGAGTTCTAAACAATAGTCTTGTTTTAGATTCTCATATTATTTAGGAGCTTCCAGATTATTATGTGAAACTCCTTTTATGAAAGTATTATTAGTCCATTAATCGTTATTTCAATATAAAATGCTTGAAAAAGATCACCACAATGGATGAGAAAGAAATTAATCAGGAGCATAGCTCGAAACAAATAAATTAATCAAAGATAACCAAGGCAATAAAAAAATTGATTGGGGTGTATCTTGAAAAGAATAAAGTAATCAAAGATAGAAAATTAAAAATGGGTAAGATAGAAGCTAGGTGCCCTGTGTATTGCAATCGAACTTCTTTGTGCATGCACTTCGAGGACCATTTTGAGCTCAATACGTGCTTAGAGGATCCGGAGTACTTTGTCAATGCCCCAAGACATAGCATACTTCACTTTGTCAATGCCTCAAGACGTAGCATACTTCCTCATTATTAATTCAAGCATAGTAAGACTACCACATGCCCTATCTTCGATCAAAAATTTGAGCCGCCCTTTTCGGGTTTTCGGCTCAAAACCCCTTTGGTCTCAAAGCGCCCTTTACGGGTTTTTGCCTTGGCCTCTCCTCTTTTTTTTCTTTTTCTTTTTTGAATATTTGATGTCAAGGCGCCCTTTGCGGGTTTTCACCTTGGCCTTTCCCTTTTCAGGTAAAATACTTCTTAATTGAACCTGAATTTGCGAATTGGGCAAGTCTTAGGCATCCATCTCGGTCAATATCAATGCTCCTCCAGAACAGGCCTTCTCATAAGGTCATTCCCAATTTGGCATATGCTTTTCTCTGAAATCTTTTTGTAAAAGAAAGATCAGGTTCTCCTCGTGGAATTCTCTAGGATAAACATCTTTGTTGTAAGCTTGCATCATTTGACTATGATGGATAATTTTTAACCTTTTCTTCGATTAGGTTCAATTGGCAAAAATGCTTCCATTCCATAAACCAATGGGCAAGATGTTGCCCCAGTGAAGGTTCTGACCGACGTTCAATAAGACAGAGGGTAAATGGTAACTTCTTTATGTCAATCTTTACAAGTCCCGGTCATTTTTTCTATAATCCTTTTTTTTTTTTTTTTCTTTTTGGCTGCCTTTGTTGCTCTATGATATTGCATCTAATTTTTTAACAGACTACAAAATTTTGACTTTGTCCTTTTTGGCATTCTTTGTTGGCGCCTGATCTTTTTTTTTTAAGAATTTGATGACTATCTGTAATAGCCTAAATTCAAGGTTATCAGAACAATGGTTTCGTAACCATAAATCTGATTTAAAGAGAAATTTATTTTAATATTTTTACATGAATATTTATATGATAGGAAAATCGATTAAAATATCGATAGAAAAATTTTACCAATTTAGTGATTAGTTAGAAAAGGAATTATTGAAGGAATTGGGTAAAAATGAGGTATCGAGATCTCAGTGTTATAAACCAAATCATAAATATTTTTATAAATATTTACGGAATTTCAATAAGGTAGTATTAAAATGTCATTAGAAAATTTTGACGTTTGGGTGGTTAATTAAATAAAAAGGACTAAATTAAAAAGATATAAAAGTTGCTAGAAGGATTAAATAGTTTAATTGTCAAATAAGAAAGGACCTAAACTGAAAATAAGTCCAAATGAGATATTTTGGGTGGCAATAGCTGAGAAAAAATCAAGAAATGGGTGAAATAAGGGCAAAATGAGAAAATAACAAAATTTACTAAATAAAAGTAGGACTAATTTGGGATATCTAGAAATCTCTTCATTTTTCTTCATTCTCATCACCTAAAAATGCCATAGGAGGGTTTTCTAAGCTGGAATTTCATAATTTTTGCACCAAGTAAGTTAATCCTTGCCTATTTCTTGTAATTTTTGTTTTTTAAGACTTTTACTAATAGGTCCTACTATTAAATTCATTAGTCTTTGATTTCATGGATGAATTTTAAAGTTATCATGGTTGAGTGCTGTAAGTTTATGATGAAATAGAATGAAATTTAAGCTTTATTTTCTTTATGAGAAGATTTTATTAGCTAATTTCATTAGAAATTGATTTTTAGGACCTAATTGTGAAAATGTATGGAATTAAAGTTTATTACTGAAATTCTGATTCCTAAAGGTTATAAAGTAATTTAAAGTGATAGAATAAAGTGTTAATTGATAAAAATCAGCTCAATTGAGAGGTTAATTGAGCAGGACGAAATTATCATTTATTGAAAGTTTAGGGGAAAAATGGTAATAAACAGCTTGCACTAAAACAGTTTTGGACAGTAGCAGTAGACTAACTTTGAAAAATCACCATAAATTTTAGAAATCTAATTAGAAGATGAAAAAAATATGAAATTAAATCTTATTGAGTCTAGTTTCTTATAGAAGAAATGGTGTAAGAAATGAATTTGTAAATCATGAGATATAATGAATTTTGTGAAATAAGGTCAGAATGAATCCGGGTTCCCCTGTTCTGACTTTGAAAAATAATAAAAAATTGAATAAAAATAATTATGGGATTAAATTTATATGTTTAGAATCCTTAATGAGTTTATTTTCAAGAGAAATAAACATAATCATCATCAGAATCCTGTATGAAGAGATAATTAATTTTTAGTGAAGAAGGGTCAAAACTGTCAGACAGCAGAACATGGGTGACTTTAAAGAATAAACTGTACTTATTGGCTATACCAAAAATTTTGAAAATTTTATGGTAAGAATATATGTGAGTCTAGTTTCAGGTAAAATTAGAGGATCCTAATTTTTAGTTTTTTAGCTCAAGATAAAAATAATTTAGTAACTATGACTCAAGTAGACAGCTTTGAATGAACTATAAATAATAATAGAATTATAGTGAATGCTACATGTAAACATGAAATGTATTGAATTGATGATTGAATTTATTTATTTAGATCTGGAAAACTCAAATACAAAGCTAGACCGAGGAAGGGAAAAAGTCCTGGATTTGCAGATTTTGTATACAAACTAGTATCGAGGTAAGCTCATGTAACTTGAATTATATTCTTAAATGCTTGAAATGTATGTTATTGATGTGAATATAATTTGAATGTTCATTGTATGAAGATTGATGATACATTAATATATTTAATAAAAAGGGAAGAAATCCTGCTTGAATGAAAGGAAAATTTGATGGATCTCGAAAAGGAATTGACGGTAAAAAGGATATAGCTTGACGGGTGATCCTATCTTGATATAGCCCTCCAAGAATATGTGTAAAATAGATTTAGCCCGGATGGGTAATCCAATTAGGGTCTCAATTTAGCCTCGACTGTAATTCGATCCAAGCTCATTACAAGAATTGTCGTTGCGGGGATTTAGCCTCGGACTAGTAATCCCGACAATACTCTATGAGTTTATATTACAGGGGATTTAGCCTGGACTGGTAATCCCGCTGTAAAGAAGAGGTTCGCGGGAGTGTGCTCACTGAAATGGACATGTGTGCACATGAACATGAATTGACAAACCTGGATTTGTACACTGGAGTGTACCTCTGAAAATCCATCGAAATTCCGAGAAAATTCAACGAGATAAATATGGAAAAATAACAAGGAAATGGAAATCATGGTATTGATGAGCTCATCAAACATGGTATAAATTATTGATACATGGAAATTATTGGACTAACTTGAATGTTGAGTTTGTGTATGTTAGTGTAATAGTGCATTGAATGGATATATGAATGTTTATTGCTTTGTGTTGAAAATATTAGGCAAGTATAATTCTTGTTACATGGCTTACTAAGCACAAAGTGCTTACCTTGTTTCTTTTTCCCCTGTTTTGTAGTGTTAAGAGCTCGGAAGTCGGATTCGGTTAGAGACACATCACACTATCAACCCCAAGATTTTGGTATTTAAGGAAACTTTATTTTGGAAATCAATGGCATGTATAAGCTAATAAAGTAAATGTTAATATGAAATGAATGTAAGGTCAGCCATTGGTATGGCTAACAAATTTTAGTTTTAGTATGTGATGATGTTATCTTATAAATATGCATGAATCTATTTTGAAAATATGTTAAATTGAATTGGTTGATGTGAATTGGTCTCAGTTTAAAATTTGCAGGAAAGGCTAGATATTTATAAAGGGGTTATATTGAGTAAAAAAAATTCATAAACTCCGGTAATGCCTCGTACCCTATTCCGACAACGAATACGGGTAGGGGGTGTTACACTATCGACTTTGTAACATTGGCATATGAAGCTACTTCCACCCTCTTAGTGAAGTAAATGATGACCACGACGATGAATCGATATTGGCTAAAAGCTTTTGACGAGATTGGCCCCATCACATCCATGCCCCACATATGGAAAATTTGTGAAGAAATGGAGAAGGCACATGAATCTTGTCTCTTTAAATACGGCATAGCTGATACCATCCCCTTCTAGGTAGATTAACAGTACCCAAACCTCATGCTTAGCTTGACTATTGTAAAACCATTAGCATGTGTCCTTTTGATATCCTTTTGGACCTCTTTTAAGATTTCAACGTACCCGTGTCTCAGTAGTCCAGGCATGTCCTGATATGATCGTGCAAAAACATTTTTGAATTCTTGAAAATAACTCAATGATGTCTTGCCTTATTTCTGTGGTAAGCTAGGCTTCGTTCTTCACCTCTTCTCTAGGCTCGCAATATCCATTGACCCTATGTAAGGTAGGATTTATTTTTCATCATGTTCTACTATCCTTAACAAATCAGAAGATAGGTTACAATCTCTATCATCTTCAAAGTCCAGAGATCCCTCTAAACACATATCTTACTCGAAAGGAGACTCTGAGCCAGCAGCGGCGTTGTTCACATCTTTGATAGCTGGAGACCTATTGTAGGTTCGAAGGAAGATTCCAAAGAATAAATGATTCAAAGAATGATTATTTGTATGGTTATGAATGAAGAATCCAAAGAACAAACAAAATAAAAGAAAAAAAATCAAGAACAATTGTTTGTACAATATGAAATGAAGAATATTTGCTTCAAAAAGATGCATTTTATTAAAATAAAATTTTAGACACAAGCCTATTTCACAAGAGGGTTCTTATTGCCTCTAGGCATAAGGAAACAAGCGTGTTTTGAATATTACTCTAGATTAGCTCTAAAATACAAGGATCTCTTCCACAGTCCCATTATTCAAAACACTTTCCAAGTACGTAAGGGTTTGGAAACTTCGTTCCCCGGTTCCCTCTTCACTTTTTACTTTTTCAAGGAGTCACAAATTTCTTGTCTCCTCCTTCAATTATCGCATTTACTGCCTCGTCAAAGTGATCAGGTTTTGATGAAACGTCGAACTTTACAATTCTCATTTTAATGAACCTTTCAACCAACTTTTTAAACGTAGTACAGTTTTCAATTGAGTGACTGTTATTCTGCGTGGTACTCGCATTGGGCATTCTCATTATACCATTTTGGGAACGGAGGTTGCATGGGTTCCGAGTAAGACGGAGACACCACATGTACATCAAAAATATTTTGATACAACTTCTTATATGTAATCGGTATGGGTGTGAACTGGAGCTTTTCTGTATTTGGCTTAAAATTGGATTCCTGTCTTGAAGAGCCTTGATAGCTGTGGTTACAACCCTCAGCTGGCCTACGGTAATTGATTTGGGATGCATGCTCAGGATATTCACTTCATTTTCCTTATTTCTCGGGGCTAATCTTTTGGCACCTTCTCCCATGTCTATCCTCCCACTCCTTAACGCATTTTCAATAATCTCGCCAGACATTACTATATTTGAAAAGCTTATAGTGGCGTTTCCCAATATATGGTTAATGAATGGGGCTTTTAGAGTATTGATGAAAAGCATTGTGGCCTTCTTTTCTAAAAGCGGCAGCTGAACTTGCATGGCAACCGCCCTCCATCTTTGCGCATATTGCCTGAAGCTTTCATTTGACTTCTTTTCCATATTCTGCAGCATGATTCTATCAGGCGTCATGTCTACGACATGATTGTATTACTTCACGAAGGCTTAGGCCAGATCTCTCTAGGAGCTAGTCTTAGCACGGTTGAGTTGATTGTACCACCTGGACGCTGCCCCCACCAAACTGTCTTGAAAACAATGAATCAAGAGTTGATCTGAAACACCCCAAACCCGGCCCACAAGCCCTGACCGGATCTGGCATGCTCCTTGAGTAAAACGTAGTTAAGTTTCGAAATGATGTTTTGAAAATCTTGTTGGTTTTGAAGAATAAAAATTTGGATTGTTCTCAAGTTAAAACCGTGTTGTAGTTTAGCTTTGTACTAAAACGATATTTTCATATTTCAAAAGTTACAAGTTAGTAGAAATGCCGAATTTTAGAGTTTATTATTATTAACTTGAAAATCATAGGTGTTTGGGTTAAAAACAATTGATGTTGTTTTACGAAAATTGTTTAATCGTTCTGTTCGATATTGTTCACATCATAATAAAAATTTAAAACGCATAAATAAAAGCAGTTAAGTGATAATGGCCTTATTACATCAAAATATAACCCAAAATAAATCAAATAAACTTAATAAGGAAACCGAAATAAAAGCGAAATTGTGTATGGCCACCACTAAGTTCCTACCAACCCGGTCCATTTATCGAAAAGCCATCGCAAAAGTTAGCCCACGAAGGGTGAGTCAACAGACTCGTGTAACAACCATCACAGACTCCCAAACAAATAACATATCATATCACATACGAGCCAATATAAACAATGATGCAACCCAAACCCACCTAGATATTCATCCTCTACACATCACCGTACCTACCAATCACACCGGGGATTACTAAATCGACCCTCCATTCACTACACACCATCGAAAGGCGCCCATGCAATCAATCGCACATCGCTTTATAATTGCGGCATAGCCATCGAGATAATGTGACAGAGTCACCAGATTTATAATATGTGACATAGTCACCAGATAATGTGGTAAAAACCACCAGATCACTTCCCCTTTAACATAATCACCCATATGCCCATGCAACATACAAAATATGCTATTTATCATGCAATTTACCTTACCCCCAAAATCCAACGGAATACCACTTATTTTCACATCAATGTTATTAAACATTATTTACGAGTGTTAAGGGGTAACGTACCTGGATACACTGTACCATTAAATGGTACCCTTAGCCATGTTTATTTGTCACTTCTCTAACACATGATTAAAATAGTTATTATTAAACTATCGGGAACTCAGTGTAGGGTTACACACCTGATTTCTAACGCAATTACCAAATCCCGAAAATCCCGATCTAATGCTCTAGATCCCTTTTTCCTACATTCAGCCAACACTAGGCATATTAGCAAAGAGCCATTCGGCTACATAGCAAATCTCGAAGGGTTAACGCGACCAAAATCCTTACCTTGCTGCCGATTTGGTTACCACCCAAATCCCAAAACTACGTGATAAGCCTTCCTTGCAATCGGCTAAGCACTAGTATATTCAAATGGTTAGCTTTTGGCTTTTCAGATAACTAAGAGATGAATTGAATCAATACGAAACCTTACCACTGACTTACCGAAACTATTGACAAGAAAAAGATGCTCCCGATCTACTGCTTCAAAATCCCGAAAACCCTAAAAGAAAATCGATTGCATGGTTGATTAAAAGTCAAGACAAATGCCAAAATTTGACTTTTGTTCTACACATGTCGACAGAGAGGAAATAAGGAAGAATGGTGGAGATCCAGACTTACCTATCCCCAAACCAATTTGAGAAGAGATCAAGGGAGATCTCTGCTTGGTTGCTATTCGCCAAAAACTAAGAAGGGATGAGGTTGAAAGATTTCGGCAATGGCTTTAGGAAAACAATGGAGGTTCGGCCAATAGTGAAAGGAGGGAATAGGAAAAGGATGAATGGTATTCGACTTTTGATGATTGTGAGAAGAAGAAAAATAATGATATGGAGGCTCAGTTATGATTCGGCTAAAGTGAGAAAGAAGAAGAAAGAATTGAGAGAAAGAAAAGAATAAAGAAAATGATGGTGACACAAATTCAGCTTAGGAGATTTTGGCTACTAGGTGACCGAATTTGTCATCCTAGAAGTCCCTTGGCCGGCCAACTCTCTTTCTCTCCACTCAATCCCCTTTTCACTCTACCTTAGCCAAATCTCTAAGTCGCGGACCCAATCTATACCTCCTCCATCGAGTCCTAGTGTCGCCCACCACCGCCTCTTCCTTGCTAAAAATAAAACTCCAAAACGCTTCCTTTTTGCTCGAACCTAGGCCCTTCTCACTCCTGTGGCGGCCACCTTACAAGGCCCTAAGTGGCACCTCCTGCCACCTTACCATCGGGTTATTTGTGTCCTAAACCACACAATAATCTCCTTAAGGCCTAGCTCTTAGTTCCCTTTTTGGGCTTAAAATCCAATAACTTCTAAGGCTCCTACCTACATCCCAAGGTTCTCAAGCCCCAAATCACATTCAAATCATACTCAAGCATGCAATTACATACATTAAGTAAAAATGCATAACCCCTAAATCCCGAATATTACGCTTCTACCCCTTAAAATAATTTCGACCTTAAAATTACCTGGCTAAAATAAGTGAGGGTATTGATGTCGATTGTTTCCTCCGGCTCCCACGAAGCTTCCTCCGATCCATGGTTACGCTTATAACACTTTGACTAAAGGAACTGATTTCCTCAAGCACCTTCACATCTCGCTCCGAATCAATCGACTTCTCCTCATAGATGATCCGGTCTCAGCTCCACCTCCTCAACCGGTATTATATGAGATGGATCCGATCGATAACGACGTAGCATCGAAACGTGAAACACATTGTGCATCTACTTCAACTCCGAAGGCAATTCTAACTGATACGCTACTGGTCCAACTTGCTTCATAATCCGATAAGGTCCTATAAACCTAGGACTTAACTTTCCCTTGCGACCAAATCTCATCACCTTCTTTCACGGTGAAACCTTGAGAAACACATAATCTCCCACAAAGAAACTCAATCTCCTTCCGCTTAAGATCTGTAGATGACTTTTGCTTGCCGATGCCTCCTTCAACCGTGGTCTCAATTACCTTAACCTTTTCTTCCATTCTACCACCATTTCGACCCAAAACCCGATGTTCTCCCAATTCATCCCAACATGTAGGAGTGCGACACTTTCGTCCATACAACGCTTCAGACGGCGGTGCCATCCGAATACTTGCACGATAGCTATTATTGTACGCAAATTCGCTAAAGGCAAGAGCTCCTCCTAACTCCCTCTGAAGTCTATCACGCAACCTCTCAACATATCCTCTAGCACTTGAATTACCCACTCAGATTGGCCGTCCGATCATGGATGGAATGTCAGACTAAAGTCCAGCCTAGTGCCCAAAGCTTGATGTAATGCTTTCCAAAATTGAGACGTAAACCTCGGATCCTTATCCGAGATAATCGACACCGAACTCCGCAAACCTCACGATTTTACTACATACAACTTTGCCAATCTAGAATCTAATAGTCAACCCAAGACTAGTATGAAATGTGCGACTTCATCAACCGATCTACTATCACCCATACCGAGTCCTTCTTAGTAGGCGTAGGGGAAGCCCGCTAACGAAGTCCATGGTAATTCTCTCCCACTTCCATTGCGTAATCTTTATCTATCAAGCAATCTCGACGGTATTTGGTGTTCAAATTTGACTTGTCGACATGTTAAGCACTTCCTACAAACTCAGAATCTTCGCTTAAGACCAAAGCCACCAAAACTGCTCCTCAGAACTTATATAACTTACTTTCTCCGGGATGCATAGCATAAGGGCCATTATGCGATTCCTAAAAATTTTTGCCTTAACTCTTCGTCCTTAAGATATAGACCTTGCCCAAAAACACAATACTCCATCACCATTTACACCAAAATTTTCCAATTCCGATTTTGTACTTGTAGCAGCCTTAGCACTTAGTTCACCGCTCACCAATTGTTTCTCCTTAACTGACTTAGCCACGCCGGCTTCACTTGCAATTCGCTAGCAAACTTCCATCATCATAGAGGCTCAAATGTGCAAACATCGCCCTTAACTCCGACACCACTTTTTGACTTAGGGCATCTACCACTATATTCGCCTTGCCCGGATGATACTCTATTGAGCAATCGTAATCCTTCAACAACTCCACCCACCTACGCTGTCTCAAATTTAGCTCTTTTTGAGTTAGCAAATACTTCAGACTTTTGTGGCCCGTGTAGATCACCGACCTTTCTCTATACAAGTAGTGCCTCCACACTTTAAGAGCGAAAACTACCGCAGCCAATTCTAGATCATGCGTCGGATAGTTAACCTCATGTGGCCTCAATTGTCGAGACACATAAGCGGCCACTTTCCTGTCTTGCATAAGAACACATCCCAATCTTGTATGGGAAGCATCACAATATACCACGAAGTCTTTCCCTGCTTCTGGCTGAATTAAAATCGGAGCTTCTGTCAAAACTTTCTTAAGCATCTTAAAACTTTCCTGCTGCTTATCCGCCCATACGAAAAATACCTCCTTCTTTAACAACTTCGTCAAAGGTGCTGGTATTGACGAGAATCCCTCAACAAAACTCCTGTAGTAGCCTGCTAGTCCCAAGAAACTACGAACCTCAGCCACAGACTTAGGTGGTTTCCAATCTAATACTGCCTCAATCTTCCGAGGATCCACCCTTATTCCTTCAGCAGGCACCACATGTCCTAAGAACGTAACTTCCTTCAGCCAAAATTTGTACTTGCTAAACTTGGCATATAGCTTCTTTTCCCTTAATACTTGCAGCACATCTCGGAGATGCTCATCATGTTCTTCCTTAGACTTGGAATACACCAAGATATCGTCTATGAACACAACAACGAATCGATCCAGGTAGGGTTGGAAAACCCGGTTCATCATATCCATAAATGCAACTGGGGCATTTGTCAATCCGAACGGCATTACCAAGAACTCATAATGCCTATATCTTGTCCGAAAAGCGGTCTTATGGATATCTCCTCCTTCACCTTAAGCTGATGATATCCTGACCTTAGATCTATCTTCGAAATATCATGGCCCTCTTAAGTCTAATCGAACAAGTCGCCTATCCTCAAGAATGGATACTTGTTCTTGATGGTCACTTATTCAACTCTGGTAGTCTATGCACATGCGCATAGTCTCGCCCTTCTTCTTCACAAATAGGACCGGTGCTCCCCATGGAGACACACTAGGTCGAATAAACCCACGATCGAGTAACTCTTGGATCTGAGCTTTAAGCTCTACTAACTCTTTTGGTGCCATTCGGTATGGAGCAATTGACATAGGAGTCAGACTCTAAGTAAATCAATTCAACTCCACCTCCCTATTCGGGGGTAACCTGTGCAGCTCCTGAAAGACATCCACAAATTCCCTTACTGTTTTAACTCCTCCTATAGCTGCTTCCTTAGCCTCCAAGGCACTGATCAACATCAAAAAAGCTACACACCCTTTTCTCACCATCTTCTCTGCCTTAAGGGCAGATACCACATTCTACAAGCAATTTCGTCTCTCTCCCATCACCACAATCTCCTTGTCGTCAGGAGTTCTTAACGACATGCGCTTAGCAGCACAATCCACATTCATATGGTACTTCACTAACTAGTCCATGCCTAAGATTAGATCAAATTTCTCAAATGGCAACTCTATTAAGTCAGCTGGAAATTGCGCCCCCTGAACTTCCAAAGGTACTGCCCTAAAGAGTTTATCTAATTCTACTAATTGCTCTAAAGGACTAAGTACAGTCATCTTCCTAGGTACAGTCTCAGAGTTCACATGCAGAGTTCCAGACACCTTACTAGCAATGTATGAATGAGTTGACCCGATATCTATCAACGCAATAAAGGGTAATCCGTAGATAAGGAACATACCCGTTATGACATCAAAAGGCCACCATCCTCCCTCCGATGAATCGCATACACTAGACCCACTGCCTTGCCTTTGTGTTACCAACACCTTTTCCCGATGTTCCCGATCTCTTCCGTAACCATTACCTCTGCACATGGACCACGACCCTAGCAGGTGGTCTTGCCCACCTCTTCCACTGATTAAGACCACGCTTATCGGGTCGACTCCGCCTATTTTCATAGGATGCCCTAATCATGTGATCCTTGGACCCACACTTAAAACATCCTCCGCCTTCTTCCAACACTCTCCCAAGTGCATCTTTCCACACTAAGCACAAGTACTGATCGTCTCCTCCGAATAACTTGGTCGACCTCGCGACCCATCCGTTCTAGGTCTCTTTGGACATTCTCTGATGACCTCGATGATCCAAAACCTTTCTTTGCCTATTCTTGTCCGTGTTCGCCTCACAAACTCCTTAAGTCCTTCACTACCTTAGCCTTTTCTACCAACACGGTAAACTCCCCGCTCCCGCCGTGGAGCAATCAATAATCTCGTGTAATCCTCATCCGTCCTCAAACCAAACACATCGTTCATGCTCATCGTAGCCACGATACCTCGAAGCGATCGGCTCAACCTTAGAAATTTCGCCAGTACTCCACTACAGACTTATTCCTCCGACCACCTCGAAATGCCTTCCTTGCATGATCAACATAGCTAGTCCCAATATACTTCTTCCGATATGCCGCTTTAAAATGCTCCCAAGTGAGATCATCTACTGTAGCACCATCCCGATCGTGAGCCACCATTGGTATGACTCATCACGGAGTAAATACACTACCCCTTTTAGTTTCTCCTCGCCATCAGTCCTAATCATCCATAATTCACTCGTCAGCTTCCAACCAATACTCACCAGTATTGGCGCCACACTAGATATACCACGGAAAAACTCAGCTCTATTAGCTCGGAGTCGCCCGGGTACAAATTTATGATCTTCCATACCTCCACCTGCTCTAGCCACCCTCTCAAGAACTCGTAGCCCCGTCTGATCTTGATCATCCAACATCACGATATTCAACACCAAGAATGGTAGTGGTGGCATTTCATTCTCGGACCCTTGACCAGACCTAACGGGTTCCGACACGGTCATTCGGCCTCTACCACAGCCACGCACATTATGACCACGTCCTCTAGAACTCATACTTCTGAATTGCATTTATCCGTTAAGAATTTTATGAATCATTATTTCTTTCCACCGATTTATCGCGAGCGATGCCTTATGATTAATAGTTCTAAAAAGTAGTTCTTTCAATTCATACATACACTACGCCTCAAGTTCATTCATTTGATCATCACCATTCATGAACTTACGTTCACTACAGAGAAGTGTTGTGGTTGTCATTGTTGTTGTTCTCCACTACCCAAGGGTATTTTCGTAATTTGTCCTATAGGGGTATTTTGGTAATCTTCCAAATTAGGGTATTTGAAAATTTCACAAAATAAGGATTTTTGGCATTTTTTTTTTTTGCAAAATAGGAATATTTTGATAAGAAGGAATCGGGGGTAGTATGGTAATTTTATAAACTGAGGGTATTTTTGTAATTTTACAAACCAGGGGCATTTCGATAATTTTGTAAAATATGGTTCCAAGTGATTTTACTAAATAAGGATATTTTGGAAATTTTTAATTCGGGGTTACTTCGGTAACTTTCCACACTGTGGGTATTTTAGTAATTTTACAAGTTAGGGGTAATTTGGTCAATTTGCAAATCAAGGGTATTTTGGTCATTTTTAAATCAAGGGCACTTTGGAAGTTTTATAACCAAGGTTTGATTTTAGGATTGTACAAAACAAAGGGATTGGTCCTTTTCGGGTTTTAATTATTGAATTTAGCCTGTGAATAAGTCATCTTGGTTAGGGTGAACCGTCACTATGCACTAAGTAGGATTCGAGCGAAGAGAAGGTGAGTCACTAGGACTGCTTAAATACCAAGCTCCCCCTGAATCCAATCCTAGACATGCGCACAATGGTTGCCACACCCTAACTCAAATGACTCACTCATGTGTTTATTTGGTTAGACTTTAAATTTTATGTAATTCTTGTTGGAGTAAGCTAATCCTAAGGTTCAATAACTCCTAATCTACTAATCTACGCCCCTATAATTCCCACATACAAATCACACAAGGGTTAGGGATACTTACCGGTGGACTTGGGCCGAGACTCAAAAGCCATGCCGTAAAACCTACTCATTCTTTAGTAAAACCCAACTTTAAAATAAGAAAAATATTTTATGTCCAAAAGCCCTCAAGGCCGAGTTTTGAATTGGGCTCTGATACCAAAATTCAAACACCCCAAACTCGGCCCACAAGCCCTGACCGGATCTGGCATGCTCCTTGAGTAAAATGTAGTTAAGTTTCGGAATGATGTTTTGAAAATCTTGTTGGTTTTGAAGAATAAAAATTTCGATTGTTCTCAAGTTAAAACCATGTTGTAGTTTAGCTTTGTACTAAAATGATATTTTCATATTTCAAAAGTTACAAGTTAGTAGAAATGCAAAATTTTAGAGTTTATTATTATTAACTTGAAAACCGTAGGTGTTTGGGTTAAAATAATTGATGTTGTTTTACAAAATTGTTTAATCGCTCGCTCGATATTGTTCGCATCATAATAAAAATTAAAATGCATAAATAAAACAGCTTAAGTGATAATGGTCTTATTACATCAAAATATAACCCAAAATAAATCAAATAAACTTAATAAGAAACCGAAATAAAATCGAAATGCATGGCCACCACTAAGTTCCCGCCGACCTACCCATTTATCGAAAAGCCATCTCGCAAAAGTTAGCCCACGAAGGGTGAGTCAATAGACTCAAGATGTAACAACCATCACAGACTCCCAAACACCATAACATATCATATCACATACGAGCCAATATAAACAATGATGCAACCCAAACCCACCTAGATATCCATCCTCTACACATCACCCTACCTACCAATCACACCGTGGGATTACTAAATCGACCCTCCATCCGCTACACACCATCGAAGGCGCCATTGCAATCAATCGCACATCGCCTTTATAATTGTGGCATAGCCACGATAATGTGACAGAGTCACCAGATTTATAATATGTGACATAGTCACCGAGATAATGTGGTAAAACCACCGATCACTTCCCTTTAACATAATCACCCATATGCCCATGCAACATACAAAACATGCTATTTATCATGCAATTTACCTTACCCCTAAAAATCCAAAGGAATACCACATATTTTCACATCAATGTTATTAAACATTATTTACGTGTTAAGGGGTAACGTACCTGGATACACTGTACCATTAAATGGTACCCTTAGCCATGTTTATTTGTCACTTCTCTAACACATGATTAAAATAATTATTATTAAACTATTGGGAACTCAGTGTAGGGTTACACACCTAATTTCTAACGCGATTACCAAATCCCAAAAATCCCGATCTAATGCTCTAGATCCCTTTTTCCTACATTCGGCCAACACTAGGCATATTAGCAAAGAGCCATTCGGTTACATAGTAAATCCCGAAGGGTTAACGCGGCCAAAATCCTTACCTTGCTGCCGATTTGGTTACCACCCAAATCCCGAAACTACGTGATAAGCCTTCCTTGCAATCGGCTAAGCACTAGTATATTCAAATGGTTAGCTTTCGCTTTTCGATAACTAAGAGATAAATTGAATCAATACGAAACCTTACCACCGACTTCATCAAACTATTGACAAGGAAAAGATGCTCCTATCTACCGCTTCAAAATCTCGAAAACTCTAAAAGAAAATCGATTGCATGGTTGATTAAAAGTCAAGACAAATGTCGAAATTCGGCTTTTGTTCTACACATGTCGACAGAGAGGAAATAAGGAAGAATGGTGGAGATTCAGACTTACCTATCCCCCAAACTGATTTGAGAAGAAATCAAGGGAGATCTCTGCTTGGTTGCTATTCGGCCAAAAACTGAGAAGGGATGAGGTTGAAAGATTTTGGCAATGGCTTTAGGAAAATAATGGAGGTTCGACCAATAGTGAAAGGAGGGAATAGGCAAAGGATGAATGGTATTCGACTTTTGATGATTGTAAGAAGAAGAACAAGAATGATATGGAGGCTCAGTTATGATTCGGCTAAAGTGAGAAAGAAGAAGAAAGAATTGAGAGAAAGAAAAAAATAAAGAAAGTGATGATGATACAAATTCAGCTTAGGGGATTTTGGCTACTAGGTGACCGAATTTGTCATCCTAGAAGTCCCTTGGCCGGCCAACTCTTCTTCTCTCCACTCAATCCCCCTTTTCACTCTACCTTAGCCAAATCTCTAAGCTGTCAGACCCAATCTATACCTCTTCCATCAGAGCCCTTGTGCCGTCCACCACTGCCCTTCCTTACTGAAAAATAAAACTCCAAAACGCTTTCCTTGCTGCTCGAACCTAGGCCCTTCTCACTCCCTGTGGCGTCACCTTGCAAGGCCCTAAGTGGAGCCTCCTTGCCACCTTACCACTGGGTTATTTGTATCCTAAACCACACAATAATCTCCTTAAGGCCTAGCTCCCTTAGTTCCCCTTTTTGGGCTTAAAAATCCAATAACTTCTAAGGCTCCTACCTACATCCCAAGGTTCTTGAAGCCCCCAAATCACATTCAAATCATACTCAAGCATGCAATTACATACATTAAGTAAAAATGCATAACCCCTAAATCCCGGATATTACATGATCATTATTAACGTAGCCAGTCATCTATCTACAGAACATAGTGATATGGGCTTCAGGGCAGCTGGTCCCATTGTACTTCTCAAATTTTGGCATTTTGAACTTATGAGGAAGCACCAAATTTGGAACCAAGCTCAGGTCTTTAGCATCAATTCCATGATGATTATCAGCATTTTCTAAAGCCTTAAACTTTTCTTCTAACCATTTGTAACGATCTTCTAACTGCCTTGAATATTCAGTTCTTATCCCCTCTCTCTCTGCTATATCTAAGTCAGAGATAACAGGATTAGCAGGGTTATCTCCTGGGCTGGATCCTATGCTAACTTGGAAATTCATGGGCACTCCTGCATCAGTTTGCCCTTATTGAGGCCTAATCATGACGGATGGCCTTTGGAGATACTCTTTAGGGTGTTCTTGTGTATGCGGTGAAGTAAAATCCAAAGGAAAGTCCTCATTACCTTATCCAACAATAGTCATGGGACATTTTCCTTTTCCATCGCCCCGTTCAGGAGCTGAGCCATTTGAGCCATCATATTTTTTGGACTTCCAGCATTTGGTCACTCATATCTTGCTGGATTTTTGCCAACTGCTCTTGCAGCTGGTCTTGCATGTCTCTTTGAAACTGTTCAAGTCTTTGATCCATTTTCTTTGCTTTGTCACGTGTACCGTAATGGTGTTCAGTTTTAAATTTTTCCTTCTCTCTTTCTCTCTTCTTTTATGATAATTTCAACTAATTAGGCTCTCTCTATGGACTTAAATGCATATGATGTGATGTAATGCAAATGCATAAATGCAATGAGGCATCGATTCAGATTCAACTTCATTTATAAAACTTTATTAGAAAACAAAATCTTTTACATAAAATAGACTACAAATATGCTTTCTCCCTAAGGTCCAAAGTTTTGATCTTCCCAAACAACAAGGCTAGCTCTCGACCACGATCTGACTATAGCTCGTATTCCATGCTTAATGTATCAGCCTATACTACCAAAGTCTATAGGTGATCACTACCTCTCGGATCTGAACTATTGCTTCACCCATGAAATAATCCCGATTTCTAACTTGGTCATGGGAATGGTGGAGCTCTTCCTTCCAATTCCCTTCTCTTACTTCAAGAAGCTCGATCCGAAGTTCACAATTCTATAATGCTGATTCTAATTTTTCAATCTTTCCCTTCATTTCCTCAATCTTGTTCAAACTTGACTTCAACTCGACTGCAGAATTACGACTTCGATGGTGGTGAAGAGACCGTCCCAGTTCAGCCACTCTAGCTTTTAATCCACTTTTCTTATTTTGGCTTTCTACTAAACTCCTTTCTAGGGCCTCGTTTCGCATCTGCATCTCTTGAAACTTTCTCTCCCAATGGTCAGCTTTGGCTTTTTCCTCTCGAATATCCTGTTTCCACTGTTCCGAAGTCTTCCCCTTTTTCTAATTGCGTTTGCTCTGGCCAAATGCGGACGACTACATTGTCTTCCACTTTATCAAGGAATTCGTTCTCCATAACCAGCTTTCTAACTTAGAAACTGACCGTGAATCGATACCTCTTAAAATATGAAATGACATGCACAAAAAATAAAACACAACAAGTTAGTACCATGGAATAAAATATAAAGGAAGTAAAACACCTATCTGGGTAACTACTAAGGTTTGGCTTAGTTTTATTTAGGGTAAGTCCTTATGTTTTCTACGTGTGGTTTAGCTCTAAAGTTGAGGTACCCAAACCAAAAGATTCCTCGACCCTCACCCATTATAGGCTCATACAAACCGAGTTCGGTTCAGGGGAATACATTTCCCTATGGCCATGCGAAGTGAAAACTTCACGAAGACATAGGTACAGATGTATCCCGGAAGCAATCTACTAGCCCATACGAAGGTGAAAACCTCACGAAGGCATAGCTTCTCGCTCCCACTTAAAGGTTCGACCACAATGGTCATGCAATGCAATACATAGATATTTTATAAAATTAGAACCACATGCAATAAAAGGATCATGGTTTTTCAAATCAAAATTTTAAATTTGGACAAAAGGACAGGAAGTAATCAATTTTATGGCTTGACTCTCTTATTGGTCCCCAGCAGAGTCGCCAAGCTGTCGAAACCATTTTTAATTATTTTGATAAAATAGGGATCGACCTTGAAAAATGTAAACAGGAGTCGCCACCAATCCTTTTTTACTTAGGTGTGATTGGATCACCTTATAAAATGTTTTATTTCAAAACATTGATTTTGGTCCACGAAATACAAGAAAACAGGTTCGGGAGTCGGTTACATACGAGGAAGGGTTAGCACCCTCGTAGTGCCCAAAATTTGGTACCTAATTGATAATCTCATGTCCTAATGTCGAAAATTCAAAAGATTTTAAAATACAATTCCTTTTAAAGAATGTTTGTATAACCCATTTTGGAATATTAAGATTTCTTTGTTCCATAAGGATAAAATATCACATCCAGTACGTTAGAGTGTGACATTTTAACCCCTGAAACTAAGATCCTCCCTTAATTTCCCAAAACACAAAATTAAAAGGATATTTAGTTATTTGGACGTACGAAAAAAATCAAAACTCAGCACATTAGGGCACAATTTCTCGAACTTCCAAACACGAAACATTGTCTTGTTTTCTAAAATCCTTATCCCGAAATAACAAAACGTCATATCCAGTGAGTTAGGACACGACAATTATATATTCTCGAGAATAATCTTTTATTTAACTTTTAAAAAAGAAAGTAATAGGTTCTTTAGATTCAAAGAGAAAAATCGAAACCTAGTAAGTTAGGGTACGATTTCTTTCGAACCTTAGAACGCGGAATGTTTGTTTATTTCAAAACGAAAATTTTAATGCATTGAGTAATATGTGATTTGATTGTAGTAAAATGGAATATGGAGTGTAGAACAAATACATAATAGGATAGAAACAAGGGTAATAACGTAAACAACAAAAATAAAAGCGTAAATAATATAGAAAATAACATTTAAAATCAACAATCTATACGAAATAATTGGAAAAGGATAAATAAAAGAAAATAATAGCAAAAATAACATTTAATGGTAAATCAATAAATAAATAAATACTATATGCTAATTTAAAAATAATAAATAATAATAGTAAAAAAAGTAAAATAATAATAATAATAATATAATATAATAAATAAATGGTAATAGTAAAAATATAGAAATATAATAGAAAAATTATATAATAATGTCAAAAATAAAATAATAATAATAATAATAATAATAATAAATAAATACAATTATAGGAATAATAATATGTATAATATTAATAATGATAATAATAAAATAATAGTGGTAATAACAACTTAAAAATAATAGTAATACTAAAATAATAATAAAAATATAAAAATAATATATATAAAATAATAGTGATACTAAATTAATAAAATCAATAATATTAATAATAATAATAATAATAAAACTAGAAATAAATAAATTAAAGAAATGAATAAGTAAGAAAAATATATACAATAATGGTAAAATATATGTGTATGTAAATAATTGAGTAAGTGAAAATAATACATATGAATATTTAAATGAAATGATAATAAATAAATATTGTATTAAAATGAAATCAAAGAAAGATTGGGAATCCCAAAACATAAATAAAAAAATAGTAAAGGGACTAAATCGAAGCCAAAATAAAACATAGGGCCTAAATCTTGATGCGCGAATGATATGGGGGACCGAATAGGATAATATCCCTATCCCCCAAAACACAGCACTTGGCCCAGGACTACAATGACATCAAATAAAAAATTCGAGGCAAAATTAACAAATAAAGGAAACTTAATTAAAAAATAAAAATGTGGAAGGGTTTGATGCGCAAATAGCCCATTTTTAAACAAAACGCGCGGATCCTTCGGGTCAGGTCAACTGCACGCGGATCATGGGTGAAACGACGCCGTTTTGGGCTATTGAGTTCAGCCTAAAACGACGCCGTTTAGAAGCTGTATAAAAGCTGAAATTTTTTTGAAAAATTTCATTTCCTTAGCTGTATAAAAGCTAAAATTGTTTTGAAAATTTTCATTTCCATACTCCAAAAAAAAAAAAAATTTGAGAGCCTTCAAAAAAGCTCTCCCCTTAGGCGATCTCCGGCAAAGCTCCGACGAAGCTTTGACCGTCATTGTTGTCGGCCCACCATGCACTGCATGGTAGAAATTTCAAAAGATGAGTTTTTTTTCCTTTTTTTTTACAGTTTATTTTAAATATATATATGTATAGTACAAAAAAATAAAAATGAAAACTTTATATGTTAGCCGATTCGAAAAAAAAAATGAAAAATAGAAAAAAGATAAACCTTTGTTTGTTTTTTTGATTGTGTATATCTGTGAAAAGAAATCTCTGTATTCTCTTGTGATATTTGTCTCCCTTTTTACAGATTGCTTTGGGGTTATTTATAACCCAAAAAAATAAAATCAAAAAATAAATACAAATCGTAATCTGCTGCTACTGTCCATTTTGTTTCCTTGTTTTACAGGTGAATGGCGCGAATCTCGGCAGTAGAGTGCTATCCGTCTGCCGATTGTGGCGTGGATCGAGGGTCGGCTGGTGTCATGGTGGCGTGGCGAGAACCCCTAGGATGTGGTTTCTGCTTTTTGAAATTAGTTTAGGGCCATTGGGCCATTTGGGTCATGGGATTAGGTTTAGTTGGGTAATGGGTTTTGGGTTATTTATTGGGCTATTGTAATGAATTGGGCCTGTACTGGACTGTAATTGGACATTTGGTCTTTATTTATTTTTTCTGTGTTTTTATTCTGGTTGGTTTTATTTGCATGGGTCCGGGCAATAATGGGCTACTACAATAGATACTTACCTTGTATACACACTTAGTGTATAAACCAATGTACCTGAAACGGATTTACAATTCACATAGCCATTCGTATCACAGACTTTCCCATTGAACCATTAAGAACCTAATAGGATACTCAGAAAGCTCGAAATAGTCGTACAATGCCAACGTCCCAGACGAGATCTTACATGTACTCAAATATCAATGCCACTGTCCCAGATAGGGTCTTACACGAATCAATACGATGCCAAAGTCCCAGACATGGTCTTACACGTAAATCTCGTATCGATGCCAACGTCCCAGACGTGGTCTTACACGAAATCTCAAATCAATGTCGACGTCCCAGACGTGGTCTTACATGATATCACAGAACTGGCACCTATGTTATGACATAGCTAATCCCATCTATTCTTAGGTTCGTACGGGACTTCTCGAACATTATCACTATATCGATCTTATCTTGGAATTCATATACATAGCATCTCGTAAGCATTCACTGTTATCAATAGTCATATGAATATGCACAATTCAATACAAATACATTTATTTGCATAATGACTTACCTCAGATTCGATTTAACTGAAACAGAAACGGCTACACGGTTACTTTAGCTTTTCCGCGAGCTAAGTCTGATTTCTTCGGTTCTTGATCTAAACATATTCAAATTTAACCCTTTAATTCGCTAACTCATCCAATTCAATCCAAATACACATATTTTGGATTATTTGCAACTTAACCCTCATATTTGCACAATTTATCAATTTAGTCCATTTCTCTCAAAACATCAAATACACAAATTCATCACATATCTATGCTTAGTCGAATGCTTATGAACATCATACAAGCCCATAATTTCCATCAAATTTGTAACTTAGTCCCTCAAATTGCTATTATCTCAATTTAGCCCTAATTAGCAAAATTCATCAAAATTTCAAGAACAAAGCATGTTCATTAAACACATATCTTTCATTTTACAACTAAACTCATCAAAAAGCTTACCATTTCATCAATGGCATAACTCACAAATATCATCAATACACAAAATTGAGACATTGGCTTGATAGTAGACTAAGCAACAATCTCAAAAACATAAAAATCATCAAAATCTAAAACCAAAACATACCTAAATTAAAGCTTGAAATGGTCAAACCCTTAAAGTTTTTGTTCTTTCTTTTTCTTTGTGTTTTCAGTGGAAGAAATGGATGAATTAATGTCCATTTTCATGCTTTATTTTATCATAACATAATTTAATACATAAATGACATATTTAACCTTTAATCAAACATATAAAACATATTAGTACAAGGTCATTTATGACCTTTGCCGTCCACTTTCTAAAATAATGGCTAAATTGCCACATAAATCCCTCACATTTATAAAAACATGGCAAATAGGCATTCTTTCATAAAACATGCCAATTTGCATTTCAATGCAATTCAATCCTTTTCATCAAATTAAACACACAGATGGACAAATTAACTTACGAAACTTTAGCACATGCTTAATCATTTATCAAATGCACAAAAATAATATTAAAACATTTCTCTGACTCAGATTTGTGGTCCCGAAACCACTGTTCCGACTTGGGTATAAATCAAACTGTTACAATTCTCCCCCCTTAGGGATTTTCGTCCCAAAAATCTTACCGTTAAATAGAGTTGGATATTGTTGTCTCATTGAATCTTCGGGCTCCCACGTAACCTATTCTATTTCGTGTCAGTGCCATAATACTTTCACTAACGGTATTTTCTTGTTTCTCAACTCTTTCACTTCACGAGCTAAGATACGAATCGATTCCTCTTCATATGTCATATCAGATCGATTTCAATTTCAAATGGGGCAATCACATGTAACGGATCAGATCAATATCTACGGAGCATCGAGACATGAAATACATTATGGATCTTTTCTAGCTCAGGAGGCAACCTTAATCTATATGCAACAGGCCCAACACGTTCAATAATTTCATACGGCCCGATGAACCTCGGACTCAACTTGCTTTTACATCCGAAACGAAGTACTTTCTTCACGGAGACATTTTCAGAAATACTTTGTCACCGATTTCAAATTCTATATCTTTTCATTTCAAGTCTGCATAAGACTTCTGACGATTAGATACTGCTTTCAAACAATCTCGGATCAGTTTCACTTTTTGTTCTGAATCTTTTATCAAATCGACCCTGTGTAGCTTATTTTCACTGAGTGTAACAGTCTAAATTTGACCGTAATCAGAACGGTGGTTTCAGGACCACGAATCCTAGTCCAAAAATTCTTTTAATATTATTTTCGGTGCTAATTATATGTGATTTATGATGTGTGAAAGTTTCGTATAAAAATTTGATCGTTTGTGTGTTTAATTAGACAAAAGGGCTTAATCGCGTAAATTATAAACTTGATAGTTTAAAGTGTAAGGACTAAGTTAAGGTTGTTTTTCTAATTGGGAGCATTTAAAATGCAAATTACCCAATTTAAAGGATAGTGAAGGGCAAAAGCTAGTGGTGTATCATTATATGACATGTTTATTTTAATTATTTAATAATTAAAGTTATATTTTATTTATTATAAAAGTTATGTTTATATTATAATAAAAGAAAGATAAAAGTGGCCTTATTTTGCATTGTTCTTGCCAAATTCATAAAAAGAAAAGAAAAACAAGGTTTAGCATTCTACCAAGAAGAAATTGGTGATTTAAGGTTAGATTTTGATCGGTTTCGATAATTTTTACGTTTTTGTAATCGTTGCTTTGAGAGCTTTAAAGCCCATGTCTTAATTTTATGAATGGATGATGTTTGTGTAAAATACCATGGATGCTATGTTGAGTTTCATGATGTTTTATGGTGTTAAATGATAGATATATAGTTGATAAACAAACTTTGTTCTTGAATTTTGATGAATTTGGCTAAATAGGGTTAAATTGAGAAAATAAATTTTTGAAGGGTTAAAATGCAAGATAAATGAAATGTGGGGACTTGTAGGAGCATGGGGAAGATTCGGCCCTAAAAGTAGTTTCAAATTATGTGTATTTTGTGTTTTGTGCAATAAGGACTAAATGGTAAAAATTGTAAATGTTAGGGGTAAAATGGTAATTTGCCTATTTATGTGTTTAGGGACTAAATTGAGATGAAATGTGCTTGAATGAGCTAAATTTTAATGTGTTTAGATTAAGAACAAAGAAAATCGATTTTGGATGGGGAAAACGCAAGTTCACGGATAATCCTTCGTCGTCAAATCTAAATCGAGGTAAGTCTTTAAGCAAATTAATTTCATAATAATTGATTATAATTTATCGTATATGTTGAATTATGAACTTGTGGAGTTAAACATGTTAAAATCGAATGTGAGGAAGTAATTTAGCATTTTATGTAATCGAGCTCATTGAGGTAATCCGTGAAAGTGATATTGAATTATATAGAATATATGTAATATTGGTATGGTGTGAAAGTGATATTGAATTATATGAAATATATGTGATATTGATAGTATGTGATGTGAATGGGATGACTCAATAATATGAATGTTCGGGCTTCAAGCCTAGCAGGCCTTGTGTTGGTGATTTATATCAGGCTTATTGCCTAGCAGGCCTTGTGCCAGTGATTTATATCGGGTTTCGAGCCTAGCAGGCCTTGTGCCGATGATCTTTATCGGGCTAAATACCTAGCAGGCCTCGTGTCGGTGAATTATATCGGGCTTATTGCCTAACAAAGCTAAATGTCGGTGTTTGAACTACGGACCTTGAGTCTAGCAAGTCTAGTGTCGGATGTGAGATTCGCAAATGCCTAGCGGTGTTTTATATCGTTGAGTTGAAATCCCAAGCTTAGATTAAGTACTAGTAAAGTCATGAAATGAATTAAGTGAGCCTAAGCATTTGAAGATGAAATGGGTTAAATTCAAATTTAAGGTATATGTTATTCATATTCATGTATTATACATATATACATGTGATGATAATAAGTAAATGAATTGATGAATGAAATGTGAATTGTTATAAACTAAGTCATGAGAAAATTGGTTATATGAAAGCATAATGTGGTTAAAGGTATTCGATAAGTATATTGATATGAAGGATACAAACCGATCCCGGATATTTGGCTTATGCTTATGATTACGTGACATATTGGGATTAATTTGATGCTATGTAAACGAATGTATGATATGTCAAATGGATATACATACAAATATATGTGAATATATATTCCTTTTATGTGAAGTTACTAAGTGTAAAGTATATACGTATTGTATATACATTAATATGTGATCCTATGGAATTATGTGTAGCAAAAATATGAGTAGTTGGAAAAGAGTATTTAATCTATAATATGTGAACTATATAATGAGATTATAAATTGAAGTTTAAAGGTAAAATAGTGATGATGGTTAATCTAAATGAGCATCAACATTCGATATGAGTAGATCATTTAAGTACTAAGCTTTGAAATATTGATATTAGATGCTTGGATATATGAGAGTTTAAATGAACATGTATTTATGTAATTGAAAAGGTAATTTGGATGTACACCGCCTTTACTTGCTCGAATATTTATGTGAATTTATTGAGTTTCACGTATGGGTATTATGATTATATTATAAAGAAAGGATGTTTTATATTTTGAATTTGATCTTTGAGTTGGATAAGTTGTATACTAATGGTAAGAAAATGATAAGTGTTATGTTAAGTGAGGTAAAAGTATTCAGTTTTGAAGGATTTTCAAGTTAAGCTATTTTATTCCATATTATTTCTTGAGTATTTTAAAATGCTCGAATGCCCAATTGGTATATTATGATTGCTTAAGACTTACTAAGCTAAGTTAGCTTATTCCGTGTGTTCATCATTCTGTTTTATAGATTTTGATCTAGCTACGGGCTTGAGGAATCTTCACTGAAGTCACCCACACTATCAACTTATTTTGGTACTAATAGAAGTTGAATTTTAGGCATAAGGCATGTATAGGCTAACTCTATGTTTGAATATCGTTTTGATAATGTATTTAAGCTATGCTAAAATGGCTTGATTTTGATGTTAATGGTTATGTGTTTTAGTCATGTTTTAAGCTTATATTATATATATATATCTATATATATATATATATATATATAGCATGGCATATATGATTGTGATGTTTGGTTATGATTCTTGATGATAATAAAATGTTTAAGTATATATTTTAGGTTGATCATTGGAGTTTTAATTGAGGTCCTAATATATGGTCAAGGGATTGGATATATTTATGTATTTAGGAGCATGTTCGCCATGCTATAATGTTTTAACGCCACATATATGAATGGATGTTTAACGTATTATGGGTCTATACGTTTTGATATTTGCATGTGTATAAGTTATGATATAATAAGTCATTATTTGACTAATGAAAAGATGTGTTGACACGTAGTTTATATATATATATATATATATAAAGTTAATGATATATGCTGGATATGTCAAAATGTTTGAATAACATAGATTCAATGGTTAGATGGTTTGGATTTTAGAAGTATAAACCTGGTGTAAATTAGGAGTAATGATGTATTTAAATTTCATACATGATTCATTTTGTAGGTCTCGAGTAGCATGAGATAAGAGTATGGGTTTTGCATGAACTATTTATTGAATATCGAGAATCGAATATGCTTGTTTGGATTAATAAACAAATGGATCGTGATTGCGTATGAGATTGAAATGTTATGGAGTTATAATTATAACCTGTAGCACGATTGATGATGAATTACTGTGATGAACTGAGTCTTATCTGGTAATGCCTTATAACCCTAATTCGACGCGGATACGGGATAGGGGTGTTACATTTGATTGGTATCAGAGCTTACGGTTTAGTCGATTCTAGGACTACCGTAGCACGTGTGGGTCTAGCTATACATGCCTTAAATTACAATACGATAGTGTGGTGACTTCGACATCCTAATTGTGATTTTATATTGTAAATGGATCTGATAGAGTCATGGTGATGATGTTGAGAGCGTAGCACCGATTCTCGCACAGGTTAGCGTCGGTAGACTCTCGACCTATCTCGAGTAGTCATGAGGAGGAAGGCTAAGTAAGCCTTCTACCAGATGATAAACGAATGGTTTACTCAATATATCTGGACTAACCCGACTGTGCAACAACCTCCACCCCTGAATAATCCATTTTTAATATCTATGGTACCTCTGATAGTAGATCTGATGAGATTTGGCAGGCCTCCTATAGATAAAATCAAGAAATACGGCGCCGAAGAGTTTAAAGCTAATGATGATAATGATGCCTAATGGGCTGATTTGTGGTTTGATAATACTATCTGCGTGTTCGACGAGCCATATTGTATTTTTGGATGAATGTTTAAAGTGTGCCATATCTTTGTTAGAGACAATATTGTCATATCTCGAAGCTAGAGTGCGGTCGAGCGTAGGCTATTCGAGCTCTAGAGGATGCCTCATCACCGATGTCATAACTGGTACAATTACTCTTTATGATATTTTGTGATTGATTTGATAGACCACGCCCTACGATTCATATTTTAGTATTCAAGAAGACTTTGATGTAGAATCTTCCGAATTTGCTATAAAAGTAACGAACTCCTTGGTAAAAGTGTTCGGTTGATAAAGTATGCAAGAACTATCCGTTAAGGTTTCGAGATATCTGTTTTCCACTGAGTTGATACTTTTATTGATTGATGAATTCGATATTATTTTGGGAAGGGATTGGTTGTTTATGCCTGATGTTTTTGTGAACTACAAAAGAAAGACTATAAATTAAAGATGTTTAAAGGATAAGAAAATACGGATTGAGTCTGATGAATTAAGTGGATTGCCTGATGTAATATCTGTGTTGAAAGCTCAGAGTTAAGTGAAAAAGGGTTACGAGGCATATTTTGCCTACGTGATTGATTCGAAAGCATCTAAGAAGAAAATTAATCAGTGCCTATTGTTTATGAGTTTTCTGATGTATTTCCTGAAGAGTTACCGGGTTTGCCTCTGATTCATGAAGTTGAATCTGTTATTGATTTGTTGTGATAATTGTAGATAACATTTTGATTTATTCACGTGATGAAAAGGAGCATACTGAACCTTTGAGAATTTTGTTGCAAACTTTGAGAGAAAAACAATTATATGTGAAATTCAGCGAATGAGAATTTTGATTGTATGAAGTTAGTTTTCTGGGACATATGGTGTTAGTCTTTGGAATCCAAGTAGATCCGAGTAAGATTTCTGCTATTTTGAGTTAGAAACCTCCAAAAAGTGTGCCTATAGTTCGTAGTTATCTGGGCTTAGGTGGTTATTACCACAGAATTATAAAAGGTTTTTCAGTGATAGTTACTTCGTTGACTAGACTACTTTAGAAAGATGTCAGATTTGAATGGTTGGAAAAGTGTTAGAAAAGTTTCGATCTGTTGGAAGCCTTTTTTACTGAAGCTTCAGTGTTAGTTAAGCCTGAATCGGGTAAAGAATTTGTTGTTTATAGTGATGCTTCTTTGAATGGTTTGGGTTGCGTTTTGATGCAGGAAGGCAAAGTCGTAGCCTACACTTCGAGACAATTGAAGCCGCATGAAAGAAATTTCCTAACACATGATTTAGAGCTCATGATCATTGTGTTCATGCTTGAAGATTTGGCGTCATTATCTATTCAAAGGAGAAATGTCACGTTTATTTAGATCACAAGAGTTTGAAGTAATTGATGATGCAAAGAAATTTGAATCTGAGGCAACGTAGATGGTTAGAGTTATTGAAATATTATGAGCTAGTAATCGACTACCATCCAGGAAAGCTAACGTTGTTCGATACTTTAAGTCGAAAGTCATTATTTTCTCTTCATGCATCGAATATACATATGGCTATGTCTAGTGAGGGTTCGATAATGTACCAAATTAAAAGCAAGACCGATGTTTATTCAAAGAAATTTGTGATGCATGTAAAATTTACAAAGATATGATTGCTAGAAGGATCGATGAAAATGATGCAGAGTCAGAGTTTTGAATTGATGCAAATGATTGTTTGAGCTTCAAAGGCCGAATATGTGTTTCGAGGAATATGGATTTGATTTCAGATGATTTTGAATGAGGCTCATAATAGTCGACTATCGGTACATCCAGGTAGCACGAAAATGTATAATGATTTGAAACAATTCTATTAGTGGCCTGGTATGAAACGGGACATATCTGAATATGCCTCGAAGTGCTTAGTTTGTCAGCAATAAAAGTTGAACATCAGATGCCTTCTAGGTTACTTCAGCCGATCATGATACCTGAATGGAAATGGGATAAAATTGCTATGGATTTTGTATCCTGTTTGCCAATGACACCGAGCAAGAAATATGCGGTTTGGGTTATAGTGGATATCGATCCGACCCGTCACATGTGATAGCCATCTGAAATAGAAATCCAATCTAATATGACATATGAAGAAGAGCTGATCCGTATCTTAACCGTGAAGTAAAGGAGTTGAGAAATAAGAAATGGCAACTGAAGATTCAATAAGACAACAATATCTCAAATTGTTCGATTGGAAAGATTTTCGGGACGAAAATCCTAAGGGGAGAGTTGTAACAATCAAATTTGACCGTAATCGAGCGGTGGTTTCGGACCATGAATCCTAGTCCGCAAATTCTTTTAATATTATTTTGGTGCTAATTATATGTGATTTATGATGTGTGAAAGTTTCAGTATAAAAATTTGATCGTTTGTGTGTTTAATTAGACAAAAGGGCTTAATCGCGTAAATTATAAACTTGATAGTTTAAAGTGTAAGGACTAAGTTAAGGTTGTTTTTCTAATTGGGAGCATTTAAAATGCAAATTACCCAATTTAAAGGATAGTGGAGGGCAAAAGCTAGTGGTGTATCATTATATGACATGTTTATTTTAATTATTTAATAATTAAAGTTATATTTTATTTATTATAAAAGTTATGTTTATATTATAATAAAAGAAAGATAAAAAGTGGCCTTATTTTGCATTGTTCTTGCCAAATTCATAAAAAGAAAAGAAAAACAAGGTTTAGCATTCGCCAAGAAGAAATTGGTGATTTAAGGTTAGATTTTGATCGGTTTCGATAATTTTACGTTTTTGTAATCGTTGCTTTGAGAGCTTTAAAGCCCATGTCTTAATTTTATGAATGGATGATGTTTGTGTAAAATACCATGGATGCTATGTTGAGTTTCATGATATTTTATGGTGTTAAATGATAGATATATAGTTGATAAACAAACTTTGTTCTTGAATTTTTGATGAATTTGGCTAAATAGGGTTAAATTGAGAAAACAAATTTTTGAAGGGTTAAAATGCAAGATAAATGAAATGTGGGGACTTGTAGGAGCATGGGGAAGATTCGGCCCTAAAGGAGTAGTTTCAAATTATGTGTATTTTGTGTTTTGTGCAATAAGGACTAAATGGTAAAAATTATAAATGTTAGGGGTAAAATGGTAATTTGCCTATTTATGTGTTTAGGGACTAAATTGAGATGAAATGTGCTTGAATGAGCTAAATTTTAATGTGTTTAGATCAAGAACAAAGAAAATCGATTTTGGATCGGGGAAAAACGCAAGTTCACAGATAACCGGTCTTCGTCGTCCGACGAAATCTGAGGTAAGTCTTTAAGCAAATTAATTTCATAATAATTGGTTATAATTTATCGTATATGTTGAATTATGAACTTGTGGAGTTAAACATGTTAAAACCGAATGTGAGAAAGTAATTTAGCATTTTATGTAATCGAGCTCATTGAGGTAATCCGTGAAAGTGATATTGAATTATATAGAATATATGTAATATTGGTATGGTGTGAAAGTGATATTGAATTATATGAAATATATGTGATATTGATAGTATGTGATGTGAATGGGATGAATCAATAATATGAATGTTCGGGCTTCAAGCCTAGCAGGCCTTGTGCCGGTGAAAGTTTATCAGGCTTATTGCCTAGCAGGCCTTGTGCCAGTGAAAGTTTATCAGGCTTATTGCCTATCAAGCCTTGTGCTTTGATTTATATCGTGCTTATTGCCTAGCGCGCCTTGTGTCGGTGATTTATATCGGGCTTGAGCCTAGCGGGCCTTGTCTTGATTGATCTTTATCGGGCTAAATGCCTAGCGAGCCTCGTCTTGAATGAATTATATCGGGCTTATTGCCTAGCGGGCTAAATGCGGTGTTTGAACTACTGGACCTTGAGTCTAGCAAGTCTAGTGTCGAGATGTGAGATTCGGGCAAATGCCTAGCGGTGTTTTATATCGGTGAGTTGAAATCCCAAGCTTAGATTATGTACTAGTAAAGTCATGAAATGAATTAAGTGAGCCTAAGCATTTGAAGATGGGTTAAATTCAAATTGCAAGGTATGTGTTATTCATATTCATGTATTATACATATATACATGTGATGATAATAAGTAAATGAATTGATGAATGAAATGTGATATACAATTGGTAGATGCAAATTGTTATAAACTAAGTCATGAGAAAATTGGTTATATGAAAGAATAATGTGGTTAAAGGTATTCAGATAAGTATATTGATATGAAGGATACAAACCGATCCTGGATATTTGGCCTTATGCTTATGACTACGTGACATATTGGGATTAATTTGATGCAATGTATACGAATGTATGATATGTCAAATGGATATACATACAAATATATGTGAATATATATTCCTTTTATGTGAAGTTACTAAGTGTAAAGTATATACTTATTGTATATACATTAATATGTGATCCTATGGAATTATGTGTATCGAAAATATGAGTAGTTGGAAAAGAGTATTTAATCTATAATATGTGAACTATATAATGAGATTATAAATTGAAGTTTAAAGGTAAAATAGTGATGATGGTTAATCTAAATGAGCATCGAAGATTCGATATGAGTAGATCATTTAAGTACTAAGCTTTGAAATATTGATATTAGATGCTTGGATATATGAGAGTTTAAATGAACATGTATTTATGTAATTGAAAAGGTAATTCGGATGTACACGGCCTTTTACTTGCTCGAATATTTATGTGAATTTATTGAGTTTCACGTATGGGTATTATGATTATATTATAAAGAAAAGATGTTTTATATTTTGAATTTGATCTTTGAGTTGGATAAGTTGTATACTAATGGTAAGAAATGATAAGTGTTATGTTAAGTGAGGTAAAAGTATTAGTTTTGAAGGATTTTCAAGTTAAGCTATTTTATTCCATATTATTTCTTAAGTATTTTAAAATGCTTGAATGTCCAATTGGTATATTATGATTTCTTAAGACTTACTAAGCTAAGTTAGCTTATTCCGCGTGTTCATCATTACATTTTATAGATTTTGATCTAGCTACGGGCTCGAGGAATCTTCACTTGAAGTCACCCACACTATCAACTTATTTTGGTACTAATAGAAGTTGAATTTTAGGCATAAGGCATGTATAGGCTAACTCTATGTTTGAATATCGTTTGATAATGTATTTAAGCTATGCTAAATGGCTTGATTTTGATGTTAATGGTTATGTGTTTTAGTCATGTTTTAAGCTTATATTATATATATATATATAGCATGGCATATATGATTGTGATGTTTGGTTATGATTCGGTGAGGATAATAAAAATGTTTAAGTATATATTTTAGGTTGATCATTGGAATTTTAATTGAGGTCCTAATATATGGTCAAGGGATTGGATATATTTATGTATTTAGGAGCATGTTCGGCCATGCTATAATGTTTTAACGCCACATATATGAATGGATGTTTGACAGAATATTATGGGTCTATACGTTTTGATATTTGCATGTGCATAAGTTATGATATAATAAGCTGTTATTTGACTAATGAAAAGATGTGTTGACACGTAGTTTATATATATATATATATATATATAAAGTTAATGATATATGCTGGATATGTCAAAATGTTTGAATAACATAGATTCAATGGTTAGATGGTTTGGATTTTAGAAGTATAAAAGCGTGTAAATTAGAAGTAATGATGTATTTAAATTTCATACATGATTCATTTTGTAGGTCTCGAGTAGCATGAGATAAGAGTATGGGTTTTGCATGAACTATTTATTGAATATCGAGAATCGAATATGCTTATTTGGATTAATAAACAAATGGATCGTGATTGCGTATGAGATTGAAATGTTATGGAGTTATAATTATAACCTGTAGCACGATTGATGATGAATTATTGTGATGAACTGAGCCTTGTCCAGTAATGCCTTATAACCCTAATCCGACACGAATACGGGATAGGGGTGTTACACTGAGCTTAGTCCAATACAGAGGTGTACGACATTTACGTCCGTACAAAGCTTCATATGGTACCATTTTGATGCTCGACTAAAAACTATTATTATATGCAAATTCAATCAATGGCATATCGTTAAACTCAAGTATACATCATCTTAACATATCTTCAAGAATCTGAATAATTCGTTCAGACTGACCATCTGTTTGTGGATGAAAAGCTGTACTGAAATGTAATTTCGTGTGTAATTTTTCCTGCAATTTCTTCCAGAATCGTGATGTAAATCTCAGATCTCTATCAGACACAATGGATAGTGGCATCCCGTGCAATCTCACAATCTCATAAATATAAAGCTCAGCTAACTTATCAAGTGAATAGTCAAATCTTACTGGAATAAAATGGGCAGATTTCATTAATCGATCGACCACGACTCAAATCGCATCTTTCTTTCTCGGAGTTAGGGGCAAACCAAAAATAAAATCCATCGTTACTCTATCCCATTTCCACTCAGAATTATAATCGGTTGTATCAACCTAGACGGAACTTGATGTTTAGCTTTCACTTGTTGACAGATTAAACATTTCGAAACAAATTCAGAAATATCACGCTTCATACCAGACCACCAATAGTGTCGCTTCAAATCATGGTACATTTTAGTACTTCCCAGTGAACAGATAAACTACTGTTATGTGCTTCACTCAAAATCAGCTAAATCAACTCCGGATTTCTCGAAACACAGATACGACCTCAGAATCTCAAACAATCATCAACAACTCGAAATTCAGATTCAGAATTTAATTCACACTGAGCTCGTTTCGATAACAATTCAATATCAACCTTCTGAGCATCACATATTTGCTATAAGAACAATGGTTTCGCTTTTAATTCTGCTATCACAAAACTATCATCATACAAATCTAACTAAGCATTCAAAGCACGTAATGGAAACAATGATTTTCTACTCAACGCATCAGCAACAATGTTTGCTTTACCCGGATGATAATCAATCATAAGCTCATAATCTTTTAATAGCTCTAACCATCTTCTCTGATGCAGGTTCAAATCTTTCTGGGTCATCAGATATTTTAGACTTTTATAATCTGAAAACACATGACATTTTTCACCGTACAGATAATGGTGCTAGATCTTCAGTGCAAACACAATTACAGCTAACTCAAGGTCGTGCGTCGGATAGTTCTTTTCATGCGGCTTCAATTGTCTCGAGGCATAAGCTACAACTTTTCCTTCCTACATCAAAACACATCCCAGACCGTTTAACGAAGTATCACTGTATATAATCAATTCTTTACCCGATTCTGGTTGTACTAACACTGGAGCTTCTGTTAACAGAGTTTTCAACTGATCAAAACTTTTCTGACATTTATCAGACCATTCATATCTAACATCTTTCTGAAGTAGTCTAGTCAACGGAGTAGCTATCACTGAAAATCCTTTTACAAATCAACGATAATAACCAGCTAAACCCAGAAAGCTATGGACTTCGAACATATTCCTCGGAGGTTTCCAATCCAGAATAGCAGAAATCTTGCTCGGATCAACTCGAATCCCATAAGCTGACACAATATGTCCCAGAAAACTAACCTCATGCAACCAGAATTCACATTTGATGAATTTTGTATACAATTGCTTTTCTCTCAAAGTTTGCAACACAATTTTCAAATGTTCCGCATGCTCATTTTCATCACGTGAATAAATCAATATATCACCTATAAACACTACCACAAATCGATCTAGGTACGGTCTGAAAATTCTATTCATCAGATCTATAAAAACAGCAGGAGCATTGGTTAATCCAAATGGCATAACTAAAAACTCATAATGCCCGTACCTCGTTCTGAAAGCAATTTTTGATATATCTGAATCTTTCACTCTCAACTGGTAGTATCCCAATCTCAGATCAATCTTGGAAAATATAGTAGCTCCTTTTAACTAATCAAATAAGTCATCAATTCTGGGCAACGGATATTTATTCTTTATGGTTACTTTATTCAACTGACGATAATCAATGCACATTCTCATCGTGCCATCTTTCTTTTTCAAAATAGAACAGGAGCACCCCAAGGCGAAAAACTCGGTCTAGCGAACCCTCTATCAGTCAATTCTTGCAATAGTGACTTTAACTCTTTTAACTCTGTTGGTGCTATTCTATACGGAGCTATCGAAATAGGTGTCGTACTAGGCAATAGATCAATACCAAACTCAACTTCACGAATCGGAGGCAAACCCGGTAGCTCTTTAGGGAACACATCAGAATACTCACATACAACAGGCACTGATTCAAATTTCTTCTCAGACACTTTCGAATCAATCACATAAGCAAAATATGCCTCATATCCCTTTTTCACATATCTTTGAGCTTTCAATACCGATATCACGGTAGGCAATCATTTAAATCATCAAACTCAAGCCGTACAATTTTTGTAACATCCTTACCCCGTATCCATCGTCGAAATAGGGTTTTTAGGTATTACCAGTCATAGCACAAGGTATTGCATATAATTACTATTTTCGAAGTCATAGTCAATTTCATTAAAGATAATAAAGTACTATTTAAAGGTAAACTCATTAACTGAATACATATATATAATGACTTTACTTAAACAATTCATCAGCCACCAATGCCAAAAATAAAATATCTATGTACATATTCTTTCAACACTTATCGACACAAAATATACCAACTTTAATACCAAAAAATGAACATTTAGTCATAATTTAAATCACTTCTTTTGTACGAACATAGTTAAAGCAACAAGATCAAACACACCTCTTACTAACCAAAAACATGTGAATCTACACTCATTTCATATTGCACATAAGAAAACATGGCCGAATATGCCTAACTCAAACACATGACCTATACAACTTTTCATACCGAATATACACACTTGTTTACCACTTAATACAACCCCATGTTTGAGTATCACATCTATAATTTAACTTTAAACAATCAAAACATTTAACCTAAATACCATACATACATGCCATGAAACGTATTTACTAACAAAAAAATCGTATCATAACCAATTATACCCGAGTCTAAGCATCTTGTTCCAAAAATAAACAAATTCAAGCTTAGAAATTAAACCATTTAATCAATCACCAATCATAAATACATCCTAAAGCATAATTTCTTATTCTTTTAATAACATGACCGAATATAACAAGTAATTATATTATATCTTGATCATTCATATATATCACACCTAATTTAAAAGAAATAATCTCTCATGATATGTATATACCATAACCTAACATGCACAGATAATAATACCACACTCACGCATGATTAAACCATATTCAAGCATAAAAGTATAGCCATTTTCGCATGGCCTTTATACATCATTTTCAATACAAAACTCAAAAGAGTAGTTTAGCCTATACATGCCATAGTTTTCAAAGTTTAATCCATCAAAAGAGTACCAAAGATAGATGATAGTATGATGAGCTTCCAAGTTGATCCCAAGCACGAGCCTAGCTCCCAAAAGAAATCTACAAATTCAAGAAAACAACCCAGAACAAAATAAGCTTCCACAACTTAGTAAGATTTAAGCAATTTATACTCATATATATAAGCTCATTCGAAATTTCAAAATCTAATTTATTTACAACAACCATACCGAATAGACAAAATATTCATAAGTTGAATTCATAATCACATTATAAAATAATTAACATACATGTGACATACTTACCGAATTTTCAACTTACAATTCAAACTACCATCACTCTCAAATTAATAGGAATAATACATACCTCTAGTTTACTTACCACTCCAAACTTAATCATTCATGCATAAAAATTTGGTAATATTCTCGATCATTTCCATATACTTAATTTCATTAGTAATGGAAGCCTTTTAACGAGCCTCATACCTGCACACTTGTTAATAGGGTTTAGTAACGTATCGCACACTTAGTGCCGTTACTGATAAACCGTAAAAGTAATATATTTTAACCCCATATTTAGTATACTTTTGGATGATTTAGCCTTTGATTTATGTAAAAAGGTGCTTTTAATCCTTTCTTTTCATGTTTATACTCAGGAAAGCACCCGAGGACGAAAAGAACGAGAAACGGGCTTAAAATGGGCCAATTTGGGCCAAAGTGGAAATTGACACGGCCTGGACTTCAAGCCACACGGTCATGCCTCGTCAAATTATTTCACACAGCCATGCCACGATTTACATGGCCGTGCCCCAATCGACAGAATCGAGACACGGCCTGAAGACGATTTACACGGGCGTGTGCCATGGCCGTGCCCCTGCCGCGGGAAAGAGAAATTTCACTCGGATTTGGATGCTTGGAGGCAAAGAAACACATTTCTAAGTCTACTTAAACATCCTAGGAGGAATTCTACTTGAATTAGGATACTTAGGAGCCAAATAAAGCATCTCAAAGCCTATATAAACACCCAAGGTAGCAATTAAAGAGGGGAGTTCGGCAGAAGCCAAAACAGAAGAGTATTTTTTGGCAGAGTTTTCCGCCAGAGCTTTTATTCAGGGAATTACTCGAAGATAGCCAGTTGATCCATCTCAAGAAGCAAGAGTTCTACTCAAGACAGAGGATCTCCTCTTCAATTCCTTCAGGAGTTTTAGGGATTTCTTATGGTTTTTTTTTTTATCTTTTCTATTGAGATGTTTTCTTATTTTGTTATGAAGTAAACCCTTAAGATACCTAAAGGGGATGAAACCTATGACGGATTTTGTTATTTGATTTCTAAATTATATGATAAGTATTTAGTTTGTTCTTAATTATGTTACTTAATTTAATCTGATGTGCTTAGGTGGAGGAGGAATAGACCCTACCTAAGAGTAGATCAAACATAATTAATTGGAGTTGATTGAGTGCCTAGAGATAGGGTTACGAGATTTCGCTAGATTAGGGTGAAACCTAATATGGGAGTCCATTGATCGATTTACCGCTTCCTTAGGGGGTTATTATAAGAGAACGAGAGTTCCACTAATTAACCTAAGGTTAGATGTTATTCGCCTCGAGAGAGGGTTTAATATAGGTTAGGGAGTCTCACGGATCAAGCTAAGTAAAGAAGTCATATGAATTAAAAGTTAGATAACAAGAGAAGTCATAGGTGGATTTTTCCTGAGGGTATCGTCTAAAATCAACTGAGTTTTTCCACAGTCTTTTCCCAATGTTTCATTCTTTTATCTTTGCATCTAGTTTAGTTTTTAGATTAATAAATCAATCACTCCATATTTCAGGCTAAATAATAGAAAGAAAGTGAGTAGTAATACTTTTAGGTTCCCTTGGGTTCGATAAGATACTCTTGCCTAAACTATACTACTGTTCGATAGGTGCACTTGCCTCTATCGTTGTCATAGTTAGTCTCTGAGTTCGATCATTCTTTTTATAAATATTAAAACTCATTCGCTTGACACGATCAAGTTTTTGTCGCCGTTGCCGGGGAACACTAAAATATTAAGAAAGCTCTATTTTTATTACTTTAGCCAATTTTTTTTCTTTATTACAATTTATTATTTATTATTATTATTATTATTTTAATTTGCTAATTTTTCCTTTATTTTGCTTTTGTCAGAAAATTTTAGTCTATGGAAAAGATGGCACTGAATAATTATCAGTGGCAAGTCACGAGGACAATTCCTACTAAAATACCGACCGGTGTCTTCAACCTCGATGTGGTCACCAAAGTTATCTAATCGTTAGAGATGATGAATAAAAAATTGATGATTGGTATAGTCCTCGCAGTACATCCGAAATACAATATGATTTGAATCTAGGAGGTGTGGCGAATCCAGTACCCACCTTACGGATATGGCATGGAAAACGAGCAAGCTCACTATACAGTAACTATTCTAGATATCAAAATAATTTTATAGTGACAATTATAATGCAGGTTGGAAGTACCATCCCAATTTCTCGTGGGATGATCAAAATAGCCAAAGATTGGAACTTCCTCCAGATTTTCAACAACCACCACACCAACAAGAAGAGGACCCGAATCTTGAAGAGATGCTGACAAAATTCATGGCAAATCTGAGAAAATCGTTTACAAGAAACTGAGAAAACACTTAAAAGCAACGAGAACCGATTCGGGGAACTTACTAAGTCAGTCAAGGCGGCCACTAATGCAGTCGAACAACTCGTAAAGCTAATGTCAGAATAACCGCAAGGACGTCTACCAAGTAACACCGAGATTAAACCGAAGGAGCAAATTCAAGCCATCTCAGCCCATGCCAGTAAGGGGTTAGATGAACCTAATCCAATACAAAAAGCCAAGGTAGACGAAGGTAAGGTAGAGGTAACATAAGAAAAGTTGAAACTGGTAATCAAGGAGTACCAACCTCGCATACCTTATCTCGAAGCAATGAAAAGAGACGATTCAGAGGAACAGTCCAGTAAGTTTCTTAAACTCTTAAAGAAATTACATATTAACTTACCTCTTCTTAAAGTTCTTTTTCAGACGCCAGACTCGAAGAAATTTTTAAGACAATTATTGAGAAACAAACGCAAATTAGATGAGGAGTACCATGTGGAATTAAACGCAACATGCTCAGCAATGTTACAGAACAGACTACCACAAAGCAAAAAGACACGGGAGTTTTACAATTCCATGTTTAATTGGTAGTTTATCTATTGATAATGCTTTAGCTGATTTAGGGTCAAGCATCAATGTTATGCCTTATAAAATGTTTAAACAACTAGGTCTAGGAAACCCGGACAAACTAGGATGAGCATTTAGTTAAGCGATAAAACTATCGAATTCCTAGGGTATAATAGAAAATGTTCTAATCAAAATTGATAAATTCATATTCGATGAGATTTTGTTGTCTTAGACATGAATGAGGACAATTCGATTCTTTTAATTTTAGGAAAACCCTTTCTAGCAACTGCGAACTAAAATTGATGTTGGTGCAGAGAACTCATTCTTCGTGTAGGTGATTTAATCAATCGATCTACAAGATTTTGACTCACCAAGACATCAAGTGATGAAGGTGAGAAAGTAAACTCGCTTGATAATCAAATTGTTCAACTTTCACCACAGAAACACCACAAGGCTACAAACTTGAGCCAAATCATGGGCCCCATGCCGTACAAGCTCATAACAGTGAATTGTTAGTGGAACCGAACCCAAAGGAAGAACCTGTGGTAAGAAAAGGTAAGGTTGAGGTGTGCCATGATTTACCAAAATCGGCAATTATAGAGTACCAACCTCGTGTGCCATATCCCGATGCAATAAAGAAAGACCGCACAGAGGAAGAATTCGGTGAACTCACACTTCGTGTAGACGAAACAATCACTCTTCAAGCTCTTAACTCAGCTAGGACATCGAGTAATAAAGGTACGAACGTTAATTCTATTGATAATCATTTGGTTCAACCTTCTTTACAGGAAGCATCACAAAATCACTTAGCTAAGCTAGATCTTAGACCTCATGCCAACAAAGAAGAAATACATAAGGAGCAAAGCCTTAGGGTTGACAAACTAAAAGAGCAGGAAACACAAATCAAAGAGGAACAGAAACTGCACGAAGTGGAACCGAAGGAGCCCCCAGACGAACTGCCAAGAACAACAAATCACATCAAAATAGAGGATCAGGTATTGTTGAATAAGGAAGACCCTCAAATCACCAATTCAAAACTCAAGGCAAACGAAGAAATCACTTTTGAGGTACTTAATGTCTTCCTATATGGCACAGTCGAGGTAAGCAATCCTAAATTCAACACTTTTGAGGTAAACATTACTCGACTTATACTTTATATCCATAACCGAGTTGATCGCATGAGAAAGGATTTCCACCTCCTCAAACCACCAAGATTGTGCGTACAACAGGTAAGTCTAGCTTAAGACTTTAAACGAGCTCTTCTCGGGAGGCAACCCGAGTACTAGCCGTACTAATTAGTTTGGTTTTATTTCTTTTCGTATTTAGGCATAGGTCTCCATACCTACACAGCCTCGCACACGGCCGTGGCCGTGGCCGTGTGGACACCACAACTAGGCACATAAGCGTGGACCTTATCTCTATTTAATTATTTACTTTTATTCATATTTTTATTTTTTTATTTTTACTTCCTTTATTATTTTCTCCTTTTTCTCAATGGCATTTAGATTTAGCTTAGGATACAATAAAACTAAACCGGCTACTTCGAGGATTCAATTTCAAACGGTTCGAGACGCTTCCCCACGTTCACCTCCAATCTTATCCGGTTTCTTTTCATAGACTTTATCCAAAAATTTAGGAAGTGTTACTTCTCCCCTTCTCTTTTGATTTTATTATTACATAATTGTTTATCTATCTTTGTACATTGAGGGCAATGTATATCTTAAGTGTGGGGGGGTAAAAGTACCTGACTTTTTGCATTATTCTCAAATCTGAATTTAGTCTTGTTTTCAAGTATTTTCTCATATTACTAATTAGGATGAAATTTCATTGATTTATGATTTGTATTGATATGTTTTAGAGTAAGTCATAGTTAATTGTGCATTGATGAATAAATTTGAAGGATACTAGAGAATCGAGCATGATAAGTCTACTTTCTAAAATTAAAAATTAATAGGTCGTTGAACTGAATTTGAGTATTACTTTAAAGTTTTAAATTCTGAGGATTGATGTCAAAAACTCCCATAATTTTTGTGAGATTTTGAGCCTTATAGAGCATATATTCTTTTTCGTGCTCACTATATTGATTATGAGTGTGTTAACTTTGAACTGTTATTCTAGAACTTGCCTCGTTTATACATGTTAAGACCACATCTATGATTTGATATCTTGAGATAATAAAGGCACCTAGGTTTTAACCCATTTACACCACTAAAAGCCTACCTACATAATTAACCCCTAGTGAACCCTTTTAATTCTAACAACATTTTTATTGATTTACCCGCTAATATTAACCAAAAACCCTTTGAATTTCTTATCATTCTTTTGACTACCCTTCCATCGAGAATTGATTTGATCGATTACCTAATTAGTTTATTTCAGCTTGATAAAGTCTTTCTTTATTATTTATTTACTTTAGTTTGTTCGAAAAAAAATAAACATCGAAAAATCAAAGTATATTCAATATTAGTAGTATAGAAAGTGAGCTTGTGCATTTAAATTTCAATTATCAAAGAAAAAAAGCTCGTATTATTATTAGTTTAAAGTTTCAATTGATGTCATCATTTATTTTCTAGTTCATTATTTTTAGTTAGGTAACTTGTCAATTCGATCTCGATTTTAACCTTCTAATTCAGCCTTTATCCACACCTTTTAACCCAAGCCCCGTTACAAACCTGATTAAAGACCTTTTGATTTGTGTATCATCTCATATACAGTGGTGAAGATTTGATTTTTAGGCAAGCCTATGGGATTAACTTTTCAGGTTCGACTTAGAGTGCTTATTCTTGAACCTTAAACACTTCGAGTGATTTGAGTGAATCTTTTGTGAGGAAGTCAATCCTTGTCGATTTTGAATTAAAAGGTAATTACTTAGATAAGGGGAGACACATATGTTTTCGTACTACAAAGGTATGACTTATCTTGATTGAATCTTTAGGGTTCTTTGAGTTAAATTATCCATGTATAAATTATCTATGAATTATGATGAGACATTGTCGATAGGAATTATTAATTATGGAAAGTTCATTTTAATTGTAAGTTGAGAATTTTGCTTGAGCACAAGCAAAAGCTTAAGTGTGGGGGTATTTGATAAACCGTAAAAGTAACATATTTTAACCCCATATTTAGTATGCTTTTGGATGATTTAGCCCTTGATTTATGTAAAAAGGTGCTTTTAATCCTTTCTTTTCATGTTTATACTCAGGAAAGCACCCGAGGACGAAAAGAACGAGAAACGGGCTTAAAAGGGGCCAATTTGGGCCAAAGAGGAAATCGACACGGCCAAAACTTCAAGCCACACGACCGTGCCTCGTCAAATTACTTCACACGACCATGCCACGATTTACACGGTCGTGCCCCAATCGACAGAATCGAGACACGGCCTGAAGATGATTTACACGGGCGTGTACCATGGCCGTGCCCCTACTGCGGGAAAGAGAAATTTCACTCGAATTTGGATGCTTAGAGGCAAAGAAACACATTCCTAAGTCTACTTAAACATCCTAGGAGGAATTCTACTTGAATTAGGATACTTGGGAGCCAAGTAAAGCATCTCAAAGCCTATATAAACACCCAAGGTAGCAACTAAAGAGGGAGTTCTAAGGTTTAAACAGAGAGTTTTTTGGGTAGAGTTTTCGCGAACTTTTATTCGTGGAATTACTCGAAGATAGCTAGTTGATCCATCTCAAGAAGTCGGAGTTCTATTCAAGACAGAGGATCTCCTCTTCAATTCCTTGAGGGTTTTAGGATTTCTTATGTTTTGTTTTATCTTTTCTCTTGAGATGTTTTCTTATTTTTTTATGAACTAAACCCTTAGATACCTGAAGGGGATGAAACCTATGACGGATTATGTTATTTGATTTCTAAATTATATGATAAGTATTTAGTTTGTTCTTAATTATATTGCTTAATTTAATCTAATGTGCTTAGGTGGAAGAGGAATAGACCCTGCCTAAGAATAGATCTAACTTAATTAAGCGGAGTTGATCGAGCGCCTAGAGATAGGATTACGAGATTTTGCTCGATTAGGGTGAACCCTAATATGGGAGTCCATTGATCGATTTATCGCTTCCTTAGGGGGTTATTATAAGAGAATGAGAGCTCCACTAATTAACCTAAGGTTAGACATTATTCGCCTCGAGAGAGGGTTTAATATAGGTTAGGGAGTCTCACGGATCAAGTTAAGTAAAAAAGTCATATGAATTAAAAAGTTAGATAACAAGAGAAGTCATAGGTGGATTCTTCCTGAGGGTATCGTCTAAAATCAACTGAGTTTTCCACAGTCTTTTCCCAAAGTTTCATTCTTTTGTCTTTGCATCTATTTTAGTTTTTAGATTAATAAATCAATCACTCCATATTTCAAGCTAAATAATAGAAAGAAAGTGAGTAGTAGTACTTTTAGGTTCCCTTGGGTTCGATAAGATACTCTTGCCTAAACTATACTACTGTTCGATAGGTGCACTTGCCTCTATCATTGTCATAGTTAGTCTACAAGTTCGATCATTCTTTTTATAAATATTAAAACTCGACTGTTTGACACGATCAGTTACTCAACAATTCTGCACACTTAGTGCCAATTTCTCAGTAACGTATCGCCTACTTAATGTTTCCGCACACTTAGTGCCAATTTCTCCGTAACGTATCGCACACTTAATGCCGTTACTAAATAATTCCGCACACTTAGTGCCATTGGACCGGTTTCGCACACTTAGTGCCCGGTTATAATTTCGTACACATAGTACCTTTCATAGACCTTTAATTCATTTTAATGTGCACACACATATGCATATTCAAGATCTCATCCTCAGTAATCACATATACGCATATACATGCAAGCATAACATTATTTTCTCATACCCAATTTAACTCTCATATTTGGCTATAATATTATTATATACTAGCTTTACTTTGATCATATTCATATCATCATCAAGACCTCTTTTTTTTTTTTTTACTTGCATCAAAGACATTTAATTATACAATTCATATAATCCAATTCAACTTCCAAACAACCCCACTTTAGATTAAATTATATCAATTTCAATGACACATTCGGCAGTTCTAAGTTCAATAAACTTACCACTCTTCAACATAGACCTATTATAAAGAATAATTATATTTAACTCAATTGTTTAAAATCTTACCTCGGGTGTTGTCGGATTAAGCTTCTCGGCTATTCGTTTAATTTTACTTTTCCCCGATCCGATCTCGTTTCTTTCTGATCTTGATCTAATTAAATTCCAAATTGAAATCATTCAATTACAATTTCATTCAATTTAATCCAAAATCACATAATTAAGTAAATTACTATTTTACCCCCTAACATTCAAACTTTTACAATTTAATCCCTTATACACAATTCACCAATTACACAAAATTTGGCTATCACCATTCAAGGTCGAATCTATTTCTTGCTCATGTAAGTCCATACAAATTATTTTTTTAACATTTTAGTCCATCAACAAATTATTTTATTCTTAAATTCAAACTTACCCAATTTCATCAAAAGTGCAAGAACAAAACTTACTAATCTATCACCTATAATCAATATTTCACCATTAATCAACAAAAACATCAAGTTCTCATCAATGGCATCTCATGAAAAACACAACCAAAACAAAAATTTCAACATGGGATATGAAAAGCTCCAAAAAACCATCTCAAAAATGCAAGAATTATCAAAAAAATCTAAACAACACATACCTAATTTTTGCTTAGAAAGGCCAAATATGGAAGAGCTAAATTTTCTTCTTCTTCCTTAGTGGTTTCGGTGAGGAGAGAAATGAAAGATGAGCATGCAATGGTGGTCTTATTATTTTATGTTATTAATATTTCCACTAAACTAAAGTAAACAATTTAATAGTCACTTAGTGGAGCATGATGTCGTCCACTCTTATAACTAGGTGTATATTTGCAACTTAAATCCTTACCATGAAAAAAGACAATTCAATTTAGCTACTTAACTAAATTAAAACTACCTATCACCTTTGCAATTTAATCCTCCCTTTTATATTATTCACTCCAACTATAAATTAAATTCACGAAATACTAGCACATACTCAAGTATATTTATTTAACATGAAAAATAAATAAAATCACACACATATATATATCCTTTTAATTCGGATTCGTGGTCTCGAAACCACCGTTTCGATTAGGATCAAAATCGGCCTATTACAATTTCATTATTCGGACATCTCAAATCAATAGTCTTTCTTTTATAGTTTACAACAGCATCATGCAATGTCAACCATCCATACCCAGAATGATATCAAACTCATAAAATGGCAAAAGCATCAGATCAGCAGAGAAATAGATATCCTGAAACATTAACGGACAGTTCTTGCATACTTTATCAACCAAGACAATTTTACCTAAGGGGTTTGATACTTTTATAACAAACTCAGTAGACTCTACAGGCAAAGTCTTACTGAATACTAAATTCATGCATATATACGAATGCGTAGAACCAAGGTCTATCAATGCAATCACAGAAGTATCATAAAGAGTAAAAGTACCCGTTATAACATCTGGAGATGAAGCTTCCTCATGAGCTCGGATAGCATACGCTCTGGCAGGCGCTCTAGCTTCAGATCTTGCAACAGTGTCTCTCGTAGTTCTCTGACTACCACTGACATTTCTTACATTCTTCGAAGGTCAACCTCTCACAGGTGCATTATCAGGTCTCGGATTTTGAACAATCTCTGGCTCGACAGACTCGGGGCAATCACTAATAAAATGATCAAGTGATCCACATCTGAAACAAGCTCTGCCATTTAATCTACAACTTCCCGGATGCCTTTTTCTACAATGTTTACATTCAGGTCTCTCAGTTTGGACATTTCCAACACTGGCCACTGATGTTGCTGGAGTTTTGGAACTCATTTGCGTTCTAGCTCGATTTCTATTTGAATGTCCCATATTATCTCTTGAACGACTTTAATCATCTTTGAATCTCTTTGAAGTAGACTGAAATGATTTGCTCGAAATCTCTTTTTCATATCTCGAGCTTCAGACTTAGCTTTTCTTTTATATTTCCTGAGTGTCTCAACTTTGCACGCTCGATCAACGGGTACAACAAATTCTTTTATTTCTAAGATCTCGACTAACAAGCGAATATCTTCATTAAGACCATCTTTGAATCTTTTGCACATTAATACATTATTGCTTCGGTAGATACTCATTTTCGAGCATACCAACACAATCTTACAAATTCTCGTTCATACTTCGTAACAGTCACTCAGCCCTATTTTAGTTCTAGAAATTCCTTTCGCTTCTGATCGACGAATCTCTCACTGATGTATTTCTTTTGAAACTCGATCTGGAAGAAGTCCCACGTAACTCGCTCTTTCGAACAATAGAAATTAAGGTTTTCCACCACTGATAAGTTTTATCTCGGAGCAAAGATACAACACATTTTATGCATTCTTCCGGAGTCAAAGACATATCATCGAATACCCGAATAGTATTTTCTAACCAGAACTCGGCCTTTTCAGCATTATCATCACTAATAGCCCGAAACTCTTCAGCCCCATATTTACGGATCTTGTCAACTGGAGGCTTATTCTACATATTCAAATTTGCAGTCGGAGGCATACCGTGTAACAGACCGAATTTGACCCTAATCGGAACGGTGGTTTCGGGACCACGAATCTGAGTCCAAGAAATATTTTAATATTTTATTTTGTGCTTATTATGTGTGAATTAAAATGTGTGAAAGTTTCGTAGAAAAATTTTATCGTTTGGGTGTTTAATTTGACAAAAAGGACTTAATCGCGTAAATTTTAAAAGTCTCAAACTATAGTGTAAAGTGCCTATTTGATGATGGCTTTTTAAAGTGGAGAATTAAAAGGTAAATAACCCATTTTAGAGTTAGTGGGTGGCTTATGTCAAAATAACCTTAGTATATATGTTAGTTTTATTTTATATTAAAGGTTATATTAGTAATTTAATAATTACTTTATTATATGTTAAAATAACATAAACAAAAGCCACCATCTTTTCATTCTCTAATGGCCAAATATTGAGAAAGAAAAAAGGGGTTTTGTTCTTTGAATTTCGGCACTTGGAGGCTTGATTTCAAGGTTAGTTTGATTTGATTTTTGTAAATTTTACATTTTGAGATCGTTGCTTGAACCGTAGCCAACCCATGTTGTAATTTTTGAATCTAAGCATGCTTGATGTTCGGCTATTGATAGGTTTATATAGTTTTGATGTTTGATGATGTTAGATAAAAGATAAGTTAAAAATTAGTATATTATGTATTGGAAGTTTTGAAGAATTTTTGTTTTTAGGGCCAAATTGTAAAAAAAAATTTGAGAGGGCTTAAATGCAAAATAAATGAAAGAAATGGACTTATATGGTCCTTATACATATTCGGCCCTTGAGTGTTATATTGAAATAATGTGTATTTTGTGTTTTGTGCAATTAGGACTAGATTGTAAAATTTGAAATAGTAGGGTAAAATGGTAAATTGCCTATTTATGTGCTTAGGGACTAAATTGAGATGAAATGTACTTGAATGAGCTAAATTTTAATGTGTTTTAGATCAAGAACAAAGAAAAAGCAATTTAGATCGGGAAAGAGCGAAGGTTCTCGAATAAGCGATTTGCGGTCTATCGACAACCGAGGTAAGTCCTGTTGAAACATATCAAAGAATTATTTATGAAGATATTAAATGACAAAGTTTGATAAATTTGAGTACCTACTTATGTCTTAGCCGAATGTATATAAGTGAATTGGATTGATGGCATACTTTGATAATGTGATATGAATAAGCTTAGTTGAATAGTATATGTAATGTAATTATGAAATATGTGTGGATTGATTGACCATATTTATATGTTTCGAGCTAAATGCCTAGCGAGCCTCGTCGTGGTGATATGTTTAGGGCTAAATGCCTAGCGAGCCTCGTCTTGGGTGATATGTTTCGGCTAAATGCCTAGCAGCCTCGTCTTGGTGATATGTTTCGGGCTAAATGCCTAGCGAGCCTCGTGCACGTGATTTATTTCGACTTTAATGCCTAGCGGGCTTTATGCTTGGGTGATTTATTCGGGCTTTAATGCCTAGCGAGCTTCGTCTTAGGTGTTTAAATCTAGGACCTTTGGTCTAGCGGAGTTCTATACCGATGATTGTTAATCTGAGCTTATGCTTATGAATGAAATGATTTAGTTAAAGGCTCGGTAAGCAAGTAAGGTATGTTATGATTAATGTTACTTGAGTCGAGTTAATACTATGAGAATAGTGTTATGTACATTTGAGAATACGATTGATGTGCATGAGTATTAAATGATTGAATTTGAGCTTGATTGTACTATTGTGGAGATTCAGTTTTCAAATAGAAATGCTAAGAGTGAAAAAAATTTAGTACGATAACATGGTTGATATGAATGTTGTAATTATACGATTTGGAGCATATGATTCTTGTAATATACTTACTTTGTGCTTGAAGAGATACGAGTTTATGGAAATGAAGTACAATTACTTGGTTTATGAACTATTAGTATTCTACCAGAGAAATCAACATATTTAAATGTATATGGGCAATGTCATAAGTTGAATGATTTAAATGTTTAAGTGTTTGTATGTTATATTATCAAGAGCTTAGGACTTACTAAGTTAGTAAACTTATTTGTGTGAAATGTTCTCCTCTTTTTATAGATTAGGTTCAGTTTACAAGCTCAACGGGATCGTCAAGAAAGTCGACCACACTATCAATCTAATTTGGTACTCTTTCATTTTGGTTTTGGATAGAGGCATGTATAGGAAAGACTTTGACTTTATTTTGATGAAAACTTTTGTTCATGTATATAATGGCCATACTGAATATGGCTATTTCTTTTGTTAAACTTTACTTATGAGTTAGGTATAATGGCATGCCAAATTGTTAATGTTTAAGTCTAATAGTTATGTTCGATAATGATATTGGTTATGTTAATGCTATTATTTTGCATGGTTGTGAAGGTTTTAGCTAGTATATGTATTCGCCATTGTGTATATATATAATAGGTATGGTTTGGTTTGTGGTTCATGGCATTTTGAGTCTAAATAATGCTTTGATGGTGCATATTCAATTAAATTATATATATATATTCAAGTTGTATAATATTTCATTTTTTTTATATATACAACCGTTTGATGTATATGCATTTATATATATATATATATGCATGTTTTTTACAATGGTGAATTACTAGCATATTTAATTATATGGATTCGATGTATAATGATAAGTAATAAGGCATTACATGATATATTTGTGTATGATTTATATGCGAAAATGATATATGTTAAATAGGAAATTGCAGCCATTACATGTATATGGAATGTATCGAAATTTTGTTTGATCAAAGTGTAAATAACCATTTAGTTTCACTTGGTGTTTAAGTGACCAGAGAGTGAATAGTATTTTGATACATGATGTAGTAACGTGGTAAAGTTATGCATAATGTATATATATATTAGGCCATATTGAACATAGGATATGTTCAGCTATAACGTAATAATAATAAGGTTGCATGTGCGGTTGGTCAAGGAGCAAGTATGTTTTGGCTGACTATATATATGTTGTGCGAGTACTTATATATACATACATATTTGTTTGTTTTCGGTTAGTTGCTAGTAGATGAGTAAAATATGGTTATAAAAGAAATATTTTTTTTATGATATTACATTTGCTAGCCAAAGTGAATACGGAACATATGGATAAGTTCTATGTGATTGTGTGATTGTATGAAGGTCATATTTTCTTTAAAATGCCTCGTAACCCTAATTCGACGACGGATATGGGTTAGGGTGTTACATTTATTGGTATCGAGCTACGGTTTAGTCGATTCTAGGACTACCGTAGTACGTAAGAGTCTAGCTATACATGCCTTTGAATTTTATAAGTGATAGTGTGGTGACTTGACAATTTCAATTGTATTTTATATAGTAAATGGATTTCGATCCCGATAGAGTGGTGATGATGTGGAGAGTGTTGCTTTGGTCTCTCACATGGATCGGCGCCATTAGACTCTCAACCGATTCACGGATAACCACGAGGAGAAGCTAAGCAAGCCTTTTACCAAATGATGAATGAATGGTTTACCCAATTTGTTCGAATAATCCAATTGTACAATAACCTCCACCCCGAATAATCCAACTCCGGTACCTTCAAAGACTTCGATGATAGATCCAATAAGATCTAGTAGGCCTCCTGTTGATAAAATCGGAAATTTGGGGTAGGAATTCAAGGCTAATGATGATGATGATGCGAGAAGCGAAATGAAATGTGGCTTGATAACACTATTCGGTACTTGATGAGCTATCCCGCACTCCGCATTTAATGTTTGAAATGTGCTATATCTTTACTTGGACACCGCCTATCACTTTGGTGGAATACACTAGTATCAGTGGTTCCAAAAGAAAAAGTGACATGGGATTTCTTCCAGAATGAATTCCGCAAGAAATATATCAGTCAGAGGTTCATCGACCAGAAACGAAAAGAATTTCTTGAACTGAAACAGGGGAAAATGACCGTGACTAAATATGAGCGAAAATTTGTCAGATTGAGCCGATATGCTCGGGAATGTGTATCAACTGAAGCCATTATGTGCAAAAGGTTTGAAGACGGTTTGAATGAAGATTTAACGTTGCTAGTTGGCATTCTTGAGATCAAAAAGTTTGTGACACTAGTCGAGCGAGCTTGCAAAGCTGAAGAGCTTGGGAAAGAGAAAAAAAAGGCTGAGACAGAAGCTAGAGACACTCGTAAAAGACCGTCGGGTAAGAATTTCCATTCCACATCTAAGAAGTTTAGAGATGACTTCATCCAACATAAAGCTACTTCAGATTCACCTAGACATGATCGACCTTGATGGGCTCCGAGCTACCTCGATGGCGGTGTTGATAACGTTCCACGAATCGAGTTGAATGCAAACATTGTGGAAAATGGCATTACGGGAGTTGTAGAGTTCGTGATCGATCCGCTTTAAATGTATCCTCGCACCATTTTATTAGAGAGTGCCCGATGTTAGTGAGTAGAATACTGGTATGAGAACTCTAGGCCAGAAGTGCATCGAAGCAGGCGGACCACCCGGACATTCGGCAATGTAGGTGGTAGTCGGAGAAGGCGAAGAATCGATGAGTTTGATCTCGAGGCTAGAGCTCCACTAGAGCTTATGTTACTCGAGCTAGGAGGATCTTGCTTCTCGGATGTCATTACCGGTACTTTCACCCTTTATGATACTCACGTGATTGCATTGATTGATCTTGGTTCGACCCATTCATATGTATGTGAAACTACGGTATTGATAAGACTACGCCAGTTGAGTCTCTCGAGTTTGTGATTCACGTATCCAATCCTTTGGGTAGATGTGTGTTTGTTAATAAAGTGTGTAAAGTTGCCCATTGATGATTCGGGATTTTTGCTTCCCGATCGATTTAATCTTTGTTGCCTTTCGATGAGTTTGATATAATTTTGGGAATAGGTAGTTAACCGCGCATGATGCGGTGGTGAATTGCAAAAGAAAGCTTATTGATTTGAGACACGAGCGGTGAGATCATTAGAATTGAATCCGATGATTCGGTGGGTTTCCTCTGATTATATCCTCGATGTTAGCCCGAAAGTATGTGAGAAAAGGGTGCGAAGCTTATTTGGCTTATGTACTAGATAATAAATTATCGAGAAGCAGTTGAATCTGTCTGGGTTGTATGTGAATACTCGGATGTGTTTCTGAAGAACTACTGGGTTTACCCCAGAGACGAGAGATTGAGTTTGGCATTGAATTAGCTCAGGAGCGACTTGATCTTAATAGCTCCATATCGGATGGCACCTCTTGAGCTAAAAGAGTTGAAAGCACGATTGCAAGAGTTAACAGATAGGGGCTTTGCGACCAAGTTTCTCTCCTTGGGTGCACTAGTTCTTTTTGTGAGAAAGAAAGATGGAGCGATGCAAATGTGTATTGATTATCGGCAACCAATAAGGTAACTATAAAGAATAAGTACCGTTACCTCGGATTGATGATTTGTTTGATCGGTTGAAAGGGCTTGATATTTTCGAAGATAGATTTGAGATCGGGTTATTATCGATTCTTGAGTCGAGATACGGATGTACCAAAGACGCATTAGGACGAGGTACGGACATTTTGAGTTTTTGGTTATGCCTTTTAGGCTTACTAATGCACTGCTATTTTATGGATTTGATGAATCGGGTTTTTAGGCAGTTTTGGATCGATTTGTGGTAGTGTTTATTGATGATATATTGATTTACTCCAAAGATGAAATTGAGCATCTTGAGCATTTGAGATTAGTGCTACAAACTTTGCGAAATCAGCGGTTGTATCTAAGTTTAGTAAGTGTGAGTTACGGATGAAAGAGGTCGGTTTTTGGGACATGTTGTTTGACATCGGGCATTCGAGTTGATCAGAACAAAATATCGGCTATACTTGATTGGAAGCCATAGAAAAATGTTTAGAGATCTGAAGTTTTACGGGACTTGCGGGTTACTATCGACGATTTGTGAAAGATTTTTCTATGATAGCTACCCCGTTGACAAAGTTATTGCAGAAAGATGTCAGATTCAAGTGGTCAGAAAAGTGTCAGAAAAGTTTTGATCAGCTGAAAGCCCTTTTGACAGAAGCTCTAGTGCTAGTTCAGCCTAAATCGGGTAAAGAATTTGTTGTTTATTTTGATGCTTCTTTAAATGGTTTGGGCTACGTTTTGATGCAGGAAGGCAAAGTTGTAGCCTACGCTTCAAGACAATTGAAGCCGCATGAAAGAAATTACCCGACGCATGACTTAGAACTTGCAGCCATTATTTTCGCGATGAAAATTTGGCGTCACTATTTATTTGGCGAGAAATGTCACATTTATTCGGATCATAAAAGTCTAAAGTATTTAATGACTCGAAGGATCTAAATTTGAGACAACGCAGATGGTTAGAATTGTTGAAAGACTATGAGTTGGTGATTGACTACCATCCGGAAAAGCTAACGTCGTTGCGGATCGTTAAGTCAAAAATCATTGTTTGCTCTTCGTGCAATGAATGCACAAATAGCTATGTACGGTGATGGTTCGATCATAGCCGAGTTACAAGCAAGGCCGATGTTTATTCACAAATTTGTGATGCGGAAAGTTGACAAGGATTTGATTGCTAGGCAATTCATTAATGAAAAAGGTGCAGAGTCGATTTTGATTGATGCAAATGATCGTTTGAATTTTAAAAGCCGAATGTGTGTTCAAAAACTCGGATTTGATCTGGTGATTACGATTGAGGCCCATAGTGGTCGATTATCAATACATCCGGCACAAAGATGTATAATGATTTGAAACAGATTCTATTGGTGGTAGGGCATGAAGCGGGATATATCTGAATTTGTTTGAAATGCTTGGTTTGTCGACAAGTAAAAGTTTGAACATCAAGTGCCATCCGGATTACTTGACCAATCATGATACTGAATGGAAATGGGATAGAATTACAATGGATTTTGTATCCGGTCTTCCTATGACAATCAATAAGAAAGATGCCGTCAGGTTATAGTTGATAGATGAATAAATCAGCTCATTTTGTGCTGTTTAAATGCACTTTTCACTCGATAAACTTGCTTTGAATTGTATGTATCGCAAATTGTGAGATTGCATGGTGTATCGAGTTCCATTGTTTCAGACAGAGACCTGAGATTTACATCGCGGTTTTAGAAGAAGTTGCAAGATGCCTTAGGTACTAAACTACATTTTAGTACTAAACTACATGTTGAGATGTTGCGTTCTCGAGTTTGAAGGTACGTGGGAACGATACCTACCTTTGATTGAATTTGCTTATAACAACAGTTTTCAATCTAGTATCAAGATGGAGCCTATGAAGCCTTGTGCGGGCGAAAGTGTCGAACACCATTATCTTGGTGAGCTCGTGAGAATAAGATACAGGGTTGATTTGATTAAAGAAAGAGCAGAAAGTAGCTATTATTAGAGACAATTTGAAAGCTACTTCGGATCGTCAAAAGTCTTATCTTGATTTGAAGCGTAAAGCCATTGAATTTTAGGTCGGAGATCGAGTATTTTTAAAGGTTTCTCCGTGGAAGAAAGTGTTCCGTTTTGGTAGGAAAGGCAAGTTAAGCCCGAGGTTCATTGGACCGTATGAAATCATTGAGCGTGTTGGGCTGTTGCTTATAGGTTGAAGCTACCCTCGAATTAGAAAAGATATCGATGTATTTCACGTTTCTATGCTCGTGAGATCTGATCGGATCCGTCACATGTGATTGCTCAAATCGAGATTGAGATACAACCGATATGACGTATGAGGAAGAACCGATCCGTATTTTAGCTCGAGAAGAGAAAGAGTTAAGAAACAAGAAAATTCCATTAGTGAAAGTCTTGTGGAAAAGGCACGGAGTTGAAGAGGCTACGTGGGAGCCTGAAGATTCATTGAGGCAACAATATCCGACGTTGTTTGATGGTAAGATTTTCGGGGACGAAAATCCTTAAGGGGGGATAGTTGTAAAAGATCGAATTTGACCCTAATCGGAACGGTGGTTTTGGGACCACGAATCCAAGTCTGAGAAATATTTTAATATTTTATTTTGTGCTTATTATGTGTGAATTAAAATGTGTGAAAGTTTCGTAGAAAAATTTTATCGTTTGGGTGTTTAATTTGACAAAAAGGACTTAATCGCGTAAATTTTAAAAGTCTCAAACTATAGTGTAAAGTGCCTATTTGATGATGGCTTTTTAAAGTGGAGCATTAAAAGGTAAATAACCCATTTTAGAGTTAATGGGTGGCTTATGTCAAAAATAACCTTAGTATATATGTTAGTTTTATTTTATATTAAAGGTTATATTAGTAATTTAATAATTACTTTATTATATGTTAAAATAACATAAACAAAAGCCACCATCTTTTCATTCTCTAATGGTCGAATATTGAGAAAGAAAAAAGGGGTTTTGTTCTTTGAATTTGGCACTTGGAGGCTTGATTTCAAGGTTAGTTTGATTTGATTTTTGTAAATTTTACGTTTTGAGATCGTTGCTTGAACCGTAGCCAACCCATGTTGTAATTTTTGAATCTAAGCATGCTTGAGGTTCGCTATTAATAGGTTTATATAGTTTTGATGTTTGATGATGTTAGATAAAAGATAAGTTAAAAATTAGTATATTATGTATTGGAAGTTTTGAAGAATTTTTATTTTTAGGGCCAAATTGTAAAAAAATATTTGAGAGGGCTTAAATGCAAAATAAATGAAAGAAATGGACTTATATGGTCCTTATACATATTCGCCCTTGAGTGTTATATTGAAATAATGTGTATTTTGTGTTTTGTGCAATTAGGACTAGATTGTAAAAATTTGAAATAGTAAGGGTAAAATGGTAAATTGCCTATTTATGTGCTTAGGGACTAAATTGAGATGAAATGTACTTGAATGAGCTAAATTTTAATGTGTTTTAGATCAAGAACAAAGAAAAGCAGTTTAGATCGGGGAAGACGAAGGTTCTCGAATAAGCCGATTTGCACGGTCTATCGACAACCGAGGTAAGTCCTTAAACTGAAACATATCAAAGAATTATTTATGAAGATATTAAATGACAAAGTTTGATAAATTTGAGTACCTACTTATGTCTTAGCCGAATGTATATAAGTGAATTGGATTGATGGCATACTTTGATAATGTGATATGAATAAGCTTAGTTGAATAGTATATGTAATGTAATTATGAAATATGTGTGGATTGATTGACCATATTTATATGTTTGGGCTAAATGCCTAGCAGAGCCTCACGCCGGTGATATGTTTCGGCTAAATGCCTAGCGAGCCTCGTCTTGCAGGTGATATGTTTCGCTAAATGCCTAGCGCCTCGTCTTGGTGATATGTTTGAGCTAAATGCCTAGCGTGCCTCGTCTTGGTGATTTATTTCGGGCTTTAATGCCTAGCGAGCTTTATCTTTGGTGATTTATTTCGGGCTTTAATGCCTAGCAGGCTTCGTGCCGGTGTTTAAATCTAGGACCTTTGGTCTAGCAGGTTCTATACCAGTGATTGTTAATACAAGCTTATGCTTATGAATGAAATGATTTAGTTAAAGGCTCAGGTAAGCAAGTAAGGTATGTTATGATTAATGTTACTTGAGTTGAGTTAATACTATGAGAACAGTGTTATGTACATTTGAGAATACGATTGATGTGCATGAGTTTTAAATGATTGAATTTGAGCTTGATTGTACTATTGTGGAGATTCGGTTTTCAAATAGAAATGCTAAGAGTGAAAGAAATTTAGTACGATAACATGGTTGATATGAATGTTGTAATTATACGAGTTGGAGCATGTGATTCTTGTAATATACTTACTTTGTGCTTCGAAGAGATACAGGTTTATGGAAATGAAGTACAATTACTTCGGTTTATGAACTATTAGTATTCGGCCCTGTAGAAATCAACATATTTAAATGTATATAGGCAATGTCATAAGTTGAATGATTTAAATGTTTAAGTGTTTGTATGTTATATTATCAAGAGCTTAGGACTTACTAAGTTAGTAAACTTATTTGTGTGAAATGTTCTCCTCTGTTTTATAGATTAGGTTCAGGTTACAAGCTCAACGGGATCGTCAAGAAAGTCGACCACACTATCAATCTAATTTGGTACTCTTTCATTTTGGTTTTCGGATAGAGGCATGTATAGGAAAGACTTTGACTTTATTTTGATGAAAACTTTTTGTTCATGTATATAATGGCCATGCGAATATGGCTATTTCTTTTGTTAAACTTTACTTATGAGTTAGGTATAATGGCATGTCAAATTGTTAATGTTTAAGTCTAATAGTTATGTTCGATAATGATATTGGTTATGTTAATGCTATTATTTTGCATGGTTGTGAAGGTTTTAGCTAGTATATGTATTCGGCCATTGTGTATATATATAATAGGTATGGTTTGGTTTGTGGTTCATGGCATTTTGAGTCTAAATAATGCTTTGATGGTGCATATTCAATTAAATTATATATATATATATATATATATATTCAAGTTGTATAATATTTCATTTTTTTATATATACAACGTTTGATGTATATGCATTTATATATATATATGCATGTTTTTTACAATGGTGAATTACTAGCAAATTTAATTATATGGATTCGGTGTATAATGGTAAGTAATAAGGCATTACATGATATATTTGTGTATGATTTATATGCGAAAATGATATATGTTAAATAGGAAATTACAGACCATTACATGTATATGGAATGTATCGAAATTTTGTTTGATCAAAGTGTAAATAACCATTTAGTTTCACTTGGTGTTTAAGTGACCAGAGAGTGAATAGTATTTTGATACATGATGTAGTAACGTGGTAAAGTTATGCATAATGTATATATATATATTAGGCCATATTGAACATAGATATGTTCAGCTATAACGTAATAATAATAAGGTTGCATATGCGGTTGGTCAAGGAGCAAGTATGTTTTGGCTGACTATATATATGTTGTGCGAGTACTTATATATACTTACATATTTGTTTATTTTCGGTTAGTTGCTAGTAGATGAGTAAAATATGGTTATAAAAGAAATATTTTTTTTATGGTATTACATTTGCTAGCCAAAGTGAATACGGAACATATGGATAAGTTCTATGTGATTGTGTGATTGTATGAAGGCTGTATTTTCTTTAAAAATGCCTCGTAACCCTAATTCGGCAACGGATATGGGTTAGGGGTGTTACATACCGGATGTCGGAGGGGGATTAACTGGGGGCGGGGGTTGCGAAACAATCGGGTTATTTCTTACAAATTGAGTGAACCATTCACTCATCATCTGGAAGAAAGCTTGTTTAGCTACTCCCTCTTGCCCGCTCGTAGCCAGTCTCGGATCAGAGGGCGCTGTCCCTTGCGAGGGAGCAGGCGCATTACTTTCTACGTCTTCAACTACGGCTCTTTCGGGATCTATTGCTAAACAAAAATCACATTTTATACGTCAGGATTCATCACACTATCACAATTCAAATATATGGCATGTATAGCTAGACTCTGACACGCTACGTTAGTCCGAGAATCGACTAAACCGTAGCTCTGATACCAACCAAATGTAACACCCCTATCCCATGTCCATCACCGGATTAGGTTTAAGGGCGTTACCTGATAAATCGAAAACTTTATCAAACAATTCGTAAGTTAAGCCATCAAATACAATCATAATATCCCCTTTGTAAGTCATCGAGACCTAAAACATGATTTGTAACACGGTCGGGACTAAACCAAACACATACAGAAATTCTTAGAAATTTAAAACTTTTCTAAATTTCAAGGGTTACATGCCCATGTGGGCAGGCCGTATGCCTCCTACAGCTGCTAGACACACCCGTGTGTCCTCCCCGTGGTTAAACCTAACTTGGCTCCAGGGCTACCAAGCACCCTCGTGTGCTAAGGCCGTGTGCTAAAGTTGTGTACTTTTAGGCCATATATTGACTTATTCACACGGCTAGTAGGCACGCTCGTGTACCATAACTGTGTGCTCTTAAGCTAGCTACTGACTTTACACCACGGTTACTAGGCACGCCCGTGTGACACAACCGTGTGACATTATAGGTCATTTGCAAGGCCAAAAATGCCACCCACCTAGGGTCTTAACCTACAATCAAACCAATCCAATCAATGCATATTTAACAACCATAAACATGCCAAAATATCCATTCAATATTTACATTCAAAACCAATTTCAACCATGCCAACTTACAAGACTAAAACTTATGTATATGCAAGCATAATTTATCCATACTTACCATTCACAAGCTCATCCTTTTGTTAAACATATAAGCTCAAATTTTCATCTATATACTTACCTTAAACTTAATCATTTCTTATGCTTTCAAACCATACCAAATATACATCATATAACACATTCATTAATGCATATTACCAACACATAACTAGCCAAATCACATGGCTAAGTTCAAATCTTACACTTATACAAATAACTAGCCTATACATGCCATATCTAGCTATATACATTTCCAAAATGTACCAAAACAATCTGAGTAGTGTGATGACGATCCTCAATGGTTCCCGAGCCTTCAGTAGCTTTGACGATCTATAAAACATAGAAAACACACACAGAGTAAGCTTTCCAAAAGCTTAAGAAGTCATATGCAAATAAACTTAACATGAAAGGCATATAGGCATATAGGAACATTGGCACAATTAACTTTCATAGCAAATTTATCACATGTATGCTTTGGTCCATGTACTTGGCCACATTTTGCCACATTCATCAATTCAAAATCTTATATATACATAGCTCTTTCATGCATACTTTCATATATCATATTATTATTCAACATACATAATCATCATAGTAAGATCATAGAGATAGTTACCTTATATACACACTTAGTGTATAAATCAACATACCAAACGGATTTACAATTCACATAGCCATTCGTGTCACAGACTTGCCCGTTGAACCATTAGGAACCTAATAGGATACTCAGAATGCTCGGAATAGTCGTACAATGCCAACGTCCCAGACGAGGTCTTACATGTACTCAGATATCGATGCCACTGTCCCAGATAGGGTCTTACACAAATCAATACGATGCCAATGTCCCAGACATGGTCTTACACGTAAATCTCGTATCGATGCCAACGTCCCAGGCGTGGTCTTACACGGAATCTCAAATCAACACCGACGTCCCAGACGTGGTCTTACATGATATCACAGAACTGACACCTATGTCATGACATAGCTAATCCTATCTATTCCTAGGTTCACACGGGACTTCTCGGACATTATCACTATATCGATCTTATCTCGGAATTCATATACATAGCATCCCGTAAGCATTCATTGTTATCAATAGTCATATGAACATGCACAATTTAATACAAATACATTTATTTGCATAATGACTTACCTCGATTCGATTTAACTCAAACGGAAACGGCTACTCGATTACTTTAGCTTTTCCGCGATCTAAGTCCGATTTCTTCGGTTCTTGATCTAAACATATTCAAATTTAACTCTTTAATTCGCTAACTCATCCAATTCAATCCAAATACACATATTTTGGGTTATTTGCAACTTAACCCTCACATTTACACAACTTATCAATTTAGTCTATTTCTCTCAAAACATCAAATACACAAATTCATCACATATCTATGCTTAGCCGAATGCTTATGAACATCATACAAGCCCATAATTTCATAAAATTTTCAATTTAGTCCTCAAATTGCTATTATCTCAATTTAGCCCTAATTAGCAAAATTCATCAAAATTTCAAGAACAAAACATGTTCATTAAACACATATCTTTCATTTTACAACTAAACTCATCATAAAGCTTACCATTTCATCAATGGCGTAACTCACAAATATCATCAATACACAAAATTGAGACATGGGCTTGATAGTAGACTAAGCAACAATCTCAAAAACATAAAAATCATCAAAATCTAAAACCAAAACATACCTAAATTAAAGCTTGAAATGGCTGAAACCCTTAAAGCTTTTGTTCTTTCTTTCTCTTTTGTGTTTTCGGTGGAAGAAATGGATGAATTAATGTCCACTATCATGCTTTATTTTATCATAACAAAATTTAATACATAAATGACATATTTAACCTTTAATCAAACATATAAAACTTATTGATACAAGGTCATTTATGACATTTTCCGTCCACTTACTAAAATAATGGCTAAATTGCCACATAAATCCCTCACATTTATAAAAACATGGCAAATAGCATTCTTTCATAAAACATGCAAATTTGCATTTCATTGCAATTCAATCCTTTTCATCAAATTAAACACACAGACGGACAAATTAACTTACGAAACTTTAGCACATGCCTAATCATTTATCAAATGCACAGAAAATAATATTAAAATATTTCTCTGACTCGGATTTGTGGTCCCAAAACTACTGTTCCGACTAGGGTATAAACCGGACTGTTGCAAAAATTATTTTTTATTTACAATTTAACTCCAAATAAAATATTTCATTTGCAAAAAGATAAAATCTTTAAAGATATTATTTATATCAAATAGTAAATGGTATTTTTCAAACAATAAATATTAACTTATTAAAAATTGAATTTATTTTATTTTAATATCACAAAACTAAATTGATTCAATCAATTTGATAAAGGACCCAATGGTAAGTTTCATCAAATTGGGTTTTAATTTCTTTTGGAGAAGCTAATAGGGCCTTATGGTGGTGTTAAAAAATAAGTAATTACAAGCAACTTGGATACTATGATCCCTTCCTTCTCAACAAAAATTTAAAATTTAAAAAAAAAATAAAAGCATTTTTGCAACTCAAGTCCCCCAAAAAATGGCTAAATTATTAATGTGCCCCTCTAATTACCATCTCCATTAGTATATCATTCCATGCATCTATAGGCCCTGGTAAGCACCAATGCAAGCAATCATTTTGCACTTTGGCATTTTTATCCTTTGCAAAGGGTTGAAACTGTCGATAAGGTCCCGGGTGACCGTCAGGCCGCAACATTGACATCCTAGTGGTATCAAGCAATTTCAATATCACCCCATTTTCAGCCCCTACAATCGAGGCTTTCTCGAATTCCTCCATCTCAATACCCCTCATCTCAGCATCCACATCTTTAATATCCACTTCGCCTTCTTTAAACGGTCTGGTCCTATTACACGTCCCTCCGCTAAACCATTCCCCGTTCTCGAAATGGTCCGGCGTCGTGGTCCGGAGGAAAACAAATGCTTTCCGACCAGACCCCATCATGAAGTCCAGCATCGATTTCAACGCCCTACGGTATGCGTACTCAAAGCTCATTTCTGTCAAATTCTTTCCCGAGCAAGAATGGCAACCTGTCACTGTGCCATTCTCGTGGTATATTGCAATCTTGAGAAACCATTTCCCCAATGACAGCATAATCGAAGTTCTCGTATTGGTCAGTCCATGTTTTGTCGAGCTTATCGAGATGGAGTGAGTTTCCGCCGATGAAACCCCGTTTATGTCTTCGAAAATGTCGGCTTTCAAAAGGAATGGGGACCAAATCACTGATAGGGTGAAATTGTGAGAAGGAAAATGCCATCTTTTGGATTTGTATTGTTCATCATGATAAACCTCAACAGCTTGCTCTACCTATGGGACATATAAGTTGATCAATTATACATACCATTTGAGAATATTATGGTACTGTCCAACAAAACACAAGACAATGATTTACACACTAAGAATATTATGGTAGGTCTATTGAGTTAGAATTCAACCATTACAATCAGAATTAATCATTACAAGCACTGAATTGAATAATTAATTCAAACAAACTAATTATAACAAGTAATTGAATCATACAATCATAGGCATGTAAAGATAAAATCAACTATGTTAAACCAATAATAAATTTATTTTGTCAACCAAATACTAATGTAGGTATCGCATCATCGTTTTAAAAAGAATTTAGATGTCAACTAATAATTAATCGATGAGATTAAATCAGTTAGGTTAAAATATGCTCCAAGTCACTTACTGTTTATACGCTTCGAATTTAGTCTCTTCACTTTTATTTACAGGATTTTAATTACTTTACTTTTCAGATTTCAAAAATTCTACTCAAATTGTTAATACTTTTTTATTAAATTTATTGGTCAAACATTTTGAAACAATAAAAAAGAAATAATTGCCACCAAAAAAACATTTAAAAATTTAAAGAAATAATTGCCAATTGAGTCTTAGCTCGATTAGCATGGACATTATTATTAATGTAGGAGGATGTAAGTTCGAATGCGTTGAAGCACGTTATTCTCCTATTTATAGATTGGAAAGAGACTATCGGTAGTTTTAAGTATTGATTAAAAAAAATAGATATGATCGGAACCTATAATTAAAATATTAAAAATAATAATAATAATTTAAAGAAATAATTTAAACTATTCATTTCAATTCAATGGTAGGTGAACCAGCTTAAAAGCTTTAACCATCAAAGCCTAAGCTGTCATCCACTTAATAATTTAAGACTTTCCCCCATTGAAGCTCAAATGGAATCAAAGGGAGACCCACAGCTAAAGGCAAGCAGTCCAAATCTTAATTATGGCCAAAAATATTGTTGCTAATATGGACGTTTATGGGTTAAATTTCGATTTCAGTCCTTTATTAGACATAAATTTAAGTCTTAATCTTAATAGAATAAATGGTATTATGGTTGCCCATGTGATTCTATATCTTGGATCGAACCATCCCACACTTACTCTTCAACAGTGATGAATTGGCTCTTAATTGGTTCTTGGATATCGGATATCAAATCAATTGAACCATGACCCAATAATCCAATATTAATCAGTTGACCCGGAACTAAAAATTGAATATTCTTTTCTATGGGTGCCAACAATTCAAAAAGGTGTTTTTAATAAAAAAATAATTTTAATAATTAAGCATAGTTAAGGGACCAAAATCAATATTATACCGTTAATCTTTTTTTTTTAAAATCACAATACGAAAAGGGATAAGGCAAGTTTTCATCCTGAAATTGTCAACTTTTTCAATTTAATCCTTAAACTTTTTATTGGCCCACCTTAATTCTTGAACTTAGACAAAATTTTCCAAATGAGATTGTACCACATCATTACCTCTACATCACCTAAATTATTATATAAAAAATTATAATCTTTTAAGTAATGATATAGAATAATATCAAAATGTCACGTCATTGTATGGACTAAAATTGAGAAAAGTTACTAAATTGAAAGACTAAAATAGACACCAAAAAGAAGTTTAAGAACTAAGTTAAAAAAAATTGCTAAGTTCAAGGACTAAATGTTGTTTTTGGTAAAAGTTCTATGGAAACTCTTGTACTAATAGTCAATTTTTTTTGTTTATATTTTTTATATCTATTTTAGATCCATGTTCGGGGTTCGTGACAATCCTCTCAACAATGTCATCTCTAAAGTTCGAATATGCATTCTCTCAATGGAAGTACAATGTGCCTTACTAGTGCACCTAACCACTTATTAAATAAATTAGTTCATGTGCGTTAGATCAAAGAGCAAACAAATTTTTTTTGTTAAAAAATTGTCTTTGTAATATAAGATACACGTAGTACGCCACATGTAAATGTCTAATTATTCTATCAGTCATACTAATTTTTAGTACAAAGATCTCCATAGTAATTTTACCAAAAAAACGCTCGTTAATCATCACATAAAATTCAAAAAGAGAAATTACCTGAGAGAGAATGCAAAGAAACGATTGGACATGGTTACGAGATATGGAATCGCCGATGAACGCCCACCATTTGTTCTTCATGAGATCCAAGAACTTTTCCGGGTCAAACCTGGGTAATTCACAGCTCCGTGGATTCCACCGCCAATAAAGGTATCCGGAATCGGGTCTTCCGTTCATCATACAATTTTGATGAGCTTCGATATCACGGCAACTCGAATTCGTGTACGCCGGAGCCGACGGGTCGGGTACCCAATCCCCCACGAATAGATCACAGTCACCTGCAACTTTATTTTTCAATTTACAACGAATAATTTGGAGGTTGCTGAAGACAAAAGCAAATGGCAAAAAATGCAAGTAATCATAGCTAGGCAGAGCATGATGTTTCAAAATGACGTATTAAAATTGGTTTAACTGTGGATTTGATCCCTTTATTTTAATTTGTTAGAATTTATAACTTGTATAATAAATGGGTTGTTTTTCTTTAAATTTAGTGTATATAAATTGTTAAAATGCTTATTCTTGTTAATTTTTTTACATATAAATTATTGTATGCAAATTGAAAAGATTAACTTTTAATTTTTGTAGACCAAGGGATGCAATTCAGAATTAGACCATATAAATTAGGTATAATGATAAATTCAATCTTAATGTATATTTTTTGTCACTTTGGTTTTAATTTTTTAATCCTTTTAGCATTCATCATTCAAATTATTTAATTAAATTGCTACTTGATAGCATGCACAATAATTCCTATGTATTTCATAAAAAATATTATTTTTTAAAAGATATTCATTATATCAATAAAGGGCACATGGATTATGCAAATGGGATTAGAATTTTAACAATATTTTATCTAAAATAATAGTTTTACTAAAATTTGAAAGTTGAAACGATAAATAAAATTATGACTAAACTGAGAAAATGATGAATATTAAGGACTAAAATTGATATTATACCATAAATTTGTGTGACACAGTTTTTAGCTATATTCATTGAAGCACAAAGTGGTATGAGATCTACATCTTGATTTTTCTTTTACTTGAATGAATAAACCCCAAAATAAACTAATTTAAACCCAGAGAATTAAACTTTATACTTTGAAAAAAAAAAATCATGCTTGAAGCTTAAACAACTCACCATTTGATGCATTAAAAGACATTGATATCTCCTCGTTTGGAATCGTTTTGCTCTCATTTACCGACAACAAATCACCTGCTGAAGTGGATGGAAGAGGAGGCTCAATTACAACATTCGTCTCCTCCACCAACGGCGGCGGTGCTTCGACGACGGATGAAGTGAAAAAGCTGAGAGAATCGGAGAAGAAGAGACGAAAAGCTAGACCGAGTAATAGAAAAGAGATTGAGAATTTGAGGATGATGTGATGGCGTTTGGGTAACGATGGTGGGTTCAAATCTAATACTCTCGATGTTTCCTTCTTCACCATTGTTAATGGTGGCGGTGTCACGTTTACCCAGAAAAACAAAACACTACACCTTTTAATGTTTTTATAAGGAAACTCTCCGACTGGTTTTTTTTTTTTTCCCAACTACTCTCAAAGGTGTTTTTATTACAAGGACGCGTCTCTTCTTTTGCGTGTGTCTGTGTGTGTGTTAGACTTGGGAACTGAGATTGCTGGTGGATTATCGTTGTGTGTGTGTGTGTGTTTTTTTTAATTTGTGGTGTTTAGAGAAGGGTTAAATTATTGTCTGGGGTCTGAATTTAGTAATTTTTTTATATTGGGGCTTGAAATTTTTTGGATCTAATTTAGGTTTTGAACTTGACAATTATTCCTACGTTAAGGCTTAAACTAGGTAATTATTTTCTCTTTTTTTGTTCAAATTACTCCCTAAACTTGGCAATAGTTTCCATATTGGAACCTAAACTTGACAATTGTTTCCACATTGAGACTCTAACTTTTGGGTTTTCAAAAAAATACCAAGGACTAATTTAGACAAAAGAAAAGCTCAAGCCCTAATTTAGGAATAATTACCAAGTTCAAGCCTCAAATAGTGATTTGACTCTTTAAAGAATGGTTGGTTGATAAATATAATGTTAAATCACTTTTTAGAACTCGCAACTATTCTTATATTAGGGTTTGAACTTTTTTCTAGTTCAAATTAGGCCCTAAATTTAACAATTGTTCTCACATTGCGGCCTAAACTTTTTTTGTCCAAGTTAGGCCTTAAACTTGGCAATTAATCTGACGTTGGGGCTTGAACTTTTTTTAACCAAGTCAGTCCTTGATATTTTCTTGAAAACCCCAAAGCTCAAGCCTAATGTGGGAACAAGAGCTTAACTTCAGCCCCAATATGGGAACAATTGCTAGTTTAAGCTCCAACATGAGAACAATTGCTAAGTTCAAATCCCAATATAGGAATAGTTACCAAGTTCTAGCCCCAAATAGTATTTTACCTTAAATATAAAACAAATAATAATTAGGTTAAATTATGCAATCAGCCATTATAATATGAGTAAGTTATATTTAGTATTTGTATTTTAATTTGGTTAAATTTAGTCGTATTTTTAGAATTGGTTAATTTTAGTCTTTATATTTTCTGAATTTTGAAGTTTAGAATTGATTTAAAGGGTAGGAGTTGAATTTGTTCGGTTAAATTCTACTATTAGTCTTATACTATGCCTAAAGTCGTAGATTTTGTTCATGTTCTCTAATTGGATAATTTTGAATACCTATACTTTTGAATTTGAAATTTCAATATTGTAATTGGGTTTCTTTAATAACATATAAAAATAACAAGTTGATATGATATTGCATATATGGTAATATATTTGTAACATCATATTTTGGAAGCTGGCAAAACTTTAATGGATTTAACTGCTGCTATCGTTTGATTAGGATTGAAATTATAGAATTAGAAAAGTATAGGAATTAAAAATTACCAAATTAAAGTATTAGGGACTAGATCCACAAATTATACATAGAACAATGACTGATAGCCCAATTTAACCTAATAATGATAACGAAAGGTTTCATTTGATTGTCTTTATTCAAACATCGAGAAATTTGCTTGATAAACCAAATCCCTATATAAAACAAATTGGCCCATGTTTAACTTAATGGATTATTTTCGGGTTAATTCCATCAAATGTCCTTAAATTATTGTTTTAATTTTGAATTGGTTCTTAAATTTCAAAACATTTTAATTGAATCCATAAAATATCAGTTTTATGTTAATCTAGACTTTTCATCAATCTATCAGAAAGTTGGAATATCAACTTGCTTATTTATGAAGCATCACGTATATCATAAACTTGATTCGATACATAACTTTCGGTCAAACACTCATACTATAGTAATAAACCTTGGCTTATTCAAATACCATCACAACTAGGCCATTTCATTCATAAACATACGCTCGTATTAAAAATCACCGGTATAAAACCCTGCTAGACCAAAGGTCCGAGATTTAAACACCAAGACGAGGCTGCTTAGGCATTAAAGCTGAAATAAATCACCACACGAAGCTCCTAGGCATTAAAGCCGAAATAAATCACAGCACGAAGCACGCTAGGCATTAAAGATCGATATGTAACAAGCACAAGGCCCGCTAGGCATCAAAGCCCGATAATAACACCGTTACGAGGGCTCGCTAGGCTCAAAGTTCGATTAATAACACCAGACGAGGCTGCTTAGGCTCAAAGCCCGATTATCAACCCAATCAACATTATCATACACATTACTTAATGCTAAAATCATATCCATCTCAGATACTTTATTTTACAATTTCATGAAGCATGCTTAAATTTAAAACTTTTAACATGGGTCATTCTGGTTCAAGCAACGATCTCAAAACGTAAAATTATCAAGAATCAAAATCAAACTAACCTTGAATTTGTGTTTGAAGTTGCCAAATTCAAAGGAAGCAAAACCCCATTTCTTTTCTAAACATTCGCCAAAACAAATAAAGATGATAATGGCCATTTTTTATGTTTTAATTAACATATATATTAAAATAACTTGGTTTACCAAAATAACCTTTATCTTGAAATAATAACCATATAATACTTAAGGTTATACTAGACTTTTGCCACCCACTAACTCATAAAATGGGTTAATTTCACTTTTAATACTCCATATTAAAAAGCCATCCACATATAAGCACTTTTCACTTTAGCATGCAACTTTTACGCATTACGCGATTAAGTCTTTTTAATCAAATTAAGCACTTAAACAATAAAATTTTCATACGACACTTTCACACATCAATTCACATATAATAGACTCAAAATATAATATTAAAATAATTCTCGGACTCAGATTCGTGGTCCCAAAACCACCGTTCGATTAGGGTCAAATTCGATTCTCATTACAACTCTCCTCAAGGATTTTCGTCCCGAAAATCTTACCGTTAAACAAGATCGGATATTGTTGCCTCATTGAATCCTCAGCCTCCCACGTAGCCTCTTCAACTCGTGTCGATTCCATAGAACCTTCACTAACTAATTCTTTATCTCAACTCTTTTATTTCCAGCTAAGATCTGAATCTGTTCTTCATCATATGTCAAATCAGTTGGATTTCAATCTCTGGGGTGATCACATGAGACGGATCGATCTATACTTACGAAGCATCGAAACGTGAAATACGTCATGTATCTTTTCTAACTCAGAGGGCAATCTCAATCTATAAGCAACAGGCCCAATACGTTCAATGATTTCATACGGTCCAATAAATCTCAGACTCAACTTGCCTTTCCGACCGAATCGGAGTACTTTCTTCCACGGGGAAACTTTTAAGAATACACGATCTCCTACCTGAAATTCAATGTCTTTACGTTTCAAATCAGCATAGGACTTTTGTCGATCTGATGTAGCTTTCAAATTATCTTTGATTATGGCCACTTTCTGTTCAGTCTCTTTAATCAAATCAACCCCGTGTATCTTATTCTCGTTGAGCTCAGTCCAGTATAATGGTGTTTGACACTTTCCGCATAAGGCTTCATAAGGCGCCATCTTGATACTAGATTGAAAACTGTTATTATAAGCAAATTCAATCAAAGGTAGGTATCGTTCCCACGTACCTTCAAACTCGAGAACGCAACATCTCAACATGTCCTCAAGTATTTGAATAGTTCGCTCAGATCGACTGCATCTGCGGATGAAAAGTACTAAAATGTAGTTTAGTACCTAAGGCATCTTGCAACTTCTTCCAAAACCGCGATGTAAATCTCGGTCTCTCTGAAACAATGGAACTCGGTACACCATGCAATCTCACAATTTGCGAGCGCTAAATGCTAATTAAGATAAGATATGAAATATATTTAAAATACGTGGATCAAATTGTAAAAATGTATATCTATGTTGCATAAATAAATTAGATTTATTGTATTTAAAAAAAAGGTACAAATCAAAAAATAAAAGATTAGAGGGCTCAAGGGCATGTCTAAAGGGGACATACAACTTGGCCCTTTGATTAAAATGGAAATTTTGCATTTTTTTCATTTTAAGAAATTAATGATTTAATTTAGGCTTTTAATATAAAATTTTCCCAAAAGTTATAAAAATGAATTTAAAGACATGGACTAATGGGACTATTAAACAATGGACAAAGAACCAAGAATTGCAAGTAAAATGTAAGTAAACAAAGGTCTAATTATGAATTTTATCCTTCTACTTTATAAAATTTAAGAAGTTAATCCCTCTAGTTTGTTATAATTTAATTTTTGTAATTTAAGAACACTGAGCAATAAGTCCAATTAAGTAAATACTATTAAATCGCTGGCTGAACATCCGACTAACCTTTTTGATTATAGACTAAATTTGATAAAAGTATCATGGAGGCCCTTGTATTAGAAGTTGGATTCTATTTTGCTCTCTCTACTCAAAAAATGGGCAAACTACTCCCTATACATTAGATTAAAGAGTTAGTTATTTTTGTTCAAAATTTTATCTATTTGTACTGTTAAAAACTGGTGTGATTGACAAAAAAAAAAAGACAATGACATGTAACATGCCTCGAAGACGAATTTTTAATAGTAAAACAGATAAAAATTTTAACAAAATGATCAATTTGCTCTTTAATCTAATGTACATGAACTATTTTATCTATTTTTTTTTAGTAAAGGGATAAAATGCAATATAACTCCTAATACAAAAACCTTCATGGTACTTTTGCCGACTCTTAAAATTTAAAAAAAAAAGAATTAACTTCACAATTTTCATTGAATAGAAGGATGAAACTCAAAATTAAACATTTTCCCAAATATAATTATACATTATTAGAGTCACAATATTAGATCTAATTCACATGGGTTGCCCTACATCTACAATCTCCCAAAGCATACACCTTATATATATATAGCAACTGGAACCAGATGCTAAAGTACAGCTGGCTATATCACTTTAGCTTCATGTCTCTTTTTTTTTTTTTTTTTGGTCGGAAAACTTTAGCTTCTGTCGTTTTAGAGCATGTAATGTCATGAATGGACCACTTTACCAATTTCATTAATTATAAAAATTTGACCATATCACTTTATCACCCTCTTTATACTCTTTTCTTTTTCTTTTATTGGAATATTTAAGGCAATCAAAATCTTGATGCTTTTACCAAAATAGCTATATTTGAGTTTTTGTATCCGATAAAAATTAAATATTTTAGTACTTAAAGATAACGATGTTGTGCTTAATGTGAATTTTAAGATTAGTTTGATAAAAGTTAATTGTTAATTATTCTGTTAATAGAACAAATTTAGTATTAATTATGAATTTATTTTAATTGTATTTACTTTGTCAAATAAAACTTAATGGGTGAGATTTAATTTAGGTTTTAAGGTTGATTTGAAAAAATTAATTGTTAATATTATTAGTTAATTATAGAATCAATTCTAAAACTCGTGTTAAATAGTAAAAAGTTAATATTATTATCTTTATGTATAAAATGTATAGCATTTATCAAATACAAATACCACAATAAAAAAATTAAAATTAAGTACCAAATTAAGCATTAAGCCAAGAAAATGTAAATTCAATATTAAATATAATATTATTAAAAAATAACTATAAATCGGGACTGAATTTTTTTTTTCAATTATGGTTTGAAATGGATCCATTCCATTAGCTAATTTGCCGCTGATTTAATTTAATTTTATTTTTTAATTCTGTTGGCTTTTTATATATGTTTATTATAGTCTGCTTTTTGAGATTCTGATTTGCTTTTAGTTAAAAAGATAAAGCTAAAGCTAAACCTCTCTTATAAGTATTTCTTTTGCTTCTCTTGTTTTAGCACGTTTTTTAGTTTTATTTATGCATGTAATTTTAATTTTATAAGTGATTTTAGGAATAGTTTTGTTGTCATCCTCTCTAGTTTGGTGAATGCTTGACTCTTTTGTCGATTTCTGCTTGTCACTTTGGACCATCTGGAGCTAATTTCATTGTCATATTAAGTGCTTGCAATCACCTTAGATATGTCGTGCTTGAGTTGTGATAAAACTAAATTATCAACGTGTCATGATGTTCTATTGATGCCTTGGCTAAAAACTTTGTTGTGTTGATGGAGCTTATCCTTCACCATCTACGACGAGCACTGTTTATTATTTTTTTCCTTAAATTGTATGATTCCATTCATTAAATGAATTAATGAATTTACTTTTCAAACAAAAATATCTCATTTGCTATTTAATTGATTTAAGACATCAATTATATATTATTAATATCATATATCATATCTTTACAAAATTGAGATATTATTATTATTATTTATTTGTCACAATTTAATTTCTGTATTTTTACAAATATTAATAAATTAATCTAATTATTGATTAACATATAAGGTTGAATAGTCGATTTTTTTAATAATGTGTTGCATGTAAAAATAATTGAATTGTCGATTTTAATTCATTGTATATAAATGGTTGAATAAGCGGTTTAACAATAAAGTTTACGTTGTTACCCAAATATACTAATTTCTTGATTTTTATAAAATACTATGACTAAATTATGATATATTAAAATTGAGAGATTAAAGACTTTTTTTTTAGGATAAAGTAACATTTAACTTCTAAACTTGACAATTTTTATATTGGTCTTTGTCATTTTTATTCACGTTAGTTTCAAAACTTAACTGTTTTTTCAATTTAGTTTTGAATTTGGATTCCAATAAGGTACAATGATATTACCTTTTTTTGTTCTTTTAGATTTTCTAGAATTTTAAACTTTTATGTGATTTCGTGGTATAATTTTATAATACCTTGTCATCACATTTTATTAGAATCTAAGTTTAGGGATTAAATTAAAAATTTGTAAAATTTCAAAATTAACGTGAATGAAAAAATTAAAGGATTAAGTTAAAAAATACCAAATTCAAGGATTAAATATTTATTTATTTTTTCAAAGTAAAAGATTAAATTTAGGTCAAAATCAAGGCGATATGACTATGCCAACCAAAAAAACCATTAGGAATTAAAATTATATATATTTTAGTGTAAAGCTTCGACAAACAAGAAAGTGTGATTCTTAAAATAAACCAAAATAATTAAATAAATGTGAGTATTTAATATATTAATAGTGATTTTTTATTTTATAAATAAATTTTAAAATAATGTATTTTTAACATTTTATTATATTTTATAAAATATTTATAACCTTAAAACTAAATTCTCCATTAACAATGTATAAGCGTGAAAATGTATATATTTAATCGAGTAAAATAAAATTTTAGAAAAAGTACTCGGCCCACGAGGGGGAACATGCCATGGATGTTAGCACATCTTTCATGTTATTGTCCCACTCCCCATGCAAAATCATCACTGAAATTATATTTTGCTTTTATTTAAAAATAATAAATTAATTTTTTTATATTAGATTAAATAGTAAACGAGTTTCTTTTATTAAAATTTTTATTTATTTGTGTTGCCAAAAAGTGGTGTGATTAACGGAATAATCAAACAATGATATATGGTATATCATATGCACTTTATGCTGACATACAATAATCAATTTTTAATAATAGAAATGAATGAAATTTTTAATGAATCACTAGTTTACTATTTGATCTAAGACAAATTTACCCATTTTTTATGTAAATGGAAGTAAAATGCAATATAACTATTGATACAAGTACTTGCATGGTACTTTGAAACTTCTTTATATATTAGCTATAATAACATGGGTCGAACGATATTAAACCTATTCGTGTTGGTTCGTATGCGAATGTGGGCATTACCAAATAAATTCAGTAGATATATAAATACAATACAAGTAAAAATATAAAATCGAACATTTATAACATAGAATTAAATTAGTAAAAACATAATAAATGAAAAATCGAATAAAATTCATCCATGATATACGCATATCTTAAAAGAGACTTACACATTATAATTACAAATAATAAGACTTGAATTTAGATACACAAAAGAAGTTGGAACTTTTGCCTTTAACTAACAATTGTGTGGTATTTGTTGTACTATTTTGCAGTTCGTGAAAATGAAAATAAGACATCCCTTGATTTAAGCATTGGTTTTGTATTGGATGTGTATGTCTAATAAGGTGCATTTAAGTTTTTTTTGTCTCACATTATAATATCATTACAGTATTTAATTTTATTGTTATTGTTGTTTTTATACTAAGTACAGATAAATACACCGTTCATCCAAAGAGGACCTAAGGCTTTTAACTGCTTTCACTGCTTTGCGAGTTTGGGTTTGTCATATTTCCTTTCTACGATAGTTAAAAATAAGATTTTTAGGTGAAATTAATCAAATCATTAATTTGTCAGTCTAAACAATTCGATTAAATAAATTATTAAAAAATATAAAAATAAAAAATATTAAAAACCAATTCACCGATCCATATATCTGCTGATATAAAAATTTTCTCCTAACTTATACTCTAGTCGATTCTCAATCCAATCAATCGAGTCCAATTCGGATAACCATGATTAAAAACTGAAGTTGCCATAAGAGATGGCAATGGGCCCACGAAGGGACTTTCGGCTCAGCCGCTGTGTTTTAGCAACAACACAGTCCGTCAGGGAGGGTCCACTTAGTACCCAAAACGCATGTCTTGTTGCTGCGTCGTATGGTATGTCAGATGGTTAAATTCTGGTATTAGCCCTTCTACTATACTTAAAATATGAAATCTAACTCTCATACTTTAATTCCACATAATTAGATCCATCATACTGGACAGTTTTCCTTTTTTTTTTTTTTTTTGTATGTTGGAAGGAATATTTTTAAGAAAATAATCCATATTAGCATTTTAATCATTAACTATTTAAATTAACTGATGATATTATAAAAATAGACACCAAATTATGCCATATTAAAATATACTAATTAAATCTTAAATTTGAACGTAATAAAGGGACCAAATCGATAATTTAACCCAGATAGCCAACCAATGATTGTCCAGGCCAATCTCCTTTAACAGTAGTGGCTTCACATGCCAACTTAAATATTTTTGCTTCGATTCATTTAGTCCCCCCTTTAGTTAATAATTGGACAATGCTCCATAACTTCTACCACATATATTAATTGACAAAATATTCGATATACAATTCATAAACATTATCTGTATACATTTTCAAAAACATATACACAAATTTATTTATTCATGAACAGGTTCATTTAATTTAAACAAACACTATTTAAATTCTTAATGAATATGAACCAAACACAAACAAACATAAACATATGAAGATAAGTACGTTCTTTCAAGCTCGATTCAATTTCCGTTCAATTTCGAACATTTCTATATTGAAAAACAATGAGATGCAATGAAACAAAAATTTTATATTGCAATATTTGCATATGCATTACATAACTTGAAAAGCAATCATTTAGAACATGAATTGAAATATTATATTTTTCGCTTATCGGATTAAGAAACCATCCAACATCGACAGCCTCGAAGTTAGCTAGAAAAACATCGATCGGATTTCGAACCTTCCGACCAGTTTGCCCATTGATTATTTCCAGACTCAATGGAGAACGAACCAAACTTCTTGTATCCGCGGGATTAACTGTGGGGATCATTATGTATTTCGTTACGCGGCTACTTTTGGAACTTTCATGCCGAAACCATGCTTTGCTTTCTCAACTCTGTTCAAGAAAAATCATATCAGCAATGCTTAAGGATATTAGCCATCAAATACTAATGGAAGCCGTAGCCCTATTCCGGGTATTTGACATGATATAACTCATCCACGCGAGGGTATCACAAAGCCATGTTCTTGCCACTAAACTAAGATCTCATTAGCCTCGAGGCTTATATAATGGTAAAAGAATTACGACTATTAAAATATAAAACATTCACGAGCATGTATAAGGAGATGAACCAAAAGTTGCAGAAAAAACAAAGGTTGGAATTAGGTCTTACGTCGGGGCAAGTTTGCCAAGGCAATCTAGCTCTTCACCAGTGTCTTCGTCCAGGACTCTGCCAGAGATCTCGATGATGTAAGATCTATCTCTATCGGTTGGAAGCCCTCTATTAGCGAGCAAATCCAAATCTTTCTGATGGAGCTCTCTCCCATTTACGAAAACACCAGTGGTTCCACCGGCACAGTTTTCTGGCATTGGATAATTAAATTCTTCGATAAATGGCTGCAAGTGAAATACAGTTAAAAAAAAAAAAATGTAACGGCAAAACCAAACAAGAAGAAAAAGTGTAGCCGTTGATATCTAGGTAAGGATTATTCAATCTTACAGGGATTATGCCAAGACAAGGCCCGCCGAGAACACCCCAGAATCCAGCTCGAAAATCATACCTGATTTAGGCATGCCGATCATTATAGACATACACTGAAACTAGTAAAACTCGTAGCACAGCATATAAAAAGAAAACCGATAAAAGCTTACCAATACTGTCCAGGTTGAATGGGTCCGGCCATCTTTTCAGCTTTTTTAAGCACACGGTCAGTTATAGGATGGCCGTTAACCGAAATGTTACTTTTCCCGCGTTCCTCGGTTTGATTAAATCTCGAGAGATCCTTAAAACTCTTCTTGATAATATTTACGAAAAACGATTCACCTCCTTTTGCAACTTTTGGTTGATCACCCACTCTGGCTGCTTCCCCTGAATCTTGAGAGATTCCTGTGTTATAGTCGTCAAATGAAACCTCCATCTCGGTAGGTAATGACGTCTCTTTTAAAGAATTTTGTCTTGTGGCTCCCTTGTTAGACGTGAATTTCTCTTGACCAGAGCGATTACTACAATTTCCCTTCCCGAATCTGTTGACTGCTTGATTGCTAGTAGAGTAATCGAAGTGGTCTTGAAGTGGTGAACCTGAGGGTGGGGGAGACATGGTGGATTTGATTGGCTGCTGAACGGAATTCTTTTCCTCTCTTGAAGCAATTAAAACATCCGGACTGTTGTCGTCCTCAGAAATGCTCAGAGATGAAGAATGAAAACTTTGCATTTCTTGAGGTCTGATTGAATTCAAAGCCTGGCCCATTGACGATACAACGGGTTCTTGGTCCATTGATTGAAAATCATAACCAGAATCATCGTAGTCGTCAGACGAGAAAGTGGAAGCAATTCGGTTCACACGGCCACGGAAATACGAGGAACCATCATTGATAACTCCATCAGAGATATCATCAACCTGTACAGAAGTTCCTTTCATCTCCGCATGATCACAAAGAACAAGCTTCTTGTTAATGATGGTAAAGTTTATTACACTCGAACAGGCACCGCAACGCAATTTATATTCGGTTTTTGCCACGAGCTGTTTTTTCTTAGGCATTTGTAGTAATTCGAAACAATTATAACACAAAATAAATGGAGCACCACCAGCAATAGGACGAAAACGGCGACCACCGCTGGTTACCACCAACTGTTGCGGATGGCACTGAACAAAACCACCTATTTCTGGCTTAAGATCACTAGGCCATCTAGCGGGAGCTTGTGAATGAAGCACGCTCATTTGAGGCATTGTAGTCCTAGAATTGTGGAAATGCGAACTAAAAGTCCCGTGGTTCTCAAAATGGTACATTGGATTACAAGGCACATCGGGGAACCTTTTATCACCAAAAGAACGGGACAGAATAGGCGGTGGAACTCGTCGATGCTTCTCGTAACAATGAAAGCAAGAACAAGAAGCCTGGTGCAACACTGAACTTTGTGGATATGGCATAAACGGGTCGTGATTACTTTCCATATACTGTCTCGAAAAGTACGGATGAGGTGCTTGTTGGTATTCTCCGGGTAATTGTTGCGGTGTTCGTCCAAGGATTTGGGATCCAAAAGGATCTCCATATGCAGGAATATGATTTGGATTGTGCATTGGAGGATACAACCCATGCCGAGTCATATCATGCCTGACAGGATAAGCAAATGGCTCTGGAAAATGACTGAAATAAGACGGCCCTGCCCCCATACCATGTTGATCAGGTCCGTATAAGGGCATTGAAGGCTTCTTTGCTCCGGAAGACCCACTCGGGAACAATGTATCCTTCTCTTTCGGTTTATCAATCACATCACAAGACCGACTAAGTCGCTCTTTTAGCTCATCTAGCTTCCTCAAAAGCTCGGCTCGATCTTGTTCAAGGTGAATCCTACTAGAACCAGCCTGGTCCGTTTGACTCTGCAAGGAATCACTATAACCATACGATGGGCTTTCATCCGGATGATTCGAAGTAGAAAACCTCACGCCTTCAACAACCGCTCTTGGAATTCTCTGTAACCCCTCCATCTCTCCTTGCTTCACAGCTTGCCTTTGCAATCTCCCAATATATCCAAAATCAGAACATGAATCCTCCTGTTCTTGTTCTACAGAATTTGAGATTTCATCCTTATTTCCATTCTCAACGGGCTGTTTATCGCCGGTATCATCACAATCAACATTACTCTTCTTCTCAGCATCACTTTGATCACGCCTCAAAGAGCCAGCACTCGATTTAACATCCACATGGGAGGCATCACTCAAATCTACTATTCTTTTCCTCAACGGAATTCCGGATTTGCTAGAAACTCTATCGCTCTTATCTTCTTCCAATTTCTCCGACGAGGTATCTGCTTCAGGGTTCTTAATTTTTGCTGATACAAAATATGTGTATATATATAAAATCCACCATTAAAATCTGGGAAAACACTACAAATTTCATAGTAAGATCAATACCAAAAGATTCAGTAAATAAAACAAGGAATCTAACCCAAAGCCTTAAATGGTTTCATTAGTCTTAATTAACAAAATTCCTTTTAATTTTTCCCATGAAAATGGCAGGCTTAATCATCAATCAACAAATCCCCAATAATGTACCTTGCTATTACTGATAAATACAAAATAAACCACCAATGGTTCAAGTTTCAACATTATCACTGATCAATTGACTCAAAAAAATCCAAGTTATTTTCTCAGCAACTTTCTCATCAACCAAACAAGCAACTATAGGGGAAAAAAAACAAGGTACCTCGAAGAACAGCACCGCAGCCACCACACTGGTAAACAGAATAATCAGCAAGTTCTGGAAGAAGGTTTTCACAATTTGGACACCGAACTAACCTTACTTTGTTCGACTCAGCCATTACTGAGTCATTCAAAGAACCTGTCGAGTAACCGACGAATAAGAAAAAGACGTTACACCCCAAAAAAAAAAAAACATTTTAGAATACTTCCAAAAAATAATTTGTTTTAAACGAGCTTAAAAAACAACCAATGCTCCGGCAAAAACCATCACCATCAAACCCGCTTTATTTAAGAAAACAGAAAACCCAAACAGGAAATATAATCAACTGGATTGAAAAAACCACCAATGGTCTTTTCTTTTTCTCTTTAAGCAAAGCTTCTCGCTCGTTTTCTTGGGTCTTCTCGGAAACCAAACAGGGAAAAAAGGAAATACAATGAAGTAACCCAGAGTTTACTGAAAAACACCCAGAAATAGAAAATTTTCCACTCGAAAGAGAAGTATAGTTTGTTATGATTCATGAAGAATCACAAAATCTGAGTTTGTAATAAAATAATAGAGAAAAGAAAGGAAATGAAATAATATAAAAATGGTGGAGTAAGACAGCCGTGATCACATTATCGTTTTCCAAGGTTAGTAGGAAAGAAAGAAATAAAGGGTTAATTTCTCTAGACGTCCCTTAAATAATGCTGAGATTCTAAATTAGACCAAATTTTAGAAACATTTTAATTGAATCATTTTATAGTGTAAATATTGTATTAATCGGATCTTTTAAGTGTAAATATTGTATTAATCGAATATTTTTAATGATCTTAGACATTAAATATTAAGTAATATTATCTCAAATTTAATGTGAATCGAATTCTAAATAAATGTGTACAAGGACAAAGTTAAAATTTTATATCAATGTCGAGATAAAATTTTTAAAAAATAGTGTTAAATCGGTATAAATTAAACAAATATTTTTTTGAGGGGTTGACAATACAATTTTTTTCTATGTGACCAAAGCTAAAAGGAATTAATTTTTTAGAGGGACTAAAAAACAATTGTACCCTTTAACTAAAGGGACCAAAACCTTACCTGACTCCCTGGCATTGTCCCTACATTTATACCTATCAAATGACGCTATCTATTTGTTCAACCCGTTGGGTCTAAGTCTAATAAAACAGTTTGATTAATATAGTACTGATATTTTAACCAAATTAGAATCCAAATGATAATTTAGGACATCTAGTGCAATTAACCCAATAAACAGAGATCATTCTTTCATGGTTAAACAACTCAAAACGACAGCGTTTATACATCCACTGTAGAATCGGCTACTTTACATTGTTGAGTAGCTTTAGAACTTTATTGGGTCCAATATTATGCTTTTTTTAGGTGACTTCCCTTTTCTTTTTCTTGGTTTGAGACAAGTGAGAGAATAAAGCAGAGTTTTGGCTGTTGTGAAAATATGTGAAAGGTTTACCTTTGTTGAACGTTTTGGGACAATAATCGCTTTAATCGTTTGGTTTGGTTGTTTTTTAATTGATTTTGATATAAGAAAATCTACTCAATCGATTTTAGTTGAAAAAAACGATCAAATCGAAATAACTTTAATTCAATTAATATTTTCGATTAAACGAAATTAAATTTTCGAGTTGATTTTTATTGATTTTAAAATAATATAAAATAAATCACTTTTTTATCGATTTAATTTCGAAATTCTAATCTATTAAATCGAGGTTAAAAACAAAAAAGCTAAATGGTTGGTTTTTTAATTAAAATTGGAAATTACTCTCCCTTAAGCTTTGATATTTGTATTTCTTTTTGTTCGTTTTAGTACTTAAGTTTAAAAATTATAACTATTTTGGTTCGACTTAATGACGTGGGATAATATTAGAGTGTCATGTCATTTATCATTTGGTATTTGAGTTTGATAATAACCCTTCTTCAACTCTAAAATGAAAAAATAAAAACACTTTAATGTGTTCAAACTCATTTCTTGCACCCATAACGTTTACTCATTTTACTATTTTGGCCCTTTTTTTGGGGGGTTAATTTAGCCTTTAACTTTTAAATTTTAGTCAACTTGCTTGTTTTTTGACAGAAAATTGATTAAACTGTTAAAAACTTAATAGCATTGACATAATAGCTCATGTGATATTTTAGGTATACTTCACTGCTAGTATAGATAAACTTTGTAAAAATTTATGAATTTTTTTATTTTATAAATTATATATAAGCTACAACACAAGTGGTCACATTAATGCCATTAAAATTTATACATTCAACTCGAGTGTTTCATAATCTAATAAAATTATATAAAAAGAATATGATAAACAATAGAATAAAATAAAGCACTCAAATTCTACATTCCTAAATAATATTAGCAATATAAAAATATTTAAAATTATATAATAATAAGAAAATCTTAAAAATAATTTTTTTTTATTTGTTGTCTTTTTGTCTCATACATCAACGTCGCTCGTTTCCCTCGTTGAAATTACTTGCTAAGATCACTCTATAATGCAATGATGAAACCCTTTTTGTTTTTTAAGAAATAAGAATTGATATTTTCACTTTCAGACCAAGTTTCCATAATTGTTTTTAGAAAAACCCAGACATCAATTTTTTGGTACTATAATAATGGAAATCATGAGGGTTTTAGGGATTGAAATCAGGGACTCATCCCCTATATTTAGGTTAGCTGAATTAGTGGGTACCAAAGTTGAAATAGATTTATGTAAAATATAATGGATGGCAAATGGAGAATCAAACAAAAGTTGGACTAATTCGGAAGAAACTGGACAAAACCGTATTAGGTGGGACATCCATCGATTTAAATAAATTTTTTTTTAAAGGAAGTTGCAATTAAATTTATTTTACCTAGATTTAAAATGTAATTTTTATTATATTAACTTATAATTTTATAGTTTTTATAAAGACTAAATCATATTTTTTTACTGTCAGATTATAATTTTACTTCTTATTAATTTATAATTTTTTGAATTTTAGAATGTTTAAAAGGATAGTTTTCCATTTTAATGGGCCAAAGCTCCTGCCTGTCTCTAATGCCGTCTTACTCAATGTCAGGGTAATTGAGTTGGAATTATTTGATTTTTTAAATTATACTTCTTAGTATATTTACGATATTGAATATATGAGTTAGAATTCTATTATAAATAATGTCCGTTTTCTAAATGGGATGGTCCTCGGGTAAGATTTTTCTATCCATGTCTGGCCTAAATCTGCGTCTTTTTTTTTTACTTTCATTTTGCTATTATGTTGCTACTATTTTACTGTTTTTGTTTAAATATTGTATAACTTTTATTTTATTGTTAATTTTGCTACTATTTTAGAGGCGTTTACTTATTAAGTTGTAATTATCTTAATATTCTTCAAGTATAAAGACTTTTTTAATATATTTTCAATTTGTTGGGAATAATTTATTTTAATGTTTTTATTATATTTGATTTATTATATTTTTAAATTTTATTTTATATAAAAAATTTAACACGATACATTAAATTAAAAATAACTCTTAATTCAAAGAGAATAAATGTATTTATCTATAAAAAATTAACTTAATAAAAAAACTTCTTGGTAAACAAAAACATGGAAGATTGAAACATTTTGAAAGAAAAAAAATTTGAAACATTGAATTTATTCATTAAATCTATTAGAAAAAATAATAAAGGTTAATCATAAAATAAAATAAAAATACAATTAGGGCCATTTTAATAAAATATACAAATATTAGTGGCCAAATTTATCTTTAAGCCTTTGCCCATAAATCCATTGTCTTAATTAAGGAAATCTGTGTATATCTTTCTTGATATAATAAAAATTAATGGAATAAAACAATATTTAGTCCTTGAATTTAATAACTATTTTTAGTTTGGTCCATTTTAGTTTTGGAATTTGAAAATCTTTTTTAATTCGATCTCTATATCTAGATTTTGTTAAAGTGTGTTGATGTCATGATTTTCAAAAAGTTATATAAAAATTAAAATGGTTAAAATATATTTTAAATCGTTGTACTCTTTATACATATTGAATTTAGTGACATTTCTTTTATTTTCAGAATTTTTAGTCCCGTTACCTTTTGAATTTAAAATTACAAGGCAACGAATTTAATAGAATAATTTTAACATCATCCACAATTCAACTTGAATTTTTAAATTCAAGAAGTAAATGGGTTACATTTTTAAAATAAAATAGAAGGATCAAATTTCAAATATTCAAGAGTACAATAGCATATTTTAACCACCTATAAATAAAAAAATAATATTAAAAATTATTTTAAGATAGATGATAACATGACATAATCTCATAGTTTCACATCAACATTTTAAAGGTCAAATTTAGAAAAGCTGTCAAGTTTTAAAAGTAAGGTAAACTACAAAAATAGTCACTTTTGTTTGTCTTAAATTATATTTTAGTCACTTATGTTCGAAATGTTAAGTTTTAGTCACTTACGTTATCGTTTTATTACGAAGTGGTCACTTTACCGTTAAGCTCCGTTACCTCCCTAGCGGCGGTCTTACGTGGCAGTTCAAATGGGTTTTAAATGCCAACTTGAATGTCCAACTGCTGGGATGAAAATAGGTTTTTAATTAAATAAATTTAATTTGGACTGTCACATAGGACATCCAAGTTGGCATTTAAAACCCATTTAGGCTGCCACGTAGGACTGTCATTAGGGAGGTAACGAGTTTAACGGTAAAGTGACCACTTCGTAACAAAATGATAACGTAAGTGACTAAAACATAACATTTCAAATATAAGTGACTAAAATGTAATATGAGGCAAACAAAAGTGACTATTTTTGTAAGTTACCCTTAAAAGTAATGACAAGCCAATAAAAATCTAGGGACCAAATTAAATAAAATATTAAAATTGAAGACTAAATGTTGATTTATCTCTAAAATAATTAATTAGTGGACTAATCCGTACCAAATTCTTACTATGACTTAAAGTTAAAGGTTTATTGATTGATTGGATTAGATTGTAATGATTCCATCATCAATTGAGATTATTCTAAATTACTGTAACTTGTTTGAATGAAATAATAATATATTTATTGGTCAAAGATGGGTTGATTTGTAGACATTAAATGTATATGCCAAATTTAGTCCCTAATCTTTACCTTTTATTACTTTAATCCCAATTCTCTCTTTTTAATCACTTTTAACCCTAACCTTTATCAATTTGTTTTTTATGTAAATATTAATTGAACTATTAAAATTTTAATTGTCTATGTGACAATCTGCATGTACTTCATCGTTGTTGTAAATAATTTTATAAATTTTTTTATACTTTCTTAATTTTTAATATTTTGATATATTTAAAAAAATTTCAAGTATACAAATATTGACTGACTTATTGCTACACATGTGTCATTAAAACTTTAATAGTTCGATCAATTTTTTCATTTAAAATAATCGACAAAGTTGACGGTAAAAATAATCTAAAAATAAATAAAGCGAAAATTACAATAAAAATTGAATATATGAGAATAAAATCATCATTACGTATTTGATAAATAAAAGTATGAGATAAATATTAAATCTATTCATAAACGTGTAATTTGATATATAAAATTTGAATTGTAATTCATTCATATATATATGAAACTTTGATCTTAATTTAACTGTAAACATTTAAATAAATGAATATATGCATTTGTTTTCATATTTGATTAATATAATTATTCGTGTATGTAATATATCAACGTAAAATAGTATTAATTCGGTAATTTTATCGATGATTTGTGAAAATTGAAATGAACCAAATTTTCATATATAAAATTACACAAAATAAAATTCACGATATATACTACGCATTGAATAAAAAATCATATATACTTTTGATGTTTATTTTATTTCGTAAACAAATAGATTGAATTATTGACGAAGTGACAATTTTATAAAAGCATGAGCTTATAAAAAGTGATTGGTGCGATGAATAAAAAATAATAAACAAAATCAGGATAATTACATATGTTCAATTTCGCTTAAAAAATTAAAATTATATATACATTAACCGAAAAATCATTGATTCAAGTGTGTTTAAATACGTATTATATCAGTGAACGTACCGCGTTTGTCTTGGTATTGGCATTACCGAGGTGTTTCAACGTACTGTTTTGAGTTTATTAATGTTTTTATTCTCAATTTTTTAGTAAATTATATATTGTACACATGCAAGTATGTCTCAGTTGCATTCGTATAAATATATTTATATACAAATATAAATTTTAAATTTATTTATTAAATTTAATAACTTAATTTAGTAAGTATATTTTAAATTCAAAGGTAACTTTTAAAATGTTTAAGATATAAAAAAAGATTTAAAGTATCAAATCTTTGTACCAACAAATACGGGATGGTAATGGGCGTTTGAAAATTTGAAGTTATTGACAAGGGAGAAGTGGCCCAATAACGAATACGATAGCCCAAAGGGCTGGATTTTTGAACCAAGCTTCAAATCTTGTGGTTATGGGCTAATATGACATCATAAAATGATAGGATAAATTAACATTCAGTCCCTAAATTTGATAATTTTTTATAATTTGTTCTTTGAATCTTTTTGGTCCATGTTAATTTTGGAATATAGCAATTCTTCACAATTTGATCATTGAACTTTGATTCTGTTGAGGTGTGATGGCGTTACATTTTGAGTTTATGCTAATTTATCACTTGAAAATTTTGAAAACATTTATATAAAATCTAGAAAAATACATTAATTTTAGTTACAGATTATGAAGAAATTATAAAAATAAATTAAAACTTATTTTTCAAGTGATGGTGTGGCACACAGAGACGAAGTCAGAAAAATTTTTTAGTGGAGGGATAAAACTAAATTGTATATTTTACGACAAATAAAATGTAATTTTACAATTTTAATAGGTTATATCTTTATTGCAAAGCGTTACATAATTATAGAAAATAATTGCAATTTTATAATATTACTTGACACTAATTGTGCAAAACATTACGTAATTTATGCAAATCATTATAAAATTTATAATATTTTATGTAACATTGATTATAAAACACATTTTACTAGAAATAAACTATAGAACACATTTTCAATACATTTTAATAGTCTACATCTTTATAACTTTTAAATGATTAAATCAAATTTTATAATTTTGGAGGGTTAAAATATAATTTTACCATATACTAATTTGAAATTTTATAAATTATAAAGGGACTAAAAATTAAAATATTCACTTTAAGGGTTTGGCAATCCTGTTTGTGTACTCAAACTTCTAAAGTTTCAATTTAAATGATTATAGCCTTAAAGATTATGTAAATTAGGTCTTTTTATCAATATAACCATTAGCCTACCATTAAATGTCAAGCTCAAATGCAGTGTGGTTATAAGTATTATGAAATTAGGTTTTTTCAATTATTCCATTAAATTGTAAAAACATGAGCAATTATTACGAAATTAGGTTTTTTCAATTGGACGTTTAGATTATACTGAATCTGGACGGCGGCAAACCTTGAGAAGCATTATTACAAAAGATCAATCCACGCATGCAGGGAAGAATTCAGCCAATTCCTGCAATAATGGAAAGAGAATTTGCTAGTTTAACAATAGAAGAAGAAGAAGAAGCAGTATTACAATTTCAATCTGAGACGAATCTGGAAACAGAAGAACAAAACTTTAGTTTGGTGGGATGTTTTTTAACGGCAAGTCCCATTCACTTCCCAACAATGAAGAGTACTTTGGCAAACTTATGGCATCCGGTAAGAGGTGTCCAAATTAGAGATCTTGGGGAAAAACATTTTTGTTTCAATTTTATCATATCATGGACGTGAATCGTGTTTTAAAAGGGGCCCCATGGATATTCAACAATCATCTTTTGATTCTTCACAAGATTCAAAAGGAAAGATCCTTTAAAGGTTCTTCTAATATTTACGCCTTTATGGGTACAGATTCACAATATTCCAGTAGGGTTTTTCTCTGAAAATCTGGCAAGGCAAATAGAGATTTTTGGGGAATTGATTGAATATGATAGTTCAGATTTGGGGAAAGGGTGGAGTAATTTCATGAGAATCAGAATCAAATTAGATGTGAGGAAACCATTAAAAGGAAAAGCAGGTGTCTTTTGCAGGAATACGTTCTTACATCATATTTAAATATGAACAATTAACCCTTTTTTGTTTCTACTGTGGCCGTCTAGGTCATAGTGATTCTTACTGTGAAGCAAAAATGTTACTGGGTGTGGAAATGGCTAATATGGGATGGGATCTGTCTTTAAAAGCACAATCAAATAGAGCAATGGCTATGAGCAGCATATGGTTACGTGAAGAAGGAGACAACGGACAGAATGTAAGTGGAAGGAATAGACAATTTGCAGAGAAAAGGACGTGGGAAGTCAGCAATATGTCAAAAACTGAAGCTTTAATTGATCCAATTTTGGGAATTAATTTGGAAAGTACTCGCCCCAATTCATCACAACAAGGGAGAAATTTATTAGCTGAACAGTCTTTTACAGCAATGGAGCATGACTTAAAGGAAAGTGTCTTTATTGGGGAGGAAGGAAAAAAAAGACAACGAGGGGAAAATATGGTACAATCAATAAGGGATAACAGCAATAAGGGAGTAGTACAAAGAAGGTGTTTTGATAAACTGTAAAAGTAACATATTTTAACTCCATATTTAGTATGCTTTTGGATGATTTAGCCCTCAATTTATGTAAAAAGGTGCTCTTAATCCTTTCTTTTCATGTCTTATACTCAGGAGAACACCTAAGGATAAAAAGAACGTAAAACGGGCTTAATACGGACCAAATTGGGCCAACCCAAGAAGTCGACACGGCCTGGGCTTTATTCCACACGGCCGTGCCTTGTTATCCACCTAGAACACGGCCTGTCACTAATTCACACGACCGTGTCTTGTCGACAAAAAGCCCAACACGGCCTATCTCCGATCTGCATGGCTGTGCCCCAATTGACAGACCCGAAGCACGGCCTCTACCCAGATATTGCACGGGCGTGTCATAGTCGTGCCTAAATCGACAGAATGGAGACACGGGCTGGACCACGACTTACACGGGCGTGCCTTGACCGTGCCCCTGCAGCAGGAAAGAGCAATTTCATTCGGGAAAGGATACTTGGAGGTAAAGAAACACATTCTAAAGCCTATTCAAACACACCATTAGGAATTAGACTTAAATTAGGATACTTAGGGGCCAAGTAAGGCATCACAAAGTCTATATAAACACCTTAGGAGGCAACTTGAAGGGAGTTCGACGAAGTTTAAAGCAGCGTCAAATTTTAGCAGAATTTTCTGCCAGAGCTTTACTCGTTTAGGGATTGTCTCGAAGATAGCCAATTGACCCATCTCGAAGAGTCGGAATTTATTCAAGACGGAGGATCTCCTCTTCAATTCCTTCAGGGGGTTTTAAGGATTTCCTATGTTTTATTTTATCTTTTCTCTTGAGATGATTTCTTGTTTAATTATGAACTAAACCCCTCAGATACTTGAAGGGGATGAAACCTATGATGGATTTTGTTATTTAATTCTTTCGGTTTATATGATAAATACTTAGTTTGTTCTTAATTATGTTGCTTAACTTTATCTGATGTGCTTAGGTGGAGGAGGAATAGACCCTGCCTAAGAGTAGATCTAGCATAATTAAGCGGAGTTGATTGGGCGCCTAGAGATAGGGTTACGAGATTTTGTCGGATTAGGGTGAAACCTAATATGGGAGTCCATTAATCGATTTACTGCTTCCTTAGGGGGTTATTATAAGAGAACGAGAGTTCCACTAATTAACCTAAGGTTAGACGTTATTCACCTTGAGAGAAGGTTTAATATAGGTTAGGAGTCTCACGGATCAAGCTAAGTAAAGAAATCATATGAATTGAAAAGGTAGATAATAAGTGAAGTCATAGGTAGATTCTTCCCAAGGTATCATCTTTATCAATTGAGTTTTCTTCAACGTCTTTTCCCAAAGTTTCGTTTATTTTGTCTTTGCATTTAGTTTAAATATTTCATTTGTTTTAGTTTAATAAACCAATCACTCCATATTTTAGGCTAAATAATAGAAAGAAAGTGAGTAGTAGTACTTTTAGGTTCCTTGGGTTCGATAAGATATTCTTGCCTGAGCTATACTACTGTTCGATAGGTGCGCTTGCCTCTATCGTTGTCGTAGTCAGTCTACAGGTTTGATCACTCTTTTATAAATATTAAAATTAGACTGTCTTGTAGCGATCAAGTTTAGTGGAAAATGATATTTTATTATCGGCGGCTGCCAAAAGGCAAGCCGACCGGTCACAATGAAAATTTTAAGTTGGAATATCCAGGGTTTAGGGAACCTACAGACTATCCGAAGGCTTAGACAAATGCTGAAGACACATAATCCCCAAATGGTCTTCTTTATGGAGACAAAGATTAATAAAAGACAGATGGAACGAGTGCGTAGAAGTTATGGTTTTCTTATTGGTTTGGAAGTGGATCCTGATGGTTCAAAAGGTGGGTTATGCTTGGCATGGAAAAAAATGTTTCTATCTCGATTCAGAGTTTTTCGAGAAGGCATATTGATGCACTAGTTTTTGACCAAAACAAAGATCAAAAGTGGAGATTTACGGGGTTTTATGGCTCTCTTTATGCACAAGAAAAAGAGGACTCATGGAAGCTATTAAAAAGTTTGTAGCGCAATGAGGAGCAATCCTAGTTTGTTTGCGGTGACTTTAATAAAATTATGTATGGATTCGAAAAGAAGGGTAGGCTGCCTAGGGAGGAGAAAAGAAGGAAAGATTTTCGTAATACGTTACAGGACTGCCAATTGATCGACGTAGGCTATTCAAAAATGGTTTACTTGGGAAAGGAAAATCTACCAGAAACAAATATTCGAGAACGCATTGATAGATAAGTGGCTAATGCGAATGGATGTCCATGTTTTCGGTAATATTAAACATTTGGTGCATTCGACGTCTGATCAATGTCCACTTTTAATTACTACAATTAAAGAAGAATACATGAAGAGATCGAAAATTTTAAATTTGAAGCATGGTGGGTCCTAGAAGAAACCTTTAAAGCATAAGTTAAGCGTATATGGGATTCAGATTCAGGTGATTTAATGCAGAAACTAGAGTATCTCCAAAAGGGGTTGAGAAGATGGGCTACAAGGATTGGGATAACTAGAAAACAAAAAAGGAAATATTGAGTTCAAAATTGTCTAACTTCCTGGACGCAGAAAGAACCAATGACAATTTAGCAGAGCTGATTGATACAAAGGTACAACTAAATTTTGAGATTGATAAAGACGAGAGGTATTGGGAGCAAAGTGCTAAAGTAAATTGGCTAAAACTTGGGACAGAAACACATCTTTTTCCATAGTATGGCAACACAGAAACGATGGAAAAATATCATCCAAAAGCTACAAAACACAGACGGTAGAGAAACAGGGGATTCGCAAGAAATGGAAAAAATTACTAGGGCATATTTCCAAGATTTATTCAAGGTGGAAAAAGGGTTATTCTGAACATCTCCTAAATGGTGTTGAGCAATGTATTTCTGAAGATGACAATAGATGTCTCACGAAGCCATACATAAAGGAGGAGATCTGGGACTCTTTGGCAAACATGGAGCTACAAAAGCTCCAGGTGAAGATGGTTTTTCGGTAATTTTCTTTCAAAAATTTTGGCATATAGTGGGGGATGAGGTATCAACTTATTGTCTCTAACAGCTCAACGGTGATATGGAGGTTAGTCAAATCAATACCACACATATAGTTCTTATTCCTAAGAAAACAAATCCAACCAATCTTTTTCATTTTCGCCCAATAAGCCTTTGTAATGTAATTTATAAAATAATGGCTAAGGCTATAGCGAATCGATTCAGAGGGGTTCTGGAAAAATGCATTGACAAAGCACAAAGTGCTTTTGTGCCAGGAAGATTAATCTCAGACAATGTCTTAGTAGCATATGAAATTCTTCATACTCTAAGAAGGAAAAGATTGGGGAAAAAAGGGCTGATGGCAGTTAAACTTGATATGAGTAAAGCATATGACAGGGTTGAGTGGGCTTTTCTAGAGGAAATGATGAGGAAAATGGGTTTTGACCCTAGATGGATTAGTTTGATCATGAAATGCATATCTACTATTTCGTACTCAGTGGTTCTCAATAATCATGCTGGAAGTATCTTTTCTCCAACAAAAGGTCTATGATAAGGCGATCCTTTGAGTCCGTTTCTATTTCTAATTTATGGAGAGGGCTTATCTAGTTTAATGAGATTGGCACAAAGAAGAAAAAAATTTTAAGGTGTTAAAGCAAGCAGAAGAGGCCCTCAAATATCACATTTATTATTTGCAGATGATTGCATAATATTTGGAGAAGCTACGGAAAGGGGAGCTGGTCTTTTAAAAAGGATATTACGGAGTATAGAAGCTGTTCAGGGCAAATAGTGAATTTTGAAAAATCAACAGTTTTCTTTAGTTCTAATACAAGAATCGAGGATAAGAGAATTGTTACTCGAATGTTAGGTGTGTGATGCTCAAACGATTCGAACGTTATCTAAGATTACCAAACATGGTGGGCAGAAGGAAGAAGGAGGCGTTTCAAAATTTAAAGGATAGATTCAAACAGAGAATAGACAACTAGAGTACATGACATCTATCACAAGAGGGAAAAGAAGTTTTTATAAAATCCGTTCTTCAAGCTATCCCGACATATTTAATGGCATGTTTTCTACTTCCTAAATCATTATGCTCCGATCTCGAAAAAATAATTGCAAAATTTTGGTGGCAGAAAGGCCATGGTCAAAGGGGTATTCATTGATGTATGTGGAATGAGCTTTGCATTTCAAAAGAACAAGGGGGATTGGGATTTCGTAGGCTCGATCAATTTAATATTACTTTGTTAGCCAAACAGGGTTGGCGACTTATTAATTTTCCCAATTCATTATTAGCACAGTTTTAAAAGCGAAATACTTTCCTACTTCAGATTTTATCCATGCACAGTTGGGAAATTTACCTTCTCTCACCTGGAGGAGTTTTGGGCCGTAAAAGGGCTACTGGCAAATGGACTATGTTGGTGCGTTGGTAAAGGGACCAGATTTCTTTTGGGACGACCGATGGATCCCAAGCGGTACAATTAACAACAGCAACAATGTCAATGAAAATCCAGAAATTAAATTAGTAGCAGATCTAATTGAAGCAACAACATGAAATTGGAAAAAGAGAGGTAATCGAGAATACCTTCCCAGAACATACTACACAGAAGATCTTGCAAATCCCTTTGGCAGAGGAAGATCATGAAGATTTTCAGGTTTGGCGTGGAGAACATACTGGTGAATTTACAATAAGAAGTGCCTACAAACTATTACAGGAGACTACTCTGAATCCTAATGCGTTATTATTACAGGCCAAAACAAAAAAATTCTACAGGAAATTATGGAATTTACAACTCCCATAAAAAATCTTAATCACTATCTGGCGTATATCATGGAATTTCATCCCAAAATTTAAAAACATGAGATCGCGTCGAATGGTTAGTGACAACTCCTGTCCTCGGTGCTGGAATGCAGAAGATGATTGTAATTATGTTTTCAGACAGTGCCCTGTAACAACAGAGACGTGGCAGATTCTTAATCTTTCAAGGGTTATTAACTCTACTATTATTAATCTATGGGACTGGCTTACCTGGGTGTTTGACAAAGGTAGCAACATACAATGTCAAATCTTTTGCTGTGCTATATGGTTTATATGGAGCTCCAGGAATAAGTTCATACATGAGAGGAAAATAATAACAGGAAGGGACTTGTCAACAAAGATCCAGAGTTACATTGCAAAAATTGAAAGATCGAGTGACGAAAAACATACCTGCGATGATAATGTTTTTCAGAGACAACAGATAAGAGAGACAGATGCGACCATTTTCTTTGATGCAGCATATGATTGCAAAAACGCAATTTCAGCTTCGGGTTTGGTGGTGAAGGGAGTAAAGAATGAGTGGCTTGCCTCGAAATCATTATCCACTCTGCAATAGCGTCACCGTTCATGGCGGAAGCACATGCAGGTTTACAAGCAATAAAATTAGTGATTTCATTGGGGTTTCAATCTATAACCATACTAGGAGACTCTAAAACAATCATAAATAAGTGCAATACAACAGAAAGAGACAAGTCGGTTTGGGGCGCTTATCAGAGACATTCAAAACCATAGAAGGTCCTTTCGAGAAAGTCATTTCGATTTATCAACAGATGAAATAATAGTGAAGCCCACACAGTAGTAACGGAAACTTTGAGAACCGGAGAGGAAACTTACCTGGAAGAAGGGTCCTTCTTGAGTCGCCAGCGAAGAAGAGAGGAAAATGGTATGCGAAACCTAGATTGAGGGAAACTTGCAGAAACTTGGAAAGGAAGAGATAGCCGAATTCAAAAATTTTTCTTGGTAAATGCTATCAATTGAATAGCTGACATGGGAAATAGGAAAGTCAGAAACTAATGGGAGCCAGCTAAGAGCCATCGATTGGATTTGACGTCTGATATGACGTTTTTCTTTACTTTTATTTTCTGGACTATTCATCTTATTTTCGGACTATTCTTCTTATTTTGCTTGGGCTGTTACATTTGGACCTTGGCGTTTTTGGTTTTACACCTTGGGCCTCTTTCCTGAAACCCAAATTATTGTTTTGATTTTATTGCTTTATAAATAAAGTCCAATCGATTTTACTTAAAAAAAAACATGTAAAATCCAACCTATCTCTATGGTAGGTATAAACATTTTTACAATTTATTCAACATATTTTTGAATATTTCCACACTAGATCAAAGTTGGCATTTAACTTTCGAAATAATGGTTAAGCCAACAAAAATACTACACAATTAATATCATTTGAACTTTATGTACCAATTTAAAATTTAAACGATAGTTTAAATATTTGGTCTAATTAACCGTAATATTTTATAAGTATCAAATATATACTATTTATTGTAATTTTGATAAAAGTATCATGGATGCTCTTATTTTAGAGGTTAGTTTGCATTTTCCCCCTCTACTTAAAAACGAATAAATTAGTTCTTATATGTTAAATTAAAGAGTAAGCTAATTTTTCTGTCAAAAACTGGTTTATGTACGTCATAATAAGGTACACATGGCACACCACATATAAATGTTTGGTTATTCTACCAGTAACACCATTTTTTAATAGTAGAGGATGAAATGCAATGATTAGTTTATCTATTTTTTTATTAAAATGGGACGGAATGTAATCTAATTCTTAATATAGAGGTATTTACAATATTTTATCCATAATTTTCTGTTCTCCAGTGAGGGCGCAATTAACCACAGAAGATGACGTGGTACATGACGTGTAAATTAAGGAATGCCATGTCGTCATCATATGAAGCTCCAAGTTATTGCTTTCTGACAAAAAAAATAAATACGGTAACTATAGGAAACGAAGAAACTGCTACCAAATTATTGTCTCACTTGTCAGTGGTTATTTATTTATTTATTTTGGAATTTATTTCAAACTTTTAGATTGATTACCATTACAATTGTTTTAAAGGATTAATTTGTCTCGATTGAGTCTTAACTCGATTGGTATGGGTATCATTATCAATGTAGGAATATATAAGTTTAAATGCGCTCAAATGCATTATCTTTCTATTTATGAGTTCTTTGTCCTATTTATGGAGATGGTAATTCTTTGTTCTTTTGCTTTTCTATTTTTTCAAACTCTTTTTCTCTTTTAAGTTGTTTTCGCTTTGCTTCGGTACCTTAAAAGAAGTTCTAGTGAGAATTTTATTTTGTGAGGTTAGACTAACTCAGATATATTTGAAGTGAAGGAATTGCTTAAAACAACATGAATTGTAAAATTAAAGTTCTAACTCCATGATAATTAGTATCTTCAATGTCTAAAGCCTTAGGGCTAGTTTGGATGGGCGGTGTGTTTACCTCCGGTGAGGTTAAAAACAGCGGTGGCGGTGAGATTAGTTACTGTAGCGGTGAGATTGGACACTGTAGCAGTGAGATTAAAAACAGTGGTGGAATGTGTGTTTGGATTCAAACGCAGCTGTAGCGGTGAGGTGAAAATAAAAAATGACCATTAAGGACATCATATTAGAATTGATATATAATAGTTGTTTTTAAATTATTTTACTTATGTAAAATTATTAAAGTATGTGAATTTATGAATTCATTTAATAAAACATTAAAATGTATCTTCTAATATTTTATTATAAATATTTTAATGAATTATATAATTAATGGCGGCGTTTCCATTAGTACGGAACAACAAATGGAAAACTTCACGATTTGTTTTTGGTTAGAACAAAGTTCATTATTAGAATGCGATGAAAGGTAAAACAACATGGAACTCAAAGTTAGCATGCATTTTTATTTTGATTTAACCTCATTTATACATGGCATTCATTTCATTGGTTCCTTAATGCTCGTGAAGAAAATTTACGAGGAGGAATGTAGATGCCCTGAACACGTAGCTTAACAAGCTCGCATTTACTTCCATGAATTATTAGGACAATGAGTACACTCAAATTAAGAAGAAAATCGATGTTTTTTTATTGTCCTATGCACATTTATGTTAATGCAAAAATTATGGTACTTGTACATATATTTTTGCCTCTGCTATTATAAAAGAACAATTGAATCTTCCAATGGTGTTCTTAGAAAGTTGCAAAGAACAAGTCTTTCTTAATTATGTCAAAATCATTTGATTATCAAAGATTATTTTAGCATGCAAAGCATATTTCAATTTAGCTATAGACCTAATTAATCAAATCCTTACAAGCCCTTACTTCAAAAGACATGCCCATTATATTCGGCTAAAACAATAAAAGCATCCATCAACAAAATTAATTACAACCGCCAAAAGAAATATAATGTTAAATATTACTAAAAGTTCCAATAGAAATTTGCTATTTCATTGAGAGCGATAATGCGACTTAAGAAATGCTAGCCTCGGATAAAGACACAAATATATCACCTTTGCTTCTACGGCATGGTATCACTCCCATTCGATTGTCGATGGGGCTTCATGTAATGTCCGAGTAACACGATTCACACCTCGAACATTGTTACAAATCTTTTGAGAAACTTCTTTAAGGAAACTGTTTTCAAAGCAAAGACTGAATTCAAAATTTCATGAGGAAAAGGAAATGGAATTCGCGGTTTTGACTTAAGAGGATGAAAAGATTAGTTCCTTGGTTCTCAACACATAGGCAATAAGACAAAGGCAAATTCGACTTCCTAGACATTAAAAACTTGTAACATGCAATACATGATTTGCCAACAATCTCATTTGAATGATTTCCAAAATAAATTGCATTTTGTGCTTCTAGTTTGGAAATCCATATCGCTTAGGCCCACCTATTTAAGCAAAATAATTAATGCTTTGTTGATACAAAGTCGAGTAAGAGGTGGAGATGGGTAGTTTACCTTGTTTAGGACAAGGTGGAGAGCCGTTTAGTAAGGTGGTAGAGTATGAGATAGCGCAGAGAGTAGTCCTGAGTCGTGTTGTATATTTCCCTCTACTACCTCACCCCAAGCTCCAAACTCCTTCTCCGCCTCTATCCTACTCCGACCATCTTACTAGACGGCTCTCCTTGTCCTTAAACAGGTGAACCACCCATCTTCGCCTCCTACTTGATCATGTATCAAGACGATTCTTGCATAGCCATATGATGTGCATAAAATTATTTTTAACTCATTAAAGTTGGAAACACTTTTGAGCTTACGGCTTTATGCGTGTTTACCATACTATCGACTCATGCCGAGCACATAATACGCACAACCATAAACAAAGAAAGCAAAGCAGAGCGAACAATGAAAACTTACCAATCTGGCATCATTCCATCTTGACTTGTAACAAATTCGGAGAGTAACAACATATGAATGTGTCCTTTGATCGCCTAAAACTCCAACGGATTTTACAGCAAAAATACATTAAAAGCTTGCCAAATTGAATCATAAATACCAAGATCTTTGATGGATTGAATGAAAATTTCATCAACTCGGGCAAAAACAAAGTTCGTGAGGAAAAGAAAACAAGCTAAAAGGTAACATGGTTGCACTTCCTTATGTAAGAGCCTCATACCGGCGCACAATGTCCAAGGCATTGCCTTGATTACATCACCCAAGACTCGAATCGCAAGGCCGGGCCTGTGAAATGGATGGCGCTTTAAAATGGCTCAGAACCTTCAATATCCTCCCGAAGGTCTTGAACCTTCAAATTTTAGGCAAAAGAAAAGAGGAAAAGTAAATTAAAAGATGGAAAAGCTTTATAGAAGTAAATGTCATAGGAACAAAATCAAAACCTCGTCCTTGAAGAGAAGTTTAAGTGGCTCAATGAGCTTTACCTTCATGTCTTTGGGAAGTCCTCCAACATTATGATGACTTTTGATTGTGTGTGAATGGGTTCTTCCACTTCACGATGGAGGACACGATTCAATCACGTCTCGATACAAGGTTCCTTGAACCGAAAAGCCGCTTTTTCCTAATTTTGCTCCAATTCATGAGCAAAAGCATCAAAGATGCGAGATAAATTCTTTGCCTATTATCTTTCTTTTCATCTCGTGGTCTACAACTCCTTTAAGTTTACTAAGAATCGCTCACTTAAGGCCAACGCAAGTAACCAGAAATGCAGATCCTTTCAAAGGTTTCCATCACACGTTCTCTCTTTATACCGCAGGGAAATCAAGCAACGAATTATAGAAGTGCAAGGCTTATTAACAAATGCACATTTGGCAAAAATTATACCTTAACAAACCATTGTCAACAAAAACACGGTGAAGTCGGTCCCCAATTGCTTTGTTAATAAGGGTTGCAACAATCGTGGAATCAACACCACCGGATAGAAAGCGCAAATAACATGATCATCGTGAGCCACCGTGTTGTTGATCACTTCAATTTCTTCATCCATAACATCTTCCATTTTCCAACCAAAGATGCACACCGCAAACATCAAACAAGAAATATCTCAATGCTTCCATCCTTCCGTGAATGTGTAACCTTAACAAACAAAATGAGATCATCAATTTATCGCCTTAAAAACCACAACAATCACCGCTCACAAACAAGAAATATCTGCAGGAGGATTCTCATACGAGAAGGTTGGGAAAGAAATAAGGTTGGGAAAAAATTAGTTTAACAAGATGGGTGTTTTGGTCTGACGAAAACACCAATCGCTCATCGACCTTTAATTCTTGCTTTCACTCCCGGTTGATTTTCAGAGACCAAATGGTGGGGATGAATTTTCATCAACCTTGTCTTAAACCAAACAAAGACAAAGAAAGGCGGTGGGCAAGAATTATTTAGCCAATCTCACCTCCACGAAGCCAAACGGGCATCCAAAGGGAGCCTTAGTTATTACCGATTATGTCATTATTTCATTAGTATACAATTTGATTAGATTTATAAAAAAAAAATTACAAGGCTTAATTAAATTTATTAAAAATCTGAAGAGTTTAGTTAAAACTTTTTACGATTTTAGAGGATTTAACTAAAATTCTTTTACAAAGTTTTAGAAGACCTTATAAAAATTTTGCAATTTATTATTATTATTATTATGTTCTACCATTAGTCATTGTGTCATTGAATTTAGATTCCGTCAAAATTTAGATTTTTTTGAAATTTATTAGAAAAATTTTAAGAAAAATATTAATAATTCAGTGAGTTAAATAATTTTTTATTAATTTAATAATTAATTTAATTTTTTAGGTTAAAAATCAAATATTAATGTTACTAATAATTTAATTAGTGACGACAATTGAATATAAGAACAATGTGAGAAAACAACACGTGAGAGACCACCAAAAGGGTTCCTCCTTTTCCTCGCACAGGAAAAACTTTACAAGATCCACGCGCTCTCGAAGCAACAACGTACACGCTCTCAAAATAGTTGACGTGTCACTCTCTCATGCTCCCAAAAGCCAGCCGTCACCACCACACCTCTTTCAACAAACCTCTCTTAACATTTTCCAACGCAAAAAACTAGAAAAGAAGCGCCGCATGAGAGAAATGCGGAGCCTCTTTTGACTATAATATATATCGCCTCGGAGATCGGACCCTATAAGTCGCCGGATAATCATCGACGACTGTACGAGACTCCGCCGGAGTCACCGGAAGAGTATTTCTTACGGTTTCTACGGCGAGAGAGGGGATTTGAATATATTGGCCGTGTTTGGTTTTCGATGGTTTCGGAGGATGTGAAGACTAGTGAATCAGCTGTTTCAACGATCGTGAATCTAGCTGAAGAAGCGAAGCTCGCTAGAGAAGGCGTTAAAGCTCCCAGTTATGCTGTTATTAGTATCTGCAAGTCTCTCGTTGCCGGCGGCGTTGCTGGTGGAGTGTGAGATCTCTCTCTTTCTCTCTCGCTGGCGGAGATCGTCTCCGACGATATTGAATTTCTCAAGTTTTAGAGGAAATAAATTTGAAAATGGATCTTTTGCTTAATTATGCAGGTCACGAACTGCCGTTGCTCCTTTGGAACGTTTAAAAATCTTACTTCAGGTTCGTTAAATTTTTTTAATGTGCATTTTATTTAGATTGAGAAAAATAGACAATTTAAATTTGTTAATTAATTTACCTCTTTTGAAATAAAAATTTCAGGTTCAGAATCCACATAGTATAAAATACAATGGAACAATTCAAGGCTTGAAGTACATTTGGAGAACAGAAGGTTTTCGCGGATTATTCAAAGGCAACGGTACTAATTGCGCTCGCATTGTTCCAAATTCTGCCGTCAAGTTCTTCAGCTATGAGCAAGCGTCAAAGTAGGACTCTGACACTGTTCAATTCATCTTTGTGTTGTTATTTTTTAAGTGGTAAAACTCAAGTAAATTTATCATATTGAAATTGGTTATTGTCTTTAAGACTATGTTAGAGGCACAATTCGATGTGGGTGAAAGAAAATTTAATATTAAAATTATATTTATAAAAAGTTTATTCAACAATTGAGGTGGTAAAGTAATTATAAATAAGTCTTCTTTAGGCTCGGTTCAATTTTTAGTTGGTTTCTTTAAGCATTTCATATAAAATAGTAAAAACTAGTAAAAGCCGAAAACCATTGTATTTATATTCATTATTTTATTAATAATAGAATTTTAACATTGACTGAGCTGGTGCTGAGTTAACTTGGGATATCAACTTAGGCTAATTATATAAGTATATAGAAATAGATATATAAATGTTTATTTAGTTGTTAGTTCCCACAGACCACAATATCGATGATCGGTCCAAAGCATTTCATACTAGTGTGACGCATAAATGAATTTGGTTATGCAATCACATTCTATCAGGCTTAAGATCTTTTTTGCACTGCTCCTGCCACGCACGTTCAATTTTTGAACAGAAGGATATGTGTTTTGTTTTGGCTGATTGTTCCTTGTAATTGTTTTTGACAGCGGAATCCTATATTTGTTTCGACAGCAAACTGGTGATGGTACGGCTTATGTTGTCATTATCTTTTTGCTGAGCAATCATCGCATCTTTGCAACTTGCATTATTTGATACACATCAATATCATTTGGTTTCATAACAGTAATATAAAAGCAGCTCTGGGTTTTAGATATCTTGTGGAGCTTGTTATTACATTGATAAGTTATGATCAATATGTTCATTACTATTAGGAAGGACCCCATTCGTGGGAATGCTCTGCAATGATGTCGTCATGTTTGGCATGAAATTTATATTAATATGTCCATAAAGTATTGAAAGCTCATGTAAGGCTTTTTCCCTTTGTTCTGTTAATTCTGCAGATGATGCTCAGCTCACTCCTCTTTTACGCCTTGGAGCTGGAGCATGTGCTGGAATAATTGCGATGTCTGCAACTTATCCAATGGACATGGTACGAGGCAGGCTTACTGTACAGGTATTGTCTTTACTTGGCAGATGCATGATGTTAATGTTTAATCGCTGGTTTTGTCTATCTCAAATATTATCAAAAGATGAAGCTGCAGAAGGGAATACTTAGTAATAAACAATAAACTTTAGTATAACCTTTTTAGTTCCTTGATTTATTTGTGTAAGAAGAAAATTTGAAAAAAGTTTAATTCTTCAATAAAAATATTGACTCATTTTAAGCTTCTGTATCTTCTTTCATTGATATCAGGGATTGTTCCTTGTAGTTTGACTGGATGGGCTTTTAATCATTTAGTTGTGCCTATTGCAGACAGACAGCTCTCCTTATCAGTATAGGGGAATGTTCCATGCTCTGTCAACTGTGTTGCGTGAAGAAGGCCCACGAGCATTGTACAAGGGTTGGCTTCCTTCAGTCATCGGAGTTGTGAGTCATTTAGTTCTTCTATTCAGAGTTCATGCAAAGTTTCCTGTGCCTCTCTTATTCTCCAGTCAAAATAATCAGATGTTATCTCGTTTGCAGCTTTAAAAACTGAAATGTTTACTGTTCAAATCCTGGATCCAAAATGTTTATTTGTTTAAGGAAGTTTTTTTCATAGAATACTGCCTTTTTCTTCCCAAGGAATGCAAGCAGTTACATGATAGTTTAAGGGAGCTAGGACCGAGTTGTTTACGGGACAAGCTTTTGGTAGCCATGACATCTATATCTATTTGTTTAAGAGGGGTATTCAGTTGAATGTCTATTGTTTATTGATTTTTGAGTGTTATGGATGTGATGACAGCGTGCCTTCTTGGCAGCACATAAGGGCTTTCAAAGAGAAAGAAATGGGAGGGGTGAAGCATCCTTCTTTCTAAGGGTCACATAACTACCAGATCCACACAAAAAAATCAGCTTCTCCCACTTATTACTTTCTGCGGAATATTGTTGTGGAGCTTTCTGCAGTTGCTTTTATCTGTTATGAATTTTACTTTCTTGGTCTTTTGTCAGCTCCATCATGTTCCTATGAATTATGCATAATGCTTGTATCCCCATTTTGGGCGGTAAAAGTGGATCACTGAGTTATTTGTTGCATGTTCATTTGAATTCATCTTGTGTTTTCAGATACCATATGTGGGCCTGAACTTTGCCGTGTACGAATCTCTAAAAGATTGGTTAATCAAAAGTAAAGCATTCGGATTGGTTGAAGACTCCGAGTTGAGCGTGACGACCAGGCTTGCTTGCGGGGCTGCTGCTGGAACTGTTGGCCAAACCATAGCTTACCCTCTTGACGTGATTCGCAGAAGAATGCAAATGGGAGGATGGAAAGAGGCAGCCTCTGTCGTCACTGGTGATGGGAGGAACAAGGCCTCTCTCGAGTATACCGGCATGATCGATGCATTTAGGAAAACTGTTAGGCATGAGGGCTTTGGAGCATTATACAAGGGTCTGGTCCCCAATTCTGTTAAGGTCAGTCTCTTCTGTTAACATTTTCAATTCATACCAAAATATCATCGAGACCTCTGCATTATTTGATTTTGATCTTTGATGAGTTTATGCATGGATTAGGCAAAGATTAGCAACTGGTTAAAAAGTAAGACTAATAAATATTGAGCACACATTCACTAACCGATGCAAATGACCAGAATGGGATGTTTTGAATGTCTTATAATCGAGTAAATCTTGTCCTTCAACGGTCAATATTTGATCGTTTATTCCTTTTCTTGTTTTCCAGGTTGTACCATCGATAGCATTCGCGTTTGTGACATATGAAGTGGTGAAGGACATTTTAGGGGTTGAGATTAGAATATCAGACTGAAATGTGCCCCATTCAGGTTGAAATGTTTATGAGGTGTGTTGCTATTCTTTTTTTGTAGGCAATGGAACAGATAGAAAGGTGAACTAGGGACAGTTTTCTTAGTACTCTTTTTGGTTTCTCATAAATGAGTTTTAGGAACTTGTACACAGAGAGCTGCACCGACTCGGACCGGCTCGCGACACTGCCTGTCTTATAGTGGCTTCAAATGTTTCCTATGTGAACACTCTACTCATTCACGTGTTGTGCCAATAAGGATGAAGGAACAATGCGAATAACCAGTTGTTTCTAATTATCGAGCCAAGCCGAGTTTGAACAGCTTAGGCTGAATTCGAGCACTGCAATATTCAAATGTCTTGCGAGTTTAATCGAGTTTTTTTTTACTTTAATATATTATGAAATTACATCGTTTCTTATTATATAAAAAGGTTAATTACAAATGAGCTTGAGTACGAAAATAGCTCGATTATGTCTTGAGCTGAACTGGAGTAAAGAATCTTGAATTTCAGAGTTTGGACTCTGCTTAATGTGATTACACTCAAGGATGTTGTTATCCATGGTTTTGTTTTTACGAGTTCCAATTCCATTATCTATGAAATTACCGATTAAATTAATGGTACATTATTATTTTAACCAAAATAATTTAATCTCATACCATAGATATGATCGAACACTTATTCAATAATTTTAAAATGTAAATTTGTTATCATTCCATTTATATAATGAATAAATTTTAAAACAAATTATCTTTCTCATTTTCACTGCGGATTCGATGAAATCTAGTAGGAATATTATGTCAAACGAAAAGGACAAATGAGGCATTTTAATCTTATTTTTATTCGAAATTGAGTAAATTAATTTTAAAATGTTAATATTTTTAATTTTAAAATTGAGTAAATTAGTCTTCAAATGTTAATATTTTTATCTGCATAATTTTAATTGATATAATAAATTTTATTTTATTTATCAATTTGATGCTAATTAATAAGATTATATCGTAAATGTATAAATATTGAGATTAAATTTTTAAATTTTTAAAATAAAATATAAATAATAAAATATATAAATATTGAAGATCAAAATTTTAATTATATAAATTCAAATTATGTATAATTGATGAAATATATTATTGAATTGACCGTATTGAATTACTCTAATTTTTTTAATACATATTATTTTACTCAAATTCGAAATTAGAAATGACTAAAGAAATTTTTTACCAAATTAATACATTAGATCATTCCATGATTTTAAATTTAGGAACTGGATATTTTAGATTTAATTCCATTTATCATTTTGAGTTTAAATTATCTTAGATTCTAGTTAAATGATTCGATTATTAGATTTTTTTATGATTAAAGGATGTTGATTAATCAAATCAAGTTTGAAGTTCGACAGCTAACAGAAATTAAACACCACAGGAGGAACGACGACGTTCTGAGCTTGTATCAGTTGGATCACTGAGTAGCTCGAACGATCCCGTCTCTCTGTATTCTTTCTCCCTCATCAACTCACTGACACTGGTTCAACTGCTTCCCTCTCACGGTTTTAGAAAAAAAAAAAGATAATGAAGTGGTACTTAGTAGCTTCTCTTCTCACCATCCTCACCAGTTCTCAGGTTTTTTAGTAAACCTCAACCCCTAATTCCCCGCCCCCTTTTTTTTCATTTTGCTTATCCCACTCTATAAAATTACGATCAGATCTATACATTCATCTTTTACATTTTGCAGGGGATCTTAACAACTTTATCACAAACCAATGGCAAATATAAATACGATTACGCCACCATCCCTTTCCTTGCTGAGGTCTTTAAGGTAACTTTTTTTCCTTCAAAATTTCACTTGAATTTTCTTAATTTAGATCTAAAGATGGCTTGTTATTTTTTTTTTAAATATAGATTTGTTTTTTTTAAAGCTTATCGTATCAAGTGTTTTTCTATGGAGAGAAAGAAAGAAATCGCCGCCGCCGAAAATGACAACGGATTGGAAGAGTGTTAGATTGTTTCCTATTCCTTCAGTTATTTACTTGATCCATAATAATGTACAGTTTGCTACTCTTATGTATGTTGATACATCGACGTATCAGATAATGGGTAATTTGAAGATTGTCACTACTGGGATTTTGTTCAGGTGTGTGCTTACTATTAATTTCTGTATTTTGGAACTTCTTTTTAATGTACAAAACTGGGGTTGCTCATTGATGTTGTTGTTGTTTCGTGATTTTTTAGGTTGTTTCTTAAGAAGAAGCTTTCAAATCTACAATGGATGGCGATTGTTCTATTGGCTGTTGGAACAACGACAAGTCAGGTATACTCCGGATTCAAAACTAACTGTTTATGTTTTTCGCACTGTGTTTTGCGCTGCAGCGGTTATCGATGCAAGTTTGTGGCTGGTTAAGATGTTATGAATGATAATTGTACTAGAAGACTAGTTACGCTTTGATTCGGGATTGATATTTCTCAAGTGTTGGAAGCCTGTAATGTATTTTGATTTGTTAAAACTTGAATCCCATGTGAGAAATGAGAAATCAAGCAATGGTTTTGCTAGATTTGGATTAACTATAGAGAAATCGAATGAGAAATAAGTTGGAAGAACTAGTTAATATGATGGTCTTCTTTGCAGTGAGTTAAGTGAATAAAATGCTTTGTATATTGTTGGAGAATTTTCGGGATAGGAAGGCGAGAAGCGAAAACTAGTTAAAAATGAAATATCTCTTTCTAGGAGACTGTTGTATCTCATTAGGACCGATAATATATGCTCTTGAAGCGGTCTATCTGCTAGAAAAATTTAAAATTTCTTGTTTTGTTTTTCTGGGAACGCTTTTATGTCAACAATTTAGTGGAGTATTTAGTTTTCAAATATCCTTCCGTCTTATCAAGGTCAAAGGATGTGGAGAGGCTTCGTGTGACTCCCTGTTCTCAGCACCGATTCAAGGATACATGTTAGGAATTTTGTCTGCTTGTCTTTCGGCATTGGCTGGTGTTTATACGGAGTTCCTGATGAAGAAGAACAACGACAGCTTATACTGGCAGAACTTACAGTTGTACACGTAGGTTCCCTTTTTACTATTACAAAATGTTCATTGCAAAGTTCAAGTCATTTAAAGTGATTAATATGATCATTGGTCGGTTTATTCTGATTCGACATTCCTCTTCCAGTTTTGGTTCAATCTTCAATATGGCACGGCTTGTAGTGGATGATTTCAGAGGTGGATTTGAGAAAGGACCTTGGTGGCAACGGCTGTTTAATGGGTACAGCATCACAACTTGGTTGGTCGTGCTAAATCTAGGTTCTACCGGGCTTTTGGTTTCATGGTTAATGAAATATGCTGACAATATAGTCAAGGTACCTTCTTTTTGGCTTGATTCTGCTTGTGGTTATGTATGCATGGGGTGATTGTCATTTCATCATATTGTTTTTGTGTTTTTATATTTGAACTCGGAGATTTCTCCTTGTTATGCTGTATGATCTTTGCAATTTTGGATGGTAAATTCATATTTTCTTTATTTTTTTTCCCCAATTTCTCTAACAACAACTATTTGCTTTTTACTTATTCTTTTAGGTATATTCCACATCAATGGCCATGCTATTGACAATGGTTCTGTCTGTGTTCCTCTTCAGTTTCAAGCCAACACTTCAGGTAGGCTTCATTGCTGTGGTCTGAGCAAGATATCCAGCCTTTAATTTTGTATGTAGGTGTGTTACTTTAGGTAAAAAGACCTTTCCAGATCCTTTCAATTTTGATATTAAGTAAATTGGTCCCTCTAAAGAAGTGGAGCAATTTTAGTCCCTGATAATTTCGAAAGTCTGCAACTTGGATCCATCAAAATCAAGCGATCTTTGTTACTGAAACAATTGTGATTAAATTGACAAGGACTAAATTGCTCCGCTTTTTTTGAGAGGGACCAGTTTGCTCATTATCGAATTAGAGAGGGATCGGAGATCTCTCTCTCTCTCTCTCTCAGAGTAGCTCGCATGCACACATACACAGACATATTCCACAATCTTTTTATCAACTGTTGTCTGAACTAGATAAGCCCTTAATAGGTGAATGTACTTTAGAGGTCCCTTTATTATAGGGATCTGATTACATTAATCCCTATACTATTAAATGGATCAATTTAGTCCTTGTACTATTAAAAAAAATTAAATAAGGCCAAATTGGAATAAAGTTAATATTTTCAATGTTTTTATGGTTTTGCAAATAAAATCTTTTGTTTGGAATTGAACTACAATTAAAAAATAATTTTCAAGACATCATTTATATAGAAAATGTTAGTTCTGCTGCAGTTTGGACTTATTTGGTTCTTTTTAATAGTGTTGGGACTAAATTGATCCAATCCCTATAATACAGGGACCTGTCAGGTATTTTAACCACCCTTAATACGTAAGTGTGTCGTAATTCGTAATTTGCGTTCCAAACCTGGAAACACACATGTAGTCCAGAATATATTATCAACTTGTTGGGTAATCTACCTGTTAACCCTTTCTGTTTTAATCATTTTATATAGCTATTGAAACATACAGAAACTTGCTTGCCACATTTTCACCATTTCTCTAACCTTGGATCATATATTTTTGTTTTCTCGGCTTCATCGCAGCTTTTCTTGGGAATCATTGTTTGTATGATGTCACTACATATGTACTTCGCCCCTCCCCATATGCTCGTAGATATCCCGCCAGCAATCAAATCCGATCCAGAGAGCCTCGTCAATGTTCCGGTCGATCATAAAACAGATTCATGATGATCACAGCACCTTTGCTCTAAAGTATGTAATTCTTTTGCTATTCTCCAATGAAAAAAGAAGGAAAATTAATTTATTAATATTTCATATATTTTTGTTACAAGAGGAAATGAAATTCATCCAGTAGGTAATTAGTAAGATATTTATAGTTGAAACCATATGACATGATAGGGATTAGTTGTAACAAAGGTCAACTGATCATTTTTCATTACATTTTGAATTATTAGTAGACACTTGTTTATTAAAAACATTCATTTAAATCTAGATTAATTACTGCAGTTTTGGTATTTCAGCTATTGCTAGCTATGCTATAGAAATCAAACCATCATTGGTGGTTCACCTTTTTTTCTGTATACTAACTTTTGTTTGTTTATTAATAGGGTTAGCTGCATCATAAGTATTCGAACCGTGGTTTAGATTTTAAATTGATCCTCGTATTTTAAAATCCTCTAATTGAGTCTTTAAAGTATTAATATTATATTAATAAAGTCTTTCTGTCAACCTAGCTATTAAATGTGAGCTCAAATTATATGCATATACCTATTACATATACCACTTGGATTTGGTGTGTTGGAAATGAAATAAAGAAATATTCACCTTTTAAGTTTCATTGACTTTTTTTTTTTTTTTTTTTTACAAGTTATACCCAAGTTCGCGTGTACACTGTGTTTACAATTTGATTTTTGATTCTAGTACGACTAAATCGAAGCCAAATTCATTAAACAACCCGATAGCAGAGATGGGGCAGTTTTTTTTTTTTTTTTTCACCTGACTCCATTATTCCCCACTTAATCCTATTCTAATGCTACGATTTTAATTATTTATATATTTTAATAAAAATAGAACAATAGTTTTTATTATATTTTAAATAATGCTATTAATTGTTTTTTCGTATATGTATTAGATTTTGTCACGCTGACAATATGGGTGTGAAAATATTTTATATTAACAATTTTTTAAATTTTAATAAATAATATATAAGTGGAATGATAATAAATTTATATTTTAATATTATTGAATATGTCTTTGATTATTAAATTTGTAATTTTTTAAATTTAAAGATGATATAAAAGAAGGAAACAATGATATTAATTATAATTTAAAAGAAAAGTTTGTTTTTTGGGGTTTATATTAAAATAGGAAGTTTAAAATTTCTAAAAGTTAACTTCTAGATAAAATGATTTTTATTATATACTTAAATGCATTCTTTTATATAAATACTTCAAAACTTGTAAATAATTATGTTGCATAATTTCATCGGATTGGTTAAATTATGATCTAAATATAAAATTGCGGTATTAGTTTATGGTTATGTTGAATGTCATATTCGAATTAGTTTTAACACCTAAATTGGTGAATCGATTACAATACTAAGGCTTTCAATATTTAAGGACTAATTTATAATTTCAACCATGTTAGTCCATATTTTGTTAATGAAAAATTTTCCAACCACACGAGTATTTAGGAGTCTCGTCATGGTTAACTTACATAATGGTAAGCTGGAGATTGAATTTGGCTCAAAATTCAAGGCTTGATATTTAAAAGGAGTTTGCTTGAAAATCAATTGTTAAACTTCGGTTTAGCTCGAAACTTAAGCTTCATTTATTTGCCAGTAAAATATTTTTTAGGAAATGATTTTTTGAAAATGATTTATTTTTCTGAAAATGATTTACTTTTATGGTGTTTGGATGAATCTGTGTAAAATATTTTCTGTTGTTTTCTAAAAATATTTTCCGGAAATGTTGTTTTTACATATATTAATAAATTTATATATATATTAATAAATTTATATTTTAAATTATTTTATATATATTACAATGATTTATTTATTATATAATAATACTCAATTATTAAGCTAGAATATTAACTGTCATAAACTAAAAACAACTAAAGTCAAATAAATTATTTGTAATTGTGTTATAAAAAAATAAAAACAAGGATTGAATAATTATAAATTAGCTTCCAAGCCACAATTAATACTAGAAATTAATAATAACATTGTCCATAACTAATATTACACCACATTAAAAGTATCAATATCTTCAACCTTGAGAAAAATTTTGAAGTCAAATTTTTCTATGCTTCTTACTTTTAACTAAAAAAGCTTTGGTATCGGATTCATGACTCACTAGATAATCAAACACAGAACACAGGAAGTCATCATCAAATTCTTCTACCTCCATCGACATCAATTCTTCGTAAAGATGTGGTGTCTTATCCGCAGTAAATTGTTCCAAAGTATTAGCAATTTTGCCAAATTGTTCACCCACAAATTTAATTTGTTCATCGACGACACTTTATTGAGAATTTTTTCTTTTATGTTTGGATGTGCCAAATGAAGATGCTTTTGTTCTTACCTCTTCAGTCTCTTCATTGTTGCAGTTTATAGGCACTGAATCTTGGTTACCATCATCCAAATCTATGTCAGCAAATGTTCTGGCAAAACTTCCTGTTGCCATATCTTTACCAACAACCAAAGACATTTCATCATAATGATCAATGCTTTTATTCAAAAATGGTTCATACTTCTTGTGTACATGTTGGATATTATACACAATTAGAATAACAAGTAAAAAAACAATTGAAATATACTTAACATATATATACATATATTACTATCACTGCTTCATCATATGTCGCTCTATCACATATGATCATTTTCATGTTATCATCCTATCCAAAACTACTTTCACCCCGAATTGTGCATATAATCTGCTAATGGTTTTTTACAGTCCTCAAATGATTTTTCACATGCTTCGCATCGCATTGGACTTGAAATCTTTCAAAATAGCTTCGGCAACTCGATTAATACAAATTGCTTTGAAAATACTAGAAGGCTTACTTCCTTTCTGGGCCTCATATGTTAGAATTTTAAGAAAAAGATGTTCCATTGGTTTTGTTCACCTAAATTGCTTGGAGGTCCCTTCTTTGTTGCCCTTACCCATTTTACATTAATAATTGTTGTAATGGGTCATTTCAGCCCAAGCCCAAAACCAAATAAATAAACCCAAAAAATAATAAATAATAAAAGAGTCCAAATCCAAATTACATTAAAACCCAAAACAAAAAACCTAAGCCCAATTTACAAATACCAGCCTAAATTAAAAAACCCTAAGCCCAACCTAAACAAGCCCACAACATTAAGTTTTTTTCAGTAAAACAAAACCCTAGAGTCTCCCTCGCACCTCTCCTCCTCGAGTGCGCCACCCGCGCCTCGTCTCGAGACCTGGCACACCCCCGTGACGCACCTTCGCCGCCGTTTCACCAAAATGGAAAGGACAGGCTTTTGCCCCGTCGTTGACCCTTCGAGAATACCTGCAAAAGGATGAAAAAAATAGAGGCAAGGACAACAGAAACAATAGAAGAAACAGAGAAATAAAAAAATCATATGTATAAACGGCTATAAAAGCCGAATTCAGATTGTAATACAGGGATCGAATACAAAAAGAAAAAAACAAGATTAATAAAAAAGACTCAAAGCAAAAGGTGATATTTCATTTTATTTTCTCTTATTTCATTTCGAAACAATGATAAAAAGAAAAAAGAGTGTTTTTTTTAAACCCTAAAAAGAAAAAAAAAGAAAATACTTACCAGAAGATCGTCGTCATCGCTGCCGTTGTAGTCCCTTTCCCTCCGACTCGCGAAGCCGAGGAACCCATAAGGGTTCTGTCGAAGGCCTCGTCGGGAAAGGGCGAAACCTTTATGTTTCTTTGCCCACGGCCGAGCACCGGTGAGATTTCGGGGATTTAAACCCCAGATCGGGGTCCCTTTTAAAAAGGGGGTTATAAAGGGAATCGTTTTAATTTCCCGGCCGCCGTGCCGACCGAATGGCCGGAGCCAAGGCCGGATAAGGTTTGCTGCAGAGAAGGGAGAGAGGGCTTTTGGGATTTTCTTTTTTAAACAAGGTAGAAATGAAAATTTTAAAAATTTTATGCTTTAAATAGCAGTTGTGAAACGGTGCCGTTTCACTTAGGCACTTTAATGCCGAAACGGCGTCGTTTAGGTGGCCAACCCGAAACTTGACCCGCTCTAGTGGGGATCCACGTGTTTTTATTTTTGGGCTATTTACGTACTTAGTCCTTTCTATTTTTTATATTTTTCAATCTAGCCCTATCTATGTTTTATATATTTATAATTTTCCATATAAGTTTGTTCTCGTTCCATTTAGGTCCTTTATGAAACGGTGCGTTTTGAGGACTGGGAATAATTTTCCATTTAGTCCTCGTCCCTTTATGCGCGTTACATTTGGACCCCAATTCTTTTTCTTTTTGAATCTGGCCATTTTATTTTATTTTAGTTTCGTTTCAGTCCTTATTTAATTATTTGTCTATTATAATTTAGACCCACGATTTTGTTTTAATTCCAATTTGATCCTCATTTATTTAATTTTGACCATTTAGAGATTTTTGATTTTTTATATATATTATTTTAGTTATTATTTATCTATTTATTTATTGTTCCTTTTTTGTTATTTAAAATTAATTTATTTCCTTTTATCATGCACTTTTATTTTATTTATTTTATTTTTATTCTTATTCTTATTTATTTTTTCTTATTTTTATTTTTTTGACCTTTATTATTGCTGTTATTATTTCACTATTTACTTGCTCATTTATTTATTTATTATTTTTATATACTTTAGGTTATTTATGTTTTTACTTGTACATATATTATTATTATTATTATTTTATCCATTATTATTTATTTATATATTTTATTATAAATTTTACCTTTAATTTTATTTATATTTTATTTTGATTCTTTACTTTCAATATTTTTACAAACTATTTTCCTTACATTTATTTATGTCTTTATTTTATTTATTTCTTTGTCTTTATTATATTTGAAAATTGATATTGTCATTTCATATGCATATTTTATCATTAGTATTATTATCGTTATCATTTTTATTATTTATTTTATTTTTCTTTGTTAATATTGGTATTAAAACGACATGTTTTATGAGTTGCTTATTAGTATTTTTATATTGTTGCCGTTTATTAATGTAACATTTGATCCATATACCATTTTTAATATTACGTTGATTCTTGCCCAAATACGCAAGAAGAAAATTTTCAAAATAAGGTAATGTTTCATATTTGGGGAATTCGAAATCGCACCCTAACTTACGGGGTTTCAGTTTTCTTGTTGAACTTAAATAACCAAACATCATTTTAAAATTAAAATACATGAGATTTTAAAATAAAAAAGGGACAAGCTCATTCTCGAGGATTCAAGGTGTTGTGTCTTAACTTACAGGACGTGACATTTTGTTATCTCGAGATAAGAGGGTCTTTAACATACTTCTCGATTTATTTTTAATAAAATTAACATTAATACAAAGAGGGATCATATTTTAAACTATTTTTCAAATATTCAATTTTCGACATCGAGACTTGAATTAATCCACTAGGTACCAATTATTGGGCATCACGAGGGTGCTAATCCTTCCTCATGCGTAACCGACTCCCGAACCCGTTTTCCTAGATTTCGTAGACCAAAACCAAAAATCTTTGTTTTAGTAAATCAAACCGTTTATTAAAACGATTAAATTACAAGGTGACCCGATCACACATAATAAAAAAGGGATTGGTGGCGACTCTCATTTTCGTTTTTAAAACTAAAGTCGAGCTTTCAAAAGATGGTTTCGACAATTGTCATTGTCAATCATTTCAATATCCAACAAGCTTAAAACATAATAAATTCAATATCTAACAAGCTTAAAACATAATCAATATCTAACAAATTCAAGACATAATATTTCAAAATCCAACAAACTAAAATTTCAATATCATTATCGAACCAACATTAACAAAAAAAAAATTAATACTAAAACATACATAACATAGAAACAATAACCCTAAGCCCTAAACCTACCTAATATTTCTAGCCATATAATCAGTCCACATAGTTTGTGCAATTTCGTCTCTCTTAGCAAACCATTCTCTTACTTCTTCTCTTTCTTCTCGCTCCGTAAGAGTTGGTATTATCAAATTAGACTCAAGCTCCTCGTATAATCCTTGATTAAGTAAATCACTAGGATTATATGATTATGAATGATACAACAAGCCAAAACTATATCTACTTGAGTTTGAAAATTCCAAAATGGTTCAGCATCTAATACACGAAACTGTTTCTTCAAAATCCCAAAAACACGTTCAATAGTGATTCACAATGATAAATGACGAAGATTAAAGAGTTCCTTTGCATTTTTAGGCCCCTGAGTACTAAACTCTTTTAAATGATATCGGACACCACGATATGGGGTAATATATCCATTTCGGATGCCATATCCAGCATCAACAAGATAATATTTACCTACAATTTTACAAAACATAATTAATACTAATAAATTATGAGCTTACTAGAACTATTTGGTATTTAATGATAATTATTACCATCCGGAATTCTTAATCCTCTTGGGCGTGAAAGTGCATCACTTAAAATACAAGAATCATGTGCACTACCTTCTCAACCAGCTAGAACATAGGAAAATTTCAAATAAAATGTAATGGCAGCCAATACATTTTGTGTCGTCCCCCCTTTACGGCTACGAAATCTTCCTTGAATGCTAAGTGGAACGGATGCACGAACATGAGTTCCATCTAATGCTCCAATACAATCTTTAAAATAAGGATAAAACCTTGGATTGTTTGTGATTTCACTAGGAGTTCACTCATCAGGTAATCTAATAACTAGTTTATACAATTTCAAAATAGCTATCAATACAACCCTAAAGTAACGGTGAATTGTCTCAGTTGATCTATAATATCTAGATCCAATCACTCGAAACCTTACATTATGACCAATTATATGTAAAAGTATAACTACTTGCTCCCTAATATTCACAGATTTAGTTGATTGTAACAAATTATTCCTACTAAGAATATCACACAAATTAAAAAAGGCAATCGGTCTCATCCTTATCACATCAATACAATGTTGATCACCACTATATAAAATACTATTAATATAATTTTCTCTTTCATAATCTCGATTCACATGAGGGTAAGAAGCAATTTCCTTCCTAGTTTTTAATTTTTTAATCCAAAGAGCCCCAAAAGCTAAAACTGAAGCCAGGTCTCCGACAATTGTATTTTGATCTTGACTACGATCCATCTACACAAAATAATGCGACACAAATATTTGATCACTACAAAAAAGATGCAAGCTTTTCATAAGATCACATATATGTATAAAGTTACCATGACTAAAGTGCATACATACATATATTAAAACTGATATCTGATAAACTAGTAGCTCATGAAGATATCTGATATTCATTTATAATTTTTAATAAAACAACGATATAAATATCTGCATTGATCGGGGAAGTTCAACATGTTTTTCATGCACTTCTCCTTTTGTTTCCTTTTTATTATTATTATTATTATTATTATTATTATTATTATTATTTTTGGTCTTTTTCATGTTTAATTGATTCATTTATAGCGTTGATATTATATTTAATGTAAGGATTAATGATTTAGATCATATGAATAATTATATATACTAATTACGATGGTAAAAGAAAAAATAATTATAATTTATTCTAATTTTTACCATATGAAAAAAAACACAAATTCTATATTTCTCTGATTATTTTATAATGCCATGTAACTTAAATTTTTAGTAATTAAAAAGATTCTACTTTTCCTTATTGCTAAGCCCAGAAAGAGCTTAGGAAATTGCTTCAATTTGGATTGGCTCAATGTTGAATAAGATCAAGAAGGTAAATTTGTTGACAAGTTGCACTACTGCCTCAATATCTCAGTTCATGCAAAAACATAAATCAAGCATTCATTAGAAGAAATTGAAGCACTTGAAAAGCTTACTTGCTCCGCCTTTTTCTATTATAGGTAAAACTCCAAACATAATGGCATTTCTAAAGATTTACCATCAATTCTCTATTGACACTTTGTTTTGGTTAACATATGTTACGTTGCATTAAACTTGCAAGTAAAAAGCACAACAAATACCCAGGACATAAGTTGTAACAGTTCGGTTTAGACTCTAGTCGGAATAGTGGTTTCGAGACCACAAATCTGAGTCTAAAAAATATTTTAATATTATTTTATTGTGTTTGCAATATGTGATTAAGCATGTGTGAAAGTTTCGTGATTTAATTTATCCGATTGTGTGCTTAATTTGATAAAAGGACTTAATCGCGTAAATGGTAAAAGTTGCTAACTATTTGTTAAAGTGCTAAATTGCTTTGTTCTTTTAATAGAAAGGTCTTAAAATGGAATTAGGCCATTTTAATATGGCATGGACGGTAGTGGACATGTATTTTAAGTATGTCATAAAGTTTCATTAAGGGTAAAATGAGAAATGAATAATAAATATGATAATTAATAAAACAAAAGATTAAATTAAGTCATTATGTGTGTTCATCCACTGAAATTAGAAAAGAAAAAGAAAGTTTGAAGCTTTGTGGTGTTCAGCTATTACAAGTCTTGATTAAGGTATGTTAGTTGTTCGGTTTTTGATAATTTCTACGTTTTTGTAATCGTTGCTTCGAGTACTACAACACCCATGCCTTAATTTTGGAATTTGATGATGATTTTGAAATGTTCCATTGATGAATACTTGAGCTTTGTGATTTTAGTTGATGAAATATGAAACATATGTGTTAGGTTAACATGTTTTGTCTTTGGATTTTTAGTGAATTTGAGTAATTTGGACTAAACTATGAAAATATTATTTTGAGGGACTAAAATGTGAAATAAATGAAATTTGTAGACTTATATGAATCATGTGAAAATTCGTCTAAGCATGAGTACAAAGAAATTTTGTGTATTTTGTGATTTTGTGAAATAAGGACTTAAATGTCAAAAAGTTAAAATGTGAGGGCTAATCTATAAAATGCCCTAAAATGTGTTTTTGGATTGAATAGAATGATTTGGTGAATAAATGAGTTAAATTTGAATATGTATAGATCAAGAACCAAAGAAAACGAATTTAGATCGAGGAAAGTCGAAAGTGAATGAGTAATCGGATTCATCCGATTATATCCGTACGAGGTAAGTCTATATACAAATAATTGTATTTAAGTCGAATTATTCATGTTCATATGATATTGAATTGTAGTGAATGACTTTGGATGATATACGTGTGAAATCCGAGAAATATCGACAACATGTCAAATTCTGAAAAGTCTTGTACAAACCTTAGGAATTGATAGGATTCATATGTCATGACATAGGAATTTCGATATGTATTATCATGTAAGACCACATTTGGGACGTTGGCTTTGATATGAGAATTACGTGTAAGACCACGTTTGGGACGTTAGCATCGATTTGAGATTTACGTGTAAGACCATGTTTGAGATATTGACATCGTAGTTGATTCGTGTAAGACCCTATCTGGGACAGTGGCATCGATGTTTGATTACATGTAAGACCATGTCTGGGACGTCGACGTTGTACGAGTATTCTGAGTGTCCTATTTAATTCCGAATGGTTCAATAGGCAATTCCGAGAAATGATAGACTATGTGAAATATGTAATCGATTCAGGTACGTTTGAATTGCATACTACTATTGAGTATGAAAGGTATGTATATGTGATTGTGTATAAGTGAGATATGTGCATAAATTCAATGAGACAAGATGTGATATATGTATGTTTGTGATATGAGCAAAATAGATACTTTGAGGTATGAATTGTTGGAAAGCAATGGCTGATCAAATGAGCCAAAGAAGAATTGGAAATTTGCAATTGAGAAATATTAATGATCTTGTATTTGATATGATAATTAATGTTATATGTTAAGTTTATTTGTATATAGCTTACTAAGCTTTTGAAAGCTTACTTTGTGTATGTTTGCATTGTTTTATAGATCGTTAAAGCTACGGAAGGCTCGAGGATCGTCGAGGATCATCACTACAGTATCAAACTCTATTTTGGTAGCTTTTAAATGTGTACATGTAAAAGTATGGCATGTATAGTCTATTTGATATGGCTTGTAAATGGATGTCCATGTGATAACATTTGATCTATGTTTTGTGATGCATAGTTGGTATATGATAGATGAAAAGATGTCATAATGAATTGGTAAGTTTGTGGTTGGATTTTGCTTAGAAATGTTTGTGATTGGATTGCTGAATGGCACATAATTTGGTGTGCTTGATATGTTATTGAATGGTTAGAAAAGATAGTAAATTTGGCATGTTTTGGCTGCATTTGATGCTTGGGATGATGCTTATTTGTGCTTATAGGTATAGACCAAAGCGTGGGTGGCAAATTGGCCTTGCAAATGGCCTATATTTGCCTACACGACTGAGCACATGGGCGTGTGGATCGACCGTGTCTTTTGTGGTTGCATTTCAAAACAAGTCAGTTTCGACCACAAGTTGGACACACGGACGTGTGATTGGTCATGTGGTGCAAGTCAGTGTCGACCACGGGGGAGGCACACGGCGTGTATCAGGCCGTGTGGACAAGTGAGTATGTATGCCCTATTTTTGTAATGGCCCAAATTCAAGGTTATCGGAACAATGGTTTCGTAACCATAAATCCGATTTAAAGAGAAATTTATTTTAATATGTTTGCATGAATATTTATATGATAGGAAATATTTTTATAAATATTTATAAAATGTTAGTAATGTGGTATTGAAATTTCTTAGAAAATTTTAACGTTTGGGTAGATAATTAAATGAAAAGGACTAAATTGAAATAGAAGTAAAAGTTTAATTATAGATTAAAAAGCTAAAGAGACTAAAAGGAAATTATGCCATTCTTTATAGTTGAGGCGGCATACACATAAAAATCAAAGATTTTATAATTAAAATATATATATGATTACTTAATAAATTAAGAATATTTATTATTTAATATATTATATTATATTATATTATATTATTATATAAATAGGTAAAAAGAAATATAAGAAAAAAAAGAAGAGAAATAGAAACAGGATAGGCAAACGAAACAAAGAAGGAAAGAAGGAAGGAAAGAAAAGAAAGAAGAAAGGGAAAATTCAAAGTTTGAAGCTTGGAAGTTGATAGGTAAGTCAATTTAGTTATTTTTACTTAATTTTGATGTTTTAGAAGCCTTGGAACAAGGTTTTGATGAAGCTAAGTTGTCATATTGAAAGTTTGTGAGCTCTCAAGTATAGTTTATGATGAAACAAAAACATGAATTAGGGACTTAATTGAATGAATTTCAAGTTTGAATTAAAAGATGAATTTAATTGAGAAGTAAGCTATAAGAAAACAGTTTTGGGACAGCAGCAGTAGAGTAACTTTGAAAAATCACTAAAAATTGTAGAAGTGGAATTAGAAGTTGAGTGAGATATGAAATTAAATCTTATTGAGTATATTTTCATATGAAAGAAACAGGGAAAGCAAAGTAGTTCTGTATTTTGAGATATTTATATTTTTGTAAGACTGGTTCAGAGTGATTTCGAGATCCCCTGTTCTGACTTTGAAAAATCATAAAAAATTTAATAAAAATAATTAGGGGCTTAAATTTATATGGTTAGACTCCTTAATGAGTCTATTTTTAGAAGAAACAAACTAAAATATCATTTGAATTCTATACAAGGAGAAAATTGATTTCTAGTAAAAAGTGGTCTGAACTGTCAAATAGTAAAACAAGGGAAATTTTAATGAATAAACTGTACTAATTGGCTAAGCCAAAAATTCTGAAAATTTTATGGTATAAATATATGTGAGTCTAGTTTCAGGAAAAATTAAACTTCAATTGGAGTTCTATAGCTCGAGAAATAAATAATTTAGTGACTGTGACTCAAGTAGACAGCTTTGAATGAATTATGAACAATAATAGAATTATAGTGAATGCTACATGTGAACATGAAATGTGTTGAATTGATGATTGAATTTATTTATTTAGATTCGGAAAACACAAATACGAAGCTAGATAGAGGAAAGGAAAAAGTCCCAGATTAGTAGATTTTTGTGTACGAACAAGTATCGAGGTAAGTTCATGTAACTTGTATTATATTCTTAAATGCTTGAAATGTATATTATTGATGTGAATATGATTTCAATGTTCATCGTATGAAAGTTGATGAAACATTGATATATTTGATAAAAAGTGGAAGAAATCCCCGTTGAATGAAAGGAAAATTCGATGGATCTCGAAAAGAATTGACGGTAAAAAGGATCTAGCTTGGACGGGTGATCCTATCTGATATAGCCTCCCAAGAATATGTGGAAAATAGATTTAGCCCGGACGGTAATCCAATTAGGTTCAATTTAGCCTCGACCGTAATTCGGATCCAAGCTCATTAGAGTAATTGTTGTTGCAGGGATTTAGCTCGGACGGTAATCCTCCGTAAGGATGAGGTTCATGGAGTGTGCTCTCTCAAATAAAAATGCGCACATGAACATGAATTGACGGACTGGATTGTACACTAAAAGTGTACTTCGAAAATCCATCGAAATTTCGAGTAATTCAACGGGATAAATATGGAAATATAACAAAGAAATGGAAATCATGGTATTGATGAGCTCATCAATCATGGTATATATTATTGGTATATGGAAATTATTAGATTAACTTGAATGTTGAGTTTGTGTATGGTAGGGCAATAGTGCATTGAATGGATATATGAATGTTTATTACATTGTATTGAAAATATTAGGTAAGTATAATACTTGTTACATGAGCTTACTAAGCACAAAGTGCTTATCCTGTTTCCTTTTTCCCTGTTTTGTAGTGTTAGGAGCTCGGAGGTCGGATTCGGTAGGAGACACATCACGCTATCAACCCCAAGATTTTGGTATATAAAGAAACTTTATTTTGGAAATCAATGGCATGTATAAGCTAATAAAGTAGATGTTAATATGAAATGAATGTAAGGTCAGCCATTAGTATGGCTAACAAATTTTAGTTTTAGTATGTAATGAGGTTATCTTATCAATATGCATGGATTTATTTTGAAAATATGTTGAATTGGATTGGTTGATCTGAATTGGTCTCGGTTAAAAAAAAAATTTGCAGGGAAGGCTAGATAATTATAAAGGGGTTATATCGAGTAAAAAAAATCGTAAACTCCGGTAATGCCTTGTACCTTATTTTGACAACGAATACGGGTAGGGGGTGTTACAGTTTTGCCACGGCTTAGACACACGAGCGTGTCGCACGGCCTACCCACACGGGCGTGTGACCTCTGTAACTTAAAAAAATGTAAGTTTTTTAGAAATTTTTGTATGTGTTTGGTTTAGTCCCTGCCCCTGTTTTAATGCATGTTTAAGGTTTCGTAGACTTATATAAGGGACTCTTTGTTTTGAATTGTTAAATTATGATGTGAATAGTTTGTAAAGATTCGATTTGTCCAGTAATGCCTTTAACCCTAGACCGGCGATGGTTATGGGTTGGGGTGTTATATTTTATTGGTATCAGAGCTACAATTTAGTCGATTCTAAGACTAACGTAGCGTGTGAGAGTCCAGCTATACATGCCATATATACGAATTGTGATAGTGTGATGAATCCTGACGTATAAAATGTATTTTTCGTATAGTAAATGGATCTGAAAAGAGCTGTAGCTGATGACGTTGAAAGTAATGCGCCTGCTCCCGTTCAAGGGATAGTGCCATCTGATTCGAGACCGGCTACTAGCAGTCAGGAAGGAGAGGCTAAACAAGCATTCTTCCAAATGATGAATGATTGGTTCACTCAATACATTAGAACAAATCCGGTTGTTTTGCAACCTCCACCCCCGCCTAATCCTCCTCAGACTTCTATTGTGCCTCCGATTATGAATCTGAATCTGATGAATAGGCCTCCGATTGATAAAATCTGCAAATATAGGGCTGAAGAGTTCAGAGCTACTAGTGATGATGATGTTGAGAGAGCTGAGTTTTGGCTCGAGAACGTAATTCGAGTGTTTGATGAAATGTCATTGACTTCTGAGGAATGTGTGAAATGTGCAATTTCCTTGCTACGAGATGCAGCTTATCAGTGGTGGAAGAATTTAATTTCTGTTATTCTAAAAGAACGAGTTACATGAGACTTCTTTCAGTCTGAGTTCCGAAAGAAATATATCAGTTAGATATTTATAGACAAAAAACGAAAATAATTTCTAGAATTGAAATAGGGTTGTATGACTGTCACAGAATATGAGCAAGAATTCGTGAGATTAAGTCAATATGCTCGGGAATGTGTTTCGACTGAAGAAATAATGTGTAAAAGGTTTGAAGACGGCCTGAATGAAGATATCCATTTGCTAGTTGGAATTTTGGAAATAAAAGAGTTTGTTGTGCTTGTTGATCGAGCGTGCAAAGCTGAAGCACTCGAGAAAGATAAAAGAAAAACTGAGTCTGAAGTCAGATATGTAAGAAAGAGATTTTCAAGTAAATCATTTCAATCTGCATCAAAAAAATTCAAGGATGAGCATAGCCGTTCAAAAGCTAATGTTGGACATTCAACAGAGATCGAGCTAGATCGCAGTCGAACTTCAAAGCTCTAGCTACTTCGATGGCTAGTGTGGGAAATGTCCGATCCGAGCGACCTGAATTAAGCATTGTGGTAAAAAACATCTAGGTAATTGTAGATTGAATGACTGAGCATGTTTCAGATGTGGATCATTAGATCATTTCATTTGAGATTGTCCCGAGTCTGTTGAACAAGAGATTATACAGAATTCGAGGCCAGATAATGTTTCAGCTAGAGGTAGACCTTTTAGAAACACAACAAATGTGAGTGGTAGTCAGAGAGCTACGAAAGATACAGTTTCGAGATCTGAAGCTAAAACACCTGCTAGAGCTTACGCTATTCGAGCTCGTGAGGAAGCTTCATCTCCAGATGTTATTACGAGTACATTTACTCTTTATGATACTTTTGTGATTGCATTGATAGATCCAGGGTCTACTCATTCGTATGTATGGATGAACTTAGTATCCATTAAGACTTTACCTGTAGAGTCTACTAAATTTGTTATTAAAGTATCGAACCCCTTAGGTAAAAGTGTCTTGGTTGACAAGGTATGCAAGAGTTGTCCGTTGATGTTCCGAGATGTTTGTTTTTTGGCTGATCTGATGCTATTGCCTTTTGATGAATTTAATATAATTTTGGGTATGGATTGGTTAACATTGCATGATGCTGTTGTGAACTGCAAAAGAAAGACCATTGATTTGGGATGTCAAAATGATGAAATAGTTCGGATTGAATCAAATGATTTAAATGGATTGCTGGCTGTGATATCAGTGTTGAAAGCTTAGAGTTATGTGAAAAAGGGCTATGAAGCTTATTTTGCTTATGTGATTGATTCGAGAGTAACTGAAAAGAAAGTTGAATCAGTGCCAGTTGTCTGTGAATTTCCTGATGTGTTTCCTAAAAATTACCGGGATTACCTCCGATACGCGAAGTTGAATTTGGTATTGATTTATTACCGGGAACGACACATATTTCTATAGCTCTGTATAGAATGGCACCAACAGAATTGAAAGAGTTGAAGACACAGTTGCAAGAGTTGTCTGATAGAGGATTTGCACGACCAAGTTTCTCACAGTGGGGTGCTCCTATTCTATTTGTGAAAGAAAGATGGCACGATGAGAATTTGCATTAATTACCGTCAGTTAAACAAAGTGACTATCAAGAACAAATATCCTCTGCCTAGAATTGATGATTTGTTTGATCAGCTGAAAGGAGCCATCGTGTTTTCAAAGATAGATCTGAGATCGGGGTATTATCAGTTACGAGTAAAAGATTTAGACATTCCAAAAACTGCCTTCAGAACGAGGTACGAGCATTATGAGCTTTTAGTTATGCCTTTCGGACTAACAAATGCTCCTGCTATTTTTATGGATATGATGAATAGAATTTTTTGACCGTATCTAGATCGATTTGTTTTTGTATTCATTGATGACATTTTGATTTATTCGCGTGATGAAGCTGAACATGCTGAGCATTTGAGAATCGTGCTACAAACTCTGCGAGATAAGCAACTGTATGCAAAGTTTAGTAAATGTGAGTTCTGGTTGCGTGAAGTTGGTTTTCTGGGACATATTGTGTCAGCATCTGGTATACGAGTTGATCCGAGTAAGATTTCAGCTATTTTGTAGTGGAAGCCTCCGAAAAATGTGGCTGAAATTTGAAGTTTTCTGGGACTTGCTGGTTATTATCGAAGGTTTGTAAAAGGATTTTCGATGATTGCTACTCTGTTAACTAGACTACTTCAGAAAGATGTGAAATTTGAATGGTTCGATAAATGTCAGAAAAGCTTTGATCAGTTGAAAGCCCTTTTGACTGAAGCTCTAATTTTAGTACAGCCAGAATTGGGTAAAAAGTTTGTGGTTTATAGTGATGCTTCGTTGAATGGTCTGGGATGTGTTTTGATACAAGAAGGCAAAGTCATAGCTTATGCCTCGAGACAATTGAAACCGTATGAAAAGAATTACCCGATACACGATCTTGAACTAGCTGCGATTGTGTTTGCATTAAAGATTTGGCGCCACTATCTCTTCGGTGAAAAATGTCATGTGTTTTTGGATCATAAAAGTTTGAAATATTTGATGACTCAGAAAGACCTGAATCTGCGACAGAGAATATGGTTAGAATTGTTGAAAGACTATGAGCCTGTGATAGATTATCATCCGGGTAAGGAAAACGTTGTTGCTGATACATTGAGTCAAAAATCGTTGTTTGCATTACGTGCGATGAATGCTCATTTAGATTTGTCTGATGATGGTTTTGTTTTGGCTGAATTGAAAGTGAAACCGTTGTTTTTACAGCAAATATGTGATGCTCAGAAAATTGATAATGAAATGTTACCAAAATGAGCTCAGTGTGATTTGAACTCTGATTCTGAATTTCGAGTTGATGTTGATGATTGTTTGAGTTTTTGAGATCGATTATGTGTTCCAAGAAATCCAGAGCTGATTCAGTTGATACTGAAAGAGGCACATAGTAGTCGTGTCGTAACCATTTTTTGATAAAATAGTAAACGACGCGATCGACTCGAGGTTTGAAAATGAAAAGGAAGGGAGTCGCCACCGATCTTTATTTGGGTGTGATCGGATCACCTTTGTTTTAATAAAACGCCTCGGTTTATTAAAACGAGGCTTTTGGTCTACGAAAATCTGAGAAAAATGGGTTCGGAAGTCAATTACGTGCGAGGAAGGATTAGCACCCTCGACACGCCCGAAATCGGTACCAAACTGATTGATCGATGTCCTAATGTTGAAAACTTTGAAATGATTCGAAAATATGATACTTTTTATTTTCAAAATTTGAAGGAATTGGAAGGGATGCTATGACTCTCTTATTTTCGACGAGATAAAGTATCATGTCCAAAGAAGTTAGGTCGCGACACTTTAAACTCCCAAAACTAAGCTCGCCTTTTAAAACTAGGTTTTATTTTGAAGAGGATCTCCGTCATTTGTCGAAAGCGAGAAACCGTAACCCAAGAAGTTAGGGCTCGTTTTCCAAAAATCCAAATTAGGGATATTGCCTCTATTTTAGAAGAAAAGAAACTTATCTCAAGTATCTCGGCGTCGAGTCCAATGAAGTTAGGCGCGACATTTCAATTTCCAAGATTAAGTGTTTTATTTAAAATTTGAATTACGATTTTTTAAAAAAAGATATTCCGTTGTTTAACTTAAACGAGAAAGACCAAACCCAAAGAGTTAGGGCTCGATTTTCCGAATTGCTAATACGTAAATATTGGTCGTTATAAAGATTGAGATGTCAAAAATAGTGAGACTAACGATGAGAATATTGATAATAACAATAAATGAATAATATAAGTAATGGTAAAAGAAAAGTATTATGACGATAGTATATATATTGACGGTGATAAAAAATAATGCTAATGATGGAAATAATAAAATGATAATAAATAAGGTAGTAATATATTAGTGGTAATAGTAATAGTAGAAGAACAGAATAACAACATGCAAATGTAATAATAAAATATTAGTAAACATAATAATAATAAAAAACAATGGAAATGGCAAATGGTAATAAAAATAATGATAATAATAACATAGTAATTATAATAATAGATATATGTATGAAAATAATAATTGTAAAAGAAAAATAAATTATTAAATAATAAGTAAAGAAGGGTTATGATGTTAATAAAATAACAAAGATAGTAATATTTGTAATAGCCTAAATTTTCAAAGTGGTGTCAAATAGTGATTTGAGGTCACTAAATCCGACAAGTGAGTAGAAAATATTATTAATTTAGTGAGTATAAGTTAAATGTGAAGTTAGAAAAAAATTAAAAAAATTAAAAAAATAAAATAAAATAATTAGAATCGAAAACGAGGTATCGAGACCTCGGAGATTTTAAGCTAGCCATAAATGTTTTATAAATATTTATGGAGTGTTAATAAGTTAGTATTAAAGTTTCACAAGAAATTTTAAAGTTCCGATAGTTAATTGAACAAAAGGACTAAGTTGTGATAAATGCAAAGTTATGAGAAATGATTAAATAGTTTAAATGATAAAAGAAAGAGGGCTTAAAAGGCAAATAGACCCAAGGTCTATTTGGGCTGGACGGCAAGGGCATGAAACCAGAGAAAATAAGGAGAAATAAGGGTAAATTTGGAATATTGCAAAATATACTTAATAAAGCTAGGACTAAAGTGGAATTATCTAGATTTCTCTTGATTTCTCTTCATTTTCTTCAGCTGAAAAACAGCCATGGGAGAGAGCTTCAAGCTGGTTTTCAAACTCAAGCTTCATGTAAGTTTAATTCTTGCTTTCTCCTTGAAATTTTTATGTTTTTGGACTTTTACAATTGGATCCAACTTGCTATGTCATTAGTTTTTGATTCTATAGCTAATTTTTAAAGTTGATGTGGATTATTACTGGAAGAATATGATGAATAAATATTGATTTGGAGTTTTAATTTTGTTGTATGATGATATTATCAAGTGAAATTGATGAAAATTGGTTTTAGGACCTAATTGTGAAATAGCTGAAATTATGGCCTAGTGTTAAAATTCTGATTTCAAAGGTTATGAAGTAGTTTAAAATGATAGAGAAAAGTATTAAATGAGAAAATTAACTCAATTGAGGGGTTAATTCAGCAAGGACTGAATTGTATGAATTGTGGAATTAGGGACAAAATAGAAATCAACATGTTACACTAAAGCAGTTTTGGACAGCAGCAGTTGTCTAACTTTGAAAAATCACCAAAAATTGTAGAAATTGAATTAGAAGTTAAGATAGATATGGAATTAAATCTTGTTGAGTCTATTTTCATATACAAGAAACAAAGCAAGCAAAGGAAGTCTACATTTTGAGATATTTAAAGTTTTGCAAGACTGGTTTAGAATAACTTCGTGATCCCCTGTTCTTACTTTAAAATTCACTAAAAATTGTAAAAAATAATTATGAGTTATAATTTATATGTTTAGAATCCTGAATTAGTCTATTTTCAATAGAAATAAACGTGAACATCATCTGAATCTTGTATAAAGAGATAATTAATTTTTAGTGAAGAAGGGTCAGAACTGCCAGACAGCAGAACAGGGGTGACTTTGATGAATAAACTGTACTAATTGGCCACACCAAAAATTCTGGAAAAATTATGATAAGAAGATATGTGAGTCTAGTTTCAAATAAAATTAACGGATCTTAATTTGGAGTTCTGTAGCTCAAGATAAAAATAAATTAGTGACTATAACACGGATGGACAGCTTGAATATTCACATGAGTAAATAGTGAAAATTATAGAAAATGTTACTTACAAGTGTGTTGTTTATACTAAGGATGTGGATGGAGAGGAGGAGGAGGAAAATAATATATGAATGACTTGTGTATAAATTGATTACATGCTCGATTATAATTGATATAATGTTTTATTTGGAATATTTATTATGAAATTATGATTATCGTTATAATACAAAAATTGAAGTTGTGAGCTTATATGGCTAAATTCTAGTGATCATATGTTAATTTTATGAATTTTATTATGTGTTATTTCATATGTATTGATGATCAAATTGAGCATTTCAGTTCAAAGGACAACATGAATTGACGGAAAATACAATGGTTGAACCATGGCAACAAGTGATAAGTGATAGCTTGGCTACACTTATCCGATCAAGGACAAGTGAAAGTGAAAAGTGGTAGCTTGGCTACGATCGAGAAAAGTGGTAGCTTGCCACCGATCAAGAAAGTGGTAGCTCTAGCTACCGATCGAGAAAAGTGGTAGCCTGCTACCGATCAATGAAAAGTGGTAGCTCCAGCTACCGATCGATGAAAAGTGGTAGCTCGGCACCGATCAAGTGAAAGTGGTAGCTCCGCTACACCGATCGAAGAAAAGTGGTAGTCTCAGACTACCGATCGGTGAAAAGTGGTAGCTCTAGCTACCGATCGATGAAAAGTGGTAGTTTGGCCACCGATCGGTGAAAAGTGGTAGCCTCGGCTACCGATCGATGAATAGTGGTAGCCTTGCTACAAGTGACAAGTGATTTCGTGTAAGACCATATCCGGGATATGGCATCGGTGATTATCGGTGACATTCAAGGCATACCGGTGCGTAACAATTTCGTAAGACGTTCACTAAATTGACGGTTGGTAAGTGTTATATAGAATTATGTGATATAAGGAAATATGAGTTGATGATACATGAATATAGAACTTGGTTGATGAATGAGCTCATTTGTGATTATATATTTGTACACCCTTGAGTGTATTATCCGTATGAAATGGTATTCAATGAGTTAATGAGAAGAGTTCTAAAATGACATAATCTAAATTGAAATGAAATATTATGAAAATGTACTTGGAATGTATTGGTATGTCTTGTGTATGTTATTTGAGTTCATAATATGGAAAGTAAATGTATGTGAAAATATGAGGTGATGATATCTGACATGGAATTTATTGATGGATACATACATCCTAATGGATTTGAGAGAACATTGAAATTGGGCTCAATAAATGAGTTGCCAATTTAAATTGTAATTAGCGTGAAGAGTTAGTGAATTGCATGATTATGAGATGTTACATGTATTTGTCAAAATACGAGGAAATGATAGTAAATGATACATGGAAATATGAGACTATAATATATAAAAATATGGAATGTGTTGATAAATGTGTTCATTCATAATTATAGAATTTTGCATCTCAAGTGCACTATATGTATAAAGATGATGTTTCAAATGATTGGATAAGTAAAACTCAAATATGAAGTAGTTTGAAACCAAGACAAATTGTTATAAAATGTATATGAAAAAGAGAGGTGCGATTGTTGTAAGCTATATGAATACATAGGATGAAAAGTACAAGTACAAGAGAAATTTAATGAGAATTGAGCCCATATCGTTTCTTGTTATTTATATGAAGTGTACGACTAACAAACCGTATTAAGTATAAGGCTCAGTTGAATATCTTAAATTAGTTTTTATATGCATTAAATGTGGTGAAGAATAAGGATCAAATGAATGAGAAATATGGCTTGAAAAATAGCATAATTTGTGAAAATTAACTTTACCACACGGCCAAGCAACACGGGCGTGTACTAAGGCCGTGTGACCCAAGTTTCTCCACAGATACAAGTCAGAGAGTTATACGCCCTAGAGGCTCGGCCATGTGAGCCACACGGGCGTGGGAACCTTGTAAATGAGATAAATTTAAGGATTTTGCGAAAACTTTTATACGATTTTGATTTAGTCCCACCCAATCCTAATGCATGATTTGAACTTTAAGGTCCGATAAAGGAAACTTTTATAATAAATTTTAATATTTGAGCGATAAATGGTTTAAATAATCATAAGTGTTTTGTACTCTTCGATAATACCTCATACTGCTCAAGGTCGAACACGGGTAAGGGGTGTTACAATATTAATAAAAATAACAATGGTGCATAATAGTATAGTAATAATAATGCAAATAAAATAAATGAATAAAATAAAAATATAAGCAAATAAAATGCATACATATATAAAATATAAAATATAATAATAGTAATACTAATAAAATAAATAAATAACATAATATAAGCACACAAAATATACAAATACGTAGAATATAATAACATAATAATGGTGATACTAATAATAATATAACAGGGTAATAATAAAATAATAATAAATAATTAATAATAAGAAAAATTAAATAAAGTAAAAATAGTAAAATTGCAAAATAATTGAAAATGGATTAAATTGCATTAAAAACGAAAGTTTGGGGGCTGATTCGAAACAAAATATAAAGGAAAGGGCCTATTTGATACGCGCGAGTTACATGGGGGACTGAAAAGGGAAATAACCCTCTCCCTCCAAAACGTGCAGCATTGGTGCGGACCTGATTGAAAATCAAATAAATTTTCAGGGCAAAATTAAGAAATGTAATAAACTTACTTTAAAAAAAAAACATAAAAAGTGGAAGGGCCACAAGCATAAATATCCCATTTAACAGAAACACGCGGACCCTCTGGCCGGGTCAGGTCAACACGCAGATCTTGAGGCCAAACGACGTCGTTTTGGGCAGTAAAGGCTACCCCAAAACGACATCGTTTAGAAGGGCTATTTAAGGTGAAAAATGTTGAAAAAACAATCATTTCTGCGTTGTGTTTAAAAAAAAAAATTGGTCTCTCTCTGTTCTCCGCGAGTCCGAGAAAAAAAGGGGGAAGGGTTTGTGTCGCTCCGGTCACTGTTGCGCCAGTGCCGTCGCTCCGGCCACCGTACAAAAGGTAAAAAAGCATATTTTTTGTTTAAAAGAGATCTATTTATATGTGTGTTAATAAAAGGTGTGAAACAATCAAAAACTCTCGAAAATGACAAGAAAATATTACCTCCTTTCGGCTTTCGTATTCTTTGATTTTTAGTGTTTTTAATGTTTTCTGCACTTTCGCTGTTTTACCTCGGCTCACTGCTCTTGATTTCCTTTTTCTTTGCTTTGAATCTGTTTGCGTGTTTGAAAATACTTCTATATTATTCCCCCCCAAAAAAGAGACTATTACAAAGAAAGTAATCGGCTTTTATTGCCTTTGCCTTTTTACAACTTCTCGCTTTTGTCCTTTCCGCTTATTATTTGCGTGTCGAGGCGGTGTTTGGCGAGGGACAAGACCCTGATGCAGGGCAAGTGGATGTCAGGGACACCAGAGGCGGCCGGTCAGAAGATCGGGCAAGTGGCTAGGGTTTTCTTTTTTTTGTTTCTGATTTGTTGGGTTAGTGCTAATGGGTTTGGGATTGTTGTTTTGGGCTCTTGATTTTGGGTAATGGGACGGTCTAATTTTAACTTGGGTTTAATTGGTCTTTAGTTTTTTTTGTTTGTTTTGGGTTTGTAGTGGTTTGGGTTTTGTAACAGGCCCGGGCAAAATTGGGCTACGACAACTGCCTCTCTTTGCTCATTGTCGTGTAACGGGAATAGAGCAAAGACATAAGAAAGACCAATTTTGCCCGGTCTCGCTAGGCTTTAACTTCTTTGGTGCTCTTTTCTTCAGGTAGCCTCATTCCGGTCCACCGCATCTTGTTGCTTTGATTCACTTTACTCTTGCAGCTTCAGAGGTATAGGATTCGTTGTTTTAATCTGCTCTACTTGCAACTTCAGTGAGATAAGATGTGATGTCTTCAATCTGCTCCTGCAACTTCAAGGATGCCAGACCTGCTATCTTCAATCTGCTCCATTGCAACTTCAGGAGATAGGACCTGTAGCTTCAATTTGCTTTTCCTCAATCTTCTAAGGGCTAGATTTGTAGCTCGATTTACTAAGCTTCCACTAGGACTTGATTTACCTCTCGTATTATGAGTTGATTTTTGAAACAAATAGAATTTGAAAGACAAAAATTGAAAAATACCTCAGCGTGTGACTTGAGGCTCAACTCACGAGTTGATTTTTTGAAAAATAGAAATTGAAAATACCTCAGCGTGTGACCTGAGGCTCAACTCACCTCTCGCAATATGAGTTGAGTTTTTTGAAAAATAGAAATTGAAAAACAAAAATTGAAAGATGAAATTAAAAATACCTTGGCGTGATCGAGGCTCAACTCACCTCTCGTACTATGAGTTGATTTTTGAATGAAATTGAAAGACAGAATTAAAAATACCTCGGCGTGTGACCGAGGCTCAACTCACCTCTCGATTATGAGTTGATTTTGAAATGTAAATTGAAAGAAAGAAATTAAAAATACCTCGGTGTGCGACCGAGGCTCAATTCACCTCTCGTATTATGAGTTGATTTTTGAACGAAATTGAAAGATGAATTAAAAATACCTCGGCGTGCGACCCGAGGCTCAACTCACCTCTCGTATGATGAGTTGATTTTTGAACAGAAATCGAAAGACAGAAATTAAAAATACCTCGACGTGCGACCCAAGGCTTAACTCACCTTTCGTATTATGAGTTAATTTTTGAATGAAATTGAAAGACGAAATTAAAATACCTCAACAGATTTAACCGAGGCTCAACTCACCTCTCTTATTATGAGTTGATTTTGAATGCGAAATTGAAAAACAACTCGGTGTGACCCGAGGCTCAACTTACCTCTCAGATATGAGTTGATATTTTGCAATCGAATTTCAAAACATATCATCCGTGGAACTTCGGATGTCTTCTTTTTCCTTGGTTTGGTACAACTATCGCCAAAACTTTTTGCTTTATTAGGCGTCAGATGTGTCATGCATGATATTATCATGATATGCACGTGTTTGTCTTAAATGCTTTTATGCCTACATGATTATGTCATGCGCCTTAGGCTTGTTTGTCATGTATCTCTTTTTGTCACGACTTTCATGATGACCTATATTCATTGCTTTGACTCTTAACTTTTCTTTCAGGTTTTGTACCCGTCCTCAAGTTTTACGAGTAATCTGCGTTTCTCGTATATCACCCTTTGGCCCCCTGTTGAACTTTGTCCTTGCTTTGAGGCTCTTGCACTTACCAAATTCTCATCCAGGTAATGCTTAACATTCCTTTTGTTTAGAGTATGTAATTTCACTATTTATCATTAAAATGAACCAAACATCAGATGCATGAAAATGGCAAAGTAGGTATGAAAGGGATACCTCACGCTCATATTTATTTCAAAAGCAACAAGCATAGAAAATTGACAAGGAATATTTCAATAAAGAAAACGTTATAAAAAGAAAAGCAGGTTCAATTGTCGCAAATGCTCTAGATATCCAACGCATGGACTTCTCCACGTGTCTTCATCCTGGATCTTTTCGAGCAAAGCTTCTTGTGTAGAAGGTTTTGAGCATCCGAATCTGCTACAAGTATTATAATCTCGGCATTTGACTCTCTGTTCAAATCGTCTTGCTCTTTGTGTCTGAACCCCCTTCATTAGGATGCCCTTTCAGGTTTTCATCCTAATCTTTTTGTTTATCAAAATGCCCTTTCGGGTTTTCATCTTGATCTTTTTTTTTTTCAAGATGCCCTTTCGGGTTTTCATCTTGATCTTTTTTTTTTCAAGACGCCCTTTTGGGTTTTCATCTTGATCTCTCTTTTTTTTTCAAGACGCCCTTTCGGGTTTTCATCTTGATCTCTTTTTTTTTTCAGGCATAGTACTTTTTCACGGCATCTGAGTTCACTGGATTAGGTAACTCCTCCCCATCCATCTCAGTGAGAATTAAAGCTCCACATGAGAAAACCTTCTTTACGACGTATGGCCCTTCCCAATTTGGTGCCCATTTTCCTTGAAAATCTTTTTGTATTGGGAGAATCTTTCTCAGTACAAGTTCTCCCTCGCCAAATTCTCTTGGCCGCACCTTCTTGTCATGGGCCGTGATCATTCTCTTCTGGTACATTTGTCCATGGCAGATCGCCTTCAAGTGTTTTTCTTCGATAAGATTTAGCTGGTCATATCGAGCTCGAACCCATTCTGATTCTTCTAGTTTCGACTCCATTAAGACTCGTAGAGAGGGGATCTCAACTTGATGGGCAAAGACTTCCATTTCATAGACCGTAGAGAAAGGAGTTGCTCCGTAGATGTAAGCATAGATGTGCGATATGCATACAAAGCGAAGGTAGCTTCTCGTGCCGTCTTTATATGTCTAGTCATTTTCCCAATAATCTTCTTAATGTTTTTGTTAGCCGCTTGTACTGCTCCGTTCATCTTTGGGCGATAGGGTGAGGAGTTATGATGCTTTATTTGAAATTACTCACACACTTCCTTCATCATCTTGTTGTTTAGATTCAAAGCATTATCCGAAATAATTCTCTCAGGCAAACCGCATCGACATATAATCTCCTTTTTTAAGAACCTGCAAATTGCGGTCTTCGTCACATTAGCATATGAAGCGGCTTCTATCCATTTTGTGAAGTAATATATGACCACAAAAATGAATCGGTGTCCATTAGAAGCTTTTGGGGAAATTGGCCCTATAACATCCATGCCCCACATAGAAAAAGGCCACGGAGAAGTCATGACATGGAGGGGCGAAGGGGTCGCATGAATTTTATCGTAGAATTTGACATTTGTGGCACTTTCATGCGAATTAATGCGCAATCGCTTTCCATCGTCAGCCAGTAATAATCGAGTCTCATAATCTGCCTAGCCATAGTGAAACCATTGGCATGCGTTCCAAAAACTCCTTCATGGATATCTTCAAGTATTTTTCTGGCTTCAACAGCATCTGCGCACCTCAGGAGCACTTGATCTTTTCCTCTTTTGTATAGGATGTCCCCATCAAGAACAAATCCCACCGCCATTCTTCTGATTGTTCTTTTGTCATTCTCATTTGCTTGCTCGGGGTATCTTTGATTCTTGACATATTTTAAGATATCATGGAACCATGGTTGTCCATCTGCCTCTTTTTCAATGCTAAAACAATATGAAGGGACCTCATATATGCTCATTTGGAGAGCCATTACTTCCGCTTTCTCTGCTAAGGAAATAACCCTCTCCTCCAAAACGCAAAGATTGAAAGTGACCGATTGAAAATCAAATAAATTTTCAGGCAAAATTAAGAAATGTAATAAACTTAATTTAAAAAAACATAAAAGTGGAAGGGCCACGAGCATAAATATCCCATTTAATTGAACACGCGGACCCTCCGGTCGGTCAGTCAACACGCAGATCTTGAGGCCAAACGACGCCGTTTTGGGCAAGAAGGCCACCCCAAAACGACATCGTTTAGAAGGGCTATTTAAGGTGAAAAATGTTGAAAAAACAATCATTTCTGCGTTGTGTTTAAAAAAAAAATTGGTCTCTCTCTGTTCTCCACAAGTCCGAGAAAAAAAGGGGGAAGGGTTTGTGTTTTAATGTTTTCAGCACTTTAAAAGGTAAAAAGCATGTTTAAAAGAGATCTTTTACCTCAATCAAAACTCTCAAAATGACAAGCTCCTTGATTTCCTTTTTTTTAGTGCTTTGAATCCTGCTTTGCGTGTTTGAAAATACTTTTGATATTATTCCCCCAAAAAGAGACTATTACAAAGAAAGTAATCGGCTTTTATTGCCTTTTCCTTTTTACAACTTGTCGCTTCTTGTCCTTTCCGCTTATTGTTTGCGTGTCGAGGCGGTCTTGGGCGAAGGACAAGACCACGATGCAGGCAAGTGGATGTCAGGGACACCAGAGGCGGCGGTCAAGATCGCAAGTGGCTAGGGTTTTCTTTTTTTTTTGTTTCTGATTTGTTGGGTTAGTGCTAATGGGTTTGGGATTGTTGTTTTGGGCTCTTGATTTTGGGTAATGGGACAGTCTGATTTTAACTTGGGTTTAATTGGTCTTTAGTTTTTTTGTTTGTTTTGGGTCTGTAGTGGTTTGGGTTTTGTAACAAGCCCGGGCAAAATTGGGCTACGACAACTGCCCCTCTTTGCTCATTGTCGAGTAACGGGAATAGAGCAAAGACATAAGAAAGACCAATTTTGCCCGGTCTCACTAGGCTTTAACTTCTTTGGTGCTCTTTTCTTCAGGTAGCCTCATTCCGGTCCACCGCATCTTGTTGCTTTGATTCACTTTACTCTTGCAGCTTCAGAGGTATAGGATTCGTTGTTTTAATCTGCTCTACTTGCAACTTCAGTGAGATAAGATGTGATGTCTTCAATCTGCTCCTGCAACTTCAAGGATGCCAGACCTGCTATCTTCAATCTGCTCCACTGCAACTTCAGGGAGATAGGACCTGTAGCTTCAATTTGCTTTTCCTCAATCTTCTAAGGGGCGAGATTTGTAGCTTCGATTTACTAACTGCTCCACTAGGACTTCGATTTACCTCTCGTATTATGAGTTGATTTTTGAAACAAACAGAATTTGAAAAACAAAAATTGAAAAATACCTCAGCGTGTGACTTGAGGCTCAACTCACGAGTTGATTTTTTGAAAAATAGAAATTGAAAATACCTCAGCGTGTGACCTGAAGCTCAACTCACCTCTCGCAATATGAGTTGAGTTTTTTGAAAAATAGAAATTGAAAAACAAAAATTGAAAGACAGAAATTAAAAATACCTTGGCGTGCGACTGAGGCTCAACTCACCTCTCGTACTATGAGTTGATTTTTGAACAGAAATTGAAAGACAGAAATTAAAAATACCTCGGCGTGTGACCCGAGGCTCAACTCACCTCTCGTATTATGAGTTGATTTTTGAACAGAAATTGAAAGAAAGAAATTAAAAATACCTCGGCGTGCGACCCGAGGCTCAACTCACCTCTCAGATTATGAGTTGATTTTGAACGTAAATTGAAAGACGAATTAAAAATACCTCGGCGTGATTCGAGGCTCAACTCACCTCTCGTATGATGAGTTGATTTTGAATGTAAATCGAAAGATGAAATTAAAAATACCTCGATGTGCGACCCAAGGCTTAACTCACCTTTCAGATTATGAGTTAATTTTTGAACGAAATTGAAAGATGAAATTAAAAATACCTCGGCGTGCGACCCGAGGCTCAACTCACCTCTCTTATTATGAGTTGATTTTGAATGAAATTGAAAAACACCTCGGTGTGACCCGAGGCTCAACTTACCTCTCAGATATGAGTTGATATTTTGCAATCGAATTTCAAAACATATCATCCGGTGGAACTCGGATGTCTTCTTTTCCTTGGTTTGGTACAACTATCGTCAAAACTTTTTGCTTTATTACGCGTACTGATGTGTCATGCATGATGTTATCATGATATGCACGTGTTTGTCTTAAATGCTTTTATGCCTACATGATTATGTCATGCGCCTTTAGGCTTGTTTGTCATGTATCTCTTTTGTCACGACTTTCATGATGACCTATATTCATTGCTTTGACTCTTGACTTTTTTTCGTGTTTTGTACCGTCCTCAAGTTTTACGAGTAATCTGCGTTTCAGATATCACCCTTTTGCCCCTCGTTGAACTTTGTCCTTGCTTTGAGGCTCTTGCACTTACCAAATTCTCATCCGTAATGCTTAACGCCCTTTTGTTTAGAGTATGTAATTTCACTATTTATCATTAAAATGAACCAAACATCAGATGCATGAAAATGGCAAAGTAGGTATGAAAGGGATACCTCACGCTCATATTTATTTCAAAAGCAACAAGCATAGAAAATTGACAAGGAATATTTCAATAAAGAAAACGTTATAAAAAGAAAAACAGGTTCAATTGTCGCAAATGCTCTAGATATCCAACGCATGGACTTCTCCATGTGTCTTCATCCTGGATCTTTTCGAGCAAAGCTTCTTGTGTAGAAGGTTTTGAGCATCCGAATCTGCTACAAGTATTATAATCTCGATTTGACTCTCTGCTCAAATCGTCTTGCTCTTTGTGTCGAATCCCCTTCATTAGGATGCCCTTCGTGTTTTCATCCTAATCTTTTGTTTATCAAAATGCCCTTTCGGTTTTCATCTTGATCTTTTTTTTCAAGATGCCCTTTCGGGTTTTCATCTTGATCTTTTTTTTTTCAAGACGCCCTTTCGGGTTTTCATCTTGATCTCTCTTTTTTTTTCAAGACGCCTTTTCGGGTTTTCATCTTGATCTCTTTTTTTTTTCAGGCATAGTACTTTTTCACGGCATCTGAGTTCACTGGATTAGGTAACTCCTCCCCATCCATCTCAGTGAGAATCAAAGCTCCACATGAGAAAACCTTCTTTACGACGTATGGACCTTCCCAATTTGGTGCCCATTTTCCTCGAAAATCTTTTTGTATTGGGAGAATCTTTCTCAGTACAAGTTCTCCCTCGCCAAATTCTCTTGGCCGCACCTTCTTGTCATGGGCCGTGATCATTCTCTTCTGGTACATTTGTCCATGGCAGATCGCCTTCAAGTGTTTTTTTTTCGATAAGATTTAGCTGGTCATATCGAGCTCGAACCCATTCTGATTCTTCTAGTTTCGACTCCATTAAGACTCGTAGAGAGGGGATCTCAACTTCGATGGGCAGCACAGCTTCCATTTCATAGACCAGAGAGAAAGGAGTTGCTCCCGTAGATGTAAGCATAGATGTGCGATATGCATACAAAGCGAAAGGTAGCTTCTCGTGCCAGTCTTTATATGTCTAGGTCATTTTCCCAATAATCTTCTTAATGTTTTTGTTAGCCGCTTGTACTGCTCCGTTCATCTTTGGGCGATAGGGTGAGGAGTTATGATGCTTTATTTGAAATTACTCACACACTTCCTTCATCATCTTGTTGTTTAGATTCAAAGCATTATCCGAAATAATTCTCTCAGGCAAACCGTATCGATATATAATATCCTTTTTTAAGAACCTGCAAATTGCGGTCTTCGTCACATTAGCATATGAAGCGGCTTCTATCCATTTTGTGAAGTAATCTATGACCACAAAAATGAATCGGTGTCCATTAGAAGCTTTTGGGGAAATTGGCCCTATAACATCCATGCCCCACATAGAAAAAGGCCACGGAGAAGTCATGACATGGAGGGGCGAAGGGGCTGCATGAATTTTATCGCCGTAAATTTGACATTTGTGGCACTTTCATGCGTAACTAATGCAGTCGCTTTCCATCGTCAGCCAGTAATAATCGAGTCTCATAATCTGCCTAGCCATAGTGAAACCATTGGCATGCGTTCCAAAAACTCCTTCATGGATATCTTCAAGTATTTTTCTGGCTTCAACAAAGATCTGCGACCTCAGAGCACTTGATCTTTTCCTCTTTTGTATAGGATGTCCCCATCAAGAACAAATCCCACCGCCATTCTTCTGATTGTTCTTTTGTCATTCTCATTTGCTTGCTCGGGGTATCTTTGATTCTTGACATATTCTAAGATATCATGGAACCATGGTTGTCCATCTGCCTCTTTTTCAATGCTAAAACAATATGAAGGGACCTCATATATGCTCATTTGGAGAGGCATTACTTCCGTTTCTCTGTTTACTTCGAACATTGAGGCCAAAATGGCTAGGGCATCAGCCAATTGGTTTTTTTCTCGTGGAAAGTAATTAAAAGTCACTTCTTCGAATGCTTTGACCAACTCCGCAACAAGATCGCGATATTTGACCAACTTTGAATCTCTCACTTCCCAATCTCTACGGATTTGGTAAATCGCCAACGCTGAGTCCCCTTACACCTTCAAGATTTCAATGTTTCGTTCAATGGCTGCACGAAGTCCCATGATGAAAGCCTCATATTCCACAACATTATTGGTACAGAAGAAGTTTAATCTGGCAGTGAGCAGATAATGGTTCCCCTCTGGTGACACTAGGACTGCTCCAATCCCATGCCCCAATGCATTTGATGCACCGTCGAAGCTCATCTTCCATGATTTCTCTTTTGACGACTCATACTCTTTTTCTGTAATGCACATCAAGTCTTCGTCTGGGAAATCAAATCTCAATGGCTCGTATTCCTTTGTTGTTTGAGTTGCTAAGAAGTCAGCTATCGCGCTCCCCTTTATCGACTTTTGACTCACAATATATGACGTCGTACTCTGATAGTAGGATCTGTCATCGTGCCATTCTTCCTGAGAGTGTAGGTGATTCCATCATGTATTTTATTGGGTCCAGCTTTGAAATTAACCATGTCGTATGATACAACATATATTGTCTAAGCCTTCGAACTACCCAGACCAAAGCATAACAGAATTTTTCAATTGACAGGTACTTTGCTTCACCGTGAACTTCTTGCTGAGGTAGTAAATTGCCCTTTCTCTTTTCCCTGAATCATCATGTTGCCCCAGCACGAAACCCATTGAGTTTTCGAACACAGTCAGATACAATATTAACGGTCTCCCGGGGGTTGGTGGTACTAGCACTGGGGGGCTAGAGAAATACTGTTTTATTTTATCAAAAGCCATTTGGCACTCCTCGTTCCATTCTCCAGGATTGTGTTTTCAAAGCAGTCGAAAAATTGGGTCACACTGGTTGCACTTGGCTAGATTAAGCTTCAGTTGGAAATTTCTTAGTCTTTCAAACAATTTCCTGAGGTTCTCAATATATTCTCTTTCCTCCTGAGATTTGGCAATCATATCATCGACGTAAACTTCTATTTTTTTATGCATCATGTTATGGAACGACATCACCATAGCCTTTGATATGTTGCCCCGGTGTTCTTCAATCTGAATGGCATCACCTTGTAGCAGAATGTTCCCCACATCATCATGAATGTGGTTTTCTCCATATCTTCGGGAGCCATCTTTGTTTGATTATAACCCGAGAATCCATCCATGAAAGAAAATAATGAATGTTTTGTTTGTTATCCACCAACGTATCGATGTGTGGCAAGGGAAAATTATCTTTAGGACTTGCTCGATTCAGATCGTGATAATCCATGCACATTCATACCTTGCCATCTTTTTTCGGTACTGTGACTATGTTAGCTACCTATTCTGGGTATTTGGAGACTTGTAGGAAGCCAACATCAAATTGTTTCTTGACTTCTTCTTTTATTTTTAACAGCATTTCAGGTCTCATTCGTCTTAGCTTCTATTGAATGAGTTTGCATTCTAGTTTCTGTGGGAGTCTATGGACCACTACATCCTCGTTCAACCCTAGCATATCCTGATACGACCATGCAAATACATCTTTGTACTCACGAAGCAAGGCGATCAAATCATGTTTGGTCTTCTTTGAAATGGAGGTCCCAATCTTCACTTTCTGCCTCTTTTTTCATTTCCTAAGTTCACTGTCTCAACAGATTCTTGATGGGGTAGAATCTGTTTATCTTCTTATTCTATCATTCTTAGTAAGTCAAGAGACGAGGCATAATCTTCAGCATTTTCCTCAGCTTTGAATTCTCCTAAACAAATAGCTTTCTTTAAATCGATTTCAGGACTTGTAACGGGATTGTTCATGTCGTTGGTATCTGAGCACCTGAAAGGTGAATGGAAAAGAAAACTATAGAGGAGCATCAAAGTAATGGAACCAAACAAACATAATGTTATGGCATGATATGAGGTACATGTAAAGACAGGCTGTGAGAAGAGGGAATAATTATAAAGTTAACAAGAATGAAAAGACTATGACAAAATGCATCTCTATTAATGTTCATTTAAATGATAAAGAGCAAACATAAGCTCTTACAAAAGAATCCCACTATTACTTAGGGGCACACAAAAAGAGAGTTAACATTGAGCATTACTCTGAGAGGACTTAGAAACTACAAGAAGATCCACAAGCAGCCTAATTGTTCAAAATGAATCCAGAGGACAAGGGCGATCATTGAAACATCTTCAATTGCATTATCCCTTTGTCAACAACATTTATATCGACGCTCAAGACCCTTTCAATCCATAACAACGTGCTTTGTGAATTATCTCTCCTGGGTACATCATTCCTGCAGATGTAAATGTTTTGACAAAGGAGGATACACTATGGGTTCCCATTCGATTCCCGACACGAGGCTCTCGCAATTCTCCTTTCTTGGTCTTTCTCAAAATCTGCTTTTCTTCTATAATTTTAACTTATTAGGCTCTTTCTTTGGACTCAAATGCATATAACGTGATGTAATGCAATGTATAAAATGCAATGCAAAGCATGGCATGAATGTAAAAAGAAAGAGAGGTGTTGATCATGAATTTGATTCCATTAGAAGAACTTTTCTAGAAGATATGTTTCTTTACATAAAATAGATCGCATATGCGGCCATGTCCTTATGTTCGAACGACCATATTACAATCCACTTTATCAAGTAACACATTTCCTTATGACAAACTCTTCTATTTAACAACCGAATATGAATCAACACTTCCTTTCTAAGATGATGCAATGCCATTCAAATGCATAGAGAGAATGCAAAAGAAAGAAAAAGCCGATTATAAATTCAATTCCATTAGAAGAACTTTTCTAGAAAATAAAGCTCTTTACATAAAACAGATTGAGTATACGGTTTTGTCATCATAATCCAAGTGGAAACACCAGTCTTTTTCTTCGTATCTGTATGTTATGGTCGTGTCCCATAAACTTTCTCCATAGATGCTTCTTTTAGCTCCTTGTTGCTCAGTTCAGGTCGACCTCTTCACTCACTTATCCTCCATGATATTCATAAGCTTCTTTAAGAAAATCGAGACGTGAGGACTCTTAAATAATTCGTGTTGGCTTAAATCATCGGGCAAAGTCTTACGTTCTTCTATGGACTATCGGCCTTCTCTCGTCGTTTATTTGGACTATATTTGGGCAAATAGACATAATCCACTTTATCAAAAATTTATTTCCTTATGACAAACTCTTCTATTTAGCAACCGAATATTAATCAATACCTCTTTTCTTTGATGATGCAATGCAAATGCATGAATGCAAGAAGAATGCATCGATTCAGATTCAACTTCATTTTAGAAAACTTTATTAGAAAACAAAATCCTTTACATAAAACAAACTACAAATATACTTTCGCCCTAAGGCCTAAGGTTTTGATTTTCCCAAGCAAAGAGATTAGCTCTTGATTACAACCCGACTGTAGCTCATATCTCACACTCAATATGTCAGCCTCTACAGCCAAAGTCTGCAAGTGATCAGCTACCTCTCGAATCTGGATTATCGTTTCACCCATGAGGTAATTTCGACTCCTAACTTACTCACAAGAATGGCGAAGCTCCTCCTCCTAACGCCTTTCTCTTGTTTCTAAAAGCTCAATCCGAAGCTCACTACTATGTAATGCCGATTCTAGCTCTTCAACCTTACCCTTCATTTCCTTGATTCTATTCAGACTTGATTTCAGTTTTCTTTCTGAGTCTTGACTTCGATAGTGGTGCAGAGACCGCCCAAGCTCAACACTCTAGCTTTTAGTCCCTTTTTCTCCTTTTGGCTTTCTGCCACGCCGTTCTCTAAGGCCTCGTTTTGTGTTTGCATTTCTTGAAACTTTTTCTCCCAACTGCTAACTTTGGCTCTTTCTTCTCGGATCTCTTGTCCCCACTGCTCCGAAGTTTTTCCTAATTCAGTATTTTTTATTGTCAGACGCATCTTCTTGTATTCCGTCCTCAAGCTATCTCGATCTTCCTCTACCTTCTATTTTTCCTTTCTAAGTTTCTTTTTTGACCATCCACCTCTAATTTGAGGAGCATCTTTTCTTCTTCCAGCTTTTCTATCCTTTTTCCAAGCTCCGAACTCATCCGCTCAAAATCTTGTTTCATAATCTCTAATTACGATGGGACCACTGAAGCATTCTTCTCTCGATCGGCGCCTCGGATTTGGGTCGTGGACATTATCATTAATCCTTCTAATCCTCCATCCGTAGACTGGGGTCATCATCTGCCTGCGGATAACCTTTTCATTCTATGAATCTGATTCTAGGCACTAGAGGTCTCTTTAACCTTTTTCTTATAGCTCCCCCCTTCGTATGAGAACTCGCATTGAGCCAGCCCGTATGTCGTTGGCATAAACTTTTTGAACTATATTGTCTTAGGACCAGCAAAGGGGCATATGCAGTGGCACCCCAAATTCCCAGTAGAGGAACCCAGTCGAAGTTTCCACAACGATAAAGGATCTTGTCGGGAATCATCCAAGGAGCCTTCCACTCGATGTCGTCTTCTTGAAGGTTTTGAATGAGCGCTATCCAGTTTTCTTCGGACACGTCTTCTCTCCTAGGCGTAGCTACTATCTCTTTCAACGGGGAGTAATACTCCGACAAAAACCGCTAAGACACTTTCTCCACTTTCCAGAAGTGACTATGGAATCAGGCTAATAACAACTGCGCACATCCAATAAATCTGCCTTCAACTATTCTCTGACATGCATTCAAGGATCTGAACGTTTCGGCCAAGATGGCAGGAACAGGCGTGACCCCTTTGTCTAATCAGCTGAATAGATCAATAATTACTTCGTCAATGTGTCTTAGAGCTTTTGGGAAGATCATCAAACCGTAAATACACAAGGCCAAGATGTCAATCTTTTTCTTTGCATCAGGATGCATTAGGATTAGGTCCCTCAAATATAACCAAGGTATGCATTTACCCCAGCCTTTTTTCTGCATTCTAGCTGAGACCCATTGTTCGCTCATTCCCGTGATACTCATTAATTTCTTCGCAAAAGTTGGGCTATTAACTACTTTGGAATAAGCTTTATCAATTTGAATTCTCGGACAACGTAGCAAGGTTGTGTGTTCCTCTACCGTGGGAACCAAATCTACTTTCCCAAATGAGAAATGTTTATAAGCAACATTCCGTAATCGAGTCATTTCTCGGAATAGGTGCTTATCTATTTTGACATCAAGCAGGTATGGTAGATCGCCGTAGGTACTATAGAACAACTGCTTTGCCTCGTCATCCCACTGGGTCCATATTTCTTTCAACTCTTGAAGTTCATTCTGCGTGACACTGATATTGGTGAAATCTCGTAATTTTGACACATATTCTTTAGCTAAGCTATCCCCTTTTTCTAATTGGCTTTGCTCTGACCATGTGCAGGCGGCCGCATTGTCCTCCACTTTATCAAGGAATTCGCTTTCCATAACCAGCTTTCTAACTCAGAAACTGACCGTGAATCGATGCCTCTTAAAAATGGAAATGACATGCAAAGGAAATAAAACATCATCAATTAGTACCACAGAATGAGATATAAAGCATGTAAAATACACAAACGCCTATCTGGGTAACTACTAAGGTTTGGCATAGTTTAGCTCGGGGTGGGTTCTTAGGCTCTTTACGTGTGGTTGACTTCTATAGTTTGAGGTACCCGAACCAACAGATTCCTCGATCCTCACCTATTATAGGCTCATACGAACCGAGTTCGGTTCAGGGGAATACATTTCCCTATGGCCATGCAGAAGTGAAAACTTCACGAAGGCATAGGTACGGATGCTTCCCGAAAGCAGTCCACTAGCCCATGCAGAGGTGAAAACCTCACGAAGGCATAACTTCTCGCTCCCACTTAAAGGGTGTGACCACAACGGTCATACAATGCAATGCCAAAGTATTTACGAGACCCAAAATTGAAAGTTCATTAAAAGAAGCGTGATTTTTCGAAACCATTTTCCAATTTAATCAAAAGGACAAAAATCAATCAATCTATGGCCCAACCCTCGAAGTCCCCAGTGGAGTCGCCAAGCTATCGTAACCATTTTTTGATAAAACAGTAAACGACGCGGTCGACTCGAGGTTTGAAAACGAAAAGGAAGGGAGTCACCATCGATCTTTATTTGGGTGTGATCGGATCACCTTTGTTTTAATAAAAAGCCTCGGTTTATTAAAACGAGGCTTTTGGTCTACGAAAATCAGAGAAAAATGAGTTCGGAAGTCAATTACGTGCGAGGAACGATTAGCACCTTGACACACCCGAAATCGGTACCAAACTGATTGATCGATGTCCTAATGTTGAAAACTTTGAAATGATTCAAAATACGATACTTTTATTTTCAAAATTTGAAGGAATTGGAAGACTCTCTTATTTTCGACGAGATAAAGTATCATGTCCAGTAAGTTAGGTCACGACACTTTAAACTCCGAAACTAAGTTTGCCTTTTAAAACTAGGTTTTATTTTTGAAGAGGATCTCCCGTCATTTGTCGAGCGAGAAACTAGAACCCAGTAAGTTAGGGCTCGTTTTCCGGAAAATCTAAATTAGGGATATTGCCTCTATTTTAGAAGAAAAAGAAATTTATCTCAAAGTATCTAGGCGTCGAGTCCAGTAAGTTAGGGCTCGACATTTCGAATTTCTGAGATTAAGTGTTTTATTTAAAATTTGAATTGCGATTTTTTAAGAAAAAGGATATTCCGTTGTTTAACTTAAATGAGAAAGACCGGAACCCAGTGAGTTAGGGCTCGATTTTCTCGAATTGCTAATACAGAAATATTGGTCGTTATAAAGATTGAGATGTCCAAAAATAGTGAGACGAACGATGAGAATATTGATAATAACAATAAATGAAAAATAAAGTAATGGTAAAAGAAAAGTATTATGACGATAGTATATATATTGACGGTGATAGAAAATAATGATAATGATGGAAATAATAAAATGATAATAAATAAGGTAGTAATATATTAGTGGTAATAGTAATAGTAGAAGAATGTAATAACAACATGCAAATGTAATAATAAAATATTAGTAAACATAATAATAAAAACAATGGAAATGGCAAATGGTAATAAAAAATTGATAATAATAACATAGTAATTATAATAATAGATATATGTATGAAAATAATAATTGTAAAAGAAAAATAAATTATTAAATAATAAGTAAAGAAGGGTTATGATGTTAATAAAATAACAAAGATAGTAATATTAATAAAAATAACAATGGTGCATAATAGTATAGTAATAATAATTCAAATAAAATAAATGAATAAAATAATAATATAAGCAAATAAAATGCATATTTATATAAAATATAATAATATAATAATAGTAATACTAATAAAATAAATAAATAACATAATATAAGCACACAAAATATACAAATATGTAGAATATAATAACATAATAATGGTGATACTTGATAATAATATAACAGGTAATAATAAATAATAATAAATAATTAATAATAAGAAAAATTAAATAAAGCAAAAATAGTAAAATTGCAAAATAATTGAAAATGGATTAAATTGCATTAAAAACGAAAGTTTGGGGGCTGGTTCGAAACAAAATATAAAGGTAAGGGCCTATTTGATACGCGCGAGTTACATGGGGGACTCAAAAGGGAAATAACCCTTTTCCTCCAAAACGCGCAGCATTGGTGCGGACCTAATTGAAAATCAAATAAATTTTCGGGGCAAAATTAAGAAATGTAATAAACTTAATTTAAAAAAAAACATAAAAAGCGGAAGGGCCACGAGCATAAATATCCCATTTAACAGAAACACGCGGATCCTCTGGCCGGGTCGGGTCAACACGCGGATCCTAAGGCCAAATGAAGTCGTTTTGGGCATTAAAGGCCAGCCCCAAAATGACATCGTTTAGAAGGGCTATTTAAGGTGAAAAATTTTGAAAAAAAAATCATTTCTGCCTTGTGTTTAAAAAAAAAATTGGTCTCTCTCTGTTCTCAGCGAGTCCGAGAAAAAAAGGGTAAAGGGTCCGTGTCGCTCCGGTCACCGTTGAGCCAGTCTTAGTCGCTCCAACCGCATAAAAAGGTAAAAAGCATATTTTTGTTTTAAAAGAGATCTATTTATATGTGTGTTAACAAAAGGTGTGAAACAATCAAAAACTCTTGAAAATGACAAGAAAATATTACCTCCTTTCGGCTTTTGTATTCTTTGATTTTTAGTGTTTTTAATGTTTTCTGCACTTTCGTTGTTTTACCTCGGCTCACTGCTCTTGATTTTCTTTTTCTTTGCTTTGAATCTATTTGCATGTTTGAAAATACTTGTATATTATTCCCCCCTAAAAAAAGAGACTATTAAAAGAAAGTAATCGGCTTTTATAGCCTTTTCTTTTTTTACAACTTGCTGCTTTCTGTCCTTTCTCGTTTATTGTTTGTAGGTTAGAGGCGGTGCTGGGCGGTGGACAAGACCCTGATGCAGGGCAAGTGGGTGTCAGGGGCACCAGAGGCGGCGGGTCAGAAGATCGGGCAAGTGCCTAGGGTTTTCTTTTTTTGTTTCTGATTTGTTGGGTTAGTGCTAATGGGTTTGGGATTATTGTTTTGGGCTCTTGATTTTGGGTAATGGGATAGTCTGATTTTAACTTGGGTTTAATTGGTCTTTAGTTTTTTTGTTTGTTTTGGGTTTGTAGTGGTTTGGGTTTTGTAACAGGCTCGGGCAAATTTGGGCTACGACAAGTCGCTTATCTGTTTATCCTGGAAGTACAAAAATGTACCATGATTTGAAGCAACTTTATTGGTGGCCTGGTATGAAACGAGATATCTTAGATTTTGTATCGAAATGTTTAATCTGTTAGCAAATTAAAGCTGAACATCAAGTGCCATCTAGTTTGTTACAACCGATTTTAATTCTTAAGTGGAAATGGGATAGAGTGACAATGGATTTTATTTTAGGGTTGTCTTTGACTCCGAGAAAGAAAGATGCAATTTGGGTCGTAGTCGACAGATTGACGAAATCTGCCCATTTTATTATGATACGATCTGATTACTCACCTGATAGATTAACTGAGCTTTATATTTCTGATATTGTGAGATTGCACGGGGTGCCACTATCTATTGTGTCTGACAGAGATCCGAGGTTTACTTCACGATTCTGGAAGAAACTGCAAGAGGCCTTAGGTACTAAATTGCATTTTAGTACAGCTTTTTACCCACAGATGGATGGTCAATCTGAATGGTTATTCAGATACTCGAAGATATGCTAAGATGTTGCATTCTTGAGTTTAATAGAACGTGGGAACAATATTTACCATTAATTGAGTTTGTGTACAATAATAGTTTTCAATCAAGTATCAAAATGGCATCTTATGAAGCTTTGTACGGACGCAAATGTAGAACACCTCTGTATTGGACTGAGCTAAATGAGAATAAGATTCACGGGGTTAATTTGATAAAATAAACTGAAGCAGAAAGTAAAATTAATCCGTGATAGTTTGAAAGCTGCATCAGTTCGTCAGAAATCTTATGCAGTCTTGAAACTAAAAGAGATTGAGTTTGAGATCGGTGATAAAGTGTTCTTGAAAGTGTCTCCGTTGAAGAAAATACTTCTGTAACATCCTGAAATTGGGCCTAGTAGAATTGGGCCCAATAGGCCTTGAGAATGGAAACGTTTAAAATTTTTGATATGCATGTAGCACTTAGAATGTTATGGTAAGGTATTAATGGGCTTGTGCATTGTGTGTAACGTTATGTTTAATATGTTAAATTGAGATTGTAAAGGTTAGGCTGACTTTTTGATTAAATATTTGGATTAGGGTTAAAGTTAGTGCTCTGGATAATTTAAAGTGAAATAGTGGGCTTTAAAAATTTGGGTTAGGTGGCTAATAAATAGTGTTAGCTTATAATTTAAGAAGATGGTTAATTAAGTGACAAGCTGGGCTTGTGGCCCAAAGAATTAAAGTGCATTAAGTGGGCATAAGGTGGCGCCCTAAGGGGGAAGAATTTGGGCCCTTGTGTGGCTGATTGGGCCTTAAAAGATGGGTTAAATTCGGCACTTAAATGGGAAGGGGGTGGACGGCATTAGGCTACTAATTAAGGAGTTTTATTTCTTTTTATTTGAGTAATAAAAGATGATAAACAAGGATGGAGGAGTTGGCTTTAGTGAGGGCTCTTCAAAAAGGTAAGATAAGGATTGAGTTATCATGAGATTTAAAGGTTATCAAAAGAAGAGGGAGAGTTGGCCAAAACTCAACTACAGGAGGGGGGAAAATCGGTTTAGTATAGGCTAGCCAAAATTTTGCTAACCATTCTCTCCATCTTTTCTTTCTCTTTGCTGAAATCTACACTCCATCCTCTCTCGGTTTTCTTTCTTTTTTTTTTCCTGAAAACACATCATAGCCGAAACTCCTTAGTATTTCTCCTCTCCTCAAAAACTCTTCTGATAGCCGAATACTCTTAGTGCCTATCTTCTTCTTCTCTATAGCCGAATCTACAAGGGAGATTTCTGTTTTCCCGAAGGTGCACAGTAAGTCGTATACTCCTTAGTAATCCAATGAGTTTCGGGATTTTTTCCTTTTCTATGATTCCTTTGTTTTGATCAACTCCTAATCTAAATAATTGTTTCCAAGGCCTCGTTGATTATACTCTTTACTCCTAGAGCCGAAACTATCCCATTAAAGCCGATTTGGTGGAAAAATCGAAGGTAAGAAGTGGTAAGTGTGGCCGAATGGCCTTCCATGACTCTTGTGCTTTGGCCGAATACTATGTGGGGTTAGGATAATTGTGTGTATCGGTTGGTTTGATATTTGGTTGATGGTCGAATGTAGGAAAAATTGATGGTGACAATTTCTAAAGGATATTCGGGATTCGGCTAACCAGGTAAGTGTTTGTTTTAAAGGTTACATTTAACTAATGAGTTAGATCTCATAGTTTATTTGGTTTAGTGATTAAGGGATTGTTATGGACTCAACTAACAGTCAAACAAAGAAGGTTGGATCTGTAAAACCATCGCCCAAATTCAAGAAGCGATCTACTTCGGTAGTACGAGATTGGCCAACGAGGTGTGGGCCGAAATCGAAGTCAGATCGTGGGCCAATAGTAGTTGTTTCAAGTGATAGTAGCATAGACATAGCGAAAGCCTTAGTTCGCGAATCAAGTGTGTAATACTTCCCCACCGTCTAGATCTAAATAATAATACAAATATATATGTATATGTGTTCATAAGATTTACATGTTACATTAAAAGCCGAAATCTCGGATTTAAACAACGGACCCTCAGGTTAGTAAATAATCTGACTATATGCTACAAGTAAACTGTTGTACATGTTTTAAATTATTGTGCATGTTGTATGGGTTGGGTGAGGAAAGGAGGAAGTTATATGTACATGCATATGAGTAACGATTTTTACCGTGAATTATCAGAATGCTAATGCCGTGAACTGTTATACGGGCTTCGACCATTATATGTTATAAGGGCTTCGACCAATATATGTTGATGAGTAGCATGCCTGCCATCTTGGAGAGTAGCGGTGTGGGTTGATTGTAGAAATCCCCAATGGTGTGTTGGTTGGTACGGGGGCGTGTAGCGGATGGAAACCTAGGCAAATGGGTTGGGCTTTGCATATTATATGTTTCCATGCAAATGAATTTATTATTATGTTTAATGAGGCCCAAGTCTAGTGGTGCATGAGGGTTGCACACTGAGTCTCGCGACTCACCCCCTTTAAACTAACCCTTCAGGTGACGATTAGTGCATCGGACAGGTAGGAGTGAAGCGCAAGGTGGCCATGCAAAGAAGGTGGATCCAATGATAAAGTTTCCCATATTAATTTTTTTTAAAGTACTTTATATGATGGATTTAAACTACATTGTAATAAGGCCATAGGCCATTTGTTTACATTTTAGATTTAAAATGGGCCTGTAGTATTTATTCTCGTTTTAAATTCTTTTAAGGACATGTAATTAAGTTTTGGGCTTTTGATTATTAAGGCACAATTTATGTAATTTTCTATTTGGGCTTTTTGTCAACACGATTATTTTACGAAAATTTTATTAGTGACATACCAGATCCGGTAGTAGTGTTTGGGCTGGGTTTGGGGTGTTACAACTTCGTTTTGGCAAGAAAGGCAAATTGAGTCTGAGGTTCATAGGGTCGTATAAAATTATCGAGCGTATTGGACATGTTGCATACAGATTGTTATTGCCACCTGAGTTAGAAAAGATTCATAATGTATTCCATGTATCAATGCTTCATCGATACAGATCTGATCCATCACATGTGATTTCTCTGTCTGAGATTGAAACCCGATCCGATATGACTTACGAGGAAGAACCAATCCGGATTCTAGATCACGAGGTGAAAGAATTGAGAAATAAGAAAATCTCATTAGTAAAAGTGCCGTGGCATCGACACAGATTGGAAGAGGCTACGTGGGAGCCTGAAGATACTATGAGACAACAATATCTGAATCTATTTAACGGTAAGATTTTCGGGGACGAAAATCCTTAAGGGGGAGAATTGTAACAGTCTAGTTTAGACCTTAGTTAGAATAGTAGTTTCGGCACCACAAATTCGAGTCTAAAAAATATTTTAATATTATTTTCTGTGTTTGCAATATGTGATTAAGCATGTGTGAAAGTTTCATGATTTAATTTATCCGATTGTGTGCTTAATTTGATAAAAAAGACTTAATTGTGTAAATGGTAAAAGTTGCTAACTATTTTTTAAAGTGCTAAATTGCTTTGTTCTTTTAATAGGAAGGTCTTAAAATGGAACTAGGCCATTGTAATATGGCATGGACTGTAGTGGACATGTATTTTATGTATGTTATAACATCTCATTAAGGGTAAAATGGGAAATGAATAATAAATATGATAATTAATAAAACAAAAGCTTAAATTAAGTCATTATGTGTGTTCATCCACCGAAATTAGAAAAGAAAAAGAAAGTTTGAAGCTTTGTGGTGTTCGACTATTACAAGTCTTGATTAAGGTATGTTAGTTGTTCGGTTTTTGATAATTTCTACATTTTTGTAATCGTTGCTTCGAGTACTACAACACCCATGCCTTAATTTTGGAATTTGACGATGATTTTGAAATGTGTCATTGATGAATACTTGAGCTTTGTGATTTTAGTTGATGAAATATGAAACATATGTGTTAGGTTAACATGTTTTGTCTTTGGATTTTTAGTGAATTTGAGTAATTTGGACTAAACTATGAAAATATTATTTTGAGGGACTAAAATGTGAAATAAATGAAATGTGTGGACTTATATGAAGCATGTGACCTCTGTAACTTAGAAAAATGTTAAGTTTTTCATAAATTTTTCTATGTGTTCGGTTTAATCCCGACCCCTTTTATAATGCATGTTTAAGATCTCATAGACTTACATAAGGGACTCTTTATTTTGAATTGTTAAATTATGATGTGAATAGTTCGTAAAGATCCAATTTTTCCGGTAATGCCTTTAACCTAGACCAGTGATGGTTACGGGTTAGGGGTGTTACATAAGTAAGCAAATGCAATGAGTATTAAGATCACTGCTGGAAACCAAACAATGAAGCTGAATGGAGTCCACCACTGATCTTATGAATTAAAACCAGCCAATAACAAATCAACTGCCTAAAAGAATTTAAGCACGAAGCTTCATATATGAACTATGGTACCCACCATGGCTTCGCATGGATATTTTATGAACTCCAAAGCAGAATCTTTTTAATTACTAAAAATTTAAGTTACATGGCATTATAAAATAATCAGAGAAGTATAGAATTTGTGTTTTTTTCTTATAGTAGATCATGGTGTAGTATTAATATAAGTTATAATTAATATAAGTGATATTATATTTATGTAAGGATTAATGATTCATTTTTTTTTTATTTCACCCTAAAAGATCACATGGTACCTCTTTTCCTTATTGCTAAACCCAATGGACCCATAATTTCATTTTATGGATGCAAAGAATAATAATGGATCATAATCAACCATATATGACAATCGAATGGTCCTATCTGATTATGACACAAGTTGATAGTTTAATAGTTGCCTCCCTTTTGATCTTTTTGCACCACTCAACATATCCCACGAAATAAAAGTAGAACAAAAAAGCAAAATCATGATTTGGATTCTAGTAGAGTTCAGAAAATTATAGATATCATATGTTGTCTTTCGAGAATTTAAACGGGTTGAATGGAAATTGGTGTCAAAGAAAGAATGGTGGATAAATTTTTAGTTCAACTAGTGCAGCAAAAGCAATAAAAGTGCCCTAAGTGCATTAATGCATATGCTATGAGTTTCAAACTTGCAGAATTACTAGTTTTACTTGACATGGTAAATAATCACAGTAAATACAACCAATGCAAGTGCTATGAATTTGAAACTTGCAGAGAGCTCTAAGCACCAACCTGTTTGAAGAAATGGACACGCCTCTTACTCGCAGCAAAAATTCGAGAAGTCGCTAGTTTGAACTTAAACGTGACCTACTTGAACTACTTACACAAACTGGTTGCTGCATGGCAAAGCCAAATTCATTATAGCATTTCTCTAAAAAACACTCAAAATATTCATTACTGAAGAAGAGGTACTAGCAACACTAGCTCAATGCACTTAACTGTTTAGTAATTCCCCAAAGTAAAAACAAATCACAAAGTAATGCCATATCAAGCAATCTTATCTATCTATATACATATTATATGTTATTGGATGAAATTTATAGCAATTTAGCTTAGGGCTCAAAACTTAGATAAAAATTATGGAGAAAATTTTACATTACATAACTACTTTTGTTCATAAACGAATATAGAACCCAAACCACATGAATGTCTATCGAAATTCAGCACCTCCCACTTTTCTTTTTATACTTTTCATTCGTTTGAGAAAGAAAATGATAATCACAGGAACTTAGCCACCACTTGAAAAAGGTTCAAGCATCTAAAGATGGACAAAGAATTCAAATATATACAAGGAAGAACAAACCCGAAAGTGGAACTCAAAAAGAGCAAACTAAAAACCCACAGCAGATCAGAGATCAAAGAAGATAAAATCACTGGATGATGAAAAAATCAAAATAGAGAAAGAGTAGATCGAAATGGAAGTATTCAAACCATTTCTCGATGCAGAGAAAAATGAAATAATTTTATCTCAAGCTAGTAACAGAAATATATATATAGAAGAACAAGAAGTAATAATAAAACAAAACAGTACACGTAAAAGAAAAAGAAAAAGGAACAAATTTCAAGCTCGAGAATTTCAGCCATAAAATTAGGAATTTCAGGCAAACGTAAAAGATGAATATGAAAAGAGATCAACAACGAAAAGAACAAAAACCTGGAAGAGAAGACGAAGAACGGAAGAAGGAAAAGGAATGAAGAACAGAAGAAGGAGAATGAGCCTTAACTGGATGAAGGAGGAACCAAAAAATGTCTTACAGAATGAAATCCGTAAGACATTTTCCAAAATTAAGGGCTTCTTTTCCGGTGTTTTGTAATTGATTTTACCTGAGTAAAATATTTCTAGCCAAACAAACATTGGAAAAGGCTGAAAAAATTTTCTGGAAAATGTCTTACTTTCAAACAAACGGACCCTTAAATTCAGTTATTTGATCTTGAGCCTTAATTAAGTTCATTTATTAATTTTTATATCCAAATTATTGAAGCTCTTTCACATTCAAGCTCGTTCTTACTAAGTTGTTTCTATAAAACAATGGTAAAAACTGTAATTTTATATAAAAATATATTTTAAAAATAACAATATGTTATAAAATTTTATATTATTTATAAAAACTCAATTAAACTCATAAGCTTTTCTAGATGAATTATAATATTTAAATTTAACTCAAAAGATGTAGGCTCGTTTCTCACCACTCTATTATCTATTAGGGTAAACTATACTATAAGCCACCCAACTATGAGTCATTTTCTTTTCTTTTTTTTTGAACTACAACAGATTGGGATTTTATTTATAAAAGGAAAGAAAACAGTAACAGCATAAGTCTTAAAGGTCTGGCCCAAACATAATATTAATCTGGTGAAAAAATAAGGCCTACTCTAATAAATAAAGAAATGAGAAAACTCTTAAAAAAATAGAAAAGACTAAAATTAAATGCTACAACCGCCCTAGTGCCCAATCAGCAATCCAATCATCTGACATCTCCATCATTTCGAGCATTTCATTATTTAATGTCTTATGTCAATGGAGGGGTTTCTTTGAATTTGAATCTGCTTCACAACTTCATTTGTATCCCTCCTTTCCATCTTCTCATTTTTTGCTTTCTGTTAATCAGTCCGGCTCCCGCATGCTTGTAACATCCAAAAAGTGGGCCTACGCATTTATATGGTAGTCTAATATGTTAAATTGAGATTGTAAAGGTTGGGCTGACTTTTTGATTAAATAATTAGATTAGGGTTAAAGTTAGTGCTCTGGATAATTTAAAGTGAAATAGTGGGCTTTAAAAATTTGGGTTAGGTAGCTAATAAATGGTGTTAGCTTATAATTTAAGAAGATGGATAATTAGGTGATAAGCCGGGCTTGTGGCCCAAAGGATTAAAGTGCATTAAGTGGGCATAAGGTGGCGCCTTAAGGGAGGAGGAATTTGGGCCCTTGTGTGGCCGTTTGGGCCTTAAAAGATGGGTCAAATTTGGCACTTAAATGGGAAGGGGGTGGACGGCAATTAGGCTACCTTTTAGGAGTTATTTCTTTTATTTTAAGTGTTAAAAAGCTGATAATTAATAAGGAGGAGTTGGATTTAAGGTGGGCTCTCCTAAAGGTAAGATAAGGATTGAGTTATCAGATGAGATGAAAGCTATCAGGAGAGGGGAGAGTTGGCCGAAATTCCAACTCTGTGTGTGGTATGCCAAATTTCTATAAATAGGGAGTAGTATTCTTCAATTTTGGTATTCTAAAACCTTATTCTTCTCTCATTCTCTCGAAATTTCCAAGCCTTCTCTACGCTTTCTTTTTTTTTTCTAAGAGTCAATTCCTTTGTTCATACCCTCATCTCCCATAGCCGAATCTACAAGGGAAGTTTCGCTTCCGAAGGTGCACCATAAGCCACATACTCCTTAGTAATTTGGTAAGTTTCGGATTTTATTCTATGCGATTTCACTCTTTCTTTTCATTCAAATCTAACCCAAACACTTATTTAAGGCTCGTCGATTTTCCTCTCTCGCTTTTAGTAGTGAATCATCACATTAAAAGTCTCTGTGCGATTTGGTGGAAAAGTCAAGGTAGGAAGGTAACGCTTTCTTAGGGATCTTCGGATTCACAAATAAGGCTCTACGTTAGGGATAATAGATTTTCGCGAACTGTGTGTGTAATACCTCCCACCATCTAGATCGCCTATTATTGTATGTTCATGTATTTTTTATGTTTTGATAAATGCCAAAATCTCGGTTTATTGATGCAAGCCCAAGGAGGGTAAAAGCGAATCCTCGTGTTAGTAAATAATTTGTTTAAATGTTATAAGTAAAATGCTTGTATGTGATTGCATGGGTTGGGTTGATGAAAGGAGGAAGTTATCGTTATATGTGTAGCGGCTAATGCCGTGAATCGTTATCTGAGCTTGACCATTAAATGTTATACTGGCTTCGCCATTATATGTTATAAGGGCTTGACCATCATATGAGGATGAGCAGCATGACTGCCATCATGGTGTGTAGCGGTGTGGGTCGATTGTAGAAATCCCCAATGGTGTGGACAGTTGGTACGGGGGCGTGTAGCGGATGAAAACCTAGGCAAACGGGTTGGGCCTTGCATATTTATTACTATTAATTTTTATTATGATTATTACACTGTTTATTTTGTTTAATGGGCTTAAGGCCCAAACTCTAGTGGTGCATGAGGGTTGCACACTGAGTCTCACGACTCACCCTTTAATTAACATTTCAGGTGATACCTAGTGACTCGGACCGGGCTGGAGAGGAAGCAAGGTGGCCATGCAGAAGAATATGTAGATTTGGCAAAAAGAGACTCAAGTTTTATTTTATATTTTTAATTAATGGACTTCAAACCTCGTTGTAATAAGGCCATGGGCTATTATGTTTTATTATGGGCTTCTATTACTTTAAGTCATTTAAGCTTTTTATTTTAATTAAAAAGGTATGTATTTAAGTTTAGATTTTACTTTACTTAAGCATATTCTATATAAAACATATTTGGGCTTTTCCGAAAATGCGACATGTTTCGATAAAATTTTTCTTGGTGACATACCGATTCTTTGTAGTGTTTGGTAGGGTTTGGGGTGTTACAAATTGGTATCGAGCAGGTTCAAAACTCGGCTTTAGGGTTTTGGGCTCAAAACGTTTTCTAAAGATGGGCTTTTAAATATACATGTTTTAAATAATAATGTGTTTTAGCTCGGCATGGCACCTACGTCTCCTACCAAGTCCGCCAAAAGTACTCAACCATTATGTGATATATTTATGTGGGCTTAATGGGCTTTATGGGACGAGACTAAGTTAGAATTAGAACTTGATGGACTTTAGGCTTAGTACAAACTACTTAAAAATTCATAAAACTTAATTTCACCGAACAAACCCGTTAACGAGCATAAGGTAGGTGTGGTAATCATCATACGCATGTCTAGGAAGGATCCCAAGAGTCACGGTATTTAAGCAATCCTAGTGACTCACCTCCTCTTTGTTGGAATCCTACCTGGTGCGTAGTGACTATTCACCCTAGTTACGAGGGTTGGTTGATGGGCTAAACCCTATGATTAAAACCCGAAAGGGAGCAGCCACCTTTTTCTTAAAAAAAAAACCCTCAAGTTTTGTAAAATTTCCAAAATACCTTTGTTTTATGAAAAAAAAATTCCAATCGACCCTGTTTCAAAAAAAAAACCATCAACGTTTGAAAAATTACCCTTATTTTGCGAAATGACCAAAATGACCTGGATTTCCAAAATTATCGAAATACCCCCAGATTTCTAAAATTACCAAAGTACCCCCGAATTTTCAAAATTACCGAAATACCTCTAAATTTTAAAATTATCAAGTACCCCGAATTTATAAATTACTGAAATACCCCAGATTTGCAAAATTATCGAAATACCCCCAGATTTACGAAATTACCGAAATAACCCTGAGTTGGAAAATTACCAAAATATCCTTATTTCGCTAAATCACCCAAAACCTTATTTTGGAAAATTACGAAAATACCCCTGTAGGATAAAATTACGAAAATACCCCTGGATAGCGAAATGACAAAAATACCCTTAGGTAATGAATGTTACTTGTATGAACGTTGTGTGTGCATAATTCCTAGAATAGGAAGACTGAAAACTGTAGATAGGTTTGAATTCGAAAGAACTACTTTTAAAACTATTATTCATAAGACTGTTCGTGGTTAATCAGTGGAAGAAAACTAATAATTCATAAAATTCTTAATCGATAAATGCGAATCGGTAGTATTAGTACAAGGGGCGAAGACACTCTGTAAGTGAATAATGGTGCGTATCCTACCATAGTATACTAAGTGTTTATTTGGCTTTAGAATTAGAGTCTTGCAAGAAAAGCATAGTGGTGAGACTTAGGTAGTATGATTTCTAGTTAATTTGAAAATTTCGAGGACTAAATTTCTTTAAGAAGGTAGAATCAGTAACATCCAAAAAGTGGGCCTACGCATTTATATGGTAGTCTAATATGTTAAATTGAGATTGTAAAGGTTAATGACTTTTTGATTAAATATTTGGATTAGGGTTAAATTAGTGCTTTGGATAATTTAAAGTGAAATAGTGGGCTTTAAAAATTTGGGTTAGGTGGCTAATAAATGGTGTTAGCTTATAATTTAAAAAGATAGATAATTAGGTGATAAGTCGGGCTTGTGGCCCAAAGGATTAAAGTGCATTAAGTGAGCATAAGGTGGCGCCTTAAGGGAGGAGGAATTTGGGCCCTTGTGTGGCCGTTTGGGCCTTAAAAGATGGGTCAAATTTGGCACTTAAATGGGAAGGGGGTGGAAGACAATTAGGCTACCTTTTAGGAGTTATTTCTTTTATTTTAAGTGTTAAAAAGCTGATAATTAATAAGGAGGAGTTGGATTTAAGGTGGGCTCTCCTAAAGGTAAGATAAGGATTGAGTTATCGATGAGATGAAGGCTATCGAGAGGGAGAGTTGGTCGAAATTCTAACTCTGTGTGTGTGGGTATGCCAAAATTTCTCTATAAATAGGGAGTAGTATTCTTCAATTTCGGTATTCTAAAACCCTATTCTTCTCTCATTCTCTGCCAAAATTTCCAAGCCTTCTCTACAATTTCTCTTTTTTCTTTTTCTAAGAGCCGAATTCCTTTGTTCATACCCTCGTCTCCCATAGCCGAATCTACAAGGAAGGTTTTTGTTTCCCGAAGGTGCACCATAAGCCACATACTCCTTAGTAATTTGGTAAGTTTCGGTTTTATTCTATGCGATTTCACTCTTTCTTTTCATTCAAATCTAACCCGAAACACTTATTTAAGGCATGTCGATTTTCCCTCTCTACTTTTAGTAGTCGAATCTGTCACATTAAAAGTCTTCTGTGCCGATTTGGTGGAAAAGTCGAAGGTAGGAAGGTGACGTTTTCTTAAGGATCTTCGGGATTCGTCAAATAAGGCTCTACGTTAGGGATAATAGATTTTTGCGGTAACCAGGTGTGTAATACCTCCCCACCATCTAGATCTGCCTATTATTGTATGTTCATGTGTTTTTTTTATGTTTTGATAAATGCCAAATCTTGGTTTATTGATGCAAGCCCAAGAGGGTAAAAGCGGATCCCAGTGTTAGTAAATAATCTGTTTAAATGTTATAAATAAAATGCTTGTATGTGATTGCATGGGTTGGGTTGATGAAAGGAGGAAGTTATACGTTATATGTGTAGCGGCTAATGCCGTAAACTATTATACGGGCTTCGGCCATTAAATGTTATACGGGCTTTGGTCATTATATGTTATAAGGGCTTCAGCCATCATATGAGGATGAGCAGCATGACTGCCATCATGGTGTGTAGCAATGTGGGTCAATTGTAGAAATCCCCAATGGTGTGAACGGTTGGTACGGGGGCATGTAGCGGATGGAAACCTAGGCAAACGGGTTGGGCCTTGCATATTTATTGCTATTAATTTTTATTATGATTATTACACTGTTTATTTTGTTTAATGGGCTTAAGGCCCAAACTCTAGTGGTGCATAAGGGTTGCACACTGAGTCTCGCGACTCACCCTTTAATTAACATTTTAGATAATACCTAGTGACTCGGACCGGGCTGGAGAGGAACGCAAGGTGGCCATGCAGAAGAATATGTAGATTTGGCAAAAAGATACTCAAGTTTTATTTTATATTTTTAATTAATGGACTTCAAACCTCGTTGTAATAAGGCCATGGGCTATTATGTTTTATTATGGGCTTTTATTACTTTAAGTCGTTTAAGCTTTTTATTTTAATTAAAAAGGCATGCATTTAAGTTTGGATTTTACTTTACTTAAGCATATTCTATATAAAACATATTTGGGCTTTTCCAAAAATGCGACATGTTTTGATAAAATTTTTCTTGGTGACATACCAGATCCGGTTGTAGTGTTTGGGCAGGGTCTGGGGTGTTACAATGCTTTCATTTCTCGCCTGGGTTTCGGTATAGTAGGGTACTCCTCCAATCAGGTAAAGCTCTTCTTTCTTCTTCAACGTTTTTGTCGCTAGAATATGGGCTAAGGTATGTACTGATCTAGAAGTGAAATCGAACCTTATCTTCTTGATTTCTGCTATTATCTTGTGAATATCATTGATATATGCCCCGATCTGAGATTTATCCGGCAAAGAATTTTTGTATTTTTTTAATTACTGTAAGTGAATCGCCTTCGACAATGATTTCTTCTTTCTGCATGTCAATCCCTACCTGAACTGCTTCCCGACAAGCAATAGCTTCGGCAGTGAAAGCAGAAGCCACCTTCTCATGTATTGTGGATTTGGAGACGAGAACTTTCCTTTCGCTATCCCTGGCCATGATTCCTGATGCCGATTGATGCTTCTCCATATCATATGCTCCATCAAAATTGATTTTCACAGCCTGTTGAAGTGGGTATTGCCATCTGCTTACAACCTTGGGTAGTTTTGTTAATTTGTTCTTCACACCGTCTAGTTCTTTTATGTAGTTCCTCACAAAGTACGTAATCTCCTTACCCGTTTTGCTTACTTTTTCATGTATCCGAGCGTTCCTATCCCCCCAAATGGCCCATAAAGCTCCACAAAAGGTTCTACATAGATCTAAAGGGAGAAGATCAAGAGTCTTAGTGAGCCACTGTTCAAAGTCTAAATTATTACCTTGTAGCAGATTAACATCTGGTAAATGTGACCACATTTCTACTGATATTGGGCATTCTCTATACAGGTGGTTCATTGTTTCTGTTCCCAAACCACATCGAGGGCATGAGGCATCTGCAATTAACTTTTTGTATAATAGTTTGCTCTTGTGGATAGATAGTTCTAGGAGACTTTCCAAATAGTGATTTTGATCTTTGTAGGTAGATCAATGTTCCATAACTTTATGTAAAATTCATTGTAGATGTTTTTACCGCGTAAGCTCTAGGATCAAGACTCTGTAATATTTTATAGGTTCTATTAACCGAAACCCCCCCGACAGTTTGCCCTCCAGGCCAGTCATTAGGAATCTTTGCTAAAGGAATGCAAATAATCTTTTCTGCCTCATCAGCTCCAAAGGTATACTCAATCGCTTCCCTATTCCATTCTCTTACTTGGCTATTAATAAGTTCAGCAACTTTACTTTCATTTGGAACTTCATAAGTAGATAATAATCTGGAATTAACAAGATCTAGAACCCACGTATCATTGCCAATAGAAATGCTCATACCTGTTTCAACTTTCCAAATCAGCCTTTTCTCCAAAATGCCTTTTGCAGCCCAAATACTACGCCATACATAAGAGTTCTTATTTCTCAACTGCGAATTAAGAAAATTACTATTTTGGAAATATTTTGCTTTGAACACTTGTGAAACTAATGAATTTGGGTTTTTTAAAAAACGCCATCCCTGCTTTGCCAGAATAGCTACATTAAATAGGGCCATATTTCGAAACCCCAAGCAACCTTCACTTTTCGTACGACATAAATGACTCCATTGGCACTAGTGAATACCTTTTCTTCCCTTTCCTTTTTGCCACCAAAACTTAGCGAAAATGCTCTCCATCATTCTGCATAAAGAATTCGGCAGAAGAAAACACGACATTGCAAAAATTGGAATTGTAACAGCCTGATTTAGACCCTAGTAGGAACAGTGGTTTTGAGACCATAAATTCGAGGTCATAAAAATATTTTAATGATATTTTCTATGTGAATGATATGCAACATAGTCTGTGTGAAAATTCTGTGTGATAATTTAATTATTCATGTGTCGAATTAAGAGAAAGGATTAAATTGTATAGAGGGTAAAATGCTGTGTGCTGATTTGTGAGTACTTAGATGTTGTTGGCTTACTAAGGAAGATGCCTAATGTTTTTATTATACCCATTTGTAGATAGTGGATGAATGAAAGGCAAATATGCCCTTATTATATGTTTGTTTTAATTAAAAATTTAATGGATATTTTAGTAATTGAATAATATGTTTATATTATAATAAACAAAAGAAAAGATGAACATTATCATCTTATTTTGGGTGCCGAATATTGGAAGAAAGAAAAGAGAAATTTTGTTATGGCATTCGGCTATTGTCTTCTTTGATTAAGGTGAGTTTTGACTTCGGTTTTTGATAATTTCTACATTTTTGTGATCGTTGCTTTGTGCTTTACAAAACCCATGCTCAAATTCCATGTATTGATGATGTTGTTGTGATGAGCCATTGATGAATGTTTGAGCTATGTGCTAGTTGATTTTGAATTATGAAAACTTAGTGTTGGATTAACATAGTTTGTATTGGGATTTTTGATGAAATTGAGTGTTTTGGGCTAAATTGTGAAAAGTGTAAATTAGAGGACTAAAATTGAAATAATGAAATGTGTGGGCTTGTATTGGCATGAGAAGAATTCAGCTAAGCTTATGTGAATAGAAATTTGATATATTTTGTGATTTGATGAATTAGGGACCAAAGTGTCAAACTGTGAAAATGTGAGGACTATTTTGTAAAATACCCTAAATAAGTGTGTGTGGACTAAATTGAATGAATTTTTGATTGGATGGATTGAATTTTAATGTGTATAGACCAAGAAAGGAGAGGTTTGGATCGAGGTCGAGGTAAAGACAAAGTGCTCGGTAAATTGATCGTTTCGATATATATCAACGTCCGAGGTAAGTTCGGATATAATATGTGTACTTAGCTATGTTTAAATGTTGTGAAACGAATGGTTATGATATTGATAAACCATAAAAGTAACACATTTTAACCTCATATTTAGTATGCTTTTAGATGATTTAGCCCTCAATTTATGTAAAAAGATGTTCTTAATCCTTTCTTTTCATGTCTTATACTCAGGAGAACACCTAAAGATAAAAAGAACATAAAACGGGCTTAATACAGACCAAATTGGGCCAACTTAAGAAGTCGGCACGACCTGGACTTCATGCCACACGGTCGCGTGCCCCAATATTTAGATTACACACGGTGACACCCTGATTTACGATCGTGCCTCGTCGACAAAAAGCCCAACACTACCGACCGATGTACACGCCAGTGTCCCAATTGGCGAACCAAGCACGGCCTCTACCCATATATTACACGGGCGTGTTATAGTCGTGCCTACATCAACAGAATGGAGACACGGGCTGGACCACGACTTACACGGGCGTGCCTTAGCCGTGCCCCTACCGCGGGAAAGAGCAATTTCACTTGGAATAGGATGCTTGGAGCCCAAGAAACGTAATCTTAAGTCTACTCAAACACCTAGGACGAATTATACCTGAATTACGAGTATTTAAGAGCCAAGGAAAGCATCCCAAAGGTCTATATAAACAATCCAAGGCAGCAATTCAAGAGCGTCAGGTTTTAGCAGAATTTTCTGCCAAAGCTTTACTCGTTTAGGAATTGTCTCGAAGATAGCCAATTGATCCATCTCAAAGAGTCGAAATTCTACTCAAGACGGAAGATCTCCTCTTCAATTCCTTCAGGGGGTTTTAAGGATTTCCTATGTTTTGTTTTATCTTTTCTCTTGAGATGTTTTCTTGTTTAATTATGAACTAAACCCCTCAGATACTTGAAGGGGATGAAACCTATGATGGATTTTGTTATTTAATTCTTTCGGTTTATATGATAAATATTTAGTTTGTTCTTAATTATGTTGCTTAACTTTATCTGATGTGCTTAGGTGGAGGAGGAATAGACCCTGCCTAAGAGTAGATCTAGCATAATTAAGCGGAGTTGATCGGTGCCTAGAGATAGGGTTACGAGATTTTGCCGTAATAGGGTGAAACCTAATATGGGAGTCCATTGATCGATTTATCGCTTCCTTAGGGGGTTATTATAAGAGAACGAGAGTTCCACTAATTAACCTAAGGTTAGACGTTATTCACTTCGAGAGAAGGTTTAATATAGGTTAGAGAGTCTCACGGATCAAGCTAAGTGAGGAAATCATATGAATTGAAAAGGTAGATAATAAGTGAAGTCATAGGTGGATTCTTCCCGAAGGTATCATCTTTATCAATTGAGTTTTCTTCAAAGTCTTTTCCCAAAGTTTCGTTTCTTTTGTCTTTGCATTTAGTTTAAATATTTCATTTGTTTTAGTTTAATAAACCAATCACTCCATATTTTAGGCTAAATAATAGAAAGAAAGTGAGTAGTAGTACTTTTAGGTTCCTTGGGTTCGATAAGATATTCTTGCCTGAGCTATACTACTGTTCGATAGGTGCGCTTGCCTTTATCGTTGTCACGGTCGACCTGAGTTCGATTACTCTTTTATAAATATTAAAACTAGACTATTTTGTAGCGATCAGATATTATTGATTTATAAATGTTATGTGAGAAATGAATCTATGTGGCTCTAAGTGTGCGCATTTGGGAGGGTAACCGAGAAGATTAGCACTTTGTGTACGAAATAATAGAAGTTTAGGCTTTGTGATTGGCACTATATGTGCGATATCGAATCGAATTTAGTTTTGTATTAAGGCACTGAGTGTGCGATTATAAGAAATGAATAGCACTGTGTGTGCAATGATACTAAAGCTTCGGCTTATTGAATTGACACTGTGTGTGCGACATCGAGGCAAGTCGAATAAAAGAATAGACGCTAAGTGTGTGATTATAATTAACGACTAGCACTGTGTGTGCGAAACCTTAGAAGCTACGGCTTTAATGAATAACACTGTGTGTGTGAAACGATAGAAGTTTTGGCTCATCAAAATGGCACTGTGTGTGCGTTACCGATATAAGTTTTGCTTAACATATCGGCACTAAGTGTGCGGTTACAAATAGGCTTTAGTTGTGAAATTGGCACTAAGTGTGCAAATTCATTTGAGTAATAGCAAAGGTTGAAATAGAGGTAAAATCGAGGAATTGAGTTGTATGAATAGTGAGTAACTACGTGTTGATCAAGGTATGTTTGAATCTATGTGGTTGATTATTGATTTAAGAGTTGAAGGAATAGTTATTTAAGCATGTAGTTGAGAGTGATATTATGCTTAGTTGTGTTATTATCTATGTGATGGTTGGATAGTATGATTAGTGATTAACTAAGTGTTGGCAAGGTAAGTATGATACCTATGTGATTGGTGAAAGTTGAAGTGAAAGAATGGACTGCTATGTGAGTATTGAATAAAGTTGAACTTATGTACCATTGATAAAATATATATGTGTTGGTTAAATGTGTATATTGACTTGGTTCATTGAGTTAATTATTTTATAATTCAAACTTACTAAGCTTTGGAAAACTTACTGTGTGATTTGTTTCTCTGCTTTGCAGGGTCAGTAAAGCTAGCTCGGATCTGGGATCGTCAGCTTCTCAATCACATTATTGGCATTCTATTTTGGTACTTTTGGAAAGATGTATATAGCTAGTATATGGCATGTATAGGCTAGTTAATTGAATCAAGTTTGAGATTTGTAAGTAGCCATGAGATGTGGCTAAATATGTGATAGGTTTGGCATGAATGAATGTGGTATATATATGATGCATCTTTTGGCATGATTTGTAGATTGATAAATTTGCTATTGAGTGGTAACTTTGTGTTGATAAATGCTAGTAGGTTAGTGAGATTTGGGAATGAATTATGCTTGTGATAGAATAAGTATTGGTATTGAATTGGGTATGATTAGAGTTGGTATTGATTGCATATTTTAAACTGCTAAATTGGTATGCTTTTAGATGGCAATATGTGCATGAGATGTTTGGTTGATTGGCTTGTAGGTCTGACCCTAAGTGGGTGGCATGTTGGCCTTGCAAAAATAGCCTATAATGTCGCACGATTGGGGCACACGGGCGTGTCTCAGACCGTGGGTAAATTGGCAAAATATGGCTTAAACTGCACATAGCCATGGCACGGGCGTGACTACAGGTCGTGCGAGAAATGGCAGTATATGACCTTATAGGACACGGCCTTAGCACACGAGAGTGCTTGTTAGCCGTGTTGATTTTGGCAGTATGTAACCATGGGGAGGTCACACGGGTGTGTCATGTAGCCGTGGGAGAGGCACGACCTACCCCACAGGCGTGTCTCCCCTGTATTCTAGAAAAGTTTCAATTTTTCATACAATTTTATATGTGTTTCAGTTTAGTCCCAACTCGGTTTATAAGCATGCTTAGGGTCTTGATGACTCGTTTAAGGGACACTATGATTGTATATGAATGTGTTTGATGATGTTTGACTTTGTGTCGACATTTAGAGGTTAAATGTTCTGATTGATCAGTAATACCCTTTAACCCTATTTCGGCGATGGTTTCGGGTTAGGGGTGTTACAGGTATAGCCTTTAGGACCGATTTGATGAAGACTTCCTTGCCCCCTTATGATAAAAACCTATTACTCCACCCTTCAATGCGCATGGAAATTCTATCAATGAGGTTTTGAAATGATTCTTTTTTCCTTCTACTAATCATATTAGGAAGTCCTAGATATTTTTTTGGATTTGTTGCAATTCTGACTCCTAACATGGTTGACACCGCTTATTTGTTCTCTTCAGTTATATTCGGACTATAAAAGACTGTAGACTTAGCAAAATTCACACATTGACCCGAACAAGTCTCATAAGCCTGTAAAATGTCCTTCAGAATTTTTGCTCCTCTGCTGGTTGCCTCTCCAAATAGAGTCATCTGCAAATAACAAATGTGAGATCTCTGGCCCACGCCTGCTTGCTTTAGCACCTCTTATAAGTCCTTCTCTCTTAGCTGTTCTCATTAGAGATGAAAGTCCCTTACTACAAATCAGGAAAAGAAAGAGGGCTTAATGGGTCACCCTGCCTAAGTCCTCTAATGGGGTGAAACAAACTTCCCCTCCTTCCATTGACGTTAACTGCATAAGCGACTGTATTAACACATCTTCTTAAAAGTTCCACCCATTCAAAAGCAAAACCCATCTTTGCCATTACCTCTTCAATAAACCCCCATTCCACCCTGTCATAGGCTTTGCTCATATCAAGCTTGACTGCCATAACACATTTCTTCCCAGTGCACTTTTGATGAATCATATGAAGAATTTCTTATGCTAGAAGCACATTATCTGTAATAAGTCACCCTGGGACAAAAGCACTTTGAACTCTATCAATGCATTTATCAATGACATTCTGTAGTCGATTAGCTATAGCTTTACCTAAAACTTTATAAATAATTGTACACAAACTAATGGGCCTGAAATTAACCAGTTTCGTAGGTTTTTGAACTTTTGGAATGAGCACAATATCTGTCTTATTGAAATCTTCAACGTCCTTTTTATCATTCAGAATTCTAAATAGTAGTCAATAACATCTCGTCCTACAATGTGCCAATACCTTTGGAAGAACAATGTTGGAAAACCATCAGCTCCAGGTGCTTTTGTAGGCCCATCCCTTTCAAAGCTGCTTGAATTTCTTCTTCCCGAAAAAGAGATAATAAAATTTCATTTCCTCTTGCGTTATCGTTTTTTCAATACCTTCTAATACCTTGCAAGGATTCGCCACTCCCTTCGACTTGAATAAATCCTGGAAAAATAATGAGGTCGCATCCATAATTGCTGATCCCTCCTTAATCTCCTTCCCCTCCTCCGTTACCAGCTTTGAGATTGTGTTTGCTCGCCTCCAGACTAAGGCACACTTATGAAAATATGCCGAGTTTTTATCCCCTAGCTTTAACCAATTTGCTCTTGCTCATTGTTCCCAATACATTTCATCTTTGTCAATTTCTATATTCAAATGTATTTTAGTGTCAATGATTTTCGCCATAGAGATATCGTTCCTTTCTCCTTCCAGTAGTAATTCCAGCTCCTTTGTTAATTATTTTTTCAAACCCTCATTTTCTCTTTTATTTCCTCGTGCCCATTCTTACAAGCTAATCTGCAATTTTCCTAATTTCTCCAATAACGTTCCTTCATTTGACTCCCAAGATTCTTGAATGACTTCTTCTAAAGATTCTTCCATGGTCCACCATGCTTTAAAGTGGAATCTTCTACTCCCTGTGAATGCCTCAGACTTTTTTGTATTTAAAAGAAGGGGACAATGGTCTAATGTAGAGTAAGGGAGATGCTGAATAATACTCAATGGACATAGCTTCAACCATTTTTCATTTGCACCCCCCTGTCTAGTCTTTCTTTTACATTCATTTTGGTAGGTTTCCCCTTTCCCATGTAAACCAAACCCCCGAATACTCAATATCAACCAGCTGGCAATCCTCTAACGTCTCCCTAAAGGCCTCCATTCTCTTATTATCCCTTTGTACTCCTCCACTTTTCTCAAAGGAATGTAGAATTTCGTTGAAATCCCCTTCAACAAGCCAAGGGTAGTCAGCCTCTTGATCGAGTCTTCTGAGGAGATTCCATACTGTGTTTTTATCTTTTAAGAAGGGAGAGCCATATAAACTAGTATACCTCCATTCCTCTTCAACGTTATCCTCCTTAATAAGAACATCAATGTGCCATTTAGAGAAGCTTCTCAAATTGACACTAATTTCTTCCTTCCATGCCAAACAAAGACCTCCCCTAGATCCCTCAGCTTTAACTTTAATTCCATTCAGAAAACCACATTTTCTCCTGACCTTCTCCATCCTATTCTTATCTAATTTCGTCTCCATTAAGAAGACCAAATGGGGATTATGCTACTTAACCAAGTAGCACAGCCTCTGGACTGCCCGTAGACTCCCCAACCCACGAACGTTTCAACATAAGCTTTTCATTGTGTTCGGTCAGCTTGCTTGATGGCAACCGTCAATTTAAAAGTATCTGAATCCACATAATCAACTTGGGTCTCGATTGTTTCATTCATAACCATGTCTTTACCGCCTTCAAGATCATCTAATTTTTGTCTTTTAGCTCATTCCATTCTTAAAATCTCCTCATAGTTTCTGTCATCCACATTTTCAAGAAATTTCCTCTTCCCCGCAACCTTTTCACGCATTCGGGTTTCTATCATACTCATTGGATCCACTCTTCTCCAGCTCATCTTTTTGTGTGCTTTTTAGCTTTCTCCAATGACTTGTTTACCACATCCGACTCCACCATATCAGAAACATCTCCCTTGTGCTTTAAACCTTCCTCCCAATTAGCCAGTTGTCTTCCACTTAATATGCTTTCTTTCTTTGCCATAAGTTCGGCCTTAAACCTGTGTATAAGCATTGGGCTCCAGTTTTTTTGTGAATGCTGTGAATTTCATACTTTCTTTTCCTATTGCTTTTGATTCTGCTTTTAATGCAATAAAAAAAAGGGGTCATCCTTAATTCTGTTTTTCTCTTCTAGACTCAACAGCACGCAATCATGGAGGCCATGACCTAATCACCCACAACCAAAGCAATACACTGGTAATTTCTCATATTTGAAAGGGATCCATGCTTTAACATTGTTACTTCTAGAAGCAAAAATGCCTCTCCTTAAAGGTTTCTGGACATCTGACATAACTCTAAGTCTGCAAAAATCATCATTAATCTTCGATCTATTAAACACCACAAAAAGTACTTCCGATTGCATGTAAAAGATCTTTTTTGTCGAAATCTGATAAGCAAGGGCCAATCTTGATCCAATATGGCAATGTTGTAAGACATATTAGATCTCTATCAATTGGACTAAATAGTCAGTCAAATAAGATAAGATACTTACGAAATAACTAGGGGCGTCCTTCTAGGATCAATTCCAAATCTTCTTCTAGATCGAAAATTATTGAGAATAAGTTTTGCCCTTCCAGTCGGATCTCAAACTTCTTGTTTGTTTTCCAGATGCTCCTCATTTGCTCCTTAAAATTTTCGGTATTGAATTATTTTTTGGTCCACACCGAACAGATCAAAGTGGGTTTCTCTGTCGGTACTACCAACGATCTTTTAATTGAAAGTTGAATAAGTTCTTCCGCTAGTAAGGAGATCTCCTCGCCGGGATCCCTCTCTCCACCACCACTCTCCTCCACCCCAAGCCGCAACAGATACTGCTCTCTCTAGGACTCTGTGGACAGTACTCTTGGTTTCAGAGGGTTTTTTTTAATGCATTTTGACAGTTCAATACCCAATTGAGTACATGAGTCATTTTGTTTTTTAGTTACTCAATTATGATTTGTTTTTTTAAAATTGGTCATCAAACTATGATTTTTTTAAAAAAAAAATCGATCATCCAACTATTTGAGATTATTTTTTTGTCCATTTTCGTTAATTGCACCAATAGAAGGGTGCCATGATACTTAAAAAATCGAGATAATAACAAATTTGTCCTCAACATTGACATATTATATCAATTTAGTCATAATTTTAAAAATTAACCCTAAAATTTACAAATGGTCTCAATCTTATATTTAAAAAATCAAAGAAATATATAAAAATACATAAATATTTTCAAAATAATAATATACTTAATATATATATATATAATATTGTTGACAATAAATAATAATATATAAAATCTTAAAATACAAAAACATCTTCATAAAATATAACAATAAATTTAAATCTTATATTAATATTAATATTAAATTAAAATAAGAAAACCCCCCTTTCCCTCCTCTGCTGTTGATGTTTTTGAAATTTCATAAGCATGGTGACTGTTGGTATTTAAGAATTATCTTGAAACACTATCTCCATGGAATCATCTGGAGATCTATTGCAAGTTAAGGAATCCAATTTTCTTTTTAATAACCATTGTTGCTTTGCTTACTCATTGAGGACAATAAAAGAAAGAAAGCATAAACCATTTTTGGTTTTCTGCTACAGCAGTAGCAATAGCACAGAGGGAGAAGAAGATGGACGGGGTGGGGGAGAAGGGACGGTGGGGAGTTTTTTTATTTATTTAATATTAATATTTAATATTAATATTAATATCAATATAAAATTTAAATTTATTATTATATTTGTTGAAAATATTTTTGTATTTTATATATTTCTTAGCATTTTTTTAAATTAGGATCAAATCGAGGCAATTTGTAAATTTCGGTTAATTTTTTAAATTTATGACTAAATTAAATAATATGTAAAAGTTTGGGGCTAAATTTGTTATTATACCAATATTTCAACTGGACCAAAAATAATAATCTTGTTTAGTTGGTGACCAAATTTTAAAAATTCATAGTTGGGTGACCAAAAAAGAAACAAATCCATTGTTGGGTGACCAATATAAAAAAATCATAGTTGAGTGACTAAAAAAGAAAATGACACATAGTTAGGTGACCTTATGGGTGATCATGGGCCGGATTGGGCCTCAATAGAATTTTAGGCCTGGAATTGAGCCGATCCAAAAAAATTGGTCTAAAATTTTGCCTAAGATCGGCTCGGATGAGAATGCTAAAATATGATTATTTTTATATCAAAATAAAATTAAAAAATATAATAAATCAAATACACTAAAAACATTAAAATAATTTTTTCCCAACAAATTGAAAATAAATTAAAAAAATTATATATACTTAAATAATACTAAGATAGGTGTAACTTAGCAAGCAAATACCTCTAAAATAGTAGCAAAATTAACAAGGTAAACTACAAAAATGGTCATTTTTGTTTGCCTCAAATTACATTTTAGTCACTTACATTTGAAATGTTACATTTTAGTCACTTATGTTATCGTTTTGTTATGAAGTTGTCACTTTACCGTTAAATTCCGTTACCTCCCTAACGGCAGTCCTATGTGGCAGACCAAATAGGTTTTAAATGGCAACTTGGATGTCCAGTTGCTAAGATAAAAATAGGTTTTCAATTAAATAAATTTAATTTAGACTGCCACGTAGGCCATCCAAGTTGGCATTTAAAACCCATTTGGATTGCCATGTAGGATAAATTTAATTTTGTCATTTGTATCCCCTTTGATGAAAACGGAGGGATCAATTGATGTATTTTAAAGATTTTATCCGTCGGGATCGACGGGGCTCGACCCATGACTTCCGCCTTGACAGTATGTGCTCGACCAATTGAACTACAATCTCGTGGAAATAAAGAAAAGTGTACAACATAGATAGTCTTATGATTTCATTCAAGCCATTTTCTATTTAGATTTTAGATTCGAAGTCGGTTGTAACACACAAAGGCGCGAGTGATATATTGATATCCATATGGGTATGCACTTTGAGTGAGAGCGACGCGGATTACTAGTTACAAGGAATCCTTTCGTTACTGCCAAATAAATCTATCAATAATCAATTTGAAAATGAAAACAAAAAATAGTCTTCTTTTTTGTTTACTTTACTCTTTTTCTTTTCATTAAACTTTCTATTTAATGATCCTGATATGAATCTAAAGCGGTATCAAGGTCATAATTTATGGGAACAATTAAATAAATAGAACAAAATAAAAAACAAATAGTGGTAGGGATGGATATATCACAAAATTGGACTTTTTTATTCTTCCCTAATTTTTTTGTTTGGCTTTTCAGGAAAACAAAATAAAAAAAATGGGCATTTTAGGTTATGGCGGATCAGCGAATTATTGGGCCGAGCTGGATTTGAACCAGCGGAGACATCTTACCAACGAATTTACATCAGTCCCCATTAACCACTCGAGCATCGACCGGGAAGAATCAATTCTAGGTTTATTGATAATCTATTATCAACTTCCTTCGTAGTACCCTACCCCTGGGGAAGTCGTTGCCTCCTTGAAAGAGAGGTGTCCCGAACCACTAGACGATGAGGCATACTTGCTCGATCATGACCATACTATGCTCATAGTATGAGCGCTTTTTGAAATTGTCAATATAATGGAATGACTAGAGCCGAAAGCTTTTTCCATCTTTTATGATTTTCCATTTTGATTCACGATTTATACTCAATAAATCATTCATTTTAATCGCCACTCTATTCGATATAGAAATACATTAGATAAATTCAATCTATTGTATAAATATTTATTAGAAATAAATAGATATTATAAAAAGAAACTAGATTATATTAATAATACAAAGTATAAGATCAGTGATTGGTTTAACATAAATGTAAAAAAGGGAGTTAACCTTCATTTTTTCCAATTTCATTAATTGATTCACTCATTATTACGACGAGACAGGCATGTTTCTATCTCACACTAAGCTGGTAAATTAACAAAAAGTAAATCGGGAATTTTTGGAAGAGGCAACAAGAAGTTATCGAAAATTATGTGTGTGTGTTTTTTTTCTAAAAATTGGGTTCGGTGGACAAAGCAAATCCCTTCATCACATGTTTCGATAAAATAGATTGGATCTATGTCGAATTGCTAAGGTACATGTATTAATCAAATAAATGAATTTCATTCGTTACGATAAGCCAATTATGATTGGCCTTGAACGATTCATTGCATTGATATTTATCAAACCCAATATCAATAAAACCATTTTACCTCTACACGTTAAGTAAATTAGAATTATCATTCACGAGAGCTACTAGCCACTATGAGTCTCTGCATATACTTATATATATAAATAGATCTTATTCGCTCATTGATTCATTCAAGAATTGAATCGAACCGCCCTTTTAACTCAAGTGGTAGAGTAATGCCATGGTAAGGCTTAAGTCATCGGTTCAAATCCGATAAGGGCCTTTTGAATTTTTTTTCATAAAACTCCTATGAAATGGTAGTTTTCATATTGAAACATAGGGATGTTGTTTTATTGGTAATAAAACCCAACTGTATATGTATAATAATTGAATTAGAAATTGTATAATTTAACTCTACTAAGTTATTATTCTAATGAGTTAGAGTAAAGTAATTCTAAAAGAAGGTTGAAATTATAATGAATAATGATAAGCCGTCTCTTGAAGCGACAAATATATTTATATTTTGTTTTGATTTTGAATTAGATTATTCCAATCAAATCCATTGTAAAGAATTGTAAAGATTAGAAATCAACAAAAGAAAAGTAAGTGGATCTAACCCATTGAATCGTGACTATATCCACTATTCGATATTAAAATTCGATAGAGATGAAATTGGAACAATGATTTCTTTTTATTTCATATTTATTTGGACTCCCCAAGAATTTGTCGATATTTCGATTCAATCTTCTTGTTCCTAGGAATAAGTTAATATTCTATTCCTTTCTAGATAAAGAGAAACATTTATTTCAAGTTACAACCTAAGAGCCTTTTTCAACATCTTATCTTTCTTTGATTCCAGAACACAACAAGATCCATTTCTATCTATATATTCTATCTATTCTATAATAGATAGAAACCTAAATCAAATCATGTCTTCACATATCAAATATTTTCATATCGATACATATGAAACTTTTGTTCTGCCAATGTGATGGAGAGTGAGTGCAAAAAAGAAACTTTCATTTTGAGTCTCCTATTATTTAATTTAATATTATTAAATATTGTATTAGATTGAAAAATAAGAACTTGAATCTTTTTTGATATACATAAAGTAAATAGGAAAAGATTCAAGTGGATTTCTGGACCCGTGAAATGAAAATATAGCCTCGGAGTTTTTTTTTTTATATTCATCTCAAGGAAATATGAGAAAGAAAACAATAAATAAAAGAAATAAAATGAAGGCAATATATATCGACTATAGTATTTTAATACACATAGAAATTATAAAATACATAAAAATATTGATTTTTATCAATTTCACGAACAAGATCCAAGAATAAGATTAGTTGATGGAGGGAAGGGTAGATCCTGGGATCACCCAAGAATGCGAGAGAAGGGATCTCTTCTTCCTTGAATTGAAGAGTTCGTTCAAAAATTCATCTATCGATTGATGAGCCATAAGACAATTCATGGTTCGACGACTAGTGAAAATAGAAAAGAATAAACGAATTGAGTTCATGGATTTACCTAAGTCAGTTATGGACCAATACAAGAAAATATTTTTTATATTCAAACTAATTAATTATAAGGGCGAGTACGAGAAATCAAATCATACATAAAAATCGGTGCATTGGTCTTTGCAAACTTTAATGCTTTTTGCCGGTTGGTTCCATTATCACAAAGCACCCCAAAATTGGCTTGGTTCCAAGATGTATAATCTATGTTGAATCACCATTTAGCGAGGCTACTTGGGCTTAGGTCCTTTTCTTGGGCGGGGCATCAAGTACATGTATCTTTACCGATAAATCAATTTCTAAATGCTTGGAGTAGACCCTAAAGAGATCCCACTTCCCCATGAATTTATCTTGAATCGTGATCTTTTGGCTCAACTTTATCCCGCTTTTGCTTGAGGAGCAACCCCATTTTTACCTTGAATTGGTCAAAATATGCGATTAGATTTTAGATTACTTTTTGTGGAGGATTAGATCCAGTAACTAGGGGGTCTATGGTTGACTGATATTGCACACCATCATTTAGCTATTGCAATTCTTTTTCCTAATAGCAGGTCACATGTATAAGACCAACTGAGGCATTGGGCATAGCCTAAAAGATATTTTAGAGGCTCATAAAGGTCTATTTACAGGCCAAGGGCATAAACGACTATATGAAATCCTAATAACATCATGGCATGCTCAATTATCTCTTAACTTAGCTATGTTAGGCTCTTTAACCATTCTCACCATATGTATTCCATGCCTCCTTATCCATATCTAGCTACTGACTATGGTACATAATTGTCATTGTTCACACATCATGTGGATTGGTGGATTTTTGATAGTGGGTGCCACTGCACATACAGCCATTTTTATGGTAAGAGACTATTATCCAACTACTCGATACAACGATCTATTAGATCATGTCCTTAGGCATCGTGATGCAATCATATCACATCTCAACTAGGTATGTATATTTCTAGGCTTTCACAGTTTTGGTTTGTATATTCATAATGATGCCATGAGTGCTTTAGGGCTTCCACAAGATATGTTTTCAAATACCGCTATACAATTACAACCTGTCTTTGATTAATGGATCAAAACACCCATACTTTAGCACTCGGTGCAACTGCTCCTGGTGCAATAGCGAGCACCAGTTTGACCTAGGGAGGCGGTGATTTAGTGGCAATAGGGGGCAAAGTTTCTATGTTACCTATTTCATTAGGAACCGCAGATTTTTTGGTCCATCACATTCATGCGTTTACGATTCATGTGATGGTATTGATACTCCTGAAAGGTGTTCTATTTGCTCGCAACTTGCGTTTGATATTGGATAAAGCAAATCTTGTGATGGGCCTAGAAGAGGAGGGACATGTCAAGTATCCGCTTGGGATCATGTCTTCTTAGGACTATTCTGGATGTACAATTCAATTTCGGTAGTAATATTCCATTTTAGTTGGAAAATGCAGTTAGATGTTTGGGGTATTATAAGTGATCAAGGGGTGGTAACTCATATCACAGGAGGAAATTTTGCATAGAATCCTATTACTATTAATGGGTGGCTACGCGATTTCTTATGGGCACAAGCATCCCAGGTAATTCAGTCTTATGGTTCTTCATTATCGGCATATGGCCTTCTTTTATTAGGTGCTCATTTTGTATGGGCTTTTAGTTTAATGTTTCTATTCAGCGGGCATAGTTATTGGCAAGAACTTATTGACTACAACGTAACATTTCAAACATAAGTGACTAATATGTAATCTGAGGCAAATAAAAGTGACTATTTTTATAGTTTACTCAATTAATAAAGGGTAAATTACACCAATAGTCACTCAACTTTAAGGTAGCCAACAAAATAGTCACCTAGGTTTCATTTCAGTCACCCAACTTTTGAAAAATAACAAAATAGTCACTAACGTTATAAAAAAGTGACAAAACAATCACTGACTAATAGTTTTAGTTAGTGTCTCAACAGAACCACTGATGTGGCAAGTTAACTAGCTGATGTGGCCAGTTAACTTGCCACGTTGGATGAAGAAATTGAAAAAACCTAAAAAAACTCCTTTAACGAGAGAAGAAGAAGAAGAAAAAGAAGAAGAAGAAGAAGAAGAAGAAAAGACTGTATGTCTTTACTCCATGTCTGAATCTGGGGGCTGCTCAGCCTATTGAAGAGCATTCTCAATTACAAGTATGTAAAGCAGGCAAAAAGTTTGATACAGAGTCGAGGCTTTGGTAATGGGAACACCCGATAAAAGATTAGCTAATATCTTAGAAACCCCCTTTTATTAGGTATCTTTCTTGCATTACAATTCAGTCGGCTGAGCTAATATCTAATTTCTTGGGCATATAGTACCAATGTTGCTACTTTTGGTGTATTAGAGGCTACTGTACAGTGAAACCTCCAAATGATCTATTGACTTTGTCGAAACCATTTTTATATGTTTTGAAAAAAATGGGGATCGACTTTAAGGAAACGGAAATGGAGTCGCCACCAATCCCTTTTTACTTAGGTGTGATTGGATAACCTCATAAAACGTTTTATTCTAAAACATCTAATTTTGGTCCACGAAAAACAAGAAAACGGGTTCGAGAATTGGTTACGTACGAGGAAGAATTAGCATCCTCGTAATGCCCAAAACTGGTACCAGATTGATTAATTATTGTCCTAATGTCGATGATTTGAAAAGATTTAAAAAAAAAAATGATTACTTTAAAGCTTGAATAATTTGAGTTAAAATTTGAGATTTCTTTGTTCCGAAGAAATATAAACATCACATCCAGCACGTTAGGACATGATGTTTTAAAACTTTCGTAAATCATCTTATGATTTACAAAACTTGTTAAAAGGATATTTAGTTATTTAACCAAACGGAAAATCGAAACCCATCACGTTAGGGCACTATTTCTCGAATTTCTAAATACAAAACATTGTCTTTTTTTAAAAACCTTTAGATAAAATATAGTAATTTTATAAAAAAATGTATTTTATTTTAAACAACGATTCATGAGACAATATCGCATTTATACATTATCAAACATAAATATCAAAAGCAATTATGACATACTAACCTTTCATATTTATATAAATAATAAAGTAATAATAATGTAGAATAATGACTAATAGAAATAACTACACAATGGCAATCATAAATAAATAAATGAGAGAGTATGGGCAAATAAAATATATACATAAAACAATAAATATCAAAATAAAAAGAAAATTACTAAATAAATATGAAATTTTTATGAAAAATTAAAATAAATAAATAAATAAATAAAATTACATACATATATAATATAAACAATGTAAACGATGTATAAATAAAAAAGTATATAATGATTTTAAATAAAGATATATAAAATTACATATATATATATATATATATATATATATATATAAATAATGTAAATAGAATATGTTATACAATATAAATAAATTTTAGTTAAAAATAATATACGATATAATATAATATTATATAATGTACAAAATTTTAAAATATAATATAATAACTAATATATATATATATATATATAAATACTAAAATAATATGTAAAATAAAATAATTAAACAAAATAAAATAATAAATAATAATAATTATATATGAATTTTATAATATTAATAAATTAATATATATAACTACTAAAGATAATATAGAAAAGAAATTAAAAAAGAAACAGGGGTTAAATTGAAACAAAAACATATTTCTAGGGCTAATTTAAAAAAATAAAAAAACTATATTGGACGAAATTAAAACCAACAAAATTGCGGAGGGACTAAAACAATAAATTTCCCTTTTTTATAAAACACGCGGATCTTCTTCGGGTTTTCGGGTCAACGCTGGATCTGGTTTTAAAACGACGTCGTTTTGGTGTTTATTGATAAAACAAAAACGACGCGCTTTTTTCATTACTATATAAGTAAAAATCGTTAAAAACTCATTTTGCCATTCATTTTAAAAAATCGAGACCCCTCCTTTTCGAATTCTCTCGCCTTCTACCGAGGTCAAGGTTCGTGACGCTGCAGCATCGCAGCGTCAAGACGCGCCACCGCTCACTGCTCACAGTAAAAATTTCATCTTTTCCTTTTTAAATACTATTTTATATGTGAAACATGCATGGATTAAAAAAAAAAAAAAAAAAAAACGAATAAACGAAAATAGAAATCACCTTTGCAAACTAATTTTGTATTTTTATTTCTTTGTATATTTTTTTGAATATTTTCCTCTCTGTTCTCTCTGTGTACTCTCTGTGTATGTATTGTGTGTATTTTTTGCCTATTCTCTCTCCGATTGTATCTGAGTCCCATTTTACAAATTTGTTTGGGGTTTTTATAACCCCAAAATAAAAAAGGAAAAGCATATCTTCCGCTTTGTTTCCTTGTTTGCTGTTGGGTTTCTTTCCTTTTTGCAGGTAGAGCGATCGAGAATTTGGCGACGATGGTGTGATTTGGGCGCGGATCGCGACTTGACGAAGGGCTGGTGTCGAGGCTGCAGCGCGAGGCTGGGGCAAAGCTTGTGGCTCTTAGGGTTTCTTAGAAACCCTAGGGTACTGAATCTACTAAAATTTTGGGCTCTTTTGGGCCCTACAAATTTTGGGTTAAGGTCTGTTAGGTCAGGGTGTAACAGGCCACGGGTTGTAGGTATTGGGTCAAAGGGTTGGGCTGTTTGGTTTTTGTAATTGTTTTTGTGAAATGGACTGTAAAAGACTTTGATTTTATTATTTATTTATTTTTTAACGGGCCCAGTCAAAATTGGGCTCCTACAGACTTGATGAGAAATCCTTCTCTAGCTATGGGGGAGAAACAGATTCAAAGACATTGGTGGGTCGTGCTTGTGAATGCAGAAGAATTAGATGAGTTCTCGAACAACTGCAGACATCTCCTTCAAGCCATTGGTACTGCAGATCGCTCCATAGTTTTCGTGAGTCCAAAGTTGCGCCCGTAATGCCCGTAGTAAGAGTTAATATTGGGAGGATTGGCGACTGACTGTCGTGTTTCTAAAATTGTTGTTCCCTCCATTGATAGTATTTATGTTGTCTTGTTTGTGTTCTTTCCTGTTTGTTTATAAGCATCTGTATCATTGTGTTGGTAAAACGGCTGTAAACCTATCTTTGTTCTTTTTTCTTCTTCTTCTTCTTTTCTGTTAAAGGATTTTTTTTTCAATTTCTTCATCCAACGTGGCAAGTTAACTGGCCACATCAGCTAGTTAACTTGCCACATCAGCTGTTTTGTTAAGACACTAACGGAAACTGTTAGTCAGTGACTGTTTTGTCACTTTTTTTATAACGTTAATGACTATTTTGTTATTTTTCAAAAGTTGAGTGACTAAAATGAAACCTAGATGACTATTTTGTTAATTACCTTAAAGTTGAGTGATTATTGGTGTAATTTACCCTTAATAATAAAATAAGAGTTTTACAATATCAAAATAATAACAATGAAATACTAATAATATAATAACGAAGCGACACCAAAACAATGATAAAACAACAATATAAAATAATAACTTTTTTTTAATTTATAAATTTGAATCGGGTTGAGCCAAAAAAAATTTATCTGAGATCTAGCTCATTTAAAAAACGAGTATTATTTTTTACTAAATTACTATATTTTTAACCAAAATCTGTCACTTTTCAAATGAAACTTCAAGTCGAGCTAGAGGTTCTAAACCATGAAGCGACGTAGGTGTCTGTGGTGTAGTGGACCCTATCTACTATAAGAAAACAGCCAAAAAGGCATTGAAATGCAGAAAAAAAAGTTTTATTTTTAAAATTTTCCCTCATCTCCGTTTTCTTTTTGTTTTTATTTTAAGTCTCTGGCGCCAAACATTCTTTTCCCCCATTTTGATCTGAAATTTCAAACCCTAGTTTCAGTAGAAAGGAAGAAAAGAAAAAGAAAACAGAGCTAAAAAAATAATGCCGAGAGAAATCATAACACTGCAGGTTGGACAATGTGGGAACCAAATCGGCATGGAGTTCTGGAAACAGCTCTGCCTCGAACACGGCATAAGCAAAGAAGGCATACTTGAAGATTTCGCTACACAGGTTCCCTTATTCTTTTTCAAAATTTCTCTTATTACTGTTCCTTTTTATTATCATTTTCTAGTTTAAATCTTCACTTTCCGGTTAATTGTGAAAGTTCATGTTGATTTATTAGTTTCTTCGCAGATTTAGTAAGGATGAAATGTCTGTGATGAATTTGCGAAAATCTACTTGTTAATTAAGCTGTAGGTTAAGTCTTGAAGTTTCATTAGGCATAGCTCACGGTGTAATTTAAATTTGTTGATATTTAGATAATTTTATGTGAGATGTAAAAGAATGCGTAGTGACAAGTGAGTCGAGTCAGTTATAGCGAGTTAAATGGATCGATTCTCAATGTCTTTGATTCGATTGGCATGGTTGGTGCAGGGAGGTGACAGGAAAGATGTCTTTTTCTACCAAGCTGACGATCAGCATTATATTCCACGTGCTTTACTTATAGATTTGGAACCTAGAGTGATTAATGGAATTCAAAATAGCGATTACCGGAATCTGTACAATCATGAAAACATCTTTGTTTCTGATCATGGTGGAGGTGCTGGAAACAACTGGGCCAGTGGATATCATCAGGTAGTTTCACTCGTGTTTTCTTTTGTGTTCAACTTTATTCTACTTTAGTAATTGAAGTTCATTGTTGCTTATACTCAAGTAATATTTGAACTTTCTTTTCCTATTGCGTTTATCTCATCATTTTTTTCTGTCTTGAACGACAATCAGAAACTTGTGGCGGCTTCTGCACATTATTTCAAGTTAACATGCTAGGAAAAATGTGGTGGATTTTTTTCCAACTAACAGTAATTATTATTTACAGTAGAATAGATAAATGGTTTCATGAAATGTTGAGGTTAGCAGGCTTTTTTTTTCCATTCCATCTTCATTTTTTGCTTGGTTTATAGATAATTGAGTATATTGTAAATTTCTGTGTAAAGATCTTACATGACATGTGTGTTTTGTGTTAGTTTTCTTTTCAATCATTAATCTTTTATCAAAATCTAGTTCCTTGTGTCATGATTTTGGTACAGGGGAAGGGTGTTGAAGAGGATATAATGGACATGATTGACAGAGAAGCTGATGGAAGTGATAGTCTTGAGGGTTTTGTTTTATGTCATTCAATTGCTGGAGGGACAGGCTCAGGTTTCCTCTTCTTCTCTTCATATTTTGTCTTTTTATCCATCTCTTTTGGCCTATCAAGGATTTTTAATTGATGATTTAAATCTTATTCTTTTCTCTTTTGTCGATATGTCGACATATGGTTGCTTGATTTGGCTGCTAAATTAGGACAATAGACAGTAGTATATTCGTCATAAGCTAGTGAAATTTTCTTGTAGACTTCAGCTTGGTTACAAACTTGACTACTCTCATTCTATAATGAAGGTATGGGTTCCTATCTGTTGGAGGCTCTGAATGATCGCTACAGTAAGAAGCTGGTCCAGACATATAGTGTATTTCCTAATCAGATGGAGACAAGTGATGTGGTAGTCCAACCCTACAACTCACTTTTGACTCTCAAGCGACTAACTGTAAATGCTGATTGTGTTGTTGTTCTTGACAATACTGCACTTAATAGAATTGCTGTGGAACGTTTACATCTAAGTAATCCTACATTTGCTCAAACAAATTCTTTGGTCTCCACTGTAATGTCTGCAAGCACAACTACATTGCGGTATCCAGGGTACATGAACAACGATTTGGTTGGTCTTCTTGCCTCTTTAATTCCAACACCAAGATGTCATTTTCTTATGACAGGTTACACACCACTTACAGTAGAGCGCCAGGTGAGTTCAATACTCATTTCATAAGCTTTAAGTTTTGTTTTTGTCATATTGATCATTTCAGAGTCTTGCATCACTACAGATTAATGTTTTTAGTCTTGTTTTGTATTCTCGTAAAAAAAGAAATTTTCTGTAATCTGATGCCAATATTTCTCTTCTTGGCAGGCCAATGTGATACGCAAAACTACTGTCCTTGATGTTATGAGAAGACTTCTCCAGGTAAGATATGTAAGTTGTCTTTTCTTTTCAGAACAGATTGCAATTTTCTGACCATAAGCTTTCTTGCAGTCAAAAAATATCATGGTTTCCTCTTATGCACGCACAAAAGAAGCTAGCCAAGCAAAGTATATTTCAATACTTAATATCATTCAGGGAGAAGTAGATCCTACTCAGGTATTGTAATTATGTTTTTATCGGAAATTCTATATCTTTTGCAGGAAATACATCTATCAAGTCTCATATTTATTCGTTACTCTTTTTTTTTTTTTTTTTAATAATGAGCAAGCCCTTGATGACATTTTTGTTGACTTTGGCCATTACAATAACATTTGCATTCTTTAGCAGTTTTAGTTATATCTTTGCTTAAAGAAGTGGAACCTGTCATAAGGTTGGTGTTGTTCTAAGATTTTGCCCGTGAATATGGCTGCAATTTTTTTTCCTTTATCAAAATTACCGGACATCTTGCTCTTCTGCTGACTGTTATGCTAAAAGTTTTATTTTAGTTTGATAACTTTATTTTTTGAAAGTGGTAGGCATTTGACATGTTTTATTATGGTTCAGTATCATCTTCTTACCGGTTCTGGCTGCTAATGCTAAATAATTTCCTGTCTTTTATCAGGTGCATGAAAGTCTACAGAGGATTCGTGAAAGAAAGCTAGTAAATTTTATTGAGTGGGGCCCTGCAAGTATTCAGGTATCTTGATAGTTGATGCTGTCTCTTTTGTTGCTTCTTCTTTCTTATGATATCTGAACCAACCTATATCATCTATTTGCTCTTTTGGTGTTTTTGTAGGTTGCTCTTTCTAGAAAGTCCCCATATGTTCAGACTGCCCATAGGGTAACAACTCTAATTCTTGTCTTTCAAGATCAGATTGCTTATTTTGCTGCAATACAGAATAATTCACAACGTTTTGGCCTGAATTTAATAATAACAACTTTGAGCATGTTTTTGGACGGATCAGGTGAGTGGTCTTATGCTAGCAAGCCACACCAGTATCCGACATCTCTTCAGCAAATGTTTGAGCCAGTATGAGAAGTTAAGAAAGAAGCAAGCATTTCTTGACAATTACCGGAAGTTCCCAATGTTTGCTGTGAGTTACCAGCTTTTTTGCTTCCGTGGTTTTATTTCTACGCCATTTCCTATTTATGACTGCTTCCACTGAGATTTTTGTTTGTGTTTACATAAACCCATAAACACACGTCTTGCATGCATGAGTTTTTATGCAATGTACATATAAGCTGCTACCATGTATATTTACATGGACCGCATGAATTTGTAAACCTATGAGCAGGGCATGTCTCACTTCTATAGATTGGTTAAAAATCTGAATTCCATGAATAAAATATTTAGTGCCATTTGTTAGTTGTGCTACATGCCATTTGCTTCCAAAATCAAATCAAATTTTGCAGTTGGATACAAAAGCAATTGCATTATAATGATGTTTTGTCCTACTTTGTTCGTAAATGTGAACAGGACAATGATCTTTCAGAGTTTGATGAATCAAGGGATATAATTGAAAGTTTGGTTGATGAATACAAGGCTTGTGAGTCACCAGATTATATCAAATGGGGAATGGAGGTATATGCCTTGCTGGTCGTAACATTTCCAATTTTGAGCATCTATGACCGTCATTGATAACAATGTTTTATGTAGGATCCTGGCCATAGTTTAACCACAGAAGGAAATGCTTCGGGAACACTGGATCCGAAACTGGAAGTGTGAACAGAATCGTATTTTCTCTCAGGTAAGGACCATAAGGTGTTATTTATTTTGAAAAGGAGGAAATCATTGCAACATTTAGATTCTTTTCGAGATAGCTCCAGTCAAGAGTCGGTTTTTTGCGTTGTTAAAGCTACTTTATCTATGTTTGCAATAGTACCTACTATAAGTTGTTCAGCTCAACTGTGTTACTTAGGCTCAAGTTAGTGAGACATGAACACGTGCTCAAACCGATATAGAATCTGCAATCATTGTCATTGCCGTAGGTTTCAATGTTGTTCTCGAGTTGATATATAGAATCTGCTCAAGTTCTTACCTTTAACGGCCTCGCGCTTCACCAGTTCTTTCTTGTTTTTTGTTATACTTTTCCTAAACTATATGATAAAAGGTCATCTGGTTGAAATTTCTTTCAGGATACCCGCATTAATATTAGGAACATTCTGGGGAGTGGATTGTAAAAAAATAAATTAAACTGTGTCATTTTTGTATTTGTCAAAAAAGGAAAACAAGTGTTGTGGATTATTGAAACATAGCATGTAATATGATATGTTTTTATTTTTTATTTTTTATTATTCTAGGTACTTAAAATCATTTGACCCAAGAAATATCATTCCACTACTGTTTATCATCCAATCCATGTGCGTGGGTTCAACATAGCTTGTGCTCTATATTCTTTTATGGTCCATCCATATATTTGTTTCAATATCGTTCTTTGTCTTATTTGTTGATATTTTACATGATTTTCCGGAGTTCTTGTGTAAATACTCCGCTTGCAGATTTGAGTGTTTATGTCATTTTCGTGTTTTTTTTTTTCGTTATAAACGTTTTAAAGGTATTTTATGTTTTTTATAAAGTTTAGACATATATTTGTATAGGAAAAGGATTTACTTATACACACTTTTATGAATTTTCATATGAATAATACTTTAACAATCTTATTCTCATATTTCGTATATTAAGTTTTTGAATAAATTAAAATATCTAATTATTTGATGTAAAAACTTTTGACGGTTGAATAATATATATATATATATATATATAAAAGAAAATAAGTAAAAATATTATGGAGGCTCTTCTATTAAAAGTTAAATTATATTGTCTCCTTTACTAAAAAAATTAGGCAAATTGGTTCTTATACATTATAGATCAAAGAGTAAATTAATTTTTTGTTAAAAATTATTTATTTATTTTGTTAAAATTAATTTTGTACATCGTGAATGAGGTACATATGACATGATGTGTAACTATGCGATTATATTGTTAGTCATGTTAACAGTTTGTTTTTGATTTAAATATAAAGAGTAATTTATCTATTTTTTGAGTAAATGAGTTAAAATGTAATTTGAATTTTAGTAAAAGATTTTTATGATACTTATATTATTTTTAATTGAGATGATAAAGATATTGAATAAGTTAGATTAATAAAATATTAACTATATAAAATTATTATAATTTGGTATTGATGTGAGTAAAATCTTCTATTCTCCATTTATATATTTGTTTTGTGTTTATTATCGGTCTTTATGAATTAGTTTATTACATGTCATATGATGTGAGTAATGCATGTGCTGTGGTAGATTTTTATTATTTTAAACAATAATGCATGGACTGCTCATTAGTTTCCTAGCATTTGTAAGCAAAAGACGGAAATCAAGCAGTGATGGAAGGACGGTCAGTCTTTTGTCCGCTACAGTGCGTGCGTCATATTCGTTTATCGTCTATTTATTTTTACATGAATAATTATTTTTAATTTTTTAATTTTTAAATTGTGTCCCTACCCAATCAACAAAGTTGATAATGAAGGTACGTCCAAGAATAAAAGTTAATAAAAAGACAGGGTAAAGTAAAAAAGCTGTATTTTCTAATTGATGGATCCTTATTCCCTGTCCACCGATTTTCACGTGCAAGGCCTTTCTCTCCCTTTTTTTTTTAATTAAATTATTAAGAAATTTATGTTTTTATCATTTAATCTAAAAATAATTTAAAATTTTTATTTAAATCATTGAAATAATAAAATTATTATTATGTGATTTTTCTATTTACATTTTGTATAATTGAAATTTTTGTTCTTTTTTTACAATTTATTTTTTCACGAAATAATTTTAAATGTTATAAATTTATGAATCAAAATTATTTTTTATCTTCAATATTGATTGTTAGACCAACTTGAATATAAGGTATATTTTACTTGTCGATAGATATTAATTTATTGTATCGATTTTTGAATTGTTGTTTAGAGTTTGTTATCTGTACTTTAAAAAAAATTTTAACAATTCAATGACTTAAATAAAATTTTAAATAATTCAATGACTTGAATGAAATTTTTTAATAGTTTAATTACTATTTTATAATTTTTGAAATTGTGAAACTAAAATATAAATAAATTAATAATTTAGTAATTTTTGATACAATTTACCTTTAAAAATAATATGATAACGCAGATGTACTCCAGAAATTAACACAATGTCAATCACCAACCTTGGACGTTAGCAATAAAATGATAAAAATAATAAAAGAATTCAACATTATTCAAATTAACAGTTTAACAAAACAATATATTACAAAGGTCCTCAATTTTGCTGCATACACTCGGTAAGTTTGGATGGACGAGGCGATGAGTTTAATTTAATTTTGTCTCACATTACAATGGGTAAACACAACGCCATCTAAACTCAACCTCCTCTTAACACCCTCAGCCTCTTTATTTAAACCCCAATTTCATCTCCAAGCTACATTTTTGTGGCTCTTTCAGTTATTTTCATATTTTCACTTATTCCCCACTTGCTATAATCTATAACTGATATTTCTTGAGAAAATTATTAGTAAATTGTGTAATAAAATGGCAGAGATATCTTACGGAGGTTTTATGGTTGTTATGGCTATTTTGGCTCTTGTTTTCGCCATTGTTTCACCTTATGTTGAGGCTCAAGCTTCTGCACCAGCTCCTTCTCCTACAAGTGATGGTAACTCTTTTTTCTTCTTCTTCTTCTTCTTCTTTTAACAATCTCTTCTGGGGTCTTTAGATCTCTCTTATTGGCTGCCATTTCTGTATTTCTCATAGAAAAAAAAATTTTTTTTCTCTTCTTTAGATCTGCGGAAATTTTGGGAACTCTCTTCCTCTTAGTTCTATATTTATTTATTTATTGATATTGAAGCATATGCCATATATATATATATATATATATATATGTTTTTTTTGAATTGCAATACTGGTTTCATTTTGTTGTTTGTTTCCTCTAAATATCATTAGAATTTTTTGCCATAAAAAAAGTAAATGCCTGTCTAGTGTGTTTTCTGGGATTAAAATGTTGCTGTTTTGATGGTCTCTGATATGGGATAAAAGCAACATTTTATTTCTTCAACTTGATAATTTTCTTCCATTTTTTGTTTGTCTTAAATTTTGAATTTTTTTTAAAGTTCATCTTTGAACTTAAATTTCCTTAAGATTCATGCTATCATACCTTAACAAAATCTATATTCAAGGACCAAATTGAATTTTTTTTGTCAATTTACGAGATTAATGTTGATAAAAAAAAGCCAGGGACCAAGATAATAAGAGTTGTCAAATTTGAGGACTAAATGCTATTTTATTCTTATTAATATATAATGAGAGTAATTATTCTATCAAATATTTAAACAATATCGTAAACCACTTATAAAGTATTTTCAAATTCTGCCGCACATTTCACTAGAAAATAAAATAAAATTAAAAAATTAAAATATTTTACAGGATGTTGTCAAAATACTTTTATTAAGTTCAAATATTTTCAATGTTTGTACTTTTAAAAAAAAAAAGTTGTTTTACTTTTTGAATTTATAAATTTAACTTTAATTATTAACATTATTAAAATTTTTAGCTTCAATACAATGTTTTTTATTATATGAATTTGAAATTTAATTCTATACTTTTATAATTTTATTTCGATTTTTTCTTCACTTTTGGATTTAAAATGCAAGTCTAATTATTAATACTATTAAATTTCTTTTGTTAAATTTAGGTTCAATACAATATTTTGTTTTTAATTATATGACTATTAAGTGAGTTTTTTATTTAAAAATTCATACAAAAAATTTAAAAGAATAATTTTAACGATATTAACAATTGATTTAAAATTTAAAAAGTTAGGGTCTCAATTCTTAAAACAAAATAAAAAATTAGATTCCAAATATAAAAGAATACAGACTTAAAACATAGTTAAATCTTATTATTATTTATATTGTTACCTTATTACACCTTAAAAACATTTGCCTACATCTTAAACCTATTTTTTATTATAAAAATTAATTATGAAAATAATATGGGTCTCAAATTATTTGTCAAATTTATTTTTAAATAGTAACACAAATTTCAACACCAAATCATCATTTAAAAGGCTATTTGATTTTTTTTTCAACCAAATAGCCATTTGAAATGGTGAATTCTAAGGTGGCAAAATTTTTTATCTCCTATAACTTGTCATTTTGAAATCTCAAATCTAGGAGCGAAGTCAGAATAATTTTTTAAGGGACTGAATGAAATTTTAATTTTTATAGTCTATATTTTTATATTTTTAAAGAATTAAATTAAATTTTTATAATTTAAAAAAAACAAAGTGCAATTTTTATAATCAGACCCCTGCTTGTCCCTTAAATTTGCCTATGCTCAAATAATCATTTCAAATGACTATTTGGTTGAATAAAAAAAAAATCAAAAACCTATTCAAAGGATAATATTTGTAACACTCCAAACCCGGTCAACACACCATGACCGAATCTGGCATGTTACGGGGTGAAAACGTTTTGAAGAGAGAAAGTATCTGGTTTATTTTATCCGAAACATCTTTAACGCTTAAGTTTTAGAAAATTCTGTGTAGAGTGTTGTTGTAAATGTTTTTGGTGTTGCTTTAAAATCCGGGAAATCTCCTTTGTTGGGAAAAACCATTTGTTGTTTTTAAAGTTGTTTGAGAAATTAAATTTGAGAATCACTTAGGTTACCTTTGTTATCGTCTTAAGATTATGGTTACCGGATGGTAACGTTTGAAAATCCCAAAAAGATATAATTTTAAAACGTGGCTTTTTACTGGGTTATTTAATCAAAAGCAGTTTTTAATCACATGCATAGAACAATCAATATAAGTTAAGTAACTAAGAAAAACCCAAAATAATACTTAGCGGCCTTATTACAAAACCAAAACCAAATTTAAAGAAACGAGTAAAACCGAAACTAGTACTTTAAAGTCAAAACCCGAATCAAGCATGCATGGCCGCCTCGAGTCCTTCCGGCTCCATATCCGTAATCTACGCCTCATCTGCAAAATATAAAGGAAGGGGTGAGTCACCAAGACTCAGTGTATAAATCCCCAACCCGATAGTGCAAGCACTTACACAAATCATCAGTAAGACTGCAAATCATGCAACCCCATAACCTAACCATCCAATCTCCTTTATCTACCCCGTGTGGTCAAAACCACTGGTGGTCAAAACCATTGGTGACCGTAGTCACAAATATATAACGGTGTGGTCAAAACCACTGATGACCGAAGTCACAAATTAAGTGATGGGGTCAACCCATCGTGTGGTCAAAACCATTGATGACAATCCCGTAATTAGCATGTGGGGCCAACCCATTGTAGTACCAAACCACTGGGACGAGTCACAATATTCATATGTGGTCAAAACCACTAGTGGTCAAAACCACTAGGACTTAGTCACAAAATATAATATCAAGACGGGGACAACCCGTCGTGTGGTCAAAACCACTGGTGACAGTCCAAATATCTCTTCCCCCTCCTCTCAACAATCCCACCATCATGTCCATATCAATCATGGCATAATAACATATAATGATGCAAATAACATATGGCATACATTTAACAGTAACATGATAGCATATACCGAGATTTATAATCAGGGGACTTTTTCGGGGTTCATGCTCATGCCCACAATGCATAATTACTGATTTTAACGGCTATAACAGAAACACAATAAACATGTCAAACTAACAAGTGTGTAAGCGTTACACACCTGGCTATTCATAAATCTAAGCGAATCCCGAAACTACGCAAACTAACGAGATCCCGAACGTTGCTCCCTCCTACAATCGGCCAACATTAGTTAGCAACCCAAAAGCCCATTCGGCTCTATTAGAAATCCCGAAAGATGTGTCGCCCAAATATAGCACTCACCTTAAAGCCGATTTAGTTTTCCACCAAATCCCGAAACTACACAATGAACCCCCTTGCAATCGGCCACACACTAATGCACATAAACGATTAGCCTTAGGCTTTTGAACGATTAAGAGACGGATCTTGAAAGGTTAAAACCTTACCTAGATCGACCACCAAACCCCGGAGATTCACTGTATTCGGCTATGCTCCTCCCTACAATTGATTTTAACATAACACTTAGAATCCATAGGCCATTCGGCCATAACATAAATCCTGAAACCACATGAGTTAGTCGCCCCTTACCTTAATGACTGATTCGGTTTCTATACACTAAAGGTCGGCACCCTTTATTGGTGTTAGGGGTTTCAGCTACCACATAGAATAAGAAAAGAGTTTAAGACTTGGATTTATAACAAATGGGAAAATAGAAGAGAAGTGGGATTTCGCATTTACCCAAATCAATCGAGAGAAAAAGAATGAAAAGTTATACTTTCCAGGAGATTCGGCCAATCACATTTAAAGGAAGAGAAAAGAACTCAACAAGGTTTTCGACTTTTCAAAATAATGGAAAGATGGAGAAGAAAGTGGATTAGGAATTATTTCGGCAAAAGAGAATGAATGAGGTTTCGGTACAAGGAGATTTGAAAGAAGGAAGAAAGATGAAACAGAGAGAGTTGCTTTTGGCTTTTGAACAAAATGGGAGAAGGGGAGTGAAGCAAAGATGGATTCGGCAGGGTAGGAGGTTTCGGCTAACTATGAATAAATCTAAAGGAGAGAATGGTTTATCAAGTTTCGGCTCTTTAAGAGGAATGGCAAAGTTGGTTCAGCCAATTACCAAAAATTACAGCAAGAGAAAAGAAAGAGATGCCAATGAGGTTTCGATTTTTTTCTTTGCACTAAACGAAAATGAAGAAGCCTCCTAAGCTAGCCAAAAAATGCACTCTTACTTGGCTATTGAGATTCGGCACTCCCTAGCTTCCCAAACCGATTACACCTCCTCCTCCACAGTCCATAATTCAGCCAACACTTCAAGACCCCCACTCATAGCCGTCCCCATCATCTTTCCTTGAATTCCTCTCATCCACTCATTCAAACAAGTTTGAATGAGTCCTACATCTATTACTTAAAGTTAGCCTAATCCATATCCCTCCAACAGAGTCCTACCTGAGCACACATTTGCTTGCCTATGGCGTCAAAAATAAATGAGTAGAAAGGGATTTCTGCAGCTCGAACCAAGGTCCTCCTTGCTCCTTGTGGCGTCACCTCCCTTGTGACTTAAGTGGCGCCTCCTTGCCACTTTACCAAGGCACTTCTTGTGTCTAAAACCTCAAATTAATTCTTTTAACCCCTATCTTCCTTAGCTCTTTCTTCCTAAGCACCAAAACAAAAATTTTAGCCATGACTCAGGCTTAACCCGAGGTCATGCCTGGACCCCAAAACATGCTAAACTAGCATAGTAAGCATATTGTCACATGCAAACACATGTAAAATGCAGGACCCCGTTTTAAGAATGTTACAGTTCTACCCCCTTAAAAATAATTTCGACCTCAAAATTACCTGATCAGAAGAGTTGAGGGTATTACTGCCGCATCACATCCTCTGGCTCCCACGTGGCCTCCTCCGTACCATGGTTCCGCCATAACACTTTCACCAAGAGAACTGACTTCCTACGCAAGACCTTGACATCCGATCCAAAATCTGTACCGGTTTCTCTTCAAAAGACAAGTCCGAGCTCACCTCAATCTCCGTAACTGGCACAACGTGCGACGGATCTGATCGATAGCGCCTAAGCATCAAAACATGAAAGACATCGTGAATCTGACTTAACTCTGGTGGTAACTCAAGCTGATAAGCTACTGGTCCCACTCGCCTCAACACCGTGTATGGCCCGATAAACCTAGGGATTAGCTTCTCTTTTCGCCCAAATTTCAACATTCTTCCATGGAGATACCTTCAGAAAAACCTTATCACCCACTGCATACTCCATATCCCTGCGTTTAAGATTGGCGTAAGACTTCTGCTTGTCCGACGCTTCCTTAAGACGAGCTTGAATCACCTTAACCTTATCCTCAGTTTCTTCCACCAACTCCAGACCCAATATCTACCGTTCACTCAATTACATCCAACAGTAGAGTACGACATTTTCGTCCATACAATTGCCTCATATGGTGCCATCTGGATACTCGCTGATAACTATTATTATAAGCAAACTCGCCAATGGTAGATACTCCTCCCAACTACCATCAAATCCGAACACGACCCTTAGCATATCTTCTAAAATCAATTAATCTTTCAGATCCGTCCATCGGATTGCGGGTGAAAAGTCGTCTTTGAAATCCAACCTCGCTCCCAAAGCTTGATGCAAAGCCCTCCGTAACCTGGGCGTGAACCTGGGATCCCTATCGAGATAATTGACACCGGTACTCCATGCAACCTTACTATCTCGCCACATACAACTTAGCTAGCTTCAAGTGAATAATCAACCCTCACCGGTATGAAATAAGCTGATTTAGTCAAACGGTCCACAATCACCCAGACTGAGTCCTTCTTGCTAGGTGTAAGGGGTAGCCCACTGACAAAGTCCATGGTAATCCTTTCCCACTTTCACTGAGGAATATTCACCGGCTGAAGTAAACCTGACGACAGCTGATGTTTAGCTTTGACCTGCTGACACGTCAGACACTTACCCACAAACTCAGTCACTTCCCGCTTCAGACCTGGCCACCAGAATTGCTTTTGTAAATCTCGGTACATCTTGCTACCTCCAGGATGCATAGTGTATAGGCTGCTATGTGCATCCTGAAGAATCTTTTGCCTCAACTCGACGTCCTTCGACATACAAGCTCTCCCTTGAAAACACAACACTCCATCATGAGTTAAGCTGTAACCTTCCAACCCATTACTCTGAACTTGCAACCTCCGAGCATTCAGACCCTCATCCACTAACTGTTTCTCTTTAATCTGCTCTACCCAAGTCTGCTTTACTTGTAATTCCGCCAACAAACTCCCATCGTCATATAGACTAAGGTGAGCAAACATCGCTCGCAGGTCTGCGACCATTTTACGGCTCAATGCATCAGCTACTACGTTAGCTTTACCCGGATGGTACTTAATCGAGCAGTCGTAGTCCTTCAACAACTCAATCCACATTCGCTGTCTCAAATTTAAATCTTTCTGCGTCAACAGATACTTCAGACTCTTGTGATCCGTGTAGACTATCGACTTCTCTCCGTATAAATAGGTCTCCATATTTTCAGGGCGAAAACCACTGCAGTTAACTCCAGATCATGTGTCGGATAGTTAACCTCATGCGGTCTCAGTTGTCGAGACGCATATGCCACTACTTTCCCTTCCTGTATCAGCACACATCCCAAGCCAGTATGTGATGCATCACAGTAGACCGTGAATACCTTTTCTGCCTCAGGCTGTACTAGAGCCGGAGCTTCCGTCAGAATCTTCCTCAACTTGTCGAAACTTTCTGTTGTTTCTTCGACCACACAAATAAAACTCCTTTCCTTAATAACTTGGTCAATGGCGCCGCGATCAGAGAAAATCCTTCCACAAATCTCCGGTAATACCTTGCCAGACCTAGAAAACTCTGAATTTCTGCAATAGACCTAGGCGATTTCCAATCCAACACCTCCTCAATCTTGCGAGGGTCCACTCTAATCCCTTCAACGAACACTATGTGACCCAAGAAAGTCACTTCCCTAAGCCAAAACTCGCACTTCATCGAACTTGGCAAATAACGCTTCTCCTCGAATTTGCAAAACCAAATATGCAAGTGCGTATCATGATCTTCCCTAGTCCTTGAGTACACCAATATGTCGCCTATGAATACTACGACAAGTCGGTCTAAGATCGCTAGAACACCCGATTCATCAAGTCCATGAATCTTTCTGCTGCATTGGTTAACCCAATAGTATCACCGAAACTCATAATGCCCATACCTAGTACTTAATACCGCCTTATGAACATCGACTTCCTTCACTTTGAGTTGATGGTACCCGACCGAGATCTATCTTCAAAAAATCGATGCACCTTAAGTTGATCAAACAAGTCGTCAATCCTGGGCAACGGATACTTGTTTTTGATCGTCAACTTTTCAGTTGGTGGTAGTCTACACACATCCGCATTGTACCATCTTTTTTCTTAACAAAGAGCACAGGTGCTCCTCAAGAAGATATACTTGGTCGAATGAAGCCTCGGTCCAACAACTCTGGATTTGGGCCTTCAACTCCACCAATTTCTTTGGCGCCATTCGATACGGGGCTATAGACACTGGCGCAGTTATGGGTAGCAGGTATATACTGAATTCTACTTTCTGATCCGGAGGCAGACCCAAAAGTTCTTCTGGGAATACATCCGCAAATTCCCCTACTGTTCAGACACTCTTTACAACTGCATCCTTAGCTCCTAAAGCACAAACATGCACCATGAATGCCTCACAATCCTTTCTTACCATTTTTCCGCCTTCAGTCAAAGAGACCACATTGGATAAGTAATCCCTTCTATTACCTATCATCACCACCTCCTCACCTTCCATTGTCCTCAACACCATGTACTTTGCCGCGCAATCCAAACTGGCCTGGTACTTCACCAGCCAATCCATCTCGAGAATCAGATCAAACTCCCCAAACGGCAGTTTCATCAAATCAGCCAAGAACACGACCCCTTGAAGTTCTAGGGGTACATCCCTATATAGTTTACTTTTACAGAGTGACCTAAAGGGCTTGTCACAGTCATCTTCCTAGAAGTAATCTCAGAGTTCAAGTCCATAGTTTCCACTATGCTACTAGCTACATATGAGTGCGTCGAACCCACATCTATCAAAGCATTATAAGGTAGTCCAAAGATTAAGAACGTACCGGTTATGACGTCCGGTGCGTCGCCTCCTTTCGACGTCTCCTTGATAGACCAATCCAGGCTGTCTCGCCTCTGTACCACCTCGCACTCTGCCTCGTGACTCCACCTCTACCGAGTCATTACCTCCCCAGCAGACCACGGCCCTCCGTGGTCACCGACCATCCCTCCTGTTCTGAGTACGATTCTGATCCCCAGATTGCAACCTAACTGACCACTGTGGACAATCTCTCACTCGGTGTCCCATCGATCCACACTCAAAGCATCCGCTATTTCCAGTCCAACATTTTTCGTGTGAGACTTTTTACATCGAGTACATCGTGGCGGCCACTGAGTATCAGCAGCAGTAAGCCTAACAACTTGATTCGGCCCACTATATCTACCCCGTTTCTGTTGATTCTCGGTTGACCCAGATAATCTAGAATTTCTCTTATTCCAACCCTTGTCCTGATTCCGTCTAACCGACTGTTTCACTTCCTCCGTAACTTTGGCCTTTTCCACTAAGACTGCAAACTCTCTCTCCTACTGTGGAGTAATCAGCAACCTCAAATTATCCCTTAATCCGTCCTCGAATCTGACACATCGCTCATGCTCCGTAGCTATGATGCCCCGAGCATATCGATTCAACCTTAAGAATTCCGCCTCGTACTCCGATACGGACTTACTCCCCTGAACTAGCCTTAGAAACGCCTTCCTCTGCGCATCAATATAACTGGTCCCGACATACTTCTTCTGATAAGCTGCCTTGAAATAATCCCAAGTGAGATCATCCTCTACAGCACCATCCCGAATCGTGAGCCACCACTGGCATGACTCATCTCGGAGAAGCGACACTACTCTCTTTAGTTTCTCCTCAACCGTCAAATCCAAATCATCCATGATTCATTCTGTCGCCTCCAACCAATACTCAGCCATATTGGGTGCCACACCAGATACACCTCGAAATACCTCAGCTCTATTGGTTCGGAGTCGCTCAGATACGAATTTTTAAGCTCCCGTACCTCCACCTGCTCCAGCCACTCTCTCCAGCACTCGCAGTATCGCCTGCGACACTGCATCTTCACCCGTTTGATCTTAATACTCTACACCAGCAGCTGTTGGTGGTATCTCCTTCTCGGACCCTTGACTAGACCTAACGGGTTCTGATACGGTCATTCTGCCTCTACCGCGTCCTCGCACATTACGACCACGTCCTCTAGTACTCATGTCTATAATTGTGATTTATCTGCTTAAAGAAATTTTATGAATTAGCTTTTATTTCACTGATTACCCACGAATAAGTTTTATGTAACGAAATTTGGTAGTGGTTCTTTCGATCATCACAAAGTTTTCATTTCCAGTCCTCTACCCTCATTCCACGTGTAGGGTTATTCTCGTCATTTCACTACCTGGGGGTATTTTCATAATTAATCTATCGAGGTATTTTAGTAATAAATCAGGGTTAATTCAGAAACCTTTACAAATCATAGGTATTTTAGAAATTTTAGAAATCGAGGGTATTTTGGTAATTTCATAAACCAGGGGTATTTTCGTAATTTCCCAAAATATGGTTTCGGGTGATTTTACAAAATAAGGGTATTTTGGAAAATTTTCAATTCAGGGGTACTTCGGCAATTTTTCATATTGAGGGTATTTTGATAATTTTTACAAGTCAGGGTAATTTGGGTCATTTTTCAAATTAGGGGTATTTTCATCATTTTTTTTCAACTCGAGGGTACGTTAGTAATTTCAAAACCAAGGTTTAATTTTTAGAGTGTTACTCAACAAGATGGCTGGTCTCTTTCGGGTTTTAATTATTAAATTTAGTTGTGAATAGGTCGTCTCAGTTAGGGTGAACCGTCATTACGCGCCAGGTAAGATTCGAGTGAAGAGGAGGTGAGTCACTAGGACTGTTTAAATACCAAGCTCCCAGAATCCATTCCTGAACATCGCACAATGATTGCCATACCCTTAACTTAGCGATGTACTCACGTGTTTGTTTAGTGGATCTTTAAGTCTTATGTAATTGTGTTGGAGTAAGCTATTCCTAGGGTTCAATAACTCCTAATCTACTAATCTACGATCCCGAAATACCCATTTCCCCCACATATAATTCACACAATGGTTAGGGATACTTACCTGGGTGGATTGGTGCCGGAGACTCGGTGCCATGCTGTTCAAACCATGTACCTTTTAAAAAAAAACTTTTCAAAACCTTACTTTAACATTTTGGGCCTCGGGCCCACAGTCGAGCCTTTGAACTTAGCTCTGATACCAAAATTGTAACACCCTAAACTCGGTCAACACACCATGACCGAATCTGGCATATTACGGGGTGAAAACATTTTGAAGAGAGAAAGTATCTGGTTTATTTTATCCGAAACATCTTTAACGCTTAAGTTTTAGAAAATTCTGTGTAGATTGTTGTTGTAAATGTTTTTGGTGTTGCTTTAAAATCCGGGAAATCTCCTTTGTTGGGAAAACCATTTGTTGTTTTTAAAGTTGTTTGAGAAATTAAATTTGAGAATCACTTAGGTTACCTTTGTTATCGTCTTAAGATTATGGTTACCGGATGGTAACGTTTGAAAATCCAGAAAAGATATAATTTTAAAAACGTGGCTTTTTACCGGTTATTTAATCAAAACAGGTTTTTAATCACATGCATAGAACAATCAATATAAGTTAAGTAACTAAGAAAAACCCAAAATAATACTTAGCGGCCTTATTACAAAACCAAAACCAAATTTAAAGAAACGAGTAAAACCGAAATAGTACTTTAAAGTCAAAACCCGAATCAAGCATGCATGGTCACTCGAGTCCTTCCTACCCATATCCGTAATCTCGCCTCATCTCGCAAAATATAAAGGAAGGGTGAGTCATCAAGACTCGGTGTATAAATCCCCAACCCGATAGTGCAAGCACTTACACAAATCATCAGTAAGACTGCAAATCATGCAACCCCATAACCTAACCATCCAGTCTCCTTTATCTACCCCGTGTGGTCAAAACCACTAGTGGTCAAAATCATTGGTGACCGTAGTCACAAATATATAACGGTGTGGTCAAAACCACTGATGACCGAAGTCACAAATCAAGTGATGGGGTCAACCCATCGTGTGGTCAAAACCATTGATGACAATCCCGTAATTAGCATGTGGGGCCAACCCATTGTGGTACCAAACCACTGGGACGAGTCACAATATTCATATGTGGTCAAAACCACTGGTGGTCAAAACCATTGAGACTTAGTCACAAAATATAATATCAAGACGGGGACAACCCGTCGTGTGGTCAAAACCACTGGTGACAGTCCAAATATCTCTTCCCCCTCCTCTCAACAATCCCACCATCATGTCCATATCAATTATGGCATAATAACATATAATGATGCAAATAACACATGGCATACATTTAACAGTAACATGATAGCATATACCGAGATTTATAATCAGGGGACTTACCCGGGGTTCATACTCATGCCCACAATGCATAACTACTGATTTTAACGGCTATAACAGAAACACAATAAACATGTCAAACTAACAAGTGTGTAAGCATTACACACCTGGCTATTCATAAATCTAAGCGAATCCCGAAACTACGCAAACTAACGAGATCCCGAACGTTGCTCCCTCCTACAATCGGCCAACATTAGTTAGCAACCCAAAAGCCCATTCGGCTCTATTAGAAATCCCGAAAGATGTGTCACCCAAATATAGCACTCACCTTAAAGCCGATTTGGTTTTCCACCAAATCCCGAAACTACACAATGAACCCCCTTGCAATCGGCCACACACTGATGCACATAAACGATTAGCCTTAGGCTTTTGAACGATTAAGAGACGGATCTTGAAAGGTTAAAACCTTACCTAGATCGACCACCAAACCTCGGAGATTCACTGTATTCGGCTATGCTCCTCCCTACAATTGATTTTAACATAACACTTAGAATCCATAGGCCATTCTACCATAACATAAATCTGAAACCACATGAATTAGTCGCCTTACCTTAATGATTCGGTTTCTATACACTAAAGGTCGGCACCCTTTATTGGTGTTAGGGGTTTCAGCTACCACATAGAACAAGAAAAGAGTTTAAGACTTGGATTTATAACAAATGGGAAAATAGAAGAGAAGTGGGATTTCGGCATTTACCCAAATCAATCGAGAGAAAAAGAATGAAAAGTTATACTTTCCAAGAGATTCGGCCAATCACTTTTAAAGGAAGAGAAGAGAACTCAACAAGGTTTTCGACTTTTCAAAATAATGAAAAGATGGAGAAGAAAGTGGATTAGGAATTATTTCGGTAAAAGAGAATGAATGAGGTTTCGGTACAAGGAGATTTGAAAGAAAGAAGAAAGATGAAACAGAGAGAGTTGCTTTCGGCTTTTGAACAAAATGAGAGAAGGGGAGTGAAGCAAAGATGGATTCGGCAGGGTAGGAGGTTTCGGGTAACTATGAATAAATCGAAAGGAGAGAATGGTTTATCAAGTTTCGGCTCTTCAAGAGGAATGGCAAAGTTGGTTCAGCCAATTACCAAAAATTACAGCAAGAGAAAAGAAAGAGATGCCAATGAGGTTTCGGTTTTTTTTCTTTGCACTAAACGAAAATGAAGAAGCCTCCTAAGCTAGCCGAAAAATGCACTCTTACTTGGCTATCGAGATTTGGCACTCCCCTAGCTTCCCAAACCGATTACACCTCCTCCCCCACAGTCCATAATTCAGCCAACACTTCAAGACTCCCACTCATAGCCGCCCCCCTCATCTTTCCTTGAATTCCTCTCATCCACTCATTCAAAGTTTGAATGAGTCCTACACCTATCACTTAAAGTTAGTCTAATCCATATCCCTCCAACAGAGTCCTACCTGAGCACACCTCTGCTTGCCTGTGGCGTCAAAAATAAATGAGCAGAAAGGGATTTCTGCAGCTCGAACCAAGGTCCTCCTTGCTCCTTGTGGCGTCACCTCCCTTGTGACTTAAGTGGCGCCTCCTTGCCACTTTACCAAGGCACTTCTTGTGTCTAAAACCTCAAATTAATTCTTTTAACCCCTATCTTCTTTAGCTCCCTCTTCCTAGGCACCAAAACAAAAATTTTGGCCATGACTCAGGCTTAACCCGAGGTCATGCCTAGACCCCAAAACATGCTAAACTAGCATAGTAAGCATATTGTCACATGCAAACACATGTAAAATGCAGAGACCCCATTTTAAGGATTTTACAATATTTGAGTAAATAATTTGGAAATCATATTATTTGTGTAAATAATTATTAATTTTATATTGTTTTAATAAAAACCCACTTGTATATTTTTAATTCTCCCAACTGATAATATTCCATATTTAAAATGAAGTTGTAAATAATTAAATTTGGTTAATATTGGGCAGGAACTTCAATTGATCAAGGGATTGCTTATGTGCTAATGCTCGTGGCATTGATGCTCACATATCTTATCCACCCTTTAGATGCTTCCTCCTACACCTTCTTTTGATTTTTTTTTATTTAGGATTAGAAATTGAGACATTCATTTATGTTGGAGATTGCTGTGGATAAATCTATGAACCTTTATTTATTTATTTTCATGAGGTGATGGGTGGATGGTTTCCATTTATTTTTACTTTTTTGTTGTTGGTTAAATACAGTTTTATTGCTAGGTGTCTATACCCTAATTTTGGTAACTTGAATTCGATTTAAAATTTAGAGTTTGATATTTGATTTAAGCTTAATTGAATACCTATTTTAAGTTGGAGTTTGGCTTGAGATATAAATAATTTATTTAAGCTTGAGCTCAATTAAGTTCGTTTATCAATTTTTGTACCTGAGCTTTATTAAGCTTGTACATATTCAAGCTCGATATCGATTTGATAATTAAGCTTAGGGTTAATAATATATATTAACGGCAATAACATATTACAAGCTATTTGAGTCGAATATTACTAAGCTCAAATTTGACTTGACCAATAGCTCAAGTTGCTTGAGCTTGAACTTATCAATTATTGAAGGAGTTCGAGTTTTTTTCAAGTTGAACTTGAGTAGTTTGTGAGTATCAATACAATATTTTTAGAACCAGGTCAGTCATCGGTTCACAAATATTTTACGAGCCACCTTAAATGTACCTTAGTCCGAGATTTATCTACATTAGTAGACCTTCGATCAACCTTAGTATAAATGCTTGAGCGAATTGTTGCCTTTCCACCTCGCTAGAAGATTCATCGAGATGTTTGAAATTATTTTCTAATTATATATATATATATATATATTCAGCCACCTCTAAACTTGTTTGACACCTTGCCTAGTAGTTACTAGCAAATTGGGCTCCAATCCTCAAAGTGTGATACACCTATAACAACTGCTCCATCAACCAGTAAATTGAGTTGTAATGTCATATTCTCGAGTGTAATCGTACACTCATTGCACGAAAGATGGAATTTGGGTGTTTCAGGTCTCCATCTCTCCAACAAAGCACTGATAAGTATAGGCTCCAATATAGTCCCATCGAGCATACGGGACACGTGTAAGAATCCCTCCTCTTTCAAGTACCACTCTATAACGCGTGGTGCTCTCACACTTAAATATTGTACAAATGTTTGAATAATGTGATCTTGTCCTAATTATGTAAATAGAAAATACAATCAGAATACTAAATAAATTTTAACAAATTAATAATGATATTAATAAAACAAAATAAAAATTCTTACCATCTGTAATTGGAGGCGAAAAATATGTTTGTGATTGAGGCGAACGTTATGCTTCACATTTTAAAATCATAAGGTTTGTTAAATTAATTTATGCAATCTAAACATAATTTATTTAACAAATAAATAAATTTATAAGTTATAATATTATTAAAATACCACTTTAGTTAACAAAATTAATAATGTATTTAACATAAAAATATGGTTAAATATAATACAATCCCCTATAATGAATTACCTTATTAGCTTATTACCTTATGTTACTTGAGAAATTTGAGATGATGAAAATTGAACAAAAGCACAAAATTACCAATATTTGATAATTAAAATGAAAATATTTTTAACTTTATTGAAATTTGAGAATGAAATGAAATTGAACGAGTTTATATAGGGAGGGTCAAATGGTAATATTACTGTTTTTTAATTTATTTTACTATTGGTGCAACGGTTAAAAAATCTAACAGTCCCAATTTTAACCGTTATGATCTAATAGTTCCCCTTTTTTTCTTTTTCTTTTTTAAAATTTACCATTGGATTCAATGGTTACAAAATTGAGTGGCCCAAATTTTGTAACCGTTGTGATCCAACGATCGCGAATGGGAGATGATTTTGGTGGGCGGCTGCCATGCAAGAAATCCCTTATTTTTTTCTTCAAAATCAACATTTATACTTAATTTTTCCAATTAAATGATAAAAATAAATTAGATAAAAGTGCAATCACTAATATGATAATTACAAGATATTCTATTTTAGAAACAACCTATTTGAAATAACAAGAACTTACCTATTTTACATAGCAATTCTTTTCATATTGAAGTGGAGAAATATACCTTGAAAAGGAGAGAGAAAACTATCTAACCTTCCACTGCAATTTATCATTTCTTAATTACACTAAATGTCCTCAAATTATGACTTAGATTTTAATTTAGTTTCTAAACTTCAAAACGTTAACCCTCAATATATTAATTTCATATCAATCAAGTCATTAGATATAAATTATAAATATTTATGTATCTATAGTAAGAATAACTTGAATATAACATGTTAAAAATAATGCCAATTAAATTTAATAAAGTTTTTGCTTTCTGTTTAATACATTATATCCAAGTTGTTTGTGGAGCGGATATACGACAATTTTAATATACTCTTTACCAACCCAAATTAAAAAAAAAAAATTGATGGAAAAATGTGATTGATATGATAATGATAATGATAGTTGGAAGGAATGAACTACAATGTTTCGAAATACGGAAAACAGCAATTGGATGCTAATAGTAATTATCGACATCCCACGTACAAGACCCAAAATCAACATCTAATTTAATAGAAATATCAACACAATCTTGTTCAAAAATGTTGTCTTCTGGTAGCATCATTTGCTCGAAAAATATTGGTGCAGGGTTATCATTGTTAAAGTAATCACATAAACCACAATCCGCCAACAAATACTCATCTGAAAGGTTACTTGCATCTTTCGGGACTTGATCGGCATGTGAGTTGTCTTCAGATTCTATTTGAAGTTCAGTTTCTTTGTTGGCCCGAAATCGGAGAACCGATGTAGGTGAAGAAAGAGATTGGGATTCTTGGCTAGAATTATACTCAGAAACCGTTTCGAGCTCAATCTCCGATGTGGAAGGCGGTTTTACGAAGTTTGTAAGAGCGTTAGGGCCTTTGATTCGAATTGCGGCTCGATCGTAAACCAATGCAGCTTCTTCAGCGGTGTCGTAAGTCCCGAGCCAAACCCTAGTTCGACTCGTGGGATCTCTGATCTCAGTCCCCATCTTCCCCACGGCCTTCGCCGAACCCCGCGGTACTTCACACCATTAGACAAACATTGTTGCTGTTGCTTTTTTGATCTCATACTTGAAAGATTGCTCTTACAATCTTCGACCCTGATCCCGTTTACGTTCCGTTTCGCTCTCCGATGCTCGGGTTTTTCGCTAGAAGAAGAATCCGTGGCGTCACCATCGGTAACACGAACCTTAACGATTCTAGAGGCTTTGGCATTGGACTCCATGGGAGAGATTAAACTTTGTTGGTAACTTGTGTAATTTTTTTTAACATCAAATTATGGGATTTTTATTTTTATTTTTGCTTTTTAAGGGAAAAGAATCAGTAAATGAAACGGTATTTTTCAAAGCAAAATTAAAAGCTTATGGGAGAGTCAAAATGCCAAGATTCGCTGTTTTATAGGATTAAATAACTAATTATCCTGTTATTAATTTATTTTAGGTGTAATTTTGAATTTCCTCTGTTCACGGATCAAGTGATGCAAATAGTCTGGCCCAACTTGGATTGGACTTGTATAATAAGTTTTTGTTCACAACTCAAGTCCCTTCAACTTGAATTCAAATAAATGATTTTTATTTGAATTTAATTATAAAATGTATAAATATAATTTATTATCTTATTATACCTTGAACGGTAATATGAACTTTTGGACAAATCGATATTTTAAAATCAAATTAAATGTCATGCATGTTAAAAGAAAATACAACCTAAGTCTCATGTTACAGTTCAAAATAAAATAGTACAATATTTGAATAATAATAATCGATCTGAGACCCTTCCTAATGTCATGTCCGCTTCTAACTTAGTGGATTATCTAAAAGATAGAAAAAATACAAGTGAGCTGTGAAACTCAGTGTGAGTTCCACCACAAGAAAAATTAGTGCAACCGATTAGCTTACAAAATCAAATCACATAGTAATTCACAATAGCATTTTGAGTATATCAGTTTATCAGATCAGCTCAACAATGTATATACATAGGTAAAATGATTTATATATAATGATTTATTTGGCCCTCTAACTTTACAACAAAAGTCATTTTAATCCTTTATTTAATTTTTCGCTTCTTTTAGACCTTAAACTTGTATTTGTTTGTTAAATCACCTCAAAATGTATGCCACGTCAACAATTAATTATTTTTAAAAATTTTAAAATAAAAATTTATGAAATTATTAAAAGTATTAAAAATATTAAAAATATTTTTATTTTTAAAAATTAATTGTTAATGTGGTATATTTGTCAATGCCACGTTAGCAAAGTTAACAAAAATTAATTTTTTCATCTATTTTGAGGTGATTTGACAAATAATGTAAGTTAAAAGGATAAAAGAAGCAAAAAATTAAATACACAGTATATCTATATCTCTAACCTTAGGGGTGGTAGGGCCTAACCCTAAATTTTGTAAAATTTTATTTTAACTTTTTAAATTTTTTTAAATAAATAAAATATAAACATAATAATACAATAGGAATCAAGTTTTAAGCTTTAAACGAATATAAATAAATTTATTCATCAACTGTTAATTTCTTATTCATGCTTCACAAACAAACCAACAGAATGTCTAAAAACGACAAGTAAGTGGATAATGGCAGCTAGAACGGGACATGCCCTTCCACCCAACACCACACACCTTCCCCACAAATGACAAAACCTACTACAAACAACTTAGGAAGAACAAGATCATCCTCTTATTGAAACCAGTTGGGTTAATATACTATTACTACTTCAATTCAGTCTTAATATTTAATTTGGTATTTAAATTCTTTTTATTACTTCAATTTAGTTTTAATGTTCATTTTAATATGAATGTGAGTTTTTTTATCCTAATTAAATATTTAAAGTTTAGTTTTAATGTTTAATTTAATATCAGAGTATTTTTTCCTCAATTAAGTACTTATATTTTTTATTAGAGTACACGTGTCAAATACTCATTAAATCACTTTATGTCGTTTGATTTGTACATTGAACAGTAATTGAGAAAAAAAACACAAGTATCACATCGAACACTAAAGCCAAACACATGCACCAAATTGTATATTAACCCAAATATTTTTTCATACACTTAGAATTGGATTATTATTGCATGAAAATAAAAATAAAATGAAATTCACATGTATTGCTTTACAAAACAAATTCATTCATTCATCAATTAGATTTGTTTTTAGTTCATCGAATTATACAAATTTATCCCAAATTTGCAAATTCCGTCCCTGATTTCAAAAAAGCAAGCAATGTCAGAACCACCATTGAAACCGGTTCTCCAAAAGCCACCTTGATACAGAGACCCAAACTTACCGGCGGCGGCTCAGTCTGGGTTTAGGCCGCCGCCGCGTAAACCGGTACTCCCGCCATCTTTTAACCCAAGGAGACGAAATCGTAGCTTCTGCCGTGTTTGTTGTTGCTGACTCTGTATCTTCGTATTGGTCTTGGTTCTCCTCGCCGTCATCGGCGGTTTAGTTTTCTGCATTTGATTCGACCCGAAATTCCCCGTGTTTCATATTCGGTCGTTTCGGATTACCCGGTTTAACGTCACCGAAAGACCCGACGGAACCTACCTCGACGCCGCGACGACGACGAGGCTCGAAATGAAGAACCCGAACGTGAAGATAACGTACTATTACGGCGAAATGGAGGTTGGACTGAGCGTCGGGGAAGGCGGAGATGAGACTCCGGTGGGAACGACGGCGGTGCGGGGTTTCACTATGTGGAAACAGACCACGACGAGCTTGAAAGTGGAGACGAAGGTGAGTAATATGCTGGTGGATGATTGGGTCGGGAAGAGGCTACGGAGCCGGTACCGGAACAAGATATTGGCGGTGAACGTGGAGGCTCGGACGAAAGTTGGTGTGAGTGTGGCGGGGTTGAAGGTTGGTAAGGTGGCGGTGACTGTTAAGTGCCACGGAATCACCATGAAAGAGCTTGACGGCGGTGACATGCCTAAAGGCCTCATCGACATGTTAAAATGGTAAATAAAAAGATATTAATTATTTCAAAGATTTATAATTTCGATATAGAGCTAAATTATATTTTACTTATTTTCCTTTAAAATGGATAAATTCATCATTATATGTTACATCAAAAATAAATTAATTTTTATGTTAAAATTTTATTCATTTATACTGTTAAAATTAATATAACGAGAGAAATAATTAAATTAGTATTCAATGTGTATCTCGTATTGACATACAAAACTAATTTTAACAATAGAAATACATTAAATTTTAACAGAAAAATTAATTTACTCTATGCAATTCAACTTACGATTTCCATACTACTTTTACCTTTTGATGCATACTATAGTTTTCATACATTTTCATTAAATATATATCTATGTTTTAGTCTAATAGCAAGAATATTATATTTTAAGACATAAGAGTTTAGGTTTTATTCTAGTAATCTATTTCCCATTATAAAAATATATATAATAAATTTTTTGTCATAATTATATCATGATAAGTATATATTTTTGTTTTAATAATTTTTAAAATTAAGATTTAGTGCATCAATGGGTACTTAAATTTGACACAATTTTTACAATAACACTTGTATTTTTTCTTATTGCGGTATTTGGCAAAATTATATTTTTGATATCTAAAGATAATTATGTTAAATGTTCAATGTTTAATTCGAGTATTAAGATTTATTTGAAGAAAAGTAATAATTAATTAATAATGTCATCAACCAACTTTCATCAAATTAATCATAAACTAACTTTTCAATGTTTAATTTAGTGCTGCTGGGAAGTAGAGAGTTCTAATTATGCGAAATTGGAATAGAATGATTCAATCTTAAAATTCAAAATAAAAAAGGGATTAAAACAAGAATTACACCTTTAGTAAAATAGGAATAATTTTGTAATTGATTGTGCTTTGATTGCAGGCTCAATATTCATTGACACAACTTCACATTCACCATACACTAATTGGATAATACAATTCTTTGAACAATTTGTATCTAATGTTGTCTTTTCTTCTTATTATTTTGTTATCAAGTATAATTTATTCATATGCAAAACTTAAAGGATATTTGGTGATTGAGTTTTAGCTTGATTGGTATGGGTATTGTTATCAATGCGAGAAGATGTGTGATCATGATAATATTTAAAGTCCTTTTCACTATTATCTAAAGGTCTATTTGCAAAATTACTTAATAATTAAATTATTTAATAATCATAATCATAATCATAATCACACATTTTTATTTAATAAATTATTCAACTATCATTCTAAAATGTTTAATAATAATTGTAATTAGTGTATTTTACTTAATGGAGTGTAATGGGAATATTTTAAAAAAATCACAAGTAATCAATCACATAACTTTTATTTTTTCTAAAAAAGATTTTTTTGAATAATCTCGTTATAAGTTCGGTCATATCTATTTTTTTTTACACAATGCTAGAACTATCCATAAATACTTCCCAACCCATAAACAGGAGTATATTGTGGATCTGCACACTCGAACCCACATCCTACATAATAAATTGGAAGATAAACACATCTATGTAATTAGAATTTCTTGTAATTACAAGATTGCGTATCTGCTACCTTAATAATTACATTTTTTATAATTATTAAATAAAATAGATAAACCTTACAAAAACAAAATGAATTTTGAATATAACTTTAGCAAAATTTTCTAGATTAAAATATAATCAAGATTCATGAATTTTGAATATAACTTTAGCTTTTCTAGATTAAAATATAATCAAGATTCATGAATTCTTTGTACTTTTGAAATTTAATTCCTTACATTTATTTTAAGGATTTAGCCTCCTTATTTTTGAATTTCAATATATAAATTTAATTATTTTAGAATTTAATCCCTTTATATTTATTTTAAGAAATTTAGTTTCTTTATTGTCTAGATTTAAAATACAAATTCAATTATTTTTAGAATTCAATCTCCTTACATTTATTTTAAAAATTTAATTTTTATTTTCAGATTTAAAATTAAATTTTCAATTATTAACATAATTAAAATTTTATATTAAATTTAATTTTATTACAATACGTTAGATTGGACCATTTTTATTTTTTTTGACCGGATTCTTTTAAATATTATTACTTAATAATATTATTCCTTTAAAAAAATTTCTTTACCATCGTCTTCAACCTCTTTTCTCTTCTCTCTCTTTCGTTTTCTCCTTCACTTCTTCGTTTCCCATCTCTTTCGTTTGCAATGCGAATAGGGTTTTGTGCTTTCTTTCGTTTTCCATCTCCTTCACGTCTTCTTCAACAAACAAAAAATCAAGTGCTCAAAATAGGGTTTTCTACTGCCATTGCAGTTTAAGGGCTCCCGTTTGCAACGCGAATGCTTCACGGAACGAAGGGAGAAATTTTTTTGGTTGTGCAAACCTCAAAGAGGTAATTTTTTTCTTTTTAATTGTTGGGTTGAAGGAAATTAGGTTTAAATTAGGGTCTGGTATTATTGGGTGTGTGAAAAATAAAGAGTTTTGTGATTTGAGTTGAAACACAATTTTGTATACCGTCATTTTGTTTGCAACTTGGGTTGAAGAATTATTCTGCAATTTTAATATTTTGATGTGTTTATTGTGTGTGAGAAAAGAGACCGGGGGTTGTGATAATGACTCAAAATCGAAGTAGGGGAAAAAAAATGAAAAAACCCAATATAAACCACATCACATGGAAAAAAGAAATCTCAATCGAATACTCAAGAAGACTGAAAAAAGAAAACCCAAAGTAGGATAATTTTGATTCAAATACGATTCCAGCAAGATGAAACTAGGGTAATCGATGATGAAACCAAGATTCTTTCAATGAGATAATGAACAAATTTTTTAGATGACTAAGATGATGAAAGGTTTTACCAGCAATATATTGAAGGATGGAAACATCTGGTGAATGGATTCAATGAAGATTTTAATAGATGAAAGGTTTCCCAGAGGTGATGAAAGGTTTTTTTCAGGAATCGATGGAAACCTTTCACTAACCGTTGCATGAATGTATTTTAATGGATTTTTAATCTTTTAAGAAATTATTTGAATCATTGTTTTTTAAATTAAAGGAATTCGGTCAAAATAAAAATAAAAATGGTCCGATCTTGGGACTGCGACAAGTGGTGACTCGCGAATGGTCAATGCCAACAAAATCTTAATATCGTTAGGCTTAAGTACTAAATTAATGTACGGGAAAAAAGTTTGGATACTAGTCTGAAAAAAAAAAAAATTATGAGTACTAATTTAAGAGAAGTGAACAAGTTTGGGAACTAATTATATATTTAACCCAAAGTTTAATGGTTAAAATTTGAAGCATTGATTAACAGGCAAAAAAGGTAATTAAGAAACAATAGAATGTGTTGCAAACAATGATATTTGAACTAGATCGAATTGGTTAGATTGAAAATTGATTGAGGTACTAATTCGAAGAATGGCATTGAATTGATTTATTAAGAACCGATACAGACTGGTTGAACAAGCAATTGAACTGATTGAATCGAATTTTTTTTTTTTTTAATAATTTTTATTCAAATCGATCAGATTAACAAACTAATGACTTGACTAATTCAACCATTAATCCAAAGATCTAGGAGGTTGTCCTTTGTACAAAACAATCAAGACCCAAGATTTTGAACAAGAGAAGTCCTATTCTTTAGACTTTTAAAATTGAATTATTTTACTTTTAGTTTTAAGGTTTTGGTCTCTTTTCTTATTTAAAAAATAAAGTTTAACTATTGATGGACTTTCGTTAAATTTGAATATATGACATTTTAATATTAAGAGGTTTGATAAGAAAATTTAATGTTTGATTTATGACATATATTCAAAGTAAGTTAATATATAGTTTGTCATTTGAATTTGTCTAAAAGTATCTAGTTGGTGCTTGAACTTCTTTTGCATTTAATTGGTACTTGAACTTTTTTTTTTTGAACTTGTATTTTATCACTCAAGTTAGTACCTTCGCACTAACACAATTAGTTTATGCTAACGTGACACTAATAGCCAATCTGATGATGACATGTGGAGCTTCTCAGTATGCCATGTGGCAAGCATAAATTAAAAATATTTAAAAATAAATTAATCAATAAAAAAGTGTATAAATTTTTGTCCAAGTTCATTTTTAATATGAAAAAAATTATACTTTTTTATTAATTTATATTTTTTAATTCTTGAAATTTATATTTGTCACATGGCATATTAAAATGAATTGGTTTTCAGTGCCATATCAGTATAAACTAACGATGTTAGTACAAAGGTACTAATCTAGGTGATAGAATATAAGTTCAGATACCAACTAGATTAAAAAAAATTCAAATATCAATTAAATACTTTTGAACGAGTTCAGGGATAAATTATATATTAACCCATTCAAATTTAATTGAAATAAATTAACAATATTATCGATTGAACTTTATTTTAATGTTATATCAATTTATTATCTTCACTTAATACTCATATGATTTTAGTTAATGGATCAAACAGTTAAGCTACTAAATCCACGATTTACATGCTATACACGACTAATAATATAATTTGACCTAATAGACTAACTGTTTTATTTTAAATCATGATTAAAATATTAAAATATATAAATTAAAAATAATAAGAACCAAAAATTAGAATATAATAACTAAGAACCAAATCCACAAGTATCACATAGTACAAAGAATTAACAACAAATTTTGACTTTTCAAATCAAACAAATTGAGAAGTCTCAATTTTATTTTTCGTTGTAAAAATTAAATTACGGTTTTAGTAAATTTGTGACTAAATCTCTCTAATTTCACATCATTTAGAGTTTTTTTTTTTTAAAGTTCAATCTTAAAACATTTAATTTACATTAACTGAATTTCCGCATGGCTATAACTAAGTGATCAAATTCAAACTTATTATCAATTCGTAGAACTTAGAAGAATCTTATTATGTCAAATGGAAGTAAAGGGATTGAATCATAAGTTTCAATACAGTTAAAGGACTAAAACCAGATTTGAACCTTTTTTAAATGAAATATGATCCACGCTTTCCGTTGTCGTTCACTCTTTCCCATATTATCCTTTCATCCAATCAACATCAATAATATGATAAATTTATCTACATATTAAGAAAAAATCTCATACGAATTTAGAAACTGTATACATAATGTATAAATAAATTCTTTCAAAAAGAATTAATTGGTACATTTCACTTTAAGGACAAATATCAAAATTTATAATTAAATGCGCAATTAATAATGATCATGAAACTGCAATAGAGAAAATTTAACTAGTCCCATTGCAAAATGAATTAATGAATTATAACTGACTGTACAAGTGAACACTAACCCCCTTTTTTTTTTTTTTGGGGTTGGTAATCTAATTATATATAATACGTCATCTTAATTTACTTTTCTTGTGCATAAAAATATAACAAACAAATATTAACATATGAATATTCAAATATCACAAGCATAATCGATGCTAATCCTTTATAAACATATTAATTATCCTATTTACTTGTTTCATGATTTTCTTCTTCTTCTTTTTTTTCTTAATACAAACCTAAATAATACGCCTGAATAATTAAAATGACCAATGAAATCTTAATTTAATGACAAATCACACATCACACAGTCGTTAAAAATATGCATAATCATAAGAGATTTACATAATTCCACTGTTTCCAAGACCCTTTCCTAAAGGATAGACATTAATTTCTCCTTAATATACACTACTTGTTTCTCAGCTTTCTCATCACTCTGATTTTCAAATAAAAACCATAAATCAGTTCAGCCATAAGAAAACTACAAAAAAAATAACAGAGTTTCAATCCTAACAAACACTATCAAGTCCCTCTGCTAATTGTTAGTAGTAATAATTACATGCCAAAGCTACGAGGTTTCCTCAAATTTAATGTCAAAAGTAACTAAGGCAATGGGTAATACCTCTTCTTCTTGTTCATGAAGCAGCCACAGCATCAGCTCTCGGACTCTGATCAAAGAGTTGATGCAGTTTGGCACCGGAGTTCGACTTTTTCTCGTACATTTCACCCTCTTTGTCTGCTTTCTTGTTCATAATTATATCCTCTGCATATCCTAGTTCACCGTTTTTCAATCCCTCCTGTATTACAAAAAGGCTTCACCAGTCATTAATATGGAGTTTAAGAAGGGGTGAAATTTCCAAAAAGTTTTCCCTACCACTAATGTCGCATTTTCTAGCCTCAGTTTCTCAGATTTTTCAGTTAGTTGATTTATTTCGGATCTAAGTGTTGTGTTTTCTGCAGTCAAGGATTCGACTTTTCGGGCAAGCTCTTCGGTCTCGGCCTACAAAACAATGCAGTGCATTTAGCTTCAGATAATTCATTGTCGTACTTCATATCTGGGATTAGTAAGTTTTAAAGCAAATAAGAAACAAGATATATTTCTTATACCTGCTTCCTCAACCTTGATCTTCGAGCAGATTCTCTGTTAGACTGTTTCCTCCTCTCCCGTTTCAGCTCCCGTTCGTTCTATTTAAATTTAATTTAAGTTAGCTACGGCTAAAGATAACGGAAACAACTCGGATCATAGGCAAGCTAAAAAGGATAGCTTTAAAAGGCAGGATGGAAAGAAATACCTGCAACCAGATTTCAGATGGCATTACACGAGGTACATTTGTAGGACTGGACTTGGCAGGAGGGTTACTAAGCTCCAAAGATGTGGTCATGCCAGGAGGAAGTACGGATCCAGCTGGTTTAGGAGAAATGGTTGCAGTAGCCTCTCGTGCAGCGACTGGTTTAGACCTTGCCTCATTATTCCCTTCTACACCTGCTAACACAGAGACCATAATCAATTAGCCTAAACCTCCAAAAATGAAAGTGGGACTAGAATAATTTAAATCTCACTCTTTTCATCACGAAAAACTTTAGCATTTCAAGCTCAAGAACCCAAGTACCACACATACAAGTTCTCAGAAGTGCGACCGCATATCTCTAATGGGACTTCCTATTAGTTCTCATAGGTAGAATTTTCATTTAAAAACAGGACATACAAGACACAAGAAAATCTAATTTTAAAAGCAGACTCAAATCTTAGTGAATTAATCTGTCTTTGAAACATCATGCATCCAAGTATAGTTCCACACCATGATATCAATCACGAAAATCGCAGAGGCTAACGTGCATACCAGAAAAAAGGAAAGGGGAGATGGAGAGGCGGGAGTATATCTTACCAATGGGTGGGGTTCCCTCCCTGCTTCTTTTCCGTCTTGTTTGATCTGCCTGATAGAGGACATGCAATGACAAAAACAAGCTTTAGCATTTGGACTCTAATGATTGTTTAATATATTATTCAAATAAAGTAACTTGTCCAGAAATGAAAAAGTAGTTGGAAACAGGTTAACCAGATAGAAATGAGATCTCACCCCATTTGTATTCCCATCACTATCATCAGTGGAACCTTCAGTCTCCGCACTGTCCACATAATCATAAAAATTAGTCTAGCCACAACAGATCAACTGGGAAAAGTTCAACTGGTAATGCAATCTCCTACGAATAGGTTGCTGAGGCATAACTTTGATATACTGAAGAATACTAATTTGTCCAGAAAAGATGAACAAACCTCTGAGATGGTCTGGGTTCAGCCCCACTTTCAGCATTCTCAGCAGTACTATTGCCTATTGACATTGCAAGGCCATCAAATCCTTTCAGCTTCTTCATTAAACCTCCATTTGTATTCCGAGAGGACTTTGTAGGTGTTTCTGGAGCTGCCTGCATTATAATGCTCTGGTTATATTCAACACCAGCTTAAAGCATAAAGCAAAGACTGTCAACTTCCCAGCTAACTCATTCAAGCTGTGTATATATATGTGTATCAACAATAATTAAAGATAAAAATAGCAACAGTTTGAAAAGATTAATTCAACAAAAGAATACTTAGTTCTTACTTTAGGTGATGATGGAACACCATGACCATGTGATCCCTGGATTTCAGAAGCAAACAACGCATTAGAATATAACATGAGATATAACAGAAGCAGAGCTCTTGGTTTTATTTGTCATTTGATTCATATCCTGATGGAGGGGGATGGATGACTTCAATTTTCCATTTTTAAATTCAGTGTCTCTGAGTTATACTGGTAACTGTTAAGGAATCCACCAGTATTACTAGTCGGTAACCATTAAAAAAGATTACTCACAAAGCAGCAAGAATGGGTAAAATTGTACAACAGTATGCGTATGACACATACCAAAGCATAATAAAACTATGCGTTCATATAAAAAATGCAAAACAAGGTAAACTCCTAGATTTTTCTTTTTTGTTAATAACACTCCAATTAGAAGATAATGACGAAGCAAACTTACCGTGGGAACCGTAGGATGCACATAAACTCCCCCATGCGGGTATATTGTAGCATAAGGTGTCCCATAAGGTGGCATGATAGCCTGGAAGAGTAATATTAGTTACAGAGAAGTTGAATGTAAACTTAAATGAAGTTATTAAATGCACCGGAGCCATGGGCATTACCTGTGTTGGCCCCCACATATAGGGGGGAGGAGCATGGCCAGATGCCACAGCTGAGTTATAAAATGGTGGCATAGGAACACGAGGACCGTAATATGCCTGAATATGTAATAAAGAACCATAAAATCCCCGTCAGAAATTCCATTGAAAAAATGCCTCAAAACAGCAGCAGGAAAGAGGAAACTAAGTGCATGCATAAAGTAGATAACCTGCATGGCTGCCCAATCGGGATAGACATGAATATTGGTCTGGTCCTGCGGATAGAAAAGGATTGACCAGTAGTCAGATACGAGCCTTAAAAATTAATCTCCACAAAAAGGTTAAATATTAAGCCAATTCCACTACAACGACCATTGGATAATCATACATAGCATAGCAAATGTTCTTTTCCACCATAAAATAGTGCAGCTTTTTCCTAGTTTCAACATTTAAACAGACATAATCTCTCAGCTTACAGGTGGTGCCGGTGAAGATGATTTGTCAGATTTAGATGACTTTCCTTCATCGCTGCTACCCATGGTCAACCACCAAAGCTGAAACTTAACTTTGAGAACTTTGTTCGACTATCTCTCAACTGCAATCAAGGAGAAAGGCATGAAATTGTGCTTGAAAACAATATGAATGGTTCAGGAAAAAATAAAATCATAGAAGCAATTTGGCACTGAATTGCAATTAGATCCAATCATTTTGATTTAATGTTAGAATTTCCATAAGGCTCTATGTAGTTTGATGATATCATCAAACTCATTCTACTTCAGAATAACTTTTTTCGTAAAACAGAAATATATATATATATATATACACACAATTATGGCGTTACTGAATGCTCAAAACGACACCAGATCAATGAAAGTTAAATTTGTAATCATTGAACTAGCTTGATGCAGTCCATCAATTTTCGCTAGAAACAAACACGAGTTTCAGATTCGTACTTCTTAAATCTTTAATTAAACAGAAAATTACACATGCAAAGGCCAGAATATATATCTATATCTATATATATATATATGAAAGCACGAGGGTATAACCGTCTTTCAAGTAGTTTGTCACTCACACAACGAGAAAATACAGATTTCTGCACTTTTTTTTTTTCCCTATGAAATAAGATTTTCTTAGATGAGTCCAAAAAAATTCAAAAAGAGAAGAATACTTTAATTACTGCTGTTCCGATTTTCTTCGTCTAATTCCTAATCAAAATTTATTACGAATTTACGAGATCTATGAACAGATAAATGCTAAAAATTACCAAAAAAAAATCCCACGAAATTCCGTCTTGATTTGAAAAAATAAGCCAGCTCACAGATTCTATTTTGTTAACAATAAAAAGCTTCGATCGTTGTAGCTTCAAATTGAATCCACTTTCCTACATTACGTCACCAAATAAAAAATAAAAAAAAAATCCAGAAAGAACTAAATTGAAGTATAGACTTTCCAGCACGTTTTATCAACTTTCTTAGCAACCAAACATAACCTTACGCATTAATCCACTAAAAAAAAACGCAAAAAAAAAAAAAAAGGCGGAACTCCAATTTCAACATACCTTGAAAGTATGAAAAATCCGAAAATCTTTCACTCTGCGAAAGAATAATTCAACAACATAGTAAAAAGACTGCATTAATCTTTACTCAAAAACTGAACAAAAGTTGAGAGGATTTTTTTTTAATTTTTAAATTTGCTTTAGCTATGACTGGGGTGAACAAGAAGAAGAAGAAATGAAGCGCCAGCCAAGGTAAACAACCACGTCACCAAACACGTGTCGTAGAAAGGAGCGCAGTATGTAAATACAGGAGTAAATTGCACAAAACTTCTCAAAATTATAACCCACATTCTAGATTGATATTCAAATTTTAAAATATTCTAAAAACATCTTTAAACTATTGATGTTATATTAATAAAGTCCTTTTGTTACTAAAATAGTTAATTTATTCATTAAATAAGACTTAAAATCTTTACGATATAACTAAAGTGAAAATTTTAAAGAAATAAATATTGTAAAAATAGATGTAGTAAAAGATTTTTGTCGTTCATTCTCTTTTTTTTTATTTTATTTTTAAAGGTATTCTATAATATTTTACTTTTCTTTAAAATTTTATTTTAAATTATGTCACATAAGATTTCATATATCATTTAATAACTAAATTAATGGTTTCAATAATAGAAAGCTTTAATTGATTTAGCATTGGTAATTTTAAAATGTAATTAAAATATTTTGAAGTTTTGAGATCAATTTAAAATAAGGATAATAGTTTAAGATGATTAGTGCAATTAACTCTAAATACACCGGATATACGCTGGGGGGACAATTTTGGTTGTTGAGTTGGACCCATTCAATATTCGCGTTGGCCAATTTTATATATATTCCGACGTCACCTGAACCGTACACGTGTACGTTAATGACTCGAGCTACGCGTCTCGGGTGAGGTTTCCAATTTATTCCACACGTCATGTGAGCTGACGTGTCATGATTCATTTAATCTTTTTTTTGTTTTTTAGAAAAAATTGAATAATTTAATTGTGTGAGATTTAACTATAATTAATAGATCTTTTGGAATCCACCATTGGCCACTTTTCACGACCTATTTGGGTCTAGCCTTTATTTTGCCACGTAAGAATCATTTCCTTGTTATTTTTATTATTTTAGCTCTGCTTTATTTTTGTGTTTGCTAAAATCAATTATTTTAAAATTGGACTGGTTGAGTTGATTAAATCGATCGATTGAATTTTAATTAAATGAATTATTAAAATAAAAATAGAAAGAAATAGAAAAATTAGTTCAATTATAGATATAATTATTTTTCTTTATCTTGATTCAATTGATTTTAAGCGGTTAATTCAAAATTCTATTCAAAATCAATTCAATTCTTAATCAAGATTGATATATCGATAGTCCAACTAATCTAACTAGTTGATCAAGTTCAGTTTTCCTATAGTTATTGATATATGTCATAACAAATAAAACTCAATATTTTATATGTGATTTATATATATATATATATATATATATATATTAATTAGATTTAAATTTTGAAATCTAAAAATATAATGACTAAATTTCTACAAATAAAAATTGAGGGATTAAATTTTAAATTTATGAAGAATATATAGACTTTAAGCATAATTTAACTTAAAATTAACTCAAATTGTTTTAAGTTTTGTTTCAATTAAAAATTTTATGTGCGTATAAAAAGCGGTGTTTTAACTGTTTTGATGCATTTTAATTTGTTCCAGTTAATATAAGCTTGTATGATTAGTAAAATTTTAATATATTAAATTTAAATTTAAATTTTTATCTTAATTATTTTTATTTTTATATTTATATTTAAAATAGAATATTAAAAATTAATTTATTGTGCTTAATTAATCATTTTAAAATTTATATTTACATATAAATATATTTATAGATATGTAATTGAAATATGTTTATATGAAAATATAATATGAACAAAAATATTTAAAACTTTGGTATCAGTATATATTAATATAAAATACATCATCAATATAATATTAATTAAATAAATTATAAAAATCTTTCTAGTTCCTCTTAATTTTAATATTAAGCATATTCTTCCCTTTCAAAAACAAAAATTAGAGCAATTTAATTTCTATTAATTTTGTAAGTGAGTAACTAATGATAACTAATTATAATGTTAATGTTTTTCATTAATTGTAAAAAAATTATTGGCATAATAAAAATTTAGCATTCAAAGTTTACAGATTATGTCAATTTCGTTTTGATTTAACAAATTTAACTTATAATTTTGTACATTCATCAACATTTATATAAAATATATAAACATTAAGGGCTAAAGTTATTTATACCAAAAAATATGTATAATTAATGGGAAATATGAACATCGTGATTAAATTTATTTAATTGTTCACTTTTGAAATTGAGAATAATTAAATTGCTCCAACTTTTTGAAGGACCAATTATCTTAATATTCAAATTAAAAGGGACCGGAGAAGCGTTTTTACCAAATAAATTAAATAAACTTTACCAGTCATCTCACGGCAGCGCCACGTGTGCGCTTAGAGTTCCTTATCTTCGTCATTTCATAAAATAAAAGAAATAATAAAGAAAAAAACCTTTATTAAATTTCAAACTGCTCAAGCTCACCTATGACGTAAAGGGAATCGACGGTCGATGCTCAAACAGTCGTAAATCGAAAGCACAGAAATGAACCACGGTGCCTGGAAATGAGAGAGCATATTTGCCAACAAGGTCTCCTGTCCCATCATATGTGAATGCTATAAATTTAATTAAAGATGAATCATAAATTATTAAAGGATTAAAATATAATTTTATTATACTAATATATACTTTCATAAAGTTTGAGAATTTAAATGACAAATATATCATTTTGGAGGACGGAGGACCGAAGGGAAGGCTCCTGCTTGCCCCACTTTGCATTCCTACCTATATTAATTTTACGCTGTAAGTACTTAGGCATATATTTATCTTGATACTGTAATTGTTTGTAAATTGTAATATTAAACTCAAAACAATTTTTAAATGGTTAATTACATAATACGTCCTCGTCCTCAATAATAATTTAGATTTTAAATTAATATCTAAATTTAAAAACATTTTAATTGAAAATTTCAAATTATTTAACATCATTGCAATTGTATCAAGTTCTTTCGTTAACCTAATCAATGCTATCAATTTTTTCAAATTATCTATATGACATATACATGTGTTTATGTCTTACTTCACGTCATATTAAAATTGGTATTTAACATCTAAAATGACTACTAATGTAATGAAATTACCTAATTGATGCTTTGAAAATTTCGTCATATCATCCTGAAATTTAAAATTTAATTTAAAGTCAAAATATATTTAAAATATTTCATAAAGGTTGAAGTCTCGAAATTTAAAATGTTTCAATTAAATTCTCAAATTATTGATTTTATATTAAAATCTTTAATAACTTTTAAAAAATTTAAACAAGGGAACACGTCATCCAATAGGCCTCTTTAGATGGACATTCACATCTAGTGCGGTGCGTTTAGCTTTTTTTTTTTGTCTCACTTTATAGTATTTAATCTCACCGCCACCGTTATTTTTATACTAACCGCAGATAAACGTACCGTCCATATAAAAAGATCCTAAACAACCTAAGTGAATCGAGTCAATGAAAAGGAAATATTGACTTCGAATCTGATTTTACATAATTTAAAAAATATCAAATATTGGATAAATCTCTCTCTCTATATATATTAATTTTGTTTCCTAGATGTCTCAAATCATGACATTTCTTTCCAATAAAAAGTTAGATTTAATCTCTCAATTTGATAGTTTATTTTATATTAATGTATGAATTTTTTTTTTTTGCGTTTTTCAATTTAATCTTTAAATTTGAATTCCGTTTAAATATAATAACGCGGTATTTTAAGATTTTGAAGTTTGATGGTCATTGTTAATAGGTTTTATATTATTTATTAATTTAGCTAATTTATATAAATTGATTGAATTGATTGGTAAATACTTTCCTTTTGGTATCATTACAAGTTTATAAATTAGGGGAGAAGGATGCAACAACCATGACTCAGATCTTGTATTTAGAGGTGTCAATGCAAAATTTTAACCACTTATTATGTTAGGACAGACTTTTTCCTGGAATAATATATTTATCAAAATAATATGGAAAAAAATTTAATTATCGAAATAATATGAACTGTGTATAAGAACTCCAAATTGACATGGCGGTTGATGATTTGGAATGATTACGAGGTAATAATTGTGGGCATAGAATTCTCGTAATCTTAAATCGGCAACCGATATTTTAATTTGGGTTCCCAATAGCTTGTGATGTCAAAATTTTGGATTTTTTATTTTAAATTTTTTATTTTAAAGAGTTTAATTTTTATAATTTTATTTAAAAATATGATTTTTATTTTTAAAAAATATAATTTTAAAATTTTATGTTTTTATTTAAAATATGAAAAATAAATTTAAAATTTATTAAAAAATTTATATACTTTTAAAGGGTGAAAACCAAATTGAAAAAATTGTAAATGCTAAGAGCTAAAAAATTATTTTACCTTTGATATCATTAACTTTAAAGAGGGTCATGTTTTTAAATAAAAAATATAAGTACTTAATGTCTCAAAATTAAAAGTATAACAACTAAATTTTAAATTTTAAAAGAGTATAAGTACCTTTGGAAATTTAAACTTACAAATTATACACGTAGATGATGCATCAAATACAAATCCAAATAATGAAATAATGAATCAAGTAGTTTAAAAATGGGTTAAAAAATTTTCTTAAAAAATGGATTAAAATCACATATAAATGTTTTAAAAAAAATCATAAAGACTAAAAAGCAAGTAGTAAGTCTTTGAATGATTGGTATTGGTATTGTGAACAGATATTAGAGATTAGGAAATTCAAGTTTTAAATTACTATTTGCATTTTGCACCATTTGAGAGTAAATGTATTCATGGGTCAGGTTGGATAGAGTTCGAGTCAAGCTTAAGTATGATATTAACATATTTTATGATTGCCTAAGTTTAGCCCGAAATATGAGTCTAAAATTTTACCCAAATCTGTCTATATTTATAAAAGACTATCCCAAGCCTATTTTATGCCTATCCACATTATTTTTTTATTTTTTAAAATATTTATATTAATTTAATATTTAATACTTTTATTTTTTTATTTATTCAAAATTTGTATATAGTTATCTTAACACTATTTTAATGTTTACATTAGAGTAGTATTATATATTGAGTATATGTTTATTTTTTGATGTGTTATAATTTACATAATATAAAATATTATAAACTTAAAATTGGACCGGGCCAATCTTGAGCATTAAACATTTAAGCTTGAGCCCAACCCATATTTTAAACAGGCATAATTTTTTGCTCAATTTTATTTTTCGGATATAATATTTTTGTCTAAATCCTCTTAAATTTTGAGCGGGCCTAAAAGGATAGTCCAACCCATGAACATGTATATTTGGAAGTTCAAGCTCATTTAATTATTTTCGTTTAAAATAGATATTATTATTTGCACTTGCATAGAATACTTTAAATTACTATTTGCACCATGTGGAGTCCAAGCTAATTTATTTTTTCCTTCTAAAATAGACATTATATGTACAATTTTGTTAATTTCATCTTCACCCTTTAAAGTATATAAAAAGTTTAATCAATTTTAAAAATAACTTTTCACATTTTAAATAAAAGCATAAATTTTAAAAATAAAATAATATTTTTTAAAATAAAATTATAAAAGACAAACTCTTTAAAATTCAAAAATTTATTTTAAAATATAAAAATATCAAAATTCCTATATGACAAGTCATCGAGAACCCAAACCGACATGTTTTGAGATTACGAGGATTTCTTGTCTCTTTCTAACACAATTATTGCCTCAAATTATTAGTTGCCATGCCGATTTGGGATTCCCAGAATTCATATTATTCCGATAATTAATTTTTTTCCATATTATTCTAGTAAATAATTTGATTTTCATATTATTCTGAAAATGAAAAAGTCGTTAGGCTATTAGCGATTAACCAAAGTATATTAAATGAATATTCTTATAGTATTTAAGTATCTGGTTGAGTTAGTGTTATGAGTTGTTTAAAAATTAACTCAACTGAAAAATGATTAAAACTCTTCCTTTTATAAAGTAACAAATATTTTTTATTTTTTATTTTATGTTTTTATATAAAATTTACAAAAAAGAACCATGTCAAACTCAAAATAAAGATAAAAAACACTTGAGCGTAATGAGAACGAAACCTATGACATTATAATCTTCAAACTTTCAACTTGATCTTTTCAACTGAAGTCTTAATTTATTTTTATAAATATATTTTTATATATTTTTTTACCCATATCAGGAGATGTACCATAACTCAATATTCATTTAACAAAATTGAATGTGTTATGAGGTGTAGGTTATATTCTAATTATATTCTCATTATCCATAGTTGTCATGTGTGAGTTTTGTTTGATTAGGTTTCGTTTCTTTGTCTATTTATACTTTTTCATTGTTTTACAATTGCTCGAACATGTTTTGATAATGATATTCTATTGTATTTGTATTTGTAAACTCTCTTAAATTATTGGTACATGATTATTTTTCTAAAAGTACCATGGAGGCCTTTATACTAGTAGTCAGATTGTATTTTGCCCCCTCTATTCAAAAGATGGGCAAATTAGTTCCTCTACGTTAAATCAAATAGTAAACTGATCCTTCCAGTTAAAAATTCTATCTATTTCTATTGTTAAAACCCGCTCTCTTTACGTCAGAATGAGGTACTTGGCATGACATGCATAATTGTCTAGTTATTCTGTTAGTCACGCCAGTTTTTAATAGTAGAAATGAATGAATTTAATAAAAAGACTAATTTACTATTTGATCTAACGTAAAAAGTCTAATTAATTAATTTTTAAATAAAGAAAATAAAATAAAGAAAACACCTCTATAATATTAATTTCAAATATGGGTTGATTCAATACGGTATAAAATTTAAAATATTGAACATTATATATAGTACATGCTACAAAACTAAGGCCCAAATTGATTAGCAGCCCATCTTTTATGTCATTATAATGATAGAAGGATCTATGTAAGTAGTTTTGGTTTTCATTTTTTCATGTTACTTTGTGAATTCAACGAGGCGGATTGATTTTGCCTTGATTCAATCTGTACAAGATCAATTCGGAGTTTTAAAAAACCTCTGCACATTTTGAGTTTCACTCAATTTTGAGGTTATATCATGTGAATTTGAACCTTGAATTCTTCTGAGTTTGGTTATAAATGGTTTCAATTAGTTGTTATTTTAGTCACTTTACATTCAAGTTATTAGTCACTCAATATCAAGTAATTGAATCTATTTACATAATGATGGTTCAGTTAATATGGATTCAGGATTGGCAACAGCTAGAGGAGTAGTGCGCGGCATCAATGGAGACTGGATATTAGACTATAATCGGTTCTTGGACAATTATTCTGTTTTTGATGCAAAGGTATGGCATTTTAGATGATCTTTCTCTTCTTCATGAACCAAGGACATAGAAGGGTAATGATTCAATCTAACATCTTAGAAGCGGTTAAGGTTTCCAAGACAAATCATTGGAGGCTTTCAGTTCTATTTTATTCAGGCAAACTAAATAGTTCTTGAAACATGAAAGTCAATGGTTTATAACGTATATTTTTAGGGAGGAGAATCAAATTATTAATCACCTAACTAGATTGGAAAGAAGGGCAATAGATTTTTGTTGATTCGTCAAGGGAGATTCTAGCGATAATTTATTCTAATAAAGCAAGTGATCTTTTTACTCAAAATAATCTTAACTAAATTAGTTTAGCGATCTTTTGAAAAGTCTTTGTGGAAAGTCTTTTGAAGTGATTTTGAAAAGTTTGCTTTAAAACTTGAGTGTTTAGCATTCTTTGTCAAAAGTCTTTTGAAATAAAATGTCCATTTTAGACATCTATTATCAAGTAACAAATATACATTTAAATAAATTTTAAATTAGTTAATATTATTATATTTTAGTAAGAATATAAAAATTACTATAACTTGTTAATATTTTAATATATGAAATATAAATTTTAATTTTAAATATTTATAAGTAATAAATATTAATTAGTTATAAAATTTAATTAGAATATATAAGCTACATTTTAAATATTTAAATATAACCATTAAATATTTGTAATTAATATTTTAAAATATTTTTATTTTAATTAATAATTTTAACATATTTGTAATTAAGCTCTGAAAAAAAAAGAAAAGTACTATGTTATTAGAAGGGTGAAAAGTAATTAAGCATTAAAAGTGCTTTTGGAGAGGAAAAGCTAAAATTTTAGCTTCTCTTTTTAGAAGTGTTTTTAAAGACTTGAAAAGCCAAAATTAAAAAAAACAGTTTGTTTTGCTTTTCTTCCAAAAGTGTTTTGAGAAAAAGTCTTTTAAAAATGAAGTAACTAAGTGTTATTTTCTTTTATCACAAAAAAAAAAAAATCACTTATTAACCTTTTATATTCAAATAAAATTAACTTGAGTTTGAATTTAGATGAGTCGAAATTTAAATGAGAATTCATATAACTATATGAAATAATTATTATAAGTATTAAATAGCATAGCAATTATCTTCTCAATCCCTCCTTTACAGCTATTACTAAATTATTAAGGTGATTAAGTTTCTAGTGGGTGGGTTACTGGTTATGATTGCAGCCTGTCTTCCATAAATTCAATATCCATTTCCATCTTTCTGCCTACCACTTCCCAAAGGGATCAACTAACATTCAGTCCCTCAACTTGATTTTTTTTTTTTTTCACTTTGATCAGTCTCAAAACTTGACATTTTTTTTCCAAATTAATCCATAAACTTGGATTTCCTTAAGGTATGATGATAAAACACTCTAATTTTGTGTCATGTCATCACTTAATAATTTATAATTGTTTGCTAATTTTTAATTTATCTTTTCTATTTTTTTTTAGATTTTGTATAAAAATTTTAAAATTATCTAGTGATGACATGCTACAAACTTAAAGCATCACGTCATCACACATTAACCGAATCCAAATTTAGGAGCTAAATTGAGAAAAGTTATTAAATTCCGAAACTAATGTAAACAAAAAAAAAAAAGGACCAAATTAAATAAAATTGACAAACTAAGGAACTAAATGTTGATTTATCTCATTATTTATGAATGTATAAATTTCCCTAATAATTTATTGCAAGCTAGAACCACTTTGCCTTCAACAATTCCTGCTTGTAGGAATATAAAGATAGAGGCATATCCTACATTGACTTCATAGTTTTCAAGTATTTCCCAACATTCTAACATAAGAATTTTGAGTTGGAAAGCAATTGGGGTTTGTCATTTCTCTATTATTTTACACTAAAATAACAAATAATCCACTAACCAACCTTCTTCATCTTGTGGTTTTGGTTAAGCATAGTTGTTGTTCCAACCTAAGTTTACTTTGCAATTTATATATATATATATAAACTTTACCACATTTACATAATTTTAGAATATCACATTATTAAATATTGACAGAATCTAAATTCAGGGATTAAAATGAATTCAATTTTCAAATTCACAAGCCAAAATGGATAAAAGAATACAAATAGCAAATTAAACCCTAGTTGTCGAATTCAAAAACTAAAAATTATATTAACCCTATCATTAATATACATTTAATCATCATTCACAAAATCAATTTTTCGCACTTAACGCATGAATTTGAATGTTGATGACCAATTATTAAATGCTTTACTTGTGTTAAGTTTGATTTGTATATGAGTTAGCTATAAATTGATTTCATTTACTAATTTTATCCACTTACATAACTTGTTTTAGTAAAAAGAATGATATTTTTTTACTTTGAAGGAGTCTTATGTTTTACTAGAGTTTTACTCGTCCTTTTTAATTTTAAGTTTAAATTTAGATTAATTAATTTCAATACTTACATAATAATTATGCTTTTCTTTGTGTTAATTTTCATTAAATAATCAAACAAGTCATTAATTTACATTTGCAACAAATGATACAGATTCCGAAATTAGAAAACTTTTTATAGATTCTCTAAAAAAAATTATATACAAAATAGTAAATCTGTCTATGGGCATAGCCGAGTCTTGATAAAATTTTAGGCCTAGGCCTAGTCCGGCCTGAAAAATAGGCCTAAAATTTTGACCAAGTTTAACCCGGATAAAATATTAAAACCCGGGCCTGGCCAGTATTAATTATATATATAGAATATAATATATAAAAAATACTAAAAACATTAAAATAAATATTCCCAACAAATTAAAGATAAATTTTAAAAATCTTTACACATAAATAACACTAACATAGATGCAACTTAACAAGAAATGCTCTAAAATAGTAGCGATTAACAATAAAATAATTGTTATATAATATTCAAACAATAACAACAAAATAGTAGTAACATAATAGTAAAATGACAACAAAACAATAAGAAAGCAACAAGAAAACAATATATATATATATATATATATTTTTGCAAATTCGAGCTATGCTCGGACAAAAAAGGTCTTACTCGAGGCCTAACTTATTTTCTAAACGGACCTTATTTTTTTGTCCAAACTCATTTTCGAGCATATATTTTTATTCAAACTCTCTCACTTTCTGACGGTTTGGGTGGCTCGACCCATGAACAAGCTGGACCATTGACAAATCTACAAAGGAGACGTATCCAAAAATTTTATATTAAAGGATCAAAAGTGAAATATAAATTTTTGAGAGAATTAAATTGATAACTTATCATTATCTTAACTTGTAACTTTATAATTTTTAAAGAAATTAAAATACCCTTAGCCCCTGCTTGAAAAATCCACTATAGTCTTACTTTTATCACGAATCACGACTTAATTGAGTATGTTAGGTCGTATTATGAGACATAAATAGAAATTATTTTATTTATGTATCTGCGAGATTTATCATTTTTAGGTATCTACACACGGGCGGCATTGGAGGGGCAAGGCCTTACCTTTTTTTTTTTTAAAAAAAAATTGTATTATAACTTCTTTAAAATATAAAATTATAAATTAATATATAATAAAATTACATTTTAATACCTTAAAATGATAAAATTACGATTCATTCTTTTTAAAAGTTTTAAACTTTTAGCCATTACAACGAAAATAATTACATAACTCTTACAAAAAAAATTAATTTAACTTTAACTCCTCAAATCCTTGGATTTTGAACAAATTTGGTTGCTTGAAACTAAAAAAATATAAGAGTTGTTGAGAACTATTCCAATACAACAAAATTTGTGTTTAATATAAAAGGCATGGTAGATTAAGTTTACTGGTCATATATAACACCAATCATTGTTTTATTCCATGAATATATAATAATTAATAAATTAATCATTGTCGATCAAATATTAGCTCGATTGGCATAGAGTATTATTGTCAATGCAGAAAGATGTGAGTTTGAGTGCGTTAAAGTGCATAATCCTCTATTTATGAGTTGAGGAGAGGCTCTAAGTAGGTCTAGGTATTGTGTCAAAAATATATTTTTATAATTTATTTATTGATAATATAAATTATAATTTTGAACAATTTCATTATAAGTTTTGATTATATTTGTTATTTTTGATACAATGCCTAAAACTATCCATCGCCCCTCCCCAACTTATAAATAAGAGAATAACGCCTTCAACATTCTTAAACCTATGTCTTTCTACATTGATATTAATATCTATACCAATTCGGCAACATAAATTATAATTAATAAAACTTGAGGGGAAAAAAACATCTTGCACCAAGCGCCAGCTTTTGCAGGCTTATGGCAAAAATTGAGTCAAAATATTTTAATTATTTTTTGTCTTTCCCCCCATCGATTAGCATTAAGATAATGAAAATTTAGAGCCAAAAACATTATACCAATTATAATTAATTAATACATTCAAAAGTTACAAGCCAAAATGGCCAAACTAGCCGTCCTACCAAAACATGGCCTTGGGTGGGGTTGGCCAGATTTGCTGTGATTATAGAAGGTTAAATTTTTTATTAAGTCTCTGTATTATGTGTAAATTATAAATATAGTCCTTATCCTTTAATTTGTTTATTTATAATTTCTGTACTACTCAAAATTCAAAATTTTAGTCTTGATCTTATTCTAGTCATTAAATTCATTGAGTTAAGTTATTTTCAAAATATGATAAGATAAATATGTCAACTTGTTATTTTTACATATTACTTACGCATAGATTGTTGTTTATATCGAGGTTGAAGTTTTGAAATGAGAAAAGTGTGGATGATAAGAATGGCCCAATTGGAGAACATGAACTTAAATCTATACAACTTTATGTATAGTGCAAAACTAATAGAAGAATACCTGATATTGTTTGGGTCTATTGATCAATTAAAGAGGTAAATGGATTAAAATGATAAAATTAAAGTATTTGGATTAAATCCTAATTTACATAAAGTATAGAGACTAATAACAAAATTTGAGAAAGCAATTAAATGAATATAGGTAGGGTTTAAATACTAATGGAATGGTTCAATAAAAGATTTAAAAAACCACTCAACTTATCGGTTTTATACTTTAGTCTATTAATTTACCTAATTAAATCGAATTAATATCGGTCGGTCGATTTTTTTACTTACATTTAATTTTCCCCATTTTATTCATTAAATACATTTGATTAAATAACAAGAGAAAATTCAATTAATTAAATCAAAGCATTTCAGGAAACAGTGAGATTTAATATCAAGAAATTTTGCACAATCACAATTCGAAAACTGCAAATACAATTTTCTTTTCCTCTATGAACAACCCTAAAAACAAAAAGTAAATTAGTTGGACCAATATATAATGAGTGCAATGATAAGGTACAAAACAACTTAATTTTAAACTTTAAAAATAACATCGTTGATAAAAATAATCACCGACTCATAAACGGTAAATCGAGGAATGTTGGGTCTAAGGAACAAAATCATGCTCAAGTGTTGGTTGTGTTCTAATCATTGATGCACAAGGCATTTTATGATCACCCCTAACCCAAAATGTATCCAATGCCACCGATGTATCAGATTCCTTCTCCATTTTTGTGATCTCCATTTTCCTCCACTTTAACATCACCACCATCCCCATTGAAACCAACACAATTATCCCCACAATTCCAATCCCAAACCCTATCACCCACCATTTCCAAGCCCTTCCTTCCTTTTCCTCCGTCACCGCCGGCATCTCCGCCACAACGCAAAAATGCCCGGCTTTTTTGACCTTGCAAACATTATCGTTGGTCCAATTCTTGAATTCAACTGACCCGTCCGGTTGAAATCCTACGCACTTAAGCAGTGTCGTGTTTTTTCCCCAACCTTTAAATAAGGGAAATGAATGGAAATCAGTTCGCCTTCAACACTCAACGTTAAATTCCCATCCATTATCATGGTTAAATCGGAGTAATCGTAAACATCGAAACCGATGACCTGAGAAACTAATGAATAACCAGGAACATTGAAGTACATAGAGGACCAATTCCCTAAATTATCATAAACTATAGCTAATCTTTTCACGTGTGGCAATGTTTTAACATTAGGTGGGATCTTAACATATATGGAATCGGTTCCTCTAGTCCATAAGCTCCCACTACGTAACCTCTTAACGGAAACTTCCATGCCGGTGAAATTAGAAGGGAGATTAACTTTATGCTCAGTACCTGTATGATGATTTGCCAATGTGAGATTCGCGTATTGACGAAACAGAGCTTTTAAAGCTTTTGGATCATAGCTATCGGCTGAGCCACCAACGATCGACGAAGAAATATTAACAATGATGACGATGATGATGAACCAGCTTGCATCAGACCCCATCAAGATTTTTATTTTACCCCATCAAGGTTTTTGACACAATGCAAATGAATACCGGAAAAAAGAAACCATCAAAGAAGAGTGAAAAAATATCAAAAATGGGGCAAAGACAAAGTGGAGCTATCAGCTATGGCGTTGTATATGGATTTGTTTGCATGAAAATGAAAGAGGGTCTCTTCAGTTTCGATTGAAATAGTGATATTTTGGTGTGTTCTTTGTGAATTGTGATTAAAAGGGAAAATTTTGAAGATAAGAGAGAAAAAATGGATGTGAAAGATAGTGGTGGCAACGAGGGAGATGGAAATATGTACTAAACACACACACACACACACACACAGATACACTTCATTCCAAATTTAGCTTTTGGTTATTTTTAGGCAAATAGACTTTGGAAGTTCGTCTTCCTCACCTTTTAGTTACCGATACCATGGCTTTATTTTATTTGATTTGAGATAAACTAAAATTTAGTCCTTGAATTTGTTAATTTTTTCATTTTGGTTCTTGAACTTTATTTTGATCCACATTTGTCTTGGAACTTAGCAATTTTTTTTTCCAATTTGATCATTGAACTTGGATTTCGTTAAGGTGTGATGATGAGAGTGCCACACTCTATTGTATTATGTCGCCAGCTAAAAGTTTTAAAATTTTATATAAAATAAAAAATACGAAAAAATATAATTATTTAAAATTTTTAGATTTAAAACAAAATTCAAATGTTTGTGCCACATCATCACATCTTAACGGAATCTAAGTTTAAGGATCCAATTGGGAAAAGCTGTTAAAGTTTTAAGACTAATATGGACTAAAAAATAATAATTTTAGGGACCTAAGTGGGAAAAGATACCAAGTTCAGGACTAACTGTTACTTTATTCCTTTTTATTTTCGGGCTATTTCATTATTTGGAGTTGAACTATACTAATTTTTATACTTTGGTACTTGAACTATGATTTTCGTCTCATTTACTTGAACTATGATTTTCGTCTCATTTTACCCCAAAAATTATCGACATCCAATATGGATGTGCCATGTCATGTTTTTATTAGAACTTTGCTAATATTATAGTGTTACGTCATCGTATAGACCAAAATTGGAAAAAAAGTTGTCAAATTCCAAGACTAACATGTATACAAAAAAGTTTAGGGATTAAGTTGAGAATAGTTGTAAAGTTTAAGGATTAAATGTTTTTTAATCCTTAATAGTTTTGCAAGACATGAGGATTAAGATTAAGCGTTGCAAATGAAACAGTGACAAGTGGCAAGTACCATTTACTTGGTCAATTCACACGCGTTATTAAAGCGGTGCACCGGCATTACACTTCGGTTTTATTTATCTTATAGGGTAAATTCCACCCAAAATCACTCAATTATTAGAAAATTTACATTTTGGTTACTTAACTATTCAAAATTCATTATTTTCACCAAGCTATTAAGTTTTTTTTAAAGTCTAGCTAGCGAGTTCCAAGCCAGTGGCGAATCCAGGGGGGCTGGCATGTGCCCCGACCCCCCTTAAAAGGTAAAATTTCAAATTAGGCCCTTAAATTTTTTTAAAAATTTTAAATTAGTAAAGGTAAAATTCCATTTTGACCCCCAAAAATTATAAAAATTTGATTTAATCCTTTACAAATTAGAAAGATATAAACTATAAAAAATTAAAATTTCATCCGCCCCCCCTAAAAAATTGTCCTGGCTTCGCCCCTGTTCCAAGCGACGATTTACGATCGGTATGGTGGATCAATACCCATCAACGAGTATAAGAACATATCTTAGATCCAAATCGATTTGACGTCCAATGTCAGAGATCGAAGAAGAAAGCTATTTGGATTTTGGTTCATAGATTCTTAATGTTTAAAGTTGTTTCATGAAAAAATTGAACTACAAAAGAGAAGGGGAAGGAAAGCCTTTGATTGGTATAGGCGGTGTGAATAGAGGCAATACAACCACCATTCTAATAGCCTGATGACTTAAACGAAATCTTTCGAATAGTTTAATACCATTTTGTAACTTTTTAAAGTTGAGTAACCTAAATGTCACTAATAATTTAGTAACATTAGGTGTAGTTTACCCTATTTTATATTATACTAGATTATGGTACATCACGACAGTGAAAATTAGAATTATATAACAAAAGCATTTATAAAAGTTGATATTAAAACTAAAGGAATGTTTAGTTGAAATGATAAAGTAAAAATACTCTTAAAATATTATTTTTATTATTAAAAAGTGAATTTTTCGTAATTGTTTAAGCGAATTGAGACCGTGATTGATGACATTAACTCAACCAACTTTTTTTTAATTAACACAACCAACCTTTTCTATTAAATAACTTATGATTTAGGTGGCATCAAATAAAATTAATTTAAAAACAAAAAAAAATATGAATGTTTTCTTTGGGTAATTTATTAAAATATACCAAAATAAAAAAATTACGAAAATGGGCCAAAATTTAATTATTTACAGAAAGGGGCCATTTTCCCCCAAATTTTTTTGACTGTTGGGTCTCCAACGTCAAAAAAAAAAACCTATAAAAACTCCCCACCCTTTATTTTTTTAACAACAAAGTCTTTATTCATTTTTCTCTCAACTTTCTCTCAAATTCTTCTCAAATTTCTCTTAAATTCTTTGAAACTTCCTCTCAAATTTCACAATAGTCCTTTAACATTTACAAAAAACCCTTTCTTAAATTTTTTAAAATATATTTTTGATAAATTTTAAAATATTCAATCGTATTAACAATGGCAGGGGAATTAATTCGTCTCGACAATAAACACATTTTCATCGATCAACTGACAATGGTAAGTTTTAATTTTAATTTTAATTTTAATTTTTCAATACTATTTAATATTATTTAAGTGTATGCAATTTTAATTAAATTTTATTTTATAATTTTTTAAACAGTCTGTAAATCGTGTGTTGCAATGCTATATTCGCAATATGCTTGGTCCGCCATCACCGTTGATCGTGAATTACCTGCGAGAAGCGGGTTTTTGGCACGTGGCCATGATAGGCCGAGGTGCAAGTTGGACCCAAAGTTAATCAGTGCGTTGATAGAGAGGTGGAGACCCGACACGCACACTTTCCATCTTCTATGCGGAGAGTGTACTATCACTCTGGAAGACGTGTATTTGCAATTGGGATTACCGGTGGATGGGTATGTAGTCACTGGGTCCGCAACTTCTACCGATTGGACCGCCATATGCTACTAGCTTTTGGGTGCTATTCCGGATAACGTTTACGGAGGTCGGATCGAGATGGGCTGGTTAAGAGACACATTTTCGGAGTCGAATAAAGGTTCGACCGAAATAGAAAGAATACGATATGCTCGAGCATACATTCTTGAGATGATTGGAGGCTATCTGATGCCGGACCTGTCACGAAACCTCGTACACCTGAGATGGCTGTTGAAACTCGTTGATTTTAAAGTAGCCGGTGAATTGAGTTGAGGGTCTGCAGCAAAATTTTATCGGGAGATGTGCGGGGCGACGCGGCCGAACAAAGCGAAAATCGGAGGTTTCCTATCACTACTGCAATCATGGGCACAGTTTCGATTTCTATTTTTACGTTCTCAAGTCGACCACCCATATACATTCCCACTTATAACGAGGTAAATTTAATATTAGATTTTACAATTATTACGTAGATTTAAAATATAATTGTATGCTAAAAATTTATTTAATTAGGTGGAACTATTTGGCGAGTTATGTTGGAATACCTACATCGCTTGAAGATATACAGCTTCTATTAGAGCAATGGTCGGAATAACAAGCAAGTATTAAATAAAATATATTTTTGTAATAAAATAGTTGTTTCGTATTTCGTATTCAGTATTTAGTATCATGTATATAACTAATATTTTTATCATGTTAATATAGTTTCAATGGATAGCATTCGAGGATCCGACAATTCGGGCAGTAATTCCAGAGGAGTTCTTTCAAAATCTGAACCTTTGACATGTGAAGATTTCATTGATCAACTATGCCACCATGGATATGCACTAGTCAGATCGGGTTCTGCGTCAATTTAGATTTCGACAATCGATTCCCGTGGCACTTGAGGTGCTCGATGATGAGCACAAAGTTGACTTACGGTAGTTGCATACGGATTGACCAAGATTTTGGTCAGCATATATCGAAATGTGGGAGAACTGGTATGATTATATACCTACTCAGGAACCGATCATCGTTCCTGAGTTAGCGTGCGTGCTGGAATACATGCCATGGTTTAGGATCCATAGCAAGTCGTATTTATTGTCGGAAGAGGAGAGACGACGACAACTTTGTGAACAAAGGGAACGATAGGGCCCTTTAAATCCAAGGAGAAGGGGTGATGAGACAAGACCATCAACAGCGCCGACAGAAACATCGGGCCCATCAACAGCGCCCACACAGTCACCGGGCCCAACACTTCAGTCGACGACACCCAAATCACAGCTTTTTCAGATTATGCCAAGTGCGTACCCTAGCCCTTATATGTATCCTAACCCTTACATGTTTCCTTTTCCCAGTCCCACGGCATGTTGGAATGCATGGCTCGGTTCGAGTCCGTTCCTGACTACTCTGACTGGCCAGTTGATCTTGAGGCCACCGTCGCACGAGGGATCGCACGAGGCACTGTCGGGGAGCTCTTCTTTTTACCAGTCTCCTTCGCCGTATGGGATTCAGACACCCCACCATGATTTATGCAAACACCTTCCCAGTCTTTATTTTATTAAGGTGGGTCATCCTCCCAACACCCACAACCAGACCCCCTGTCAGAGGAACCAGAATCCTTGCTTGAGGTTCTAGTATCCCCACCGGAAGCTAGAAGAAAGAGGAATCCAGTAGCGTGTAATCAAACCGCCCCATGTGACACCGATTCTAAATAAGCACCAACATTGATCTCAACCGCCATTTTTTATTTTTTATTGTAATTTATTTTTATATATTTAATAAAATAAAAGTTATTTTTATTTTTTGTAATCTATTTTTTATTTTTCATAAAGTAAAAGTTATTTTTATTTTTTGTAATTTAATTTTATATATTTAATAAAATAAAATTGCTTATTATTTTATTATAATTTAATTTTATATCTTTAATAAAATAAAAGTTGTTTTTATTTTTATTGTAATTTAATTTTATATCTTTAATAAAGTAAAAGTTATTTTTATTTTTATTGTAATTTAATTTTTTATTTTAATAAAGAAAAGTTGTTTTTATTTTTTGTAATTTAATTTTATATATTTAATAAAATAAAATTGTTTATTTTTATATCTTTAATAAAGTAAAAGTTATTTGTTATTTTTATTGTAATTTAATTTTTTATTTTTAATAAAGTAAAAGTTGTTTTTTATTTTTTTGTAATTTAATTTTATATATTTAATAAAATAAAAATTGTTTACTATTTTATTGTAATTTAATTTTTATATCTTTAATAAAGTAAAAGTTATTTTTATTTTTATTGTAATTTAATTTTATATCTTTAATAAAAATAAAGTCCAAGATTTTTTATTGTAATTTATTTTTTATTTTTTTGTTTTACAACTTAGTCCTTCTACAAAAGTTCACCATTTTTATCAAGAAATAAATAGAATTTACATAGTCACTAAGAGACAAAAATGCTAAGAAGACTATCAACTATTCCGATTTGGATACGAGCGAGATGTATGGCCTGGGTTCCTACACCATCCGCATAACTTCCGTTAGTTGGCCATTTCTCGGGTATCCATATTGTTATGTATTCGAATGAGCAAGGTCGACCTTTTGGTTTTCGCCGCAGTTGTCTATCCGGTAACAACTTATACGGTGCAAGCGATACAGACGGCCACTTACGTTCATCTGGGACTGGTGGGAATACGTGTCTCCAAACATTGTACATGTTTTCTATTTTATGCACTTCGTCGACAAAGCTCATGGGATCCAGACGGAGATTCTAACAAGCCGCAAGTACATTAGCGCATTGGTAACGAAGTGCATCAAATATCCTACAGTCATAGGTCTTATTTCTCAAGTGTACACGATATTGCCCGCCAACAATACCTTGGTCCGGTCTGTCAAACTCTGTCACACGAAACCATAGGTTGTCACGATCGTGACATACTGTGTGCATGTTGTTACCCCGTGTCTTCCCCTTGTTAATTTCTCGCAAGACCTTCGCGCACCATACAAGGCCTCCTTGCATTTGACCTTTATAACTCGCTGCTCACTTCGAAAATAGTTTCGTTAAATGAAAATATATCTCTCACACAACCGATGTTATCGGCAGATGGCACGTTCCTTTTAGAACAAAATTTATCCATTTGGCCAGGTTTGAGGTCATATGACCATATCGTAGGCCACCGTCGTATGCTTGTGTCCACTGTTCGAAAGGAATATTGCATAGGTAATTTGCGCCTTTTTCATTAACTGATCACAAACTCGCCAACATCTCGTGAAAATGGTCCTTATTGATCTTGTACCCTGCCAATATAAGTTGATAGCGAATATTACATACCACTCTTCAATTAAGAATAAATTGAATATTACAAACGAAATTATATTAATAGATATTACATACCCATATTGGTCACTTGTCGTCGTTGACTTGTAGATCGATGTTGCCCGTGGTAGTTGGATGCAACATGACTTAGGCAATATCAATGGTGTGTGCGATGCCATAGGCTTCCCTGTCGCTCTATTGCGGCTAGTATTCTAGGGCCCCAATTCGATATAACGCATATATCAAGTTGGGGGCAGACATGCCTCTTTAACCTAGATAGGAAGAAATCACAATCATCAACTGACACCCTCGGTGTTATTACAAACGCAATTGGAAGGATTCTCCCACTACCATCTTGTGCCACAGCTAGCAATAATCGATGCGTATATCTACCATACATAAAGGTACCGTCAATTTATACCAATGGCTTGCAGTATATAAATGCGTCTCGCATTGCTTAAATGTCCAGAATAGACGCTTGAACACTTGGCATCCACGGAGCAATCAGTCGTTGTAGTACGCCGGTTTCGTTTTAAGGTCTGTTATGCTGCCTGGGACATATCTCTCCAGCACTTGACACCACTGCCACACTTCATTATATGAAGTGTCCTACCGACCATGCAAATTTTCCAGTAAGAGGGCGTGTACCCCAATTAGCTACGAATATTACCAATTAAGGCCAAGACTGTAGTCTTGGGATCGGCCTTCACGTCGATATTATTAAGTCAGCCAACATCTCTGATAAATTGAAATAATAACATATTTTAATCTCACATTTAGCATACTTTTGGATGATTTTTCCCTTTAATTATGGAAATAAGTGCTCCTAATCATTTGTTTTCATGTTTTATACTCAGTAGAGCACCGAAAGATGAAAAGAATGAATAACGGGTCAAAAACAAAAAAATGGGCCAAAGTACAAAATCCACACGGCCTGGGCCCAAGACCACATGGTCGTGCCCCGTAAGAAGAGTCGACCACGGCCTAGACCTCGAAAAACACGGCTGTGCCTCATCAACAGACCCGAACACGGCCTGACCATAATTTACACGGGCGTGTGCCATGGGCGTGTCTCTGTCGCAGATAAGAAGAATTCTATTCGGATTAGGGTTCTTAGAGGCAAAGAAACATATTCCAAAAACCTATATAAAGACCCTAGAGGCCAACCTTTAGAGAGGCGTTCAGCTAGGCCAAAGAACCAAGTCAAAGCAGTTAATTTCAGGGATTTACTCAAAGAAAGCCAGTTGATTCATCTCAAGAAGCCAGAATTATACTCAAGATGGAGGATCTCTCATTCAATTCCTTTAGGGGGTTTTAGGGATTTCTTATGGTTTGTTTTATCTTTTCTTCTGAGATGTTTTCTTTTACAATTATGAACTAAACCCTCAAATACTTGAGGCGGATGAAACCTAAGACGAATCTTATTATTGTTATCTAAACCGAATGATAAATATTTAATTTGTTCTTAACTATGTGTTCTTAATCCTTGTTTTGGTATTTCTGATATATTAAATCAAGTGTGATGTGCTTAGGCAGAGGATGAAGAGACCCTGTCTAAGAGTAGATCTAGCATAGTTAAGCGAAGTTGCTCGCGCACCTAGAGATAGGGTGACGAAAATTTACCGGATTAGGGTCAAACCTAATATGGGAGTCCATTGATTGAGTTAATGCAATTCTAGGGTTTTTAATTAGAAAGAGATTTCAATTAATCAACCTAGGGTTAGACGTTAGTAGCCTTGAAGAGAGGGATTAATATAAATTAGGGAATCCTACGGATCAAGTCAAATGAATAAATCGTCCGGTTCAGAGTTAGATAACAAGTGAAGTCTAGGTGGATTCTTCCTCAGGTATTGTCCAAGTCAATCGGTTTTCTCTCAAGTCTTTTCCCTAATTTCTTCTTTGTCTTTGCATTTTTAGTTTAGTTGAATAGTTACTTTCGATAGGTGCACTTGCCTCCATCGTTGTCTTAGTTAGTTTCCAGGTTCGATCATTCTTTTTATAAATTTTTAAGACTCGACAGACACGATCAAGTTTTTGGCGCCGTTGCCGGGGAACTAAAATATTAAGAACGCTCAATTTTTATTACTTTAGCCATATTATATTTTATTATTTTTGCAATTAAATTTTATTTTTATTTTTCTAAATTTCTTTCTTTTTCTCTTTTCCTAGCAGGTACCTCTAGTTTATGACTAGAAGGAACCTGACAAGATCACTACTTTACGACAGTGATATTGAAGGAACCGTATGCATAAATCGTAGAGAAGTAAGGCGAAGCTTAAATTACATACAAGAAGGTCAAGAGGAAAAAACCAATACCATCGAAAGGATGGCTGAGAATAATCTGCCACATCAAGATATGGCGAACCATCATGCTCCTCGAACTATGTATGATTATGCTAAACCTAATTTAATAGGAGCTAAATCGAGTATTGTTAGGCCTGCTATAGCCGTTAATAATTTTGAATTAAAACCTAACACTATACAAATGATTCAATAGTTTGTTCAATTTGATGGTTTACAGGATGAAGACCCAAATACTCATTTAGCTAATTTTCTAGAATTTTGTGATACCTTAAAAATAAATGATGTTTCTGATGATGCCATTCGTCTTCGGTTATTTCCCTTTTCTTTGGGAATAAAGCCAAACAATGGTTACATTCTCTTCCACGAGGATCAATCACTACATGGGACCAAATGACTAAAAATTTTTATTAAAATATTTTCCACCGGTCAAAACGGCCAAATTAAAGAATGATATCTCTTCATTTGTGCAGATGGATTTAAAAACATTATACGACGCATGAGAGAGATACAAAGATTTGTTGAGAAGGTGCCCACACCATGGTTTACCCTTGTGGTTGTAGGTCCAAACTTTTTACAACGGTGTGAACCCCTCAACCCGGCAGTTAATTGACTCAGCAGCTGGTGGAACCCTTAATAACAAAACTCCTAAAGCAGCTTATGAATTTATAGAGGAGATGTCACTGAATAACTATCAGTGACAAAGTACAAGGACAAAATCCAACTAAAGCAGCCGAAGTTTTCAATCTCGACGCAGTCACCATGCTATCAAATCAGGTAGAGATGATGAATAAAAAGATTGATGGTTTGAGTGGTTCTTTGTAAGTACACCCAGTAATGCAATGTGACTCGAATCTAGGAGGCATGGTGAATCTTGAATACCCACCCTACAATCCGAGCATGGAAAGCAAACAATTAAACTATACGGGTAACAATTTTAGACCTCAAAATAACCTCTACAGTAATACTTATAATCCAAGTTAGAGGAACCACCCCAATTTCTCGTGGGATGGCCAAGGAAATCAGAGACAACAACCACCCCTCCAAACTTTTAACACCAGCCCTACCCACAAGAAAAGAAGCTGAACCTTGAAGTGATGCTGACAAAATTCATAGCAGTTTCTGAAACTCATTTTCAAAACACCGAGACAACACTTAAAAATTAAAAAGCATCGATTAAAGGAATCGAGAACCAGTTAGGGCAACTCGCAAAGTCGATATCAAAACAACCACTAGGTAGCTTGCCAAGTAACATTAAGACTAATCCCAAGGAGCAAATTCAAGCCATAACAGCTCATGACAATGGAAGGTTAGTTGAATCTGAATCTGAGCCAAGGCAAGAACCTGTAGCAAGTGAAGGTAAAATTGAGGTAAGCCAAGAAAAGCCAAAACCGTAATTAAGGAATACAAACCTCGTATACCTTACCCCAATGCAATAAAGGAAGATGACACAGAAGAACAGTTTGGTAAGTTCTTTAAACTCTTAAAGAAATTACATATTAACTTACCGTGTCTTAAAGCTCTTTCGCAGATGCCAAATTCAAAGAAATTTTTAAAAGAGCTATTAACAAACAAGCGAAATTTAGACGAGAAGTCGCATGTGGAACTAAATGCAGTAGCTTAGCAATGTTACAAAATAGATTACCACGAAAATTAAAAGATCTAGGAAGTTTTACAATTCCATGTTTCATTAGTAGTTTATCTGTTGATAATACTTTAGCTGATCTAGGGGCAATCATCAATGTTATGCCATCTAAAATGTTTAAACAGCTAGGTCTAGGAAGCCCAAGCAAACTAGGATGAGTATTCAATTAGCTGATAAAACTATTCACATCCCTAAGGGTATAATTGAAGATGTACTAGTTAAATTTGACAAATTCATATTCCCCATGGACTTCGTGGTTTTAGATATGGATGAAGACAATAGTATCCCCTTAATTTTAGGAAGACCTTTTGTAGCAATTGCCAGATCTAAAATTGATGTTAGCACAGGTGAACTCATACTCCGTGTAGGCAACGAATCAATCAGTCTTCAAGCTCTCGATTCAGCTAGGACATCGAGTGAGAAAGATGAGGACGTAAATTCCCTTGATAAGCATTCAATTAAACTTCCTTTCCAGGAAACACCACGGAATCACACTACAAAGCTAGATCCTATAGCTCGCACCAACAAGGAAATATCTCATGAGGAACGACGGCTTCAAACCGATGAGCTAGATGAGTGGGAGACATATTTTAAGGAGGAATCAACCCCACACGAAGTGAAACCGAAAGAAACCTCAGAAGAACTTAAAGAACATCTAACCACTTCAAAATAGGAGATCAGGTACTATTAGATAGTATAGACCCACGAATCGCCACATCAAACCTGAAGATAACCGAAGAAATCCCCTTTACGGTACTTAATGCTTTTCCTTACGGAACAGTCGAGGTAAGTAATACTACTTTCGGTACTTTTAAAGTAAACTCTACTTGACTCAAATTATATGATGATAGCACGGAAAAGGATTTTTCACTCTTTAAACCACCATGAAGGTAAGAATGAGAGGTGAGTCTAGCTTAAGACTTTAAACGAGCACTTCTCGGGAGGCAACCCGAGTACTAACCCATTTCTTTTCAATTCTTTTTCTTTTAGCACCTAAACTACAAATTAATCAAGTTAATGAAGCACAAATTTTCACATCACATGGCCTTACACACGACTATGGCCGCGGCCATGTGAAAGCTACGGATATCCACACTAACATGGTAGAGATAGTACGAGACAGGACGAGAAAAATATCTTTGAATCACGGACTTACCTAACACCATGGCCGTGCGACACAGTCGTGGCCGACACTGTTGAACCAACACGGGCATGGTAACCTAAATATCAGGCGTGGGAGAAGCGATTGAACCACCACATGGCCCTGCGACATGGCCGTGAGACACAACACGCCTACGATACATGGGCTTGGGGATGTACTAGAGCTGAAATTTTCTATTTAAAACACCCTCTCTCCTTCTCACTCGTTCCCCATCCACTCCACCACTTCCCTTAATCTTCACTTTCTCCCTTCTTTACTCCATAAAACCCTTCAATCTATGCATCAACAATGTCAAAAAATAGAAAGATCCGAGTCTCGTCTCCTTGTGCAAGACAAATCAACATAAGCTCATGCCGACCGCTTCATTAACTCGACAAGCCAAAGGTCTTTGAGACCTTTTAACTTTATTTTACTCTTCTCATCTCATTTATTTTCCTTTTCTTCATTATTCATATGCTTAATCTAGATTATTTTGTTTTAATTTCTTGGTTTTAGGTTCTAAAGGCTACTAAGGAATCACAACACCACGGCCTTAGAAACCACATCCACCTCGCGAACCATCTACCAATAAAGACTTTGAGTCCATTCATCTTCCCTTTTAGTTTTATTTTAATTCATATTTTCTTTCTTGTTATCTTTATTTACTTTAATTATATAATTAGTATAATTTAAATTATTATTACTAGTTCCTAGCTAATTCTTCACGAGTTACCTAATTTTTTCATCTAGCACAGGAACTAGAGGCTTTCTCTCCAACTTATCTTTAACCTCCGAATCAAGTTTCCACACTTCCAACTCAAGGAATCCATCCAAAAATTCAGGAAGTTTCACCTATCTCCCTCTCTTTTAATTTTCTTATTATATGATTGTTATCTATCTTTGTACATTGAGAGCAATGTACATTTTAAGTGTGGGGGGTGAAAGTTTATTAGAAAAAGTGCCTAACTTTTTGCATTATTCTCAAAGCCCTGAATGATATTCTGTCTTAAAGTAAGTTTCTCATATCATTATTTAGAATGAAATTCTTGTTGATTCATGATTTTATTGATATGTTTTAGATTAATTTATTGATAATTGTGCAATGATGATTTAAACTTTAAAATACTAGAGGATCAAGCACGATGAGTCTATTTTCAAAAAAATTAAAATTTTGTTAGGTCGTCTACCTGAATCTAAGTTGTTACATTGAAGTTTGAAATTTACGAGGTTGACATCAAAATACCCATAATTTTTGTGAGATTTTGAGCCTTTAGAGCATATATTCTTTTCGTGCTCACCTTATTGATTATGAGTGTGTCAACATTGATTTGTTATTCTAGAACTTGCTTTGATTATAAATGTCGAGACCACATTATTGAGTTGATATACAGAGATGATTAAGGCACCTAGGATTCAACCCACTTATTCCACTAAAAAGCCTACCTTCATAATTGACCCCTAGTGAACCCCTTTATTCCTAACAACCCTTTTTGTTGACTCAACCCACTAATATTAACCCAAAACCCATATCGTATTTGTTTTCACCATTCCTTTTGATTACCTTTCTATCGAGATTTGTTTTGATTAGTTGCCTAATTAGATTATTTCAGTTCTTAAATTTTTATTGTATATTGATTTGTTCTTAAAAAAATCGAAAAATCAAAGTATATTCATTATTATCAAAGTATATTCATTATTAGTTATGAGATTTAAAGCGAGCCTATACGTTTAATTTTAACATTGTGAAAAAAAAGCTCGTATTATTAGTACTACAAGTTTTCAATTGATGTAATTATTCAGGTTATTAGTCATGTTTCTAGTTAGGTAATTTGTCAACTCAATCTCGATCCTAACCTTTCGAATTCAGCCTTTATCCACACCTTTAATCAAGCCCCGTTACAACCCTTTTAAAGACCTTTTGATTTGTGTATCATCTCATTTTACAGTGGTGGAGATTTGATTTTCAAGCAAGCCTATGGTAATAACTTTTCATATTTGACTTTTGAGTGCTTAATTTTTGAACCTTAAACACCTTGAGTGATTTGAGTGAATATTTAGTGAGGATGTCAACTTTTGTCAATTTTGAATTAAAGGTGATTATTTAGGTAAGGGGAAACACCTATGTTTTCATGCTAAAAACTCATGACTTTGATTGTTTGAATCTTTAGGACTCTTTGAGTTGAATCATCCATGTATAAATTATCTATGAATTATGATGAGGCATTATCAACGACTATTTTGAATTGAGGAAGTTCATTTTAATTATGAGTTGAGAATTTTGTTTGAGGACAAGCAAAAGCTTAAGTGTGGGGTATTTGATAAACCGAAATAGTAACATATTTTAATCCCATATTTAACATACTTTTGGATGATTTTTCCCTTTAATTATGGAAATAGGTGCTCCTAATCCTTTGTTTTCATGTTTTATACTCAGTAGAGCACCGGAGGATAAAAAGAACGAATAACGGGTCAAAAACGAGAAAATGGGCCAAAGTACAAAATCCACACGGCCTGGGCCCAAGATCACACGGTCGTGCCCCGTAAGAATAGTCGACCACGGCCTGGACCCCAAAAAACAGAGTCGTGCCTCATCAATAGACCCGAACACGACCTGGCCACGATTTACACTGGCGTGTGCCATAGACGTGTCTCTGCCATAGATAAGAAGAATTCTATTTGGATTAGGGCACTTAGAGGTAAAGAAACATATTATAAAAGCCTATATAAAGACCCTAGAGGCCAACCTTTAGAGTGGCGTTCAGCTAGGCCAAAGAGCCGAGCCAAAGTAGTTAATTTCAGGGATTTACTCGAAGAAAGCCAGTTGATTCATTTCAAGAGCCAGAATTACACTTAAGATGGAGGATATCTCCTTCAATTCCTTTAGGAGGTTTTAGAGATTTCTTATGTTTTGTTTTATCTTTTATTCTGAGATGTTTTCTTTTACAATTATGAACTAAACCCTCAAATACTTGAGGGAGATGAAACCTAAGACGAATCTTGTTATTGTTATTTGAACTGAATGATAAATATTTGATTTGTTCTTAACTATGTGTTCTTAATCCTTGTTTTGGTATTTTCGAGATATTAAATCAAGTGTGATGTGCTTAGGCAGAGGAGGAAGAGACCCTATCTAAGAGTAGATCTAGCATAGTTAAGAGGAGTTGCTCGATCTAGCATAGTTAAGCGGAGTTGCTCGCGCGCCTAGAGATAGGGTGACAAAATCTGCTGGATTAGGGTCAAACCTAATATGGGAGTCCATTGATCGAGTTAATACAATTCTAGGGTTTTTAATTAGAAAGAGATTTCAATTAATCAACCTAGGGTTAGACGTTAGTAGCCTTGAAGAGAGGGATTAATATAAATTAGGAAATCTTACGGATCAAGTCAAATTAGATAACAAGTGAAGTCTAGGTGGATTCTTCCTCAGGTATTTTCCAAGTCAATCGATTTTCTCTTAAGTCTTTTCCCCAATTTCTTCTTTGTCTTTGCATCTTTGGTTTAGTTGAATAGTTAATTTTAGATTAGATAAAAATCCACTTAATTCTTAGGCTAAATAATAGAAAGAGAGTTAATATTAGTACTTTTGGTTCATTTGGGTTTAACAATCCAGTCTTGTCGCTAGCTATACTACTGTTCGATAGGTGCACTTGCCTCCATCGTTGTCTTAGTTAGTTTCCAGGTTCGATCATTCTTTTTATAAATTTTTAAGACTTGACGGCATGATCAATCTCTAAATCTATCTTCGGATGATCTTGTGAAACACCTATCAATGAAGTACATTAAATAATGCAACATTATGTAATATTAGTATTTTTCAAAAACCTTGAACACCTAGTGATACTGTACCGGCAAGACATGTATGTGGACCTTTGTACTTTTTGATCTCCCATAAGCCTATCCTTTTCCTCAACGAGGCCATAATTTTCCATGAACATGTTCCGTCTTGCACTGCATACTTTGCCTCGTACTTATCGAGCTTGGATTTAACCACTTTGTAGTTAACCCCGTTCTTGATGCTATATTGTTTTAATGCACCATGAAAAGTATTCTTGTTGGAAAACTCTTTACCAAATTCTAATTCACCCGAATCCAACGACGAACTTGTACGGTCACGCGTTCTGTATGGTAGTTCAGGAAACTCCAATGCATCGTCTTGAGATAGATCGACGTTATGCATGTGGGCTAGAGGCGAGTCCGCTCTGAATAGTGAATCTTCTTCTTCTTCATCTGAACTACCTTCAACATCTTCAGGTACGGTTGGAACAGGCTCCGGTTCATAAAATATGCAACTTCAGCACCATCGGGCCCGGGCTCTCGAGGTGGATGAACATCGGACTCATCATCTGACCCACCATCATCTGCAACGAACGAGGGCCCCTCGCCGGTGGATGTCGTGGGGAGTACATTATCCCTTCTTAAACAACTTTCGTAATGTTACCAATCATATATAGATTGCCAACCACTAGAAGTTGATGACGTTCCCAAATACGTATTTCTAGCATCGAACGTCGAAGGAAGGATATGCATGTCGCATCCACCAACAAAGTGTCGTGCAGGGGTTGTGTTTTTCATACTACCACCAAACATGGGCACTTTCGTATTCTGCCTCCCACTAACAGAGTGTCGGCTTGGGGTCGGTATTAACAACAATAGATGTTGAAGTCGAAGGAAGATCACTTGGCGATGAAAATTATACATATACCTCAAGATAGGTTGATCCACTACCAAGATGAGTCTCCACCATTGCCTCAAAGCTCCGAAGACCTTTGATGTCGAATGATTCATATCTCACTGGATCAAATGAAGCGCAAAATCTATACTTAATAGACTGAACTTTCATTGGCGTTGTTCCGAAGATTTTATGCCTAATTCTTTTGCGAAGTTCTGTCAAATCAATGTTCCGATTAAAACCTAGTCGCGCTGTGTTCTCCGGTAAAAAAACAACACCATTTTCGGTGTCACAAACCTTACCATCGTAGTAAATAACAGCATTAATATGTTCACTCATTTTCAGTTTCTGTTTTTCTTTTGCCTCAATTTCTGTTATGCAACCTGAGAATGAAATTTGGCTGATTTATAGTCTAAGGATTGCCAGAGACTACTGTAGCAAAAGAGCGCCCACGTGGGAGCTTTTTTCAGTACTCTTATTGACAGTGCATCCTGCTTGAAGCATTTTGTCACTATGTGTTTAGAAACGTCTTCTCAAAATTATTTTACCAGATACTATTGTAGCAAAAGAGCATCCACGTGGGAGCTTTTTCCAGTACTCTTACTGACAGTGCATCCTGCTTGAAGCATTTTGGCCACTATTTGTTCAGAAACGTCTTCTCAAAAATTATTTTGCCAGATACTACTGTAGCAAAAGAGCATCCACGTGGGAGTTTTTTTCAGTACTCTTGCTGACAGTGCATCCTGCTTGAAGCGTTTTGGTCACTATTTTTTCAGAAACGTCTTCTCAAAATTATTTTACCGAATACTACTGTAGCAAAAGAGCATCCACGTGGGAGCTTTTTTCAGTACTCTTGCTGACAATGCATCCTACTTGAAGTGTTTTGGGCACTATTTGTTCAGAAACGTCTTCTCAAAATTATCTTGCGGATACAACTGTAAAAAAATTCAAATAATTTTTATTTTGCTGATATATTTTTTCCAAAACCCTAAACTTAAAATTATTCTAATTAATTAACCTTATAATCTAGTCCATTACTTTTTCCCTAAAAATCCTAAACCTACGACCCTAAAAATCCCTAAATCGTAGCCCTAAAACCCTAAAAACTCATACCCTAACACTAAAAATAGCTAAAAAGCCTATCGGGGGGTGGAGGGCAAAAGCGTTCCTTTGAGAGCGCTTTCCTGCTCATCCCCCCAAAATGCGCTGACGTGGATGCGTTTTTGGGGGAAATGGCCCTTTTCCGTAAATAATTAAATTTTTGGCCCATTTCTATAATTTTTTTAATTTTGGTATATTTTAGTAAATTGCCCGTTTTCTTTTTCTAAATTAAGCAACTACCCTTCATTATAAACATATATTGATTTATATACGATTTTTATTATTTCTCATAAACTTTATCAAATCTTCAAATCGGAAGATAATATTCACTTAAACATGTACAGATTTATATCTTCCTAATTGTTGTAATAACAATAATGTCGACTAAAGACTCAATGAGATATTTAAATTTTCTAAAGCAATAATTGGTTCAGTTTCGTGATAAGAAGATTAATATTATTTTAAGTAAGGTCTCAAGTTCAAATCTTACGATTAACAGAAAAACGTCAAGAGAGTCTATCCTCTATTCAAGAGTTCAACCTTACTCGACTTTGAATTTATTTTGTAATTATCCATACTCTATGAACATTAATCTTCAAATTGACAAAAATACTTTTTACTATTAACATCAAGTTAACTCTAGAACTTGAATTAAACACTAAAAAGTTAATAACATTATTTTTGGATGCCAAAATATATCATTGTCAAATATAGGTACCCAATTGGATGAAAAAATAAAACAGGTACCACATTAGAAAAAAAGTATCAAACTCAAATAGCAAATGTTATATTAAGCATATTAGAATAAAATATTTATGAATAAGGTTTTTGGTGAAGTTTTAAAAAATGAGTCCGGTTTCTTTTGTTGGTTCAAAAAAACAAATAACCGAGCACAATTTAGTAATAATTGGTAGGGTAAACTACACCATTAGTCACTAAATAATGGATAAGTTTCCGTTTTAGTCACTTGATTAAAAAAATTACAATTTGGTCACTGAACTATTAAAAAGTTTTTATTTAAGTCACTGAACTATTAAAATCGATGTTATATTGCTTTCCTGTTCGTACTATCTGCATCAATCGAAAGCTCTTATTCCCCTTCTCTTCTACAGTTCATTTATTTTCATGAAACAACTTTAGATGTCATGAATTGCAAACTAAAATTCAAACAACTTTTTTCTCTGATCTCCGACTTTGACTGTCAAATCGACTTGGATCAAAGGTATGTTCTTCTACTCGTTGATGGGTACTGATTGACCGTGCCAATCGTCGAATTATCGCTTAAAGTTCACTAGCAGAACTTTCGTTTAAAAAAAGACTTAACAACCTAATGACTTATAAAACTTTTGAATAGTTCAATGACTTAAATGAAAACTTTCGAAAAGTTCAGTGACTAAATTGTAACTTTTTTTAGTTAAGTGACCAAAACAAAAACTTACCTGTAATTAGTGGCTAATAGTGTAGTTTACCCTCATTGGTAAGTACTTAATATATAAAAGGGTAAACTAGAAATTTAGTCTTTAATGATCACTTAACTTTAAGAAATTACGATTTGCTCTTTAACGATCGAAAGTTATAATATAATCACTAATATTAAATTTAAATGAAACAAAGAAGCATCATGACATCAAGAACTTCCAAATCTCAGCCTTTACACCATGGCTTATTATTATGATGATGATGTTGAAGGGTTTTTGATTTTTTTAGGGGGAGTTTCTAAAGCGCATTTATTCAAAGTTAGCGAACCTTTCAATAAGTTTGGTGTTGTCTCAAGTCAAAGTTTACCTTTCAACTCTATCAAGAGCCGCACAAGAGTCACGAAGTGATAGCGTCTTGTTAGATTGGATCGTGAGTGGCGTACAACCATCTACCAAGGGGACAAGGTTTCAAACCCTACCAAGTGCACGACACTCACATTCCCTCAATAGGCGGTCATGTGCCACGCATGATTCGATCTAAGAAGACGCTCCATCTTTGTGAATTCTGCCTTTAGCTTGGACTCTCAATAAAGTAGAAAGACAAAACCCTAGCTTGATCCCAGAACAATACCAACCCGTTAATTGATGAAGAAATATTTTTGTAAGATTAATTTTTTTAATAATTCAACTATTGAATTTCGATGTAAATATAACTATACTTTTCATGTAAGTAAAGTTTTAAATCAATACAATATTTCTCTCGTATGCATCAAGGAGATTATCATCATTAATATTCGACGACCAATAAGTATTTTTACATTAAGCAAATAATTAAATATTTTAATTTATATAAAACTCGACATGCATAATTTATCGAATAAATAAATATTATGAAAATAATTTTATAACAATGTAAATAAACCCTAATATTTTAAAAGAAAAAAACAAGCATTGTTGTTGCGTAATAGAATAAATTTAGATCCAAAAATCAAATAATAATATCAAATGCATTGGCATATTTTAAAATAACTTTTAGATCTTATCTATATCTTCATCTTCAAATTCAATATAATCATCGCCGGCGCCATCATCGTCCTCATCAATTCCGCCGGCGACACCTTCGTTCAATCTCGTAGTCTCCGGGAGTTCTCCATAAGCCTTGAGAAGCCTAGCTTCATCAGGCATGTATTTCATGATGACGTCAGCTTTGTCATCTTGATAATCCCTAAGGCCGACGAGGATGATGTCGCCGGCGGCTATCCATACCTTCTTGTGCATCTTGCCACGAATGTGGCAGAGCCGTTTCGTGCCGTCGATACACATGGCTTCGCATCGGCCGTTGCCTAACATTCGGATCACTTGAGCGTATTCTTGGCCGTCTTCTTTGAAGATCAGTTCTCGTTTCTCATCATCGGCTTCGTTCTTTCCTCTCTTCCGATTCTTTCCTCCTTTTCCTTTGTTCTTTGGCATCTTTTTTTCTTCTCTCCGGTTGCTATCTCCGGTGATCGGAAAAAAATTGTTTTTGAATTGAAGATCTTAATCTTGATAATGAAAATTGAAATCCCGCAAAGATTGGACGAATTAACTAAGTATTTATAATAAGAAATAATAATATTTAATTTTAAAAAACAAATTACATGAATAATCTAATATCATTATTCTAATAAGAATAAATGAAAATTATATTTTAAAAATAAAATACATGATTTTTTTATTTGCCATACAAGTAAATAATAGCAGTTGCTTGTTAATCAAGTTAAAAATATCATTAGTTTTTTTTCAGTTTTTCAAGATAATTATATCGTAATTTTTATATTATGTTTGGTAATATAAATTATAATTACATAGTTAAATATTTATATTTTAAAAATATTAATTACTATAAAAAAAAGAAATAGTATGACACAAATAATTTTTAAACAAGTAACAAAAATAAGAATTTACAAGCTGTCTATGGCACTTGTGTCTAGTATCATTTTCTCAAATGATATCATACCCCATTATATGGTGTAATAAAATCTTTTGTATTTACATCAATAGCATCAACCTTATAATATTATGTTCACAGTTCAAAGAGTCCATAGCCTGTGGCATATCTAGGGAGGCTAGCAGGGGCCCCGACCCCCATAAATGGAAAACTATTCATTTAGGCCCTTTAGAAATTTTAAAATTTTAAATTAGTAAATGTAAAATTACACTTTATCCCCTCTTAAAAATGATAAAATTTTAATTTAATCATTTAAAAATTATAAAGATATAAGTTATTAAAAATTACAATTTAATTTTGCCCCTTAAAAAAAAATTAAAACTTCCCCTATCTATAGCTTTAATTATAAAAATTTATACAAACTTAATTTGGAGAAAAACTTATGTTAAGTACTTATATACCTTTTATAATAGGTAAATTAAGTAAAAATAATATAAATTTTATAATATATAACCTTTATAAAAAATTATAATTTTTTAATAACTTTCATTACACTTCTTATAAATAATATACATTTTCCATAACCTTAAAACTTTATTTTTATAAATAAGTTATGATAAAATAAACTATAATGTTTTTTTTATGAATAAGTATATTACTTTTATAATATATAGCATGAACACATAAATAAATTATGTCTATATTTTTTATCATAAGTTTTATAAATAAATATATTATAATATTTTTATAATATGTAAATATTATTTATACTAAACTTTTTATCATAATTTTAGAAAATTTTAGAACTTAAATAATATAATTTTTTTTTGTTTAGATTTAAGTGTAATTACATCAAATTCAAGTAAGACCCACCAATTACAATAATTATTCAAGCATGACACCATTACGTAATTACAAGCAATTACACTTAAATATTACTAGGTAGTTTTTCAAACACTACCTAAGTTAAAAAATGACATTAGGTAAAAGGAAATTAAGCTCTTTTAAAATATGGAACAAAGCTTGGGTTGAAATATTTAAGATTTAAATCCGACTTAGTCGACCTATTATATATATTAGTATAATATTATATATCTATACTTCTATACTATTATTTAAGTCTTTAATTGAGTTGGTGTCATGAGTCAATCATATACTAATTTGATTAAGAAAATTATAAAGATATCATTTCATAATTAAAATAAACTATATTATTCGAGAGTATCTTAATCTTTTTATTTTTTTAAAAAGCTAATATAAATTTGTAATTGGTGAGATATGAATATGTGCTATTTATATTATCGAACATTAATTTTATTCTTGGGCCAAAACTTTATTTTAATATAATATGTACAATATAAAAATAATATTTTATTATAAATTTAAAAATATTTAAAATTTTTGTTTAAATTTTTAATAAAATAGTCATATTGATTTATCTCGCACTTCAACTTTACAAAAAAAAAGTCATTTTAATCATTCATTTAATTTTTAACATTTTTAGCCCTTAATTATTTGTTAAATCACTCAAAGTGTATGAAAAATTAATTTTTAAACTTTATTGATGTGGATTGCCACGTGGATGGCATGTCAATATTTAATTAATTTTTTAAAATTTAAAAAATTCAAAAAAAATATAAAAATATTTTAAAAGTCATTAAAAATTTTAAAAAAGAATAAAAATTATAAAAAAATAATTTTAATTGTAGGGCCCAATTTTTGCCTGGGCCCATTAACCAATTTTAAACCAAAAACAAAACAATAAAAATCAATAAAAAGTCCATTAAACAAAATTTACAGCAGGCCCAAAACCTAATAAAAATCCCAAGCCCAAATGGCCCAAATTTACAAAACCTAAAACAGAAACCCTAAATTCTTGAAAGAACTAAGGCGTCTATCCGCGACCTCAAGATCGCGCGCCTCCACCGTCCACCACGAAGCGTGCTCTTCTTGTAACACTCCAAACCAGTATCCGTCGCCGAACTAAAGTTACGAGGCATTACCAAAACAAACATAACTCAAAACATGCAAATATTTTTTTTATTTTTTATTTTTTAAAAATAAACATATAAAGTACATTTAATAGTAAAAATAATCAATACATAACATATTTTATTCACACACTTAGCAATACTTAATGTCGAAACTATTTTTTTGTTAGAAAACGGGCCAACTTTAAAATACAAAACTGAGTCGCCACCAATCTTTTTTGAAGTGTGACTGGGCCACTTATGAAACATTTTGATTTACGAATTTTAAGAAAACGGGCTCGGGAGTCGATTACGCACGAGGAAGGGTTAGCACCCTCGCAACGTCCAAAATTGGTACCGCATTGATTGATTAATGTCTTTAATATCGAAAAATTAGAAAATATGTTAAAATATGAATCTTCAAAAATGTTTGGATAACCCACATTGGATATCGAAACTCTCTTGTTCGAAAAGATGAAATACCGCATCCAAGACGATAGGACACGATGTTCCAAACCTCAATACCAAGATCATTTCGTGATTTCCAAAATTCATGTATTGCGATTTGAAAAGGGTATTTCATTATTTGGCCAAACTAAAATCGAAACCCAAAGACGATTGGGCCGATTCTTGAATTTCCAATCATTAAATATTGCCTTTATTTCCAAAAATACAATCAAAATCTTTAAAGGATATTTAATTATCCAGACGAATGAAAAATTGAAACCCAGCACGATTGGGTACAATTTTTTTGAACATCAAACGCTAAATACTATCTTTGTGAAACCCTTTTTAAGTCTTTGAAAAAACAAAAATAGAAACGTGAAAATGTAGACACGATTAATAGGAATGACAATAATGAAAACAAAGGGAGAAAAATAAACGATAATAATAATACTATTAATGTAATATAAAACTCATAATAAGTAATTAATAATGAAAAAAAAGTTACGGTGATAATATTAACATTAATAAAAAACAATAGTAAAAGAAATGAGGTATCTTGATAATAATAAAAAATAGTAGATATAAAAAATAATACAAATAAACAATTAAAGCAAACCATGATACATGTGATAATAGATATAATAGTATGCAAAAAAATAAAAATAATAAAGAAAGATGTTAGTAATAAAGTAATATAATGATAAATAATAATAATAGCAATAATAGTACTAGATAAAGAGTAATAATAATAATCCAAAATAAACATAATAAGAAAACAATAAAATAATAGTACTAATAAAATAGTAGAAATAAAAGAAAATAAAACATTTGAAAAAAATATATGTATAATAGTAAATATAATAGAAATATAATAGTAATATATAATATAATAGTGATAATAAAATAATGATATAATAGGATATAATAAAATATAAGATAATAAAAGTAATAAATAAAAAATATTAGTAATAAAATATATAACAATAAATACAAATATAGTAATAATATATATACGAAATGAATAACGATGGTAACAATGGAAATAATAATAACTATAATATAAAATGACAAAAATAATAAAATACGACAATAATAATAAAGAGAAAAGAAAATCGAAAAAGAACCAAAAATAAAAATAGAAGTCTTTGGGTAAAATTAAAAAAATAAAAGATGAGAAGGACTAGTTTAAAACATGCATAAAGCAGGGAACTAAAATGACAATTAATCCCACTCCTCGATGCAACATTTAAAACGCGACCAAACTGTATCGAAAACCAAGACTCTAGGGCTAATTTAAATAATAAAGAAAAGTGAGGGGGGATGCAATTAAGCAACTTCTCCCAAAAGGAGGGCCAATCGTGCAATTTACCCATTTAAGATAAATGCGCGTGGACCCCCACCATTAATGGTGCCGTTTGCTTTGTAATGCTTAAAAGCATAAGAAAACCAAAAGTTTTCCTTCATTTCTTATCTCTGTTTCACAAATCAAAATAGAACCCCCTTTTCGTTTCTTTTTCTTTGGGTTTGAGTTCCTCTTACGTGTTAAAATAAAACTAAGAGCCACCCCCATGCACGATCGATCGGCATGGTCAAGGGAGCCCTGAACCTCTCGCTCTCTTTTTCTTTTTTTTAAAAGCCTTGTATTTTCCTTTAAAACCGATGAAATCAATTTACTAAAAAGGTTTTATTTCGACAATGAAATAGAAAAACATAAAACAGATTCAAAAGTGAGAATCGAAAGGAAAACCTTTTCTTGATTTCTTTCTTGTTGATTCGTATTCACCGCTTCTCTAGATTTCTCGTAAAGCGTGTATATTCTCTCTAAGTCGTGTAAAAAAAACCCTCCGTTTACAATAATATTCTTGGCTTTTATAGCCTTTTCCAAGCTCCCGAAACTAGAACTCTAGTTGTTTGTTGCTGCTGTTTTTCCTTTTCTTTTGAAGGTACAACGACGTGGAGGAGCCAAACACGGAGCTATTTGGGGACGTGCGGCTTGGGGTTGTTGCGCACGACATGGAGAGGGCTATTGGGGCATCTTGGCACGATCGCTAGGGTTTTCTAACCCTGCTCTTATTGCATTTTGGGCTGAAATTTGGGCTTCGTTTAACTTTAGGCCTCAGGGTTTATTAATTTCAGATTTTGGGTATTTCATTCCGTCCACTGTATCTTGGACTGTTGTAATAGCTTCTTTATTTTTTGGTATTGGTGTGGGCCTCAGGTTAAAATTGGGCCTTACAGCTGCCCCTCTTTGCTTATTGTCGTGTAACGAGAATAGAGCAAAGACTTTAAAAGGGCCAATTTGCCTCATCTTGTTGAATCTTGACTTCTCGATACTTCATTCCGTCCACTGTATCTTTGGGGGTATAGGAATTTTGTTTCAATCTGCTCCACTACTGCTCGGTGGAAATGAGATCTGCTATCTTTAGTCTGCTCCACTCCTACTCAGTGGAGATAAGACTCTAGTCTGCTCCATTGCCGATACATGGAGATAAGACTTGCTGTCTTTGATCTGCTCCGCTCCTGCTCAGTGAAGACAAAATCTGCATTCTTTAGCCTGCTTCACTTCTGCTTAGTGAAGATAAGGCTATAATCCTCGATCTGCTCCACTCCTGCTCAGTGGAGATAAGATCTACCGCTTTCGATCTGCTCTACTCCTGTTCAGTAGAGATAAGATCTGCATTCTTTAGCCTGCTTCACTTCTGCTTAGTGAAGATAAGGCTATAATCCTCGATCTGCTCCACTCCTGCTCAGTGGAGATAAGATCTACCACTTTCGATCTGCTCTACTCCTGCTCAGTAGAGATAAGATCCGTTGTCCTCGATCCGCTCCACTCCTGCTCAGCGGAGATAGGATCTACTATCTTCGATCTGCTCTACTCCTGCTCAGTAGAGATAAGATCTGTATGTTTGGCCTGCTCCACTCCTGCTCAGTGGAGATAAGGCTCATTATCTTCGATCTGCTCTACTCCTGCTCAGTAGAGATAAGATCTGTATGTTTAGCCTACTCCACTCCTGCTCAGTGAAGATAAGGCTATGATCCTCAGTCTGCTCCATTGCCGATACATGGAGATAAGACTTGTAGTATTCTGATCCACTCCACTCCTGCTCAGTGGAGATAGGATCTGCTATCTTCGACCCACTCTACTCCTGCTCAGTAGAGATAGGATCTGCTATCTTTAGCCTGCTCCACTCCTGCTCAGTGGAGATAAGGCTATAATCTTTGATCTGCTCCACTCCTGCTCAGTGGAGATAAGATCTGTTATCTTCAATCTGCTCTACTCTCGCCAAAGGAGATAGGATCTACTATCTTTAGCTTTGATCCACTCCCCTTTCGGTGGAGATAAGGCTATAATCTTCGACCGCTCTACTCCTTTCGGTAGAGATAAGATCTGTTATCTTCAATCCGCTCCACTCCTGCTCAGTGGAGATAGGATCTACTATCTTTAGCCTGCTCCACTCCTGTCCAGTGAAGATAAGGCTTCGGTCTTTCGATCTACTCTACTCCCTTCATGAGAGATAAGATCATACTCTTCTGTAACTCCCATCAACTTTGCTACATTGTCCTCTGAGGAACCTACCGTAGAAGTGATTTCATGGGGTCTATGCATATGTCAAATGATTAGGATGTCATGAAAGATGCTCTTAACCATATGTATCATGAATGTTATGAATAGATGCAAAATGTCATGAGAATGATCCATTTTAACACTTGAAAGTTATTGCTTGTTGCTTATTAAGGTGACCCACGACGTATGTCTTCTCTCATTCAATGATACTTCTAACAACTAATCTGAAGATGTAAATCCTTCGCTTAAACCCTTATCTCAAGTCTCCGAGCCCTTTTAAGCTGGTTAGTTTTAAACAATTGTCTGTTTTGGATTCTTGTATTTTTAGAAACTTTCAGAGTAGTGCATAAAACTTCTTTTGTGAAAGTATTATTAGTTTAGTAATCATTATTTCAAAGAAAAATACTTGAAACAAGACTATAGAAATGAATAAAACTAAAATTTATTCGGGATAAAAACCCGTGAAAAATGGGTTGAACAAGGAAAACAAATGTCATTAAGGTGCAATATGAGTAAGCATGGTATTGATGCCCCGGATATCATAGTCTGAGCTTTTCTGTATGTACTTCTTGAAGACCACTCTGAGTTCAACATGTATCTAGAAGATCCATGGTACTTTGTAGATGCTCCAAGACGTAACATATCTCCTCATTATTAATTCAAGTATAGCGAAACTACCGTATGCCCCCTCACGAGTTGATCATAATTTGAGCCGCCTTTTTTGGGTTTTCAACTCAAAGCCCCTTTGGTCTCGAAGCGCCCTTTGCGGGTTTTCACTTTGGCCTCTCCGATTCTTTTTTTTTTTGAACGCAAGATGCCCTTTGTGGGTTTTCATCTTGGTCCACTTTCAAGCGAAGTACTTCTTGACTGAGTCTGCGTTAATTGGATTTGGCAGACTTTTGCCGTCCATCTCGGCTAGTATCAAAGCTCCTCCAGAAAAGGCCTTCTTTACAACATAGGGTCCTTCCCAATTAGGCATCCACTTTCCCCTGAAGTCCTTTTGCATAGGGAGGATCTGTTTCAACACCAAGTCTCCTTCATGGAATACTCTGGGGTGGACTTTCTTATTGTAAGCTCGCATCATCCGCTTCTGGTACAATTGACCATGGCGAATAGCTCTTAGCCTCTTTTCCTCAATTAGATTCAGTTGATCATATCGAGATTGAACCCATTCTGCTTCGTCCAACTTTAGCTCTGACAAAACCCAGAGTGAAGGGATATCAACTTCAATAGGCAAAACTACTTCCATCCCATAAACTAACGAGAAAGGAGTTGCCCCGGTAGAGGTTCTAATCGATGTTCGATAGGCGTAGAGGGCAAGCGGTAACTTTTCATGCCAGTCCTTGTAGATCTCAACCATTTTCCCCACAATTCTCTTGATATTTTTATTAGCTGCCTCGACTGCTCCATTCATTTTCGGGTGATATGGCGACAAGTTATGGTGCTTAATGTTGAACTGACTGCAGACTTTCGCTATCGCTTTATTGTTCAAGTTTAGTGCATTGTCAGACACTATCCTTTCTGGCATAACGTAGCGACATATGATCTCCTTCTTCAAAAACTTGCTAACTACCGTCTTCATGATATTGGCATATGAAGCTGCCTCTACCCATTTGGTGAAGTAATCAATGACCACGAAGATGAAACGATGTCCATTAGAAGCTTTCGGTGAGATCGGCCCAATGACATCCATGCCCCACATTGAGAAAGGCCATGGAGAAGTCATAACATGAAGAGGTGAATGAGGCACATGGATCTTGTCTCCATAAACCTGGCACTAGTGGCACTTCTTGGTATAACGGATGCAGTCTCCTTCCATCGTGGACCATGAATACCCGAATCTCATGATTTGCACGGCCATCGTAAACCCATTGGCATGTGTTCCATGACACCCTCATGGACTTCTTCCAGATTTTCCTAGCTTCAACAAATCCACATATCTCGAGCAACACTTGATCCCTCCTCTTTTATACGGGGATCTCTCCATCTAGGACATAGTCATTGGCAAGTCTTCTTAATGTTCTCTTATCATTTTCAGTCGCTTGATCGGGATATTCACGGCTCTTCACATATTGCGAATATCATAGTACCAAGGATGATCATCTCTCCTCCTCTTCGTTAATATTGAAACAATGAGTGAGCCTCACAAATACTCATTTGGATAGGCTTCATACCCTCCTGCTCATTCACTTCGATCATAGAAGCTAGAGTGGCCAAAGCATCGACCATCTGGTTTTCATCACGCGGAGGTAAAAGAATGTGATATCATTAAACTCCTCAATTAGTTCCAAAACGAACTTTCGATAGTGATCGGTTTGGGATCTCTTGTTTCCCATTCTCCTTTGGTGATATATTACAAGGCGAGTCTTCGTATGCCTCTAGCACCTTAACTTTGTGGTCTATGGCTACTCGGATCCCATGATACACGCTCAGTGATACGCCATGTTATTTGTACAATCAAGTCTAACTTGCAAGTGAATGGATAATGCTCTCCCTCGGGGATACCGGATCGCCCCAATTCCATTACCAGCGGCATTTGACGCTCCATCAAAGTTCATCTTCCAAGGATGATCTTCTAGGATACCTTCCTCAGTCGCTGCTACAAACATCAACTCTTCATTAGGAAAATCAAAATTAAGGGGCTCATAATCATCTAGCGCCCTGCTGGCTAAGAAATCTGCGATTGCACTCCCCTTCACTGCCTTCTGGTTCACATAAACAATGTCAAACTCAGAGAGAAAAATTTGTCATCAGGCCATCCTTCCATTCAGAGCGATTGACTCCATCATGTATTCCAGAGGGTCCAATTTCGAGATTAACCAAGTCGTGTGGTACAACATGTACTGCCTTAACCTCCGAGTTGTCCAGACCAATGCACAACACAATTTCTCAATTGGCGGGTATCTCATTTCACACTCGGTGAATTTTTTATTGAGGTAGTATATCGCTCTTTCTTTCTTCCCTGTCTCATCGTGTTGGCCTAGCACACATCCCATTGAATTATCGAACACTGTCAGATACAAAATCAAGGGTCTATCAGGAATAGGAGGCATTAACACTGGGGTATTGGACAAATATTGTTTAATCTTGTCAAACGCCCTTTGGCATTCATCATCCCAAATACCGAGATTGTGCTTCTTAAGAAGACGGAATATTGGATCACATTTCTCAGTCAATTGCGAAAAAAATCGAGCGATGTAATTTAATCTCTCTAGAAAACTTCGAACTTCCTTCTGAGTGCGCGGCGGAGGTAATTTTTGTACGGCCTTAACTTTATCTGGATCTACTTTGATTCCTTTTGCACTGACCACGAAACCCAATAGCTTCCCTGATCGAGCCCTGAAAGTACATTTGGCTGGATTGAGCTTCAGCTGAAATTTTCTCAATCTCAGGAACAGCTTCCTCAAAACTTGCACATGTTCCTCTTCCGTTCGAGACTTTGAGATCATGTCGTCGACGTAGACCTCAATCTCCCTATGCATCATGTCATGAAACAAGGTTACCATAGCCCTTTGGTATGTTGCTCCCGCATTCTTTAACCCAAATGGTATCACTTGGTAACAAAAAGTCCCCCATAAAATTATAAAGGTGGTCTTTACCATGTCTTCAGGATGCATCTTTATTTGATTGTATCCCGAGAAACTGTCCATGAAGGAGAAAAACGAAAACCCCGCTGTGTTATCCACTAAAGTGTCGATGTGAGGTAGTGGGAAGTTGTCTTTCGGGCTGGCCTTATTTAGGTCCTTGTAATCGACACACATCCAAACTTTTCCATCCTTCTTAGGGACAGGAACCACGTTGGCTACCCATTCTGAGTAGTTTACTACTCGTAAGAACCCAGCATCAAATTGCTTCTTGACTTCTTCCCTTATCTTTACTGTGACATCGGGTCTCATCCTTCGAAGCTTCTGTTAGACCGGCTTACATTCTCTTTTTATGAGAATACGGTATACCGCAATATCAACACTCAACCCTGGCATGTCTTGATATGACCACGCGAAGACATCTTTGAACTCTAGTAGAAGTCTAATGAGGTCCTGCCTTATTTCATGGGTTATGCAGGTACTTTCCTATCCTCTAGAAGCACATTTTCAATTGTCTCTTCGTGAGGTAGAATCGGCTTCTCCTCCCGCTCTACCATCCTTGACAAATCCGGGATAAATCATAATCTTCGTCATCTCAGAAAGTCCCGAGATCCCTCAGGCACGTGTCTTGCTCATAAGGGAATTACGAGTTCATAGCGATGTCACTCATGACGTCGATATCTGGGGACCTATGGTAGGTATAAAAGAATATTCAATGAAAATGAATTTAAGGACGACTTATTTATGCGTTATGATTGTGAATGGAGTGGAGCAGTAGAAGAATAATTACGAAATGGAAAGAAAAATGCACTTCTTATTGAAAGTAATGATGCGTGAACATGCCTATTTCAAAAAAGATTCTTATTGTTCCTAGGCCTGAAACAACAAGTGTGTTTTAAACATTACTCTGTTTTAGTCCTAAAAACTACAGAAATTTCTTCCGCAGTCCAGTTGTCCAGAACACTTCCAGACTCGTAAGGGCGAATACCCGCCAAGTTTCCTCTCCTCGAACTTTCTTTAGACATAACGTTGATGTTCAAAGTTCTCATCATATCTTCAGTTGTTTCCTCATTCATGTCCTCCTGTCCTGAATGAATAATTCCTCCTGACACGAATGTATTAGATATATGGGGAAAAGTCATTGAACCCCACTCAATCTCAGCACCATTCAATCGTGCCCTTCGTCTTTCACGTTTCCTCTCCAGCTCTTCCTTTCTCTGTCTAACATCTGGCATATGCCCCAGACCGAAGCGATCCTGCTTGTCAACCAATCCTGGCACTCTGACTAGACCCTGGAGGTATTTTCCAAGTCCCCTCTCGGGTAGTGCTCCTTTTCTCATTGTCAACTGTAGGCCCATCCTCGTTGCTTTAGAGAGTTTGGGCACCGGGATCTTGCTTCTTTCACTTATGAAAGTTGAATTTACAAATTCCAACGACCTAAAGGAACACTCTATAGTCTCCATATCATTCTCTATGTATGATGCATTACTGGTAATGGACGCGATAATATCCTCTTTCGCATTTATGGTGATCAAGCGGCCCTCTATCACCAACTTTACCTTTTGGTGTAACGACGATGGCATAGCCTCTGCTGAGTGGATCCAGGGCCTCCCTAATAAATAATTATAGGAAGGCTTAATGTCCATTACGAGGAAGTCTACCTCGCATATGTTTGGCCCGATTAGGAGGGGTATCTCAATCCTCTCTATTATTTTTCTCTCGGTACCATCGAATGCTCTCATTATATTTTGGCATGTTTTCATATGAGAGCTGTCTACGGGCAACCTGTTTAGTGTAGATAGGGGCAAGACATTCAGTGCTGACCCTTTGTCGATCAATATCCCCGGTAATGTATACCCTTTGCATCGGGTAGTAATATGTAAAGCCTTGGTGGACCCCATGTCCCCTAGCGAAATTTCATCATCACTAAAAGAAATAAAATTGTCTGCGCTTATGTTACTAATGAGGCGGTCTAGTTTGTTTACCGAAATGTCTTCAGCAACATAAATTTTATTCAACACTCTCATTAGTGCGCTGCGATGTACCTCTGAGTTTAGAATCAAAGTCAGTACTGATGTGCGTGTCGGCTGCTTGTGTAATTGTTCCACCACACTGTACTCACTGTGCTTTAAGAACTTCAAAAACTCTCTAGCATCACCCTCTGCTACTGGCTCATTAACCAGTGATTCTGTCTTCTCATTTCCCTATCTCATCACAGAAGACTTAGCTTTTGGGTCGGGTGTACTGGCCGAATTCTCTTTCCCAAAAACTGTCATAGTACAATTGTAATTCCAAGGTACCCTCTTGTCATTTTTATAAGGAAAAGTCACAGGTTTCTGGATTACAATCCTCGTAGGAGGAGTTACGGGTCTAACCATCGGTGCACCCTTATAAGGAGAAGTCGCAGGTTTTTTAATTTCGACCCTCGGTGCCACCTTCACTCCAGCCCCGTCGACCCCTGGCCGCGTGATAATCACACGTGGGTGATTGACTTTAAGGATCTTTTCTGCTAACCCTCCTTCTGTGGAACATACATCCTCTCTTTCCATCAAGTCAAAGAACTCTAGCTCTTTATTATCCATTAGCCCTTGTACTAGGGCTCTAAATTCATTACATTGCTGGATTTTATGGCCTTTCTTGTCATGGAACTCACAGTAGTTCCTTGTATCTTGAGATCTGCTCACATTCTCTTGCAGAACTAACCCAACCTTCTGCATTTCTTTCCAAACCATTCTCAATGGGGTTCTGACCTCGGCAATCTCCTGTTTGAACCTCCTCCCCCTGTTTTCAACTATCGCGTTTACCCCATTATCGGCATGGTGGTAGCAGTTTCTTTCACCAGTGGGTCATTGAAGTCTACCACCCCGCCTTGATAAGTCGCCGACTAGTCTTTTGAATGAAGTACGATTCTCTATCGAGTGACCTACTACATCATATGGTACTCTGCTCTGGCGTTTGTGCCATACCACTTAGGATATGGAGGTTGCGGCGACTTCAAGTAAAATGGGGACACGACATGCGCCGAATAAAGTCTTATACAACTCCTTATCGTCACGGTATAGGAGTAAACTGGAACCTCTCGGTCTTACGCCTCGTGTTGGGCTCTTGTCTTGGTGGGACTGGCGGCCCACGCCTGACTCTCGGTTGGGTAATAGTAATGGGTTTAAGATAACCCGAGCTTATATTCCTATTTCACTTCCCTTTTCTTTGTATTGCTTCTTCTTGTGCTCTCTCCGGCCTCTATCTTCCCACACCTGATCGCGTTCTCTATCATCTCGCCTAACATCACCATGTCTGCGAAACTCTTAGTCGTGCCTCCTAACATGTGGTTAATGAACGGTGCCTTAAGGGTATTAGTGAAGAGCATGGTCATTTCCTTTTCTAGTAACGGTGGCTGGACCTGTGTAGCGACCTCCCTCCATCTTTGGGCGTACTTTCTGAAGCTTTCACTTGGCTTTTTCTCCATGTTTTGCAACGTGATCCTGTCAGGTGCTATATCGGTCACATGACCGTAATGCTTGATGAAAGCCTGTGCCAAATCTCTCAAGGATTTGATTTGGGTATAACTCAACTGATTGTACCATTTTGCTGCATCCCCAATCAGACTATCCTGAAAGCAGTGGATCAACAACTGGTCATTGTTGACATATCCTGTCATTCTCTGACAAAACATCGTAATATGGGCCTCGGGACAGCTAGTCCGTTGTACTTTTAAACTCGGCATCTTGAACTTGGAGGAAGTACTAAATGCAGGACTAGACTCGACTTCTTAGCATCCACTTCGCATTTGGTGATCAGTACTTTCCAATGCTTGAAACTTCTCCTCCGACCATTTGCATCGATCTTGAACTCTTTTGGAAGCTCGCTTTTACTTTCTCCCCTTCTGCCGCCTCATCAAATGCAGGACCATTGGTTTTGCCAAATTGACTTCGGGGTTAGAGCTCGAGCTCATGGAAATTTACGATCTTGAACACCGGATTGGTGCTGAGGTTTGATATTGACCGACACTCTTGGTGGTTGCACTTGGAAACTTGTCGGGGCCAGGCCCGGAGGGCAAGTAAAATCTTTATTATCTTCTCCGGTATCGACCATAGGCCTTTTTTCGTTTCTAGGCCCTCCAGTCAACAACTGTGTTAGCTGGCTCATCATGCTTCTCTGGGATTCTAGCATTTGATCCCTCATATCCTGTTGGATCTTGGCTAACTGCTCTTGCATCTGAGCCTGCAGTTGGTCTTGCATCTCTTTCTGCATCTGCTCTAACTTTTCTATCCTTTGATCCATTGCTCTCATTTTTTTTCGAGTGTAATAGCGGTGTTCCAGGATAACTATAGTATGACCTCTAGTTAATAGGGTTGTCTTATAATATTTAATGCAAATGTTGTGATGCAATGCCAATGCATGAAATGTAATTCAAATGAATGAATGCAAAAATAAAAGGAGTCGATTCTGATTCAATTTCTTTTGGAATACTTATTGAAAAAATAAAATCCTTTACATAAAAGCAGTCACATATCGACCTAGCCCTTATGCCTAAAGTTTTAACTTTCTCAAGAAGTGAGCTAACTCTCGACCCTGGTTTGACTTTGACTCATAAAATATACTTAACACATCAGCCAGAACTGCTAAAGTTTGTAAATAATCGGCCACTTCTCGTATCTGAACCACGGCTTTGCCCATAAGGTAGTCTCTTTCTCTGACTTGGTTCTGAGATCGTTGAAGTTGTTCTTTCCTCATTGGTTATGCGCCTCCAATAGTTGGATCCGGAGCTCACTTTGTTTTGCGACCGTTTGAGCTCCACTACCTTTCCTTTCAATTCGTCAATCTGGCTTAGGCTTGATTCCAACTTCTCCGTAGAGTTGTGACTTTGACACAATGCCTTCTCTAATTCTGCTACTCGAGCTCTTAACATCTTATTTTCGCTTTGGCTCTCCCCCACTGTCTTTTTCAAGGCATCTTTTTGCGCTTGAACCCCATGGAATCTCTTCTTCCACTGGTCGACCTTGGTTTTCTCTTCCTGGACTTCTTGACGCCATTGTTCTAAGGTTTTACCCAGCCCAGCAGTCCTCATCGATAGATGCAACTTCTTGTAATCGGTCTTCAAGCTATCCAAATCTTCTTCGGCCTTCTTTTTCCTTTCTTGACTTCTCACCTCGATTTACGGATATCGATATCTAACATTAGATTCATTTTTTCCTCTTCCAGTTGTTCTATCTTTTTTCCTAACTCTGAATTTTTACTTTTAAAGTCCTGCTTCATGATCTCCAACTCAGAAGGGACTACTTGCAGGTATTCTTCTATCGATCGAGCAGCATCCTGTGCCGGCCTGGGGATATTATCGTTCACTCTCCTGCTCCGCCATGTGTTATATTCGAGGGTTACCATTAGATTTATAGCAACTCTTTTCATTCGGTGAATCTGCTTCCACGCATCAGAAACTTCTCAAACTCTTTTCTTATAATTATTCCCACTATACGAGAATTCAAACTGAGCTAACCCATGCGTTACCGGTATAAACTATCTCGATTGATATTGCCTTAGCACTAGCAAAGGAGCATACCCAACAACTCCCCAGATCCCTAACAGAGGAACCCAATCATAACTCCCACACCGGTAGAGGATTTCATCGGGAACGAACCAAGGAGCTCTCCATTCCACATCCTTTTCCTGAAGATTCTGAAGAAGCGTGATCCAGTTCTCTTCTGATATGACATCTCTCCTAGGTGCGGCGGCCAACTCCTTTAATGGGGAGTAATTTGCAAAAAAGACCCGACAAGAATTTCTATCTACTTTCCAGAAATGGCTATGGAACCACCCCAACAACAGTTGTGCGCATCCCATGAATCTTCCCTCACCTGCTCTCCGGCATGAGTTCAAAGATCTAAATGTTTCGGCGAGAATCGCTGGTACCGGCGTAACCCTTTTGTCAAGACGATTGAACAAATCAATAACTGCTTCGTCTACATGCCTCAAAGCCTTGGGAAAAATTACCAAACCATAGATACTTAAGGCAAAAATGTCGACTTTCCTCTTCACATCCGGGTGTGCCGCCATCAGGTCCCTCAAGCTTACCCAAGGAATGCATTTCCTTCACCCTTCAAATGAATTTGTGCCATGACCCATTTGTTCGCTCATCCCAAAGATACTCATCACTTCTTTACAAAATTGATTGCATTAAGCGTACCTGAAGTAAATCTTGTCGACCCGAGCCCTTTGACTGTGAAGCAAAGCCGTATATTTCTCCACGGTAGGCACCAAGTCTACTTCCCCAAACGTAAAACAGCTATAAGCGGGATTCCAATATTGAGTCATAGCTCGAAACAAGTGTTTGTCCACTCTGATGTCGAGTAAGTAAGGTAGATCACCATAATTAATGTAGAACAGGTTGCCTAGTTGCTTCATCCCAACCAGCCCATATATCTCTTAGTTCTTGTAGCTCATTATGTGTCACATCGATGCGAGTGAAGTCCAATAATTACGATCGTACCCTTGGTTAGACTATCCCCCTTCTCAAGCTGCGTCTTCTCTGACCATATACGCACAGCCGCATTATCCTCTACTTTATCAAGGAATCCGTTCTCCATAACAAGCATTCTAACTTAGTAATTAAAACAGGAATCGATGCCTTTTAAGTATGAAATGACATGCAAATATGACCAAAATAAAACAAGTTAGTATCACATAAAAGTAACCAAAGCAAGTGAAAAAATGTCTAACCACTACATAGGTAGCCACTAAGGTTTAGCATGGCTCTACCTAGGGTGGGCTCTTAAGGTTCACTATATGTGGTTTGGTTCTAAAGAAAGGGTACCTGAACCAGCAGATTCCTCAATCCTCACCCATTATAGGCTCATACTGATTGAGTTTAGTTCAGGGGAATACATTTCCCTATGGCCATGCAGAGGTGAAAACCTCACGGAACCATAGGTACGGACGTATCCCGGAAGCAGTCCCCTAGCCCATGCGGAGGTGAAAACCTCACGAAGGCATAGATTTCTACTCCCACTAAAGGGGGTGACCACAACGGTCATGCAATATGAATGCAAAATATTCTATGTGTCTCAAACCAAAACAGATATATGACGACACGGACCTATGCAAATGAAAACGAAAGAGGAAGGAAAAAAAATTTATTCTTGATAAAAAGGATATTAATCAACCAATTTTACTGCTTGACTCTCTTCGGTCCCCAGTGGAGTCGCCAAGCTATCGAAATTATTTTTTTGTTAGAAAACGGGCCGACTTTAAAATACAAAAACTGAGTCGCCACCAATCTTTTTTGAAGTGTGACTGGGCCACTTATGAAACATTTTGGTCTACGAATTTTAAGAAAACGGGCTCGGGATTCGATTACGCACGAGGAAGGGTTAGCACCCTCGCAACGCCCAAAATTGGTACCGTATTGATTGATTAATGTCTTTAATATTGAAAAATTAGAAAATATGTTAAAATATGAATCTTCAAAAATGTTTGGATAACCCACATTGGATATCGAAACTCTCTTGTTCCGAAAAGATGAAATACCACATCCAGCACGATAGAACACGATGTTCCAAACCCTCGATACCAAGATTATTTCGTGATTTCCAAAATTCACGTTTTGCGATTTGAAAAGGGTATTTCATTATTTGGCCAAACTAAAAATCGAAACCCAGCACGATTGGGCCCGATTCCTTGAATTTCCAATCATTAAATATTGCCTTTATTTTCAAAAATACAATCGAAATCTTTAAAGGATATTTAATTATCGAGACGAGCGAAAAATTGAAACCAAAGACGATTGGGTACAATTTTTTGAACATCAAACACTAAATACTACCTTTGTGAAACCCTTTTTAAGTCTTTGAAAAAAACAAAAATAGAAACGTGAAAATGTAGACACGATTAATAGGAATGACAATAATAAAAACAAAGGGAAAAATAAGCGATAATAATAATACTATTAATGTAATATAAAACTCATAATAAGTAATTAATAATGAAAAAAAAAATAACAATGATAATATTAACATTAATAAAAAATAATAGTAAAAGAAATGAGGTATCTTGATAATAATAAAAAATAGTAGATATAAAAAAATAATACAAATAAACAATTAAAGCAAACCATGATACATGTGATAATAGATATAATAGTATGCAAAAAAATAAAAATAATAAAGAAAGATGTTAGTAATAAAGTAATATAATGATAAATAATAATAATAGCAATAATAGTACTAGATAAAAGAATAATAATAATAATCCAAAATAAACATAATAAGAAAAATAAAATAATAGTACTAATAAAATAGTAGAAATAAAAGAAAATAAAACATTTGAAAAAATATATGTATAATAGTAAATATAATAGAAATATAATAGTAATATATAATATAATAGTGATAATAAAATAATGATATAATAGGATATAATAAAATATAAGATAATAAAAGTAATAAATAAAAATGTTAGTAATAAAATATATAACAATAAATACAAATAATAATAATATATATACTGAAATGAATAACGATGGTAACAATGGAAATAATAATAACTATAATATAAAATGACAAAAATAATAAAATACGACAATAATAATAAAAGAGAAAAGAAAATCAGAAAAGAACCAAAAATAAAAATAGAAGTCTTTGGGTAAAATTAAAAAAAAATAAAAGATGAGAAGGACTAGTTTAAAACATGCATAAAGCAGGGAACTAAAATGGCAATTAATCCCACTCCACGATGCGACATTTAAAACGCGGACCAAAGCATGATCGAAAACCAAGACTACGGGGTAATTTAAATAATAAAGAAAAGTGAGGGGGGATGCAATTAAACAACTTCTCCCAAAAGGAGGGCCAATCGTGCAATTTACCCATTTAAGATAAATGCGCGTGGACCCCCACCATTAATGGCGCCGTTTGCTTTGTAATGCTTAAAAGCATAAGAAAACCAAAAGTTTTCCTTCATTTCTTATCTCTGTTTCACAAATCAAAACAGAACCCCCCCTTTTCGTTTCTTTTTCTTTAGGGTTTGAGTTCCCTCTTCTGTGTTAAAATAAAACTAAGAGCCACCCCCCATGCACGCATCGACGGCGGCGGTCAAGGGAGCCCGGTAACCTCTCGCTCTCTTTTTCTTTTTTTTTTAAAAGCCTTGTGTATTTTCCCTTTAAAAACCGATGAAATCAATTTACTAAAAAAGGTTTTATTTCTGACAATGAAATAGAAAAACATAAAAACAGATTCAAAAAGTGAGAATCGAAAGGGAAAACCTTTTCTTGATTTCTTTACTGTTGATTCGTATTCACTGCTCTCTAGATTTCTCGTGTAAACTGTGTATATTCTCTCTAAGTCGTGTAAAAAAAAACCCTCCGTTTACAATAATATTCTTGGCTTTTTATAGCCTTTTCCCGAAGCTCCCCCAGAAACTAGAACTCTAGTTGTTTGTTGCTGCTGTTTTTCCTTTTCTTTCGCAGGTACAACGACGTTGAGGAGCTAAACACGGAGCTATTTGGGGACGTGCGGCTTGGGGTTGTTGCGCACGACATGGAGAGGGCTATTGGGGCATGCGGCGCTGACTGCTAGGGTTTTCTAACCCTGCTCTTATTGCGTTTTGGGCTGAAATTTGGGCTTCGTTTAACTTTGGGCCTCGGGGTTTATTAATTTCAGATTTTGGGTATTTCATTCCGTCCACTGTATCTTGGACTGTTGTAATAGCTTCTTTATTTTTTGGTATTGGTGTGGGCCTCAGGTTAAAATTGGGCCTTACACTTAACATTCAAATAAAAGCTAGCGTTTATGTATTGAATCATCCAAACAGAATGAGATTGCACATTTTCTATTTAAATCAAAACATACTAATCTTTATAAATTCAAACATATTTATCATCTTATACTTACCAAACAATAGGACATTCATTATTTCAATTTCATTTACTAAACAACTATCAAACTAATCTTATGCTTAATAAAATAAAGCACATGTTTAGTCACTTATTCCATGTGCTATTCAATTTCATGCTAAACAACTTGAATAATTTATTATACATATCAACCATTTAAACAAGTAAATGTTATACCTAATTATGTTACCTTTCAAAACCAATACACACACATTCTTATATAACATATTAACCACTTTTCTATAATCTCACAACTATTCCATAAAGAATAAATTATTAACAACCACCAAAAATTTTAACCAAGTATAGCCGAATATCTATATAAATATATACATAGTTTCCTAGTCAAATTCCTATCACATTATATAACCAATTAATCATGAGACATATCCTTTATTTCACAAACCAAAATTACATCTAACATTTACCATTTACTAATACAAATTTCATAACCTAATTACAAAACTAAATTCATTTGCATCACATGTAATCATCCATCGTAATTTCACACCATGGCCGAATACATAAATATTTAACCTTATTAATACAAACTCAATTATCAATGACTTATTGACTAAACATAACCTTATACCTAATTTCCACATTCGAACATATATATAATAAAAACCAAATCACATCGTACTAATATACATACTCACAAAAATTATCTGTACAAGCCTTTCACTTAACATCAACCACAATATATGTATATATACACATTCGGCCTTAGTCCATCTAATAAACAAATCAAACTGTCACACAATGCACAACAAATATACATTTATATATCACTTAACCACAACCAAAATATCTATATGTATACATTCGGTTTTGGTTCACCTCTTAACTAATTCAATCCATCATACAAATCATAACCAATATACATATATTAATCACATAACCAAGTTCAATATGTCTGACTTAAAATAAAACATAATACATACTTACATCATGAACATATACCATAATCACATATGCATAAGTATAAACTTATTTTTTAATTACCATTATCAACCATAAACAAAGAAACCAAATAAATCAAAAGAAGATAAGCCATCTTTGCATGGCTATTAATTACATACAAAGTACTTAATTCCTATTCAACCTTTTACTATGCTATACATGCCATATATTAAATTTTCAACTTAATAAAAATACCAAAGGAAACTGTCGATAGTGTGAATAGTCTAGCTGACGATTCCCGAGCTCGTAACATATATCCAAATCTATAAAACAGAAGTAAACAAAAAATACAGAGTAAGCTATTTAAGCTTAGTAAGTCATAAGCAAGTTAATATTAACCAATTAAGCCAAATCACATATGCAAAGTATGAATATAAATTAACATTAAATCTTTTCATATACAAATCAAATAGATAACTTAAACATATTCATAATGGCTTACACAAAACTCAATATTAAAATCATATATAAAACTCTTTGGCCGAATACATTAAATAACAAACTTACACATAATTCACATACTCATACTTTAACTTTTATACAATGAATTAAGCATTCAACTTACCTTAATTTTCATAACACAATTTAATTTACATACCTGAGTCATTTTAACTCGATTTTCACATTGGCCTTCACTTACACTTGCCCGTTGAACCGTTTGGAATTAAAAAGGATACGCAGATAGTCGGAAGCTCGTACAATGCCAACGTCCCAGACGTGGTCTTACATGTAATCACATATCAATGCCACTAGTCCCAGACAAGGTCTTACACGAATCAAACACGATGCCAATGTCCCAGACATGGTCTTACACGTAAACACAAGTCGTTTCCAACGTCCCAGACGTGGTCTTACACGATAACACATATAGGATATCCTATGTCATGACATATGTATCCTATCTATTCCTAAGGTTCGTACGGCGCTTACGGACGTCAAATCTCGATCGAATCAAGGTCAAAAGATAGCCAATTATCCAAGTACACATTCGACCATAGCATAAATAATTCAAATAATTCATTTCGATTATGTAACAAATATATATTCATAGATATAACAACATTTAAATGCTTATTGACTTACCTCGGATGTCGTCGATTGTTAAATCGGCTACTCGACCACTTTTGTCTTTCCCTGATCCAAATTCGATTTCTTTAATTCTTGATCTAAACATATTCAAATTAAGCTTATTTAAACACCATTCTATTCAATTTAGCCTAAAAACACATAAATGGGCATATTACAATTTTGGCCTTAACATTTCACAGTTTTTATAATTTAGTCCTTTTTGCTCAAAACATAAAATACACAAAATTTGACTACACTCCTTAAGGGCCGAATATTCCTAGTGTCCATACAAGCCTACACATTTCATTTATTTCACATTTTAGTCCCTCAAAAATTTATTTTTGTAATTTAGACCAAATTACTCAATTTCATCAAAAATTCAAAGACAAAACTTGTTAATCTAACACATATATTTCATATTGCATCATCAAACATCAAAAACCATAAGGTATCATCAATGGAAAAACACAAAATATTCACCCAAATTAAAAATTCAAGCATGGGTCTTGTAGATAACTTAGCAATGATCTCAAAAACGTAAAAATTATCAAAACCGAGCTAAAACACCTTGAAAAGCTTCAAAAGTGCCGAACCCTAAGCTTCTTTATTTCTTTATTTCTTTTCTTTTGTTTCGGTCATAAGCCATAAAAAAAAAGATGAACATGACTTTTTAATGTTTGTTTTATTATATATACTTTATAGTATATTATTTACTAATATAAATATTTAACTTATAAGTTTAACATATAAAAACATGTATATATATATATATATATATATTCACTTAATGCCGTCCACTACTTATAAAATGGGCTATTTGTAACATAAATCCTCCATATTAAAAAGGCATCAACATTTAGGCACTTTCACAACTAACCATCAAATTTTTATTTTATGCGATTAAGCCCCTTTTATTAAATTAGACACTTAAATGACAAAATTAAAACACAAAAATTTAACACAAGCAAATTCACACATAATAAACACTAAAAATAATTTTTAAAATATTTTTCAGACTCAGATTTGTGGTCCCGAAACTACTATTTCGATTAGGGTCAAAATCGGGCTGTGACACTTCTCCACCACGCCTCTCCTACACACCCACAAATAAGGGAAGAACGGTTGTAAAAAGGCTATAAAAAGCCACGAATAAAGAATGTAAGAGGGGACTTACTTTTTTTCAGGATAAACACACAATCAATACGAAAATCAGAATATAGAGAGTAGCAAAGGTTTTTTTTTTTTCTTTTCTTTTCTTTTCGAAATTTTTTTTATTATAAAGATTTTCTATTTTATTTTTTAACTATATATACATAATATTAAAATATAGTATAAAATATAAAAAAAAAAGAAGAAAAATTTTACCTTTTGGAGTTTCAGCCATCGTATGCGCGATGGCGAAGCAGCGTACATGGCGGAGGCATGGCGGCGATCAACCGGACTCTCGCCGGAGTCCTATGCCCTGCAAAGAAAAAGAAAGAGGGGGGGAAGGTTTTTTTTTAAAAAAAAACTGATGAAAATGATTTTTTTATTGGAAAATTGATTTTTATAGGGCCCCAAAATGACGTCGTTTTGGACCTGGCCCTAAATGCCCAAAACGGCATCGTTTTGAGCCTTACCCGCGTGTTGACCCAGCCTGCTCCAGGGATCCGTGTGCTGTTTTAGCAGAAGGGCAATTTGCGCTTTTGGCTCTTCCACTTTTTTATGAATTTATAATCAAGTTTTTTTTTAATTTGGACCCTGTATTTTATTTTGATTTCAATTAGGTCTTTTATGAAACGCAACGTTTTGGAGGGAGGAAATATTTTCCCCTTTAGTCCCTCCATATTATTCGCGCGTTCGTATAGGTCCCTTGCTTTTTATTTTTTTAAATTTCACCCCAAATGTTTGGTTTTATGTTCAATTTCGTCCATTTTTAATTTCTTCTGTGATTTTGGGCATTTTTATTATTAATTTTATTAATTTTATTATTAATTTTAATTCTTATTATTATTAATATTATTATTACTATTATTATTACTGATTTAGTATTACTATTATTTTACTATTATAAAATTTATTTTAATTTTACCATTACTATTATTTTTTAAAATTTTTTAACTTTGTTATTATTATTATTATATTCATTAGTATTATTATTATTATTTTGTTATTACCCTATTATTTATATATATATATATATATTATTACTATAATTATATTTATTATTATTTTATTATTATTATTTTATTATCAACATTATTATTGCTATTTTATTATTTCTATTATTTTTTATTTTTACTATTATTATTTGTTTTTATTATTATTATTATTATTATTGTATTTCTTTTTACTATTATTATTATGTTATTTTTTCAAATTATTATATAATATTTATTTAGTTATTGATTTACCATTAGCTTTTATTTTTGTTATTATTCTCTTTGATTTATTTGTATTGATTTACCATTAGCTTTTATTTTTGTTATTATTTTCTTTTATTTATTTGTTATTTTTCTTAGTATTTCATACAGATGATTGGTTTTAAATTTTATTTTATTGAATTTTGTCTTTGCCTCCATTTTTATTATTTACATTGTTACCCTTGTCTTATTCTATTATGCATGTGTACCTACAATCCATCTTCCATTCTGTTAAAATCATATTTTATTCGATACATTACAATTTTCGTTTTGAAATAAACAAACATTTCAAGTTCTAAGATCCGAAAGAAATCGTACCCTAACTTACTGGGTTTCGATTTTTCCCATCGAATCTAAAGAATCAATTATTCTCTTAAATCAAAGCATACGAGTTAAATAAAAACTTATTCTTGAGAATTCGAAAACGTTACGTCTTAACTCATTGGATGTGACATTTCGTTATTTCGGGATAAGGATTTCTAAAATAATAAAGGTAATGCTCCGAATTTGGTATTTTGAGAAACTGTGCCCTAACTTACTGGGTTTCGATTTTTCATTTGACCCAAATAACCGAATATCTTTCTTAAATTTAAATACATGAGTTTTAAAAATCAAAAGACAAGCTCAACTTCGGGAATCTGAAATGTCGTACCCTAACTCACTGGGTGTGACATTTTACTTCTTCGAAATAAGATCTTAGCATTCATTTTAATCTATTTAAGTTTTCTTTCAAATAAAAAGGATCGTATTTTAAATTCTCTTCAAATTTTTGATATTTAGACATTAATTAATCAATTCGGTACCAATTTTAAGCGTTTCGAGAGTGCTAATCCTTCTTTGTGCGTAACCGACTCCCGAACCTGTTTTCTCGAATTTTGTGGACCAAAGTCATCGTTCTAATAAATCCAAATATTTTAACGATAAATCTCAAGGTGACCCGATTATACCTCAAAAAAGATGGATGGCAACTCTATTTTCATTTTTAAAGTCGACTCCGTTTTCCAAACCAAAAACTGGTTTCGACATTAATAATTTTAAAATTTTAAAATTAATTAAATACTAACATGTCAACCGCGAGACAATTCTCATTTATACCATGTCAATAAAATGAAAAATATTAACTTTTCATCCACTTTAAGGTAATTTGACAAAATGTAAATTTAAAAGTTAAAAAAATAAAAAAATAATGAAAGGCTAAAATGACATTTAAAAAAATATTTAAGGGCAAAAAGATCATTACACCTAAAAAGATAAATAAAAACACTAATTTAAATATTTTATAAAAACAAAATGAATGAGTCCATGGTTAAATGAGTCAGATCCAAAACACTAATATTAATTAAATTTAAAAAGAAGAAGATTAATTAGGTGTGAACTAGGTCGTCCAAAACTGAGATATTTGAACAAGGATTTTTCCAATTTTGTGCAACTCAACTGGACATAAATATTATTCTTTTAAACTGGATCGGCAACTCAACTCAGCCCAAGGTCCAGGTGTAATGTGAAAATATCACACTAATTTCAAGCAAATTGATGATATTAAAAATAAACCCAGATCTAACCCATTGTCCTACTTGGTACATATTTGAATTTTACAGGGGTCAAACTGAAAGAACAGATGAAAATGACGGAGTTAGTGCAGCTAAAATGTAAATTGACCAAAGCTTACATCAAAAGAGTTGATTAGTGCCTAATGGTTAACTCAGCTCTAAGATGAAGAATACCATTTATGAAATAAAGACTGTCTTCAGCCATGAACGATGTCCATGGTATAACGAATAAATTCCGATACCCAACAGCTTTGCCCCCGGTGAATGTGTAGTTGCCTTTGTATTTGCTGACGAATTCCTCTGTTGGTTTCGACCTTGCTGCGAATTCGTAATCCACAGCAAAACTAACCGAACCCTTTTCCTGCATTCCTAGAAATAACCCAAAGCAATGGAACGAGCTTTGTTGGTCCATATTGCAATGAGCCGATAGGAAGAAGCCTTGTCCGCCGAGGTGGAATGCTTGAGAATAGACACGTCCCGATGGGAACAAGTTTGCACATTCCTCTCTCTTGAGGTCTAGATATACAACGCATTGTTGACGGGGAAGTTCGAATTCTACTACTTTAACGGGTCGGTATTTGTAAGCTCGCTCGATGAAACGACGGTTCAAGGTGGCTGATTCTTCTGCTGCCAAGCTTCGTTGTCTATGTGGGGCTTCAGCTTTGAAAAAGAGGGCCTCAAGGACAAGCTTTGATGAAACTTCGTGATCAAAATCATTACATGTTAACACCTTCTTAAGTTTCCTGCAGGTCATATAAGGGAAACGGATAAAGCGTGCAAGGCGTGAACCGAGAACTTCCCTTCGGTCTTCGAGTTTTGGGTACTGAGTCCTGGTCCACTTCAAAACGAAGTCGTACACAGCATCTTCGGATGCAATTTGGAGATCATCACTGGACAATATTGCCTCAATCCCAGCTAGCGGCAAAGCCATTACCTCTTCTTGGAACCTGATAAAATGTGCCACAAAAGCAAATATAACACTATTCAAGCAAAAAAAACATAACACGAAGCATGAAGAAGAACAGGAGCTTACTTGGTCATATCCTTGTAACGGGAAGCAAGATACTGTTTGGCAGCATCAGTCAATGGCTGGACAGCTTCACCCATTAATACGCTTGATGGAAGATCCAAATAAAGCAGAGCTGACTCTGGTGTCATAGGCAAATTGCGCAATAGCCGGCTGCAATATCTCATGCAAGAAGCAACCTCGAATTTATCAGCAGCCATCAACACATCGAGCAAGGCAGGAGCCGTGGTTACGGATAAGGTGTTGCTATACATGAAATTCAAAAGTTCCATAAGAGCAGCTTCCTCTGTAAGATCAAAGTAACGTAAAATTCATCATTTCAAATTCGCCTGCTCACACATGTTTTGAGTAGGTAAAAGTACCATAGAGGCCACTAGCATTTTGCCTCCGTTACTCAAAAAAGGGGCAAATTAATCCTTGTGCATTGGATCAGTGAGCAAACTGGTCTTTTCTGTTAAAAATTTAATCCATTTTTACTTTAAAAAATTGGTAGCGTACCAGGGCCATTTTTAACAGTAGAATTGGATGAAATTTTTAACAAAAGGGCTAGTTTACTCTTTATTCTAACATATAAGGACTAATTTGGCCATTTTTTGAGTAGAGGGGGTAAATGCAATCCGACTCTTAGTACAAGGGTCTCCATGGTACTTTTACCACTTCGAGTAACTAAAATAAACAACAACAATAAAATGAAGTTTATGCATACCAGAGGCATTGATTCTTAAGGTAACATGTCGTTGCTCTGACTCTCTCATCCCATTTGAGAAAAGCTACAATATGTGAATAAGTAAACAAATAAGTATTATCAATTCTATAAACATGATATATCTTTTCACTTTTTTAAAAATCTATTTCGATAAAAAACAATATCTTACTTTGTAGAAGAACGGGCTTTTTGCGGCTAAAATGGGAGAGCTAATATGCAATGTTTTAGCTCTCAGAACGGTGGAACAATCCATATTCCAGCTCGATTCATTGCTATTAGCATCCTCATCACCTACAAAAATTCCAACCAAGACCAAAAGGCCAACTAGGCAACTATGCCAAACAGTAATGGCACGAATAAGAATTCAAAGTGAACAACTAAATTCCCTTGTTAATTATACTATTTCGATATAGAGAAAATTAATTTGCCTTCTGCGTTTAGTTACATAAAACCTGCATGTCCATAAGATTCTAAAAGTTTTTCTTGTTTTGCTTAATTCCAATTCAGTAAAAAAACACGAGTATTAGCAAGATCATCAGTAGCCATGTTCAAGTAAAAATTTCCCAAGTTTTGCGCATAAAAATGAATAAAAGCAGTAACCTGATTGAGTTTCTTCAACCATCGCCACCACCTCCTCGTCTTGGTTTTCGCAGCCTGCAGCATCCTCCATATCTGGTTGGCCGTCATTTAAAACCTGCTCCTCAGGGCATAAACTAAGATCCAAAACTACAAAAGACATGAAAGAAAAAAAAAGTTAAAAAGCAAACCAACATTATAAAAACATATTTTATTCATAAAGATTAACTATCAATATATCAATATGCATGGAGCACTGTAAATCTGGTTTAAAACAAGTGAGACAAAAGATTATATGTTAAGACGATTAAATCTCAATTCTTTGAAAGCTATTTTAGGCACAATCCTTTTTTATTTACAAAATTTTGAATATAATTGATCAAAATTTCCTTCAATTTCCCAAAATTAGTATAGCCTTAAATTTCATTTTCATTCTCTTTTTCAACATAGGGTTCACAAAGAAGGCTTAAATACAGTAAGCTTCAATTGATTTATTACTAATTCTTTAAAATCTTGTTTCATTTTCGCAGCTAACCAAACAGAAGCAAACGAGGGGGGAATTAACAAACCATTTTCCTTCTTCATATCCTCTCGGCGCCGTTTACGGTGTCGAGCCCAATCGGCGATACTGGTACAACCTTCTCCATCAGGAAGACAATCAGATGGCCCTCCCATAATCTCGATCCGAAGAAGTCGGTCGGAGAAATTACTATCGTTGAAAGCGAAACCGAAATCGCCACCAGAACCGGCGGAACCACGGGAGTAATCCGAGTCCATTTCATTTCTCGGGTCAAACAGATCCGAATTCAATTGGTCTTTCATCCCAAAATCCCCCCGAACCTAAAACCCTCCCTTAATTTTTTTCCCTTCCCCTCTTTTTTTTAAAAAAAACTGATAATATGAAATAATTGAAAAGAGTAGCTTAACAAAAAGGAAAACCCTAGAAATTGAAAAAAGTGGCGTTACCTAAATGAAGGTAGGAGATGGATTAAGTTGCTGCAACTGATAAATTTTTCTACCCAAGAATTTTTCAGTACATATAAAACAATTAAGTTTTACAGGCCTTTTTGTAGTATCATTTTTCGAGAGAAAAAAGTGGGTAATTTCCATGAAGTCCATAAATTATTTCCAAGCTTTTAATTTGGTCCCTAGAATTTGAATCCAGGAACGTTGTCTATCTTGTTCTTCTATCAACCTGATCTTCTACTAAACCTAGTGTTATTTAAACCGGATTAGATCAACTTGTCGGACTCGTTAAATTAAGAATCAGTTGCTATATCGGTTCGAATATAGAGTTGAATTGGCCTCTGACTAGATAGTTCAAACCCAATAAAAAATAAAAATCGAGACAAAAATGGTAGTTGAACCGATTTTATAGTTTTTAAAATTTTTGGTTTTTAGGAATAGTTATTTAGATTAGATTTGAAATAGCCAAATAAGGGAATTAATGGGGTCAGTCCTGGTGAGCTTTGAACCATTTGATTATTATTTAAACCTTATCAGCTAATTTTTATTTATTTATTTTGTTTTTTTTTCTGTAAACGGGTAGTCTTGGTTGGCATGTAATAAAAAAAAGTTAAAAATACATTTATGTTAATAAAGAAGGTTCTAATTAAGGATTTTTTAATCTTAAAAACATTTTTATATTTTATCAACTTAATCCTTTTATCCAGTATGAATTATTAACGTGACCCAATACTGTAATAATCCCAACAAATAGTTTTCAAATGATTATAAAAGTAAATCCTATAATTATTTCATCCCAAAAGTTAAAAAATAAAATATTCCTACAATTATCAGCTTTGGCTCGTCATCTATGGATTCAAAATGGTATAATTATGGTTTTAGTCCCTATACCTTTTCTTTTTAGGGTAGGGGACCAATGTCTAGTTGGTGTTAAAGTGATGATATGAATTCAAAAAAAAAAAAAAACATAAACATTTGAGTGACATGAAATCTATTTTGGGTTAAATATAATTGATTGAATTTTCACGTAACCTTAATTGTATGATTAGATAATAATAAATTCATATCATCACTTTAATGATAATAAGTAACTGTATTATCAAATTAAACTTAGAATTAAGTTATGTTAAATTAAAGTAAATGGATTAAGCCTCAAATTTCGTCATAATAAAAAGACTAAAATTGCAATTAAATCTTGGCCTTGAAATGAAGAATTTTGACCCTTCTCAATGAAGTAGCACGTTTTATTATGATTATTATTATTATTTTATAAAATTTGGTGTTTGACCCCCCAATTGTAGGTTCAACCAAATCCAGCCGACTTGCTAATTTAACAATAATAAAGTGACCAAGTTGCGAATTCAAAAAAGAAGCCGCCCTCCTAATTGGTTATTGCCAAGTCTTTACTATAAATATATTTGCATATAATTATGGAATAAATAACATTTAGTCCCTAAATTTCACAGATATTTTTCATTTTGGTCTCTACACTTTATATATATATATATATTAACTTTAGAATTTGTCAGCTTTTCTCGATTGATCTTTTAAATTATATTCTGTTATGGTATAGTGACGCGACACTTTATAATTGTATCATGTCATCATTTGAAATTTCTTTTAATTTATTTGTACTTTTTGGATTTTATAATTTTTTTAATTTTTAGGAAATAATATGGTACAATATCAAAGTATTGTGCCATCATAATTTAACAAAATCTAAATTTAAGGATTAAATTAAAAAAGCTGTCAAATTTTGAGATCAATACGAAAAAAGAATATAAAAATGAAATTGAAAAAAGTTAGCAATTGTAAGAATAAAATGTGGTTTTTCCCTAAAATTAATATCAATACTTAACAGTCAAATACATTTCAGCTGGACGCAGACAAATTGTAGCATAAATTTTCAACCTTAGATATTAAGTTTATGAAATTGTACGAGCCATCTGCTATATTTTTATTATTTTCAAACCCACATATCATTAATGTCTGCTCTCTATTTTTTCTGCTTTGGGTGGCACGGTTTATTATTATTATTATTTTATTTTTGTGTTTTTCTTGCTTTCTTCCTAGTATCTCTACTTTATTTTTTTTTTAATCTTTTTCTTTTCTATAAAGAAGGAAATTTCGGGATTGAGTATTGAAGACGGCAAAGAGGGGTATGGCAGTTTCATAGTGGGATTGAATCTCAAAAATAGAGTATGAGTTTTATTTAGTTGGTTATTTTCTTACGGCAAGTGTTGTTCAGTTTCCGGCAATGCGAAATACAATGACAAATCTCTAGCACCTTCTTGGAGGTGTTTTGATTTCAAATTTGGGGTGGGGGGATGATACTTATTTAAATTTTATCATGAATTATGGGTGCCCCATGGATGTTTCATAATCATCTTTTGGCGTTTCATCAACTGAAGGATGATAAAGATCTGATGCAAGAACCTTTAATTTTCTCTTCTTTTTGGGTTCAAATTCATGATCTCCCACTGGGACTATTTTCTGAGACTGTTGCAAAATAATTTGGAAATTTCATTGGATCGTTTTTGGAGTATTATGCCAAACAGATTAGTCGCAAATTTAAGAATTTCCCGAAAATTTGTTTTCAACTAGATGCTCGAATACCACTAAAACGACAAAAGAAAATTTTGATTTCTCTTTCAAATTTTGTTTATGCGGAATTTCAATACGAGAAGCTAACACTTATCTGTTTTTTGTGTGGATGCCTTGGGCATGGGCCTAATTTCTGCCCTATCAGATTAAATCATGGCATGAAGGAGATGGAATTAAGATGGGATTTATTGTTGAAGGCACCTATGAGAAGGACCACCGCCATGTCCAGTGTTTGGGTTTGTGAAGATGGTAGTGCAGAATTTTTGGGAGCTAAATTCGGAAAGCAAGATATAAGGAGAAATTTATGGGATGGTTAAATATTGCAGAAATCGTGGCAGATGATAAATTCTATCTTGGGATTTAAATTTGGAAGGAAATTTGAATCCATCGGGAAGGAAAGAAGAGAGATCCTCTAGTGGGCCGAGTAAGGATGTTATGGAGTATGACTAAGATCTATTCTGGACATTTATGGGAAGAAAAGGCTAAGATCTATTGAACCAGTTTCCAACGTTTTTGGCTATACAAATCTTTTGGAGACTACTGATGAACGTGGCCAAACTCGTCACCAAAGGATATCGACGACTATCGTTAGGCAAGTTGACCGGGCATAATGAAAATATTATGTTGGAATGTCTATAGTTTGGGGAGTCCATGAGCTATTAGAAAACTTCAACATATGCTAAAAATTTATCATTCTCAAATTGTCTTCTTCATGGAGACAAAACTCAATTCAAACTAGATGGAAAAAGATTGAAAACGTTGTGGGTTCTAAAATGGTATTTATGTGTCGACTGAAGGCATATGTGGAGGATTTAGTCTTGGATGGAATACAAGGAGTTTAGTCACATTGAGAAGCTTCTTTAAAAACCACATTGATGTTGAGATTTAGGAAGATGCAGATAGTCCAAGGTGGCAGATGATAGGGCTTTATGGTGCCCCTAATGCTCATTCTAGAGTAGAATCTTGGGACCTTTTACGGTCGTTGGGGTGGAACCAAAATTTTCCATGGATGGTATGTGGCGATTTTAATGAAATTTTGTATTTTTTTAGAAGAACGGGGGTTGCCTCGAGATCAAGGGTGTATGGAGGAATTTCGAGTTGCCTTAGTTGAAAGTCAATTAGAGGATATGGGTTATTTGGGCCCATGGTTTACGTGGGAAAGGGTAAATTTGTCGAAGAATAATATTAGAGAAAGACTTGATCTAGGAGTGGCGAATTTAGCATGGTGGATGTTTTATCCTATTTTTTCTCTTCGTCACTCACCGCATTCTTTCTCCGATTACTGTCATTTGCTTGTAACTGCAAACCAAAAAGAACAAGGATATAGGAAGAGAAGGTTTCACCTTGAAACATGGTGAACTTTGGAGGATTCGCGTGAATCAGAAGTTCGACGCCTATGGGAAAATAGTTCTGGTCATGTTATAAACTGGCTTGCTTGTTTAAGTGTTGGTTTGTATGATTGGGTAGAGCAATTAAAGAAGCAAAAAATTGGTTTATCGAGGAATTTTGTTAAGCGACTTGATCACCTAGTTAACCTTGACAGGAACGATGAGACCCTCTCAAAGCTTATTGATGTTAAAATGCACCTCAATATGGTGATTGAAAAAGACAAAAATTTATTGGGAGCAAAGAACAAGAGCAAATTGGCTAAAAATGGGGGACTGAAATACGACTTTCTTTCAAAAATTTGCCTCTAAACAACGCCACACAAATTATATTAGAGGATTGCAAAAAGATGGACAGATTGCTTCGGATCATCAAGAAATGGAGGCCACTACTAATGATTATTTTTCTAATCTCTTTTCTACACAAGGGGTTGGTGATCTCGAGCATATACTTTCTAGAGTAGATCAGTGCGTTTCAGACAGTATGTACCGAAATCTTACTGTCGACTATAAAAGAGAGGAGATTTTTTCAGCTTTGAAAGAAATGGAGCCAACAAAAGCTTCGGGTGCTGATGGTTTACCAACGTTATTCTTTCAAAAATTCTGGCACATTGTAGGTCAGGATATTGGTTATTTTTGTCTTGGCATTCTTAGTTGAGGTACTTCTTTGGAGACTCTTAATCTTACTCATATTGTCCTTATACCTAAGGTTGCTCATCCTAATAATTTAATAAACTTCCATCCTATCAGCCTTTGTATGATATTCTATAAGATTATTTCAAAGAACGTGGCTAACTATTTTCAAAAAGTATTAGATACATGTATTGGCGAAGCACCTTTGTACCTAGAAGATTAATCACTGATAATGTTCTACTTGTATATGAAGTATTACATGTTTTTGAGCAAAGAAGGAATGGACAGAAAGTTTTTTTTCGTTCTAAAACTTGATATGAGTAAAGCCAATGACAACGTTGAGTGGTCTTTTTTACGGAGTATGATGCTAAAAATGGGTTTTGCTAGCTCATGGTTGGACCTTATTATGCATTGCATTAGTACTGTATCGTACTCTATAGTCCTTAACGGTGAAGCGAGAGGTTAATAAAGTTACTAAAGGCCTATGTTAGGGAGATCCTTTAAGTCTTTGTCTATTTTTTATTTCTAATGAAGGACTATCATCCCTTATGAGGTTAGCAAGATAAACAGGTTTATTGCTTGGAGCCAAGGTATGTTGTAGAGGACCATCGATTTCTCTCTTATTATTTTCAGATGGTTTTATCATGTTTAGTGAAGCTACGGAAATGGGGGCTAATATTTTGAAGAATACCCTTAGGGAATATGAAGTTTGTTCAGGCTAATGTATTAATTTTGATAAATCCTTGCTTTATTATATCTCTAATGTAATAGATCAGACACGACAACTAGTCTCCCAAATCCTTGATGTTTAATTCTCTTAGAATCTGGAAAAATATCTCGGCACCTAAATATGGTGGACCAAAAGAACGGAATGGCATTCTAGTTGCTGAAAGATCGGGTGAGCAGTCAAATAAATAGTTGGTGTATTAAAGACCTCTCCCAAGGAGGCAAGGAAGTTTCTATCAAAGCTATTTTGCAGACTATCCTTGTAACATCCTAGATTAGGGGTTATGCGTTTGTGCATAATTCATGAGTAGTAGGTTTTGGCAGTGTTTGGAAGTGAATTAAAAGTTTTTAAAATCCTAGGATGGAAGAGAAAGCTTTGGACAATTATTGGTTTTAAGTTAAAAACAAGAAGTGATGTGGAAAAGTGGCAAAGGACGCCACCTAAGGGCAAGGGTTATGGCATCACGTGAAGTACTTTGAGGGAAGAGGTTCAATCCCATTGTGTGCATTTTGCTTAATGAAATAGCATGTTTATCGCGATATGGATGTGTGGTGCATCTTTAGAACCTTGGAAATGTAAGGAAATGTAAGGAAATATAAGGAAATGTAAGGAAATAAAAGGAAGTATAAGGAAATGTAAGGAAATGTAAAGAAATGAAAGGAAATAAAAGGAAATGTATGGAAATGTATGGAAATGTAAGGAAATGTATAGAAATGTATGGAAATGTATGGAAATGTAAGGAAATGTATGGAAATGTATGGAAATGTAAGGAAATGTATGGAACGATTAGTTAAAAGAGGAAAGTGAACATTTTGGAAACCTAAGCTAAAAGAGGAAAGTAAACATTTTGGAAACTAAGCCAAAATAGGAAAGTAAACATTTTGGAAACCTAGGAAATGTCAAGTTTACAGAGTCAGCATGAAAATTTTTGGAAACTTAAAATGACCCCAAATGTCGAATTTTAAAGTTCAAAGGGAACTTAGGGCCAGTGACCCTAAAATATAAAGTATGTGAAATTTGACCCATTAACGGACTTGGAAAAGTAGCTCAAGATGCCACTTAAGGCCTCGTGAAATGGCCCACATGCAAGGGTGTTGGGCTTGAGTTCGAGTCACATAAGAAGCAAATAAAATAAGTTTTATTTTGCTTCTAGAAGCCCAAGAGGTGGACGGCACAAGGCTTGCAAAAGAGGAGTTTCACTCTCTTTAAAATTCGCTAAATAGGTGGATAAATGAAAATTATTCTTTAATTAGGAAAATAAGGAAGAGTGGTGGCCAAGTTAAGGATTCTTGGCTTAGTAATTTCGGCTATAAAAGGATGAGACTAGGGCCATTCATTATTCATTCTCCTCTCTCTTTTCCTCTCACGAATATTCTCCTTGAGCATCCATTCTTTTCTTCTTTTCTTTTAGCCTCCTAGCCTATTCCTTCTAAGCCTATTATTTCTCTCTTCTTTCATCTTTGAAACCGAATACATAAGGGAATCATAGCCGATTGTTCATCAAGTCTCTAAGTCAATCTCTGAAGGTTGAAGTGAAGGTGCAATCGATTCCTTCAAATAAGGGTAAGATCCAAGTTTGGTTTCCATTCTTTTATATTTTAGACTTATTGAAATCTAGGGCTAATCCCATTAATGTTCATGGTTGCCGAAACTTTGAAAAGATCTTTCGGGATTTACTAAGTGTAGGCTACAAGGAAGGAGAAGTTCTTTTCCCGAAGGTACACCATAGGCCGCGTGTTCCCTAATTATTCGGTGAGTTTCGGGATTTAAAATCCACAAGGTAAGTGTCTATAGCTTTTGGCTAAGGCCTATTTTGATAATTAGATCTAATTCTTGTTTGTTTAAAAGCCAAACTAACCCCGATGAGATTTAGTGCTTGGCCGAATACAAGGAGGAGCATAGCATAGATTTCGGGATTTGATTAGTATTGAAATCGGCAACAAGGTAAGTTTTAAGAATACTAATCCTACTAGGATTTGGATTTATGGTCAAATGGTTTTTTTTATTAAAGTAGTAAGTGATTAATCAAATGTAGGAATTGAGATCTAAAGCAATAGATCGGGTTTTTGGGATTTCAAGGAATTGATAAGCAAATCAGGTGTGTACCCTACACTAAATCTTGATAGATTTACTACTTTAATTCAATATATGTGTTAATATGAAAGTGTAAGAATATGGCTAAGGTATCGTGTATCCCACACTAATCTTAATAGATTTATGGCTTAAATATGATATATATGATTAATGTGAAAGTGAAAGAATGTGGCTAAAGTACCATATTATGGTACAAAGTACTCATGTACGTTTTCCTACTCCTACTAGGATTTCGAAAAATGTTATATTTAACATTTGAGAAGTGATGTGAAAGTGAAATAAAATATGATATGCATGATATGTATAATTTGGGGCATTCGGGTTAATTGAGAAAGGGGAAGTGAATGTGATGACTTCGGTCTCACTAAGTGAATGTGATGACATCGGTCTCACTAAGTGAATGTGATGACTTCGGTCTCACTAAGTGAAACGTGATGACTTCGGTCACACTAAGTGAAACGAGATGACTTCGGTCTCACTAAGTGAATGTGGTGACTTCGGTCACATTAAGTGAATGTGGTAACTTCGGTTACATTATTCGAAAGTGGTGGCTATGCCACAATATTATAAGTGGGCGATGAGCACGCCGACCGCAATGACGCCTTCGATGGTGTGTAGCGGATGGAGGGTTGACTTAGTAGTCCCCACTGTGCGAGGATGGTACGGTGGTGTGTAGCGGATGGCTATATAGGTTTGGGTTCGGGTTTGCATCATTATCTTGAATTTTATATGAATATGATATGTATGGTGTGCCTATTTCTATTATGTTTTGGTGTTGGTTACACATTGAGTCTATCGACTCACCCTGCTGTGGGAACATGTTTCGTGGTGAATCGATGATGGACCGGGACGGTAGAACTTGTGGTGGCCATGTTCAGCTTGAAGTTTAATTTAATTTGAATCTTTATTTTATTTTAAGTACTGTACAATTTTATTTTGGGTTTCGTTTTATGTAATAACGCCATCGTGACGATTTTTATTTCGCTTTAATTACTATGTTATGAATTTAGGGCTTTATAAAGAATAAGCCCATTTAATTTAAAATAAGTTTAACCATTTTGTCACCAAACAAATGGGTTTTGATATAAAATAAATTTGTTTTCAACTCGAGCCCAACCCACAACAAACTATCTTCCAAAACACACAGCTTTCAAAGTATTCAAATGAATTTGAATCGGGTTACTTGAGAACATACCAGATCCGGTCCATTCTCGTGGGTAAAAGGGTGTTTCACTTGGTATCGAGCCAGCTTTAAACTCTCGGCCTTGGGTTTAAGGCCCAAAACGTTTTCAAAGTTAGGCCCAAAAAGAATTTTTACGAATTAAGCAGGTTTTTCTGGCATGGCCCACTAAGTCTCCGACCCGAAGTCCACCAGGTAAGTACTCCAATCTCTTGTGTGATTTATGATATGAATTGTAGAAGGGTAGAAATGGAACGTAGATTAGTATGATAAGTACTTGAACCCTAGGACTAGTATACCCCAACAAAACATAAGACTTAAATGCCTAACTAAACAAACCCATGATTAAGTCGCGAGTTAGGGTGTGGCAACCATGGTACGCATGTTCAGGATTGGTTTCGGTGGGAGCTTGGTATTTAAGCAGTCCTAGTGACTCACCTCCTCTCCACTTGAATCCTACCTGGTGCGTAGCCTCGGTTCACCCTAACCAAGAGGACTTATACACGGGCTAAACCCCTAACTAAAACCCGAAAGAGACTAGCCGTATTTTATGGAAACCCTAGTTTTAAAATTTCTAAATTATTTTCTTGATTTGACAAAGATTATTTTATAAAATTTTCTTGAAATATTTCAGATTTATAAAATTACAAAATACCCCTAATGGTAAAATTACAAAAAGCCATTGGTTTATAAAATTTTCAAAATACCCACGCTTCTATCAAAATTTCATTACGTTATAAAATGTTCAAAACCCTAATTTGCAAAATGACAAAATACCACGATTTTAGAAAAGATTACAAAATTACCCTACCCTTCAAATTACCGAATACCCTCGAGTTACAAAATTACCAGAATGACCCCCGATCTTCAAAAATTTTTGTAACAACACTGATTTGGAAAACAAATTCTCAAAACAACCCTCAAGTTTTGTAAATTCCAAAGTATCCGTGATTTATTAAGATTTACAAATTCACCCGGGTTAATTACCAAAATACCTTCAGATTTCAAAATTTTCCAAAATACCCCCGGGAATGCAAAATTTCCAAGATACCCTCATTGACAAAAACATCAAGGAAACTTGTTTCGATAAATTGCGAAAAAATACCAACAGGGACAAATTACGAAAATACCCTTGGTAGTGGAAAAACAACAACAATGAAAACTACAACATTTTTCCGAATGAACGAAAGTTCATAATTGATTGATGGATGTATGAATGTAAAAACTGTGTGCATGTATGAATACGAAAGAACCACTTTTAAAAATTCTTTCCATAAAACTTCTTTGCGGTTAATTAGTGAAACAAATTTTTTTTAATACATAAAACTTCTTAATCAGATTAAATCGCGACGTTAGAAATGAGTTCTAAGGGACGTGAACTTAGAGATTGTGCCTGGAAAGTATGATGGTTCTATTAAGATCAGAGTGCGCAGCGTAAGCATAAGTGCGATGAGAAGGATTGTACGACTGTTAGTAAGTAATTTCGAGGACGAAATTATTTTTAAGGAGGGTAGAACTAAAACATCCTAGATTAGGGGTTATGCGTTTGTGCATAATTCATGAGTAGTAGGTTTTGGCAGTGTTTAGAAGTGAATTAAAAGTTTTTAAAATCCTAGGATAGAAGAGAAAGCTTTGGACAATTATTGGTTTTTAAGTTAAAAACAAGAAGTGATGTGGAAAAGTGGCAAAGGACGCCACCTAAGGGCAAGGGTTATGGCATCACGTGAAGTACTTTGAGGAAGAGGTTTGAATCCCATTGTGTGTATTTTGCTTAATGAAATAGCATGTTTATTGTGATATGGATGTGTGGTGTGCATCTTTAGAACCTTGGAAATGTAAGGAAATGTAAGGAAATATAAGGAAATGTAAGGAAATAAAAGGAAGTATAAGGAAATGTAAGGAAATGTGAAAGGAAATGAAAGGAAATGTATGGAAATGTATGGAAATGTAAATGTATGGAAATGTATAGAAATGTATGGAAATGTATGGAAATGTATGAAATGTATGGAAATGTATGGAAATGTAAGGAAATGTATGGAAATGTAAGGAAATGTATGGAACGATTAGTTAAAAGAGGAAAGTGAACATTTTGGAAACCTAAGCTAAAAGAGGAAAGTAAACATTTTGGAAACTAAGCCAAAATAGGAAAGTAAACATTTTGGAAACCTAGGAAATGTCAAGTTTATAGAGTCAAGAAAAATTTTAGAAACTTAAAATGACCCCGAAATGTCGAATTTTAAAGTTCAAAGGGAACTTAGGGCAGTGAATATAAAGTATGTGAAATTTGACCCATTAACGGACTTGGAAAAGTGGCTCAAGATGCCACTTAAGGCCTCGTGAAATGGCCCACATGCAAAGGTGTAGGGCTTAAGTTCGAGTCACATAAGCAAATAAAATAAGTTTTATTTTGCTTCTAGAAGCCCAAGAGGTGGATGGCACAAGGCTTGCAAAAGAGGAGTTTCACTCTCTTTAAAATTCGCTAAATAGGTGGATAAATGAAGAATTATTCTTTAATTAGGAAAATAAGGAAGAGTGGTGGCCAAGTTAAGGATTCTTGGCCTAGTAATTTCAAATATAAAAGGATGAGACTAGGGCCATTCATTATTCATTCTCCTCTCTCTTTCCTCTGCCGAATATTCTTCTTAAGCATCCATTCTTTTCTTCTTTTCTTTTAGCCTCCTAGCCGATTCCTTCTAAGCCCATTATTCCTCTCTTCTTTCATCTTTGAAACCGAATACATAAGGGAATCATAGCCGATTGTTCATCAAGTCTCTAAGTCAATCTCTCAAGGTTGAAGTGAAGGTGCAATCGATTCCTTCAAATAAGGGTAAGATCCAAGTTTGGTTTCCATTCTTTTATATTTTAGACTTATCGAAATCTAGGGCTAATCCCATTAATGTTCATGGTTGCTTAAACTTTGAAGAGATCTTTCGGGATTTACTAAGTGTAGGCTACAAGGAAGGAGAAGTTCTTTTCCGAAGGTACACCATAGGTCGCGTGTTCCTAGTTATTTGGTGAGTTTCGGATTTAAAATCCACAAGGTAAGTGTCTATAGCTTTCACTAAGGCCTATTTTGATAATTAGATCTAATTCTTGTTTGTTTAAAAAGTCTAAACTAACCCCGATGAGATTTAGTGCTTGGCGAATACAAGGAGGAGCATAGCATAGATTTGGGATTTGATTAGTATTGAAATCGGCAACAAGGTAAGTTTTAAGAATACTAATCCTACTAGGATTTGGATTTATGGTCAAATGGTTTTTTTTATTAAAGTAGTAAGTGATTAATCAAATGTAGGAATTGAGATCTAAAGCAATAGATCGGGTTTTCGGGATTTCAAGGAATTGATAAGCAAATCAGGTGTGTACCCTACACTAAATCTTGATAGATTTACGGCTTTAATTCAATATATGTGTTAATATGAAAGTGTAAGAATATGGCCGTGTGTACCCTACACTAATCTTAATAGATTTATGGCTTAAATATGATATATATGATTAATGTGAAAGTGAAAGAATGTGGCTAAAGTACCATATTATGGTACAAAGTACTCATGTACGTTTTCCTACTCCTACTAGGATTTCGAAAAATGTTATATTTAACATTTGAGAAGTGATGTGAAAGTGAAATAAAATATGATATGCATGATATGTATAATTTGGGGCATTCGGGTTAATTGAGAAAGGGGAAGTGAATGTGATGACGTCGGTCTCACTAAGTGAATGTGATGACTTCGGTCTCACTAAGTGAATGTGATGACTTCGGTCTCACTAAGTGAAACGTGATGAATTCGGTCACACTAAGTGAAACGTGATGACTTCGGTCTCACTAAGTGAATGTGGTGACTTCGATCACATTAAGTGAATGTGGTAACTTCGATTACATTATCTGAAAGTGGTGGCTATGCCACAATATTATAAGTGGGCGATGAGCACGTCGACTGCAGCGACTGCCTTCGATGGTGTGTAGCGGATGGAGGGTTGACTTAGTAGTCCCCACTGCAGTGCGAGGATGGTACGGTGGTGTGTAGCGAATGGCTATATAGGTTTGGGTTCGGGTTTGCATCATTATCTTGAATTTTTATATGAATATGATATGTATGGTGTGCCTATTTCTATTATGTTTTGGTGTTGGTTACACATTGAGTCTATCGACTCACCCGTTGTGGGAACATGTTTCGTGGTGATCAAGAATGGACCGACTGGCAGAACTTGTGGTGGTCATGTTCACTTTGAAGTTTAATTTAATTTGAATCTTTATTTTATTTTAAGTATCTATACAATTTTATTTTGGGTTTCGCTTTTATGTAATAAGGCCATCGTGATTTATTTTTATTTCGCTTTAATTACTATGTTATGAATTTAGGGCTTTATAAAGAATAAGCCCATTTAATTTAAAATAAGTTTAATCATTTTGTCACCTAAAACAAATGGGTTTTGATATAAAATAAATTTGTTTTCAACTCGAGCCCAACCCACAACAAACTATCTTCCAAAACACACAGTTTTCAAAGTATTCAAATGAATTTGAACCGAGTTACTTCGAGGAACATACCAGATCCGGTCCATTCTCGTGGGCCGGGTGTGGGGTGTTTCAATCCTGACTTATTCGATGTCATGTTTTTTGTTGCCCAATTCTCTTTGTTTGGATATGGAACATATTATTAGCAAGTTTTGGTGGCAGAAACATCATGCAAAGTGTGGTATTCATTGGGGTGGGTGGATTAGATTATGCCTTAAAGAGACTTGTGGTATGGTTTTCGGTGTTTAAAAAAAAAATTTAATTTGGCACTACTTGCCAAACAGGGGTGGCGGCTGATTTGTTACCCAAATTCTTTATTGGCGTGCACATTGAAAGCTAAATATTATTTGGAATCAAAATTTTTAAATGTCAGGTTAGGAACTCACCCATCATAAACCTGGAAAAGCATTTGGGCCATAAGAGGGCTCCTCCAAACAGGTATGTGCTGGCAGGTAGGAACAAGGACCAAAATCTCAGTTTGGGCTGATACTTGGATTTCAGGTTCCACAGATTATATGATCTAAAGCAATGTTAGCGACTTAAACATACATATAATATGGTCACGGATCTGATTGATCCAAACACAAGACTTCATAAAGAGAATTTGATTAATAGTATTGATCTTCCATAATTTGATATGTCAAATTAGGCTTTCCCGTTAAACTTAAGTAGTTTGTTTTCGAGTAATGACAAGAATTTTCCATAGTTTTTAGGTTTTTATTTGAATAAGTGTAAATACCTTATTTTTCTCATTTTTGAGATCCAAATTGGCCAATTGTGTCATTGGGGGCCCTAACTTTCGATTTAGTGTTGTAGGCACTTGTCAGAGGCTCGAATTCGTACAAAACATTGCCAAAGAAGGGGTATTACGACATTGAAGCAGTGGAGTCACGATACCTCCATCAATCCCAAGATTAAGGCAAGCTACAGTAGTATCGTGATATCCTCATTGGGTATCATGATATCCATGTGACAAAATACTGACGATGATATCGTGATATCCAACCCTATGTATCACAATATCACTGTCGTGAGGGGACAAAAAATGACGCTAGAGGTAATGTTTGTCCAATCGAAGCACCAATCAAGGGAGGCCCGTTCAAGGACATTTTGGTCAACAAAAGGGGTTAGAATATATTACTAAATTAGCCACAATTGGCTGAGAAGAGAGGAGGCTACACTAGTTTAGTCTTTTTACTTAGTTTTCCTTTAGTTTTCTCTTAGGTTTTCTTTCCCAGTTTCTAGGGTTTCTTCTTATCATCTTCTTCCTTAGTATACTGTTTATTTTTCCTGCAATTTGATGTTATTCTTGGTGTTCTTAGTGTTAGTTAAGTTAGTTATTACTATAGTTGGGGTTAAATTGCACTTTTAGTCTATTTTTTACTTGTATTGACATTTTCATCTTTGTTTAATGTATTTTCAATTTCCTTTAGTTTCAATTGTTAAAGCCTTTACTTTTCATGTTCCTTGCTTCTTATTTCACCGTTAGATGTTCATCTTTGCTTTTCTTTTAAGTTTTTCTCATTAAAAATTTCAACTTTATTATTTTTCTTAAGCGTTTCTTCAATGGCTTCCATGGTTGTTATTTTTATCTTTGTTAGTTTAGCTTTTAACATGAGTAACTAAACTTCTAGAGGGGTTGGTTGATGGAGATGCGGATAAGTTAATTTTTGATTAAGGGACTAAATTGCAACAAATTGGACCAAATTGAATGAACATAAAAACTTAGGATTAATGACCCTAAAGGAACATTCAGGCAAGTAAGACCGAGAGGTAATCTTGTTGAGCACCAATTCTTTAGTCCCGGGTTAGCCAGCAATATTGGTAAAGTTGACACCAAGAGGTAAAATGGAACCACTTTAGGAGCTTAAGCAGTTTAGAATCTTAATTAAATGATTAGTGAACCAATCAAAGTCAACCAACCACTGTTTTTTAGTTATTTGTGAATTTCATAACTTTGCATCTTTTACGATTTAGTTCTTTAGGTAGCTAATAAATAATTAGTTTAATCACTATTCATTTTATGATTTTCCGTAATATAGCTTTTAACGATTAGTGTTTTAGACTTTTTATTTGTATGCTCTTAGCTAGGAATTGCTCAATCGCCTCCTCCCTTGAGTTCGACCCCTTGGAATACTCTGTGTTCTATCGGAACTATAAATATTACAACTGACACTGAATGTTTGCAGTTAAAACTGTTTTCCAAAAATAGTTTTTATAAAATTATTTGTTTTAACGCGCATGCACAATAGCGGTCAAGTACCTTGAGTGATGGTGAAGCAGAAAGAATCCTATACATTCCCCTTGCTTGAGTTCTACATGATGATAAACTTGTATGGCGAGGTGAAGCTTCGGGCGAGTATATAGTGAGAAGCCGATAGAAAATTCTTTTACAAGGTATTAACACACATATGCCTCATTAATAACCAAAATATTTTTACACCTTTCTATAAAAAGCTATGGCAACTCGATCTACCAGCTATGGTGAAGTTCACAAATTGGCGAGTTTTCTGTACCTGTATTCCTACTTTTAACAATTTACATTACAGAATACTGATTGGTTCAGTAACTTGTCCCAAATGCTCCAATAGAGTTGAAAACTTAGAACATATTTTCCGAGATTGCTCCACTACAAAGGAAATATGGCATGAGTTAAATAATTAATGGCCTTATAAAGTCTTAAACTCAGAATATTAAGAATGGTTGGCATATATTTTTTCGAATCATTCAAATGACCACTGTAAGATTGTGGCTTGTGCAATTTGGGCAATATGGATAACAAGGAACAAAATAGTTCATGAAAGGTACGGACAGACAGTGCAGAACACAACCCATTTAATCATTTTATATATTCGAGAATTAGATGTAATCAACCATAAATTACCTATTAAAAGGGTGGAGACTGAACAATAGAAGCCGTCGGAGATCCCTTTTATGAAGATTAATTATGATGTTGCTTTTCAAAACCATACAAAGAGGTCATGTACGGAGATTGTGGTTAGAAACTCGAATGGTTTGGTGTTGGGATCCAGTATGATAATAAATAATCACATATCTTTGGCTTTTGCTGTGGAGGCTTTTGCATGCTTCCAGGAGGTTCAGATGGGCCTTGATTTGGGTTTTCAGAATGTGGAGATTGAAGGTAATGCGCTTACAATGGTGAAAATGCTTCATGCAAATAGGCAAGACAGATCTGAAATTAGTGCATATATTATGGATTCGAGATCACTTAGTGAGAATTATCGAAGATGTATTTTCAGACATGCACCAAGATAGGGGAATGAAGTAGCACATCTCTTAGCTACAGAAGGAATAAGGAGAGGAGAAACAACTTATCTGTTAGAAAAAGTGCCTCTGTTTGTTGCTAATGTGGTGGAGAGAGACCGGTGGTGGACAGATCTGCCAAATTAGGCTGTGATTTCGCTGGTTGCTTGAAGATGGTCCCTAAAATCTGCTCAATCTTAAGGGAGGATGACGATACAGATAAGCTCCTATTTTTATTGTTTTTTGATGTTTCTGAAGGTGTTTTAAGCTCATTTATTTTGGATGGGTTTCTTTTAATTAGGATTGGGGACCATTTCAATTTTCGATGTACTTTTCCATTTTTGTCTTATTGTTTAGAAACTTGTTCTCTTATTTAATAATAAAAATCTAGCTATTTTACTAAATAATAGATATATTTTAAATAAGGTATCGAATTCGAGTTTTATAAATGATAAAAGACTGAGAGAACTTTGTCTCTTGTTTAAAGGTTCAACCAATTTATCTTCGAATTTAGTCGAAACTTCATGTAACTAATAGTGAGATTGATTTGGTTCAATTGAGTTTTTCAGAGTTTTCGAATTATCTATTATAATTTGGTCTAGTTTTCAATTTTCTATATTTTTTTATTTTTGGATTTATTTTAACAAAATGAGTTTTGTTTTATGTGCTTTGGATAATATTTGATAAAGTTTCAAAGTTTTTAATAAATATTTCTAAAAAACAATTTCTCAAGTAAATGATCAATAATTTTTATATTGTATTTTAATATATATAATAATTTTTAAAGTTATTTTCACAATTTTAAATATAAAATATTTATTTTACATATAAAAATAAAATTAATCAAAAATTAAATGAATATATTCCATAAATTGTCCAAACAGGTTCAAGTCGGATTTTTATATTTTCAATTTTTTTACTTGTCCCAAAATATAACTATCAAATATCGAAAAATACATTTTATTTTTCCTTTTATCACACCATATATTTCAAGCAATATATTGAGGTTGAATACCAAAGATAATAATATTCCAATAATAAAATAAATTGTTCTTTCGAAAAAATCAAATAAATTGTACATGGCAATAATGTCAGAAAAACTATTAAAAGGAACCTAGCCTGTTTTTGGGGTAATTTACTAAAAAAGCCCTAAAATTTTAAAAATTACGAAAATGGGCCGTTTGTAGAAAATTTACGGAAAGGGCCATTTCTAAAACGCGTCCCACGTGGACGCGCTTTTTCGAGGTGGACAAAATGCCTCCCAGTATGCGCTTAGGTCGATTTCCCCAAAACGGCCGACGTGGACGCGTTTTGGGGAAATTCTATGAAATTATTTTTGAAGTTTTTGGCCCAATAGTCTCCGACAAAATAATTTTGATGAGACGTTTACAACAAATAGTGGCCAAAACGCTTCTAGCGGTAGACCGTCAAGATAAGCGTCTTGAAAAGCGCCCCACGTGACGCGCTTTTCTACATGAGTCTCCGGAAAAATAATTTTGAGAGACGTTTACAACAAACAAGTGGCCAAAAACGCTTCCGGTGCATGTAAGCATGCGTCAAAAGCGCCCCACTTGGACGCGCTTTTGCTCTGATGAGTTTCCGCAAAATTAGGCTATAAATCACCAAATTTCATTCGAGGTTGCATAAGGAAATTGAGGCAAAAGGAAAAAATTGAAAATGAGTGAACGATTAATCTTTGTTATTTACTACGACGGTAAAGTTCGTGATATCGAAAATGGCGTTGTTTTCTTATCGAAAAACACAACGCGATCGAAGTTTTAATCGAACATCGATTTAGTAGAACTCAAAAAGAATTAGGCGTAAAATATTTGGAACAACGCCAATGAAAGTTCAAAGTATTAAGTATAGATTTTGCGCCTAGGTTGATTTGGTGAGATATGAGTCGCTCGACATCAAAGGTGCTTTCGAGTTTTGAGGCAATGGTGGAGACTCATCTTGCCGATGGATCACCCTATATCGAGGTATATGTAGAATTTTCATCTCCAAGTGATCTTTTGCGACCTCGACATCTACTACCGCTCGAGGGAATACACGACCCCAAGCCGATACTGTAAGTGGGAGGCAAAACACGTAGTGCCCGTGTGCGGTAGTAGTATGGAAAACATAACCCCGACGACACTTTCGGTTGGTGGATGGGACATACATATCCGCCATTCGACGTCCAATGATAGAAATACGTATTGGGGACGTCGTCAACTTCTAGTGGTTGGCAATCCACATACGATTGAAATCTTTACGAAAGATGTTTAAGGAGGGATGATGTACTCCGACGACATCCACAAAGCGAGGGCCCTCATTTGTTGCGGTTATGGAGGGTCGGACGATGAATCCGATGTGGATCCACCTCGGGAGGCGTGGCTGGCAGGTGCGGTTGGATTATTTTCGAACCGAGCTTGTTCCAATTATACCAAGACGTTGAGGCGGTTCGACGAAGAAGAAGAAGATCCGCTATTCAAGGCGTACTCGCCTCCAGCCCACATGCATAATGTCGATCTATCTCAAGATGATGCATTGGAGTTTCCTGAACTACCACACCGGACGCGTGACCGTACAGATTCTTCTTTGGATTTGGACCAATTAGAAGTGGGTAACCATTTTTCCAACAAGAATACTTTTCTTGCTGCATTGAAACAGTACAGCATTAAGAACGGGGTTAACTACAAGGTGGTTGAATCAAAGCTCGATAAGTTCGAGGCGAAGTGTGCAGTGCAAGATGGCACATGTTCATGGAAAATCATGGCGTCGTTGAGGAAAAGGACGGGTTGTGGGAGATAAAAAAGTACAAAGGTCGACATACATGTCTTGCTTGATACAGACCACTATGTGTTCATGATTTGAATAACAATAATAATATGTAATGTTGCATTGTTTAACGTACTTCATTGATGTGTGTAACACAAGATCATCCAAGATGGATTTAGACATGTTGGTGAACTAATAATGCCGACGGTGAAGGCCGATCCCAAGACTACGGTGCGGCCTTAATTGGCGTGATTTGTAGCCAATTGGGGTACATACTGTTACGTAAAGGCTTGGATAGCCAAGCGTATATGTTAGAAAAGTTACATGGGTGGGACACTTCATATAATGAAGTGTGGCGGTGGTGTCAGTCTGTGGAGAGATATGTCCCAGGCAGCACGACAGACCTTGAAACGAAACCTACGTACTACAACGATCGTCTGCTCTGTGGATGCGCAGTGTTCAAGCGTTTGTTATGGACATTTAAGCAATACCGAGATGCCTTTAAATACTGCAAGCCATTGGTACAAATTGACGGTACCTTTATGTATGGTAGATATACGCATCGGCTATTGCTAGCTGTGGCACAAGACTACGTGTGAGAATCCTTTCGATTATGCTTAAGTAATAACACCGGAGTCACCGATGATCGAGACTTCTTCCTATCTAGGTTAAGGAGGCATGTTTGCCCCAACCCGACATATCGTTATATCGGATCGGGGCCTGGAATACTTGCGGCAATAAACGCCAGGGAAGCATGTGGCATCGCACACACCATCGATATTGCTCGAGGCATGTTTCATCCAACTACTATGGGCAACATCGATCTAAAAGATGTAAACGACAAGTGACCGATATGGGTATAAAATGTCTATTGATATAATTTCGCTTGTAATATTAAAACTTAATTACAAGAAAAAAATTAAACCAATTCTATTTTGTCAAAGGTATTAAAATTTAAATAAATTAAAAAATTAAATTACAATAAAAAAAAGCAAACTCATATTTTATTAAATATATTACAACTTAATTACAAAAAAAAATTAAACCAATTCTATTTTGTCAAAGTTATTAAAATTTAAATAAATTAAAAAATTAAATTACAATAAAAAAGCAAACTCAAATTTTATTAAATATATTACAACTTAATTACAAAAAAAATTAAACCAATTCTATTTTGTCAAAGTTATTAAAATTTAAATAAATTAAAAAATTAAATTACAATAAAAAGCAAACTCAAATTTTATTAAATATATTACAACTTAATTACAAAAAAAAATTAAACCAATTCTATTTTGTCAAAGTTATTAAAATTAAATAAATTAAAAAATTAAATTACAATAAAAAAAGTAAACTCAAATTTTATTAAATATATTACAACTTAATTACAAGAAAAATTTAAACCAATTCTATTTTGTCAAAGTTATTAAAATTAAATAAATTAAAAAATTAAATTACAATAAAAACAAACTTAAATTTTATTAAATATATTACAACTTAATTACAAAAAAATTAAATCAATTCTATTTTGTCAAAGTTATTAAAATTGAATAAATTAAAAAATTAAATTACAATAAAAAAACTCAAATTTTATTAAATATATTACAACTTAATTACATAAAATTAAACCTTAATTACAAAAAATTAAACTCAAATTATAAATTAATTTACAATTACTCAAATTAGGGGTTTAGGTTTAGTCGATGCTTGGGGGAACCAATGCCACACCGATCGGTTTATTCTGGCGCTAGATTCCTCCTTCTTCTAGCTTCCCATGGGGTCGTGGAACCTCGGGTAGGGAATCGGTTCCGGCGGTGGGTCCGTTGTGGATGTTGCGATGGTGACCCACTCGATAAAATAATGACTCGGAGGTGTTTGCATAAACCACGGCGGGGTGATCGCATCCCGACGGAGAAGGAGCTCCGGCGAAAGAAGTGCTCCCGACGGTGCCTCTTCCGAACCCACATGCGACGTCGACCTCACCATCTACCGCCAATGAAGTAGTCGAACGGACTCGAACCCCGCCATGCACTCCAACCTGGGCTAGGACTAGGAAACTAAAACATAAATGGGTTAGGAGGATACATATAGGGGAAGGGTACGACCGGCATGAACGGTAGATGTTTGCGATATTGGTATTGTCGGTTGAACCGATGGGCCCGGGATCGTAGGCGCCGTTGTCGGGCCCGGTGATCGGTGTCGTGATGATGGCCCACCTCATCACCCTTTCTCCTTGATTTAAAGGGCCCGACGTTCCCTTCGCATGCAAGTTGCCGTCGTCTCTCTTCTTCCGACAACAGATACTGACTTGCCATGGATCCTAAACCATGGCATGTACTCCCAAGACGCACGCTAACTCCTAATGACTATCGATTCTTCGGTATATAGTCATACTGAGTTCTCCCACGTCTCGATATGACTGGAACCAAAATCTTGGCCAATTCGTGTGCGGCTACCATAAGTCCATTGTGTGCTCATCATCGAGCACCTCTAGTGGCACGGGGATCAGTTGCTAGAATCCAAATTACCGCAGAACCCGATCTGCCTGGTGCATCTCCACGGTCGCGTAGGTGATCAATGGGACCTTTACATGCCAACCGCTCGATTTTGGAGGAACTTCTCCTAACTCATCGCCTCAATTTTCGGATCCTCATACGGTGTCGATTGAAACTATATTAACATTACCAAAATATTAGTTATATACCTAATATTAGACACTACATATGAAATACTAAATTATAATAACAAAATTTGAAACTTACTTGTGATTCCACCTTTGGTCCAATAGGAGTCAGATATCCTCAAGCGAGTTAGGTATTCCAACATGACTCATGAATGGTTCCACCTAATTACATAAACTTTTAGCATGCAATTATACTATAAATCTACAAAATAATTGTAAAATATAATATTAAATTTACCTCAATATCGTGGGAATGAATATGGGTGGTCGAGTCGAAGGCGTAAAAATGGAAATCGAAACCATGCCCATGACTGCAGTAATGATAGGCAACATCTGATTTTTGCTTTACTCGACCGCGTCGCCCCGAACATCTCCCGGTACAACCTTGATGGCACGGTAGACCCCCAACTCAATTCACCGGCTGCTCTGAAATCAACAAGTTTCGTGAGCCATCTCGTGGACGAGGTTTCAGAGAGGTTCAAGATCGATAGCCTCCGATTATTTGAAGAATGTATGCCCGAGCATACAGTATTCTTTCTACTTCGATCGAGCCCTCGCTTTGGCTCCAAGAATGCGCTCGTAACCAGGCCATATCGATCCGAGCTCCTTGAATTCTATCCTAATGGCACCCGAAGCTTGTAGCATACTACCATCCAATCGATAGATGTTACGGACCCATTGACACCGAATTCGCCCACCCAGAATCCCAACTGCAATTGTACATCTTCTAGAGTGATGGTATACTCTCGCATGGCGGATGGAAAGTGTGGGTCTTGGGTCTCCACCTCTCAATCAACGCTACCGATCAAAGGCGGCTCCAACTTGAACCCCTACTATCGTGGGCCACGTGCCAAAACCCGCTTCTCGCAGTAATTCTCGATCAAGGCGATGGGAGACCATGCATGTTACTTAATATAACATTCCAACACCCGATCTATGACTATTTAAAAATTATAAAATTAACAATTAATTAAAATTGCATAATTGAAAAAAATTAAATTATATTGAAAAATTAAAATTAAAACTTACCATTTTCATTTGCTCGATTTAAAATGTGCTTGTCGTCTAGGCGATGTAATTCCCGCCATTGTAATCCGATAAAAATTTTAAAATTTTCCAAAAAGATATATTAAAAAATAAAAGGGCTTTTTCAGTAATAGTAATGGACTATTTTTGAAATTTGAGAGTAAATTTCAAGGACCTTGAGAGAAAATTGAGAGAATATTGAGAAAGGATTGAAATGTGAAAAAATAAAGGGTGGGGGGCTTTTATACTTTTTTTTTCTGACCGTTGGGGAGCTAACGGTCAAAAAATATGATCGTTATTGGTTAAAGCGTGCCCTTCGGGAGGCGTTTTGTCCACCTCAAAAAAAGCGCACCTCGTGACGCTTTTTTGCCGAGGTGGACAAAACGCCTCAACATGGCGCTTTAGGTCGGGCTTCCCCAAAACGCTACCGACGTGGATGCGTTTGGCCCTTTCCCGTAAATTTTCTACAAACTGGCTCATTTCAGTAATTTTTGAAATTTTAGGGCTTTTTTTGGTAAATTACCCCTGTTTTTGGGCCGTTTAAAAAATGAGCATAAATCAAGTCTAATCGAGTTTATGAATGGTATTGATATTAAATATAATTGTTTAAGTTTGAAACGGTATGAAATATGTGTTTCAAATTTTGTTAAAGTTCATTTATATTTGTGAACGACTAATTCAATACTATTCAGGTTATTGTATATTTAATTTTAATATGATATGCGGTACACAATGTTAGTGTCAATTAGATTGTTCAGATGCAACTCCAGTTACAACTTAATTTACATCAAGAACATAATGTACCCCGCCATATTTGGTTTGCATCTTGTGATCGAAAACTTTGGACCTATTCAATGTACATATTTGAAGGGATTTTAGTAACACTTTATTGAGTTAAATTGTGAATAAAATTAAGTCAAGCAAGGATTTTATGAAGACTTTCAATGTGATCAAAGTTTCCTTATTTGAAGAGATATGATTTATGAATATTATCTCGAGAAGATCTTTGTTGATTCTATTCCATATTGAAAATTTTATCAAGCTAAGTCAAGAGGATAGAGACTCGCATTGATTGTAGTTTTGCAAGTCAATATATGTCTATTTAAAATAAGGCTTGTTATAATTTTTTAAGTGCGAGCTTGAAAGCATTTATCTTGTGTGAGGAATTCATTTTTAGTGCAAATTATTGTAAACAAATTGTTCTCATTGTTCATTTTGTAAGTAAGCGTTCAAGGGAAAGTTTTAGTAAAGAGAGTGATTTAGTTTATTCATAAAGTGAGGTCAAAATTTAGTGAGTGAGTTGAACTTAAATCACGTCTTATATGGGTAGATTTATAGTAGATTACTCTCTAAACAAGATCTCATAAATGTAGGAAGTTTTTGAATCATGTAACCATACTTTTGTATCCATCTTATGTTTTGACTTTGTTAATTTGCAAGTTTAATTGCAACTGAACATATATTTAAAAGGCAAATTCAACAAACTCTTACACAATATTTATAAAAGCATCTTATAAAATCGAAAACGAGTTAGGTTAGGTCATTCTTAAATATTGGAGCCCAAACTTGCCTCATATCTTAAACATGCGTTGTTTTTTCTACCCAAGTCCACTTTTTAGGTTTAATATTTTTTTTCAAATCCTTCGTAGTATCAAGTAGGCCTTCAAATTTAGACTAATAACTTGATCCCTAGACAGGTTTAGAATTTTTCATGAAGTCATTTTTAGGGTTAGTGGTAATCGACATCCTTCTCAATGCCAACTACTTAACTAAGTGATTGAATTTCTCTTTAAACATTTTAAGGATTAGGGTTATCTCCTTCGAAAAATTTGCAATGTACTACTCTAACAACACAATTAGCTTTGTTAATATTGAATATCTAAAATACAACCACTTCATCCAAAGAAAATAAAAGTTTTGACTCTATGAAAAGCTAAGTACAAATATTTGCCATTGTTTACATATAACATTTAAATATGTACAAACCAATTTACACCAACAAATTGGAATGTTTTAGAACACATTATATTGCAAAATAACAAAAACTTGATAAATCATAACCTAATTCTTAAATAATAGAAACGATCACTTAATGCTACATGAAATGGAAAATTTTCTCTATTTTATAATAACTAAGAGATAACTCTTCGAGTCATTGAAAAGATTTGTGTATATGGTTAGTCATTGATGTCTCCCATAAATCACTATTTTATTTGTTCTTTACATGTTGTTATGTCACTGGGGATCCAAGCAACCTACAAAAGTGAAAAAAAATTATTGGATACTTCTTTTTTAATTATGAGATTTTCAAGTGAGGGAAGTTATTTTAATCTAGGGTTAGGCATGTCGCCAACCTCATAAAGGAGTGTAAGTGGTACTTACAAGTCACTTATCAAATAAGACTACTGATGAGATTCTAACCCTAGTGCTTTCCATTGTGCTAATGAATACTAAACCAACTGAATCAGCCCATATTGGTAAACAAATAGACCTTTAAAAATATTATAAGAAAAGTTAATTTCACCATACATTCTCACCCTATGGCCTAGATTCTAAAATGGTCCTCAAATTTTAAATAATTCTAATTAAGTCTTTAACATATCAGTATCATTTCAATCAAGTCCTATTTACCTAGCCATTAGCTTAGGTATCAAAATCTAGCTGAAATCTAATTTGGAGTAAATCTAAAGCACATTGATCAAATTTCAAATACGCTTGTACTAGCTGCATAAACAACTTATATCTAATGTAACATTATAATTTAATATGGCTATTTCTAAAATATATAAAAAAAAAACATGTTAAATTCATATACATGCATTTAAATTTTGATCTATGTGTTTTAAATATGTTCAATGTCAAATTCAAACTAACATTTAATGCCTGGACTGATGTTCAAACTAACAAAATGCCCTAATTAAAATGATATTGATACTTTTGAGATTAAATTAGAAAAATTCAAAGACCAATTTAGAATTTGAGATATAGTTTGAGGATAAATGGTGTAATTAACCCCAAAAAGAAAAAACCTTACCATTTGTGAGGTCAATTGAGAGGTTCATCTGCTTTAAATATGTTACTAATAAACTCTTGAAAACGAGAAGAATATATTTTGGGATTTACAGCTGCAATCATGTTTCGATCAAATTGCAATGACTTGTAGGCATGCTCAATTCGCTTGATAACATTGTAATTTTGGAAAAAATCCACTATCCCAAAACACAAAAGAACATCATAGCACTCTATCACTGTAAAATTTTGACATGATAATGCTCCTGTTCCATTCTTTGATATGCGAACCCCACGTGCAACTAGTTCTTCACCAAACTTGCAACTATGGAAACAAAATTTGTAAGTTAATACAATGCTAAATTGCATTTTTATCCTTAAAATTTATAATTCAATTTTGACCCCAAATTTTTTGGGTAAACTACACTAGTAGTCACCTAAACTATTAGTAAATTTCTTATCTGGTCATCTAACTATGAAAAGTTATAAAATGGTTATCTAACTATTAGTAAATTCCTTTTTTGGTCACCTAACTATGAAAAGTTACAAAATCGTCACCTAATTATTCAATTTTGTCTTTTCTGGTCACTAGCTAACTAACGGTGACAACATTTATAAACTATGTCAATTTAGTTTTAATTCTAAAAAATTGATCATCAACATTTACACATTGTGTAACTTGGTGACAAAAAAAGAAGAAGACAAAATTGAATAGTTTAGTGACCATTTTGTAACTTTTCATGGTTGGGTAACCCAAAAAAAAAATATTTACTAATAGTTAGGTGATCATTTGTAGCTTTTCAAAGTTGGGTGACCAAAAAAAGAATTTACTAATATTTAGGTGACTACTAGTGTGGTTTACCCAAAAAGTTTTTGCATTTGACCCCCAACGTATTTAACAAGCAAAATTTACCTATTGTTTTGTAGCCATTGATCACCAAAACTCAGTTCTGATGCTTCATTCTCAGAGAAAGAGGTATTACAAATAATGTCCATGATGTTGGTTGTACTGTATTTGCTTGTTGAATCTACAATGCAACGAAGAAGAATATGTTTCATTAAATGAGTGATGACATTATTAGAATAATTAAGCACTTAATTTCTTACAAATCCTAAATTTTTCAGGTTATCTTTTTTCCGGTAAAAGTATCATGGAGGCCCCTATACTAGAAGTTAGACTGCATTTTACTCTCTTTACTCAAAAAATGGGTAAATTAACCCTTATACGTTAGATCAAAGAGAAAATTAGTCCTTTTTGTTAAAACTTTCATCCATATGTACTGTTAAAAATTGGCATGGTTGACCAAATAACCCGAAAACGACACGTGGCATGCCACGTGTCCTCATTGCTGACGTATAAAGACTAATTTTTAACAACAAAAATGAATTAAAAAGGGGACCAATTTACTCTTTGATCTAATGTATAAGGACTTATTTGCCTATTTTTGAAGTAGAGGGGATAAAATGCAATCCAACACCTAGTATAGAAGCTTCCATAGTACTTTTACCTTTTTTCCTATTTACTTTGCCTTTTAAGCTACTATTATACCTATCAATTCTTACATTGAAATAGAAAATTCAAACAAGTTGAAATAAATCCAAATCGAATCCAATCTAATTTGATCAAAAAAACCAACAATTCAAACCTAAAGAAGTAGCTAAAAATAATATTAACCCAGAATGAAAACTTAACCCAAAATTGAAATTATCCAAATTCAAAATGATTTAAAAGTTTTAAAACTCAAATTAATTAACCTTTAAATCAACTATTAGACCTAATCCAAGCAAGGTTGATGTCACTGACTACTTAAATATTTGGAATTCATAGCCAAGGTAAGTGCTAAATATAGGCATGCATCTGCTAATACTAAATTTAATTTTTTTTTTGCATAATTGCATAAAATACCTTTAACGTTTATAATTTTTGAGTTTGAGCCCTTAATATTTTTTTATTGACATCTTTAATATTACGATTTTTTCAAAAATTAACTTAATTTTAACGGTAAACATAAATTAACCACCAGTCAAACGACAAGTTAATGAAATAGTCTATTTAACATGCCACATAAGCACGATGTCATAGATGACATCATCAAAACAATTTTTTTTTTCATTTTTTCCATCTTCTTTCTTCTTCTTCTCTCTTTCTCTCTCCCCCTCTAACTGCTGTTAGAATAAAATCACAAATGAAAGCCCTAGGGTTTATATCATCAATCCCCGTCAACACCGTCATCTCTTTCTTGGTTGAATCCCCTATTTTGCAATCCTAGGCTTTTTGTAAAACTTACGTGCCAAATGATGGTCAAGATCCGTTATACAAATTTCAAACGTAACATCGGAATTCAATTTCTTACGATGGTTTTGATCACCGGGGGCGAAAACATGCCACGAATAACAAGGATTTTTCGACGGCATAATGACGACTTTTCTATAAACAAGATTTTTTGGGAGATTTTCTTCGATGTAAATCACTTCTTCTTTGAAATTCGTATGAGAGAAATACTAAGATTTGGGGAAATGAAACTTCCCCTAGTGTATCGACACCCACATTATTTAAGATTAAGCTTGTTGGCAAAGTGAGTCAATGGACGAATTGTTGAGTAACTGAGTCGTCTCATAGGTTTTGATTATAATCTTAGTCGAAAAATGAACAAGCTCGACTCTGACAAGACGTAAGCATAAAAAAATGGTTACCGGCGATGGAAACGACGGTGCATTGGACGACATGAAGGGCTTGTTCGATTGATTCAAAATCAAGTAAGCGAAGACTCATATTGTTGTTTATATTACTCAATGGATCATCACCAAAGAAATGAAGTTCCAACTGCTTCTTAAAACCTTCAAACCCTAAAACTGCCATTGCTAATCAGTAACAAAAAACCAGAGACAGGAACTTAAAAATAGGGACAAAAAACAAGAGAAAATGTAGAAAGAAAAAGCAGATGTTGGGTTTTGGTTTTAATGGTGGGATTTAGAGGTGTTGAAGAAAATTACTACAGGTGACAGAGAGAACTGGGGAGGGCAATGGGGTTTTATAGGTAGGATATTGAGAGATAAAGAGTTGGGGGGAGTGGATATTGAAAGGGGCATGCGGGTGTGAGGCAACCAAGAATCATTATTACAGGCAAAATGAAGGTGAATAAGATGATGATATGTTCTGGTTTTTTTTTTTTTTCTTTGTTGGGAGTTTTGATTTTGATTCAATGCAAACAAAATTCAATACATTGATTCAATGCAAAATGGTGGTAGGTGTTTTATTTTTTTTATTGTAACAATAGGGGGAAGAGAGAAGAAGAGAGAAGATGGAAAAAAATGAAAAAAAAAAAAAAAGAATTTTGTTTTGATGATGTCAGATATTGTGCTTATGTGGCATCTCACATAGGCTTTTCATTGACATGTTGATGGTCAACTCATATTTACAATTAAAATTAGATTGATTTAAAAAATTATAATATTGAGAGTGTTAACAAAAAAGGGCTCAAACTCAAAAACCTATAAATATTGAGGGTATTTTATATAATTATGTCATTTTTTCACATATTTGAAGATCATATACTTTATATTAATATAGCAATGAAGAATCCAAATAACATATCTTATCACATAGCAAGTATTTTTTCCTTCTTGAACTTAATAGTTTTATTTAACCAATAACTTTTGGGGACTTGAATTTGACAACTTTTTTTACATTGAGACTTAAACCTTTTTTGGCATTGAACTTAGAAATTGATACTTTCTTTTGGTCTAAGTTAGGCCATGAACTTGACAATTATTTTCACATTGGGGCTTGAACTTTTTTTTTGTCTAAGTTAGCACTTGAAAACCTTAAAGTTCAAGTCCCAATGTGGAAATCTTCGCCAAGTTCAGGCTTCAATGTAATAACAACAGTCAAGTTTAGGGATCGACTTAGAAAAAAAGTTTAAGCCCTAATGTGAGAATAATTGCTTAGTCCATGCCCAATGTAGGAACAATTGCCAGGACCTAACTTGGACAAAAAAAAAAAAAGTTCAGGCCCCAATGTCAGAAAAGTTGTTAAGTTCAGACACCAAACGGTGATTTAACCCTTTTATTTTATATATGTATTAATATCAACGGGCCAAAGGAGAGACTATAAGTAAAGCTTGATACATTGTTTGTATTTTTCTGTACATCACCTTTATATGAAGAGTCAGAGGATCTTTGTGAGGCTACATCACTTTGATGCAATGCAACATTGAAAATTCTCATGCCATTGTTAGAACATTTGCTGTTGACACAATCCGCTAAAAGACAATAGATGAGTATATGTTACAATTTGTTTTATTTTTAAGATTTGGCTTGTTTCAAATAATGTCACAATTGTTGCATTTTCATAACACATATAGCTAAAGTAGTGAAAATTCACCTTGATGTGATCCTTTTACATGCAAGCCAAGCATGAGGCTGTAATTCATGATGCCTGCAGCCTCTAGGAAAGCACAGTCATATTTGATTTGTCTATCAAAAACAAAATTATGATTGTTAATCAAGAAAAGAAAACAAAAGAGAAAAAATGTATAGATTTATAGCAACTGACTTAGTAAAAGTACCATGGAGGCTCTTGTAATAGAAGCCAGATTGTATTTTACCCTTTTTACTTAAAATGGGTAAATTAGTCATTGTATATTAGATCGAAAAGAAAACTAGTCCTTTGTTAAAAATTTCATCTATTTTTACTATTAAAAGCTAGTCCAGGCACGTCACATGTCACATTGTCTGATTATTTTGTTAGCCACGCTAGTTTTTAATAGTATAAATGGATGGAAGTTTTAACAAAAATGATCAATTTGCTTTTTAATCTAATGTACAATGACTAATTTTCTCATTTTTTAATAGAGAATGCAAAATGCAATTTAACTCCTAAAAAAGGGGCCTCCATGACACTTTTATTGACTTACTTCAAAAGCCTTTGTCGAACCAAAGGTTCAAGGTAAAATAGGAAATCAAGATCAGACTCCTTGTGTAGAGTTTTCTCTCGATATCGCATTTTTTCGACTTTTCGACCTTGTAATGAGCCTTTGAGGTCATAACATCGATGCATCAACAAATCTGACTTGAATATGTTTGCCACAACCACAAAATAAACCTATTTAGAGAATTCAGACAATATAACAAAAGAAGAAGTTGAGTAACAAAACTTCCATATCAAATCAGATAGTTTAAATTATGCCTATAGTCCATGTATTTTTTTTTAAAAACTAGGAATTTATTCCCTATACTTATATTGTTAGGAATTTAGTCTCTTTATTTTTCAAACTTTAGAATTCAAGTCAAACTGCTAATTTTTTCTTTGTTAAATTTAAGTTAATGACAACATTTTTTAATTACATGGCTATCAAGTAAGTAATTTTTAATTTTAAAATGTCACAGCAATAAATTTAACCAAAAAAATTAACAGTGTTAATATTTGGACTTGAATTTGAAATCTAAAAATAGAAGGACTAAATTCTTGAAAATATAAGTATAGAGACTAAATTCTTAATTTTTGAAAATTACTAGGACTATAGGCACATTTTAACCAATAAAATATATTATAAAGGTTTAGAGAGCAAAGCTTTATATAATATAAATACCTTAGTACCTCCGGCTGGTTTCACCACATGAGCTCCATATAGCTTGTTCAATATTGTGCTTCGAAACCTTTTGATATGGCTATAGTAGCTTGGAAGCATTTCCAAGAGAACCTGTATTGGGATAATACTCACTAAGAATTCCTAAATATCTACTTCATTAATAAACTTATTTTCCAGTAATCTCCAACCAATAAAATTATATTAGAATCCAACTAAATCTTAATCATTGGAATCCAAATAAATATCTACTTCACACTTTGGGATGATTTGCAAAATTTATGATAATTTATGATTTGCCAACAGATCTCTAAACAAGTTTGGTATTATCTCGATAGGCTTTTATCTTTACACTTTATAGATTTCTCCCGACAGAGTTAAAAATCGTCAACAAGCGTTTGGGAGAAGTCTACGAAGTGTCATCCAGTTGGAACTATTGAATTCTTCAACAAATCCAGTATTGTCTTTGGTGGGGGAGTTTTGTCTCTCGACTCTAATGAAAGCCCACGCACTTAAAAAGGTGACCTGAAGAGACAACAGGTTCACCAAGTGGAAGTGTTACGTTGGATGCCTAAGAAGCTAAACCATGCTTGTTGCGCTTGCATGGTTAGCCTCAAACCCACACCCTATAGCATATAAGGCACACATATGGATGAGATTGCTACCATTTGGGCTATATGTTATAAAGCCAATCTCGAAGTTGTTGAGGAGTTCAAAGGGTCTAGACGAATGACATTTCCTTAATGTTATATAAAAGAAAGACTTGTTTTCATTACCTTGAGTTCGGATTTCCTTAGTGTTTTAATGGCAAATCGAGAGTCGTTAGAGAAAAGGAACATGTTTCCAGGTCTCATTGTAGACGTCACTTGCTTAATAGTTTCATCACTACAAACTACCATCATGTAGTCATCATTATCAATGTTTTCAAGCTCTTGAATAAGTCTAGAAAAACAATGAAATAACAATAACTCACGTCTCCGTATATTGGCACAATCTATTAAATACAATAAAAATCAAAACAATTAAAAGAATTGCAAAACCTGAAAGATTTAGGACAATAATCTTTCCATTCAAAGCCGGTAACTATTCCGGGAGGGAGATTATTGCAATAATGTCTTGAACATTGAATCATATAATCCGTCGTCATAAGCTCCTTGTCGGAAAATGCCATGTAAATCTCAATTTCACTCTGCAATTTTTTTCATTATAAAATGAAAAAAAAACAAATAACTTTTCAAATTGGTACACTTTTGTAATCTTTCTATATGAAAAATAAAAAACATGAAATGCCATTCAACAAAATAAAAATCAAATTTTTTAAGAACATGAATTTGATTATACCTTTGTAAGAGAGAATCTCAATTTCTTGTAAGATGATGAAATCTAAGATGCAATGTTATAATTTTATTTATTTATCCAAAACTATAATCTGTTGAGTAAAAACCAAATTATAGTTGTTTTTTAAAAAAAAAATCAAACACCTTTTGATTGAATAAATCCAAAGATTTTTTTTTTTAATTTCTATTTTATTTGCTTTTAATTATTTTGGTTGTAAAAAAAGTTTGGGCGGTGGAGAGGAAAAGAGGCTGCAACAACTAACAATTTAACCTTCGGCCCCTCACAATTAGTTTTTAATTCATATAATACAAAAATAAAAAATAATAATTATTTGGTACATTAATAATAGGGTAAAACACTGTTTATATTTTGGCCGCTCAACTTTAAAAAGTTATAAAATGATCATTTAATTATTCAAGTCTTTTCATTTAAGTCATTGAACTATTCGAAAATTTTTTCTTTAAGCCGTTTATTTGTTAAGGTTTTTTTTTCTTAAAGCCCGAAGAACAAGCTCTAAGTAACGATTCAACAATCGGTATAGTAGATCAGTACTTATTGATGAGTAGAAGAACATATCTTAAATTTAAATCGATTTTGATGGTCAACGTGGAAGATTGGTGAAGAAATTTATTTAGATTTTGATTTGCAAATTTTTTATATTCAAAGTTGTTCCATGAAAAATTATTTTCATGTATAACTTTTTTTTTCCTCAAGAAATTTGTTATGTTACCTGGTATTAAAAAATAAAATGTTAATATTTTAAAAAAAATCCTGCCTAAATATAAATAAGCATAATTGATAATAATGTAATTTTAATAAAAATATTTTTAAAAATAATAATTAAATATATAATCAACCTTTTTATAATAGTTTTATTTGTTAATCAAAATTTTGAATCTCGTGAAGAGGTGGTTGTTAATAATATTTGAGATTTAGATTAATGTATTAATAATATTATTTAATGAGATTTAGATTGTATTTTTAATTACGTTTACAAATATTATTTTATTTAAAAATATCATTAATGTAAGAGTCCAATTTTGACCGGCTTTAAAATAAATCAAAATAAATAAAATCAGTGTTTATTTTTAAACAGTTCAGTTACAATATTTGGCCCAAAATCAATTTACAAATTCCAAAATAAATTACCCAAGACCTAACCAAGCCCGTCACACCTTAACCCAAACTGCCTAGGCCCAAAACACCCGTGGCCCAAAAGGCCCAAAGCATTAAGCAGAAACAGAAGCCTAGGGTTTCTGGGAAACCCTAGTATTATTAGTATTATTACTATAATTTATTATTTTATTATTAATATTATTTTTATTATTTTTATTACCATTGTTTTTCATTTTACTATTTTTTTTATATTAACTTATATTATTATTTTTACTAATGTATTCTTATTGTACTATTATTTTTACTTTAGTGTAATTATTTTAGTGGTACTTTATATTGTCTATGTTAGATGTTAATGTATTATAATTGCTTTTAATATTTATTTTGATAATATAGAAATGCGATATTATCTCATAAATTATTGTTTAAAATATATTTTTTACTATATTTATCCAAAGTTTTTAAAATAAGGCAATGTTTTGGTATTTAGAAATTCGAAAAATAGTGTCCAATCGTGCTGGGTTGCGATTTTCCGTTTGGCTAAATAACTAAATACCTTTTTAATAAATTTCGTAAATTATGAGATGACTTTAATTACGAGGGTTTAAAAAATGTCGTGTTTAATCGTGCTGGATGTGATGTTTATATTCTTTCGGAATAAAGAAATCTCAAAGTTTTAAATCAAATAAAAACTTTATTCTTGGGAATTCAAAACGTTGTATCCTAACTTATTCGGTGTGATGTTTTGTATCTTGAGGTAAGAATTTTCTAAAATAAGATGTACCTAGCTTTGAAGCCATGAGATATTGTATTCTAACTTATTGGGTATGGTATTTTTATTTCTTTGAGATAGGTAAGTCTTGGTTTTTCTTCTAATAAACGTATTTTATTTTAAACTTTTTAAATTTCAAATATTTGGACATGATTCTATCGATTAGGTACCAATTTTGGGCATTATGAGGGTGCTAACCCTTCTTCATACATAACCGACTCCTGAATCTAATTTCTTGTTTTTTCGTAGACCAAAATTAAAATTTTTAAAATAAAACGTTTTATAAGGTGATCCAATCACACCTAAGTAAAAAAGGATTGGTGGCGACTCCCATTTTTGTTTTTAAAGTTGATCCCTATTTTTTTTAAACCCAATTTTTAAAATGGTTTCGACAATTAATCTATTCCCTATAGAAAATTTAATTTTATAATATGTTAACTAAAATTTATGATTTTTATTTTTCCTACTAAGAGTACTATTATTACTAAAATTTGAGACAATAAATTGTCACAGAGAACTAGTTGAATAAAGAGTGTACTTCATAATTTACGATTGTTGCAATAGATGAGAAATTATTAAAGAAGATAGAAATAAAAATAAAAATCGATAGTTGTTGAATTCATTAAGTCAAGTCATGTTATTTTCAAAATTTTATGTGACAATTATATTATCACATATGTAATGTCATGTTAGCTTGTTATATTTCCTCATATTTCTCTCAAAAAAGTCGATCAATGAATTTAACAATGAGTTGCTAGTTAAGACTGAAATTTTGGAATTTGAAAATATATAGAAACTAAGAATGATTCAATTGAAGAACATAAATTATACAGTTGCAAGGTTAATAACAAAATTTAACCAGATGATTAATTGCTACTAAAGCATACAAATTAAAATTGATCAATTCAAAAATTATAAAATATTAAATTCACAACTTACATAAAGTACACTTATTTAATAACTACTAAAGTATACAAACTAAAATTAATTAATTAATTCAAAATTATAGAAATACTAAATTCACAACTTACTCGAAGTACATTGATTCAATAGCTCCTAAAGTACATTGATTTAATGGCTACTAATTTACCAGAGACATCACTTTGGATGGGCATTTACCTCCAATGTGGTGCGTTTAATTTTTTTTGTCTCACGTTATATTATCTAATTTCATTACTACTAATTACAGGTAAACATACCGCCCATCTAAAAGGGCTTTAAAATATACAAACTAAAATTGATCAATTCTTTTTGGTCAAATTAGAAAAGATTCGAAAATTACAAATATATACATATATGTAAGGGTAAATTCGAAAATAATTGAAAACTTACGTCACAATAATATGAAATTCAGAATTAAGGAAAGTAGAGAAACTAATAGAAGTATTTATCAAAAAGAAGAAAAAAAACATTTTGATTTTGCTAAATCAAAAGGATTCATCATCTCATAAGGAAAATCTTTAGAAACCAAAGGGTTTTACAAATGAAATTTCAAATTCTGTTTAATATACAAAACAATGATCAGTCATCTCATCAAAACTATAATGGATTGCCCCCATTCATGGTGGATTTTTCCCTTCATTAATACTTGCAGCACCAACAATGAAGGGGCTAAGGCAACCAACCTTCATAGACGATAAGCCCAATCCACAAAGCAAGCTTCCATCTTCCGATGATGAAGACCTTATATGATTCTTTCTTTTCTCAATTTCCCTAATTATCCCATTCCATTCCCTTAGAGCCGTTGACGCCGGCGAAGATGACGATGTCGTCGAGGAATGACAATCGTCTGATTGATCATCGGACAAATTCTCACCGGGTAAAGGTAGTGTAGTAGATTTAGATTTCTTCAATCCCCTGTTTTCTTCGAATTAATGCTTTCTCCGATCAGGTCACGGAAACCGACGGCGGATAAACCAGACATGGAGGGTACATCGGCCATGTCAAGAACCGTAACCCCAATGTTAATAACCCCGTGAAACCTACCGGAAGGTCGACGAACTTGAACCGCGGTGAAAGAAGGAGGGTGGATCGTAAAACCAGACCGGATCGAGTTACCGACGAGTAAACGAACGGTTCCTAGTAGGGAATCACGAAGGACGCCGACGGAATATATCTCAACGGAAACACCGGAAGTTTCTTTAGAAAGGAAATCAGAAGAGACTTTGAAAAGGAACTTGTCGTTCCAAGTAGGGTTTCCACCGCCGGAACGATCAATACAAGTACGGAGTTTAAGAGAAGGATCGATCCATGCAAGGGCGTAAGTTTGCATACGGCGGAGTTGACCAGATGGTTCTTTAAGTCCTTGTGCGGAGATTAAGGTTATTTCCAGCACATAATGATGATGATGATCTTTCTCCATTACCCGGTCCTTGATGTGCCAATCTTTCTTCTTCTTTTCGATTTTTCTCGAGAATTTTAGGGTTTCATCAAGAAAAGGAAAAAAAGAGTATGGGATTTTCCCGAGAAAGTGACACCGAAGGAAAGGGTAATGCCGGCTGGAAAAAAAAAAAGAAAACCCACCACAACAAATGGAAAGAAATAGGGACAGAGAGAGCTCAGGTGATGGGAAGAAAAGAAAGGTTGAAGGAGGGAAAGTTGGTTATTTTCAAAAGAGAAAACTTTAGGGCTGGGCCGGCAATGAGTATTTGATCTATAAACTCTTTGGTCCTATTTGTAATATAGGTCATAGGTGTTTATGCCCTGGATTGACTCAGTTTGTTTTGGTTCGGTTTAAATTTTCAATCAAGTTTAAATAAAATATTTTAATTAGTTATCGATTGAGTCTTAGTTCAAATGGCTTTAGTATTATTGTCAATACGGGAAGTTGTGGGTTTGAGTGTGTTTTAGTACGCATTATCTTCTTATTTAAGGGTTGGAGAGGGGCTATGAGTAGTTTTACGCACTATATTAAAAAAAAAAACTTATAATAAGATTAATGTAAAAAATTAATTTTATTAGTTAGATAATTTACATCTACAATTACTAAATTATTAATAAGTTTATGTTTTGACCACTCACCTTCAAAAGTTTCAAAATATTCACTGAACTATTTGAAAGTTTTCCTTTAAGTCATTGAGTTGTTAAAACTAGAGACGAAGCTAGAAAATTGCATTAAGGGGACAGAGGTGAGTCATAAATTATTGGAGGCCAAATTATAATTTTACCATTATACTAACATGTAATTTCATAAAAATTTAAGGGGATCAAGGCCACTGCCACCCCTCTTGTCTTTGTCATTTGTTAAAATTACTGTTGTATGACCCTTTTTATTTGCACAACTTATATTAATCGAAAGCTCTCTTTTATCTTATTTTTGCGGTTCAATTTGTTTTCATGAAACTGCTTTGAACGTCATGAATCTGCAACCCAAAATCCAAATAGCTTTTTTATCTGTTCTTCGACACTGACCGCTAGATTAGCTTGAATCTAAGGCATATTATTCTTTTTGTTGATGGATACTGGTCCACCGTGCCACTTATTGAACTTCTTGTTGATGGATACTGGTCCACCGTGTCACTTATTGAATTGTTGTATAGAGCTCATTAGCTGAACTTAAAAAAAAAACTTTCAAATAGTCCAGTTACTTAAATAAAAACTTTTAACTAACTTAGTGATTATTTTATAATTTTTTAAAGTTATATAACTAAAACATAAAATTACAATAGTTTTTTGTGACATTAGATGTAGTTTACTCAATTAAACTACATCCGAGCTTTGTTCAACTAAGGCTTGATTCAATGTTTTTAAAGCTAAAATGATAATAGAACTGATCAAATCATCGATTACTAATTTAATTAATTTAATTAAAAAATTTTAAAAATAAACTCGATTTTATCCGTCCATATCGATTTTCACTAGTTTAATTCCATCGAATTTTAGTAATTAACTTTATGCGATTAAATTAAACCGGAAAAGATTGGGATTAATAATCAAATTCCCCGGTGACATCATCGTGAAGGGATTTTATCATCATTCAGAATCGCCATAGATGCTGCATTACATTGAATGAGCAGAGCAAAGGCGTCAGTTAGTATATAAATGTTAACTTTACAACTCTCATCAGTTGTTGAGACATTGACCCATCAATGACCAATTCAATGCTTGTCAACTCAAAGTGTGCGTTCACCTACCATATTAACACCCCCCGAGCTTTACAATTTTCCAGTTCGCTAACCCCTCAAAATCTCTCCATTAATCCAATTTCTTGTTCTTGAGATTTTGGGGTTTCGCATTTTGATTCTAAAAATCTATTAAAGTGATCACACAAATGGATGTGGAGTTACCCATATCTAATAATCTAGCCACCACGTTCGACGAGGTCTCTTTGGAGCGTAGCAAAAGCTTCGTCATAGCCTTGCAGGTTTCTATCTTTTGGGGGTCCAATTTTTGCATAGCAAATTTCGTGTTTTCTCCTTTTCTTTTTGTTTCACTTATCTCGTGCATTGAAGAACAATGATTTTGCTTCGTTTACATGATGTTAAAAGGAAATTTGGAAAAGCGCATGCATCTTGTTTGAAAGGTTGTCTTAAAGAAAATTTTGAGCTTTATGCATGTTCAAAGCTTTTCTATCTGGCCCCTGACATTTTGCAGGAGCTGAAGAATTTGAGGCCTCAGCTTTATTCAGCTGCGGAGTACTGTGAAAAGTCATATATACATAGTGAACAGAAGCAGATGTGAGGATCCATAACTTTACTTTTACTTTCAATAATTGTTGCTTCGTTCATTATTTCCTCGTGTGTTTAGGTGAGGTTGACTCTTTCAAAAGAAGTCTTTCGAAAGAAGTCTTTGAAGTGTAGTCTATCTGAAGTCAGATAGACTTTTCAACACGTCCAATTTTGTCCTTGGTGGATTTTGTGCTCTGCCTTTGATGAGAGCCTGAGGTTGTCTAAAGAGGTGATGGGTTTAACAAAGTAAGAGCGTTTTATCGAGCGTGAACCATGTGCCGTGTGCGGTCATTTACCAAGAAAGTATGAACTTTTGCGCTTGGTAAGATTTGAGCGCGTGCCCTACAGCTGGGGTATTTATGGGCAATTATGCTACGACTTGAGTTAGTCAGTTGTAGCATAGTTAGCCACAAGTGTCAGGGGTTCAAATTCTATTAAGTGCGAACACTCACATTCCCGATGAGGCGCACTCACTTTGTTGAATCTACCGTCTCTTCATGCAGCCTTCGGTACTCAAGGCACTTCACAGAGTCATGAGACAAAATTCTGATTGGAATAATACCCCTCTATTGAGGGTTTCATTGGCTTGGCGTGGACGATTCTTCGAAGACCTTTTCCAAAGAAGTCAGAAATCTCTCAACACTTAATCACTCCATATTATGACAATGGTTTGCCTCCGTGTTTGTGCTTGAAATATTCTTGCTTTCTTGGATAAAATTTGCTAGGGTACTCGACAACCTGAAAGACTATGCTGTACAGGCTCTTGTTAATGTTGTTGATCACCTTGGTACTGTGGCTTACAAGTTAACTGATCTTCTCGAGCAGCAAATATTGGAAGTGTCAACCATGGAGCTACAAGCATCTTGTTTGCATCAGGTAAACAGTATGTTAGGAACTTGAGAGCAGAAATGTAATCAAATACGACATCTAGATGGTTAACCAGTCCCGTGTCTAACTTAATCATCAAGTAACCTCCAACCAAATGAATTTGAGTTAATTTCTAACACAATACTGAAGGGATGACCTGAGCTCATTTAGTTTGTTCATGTTAGCAACTTCATAGGTGCCAAATATACACCGGTAAAGAAGGTCTCCGGCAGCACCAGGTGTTTGCATTTATCCCCAAACATCACAAGCACTACATTTTACCAAGTAAGACTACTTGATTGAAGCCTTTCTCATTTCCTTTCCCTTGTTTTTCCCCTTTTTTGCTGGTTCTTATTCTATTGTGTTTCTCTCAACCAGATTCCGTAAACAAGAAGGTTCATTTTAGTCCGCTTGTGCGTACAGATTCTAGACAAAACTATTTCGAGGCTTCTCGTCTTCAACCTTTCGGTAAGATGGCTGGAACTGTTCTAAAATTTGAGTTGATTGCTTTATTGTTTTCATTGTGCTTATTAAATGTGGTATATAGATAGTCCTGCACCAAAGCCTCTTTCATGTTACTTAGCCTTGGAAAAGAAGCCCACTTCGAAAGGGAATTCACACTTTGGGAAGGTTAGTCTGGCCGAACTATTCCAACGTGGTTCTTCTAGTGTTGTAATGAGAGCAAAGAAGTTATTGACATTGTTTACACTGCAGCAACAAAATCTCGAAACATTCGGGCAATGGTTCTGAAGTTTTCCGGCTCTTGGGTACGCATTTTACATCGATAGCTTTTCTTGCTTTACAAGACTTGCATTTTGACCGTAATTCTTGCAGATAATGGAGATAACACAAGGACAAAGTCTTCGGCAGCACCTTTTCTTGCTTCGAATCCACTTATTCCAACACTGGGTATCACATATGGGGTAATGTTCGAATCAACAATAATGCATACATGCTTGAAACCCTTTAAACTGATGCTCGTTTGTTGAAACCCGAGTTGATGGATTTAGCTTTAGATTGGTTGCTCTCTTATCTGATATAAAATCTGTCATTGTTGCATTTCATGGTTGTGGAAAAACCCTGTCTTCGTTTCAGGAATCGGAGGGACCGTCGATGGCGTTCAGGTCATTTGATAACTGTCAGATCGTTCGTGCACCTGTTAGAAGCAAAAGCTTGCTCTCAGCTTTCTTTGTCAAACAGAAAGCAATGAAGCTAAAAGCTGGATATGTTGCATGAATCTCCATTTGAACAATCCCAATGCCACCATGTAAATCACTCATTGTGGATAATGATGAGTTACATTATCCACTCTTATGAATAGTTTGTATAGTTGAATGTTCATTGTTAATTTTCCCTAGAAATTTCATAAATTTTCCATGAAAATAAATTGTCAAATTACAAATTTTCACATCCAATTGAAAAAAAAAGGTTAGTGGTTGAAAATTTTAAATTTATCTAAATTTAGTCTAATTGTTGATAAACGCATGAAGTTGAACTGTCGATTTTTGTTAGTTCAGTTTACTTTTTTTTTCTAATTTATTACACAAATTATTAAACTGTGATTTATGCTAATTCTTTACTTTTAAATTGTTGAATGCCTGATTTCAAGTGAGCAATTTAGTGAGAACGTTTAACAATTAAAAGTTTTATTAGTTTTCATAAAATTCAATATCATATTTTAACGATTTAAAATAGGAAATTCATAATTAAATTAATTGTAAGATCATTAATTTTAAATTCTTTAAATTAATCCGAGAGTATTGTTGAGGGAGATCAACTTCTTTTGGAAAAGTCCGTAAATCTTTCAATAGGCTAGTATTATCCTCGATGGTAGTTTTATCTCTTGATTCTACCTAGAGCTTGAGTACATATTAAAGAAATCTTAACATTTGCACTTTGTGGAATTTGAACCCATACTAACTCTTTAAAGAATTCATTGGCTCCTAACAGGCAATACTTCGAAAACGTTTCTGAAGTGAGAATCAACCTTCCCTTAACAAAAATGTCCTTTTTTGTTTTAGAGATTTTCAACTTCTTTGGGAGCAATCTTCAAAGTGTCATCGGTCCGGAGTTGGTGGACCCCTTAACATGTCCGATATTATCCTCGATAGAGGTTTTATCTCTTAACTTTACTAAAAGCTATATATGGTTCATGAAATGAAAACGTCTCGTTTGATGCTTGTTATGGCAAACCATACGTGTGTGTCGAAGTAGAGAGAATTCTCACCGAAGATAATACTGAACATGCCGACTTTAGACAGATGACTCTTCAAAAACGTTTTTCAAATTAAAAATTTTTCATACATAAGGAAACAGTCTTGAAAAAGAAATGGTAATAATAAAGAAATCAGAAAACATTATTATGATCATAAAAGAGTAAACAACACATCATTTGAACAAGAAACAGAAAAAAAAAAAAAAAAAACAGATTCAGTTTCAATCTTCAAACACCCCCATTTTTATCAGCCATGAATGGTAACAGCTTCCCAACAAGTTCTTTGAAACACCACTATTGTTCACGTGCCTAGCTTCCATAGCAGCCATCTTCAATGTCCTAATCGTCAGTTCATTAGCTTCCCAAAGAGATAAACTCTTGTAAGGCAAATTATGTTTATTACAAAGATCCTTCACTAATGGTGCAACTTGTCTCAAATGACAACGAGGCAACCTAGGGAACAAATGATGTTCTAATTGAAATTGTAACCCACCAAAGAACCAATCCATCCATGGCGAACACGAAATATCCAACGTCCCGTTCGTCTGTTTCTCGAACCAATCGTTCCCGTTCGGCAGACCGACGTAAACATTCGCCGAGAAATGATTCAAACAGAATTGAACATGTTGAATTGATGTTACAACAAAGCTTGTAAGAACAAACATAACCCTATGTGACCAATTTGGTAACCATGAAACTAAAAGTGGAAACCATGTCCAAAACACGATAATCCCCATTATGTTCAATGTTCTGTCTTGTACCTTTCTTTTAGAAAACAATAGTAATAATGTTTGTATATATAAATTTACCCTTGCTACACACATGATAGGATAAAATGTCCAATGTTGGTAACTGATGAGAATTCGTGCCATATAATCAAACTCAAGTTTTCTACCGTAAAAAGAAGAAGTTACCGAATTGAATAACCGAGACGAGACAGCAAAAACTGGGATATGTTGAAGATCGGGATCGTAATCTAAGCTATTACAAGCAATGTGATGAGCATCATGAGTCCATTTCCACCATGCAATGCTAATACCTGTTAAACAATTACCTGTTATAACTTGAACCAACTTGCTCCAACAATTAGATATTAGAGATTAGTGATCTAGTAAAAGTAGCATGGAGGTTCTATACTAAAGTGTTAAATTGTATTTTGTCTCTTTTCCTCAAAAAGTAAAATAGTCCTTATATATTAAATCAAAAAATTAACAAATTAGTCATTTCTGTTAAAATTTTCATTTATTTTTATTATTTAAAACTACCATGGTTGACAGAATTATCAAACAGTCACACATGGAGTGTCATATATATCTCATATTAACGTGTAAGGATTAATTTTTAACCATAAAAATAGATAGAATTTTTAACAAAAAGAATCTGTTTGCTCTTTGATCTAACGAAAAAGAATTAATTTGCTCATTTTTTAGTAAAGGCCTATACTAAGAGTCAGATTGCATTTTTCCAGCATTACTCAAAAAATGAACAAAATAGTCCCTATACATTAGATGAAATAGTAAATCGGTCCTTTCTAGTAAAAAATTCATTCATTTCTACAGTTAAAAATTGGCGTTACTGACAAAATAATCAGACAGTTACACATGACGTGCCATGTGTACCTCATTCTGATGTATAAAGACTAATTTTTTACAGTAGAAATGGATAAAAATTTTAACAGAATGATATAATGTATAGAGACTATTTGCCCATTTTCAGTAGAGGGTCAAAATGTAATCTGACTCCTAATACAAAAGCCTCCTCTACTAAAAAAATAGGATAATTAATCTTTGTACGTTAGATTAAAGAGCAAATTAATTATTTCTAATAAAATTTAATTTATTTCTACTGTTAAACATAAATATTGTTGACAGAATAATCAAATAATTAAACGTGACGTGATATTTGTAACTCATTACTAGGTATAGAAATCAATTTTTAGCAGTAGAAACTGATAAAAATTTTAACACAAAAATTAATTTACTTTTTAAGAAATAATTTAAAGATAAAAGAAATAATTTAGTGCAAAATGAAATCCCGCCTCCATGCCCACTTTTACCCCCAAGTAATGCTAATACCTGTTAAACAATTCCCTGTTATAAGTTGAACCAACTTGTTCCAACCATGACCAGACATTACAATGTAATGACCAGAATCATGGCCAATATAAGCACTTTGTATCCAAGCCATGCCTAACACCATAGCCGAACAGAGATGAACCCACGAGCTATTGCAACACAAAACGCCGTAAAACACGAAACCAAACATGGCGGCTACCGATGTTAATGTAAAAACAGCTGTGTGACCTTTGTTTTCAAACATGCCAGCTTTAGTGAATTCATGGATTAGGTTTCTATAATCTTTGGATACCTCAGAGACTTTGTAATCTTTTAGACGATAACCGGTGAAGAACTTGTTAAGGTATTGCCAAGCTGTGGTGGGATGATAAGCTGTGAATGCGTCAGTAACGTCTTTTCCGGCGAGATTTAAGAGTGGGGTTTCGCCCCCGGGATGGTATTTGGACCAATCGGAAACGTTGTAAACTTTGCCGTTGATGGAAACCCATAAATCTCCTGGCTTGTTGTGTTGTTCAAGCTGCTGAATGGTGATGTATTTTTTGTCACACTCCATTAATGAAAAAAAATACAGAACTTTTTTTTTTTTTTTGTGTGTGTGTGTGTTTGTGTGTGTGGAGATTTTTTTGAAGGTTGTTTAATATTTGTACATTTAACGGCAACAGTGTCATTTTTTGTACCGATTGAGGGTCAAAATTTCTGGCCAGTCCTTATACTTTCATAAAATTTGAGATTTAGTTTTTGTGCTTAAAATTAAAAATTAAATTCTGTTAATTTTTCAATTTAAAATTTTAATTTAATCATGAGTTAACTACACTCAAGGTTACTAATCTGTTAGTAACTTTACATTTTAGTCACTCAACTTTAAAAAGTTACAAAATGATTAATGAACTATTCGAAAGTTTTTATTTAAATCACTGTGCTATTTGGTTTTTTTTTTTAAAGATCGATTAACGAGCTTCAAGTGACTATTTGAAAATCGTACGGTAAATCAATACCTATCGACGAGTAGAGCATAATTTAGATCCAAGTTAATCTGACGATCAGTGTTGGAGAATCAAGATTGATTCAGTTCACAAATTTGTGACGTTCAAAGTTATTTCATAAAAAAAAAAAACTAAACTATAAAAGAGAAGGGAAAGAAGAGCTTTTAATTGATGTAAGCAGTGAAAACGAAGATTTAAATTAATTTTTATGATCGTATTTAGCTTTTGATGTTTTTATATTAATTTTGAGTTCTGAATTTTAGCTTGAGATTTATTTTATGTCATTTAGATCTTATTTATTAAAATTTTAAAATTGTTTTTCTTGAATATTTTTGAAAGAATTAATTTTTAAATAGAAAAATATACAATAAGCCTTACGTAGCACTCTTTAAAAAATTTCTATTGTATTTTTAAATTATTTTCAAAACTTTATATATAAAATAATTATTTTTTACATCTTTAAAATTAAAATCATTGTAAATTAAATAAGAAATAAAATTCGATTTTTTTTAAATTTTGTGAATAAAAATCATCAAAAATAGCATGATATGGATCGGTTTTAAATTTTTCTTTCTTTTTTTTCGACATAACTTCAATGAGACTTTGACTTGATGATAATGTCGAGATTCTAACAACTTTGTGTTAAAATAATAAATAATAAAAATTGAAACAAGAAAACTAAAAGTGAAACTATTAAAATATAACAAATACTTTTTCCAAAGCTTTAAAATGTCTCCAAAATACAATAAAGCCCTCAAACACTCCCAGTATAATAGTCAGAATGACTAACATAACAGTCTTTTATATAGACGTATATAATAAGTGTGTATGTTTTCATTACACATTTTTAATAAGATGTCTTTATATTGAATTGTGTTGTTTTAAAAATAATTTTATATAAAGTTGTTTTATATGATAAACATATTTATTTATTAATAATTATAATTAGTTAAACATTTCTAGATAATAAAATATTATCGTGGGCCAACATTATAAACTACTAATACTTTGAGATTTTAGATTCAAGTGCTTTCTTATTTAATATTATGTGTATTCTTAGTCTATATTTTTCTACTTTTAAGTCCCGACATTTATATTTTTATTTTTATATTATCTGATCTAGTGTTGTCCATGAGTTGGGTCGGCTTGAAAAATGTGCCTAAATTTTTGTCTAATCCCGCCCAGATAAAAATGTTAAAAACTTAAACTTGGGTTCGACTCCACCCGCCTGTATTAATTTTTTTATATATAAAAAAATTAAAATATAATACATCAAAAACACTAAAAAATTAAAATAAATGTTTCCTAACAAATTAAAAATAAATTAAAAATCTTTACACTTAAAATAACACAAAGGTAGATGTAATTTAACAAGTAAATATCTCTAAAATAGTAACAAAATCAACAATAAAATAAGAATTATACAATATCAAAATAATAACAACATAATAGTGAAATGACAACAAAATAGTAAAAAAACAGTAGGAAAACAATAGCAAAACAGTGAAAAAACAACCACAAAATAATAATTTTTTTTTTTTGTAAATTCGGGCCAAACCAAAAAAATCTTATCCAAAACTCTTTCGTTTTTAAAGCAGACCTTATTTTTTCACTCAAATCTATTTTTCAGATAGACCTTTAAACTAAACTGAGTGAGTGGAGCCATGGACAAGTATAATCTGATTGATTGTGACTATATAAATATATTAATTGTAGTGATTTCATTTCAAAAATAAAAATAAAATCACTTCATCATATTGAAAACTCCTTGTATTCCATTGATATTATCTCCCTACAAATCCAAAATTGGAAAATTAGAAGATGATGGTCCATGCTTTCAAAGGACAAATTTTGGCCATTCCTTTTTCATTTTTTTTTTTTTGAAATTTATGATTTAAGGTTAAAATTTAGGGTTTAAAATTTTAATAGTATTGTATCAAAAATAATGAAAAAATAATTGAAAAATTACAACCTAATCAAATTAAGCTTTTTGTCGTTAAATCAATCTCTATAATTACGTGAGATCCATGGTAGAACAATACAACAAAAGGCATAGCATTTGATTTTGATAGCAAAGGCGACGTGGTTAAACATGAGCCATTAAGTAGTAAATGTAGTCTTTATATCTTGACACGTTAAGAAACATCTTAGACACTTTTTACCGCCCAGAATCATAATGCAAAGTGGTCCATCTGTCATTGAATGGCTGTGATGAAGTAGGGACCATGGAGTCAGTAAACACCGCATCGCAAGATATTTATTAGTAATTGGTAATAATAGGGTTAATTTCGTTCCTGTCCTCTGACTACTATTTAGATTTTAAATTGATCTTCAAACTTTAAAATGTTTTAATTAAATTACCAATGTAATAATATTATGCAATTAAGTGCCTTCGTAACCCTAACTAACTCAAATTTAACATGGATTAAATTGTAAATAAATGTGTTACAGTTATATTAATAACTTAAATCTGACGGGTTTATAATTATTTTTAACATGTTTGATTCAAAATGTCATGTAATAAGTACACATATATATTTCAATTTGATCAGCATAATTTAAATTTTTTGACATAATTAACCCTGATAATACTCATTTAGAGGCAAAATCAGATTTTTTAAAGGAGCTGAATTTGAAATATAACTTTTTCTGAGAGAGCTAAAATTTAATCTCATATGTAAAATTTATAATTTTTAACTGATTAAACTATAACTCAAGATCATAATTGAATTTTACTTTTTATGAGGTATTAAAATATAATTATACTAATTTGAAATTTTATAATTAAAAAACTAAAATATAATTTTTTTTCATTTTAAGAAAGTCCAAACGCTTACCTACCAATTATTTTAGACTTAAATGATTAAGTGTTTGTTAAGTTGGTGTCACTCTCAATCGGTCGATTAGAAAAATTATAAAAATATCTTTTATAATTAAAATAAGTTATATTATTTGAAAGTATTTTAGTTTTTCATTAGAATAAAACTAATAAAAATATGCATATATTAAAATTTAAACCCATGACAATTGAATTAATAAAACATTAAATTTGTCACTCAATCAAAACTTCATTTTAATTTTTTACATTTTTATTTTATTATGCATATTTTATTTTAATATCGTATATATTTCATGTGTTATTATTAATTAGTTTTAAACCATACATTTCGTTATCTATTATATATTATTTTGACACACATATTTATTTTAAGCACGTGGTTTTCACCTGTATACAGCGTGTGATAAAATTTTAATGTTTATAAAATATTAATAAAAATTAATTAGTGTTTATAAACCCTTCAATCAATTTTATTTTCATTTTGATGGTTTAGTGTGGAAGTAAAGGAAGTATGTAGAACAAGTTCCCATATAAAAAAGCAAAAAGAAGTGAATAAAAACATTTATAGTTGCTACTATTTGGAATAAAGATTTTACTTTACTCAAAAGGGTTGGAAATTCCATGGTGGCCAAATTCGCTCCACCTGATTTCAATTAATGGAATAGTATCTTGTCTTCCTTTTTTATCTTTGATATATTATGTAACACAAGACGGTCGGGTTGAGTGGTAAAAAATTTAATATTTATTAGATAAAATTTCGAGTTTAAATTTTTTTAAATAAATAAAAGTGTGTTGAAAGAGATTATGTTCTGTTTAAGGATTTAAACGATTTGACTTAATTGAATTGTGAATTTAATTAAAACTTAACGTGACTATTAAAAGTCAAAAATCTCAAACAATAAAATTATTTGAATAGAAAAAAGACAAATTACTATAAATAATAGAAACACCCATATGAAAAACAATATTCTTTTTCTAAAAATTATCTAAAAAATTAAATATTTTTAAAAATAGTAGTGTCGTTTAAGTTTGAATGAATCGAATCAACTCAATTTTAGATTTAGTTAAAACTCTAGATGACTACAAAAAAAATCGAAGTATCTCGGACAATAAAATCATTTGAATAAAAAAACCAAAATTGATATAAATAATATAAACACCCATGAGATAAACAATTTTTTTAAATATAAACAAAATTAGATATTTTTGCGCTCCGTTTAAGGGTGGGAATGAATGTACTCAATTTCGAATTTAGTTAAAATTAAATCGAAGAATCTCATATAATAAAATTATAAAAAAAAAAAAGTGGAAATTATTAAAGCTATAGTTTGTAAGGATAAATGCCGTAACCATGATTATTTGGTATATACAAGTGCTGTCATATATCATGATTGTAGAATATCTGCGAGATAAGTCCTTTTAACTTTGTTAGATTTATAATTTCATCCTTATTTTATCTTAATTTATCTTTCAAAATTAATTTAACAATAGTCAAATCATATATTTTTAAATTTTTTATGTAGTTTAACTTATCTTATTTAATAATTTTAAATATTTCATTTCAACCTACAAGTCAAATCTGTGTTTTGAAATTATTTTAAAATTTTATTTCTAAAATTAAAATATTAGATATATATTGTTTCTAAAATTAAAATTTTAAAAAATTATTTCTAAATTTACTTGTACGTATGTGTCAAGATTCTAAACCATTAAATTTTCTTCCTCATAATTAAAACATAAATTCATAATATTATAATTTTATTATATTATAATTCAAAAATTAAGTATATTTTTAAGTTGTTTATATCTTTAAATATTGTTTCATTAATTAATATATCATTATTTAAATAATAACAATTTTATAAAACACGAGAGTAATTGGTGCAAACGCACGGAATAAAAACTAATTAAATATATATCAATTTTTCAAAATTAGAAAGTACAATCTAAAGTGTTTTATAAAAATAAATAATAATAACAACCATCACTTAAAAGAAAGATTGGATTAGGTGATATGAGATTACGTGTTTGTACTCCATTTTATTCAAATTTCTTTTGATTAAAGGGTTAGATTCTTTTTCATTTCTATCATTGTCAAACATCATATTAATTTTTGGGTAAATTGCATTCATACTCAGTCACTAAGCTATTAGTAATTTTTTTGACCATTCAATTATTAAAAGTTATAAAATAATCACTCAACTATTCGACTTTTTTCATTTTTGGTCACCAACTATTAAATTCATGATAGAAAGATAACTTGGATAGAGGAGCGCAATCAGTTTAATTGATCGGTTTTTTTAATTGAGAAAATCGATCGACTTTCATTGAGAAAACCAACTAAATGATCTATCGTAATTTGATACATCGAATTAGGCTCTCTAGAACACTTTATGAGTTTGTTCTCAAGCAATTTATGAGTCTTTCCTATGCCTTTCGTTGATTTTTAGTCTTTAGTACTAATGAATGTTTTTCTTTTATTTTAATCCTTTTTGGAGACCCAAATTGGCAAATGGTGCCATTGGGAGCCTAATGGTGTACTTGAGTTTGTGTAGGGGGACAACGACGACCAATCCTTAAGGAAAACTGCACTCGACTTGGGTATTGCGACACTGAGCCTTCATCATCTTGAGGGAGCAAGACTTCAACAAGAAACCAACCTGGAGCAATCTACCAAGGATGTTGTGATGCCTAGGGTATTGTGTCATGACACCAAGCCGAAGTCACGAATCCTAGCCTTCAAAGTCGTGATACCATTGTCGATGGTTGAAGTGAATGAGCCAAGGCTAGTGCCGAGGATGTCATGACACCAAAGCTTAGGTGTCACAACATGGAAGCTTGACGGGGTGAAAATTACTACAAAGGTAGTTTTATGTCTAACATAAACACAATTTAACCCATACACTCCAAGGGCATTTTTGTTAAGTTTTAGGGTTGAACTTTGGTATTAAAGACACTTTTGGTTGTCAAACTAAAAGAGCCAAGTTTATCATCCTTTTAGCTTAGTTTTTATTCTCTTCTCCATTTTTAGGTTTTATTTCTTTACCTTTCTCAGCTTAGTAGTTGTAGCTGGTAGTTTTCTTAGTTTTTACTGTAGCTTTTTACTTCCTTACATTTAGATACAAAAACCTTACTTTGCATTTTGATTTCCCTTTGAATCCTTTAATAGATTTAAGCTTTGTTAACCTTAAAAAGTGTAAAAATCCCGATTTAGATGTGCTTTCTTCTTCATTGTTGTTGTTGTCATCTTCTACAAAAACTCCATCAAGAGACCCTAAGATTTTCTTAACCTTGCCTTATATGCTTTCTTTAATGAATCATTTGAGCATATATTTGGCTAATGTTTGTGTGTTGATAATGGGTAATAAGTAAATCTCATGGTGGTTGGTTGATGGAAAAAGTTGCATGAGTAGTTTTTGGGTTAAGGACTAAATCGTAAAAAAAACTAGACAAAATTGAATAGAATTTAAAACCTAGAGTTAGCGTCTCTAGATGAACAATTAGATAGGTGAGACAGAAAGGAGAGCCTATTGAGAACCAATTCGATCATTTCGATTTAGTTTAGTAAGATCGAGAGATAAACCAAACTAAATCGTCTAATTGGATAATTGGTGACAGAAAGGTAAAATTGAACCAATAACACCCCCTACCCGTATTCGTTGTCAGAATAGGGTACAAGGCATTATCAGAGTTTACGATTTTTTTTTTATATATAGCCCCTTTATAAATATCTAACCTTTCCTGTAAATTTTAAACCGAGACCAATCCACATCAACCAATCCAATTCAACATATTTTCAAAATAGATTCATGCATATTTATAAGATAATATCAACACATACCAAGCCAATGTTTGCTAGCCATACCAATGGCTGACCTTACATTCATTTTATATTAACATTACTTTATTAGCTTATACATGCCATTGATTTCCAAAATAAAGTTTCTTTATATACCGAAATCTTGAGGTGATAGTGTGATGTATCTCCCACGAATCCGACCTCCGAGCTCTTAACACTACAAAACAGGGAAAAGGAAGCAGGTAAGCACTTTGTGCTTAGTAAATCCATGTAATAAGAATTATACTTACCTAACATTTTCAATACAATGCAATAAACATTCATATATCCATTCAATGCATTATTACCCTAACATACACAAGCTCAACATTCAAGTTAGTTCAATAATTTCCATGTATCAATAATATATACCATGATTGATGAGCTCATCAATACCATGATTTCCGTTTCTTTGTTATATTTTCATATTTATCCCGTTGAATTACTCGGAATTTCGATGGATTTTCAGAAGTACACTTTTAGTGTACAAATCCGGGTCCGTCAATTCATATTCATGTGCGCACATTTTCATTTCAGAGAGCACACTCCTTCGAACCTCATCTTTACAGCGAGATTACCAGTCCAGGCTAAATCCCCTGTAATGTAAACTCATAAAGTATTGTCGGGATTACCAGTCCAGGCTAAAACCTAGAGTTAGCGTCTCTAGATGAACAATTAGATAGGTGAGACAGAAAGGAGAGCCTATTGAGAACCAATTCGATCATTTCGATTTAGTTTAGTAAGATCGAGAGATAAACCAAACTAAATCGTCTAATTGGATAATTGGTGACAAAAGGTAAAATTGAACCAATTAGGAGGTTGAACCCTTTAGATCCCTAATCCAAGAATTGACTAGTAGCATGGAAGTCAACCGACCACTTTAGTTCGTTGAATTGATATTTGTGCACTTTTGACTGTTTTGCAATTTAGTCCTTCTAAGTTTTAGATATTGTAATTAATCTTTGATGATAAATTGTCGTACTATATTACATAGCGAGTAACTAGTTAGATTTCATATTTGCATGCATTCTCATTGTTAGTCATTTTATCACCCAATCTCTCTTGGGTTCGATCCCATGAATACTTTATATTTCATTGTAACACAAATATTACAACTGACCTATCACACTTACAGATAAGCTGCTTTAATTTTGATAATTTTGTGTTGATTCTCTACCTCTGTGCATGCATGTCGAGGCATAGTCACTAAACCGAACCGACTTTGATTTGATTGACTTTTGGGTTAACTGACCTTGGGTTTTGGGTTGGGTTATATGGTTATATAGATTATATATTATAAAAATAAATATATTTTAAATAATTTAAAAATAATATAAAATAAGTCAAATTTTCAACCGGTTTGGTTTCAAGATTCTAAAATCGATAATTGATCGAATTAACCAATTAAATCGAGATAAAAACCAACCAACCTGCCCCACCTACTAAATGAAAAAAAAAAACCAAATAGGTCAGTTTTTTTCGGGTAAAATCGAAAATTGCTCTCTCCTAAACTTGTTAACTTTTAAAATTGGCATAATAACAATTTTAACCCTAAACATTTACACATTACGTAATTTGATATTTTTTGCAGTTTTGTTTTCTTTGAGAAAAAATTAAAATTATTTCATTGGATTTGGGTTTTTTTTTTGTATATTGTTTTATCAAATTTACTTGATAAATTTTTAGTTTTTAGGTGAAAGAGTTACAACAAAAGTAAAAAGGTAAAATGAAAAAGAAGACTACAAAATTACACAAAGTGTAAATATTAAGGGTTAATTTGTATTTTATTGAACTCAGCCTCTGAAAAAGTACTTCCAAACATCACTAAACAACATAGTCCAAAAAGGCTTCATTTCTAAGTTTGTACAAATATGAAAATATATTATGATTAAAATGAAAAGTTTATACTAACATGAAATATGTATATGATTAATTTGTATTTTAATCAATGTATATGATTTGTTAAAAGAATCAAAGCATAGAATATATTTGTAGGTAAACTATCAAAATAGTCGTTTTTGTTTGCCTCAAGTTACATTTTAGTCACTTATGTTTGAAATGTTACGTCTTAATCATTTACGTTATCGTGTTGTAACATTTTAGTCACTGAGCCGTTAATTGTCGTTAATCGTAACGGTAAGTTGACGTGGCACGTTAAATCATCATTTCAAATGAAAATTTTAGGTTATACTATACAACTGCTCCCTATATTTTTTCGTTTTGAACAATTTAATTATTTTCTTTTATGTTTTTTTTAACTTTCTTATTTTTTCCTTTATTTTCCATTTTCTTTTGCTTCTCCCTCTATTTTCCTCCTTTCTCTATTTCTTTTAACGTAGAAAAACTAATTAAAAGGAAGATTAAACATAATGTCTGGAAATACCCAATACCAAAATAAAAGTATAGGGACTAATTTTAACAAATGGAAAATATAAAAAACTATGTTAAAAATGGAGAAGGGAGAAAAATAGAGGAGAAGCGGAAGAGAATAGAAAATAAATAAAAAAAGTTTAAAAACATAAAACAAAAAATTAAATTATTCAAAACAAAAAAATATAGAGACTAATTCTAAAATTTAACTTAACATTTTCATTTATTCAATTTCTTAACACCCAATGGTAAGGCCCGTTATTAGAAGGTGAGAAGAAAAGAAAAAGAACCCAATGAAGCCCCGGCCCGTTATTAGAAGGAAAAATTAGAAAACAAAATTGTCAGAAGTGGGATTTGAACCCACGCCCTCTCACGAGGACCAGAACTTGAGTCTGGCGCCTTAGACCACTCGGCCATCCTGACTGATTGGTCAAAGTATTATATTATATATTTATAATATTTTCTCTAACAGCTATGTATGCTCATTTGAACGTGGATGCTAACAGTTCCTCGCAAATAAATTTTGTATTTGCATACTCTTGATAATGGTTATCATTCGGGAGGAGAGGACGGTGGAGAGAAGTGCTGGTTTCAGGTTGATCACAATTTAATAAATTTAGTTTTAATATTTTTGTAAATGCGTAAATGTTGAGGTTAAAATTATTAATTTTTTTTTTTTATAATGAAGACTAAATTAACAAAATATGTAAATATTGAGAGGGATCAATTTAACTAAGCATTGAGAGGGATCAATTTAACTAAGCATATGTTTGCCTAAATTAAATACTTGAAAACAACACTGATAAAACATTACCAGACGAGCTTTGATTTGTAGCATATTCATCTCCAAGACATCTACATGTCAATTAATGCTTGACATGATTTTTTTGTTGTCTTTAAATTATTGTCGAAATTCTAAATTGATTTCAAATTTCAAATTATTTAAATTGAATCATCAAAATATCAATATTGTATTGATTAGATTTTTCTATAAACCTTGCCATTAGCTTAAGTGTTGAATGTTAGCTCAAATCTAACATGAAACATATTTAAAATATGTTAATTAAATCACAAACATGTGTGTACTTAACATGTGAATTGCTTGAATTAAAAAGAAAAAAAAATATTCTTTTAAATGTTAATAGCATTGTATATTGTTTTAACACGTCAGAATTGAATTGTCCATAAGGTTTAATCTTAGCCGTTAATGTACTTTAATTTGTACCGTTGAATTTGGAGAGGCTCAACTATAAATAAAAGGCCCCTAATTGTAAATCACTTCATTGAGTAATAAAATTCTTGAGAGCATTCACTCAAAACTCTCTCTCTTGTGTTTTTAGCTAATTTTCTATGGCTTTATTCTTATATTTCAAAGTTTGTTCATCTTTGAGTTCTTTCGCTTTGAGTTGGTGCCTTGGAGGAATTCTAGTTGAATCCTCAATTCTTGGAAGTTAGGCTAACTTAGGCATTTTTTGAGCGAATAATTTGCCTAAGGCTGCACGGATTGCGAGCTAAAGTTTTAGCCTCGTGACAGAAGGATATGGTTGAGATAATACAAGCCTTTTTAGGACTCAATTATAAAACTTTAAAATTTAATGATCAATTTAAAATTTAGAATATAATTTGGAAGTGTTTGATTTAATTAAACTTAAGATTTAAGACATAATTCTAATGCTTTAATAATATACAAAACATACAATGTAAGACTCTTAAATTAATATTAATTTAAATTAACTTAAAACACGCAAGAAATTAGAAATATTTTGGGCACAAACATTAATAAAATAACAGTAATACATTTCATATTAATCGCAAGATCGAACAAGAACAGTATATAAAAAACTGGAAAACAGAAAATAAAATAAAATAAAAATATTATACTGGTAGTTGAGGCCTGTATAGACAGTCTCCTTAAGACAGATTCGGCTACTCCTTTGGTGCTGGAGAAACGTTGGTCGATTGTCTCCTAGGATATAATAACAAGATGAGCACGACAATAATGATCAATGAATAGTTGCCTCGCCTTTTTGTATCACCGTAAAACAGATTGGAAAATATGCAGGGAAAAAAAATCATGAAAACTTGAAAATAAGGAGAATATCCGCAAGCTCAACAGTCTAATCAATTTGAATATTTCACATCACCCACATTGTGGGCTCAACCTCAATAGGTTTGGATTTGCAATGTTGTTACATGAAGGAGAATATTAGTTTAATCATTTAACAATTATCAAGTTGGTTCTCATATAAAAACATATTCCGCTTATGATATCTAACCAATGTGGGACTAAACTTTTCATTTTCCTCAACTTAATTCACAAGTGGCTTACTTTAAGTATCAATTTCTCGTTCATCACTCAACCATTTTGAACATATGATATATCGCTGTAAAGATCTCATGAAGTAAAATATAAAACCATAGTTTTATGATTCAAATCTCTACCTTTATTAATCAAGGATATGCCTCAAAACTTCCAAAGTATCCATTTTTTCTAACATATTTATCCTAATGCAGATAAACATTGAAAATAGAGTTAAAGAAATCAATCGGGGTGTTTGGCTAATAGATATCCATTTCACTCGAGTCACTTTCAGAAACTTTGAGAACCTTTTAGGATAAGGAGGCTAGTAATCATTGTTAAAATCATATCTCATCGTAGAATTACATTCGTCCATAACCTTAGCTCTCACACTTTTTTCATTTCCACAAATGTTGATATACTTTAAACACCTCTTTTAGTGGTTAAACCACCCAATCGAAAGTGCCACTACAAGATCATTATCCGAGTGGTGTTGATTGTCACATTCTGACGGTCCATCACCATCTCCACCAACCTTGAAGTTGTTAATTGTCAATGTTGCTTTTGTACTACTTGATACAAGTGGTAAAAACTTATACATTGTGTAATACTTTCCATCCTGACAACAATCTGCGTCATTTTTAGGATTACATTGCTCTGACGGAGGATTTTTCCCCTTATCTTTTCACTAGGCCTGCATGTTTGAGCTCCAAACTTGCAAAAATATAAAGAACACAAAGGGGAATTATTTTCCCTCTTATCAGATTACATATTTGATTAGTGTTCATATATAGTTTTGATATTTACCCTAAAAAAGTTTAGGTACCAAATTGAACCTTGAGGCTAAGTTTAGGTACTTAATTGGACTAAAAAAAAAACCTTAGGTAGCAATTTGAACCTTGAAGCTAAATTTAAGTACAAAAATGTATATTTACCCAAATTGCTAATATAGAAGGAAACTTGGACCTTTTGGACATGGCTCCTTGGGCCTCAAATTCTTCTTACAACAAACAAGTCAAACAGTAAAAAAAAATCCAATAAGTATTAGAAAAATGTTAAAATCTTTTGTTAATCCTTATATTTTGACAAAATTTAAATGTTAGTCTTTGTACTTAGAAAGTTAAAATATAATTCCTTTTATTTTTATTTAAAACTCTCAGTTCACTCATTAAAATTAAATTTTTTTCTATCAAATTTATCAACTTAAAATTTTGATTAAACTATTCTCATATGACATGACATATGATTGATAAAATATAAATATATTGACAAATTTTGACAAAATTTACTGGCGACAATAATGATTAAATTATAATTTTTAATTGAAAATATAGGAAGATTTAATTATTATAAAGTATAGGAACCAGATCTTAAATTCTATGCAAGAATAGATACTAACAACACATTTTAAATAAAAAAAAGGGTTAAATCACTTTTTAGGGTTTGAATTTGGCAACTTTTCCCTTATTAGGGTTTAAATTTTTTTTATTCAAGTTAGACCCTAAACTTGGTAATTATTTCCTCATTGAGGCTTGAACTTTTTTTATTGTCTAAATTAGTTCTTGAAAATTAGACCTTTCCCAAGGTTGGATATCCCACTCGGCTCAATAGTCTCGGCCCAACTAAGACTGAGTTTGGATAAGGATTTTTGCACCTCGGGTCGGCCTGATCCAGCCTAAATTTAATTTAAACAATAAAAAATATTTTTAGATTTAAAATTTATTTATAAAAGTATATAAAATATCAATTAAAATATAATTTTTATTATTTTTTAATAGTAAAGTATATAAAATATCAATTAAAATATTTTAGCCTTCAAGTAAATTAGTTTGGACTGGCGTTTGGTTACTCTTATTCTCCATGCAACAAAGGAACATAATAGGAGATAGGTTTGGAAAATTTATCTTAGGATCCCAAATTTTTTGAAAATTTTCCTTTTATATATATAAAGGCCTCCTTAAAAATTTGGGGAATTTGCATTTATGGCTCCAAAAATTTGAAAAATCTCTGAAGTATATAGAAAGCAACTTGGCTCCTTCGGCCTGAAATTCTTCTTACAGCAAACAGCCAAGTGAAACTAACAAAAAGATGTAATAACTATCAAACATTGCTAAATATAAATTAAATTGGACCACTTTGTTATTAATGTTTGTATTCTAATTTCGCCAATCGTAGTTTTTATAATGTAACACCCAAAACCCGCCTAAACGTTATTTACCGGATCGGCATGTCACATGAAAGGAATGTTTAAAATTGTACGTTCGTTAAAAAGTTCGTATTCTTTTTAAAACTCCACGTTTCGTGGTTTGTATATAAAACCTGATTCATTTAATACCCATTTTACAAAGTTGTTATTAGTTTGTAAAAATTGTATTTGTTGTGAAAATTGAGTTGAAGTAATTTTGAATAAGAAACGGTTTATTAATATTTTAGGAAAACCCGCATTAAACATTTAATAATAGGCGTGAACCAATTTAAACGCTAAAACCAAATAAAATACCAAGACCTTATTACATAACAAAAACCCAAATAAAAATAAGTCCAAATAAAAGAAATGAATTTACGAGTAAACATATGTATGGCCCCACGAGTCCACCTCAGCTCCCAAATCCGAGATCTAATGATTACCTGCAAAATTTAACTAAGGGGTGAGTCAGACTCAGTGTGTAAATCCCCATCCAACGGGTGTTAAACCCTTACACAATTTCATATGAAAATATGCATGTCATGCAACCCAAAACCTAACCATTCGAAACTCCCGATTCTACCCCGTGTGGTACCAAACCACTGGTGGTGCCAAATCACTGGTGACCCAAAGTCACTGATATCAATATAATGTGGTGCCAAACCACTGGTGACCCAAAGTCACGAATAATCCATGTGGGGCCAACCCATGTTGTGATACCAAATCATGGCGACAATCCGTTTATCAAATATGGGCCAACCTAATCGTGGTGCGAAGCCAACTGGGACGAGTCGCTATGAGGTGCCAAACCTCCGGTGACCCAAAGTCACGAATATTAGCTGTGGTACCAAACCACCGGTGGTGCTAAACCACCGGTGACCCAAAGTCACCGATATCAATAATGATGTGGTGCCAAACTCTGTGACCCAAAGTCACGAGTAATCCATATGTGGGCCAACCCGCGTTGTGATACCAAATCACCGCGACAATCCGTTTTATCAAATGTGGGGCCAACCCACCGTGGTGCTAAGCCACTGGGACGAGTCGCTATGAGGTGCCAAACCTCGTGACCCAAAGTCACGAATATTAACTGTGGTACCAAACCACCGGTGGTGCTAAACCACCGGTGACCCAAAGTCACAAATATCAATCTTCTCCTCCTCTCATCATACCCATGCAATATGACATAATAATTGTGTATGCGATATGTCATGTATGCTAGACATATATCAAATATAAGTATAATATGAATTATCATCATAATCGATAGACATAAAACAACATAATCATGCTAATCAACCTCTAAGGTATAACCGTAATTTTACCTACTAAGGGTATTTTCGTAATTTACCCACCAAGGGTATTTTCGTAATTTACACACCAAGGGTATTTTCGTAATTTACACACCAAGGGTATTTTCGTAATTTACCCACCAAGGGTATTTTCGTAATTTACCCACCAAGGGTATTTTTGTAATTTCGTACCTGGAATGGCCTTTCTAAAGGCCCAGTGTCGCCTTGAGCGACTCAATTACCATTTTCTTGCCTTTCTGGACCGTTTTACTAAAACTCGATTTGGCCCATTCGCCCACACGCTGCGTGTGGCCCACCTAACACAAATCTATCCACGATATAAGTTCCACCTAGTCTAGTTCACTATATACTACATCATCATACAATTTATTCTATTGGGCCTACGGCCCATTGGGCCTACTTTGGCCCATCGAGGCCCAAGCAACCTTCAACCCACAAGAATACTATCGATGGCCTCAACTATCGCGTCAAGCCCACACGTGCACTCGCATGCTCGTGTGGCTACTATTGTGTGGAAGCACTTGACAAGATTTGCCGCTTTACAACTAGAGTAGAGAGTTACACACCGATGGGATTCGGTGCTAAATCACACTACTGCGACCACTCCCGTGCCCAACGCCCACCAAGGTATGTTAACCCTTCTCCGGCATGCTCTTTATATAGCTAGCTCTTCACCTTCCTTCTTTGTATCTTTCCGATGTGAGATCCTCCATCAAGAGAGTTTAAATTCAATGAAACTCTTACCGTCAATCCAAAATAAATACTCCCTTGCTTCTCATGAGATTCAACCTGACTCTCAGATTCATAATCCACGCTAGCCACTTTACCAACTAGCTCATTGTGTCTTAAACCATGCAACTAAATATAACCCTATGTCTAAGGTCTAAATTCATTTAATAAAATAATCTAAAAGAAATGCAAACGCTACAACTAGAACCTTAGACCTCCTTCCTTCCTTGTGGCGCCACTTTGCCACTACACCACACACTCCACTTGTGTCATTTTTCTCCATATTTTATTCTTAAGGCCTACCCGCCAACTTTCGTGGTTTTTTCACCTAAAACCAAAATTTCCCAAAGCTAATATTTGATCCCGAGACTTCATAAGCCCCAACCTTCCAAAATCACTTATCTAAAAGGTCCAACTTGCACTTAAGCCGATCTCCTATTCTCCAAAAAAATTTTAAACCCTACTACGCCTAAGGCCCATTGGGCTCAATCCTACTAGGCCCAATTTTAGGATGTTACATATAATTTTTTTAAATTTTAAAATTTTAATCCTAATTTAAATAGTAGTAATTATATTTGTTAAGTCAAATCTTGACATTAGTCTCGTACTATATGTACATTATGGATTAAGTTTATGTTCTCTAATTTGATCATTTTTAGTTTTTATATTTTTTGAATTTTGAGTTTCAATCTAGTAACCCAGAGTCCGATTTAGGGGGGTTGGTAGGGGCCCTGCTCCCCCTAAAACGGAAAATTTACCATTTTGACCCTTTAAATTTTTAAAAATTTTAAATTATTAAAGGTAAAATTTCACTTTACCCCTAAAATGATAAAATTTTAATTTAATCATTTAAAATATAAAGATATAGACAATTTAATTTCGCCCCTAAATTTTTTTCTTGGCTTCACCTCTGCAATAATCGTCAAATGATTAGGTAAAATGGCATCGCTTTTATGTGAGTTTTACGTGCAAATAATAAGTTGATATGATTTTCAAAGGCAAAGCCAAAAAATCATTTTAGTGGGGTAAATTTTGAATTCTAAATTTTGGGTGCAAAGTACAATTTTATCATTGTAGTGACTTATACTTTTTAGAAGGATTTCAATACAATTTTATCATTTTAAGGGAGCCAAGGTCATTGTGACCCCTCATATTAGCCTATGATGGCAATACACATGTGATAAAATGTTTGTCACATAAGATTTTAGAAATAACAAAATTTAACTTTACAATAGTCATTATTTGGGTTAAGATTGAAATTTTAAATTTGAAAAGTACAATGATTAAAATTAATCAATTAGAGTACAATAATTATGTCTACAACCTAAGTATAGTACAATTACTAGTAGCAAAAGTTGACCTGTAATTTAACAAAAATATCATTTAAAATATGCTAAAGAGTCTTTAAAACCCGTGAATTTTTCTAGAAAAGATCATTTGAGCCTCTACACTTTTTTGCACTCATTTGAGTTCTTAAATGTTCAAATTTCAATTAATTAAACCTTTTGACCATTAAATAGTAACGACATCCGTTTTGGGAAATTATTTTCACCATGTAACTCGTCATGATTGTATTGCATGACAAAATATGTTATTTTATATTTAAAATCATAAAACTATAGAAAATCATAAAAAATGTATCAACATGCAAAAAAATAAATATATTATTAATGACAAATTTCTATAAATTATAAAAATTTGCAAAATTTATTAAAATTAAAATTAAAATCATATAAATTACAAAAATAAAAAATATGAAATTTATTTTAAAATATATATAATTATTAAAATATTATAAAAAGAAAAGTGCAAAAAGTTATAAACATTATAGAAAATTACAAAACATATATTACAAATTATTAAAAATTATCCAAGAAATAATAAAAATTACAAAATATATATATAAAAAATTCTATAATTTTATATACAACCTCATTGTCAGTTGTATCTCGAGAAAGTATTGTATGAAACTATTATTCAACGTTATTCTTATCACTTTCCAATAAAAAAATAACAAATCAAATTTCTACTCTTGAAAAATTCAAAAATAACAAATCAGATTTCTACTCTTGAAAAATTCAAATCCAACTAAAAAATCAAAAAGAAAAAATTGATTTATCATTCTCCTATTAAAAAAAAGATAGAGATAACATGAAATCACAATTTCATACAATTCCTTCTCATTGCATTTCAACTTAATTTGCATCTCAAAATACTCCATTGATGACAATGTTTAAAGGGTGCAAGCTTCACGATGGAGAGAAAACAGATAGATTTGCTTCTTCTTGATGTTACACCTCTTAGTCTTGGTATTGAAACTGCCGGCGGTGTGATGACGGTGTTGATTCCGAGGAATACAACGATTCCAACTAAAAAAGAAAAGAGTTTTTCTACTTACGCTGATAATCAACCGGGGGTTTTGATTCAAGTGTATGAAGGTGAAAGGGCAAGAACTAAAGACAATAACTTGCTCGGTAAATTTGAGCTGACCGGTATCCCACCGGCACCGAGAGGTGTGCCGCAAATCAATGTCTGTTTCGACATTGATGCAAATGGGATTTTGAACGTGTCTGCAGAAGACAAGACAGCAGGAGTGAAGAACAAGATCACAATAACTAATGATAAAGGAAGATTAAGAAAAGAAGAGATTGAAAGAATGGTACAAGAAGCAGAGAGGTATAAAGCTGAGGATGAACAAGTGAAGAAGAAGGTTGAAGCTAAGAATGCACTTGAGAATTATGCTTATAATATGAGGAACACCATTAAAGATGACAAGATTGCTGGGAAGTTTGATCCATCAGATAAAGGGAAGATGGAGAAAGCCATTGATGAAACCATTGAAGGGCTTGATAGGAACCAATTGGCTGAGGTTGATGAATTGGAAGACAAATTGAAGGAACTTGAAGGATTATGCAATCCCATTATTGCTAAGATGTACCAAGGTGGTGGTGGCGATGTGCCCATGGGTGGTGCTCGGACTGGCTCTGGAGGCTCCGGTGCAGGACCCAAGGTTGAAGAAGTGGATTAATTCTTGTTTACACCTTGTCATGCACATGAAATTTGATGGTGTTTTACCTCTGTTTTCCATTGGTTGTATGCATGTATGTATCTATCTTTGGAGGTGACTTTGAGAGAGAAATAAAACGAATCATTGTAGATGTAAAAGCTTTTGCAACCAGTGTAATAGTCAAATAATAAAATAGCCCCTAAATTGTACTCTAATTATCCTTAATTCTTTTTAGAATAATTTCGAATTTAGCCCTTCCCGTTTATATTTTTTTGTCAATCTTTTTGGAGTTACTGCACTTGTTCACTTGTATGGAGCTTTGAGAGCTTCCTATTGATTAAAAAAAAAAAAAAAAAAATTCACAAGTGAAACGAGGTTAAATTTTAATGATAGTCGTTGTATTTATCAAATTTGCGGATTTAATCCTTCTATTTTTATACTATTTTGTTTGCTTCATTTAAAAATTAAATATAACCACAAATTAAACCCTCAACTTTTATAATATTTTTTTCCAATTTGGCCCCAACTCTTTTTCTATTTGGTCCCTACCTTCTATGTTTTGTCAAATTAAGCAAATTCTACTAAAATTGTTAGAAATTACACAAGATATTGATGCGGTTGACCGTGTGGCGGTTTATATATATTTCATAGTTATGTCATTATTTTATTTTATAAAATTATAAAAAATTCCAAAATTGTAAAGCTATTCAAAATTTTTAAAAATTTAAAAAACTTTTAAAGTATATAAAATTATTCCATCTACTATTTGAATTATTCATTTTAATCTTTTGGGTAATTTTATCTTTAGCATTATTTTACATGTCATTATTTGGTTATTTTGGTATACATCGGTACACATTAGTATATGCATATGACATGTCATTTGATTAAAAAAGTAAAGCAAAAGAATGGTTTAAGGTTTAGTTTGATACCTATATTCTAATGTGTACTGCCACATAATAGTCAAATAATGACATATGAAAATGTAAAAATCAAGTCGAGTTGATAAGAAGCGATTCTAATAATAAAGTGATGTTGTTTTTAATCTTCTTTAATTTTTTAGTTGATAATTTTGAAAGATTTTATATTCTGATCAAATTCATTGCATTTATAGCATTGAACAACCTTTTTGTTTGGCCGTAAATTTCCCTCCTAAAATTTAATTTTACTCTCTTCTTAGAGAATCTGGTGAGCAAAGATAATTGCTCCTTCATATCTGTTGTTTGTTTTACTATTGAAACAGCCTTTTGAACATTGAAAGCAATGTTCTTTTCGGGTCTCATCATTTCGTTACGTTCATCTCAAAGGCTTTAAATGAACCAATTAACACATCCAACACCCAAAGAGTGGTGATATCCTTTGCTTCCTCAATTGTTGTAACCCAACTGATGTTCAGACAAAAGTTGGAAGAAGATAATTTAAAGTGATCAATAAAAGAATAAGGAATAGGTGGAACAACAATTCTACGTTTGTAGAGCATTACTTAATGAATGATTTCATTCAACAATCATCCGGCTCACTTATCGTCCGGATTAATAATTACCACAATTGTTACCATCCACTCACCCAAAACCTCACTTACAAATTTCAAAAACTCTCTAATGAAATGCCTAATACAAGAGTGCAAAAGTACAAATCAAAATATCAATAAAACACTTTACAAAAGCACCCAAAATGCACTCGATAGCCACCCAAGATGTAGTTTACCAACAACCTATATATAGGCTAATACAAAAACTCTTCAAGCATCTTTTTAATAAGCTTAAAACAACAAGTGAATAGTTGAATTTATCTCTTGAATTATATTGAATAATTATCTCATAACTTTCTTCATATCCAAGTAAAACAGCCAGTTTGATCTCCAAATAAAATGATAAAGTATGAGATGATGAAATTGATCTTTCCTCCTCTTCCTTTCCATATTAGATCAGCGCATCATTTGCTGATAGTGTAACACATCATGAAGATTAAAGTCAAAAGTGTCAATTTTATATTGCACGTAGGCTATCCTAAAGGCATGTCTAGACTATTGTCTAAGGGTTTGTCCAGACAGTTGCTCAAACAAGGGATAGAACATGGTAACAAAACAAGCAGATCAAAGAGTTGTTTGAATATAAGGAGAAACTAAAGAGACGGTATAGCTAAGGTCCCGACACAAAGTATTATTGTTTCAACATTTTATAAAACATAAAATGTATGACTTTTTACATTATTATTAATTTTAACGTTATAAATCATAAAACATAAGAAGTTTTTATTCAACTGCAAACAAAAATTAAAAATATGGTCAAAGAGATCAATTGGTGTCCGACCAATAGATATCCATTAAGCCCCAATCATTTTCTGGAACCCCAAGAGCTTTCCAAACTGCTTTCGAGGCATCAACAAGGTTGTTAGGACAAGGAGGCTGGTAACCATGTTCCGAATCACATCCCCTTGTAGAATCACATTCATCCACGACTTTAGCCTTCACGCTTTTTCCATTTCCATGGATTTTGATATACTTCAAGCACCTCTTTTTGTTTTTAAACCACCCGGTTGAAAGTGCCACTACAGGTTCATCATCCGAGTGGTAATGGTTGTCACATTCCGATGGTCCGCCTCCATCCCCACCAGCTGCGAAGCTGTTAATTGTCAACTTTGCTTTTGTATGGCTCGACACAGGCGGTGAACATTTATACGTTGTGTAAAACTTTCCGTCTTCACAACAATTATCGTCGCATTGTCCCGGCGGAGGCTTTTTCCCTCTAAGCTTGCCACTGGGTTTGCAAGTATCTGCTTCAACCATCAAACAATCTATGATGATTAAAACAAAGCAAATGAAAAGAAAAACAGTGGGAAAGCCCTTGAGAATATTCATCTTGAATTTCTTTTGTTAAATATTTGTTGATTGGTGCCAAAGAACATGAAGATGTGGGGGTTTTATATAGAAAACAGTCCTCACAATTTTAAAGTTATTTTATCAAAAGTATCGCAAGTAGGTGAACAATGTGTCACTAAGGGTTAAAAATTGCCTCATTTACGTGGTTAGAATCGTAATAAAGTTAAAACCTCAATAAATCTTTGTTTTTAATATAACAATGTTCAACATTATGCCTCCACGTATATAAGTAACAAGGCTCATATCTTGTTTCTATGTTAAGTTTGGAATTTATTAAAAATTTTAAGCAAGTGACTTGGGAGAAATTATTTTATGATCCTCTGTCTGTAGGTCGAGGTCATTCGATTCAGTTCAAAGGTCCGTCTGAAAAGTGAGAGAATTTGGATAAAAGTATATACCTTAAAAATAGACTTGAGCAAAAAAATAATGCCCGTTTAGAAAACGGGTTAGGCCTCGGGTAAAGCGTTTCTGACTCGAGCCCGGCCTGAATTTGCAACCAAAAAAAAACTGCTATTTTTTTGTTGTTATTTTTTACCGTTTTGATGCTATTTTCTTGTTGTTTTCTCACTATTTTACTACTATTTCATTATTATGTTGATACTATTTTGTTATTATTGTATAATTCTTGTTTTATATATTGTTAATTTTGTTACTATTTTAGAGGCATTTACTTGTTAAGTTCCACTTATTTTAGTGTTATTTAAGTATACATGTTTTTTTAATTTGTTGGAAAATATTTATTATAATATTTTTAGTATTTTTGATGTATTATATATTTTTTAAAAATATATAAAAAAAATTAATATGGCCAGTTGGGCTTGGAAATTAGCATTTTTATTCGGTTCGAGCTTGGGAAAAATTTTAGGCCCATTTTTTGGGCTGGGTCGAGCCCAAGTAGAGGTGATCATGAGCCGGGCCGGGTTAGGGCCGGGCCTAGACAAAATTTTAGGAGCTCGGCCCGCCCATATTAATTTTTTTTAGCTTTTTTCATTAAATAAAAAATTTTAAAACAAATATTAAAACAAAAAAATAAATAAAAATATGTAAATTTAAAAAGTATATTTGATTAAAATAAAATATATATTTAATATATAATTCAGGCTGTGCCTGCTCAGTCAAAAAGTTTTACTTTAGGCCCGCCCGCTTTTCGGGCCTATATTTTTATCCGAACCCTCCCATTTTTCTGGCGGGTCGAGTAGCCTAACTCATAATCACCTCTAGGCCCAAGTCTAACAAATGGGCCTAAAAGTTTAGTTGGGCCCGGCCCATGGACACCTCTATCCCCAACTAGAACCTCATTTGGTTTAATTTTGAATTTCATTCTTCTATTTTATAAAAATTAAGAAGTTAATTCCTTCAATTTGCCAAAACTTGGTCTTCGCACATTATAAAAACTGATAAATTAGTCAAGATGTTGGTAAACACGTGAAGTTGAACCGCTTATTTTTGTTAATTTCTTGCATATAAATTGTTGAACCGTTGGTTTTCAAGTTAGAAATTTAGTAAGAATGTTTAACATGGTTACCCAATTGGACTAACTCTTCATTTTTCATAAAGTACGATATTAAATTTTGAAAAACTAAAGTTGAGGGACTAATTTATCAATTTTGTAAACAAAAGTGGATGAAAATCTGAATTTAAACCATTCAGTTAATAAGACAGATTAGAATCTGACTGTATATTAGCCAAAATTGCTAGTTAGATTCTTTTTTTCTTTTTGGATTTTAATATGAGATAACCGAGGCATCTACCTGTCCTTACATGCTTTTGCTTAATTCAATTAAGGTTAAAATTTGTCTATAGTCCCTATACTTTTCAAAAATTAATAATTTTGTCCCTATATTTGTATTTCTAGAATTTAGCCTCTCTATTTTCCAGATTTTAAAATTTAAGTCCAACTCTTAACAATATTATTTTTTGTTAAATTTGTTGTTGTGACATTTTGAAATATAAAAACTACTCACTTGATAGTCATGTAATTAAAAAGATGTTGTAATTGACCTAAATTCAAAAATTTAAAAGTATAGGGACTAAATTTTGGAAATACAAATATAGAGATAAAATTCCTGATTTTTGAAATGTACAAGGACTATAGACATATTTTAGCCTTCAAGTAAATTGGTTTGGACTGGCGTTTGGTTACTCTTATTCCCCATGCAACAAAGGAACATAATAGGAGATAGGTTTGGAAAATTTATCTTAGGATCCCAAAGTTTTGAAAATTTTCCTTTATATATATAAAGGCCTCCTTAAAATTTGGGAATTTGCATTTATGGCTCCAAAAATTTGAAAAATCTCTAAAGTATATAGAAGGCAACTTGGCTCCTTCGGCCTGAAATTCTTCTTACAGCAAACAGCCAAGTGAAACTGAGAAAAGATGTAATAACTATCAAACATTGCTAAATATAAATTAAATTGGACCACTTTGTTATTAATGTTTGTATTCTAATTTCGCCAATCGTAGTTGTTATAATTTTCGAATTTTAAAATTTCAATCCTAATTAACAAATCAGATTTGTACTCTTGAAAAAATTCAAAGACGATGTTTAAAGGGTGCAAGCTTCACGATGGAGAGCAAACAGATAGATTCAGGGATTTTTAAAGAACAAAATAAGCAACCACCAAGCCATGCATGCAAAGCATAATTTCTAACAATTCCATTTCATTGTACCAAATTTATCAAAAAGAAAGATTGAGGGCTAATTAAACCAAGAATAAAAATAAAAAACAAATTAACAAAAATGGAAAATTAAATTTAGAGCAAATAAAAGTAGAAACATTAAATCTGCATAAATCGATAAGTCCGTCGACTATCTTTTCACCGAGCCACAAATATCAGAACAAATCCCATTGTCATTGGTAAATGAAGTGGGAATCATCAAGTCAAAAATCAGGCCGCTTTGTGGGGACTTGCGGATTACAATCAGGCGCCGTTGAACATCAAACTATATACATTTCTCATGAAATTATTAAAGAGTTACCCGCGCATTAGATCAATGTCGACATGTGAATTACGCATATCCATCGATCGTGAACCAGGCCATATACCTGCCGCTGAAGTCGGAGTCAGATTTTGACTTGGTGAAACACCCGGTGGGGGTACTACATCGTCAACATTCTGATTATCAGAGCCCTTTAGACCGTCTTGGTCTCCGCCTTTCTTGATCTTCATCTTTGAACCACCCCACAGAAAACTTCCTATGATCACCTGGTTCGTTCATAGTTCGATTAAGATACATAAAACGTTGGTCCAATCAAGGTTAACGTCATGCTCATGATGGTCCGTAATCATATTTAAACAGACTAAAACAACAAGTTACCTGAACCGGGCTAGCGGCGATAAGCATCCCCCCAACACCTCCACCAATGACACGACCATCAGGACTAGCAAGGAAACACTAAGACCACCAGTTCGATTGCATGAGCCATTGTCGCTGGTTAGAAGGTACGAGCCTGAAAGACATAGTATCTCGAACCGCCCTAAGGAAATTGAAATGGACACAAACTATACGCATCAAAATAAGATCTTGAAATGAAACAGTGGACAATTACATACATGTGATTATATGTAATCCAATTGTGTTTTTGAATTCACTTTGGCTTAAATTCGAAACTAAGAATCAGGTTATTGAGTGCTCAAACCTCGTATGTAACGGTTCCACCCGAGGATGAAGGCTGACGAAGAGTTACGGTCGAGACCGCCCCATTGGCTGATAAAATGCATACGGCTCTTGGCCCTTGCTGTGAAAATGACATTAATTTTGTGCAATATCCTACAAGAAAAGTTCGAAAGTAATTTCAAGACACAAAGCACTCTATTCTAGTTATAAGATAACTAGCCAAAAGATATCTTACCAGTAACCAAATTTAAGCAAATTATACTCGAAAACAAAATAGCTACTTTCGAGGGAGAGAAACAGGGTAAAATCTAAGTAGAAAACTATACATACAGGATCAAGTAGCTTTTTTTTTGTCCGTTACAATGCAGGGTAGTAACCGGGTACTAATTAAGAAAAGAAAATTGCATACTTCTCCTATGGCAACGGTGATGACGCATGCGGAGTGAAACCCATCCCGCTGAACCAGACAGCCATACACCTAGCAAAACAATTCGATATTAGCAACATCATTTACATGGAAAAAACATCAATAAAAAGAGCAAAATAGCTCAAGGTAGCCTTTGAGAAGGCTAAACACCGAGGAGAATGACATTCCGGTTCGAGTATTTATGTTTGGTTATATGTTCCTAACTATATATATATATATATATATAGCTGAGCATACAATTAGATAAACATGATGTTGTTCATCACATTTCAACACTCTCCAATTCAGCTCTTCTTTTCCTTTCGGCATTCATGCTACAACTTACACAATTCTAGCATGAAAATAGGCAAAAGTATCTTACCAAGGGAAGCAAGTTGTTGCTTCTTTCCAGTACCCGGTGGTCGCCCTCTACCTCGTTTTTGACTAGGTGTTGTTAATGTCCCTGGATTAGTAACCGATGGAGGAGTCAATGCCAATGAAACGGTTCCATCGGTACCGTACTTTCGGGGCCTTCCTCTTTTCCGTTTCGTGGTCTCACTAGATGGAACAGCTGAAGGTGTGCCTACATTGACACTATGAGGGGTACTACTCTCCACAGGTCCCATAGTAGTAGCACTCATACTTGATTGGTATTGTACATTTGGACTAGATAACATCTGAAAGTCTTGTGATCCATGTACCCCTGACCCAGTTATGCCTCTTTGTTGAATATAATAAGATGCAGACCCTGTTAATGCCATTGCATCCCTTCTATCCATGCATCTACTTCAAATAACCAATACTTGAATGTACCTTCAAATCAACTTACAAGCTTAAGTAACTAAGCAAAAATGGTTAAAAGAGCCCATAAAGCTCCAAATTGTGACCACTAAACAGTTGAAGAACATGTTGCCTTGTTCGTATTACAGATGCATGGCTAAATTAAGCCATAACACAAATGAAAATGATGCTAAAGCTAAACCCAGCACTAGCTAAAGGTAGAAGAGAACTAGCAAAAACACCATAGATTACAAAGACCATAAGCTCAAAACTTGAAAAAAAAAGGACCAAAAAGAAATCAAGCTATTTTACAGCTTATGATGAAGATATAAATAAGCAAATTTGAAACTAAAAACAAGGTCCACAGTCCATACTCTAACCAACACATAACATCTTTTAGCTTAGCACAAAGGAAAAGGGTAAAATTTGTTGCTTGTTTTCTGTGAAACCAAAAAAAAGAACCAGAAAGAGAAAGTGAACTTACATTAGTTGAACTGTGGTTAAAGGTGCAGCCTTCTGAAAGTAAGAAGCTTTAAAGAAAAATGGGGTCTTTTGAAAAGAGAGAAAGATAAGGGAAATCAATGGGAAACTAAGAAATGGTGAAAAGAAGCCATTTTGTGTGAAGGTTGAGAGGAAGCAAGCTTTTTCTTTTTTCTTTTTTTTTTTTTTGGGGGGGTGGGGGAATTATTACTTACTACTACAAAAAGGTACGTGGCATATAATATAGCAGTCCTTATCAAGATGCATATTTGTAGGGTAAAGCTTTGTCTTTCTCCTTTTCTTTTTTTTTTCTCCTTCAGTTCACTATGATGATAAAAGCTGGTTTTATTTTTATTTTAATTTTAATTTTTATCTTTATTTTCTCTCTTGCCAGTTGCTACTTGAAAAAAAGAAAAAGGGTTTTGTCTTTATATTTATCTTGAGGATTCTCTCTTTCTCCACCATCTTCTTCTTCTTTAAGTGTGACCAGTGAGTGAGTGAGTGAGGTAAAATTATGATTTTAATCCTTTTATTATGTTAAAATGAGAGACGTAATCCACTCAAAAAAAAAAGAGAGATTTTTTATGGTTAAAATATATTATAAATCTTTATACTCTTTACAAATTTAAAATTTAATTTTTATACTTTAATTTTTAAATATTTAAGATGAGTTTAGATGGATAATGGGATAAAAGATATTTACTTTTGTCTCACATTATATTATTTAATATTATCTTCACCGCTATTTTTACACTAACATATATAAATACACCGCCATCTAAACGCATCCTTAGTCTCTTTTTCTTAGATTTCATAATTTAGGTTCAATTATGAACTATTAATACTTTTAAAATTATTTTATTAAATTCAAGCTTATTACAACAATATTTTTTTATATACATAGCTACTAAATGAGTATTTTTAAATATCAAACTAATAAATTTAACTAAAAACTAACAATATTAACAATTAAACCTGAATTTTAAAATTTAAAAGTAAAAGAACCAAATTAGTCAAAATAAAAATATAAAATTAAATTCTAAATTTATGAAAAGTACATAGACTTGTATTTTAAACCTTCTTTTATTTTCTTTAATTTAGTATAATTGATATTTCTATTTTAATTAAGATTTTTTTTTTATATTTGTTGATGATATCAAGTTTTAACTAAAATAATGGATCAAAACTTTTCTCTTCGTTTGGAATTGAATAGGATTTAGATAAAAATATTAAATTTAAAAAATAAATCTATAAAAATAAATTAATTTAGAATATAAGTCAGATTTAGTTTTAATATTTGAAGCTCGACCTAACCCGATCCATTTTAAATTTGTAATATATTTTTATTTATTATATATATTATATAATTTATATCATAAAAATTAAATATATTATAATATATAAATATTAAAAATATATATCAAGTCGCTTGTGTTTAGAATTTTAATAAAATTCTAATAGTAATAAAAGTCATACATATAATTAGTAATAAAATATTTTTTTATATTTTAAAATATAAAAAAATTGACGGGTCTAAACAGTTTGAGTTATTTATTTATAAATATGAATGATTTGGATAAAATTTGAGAATCATATTTTTACTAGATCAAACTTAAAAACTATATGTAATACTGTTATCTGTACATAAATTCAATCTAACCCAACTTAATTTCACCCAAAAATCAACGATATTTGAATAAGATTAGGCTGACCAATTAAATTGGTTGGAGATCGAAAATCAATAGAAGTACCGGTTCGAGAATGATATTGGACAAATTGAATTGCATACCAATACAGATTGTTTAAAACTTAAATTTTGAAAAATCAATTAGTATTTAATGCTCTAAATTCAAATTTAAATTTTAACAAAAAATTAAACTTAAATGAAAATTAATAATCAATTAAAGTTTCATATAAATAATTATGTTGGATTTTTCCTTTCAAAAGTATATTTAATTTAATTCTCCTCCTATATTTGTAATTTATAATTTGTCTCGATAGTAAAATGAAAGAAAATTTTTAAAAAATTTCCTTTTCTAAAAAAGAGTTAATATAATATTTAGTACCGAATTTGGTATTTTTTAATTTGGTACCTAAACTTATTTTGGGACAATTTACCAAAAAGTCCTAAAATTTCAAAATTACTAAATGGGCCGTTTATAGAAAATTTACGAATGACCAATTTCCAAAAGCGTCCACGTTAGCGCTTTTGGGGAAATCACCTAAGCGCTGCTCGGGGACGCGTTTTGTCCACCTCAAGAAAAGCGCCCACGTAGGCGCTTGTCGAGGTGGACAAAACGCTGCCTCTGGGCGCTTTAGCCATAATAAATATATTTTTTTTAACCGCTAGAGCCAACCGTCAGAAAAAAAGTATAAAAGCCCCCACCCTTTATTTTTTCACATTTCAATCCTTTCTCAATATTCTCTCAATATTCTCTCAATTTCTCTCAATTTTCTCTCAAGGTCCTTGAAATTTACTCTCAAATTTCAAAAATAGTCCATTACTATTTACAAAAAGCCCTTTTATTTTTTTAATATATTTTTTGGAAAATTTTGAAATTTTTATCGGATTACAATGGTCGGGAATTACGTCGCTTAGAGCAGAAGCACATTCACGAGCAAATGAGAATGGTAAGTTTTAATTTTAATTTTTCAATATAATTTAATTTTTTTCAATTATGTAATTTTAATTAATTGTTAATTTTATAATTTTTAAATAGTTCAGAGATCGGTGTTTTCAATTTGCCAAAACTTGGTCTTCGCACATTATAAAAACTGATAAATTAGTCAAGATGTTGGTAAACACGTGAAGTTGAACCGCTTATTTTGTTAATTTCTTGCATATAAATTGTTGAACCGTTGGTTTTCAAGTTAGAAATTTAGTAAGAATGTTTAACATGGTTACCCAATTGGACTAACTCTTCATTTTTCATAAAGTACGATATTAAATTTTGAAAAACTAAAGTTGAGGGACTAATTTATCAATTTTTGTAAACAAAAGTGGATGAAAATCTGAATTTAAACCATTCAGTTAATAAGACAGATTAGAATCTGACTGTATATTAGCCAAAATTGCTAGTTAGATTCTTTTTTTCTTTTTTGGATTTTAATATGAGATAACCGAGGCATCAACCTGTCCTTACATGCTTTTGCTTAATTCAATTAAGGTTAAAAATTTGTCTATAGTCCCTATACTTTTCGAAAATTAATAATTTTGTCCCTATATTTGTATTTCTAGAATTTAGCCTCTATTTTCCAGATTTTAAAATTTAAGTCCAACTCTTAACAATATTATTTTTTTGTTAAATTTGTTGTTGTGACATTTTGAAATATAAAAACTACTCACTTGATAGTCATGTAATTAAAAAGATGTTGTAATTGACCTAAATTCAAAAATTTAAAAGTATAGGGACTAAATTTTGGAAATACAAATATAGAGATAAAATTCCTGATTTTTGAAATGTACAAGGACTATAGACATATTTTAGCCTTCAAGTAAATTGGTTTGGACTGGCGTTTGGTTACTCTTATTCCCCATGCAACAAAGGAACATAATAGGAGATAGGTTTGGAAAATTTATCTTAGGATCCCAAAGTTTTTGAAAATTTTCCTTTTATATATATAAAGGCCTCCTTAAAAATTTGGGGAATTTGCATTTATGGCTCCAAAAATTTGAAAAATCTCTAAAGTATATAGAAGGCAACTTGGCTCCTTCGGCCTGAAATTCTTCTTACAGCAAACAGCCAAGTGAAACTGAGAAAAAGATGTAATAACTATCAAACATTGCTAAATATAAATTAAATTGGACCACTTTGTTATTAATGTTTGTATTCTAATTTCGCCAATCGTAGTTGTTATAATTTTTCAATTTTAAAATTTCAATCCTAATTTAAATACTAGTAATTATATTTGTTAAGTCAAATCTTGGCATTAGTCTCGTACTATATGTACATTATGGATTAAGTTTATGTTCTTTAATTTGATCATTTTTAGTTTCTATATTTTTTGAATTTTGAGTTTCAATCTAGTAACCTAGAGTCCGATTTAGGGGGTTGGTAGGGGCCCTGCTCCCCCCTAAAACGGAAAATTTACCATTTTGACCCTTTAAATTTTTAAAAATTTTAAATTATTAAAGGTAAAATTTCACTTTGGCCCCTTAAAAATGATAAAATTTTAATTTAATCATTTAAAAATATAAAGATATAGACAATTTAATTTCGGCCCCCTAAATTTTTTCTTGGCTTTACCTCTGCGATAGTCGTTAAATGATTAGGTAAACTGGCATCGCTTTTATGTGAGTTTTATGTGGAAATAGTAAGTTGATATGGTATTCAAAGGCAAAGCCAAAAAATCATTTTAGGGGGGTAAATTTTGAATTCTAAATTTTGGGGTGCAAAGTACAATTTTACCATTGTAGTGACTTATACTTTTTAGAAGGATTTCAATACAATTTTATCATTTTAAGGGAGCCAAGGTCATTGTAACCCCTCATATTAGCCTTTGATGGCAATACACATGTGATAAAATGTTTGTCACATAAGATTTTGAAAATAACAAAATTTAACTTTATAATAGTCATTATTTGGGTTAAGATTGAAATTTTAAAATTCAAAAAGTACAATGATTAAAATTAATCGAATTAAAGTACAATAATTGTGTCTACAACCTAAGTATAGTACAATTACTAGTAGCAAAAGTTGACCTATAATTTAACTAAAATATCATTTAAAATATGCTAAAGAGTCTTTAAAACCCGTGAATTTTTCTAGAAATGATCATTTAAGCCTCTACACTTTTTTGCACTCATTTGAGTTCTTAAATGTTCAAATTTCAATCAGACCATTAAATAGTAACGACCGATATCCGTTTTGGAAAATTATTTTCACCATGTAGCTCGTCATGATTGTATTGCATGACAAAATATGTTATTTTATATTTAAAATCATAAAACTATAGAAAAATCATAAAAAATGTATCAACATGCAAAAAATAAATATATTATTAATGACAAATTTCTATAGATTATAAAATTTGCAAAAATTATTAAAATTAAAAATTAAAAATCATATAAATTACAAAACTAAAAAATATGAAATTTATTTTAAAATATATATAATTATTAAAATATTATAAAAAAGAAAAGTGCAAAAATTATAAACATTATAGAAAAATACAAAACATATATTACAAATTATTAAAAATTATCCAAGAAATAATAAAAATTACAAAATATATATATAAAAAAATTCTATAATTTTATATACAACCTGAAAGTATTGTATAAAACTGTTATTCAAACGTTATTCTTATCACTTTCTAATAAGAAAAATAACAAATCAGATTTCTACTCTTGAAAAAATTCAAAGACGATGTTTAAAGGGTGCAAGCTTCACGATGGAGAGCAAACAGATAGGTTCAGGGATTTTTAAAGAACAAAATAAGCAACCACCAAGCCATGCATGCAAAGCATAATTTCTAACAATTCCATTTCATTGTACCAAATTTATCAAAAAGAAAGATTGAGGGCTAATTAAACCAAGAATAAAAATAAAAAACAAATTAACAAAAATGGAGAATTAAATTTAGAGCAAATAAAAGTAGAAACATTAAATCTGCATAAATCGATAAGTCCGTCGACTATCTTTTCACCAAGCCACAAATATCAGAACAAATCCCATTGTCATTGGTAAATGAAGTGGGAATCATCAAGTCAAAAATCAGGCCGGCTTTGTGGGGACTTGCCGGATTACAATCAGGCGCCGTTGAACAGCAAACTATATACATTTCTCACGAAATTATTAAAGAGTTACCCGCGCATTAGATCAATGTCGACATGTGAATTACGCATATCCATCGATCGTGAACCAGGCCATATACCTGCCGCTGAAGTCGAGTCAGATTTTGACTTGGTGAAACACCCGGTGGGGGTACTACATCGTCAACATTCTGATTATCAGAGCCCTTTAGACCGTCTTGGTCTCCGCCTTTCTTGATCTTCATCTTTGAACCACCCCACAGAAAACTTCCTATGATCACCTGGTTCGTTCATAGTTCGATTAAGATACATAAAACGTTGGTCCAATCAAGGTTAACGTCATGCTCATGATGGTCCGTAATCATATTTAAACAGACTAAAACAACAAGTTACCTGAACCGGGCTAGCGGCGATAAGCATCCCCCCAACACCTCCACCAATGACACGACCATCAGGACTAGCAAGGGAAACACTAAGACCACCAGTTCGATTGCATGAGCCATTGTCGCTGGTTAGAAGGTACGAGCCTGAAAGACATAGTATCTCGAACCGCCCCTAAGGAAATTGAAATGGACACAAAATATACGCATCAAAATAAGATCTTGGAAATGAAACAGTGGACAATTACATACATGTGATTATATGTAATCCAATTGTGTTTTTTGAATTCACTTTGGCTTAAATTCGAAACTAAGAATCAGGTTATTGAGTGCTCAAACCTCGTATGTAACGGTTCCACCCGAGGACGAAGGCTGACGAAGAGTTACGGTCGAGACCGCCCCATTGGCTGATAAAATGCATACGGCTCTTGGCCCTTGCTGTGAAAATGACATTAATTTTGTCGCAATATCCTACAAGAAAAGTTCGAAAGTAATTTCAAGACACAAAGCACTCTATTCTAGTTATAAGATAACTAGCCAAAAGATATCTTACCAGTAACCAAATTTAAGCAAATTATACTCGAAAACAAAATAGCTACTTTCGAGGGAGAGAAACAGGGTAAAATCGAAGTAGAAAACTATACATACAGGATCAAGTTTTTTTTTTTTGCCCGTTACAATGCAGGGTAGTAACCCGGGTACTAATTAAGAAAAGAAAATTGCATACTTCTCCTATGGCAACGGTGATGACGTGCGGAGTGAAACCCATCCCGGCTGAACCGGACAGCCATACACCTAGCAAAACAATTCGATATTAGCAACATCATTTACATGGAAAAAACATCAATAAAAAGAGCAAAATAGCTCAAGGTAGCCTTTGAGGAGGCTAAACACCGAGGAGAATGACATTCCAGTTCGAGTATTTATGTTTGGTTATATGTTCCTAACTATATATATATATAGCTGAGCATACAATTAGATAAACATGATGTTGTTCATCACATTTCAACACTCTCCAATTCAGCTCTTCTTTTCCTTTCGGCATTCATGCTACAACTTACACAATTCTAGCATGAAAATAGGCAAAAGTATCTTACCAAGGGAAGCAAGTTGTTGCTTCTTTCCAGTACCCGGTGGTCGCCCTCTACCTCGTTTTTGACTAGGTGTTGTTAATGTCCCTGGATTAGTAACCGATGGAGGAGTCAATGCCAATGAAACGGTTCCATCGGTACCGTACTTTCGGGCCTTCCTCTTTTCCGTTTCGTGGTCTCACTAGATGGAACAGCTGAAGGTGTGCCTACATTGACACTATGAGGGTACTACTCTCCACAGGTCCCATAGTAGTAGCACTCATACTTGATTGGTATTGTACATTTGGACTAGATAACATCTGAAAGTCTTGTGATCCATGTACCCCTGACCCAGTTATGCCTCTTTGTTGAATATAATAAGATGCAGACCCTGTTAATGCCATTGCATCCCTTCTATCCATGCATCTACTTCAAATAACCAATACTTGAATGTACCTTCAAATCAACTTACAAGCTTAAGTAACTAAGCAAAAATGGTTAAAAGAGCCCATAAAGCTCCAAATTGTGACCACTAAACAGTTGAAGAACATGTTGCCTTGTTCGTATTACAGATGCATGGCTAAATTAAGCCATAACACAAATGAAAATGATGCTAAAGCTAAACCCAGCACTGGCTAAAGGTAGAAGAGAACTAGCAAAAACACCATAGATTACAAAGACCATAAGCTCAAAACTTGAAAAAAAAAAAAAAAAAGGACCAAAAAGAAAGCAAGCTATTTTACAGCTTATGATGAAGATATAAATAAGCAAATTTGAAACTAAAAACAAGGTCCACAGTCCATACTCTAACCAACACATAACATCTTTTTAGCTTAGCACAAAGGAAAAGGGTAAAATTTGTTGCTTGTTTTCTGTGAAACCAAAAAAAAAAAGAACCAGAAAGAGAAAGTGAACTTACATTAGTTGAACTGTGGTTAAAGGTGCAGCCTTCTGAAAGTAAGAAGCTTTAAAGAAAAATGGGGTCTTTTGAAAAGAGAGAAAAGATAAGGGGAAATCAATGGGAAACTAAGAAATGGTGAAAAGAAGCCATTTTTGTGTGAAGGTTGAGAGGAAGCAAGCTTTTCTTTTTTTTTTTTTTTTTTTTTTTTTGGGGAATTATTACTTACTACAACAAAAGGTACTTGGCATACAATATAGCAGTCCTTATCAAGATGCATTTTTGTAGGGTAAAGCTTTGTCTTTCTCCTTCTCTTTTTTTTTCTCTCCTCCACTTCACTATGATGATAAAAGCTGGTTTTATTTTTTATTTTAATTTTAATTTTTATCTTTATTTTCTCTCTTGCCAGTTGCTACTTGAAAAAAAGAAAAAAGGGTTTTGTCTTTATATTTATCTTGAGGATTCTCTCTTTCTCCACCATCTTCTTCTTCTTTAAGTGTGTGACCAGTGAGTGAGTGAGTGAGGTAAAATTATGATTTTAATCCTTTTATTATGTTAAAATGAGAGACGTAATCCACTCAAAAAAAAAAAGAGATTTTTTATGGTTAAAATATATTATAAATCTTTATACTCTTTACAAATTTAAAATTTAATTTTGTACTTTAATTTTTAAATATTTAGAATGAGTTTGGATGGATAATGGGATGCAGATGTTCACGTTACATTATTTAATATTATCTTCACCGCTATTTTTACACTAATATAAGTAAATACACCGCCATCTAAATTCACCCTTAGTCTCTTTACTTCTTAAATTTCATAATTTAGGTTCAACTATGAATTATTAATACTTTTAAAATTATTTTATTAAATTCAAGCTTATTACAACAATATTTTTTATATACATAGCTACTAAATGAGTATTTTTAAATATCAAACTAATAAATTTAACAAAAAACTAACAATATTAATGTTAAACCTGAATTTTAAAATTTAAAAGTAAAAGAACCAAATTAAATCAAAATAAGAATATAAAAATTAAATTCTAAATTTATGAAGAGTACATGACTTGTATTTTAAACCTTCTTTTATTTTCTTTAATTTAGTATAATTGATATTTCTATTTTAATTAAGATCTTTTTTTTATATATTTGTTGATGATATCAAGTTTTAACTAAAATAATGGATCAAAACTTTTCTCTTTCGCTTGGAATTTAATAGGATTTAGACAAAATATGAAATTCAAAAACTAAATTTATAAAAAATAAATTAATTTAGAATATAAGTCAATTAGAGTTTTAATATTTGAAGCTCGACCTAACCCGATCCATTTTAAATTTGTAATATATTTTTATTTATTTTATATATTATATAATTTATATCATAAAAATTAAATATATTATAATATATAAATATTAAAAATATATATCAAGTCGCTTGTGTTTAGAATTTTAATAAAAATTCTAATAGTAATAAAAGTCATATATATAATTAGTAATAAAAATATTTTTATATTTTAAAATATAAAAAATTTGACGGTCTAAATAGTTTGAGTTATTTATTTATAAATATGAATGATTTGGATAAAATTTGAGAATCATATTTTTACTAGATCAAACTTAAAAACTATATGTAATACTGTTACTGTACATAAATTCAATCCAACCCAACTTAATTTCACCCAAAATCAACGATATTTGAATAAGATTAGGCTGACCAATTAAATTGGTTGGAGATCGAAAATCAATAGAAGTACCGGTTCGAGAATGATATCGGACAAATTGAATTGCATACCAATACAGATTGATTAAAACTTAAATTTTGAAAAATCAATTAGTATTTAATGCTCTAAATTCAAATTTAAATTTTAACAAAAAATTAAACTTAAATGAAAATTAATAATCAATTAAAGTTTCATATGAAAATTCTATATATACCTCGATATATGATCCACGGTAAGATGAGTCTCCACCATTGCCTCAAAGCTCCGAGCACCTTTGATGTCGAACGACTTTATCTCACCGGATCAAAAGTCTATATTTAATTTAATTTTCATTGGCGTTGTTCATATTTGCCTAATTTTCTACTAATCGATGTTCGATTAAAACTCGATGGTAGTTCGATAAGAAAGAACGCCATTTTTGGTGTCAAAAAACTTCACCGTCGAGTAAATAACGACTTTAATACGTTCACTCATTTTCAATTTTTTCCTTTTGCCTCAATTTCCTTATGCAACCTCGGGATGAAATTTGGTGATTTATAGCCTAATTTTGCGGAGACTCATCAGAGTAAAAAGCGCGTCCACGTGGGGCGCTTTTCAATACGCATCTTGACGATGCACTTTCTCTTTGAAGCGTTTTTAATTGTTTGTTCAAAACATCTCCTCAAAATTATTTTACGGAGACTCATCAGTAGCAAAAGCGTCCCACGGGGGCGCTTTTCAAGACGTTATCTTGACAGTGCACCCATTGGAAGCATTTTTGTGTTTGTTCGAAACGTCTCCTCAAAATTATTTTGCGGAGACTCAGAGTAAAAGCGCATCCACGTGTGAGCATTTTTAGCGCAGCATGTCGACAGTCATACTGCTAAAGCGTTTTTGGCCACTATTTGTTGAAACGTCTCATCAAAATTATTTTGCGAGACTATTGGGCCAAAACTTCAAAATAATTTCAAAGTGCCATTCTCCCAAAATGTGTCCACGTCGGTTTTTTTTGAAAGCGACCTAAAACACGCCCCGAGGACTCGTTTTGTCCACCTCAAAGAAAAGCGAGCCTCACGTGGACGCTGCTTTTTAGGAATTGGTCCTTTTCATAATTTTTAAACGGCCCATTTTTGTAATTTTTAAATTTGGTTTTTAAATTGCTTATTTTGGGCCCAATTTGGTACTTGAACTTGGCATTGTTTTCTTAATTTGATATCTAAACTTTCTTTAGGTTCAATTTGATACCTAATTTTATTAAATATTACACAAATTAACATTAACGGTGTTAAACTTTTTTTGTTACACTATAAAATATTATTAGTATTAGAATAAATTCATGTTACAAAATAGGTATTGAGTTATACTTAACAAATTAATATTAAATAAGAAAAAAAGAGTTCTAAAATCTAAAATAAAATAAATAAATAAATTAAATAAAAAACTAAAAGTAATTGAACATATAAAATATAAAAATATCATATAATCATCACATGTTAAGTTATACATTGATCATATTTGCTATCTTATAAAAAATAACATTATTAGTATATTAGAGTAATTTGTAAAATATTTGACAAATTCAAATATCAAATCGGAAAAATTAAGTACCAAATTAAGAAAAGTTATTATTATAACAATTGAATTATGAGTTAAATACTATTCTAATAATAATAATAATAATAATAATAATAATAAGGCATGGTGTTGTTTTGGGTGATTTCCACCTCTTGTTAATGGGTCAATTCAAGATTTGACTTTTAATGTGGCCACACAGTCACTATTTAATGTCGGGCGAAAGAGTAGATATCATAAAATAATATCTAATTTATTAACATAAGTCAAACTTTGGATCAATAAACCACAAAAAGATATGGTAAAAATGTAAAATAAATAAATAAATAAAGGCATAATATTAAATTTAGCCTTTAATATTTTTTTTTTGTCAATTTATCTTTTGAGTTAAATTTGGCTCTAAAAATTTTAAAAAGAGTTGAATTTGTTGTTTTTCAATAAAATATTGACTAAAATGTTAAATTTTAATATGGAATTCACGTGTACTTTAATTTTATTTTTAAAATTTTTATATTTATATTTTTAAATTATTTATTGACGTGACATATAAAATAAATATTATTATGTCAAGATGAAGCATACGTGGATTACTATATAGGTTACCATGCCAACATCATTAAAAATTAATGTTTTAGTCAAGATTTTCATTAAAAATATTATTTGAAAAAAGCCAAATAATAGCTAAAAATATAAGGGTCAAATTCACAAAAGATATAAACGTTGAGGGTTAAATTTGATATTATACTATAAATGAAATTATGATAGATACAATATTATATATTTAAATATAATTAGCATTTTAATACATGTATTTTGTGCTTTTTATAAAAAAATATTTTATATTTAAAAGAATTTACAAAAAAAAAAACTATAAAAACACAAATTCACTTATTTCCCAAATCCATTAAAAAAAAAAGTTACCCCATAGTTTAGTGTAAAATATATGGTAATTTAATTACATGTTGTATTAGAGTTTGTGTGACTTAGATCTCGTCACTTGTTGAATAAATAAATACAGTGACAAAATAAGGGGATCTGTAAGTACAAGAGGCCAAGGGCCATAGTTATGACCATGCCACACAAGTGAAATTTGTATAGAACTACACTTATTTTATTTGACATTGATTAGAATAGGATTTTTCAAATTTTAAATAGATTTAGTCGAAACTTCTCTTGTATCATTCAGTTTTCAACATTAGTGAATTTCTCATCCTTTTCTCGTGATTTTTTTTCAAAAGAGTTTTCACATAAAATGTGTGTTTTATTTTTCTTTTTTTTTATTACTTTGCGATCGTTCTATTGTCATTATTGGCGTCTATTATAACATATTGAAATATTATAAAGTTAAATACATTTGACTTTTTTTATAAAAATGATTTCAAATAAAATTAAATATTTTAAATTTATATGTAATTTAATTATATAACTTGATATTAATTGATTATAATTATTTAAATTATTATTTATAATTGTAATTGTGATTGTATTTATAACTTAAAAGAAAACTTATATATTGAAAAATAAATTAGGTTTAATATATGATTATATTAGAATATAATACAATTTATAATTTAATTATAAAATAATTTTTTGTTTTTAATTTAATATAAAATGTATAATAGCAAAAATAAACAAAAAAGAATTAATAAAAAAGTAATTTGTCATTTTATTTAAAAAAACTTCAACAAATGAAATAAAAAATAGCATGGGAATTAGACACAAGTACCAATGTATGATGCCACATGGAAGTTAGTAAGACTTCCTTTATGTTAGTCATTCTATGGCCAAACTTTGGAGTCTTATGTAGTAATTAGTAAAATTTCACCTAACTTATACAAAATTGTCAAAAAGGGGGATTACAAATTTGAAAAGATTAAAATGGTTTATGTATTGTTCCATATAAAAGAAATGGTAACCTCATCTGGTTGGGTTCATACATTTAGGTTGGAAAGCTGGTTTGAAAGGTGAGTATTTGGGTAAAAATATAGACTTAAAAAATAATATTTGTTTTTTAAATGAGCTAGCTTTAGTAGGATTTTTTTACTTGGACCTGACCCGAATCAACCTAAACTTTATTCTTTTTTTTTTATATTGTTTTGCTGTCATTTTGATATTATATTCCTATTATTATTTGAATATTATAAAACTTTTATTTTATTGTTAATTTTGTTATCATTTTAAATGCATTTACTTAGTAAGTTGTAACTATTTTATTATTATTTAAGTAAAAAATCTTTTTAATGTATTTTCGATTTGTTGGAAAATATTTATTTTAATATTTTTAGTGCATTTGATGTATTATATTTTTTAAATTTATTTTTATATAAAAAATAATCTAAAAAAAATTTAACATAGGTGGGTCGAGTCGGGTTCGAGTATAGCATTTTTAATCTGAGTTGAGCTTAGCCAGAATTTTAAGCTTATTTTTCAAGCTGAACTCAAGCCTAAAGTTTTACATCGACTCAATCCGAACTGACTTGGCTTATAATCAGATTTATGCTAGAGTGCATTTGAAAGCTTGGTAAATTGTTACGTTGAAGGTATTGAAAGCTTGATAAAGCCTGATTTGATCATAAAAATTAAAATTTAAATCAGTTCAACTTAAATTCGATATTAAAATGATTCAATTTAAATTCAAAATAACTCAAACTTGAAATTAAACGATTTTAAAAATTTAAATTTTATTTATTAGATTAATTTTCATAAAACTTGGAGTCGTTATTATTTAAATTAAATTAGTTAAACTGAATATCATTTAAAGTATCGATTTGGAGAAAAGTAATAAATCTATTAATTCCAGAATCATTATAAATCGATTGAATAAAAAATTATTTTTATTAATTTTGTTAATTTTATTAAACTAAATAATTGATAGTCTAATCTGTTTAAAAGGCCAGTACAGTGGAGAGCAGAGAAAGATGATAGAGATACAGAGCAGCTGGCGTAGGCACTGGCAGCATTGATTAACTTTGACTGCCACTCCTCATTATTGCCCTTCCACACTCCTCTCTTCAAAGCTGACTTGTTGCCTTACAGTGTTAGTTCATGGTGTCGGCTTTAGATTGAATTTGAGTATAGTTTTTATTAATTTTTTATATAATTAATTTTAAATATTTTTATTTTTAAATAGAGAATTAAGCCATTCTTTCTTCCCAAATTCTAACTCTTAAATATTTATTATCTCAATACGTTTTATTTTTATTTTTACAGATACTAGATTCGGATTCTAACATTTAGATTGATAATTATCTAAATTTATATTTGAATTTAACTTTTATTATATATTTTAAACATTGTTGAATTGCGATAAATGAACCAATTAAATTGTTATACATAACACACTTGTCATATCATTAAGTAAATGTAATTTTTATCTCAGTAAATGCATTAAAATCTATATTTTATCTACTTTTGATTTTATAACATTCTAAATAATTTCAAATTTATATATAATTTTGAATTATGTTAGAAATTTACTAAAATTTAAAAAAATTGTATTTACTAACATGGCAAGTACATCCAATTAATTGATGTCTCATGTGATTCACACGTAATAATTTGATCAGTCCATATTATACCATTTTAACAATGTACAAAAATGGATTTATATGTACGATGGAAGTTAAATTCAGGTATCAATTATGACTAAAAAGTTAAGTACCAATATGAATAATGAAACCTATTTCAGGTACCAAAAATATATTTATCCAAAATAATTTTATATTTATTAAATGCAAATCAGATGTAGATAGAATAATTTCATTAATTCGAATCTCAATAATAAATAATTGAAATATAATTTTAGAATTAATTTAAAAATTCAAAATTTCTTTTTCTGATCAATGAGCCCAGGAGACTAAGTAAGTCCTTTTAGGCCGATTTCAACGTGTTGTGATTATGAACCTTGGGCCATTTTGTTCTTAGTTATTGGTCCAATTTCATGTTCTTATTAATTATATTTATGGGGTGAATTATTAAAAAATACCTTTTTTTTAATTTACAGAAAAGGATATATTTTCTAATTATTTATAAGAATGGGCCATTTTTTCGAAAACGCGTCCACGTCAGCGCGATTTCAGGGAATGCAGCAAGAAAACGCGTCCCTGAGGGAGCGTTTTCTGCCACATTAATAAAAATCGCTTTTTTGAGGGCGCACTTTGTTGATGTGAGAAAACGCTCCCTCAGGGATGCATTTTGCCTGTTTTTTCTGTTAGGGTTTTTAGCTATTTTTAAGGTTAGGGTTAGGGTTTCATGGCTAGGGTTTATGTTTTTTTAAGATTTTTAGGGTCTTAGGGTTTAATGTTTTTAGGAGAAAATTAATGAACTAGAGTTTAAGGTTAATTAATTAAAATAATTTTAGGTTTAGGGTTTTAAAAAATATATCAGCAATATAAAAATTATTTTTTTACAGTAGTATCTGGTAAAATAATTTTGAGAAGATGTTTCTGAACAAATAGTGACCAAAACGCTTCAAGCAGGATGCACTGTCAGCAAGAGTACTGAAAAAAGCTCCCACGTGGCGCTCATTTGCTCTGATGAGTTCCTAAAAGATAATTTTGAGAAGACGTTTCTGAACAAATAGTGACCAAAACGCTTCAAGCAGGATGCACTGTCAGCAAGAGTACTGAAAAAAACTCCCACGTGGACGCTCTTTTACTACAGTAGTTCCTGAAAAGATAATTTTGAGAAGACGTTTCTGAACAAATAGTGAGCAAAACGCTTCAAGCAGGATGCACTGTCAGCAAGAGTACTGAAAAAAGCTCCCATGCGGATGCTTTTTTGCTACAGTAGTTCCTATTTGTCCTTAGACTATAAATGAGCCAAATTTCATTCTCAGGTTGTATAATAGGAATTGAGGCAAAAGTATAATAGAAACTGAAGATGAGTGAACAAATTAATGCCGTTATTTACTATGATGGTGAGGTTCGTGACACCGAAAACGGTGTTGTTTTTTTTATCGGAGAGCACAGAGCGACTGGTTTTTAACCAGAACATAGATTTGACAGAACTTCGTAAAATAATTGGTGTAAAATCTTCGAAACAACGTCAATGAAAGTTCAGTCTATTAAGTATAGATTTTGTGCTTCGGTTGATCCCGTGAGATATGACTCATTCGACATCAAAGGTCCTCGGAGCTTGGAGGCAATGGTGGAGACTCATCTTGCTAGTGGATCACCCTATCTTAAGATATATGCACAATTTACATCGCCAAGTGATATTCTTTCGACTTAAACATCTACTGTTGTTCGAGGAGAATACACGACCCCAAGCCGACACTCTGTTAGTAGGAGGCAGAATACAAAAGCGTCCGTGTTTGGTGGTAGTATGGAAAATACAACCTTGCACGACATTCGGTTGGTGGATGGGACATGCATATTGGTGAGTCGATGTTTGATGCTAGAAATACATATTGGGGAACGTCATCAACTTCTAGTGGTTGGCAATCCACATATGATTGAGGGCGTTACGAAAGTTGTTTAAGAAGGGATAATGTACTCCCCACGACATCCACTGGCGAGGGGACCTCATTCGTTGCAAATAATGGTGCATCGAATGATGAGTTCGATGTGGATCCACTTCAGATCCCGGCCCCGATGGTGCAGAAGTTAAATTATTTTCTGAACCGGAGCCTATTCCAACCATACCTGAAGATGTTGAAGGAGGTTCAGATGAAGAAGAAAAAAATCTACGATTCAGGGCGTACTCATCTCTAGCCCACATGCATAATGTTGATCTATCTCAAGACGATGCGTTGGAGTTTCCTGAACTACCACACAGTAGGCGTGACCGTACAAGTTCGTCGTTGGATTCGGGTGAATTAGAAATTGGTAAAGAGTTTTCCAACAAGGATAATTTTCTTGGTGCATTGAAATAATATAGTATCAAAAATGGGGTTAACTACAACGTGGTTAAATCCAAACTCGATAAGTATGAGGCCAAGTGTGCAATACAAGACGGTACATGTTCATGGAAAATCATGGCCTCGTTGAGGAAAAGGACAGGTTTGTAGGAGATTAAAAGGTACAAAGGTCCACATACATGTCTTGCCGGCACAGTTGTAATAGGCCCAATTCGCCCAGGCAAAATTGGCCCTTCTTGAAGTCTTGAAAGAGAGAAGCCTACATTCATCTAGTTGTGACACCAAAGGATGGTGTAATTGACTAAAGAAGATACAAATCTTCTACCCTTGAGTTGTGGTAGGATGGATTGAAAATGATACAAATCCTATACCCCTGAGTTGTAGTGGGATGGATGGAAATTGATACAAATTTTATATCTTTGAGTTTGCAGTCCTCTACCCTTGAGTTGTGGTAGGTCGGATTGAAAATAAAACAAATCTTCTACCTTTGAATAACAGTAAGATCGATTGGAGAGGATATATACCTTTTAATGGCGATGGGATGGATTGGAAATGATTCCGATCCTATACTCATAAGTCACAATGAGATGAACCCTGAAGTTACAGTGGGACAAATTTATTGAGCAATTATTCTCAAGTTTTTTGTCGAGAATACCAGCAGAACAAGATGGCGGCATAATATGTCAGCCCTGATAAACAACGAGCGATGACACCTTAAGCATTGAAAAAGAGATCATTCTCATAAAATTCTGCATTCATGCAAAACACATTTAGTTAGGGGCATTTGATTCATTCCGATCATTACATCCTAATCATTCTCATAACATTCTGCATTCATGCAAATGACATCCATAATACATTTAGTTAGGGGCATTTGATTCATTCCGATCATTGCATCCTAATCATTCTCATAACATTCTGCATTCATGCAAATGTCATCCATAATACATTTAGTTAGGGGCATTTGATTTATTCCGATCATTGCATCCTAATCATTCTCATGACATTCTGCATTCAGGAAAATGCCATCCATAATATCATTTAGTTAGGATCATTTGATTCATTCAGGTCATTGTATCCTAATCATTGTATATATATAAAAAGGAAATCATTTTCATGACATTTTTTCATATCATTCATAACACATGTGGTTAGGAGCATTTGATTCATTCTGATCATAGCATCCTGATCATTTGGTATAAACATATGCATGTGGAACCGAATCTACAAGTCATGTCCCTCAGAGGAAGGTGTAACAGCATCGGTGAATTGTAGATCTTGTCTCCTCGAAATGGCGGTGGGGCTGATCGAATTTGGCAAATCTTATCTCCATGTATCGACAATAGAATAGATTTTAGCCACTGGTCTTATCTCTTTGAAGTAGCAACGGAGCAGATTGAAGTTTGTAGATCTTATCTCCCTAAGTAGTAGTGGAGCAAATTGAATTTGGGTGAATCTTATCTCCATGTATCGGCAATAGAGCAGATTCAAGTTATTAGCCTTATCTTCCTGAGGTAGCGAGGGAGCAGGTTGAAGATTATATAGTCTTATCTTCCTAACGTAGCAAGGAAGTAGACTAAATATTGTAGATTTTGTATCCTCAAGAAAGCAGTGGGGCTAGATCGAAGACGGCGAATCTTATCTTCCCAAGGTAGCAAGGGGCAGATTTTAGCCACTAGCCTTATCTTCCTGAGGTAGCAAGGAGCAGTGAAGATTATAGTCTTATCTTCTTGATGTAGCAAGAGAGTAGACTAAAGATTGTAGATTTTGTCTCCTCGTGATAGCAGTGGGGCAGATCGAAGACGGAGAATCTTATCTTCCCAAAGTAGCAGGGGAGCAGATTTTAGCCACTAGCCTTATCTTCCTAAGGTAGCAAGGAAGCAGACTGAAGATTTTAGTCTTATCTTCCTGATGTAGTAAGGGAGCAGAATAAAGATTGTAGATTTTGTCTCCTCGAGATAGCAGTGAGGCAGATCGAAGATGGCGAATCTTATCTTCTTGAGGTAGTAGGGGAGCAGATTTTAGCCACTTGCCTTATCTTCCCGAGGTAGCAAGGGAGCATGCTAAAGAATATAGTCTTATCTTACTGATGTAGCAAGGGAGCAGACTAAAGATTGTAAATTTTGTCCCCTTGAGATAGTAGTGGGGCAGATCGAAGACGGCGAATCTTATATTCACGAGGTAGCATGGGAGCAAATTTTAGTTACTAGCCTTATCTTCTTGATGTAGCAAGGGAGTAGGCTGAGGATTATAGTCTTATCTTTATGATATAGCAAGGGAGCAGACTAAAGATTTTAGATTTTGTCCCTCGAGATGGTAGTGGGGCAGATCGAAGACGGCGAATCTTATCTCCCTGAGATAGTAGTGGGGCAGATAAAAATGACGAAGCTTATTTTCCGAGGTAGTAGGGAAGCAGATTTAAGCCATTAGTCTTATCTTCTGAGGTAGTAAGGAAGAAGACTGAAAATAACAAATCTTATCTCCCTAAAGTAGTGGTGGAATATATCAAAGCTACAAGTTTAATTTCCTTGAATTGGATCGAAGCACTGGTTCTCATGCCCCTGAAGATGCAACGGGATAGAATGAAGATACTCAAAGAAGAAAAGCACTGAAAGAAGTCAAAATTTGGCAAGACCGGGCATAATTGGCCCTTCTTGAAGTCTTTTCTCTATTCTCGTTACATGACAATGAGCAAAGAGGGACAGCTGTAATAGGCCCAATTCGCCTAGGCCCATTAACCAAATTTAAACCCAAAAATAAAACAAAAAAATTAAAGCCAAATAAAAACTAATAAAATAATAGTCCAAAAATAAAAGTCCAATACACTAAAATTACAAACCTAATAACTTAAATTAGTCCATTAGTCCTTTACTAGCCCAAATCTATTATTAAACCTCCAAACCCAAAATCAAAGCCCAAATCACTATCCAAAGTTTACAGGCTCAAATGGCCCAAATTTTTTAACATGTTCCAGAAACCCTAGAGGATATCTGTAATCATCCAGCCCTTCTCCGCTTCCACACGTGCGTCGCCCCACGCCAGTTGAACGCTCGGGCCACCCCTCCTCCACAGTTGTACCTGCAACAACCAACAAAACGAACAGAATTCCAGCAAAGCAAACAATATTTCTGATTCGGCTATAAATAAGGCCAAAATAGAATGTAAACAGATTCCATTTTTTTGTATATACAAACGCACATATACTAAATACAAAAGAAAAATCAGTTGTTAAAAATGTGATTTTAGATCTTGTTTTTCTGGGAAATTTAGTTCTTATTTCTTTGATTTTTATTTGTGGCATAAAAAAATATATACAAAAGAAGAAGGGATTTCTTATCTGTTGTTTGGGGTCGGTCTAGCCAAGCCTCAGTCTAGAGATTGACGGATCCTTGTGGATCTGGTTAAAATCGCGACGGTGGTAGAGGTGCATTAGGCGCCGATGAAGCTCACTGGTCGACTGAGAGGGCGGAGAGTTTGAAAATTTTGAGAAAAAGGTTTTGAAACCTGTTTTGAAGGATTTTGTTTCGGCGATCTGGAAATGGCAGATAGCCATTCAAACTTTTTTAGTTTTAATAACGAATAAAAAACGGTGTCGTTTGGGTCTTTAGAACTTAGGTGCCGAAACGACATCGTTTGGTGCTTAGCCCACGTACCTGACCCAATCCAAAGGAATGATCCGCGTTTTTTTAATTTTGGGATATTTGCGCATCTAATTCTTCCTTTTTTGCGCCGCTATTCGATTAGGATCCTCTCATTTCTTTTCAATTTTTAAATTTCGCCCAGTAATTTTGCGCAGTTTTAATTTAGCTCCTATTTAAACGCTGCGTTCAATAACTTGGGTAAATTACGCTTTTAACCCTCCTTGGTTTACGTGCATTGTGTTTTAGTCCTTAATTTTGTTTCAATATTTTTATATTTATTAATTATTCCTTTTAGTTTGATTTTATTTCAATTAAGTTTTTTTCATTTCAATGTGTGTAATTCCTTATAAATTATTATTATTATTATATATATATATAGTTTATGGTAAGATTAGTTTTATTCTATGTACATGATCAATTCCATGTTGTTTTATGTATATATTTTCTTTTAATTCTATTTATGTATATATATGTCCTTTCAAATGTATTATGTATATAGCTCATGCCTAAAGAACATATCTTATTATATTTTTGTTATTTAGAACTCATCATATATTATTATCCCTTTATTATATTGTTTATAGTAAATTATTTTTTATTGCATGTATATTATCAACTTTTAAATAGAGGTTTCATTTTAAAATATTTTGTATGTTATTTCCTTCAAACTTCTTCATTCGTGATATCAATTTTAATAATCATTTGTACATTATTGTGTTTTTTTAATTTCTTTATATAGATAAGCTATTTCAAACTCTATCATGTGTTGTTTATTTGCAAATTTTCATTTATTTAATAGTTCTTAAATTGCTTTTATATCACATTGGCTCCAAGTTTCCGTCTTTTATATATTGTTATTATTTTAATTTTATTCATCCACGCTTGAAGACTTGCCGTTTTTTATTCATTTTTAAATTAGCTAGGGTTTTAGCTTTAATAATGTTGGTTTTTCAAAATAAGAATTGTGAGATTATTGTTTTGTATATTTTGAATTGTATGTTCATATTATTATTCTTGTCATCCATTTGTACAAAATTGTATTCACATATTATTATTCCATGCTCGATATTATGTTTTTCTCATTATCAAATAGTGATTCAAAAAAAGTATTTTGAGTCGATTTTAAAATCGATTATTTAAAATTTTGTAAAATAAGGCAATATTTGATGTTTGGAAATTTGAGGAATTGTGCCCTAACGTGCTGGGTTTCAGTTCTTCATTTGACCAAATAATTAAATACTCTTTTAATCGCCTAATTTGGAAATTGCGAGATGATCTTGGTTTCGAGGTTTAAGATGTCATATCCTAGCGTGTTGGATATAGTATTTTATTCCTTCGGAACGAGAAAATCTTAAATTCCAACTTAAATTAATCAAACATTTTTCAAAAGGAATTACATTTTAATTTTTTTTCTAATTTTCAACATAAGGACATTAGTTAATCAATTTGGTACCAGTTTTGGGCGTACGAGGGTGCTAATCCTTCATCGTAAGTAATCGACTCCCGGACTTGTTTTTCTATTTAGTAGACCAAAATTATTTTTTTTACAAGGTGATCCAATCACACCTAAACAAAAAAGTTGGTGGCGATTCCATACCATATTTTTAAAGTCGATCCCATTTTTTTTCAAAATAAGAATGGTTTCGACAACAGTATCACTAGGTGTTTAGGGTTTTTAAATAATACTGATATTACGTAATATTGCATTATTTAACGTACTTCGTTGACAGATGTTTCACAAGATCATCCCAAGATGGATTCAGATATGTTGGCTAACTTAATAATACCGACGATGAAGGCGGATCCCAAGACTTCAGTGTCGGTATTAATTGCCAATATTCGTAGCCAATTGGGGTATACGCCCTCTTACCACAAGACTTGGATAGCTAAGCAAAAGGTGTTGGAAAAGTTGCATGGTCGGTGAGACGCTTCATATAATGAAGTGTGGCAGTAGTGTCAAGTGCTGGAGAGATATGTCCCAGGCAGCATAACAAACCTTGAAACGGTACCTGCGTACTACAATGATAAATTGCTCCATGGATGCCAAGTGTTCAAGTGTCTGTTCTGGACATTTAAGCAATGCCGAGATGCATTTCTATACTGCAAGCCATTTGTACAAATTGACGGTACCTTTATGTATGGTAGATATACACATCAATTATATATGCGTTAAGGAGACATGTCTGCCCCCAACCTGATATATGCGCTATATCGAATCGGGGCCCCAGAATACTAGCCGCAATAGAGCGACAGGGAAGCCTATGGCATCGCACACACCATCGATATTGCCTAAGGCATGTTGCGTCCAACTACCACGGGCAACATCGATTTACAAGTAAATGACGATAAGTGACCAACATGGGTACGTAATATCTATTAATATAATTTCATTTGTGATATTCAATTTATTTTTAATTGAAGAGTGGTATGTAATATTCGCTATCAACTTATATTGGCAGGGTACGAGATCAATAAGGACCGTTTTCACTAGATGTTGGTGATTTTGCGCTCAGTTAACGAAGAATGTGCAAACTACCTATGCAACATCCTTTCGAACAGTGGACACAAGCATACAATGGCGGCCTACGATATGGTCATATGACCTCAAACCTGGCTGAATGCATAAATTCTGTTCTAAAAGGAACTCGTCATTTGCCGATAACATCGGTTGTGCAAGAGACATATTTTTGTTTAGCGGTACTATTTCCGAAGCGAGCAGCTAGTTATAAAGGCCAAATACAGGGAGGCCATGTATGGTGCACGAAGGTATTACGAGAAATTAACAAGGCGAAGGCACGGGCCAACACCATGCACATAATGTGTCACGATAGCGACAACCTATGGTTTCGTGTGACGGAGTTTGACAGACCGAACCAAAGTATTATTTGCGGGCAATATCGTGTACACTTGAGAAATAGTACCTGCGACTGTGGGATATTTGATGCACTTCGTTATCCATGCGCTCATGTAATTGCAACTTGTCAGAATCTCCGTCTGGATCCCATGAGCTATGTCGACGGAGTATACAAAATAGAATACATGTACAACGTGTCGAGACACGTATTCCCACCAGTCCCAGATGAACGTAAGTGGCCGTTTGTGTCGCTTGCTCCGTTTAAGCTGTTATCGGATAGAGAACTGCGTCGCAAACCAAAGGGGTCGACCTTGCTCGACTAGAATACGCAACAATATGGATATCTGAGAAACAGCCAACCAACGGAAGTTATGCGGATGGTGTAGGAACCCAGGCCATACATCTCGCTCATGTCCAAATCGGAATAGTTGATAGTCTCCTTATCATTTTTGTCTCTTGGTGGCTATGAAAATTCTTTTAATTTCTTGATGAAAATGGTGAATTTTTGTAGAAGAACTAAGTTGCAAAACAAAAAAAATCTAAACTATCACCATCATCATTATTCTTCAAAATTATCTTTGCTAAATGACTATTTTGCCCCTTACGATCCTTTAAAATTCCTCCTACATTTGATCAACACCCATCTTGATAAAATTACAAATAACCCCTCATACTTTTTTCACTTATTCAATTTAGTCCTAATTCATCCATTTCTTCTTAGTTTCTAGATCCTTCCACCCTTAAAATATTTACACCATTGACCCTTCAAGTTTTTTCATATATACATTTTAACCCCTCAAATTTTGAATACTTACTATTTAGCCACAAAACTTTTCTCACATTTTCGATTTAGTCCTTACTTGAACTAATACAATTAGGATATTAAAAACAACTTTTATTTTATTAAAAATATAAAAAGTAAATTACAATTAAAATTAAAACAAACTTTTATTTTATTAAATGTAACAATATAAAAAGTTTGTAGAAATATATTAAAAATATAAAATTTTAAACATATTGCCTTATTAAAAAATTGACTTTATTAAAAATAAAAATTAAATTACAATTAGGATATTAAAAAACTTTTATTTTATTTAAAATAAAAATTAAATTACAATTAGGATATTAAAAAGATTTATTTTATTAAAATAAAAAATTAAATTACAATTAGGATATTAAAAACAACTTTTATTTTATAAAAATATAAAAATAAATTACAATTAAAAAATAAAAACAACTTTTATTTTATAAAAATATAAAAATAAATTACAATAAAAAATTTTAAAAAATTAAAAATATATAAAAATAAATTAAAATAAAAATATATAACTTTTATTTTATTAAAAATATAAAATGAAATTACAATAAAAATAAAAATAGCTTTTATTTTATAAAAAATATTAAAATAAATTACAATAAAAAATAAAAATAAAATTTAATTTATTAAAATATAAAATTAAATTACAATAAAAATAAAAATAACTTTTATTTTATTAAAATATAAGAAATAAATTACAATAAAAAATAAAAATAATTTTATACAAATATTTTATTAAATGAAACAATATAAAAAGTTTATACAAATATATTAAAAATCCTTTGTTGGTGTTGGTGAATTAGTGACACACGGGGTGGTTAAATGATTCTGTATTGGATTCCTTGTTCTAGCTTCCGGTTGGGGTTGTGGTTGCTCCGACGGGGATTTTGGTTCCTCCGGCAGGGGGTCTGGTGGTGGGTGTTGGGAGGATGACCCACCTTGATAAAATAATGACTGCGGAGGTGTTTGCATCACCCATGGCGGTGGTGCCTGAATCCCATAAGGTGAAGGAGATTGGTAAAAAGAAGAGCTCCCCGACGACGCCTCGTGAGATCTCTCAGGCGACGGCGCCTCGTGCGATTTCTCAAGCGACGGCGGCCTACAGATCGGCTGGCTAGTCGGAATAGTCAGGAACGGACTCGAACCGAGCCATGCATTCCAACCTGCCATAGGACTGGGAAAAGGAAACATATAAGGGCTAGGATACGCACCTGGCCTAATATGAAAAGGCTGTGATGTGGGTGTCGTCGGCTGAAGTTTTGGGCCTGGTGACTGTGTGGGCGCTGTTGATGGGCCCGGTGATTGTGTCGGCGTTGTTGATGGTCTCGTCCTATCATTCATTCTCCTTGGATTTAAAGGGCCACGTCGTTCTCTTTGTACACGAAGTTGCTGTCGCCTCTCCTCTTCTGGCAATAAATACGGCTTGCCATGGATCCTAAACCATGGCATGTATTCAGGCACGCACGCTAACTCAGGAGCAATGATCGATTCCCGAGTAGGTATATAATCATACTGATTTTCCCACAATTCGATATATGCTAACCAAAATCTCGGTCAATTCGTATGCAACTGCTGTAAGTCGACTTTGTGCTCATCATCGAGCACCTCAGGTACCATGGGAATCGGTTGTGGAATCCAAATTGTCGCAGAACCCAATCTGACTGGTGCATCTCCACGGTGGCATAGTTGACCAATGGGACCTTCACATGCCAAATGTTCGAATTTTGAAAGAATTCATCCGAAATTACTGCCCGAATTGCTAGATCCTCGTATGGTGTCCATTGAAACTATATTAACATGATAAAAATATTAGTTATATACTAAATACTAAATATGAAATGACTGTTTTATTACGAAAATATATTTTATTTAATACTTACTTGTGGTTCTGATCGTTGGTCTAATAGAAGCCGTATATCTTCAAGCGAGGGAGGTATTCCAACATAACTCGCCAAATGGTTCCACTTAATTAAATAAATTTTTAGCATACAATTATATTTTAAATCTACGTAATAATCTTAAAACCTAATATTAAATTTACCTCGTTATAAGTGAGAATGTATATGGGTGGTCCACTCGAGAACGTAAAAATGGAAAGCGAAACCGTGCCCATGATTGCAGTAGTGATAGGCAACCTCCGATTTTGACTTTATTCGGTCTCGTCACCCCGCACATCTCCAGATACAATTTTGCTAGCACGGCAGACCCCCAACTCAATTCACCAACTGCTCTACAATCAACGAGTTTCAGCAGTCATCTCAGATGTACGAGGTTTCGTGACAAGTCCAACATCAGATAGCCTCCAATCATCTCAAAAATGTATGCTCGAGCATACTGTATTCTTTCTAATTCAGTTGAATCATTATCCGGCTCCGGGAATGTGTCTCGTAACCAGCCCATCTCGATCTGACCTTCGTTAATGTTATACAAAATAGCACCCAAAAGTTCGTAGCATACGGCTCCTCAATCACCAGAAGTTGCGGACCCGGTGACTATATACCCATCCACCGGCAATCCCAATTGCAACTGTACGTCTTCTAGAGTGATAGTGCACTCTTCGCATGGAAGATAAAAAGTGTGCATCTCGGGTCTCTACCTCTCTATCAACGCACTGATTAGCTTCGGGTCCAACTTGCACCCCCGGCCTATCGTGGCTATGTGCCAAAAACCCGCTTCCCGCAGGTAATTCTCGATCAACGACGATTGCGAATATAGCATTGCAACACCCAATATACAAACTGTTTAAAAATTATAAAATAAAAATTAATTAAAATTGCATAAACTTTAAAAATATTAAATAGTATTGAAAAATTAAAATTATAACTTACTATTGTCCTTTGATCGACGGAGAAGTGTTTATTGTCGAGACGATTTAATTCTCCGGCCATTGTTAATACGATTGAATATTTTTAAATTAAAAAAAACTAATTTAAAAAACTTTTAAGCAGGTCTTTTTTGTAAAAATTAAAGGACTTTTGTGAAATTTGAGAGGAACTTCAGAGGAATTTGAGAGAAATTTGAGCGAAAATTAAGGACCTTTGTGTGAAAAAAATGAAAGGAGGGATTTTATAGTTTTTTTTTTACCGTTAAAAATATGGCCGTTGGGGAAGGACAAAAACGTGTCCCTGAGGGATCATTTTTGCCACATCAGCAAAGCGCACCCTGAAGGACTCGATTTTTGCTGATGTGACAGAAAACGCTTCCTCAGGAACGCGTTTTCTTACTACATCCCCTGAAATCGCGCTGACGTGGACGCGCTTTCAGGGAAAAATGGCCCATTCCGGTAAACAATTAGAAAATATGTCCTTTTCCACAAATTTTGAAAAAAAAAGTATTTTTTGGTAATTTACCCATATTTATGTGTTGACTTTTTCATTTTGTAATTTTTTTTATGTTATATCCATAATTATTTCATGTTAATGATTTTTTAATTTAATATTATAAAAATATATAATGAACGGTACCTAAAGTTATTAAATTATTAATAATTTTATATTTTAGTCACTTAATTATTTAATTTTTTATTTATGTCATATTTATCGACAAGCACCTTAGATTCAAGTTGATCTGACAGTTAGTGCCGGAAATCAGAGAAGAAAATTGTTTGGATTTTGATTTCAGACTCGTGATGTTCAAAATTATTTTATGAAAAACAGAAAAGGAAGAAGAGGTTTCGACTGGTGCAGATGATGCAAACAGAGATTACTATACAATAATGATTTTAACAACGTAATGACTCTTTCGAACAATTTAATGAGCATTTTATAACTTTTTAAAATTGAGTAATCAAAACATAAATTTACTAATAATTTTGTGGCATTAGGTGTAGTTTATCTTATTTTTCAATCTAATGTAATATTCACATAGGTACATTATACTTTCAAGAGTAGAACAAGGTACGAGCCTTGAAGATAATTTTATTAGAAGGAGCAACCACAAATCCAGACCTAAACTCTAAAAGGGATGAAATTTTTATAATTTTAAAAATTTTTTATGGAAGAAAATAAACTTAAAAAGAAGAAGCTCTAATTTAATTTAATTTAAAAGAAAAATATAATAATAATTATATTTTGTTTACCAAGTCACAATAATCATTCCAACACACCTGCTGTATTAAAAAATTCACTTTAAAATAATAATAAACAAGAAGATTGTAGCTTTTTTTCTGGGTACTTTGAATAAAAATTCATAACATGTCGGTAAATTATTATTTATTATTATTAAATTAAACCCCCCCCCAAAAAAAAAGTAATTTCATCAATTTCCCCTGTTCATGAATCTGATCGCCCATCTCAAATCTCCATATTTTTTTATCAATCAACATTCTCAGATTTTCGTATATTCTTCGTGTCGATTTGATTCTTTAGTTTTTTTTTCTCTCAATAATTCACGGTTTTATTGGATCGAGGAAAAAAAGTGAATCTGTAATACGTTTGGATTTGATTGCGATTTGAAAGAGTGGGGACGAGAAAGAAAAAAAGGATATGTGGTGGATCATTTTGTAAAAGAAGTGTGAGTACTGAGTTCGTTTTGATCCAGACAAGGATTTTACTTGATTTTTGGATAAAAATCTGAAGGAAATCGTCGCTGAAACTGAGTTGACTCGCGAAAGCAAGGAAGAGGAACCGCGGTTTTTTGGTGCGTTTAATTTAATTTGTGGCTGCTTGTTATCATTTATTATTTCCTCCTATTTTTGGAAAGTTATTATTTCTCGTATTTAATAGAAATTTTAGTTCTGATTTTAATTGCTCCTTTTTTTTTTGGTAAATTTGAAATAGAGAATAGTACAGTCATTAAAGGCTTGAATTTTAACAACTTATATATATATATATATATATATTGATTTGGTTTTTTGAAGTCACTGAAATGGGGTGTCAAGGCTCTAAGTTAATGCCATGTTGCTGGGATTCACAGTTCAAAGCAGCAGTGTTAGAAGCCCCTGATATTGGTGGGTATTATTATCATTATGCAAATTTCTTTGGCATTTTTATCTTTTGTTTTGATTGTTGAGAATACGGATGATTGGTTAAAATGATTTGAACTTGTTGTAGAGAATGAGGAGAATAATGAGGTTGATAATGTGCCTGCGTTTCGAGAATTCACATTGGAGCAACTCAAGAATGCAACATCTGGATTTGCAGTTGAGAATATTGTTTCTGAGCATGGAGAGAAAGCTCCCAATGTTGTTTATAGAGGGAAGTTAGAGAATCACAGGAGGATCACCGTTAAACGTTTCAATCGAATGGCTTGGCCTGATTCACGACAATTTTTGGTAAATAATCTTAATCAAGTTTGCGCTTTAGATAAGCTTTGCTTTCCATTTCTTTCGTTGATTGTAACTTGGGGATATTTTCTTCTGTATCTATAGGAGGAAGCAAGATCAGTTGGTCAGCTACGCAACAATAGATTGGCAAATTTACTTGGATGTTGTTGTGAAGGTGATGAAAGGTTGCTTGTGGCAGAGTACATGCCCAACGAGACACTCGCGAAACATCTTTTTCATTGTAAGGCTTATATTCCTCGTGTGTTTGTAATTTTATATCTTATTGGATATTAGCATAAAACTGAGTCCTTTAATTTAGCCAGTCATAACTGTTTTACAGTCATTGGGAAAATGCTTCCATGTAAACAAATATATTATTTTTTAAGTTAATGTCGAACCAGTTATTAGTTATTACATATTTAGGGTAATCTGGCTTTTTGCTGTATCAACCAATGGGTTTGAAAATATGTTTCCTGGATGCTGTCCCAAAATGAAAAGAGTAATCCTTTTACTTTCTTGAATCAGGGGAAACACAACCAATGAAATGGGCCATGCGATTAAGGGTTGTACTCTATCTCGCACAAGCTTTAGAATACTGCACAAACAAAGGGCGTGCATTATACCACGATCTCAATGCTTACAGGGTTTTATTTGATGAGGTAATGATTTGTTATCTAGCTATCTGATACTTTTTGATTGGTCAGTTTTATATGATTCCTCAATTTATATGTTAGAATTCTTGCAGGATGGAAATCCGAGACTTTCAACCTTTGGCTTGATGAAAAACAGTAGAGATGGAAAAAGTTACAGTACAAATTTGGCATTTACTCCTCCTGAATATTTGAGAACTGGTATTTATAATATGGATATTTTTTATAGTATGCATTCCATTGTGTTGTTTTTGAATAGTGGCTCAATAATGTTCTAGCTGTGTCTCCATATACCCACTATGACAGCATTCTGAGTGTTATTTAAGATGCCAATCTTGCTTGCACATATATCTGGCACTAACTTTTGTATTAATACATTCTAATCAAGAACTTAAATGTCTTACCTTTGTTATATAGGAAGAGTAACACCGGAAAGTGTAATATACAGCTTTGGCACTCTTCTGCTTGATCTTCTCAGTGGAAAACATATCCCCCCTAGCCATGTAAGTTACTTGCTTTTGTGAAGATTATCGTTGGGTTTGTTTCCTTCCTCATTTGAACAAGCCAGAATGTCTATTCTTAATGTGGTTGTCATGAAATTGAGATTTTAAGACTTGCTGCATCTTTGATTGCTAACGCCTAAGCAATTTTTGCCAGGCACTTGACTTAATACGAGACAGAAACCTTCAGATGTTGACTGATTCCTGCTTGGAAGGGCAGTTTTCTGATAATGATGGAACTGAGCTAGTTCGCTTGGCTTCTAGATGTTTGCAATATGAACCTCGAGAGCGACCAAATCCTAAATCTTTAGTTGCTGCTTCGACACCCCTTCAGAAGGAAACTGAGGTAAGTTGTTTTCTCTTTTTCCTGTCAAGCGGCAATTTATTACATTTTGTGAAGGTCAATAAGGAAATCTTCTTTTCATGAAGGTCCATGAATTACTAAGAAAAAAGAGGAAAACAGACCGCAGTTCGCTGAGTAACAGTTTCCTTTCCTGTGTAGGTTCCTTCACATGTATTAATGGGTATCCCACACAGTGCTTCCTTCACTCCTCTATCCCCAGTTGGGCAAGCTTGCTCAAGAGGGGACTTGACTGCTATACATGAGATATTGGAGAATCTTGGCTACAAAGATGACGAAGGAGTGGTAAATGAGGTTTGTGTTCCACTTAGTTTGATCGTTACTTTTTTTTTCTCTCTCTCACTTTTATTTGTAATCGTAGTTCCTTGATTGCTACAATCTAGATTTTCAAAAATTGCAAATACTTGGTAATCTATGCACTTGTTTGGCTTCTGCCTAACGTGCAAAGTACATATTTGCCATTGCCGTTTCCCTGCAGCTCTCCTTCCAAATGTGGACTGACCAAATGCAGGAAACTTTGAATTCAAAGAAAAAGGGTGATGCTGCTTTCAGGCAGAAAGATTTTAAAGAAGCAATCGAGTGTTACACGCAGGTTAAGTTCTTACCATGATGTTTTCAGTCAATTTAAAGAACATTAGTTGTAACTTCGTATAACTCAGAATACACTTTCTATACTGCTTGTGAAAATTTTAGTTTTGGGTTAGTGTCATACGCAGAAAGCAGCTGACAGTTTCTTCGTAAATTCACAGTTCATCGATGTTGGCACAATGGTTTCTCCAACTATTTTCGCACGGCGTAGCTTGTGTTATCTCATTAATGACATGCCTCAAGAAGCACTGAACGATGCAATGCAAGCCCAAGTGATTTCCCCAGTATGGCACATTGCTTCCTATCTTCAAGCAACCGCACTCTCTGCCCTTGGGATGGAGAACGAGTCTCAAACGGCACTTAAGGAAGGCGCGACTCTTGAATCCAAGAGAAGCTCAGTGACGGGGAAAAAGTAAACAGCTCCGCTACAAACCACGCAACCAAGTGTTCATTCATTCTGTAATTCAACCATAGAAAAGGCAGTCGTTTTCCATGGAGAATGGCCATAGATGGTCATAAGGTAATAGTCACTGATATCTTTGCTTTTTTTATTTAATTTTTTTAATGTTTTCTTTTACCCTTATGAGTGTATGTGAGATTTGTTTCATTCTTTGTTGGGTTTGATCAAATTTGTGAAATTTGATGTTAACAAATTATTCCCAGTCACATTGATTGGGAGTGGAGAAACTTTTTTCTCTGTTCACAAGCTTTTGTAATTTCTGTATCAAAAACTTCATGTGACATTTGAGAATTCATTCTAAAAAATTTGTGTTAAATTTGTAGTTCATTGTAATTTTTTAAGTTAACATTACTCGGTTTGATTAATTCAATTAATTGATTTATCTAAAATATATATTTAAAAATAAAAATATTTAACTGATTTAATCCAATTATATAATTTAAAATATTAAATATTAAGTTGGTTTTCAAATAAATTGTTGTTACAATTAATTTAATCGTCTAATTAAATTGCTCAGTTAAATGGATTAACTCGGTAAAACTGACTTCGTTCTCTTCTAATTTGAAGATGAATTTTGAATTTCTTATCAATCGACTCTATAATTATACATATTATTTTTAATTGTCAAAATTAAATTGATTTTAATTTCTTATCAGTAATGGGGCTAAAAAACATTTGTATTAGGATTTGTATCAAGAGTAGGATTGTATTTTGTCTTTTTATTAAAATAAATATTTTAAACTTTGTACGTTAATTTAACTTACAAAATAATTTTAATAATAAAAATTGATAAATTTGTATAGAAAGATTAGTTTGTTCGTTAATTTAACGTACAAGGACTAATTTTTTATTTTCTTTAATAAAGTGAAAAAAATGTAATCCGACTTTTAGTATAAAGACCTCTATTGTGCGCAATAAAATTAAATAAATATATACCAGTTAAATTGTGAAACTTTCGAATCAAAATAAATATTACCCTTGAACCACAACTCTTCGTTCGATCTAAGAGATTTCCCCATTAAGGTTCTTTTATACACAAACATCAAAGGGATGATGATACAACATTCTTTGTCTACATTGTTTTTTTGCTGTGTAGAAAATCAGTACAGGTTCTACATGACAGAACACAGTTTAAAAAAACAAGGTAGTAACAGACATAAATTGATTATAGTAAAAAAAAGAAAACACTCTCATATGGCTGCTAATGATGAAATTATATAATTTCATAGGACAACACAGCTACAACAGGCTTTCATTGCTTTCTCATTTTGAAAATCCTGTTCGATTTCCTCGAGTTGTAATATTATCTCTTCGAATGTTGGTCGACAATCCGGGTTCTTATGCCAACATTCTTTAAGAAGCCTGAATTCAGACGACAACGGCAACAACAATAACATAAACCATAAGACTGAATTGATTTCAATTTGGTTTATGAACCAAGAAAAACTCACATTTTGATTGGTTCGGGGTATAAAAATGAAGAGAGCGGTGGCCTCGAATCTTCATATGCCCTTTTGTCTGCGATTTGTTCGGCTGTTTCTGCCCTATTCGACGGTCCACCTTGGAACATCTGTGTGAAAATATAAAGCAACGGCCAGATGGAATACCAACAAAGTTATAAACAATCCTTGCTTGCAACACAAGTTACCTCGTGCAGTATTAAAGCAAAGGAGAAGACATCAACGCTCTTTCCGTAGGATTCTCGACGGTAAACTTCGGGTGCCATATAACGATCTGGAAAATCTCGAAAGAGCATCAAAGTCAAAAAAATATAATTTATAAATGTTTTAATTATTCAAAAGGAAGTAATTTTTTACATGAACCAGTTCCACCAGTCATTTTGTAACCATAGGAATCCTTTTCTTGTGCAATTTTGCTTAAACCGAAATCAGTGACCTTAAGGCGACCGGCTTCGTCTTGTAACACGTTTCTGCAGGACCAACATAAAGGTGTCAGAATTTGACCATAGATGACCAACCGAGTGACGGAGATTTGACTCGGGCATCAGCTGGAAGATCTAGTTTCCAATACCTTGGTGTTAAATCCCGGTGTATAATAGCATGTGGCTTATGCTGGTGAAGATAGTTCATGCCTCTGCAAGGTTAAAACGATATCAGCTCATTTCTGGGCTCACTAACTGCTCCAACACTAGTAAACATCTGATAAAATTGGAACGATACGGACTATCATGTGCATGAACGGAAAAGTGGCAGTCATATGTACCTTGCAATATCTAGAGCATAAGAGATGGCTGTTTTCGTGTCGAGTCTTCCCTTCTTTTTCAATATATCATACAAACTTCCCTAACTCCAACACACAATTTAAATGAAAATAAGCACAAGACAATCATATGAAAGTTAAGTCCTAATATAATGAGGCAAGACTTACATTCCGAAGATACTCGGTGAGGAAGATCAAACGATCGGAATGCTTTAGAACACCGAGGAACTGCACTATATTAGGGTGGCGCAACTGTTGCCATAAAGCCAATTCCTTGAGAAAGGTATTTCTGTTAAAACATTCAACAGCAAAGAGGAAAACCTCACTATGATTCTCAAGCTAGAATTAGCCTAATTCAAGCTTTATCGATCTTGTAACCTATGTCAACAAAGCTTGATATAAATGATAGAAATATGAAATTTACTTTGCTTTAGGATTCGATGCGATCGTGGACCGAATCGTCTTGGCTGCAACTTCGGTGCCACGCCAGTTTACCAAAAAAACTTCACCATATGCACCCTGGTATACTAAACAACTTAAGCATTGGGTGAAATACCATAAAAAGAAATCAAGGCCCATATGGCCTAAATCAAGGTGAGGAGATCATATCAAATGCCATCTGGGAACTTAAAAACTGACGAACTTACCTCTCCGATACGGGTTGCTTCAGCCATGTCAACCTCACTGTGATCGATTTGGAAACACGGAGCTTGAGAGTCCATTCCTACCTATTGCAAGGAAATGATACATAAGGTTTCAAATGAGACACAACATTGTATGATATTTGCAGACTAGATGTCTCAAAATTTAAGTACAGATGCTGTCATGCAAAGATGTGAATATGTATTTGTTTCTTATGGACAATTTGTCAAGAACAAGGCAGACAATGCAGAAAATTTGGCATTCTTGGAACTAAAAACATAAACTTTATAAGCTTAACAATAACAACATATTAACAAAATACCGGATCGATTCCCCCTCGAGCTTCAAGTTTCTTGCAAACCTCGTGGTGTCGAAAGCTATGTGCGTCGGACAATGGCTAAATAAAAAAAAAAAAATACTCACATCAGATTCATTTTCCCATTGTTATACCTACATCTTGCGAGTTCACTCCGTGCCCTAACAATAGCACGGGATAATACCCTAGACTAAGAATCACTTTGTGAGCTAAGGACACCTGTGAGGCCAAGATCTCATGCAAGTTCTTAACCTTGAGCCCATGATCTCACTAGCACATGACATAGAGACCACTCTGTTGATATGGACAAAATTCTTGTCACTTGTACATTACACTTATCCATTACCATACCCACGAGGACAAAACATCAATAGATCAGTTGGGTTCTAGGGAGTATGAAACTAATACAGAGATGAGAGGTGATGTTTGGGGGTGAATGAACAAAGACACCTCTTTTAAGACCCACAAGGACCAAGGAACAAAGACACATTCCCTCTATCTCTACATTCACACTCTCAGCTATTTTTCTTCCTCCTTTCAAACTCCAACCCCCAAAGAACCCAAATTCCGACCACACTGAACACGGACAGAATATTTGCCACCTGTACATCACATTTATCTATTATAATACTTACGAGAACAGGAGACCAATAGATTAGCTAGGTTGCAGGGAGTACGAACCTAATACAGAGATGACATGTGGCATTCGGGGGTGAATGAACAGACACACCTTTTAAGACCTACAAGGACCAAATTCCATTCGAACTCCAACTATTTTTCTTTTTCCTCTCCAACTCCAACCCTCAAAAAACTCAAATTCCAATCACCCATAACCATTACAATTCTCTACCCATCGGTCGAACCGTCGTAAACCGCCTTTAACCCCAACCTTGTATCAACAGCTCAACACCCATATATTAATCAGAACCCCCCAAAAAATGTTCATACTAGATAAAATAATATGAAATTTGAAACTTACAGTTCGGCCCCAACGATCTAAAGAATTCACATCAGCACCTTTCTCAAGAAGCAAATCAACAACTTCAATCCAACCTTCAGAAGCAGCTAAATGAAGAGCAGTTCTCCTATCATAATCAGCTCCATTAGGCTCCACACCTTTATCTAATTCTTGTATTACGCCAGCTGTATCCCCTTTACTTGCACATTGAAGCAGTTTATAAAGACCCCCTGAATCAACTTTCTGCCCCACCAGCTTCTGTTACAAAAACACAATACCCATCAATTTACTTCATAAATAAATAAAAAAATTCACTTTGAGTCATTACATAATCTCGAAAAGGAATCGAGTTTACCGTTGAAGAAGAATGAGACGGCCTGAAATCTTCCATTTTGATCGCGAAACCGATTTTGAAAACTTGAATACAAAAACAAAAGCTTGAATTAAAAAGGCTTAAAATCGACACAGTGACAGATAATATCGTAGTTGTAATAGGAGACAATACAAATGGTTTCATCATCGTCGATTGTTTCGGAGTTGACGAAGTTATTACCCATTTTTTTTTTGTCTCTTTTGTATCGGATTTTTTACTATGAGAATTGAGAAATTACCGCCTCGGATTGTTCGCCCTGCACATTGAACTTGACATAGAAGAACCGTTTCAAGTTTCAATGCAGGGATTGGCAGAAGAATTTTTGTGAATTTTACTGTTTGGCTACTGAGAAAATTAAATTAAGTTTGATTTTGGTCTTTGGGCAATTTTCCTTCTTATTGTGGCTAAGCATAACAGCAAATAGAACGTTTTACAAACTGTTTTGTTTTAAAAAAAAAAATTCTGGCGGGGGATTCGAAAATAGGTTATCTTAGTAAATTGGTCTCTAAACTTCACTCCAATTTACAATTTCATCCTTAGAAGATTTTTTTTTAGAAACATTATCTAAACTATCAGATGTATCTTAAATTACCTTAAAAAAGTAGAAGCCAATAAGGACATGACATCTAGCAGATTTCTATTGGATGTTCTATAAATTTTTGAGTAAAATAAGTTAAAATTAATAATTTATGTATCACTTTAAAAATTCAATGCGAGAATTGAGGTAATATTGAGAGATTAGAAAATATTAACTTGTTATTTATTAGTCATTCAATTATTGGACTAAGTATAACCACATCCATTTTCACTTATGGTAATTAAAATTTTCAAGTTTTGAAATCAAAATCAATAACAGGTGAAAATCAATTATAATAGGCCAATTTTAACCTGGCTCAATTTATAAAATAAAACCCAAATAAAATGAAAAAGTTCAATAAAAAGATAGTCTAGATTACAAGCGCAAAAAAATATATAGGTCCAAAATACAACAGGCCCGAAAACCAAAATTTTTTAGAAACTATAGGGTTTTTGAAACCCTAGCCCATGACTTCCTCAGACACATTGCTCAAGGCTCAATCCGAGACCTCCTCCTCTGCTACCTTGCACAGAAAAGGCAAAAACACCTTTCCCCCGCCTCCATAATGTCTGTAACGAACCAAAAGAGGGAAACAGTAGCAGAACAAAAATGACAGCAAAAACAGTAACATAGGATGTTGTAAATGGCTATAAAAAAGGGCCGAAATCCGATTTGTATACAGAGGTTTTGGAATGAAAAAAAAAGACAAAATATCAATACAAAAAAAAAATGATTTCGATATACTAACAACAAATCTAAGGTTGCTTTCGATTTCATTTCGATTTCTTTTTGTTTCATTTTACTTTTAGTCCCTAAAGAAAAAAACAAACAAACGAAAGAGATCTTACCTCGCTGGTGGCTGGAAGGGTTGAAACCGAAAGGTTTTGGTCTTTCTTTTGATCTTTGAGGGTGTCTTTGGACATTTTAAGGGCAGATCAGAGTCGAAGCGGGTTTGGAAAGTTTGAACGGCCGAAAAGGCTTTGTTTTTGAAACTCCTGTCGTCGCACATGGCGACGTCGACATCGGCAGACGGTGGTGGTTCGGTGACCGGACTTAGGCTAGACTTGGGATGGGGAGAGAGGCATGAGAGAGTTTTAAAGTTTTTTTTTGGGTGTTGGGTTAAAATGATTTTTTGGCAAAAAATTTAGTTTATATATAAACACCTAAAACGTCGCTATTTTAGGGCCGGCTTCAATAGCCTCAAAACGACGTCGTTTTGACATAACTCAATCTGACCCAACCCAATAAGCTAGGATCTGCGTGTTTCTTTAGCGGAAGGGCTATTTACCAGTTTGGTCCTTTTATTTTTTTCTGGTTTCGTAATTAAGTTATTTTTATTTTTAATTTTGACCATACATTTTGTTTCGATTTCGATTGGGTCCCCGCTTGAACGGTGTCGTTTTGGAGGCAGGGCGAAATTTCCCCAGACCTCTGTTTTAAGTTCAATTTAGTCCTTTATTTATTTCTTTGGTTACTTTTGCTATTTATTATTAATTTTAACATTATTAACATTTATTACTATTATTATTAATTAATTTTATTATTATTACCATTATTTCTTTAATGTTTATTTATCTAAATATTACTATTACTATTATTATTATTATTATATTATTATTATTATTATTATTATTATTATTAATCTCAATTTGATCTTTTGATTTCATTCAAATTTCCACCATTTATAAATTCATTTTTATAAATTATTTTATTCATTATTTATTTATTTGTTATTTTATTTATTGTTCTTTACTTTTTAGTACTTTAAAGTAATTTATTTCCTTTATTGTATTTTACTTTATTTTATTATTATTATTATTATTATTATTAATTATTAATTTTATCTTCATTATTATTAATTTCCACCATTTATAAATTCATTTTTATAAATTATTTTATTCATTATTTATTTATTTTTATTTTATTTATTTATTGTTCTTTACTTTTTAGTACTTTAAAGTAATTTATTTCCTTCATAGTATTTTTACTTTATTTTATTATTATTTTATTATTATTATTTATTATTATTATCTATTGTGCTTTATTACAAATTGCAACTCTCTCATTTGTATTTTAATTTAATATTTTATTTTCAATATTTTATAAATTATTTTTCTTAATATTTATTTGTGTACATATATATTTCTTTGTCTTCATAACATTCAAAAATTTGGTATTTTCTTTTGTGTGCATTATTTTGTCACTAGTATTTTTATTATTATCATTGTTATTATTTATTTTATTTTATCTTTTTTTTGAACTAAAACAGATTGAGCTTTTATTTCTTATAAAATGAAAGAAAATCAGCATAAACATAATACCTAAATGTCCGGCCTAATAGATTGTTAGACCGGTGAAAAATATAACCTACATTAACAGATAAAAAAGGAAAAACTATTAAGTAAAAAAACAAAAAGTCTAAAAGTAAAAGGCTGTCACCGCCCTAATGCCCAATCAGCAATCCAATCGCCTGACATTTTCATCATTTTCGATCGTTTCACTCTTTAATGGCTTACAGCAATCGAGGGGGTCTCTTTTCATTGAAACTGTTTGACAAACTTCAATTTTTATCCCTCTTTCCTATCTTTTCCTTCCTTGTCTCGATTCATCAGTCCGGCTCCCGCGTGCTTTCGTTTCTCGCCTGGGTTTCGGCATAATAGGGCACTCTTCCGATCAGGTACAACTCCTCTTTCTTCTTTAACGTTTTTGTCGCTAAGATGTGGGCTAGATTATTTGCTGATCTAGGAGTGAATTTGAACCTTAGTTTCTTGATTTTTGCCTTCAACATATAGATATCATGAATATTCCCGATCTGTGATTTATCTAGCACTGGGTCGCCTTCAATAATAATCTCTTCTTTCTGCATGTCTAGCCCTACCTGTAATGCTCTCTAATAGGCAATGGCTTCGGCAGCGAAAGCAGAAGCCACCTCCTCATGTAGTGCTGATCTGGAGACGAGAACTTTCCCTTCGCTGTCTGTGGCCACTATCCCTGATGCCGATTGATGCTTTTCCTTATCATATGCTCCGCCAAAGTTAATTTTCACAACCTGTTGAGGTGGGTGCTGCCATCTGCTATCAATCTTAATGACATTTCTTATTTTGTTTTTCACGCCATCTAATTCTTTAATGTAATTTGTCACATAGTTTGCAATCTCCTTACCCGTTCTATTTGTTTTTTCATGGATCCGAGCATTTTTATCCTCCCAGATGGCCCATAGCGCCCCACAAAAGGTTCTACACAGTTCCAAGGAGAGGAGATCTAAAATCTTGGTAAGCCACTGATCAAAATCAAGAGTAGTAAACTGTAAAAAATTAATATATGATAAATGTGACCATATTGCTACTGATATTAGGCATTCTCTATATAGATGAGTCACTGTCTCTATTTTTGAACCATAGCGAGGACATGAGGCATCTGCTAGTAGCTTCTTGCATAGTAAATTTTTCCGTGTGGGTAGATATGTAACACCCCAAACCCGCCCATGCGTTTCGACTGGATCTGGCGTGTCACGGCTTGTACATTAAAAACTTTTGCCTTGTTGGTTTTGGAAGTCGTAAGTTAATTAGACATTATTATAAGTGACATTTTAAAAATAAAATCCTTTGTATTATTATTAAAGTATAAATAAACCTTGACATAAAATTTATAAGTAGCATAACATTGAAAACTTCTTAGTTGAATAAAAACTAGGGCCTTAAAAAATCCCAAATAAAAATAAAATAAACTTAAAGAAATCCCAAATAATTTGTAGAAATAAAACTTGATGGCCCTCGAGTCCGCCTCGGCTCCCATGTCCACGATCTACGCTCACCGAAATGTTGGGAAAATAAAGGTTGAGTCACCAAGACTCAGTGTGCAAATCCCGAGAACACATAAAAAGGCTTGAGGCCCACAAATGCATTATGAGCCTTGGCCCGTATACAAGGGTAACAAAATATGCAACATGGCCCATCCTAAACCTATGAGTCCATCCTCTACACACCCCCGTACCAACCATCACACCGTGGGGATTTCTACAATCAACCCTCCATCCGCTACACACCATATCGATCACTATGTGACCTATGTAGCAAAGCCACCGATCGCTATGCGACCTCAGTAATACATTATAGTATTCGATAGCCTTGCTGCCTGTCATAAAGACCGATCACTATGTGACCTATGTGGCAAAGCCACCGATCGCCTCACGACCTGCTCCCCTTCCATAAATCAATCAATCAATCCCATCCCATGCATACACACATGCAAGACTCAAAACATCAAGCTATTTAAACCGATCTCAGATTTTTACATACATCGATACACATAGAGAGTTCTATGTTTACGTACCTGGCATCCTTGCCTAACCCTTTTAGGGTTCCATTCGACTGTCTATACAGCCTCATTCCTGCTTTTTAGCCCATAACATATATAAATAGACATACATACAGGTTTATTAGAAGTGTGTTAGAGATCTACACACCTTTTTTCGGCTTTTAGCCCATAACATATATATCATAGATTTATTAGGATTATTTAGTGTGATAGAGATCTACACACCTTTTTCTGGCTTTTAGCCCATAACATATAATACAAACAAAACTTATGTGTTAAGGATCTACACACGATTACACGATAAAATGAGGCTTTCTATATCGACGCTATCCTTAGTCGACACAACCGCTATCTCGCCTAAGGTGTTGTTCGAAGCGGTCCACAACCAATTGGCCAATCTCGAGCAATGAATCTTGCTCGTTTCTTAAACTTAGGATTCTTTCTTTTGCACGATCCATATTTAATTCCATCATAAATCCTTATCGAGTTACTATAATAATATTTAATCGTTAATCCTCCTTATAAAGTTAAAATCTTGTATATAATGATGAAATCTAATAGAAATCTAGGAAAATCTTCTTACCTTAAAAATCTCGAAATTGAAGACTTATGAATTTTGACTTTTAGATCTAGTCGACTAGGCTTCCTTCAAATCCCGACTTGCCGCCCATCATAAACCATTAAACTATTAGCTTTCGGCTTTTGCCTTTCTAAAATAAATTATGAGAACTAATCAAAATTTGACTCTTGCCTTAGCTTAGGAGATTCGGCTAGCACTACGGAGAGGATTCGACAATTTTAATGGAGGATTTAAATGCCGAAAGTATAGAATAATTTCTCAAATAGGATGAATAAAATAAAAACTATAGAGATTTCGACTTTTTAGAGAAGAAAGAGAATAATGGAGTTTTCAGTTTTTAGAAGAAAGAAGAGAATAATGGAGTTTTCGGCTTTTAGAAGAAAGAAGAGAATAATGGAGTTTTCAGCTTTTAGAAGAAAGAAGAGAATAATGGAATTTTCGGCTTTCAGGAGAAAGAAGAGAATAATGGAGTTTTTGGCTTTTAGAAGAAAGAAGAGAATAATGGAGTTTTCGGCTTTTAGAAGAAAGAAGAGAATAATAGAGTTTTCGGCTTTTAGAGAAATTGGAGAAAGAAATTTGGAGAAAAGAAGCTAAGGAATTTTGGCACAAAAGGGAGAGGATTTAATTTCGAAATAAGGAGATAGCCCCTCTATTTATAGGAAATTCGGCAACCCTTTGCCATGTAGTAGTGGTTTCTTTACTCTCTCGATGATGGATTCTTGGCCATCACTCTCTTTGTAGATAAATTCTAACTTTTCTCCTTTATCTTAATCTACTAGCTCATCTAAAAGAGACTTAATTATCTCTAACTCTTCCCTCTTTTATCAGCATATTATCCACATATTTTAATTATTAAAATCCCTAGATCTTAGCCTTTATCTGCTTATTATCCACATAAAATAAATTCTTAAATAATAGCCTTTATCTGCTTATTATCCACATATTTTAAACATTAAAACCCCCAAAATTTAGCTAACTTAAATTAAAAGAATTGGGCTCCATGAAACTTAAATTTGGGCCCCTTACTCCCTTGTGTGGCGTCACCTTCTAAGATTGGGCCACAAGCCCACTTTGGTATTTTAAACATAGATATTACCTTTTAAACCCTATAATGCCCAAACAGATAATTTTAATCAAGGCCTCTGCCTAAGCCTGAGCCCAATTTGGACCTCTAACACTTAAATTAACTAATTCCACATATTCACCCATTAAACGCATAGGCCCAAAAATTTAAGATGTTACAAGATAATTCCAGGAGACTCTCCAATAGTTATTTTTATTTTTGTAGGGAGATCAATGCTCTATAATTTCCTATAAAACTCGTTATAGACATTTTGTACAGCATAAGCTCTAGGATCAAAGCTTTGTAATAGTTTATAGATGCTCTTGACTGAAAAATCCCCCGAAGGTTTGCCACTCTATGCCAGAAAGTCATCATAAGGTATCATCGTCAAGGGGATGCGGAGAATTCTTTCCGCTTCTTCTGCTAAAAAGGTATTAACAATCACTTCCCTATTCCATTCCATTGCTTGATTATTAATGAGTTCAGCAACTTTACTTACATTCGAACCTTCAATATTAGATAATAATCTAGAATTAACATGATTTGAAACCCAAACGTCATTACTAATAGATATACTCGTACCCGTTCCAACTTTCCAAATCAGGCCTTTCTCCAAAATAACTTTTGCAGCCCAATACTACGCCATACATACGATTTTTATTTCCCAACTATGAATTAAGAAATTCATTATTTGGAAAATATTTTGCTTTGAACACCTGTGCTACTAATGAATTTGGATTTGTTAAGAACCGACATCCCTGTTTTGCCAAAAGAGCTATATTAAATTGGGCCAAATTTCGAAACCCCAATCCTCCTTCATTTTTAGGACGACAAAAATGACTCCATTGACACCAATGAATGCCTTTTCTTCCCTTGACTTTTTGCCACCAAAACTTAGCAAAAATACTTTCCATCATTCTGCACAAGGAGTTTGGTAAAAGAAACATGACATCGCAAAAGTTGGTATAGCTTGTAGGATAGATTTGATAAAAACTTCCTTGCCCCCTTGGGATAAAAACCTATTACTTCACCCTTCAATACGCATGGAAATTCTATCCAGAAGATTTTGAAACGACTCTTTTTTCCTTTTACCTACCATATTAGGGAGTCCTAAGTATTTCTCTGGATTTGTTGCAATTTTGACTCCTAACAAAACTGACACAGCTTCTTTATTCTCTTCAGTTGAATTCGGACTATAAAAAATTGTGGACTTGGTAAAATTCACACATTGACCCGAATAGCTTTCATATACCTATAGTATGTCTTTCAGAATTTTTGCCCCCTACTCATTGCTTCTCCAAATAAAATGCAATCGTCTGCAAATAACAAAAGTGAAATCTCTGGCCCACGTCTGCTTGCTCTAGCGCCTCTTACTAGTCCCTTCCTCTTAGCTATTCTCATTAGAGATGAAAGTCCTTCATTGCAAATTAGAAACAGAAAAGGGCTTAATGGATCACCCTGTCGAAGTCCTCTAGTAGGATGAAATAGACTTCCCCTCCTTCCATTAAGGTTTACTGCATAAGAGACTGTAGTAACACATCTCATTATAAGCTCCACCCATTTACTAGCAAACCCCATCTTTATCATTACTTCTTCTATAAACTCCCACTCCACCCTATCATAAGCTTTACTCATATCAAGCTTAATTGCCATAACACCTTTCTTCCTTGTACGCTTCTGTCGAAACGTATGTAAAATTTCGTAAGCAAGAAGCACATTATCTAAAATAAGTAGTCTTGGGAAAAAACACTTTGAACTCTATCAATGTATCTATCAATGACATTCTGCAGCCGATTAGCAACAGTCTTAGCCACAACTTTGTATATAACTGTGCACAAACTGATGGGTCTGAAATTAACCAATTCTGTAGGCTCTGGAACTTTTGGAATGAGCACAATATCTGTCCTATTGAGATCTTCAAAATCCTTTTTATCATTCAGAATTCCTAAGCAGTACTCGATGACATCCTTCCCTACAATATGCCAGTACCTTTGAAATAAAATTACTGGAAATCCATCTGATCCTGGTGCTTTTGTAAGACCCATCCTTTCAAAGCTGTTTGAATTTTTTCTTCTCGAAAGGGAGATAATAAAGCTTTATTTTCCACATGCGATATTGTTTCTTCAATACCTTCTAACATCTTGTATGGATTCGCCACTCCCTTCGACTTAAATAAATCCTAGAAAAATAATGAGGCCGTATCCATAATTTCTAATCCCTCCTCGATTTCCTTTCCATCTTCCGTTACCAGCTTTGAAATTGTGTTTGCTCGCCTACGGGCTAAGGCACACTTATGAAAATAGGCCGAGTTTTTATCCCCAAGCTTTAACCAATTTGCTCTCGCTCTTTGTTCCCAATACATTTCGTCTTTGTCGATTTCTATATTCAAATGTATTTTGGTGTCAATGATTTTTGCCGTAGAGTCGTCGTCCCTTTTCTTTTCTAACAATAATTCCAACTCCTTTGCTAACTCTCTTTTCTAACCCTCCTTTTTTCTTTTATTTGCACATGCCCACTCTTTTAAACGGATCTGCATTTTTCTTAATTTCTCCATTAACATTCCTTTATCTGACTCCCAAGATTCTCTAATGACTTCTTCTAAGAATTCCTCCATGGTCCACCAGGCTTCAAAGTGAAATCTTCTACTCCCTGTGAATGCATCAGACTTTTTTGTATTTAAGAGAATAGGGCAATGGTCTGATGTAGAGTAAGGAAGATGCTGAATAATACCCATTAGAAATAACTTCATCCATTTTTCATTTGCTACCCCCTATCTAGTTTTTCTTTTGTGTTTGTTTCTGGTAGGTTTCCCCTTTCCCATGTAAACCAAACACCCGAATACCCAATATCCACCAACTGGCAGTCCTCTAACGTCTCCCTAAAGGCCTCTATTATTTTCTTATCCCTTTAAACTCCTCCACTTTTCTCAAAAGAATAGATAATTTCATTGAAATCCCCTTCAATAAGCCAAGGATAACTAACCTCTTGACCTAGTCTTCTAAGCAAATTCCATACTATATTTTTATCTTTTAGATAAGGGGAGTCGTATAAACCGGTGAACCTCTATTCTTCTTCAATATCATCCTTCTTAATAATAACATCAATATGCCATTTAGAAAAACTTCTCAAATTAACTTTAATGTCTTCCTTCCATGCTAAATAAAGACCTCTCCTAGATCCCTCAACTTCAACTTCAATTCCATTCACAAACCACATCTTTTCCTGATCCTTTCCATTTGATTCTTATCTAACTTCGTCTCCATTAAGAAGACTAGGTGGGGATTAGGCTACTTAATCAAGTGGCGCAGCCTCCAGACTGCCCGTGGGCTCCCCAACCCATGAACATTCTAATATAAGCTTTTCATTGTGTTCGGTCAGCTTGCTTGTTGGCAGCCACCGATATAAAAGTGTTTCAAACCACATTCTCCTCTGAGATCTCGATCGTTTCACCCATAAGAATGTCTTTATGACCTACTAAATCATCGAATTTTAATCTTTTTGCTTCTTCCACTGTAACATCCTGAAAAGGGCCTATGCATTTTCGGTTTAATTGTACGATATGACATGTCTTATGTGTTATGAATAAATTTTGAATATTTTTGGAAACCTGAGTGAAATTGGAAAGTGAACATTTTGGAAACCTAAGCAAATAGGAAAGTGAACATTTTGGAAACCTAAGCAAAATAAGAAAGTGAACATTTCTGGAAACTTGGAAATGTAAGGAAATGTCATGTTTAAAGAGCCAAACGAAAATTTTTGGAAACTTAGAAATGACTTAGAAATGTCGAGTTTTAAAGCTTAAAAGAGGAAATTAAGGCAATGTGGCATTAAGAGAAAAAGTATGTGAAATTTGACACACAAACAGGCTTGGAAAAGTGCTGAAGATGCCACTTAGGGCCTCTGAAATGGCGCCACATACAAGGGTGTTGGGCTGAGTTTGAGTCACATGGGAAGCAAATAAAAGAAGTTTTATTTTTACTTCGTATACGCAGAGGTGGACGGCAACAAGGCTCTTAAAAGGAAGTTTTATTCTCTTTAAAATTCAATTAAATAGGGATAAATGATGATTTATCTTAAGTATTTTTAAAGAGATAAATAAAGGATTTATTTATCATTATTCCCATGAGATAAAGGTTGGATTAAACTTTTTATTTTATGATAATTAAAGGATAAAGCTATCAAATAGAAGAGTGGTGGCCAAGTAAGGGATTTCTTAGATGATAATTTAAATCTATAAAAGGAAGGAAGAAGGCTACTCATCAATTTTCTTCCTTCTCTTCTCTCTCTCGAAATTCTTAGGGTTCTCTTCTCTTCTCTTCTCTTCTCTTTTCTTTTGTCTAGCCAATTCCCTAGCCTCCTCTCTTTTTATTCAAAACCAAAACACAATCCAACCTAGTCAATTTTTCATAGCACCAAAAGTCGAAATTCATCAAAGTCGAATCTTTGTTGTGACAGAAGGTGTTGCCGATTTCATCCAAAAGGTAAGATCAACTATTATTTGATTTTCAATCTCTCTTTAGTCGAAATATAGGAATCTAACTCCTTAGAATTCCATGGCCGAAATTTGAAGGTTTTCTTGGAATCTAGTAGTTATCGACTACAAAGAGAAGTACAACGAAGTTTCGGATTTCTAAGACTCAAGGTAAGTCATATGAATATTCGCCATAGGCCATTTAAAGATGATTAAGTGTTAGAAACCAATCTAACATGTGCTTATAGGATTTTCGACAGCAGTAAGGAAGCAAGGATCTATTTTGGGATTTGAATAATCATCAAATCGGCATCAAAGGTAAGTTTTTTTTTTTAGAATACAAATCCTACTAGGATTTGGTATTATAGCCGAATAGGATTTATGCTAAGTAATAAGTGATAAATCAAATGTAGGGATTAAGGATCTAAACATTAGATCAAGCTTTTTGAAATCTCAAGGAATTGCTAAGCGAATCAGGTGTGTACCCACACTAACTTTTAATATGTTATATGGCAAATATTTAATATATGAATGTATAAGAATGTGAATGTGGCTAAAGTACCCTAATGTGGTACAAAGTAATCAGTCGTTTCCTACTCACGCTAGGATTACGAAATATGTTATATTTTAACATGTGAAAAGTGACATGAATGTGAATTTAAGTATGATATGCATGATATGAAATATATGGGGCATTTGGGTTATATGAGAAAGGGGAAGTGAATGTGACGACTTCGGTCTCACTATCTGAATGTGATGACTTCGGTCACATTATCTGAATGTGGTAACTTCGGTCACATTATCTGAACGTGGTGTCTCATGACACAATTATTTAATCTGGTGGCTATGCCACGAATTTTATATGGGCGATAAGCACGTCATTGCAAAAATCGCCTTCGATGGAGTGTAGCGGAAGGAGGTTTGACTTATTAGTCCCCACGGTGTGCGAGTTGGTATGGGGATGTGTAGCGGATGGCATCTAGGTTTGGGTTTGGGTTGCATTATTATTTTATCTCAGATCTGAATGTGCATGTGATATGTTATGGTATGCCCGATCTATTAAATTTTAGTGTTGTGTGTACATTGAGCGTTGACTCACCCGTTGGGAACATTTTTCGGTGATGAGCAGTGATGGACCCGAGACGAGAACTTGTGGTGGCCATGCTCAGTTGAAGTCTTATTCAATATGGACTCTTTATTTTATTTAAGTACTTAAGAATTTTATTTTGGGTTTTACTTGATGTAATAAGGCCATAGTTTTATTTCTTTATTTTCATTTTCAATTATTATGTTCACAAATTATTATCAATTAAAGTTTGAGTAATTTATTTATTTTTTTGTAAAATAAACCCTAATTGTTTTGTCACCTTAATTAATTGAATTTCAATATAAGATAAAACTAATTTTATCCACACAAGCCCAACCCAAAATAATATTTCTTAATAATCGTTCAAGTTTTTTTTCCAAGGAACAAAAGAATTTGAAACCGGTTTACTTAAGGAACATACCAAATCTGGACCAGGCTCGTGGGCCGGGTGTGGGGTGTTTCAATTTGGTATCAGAGCCCAATTTTAAACTCTCAGCCTGTGGGCTAAGGCCCAAAACATTTTCAAATCGAGCCCAAATAAGTTTTATAAAGTATCTTATGAGATAAGCAAGTTTTTCTGGCATGGCACCTAAGTCTCCGACCCGCAGTCCACCAGGTTAGTACCCCGAACTATCTGTGTGATTATGTGAATTATAGAAGGGTAGAAAAGGAATAGAACGTAGAATAGCATGATAGGAACTTGAACCTTAAGATTAGTCTAACTCAAACACAAATACATAAGACTTAATGCACTAAACAAACCTATGGCTAAGTTAATCGAGTTAGGGTGTGGTAACCATGGTACGCATGTCTAGGATCGGATCTGAAAGAGCCTGGTATTTAAGCAGTCCTAGTGACTCACCTCCTCTTCACAGGAATCCTACCTGGTGCGTAGCTTCGGTTCACCCTAACCCAGAAGACTTAGTGGGTGTGGCAACCTCTGTGCGCATGTCTAGGAATGGTTTTAGTGGGAGATTGGTATTTAAGCAGTCCGTGTGACTCACCTCCTCTCCACTCTAATCACATGCAGTGCGTAGCTTTGGTTCACCCCGACCAAGAATACTTGGTCATAAAGCTAAACTCAATAACTAAAACCGAAAGGAACTAGCCATGTTTTTTTATAAGAACCCTAATTTTAAAAACTCTTAAAATCATTTTTCTTTAATTCATGGAAACTAGCTTTTCTACACAATTTTTCAAAAACTTTTGATTTATAAAATTACTAAAATACCCCAGTGGTAAAATTACAAAATACCCTTGGTTTATAAAAATGTCTAAAATACCCACGCTTTTAATCAACATTATTTTATAACAAGTTAAAAAAAACCTAATTTGTAAATTATCAAAAATACCTTGATTTTGGAAGAACTACAAAATTGCCCTAACTTACAAAATTACCAAAATGACCTTAATTTCCAAAATTTTACAACTTCATCGTTTTGAAAATAAATTTCTCAAAAGAACCCTCAAAGTTTTACAAATTTTGAAATATCCCTAAATTATTAAACTTTACAAATTTACCTCGGTTTATTACCAAATTACCCCGAAATTAAAATTACCAAAATACCCCTAAATTTCCAAATTTACCAAAGAACCCGGGACTAGAAAATTTTCGAAATACTTTTTGACAAAATTATCAAGGAACCTTATTTGACAAATTACGAAAATATCCCTGTAGGAAAAATTACACAAATACCCCTGGGTAGTGGAAAAACAACAACAATGAAAACTACAACATATCTCTGAATGAACGAAGGTTCATAATTATTTGATGGATGTATGAATGAATGAAAAGACTGTGTGGATGTGTGAATACGAAAGAACCACTCCTAAATTCCTTTTCATAAAATTTCTTCACTGGTAATCAAGTGAAATAAAAGTACTAATTCATAAAACTTTCTCAAATTAGATTAAAGCGCACAGTTAGATATGAATTCTAGAGGACGCGGTCGTCGTGGACGCGATAGAGGAAGAATGACTAGGTCAGAACCCGTTGGATCGGGTCAAGGGTCTGATAATGAGGTACTACCGCCCCCACCACTCCCAGCTGTTGGTGTGGAGCAGCAAGCTCAGACGGGAAGATCTTTGTGTCGTGGGTCAGGTCGCGAGTTCTTGAGTTGGTGGCTGGTGCAGGAGGAAATTCGAGAGCTCGAAAGTCTATACCCGAGTGACTCCGAGCCAACGGAGCTGAGGTGTTCCGTGGAGTATCCGGTGTGGCACCCAGTACAGCTGAATACTGGTTGGAAGCAACCGAACGTATTATGGATGAGCTCGATCTGACCCCGGAGGAGAAGTTGAAAAGAACGGTAGCACTGTTACGTGATGAAGCGTACCAATGGTGGTTAACTGTCCGGGATGGTGCCATGGCTGAGGATCTGACCTGGGAGTATGCTAAGGAGGCATATCAGAAAAAGTATGTCGGCACACGGTATATTGATGAGCAGATAAAAGCTTTTCTAGGGCTGGTTCAAGGGAACAAGTCGGTAGCAGCTTATGAAGCTAAATTTCTAAGGTTGAGCCGATATACTCGAGGAGTAGTAGTAACTGAGCATGAGCGTTGTGTCCGTTTTGAAGACGGTTTGAGGGATGACCTCAGGTTATTGATAGCTCCACATCAAGAACGGGAGTTTTTCGTGTTGGTAGAAAAGGCTAAGGTAGCCGAGGGAATCAAGGACTCGGTCAAGTAGAACTCTGATAGGAATAGACCCAAGAGGGGTTATGGATCATCGAGAAATGTGCAAAAAAGGCCCAGAGTTGATGGGCCACAAAATCAGCAAGCTAGTTCAGGAGGGCAGTATCGTCCTTGTGATCATTGTGGAATGAAGCACTTAGGGAGTGCTGGAAAAAGACGGGAGGATGTTTGGTGTGGGTCCAAGGATCATATGCTCAAAGATTATCCTAAGAAACCAGATGAAAGTCGATCAGTAGCTCAAAATGTTAATCAGTGGCAGAGAGAAGGACAGCAGCCTCAACGAGGTCGTGGTTCGAATAACAGAGGTAATGGTGCCGGCAGAAGACGTGGAACACAAGGCAGAGGTGCTGCTAATACTGAGGCAAGGCAATCGAGTTTGGTTTACGCAGTTCGTTGGAGGGAGGATGGAGACGCACTGAACGTCATAACCGGTACGTTCTTTATTTATGGCAAGCCTTATTATGCCTTAATTGATGTGGGCTCAACCCATTCTTATATTGCCTGTAGTGTAGTTGAAACACTAGGCCTAGACTCTAAATTTTTGATAGGGAGATAACGGTAGTAAGCCCGTTAGGCCAAACTGTAGTGGTGGATAAGATCTTTCTGAATGTACCCCTAGAAATTCAGGGAGTGAACTTTCAGGCTGACCTAATGGAGTTGCCCTTCAGAGAATTTGACCTCATACTTGGTATGGATTGGTTGGTAGAACACTAAACCGTGTTGGATTATGCGGCTAAACGAATAGAACTAAAGACCCCTGAGGATGAGGTGGTCGTTATGATAGGAGAGAGGAGAAACTACTTGTCTAACGTAGTTTCGGCACTTAAGGCTGAAAAGATAGTTCAAAAAGGGTGCGAGACGCTTTTAGCCTTTGTAAGTGCGTTGGATGGAAAGGAGAAAGGTGTCAATGGAGTTAGAACGGTAAGGGACTTTGAGGATGTGTTTCGAGAGGAATTACCAGAATACCCCGGATAGGAAGGTGGAATTTGGAATAGATTTGCTCTGAGAACAAAGACTGTGTGTCAATCGCTCCATACCGAATGGCGCCAAAGAGTTGGTTGAGCTCAAGGCTCAAATCCAGAATTACTTGACCGTGGGTTTATCCGCCCAGTGTCTCCGTGGGAGCACACCGGTCTGTTTGTGAAGAATAAGGATGAAACTATGCGTATGTGCATAGATTACCATCAGTTAAATAAGCTGACCATCAAGAACAAGTATCCTTTGCCTAGGATTGATGACTTGTTCGATCAGCTTAAGGGGGTGGCAGTGTTTTCAAAGATTGACTTAAGGTCGGGATATCATCAGCTGAAGGTGAAAGAGGCGGATATCCATAAGACAGCCTTTAGGACAAGATACGGCCACTATGAGTTTGTGGTAATGCCATTCGGGTTGACAAACGCCCTAGCCGCATTCATGGATATGATGAACCGGGTGTTTCAACCTTACTTAGATAGGTTCATCGTAGTGTTCATCGACGACATCCTCGTATACTCTAAGACTGAAGAGGAGCATGATGATCATCTCCGAGTTGTGCTGCATGTGTTAAGGAAAAAGAAGTTCTATGCTAAATTCAGCAAGTGTGAATTTTGGCTTAGGAAAGTTGCGTTCTTAGGGCATGTGGTATCCGCAGAGGGAATAAGAGTGGATCCTAGAAAGATCGAAGCGGTGTTAGATTGGAAACCACCTAGGTCCGTGGTTGAGATCTGAAGTTTCCTAGGTTTGGCAGGCTATTATAGAAGGTTTGTGGAAGGGTTCACGTCTATAGCCGCGCCTTTGACAAAGTTGTTGAGGAAGGAAGTACCCTTCGTGTGGTCGGATAAGCAGTAAGAGAGCTTTGAGAAGCTTAAGAAAGTTTTAATGGAAGCTCTAGTATTGATTCAGCCAGAGGCAGGAAGGGAATTTACGGTGTATTGTAACGCTTCCCATACAGGTTTGGGTTGAGTGTTGATGCAAGACGGAAGGTAGTAGCGTCACGCGTCCCGATGAGTTAAGGCCGCTGAGGTTAACTACCCAACCCATGACTTGGAATTGGCGTGATGGTTTTCGCCCTTAAGGTGTGGAGGCACTATCTCTATGGAGAAAGGTCGGTGATCTACAGCACCACAAGAACCTTAAGTATCTGTTGATTCGAAGGAGTTGAATTTGAGGCGTGAAGGTGGGTGGAGTTATTGAAGGATTATGATTACTCGATAGAGTACCACCCGGTAAGGCGAAAGTGGTAGGCGATGCCCTAAGTCGGAAGGTGGTGTTTGATCTAAGGGCAATGTTTGCCCATTTAAGTTTGTATGAGGATGAAAGCTTTGTTGGTTGAGTTGCAAGTCAAACCCACATGGCTAAATGAGGTGAAAAGGGACGATTGGTGATAAGGACCTAAGTGTTAAGTTACAAGCAAGTACGAGCGGAGAGTTAGAGGATTATGATGTTAATGATGAAGGAGTATTGTGCTACAAAAGAAAAGTCTCATATGTTAGAAGGACAAGGAGTTAAGACGGAAGATTCTTGAGAAGCGCATAGTAGCCCTTATGCTATGCATCCGGAGGTACTAAGTTGTCTGAGATCTAAGAGAACAATTTTGGTGGCCTAATCTTAAGCGGAAAGTTCTCAATTGTGGGAAAATGTCCGCGTGTCGCAAAGTTAAGGCTAAACACCAAGTTCCATCGGGATTGCTTCAGCCAATTGAGATTCCGTAATGGAAGTGGGAAAGAATTACCATGGACTTCGTTAGTGGGCTTCCCCTTACGCCTACTAAGAAGGACTCAATATGGATAATAGTGGACCGTTTGACTAAGTCCGCACATTTCATCCCGGTAAGAGTGGATTATTCCCTTCAGAAGTTAGCCAAGCTATATGTGGCGAAATCGTGAGACTACACGGAGTGCCGGTGTCAATTATTTTGGATAGAGACCCAAGATTCACGTCTCAGTTTTGAGGGCACTTCATCAAGCTTTAGGCACTAAGTTGGACTTCACTACGGCCATTCATCCACAATCGACAGGCGATCGAATGGGTAATACAAGTGTTGGAGGATATGTTGAGAGGCTGTGTGATGGATTTTCGAGGAAGTTGGGAAGATTACTTGCCTTTAGCAGAGTTTGCCTACAACAATAGTTATTAGGCTAGCGTTCGAATGGCACCATATGAAGCATTGTACGGGCGGAAGTGTCGAACTCCTACTTGTTGGACTGAGTTAGGAGAACGTCGAGTTTTGGGACCAGAGTTAGTGGCAGAAACTGAAGAAAAGGTTGAGATAATCAGGGCACGGTTAAAGAAAGCCTCTGATAGGCAGAAGTCGTACGCAGATCTTAAGAGGAAAGAAATAGAGTTTAAAGTAGGAGACCAAGTGTTTCTGAAGGTTTCGCCTTGGAAGAAGGTGATGAGGTTTGGTCGCAAAGGGAAGTTAAGCCCAAGGTTTATAGGGCCCTATCGAGTGTTAAAACGAGTTGGACCAGTGGCCTATCAGTTAGAGTTGCCACCAGAGTTGTAGCAGATGCACGACGTGTTTCATGTATCCATGCTACGTCGTTACCGTTTGGATCCGTTTCATGTGGTACCAGTTGAAGAAGTGGAGCTAAGGCGGACTTATCCTACGAGGAAGAGCCAATTCGAGATATTGAGCGTGATGTGAAAGTACTACGGAGGAAGTCAAGACCTCTAGTCAAAGTGTTATGGCACAATCATGGATCGGAGGAAGCTTCGTGGGAACCAGAGGAGGCAATCGACAGCAATACCCTCAATTATTTTAGCTAGGAAATTTCGAGGACGAAATTATTTTAAGGGGGTAGAATTGTAACATCTTGAAAAGGGCCTATGCATTTTCGGTTTAATTGTACGATATGACATGTCTTATGTGTTATGAATAAATTTTGAATATTTTTGGAAACCTGAGTGAAATAGGAAAGTGAACATTTTGGAAACCTAAGCAAATAGGAAAGTGAACATTTTGGAAACCTAAGCAAAATAGGAAAGTGAACATTTCTGGAAACTTGGAAATGTAAGGAAATGTCATGTTTAAAGAGCCGAACAAAAATTTTTGGAAACTTAAAAATGATTTAGAAATGTCGAGTTTTAAAGTTTAAAAGAGGAAATTAAGGCAAGGTGGCTTTAAGAGAAAAAGTATGTGAAATTTGACACACAAACAGGCTTGGAAAAGTGGCCTGAAGATGCCACTTAGGGCCTCTGGAAATGGTGCCACATACAAGGGTGTTGGGCCTGAGTTCGAGTCACATGGGAAGCAAATAAAAGAAGTTTTATTTTTGCTTCCAGAAGCACAGAGGTGGACGGCAACAAGGCTCTTAAAAAGGGAGTTTTATTCTCTTTAAAATTCGGCTAAATAGGGATAAATGTTGATTTATCTTAAGTATTTTTAAAGAGATAAATAAGGGATTTATTTATCATTATTCCCATGAGATAAAGGTTGGATTAAACTCTTTTATTTTATGATAATTAAAGGATAAAGCTATCAAATAGAAGAGTGGTTGCCAAGTAAGGGATTCCTTAGATGATAATTTCGTCTATAAAAGGAAGGAAGGAGGGCTACTCATCAATTTTCTTCCTTTTCTTCTCTCTCTCTTGAAATTCTTAGGGTTCTCTTCTCTTCTCTTCTCTTTTCTTTTGTCTAGCCAATTCCTAGCCTCCTCTCTCTTTTATTCAAAACCAAAACACAATCCAACCTAGTCAATTCTTCATAGCACCAAAAGCCAAAATTTCGCCAAAGCCAAATCTTTGTTGTGATGTAGGAAGGTGTTGCCGATTTCATTCAAAAGGTAAGATCAACTATTATTTGATTTTCAATCTCTCTTTAGCCGAAATATAGGAATCTAACTCCTTTAGAATTCCATGGCCAAAATTTGGAAGGTTTTCTTCGGGATCTAGTAGTTGTCGACTACAAAGAGAAGTACAACGAAGTTTTGGGATTTCTAAGACTCAAGGTAAGTCATATAAATATTCGGCCATAGGCCATTTAAAGATGATTAAGTGTTAGAAACCAATCTAACATGTGCTTATAGGATTTTCGACAGCAATAAAGAAGCAAGGATCTATTTCGGGATTTGAATAATCATCAAATCGGCATCAAAGGTAAGTTTTTTTTTTAGAATACAAATCCTACTAGGATTTGGTATTATAGCCGAATAGGATTTATGCTAAGTAATAAGTGATAAATCAAATGTAGGGATTAAGGATCTAAACATTAGATCAAGCTTTTCGGAATCTCAAGGAATTGCTAAGCGAATCAGGTGTGTACCCACACTAACTTTTAATATGTTATATGGCAAATATTTAATATATGAATGTATAAGAATGTGAATGTGGCTAAAGTACCTTAATGTGGTACAAAGTACTCGAGTCGTTTCCTACTCCTGCTAGGATTACGAAATATGTTATATTTTAACATGTGAAAAGTGACATGAATGTGAATTTAAGTATGATATACATGATATGAAATATATGGGGCATTCGGGTTATATAAGAAAGGGAAGTGAATGTGACGACTTGGTCTCACTATCTCGAATGTGATGACTTGGTCACATTATCCGAATGTGGTAACCCGGTTACATTATCTCGAACATGGTGTCTCATGACACAATTATTTAATCTAGTGGCTATGCCACGAATTTTATATGGGCGATGAGCACGCCGTCATTGCAATGACGCCTTTGATGGAGTGTAGCGGAAGGAGGGTTGACTTATTAGTCCCCACGGTGTGCGAGTTGGTACGGGATGTGTAGCGGATGGCATCTAGGTTTGGGTTTGGGTTGCATCATTATTTTATCTCAGATACGAATGTGCATGTGATATGTTATGGTATGCCCGATCTATTAAATTTTAGTGTTGTGTGCACATTGAGTCATTGACTCACCCGTTGTGGGAACATTTTTCGGTGATGAGCGGTGATGGACCGGACGGCGAGAACTTGTGGTGGCCATGCTCGGTTTGAAGTCTTATTCAAGATGGACTCTTTATTTTATTTAAGTACTTAAGAATTTTATTTTGGATTTTTACTTGATGTAATAAGGCCATAGTTTTATTTCTTTATTTTCATTTTCAATTATTATGTTCACGAATTATTATCAATTAAAGTTTGAGTATTTTTTTTTGTAAAATAAACCCTAATTATTTTGTCACCTTAATTAATTGGATTTCAATATAAGATAAAACTGATTTTATCCACACAAGCCCAACCCAAAACAATATTTCTTAATAATCGTTCAAGTTTTTTTTCCAAAGAACAAAAGAATTTGAAACCGGTTTACTTAAGGAACAAACCAGATCCGGACCAGGCTCGTGGGCCGGGTGTGGGGTGTTTCATCCACGCTTGAATTCTCCTCACAATTTCTGCCATCATCATTTTCAAAAAATTTCCTCTTACCCGTAACCCGCTCACTCTTCCAGATTTTTGTCATACTCCCTGGATCCATTCTTCTCCAGCTCACCTTTTTGGGGGCTTCTTTAACTTTTTCCACCGATTTGTTCACCACACCTAACTCCAACGTATCATAAACATCTTCCTGGTGCTTTAAGCCTTCCTCTCAATCAGCCAGCTGTCTTCCACTTAGTATGTTTTCTTTATTTATAATAGATTCTGCCAAATTGACAAGACCATCAAACTCCTCCTTCGGACAACCTGTGTATGAACATTGAGGTTCCAATTTTTTTGTAAATACAGTGAACTTCATGCTTTCTTTTCCCATTGCTTTTGATTCTGCTTTTAATGCAATAGAAAAATAAGAATCATCCTTAATTTTGTTTTTTTCTTCAGAACTTAACAGCAAACAATCATGAACTCTATGACCCGATCTTCCACAACCAAAACAATAAATAGGTAATTTCTCATATTTGAAAGGGATCCATGCTTTAATACTGTTGCTACTTGAAACAAAAATACCTTTCCTTAAAGGTTTCTGAACATCTAACGTAATTCTAAGTCTGCAAAAATCACCATTAATCTCTGATCTGATAACGCCTCTAAAAGTACTCTCAATTGCATGTAAGAGATCTTTTTTGTTGAATTCTGGTAAACATGGACCAATCTTGATCCAATATGGCGATGAAGTAAGACATATTTGATCTCTATCAATTGGACTGAATAATCGGTCAAATAAAATAAGATACTTACGAAATAACCAGGGGCGTCCTTCCAGAATCAACTCCAAATCTTCTTCTAGATAAAAAATTATTGAGAATAAATTTTGCCCTTCCAGTTCGATCTCAAACTTCTTCTTTGTTTTCCAGATACTCTTCAATTGAACCTTAAAACTTTCTACATTAAATTGTTTTTTCGTCCATACTGAACAGATCAAAGTGGGTTTCTTCGTCTGTTTCTCCGCAACAGATACTGCTCTCTCTAGGACTCTATGGATAACACTCTTGATTTCAAAGGGTTTTTTTACTCACGTGATCCAAAAGATAAAGTATTTAGTTGTTAATAATAATACGATGAGTTAATGAATATGTCTCGCAATAATTAAAAAGTGAAACTATTGAATTATTTATCTTTTTTTTATTGTTCATATTAGCGCTAAAATAATGTACATTATGTGATTATCGTATATTGTTTTCATTAGTATATCATTGTTGTCATTTATTAAACTCGACATTTCATTCGTATATCATCGTTTTATATCGTCATTCATCAATGTAATATTTTATATCATTAATTTTTATCTGAACACGTCAAAAAATTTTTCAAAAATAGGCAATGTTTCGTTTTTAAAAATTCGATAAAATCGTGCCCTAACTTACGGGGTTTCAATTTTTCTAGTTGAATTCGAATAATTGAATATCTTTTCAAAAATTAAAACATGTAAGATTTCAAATAAAAATCAAAGGCCAAGTTATTCTCAAGGATTCGAAATGTCATATCCTAACTTATGGGATGTGACATTTTATTGCCTCGAGATAAGAAAGTCTTCAATATATTTTCAACTTATTTAAGCATTCCAAAACAAAATATACATTAATGCAAAAAGGGATCATATTTTTAAATTCTTTTCGAGTTTTCAACTTTCAACATAAAGACATCAAATAATCAATTAGGTACCAATTTTGGGCGTCACGAGTGTACTAACCTTTCCTCGTGCGTAACCGACTCCTGAACCCATTTTCTGAATTTCATAGACCAAAAATTTTCGTTTTGGTAAATTTAAATTTTTATTAAAATGATTAAATTACGAGTGACGCGATCACATCTCATCAAAAAGAGTTGATGGTGACTCTTTTTTTTTTTCAAAATCAAAGTCGATCATTTTACAAAAAAATGGTTCGACACCTATATAAATTCTTGTTGACAATCCACAAATCAAATTAGAGATCAAACTCGAAAAGGGCTTGATAATTTGGAATCGGATGTAAAGAAAACGATAGGAAGATTCTACAGAACAAATTAGTGGTGTTTATGAATAGTTCGAGCCGAATTTTAGTTTTGGTCGGCTGACCAAACCAAATATGTCCAAACAAATCATGTCTAAAGAATTAATATTTCGCTTTGGTGCCTCAAAAAAATTTCACGTGATTGTATAGAACAATAAAAACTTTAAAAATATAACTCTGCTATACAATAAATGATCATTTTTTAACCAGTAAATATTGACTCTATTTCAATTTGGCCTTATTTAATTCTTTTTAATAGTACAGAGACTATATAAATCTATTTAACAGTAGAGAGACTAATTTGATCAAGTCCCTATAATCGAGGGATCTCTCAGGTACTTTCACCAATATTTCAGCTATGATTGTTTCCACTGTACTAGAAGAAAACTAAAATGTATTGTATAGAATTAATACATGTAACTTACAGAAGTGATGTTCTTTCATTTCTGAGATCAGAGATTTGTTTAATATTTGGAGAAACATAAGCTTTCGACAAATCGAAGCCCGTAAAATTCAGAGGGACAAACATTTACAATTAATTATCTCATCATTTGAAGTCAGTTTAGGTATGGAAGAACTCACCATCATTCCTCCACCATTTCCTGCATTGCTAACATCGACGACTACCGTGCTACGCCCCTTCCCTATCACATAGATGCTTTTCCCGACGGCAACAAGTTTACAGGGCGGTCTTGTAAGTAAGGGTGAAAGCCTCCCTATAGCCACCCACTCCCGAAGATCTTTTTCCCACATCATTAACCTTGTTCCAGAACTCTCGTCCAACACGTAAAGTGTATCATCTACTACAACTGCAGGCCCTTGCCAGCCTGATACCATGTCAGCATCTGCATGTTGCCAAGTTCCACTTGATGGTTCATAAACTACTGCATAAACTTGAGAAGTTACAGCAGATCGGCCACAGCGGATATAGATTTTCTCACCCAATACGAAAGAATCTTCGATTTCGGGAACAATATTACCATCTGAGTGAGAAGTCCAATTGTTTGTGCAAGGATCATATGTGTCCCAAGAATGTGGAACACTTGAGTTTAAACCCAATCCACCAATTGCATATATTTTCTGGCCGAGAACTTCACACGCAAAGTAGCATCTGAGCACATAAAAACACATAATGTATCCTCTTTAACAAGCAAGAAAAAACGGAGAAAGCACACACTACCATTATATCAGTAACAATGCCATACATATATATATTCATCTTTGCTTAAACTACCGTGAAACCTTAACATCTTCTGTTATAACACATAACAATGCCATATATATAGACACATAAGTATTTGCAATTCATCTTTGCTTAACCTACCGTGCAACCTCCGTTATAACACGTAACAATGCCATATATATATATACAAGTATTTGCAATTCATTTTTACTTAAAACTACTATGCAATCTTAACATCGTCAAGAAGAAGAGAAGAAAGTATATTACCTTGCAGTTGATAAGGGATTAGCTTCAGTCCAAGAGTTTTTCGAAGCATCGTAACAGTAGGTCTCATCAGTAGCATCTTCAGACCATCGGCAGCCACCCATCAAGTAAAGTCTCTTCCCCAACACTTCAAAACCTACACCTTTTCTCAGCAAGCTGCGAGACGGAAGCTCCCGCATTTGCTTCCAAGATCTTGTCGAAGAATTGGGATCCAATACATAACAGCAAACCTGCTCAAACTTGTCTCGACATAAAGCATAAATCCAAGTTTCATCTAAATTATGCTTTTTACGATGAGCATGCAACCCTTCACCGTGCACCAAATCCCTCCATCTCCTAGAAACAAACTTCAGGACAGTATGATATTCTCGAGGGACTCTAGCCAGGCATAAAAGCGCGATATCATCGGGAAGTCCACGTATCAATGGCTCTTGCAGTTGTCTCATTCGACTGATACCTTCTGATCCACCTTCCGGATTCTCTATTTCAATAGAAACCTCTTGCATCACAATCTGTAATTAATAAGAAAGAGTTTAATGACAATTTTACAGCATAAATTTCCTAAATTGCAATTAGATAATCATATAGATAAATACAATGACTCCTGTAAATTAAAAAGTAAATCACAAACTGTCATCCAAGTCAAAATCCCATTTTAAACCCCAATCAAAAAACTGTTTCTAGATTTCGATTTGTGAAAAAGTATTCAAAATTTAGCGTTAGAATTCATATTGTAAGGGACCTTAAAAAATCAAGGAGCCAAATATTAACAGAAAAATAAAAGAAAATAATAATTTCTTCTCCAAACTTTAACGGAAAATATAAATCAAAATCGAGATCAATCACTCATTAAATATAAATCTACCAAATTTTCTAATCTAATTATATAAAAAAAACAGGCTTAAGAAAATTGAAAATAAATCTCCAAAAATGGAGATAGAAATCGCTGCAAATAAACATTTGAATGAAAAAAAAAATTGAGGTAATGATAAAATAGATGAATATATAAGAAATATATAAAAAATTAAGGGGGGAAATAGAGAGAAAATGCTGACCTGGGATTATCGGATCAGGTTAAGAGCTTGAATAACTGGAAATGAGGGAAATAGACGAAAAAGGGATTAGGAAGTGTCTGAACTCTGAAACCAGCAATTTTATTTCCGATTTCTATAATTAAAAGATTACTTTTGAATGGGTTTAGATAGGTCTAATTCTGAATTGCATCCCTCTACTTTGTTAAAACTAATAAGTTAGTCCCTTTTTAAAAAAAGGGTAAACCACTTTAGAGGTCACCCACTATGGTTTTTTTTCTTTTTTTGTCACTTAATTATGAAAAGTTACAAAATAATTACCTAACTGTGAAAAGTTATAAAATGATCACCCAACTATTTAATTTTATCTTTTTTAATCACTAGCTAACTTACGTAAACAAAATAGAAACACAAAAAATACAAGGTAGTTGGGTGACAATAAAAGATAAAATTGAATAGTTAAGTGATCATTTTATAACTTTTAATAGTTTGGTGATAAAAATAAAATTACTAATAATTGAGTGGTCATTTTATACTTTTTAATAGTTGAATGATAAAAATACCATAATTAAGTAACTATTAATAGAATTTACCCAAAAAAAAGTTAGTCCCTTTATTTTGTATATCTTCGTAGTTTGTCAAAATACTGTCAAATATTATCATTAAATCTCGACCTAGAAATAAACAATTTCATAATTTACATGCAATGAATTATAAAAAAGGAAGAAGCAATTTATTAATTTATATGCAATGAATTAACAAAATCAGTAATTTTATTTTATTTTGTTAGGCCCAAAAATATCTAGAAGGGTGAATTGATATTTTAAATTTTTATAATTTATTTCAAAATTAAAAAGAAAAAAAAAAGGAGAGAATAACTTGGATACTTTGATCTATAGTGGTTCAACTACAGTTGCTTATCTCCACTACTTTGATAAACCTCAACCGATGAATTATCAATTCACTATACTTGAATTTTTACCTTTCATCTCTAAATCATCTTTACGAAATAATAAAATATAATAAAACCTATACCAAAAGTTGGTTCACGTAAGAACAGGCGCATTAATGCATAAAAAAGTGCACATAGAATACCAAAAAGAGTTATTCATGTTCAAGCAAGTTTTGACAAGCACCATTGTTATTGTTACAAATGTACGGGATTGGTAGTCTCTTGGTCCTCCGTCGGCACTTGTGGATTCAATGGTACAAAAAGGGGGACCCTTTTGCTACAAAAGGTATAACTTTTACATTTCTTATCTTTTGCACAAAGCTAAGGTAGAACATTTCCCCTAGTTTTTGTGACTAAACTAGAACTCTCTAACTTTTACAAAATGCAATTGTAACCCTTAACAAATTACTTAAGGTTTTATACCTGAACAACCTTAAGTATCTTTTAGCAAGTACAAAGAAAAAATGTAAACAAAGGAGACCTCGCAAAGGTGTGTGTTTACAAGTGTTAAACTCTCTCAAAAAATTGAAATGAGAATGATAAATAGATTTAACAATAAGCACCTAAAGAGAAATGTAAAAGAGAAAATGAAGAAAAAAAGAATTTGAGGCTTTTCTCTTGATTTCAATATTTGGATGTTCTTCGCTTATGTTTTCAAGTGCTCTTAACTTGAATATATACCATCTAACAAATTTTTGGATGTTTGGAACCGTCAAAAGAATTTTATTTCGTGCATTTAATGTAACCTAGAACAATATGTCTCGAGACAATACATATAAACCTTGTCTCGATATAGGAACAACAAATATGATCGTTGGAGCCTGAGGTCTCAAATACAATAGGCATGTCTTGAGACAATTGACCACATGTCTCGAGACAAGACTCACCTGAAGCATACTTTAGCTTCGATGTTGGTCTGTCTTGAGAAAAACATGCTTGTAACTCAAGACAAGATTGGAAACCTTAAAAAATGTGGCTTAAAAATATTTTAAAGGACTTGGGGGTTTTCAAAAACTATTGTAGAAAGTTTAATTCATTTAGAATTTTTTTTAAAATTGTAATACTTGAAAATATATTTGGATAAGATTGAAATAATGTGCAAATTTGATTAAGAGATTTTATAACTAGATTTGTTATATCAAAACAATTGAAAATTAAAGTTAACATGTTTGTTTACCAACAACTAGGCTCATATCTTAGTTTTTGTAAAGTATAAAGACTAGATTCTGAAAAATTAAAGTATAAGGACTAATTTATCAATTTTCATAAAATAGATAGATAAGATGAAATTAGACCATTTAGATAACGTGATTATAGAGAAAAGGACCTTATACGGGCAGTTATTGGCCTATATCTCAGCCCAAATCGAGGTCAATAGTCAAGAGAGAACAATAACTCGGTTGGGTTAAAAAATTAAGGCTCATTGACAAAATTTGCCATTAACTTTACACTTTTTGTCAATTTGACCTTTATTCTTCTTTTTTTTTTATGGCTAAATTTGGCTCAAACGTTTTAAAAGTGTCAAATTTAACCATCAACCTTTTAAAAATAGTTAAATTGATATCTTTTTATAAAAAATAATAACTATAACATTGCATATTTAAACATGATGATTGCATAACAATTTGCATGTACTTTATGTTTTTTTTAAAGCTTGTTTTGAGTTTTTATTTTGAATTTTTTATAATTTTAAATTATTTATTGATATCACATACAAGACAAATTGTATTATGTCAACAAGAAGTATATGTAGACCGCCACAAGGCCAAAATTGTTAAAAATAATATTTTAATAAGCATTTACATTAAAGAAAAGTGGTCGACTCTTTTTGAAAGATTAATGGCTAAATTTAACTAAAAAAAGAATAATGGTCAAATTAACAACAAATATAAATGTCAAAGACTAAATTTATTATACCAAAAATTAAAAACCGATTTAATTGAACAATCTCATAATTTAATTATTATAATAATAATTATCTATTTTTATCAATACAAATTAATTCCATTTTAATTATTTTTATTTATAATTAATTTAATTAGTCAAAAATAACAAATAGAAGTCGGTTAATTAACCCAACTAAAATGACCAATGATAAATGAAACTAGTTTGGCGGATGAAGACATATTTCAATCAGTCGAGAGATTATTTTATAAACTATTCTTATCATATCATTTATGATTCCTACCAATTAAAAATAAACATATTATCTTTTTTTCCACATCATTTGTACAATTGGTAAAGAGTAATCATGGATGACGTGGAAAAAAATATGATGTTTTTATTTTTAATTGGTAGGGACCATAGATAATATGGTAAGATGGGTAATCAAATAGTCAAATAAATTTATAATTGATAGTAAAATTGATTGCTTTCCCCTATTCAAAGGTTACAATTTCTAGTAGCAGATTAAATTTTAGTTCGATTGGCATCAACATTATTTTTAGTATAGAAGGACGATGCGCAAAATGTATTATCCTCCTATTTAAGGATTGGAGAGGAACTATAAGTAGTTCTAAGTATTGTATTAAAAAGAGTAGATATAATAAGAACCTATAATGATATTAATATTAAAAAAAATGAAAGGTTACACTTTCTAATAAATTTGAGAGGTATTTATGGGCCGGGCTTAAGTCGAACTTAAATTTATATTTTTCAATTTCAATCTGGCTTGACTCAATTAATTTTACTGTTTAAATAAAAATAAAAAATTATCAATTTTTAAATAGTAAACTGAACTATTTAAATAGGCCTGAGCAAAACGAACTTAAGATGAAGCCTAGAAACTTGTTGAAATCGGATCTCGACCCAGTCCTGCCATGAACACCTGTATTCGTAACTCATGAGGAGCAAAGCAAAAGAATAAGGAAGTGAATGACAGGCCATAGGTCTCGTGGGCTTCCTAATTTTAGTACAAGTTATTCTCTTGTTTGGGCCATAAAGCGAAAGCACATTGTTAGCAGATTCTCTGATCGTTTAACACAATTGTATGTATGTTTTCTCAATCTCGCAATGCACAGAAGCTGTTTGCAGAAATTACCCAAAGAATTAAAAGCTCGTCGACGAGAATCTCTGCTACTTTATTCCATAGGAATTCAAGCCACGATGAAACTGTTGAGCCCAATGCTGAAAATGATCATGTATTGGTATCATGGACATCCAAGTTATCCAAATTGGTAAAACAAGGGCAGCCAGAGGAAGCCATTTGCTTGTTCAAGAGAATGCTATTGTTGAAGAGTAATCAAAGGCCTAACTATGTTACAATTTTAAGCTTAATAAAAGCCTTAGATGCTCTACATTGGGATGTTTTGGTAATGATGGTTCATGGTTTGGTGGTCAAAATGGGGTTTATATCAGAGCCCTCCGTTTTAACTGCTCTTATTGGGTCTTATTCCGTTTATGGTATGGGAACTTGTTGGAGTTTGTTTCATCAAATACCTGATAAAGATGTTGTTTTATGGAGTGCTGTGGTTTCTGCTTGTGTTAAGAATAAGGATTATCTGGAGGCTCTTGAGTTGTTTAGAAGAATGCAATTTATTGGGTTGAAAGTTAATCATGTTAGTATTGTCAGCATTTTGCCTGCTTGTGCTAATCTTGGCGCTCTACGGCTAGGTAGAGAAATACACGGTTTTATTATAAAAAGAATGTTTTCTCATGTTATTAGTGTTCAGAATTCATTGGTTGATATGTATGCAAAATGTAGGAATCTCGAGTCAGGGATTCGTGTTTTTGATGGGATGTTGGAGAAGGACTTGGTTTCTTGGAGGACTGTGATTTGCGGTTACATAGAGAATAAATGTGGGATAGAAGCAATTAATATCTTCTCAGAGATGCAGCTGTTGTCTTTTTTTGCCCCGGATGAATTTGTTTTCCGGGATATGATTATGGCTGTGTTACAATCTGGAGAGAATAAACTTGGATCCGCATTTCATTGCTATATAATGAAAAACGGGTTCTTGGCTTTTGTTTCCGTTGCAACTGCTCTTTTGCAGATGTATGCTAAGTTTGGAATGGTATGTTCAGCTAGGAGTGTATTTGATCACATTGGCAATAAAGATGTCATTGCATGGAATGCAATGATCTCAGCTTACACCCAAAGCAAGTTATCTTTTAATGCCGTGGATACATTTACACAGATGTTACATATGAACGCGAAACCTAATGAGTTCAGTTTAATTAGTCTACTGCAAATGTGTTCTTTGATGGCATCTCAAGAAGTATCTCATGAACTTGGAGATAGCATTCATGCTTTCATAGAAAAAGTTGGTTACTCAAGGAATGTTTATTTATCATCAGCCTTGATAGATTTCTACTGCAGATCAGGAAGGGTCAAGCAAGGAAAGGATCTTTTTGATGAAGTTCCTATCAAAGATCTCATTTGTTGGAGTTCATTGATTAATGGATACGGATTAAATGGTTATGGAATTGAGGCTCTTGAGACATTCTCAAATATGTTAGATTGTGGGATAAAGCCAAATGAAATTATTTTTCTTTCTGTTTTATCTGCTTGTAGTCATTGCGGGCTAGGATACGAGGGTTGGAACTGGTTTTATTCTATGAAAGAGAAGTATAATGTTACTCCAAAGCTTGCACACTATGCATGCATGGTGGACTTGCTCAGTCGCCAGGGTAATATTGAACAAGCGCTAGACTTTGTGAAGAAAATGCCAATGGAGCCAGATAAAAGAATCTGGGGAGCTATTCTTGCTGGTTGTCGATTAACACCTGGGCCAATTGAGATTGTAGAGTTCGTTGTTGAACAGCTTGCTACCTTGGATCCACAAAATAGCACTAACTATTACACAATTTTATCAGACCTATATGGAAGTGAAGGTAGAGAGGAAGATGTAGAGAGGAAGAGAAGATTGGTGGAGAATGCCTAGAAAGAAAAGGTTGGATACCTCAGTAGCTTGTCTTCTGTACATTCTATCAATTGAGCTGTAGCCAGTAGGCAAACCAATTGGTATCCTTTCCCTGTAAGATATTCATTTTGTGGTATGCTGAAAATGAATTTTATGATTCGTAACGTCGTAAAACATGAGGGTTTTGTCTTTTTCATGGAATCTGGGGTCTTTCTGGTATGCTACTAAAATTACCTTCTCATTTCGTTCTATGCTTTGATATCATAATTGGGACTGAAATAAAGTTCCACGTTCCTGAATTTTGAGCTAAGTTTGGGACTTTAAGTAAGAACAAGTATTATTTTTTGTTGAGGGGGCCTGACTCTTCGAAGGAAGTCTTCGAAGTGTCGTCCGCCAGGCAACCGGCCGAGCCCCCAATGATATGAGGTATTGTCCCCAGCTCGTGTCGGGGTTTTGTCTCCCACCCCCATTGAGACATGTATGGTGCATGGCCACCCACCAAGGGAATGTGAGTGTCTTCACTCTTGGTGGGGTTTGAGCCCCTGACCTATGGCATATACCTATGACATATAGGCCAACAATTAGGGGATATGGTAACACTTGAGCTAGCTAATCTGCTTTAGTTTAAGAGCTTTATTTTTCCTTTAAAAAAACTATCATCTAAATGGAAACTAATCTAAGCTCCTTACTCTTTAAAGTAAGCCTGGATATAGCTTGATAGTTGAGACCAGGCAAGACCTACTTGGATATAAAAGTAGTATTGATGATCTCGCTATCAAACTATTCCATTTTTCAGTATACAAAACATTTTCCAATGCTAGAATTAAATGAACATTGGGTTCTTCTTGGGAGTTTGAAGTGTAGAATTTATGGCTAGAAGTTACTCCAATTGGTACTTTGAAGTTGGAGTAAATGTTGTATTAAATGAACTTTATAGAACTGAAACTGCATTAACTTTCCCAACTCGATCACATCATAAATCCTGTGTATTGATCACTCTCTTGCAGTCTTGTTCTCTTTCTTAATTACAGAAACACCAACACAGAAACCAAGCTTGCTCTTGTTTTATCTGCAGATTGATCTCACTCATGAAAGAAGGAATCCTTGAAGTTCTTATCGTAAATGCTGAAGACATTAGACACACTAATCTTATTGGTATCTCTATCTCTTGTCCCTGGCTATGCATCATAGATATGTCCTGTTTTATTAATTTGGTTTTGATCATTTGGTTATAGGAAGACCTGCATACTATGTTATATTACAATGTGGAACTAAAGAATACAGAACCAAAACATCACCAGGTTTCATGTCTATTGATGACCTGTAAATTACTAGTTTTATTCTTTTGGGGTCTCTTGAAACCTAACAATTGTGTTCTATGATGCAGGAAAACATAAGAAAGTATTGTGGAATGAGAAATTCGAGTTCGATTTTCCGCTATCCGAATGGAAAAACTTAACTCATATAAAATTCAGGATCATGGACAAGGAATTCTTCAAAAACAACGGATTTGTTGGTGAAACCAGGTAATCTATTTTACTTCCTTTCTTTCTTCTTAATATGCCTTTTAACTCCATTCGCAATGCCCTGATACCTAAATTTGCATTTATTCTCTAGGATTTTCATATGCCATGAAATATATAGATAATACTGGTGGGAAAGTAATATAAGGACAAAAAATATCATCTGATAATGTTTAGCAGATGGTGAAACTGTTGCTGTAATTCAATCATCTTTTTTGAGGTAAAAATACCACGAAGTTCCCTGTGCTAGTCCCCTCTACTAAAAAAATAGACAAATTAGTCCATATATGTTAGATTAAAAAGCAAACCGGTTCTTTTATTAAAAATTCTATCTATTTTGTCTATTAAAAATTGGTCCATTTACATCAACATGAGGTATAAGTGACACATCATGTGTCATTATCTGGTTATTCCGTCAGCCACGACAGTTTTTAACAATACAAATGGATTAAAATTTTAATATAAATGACCGACGTGCTCTTTAATTTAACATATAGGGATTAATTTGTCTATTTTTTTTGGTAGAAAATTAAATACAATCAAACTCTTAATATAAAATCCTCCATGATTCTTTTTTCTTTTTTCGAGACAATTACCACAAATAACCAAACCAGATGAGTTCATTTATATACTTTTTCTCAGAATTCACCTTGGTGGAATAATTACTGAAGGAACTGACAAAGGATTTATAGTAGTGAGACCAGCTCCTTACAATGTAGTGCTTGAAGATGATACCTATAAAGGACAGATAAAGATTGGATTTAAATTCATTGCTAATGTGAGTTTGCTCAGACCCCAAGTTCCCATTTCTATTTATAGTTAAGCATCTTATTTAGGTTGCCAAAAAGCTTAAATTTATGGGGTAATATAATTTTTGGACAGGCAACAAAGTTAAACTTGAAAAATATAAAAACTTGATGATATGACACTTTGTGATTGTGTCATATTATCACTTGAAAGTTTAAAAATAATACAATTTTAGGTGATGATATGGTACAATCTCAAAGCGTTATATTCAATGTTTTAATAACTTAACCAGTAGTTAAACATGTCAAATCACAATTTTCAATTTAACCAGTTTGATTGGTACGATTGTCGATTGTCAGACCAACAATAGTTAAATAATTAATAAAAAATCTAAAAGAAATTAAAAAATAAATGTTAAAAGTTCAATCCGTTCAATTGTTGATTTTTATCCCAATTTTTAATTTTGATCAATTCCAAGCAATTTTTGAATTAATCAATCCAATCCTTCTGTTTGAATTGTTATGTTGATCAATTCTCAGTTTGTCCCATTTGATCATTTTTCAGTAACACTGGTCACTTCATTAAATCTTGATAGAATATAAGCTCAAGGACCAAAATAGATTTAGTTGTTAAGTTCAAGACCAAAGTGGACCAAAAAAAAGTATAGGTACCAAAGTGGATTTCAGTACCAAGTTCAAGAGCCAAAAATTATATTTTTCTAAAATTTATACCAAGTGATGGATGCAAATATGCAATTGTAAATCAGATTGCATTTTCAAAAGAGAACTCAAGTTTAAATTTTAAAACAATGTTGTTTAAAGGGACAATCATGAACTTCAAAAGCACAAGTGGACCATAATCATGGTCTAGGGGGGCCTTACCCCTCTCTTAAATTTCTGAAAAATTTCATTTATCCATTGAAATTTTTAAAAAAAATTAATTAGGCCCTCTAATTTCTTTTTTAAATTCTCTTTTTTTTTTTTGAAAATTTTGTATTAAGCTCTCTCAAATTTTGTGAAAATTCTCTTTAATCTCACAAAAATTTAAAAGCTCCAAAAATCTTAAAAATAATTCTCATTAAATTCATATAGTTTTTTAAAAGTTTACTAAGACTCCTTAAAATTTAGTTTTAAGATATGTAATTGACTCAAAGGATTAGTTTTCATGGATAGTAAAACAGTCATGAAACATATATATATATTTTTCCAGAAAGAAGTGCAAAATGAGATTCGAGAATTTGCTGTGATGCCTAATGAACCGAGATCAATTTGTAGCTGCATCAAGAATCTATGGAAATTCCCATGGTGGATATGTTTATACCCCTTTAAACAGGAAAATTCCAAAAAGGTGCACAAGCATGAGTGAGTGGAACAGCATGATGTCAGCTGCATGTGATTTAATGTAAGATTGTGAACTTTGGTCTGAAAATCTACATCATATGAGATGTTTTTTTTTTCAATAATTTAGAGAAATAATAAGGCTTTACACCATTTTGTAAAAGTTTTCAATTTGACCCCCCAAATTAGGCCTGAAAGGCCATTGGGTTCAAAAGAAATGGGAGGCACGTCCATCTCATGATATTAATGAATTATTGCTTTGTTTTCCTCCTCTATTTTTCTATTATGTTTAACTTATCGAAATTTAAAAAAGAACACCATGAATTATTGTTCCCAAAGGCTTGTGTGCTTGCTATTGATTTCCAAGCTAACCTCCGACCAAGGGGGCCTATAAATAAATTCTCCAAAACATGCAAGCAAAATAGAATATTTTAAATTTGGCAAAGAAATTGTTGTAAAGATCAGATAAAATGTATGTTAGGTCTAAGTAACAAGAAGTTTGATATCTCTAAAGTAAGGTTTCGCGTTTGAATATCATTAATGGAGGGACAATGGTACGGAACTTTACTTTATGTTTAAGGGTTTGATCTAGTTTAACTTTAAATTCAATTGAGACCCAGTAAGAATATCGGGTATAGGAAGGTCTTATTAAAAGACGAACATTTCAGTGAATTTTTACATCCAAGAAAAGAATTAGAACTAAAATGATAAAGAAGTAAAATTAGGAACTAATTTTGTTATTATGTGGAAAAACAAAAAACTTGTTTGAAAAATGGATTTTGGTGTTTTCTAACTTTTCCATCAACTTGAATAAATCACGAGATAATTTGGTAATTTTTGTCCAATTTGATCACTAAATTTGAATTTCTTAAAGATATAATGACATAGCATTCGAAAATTACATCACGTCATCACTTGAATTTTTTTTAAAAAAATTATTTTTTTGCAACTTTTAGATTTCATTTCATTTTTTTAAAAAGAAGTCAAGTGATAATGCGGCAAAATTTCAAAGTAATATGTCAGCATACTCTAAAAGAATCCAAGTTTAGTAACCAAATTAGGCAAAGTTGTCAAATTTTGAGACTATTATAGACCCAAAACAGTTTAATGATCAAATTGAAAAAAAAATTAACAAATTTAGGGACTAAATATTAATACCACATAAGTTTTTAATGGCAAAGTGGTTGGAGTAATGTCATAAGGGGGGAAACCCTAATTTTACCTACTCATAAAACCTTGACTATGACACCATCTTTTCCAACTTGTTATTCCTTCACATGTTTTGAAGTTACATAATTCTAATGAAAGTTTCTAAATTTGCTTTGAAACCCATCATTTTCTTCTTTTTTTTGAAAAAGAAACCCATAATTTTCTTTATAATAAGAGACTTTATTATTTAATATAAGTTATATATATAAAGCCTTTTGCCTTTTACATCACTTAATCATAACGTGATAAATCAGCTTATTTTAGGCAATTTCTTATACATACTCATCTGCATAATGTGATCTCACATGGTAACATATCCGTTAACAAGACTTTAAAAAGATAATTAAATTAAAATTTTAAAAGTTAATTGTGAAAGTGATAAATTTGTTATAATGTTTTTTCTCTAATTTTATATATCAATTTCAGGGTTAAAAGATCGAATTTCTGACACTAACTCAGAAAGTTAGAAAAATTTCATTTAATTAAAAATAAAAATTATTGAGATTCTGTTTTCACCGAAAACTATAAAATATTCATCACGTATTTGCAATTTGCAAAATCATATAATAATACAAGCCACCCAAGTCTTCATAAATATTCAATTCAATTTACAACTAAGAAACACACTCTGTAAGTTCTATCAGAAACCCAAAAAAATACTCTTTCAACAAGAATCCAATCGAACCCATTTTTGTTTTCCAGATTCTGAAACTGGGGTTTTCTTCTTTGATCACAAAAAGCAAAAAGAACCCATCAATCTGACGGTCAAGAAGTCAAGATCCCTTGTCTTTTTATGTTAATATGATAATGATGATGATGATGATGGTAGCATGGTGGAATTGCAAAAATAAAGCTTTTCTTTTGGATTATATCAATATAAAGGAACTGTTTTAAACGTTCCTCTTCAGATTATTACTAGCTATATTATCATCATCTTCTTCAACGGTTTTGAATTCAAAAATCTGTACTTTAAAAAGGTAAGTGGAAAAAAAGAACGTTGCTTTATCATCAACGGTTGCTTATATATAAACTTTATTGTTCATATTGTCAGTGAATTACAATGACCTATGACTGTTAGCACACCAAGTATTTGCTTTTTGTTTCTGAAACAAAGTTGGGTCTTTTTCTTTTTCTTTCTTTACAATGTAGAATTATTCAGTTTAAGCCTTTTTTGGTCGGGTCCATGTTTTTGGACCATGGTTTGATTATGGTTTTTCAAAAAAGTTCTTAAATCTTGAGCCCCCACTGACCAAAATTTTAATGATTATTTGCAGAGCAAAGAGTAAAGAGAAGTGTTATAAAGAGGTGTTCAAATGGAGAATTCATCAAACAGTGATGAAAACTATGATGTGGGTTATCAACCATCACCTTGTTCAACTGATCCAAATGATCAGTCAACCATGAGTGGTGATTCATTTGTGTATTGCCGAACATATTCATCGACTTCAGTATTTTCTGAACCTGTTGATGATCACCATAGTTGTTGTAGTGAAGCTTCACCTTCTTGTTCTTCTCATTGGTCAACTAGGGGATCTGGTGGGGTTGTTCCTCAAAAGCAAGCTCTTCTTACAAGGCTTGTAACAAAACAGTGCAAAAATAGCAATGCAGATGGTCATCAAAAGCTTGATGATTTGGAATCATTGGATTTAGGTATGTAAAATTGCTTGAGTTTGTCTTTCATATGCTTAAACTATATATATATATATATGTGTGTGTGTGTGTGTGTGTATATTTTCTTTTTTAATTTTTATGCTAATGGACGTTCAAAATTATGTTGGAAAGAACTTGAAATGATGAAGGAAAGATTTGCAAAACTTTTACTGGGAGAAGATATGTCTGGAAGTGGAAAAGGAGAATGCACAGCTATTACAATCTCAAATTCCATAACCAATCTTTACGGTAGATACGCACATATACATTCATATCTATTCAAAAAATAGCAAATTAGTTCATGTAGGTTAGATCAATTATCAAAGAGCAAACATGACGTCACTATCTGGTTATTCCGTCAAACACGCTAGTTTTTAACAGTACAAATAAGTGAAATTTTTAACAGAAATAACTAATTTGCTCTTTGATCTAATGCACAGAAACTAATTTGTCTATTTTTTCTAGCTCAGGAGGCCAAATACAATTTGACTCCTAGAACAGTGGCCTCTGTGGTACTTTTACCATATATTTGAAATCTATGGAATTGCTTACTCTATGTTGAATGGTAATTACTGCAGCAACTGTATTTGGGCAAAATTTGAGGTTGGAGCCATTGAACCCTGAAAAGAAAGCTCTTTGGAAAAGAGAAATGGATTGTCTTTTATCTGTCTGTGATTATATTGTGGAATTTACTCCCAAGTCACACAATTTACGTAATGGAGCAGCTGTTGAGGTAAGATTTCATAGTCCATATCCAAAAAGATTAATTTTTTATGGAGATTTATCATCTTTGCTTGCTTTAATATATATCTATGTATGTATATATATGTTACGTGTTTAGATAATGGAAAGCAGGCAAAGATCAGATATTTACATCAATCTTCCAGCACTGAGAAAATTGGATACAATGCTCATTGTAAGATACAAGCTCTATGTGAGACAAAATCGGTAAAAGTACCACAGAGGCACCTGCAGTAGGAGTTAGATTGTATTTTGCCTCTTCTACTAAAAAATGGGCTAAATAGTCTCTCTAAATTAGATCAAAGGATAAATTAATTTTTTTTATTAAAAATTGCATCCTTTGTACTATTAAGACAGTGATGCTTAGCATGCAATATCTACCTTGTGCTAACCTACAAAGACCAGTTTTTAACAATAGAAATTGATGAAATTTTTAATAGAAAGACCAATTTGTTCTTTGATTTAATGTGCAGAGACTAAATTGCCCATTTTTTTAGTAGAAGGGGCAAAATGCAATCTAACTTATAGTACAAGTGTCTATGTAGTACTCTTACCGAAAAAAACCAGTCTTTTGTTTATATATATATCTTAGAGCTTACATTCCTTTACAGGAAATACTGGATAGCTTCCAGGATAGAGAATTCTGGTACGCAGAGCAAGGGAGTATGTCAGCAAATTCGACCCGTATGGGTTCATTTCGAAGAGTTGTTCAAAGAAATGACGAGAAATGGTGGGTACCAGTGCCGTGTGTTCCTTCGAGTGGTCTTACTGAGAAAGCGAGGAAGCACTTGCGACATAAACGAGAATGTGCTAATCAAATTCACAAGGCTGCTATGTCTATAAACAACAGTGTTCTTTCTGAGATGGAAATCCCAGATTCATACATGGCATCACTTCCAAAGGTTAGCCCCTTATGCTGATAAAAAATGTATATACACACAAATGTTCCATTCATAATAGCTTAGTTAGTTCGTGCGGTCACTCGTAAAAGTATAGCGATATTTCGTAAGTCAAAGATTTGAGTTCTAGCATCTGCAACCCCTTCCCGTCCCTAATGCTTTCTTGATAGACAAGGTACTAACTCTCTTTTTCTTATCTACAGAGTGGAAGAGCCAGCATCGGAGACCCGATATACCGCTACATGTACACCACAGAAAAATTCTCCCGAGTATCTACTCGATTGTCTCAACATAGCATCCGAACACGAAGCACTTGAACTTGCAGATCGTGTTGAAGCTTCAATGTACACATGGAGACGTAAAGCATGCATGATCCATTCAAAATCATCATGGAGTATGGTGAAAGACTTAATGTCCGACTTCGATCGAAGTGACAAAAACCATATATTAGCTGAAAGAGCAGAGAGCTTGTTATTTTCATTGAAGCAAAGATACCCTGAACTCTCACAAACGTCCCTAGACACATGCAAAATTCAGTACAATAGGGTAAGTGATAAAAAACTGGTATTTTCTTGCTTTCCACCATAACATGCAAGCTTTGAATGCCAAAATTGTGGGGTTTTTTTTGCAGGATGTGGGGCAAGCAATCCTTGAGAGTTATTCGAGGGTATTAGAAGGACTAGCTTTCAACATTGTTGCTTGGATTGAAGATGTGTTTTTTGTAGACAGTACAACAAGAAACCAAGACTGAAAAAGGGCTAACTCAACCCCAACATTATTTCAGCTGGTTAACCCAGCTTCTTCTTCTTCTTCTTTTTCTAAATTCCTTGCATATGTTGATTCCTGTTATATTTGAACCATTTCTTCTTGTACATTATAATCGTCTAAATAAACCATGTAATTTCTAAGACCTTAACCTTGCTTTTTAAATGGGTTCCGTTCATGATCATATGTTACTGCAAACAATACAGGTTATACGTGAAACAACAATCTCAAATAAAAGTAGAATGGATACCCACTAATCCATTTTAAACATCAGTCAATGAACCACAGGGACTTGGAAGCCTGCATCAAATACATATAAATATATGTCTGTGTGTTGAGGAAGTGGAGGAGGCAGTGGAAAGGATGGTTCACACGGTGGAGTCAGGTCAAGTTTCTATGCCGAGAGACTATGAGGTGTATGGTGTGCAAACTAGTAGAAAAGTGGGCAGGAGAGAGGGAGTTCTCGGCTTATGGGACAGTCCATGGATGGATACCTGTATTTGGTTCAAGCACGTGTCCATGAGCATGGGTGCAAGGTTGGTCGGCGGTACGGCTTGATATGATTGAAGTGGAACATGTGACTAATGTGTGATAATATCGGGATTGGCATAGAGAGAAGCAGAATTTATAGTATCTGCTTCTACATGAATGCTGAGGAAAAAGAACCCATAAAGTTTGAGAACAGAATCAAACCAGAAATAGATATCAGCTACGAATTTCTCAAGGCCAAAAACTCCAAGGGTAAGGGGATCTTGCGTGCTCCTTCCAACGGATGATGCTTAATGTTTTACATTGTATCAGACTCACTGAGATTCATAGTTTTTTAATTTATTTTTGGACCACTGAGATGCAGTCTATTAAGTTCATTATCTTCAAACAGCTGCAATATAACCAATTTTCTCATACAAGAGTCAAGACCCACATATATTATTACTACTAGCATTTCATAAACATTGGTCCATATAGGAAGTCATCTTACCTTAATTAAAGCTAAAACTAACACTTAAATAAGTACCCTTTGTTTTGTATATAAAACTACAATAATTTCTAGATATCCCAAATTTGCATATCTAAAACTACTTATAGTGCATAATTACAATAAAAAAAAAGTTGGGTTCTATAATCAATGATCCATTAGTTCTGGCGGATGCCTATCCAACAAAAATGTTATCTTGACATCAGAAATGTTTAAAAAAATCAATTTAAGTACACAGAAACTGATGTTTAATGATTAAAGTAGTGTATGCATGCCTGCAACATAAGCAATAATGTATTTCAGTACATGGCATGTGGATATCCATACCTTAGCATGTGCATGTGCCTTGGAGAGAGAGAGAGAGAAAATAGGAGGCAAAAAGTAGATTAGTAAATGGAACAACTACATGTCATTCTTGGAATATTTTGCTCAAATCAATTAGTAAATAGAAACAATCATCTCTATATATACAACAAGGCCTCTGAATAGCACTTGTGATACAGTATAGGTGGGGGCATAAAATGATAGCAAGTTGTATTGCATGCCGAATATATGGCCTACAATGAGCACATTTTGAGATTATTGTACAAAGACTTTCAGCATGCCACCCCACCATCCGACTGAAAAAAAAATTCCCCTCCTAACAGTGTCCCCTCCACTATTAGACATGGAACAGGTAAGAGATGTGAAATCGATGCCAACATGCATGCAACAGAATTCGTGTTAAATTTTACCTGTTGCTCTTGGGGGGATCGCTAACCTTATACCAAATAAAAAATGAAGTTAAATCTAAAATCAGCTGTCATCATCCACTGCACCGGTATATGTCAGGTCCGTTCGCCTCACTCTTACAGCCCCCTTCAGCCAACTTGAGGCTCGAAGATTAGCACGGTCGCTGCCACCAATGACAATAGTGCCACTTGAAGATGGACTTGAACCTGCTCCATCTTCCAAAAGTGTCCATGGGTCGATTTCCATATCGTACTCCCGTAGTGAAGGCATTGACTTGGCTTTTCCCGGTATGTTATTTGCAGTTCGGCCCGATGCAACCTGTCTCTGAGGTGCATTTAAGGTACCATTGCAAGATTCAGGGATGTAGATGCTGGATTGAAGCGCACTAAGAGCACCGACTGGGACCGAAGGTGTGTGGCAGGAGATCACATTGCGGAAAGAAGGAAATAATATTGGCATCGCTGCCTGAATACGCCATCTAATCATCTCAGGTAGTTGCATAGAATCTAATTCATTCTGCACCAACAGAAAAAAGTTACTGAGTTGAGTAAAGAATCATCTATCATTTTACTCCAATGCTAACTTCAGTTTGAATAAATAACCTTTTACACACACGGCAAGACTTATTGAGAACTTTATGTTCATAAGAAGATAGTTTGTTTCAAAAGCGGAATTAAAATGAATCAATATTCTACATTGACAGGAAGGGTATCTCTCAAGAGCTCATAACTTACATAAAACCAAAAGTCAAATTAGAAGTGCAACCATATATGTCTTTAGCATGCAGCATGCCTGCTTTATTTATATTCCTTATACCAATTACATTACAGGTGCAGCAAAAACACGTCGTGACCACATTTCTAATAAATTTAGGTTTATTTACCAAAACAAGCAGCAGTAAATTTAATAAGGGAAGGATAAAGATCAAACCTGGAAACTCTCCAATGCCTCACGGTCAAATACAGAAAAATCATTGGCAGTCTTTGACCTTAGCCAACTTGGCTGGCAACTGCTTAACAACCCATGTAGAACTAACAATAAGCGATCAAAAGACTATCTCTATAAATCTCTGAGGATGCAATAGAAGACACCAGCTCCGCGTCCCTCTTCAACTGTTTGAAATTAAAAGATAGGTCCACATCCTCATGCACAACCCTACTTCCAAGCAATCGAAGTATTACAGAGGCAAGCATGTGTCTCATGTTTCTTGATGATGGTTCCCTAAATAAGCCAACAAATGAACCTTGGTGAACTAGTTCATTAAATACCAGACATAGTAACACAGATTCTTAATAATATTCCATCACGATGTTGAACAAAAAAAAAAAAAACAATATTCCATCACGACTATCTGATTGAGTGGTTATTAATTTGGATGAAAGAATCCGAAGAGGGGGGAATAGTTTCTGGTAGAAGACCAAAAGTCAATGTATTTTTCTGTTTTTTTAAATTCTCCCATAAAGAGAAGAAAATACTCCGGGCACCCAATTTTCAGGCATCAGCAACACAGAAAAGAGTTAAAAAGTTCCTCACATAAGATAAAGGAAAAGATGATCAAATCAGATATAAAACATATCAAAACATTTCATTTTTTCAATTTACGAAATACGAAAGAGACGAATTACTTCAGGGAAGAAAGAGTGACAAATCATCAAAATAGAAAAAATCTTACCCATCTGCACATATGATCGGCAGTAATCTCACAATAAACTGCAACCTTAATGACATAGAAGCTCGCAAAGCTGCAGGAGAAGGAGGTACAGACTCTGCAGGAGCCATTGTTCGTCTAGCCAATCCAGGACTAGCACCTCTTATACTTTTCCGACTGTTGCTTTTATTAGTAGAAACTTCAATTGAAGAGGCAGTTCCAGTCTGCTTGCTTACACCATGAGTAACCAACTTTACTTGCTGCTCAATAGTGCTAAACTGCTTTATCAAATCGTTTGCAAAGGTATTGCGTGATTCGGCGGAGCTTTGGTCTATGCAAGGAAGAATCAATTTAATAAATGCCTTCTCTGTTACATGCTGCTGGCTGATATTGGAACCTTCAACATCGATTTGAGAACCTTTCGCACACTTTTTTGACTCCATGGCCTCCTCAATGACTTCACCTTCCTCAAGAAAGGTGGCTTCGTTCTTCTTCTCTCCCCTATTCGTCACAGGATCACCACCAGAATAAGACCATCCCCAAGGATTCCAAAACTGGGTCTTAGTAGAAAGGTTCTTAGTTTCAGCAATATTAATGAGCCGTTGCCTAATAGTTTTCCGTCCCAAAAGAACATCCATGCCTCCTAAGAACCATTTAGCCTGCATCAGCAATGAATCTTCTAATGACCTTCCAAAAAGATGAACCACCTCTGAGAAAAGAGGAGCAGCATCAGGTCTGACCAACAATCTGGTGAGGATGATCTCAATGAAAACTTTCTCATTCTCAGAAGGAGAAGCTCTTTCAGAACTGGGTGAGGAAGAGCGAAGTGCATCCACCAAGGACATGTCATGATTCTCCATCTTATCAATGAGTGCTTGTTCATTTAAAAGAAGCCTTAATTCAACCCACTGCCAATGAAACTTAGCTGGTTGCAAAGCGTCCAATGCACGGATAAGCTTACCTTGCTTTGAATCATTCTCTGCACGCGGAGCTTTAGACTCGCCATGTCCAGAAACCCGATTGCCCTCATCATGTGTAAGAGCAGAATAAGGCATCTTACAATCAATTATAGCATTTAGAAAGAGCCTTGCACGAAGAGGAATAAAGGCCATGAATTTCAAGTGCATGTCCAAACCATTCAACTCTAGCAAGGCTGCGAACTCAGAATCAGTGGTATCTGCAGCTATAATATCATAAAAACCACGGGTATCCCTCATACAAACATCACGAAAAGGTATGTGTTTCACAGCATCACCGATGGCCATTGTTAAAGACTGATACAATTGATGAATATCTTCACGACTTGCAATGTTATTACTCAAAATGAATGGCTTCCATATAACAAAAGCAAATATTGCATAAGCTGGTGGAAAGACCAAATTAATTGGGAGCAGTCTCTGCATCCTTGAAAGAGCTACAATAGGTTGTTCACCCAAGAGTTCCAAAACTAGCCCATCACAAACAGTTCTGCAGTTCCCAACAAACAGCCGAAACCAGTGCACATAAATTTCAAATGAGTTGTCCAACTTAAAAGCCCCAACAGATCGGGCATTACCATTAGAACTGGTTTTTGTGCTCCTTACAAACTGAACAACATCCAAACCTTCCTTTAATCTTAAGAGTGTTACCATTCTCTCCAAGCTAATGACCCCATGAATAATAGCCCCTAAAAGAAGAGCAGAAACAGCAGCTGACATTTTGGTTGTTCTCCCAAGAGTCGATTTGGCAGAACTGTTCAAATTGTCACCAGATATGTTCGCATTACACTCAGGAGCATCAGGAGACAACTTAAATTGACCACGAGAGGACTTTGCAGGAGCAAATGCTACTGCTAAAGCAGAAGAGGCCTCTGTTCCAAGAGCTACCTCAAATGCCCGGCTTTGGCGTTCTCCAAGGGCTTCCTTTAGCAGGCATAGGCATATTAAATGAATGCGCAAGATACGCTTTGCAAAACTCAAGGAACTTATAGAGGGTTGATAATTTGAATAATTGCTGTCACCAGTAAAATCAGGTATCTTTGCTAGTGTTGATCCTACATTGCCAACAATGGCAGAAACAGCAGAAGACACCAAACCTGGGTCCCCTTCTTGAGCAGCACCGCCAGTCTGTCTAATGCAGTCCATTAGTCCCATTATGATTTGTTGAGCAACTTGATAACCATCACCCCCTTTTTCAACGGCAGGAGTTTTTTGTGCACCAGCTGCAACAAGTTTTCTCTCTCTACCTAAGATAGAGTGCAAGACATCATCAACATGACGCTGAACCATATCTCTCATGCTTAAACCCACTCTTGAAAAACGTCCACCAGTTATCTTTTTACGGAAATAATCATCAGGATCTTCAATACCTCCTGGAACTCCAAATGGAAACCCAAAATCTCCCTCTTGTTGTCCAGATTCAAGTTCAGACAAAAGTTTCTTGTCACAAGTACCTTTGTATTTCTTCTCCCATTCAATTACACTGGCAACTTTTCCATACTTCTTCAACAAATACCAAGCAAACACTAGGGTTCCCGAACCTGTAACTCTTCCATTAGTGGCCATAATTGCAGCAGCACGAAGCATTATAGCTGACAAAGCTTCAGGAACAAGATCTGCAGCAATAAGTATGTTCTCATACCTGAAGAAAAGACATCATTAAGCAAGTAAGATATATATGAAGGTCAAGCCAGCAGAGAGAAAAGAACCACAAAAAGGCATGACAAACCCAGTAGCTCAAGAATCCAATCCTGAGCAATAACTTCCAGAGAAAATTATTGAAGTTCTCCAGTCTCCAGGATGGTTTCTAGACATCAGTCTACTCCAATCATACACCAAGAAAAAATGTATTTTTGAAATGCTTTCATGCAGACAATAATAATATAGATAGATCCAAAAAAATCCTGAACAGTTTTGCTTTAGCCAGAAATCGGGGGCAGAAAAGAGAGGAAAAGAGCTAAAATTACTGGTAAAGTAAGATCAAGACACAGCAAGTGTATTAAATCATATCGGCAATACAATGGACACTAATAAAGAGCCAGCCTAGAAAAGCACAAATTTTTTATAGCCAGAACTGATATGCATGAACAATTTAGTTAAAAAAAAAAAAAAAGAAGGTAGAATAATGATATTTCACCTTCGAAGAGATGATAAAAGATATGCCTCCCCCACTGCACATGCACAATTGTCTACATTCCTGGGCACCCTTAGACTGTTTCTCCCACTATGAACAGTAGGACCAGGATTACTGCTAACTATTGGCAACAGCCAAAGGAGAAATTTGATCGCTGAAACTGAATCACAGGAAACATCCATTAGATGCAGTATAAGAGATAGTTCATCCTCACCAAGCTTCCATCTCAAAGGATTCTTCTCATCAGCAGCAATGAAGGGCCTGCCGTACTGGCCAGCCTTGGCCACAGATTTCTCCGACTCTTCAACAAGATGCTTGACTACAGATATCAACCAAACCATGATAATCCTCTTCTCCACAAAGCGAAGCTGCTTTAAACCCTTTTCAATCGAAACAATATCTCCAAAATGGGTTCTGATTCCATCCACTGGCTTTAAAGTTTCTACCTCAGTTCTATGATGTGAGCAGTTTATCTTATTATCACAAATGTGACTTGTAGATGCTCCCTGGCTACCCTCAATTCTAGCAGCTGCTAATTGAGCAAGACTCTGAGTTTTACGCACAGTCTTTTGTCTACCACGAGAAACTTGCTTTGTTGATTTAAGCGGAGGATCAGATTTGAAAGATTCTATGTTTTTCTGCCCCTTCCTCATCCACCAAGTATCTTCATCATCTGATGGAATTGGTGAAGGTGCTTGAAGATATAAACTCTTATCTTCACTTAATTTCTGTCTTTTTACCCTTTTACAATCTTCATACCCAGGGGCACCTTCAAACATGTCCGGCTTGTTGCATGTTGACCCAACAGACCTTTTGGAACTCCCTTGAGACTCTTCAACTCCACTATCTGCAGATGTAGAAGATAAGCTAGGGAATTGCAACAATACTGAAATGGAAGCCTTCAGTCCTTCAAGTTCCACATCTCTCCTGAAAGTCTTTGAAGACTGAAGAGTTTTCCACTGATCACCAGAAACTTGGAAAGCACCATCCCTTCCTGAGGTAGAATGAGACTTTTTGTCATTAGTTGATACATGAGAAGTGTTTGCACTAATATGTTGCTCAAAAAGAAGATTATGAAGGACAAGATGACGTTCATTTGAGTAAACATTTACAGCCTCAAGCAATTCTGAGCCCTTAGCAATTCTTGCTTCTTCCAAAATATCTAGCATATACTGCCCAGGTAGCTGCTTCAAGATTCGATGGTGTCTCTTCCTTCTGTCCAGGTCAGCCATAGGTCGAGATATATCAATAATCCCACTAACTATAAGCTGTCTCACATATGCCTGAGGATAAAAGATTCCAGATCGTATGAGTTCCAGTATGAAAAGCTGAAGACGCTTGCCACCTTCTCCTTTAAGCCCTTCATGCTGATCGATCCAGCACACAATAATATCATGCAGGGGACCAGGGCTGTCAAATATATCTGAAGAACTACTACTTCTTCCATTAACATATTTTCCATTGCTTTTAGCTTCATATATATTTCCCAACAAATTCCTCCTGGAATAGTTATTCTGATGACTGGTATTCTTTGCAGTGCTGTAAAGTCCAGAAGCTCTTCCCTTACTGTATTCTGGGTTCTGCCACTCTTTCCTCTTCAGCTTTAGAAGATGAATTGCAAGATATATTTGTGAAAAATCTTTTTTACCAGTGAACTTCAAGTTATGGGGAGGAGCAGTCCGGAAGTCTCGGAAATCACATGTTGCCCACTCACAGAGGAAAAAAACTGAGCAAATCAATGACAAATTCACAGTTTGAAGCCATTTTAGTGATGATCTTAAGCATGGGCTGACCTCAGCAACCCAACCTTCGCCAACTACTCCATCACAAAGATCATCAAAGATATGTTTATAAGCCTCTATTAGATCTCCATGCAAAAGAGCTTTGTCCAGAGTCCGCACAGCTTTTGCCATACTTTGGCTAGGATATCCAGCACTTGCACCTTTAGCAAGATTATCAGCACACTTGTGGATGGTGGAAACAACATGATCGAATGACAAGGACTGGTATTGGGAATCAAACCCTTTAACTTTGAGAACATAAGCATATGCTGAATTGCATTTTATTTTCCTGCATCATCTGATGACTTTGACAAAAAACCACCATCACTAAATGCATGTGAAACTACACAAGTTGGTAAAGGAAAGCAATCTAAAGCAACAAATGTATCTGGCACAGCCTGTATCAAATAGCGAAGCATCTCAACCAGTGCAGATACTGTATACGCTCTCCGGGAATTATCAACCAAATCAGCTCCACCAGGTGAAGGCTCACGGATAAAGCGAATAGCTATAGCCACAAGATTACGTACATATGTCTGACATAAAATAACTGTTTCTAAAACTCCATAAACAATTGGCAATAGCAACTGCAGAATCTCAAGCAATTCCTTTTCCTGGAAAAGAACAAATTTGACAATTAAAACTACAAGAATGTCCATAAGCTCACAATTACTCCCTATACGAGCATTCCTCAAAGAGAGGTGGAAAAAGCATTTATAGGTCACACCAAATTCAATACCTGCAGTTGATTCAGAACCCAATCAATGATAAGAGAGGGAAGAACCAGCCCTTCTGCATGATGCCATTGCAAGAGTCGCACCACATACAACCATTTGAATTGAAGAGATGGCTCCTCACCATCAAGGGTTGCTGATGCTGAGGCACTCCTATGCTGCAAAGACGCTGCATTATGCATTTGTGGCAATCGATCTCTACCATGTTGAGTAAAATGAGAATTATTTCTAGAAAAAATTTCATCTAAAAGATGCTGCAAGTAATCAATAACATCTTTTGTCCAAAGCTCTGTACGAGATAATTGAGCTTTGTCGAGTGATCCAGTAGAAATTGCAGAACCTGGGCGAACCTACAAAAGACAACCATAATTTGCTAACAACTGATATGATGAATAGACTAGAACAATTGCGAAGAGTGTGATCAGATTGCTTCAATAATCAAAGCAAATGTACCTGATTAAGATAAGTTACTTTGATAAACCAAGTTGCTCTCAGCAATGGAACGTTATTCCGGATAAGAACTTCAATTAATGTTCTATTCTTATACCCAAGAGGAACCTGATCGGCCAAAGAACACAGACTTTTGTTTTGCTGTGATAAGCCCTGGGAAAAATATAAGGAAACAAATAATTGAGTTAATGAATAAAGTTTTTTTTTGCCTTTCACCAAGCTTCAAGAACTCAAAATTGATAAGAAACAACAGAACTTAGGGAGCATAAACACACCTCAATCCATTTCTTTCTGAAATCTTCACTGCATGGCCTTTGTTCAGGGAAAACCCCTGGTTTACTTAACAGTGAACCAGAAAGAGGGATACCATATACCTGACCAGCCTGACCAGAACAAAATACAGCCTCAAATGCTATACTGAAATTCAGACTTTAAAGAGGAAGCAAAACAAAATTTGATAATACAAGTACTGAAACATGAAACAACTAAAGAAGCAGATAAGTAAATAAATATGAATAGAACAAATGCATTACCTTCCGCTTTTGAGCTCGAGATTCATTGATAGCCCTTAGACACTTTCTTATTGCCTGCAAAGAAGAAAAAAACTTATTAAAAAGTTAAAAACACTTTTCAAAAACTGAACGTTATATTTCACAAGAAATTAAATTTAATAAGCACAAAAGTAAAACAGTCTACTCGACTACCATAGCACCAGAAATAAAGTGACTTACATCTCTGCATTTGAGAACAACAGGCTTTGTAAAAGCCTGAATCTGAGTCAATGAAATCTCTTTCGAATCCTGAACAGAGAGCGGGACCATGTTAGGCAACAAATCTGATTGTAATAAATGAAGCTAGTGGAAAGACAGTTAATCTCCTAAAATTAGCATAAAAATTTTCCAGATATAAATTTCCTACAGCTTTAAGAAATTGCTATCTCCGCGTCAAACTCAAAACAGCCTCAAACCAATACTATTGATCAAGGAACAATTTTTCAGATTTAATCCTATGGCTTTAAGATATCACTGAGTCGCTATCTCAGCATCAACTCCAAGCAGCCTCACACCGATATGGATCAACTCCAAGCAGCCTCACACCGATATGACTAAGTAAATTTCTCAGTATCAACTCAATGCAGGGCAAAGAAAGTAAAGCATCATTACCTCAGCATTAAGTTCAAGTAATTTAAATTCATATAGATTGGAAAAGCGACCATAGTTACCAACCACACACATAGATGTTGCAGGGGAAAAAGAGTAAAGATAGCAGTCAATAATAAGAATATACCTCCAGTCCATCAATGGTATCCTTATATCCCTGTTGCACATTTTCTCTAGTGAGAGTCTCCTCAGGACAAGTTTGGGACCGAGGATGAAAATCAGGGGGGCCAAGTCTGAAAAGGAACAATAATAAAATACTAGTATGCAAGATAAACTACATGTCTACATTCAATAATTTAAGAATCAACTCAAATAGCTTCATAATTCATTATCACAAAGCACTCAAAAGGGTCATATAACTGTATTATGAGGTACCTGTAATTAAGCGGTTCCTTGTCACACTTCAACTTGTAGGATGCTAACTGAGATTGCCGCCTATAAAATGGGTATAATTAAGGATACCAGGCAGAGAAAGTGTATTCTCACACTAAGACAACTTTATAGATCTAGTAAAAACCGCTAAGCATAAATATATTTTCTGAAATTTAATATATTAAGTTATTAACAGTCCATAGCAAACTAGATCTATTTTTCAGGGGAAAAAAAGGAAAGTGTGAGATGATTTGAAAAATAATAAAGGTGCGGGAGATATACAAGCATTAGATACCACTTCTAACCACAAACACCGTATGCACAGTCATACAATCAGATAAGTGGACCAAAGTGCTCACAGCAAAACTTAGAAGCTAATTCAAGATTAGCAGTGTTCTTAAGAGTCGAAACTGGAGCAGAAGATTCTCAACATATGGTCACTAATTGAAAATTCATCAAAGGATAATATCCCAAAAATATAGTCTAACGCTGTTTAGAATCAACAAAAGTAAAATCAAATCAAAATCCAAGGACACAGGAATCTGTAACCAGAGCAAAAACGAGTATGGTATTTTGGAACAGTCACCTAGAATTGAATTGGAAGTTAGGTGGTAATGAAGATGAGTCAGTCCGGGAAGTATCCCTAGCTGAAGCTCCTCCTATCGCGCTGTTATTAACTGCACTAGTGCAGCCGGCACCATGATACTTTTGCATATCTACAAACTATCAGCGGCATACTGCTTCAAGCATCAAATACTAAGAGGAGATGCCAAAGCCAAGCTGCATTCATGCAAAACATATATATATCAGAACCACCGTGGAATTTTATTAAAAACATATATATATAGAAAATCAAATTGAGAAAGCATAGATGCACTGAGTATGCCACCTCAAACATAGAATCTACAAATTAGCTTCTCAATCTCACTCCACCCTGTCAGCAAAGTGAAAGTAAAACCTCATATCTATGGGGATATTTAATTAAGAAACAAATAAAAGCAACAACCACTGAAGACAAAAATCACAATTTAATCTCTAACATAATTGTTTGAAACACAGTATGAGCAAATGTCTCCATCCCCAAGTGACTCAATCCAGCATACCAAAAAAATACACCGTTTTTGATTCAGCAATGAACAAATCTACTAAACCGAGCAAACCCCAAAATAGAACTAAAAACTAGCTATGTTCTTTTACATGCTAAAATGCTAAAAATAGAAGAAAACAAAAGATGAGGTAACAAGTTAAAAAGATTGACCCTTTTTTTACCCCTTTGTGGAGATAGTGTCAAGCTAGGGTTTTGATGGCAAATAAGTAAAATAATGTAGGAAGTCGAGGATAAAATTGGAATAACGAAAGCTTATGAAAGAAGATCGAGATTGCAAAAGAAAAAAAAGATAGTGAAGCTCACCTCTGATAAAAATTAATACTTTTTCACACACACACAAACAGAGAATCGATGGAGCTTAAGACCCTTTCTTTTAAGGCTTTGATTAATGAAGACGATGATGGCCTCGGCTTTTCAGTTTCTTCTTTCTCTATGCTCTCAGACAATTAAAAAAGGAGCGAATTTGGTGACGATCTCCTCATTAAATTATTACCCACTTCTTTTTAGTGCTAATCTTTATTTTTCCTATTTTACCCTTCCTTTTTTTTCTTATTTCTAATCAATCCTTGAGTGGATGAGGAAAAAGGAGGGGGTAAAATGGGGTGTTAAATAAAGTATTAAATTAGTTTCCTATATAAGAAAGTTATACTAGCTTTAATTATGTTTTCAGTGCTAATGATGTGTTGGTAAGAATAAGTTTTGAAATACTCTTTTTTTTGGTAATTTATACTTTTACTCAATTAAGAGAGTTTATATTTTTAACATTCCAACTTTAAATGGCCATAAAATTATTGTTGAATTATTTGAAAGTTTTTATTTAAATTACTGAAATTTTTTTTAGTCATTAGGCAGTTTTTTTTTAAGTCTAACTAGTGAGCTCCAAGCGATGATTCAATGATCAATATAGTAGATTAGTACCCGTCGACAGGTAAAAGAACATACTTTAGATCTAAGTTGATCTAATGTTTGGTGGTGATCAAAGAAGAAAATTAGTTACAAAATGATTACTGAACTACTCGAAAGTTTTCATTTAAGTTACTAAACTTATTAGAGAGTTTTTTTTTAATTATTAGGTTGTAAATATTGTTTTTAAGTCTAGCTAGTGAATTCCAAGCGATGATCCAACGATCAGTTTAGTGGATTAGTACCCATCGGCGAGTAGAAAAACATGTCTTAGATTCAAGTCAATTTGATGATTAGTGTCAGAGATCGAGAAAAAAGCTTTTTGGATTTTGATTCGTAAATTCATAAGATTTAAAGTTGTTTCATGAACAAAAAAAAAAAAACTAAACTGTAGAAGATAGGGATAAGAAAAGCTATTTGGATTTTGATTCATAAATTCATAACATTTAAAGTTGTTTCATGAATAAATAAAAAACTGTAGAAGAGAAGGGGAAGAAAAGCTTTCGGTGCAGGCAGTGCGAACAAAAAAGGCCTTTCAACAGTGCTTTTAACAGCTTAGTGACTTAAATGAAAATTTTTTAATAGTTCAATAACCACTTTGTAGTTTTTTGAAGTTTAGTGGCCAAAACGTAAACTTACTAATAGTTTAGTGACATCGGGTGTAGTTTACCATATTTTAGTTGAAGTTGGAGTTTTATATATACTTCTATTTAAACCCCAACTAAGTTAGTGTCATGGAGAAATTATAAAATATTTTTTTGTAATTAAATTAAATTGTATTATTTGAGAATATTATTCTTTTATATTAACAAAACAAATAAAAATTAAAATATACCTATGATGAAAATTGAACTTAAGATTTATAAAATCTTAGATTTACTGATAACAAAAGTTTCATTTTGATGTATTTTATATATTTTTATTATCGTTATTTTTAATCACACATCTGTGTTCTCAAGTCTCAACTTGTGATTTCTACATACGTACGCGTGTTATAGTATTTCTAGTCATATATAATAAATGTTATGTTTGGATTTTCACTCAAATTATTTAATGTTTAAATTTTATTATGTGGGGGCTTGTTGAAATTTATGGGTAAATATCACATATATACCAAAAATAAAGAAAAATTATGGAAATGTGTCAGTTTGAAGAATATTTATGGGAAAGTACCGTTTCCCCCAAAAACGCGTCCACGTCGGTAGCGTTTTGGGGATCTGAGCTAAAGCGCGTCCTCAAGGGCGCTTTCTCATTGAATAACTAGTAAAACGCTACCGACGTGGGCGCGCTTTTTGCCCTCCCTTCCGCCCACTTGCGGTATGAAAATTAATTGAATTTTGGGCGGTAGTCTCCGCAAAATAATTTTGAGGAGACGTTTCTGAACAAACAGTCGCTAAAAATGCTTTCAGCAGGGTGCACTGTCAGCAGGAGTATCGAAAAGAGCTCCCATGTGGACACTCTTTTGCTACAGTGGTCTCCAGCAAAATTAATTTGAGGTGACGTTTTTGAACAAACAGTGGCCAAAAATGCTTCCAGCAGGGTGCACTGTCAGCAGGAGTACCGAAAAGAGCTCCCACGTGGACGCTCTTTTGCTACAGTGGTCTCCGGTGAAATTAATTTGAGGAGACGTTTCTGAACAAATAGTAGCCGAAAACGCTTCCAGCAGGGTGCACTGTCAGCAGGAATACCGAAAAGAGCTCTCACGTGGATGCTTTTTTGCTACAATGGTCTCCGGCAAACTTAGGCTATAAATCAGCCAAATTTCATTCTCAGGTGGCAGAAGGCAAATTCAGGCAAAAAAAAAACTAAAAATGAGTGAACGTATTAATGCTGCTATTTACTACGATGGTGAAGTTCGTGACACCGACAATGGTGTTGTTTTCTTATCGGAGAACACAATATGACCGGTTTTAATCGAACGTCGATTTGGTAGAACTTCGAAAAGAATTAGGCGTAAAATATTGAACAACGCCAATGAAAGTTCGATCTATTAAGTATAGATTTTGCGCTTCGGTTGATCCGGTGAGATATGACTCATTCGACATCAAAGGTCCTCGGAGCCTTGAGGCAATGGTGGAGACTCATCTTGCCAGTGGATCACCCTATCTCGAGTTATATGTAGAATTTTCATCTCCAAGTGATCTTTCTGCGACCTCAACATCTACTACCGTTCGAGGGGAATACACGACCCCAAGCCGACACTCTGTAGTGGGAGGCAAAACATAGAAGTGCCCGTGTGTGGTGGTAGTATGGAAAACATAACCCCTACACGACACTCGGTTGGTGGATGGGACATGCATATTCGTCCTTCGACGTCCGATGATAGAAATACGTATTGGGGGACGTCATCAACTACTATTGGTTGGCAATCCACGTATGATTGGGATCTTTACAAAAGATGTTTGAAGAAGGATGATGTACTCCCGACGATATCCACCGGCAAGGGGCCCTCATTTGTTGCAGGTTATGGAGGGTCAGACGATGAATCCGATGTAGATCCATCGCGGGAGCCAGGGTCTAACGGTGCAGAAGTTGGATTATTTTCTGAATCGGAGCCCGTTCTAATTGTACCTGAAGACGTTGAGGCGGTTCGACGAAGAAGAAGAAGATCCGCTATTCAGTATGTACTCACCTCCAAATTTCACATACATAATGTCGATCTATCTCAAGATGATGCATTAGAGTTTCTGAACTACCACACGGACGCGTGGCCAGTATAAATTCTTCATTGGATTCGGACCAATTAGAAGTTGGTAACCGTTTTCCAACAAGAATACTTTTCTTCTTGCATTAAAACAATACAAGATCGTCGAACAGGGTTAACTACAATGTGGTTAAATCCAGGCTCGATAAGTACGAGGTGAAGTATGCAGTGCAAGACGGCACATGTTCATGGAAAATCATGGCGTCGTTGAGGAAAAGGACAGAGTTGTGGGTGGTCAAAAAGTACAAAGGTCCACATACATGTCTTGCCGGTACAGTACCATTATGTCTTCAATGATTTTGAATAACACTAATATTATGTAATGTTGCATTATTTAACGTACTTCGATGACAGGTGTAACATAAGATCATCCGAGGATGGATTCAGACATGTTGGCTGACTTAATAATCCTGACGGTGAAGGCCGATCCCAAGACTACGGTGTCGGCCATAATTGGCAATATTCGTAGCCAATTGGGATACATGCCCTCTTACAGAAAGGCTTGGATGGCCAAGCAGAAGGCGTTAGAAAAGTTACACGATCGGTGGGACACTTCATGTAATGAAGTGTGGCAGTGGTGTCAGGTGCTGGAGAGATATGTCCTAGGCTGCACAACAGACCTTGAAACGAAATCGGCGTACTACAACGATCATCTGCTCCGTGGATGCGCAGTGTTCAAGCGTCTGTTTTGGACATTTAAGTAATACCGAGATGCTTTTACATACTGCAAGCCATTGGTACAAATTGACGGTACCTTTATGTAGGGTAGATATACGCATCGGCTATTGCTAGCTGTGGCACAAGACGACTGTGGAGAATCCTTTCGATTGCGTTCGCTATAACACTGGGGAGTCAGCTGATGACTGGGACTTCTTCTTATCTAGGTTAAGGAGGCATGTTTGTCCCTAACCTGACATATGTGTTATATCGGATCGGGGCCCTGGAATACTTGCGGCAATAGAACACCAAGGAAGCATGTGGCATCGCACATACCATCGATATTGCCTGAGGCATGTTTCATCCAACTACTATGGGCAACATCGATCTAAAAGACAGAAACAACAAGTGACCGACATGGGTATGAAATATCTATTAATATAATTTCGTTTGTAATATTCAATTTATTCTCAATTGAAGAGTGGTATGTAATATTCGCTATCAACGTATGTTGGCAGGGTACGAGATCAATAAAGACCATTTTCAAGAGATCTTTGGCGGTTTGTGCTCGAGATAACGCCGAAAACAAAACTACATGCAATATTCCTTTCGAGCAGAGATACAAGCATATGATGGCGGCCTACGATATGGTCATATGACCACAAACCTGGCCGAATGCATAAATTTTGTTCTAAAAGGAATCCGTCATCTGCCGATTACATTGGTTGTGAGGGAGACATATTTTCGTTTAGCGGCACTATTTCCGAAGAGAGCAGTGAGTTATAGAGGGCAGATGCAAGGAGGCCATGTATGGAGCCTGAAGGTCTTGCAAGAAATAATTCGTGGGAAGGCACGGGCGAACACCATACACACAGTGTGTCACGACCGCGACAGCCTATGGTTTCGTGCCACGGAGTTTGACAGACCGAACCAAGGTATTGTTGGTAGGCATTATCGTGTACACTTGACATATAGGACCTGCGACTGTGGGATATTTGATGCACTTCGTTACCCATGTGCTCATGTACTTGCGGCTTGTCAGAATCTCTGTCTTGATCCCATGAGCTATGTTAACGAAGTGTACAAATTAGAAAACATGTACAACGTGTGGAGACACATATTCTCACCAGTCCCAGATGAACGTAAGTGGCCGTCGGTATCGCTTGCACCATATAAGCCGTTGTCGGATAGACAATTGAGGCGCAAACCAAAAGGTCGACCTTGCTCGACTAGAATAAGCAACAATATGGATATCCGAGAAACGAGCAACCAAAGTCGACTATGCGGATGGTGTAGGAACCCTGGCCATACATCTCGCTCGTGTCCAAATCGGAATAGTTGACAATGTTCTTAGCTTTTTTGTCTCCTGATGGCTATGTAATTTCTATTTTTTTGGAGGAAAACGGTGAACTTTTGTACAATAACTTTTATTTTATTCAAGTTATTAAAATTAAATTACAAAATTACAAAAAAAATTAAACCATTTCTATTTTATCAAATATATTAAAATTAAATTAAAAAATTAAATTACAAAAAATAAAATTAAACTCAAATTTTATTAAATATAAAAAATTAAATTACAAAAAAAATTAAACCATTTCTATCTTATCAAAGATATTAAAATTAAATTAAAAATTAAATTACAAAAATAAAAAATTAAACTTAAATTTTATTAAATATATTAAAACTAAATTACAAAAAAACAATTAAACAATTTCTATCTTATCAAAGATATTAAAATTAAATTAAAAATTAAATTACAAAAGAAATAAAATTAAACTCAAATTTTATTAAATATAAAAAATAAATTACAAAAAAAATTAAACCATTTCTATCTTATCAAAGATATTAAAATTAAATTAAAAATTAAATTACAAAAATAAAAAATTAAACTCAAATTTTATTAAATATATTAAAACTAAATTACAAAAAATAAAATTACAAAACTAAATTAGGGTTTAGGGTCGATGCTGGTGGGAACCAAGTGCACACTGGGCGATCGTGATTCTGTTGGATTCCTCCTTCTTCTAGCTTCCGTGGGTCGTGGAACCTCGGCGGAATCGAGTTCTCGGCGGTGGGTCGGGTTCAGGTGTTGCGATGATGACCCACATTGATAAAAAATGACCGAAGGTGTTTGCATAAACCACGACGGGGGTGACTGCATCTCGTACGGCGAAGGAGCCTGGTAGAAAGAACTGCTCCCCGACGGCGCCTCCTCTAATCCCACATGCAACTCGGCCTCACGATCGGCTGGCTAGCGGGAGTAGTTAGGAACGGACTCGAACCCGCCATGCATTTCAACCTGTGGTGGGACTGGGAAAAGGAAACATATACGGGTTAGGAGGATACATATAAGGGGTAGGGTATGCACCTGGCATAAACGGTGGACGCTGTGATGTCGGTGTTGTCGGCTAAACTAATGGGCCCGGTGACTGTGTAGGCGCTGTTGCTGGGCCCGGTGACGGTGTAGGCGCGTTGATAGCCTCGTCTCATCACCCCTTCTCCTTGGATTTAAAGGGGCCCCACGTTTCTTTCGCTCGCGAATTTGCCGTCGCTCTCTTCTTCCGACAACAGATACGGCTTACCATGGATCCTAAACCATGGTATGTACTCCGGCATGCACGCTAACTCAAGAACGATGATCGGTTCTCGGATAGGTAAAAAGTCATACCGGTTCTCCCACGTCTCGATATGACCTGACCAAAATCTTGGCCAATCCGTGTGCGGCTGTCGTAAGTCCACTTTGTGCTCATCATCGAGCACCTCCGGTGGCACGGAGATCTGTTGCCGGAATCTAAATTGCCACAGAACCCTATCTGACTGGTGCATCTCCACGGTCGCGTAGGTGATCAATGGGACCTTAACGTGCAACTGTTCAAATTTTGGAAGAATCCTTCGGAATTACCGCCCAAATTTTTAGATCCTCGTACGGTGTCCATTGAAACTATATTAACATTACCGAAATATTAGTTATATACATAATATTAGAGACTACATACGAAATACTAAATTATAATAATGAAATTCGAAACTTACTTATGATTCCGACCGTTGGTCCAATAGGGCCAGATATCCTCAAGCGAGTTAGGTATTCTAGCATGACTCATGAATGGTTCCACCTAATTAAATAAACTTTTAGCATGCAATTATACTATAAATCTACGAAATAATTGTAAAATATAATATTAAATTTACCTCGTTATCGGTGGGAATGAATATGGTCGGTCTAGTCGAGGGCGTAAAATGGAAATCGAAACCATGCCCATGATCTGCAGGTAGTGATAGGCAACCTCCGATTTTGGCTTTACTCGGTCAAGTCGCCCAAGACATCTCCGTACAACCTCGATAGACGGCGGACCCCAACTCAATTCACCGGTGCTTTGAATCAACAAGTTTGAGGAGCTATCTCGGTGGACGAGGTTTCTAGAGAGGTCCCAGCATCGATGGCCTCCAATTATCTCAAGAATGTATGCCCGAGCATACCATATTCTTTCTACTTGGTGAACCCTCGTTCGGCTCCGAAATGCGTCTCGTAACCGTGCCATATCGATTCGAGCTCCTTGAATTCTATCCGAATGGCACCCGAAGCTCGTAGCATACGACCATCCAATTGGTAGATGTTGCGGACCGGTGACTCTGGGCAGTTCACCGATAATCCCAATCTGCAATCGCACATCTTCTAGAGTGATGGTACACTCGCATGGCGATGGAAAGTGTGCGTCTCGGTCTCCACCTCTCTATCAACGCTACCGATCAAAGGCGGCTCCAACTTGAACCCCTACTATCGTGGCCACGTGCAAAAACCCGCTTCCCATGGTAAGTCTCGATCCATGGCGATGGGGACCATGCATGTTGTGAATATAACATTCCAACACCTTATCTATAGACTGTTTAAAAAATTATATAATTAAAAATTAATTAAAATTGCATAATTGAAAAACAAATTAAATAATATTGAAAAATTAAAATTAAAACTTACCATTTGCATTTGCTCGATGGAGATGTGCTTGTTGTCTAGGCGACGTAATTCCCCGGCCATTGTAATCCGATAAAAATTTTAAAATTTTCCAAAAAGATATATTAAAAAATTATAAAGGGCTTTTTTCAGTAAATAGTAAGGACTATTTAGAAATTTGAGGTAAATTTCAAGGACTTTTAGAGAAAATTGAGATAAAATTGAGAGAATATTGAGAAAGGATTGAAGTGTGAAAAAATAAAGGGTTGGGGGTTTTATACTTTTTTTTGATCGTTGGGGCCCCCAACGGTCAAAAAAAAAATTGGCCGTTGGGATTTGACTGTTGGAGGCTAAAGCGCGCCCCGAGGACGCTTTGTCCACCTCAAAGAAAAGCACGCTTACGTGGGCGTGCTTTTGCTTGAGGTGGACAAAAGCGCCCTTGGGGCGCTTTAGCTCACATCCCCAAAACGCACTGATGTGGACGCGTTTTTGGGGAAAACGGTACTTTCCCGTATATATTCTTCAAACTGGCACATTTCCGTAATTTTTCTTATTTTTTGGTATATATGGGATATTTACCCGAAATTTATTCTTGTCTAAATTTGGATATATTATGATTTTCTAGAAAGTTAATTTAAATATTTTATTTTTATACTATTATTAGTAGATTTAAATTGATAAGTGTTATTCAAAATTACACTCGACTATATTTGTATAAGTTAACATTTTTATAAAATCTCATTTATTTGCTAAAATTTTGGATATTATAGGAGATGGCTAATATCCGTCTATAATAGTATCTAAGACACCTATAATAATATTTGAAGTTTTATAATATTTTAAAAACATTAATTAATGATATTTAGATCATATCTTTAATAACATTTACAAATGTAATTATATTTACTGAATGATTACTTTCATCTAAAAAAGTCATTTTAATATGTTTTTTATATAAAATTTAAACATTTTATTGCAATAATATTTTAACTATAATTTATTATGTTTATTTCACTTGTAGAATTTATTTTACTAAAATTGAGATCGTATTTACAGAGGCGAGGCAGTGGGGTCCTCGCCTTGAGGCCAATGAAAATTTTTAAATTTCATTAAAAAATTCAGTTCGGGCTTTTTTGAAGAAAAGAAGTGCGTTAGGGCTCTTTTTTTAAAAATTCAGTCTTGAAGTCGTTAGGGCTTATTTTTTTAAAAAAATTCAGGGCCCAAAGAAGAAGTGCATTAGGGGCCCATTTTTAAAAAAAATTTAGAGTCCAAAGAAGAAGTGCGTTAGGAGCCCTTTTTTTCAGTTCGCCCCAGGCCAAAGAAAATTCAGGGACGCTCTAATTGAGATAATAGATTGTTTTAGAGAATTAATTTAGTAAAAAGTGTAATTTCATACTTATGATTGTTTATATTATAGATGAAAACTTATTATAAATAGTAAAATAAAAAAATCAATTCTACAATAAACTCGGATGTTATAATGAAACGTTGCTATAGAATTTAATTGTTTTAGAGATGGTTGATTGTATTGTTAATTGTTTTACGTGATTTTTTTTAAACAATCGATTTCATTGATACTTAAATTTATTATTGGTCCAATATGGTTGACTAAATTTTCGTATGATAGTGAATGAATCATGTCATTTCTTTAACAACATCATTAATTTAACAATGAAAATTATCAATTTAATTTATTAAAGGTGCTATAAAAATAAAACTTTGAAATGTGTTAAATTAAAATAAAAATTTTAAATTAATTAACTAGATAACCGGAAATTGATCAACCATATAACTTGAATACACTCAACTCTCTATATGACGACTATTATTTGTAACAACATTTCATTATTACAACTAAGTTTGTTATTTTTTATGTTTACACTTTATAACATATTTATAAATTTTAATATGGATGCAAATTTTGCAGTTTTTTTTTTTGAGAATTACAAGAGGAGGGCAAAGCCCTAACAATAACGCAATTAGCACGACTCGAACCAATGCTACACTTGGGGCGATGAACACCCTGACCATCAGACCAACATACAGGATTCACAAATTTTGTAGTTAAGGCACAAACTTTTTATAGCTCAAATATTGTTATTATCATTTCGATAAAACTATATTATAAACATAGAAAGGAATGCACATTTATTTGACACAAGTTTAAATACACAACCTTTTGATATATATAAAAATAAGAATAGTGAAATTCCAATTTTGGTCATTTTACTATTCTCAAATTTGAAATTTTATATTTATACTTTAACTTTTGATATTATTTTATACCTAATATTTTATAATATCATCAATTAGTCTAAATATTTTATTTTGATTAAATACTTTGATCTAAATACATAATTTGTTGTTTTAGGTTTAAAGGTATTTCTATTGTCACGATAACAAAGATTTGCATAAAGACTTACCATATCAAAGTCATTCTGATGGTTGAAAGTGTCGAGATTATGTGTGAGGATCTTTCTTTATTCTCATTCTAGATTAAATTTCGTCATTAGTCCCAGTGCTTTTGTAAAAGTTGTAGATTTAATCCCTATAGTTTTATTTGGTAATTTTTAGTTCATGTACTTTTCAAATTTTAAAATTTTAGTCATCGCCAAACAATAACTATTAAATCCATTAAGTAAAGTTACGTTATTTCTAAAATTTGATGCACCAAACATATATGTATAATGCCATGTCAACTTATTATTTCTAAATATTACTCACTAAAAATTCAGTTAATGGATTAACAACTGTCATTTGCTTCAATACTGAAATCTCAAAATTTGAAAAGTATAGGAACTTAGAATGATCCAATTGAAGAAAACTAACTAAACCTATAATTGTATGTGTAATGCAAGACTAGTAATTGAACTTAACCAAACAAATTTAACTACTACTATTTGGGTCGATTTAAATTTTAAAAAATACAATGACTAAAATGACAAATTCAAAAGAATAAGATTAAATTTGATAAAATAAAAGTATAAGAATTAAATTTATAAATTTTACAAAATACAAACACTAATAGTATAATTTAACACTCATTTCATAAATGGGGAGGTAGGAAAACCTGATTTAAGCAATGGAGGTGGATGCCTTTCATTGCTAACTAATATTTATTTATATTTGGTGCAAATGAATAGTCTAGTGGGCAAGAAAGGCAATCATTTTGGTGACAAAATGTGGGGCAAAAACTTGTAAGCATGGGTGTATTTTTATGACTTTTTTTCCCTTTTTTTTAGCATTTTAAACTGATGTTATCTGAATTTCGGTAAAATTCAAAAAAAACTTGGTATCAATTTGAAAAAAAAAATTAGACTGGTTGAGTTGGGAATAGTACGAACGTGTTTATCTAAGCTAAATTACTTATTTTTTATGATTTATTTAATCAAACCATTTGAACCGATTCATTCAATGAATTGATGACCTGAATAATTCAACCACCGATCTAGTTTTGAAAAACGTGTTTTAATTGGAAAAAAAATTGACAAGTAAACATTGTACTATAAAGTCGATTGAGTCTTAGCTCAATTGATTTGGGCATTGTTGTCAATGTAGGAGGACGTGAGTTCGAGTGTGCTGAAGCGCAATATCCTCCTATTTATGGGTTGAGGAGGGTTATGGGTAGTTTTAGACATAATGTCAAAAAAGCATATATGATCAGAATCTATAATGAAATTATTCAAAAAAACATTGTACTATGAAAATGTACTAAATTTGAAACCAAAATAGTCAATGTTTTGGACTGGAAAAATAATTAATTCAAATAGTAATGTAATGAATAAATTTAATATGAATATGATATGAATATATCAACTTATTAAACTTTTTTTCTGTAAGATTCAATTTTTTAAAAGATATTTTTGGTACTAAATTATGAGTGAAGTCATAATTTTTTTAGGGGTCGAGGTTAAATTATATATTTTATATCATATATTAATTTAAGATTTTATAATATTTGGAAGATTGAGGTAATAATTTTTCAGTTTGGAGAGGTCAGGACGTGCCTAGCCCCTCCTATTACCCCTGTAATAATTGACAAGGAAGTTGAAACCACTTAAAATAAACACCAAACACTTGGTGGCTATTGTTGAATGTCACGATTAAATATTAAAGGCAATCCTTATAACAAAAAGCACAAAAAATGCTCGTCATGTAGATTTCTTTAATACTTTAAATTTTCCCTTAATGTTTTTTTTTTCTTGTATTTTTCCAACTAACAAAAGGAAAAATTAATGTGAAAGGGTAAAGCCAAATATTTTTATTGGAGGTAAGATAAAATTAAAATTCTTTATGTTAATATGATTTATTAATTTTTATGAGGAGTTAAAATGCAATATTTTTCTTTTAACAAATGAACTAAAATAAAATAAATTAAATTAAATTAAATTATTAAAATTTTATGAAAAGCTAAAAGTGAAATTTAAATCATTTAACAAACGCGCTTAATATTTTCTTTGCTCTTTGCTTCACTCGTGTTTCTATGCTTGTAAAAAGGTCATTCCAAATATCAGATAATGTTTACTATTATCTATTTGGTATGAGCTTGTAAATAATTACCACAAAGTTAAATCACTTGACCAATTGACGATTAAAGAATCACGTCACTTGACATGAGCAGTTTGTTAAAACTCAACAACTTTACAAGAAGGATCTAGAGCAATTGAGTTGGGCCAACAAACAGTTCATTAAGTTGACCAAACATTCAAACACATTAATGGTACATTTGGTTCACTCTAATGGAATAGGGTTGTAATTGAATAGAGCTGTAACACCCCCTAACCCTTATCCGTCGCCGGAACAGGGTTACGAAGTATTATCAGACTTTTCAAATCAAATACGAACATAATACAAATCAATTAGCATACACTTCATAAATTAATCATATCGTCCCTTTTATGGGCCCTCAAGACCTTAAATATGTATTAGAAACAAATCGGAACTAATTCGGGTTCTATGAAAATTTTTCGTGAAATTTAAAAAAAAAATTTAGGTGCAGGCACACACGCCCGTGTGACCCTATGACATGCCCGTGCTTCAGGCGGTGTCTTACCCCGTGTAACTCTCTGACTTACCTCACATGGCCAAGCCAAAAGCGTGTGTGCTAGACCGTGTGTCACACACGGCTGAGACACACGCCCGTGTGTCACACACGGCTAAGACACACGCCCGTGTCTCTGCCCATGTGGAATTACTTGAGCATTCTGTTTCGAAACTTCTAAGTGCAGGGGACACACGGGCTGGTCACACGCCTGTGTGTCTGACCGTGTGGGCTCAAAATGAACCTTAAACATCAAGTTTACCAACCCTGCAAACTTAAATAACAAGCAACTCAATAACCAATCGTTTAACCACTTCAAAACACGACTAAATATCTCTAAAACTTGATACAATAGACATCCTAAATGCCTAATCAATGAACTCTCTTAGATACCCTACTGTTAATATCAAAACAATCCAACAAGTCATCATTCAAACCAATTTCTAAATCATACCAATTTAACTTAAATTTTGCCTATTTTATACTCATTTATGCATTAGCTTAAACATATCATTTTATAACCTCAACATAGCACATATGTTTATATATTTATATAACCAACCAATATCATCTTATAATATTATTTACAAACAATTCCCAAAATGACAAACATAAACATCCTAGGTACATGCCATTACCAAAAAAAACATACGTCACCACGTTTTGAGCTCGAGATCGGCTTTGGATGCTGATTCGGCAACTCGACTTTAACCTAACCTGCGCATGGAAAACAAACCGTACGCTGAGTATAAACTCATTATATTTCTATAATCCGAATACTTTTTAAGCAAGATTTTATAATATTTATATATCTAATCACACATAACAAAGATCATTCAAACAATTAATTAATTTCATAAACACATCATTCATAACACTTTCAATTCTCATCTCTTACTATTTCAATCTCATAATTGCTATTCAAACAGCTTTTCTCAATAGGATACGATTCATTTTCAATATCAATATTCATTCCATGAATCCATGATTCATGCTTTTCATTTGAATAATTCAATTCTATATCCCATCCCAATTTCATATTCAAAATCATTCAAAATCGTTCACATTGTCAATTCATTTATTTACCCCTATTAACATGACTCGTACTCTAACGGATACACGGATCCAACGAAAACACACCAGTTTGGCACCCAGTGCCTCATCGGATAAATTGAAGTAATAGATTGACACCCAGTGTCTCATCGTCCTTGCCAAAGTAAATTGGTACCCAATACCTCATCGAATTTATCCAAAGTAATAATGTGACACCCAGTGTCTCATCGACTCGAAGTCGAAGTAATCCCTGAACACTTCCAATCCTATGGCATGCCAGTTATATCCGACTCAGCCCGATACAGTTAATAGGGTTTCAATTCACTTTTCAATTTCAAACAATATTCATTCTAATTCAAATATTCACATATGCTCATAAAATCAATTCAGTTCAATTCAATATCACAATATCAATTACTCACCTCAATCCACTTACCATACACATCAAGTAATAAATTCAACAATTAATTATTAAGTTCGGATTATAGAAGTACGAACTGTAATTTTCGAATCACTTTTGTCGACTTTCTATTTTCCTTTCTTAGCCGAGGTCTCTAGCACAACGTTAGCTACAGAAATTAAAACAATTTAAAATCATAAATACACACAATTCCATTTTGAATATTTCAATTTATATTCAACTTTTGCATAAATTCTAATTTAGTCCCTAACCAAAACTAACTCTATTTCTTCCAAAACTATTTCCATATCTTATTCAATTTCCACTTTAGACTAATTTCAACTCTCTAATTTCACCATAAGACCCTAATTTCAAAATTTTACAATTTAGTCCCTATTACTTCAAAACTTATAATTTGTTTTACAATTCAATCCCTTTTTCACTTTTAACTTGAAATTCTATCAATTTAACCCTTAACACTTCAATTTATTCAACATGAACAACTTCTAAAATCCACAAACTTCTAAAATTTCAACATAAATCAAGTAGTATTTTATTTTCGGATTCTAAAAACATCAAAATTACAAGAAAAATGGCTAAATTAACTTACCAATTGAACTTAGAACCTTAAAACCCTAATTTTCTTTTTTCTTTTCTTTCTCTTTCCTTTCTCCCTGTTTCGTTCCGTTATTTGTTCTTTTATTTCTTTTTATTTATTTGTTTATTCCTTTAATTGTTTTATTATTATTAAACTAATATAATATATTATAATTTAATAATATATATACTTATACTTATTTGTTAAGTAATATTTATTTATTATTTAAAACATGTGTATATTATTTGTACATATGTATTCTTTTATTGACATACACTTGTTAGATATGGTTTAATTGCTAATTTAGTCCCTTCACTTTTCTTTTAATCTATAATTCACCTTTCTTCCTTTATTCAATTGAATCCTTACACCTAATTAACCTTAATTCCTAATTCACCTAACCAAAACCTAATTAACCACACAACTAACTTCGTAAATATTTTTAATAAATATTTACGAATCTGTTTCACGAAAACGGAGACCTAAAAATACACTTTCTAATACCCGTAAAATTTGGGTCATTACAAGAGCTGTAATGGAATAGAGTTGTAATAATATTCTTATGTTTGATTGAATGGAATAGATGTTGTAATAGCATAAGGAAAAAGGCTTAAACGACCAAAATACTCTTAGTAGAATTTTTTAGGTGAATGATTATTGTTATTAAATTTTAATAAGATTATTATTAAATATATTTTAATAAAAATAATAAGAAATAATTTAATCATATTTTTAACATAATTATTATTAAATACAATTTAATAAAATAATATATAATTTAATAACATTCTTAATATAATTATTATTAAAATATGAATTAAAAAATCGTAATATATAATATTATAAAATAATATATGACTTAGTTTATTATTTTTAAATTACAATACATATTTAATGTGCTAAAATATCATTCGTGAAACAAATAGTTTAATTATCTTCTAAGATAAAAAGCAAAATATTAAAAATAATAAATAATTTGAGAATTATATTTTACATCCAAACATAATATTCATATGTTAACAAAAAGTTACATGATGTCATTAACTTAAATGCCATAATCTATATGTTACATTTTACAACATAAAAAAGTTACAACATTGTAATAACATTCTATCATGTTATTACACCAACCAACGGTTCGTATGTTTTCCGCCAATAACGTGGCAGCATCAGTAAATGAAGTAGAAGAAATATGTTCAATTGCATCAGAAATATTTTTTTTCTTCTTTGAAAATGTGGAATCATCTTGGTTTCTAGATGGTTGCGGTTGTGTAGCTGAGAGATCCATCTCATCAAAAAAAAATCAAATTCACATCCATGGATTGTAGAAATTAATTGTACATGGATAACCCAGTCAAAGAATCACAATTCGCTAAATTGGAACTTAAACCAGAAGAAAGAATGCTGACAAGTAAACCAGGAAGTTTATCTTACAATGCAACTGAACATTAGCATTTTGAATTTAAGCAACACATCAACATTTTCCGTTTCATTTATGAATTAAACAATGTTGAGAAACATTCAACTTTTCTGATAATTAATGGATAGAATGAAGATTCAGAGGCCTAGCAAGCTACCTTCCAATAGAGGGATGGCTTGACATAAACAAACACAGTACTAGTAGGCCAATTTGCACAAATTTATGTATAGGCAGTACGTACTGTAAAATATCACAACTTGGCAAGTGAACGATGACGGGGCAAAAGCAATGTTTCCTATTTTTTCTTCAAATTCTATTTGAGATTATATAGGGTAGAGGGTTTATGGCTTAGGTGCATCATATCAACTCTTTTCTTCATCTTCCCAACCATAGTTTTTCAAAAAAAAAAAAAGACAATAGCAAGAGTTGTGATACACAAATTTAATAGGTCTTTTACCAACTTAATCATAACAAAAACATTAGTTGTTGAAGCCAAACTACCATCAAAATTAACTGCTGCACTGGCTATCAGGGAAATGCATAAGTGCCATTTATTTATTTTCAACAAGGACCAAATAGAAAGAATAGTTTAGTTTTGGTAAGCCCATATTAACAATATTGGAAACACAATTTCTACCTTCCACAACATCATTAACTTAAAAAAGCAACCATCAAATTTGCAAGATGCAGTATGCAACCTAAAGTATGTTTCAAAACATCATTTGTAATTATTTAAGGTAATCAGCAAGTATGCAACATAAGAAATCTTTTAGAAAGGGAGTCAAGAACAGAAAATTTGGTGACATCTCATTATTAAAATTCTAATTTTTCAGGTCATGTCAATCAACTTCAACAATATGAAACAAGTTTATAAAACCACTCTTTTTTATCCCCCATTTCCATCTTTTGTTATTAAATGATTTCTAGAATAGCAAGACTAAAACAAAATGAAATTTAGTCATATTTGCCAAGACAATCCAAACAAGAACCAATTTCCCAAACTAAGAAAGAACTACATTTCAGTGATAGCCAAAGGCATAAAAGGATCAATATTTAACTATATTAGGATGATAAACCAAGTCCTAAACAAGAAAGTTTGTGTCTATCCAATCAAAATTATTTCAATGAAATGGAACCAAAGGACAAAGTAAGGATCTACCTCTTGTAAAACTCTGTTACAAATCGCGAGCTATTGTATAAGACGAACCACATCAACAAAATAACTAGTGCGTCTTCCGTGGTTTAAGAACTAACAATTGGGAAATTATAGTGATACTTGACTTAAAAACTGGTGTGGTGACAAAGAAGCCAATAGGAGGATCCTTTGACTATTTGAAATCTCAAATACGAAAGTTGATTAAAATTCCAAAATCAAACATTATAAAATAGGACAACCAACCAAATACTAAAGTCAATGACAGAGTCAATTAGATAATACCAGAAAATAGAAAACAACTCCTTATATAATAATTTTAGCATAAATAGAAAAAAGAACTGAATAAACAATCAAGTAACAACCTTTTTCCTGTATTTGCAGAAAATAAAAAATACTTGGAGAGGCAGAAGAAACACTGGGAGAAGGAAGAGAAGAAATGTTAAAATACTGGAAAGATTAATCAATTTTATTCATCACTTAATGTATTGTACTTATACTCAATAATTAACTAACTTCCTAACAACAAAACTAATTAGTTACATGCTAACTAACCAGCTAACTAATCCTTTTAACACACCCCCTCAAGTTGGAGAATGATATACATCTTTCATTCCCAACTTGCTTACAAGATGATCACGTTGATCCAGACCTAAACCCTTGGTTAAAATGTTTGCTTGTTGATCTTTAGTTGAAACATGAAACGTCTGCACAACACCTTTTTGTATCTTTTCACGCACAAAATGACAATCGATCTCGATGTGTTTTGTTCTTTCATGAAACACTTGGTTAGCAGCAATTTGCAACGCCGCCTGACTATTACAAAACAATGCTGCATGAATCTAGTGTTTGATTCCAAGCTCTTCAATCAACCCTTTAAGCCATACCAGCTCAGCAATGTAAAAGGTTAGGTCACGTCAAAGCGATTGTTATAAATCTGCGAAATAAAAGAGTCATTGAAAGTAACGAGGAAGATGTAGCTGGTGCTAATTTGGTCGATGAAAGCGGTGATGATTTCTTGTTAGTGTCAACGAGCGATAACTCTAAGCTCACGTCCGAGTAGATCCTAGATTCGGGATGTTCTTTCCACATGTGTCCCATTAGAGAATGGTTCTCCACATACAATTCGGTTGAAGGTGGAGTTGTGCGCATGGGAAACGATTCATCTAGTAAGGTAATTGGTATTGGTATCAAAAATTAGGATACACGATGGGAAGATTAGGACACTCTCGGATGTTAGGTATGTGCACGATTCTGAAAGAATCTCATCTCATTGAGTAGTTTAGACTTGAAAGGATGCAGAATCAACATCGAGTCGGCGACATTAAAGTATCTCGTGGAGCTCTCGCTCATTAAAAGGTAAAAGAACCGGCAGTCTTTATATTCTGGAAGGTTCTACAGTGATCGGTGAAATCGGATGTCCCTCGTCCGTTAAGAGTCGAAGTCAACTCGTTTGGAGCAGAGGCAACTTGGTCATAGGAGGGAAAAACGATGACCGCTTTTGTTAAAGAGAAGTTCTCTTTTGGATGCAGTTTTAAAAGTTAGAACCGTGTTCATGAAAATCGGACCGGGTTAATTTTGATTTGGCGATTGCACAAGTCGAAGGCTAGAAGTCTTCCAACTTCTAAGCACGATTCGACTCGATTAATTCCTGCATAGTTCAAGATAGGCCCATAGCGGGCTTTGGCAAAGATGGTATTGTAAGAATTCGTGTCAAGGTGGAGATTGTTAGAGTTGTGTGACCCAAATTCTAAGAGTTTGCTTGCAAGTCAAGTTAAACAAAATATATTTTCTTTCTAGAATATTTAGTATTTATTAGTATGATGTATTTAACATTTATTAGCATAATTTGTTTGACTTGACTATTTAGCCTATAAATAGGCTCTTTCACAACCTCAGTGGAAGCCATGCACCTATACTCGACTTCTGCTGAAGAACGTGACATTGTATTTTTCTTCTTCGATTTTCAGCAAATCAAAGGATTACCTAACTGGATACAATATCCAGTAATAGACCTGCGTGTCATGAGACAACTTGCCTAGTTTGAATCGTAGTATGCATTCAATACTGGCTTTGAACTAGTTGATAAGAAAATTTCTTGTCTTGGATGCTGTCGAACATATCTAACAATCCGTAAAGCTGCCTCATAATGAACCTTTTTAGGAGCTTGCATGAATTAACTTAGATGTTGAACTGCAAAAGTAATGTCCGGACGCGTATGAATCAAGTAAAGCAATCTGCCTATCAACTTCTGATAAACTGTAACATCTTCTAACATCTCGTCCCTTGTATTCCCATAAACCTCTTTATATAGCCTGCTGTAGTATACTTTACATTCTGCTCAAGTGGTGTTGAAGCACAACGTGCTCCCCCTAGACCCAAATCAGCTATCAACTCGAGTGCATATTTCCTTTGATGTAACACAATGCCTTCCTTGGAATAAACCACTTCAATGCCAAGGAAATACTTAAGATGCCCAAGGTCCTTCATCTTGAAGTTGAGGTGTAAAATGCCCTTGAGTTATTCAACCATTTCTCCATCATTCACAGTAATTAGAAGATCATCAACATATATGAGCAGTAATACTATTTTGTCTCCCTTAAATTTGGTAAACAACGAATAATCATGTAGACTCTGAATATATCCATTATCAACAAGAGCTTCAGTCAGCTTCAAATTCCATTGACAAGAAGCTTGCTTCAAACCATAAAGTGATTTAAGTAGCCTACAAACCGAGATTTAGACTCCCCTTGGCTGCGAAAACCCTCAGGCATGGACATATACACTTCTTCATGCAAATCACCCTGAAGAAAAGCGATGAAGACGTCCATCTGAAACAATGGCCAGTTAAACATGGCTGCCAAAGAAATAACAGTATGCACAGTAACCTGCTTTGCCACAGGAGAAAAAGTATCATGAAAATCAACCCCTTCACGCTGATTATAACCCTTAGCAACCAAACGTGCATCTGAATTATACTTTACCTTATACACCCATTTGCAGCCAATTGGTTTTTTACCAGGGGGTAAATCAACCACCTCCCACGTGCCATTTGCCTCAAGAGCTTGTATTTCTTACTGCATGGCTTCAATCCATCTCTTGTCACTAATTTCCATCTGATAGGTGTGGGGTTCAACAATAGAAGACAAGGAGATGGCAAACATACGAGAATGAGAGGGTAAATGAGCATAAGAAATAGAGTCAGATATAAGATATGTACCTGTAAGTAAAGTAGTAGATGAAGAAGGATTGATGGAACAAACAAAGTCTGATAGCCAAGAAGGAGGTTTAGAGACTCTCGAAGACCTGCTCAAATGTGGTTGATTAGAAGGCGCAGTGGGTGACATAGTAGGAAAGAGACCAACAAGTGAATGATCTGTAGAAAGATCAGAGAATGACTTAGCTAGTGACCAGGTGATGCACCACTAGCATTAGAAAAAAGAAAAGAAACACTCTGTGGTGTATAAGGTTTCTGAAGTGCTTCATGCACAGGAATGACAGGGATATGAAGAAAATCATAATCAAGCTCGTGTGAAGATGAAGAAACAGGAAATAAAGGAGAATTTGTATCAAGTGACTGAAAAGGAAATAAATTCTCATGAAATATAACATCACGACTAATAAAGAAAGTCTTAGAATGAATGTTAAAAAGCAAGTAACCTTTTTGAACAATTGAATACCCCATGAAAACTGATGGAATAGCTTTATAAGTGAATTTATCATGATTATTAACCACTGTTGCAAAGCAAAGACAGCCGAAAACTCGAAGGTGAGACAAATCTGGAACCCTCTTATAAAGCCTTTCAAAGGGTGACTTCCAATCTAAAACGGAGGTAGGCAACAAGTTAATCAAGTAGCAGGCTGTCAAGACACATTCACCCCAAAATTTTATGGGTACATGGGACTGAAATTTAAGTGCACGAGCAATATTGAGAAGATGTTTGTGTTTACGTTCTGCTACCCCATTTTGTTGTGGGGTATGCACACATGAGCTTTGATGGACAATTCCCTGTGAAGAAAAAAATTCTTTCTCTGCATGATTAAAAAACTCCAAACCATTGTCACTCTTAATGGTTTTAATGGAAGTAGAATGATGATTTTGAACATAGGCAACAAACTGTTGTAAAACAACTATGGCATCACTTTTAAGACGAAGAAGATATACCCATGTCATTTTAGTGAAATCATCTACTAGTGTGAGAAAATATCTATGCCCACTATGTGTTGATACACGATATGCACCCCATGAATCAATGTGTATAAGAGAGAAAGGTTGTTCTTCTCGTATATGACTAATAGGAAAAGGTAAATGTGACTGCTTTGCAAAAGGACATACACCACAGTGCTTAACATGATCACAGTTAATGAGATTAGAATCAAACTGAGACATTTTATTCATAGTACTTAAGGAAGAATGGCCAAGTTGAGCATGCCATAAAACACCAGAATTGGATATATATGGTAATGAACTAGATGACAAACACGAATTGAAATTAGAATTGACAAATAATAACTGCTTTTGCGTTGATGAAAATATTGGTGAATGAAATGTGTATAGACTTCCTTTGACTCTACCAATCCCCTTCATCTTTCCACTGTAAAGTTCTTGTATAAGACAAAAATGTGGATAAAAAAGAACACAATAGTTTAGTTCTTTGGTGAGTTGAGAAACAGACAAGAGATTAAAATGAAAATCTGGTACATGTAAAACTTTGGATAGGGTATGCATGGGAGTCAATGAATAAGTTCCAACATGAGCAATTTTGGTTGTTTTACTATTTGGAAATTGAATAAAAGATGGAGAATCACATTCAGTAGGTGAATGCAAACACTCGAGATTAAATGTCATGTGATTGGTAGCTCCTGTATCAAGAATCCAATCCTGTGATGAGAGACCAAAACTAGTACCTGCCATATGAGCTGATGCCTGCACCCCAGATACTTTCCCAACAGCTCCAGAATCTGTTGGTACTGCTCAACTGTAAACACAGGTACCTAAAAAGAGCTCAAATTCACACTACTAGCAGAAATAGAGTCCGAACTTGTATCTGTGATAATTGCACTATTGGCAGAAATTCTCTTTTTCTTTGTAAACTTAAAATCTGCAAGATAGCCAATCAACTTATAACATGTTTCTTTCTTATGATCCTTGATATGGTAGTCATCACAAGTCCTATTAAAACATTTTTTAGACTGCATTGGTTGGTTAGATGCATCAGAATATAATGCAGTAGATTTAGAAACCAAATAGATTTTTTCAGGATTATGACACTGCCCTTCCTCTTGAATAAGCAAGGAATATGCTTGGTTAACTGATGGCATAGGTTTCATAAGCAAAATCTGGCTACGAACTATCGAATAAGACCCATTTAATCCCATAAGAAATTGGAATAACCTCTGTTGCTTCAAATTTTTAGTATTCTTTTTCATAGATTCACAGTTGCAAATAGCAAAGGGAGCAATAGCATCATATTCATCCCACAACAATCGAAGTCTCGTGTGATAAACCGAGATAGATGACGTACTTTGAATGTGTGTAACAATCTCTCGATGCAAGAAATAAATCCGAGATCCATCCACCTTATCAAAACGCTCCTTTAAATCAGACCACACAAGGGTCACACTGAATGCAAAAACTATCCCAACAGAAAGCTCTTGGCTGATAGAATTCAAGATCCAAGATAACACCAAAGCATTACAACGTTCCCATTGTGGCTGTAAAGCCGTTATAGTATCTTCAAACAAATAAGAACCATCAATAAAACCAACTTTGTTTTAGCAAGCAAGGCTATATGCATTGACCTACTTCAGATATAATAATTTTCAATGCTAGAAACTATGATTGAAAAAAATATTTCTGAGAGAAAATTAGATCTGAAATTTCTTTTTAGCTTGTTTTCTGAATCTATTCTCAAAACTCACCTTGATTCATCTGATATTTCATATTTATACAAAGAGCTAAACACTAACTACTCTTAGCTAGACTAACTGCCCTTCACAACTAACTAACCGTTTTAGCTAGGCACACTATATTCTATCATGCACCTATCTTCCCGACCTGTGAGACACAAAGTTGATTCCAAAACCGCAAAAAACATGTGGCAGACAACGACTTTGTAAATATATCTGCGACTTGATCACAAGCAGGAACCTCACCGACCAAAAGAGATCCAGCGGCAACCTTTTCACGAACGAAAAATAAATCGAGCTCAACATGTTTAAACTTGGAATGCAAGACCGGATTGGCCGCAACAGCTACTGCACTGGAACTATCACACCAGATAGCTGGAGTATCATCAGACACAACCTGCAATTCTTTAAGAACGAAACTAACCAAGTTATCTCACTGTCATTTGACTATACTTCTATATTCAAATTTAGTGGACCGAGACACTACTTGCTGCTTTTTAGATCCCCACAAAATAGGAGTCTGTCCAAAATAAACACAATATCCAGAGGTGGACCGACGATCGTCAAAATCAAGCCCCCAGTTGGCATCGGCATATCCAACCAAAGACAATCGAGAAGACAGACGAAAGACCACCCAAAATCAATTGTTCCAGACAAATATCGTAATATGCGTTTTAATGCTACCATATGAACAATAGTAGGATTATGCATAAACTGACATATCCTGTTAATGGCATATGCAATATCTGGTTTGGTCAAAACAATATATTGAAGAGCACCAGCAAGGCTCCTGTATTCAGTCGGATCAGCCAAAGGTTCACCATCAGTCTTTGATATAGGAGACGAACTGAGCATTGGAGTATGAATGCCTTTTGCCGTGAGCATCGAGCAACGAGCAAGAATATCTCGTATATATTTTCTTTGACACAGATGAAGAGAGCCCTTGATTCGCGTAACCTCGAGTCCAAGAAAATAGTGCAACTCACCCATATCCTTGAGCGAAAATTCACTATTTAACAAGCGAACAAACCATTCTATTGACTCGGGCACACTACCAGTAATTATAATATCATCAACATACACGAGAACATAAAGAGTGGAATCACCTATTATCCGCACAAATAAAGATGAATCAGACTTAGAAGCACCAAATCCCAACGAGTTGAGAAAGCGTTTGAGTTTCTCAAACCATGCACGAGGTGCTTGTCGGAGACCGTACAAAGCCTTTTTCAAGCGACACACCAGAGGTTGGCCATCAGCACTAGTCTGCTCATACCCAGGAGGCTGACTCATAAACACCTCAGTGTCGAGATCCCCGTTTAGGAAAGCATTGTTAACGTCAACTTGTCGTGAATCGTCATCCCTTCAAACAAAGAATAGATGTAATAATACGCCAAGCGGTTTTGACAATAGGACTAAAGGTTTCATGAAAATTACACCCAGGAATTTGAGAGTAACCTTTTGCTACCAGACGAGCTTTCCGACGAGCAACAGTACCATCTGGATTTCTCTTGATTTTGAACAACCACTTGCACCCTATAAATTTGCGGTTTTGTAGACGCGCTACAAGCTCTCAAGTGGAATTATGAATAAGGGCATCATATTCGGCCTGAGCAGCGGCGCGCTAGTCAGACGAGGTGAAGGCCTCTTCTATTGTAGAAGGTTCAACAACCTCAACAGACAGTGCCTTGGGTTTAAAAATTCCAGCCTTTGACCTGGTCACCATTGGATGAGCATTCACCACGGAACACTTTGTGCCCGAGGGTAGTCTTGGAAGCAACACCCTCCCACACTCACGACCATCAGCAGAATTAGAAGATAAGAAGCATGGAGGATCCCCAATCTCATGTTGTGGCAAATTTGGAGAATGCGTAGATGAACACTCACCTGGAGGGTCTCGATCAGAGCCAACCTCAGGGTGTGGTGAAGCAGGGAAAGACGAAAATGAACCATCACCTATTTGAGAACTCATCGAAGAACAACGAGCCAGGGGAGACTCTACATTTACAAATATACCAGACTGAACAATCGGAACAAACGTTGCGACAGGCTGATTTCCCATTTGTACACATGTATCCGAAAGGGATAGAGATGACAAGAATTTGGTTTCATCAAACACCACATGACGAGAGACAATTATTCTACCAGTTGGTAAAAGGCACAAATACCCTTTATGTTGAGCACTATAGCCCAAGAAAGTGGATGGTTGAGATCGAAATTCCAGCTTATGGTTCAAAAACGGACGTAGATAGGGATAACAATAGCATCTAAAAACCCGCAAATAATCATACGAAGGTGCGGTCCCATAAAGAGCTTGATACGGGGATATTCCGTTCAGAACTGGGGTGGGTAATCGATTGATGAGATGTACAAGACAATGTGACGCATAACTCCAAAACTCCATGGGTAGACTTGCTTGAGCGAAAGCGCGTGATGCCCATGTCAATAATGTGACGGTGTTTCCTTCGCAACACCATTCGCTCGGATGTATGTGGACACGTTAAGCGATGAACGATGCCATGAGTCCAAAAGCACTTGAAATATTCACCACCCCAATCACTTTGAAACCCAACAAACTAATCGTTGAAACTAAACAAAACATCAGACGCTATTAACAAACGAGACTTATTTCAAAGAGATAAACCCACGTAAATTGGGTACACATATTAACAAACGAAATATAGTACCAATTATTTCCATAAGCGAAACAGATGCGAAAAGACCCACTTTTCTACACTTTTGATCGGAAGAGACCACCAAATCAAATGGATTCAGATATTTAGTAATGTATGTAGAAATAACTCAAAAACACACCATTGTCGTTAGTTTATGAGCCTTCCTTCAATAAAGAAGGCGACACACGACAAACATGATACATATTCCATTAAGCGAAACATTTGGCGAAAGAACAACATTACACTTTTCTAAAACACTTTTGACAATAGGAAGAGATGGGTGACCAATGCCATAAGGCAAGATTATTTTATTACTCCAAAACTAGAACCTTAAAATGATCGAGTAACCTCACTGGAGGTGATCAGAAGGTGTGGTGAGCGGGAGAAATGAACCATCACCTATTTGAGAGACAAAGCATTACAACGTTCCTTAATAACATTGTGGCTGTAAAGCCGTTATAGTATCTTCAAACAAATAAGAACCATCAATAAAACCAACTTTGTTCTTAGCAAGCAGCATTTGAGTCTATACGCATTGACCTACTTCAGATATAATAATTACTTCAACTCCAGTGGGTTGATGTGAAACCAATATATGCACGGGCCCACCATGGATGTTTTGCACTTGAGCATTAGTCTAGCAAAAGGCCAATTTTGACCAGCAGATGGAGTATATTTCATGCGTTGAGAGGGCCATTCCTGGTGCCCGTGAGTCTGTTCTTGTGGCGACCCATAAACCGCATCGGAGAAAGATCCGACGCCGGAGGCCCACGAAAACTATAATCGACCGATAGAGAACGGAAGCCATCATAGTCCCGATTAAATCGATAATAACACTTCAAGGCAAGATGGCCAACACGGTTGCGGATCAACGCCTCTCAATTGAAGGAAACTCGATGGTAACCCCGCAGCAAAGACCTGACTTCTCATCCTCGAGACACAAACACCGACGCCGCAAGTAAATCGCACGGTGTTTTATCTTATCAACATATGCTTTCAGTATTACCTTTTTTAAAGAATGAAGCTCATGCTTGATCTTTGACTATTTGGCATTTGTATCGGCAGCAAAGAGGCTTGTTGCCGTGCACCAGACGTCCGATGACGTGCAAGCATCGATGAACGAGGAAATGTGTGATGTGCTGAGGATTTGGAGCCATAGATCCATCGATCGTTTGAATCGAGCCATAATGAATCCTAACAAATCATATGCACCGAGAATAACACGCACTGTTATTGCTAAAGGATGAACTGTTCTCATCCAACTTCACTTCAATAGAGCATCCTAGAATCGAATGGCGATAGAAACTATGATTGAAAAATTTTCGAGAAAATTTGATCCGAAATTTCTTTTTAGCTTGTTTTCTCAATCTATTCTCAAAACTCACATTGATTCATCGATATTTCATATTTATACAAAGAGCTAAACACTAACTACTCTTAGCTGGACTAACTGCCCTTCACAACTAACTAATCATTTTAGCTAGGCACACTATATTCTATCAAACTCCAGTGAGTTGATGTGAGACCAATAAAGTCCCTGGAGTATCAGAAGGATGTAGATACAGTGGATGAGAAGGATCAATCTACATTGCGCTCGGACTCACCATGTTGCAATGAAGAAAAAAACCAGAAACTGATAAGAAGAAAAAAGACTCACAGAACCAAAGAAAGTAGCTGGAAACAATGATCGGAGCTGTCAATCAGAGGAAATAATCGGTGCTCTGACACCATGTTAAAATACTAGAAAGATTAATCAATTTTATTCATCACCTAATGTACTATACTTATACTCAATAATTAACTAACTTCCTAATAACAAAACTAATTAGTTTCATGCTAACTAATCCTTTTAACAAGAAAACTCATTAGTCTTGATCGAGAAATGATGGGTTTTGGGGATGGGTATTGAAGAAAGAGAGGAAATGGAGGCGTTTAGAGAGGTTGGAGAAGTGTTTAGGAGAAAGAGTTTGAGGTAGCAGAGAAGAAGGGAGGAATTGTTTGGAGGTCATGAAAATGGTAATGGCATAGCTATTATATTGAACCAAACATGACCTAATATTGTCAGACAACAAATAATCATATATCAGTTAGTACGAGCATTAAGTATAAATATCTAAGTATGAGGATATTTTTCACTCATCTTGAACTTGCTTTTAAAATTTAAATATGTTTATTTTTTTGTAAATTTAACCATCTAACACCCTGTTTGATTCAATATAATGGCATAGTAATTACAATTCAATTCCATTGGCCCACCATAAATCCTTGTTTGGTTGAATGAAATGTCCATTATGATGTTGCTGTTTAGTTTTCTATTCTCACTAACCATTGAATAGAAGCTGAATAGCCTTCTTTGCCTCACCCTCTGAATTGCCATTCAAAGCACGGTAGGAATGCTGAAAGATTATTTTTTTCATTTTTGCCCTCATTGTTTCATTATGATTTCCTTTCTGCAGTTCCAACTACAACCTCCATGTTCACTACCTTCTCCATTTACAAAGCCCTAAACACCACCATTGCCCCTCACCAACTATCTGTAATTCTTTTAGTTTGTTTTTTATTTTCTTCATTCCTAAAGTTTAGTTTAGTAAGAAGAAAGTTCTTCTTTGTTTGAATTTTGTTTATTTTTCATGCTTTAATTTTGGTTTCTTTATCTTTGATCTAAGCAGGACCAAACAACTTACATTCCCAAATCCGAGCTAGCGCCTGAAAACATTGAAAAGGTTAGAAAAAGAAAATCAAATAAATTAAAAGCCCTCTGGCCTCAGTACCGCTGAACCCTGTTAATAGCCTGCTTCCCCTAAATATTTAGACCGTGGAACAACAAAGATAATTCATTAGCTTAATAAAATCTGGTATCTCTTATATCAACCTAAAATGAAGATAAAAGTTGTGTGCAGGAAGTTGTATGACTACGTCTGATACGATCTCAAAGAAATAGCTTTCCTTTCTTCATTGCCTGGTCCTCCCCACATAAAAAAGCGCCTCAAATTGACTTGGCACGAGCGCTTCTCGGTACTTTTCTTTTCTAGTTTCTCTTTCACAGTAAGAGTTTTGCTTGCTTATTGAATTTTGGGTTTTAATGATGAATGCTGTTAGATTCTGGGTTTCCCCTCTTCCTTTATATAATTGTATTTTTGGATGGTTTATGTGATGGAGAAGCTATATTAGTACTGGATTATAGTTTAAATATTACTTCCATTTTAAAGAGCATGACTCTTTCATTTCTCCATCATAGTAAAACATTATAGTAAGCTTGGTTAGTATTTTTTTTTTTTTTTGCATCGTTGCTATTACTGTAAGCAAAACATTTTAGAATTCTGAAGCCTTGTTTTGGAAGAAAAAATGCATGGTTTTTTTTACTTTAAATCAAGAATGTATGTTTGGAAGTACTTTACGTTTGAACTATTAGCAATTTCTATTCAAATATGAGGATTTTGCCACTTCCTACTTTACGTATATTAGCAATATATATGATTTTGCTTTTTCTATAATATATATTTTTTTGTTCCATTTAACAAATTTTAAAGAAGCATAATGGAAATTTGAAATCTCACAGCTGGTGATCAGGGTGGAAATTAGATCATTGGGATGTTGAAATGATCAAATGACTTTTATGTACTGTTCTGCTTACTTGATGGTTATCTTAACCACTTGAATGTCAAATAATGCTCAAAAGCCTATTATTTGCCCATGCATTAGGGAATAAGAGGCATTTATTTTTAGTATATAATTAGTAAAAACCTATCATCCTTCTTCAGGTCTCTAGGCTTTATGCTGCAAGTTGGGTAAGAGATATTGGTCCTGATCTTAGACCAAACGATTATAAGAAGGATGATGAGACTGAAGGTAAATCCAATGGAGATAAGAGTAGGAGTACAGAGATAGAACTTTCGACCTTGGAGGATATTGGTGAGGAACTTTACTTTGTGGTTTCTTATCTTGAAATGTTCTGATTGTTGTCTGTAATGAATCAAGAAGTATATAGCATGGCTTGCAAAATATGCGGCATATTATATATGCAATAAACCGTTAGATTTGTGCTTAAGAAATCTTATGGAGGTCAAGGAACAAAGTCCCGTAATGCTTGAGTTTAGTTAGGTTTTCATTTCAATCTCCTTTTTTAGTAGAACTTGTTTGGAGGTAGCATGGAATTATTCTTTAATTTCTTTTTCCCCTTGCTGCTCAGAGTCATTTATGACTGCATTTTGTTTTATTATGTTGTTGGCACCTGTGTACAAGTATTATATTTTTCGATTCCATTAGCATATTTTTGGTGAATCCCTTCTTCACCAGGCCAAGGTTCAATTATTAAGGAATATATTAAATTACTGTTTATCTCCTAGCAATCTTAATTATTTGGGTTTCATTTTCTAGAGCCATTATCGTGACGATCATACCGTTATCTTATGCTACCTAGGTACCTTTTTTTCTTCTTTTTGGTATCACTTTGAAGAATGATAGCATGATGTGCCATCTGCCAACATTCTATTTTCTGAACATCTTAATATATTTCTTTAATTGATTTTAGAAAGAAATTTTTTACCTCATGATAATTTTCTACTTATTCTATCATCATTTACCTTGTTGGTACAACTTCTCTTTTTCAACTAAAATTTTTTAGGCTAAATTTCTCTCATCTCACCCTTTTTTCTCTCTTATTTTCCTGGCATTATTGTTTATCCTGTTGAATTTTACTTTGTTTTGATGTTGTCTATAGAAATTATTTAATAGCGATTGCTACAAGAGGAAGGATGGAGACTTTGAGGCCTACTTTACAGAGGTTTAGGGATGATAAGGGCTTCTGCATATAGAGATGCTCTTGAGAGTTTCATCTTCATATCAGGAAGGTATCCAGCAGATCATAGAGAAAAGGAACATTCTTCTAAAGCACAGCAAGAAGGCAATACTGACAAAAATTCAACTTGATGGCTGATCAGTGCATAATTGGAGATGCATGTTAGTACTTCTCTAGCATACTTATTGTAAATACAAGTTTAGAGATTTGGTGGAGCTGTGTAACGCCCTAAATTTTGGGTCTAGAAAAAATAGGTTTTGAACAAGGGAACATATTAGGAGGCTACACATAAATATTTAGTTGTGCAAGAAAGTGACATAAATAAATGTCTACTTTAGTGGTTAAATGATTTGGGTGTGTATGGGAGTATTTGAGAAGCCTGGGTTCAAGTCTTGGCTTTTGCAGAATTTTTAGTTTTGCTCTTAAATGAATTTGGACACTGGCATATAGGCCTTATAAATAATAGTGCTTGTTTTATGACAAAAAGAGCTTGTGGTCTAATGGCAAGGTGGCGTGTTATGTAACTGTGAGGTCTGAGGTTTAAGTCTTGGGTTGCACAATGGAGTATTTATTTTGCTGCTTGAGCTATATAGGTACTAGAGTTGGACTGAAACACAGCTAATGGGAGTTTGAATAGAATTTGAATGGAGTTGTTGGGGGAGTTGAGGAGAAATCGATGGTGTAATTCAAGGAGGGATAAGGGAAGAGATACTAAGAGAAAACCAAGGAGTTTGAGTGAGAGGAAGTGTTGTGCCGTTTGGGGAACTCTAGCTTTGAGAATTCAGATGGGGCAAATATTTGTCATTTTTGGCATGCATCTGTCGAATTCTCCTTTTCTTTTCTTTCATTCATCGGCTTTTGGTTCTTTTCGGTTTCTATCCTAGTTGATTCACTCTTCTCCTTGTTTTCATTTCTTTTCTCAAATCTGGCCAAATAGTATATCCCTCCTTCCTTTCTCTATTTTTTCTTTTGGTGTTCTTCTATTTTTGTGTTTAGCCACTGTTCTCGTACTCTGCTGTGGTGTTATGGTTTCGGTCTTGCAAGAGTTCTGACAAATCGGTAGGTACTCATAAGTTCCCTCCTTTGATTCTCTGATATTTCTTTAAGTGTTCAAATCCGTTTTCTTCTATCTTTTCTGAAAGTCGAATGCTTCTTCTTACGTGATCTAATTGAGATTCTTATTTTTCCTTGCGATGTGGTGGTTTGTTGGGTACTGGGTGTTTCAGTGGAGTGAAAGGGTGCAAGTGACTGAAGCAATCAAAACCTTCTTCGTTCATCGTTCAGTTAGAGTAAAAGCAATATCTTGGTTTTTGAGCATAGGCCGAATATCTCTATGTTTCTGCAAGTTTAATATTCATGGATTTAAGCCACTTGTGAATGATTCTACCTGATGAGATCTATTGTTATTGCAGTAAGTCGGCAAGTAGCGTTCGATCATTTTAGTCAGCAATCTAAGAGGAGTAAATCGCATATTACTCAGTCAAGGTTGGGTACTTGAGAAACTTGGAGCAGTTGCGTAACCAGGTGTGTATTCACATTATTTTCATTGTAGAACGACAAAAGTCGAAAAGTCGAAAAGTCGAAAGATTGGGCTTAGAGGTCACATGGGCGTGCGAACGCACGTTGGTCAAATTGAGCCCATGGATCACGGACGTATGACTATAGGGGCCTTTATGAGCATTTTCGTGGGCTTAGGCTGTAATAGGCCATGTTGGGCCAAAAAGGGGCGTGTGGGCCCAATGGGCTTATGGGCCCCACACGGATGAAATCCACAATTTGTGGAAAATAATGGAATGGGTTATGTAGGTCTCATAGTAGAATGAAAATTTGAAATGAGCAGGTCAAGACGAGACTGTGGGCCTACTTCGGCCGAGTAATGGCCCTTGGGCCCATTTACATTATTATGACTATTTAGGTTACCAAAGTCGCTCGAGGCGACTGCGGACCTTCTAAGAGGTCGATATCTGCACTGAGACCGCATAGGGTAAAATGGTCGAAATACTCCTATAGGGTAAAAATAGGGTAAAATGACTGATATACCCCCATAGGATAAAAATAGGGTAAAATGATCGATATACCCTCATAGGGTAAAATGATCGAAATACCCCTGTAGGGTAGAATGACCGAAATACTCCCATAGGGTAAAATGATTGTTATACCCTAGGAGATGAAATGATTGTTATGGCCTTATGTTATGTATGACTGATTTGCTCTATGATATGTATGACTATGATTGAGCATGACATTTTGCATATACGTATGATATTATGTCATGACATATTGCATGGGTATGGGTTGTTATATTTGGAGGAAGTGTACTGTACTGATAAGGTCGCATGGGTCGCCCAAGACGACTGTGGACCTACTGATGGCTATATGCCGTTTATTTTATTCACAGCTTTGTTGCAATACTGTTTAGTGCTGCAATCGGTGCTAATCTTGGTGTGTCTGGCTGAGTGAGTCAATTTTATCCCTACAGGGTGTGTTTGGTAGGACGGAGTGGTGTGTAGAGGATGGATTGGGTAGGATTTCTGATTGCATATCAGCACTGATTAATGATATTGTACTGTTACTACATCGATTAATGATATTCATACTGTTCACCGCATGACTGATATCTGTTACTGTTATGGGCCAAGGCCCTACTGATACTAATACTAAAATTGGGCAAAGGCTCTACTGACATCGGTATTGTCTTGGGCTCAAGCCCAATCGTTTCATCGCATGAAAGGGCTTATACCCACACTAAATCGGATCATTATTGTAATCGCTCAAGCCCAAACCGCATTTATTTAATGTTTAATTGATTGCTTGCTTGTTGGGGATTACACATCGAGTTTTCATAAACTCACCCTCTTGTTTAACTGCATGTAATCTCCAATCGAAGCGGGTCGGTCTTTGCGAGGACCCAATGATAGCGACACAACCGCATCAGCTTTCGTTTTTAGCTTTTGATTTATAAGTAACTGAAATTGGGTATTTTTATGTAATAAGGCCTCTTTAAAGTTATAAACTTTAAATTGGGGTTTTTATTTATTTAGTTTGATATAAACTGCTAGTTGTAGAAAAAGATGGGTTTTCAAAAGGTAATTGTTTTCAAAGACACCACGTTTTCGCAACATTTCCTAAAAACTTCCGCAATAAATGAGATTTTGAGAATTAGTAACATTTTAAAAGTGATTAGCTTTTAATGATGCACGCTTTGGAAATAGACAACCCGTTTTGGAATCACCATTTAATAACAAAATGATTAATTAATTTTGAGGATTTTAACAACAAGTTTTACGCTAAATACTTCAATGTGACACCGCCAGATTTGGTCATAACGTCTAGGTCGAGTTTGGGGTGTTATAAGCTGGGTTGGCATGAAATCACAAGAATGATACATGTCCTAAGAATTTTCTTGTATTGAGAAAGTGACCTTTAGAAATTACAAATATAATGGGAATCTCCATTGAAAATGGTGATGCACTTTCCTTCTTGTCATTTCATGTTTATTAGTTTTTGTTGTAGTTTAGTATTCAACGTGCTCAAGCTTGGAGAAATGTAAAAGAACCTTAATGCTTTATGTCTTTGTTAAGTGCAACTTAAGAATTACTTAGATATCTGCTGCCAGCTGCTTAATGGAGGCAGTTTGCATATAATACCTGATTTGCTCTTTTGCATTAAAGACCAATATTGAATATGCTGCTCTTACACTGAAGAAACCAAAAACATGATTGACTGTGAAAGAAAATATTGTTGTAGTCTAGGGGTTCTTTTAACTTTTCAGATCATTCGACTGTAATTAGTTAGTTATTATTGTTTTTTCACCCAAAAAAAAAAAGATTGTTGTAGTTTTAAGTCGTATTAATTGAAGTAAAATTTGATTGCTACTTTTTTCTTTTTCATTCTCCTTTTCCCTCCTGGTTTAGCATTTATTCTAAAGCATTAAAGAAGGGAAGCCTAAGAAAATGCATCATTAGCATTTATTCTTTTTCATGAGTTTTGATTTTTATTTATTTCACATATGAAAAAACCCTAATGTTACATGTAAAATTTGAAGGTTTTATCTTACCAAATATTACTATAAATAAATAATTTATTAAAGAGTATATCTTATAATTAATTGTTGTTATCATGCTATTATAAATGATAAAATAAAATATAAAAATTTGCCTTATATTAAAATTGACTATTAAAATAAAATGTTATTAGATGATTATTATACAACATGTAAAACCCATTTTTATATTCATGATTGTGACTTGTTTGTAAGAGAAGAGGTGAGAGGCTAGATTGAAACAAATATATTAGGCATTGAAATATTCTAAATAATAATATTATATTAAAATTGTAATAGCCCAATTTTGACTGGGCTGAAATAAACAAAAAAATAACTCAAATGTCCAAAATCTTAATAGTCCATTTACAAGTAATGGCCCACCACTACCCAATTAGCCTAAACAGACTACCCTGAAACCCATTACACCCTGCACTCCAACAAAATGCACTTCTAGCCCATCCTAAACACCCTACCTAGACCCAAATCAGTGCAGCCCAAGAAGCCCAAAGACTTAAACAGAAGATAGAATGGCCTAGGGTATTCTGAAACCCTAGGCACCGTCAGCAGAAGATTGATCGTCGCGCCTTCAGTCCGCCCCTCATCGGTAGTGATTCGCACTAAGCAAGCGTATAAGCGTCATGCGCTTTCAATCACCGAGAACCACGCCATCATCAGCGCGCATGTCGTCCCACAGCCACGATCTCCGCTTCTAACCTGCAAAAGAAGAAAGAAATTGAAGTAGAAAGGAGCAAATCACAGCAAAAAAAGGAAAGAACAGACATAGAAATATATGTTTTAAAAAAGGAAAGAACAGACATAGAAATATATGTTTTCCTTTTATTTTTGGTTTTGGGTTATAAAATCCCTTGTAAAATCTGTAGGAGGGGACACAGATACACAAATACACACAGAAACACGCAATAGACAGAATACAGAGAGAAAGATAGAGGCAAATACATCGAGAGTATACAGAGATTAATAAAAGCAAAGGTTTTTATTATTTGTTTTTTTCTTTTTCTTTTTATTTTCGAATATTTTTATTTTATTTTGTTGAAGGCTATATATAATATATATTTATAAAACTCAAAAAAAGAGAGAGAGAGAAACTTACGTTTTTCTTGAAATTCGCCATCGTGCACGGGGTGGCATGACAATGGCCAATGCGGTGGTCTGATGCCGGAGTGGGAACCGGATTATCACTCAGGAGAGGATGTTTTGAAGGGCACAAACCTTTTTTTTTTAAAAAAAACTGAAGGAATGAATGTTTTTAGAAATATTTGGGGTTTTATAGATTGAAGAAACGACGCCGTTTCATCCCGGGCATTTCAGAGCCAAAATGACGTCGTATCGTCCCTGGCCGACCCGATCCGACCCACTCCAGCCTAAGATCCGCGCGTTTTTCATAGGAAGGGCTAATTGCTTTTTTAGCCCTTCCACTTTTTTCTGGTTTTATAATTAGGTTTTTTTACTTTTAAGTCGGCCCTAGATGTTTGTTTTTGTTTCAATTTAACCCTTTAGACTATTCCAAGACAGGATACCGAACGACATCGTATAGAAGACGAGGCTTAATTGCATAATCAGTCCCTACATTATGACATGTGTTCAAATTTGGCCCTTTTACACTTCTACCTTTTTCTTCTTTCGGTTTAATTTTTTATTTTTTATTATTCTTTGCATTTTCATTTTTTATTATTTAATATTATATATATTAGATTATTATATTTTTATTACACTAAATCATTTTATTTATTATTTTATTTTCGTTAATAAATTTTATATATTTTAAAAAATCTTTATTTAAAATTATTATAGATATATTATTATGTATTATCTTTATATGTATTTAATTATATATTTATTATAATATTTATTTTGTATTTTTATGTATTACTTTATATATTTTATTTATCTATGTAATGCCCTTTTATTTATTTATTATTTTATGATTACTATAGTGTAGTTATTTTAGTTTTATTTTTATATTGTATGCTATTGTATTATAATTGTACTTTTAATATTTATGTTTGATAATGTATAAATACAATATTGTTACATAGTTATTGTTTAAAATATAAAAAATACATTTTTTGCAAAATTGATATTTTATTTAAAGGTTTTTGAAATAAGGCAATGTTTTGGTATTTAAAAATTCAGAAAATAGTGCCCTAACGTACTGGGTTGCGATTTTCTGTTTAGCTAAATAACTAAATACCCTTTTAACAAGTTTTTTAAATCATGAGATGACTTTAATTATGAGGGTTTAAAAATGTCGATCCTAACATACTGGATGTAATGTTTATCTTCCTTCTAATAAAGAAATCTCAAGTTTTAAATAAAAACCTATTCTTAGGAATTCAAAGTGTTGTGCCTTAACTTATTGGGTTTGACGTTTTGAGTCTCGAGGTAGGAATTTTCTAAAATAAAGACGAACTTAATTTCAAAGTCATGAGGTGCTATACATTTGTTTTTTAAAGTCGATCCCCATTTTTCAAAACTCGATTTTAAAAGTGGTTTCGACAAAAATTATTGTTAAATATTATTAATAATTATATTAAGAATATTATTAAATTATATATTATTTTATTAAATTGTATTTAATAATAATTATGTTAAAATATGACTAAATTTTTAATTAAATTATATTTAATAATAATCTTATTAAAATTTAATAATAATAATAATAATAATTTACTTACCAAAAATTCGCTAAGGGTAATTTAGTCATTTAAACATTTTTCCTTATGTTATTACAACATCTATTCTATTCAACCAATACAATAATACTATTACAGCTCTATTTCATTCCATTGAACCAAACAATTGAAATACTAATTACAGTTTTATTCCATTACATCTCTATTTTATTATAGCTCTATTCCATTCACTCCAACCAAACGTGGCCTAAATATCTTGAAATACAAAATTTGACATTTAAGGAGGCAAGTTGAAACTTGCCTCCCACACAAAAAAATTGCTTGTTTAGTCCTCTGTAAAATAATATTAATAATGATAAAAATTATGTTTTAACCTCTTAAAATTTTATACATAAATTTCGACCTCCTATAAATTTTTTTATAGATTCGCCATAGTACTTATGAACTGACAATGACACTTATTTTAGGCGTAGTTGAACAATCAACCACCTCCAAACTCAATTTGCAACTAAACCAAATAATATATATATATATATATATATATTACTTTTGAAGTATGCTTAATCATGGCTATAGTATAATTTATACATAACATATTTTTAAATATAAAATAATTAACCATAAATATTAATAATTATATTATAAATAAAGTCAACATATAGAAGTTAATATTGTTAATTTATATAATAATAAATAATAAAATGATTTATTAAAAGGCTCTAAGCGAATAAACGAGTTATTAGTGGAAAACTTTACTGATATTATTATGGGCAAATTACACTCAATGTCACTAAATTATTAATAATTTTACACTATGGTCACTCTACTTTAAAAAGTTACAAAATAATTATTGAACTATTTGAAAGTTTCTATTTAAGTCAGTAGGTTATTAAAATTGTTGATGCATGGTCTTTTATATTCATATCATTTGCGCCAATCGAAATCTCTCTTTCCCATTCTCTTCCACAGTTCAATGATCATTAATTTTTTAAGATTTATTTAACCGAACCATTTGAACCAAACAGATTAATGAATTGGTGACTTGACCGATTCAATCACTTGTTCGATTCTGAAAAGTTTGTTTTAAACACAAAATGAGGTCATTATATTAGGGGGGATACAACTTGAGAAGCAAGTATTATACCATGAAAATATACTAATTTTGAAGCCAAAATAGTAAATGTTTTGGACTTATTATATTAATATAAAAATATTAATTTAAATTGTAATGTAATGAAAAAATTCAATATAATATAATATAAGTACATTAACTTATTTAACTTTTTTTTCCTCTAAGATTCGATTTTTAAAGATCTTTTTTGTACTAAACCAAGGACGAAGCCAGAAATTTTTTAAGGAGGCAAGATTAAGTTATATATTTTTATTAGAGCTAAAGTGCAATTTCACCATTGCATTAACTAATATATAAATAGTTTTCAAAATGGCTGAATCAAAATTCTAACATTTTTTGAAGGCTAAACTATAATTTTATCATATATTAACTTAAGATTTTATACAATTTGAGAACTAAAGCATCAATTTTCTATTTGAGAGAGGGGGCAGGGCCCACTGTTGAACTAAACCAACAAGGAATCTAAAACTAATTGAAACAAACACCAAACACTTGGTGACAATCTTTGAATGTCATGTTTTAATATGAGAGGCATCTGTTATAATAAAAATACAAAAGATGGCTTGTCACATGGCTCCCTTTAATACTTCTTAAACTTTCTCTTAATGTTTTTTTTTTTTTTTTTTGTATTTATCCACCAATTGAAAGGAAAAACTAATGTGAAAAGGTAAAGCAAAAAAAAAAAAATTGTTGAAGGCGGATAAAATTAAAAAAAAATTATCTTAGAATATTTTAAATTCATTTATTAATTTTTTGATGAGTCAAAATATGATAATTTCATTTAACAAAGGAACTTAAAAATTAAATTGATTTATTAAAATTTATGAAAAGTTAAAAGTGCAGTTTAAATCATTTAACTAAAAGATCCATTCATTTATTTGCCTCTCTTCTCACTGTGTTTCTATGTTTGTAAGGTCATTCCAAATATCAATTAATGCTTACTATTATCTATTTAGCATCAACAGTCGATTAGAGAATCGCGTCACTTGACACAAAAAGCAATTTATTGAGACTCGATTGATACGATCTCGCCTCGATAGAATGAGTTGAGTCATTAGTTGCCCGATCATCGAACGAGGAAATAACATTCCCAAGAGTGTGTTAGATCTATATTCGGCTAAGTATGAAAAGATAGAATAAAAAAATAGGTCTAACATGGCTAAGTGTTTGTGGGTATAAATTGGCTAATAAAGAAATTAAGTAGGATAATTGACAATAGGATGGGGCAGAAATCGAACTTAAGCTTCAAGAACGAACCAACACTAAAGGAGAGTGTTGACCTAGGACTTATATGACTTAAGATGGGTTGGTGATGGAAAGAAAGGACCTTGACCCGTTACCTAAAGAGGTAGGAACCAAAGGTATAGGTTTGGTTGAACACCACACTCGCGTTAGAGTGATAAGTTCGGAAGAAAAGACAAAGGTTGACGCCACTGACAATCAGATAAGCCAAGCTAAGTCTTTGGACGAAATTTGAGAGAAGAAATTTGATAAACCATAATTTATACATATTTTAACCCTATGCTTGACTTATTTTTGGATGAATTTTCATTAGATTTGATGAATTTAATGCTCTTAATCCCTTAATTTCGTGTTTTACACTCAGGAGAGCTTAGGGAGTCGAAAAGAACGATAAATGGGCCAAAACGGAACAAAATGGGCCTACCTTAGAAATCAACACTACCGGATCAACGTGCAGGCGGACCACACTACCGCAGTGTGTGGCGGCAGCGAAGCGAGCACGGCCTAAGAATCGAACAGGCGTGCCACACTGGCGTGTCCCTACCGTATCAAAGTTTAAATCTATTCGGAATAAGCCACTTGTGGGCTAAGAGAGGTGTTCCAAATCTTATATAAATACCCTAAGGGGCAACCTAAACGAGGAGGCCGAGTAGAAGGCAGAAAATACTCGAAAACCGCCGTCAAGAGTAGCTTGGAAGAGGGATCTCCATCAAGACTAAAGATCTCCTATTAATTTCTCTTGAAGTTTTTGGGTTTTCTTATGTTTTGTTGTTTTCCTTATTTTAAGATGTTTCCTTTTATCAGTATGAACTAAGTCCCTTAAATACCTAAGGGGATGAAACCTAAGACAGATCTTATTATTATTTGATTTATAAGATAAATATTTGTTCTTATTCTTAATTGTGAGTTCTTATTCTTGTAACAACCCAAACCCGGCCCAAACGCTACGACCGAATTTGGTTTGCTACGGAGAAAAACATTTTGAAATCTTTTAAAATCGGTTTAAGTTTTCGATAAAAGATAGCGTTTTGTTAAAACAGTTGAGGTGTACAAATCCCATATTTAGATTTATTTTGTAAATATTTATTAAATCAAGTTGTTATATATATATTAAATGTGCCCGATGGTACTTTAAAACATTTTTTTTTGAATTCTTTAGAAAAACGTGTGAAATTATTATTATTACCATATTTAGATAACTTAAACTAATATTCAAAGCAGTTAACAATAACAAAATAATTAAAGGAGTTATTGGAGGCCTTATTACAACCCAATTAAAATCAAACCAACAATCGAAAAGAGATAAACCAAAATTTAAAGTCTATTAAATTTAAATTCCACTGCATGGCCACCTTGAGTCCATCCGGTCCACATCCGCGATCTACATGTCACCTGAAAAAGGTAAAGGAGAAGGTGAGTCACCAAGACTCAATATGTAACCCTTCCCCCGGGTAAATACCACATCATACACAATTTATAACAAATTAACATGCATTAAGTCATGTACCCAACCTAGCCAACCAAACGCCTCTGTCTACCCCATTGTGGTACCAAACCACTGGTGGTACCAAACCACTGGTGGTGCCAAACCACTGGTGACGTATAGTCACAGATGTGATACCAAATCACTGGAGGTGCCAAACCTCTGGTGTCCGAAGACACAAATCGGTTGACGGGCCAACCCATCGCGTGATACCAAATCACCGGCGTCAATCCCAGATATCATCTCGGGGCCAACCCATCGTGGTACTAAGCCACGGGGACGAGACGCTATGAGGTGCCAAACCTCCTGAGGTACCAAACCTCGGTGACCGTAGTCACAAGTGTGTTACTAAAACATTGGTGTCCGTCGACACAATGTAACGCCTCCACTCATCAACCCATATCAAATCATTGTGTAACAAATCTCATGCCATCGATATTTAAGTTACAACTAAATTCATGCCATGCTTCCCAAAAGCATTAAATAGCAACACATATTAATGTGTACTTACAGAATCGTCACTTATACCAATACGGTATTAAATCCAATGCTACATAAACCAGAGTTAGCATTCACAACATTTAGCATGATTAATAAGTCATAACGTGTGTATGTACACACCGTCACCAACGAAGTTTAAATCCGAAAAGAGAAGTCGGCCACCCTAGATCTACTTGTCCCTATATTCGCCAAATATATGGGTTAGTATTATGGCCTATTCGCCAACCCAATTAATCCAAAGGGTCATTTGTGATCCCGAATCCTTACCTATCACCCCTTGAGTACTCACTTCGGTACTTGATATGCGATTCCTGCTTCACTCCTACATTTGGCCATCACTAGAGTTATTAGCCTTCGGCTTAAACGAATAATAAATAAATATAGATCCTTACCAAAATCACTTGACAGGGAATGGGCTTGGATCGTATACCTTAAGATCCCAGCACCTAAATAGAATCGATTTCATCACTGATTAGCCACTGAAATAATTCGGCTTTTCCATTTAATCAAGTCGACAGAGAGAAAGGGTATGGGAGAGGAGTTTCACATACCTACCCTTGCTTTAATATTCACCAAGACTTCAAAATATGGAGGAGGAAAATTCGGTTATGCCTAGGGAGTAGGTTCGCTAGAGAGTTTAACAGGAGAAAAGGGATTTGAAAGGGTAAGGTGTAGGTTTGGCTAAGGTTGATTTCAATATTGATCAAGGCTTGCTTTTGAGTGGAAAAAGGAATGAATAAGAAGTATGGGAGGAGTTTCTGCCAAGGTCTTGAGAGAATAAAAAAGAAAACAAAGAGGGAAGAGGTTAGGAATTTTGGCTAATAGCTAAAAAAGAAAACAAGGTGGTAGGTTGAGGTTTTATAGGCATTCTAAGACCCTCCCCCTAATGCTTGCATCCACTCCTTTCAACAAGGAGTTCAAACTCTAGCCAACTCCCCAATTCATTCCTAGCCACCTATTTGAATTAACTCAAATTAATTTGAATTAATCCCAAATAATCCATTAATAATCCTTAATATCCAAATAATATCCTTATTTATCCTTTATTATCTTATTATCTAAATAAATAATAAAAGAGTTTTAAAGAGAGAAAATCTCTCCTTCCTATGCCAATCCATTCCAAGAGCAAAAAGAGAGAATTACGTGACTCAACCAAGGCTCTCCCTTATCCCTTGTGGCGTCACATGTAACTCCCAAGTAGCCCTCCTTTTGCCACTTTTCCAAGCTGATTTTTATGTCAAATTATCCCTTATTAATTCTTGTAACCCCTACTTGCTAAGGCTCCCTACCTTGAAAGCTTCCAAATAAAATTTCTACTATCTCGAGCCAACTTAAGACCCTTAATTAAATCTTATCACTCCATAAATAATACCATAACAATTCAAACACAAAGAAAAACATTTAATCACAAATAGCCCCGGTTTTAGGATGTTACAATTCTTGTTTTGATAATTCAGGTTATTGATTGAAGTCGAATGTGCTTGTTCAGAGGAGCAAAAGTCCCTGTTTAAGAGTAGATCAACACAATTAAGCGGAGTTGATTGCAACCCTAGAAATAGGGTGACAAAAATCTACCGGATTAGATTCAAATCTAACAAGGGAATCCATAGATCGAGTTAATGCGACAATAGGGGTTTTAATTAGAAAGAGATTTCAATTAATCAACCTAGAGTCATTGTTTTAGTCTTGAAAAGATATTAACATAAATAAGGATTTCTACGGATTAAGTCAAGTGAATAAATCATATGAATCAAAAGTAATAAGTGAAGTCTAGGTGGATTTTTCCTTAGGTATTGCCTATCTCAAAAAGTTGTCTAAAAGTATTTTTCCAATTCGTTTTCTGTCGTATTTTTAAATAAGTTTTAGTTTAAAAGAAATCACACCAAATCTTAGGCTAGATAATAAAAAGATAGTAATTACTAGTACTCTTGGTCCTTGTGGATACAACATTACCGGTCTTACCATAACTATACTATTAAACGATAGGTGCGCTTGCCTTTATTGTGATAATAGTTAGTTAGAGACACATCAAAATTCTCACAAAAATAATAAAGTTCATTCAAATTGTCAAAAAGTCCTTACAAACAGCAAATAACAAAGTTTTTATAGGAAAAATCTAAGGCTAGCTGAATAGTCATGTGAGGGCAAAAATGACATTTAATTTTAGCCTTTTAATGAGCTGAAAATTCCAGAATAAATCAAGAAGGATCCATGAAGCTTCTCCAGCCTTGAGAACGTCATTGGACAGCTTCTACAGAGGCCTCATTCAGCTGAAATTAATTTGGAATGATGGGGAGCTGATTGGACTTGGCTAGGTTCGGCCATGGTGTTTAAGGAGGCTTAATTGCTTGCCTTGATCAGCTGAATAGTTTAGAGACTTAATGAGCTGCTGGAAGATTGCAAAAGTCATGCTCTTTGGCTGAATAGGTGCTTGGGAGAGTCCAAGCATCAACACACCCTCCTTTTAATGACGTCCATGCATGTGCTAGACAAATCAAATGAACAAAATTAATTACTTTAAGACATATTAAATTCGGCTGCACTAGGACATATTAAAAACATGTGTTAATTTTAAAACATATTAATAACATGTATTAAACTAAGACATATTAAAAACTTGTATAAAATTAGACACATTAAATTTGCAGGAACAAAACACATCAAAATCATGTAATAAACATAATTATGGGCTATAACTAAATTAACTAATTTAATTAAAAACTTAAGTTTATTTTAGCTAATAAACGCAAGAACTAAAATAGTAGAAATCAACTCAATCAAGTTGAATTGAGCTGAACAAAGCTCGTGGGGCAGAATGGGAGCTGAAGTCGACTTGCAAGAAGTCGCAAGGACTCCTTGTTGAGCTGGTCCAAGCTCTCTCGATTTGTCTAGCCAACATTTCACCCCAAGCTTGATTGACTAAGGCCGAAATGGCCTCTTTGAATTGCTTAGCTCGAGCCCGTGTAATTGGTCCTTGGGGCAGTACCATTGGGTCCTTACTCGAGCTAGGTACATTCCGGCGCGATCGGATCATCAATAACCTTGCAAGAAGGATGTAGAGCAATTGAGTTGTGCCAATAAACAAGCCATTAAATATACCGGCGTGCTAGCACACCGATATTGTCAAATAGACAACAAATAATCACATATTAGTTTGTCTAAACGTTAAGTATAAATATTTAAGTAAGGTTCTCGCCTTGGGCATTTTCACTCTCTTCGTTTTTACCATCTTTAATTTGCTGATTTAAACAACTAAACATTTCGGGTACACAATTTGATAATTTCAACGCTTATCAAGGGTGAATTTAAGGGGCAATTAGAGGCTTTAGTCTCCCCTCTAATAGAAAATTGTTTATTTAGTTTCCTCTAAAATAAAAAATTTTAAATTAATAAATGGTAAAATTATGTTTTGACTTCTCAAAAAATTATAATTAAATTTTGACTCTTTTAAAAAATTTTATAGATTCGTCTTGACATTTATGAACTCACAATGACACTCAAATTCTAGGCTTGGTTGAACAACCAATCACTTCTGGACTTACAACTAAATCACATAAAAAATATGTGTTATTTTTAAGTATGCTTAATCGTAACTATAGTATAATTTATATATAACATGTTTTTCTAGATATAAAATAATTAAACATAAATATGCAGAATTATATTATAAATAAAGTAAACATATAAATAATAATATTATTAATTATTAAATTAAAATAATACTTAAATTATATATATTTATAATATTATCTTAACAAACTCGTAATAACAAGGATGAAGTAATGAATTTATCAAGTCTGTCATCTTTGGCACGTTTTCTCTTTGCCGCTTTTGGCACGTTTTTTAGGGTTTTTTTCTAGGTTTTTACTGAAATTTTCTTCGTCTCTTGCTCGTGAATATCTTATTACAGTCGGTGGTGTGGGAAAGGTTTTGTCTCATTTTGAGTAATGGAAAGGGGTATTGAAGATTTAAATCTGGATGATGGGGAAGATGACGCGTTTTCTTTGCCGGAAGAATTAGAGGAACAACTTTCTGCGTATAATTTATGTTTGGTGGGCTGTTTTCTTACAGCTAGTGTGGTTCACTTTCCAGCTATGAGGAATACTTTGGCAAACATTTGGCATTCACTGGAAGGGGTACAAATATCAGATCTGGGAGAAAGACGTTTCTTGTTCAAATTCTTCAATGAAATAGATATCTCTCGGGTAATCACAGGTGCTCCCTGGACTTTTAATAACCATCTTTTAATTTTCAAACGAGTTCAGGAGAATAAAGATCCAATGTCTATCCAGCTTGTGTATGCAGATTGGTGGGTTCAAATTCATGATTTGCCTTATGGTTTTTTAGGGAGACAATGGCAGTTCAGTTTGGAAATTTTATTGATAGATTTTTAGAATATGATACGAAGCAGATTATTAATGGATATAGGAACTTTATGCGTATTCGTGTGCAGATGGATGTGCGAAAACCTTTGAAAAGAAGGAAAAAAGTGATGATTGCTGAGTCAAAGTTCTCGTATGCAAATTTTAGGTATGAAAAATTAACATTGTTTTGCTTTTTATGTGGATGCTTGGGACATGGTGAGAATTTTTGCCCGATAAGATTACGAATTGGAATGCGGGAGGTAGAGTTTGGGTGGGATCTATCACTGAGGGCACCGACGAGGAAGGCTTCCACGTCTAACAGCATATGGTTGAGAGATGAGGGAGATAGTGGTCGTTTTAGAAAGGCTCGGGTAGGACAGCAAGATAGCCACAACTCAAGGCAATATAAAGAACGTGAACAATGGGGAGATGTTAATAATACTCTTGGGATAAATTTGAAAGGCTACAAATCTATTGAGGTGCTACATGATAATTAGGAAGGGGAGAAACTTTGTCATATAAAGGGAAAAAGGGTAGAGCATAGGGAGGGTCAAATGATGGGATCAACGCATATTAACAGAGTTACCAGAAACGCGTCGGTGAGTAAGGGGATAACGAATGAAATGGAGCTGTCAAATATGGAATGTGATTTAGAGGACGATCTAATAAGTAATAAAGAGGGAAACAAAAGACGACACTCAGATTCTTTAACCTTCAACGTTTCTAATGAACAAGATTCGGTGGAGGTTTGTGTTGGGCCTTTCACCCATAATTATCAAGTATCGACGACTGACTCAGGGCAAGCCGACGAGAGCAATAAAGATTTTCTGTTGGAATGTTCGAGAATTAGGGAGTCCGCGAGCAGTTAAAAGACTTCAACACATGCTAAAATTTTATCATCATGTCTTCTTCATGGAGACTAAATTGAACGCTAATAGAATGGAAAGAGTTAGGAGACGATGTGGTTATTTCAATGGTATTGACGTGGCGAATGAATGTTCTCGTGGAGGATTAAGCTTAGGGTGGAATGGGGGATAGTTAGTCGACTTGAAGAGTTTTTCAAAAAATCATATTGATGTGGAGATTCAAGAAGAAGAAAACCCTCGATGGCAGTTCACGGTTTCTATGAGAATCCTGAGGTTAGGAACAAAGTGGAAACATGGGATCTATTTCGACGTTTGGGGGGAGTAACATGTTACCTTGGCTGGTTGGAGGTGATTTTAATGATATTCTTTTTGCTCATGAGAAGAAAATGAGGGAATCCAAGGAAAGAGGCTAGAATAGAGGCGTTTCGTAGAACATTGGAGGATTGTTTGCTATGTGATATCGGTTTTTTGGGTACCTAGTTTACTTGGGAGAGAGGACAAACTCGGGCGAAATATTAGAGAAAGAATTGACAGAGGAGTTACGACAAATCCTTGGATTCAAAATTTTCCAAATTATTCGCTAAGGCATCTTTCATATTCCTTTTCGGATCATTGTCCTTTACTTATTGAAACAGAGGTAGGAAGGAGAGGGAAAAACCTTAGTCGTTTTCACTTTGAATCTTCGTGGGTTTTTGAGGAAACGTATGAGAAAGAAATACGAAAACTCTGAGAAGAAAGCTCTGGACCATATCTTAATCGTATGAATTCTCTTACAAATGGATTAAAAGCTTAGGGGAAAAATTACAGTTCAAACACAAGGGCGAGATACAAAGGTTAAATAGAAGAATTGAATGGTGAAGAGAGCTCAGGAGGGGCATTAGCGGAACTCATGGAGGTGAAACTTCATTTAAACATAGAAATGGACAATGAGGAAAGATATTGGGAACAACGTGCGAGAGTTAATTGGTTACAAATGGGGATAAGAACACTTCATTTTTTCATAAGAGTGTTTCACAAAGAAGGCGTATTAATCGAATCAGGGGTCTACAAAGAATTGATGGGTCTGTTGCGACAAATGAGAAAGAGATTGAGGAGATTACTAGGAGATACTTTACTGATTTATCTAAATCAAGGGGATTTGGTGATGTAACGCACATTTTATCAGGAGCAAAATCTTGCATATCAGAAAGTATGAATCAAAATCTGATGGCACCTTACACGGAGACGGATATCATTGAGGCACTGAATGGAATGGGACCGACAAAGGCTGCCGACTTTGATGGTTTTCCGACAATCTTTTATAAAAAATTTTGGCATATCTTTGGAAAGGATACTAGCGATTTTTGTTTGGAATTGTTGAATCATGGGAATTCGATAGATGATATCAATAGAACTTTGGTGGTACTGATCCCAAAAATAGTGACTCTCACAAATCTTAAGAATTTTCGACCTATAAGTCTATGTACAGTGATATATAAGATCATTGCAAAGTCTGTTGCCAATCGGTTACAAAAGGTGTTGGAAGAATATATTGACGATACTCAAAGAGCATTTGTTCCTAGAAAACTTATTACTGACAATGTGTTGCTTGCTTACGAGGTCCTTCATTCTCTAAAGAATAAAAGGTCGTCGAATAGGTTTTATAGCGTTAAAGCTTGACATGAGTAAGGACTATGATAGAGTGGAATGGCGTTTTATAAAAGGAGTAATGTCCAAGTTGGGTTTTGCCAAAAATTTTATTGAACTCATTATCCATTGCCTTAATTATGTCCGGTACTCTATTTTGATTAACGGGGAAGAAGGATCGAGCTTTAGGTCTACAAGAGGTTTACAAGGAGATCCATTAAACCCCTACCTATTTTTGTTTTGTAAAGAAGGATTATCAGCACTAATGAGATTGGCTTGTCAAGGAAAAAATATTAGTGGAGCAAAGGTGTGTAGAGCTTCTCTAACAATCACTCACCTTATGTTTGCAGATGACTGCATTTTGTTCGGGGAAGCCTCGAATAGAGGAGTTAATGCATTCAAAGATATTCTCACAGAATATGAAGCATGTTTGGGGCAGTGTGTTAATTTCAAAATCGACGATGTTCTTCAGCTCGAATGTAATAGACCAGGATAGGAATTTGGTATTTTAGGTTCTTGAAGTTCGATGTTCGAATGATCCTAAGAAATATCTAGGACTCCCAAACATGGTGGGATGCAAAAGAAAACTAGCTTTCCAAGTGTTAAAAGACAGGTTGAAACAGAGAATTAATAGCTGGAACATTAAGTATATCTCATAAGGAGGCAAGGAAGATTTTATAAAAGCTGTTTTGCAAGCTATTCCCACATATACAATGTCTTGTTTCCTTTTGCCAAAATCTTTGTGTTCGGAATTAGAAAATATAATGAGCTATTTTGGTGGAACAAAAGAAATGGAAAGAGAGGAATGCATTGGTGTACTTGGAAAGCGTTAAGTGTATCTAAGGAAGTAGGCGGGATAGGCTTTCGTGACTTGAATTATTTTAATATTGCTTTGCTGGCCAAACAGATTGGCGTTTATTGCATAATCCTAATTCCTTACTAGCGTGAACTTTGAAGGAAAAATATTACAAAGATTCAGATTTTCTCAAATTAGAATTGGGTAATTTACCTTCTTTTACCTGGAAGAGCTTATGGGTAACAAAAGGTCTCCTTTTACAAGGGATGGACTGGAGGATTGGAGATGGACAGAATGTCTCTATTTGGGATGACAAATGGGTCCCTAGAAATGAAGCGCTCAGTGGTCAGAACTCAATCATTAATTTTAATATAGAAAAAGTTGCAGATCTGTTTGAACCTAACACAAGGAAATGGAATGAGGACCTGGTCCTTAATACATTTATAGTGAGAGATGCTGAGAGGATTTTATGCATTCCATTGTCCCGGAACCAACATGAAGACTTTGTTATTTAGCGAGAAGAACCAACTTGGGAGTATACAGTTCGAAGTGGATGCAGAGTCCTTGCACAAAATGGACAGACTCAAATACAGGACAACTTCAAACAATTTTACAAACAATTGTGGAATCTAGATCTACCCTCTAAAATAAAGATTACAGTTTGGCAAAGCTCTTGCAACTATTTGCCTAACTATAGTAATCTATATTACAGACATTTAATGGGATATGTCAATTGCCAAATATGCCATATGGAAGCGGAGACGATGGAGCACTTATTCAAGGATTGTCCTGTTACAAAGGAAACATGGGAAAGTTTAAATATTGTTGGGCCTAATTTAGAAGGAAATATGGAGTTCACTGAATGGTTACAAAAAATTTTTGAGGTTAATTCACTTGGCATGAGCAGAAAATTTGTATGTGCATTATGGGGGATTTGGACTTTCAGAAACAAACTCAGTCATGAGGAGGAAATAAAAACAAGGATCCAAATTGCAGATTTTGTTACAAAATATTTCAGGGAACTTGACGGGGTAAAGCAGATCTTACCTGGTAGAAGTGTCTACACGAACAGATGGAAAGCTCCTGCTGGGATGTGTTGGAGGGTTAACTTTTATGCGGCTTTTAACAAACAAAGAAATGAATCGTGCTCTGGATTAGTAATTAGAAATGGAAAAGCAGAAGTTTTGGGTTCAAAGACTATTATAAATAAGAATATATCGTCGGTGTTTGCGGTAGGCGTTAGCATGTTATCGTGCCATTGACACAGGATTCCAACTTGGTCTACGAGATGTGGAAATAAAGGAGATGCCGTGATTTGTGATCGTGAAACTGCAAGGAAAAGAAGAAGACAGATCAGAAATCGCGGCGTATATCAAAAATTCAAAGGAAATGGCTCTACAGTTCATATATTATGTTTTTCTGTTTCTAAATAGGGAAGCAAATGAGGTTGCGCATAAAATAGCTTCTGAGGGATTAAAAAGGAAGGAAAATACTTTTCTGCCTCAAAGGGTTCCGACTGGCGCTGAATCGACGGTGATGGAAGATCGTAGATGGACGGAAAATGAGCAGGAGACAAGAAGGCGAAGATGTTAAATGAGAGGATGAAAGGTTTTAGAGAGGGTTCTAATGGTGTTTGGGGTTTTTTGGACAAGGATAGGGAGTTTCGAGAAGAGCCTTTAGGTTTCAGGGGTGGTTTTCGTTTCGGAAATGATGGGAGCCATTAAATGTGTTTCTGATAACTTCACCAACAACTTTTGTGAGTTTCAAGATGGGGTTTAATGTTGACAACAACTGGGACGCAGTCCCTTTAGCTTCCCCATCATTATCTGATGCTGGTTTTTGTGGATACTGGGCCAAATTTTCTGTTTAGTTTTGTTTGTCCTTTGTTTTCGTTTCTATTGTTATTTTGGTCTTGGGCTTAGGATGTTTATTTTTGTTTAGTTGTTTTATTTACGTTCAGTTGTTTTACTGTTCTCTAACTTTGGGTTTGGCCTATATTTATGAAAGTCCAATATTTTATCAAAAAAAAAAAAAGATGAAGTAATGAAGATTTAGATTTTATACTTGAGTTTTATTTTGTATGAATAATTTGTGAAATTCTCTTTAAATTTTATTGTAAATATATTTTATTTGAATTTAGTTTAATTATAAATTTGGTTGTGATAATTATTCTTAAATATTTGCAAACATTTTTTTATTGAGAGAAACTACGAAAATGATATGATTAAGAAATAAATATGTAACCTTAAAAAAGGTCACACGTAAAGCAAATTGTTATTAGTGGAAATCTTTATTGATATTATTATGGGTGAACCATTCAATGTCATTAAATTATAATTAAATTTACATTATAGTCACTCTACTCTAAAAAATTATAAAATGATCATTGAACTATTTGAAAGTTACTATTTAAGTCAGTGAGCTGTTAGAATTGTTGATGTATGGTTTTCTATACTTATATCATTTGAACAAACTGAAATATCTTTTTTCCCTTATTTGTCATAGTTCAATGATCATTAATTTTCTAATCATTTATTTAATTGAACCAATTTGAACCAGTTAGACCGATGAATCGATGGCCTGACTAATTCGGTCACTTATTTGATTGTGAAAAAACTTGTTTTAAATTTAAAATGAGGTTATTATATTGGGGGGGGGGGGAATATGACTTGAGAAGTAAGCATTGTTCGATGAAAATATACTAATTCTGAAGAAAAATAATAAATGTTTTAGACTTATTATATTGATGGAAAAAATATTAATTTAAATCGTAATGTAATGAAAATTTTCAATATAGTATAACACAATTACATTAACTTATTAAACTTGTTTTTATTTCTCTAAGATTCGGTTTTTTTTTAAAGGTCATTTTGGTACTAAACCAACGGCAAAATCAACAAAATTTTAAGGAGGGCGAGATTAAGTTATATATTTTTATGAGAGTTAAAATATAATTTCACCATTGTATTGGCTTATATATTGATAGTTTTCAGAAAGGCTAAATTAAAATACTAGCATTTTTTGAAGGCCAAACTATAATTTCATAATATATTAACTTAAGATTTTATACAAATCAGGGACTAAAGCATCAATTTTCTATTTGAGGGGGTTTCTCTTGTATTAAACCAATAAGGAATCTAAAACTAATTGAAACAAACACCAAACACTTGGTGGCCTTCTTTGAATGTCACGGTTTAATATCAGAGGCATCTATTACAATAAAAAGCACAAAAGGTGGCTTGTCACGTGGCTCTCTTTAATATTTCTTAAACTTCCCCTTAATGTTTTTTTTTTTTTTTTTGTATTTATCCACCTACTGAAAGAAAAAAACTAATATGAAAGGGTAAAGCCAAAAAAAAATTTGTTGGAGGGCGAATAAAATTAAAAAGTTTATGTTATAATATTTTAAATTCATTTATTATTTTTACGAGGAGTTAAAATATAATAATTCTATTTACCAAAGAAACTTAAAAAATTAAATTGATTTATTAAAATTTACGAAACGTTAAAAGTACAATTTAAATCATTTAATCAAAAGACCCATCCTTTTCTTTACCTCTGTTTTCACCTGTGTTTTTATGTCTATAAGAAGGTCATTTCAAATATTAATTAATGTTTATTATTATCTATTTGGCACCAACCGTCGATTAGAGAATCGCGCCACTTGCAAAACAAGTAATTTGTTGAGACTCAATAACCTTACAAGAAGGATCTATAGCAATTGAGTTGGGCCAATAAACGATTCATTAAATAGACCGGCATGATAGCACACCAATATTGTAAAATAGACAACAAATAATCACATATTAGTTTGTCTACATATTAGTTTGTCTGAACGTTAGGTATAAATATCTAAGTACGATTCACACCTTGGGTATTTTCACTCTCTTCATTTTTACCATCTTAAATTTGCTTTCAAATTTTATCCCCACCCTGTGTTGATTTAAACAACCGAAAATTTTAGAGTACAAAATTTGATATTTTCAACGCTTATCAAAGGTGAATTTAAGGGGCACTTAGGGACTTTAGCCTCCCTCTAATAGAAAATTGTTTGTTTAGTCTCCTCTAAAATAATAGAATTATAAATTAATATAATGATGAAATTGTACTTTGACCTTTTAAAATTGGAAAAAAAATTCTTTTTAATTCCCTTAAAATTGATGAAATTATAAATTAATAAATAATAAAATAATTTTAGCCTCTCAAAAAATTATAAATAAATTTTGACCCCACTAAAAAAATTTATAAATTCATCCGAACACTTATGAATTCACGATGACACTCAAATTCTAGGCCTGGTTGAACAACCAATCACTTCAGGACTTAAACTAAATCTCGTCATAAAATATATGTTATTTTTGAAATATGCTTAATCTATGGTATAATTTATATATAACATATATTTTAGATATAAAATAATTAAACATAAATATGAAGAATTATATTAGAAATAAAGTAAACATGTAAACAATAATATTATTAATTATATAATAATCAAAAGATAAAAAGCTTACGACCTCACCCATAAATTTAAATGAATTAAACTTGTCTTATTAATGTTCGATTCATTTAATAAATTAGTTTTAGAATCTTATCCATTCAACCTAAAAAATAAATATGTGGCATGATTTGTTTAATATATTTTCTATACATGTTAAAGTGTTTATTTAGAAAAAAATACATTATCTTAATTATAGATTATCGATTATGAATATTTGATATCAATTTTTTAAAAAAAAGAGATTTTTCCCAAATTTTTGAGATAAAGTAATGAACGTCTATAAACAAAATTAAGTATTATGTAATTATTTTAAATAATATGTCACTTTTATTAAATTAGAATAATACTTATATTATATAATTTTATAATATTATCTTAACAAATATATTTTATATTTGAGTTTTATTTTGTATGAATAATTTGTGAAATCATCTTTAAATTTTTATTATAAATATATTTTATTTGATTTTAGTTTAATTATAAATTTGATTGTAATAATTACTCCTAAATATTTGCAAACATTTTTTATTTAGAGAAATTACGAAATTGATATGATTAAGAAGTGAATATGTAACCTTAAATTATTAGTAAGTTTACATTGTGGTTACTCTACTTTAAAAAGTTGCAAAATAATTATTAAATTATTTAAAATTTATATTTAGTCGTTGAATTGTCAAAATTATTGATGTATAGTCTTCTATATTTACATCATCTATACTAATCGAAAGTTCACTTTTCCCTTCTTTGTCGCAATTCAATTGTAACATCCTAAAACCGGCTATTTGTGATTAAATGTTTTTCTTTGTGTTTGAATTGTTATGGTATTATTTATGGAGTGATAAGATTTAATTAAGGGTCTTAAGTTGGCTCGAGATAGTAGAAATTTTATTTGGAAGCTTTCAAGGTAGGGAGCCTTAGCAAGTAGGGGTTACAAGAATTAATAAGGGATAATTTGACATAAAAATCAGCTTGGTAAAGTGGCAAAAGGAGGGCTACTTGGGAGTTACATGTGACGCCACAAGGGATAAGGGAGAGCCTTGGTTGAGTCATGCAATTCTCTTTTTGCTCTTGGAATGGATGGCATAGGAAGGAGAGATTTTCTCTTTTAAACTCTTTTATTATTTATTTAGATAATAAGATAATAAAGGATAAATAAGGATATTATTTGGATATTAAGGGATTATTAATGGATTATTTGGGATTAATTCAAATTAATTTGAGTTAATTCAAATAGGTGGCTAGGAATGAATTGGGGAGTTGGCTAGAGTTTGAACTACTTGTTGAAAGGAGTGGACAGCAAGCATTAGGGGAGGGTGCCAATGCCTATAAAACCTCAACCTACCACCTTGTTTTCTTTTTTAGCTATTAGCCAAATTCCTAACCTCTTCCCTCTTTGTTTTCTTTTTTTTTTCTATTCTCTCAAGACCTTGGCCGAAACTCCTCCCATACTTCTTATTCATTCCCTTTTTCCACTCAAGAGCAAGCCTTGATCAATATTGAAATCAACCTTAGCCAAACCTACACCTTACCCTTTGTCAAATCCCTTTTCTCCTCGTTAAACTCTCTCTAGCGAACCTACTCCCTAGGCATAACCAAATTTTCCTCCTCCATATTTTGAAGTCTTGGCGAATATTAAAGCAAGGGTAGGTATGTCAAACTCCTCTCCCATACCCCTTCTCTCTATCTACTTGATTAAATGGAAAAGCGAATTATTTCAGCTAATCGGTGATGAAATCAATTACATTTAGGTGCCGGGATCTTAAGGTATACGATCCAAGCCTATTCCCTGTCAAGTGATTTTGGTAAGGATCTATATTTATTTATTATTTGTTTAAGCAGAAGGCTAATAACTCTAGTGATGGCCAAATGTAGGAGTGAAGCAGAATCGCATATCAAGCAAAAGAGTACTCAAGGGTGATAGGTAAGGATTCGGATCACAAATGACCCTTTGGATTAATTGGGTTGGCGAATAGGCCATAATACTAACCCATGTATTTGGCGAATATAGGACAAGTAGATCTAGGGTGGCCGACTTCTCTTTTCGGATTTAAACTTCGTTGGTGACAGTGTGTACATACACACTTTATGATTGATTAACGTGCTAAATATTGTGTGTAAAACCGATTTATGTAGCTTTGGATTCGATACCGTAACGGTATAAGCGATGGTTCGTAAGTCTCTCAATATGAGTTACTATTTGATGCTTTTGGGAAGCATGGCATATTTGGTATATGTGATTTAATTATATGTTGGCATGAAATCTATTGTATATCATGAATTGATGTGGGATGTATGAGTGGAGGGAATTGATTTTCGTGTCGATTTTACACTAATGATTTGATATCACATTGTGACTACGGTCACCGAGGTTTGGCACCTCCGAGGTTTGGCACCTCATAGCGTCTTGTCCCAAAGTGGCTTAGCACCACAAAGGTTGGCCCCAAGGATTGTATTATGGGATCGACGCCGGTGATTTGGTATCACACGTGGGTTGGCCCCACCAAAGGTTTGGCACCACATTTAATGACGATTATTGTGACTTAGGTCACGGTGGTTTGGCACCACCAAGGTTTGGTACCACACGGGTAGAGAAAGGCGTTTGGATGGCTAGGTTGGGCATTATATTTCGTGCATGTTTATTGGTTATAAATTGTGTATGTTGTTGTACTAAATCGGGAAAAGGGTTACACACTGAGTCTTGGTGACTCACCTTTTCCTTGAATATTTTTCAGGTGACTCGTAGAGCGCGGATGTAGAGCCGGATGGACTCGAGGTGGCCATGCAGTGGAAATTAAATTTTACCTTGAAGTATTTTATTTTAGTTCTTATTCTATTTGGGTTTTATTTATTTAAGTTGTAATAAGGCCTCCTAAGATTATTTTTGTTATTTTATCTGTTTGGATGGATTATTTAAACTGTTTAAATAACCTTAAAAATGACAACACAAATTTTCCTAAATTCCAACGAAAATGTTTTTATATCGTACCATCGGGTACAATAACAAAATTTGTAACAACTTGACTTAAATTAATTTTTTTTATATTACCTGAGTATTGTCTTCTTAATACACTCAACTGTTTTAAAACAAGTCAACATCTTATACTCTAAATAAACTCGGCTAAACAAAGGATTTCAAAATATTTTCATCTGTAACATACCAAATTTGGCCATAGTGTTTGGGCCGGGTTTGGGGTGTTACATAATTGGTATCAGAGCCAGGTTCAAAACTCGGCTGTGGGGGGCCCAAGGCCCAAAATGTTTGGATTTTGATGGTAGGCCTTATTATGATGTTTTAAGAAAGTGTTTGTGATTGGAACAGCGTGGCACCGAGTCTCCGGCACCTATCCGCCCAGGTAAGTACTTCCATCAATTTTTGTGAACTCTTTTGATGAGGGGTAGAAGGGAAAAATGGGAACGTAGACTACTAGAGTAGAAACTATTGAACCCTAGGGCTAGCATACCCCAACAACAAAAAAAATTCATAAAATTTAATAATTACCTAAACAAACCTCGTGAGATGTCAATGAGCAAAGGATGTGGCAATCGTTATACGATATCTAGGATTGGATTCGGTGAGGGCCGGTATTTAAGCGTCCTCGTGACTCACCTCCTACTCACTTGAATCCTACCTGTGTAGAATCTGCTCATCCTAAATGAGACGACACACTCACAAAGCTAAATTCAATAACTAAAACCCAAAGGGACTAGCCGCTTTGTTTTGGAAATAATTAAAATTTTAGTTTTTAAAAAAAAGAAAAAACCCTTAGTTTGAGAAATGACCAAAATACCCTCGGTTTGTAAAATACCTCCGTATGAAAATTTTCAAATAGAAACTTTCAAAATATCTTTCTTTATGAAAATACTTAGAACCCAATTTTGGAAATTATTTTGTGAAAATAACTGATTATGTAAAATTACTAAAATACCCTTAGGGTAAAATTACTAAAATGCCCTTGAATTATGAAATTTCCAAAATACCCACAGCTTTTAGTCCAAAATTTCATCACATGAAAAGTGCCCAAAATCGTGAAATTCAAAATGATATGATTTTGTAAAATTACAAAATTGCCCCTAACCTACAAAATTACCAGAATATCCCTAACTTTCAAAATTTTACAAACATCACTATTTTAGAAAATGCAATTATCAAAAAGAGCCCTCAGAGTTTTTACAATTTTTGAAATATCCCCGATTCATCAAATTTTATAAATTCATCCCGATTTGTGAAAATTACCAAAATGCCCCTGAGTTTCAAAATTCACCGGAAGACCCCCGAATTTCAAAATTTTTCAAAATAATCAGGAAATTAAGAGTTTTAAAATAATTTTTGAAATCATCCGAAAATTCTCATTTTTGAAAAATTACGAAAATACCCCTGTAGGACAAATTACGAAAATGCCTCTGGGCAGTGGGAAACAATCACAACGAAACTACAACGTCTCTTTGAATGAATGAAAAACTGTGTGCTTATTTGATTACGAAAGAACCACTCTTAAAGCTCCTATCATAAAACTTTTTCGTGAATAATTAGTGAAACAAGTACTATTCCATAAAATTTCATAATCAGATTAACGCGTAATAGTTAGAAGGAGTTCTAGAGGACGTGGACGCCGTGGACGCCAGTAGGGTAGGATGATCAGATCTGAACCCGCCGTGTCGGGTCAAGGTTCTCGAAATGAGGTACCATCCCACCACTACCCCAACTTTTGGAGCTAAAGAGCGCAGGATCGCAGCGGGGGAGGCAAGATCGCAAGTCGTGTTGGGTTCTCGAGTTGGTGGTCGAGGTCGGTGAAAATCTGGAGCTCGAAAATCTATTCCCGAGCGAATTCGGTCCAACTGAGCCGAGGTGTTTCGGGCGTGTCGGGAGTGGCACCTAGTGCGTGAATCATTGGTTGGAGTCGTGGAAAGGATCATGGACAATCTTGACCGCTAACGAGGAGAAGTCGAAAGGAGCCGTGTCGCTTCGAAGGATGAAGCATATCGCTGGTGGCTCACCGTTCGAGATGGTGCCACGGCGGATGATCTTACATGGGATTACTTTAAGGTCGCTTTCCGTAAAAAGTATGTGGTACCAGCCACACCGACGCCTTGAGAGAAAGGCTTTTATGGGGTTGGTACAAGGAACTAAGTCTCAGTTTTAGTATGAGGCTAATTCCTAAGGCTAAGTAGATATCGAGAGGCATCGTGGCTACGGAACATGAGCACCGTGGTCCGCTTTGAGGACGGGCCGAGATGATTTGAGGTCGCTGATTGCTCCGCAGCAGTTCGTGAGTTTTCGCCTCTAGTAGAAAAGGCTAAGGTAGCCGAGGGTATCAAGGCATCCGTGAGGTAAAACTATGATAGGCTCAAGCGTAAGAGGTTTTGGGCCATCCGGTCGTAGTAATGTTCGTAAAAAGGCTAGGCAGTGGGGCCAAGTCAGCAAAGAAGGCCCATGACCGCTAATCGTAAACCTGCTCAAAGTAATCATTGTGGAAAAGCCCATTGGGGAGGTTGTTGGACCGGTAAGCGAGGTTGCTTTGAATGTGGGTCTTTGGAACACCGCGTGAGGGATTGTCCCTAAGCGAGCTCGTAATCGCCGAGGGCGTAACTGCACGCAGGATATAATTATGGGACCACGAGAGGTCGTGGTAATGGTAGAGGGGAAATAGTGCTAATCGTGGTCGTGGAACTCGTGAAGGCGAGGCACAGTAATACAGAGGCAAGGCACTGGCTTAGTCTATCGCATGCGGCGTCATGCGAGGGGGTGACGACCGGATGTCATAATCAGACGCTTTTGATTTTCGGTCTTCCTTATGTTGTATTAATTGATGTGGGTTCAACGATTCATACGTAGCGAGTAGTGTGGTAGAGACTTTGAACCTAGACTCGAGACCTACCGCTAGGAGATGACCGTAATTAGCTCTTTAGGCCATTCTCAGTAGTTGTGAACAAGCTTTATGGGATGTACCCTAGAACTCCAAGGGGTCGTGTTTGTGGTCGATCCGATGGAACTACCGCTTTGGGGAGTTTGATTTGATCCTTGAATGGACCGTTGGTTAGGTACCAAAGCGAGGTTGGATTGCGCCGCTAAGCGCATGGTTCTAAGATGGTCGAAGGGATGAAGTGGTTATGATCGTGAATCAAGAAATTACCCGCCTAATGTGGTGTCGACCTTGAAGGTCAAAAGATGGTTAGAAAAGGGTGTGAGGCATTTATAGTTCGAATTTGTGCCTTGGAGGCTAAGGAGTCGCGGTTGAAAAGGTCCCAACAAGAGAGGAATTCACGATGTATTCCTGAGGAACTTCCGGTTTGCCTCCGGACGGAAGTCGAATTTGGTATAGATTTGCTACCTAAAACGGCACCAGATCTATAGCACCAGATCGAATGGCACCAAAGGAATTGGTGGAGTGAAGGCTCAAATTCAGAGCTCTTAGATAGAGGGTTTATTCGACCTAGTATATCTCCGTGGGAGCACCTGTTGTTTGTCAAGAAGAAGGACGGTTCTATGCGGATGTGCATCGACTACCGACGCTAAACAAGTTAACGATCAAAAACAAGTATCCGCTTGCCTCGGATTGATGACTTGTTTGACCAACTAAAGGGTGCGCGGTATTTTCAAAGATTGACCTTAGGCTCAAGTTACCATCAACTTAAGGTGAAGGAGGCCGATGTTCACAAGACGGCATTCCGAACTCGATATGGGCATTATAAGTTCCTAGTGATGCCATTCAGTTGACCATTGCACCGCGGCATTCATGGACTTAATGAATAGGGTGTTTCAAAGAAGATTTGGATCAATTCGTTGTGGTGTTCATAGACGACATATTAGTTTACTCAAAACGAAGGAGAAGCATGACAAGCATTTGCGAATAGTTCGCAAGCACTCGAGGAGAACAGCTTATATGCCAAATTCAAGAAGTGCTAATTTTGGCTAAGGGAGGTGGCTTTCTTAGGTCACGTGGTGTCGCCGAAGGATTAGAGTGGATCCCCAAGATTGAAGCGGTGTTGGATTGAAATCGCCTAAGTCGCTAGCAGATTCAAGCTTTACGGTCTGGCCGTACTATCGAAGGTTTGTGGAAGGATTCTCGTTAATTGTCGTACCATTAACTAAGCTATTAAGGAAGGAGTACCATTTGTATGGTCGGAGAAGCGTAGGGAGTTTTGATAAACCGAGGAAGATTCGACGGAAGCTCCGGCTTCGTACAACCTGAGGCAGGAAAAATGTTCACGGTTTATTGTGATGCATCCCATACTGGGTTGGGATGTGCGTTGATGCAGAACGGAAGGTAGTGGCTTATGCATCCCGTCAGTTAAGACCGCACGAAGTAAACTATCCAACGACGATTTAGAGTTAGCGGCAGTAGTCTTTGCTTTGAAGATATGGAGACATTACCTTTATGGGGAGAAGTCGATAGTTTACACGGATCACAAGAGTCTAAGGTATCTCTTGACCCGTAAAGACTTGAACTTGAGGCAACGACGGTGGATTGAATCATAAAGGACTACGATCGCTCAATTGAGTACCATCGTGCAAAGCTAACGTGGTGGCTGACGCGTTAAGTCGGAAGGTCGTGGCGGACTTAAGGGTGATGTTTGCTCATTTGAGTCTATACGACGATGGAAGTCTTTTGGTGGAGCTACAAGTTAAGCCAACTTGGATAGAGGAGATTAAGGATAAGCAGTTGGTAGACGAAGGATTGAATGCAAAGAGATTGCAAGTCTAAAATAGTGGTTTGGAAGGGTATAGTTTGACTGATCATGGTGTATTATGTTTTCAAGGACGGCCCTGTATGCCGAAGGATGTGGAACTGAGACAAAGAATTCTCCAAGATGCACATAGCAGCCCATAAGCTATGCATCCTGGAGGTAGCAAAATATACGGAGATTTGCAGAGACAGTTCTGGTGGCCTGGGTTGAAGCGTGAAGTGACTGAGTTCGTGGGAAAGTGTCTGACGTGTCGCGAGTTAAAGTCGAACATCGCTACCATCGACTACTTCAACCAAAGAAAGATTCCTCAATGGAAATGGGAGAGGATCATTATGGATTTCATCGATGGTTTACCCTCACGCCCAAAGAAGAAAGATGCGCTTTGGTAATTGTGGACCACCGACTAAGTCACCACTTCGTGACCGGTGAGAATAGATTACTCACTCCGTAAGATAGCAAAGTTGTATGTGGTAGATAGTCGATTGCATGGTGTACCAGTATCAATTATCTCAGATAGGGATCCAAGGTTCACGTCGAGGTTTTGGAAAGTGTTGCATCAAGCTTTGGGTACGCGATTGGATTTTAGTACAGCTTTCCATCCGCAGTCTGACGGGCAATCAGAAAGGGTCATACAAATTTTAGAGGATATGCTGAGAGGTTGTATCTTGGATTTTCGGGGTAGTTGGGAAGAATTTTTACCATTAGCCGAGTTCGCCTACAACAATAGTTACCAAGCGAGTATCCAGATGGCACCATACGAAGCATTGTATGGACGAAAATGCCGAACTCCGACGTGTTGGACAGAGTTAAGTGAACGAAAAGTGTTGGGTCCAGAGTTGGTTACAGAAATAGAGGACAAAGTTAGGGTGATTCGGGCTCGTCTTAAGGAAGCGTCCGATAGATGTAAGTCTTATGCCGATCCGAAGCGCAAAGAAATGGAGTATGATGTAGAGACAAGGTTTTCTGAAGGTATCACCTTGGAAAAAGGTGTTGAGATTTAGCGAAAAGGAAAGCTAAGCCCAAGATTCATTGGCCCATATACAAGATTTAAGCGTAGTAGGACCGGTAGCTTATCACCGAATCGCCGACGGAGTTAAGTCGATTCATAACGCCTTTCATGTGTCGATGCTTAGGCGGTATCGGTCGATCCATCACACGTGGTGCCCGTGGCGAAATTGAGGTCAACTCGGACTTATCTTCGAGGAAGAACCGGTTCGATTTTGGATCGAGATGTGAAGGTTCTCGCGAGGAAGTCGCTGCCCTTAGTGAAAGTGTTATGGCGGAACCATGGTGCGAGAGGAAGCTACGTGGGAACCCGAGGATGTGATACTTACAAAGAATACCCCACCTCTTCCGATCGTAATTTCGAGGATGAAATTTTTTTAAGGGTAGAACTGTAACATCCTAAAATCGGGCTATTTGTGATTAAATGTTTTCTTTGTGTTTGAATTGTTATGGTATTATTTATAGAGTGATAAGATTTAATTAAGGGTCTTAAGTTGACTCGAGATAGTAGAAATTTTATTTGGAAGCTTTCAAGGTAGGGAGCCTTAGCAAGTAGGGGTTACAAGAATTAATAAGGGATAATTTGACATAAAAATCAGCTTGGTAAAGTGGCAAAAGGAGGGCTACTTGGGAGTTACATGTGACGCCACAAGGGATAAGGGAGAGCCTTGGTTCGAGTCATAGAATTCTCTCTTTTGCTCTTGGAATGGACTACATAGGAAGGAGAGATTTTCTCTTTAAACTCTTTTATTATTTATTTAGATAATAAGATAATAAAGGATAAATAAGGATATTATTTGGATATTAAGGATTATTAATGGATTATTTGGGATTAATTCAAATTAATTTGAGTTAATTCAAATAGGTGGCTAGGAATGAATTGGGGAGTTGGCTAGAGTTTGAACTCCTTGTTGAAAGGAGTGGACAAGAAACATTAGGGGAGGGTGCCAAAATGCCTATAAAAACCTCAACCTACCACCTTGTTTTCTTTTTTAGCTATTAGTCAAATTCCTAACCTCTTCCTCTTTGTTTTCTTTGTTTTCTATTCTCTCAAGACCTTGGCAAACTCCTCCCATACTTCTTATTCATTCCTTTTTCCACTCAAGAGCAAGCCTTGATCAATATTGAAATCAACCTTAGCCAAACCTACACCTTACCCTTTGTCAAATCCTCTTTTCTCCTCGTTAAACTCTCTCTATTTAACTTACTCCCTAGGCATAATCGAATTTTCCTCCTCCATATTTTGAAGTCTTGGCGAATATTAAAGCAAGGGTAGGTATGTCGAAACTCCTCTCCCATACCCTTCTCTCTATCGACTTGATTAAATGGAAAAGCCAATTATTTCAAGGCTAATCGGTGATGAAATTGATTCTGCTTAGGTGCCGGATCTTAAGGTATACGATCTAAGCCCATTCCCCGTCAAGTGATTTTGGTAAGGATCTATATTTATTTATTATTCGCTTAAGCAAGGCTAATAACTCTAGTGATGGCCAAATGTAAGAGTGAAGCAGAATCGCATATCAAGTACCGTGAGTACTCAAGGGTGATAGGTAAGGATTCGGATCACAAATGACCCTTTAGATTAATTAGGTTGGCTTAATAGGCCATAATACTAACCCATGTATTTGGCGAATATAGGACAAGTAGATCTAGGTGGCGACTTCTCTTTTCGGATTTAAACTTCGTTGGTGACAGTGTGTACATACACACTTTATGATTGATTAACTGTATAAATATTGTGTGTGCTAAATCGATTTATGTAGCTTTGGATTCGATATCATAACGGTATAAGCGATGGTTCTGTAAGTCTCTGTCAATATGAGTTACTATTTGATGCTTTTGGGAAGCATGGCATATTTGGTATATGTGATTTAATTATATGTTGGCATGAAATCATTGTATATCATGAATTGATGTGGGATGTATGAGTGGAGGGGAATTGATTTTCGTGTCGGCGGACACCATGATTTGGTATCACATTGTGACTATGGTCACCAGAGGTTTGGCACCTCCGGAGGTTTGGCACCTCATAGCGTCTTGTCCCAAAGGGCTTAGCACCACAAGAGGTTGGCCCAACGGATTGTATTATGGGATCGACGCCATGATTTGGTATCACACGGGTTGGTTGGCCACCAAAGGGTTTGGCACCACATTTAATGACGATTATTGTGACTTAGGTCACCAGTGGTTTGGCACCACCAAAGGTTTGGTACCACACGGGTAGAGAAAGGCGTTTGGATGGCTAGGTTGGGCATTATATTTCGTGCATGTTTATTGGTTATAAATTGTGTATGTTGTTGTACTAAACCGGAAAAGGGTTACACATCGAGTCTTGGTGACTCACCTTTCCTTGAATATTTTTCAGTGACTCGTAGAGCGGATGTGGAGCCGGATGGACTCGAGGTGGCCATGCAGTGGAAATTAAATTTTACCTTGAAGTATTTTATTTTAGTTCTTATTCTATTTGGGTTTTATTTATTTAAGTTGTAATAAGGCCTCCTAAGATTATTTTTGTTATTTTATCTGTTTGGATGGATTATTTAAACTATTTAAATAACCTTAAAAATGACTACACAAATTTTCCTAAATTCCAACGAAAATGTTTTTATATCGCACCATCGGGTACAATAACAAAATTTGTAACAACTTGACTTGAATTAATTTTTTTTTTTTATATTACCTGAGTATTGTCTTCTTAATACACTCAACTGTTTTAAAACAAGTCAACATCTTATACTCTAAATAAACTCGGCTAAATAAAGGATTTCAAAATATTTTCTTCTGTAACATACCGAATTTGGCCATAGTGTTTGGGCCGGGTTTGGGGTGTTACGTCAATAATCATTAATTTTTTAATGATTTATTTAATCGAACTATTTGAACTAGTCAAATTGATGAATCAGTGAACTGATTCGATCACTTGTTCGGTTCTTAAAAAATTGTTTTAAACATAAAATGAAGTCATTATATTTGGGGGGAATACGACTTGAGAAGTAAGCATTGTATGATGAAAATATACTAATTCTCAAGCAAAAATAGTCAATATTTTGGACTTATTATATTGATGGAAAAATATATTAATTTAAATTGTAATGTAATGAAAATTTTCAATATAATATAATACAAATAAGCTAACTTATTAAATTTGTTTTTTCTCTAAGATTCAATTTTTTAAAGATCACTTTGGTACTAAACTAAGGGCGGAGCCAAAATTTATTAAGTGGGTAAGATTAAGTTATATATTTTATAAGAGTTAAAATACAATTTCACCGTTGTATTGGCTTATATATTGATTGTTTTTAAAAAAAGACTAAAATTAAAATTCTATCATTTTTTTAAGGCCAAACTTAAGATTTTATACAAATTAGGGAGTAAAACACCAATTTTCCATTTGAGGGGGGAAGGGGCATGCCCCTGCTTGCCCCCTCCTTCTCTCTTGTACTAAACCAATAAAGAATCTAAAACTAATTGAAACAAACACCAAACACTTGGTGACCATATTTGAATGTCACAGTTTAATATCAAAGGTATCTCTGTTACAATAAAAAGCACAAAATATGGCTTGTCACCTGATTGTCTTTAATACTTCTCAAATTTTTAAGAAAGGAAAACTAATGTGAAAGGGTAAAGCCAAAAAATTTTTGTTGGAGGGTGTACAAAATTAAAAAAAAATTATGTTAGAATATTTTAAATTCATTTATTAAATTTTATGAAGAGTCAAAATACAATGCTTTCATTTAACAAATGAACTTAAAAATTATAAATTGATTTATTAAAATTTACTGAAAGTTAAAAGTGCAATTTAAATCATTTAACCAAAAGATCCGTTCATTTCTTTGCCTCTCTCTTCACCTGTGTTTCTATGTTTGTAAAAAGGTAATTAAAAATATTAATTAATGCTTGAATCACAAGAAAAAAGAAATTTGTCAAGACTCGATAACCTTGCAAGATGGATCTAGAGCAATTAAGTTGGGCCAATAAACGATCCGTTAAATATTCCGGCATGCCAATACACCATTATTGTCGAATAAACAACAAATAATCACATATTAGTTTGTCCGAACGTTAAGTATATATATTTAAAAACAGTTCTAACCTCGAATATTTTTCACTCTCTTCATTTGTACCATCTTGCATTTACTTTCAAAATCTATCTCCTCTATTTGTTGATTTAAACATCTGAACATCTTGAAGTACAAAATTTGATATTTTCAACGCTTATCAAGTGCGAATTTAAGGTGTAGTGAAGGGCTTTAGCCCTCTTTCTAATAGAAAATTACTTGTTTAGTCTCCTCTAAATTAATAAAATTATAAATTAATATAATGAAAAAAATTATATTTTGACCCTTTAAAAACGGGAAAAAATTTAGTTCCCTTAAAAAATGATGAAATTATCAATTAATAAATATAAAATTAAATTTTGACTTCTTAAAAAATTATAATTGTAGCGACCTAAAATTTAGCACGGGCGCTAGTTGAGGCGATTATTGAAAATTAGAAAACAGAGTTTCGATTTTTTTTTTAAAAAAAAGGAGTTGCCACCGATCCTTATTCCTAGGTGTGATCGAACACCTAATAAATCCTCTTTTTAAAAGAAAAATTATTTTTGAATTTTCTAAAAAAGGCTTAGTTTAGGTCTACGCCAAAATTCTAGAGAAAAATAGGGTTCGGGAGTCGGTTACGCACGAGGAAGGTATTAGCACCCTCGCGATGCCCAAAATAGGTATTTCGTTAAATGTGCGTTATCTTAATTTTCAAAAATACGAGTTCAATTTAATATTTAATCGTAATCTGATTGAAACACGAGAATTTTAATAAATAACATATTATCATATATTCATTTAAATATAATTTGATAATTTACAAAAAAGAAATAAATAAATAAACATTTTATTTAAAAAACACGAGAATTCTTGAAAACACGAAAATTTTTGAAACACGAAAATTTTGATAAATTACATATTGACGTATTATGATTTAAAATGAAATTTTAATAATTTTTGAAGATCGAAGCTACAAATCTCTTCTCTCTAAATTCTTATCCTTTGGAGGTCCCAATAGAGTAGGTCGAAGTTACAAATCCCTTATCCCTGAAGTCCTCATTTCCTTGAAGTTTCAGTAGAGAAGATCGAAGCTACAAATCTCCTTTCTCTGAATTCTTATATCCTCGAAGTTTTAATAGAGAAGATCGAAGCTACAAATCTCTTCTCCCTGAAATTACGTTCGAGCAAATTGAAGCATCAATTCCTATACTTCTGAAGTTGCAGTGGTTAGAGCAAGGCTACTTGAAGAAGAAGAAAAGAAGCGCCGAGACTCAGTAGACCCAGGCAAAGTTGGCCCTTTTATAGTCTTTACTCCATTCTCGTTACACGACAACGAGCAAAGAGGGCCAGTTGTAATAGCCAATTTTGGCCCAAAACAAAAACAAAAATTAAAACCCATTTACCTACAGCGAAACCAAAACCCAAATCAGCCCAGACTAAACCCAAACAACAAACTAACACTAGCCCATTACAAGGAAAAGAAAACAGAAGCAAAAAACCTAAAGCAAATTGTCGCCTTAGCCATCTTTGCACGTCACCGCCACAGCAGTCGACCTCCTCCACGCGTCCACGCCTAACGCTACCTACAACAAAGAAGGCTCACATGCAAGTAGTAGAAAAGAAAAAAAAATAAACAGAAACAAACAAAGAAACATAAAATCAATAGTCATAAAGTGCCTATAAAAGGCTTAAAATTTATTTGTAATGGGTTCCGAAAATTTTGAATATAAAAACAAAAGATTTGAACTCTAAAGGTCTTTTTTTTTTTCTACTGACATTTTCATTTTAAGTTTCTTGTTTCATTTTTTTATTTATTTTCTATACACGAAAATAGCAAAAAGAAAAGGAAAGGAAAATTACCCGATTCGTCCCTGGCCTCACCATCGAAGGTCCCTTTATGCTAACGCCGCCATCGCCACGATGGCGTGCGCTGGGACCACCAGGGTGCCATTGACCGATAAAAGGGAGATTGAAGAGGAATGGGGTTGAAAAAAAAGGGAAAACCCTTTTTTTAACGGCAGAAGAAATGAAGCTTCAAGGAAAATTTTCTTTTTTGTTGTTTTAAATACCATAACAAAACGACGTCATTTGGTGGGGGTGGGGATTTGTGTTTTCGCTTTAAAAGGGCGATTTGCAAAAATGGTCCCTCCTTCTTTCCTGCATCATTCGATTAAGTCCCACTCCATCTTCTTTGTATTCTAATTTTACCCCAAATTTTGCGCGCCATTTCATTTTGGCCCAAGTTGAGGCGCGCCACACCAAGGGCCTGGGATATTTTCTCTTTCGCCCCCTGGTGTTTCCAGTGTGTGGCGAATTCGTCCCTTACCCCTATTTTCACAATTTTGAAAGTTTACGCCAAATTTTATTCTGATTTGCAATTGAATCCTCAACCTTTTAGCCTTGTTTAATTTTTTTTGTGTTATTTATTTTCATTTGATTTATGTACTGTTTATTTTAATTTGTATCATATGTTATTCATGTTGAATTATTTTTTTGTAATTTATTGTAAACCGTTTTATACTATTTATTTAAAAATTGCTTTATCACATATTATTGTATATTATTTATTTATCATCTATCTTAAATTATATATATATATTATTTGGTGTAAAATTTTATATGTTATTTAATTTTTTGTTATATTATTTATTTTAAGATTTTTTATTATTTACTTCAAGTTTTTCATGTATTAATTATTTTTAACATATACACTTTAGTTTCCTTTTATAAACTGTTTTTTTAAATTCTTTTTTACATATTATATTTTAAACTCTTTTATATGTTATTTTAGTTTACTTTATAAATTATTTATCCAAAGTCATTTTACATATTATTTCATTTTAAGTTATCTTGAATATTAGTCATTTTAAATCATTTTATATTATTCACTTTAAATTGCATTTCATAATATTTATTTCAAACTTTTTTTGTGTCTTATATATTTAAAATTGTCTTATTAATTATTTTAAATTGTGTTATATTATATTATTTTTATGGATGTTAGTACTTAAATGATGAATGTTGTTTGATTATTGTCATTGTATGTATTATGGTTCATTTATTCGTAATTTCATACTGTTGTCATTCATGGCATTTGTATATTATTGCCCCATTTTTCACATTTTTAGCTAGTCCATTCAAACAACGTCGCAAATTAAGCTCCAACGTATTTATCCAATATATATTTTTACTCCAAACAAAATAAATGTACGCCTGTAAATGTTGCACTCGTCGTTATTTAAAAAATAAAAATTCTTCAAAATAAGGTAATATTTAGTGTTTGAAAATTAGAGAAATCGTGCCCTAACGTGTTGGGTTTCGATTTTCCGTTTGATCAAATAACTAAATATCCCTTCGAAATTTCGTCCATGTTTTCTTAGATTAAAAACAAGGCAGTATTTCGTATTTAGAAATTCGATAAATCGTGCCCTAACGTGTTGGGTATTAATTTACCGTTTGACCAAATAATCAAATATCTTTTTAAAATTTAAATGCATGAATCTTGGGAATTATAAGATGATCTTGAATTTGAGGATTTAAATTGTCATATCCTAACGTGCTGGATATGATATTTTATTCCTTCGGAATAAGAAAATCTTAATATTCAACTCGAGTATATACAAATGTTTTAAAAGAAATCATATTTTAAAATCTTTTCAAACTTTCGACATTAAGACGTTAATTAATCAATTAGGTACCATTTTGGGCGTACCGAGGGTGCTAACCCTTCCTCGTGCGTAACCGACTCCCGAACGTTTTTTGGATTTCGTAGAACAAAAAAAAATCATCGTTTTAGTAAATTAAAATTTTTATTAAAATGACCAAATTACAAGGTGACCCGATCACACCTCATCAAAAAGGATCGGTAGCAACTCCGTTTTATTTTCATTTTCAAAACCCTAGTCGATCCCCGTTTTGCAAAAAAAATGGTTATCACACTTTTCATTTTTATTTTAAAACTAAAAACTAAAATCGTAAAAACTTAGAGCTAAAAAACAAAAAGATAAAACAAGTTAGAAAAATATTTACAACATGATGCAAATGTATGACTTTTCAAAAAACAAAATTTAAGGATCACGACTAAATATTAATTTGAATAAGGAGTTTCGAAAATTTTGACAACACGCATTTAATTCTAGACTCGACTCTCAAAAAAAATGTCCCCAGCGGAGTCGCCAGCTGTAGCGACCTAAAATTTAGCACGGGCTCTAGTTGAGGCGATTATTGAAAATTAGAAAATAGAGTTTCGATTTTATTTTTAAAAAAAAGGAGTCGCCACCGATCCTTTTTCCTAGGTGTGATCGGACACCTAATAAATCCTCTTTTTAAAAGAAAATTTATTTTTGAATTTTTTTTAAAAAAAGGTTTAGTTTAGGTCTACGTCAAAATTCCAGAGAAAAATAGGGTTCAGGAGTCGGTTATGCACGAGGAAGATATTAGCACCCTCGCGACGCCCAAAATAGGTATCTCGTTAAATGTGCATTGTCTTAATTTTGAAAATTTGAGTTCAATTTAATATTTAATCGTGATCCGATTGAAACACGAGAATTTTAATAAATAACATATTATCATATATTCATTTAAATATAATTTGATAATTTACAAAAAATAAATAAATAAATAAATAAACATTTTATTTAAAAAACACGAGAATTTTTTGAAACACAAGAATTTTTGAAAACACGAAAATTTTTGAAACACGAAAATTTTATAAATTACGATTGACGTATTATGATTTAAAATGAAATTTTAATAATTTTGAATGAATCTCTTATTATTATTATTATTATTATTATTATTATTATTATTATTGGAAAAAAAAGATAATTAAATTTTCTTATTTCCCGAAAGGCATTCTACATTTAACACAAAATCAAAGATATCCGCCCAACAAAGTAGTGAGATCGATGATTTAATGCCAAACCGATTTGTTGCTAAAAAAATGAATTTATTAAAAATTAAAATTAATAAATAAAAAAATCACACTATAATACTTAAAAAAGGTTAAAAAATGTAATGCAGTAACACTTAAACAACATGGGCCAAATGACAAATATAAAGGTTAAAAGAAATAAAAAAAATACCAAAGGCCAAAGTTTTGGGTTGTTGGAATGAGCTGCCAATGGTGTGGGCTTGCACTTTTTTTTTATAAAAAAACTGATGGACTGCTATGTTGGGCCACTGTTGAGTGGGTTGTTGAAAATGGGCCAACGCATTGGGCTGCTGGTGGGTGTGGCAATGGGCTTGCACTTTGGGCTACTGGTGGGTGGCCTGCCATTATTTTTTTTTTTTTTTTTCCTTTTTTTTCTCTTTTTTTTCCTTCTTTCTTCTTCTTCTTCTTCCTTCTTCTCCTAGCCCGTCACCGTCGCCGTAGTCACCGTCGTAGTCTCCGTCATCGCTTCACGCCGTCGTGGCCGCCTTCTCCCTCTTCTCTTCTCTTTTCTCTTTTTTTTCTCTTCTTTCTTTCTTCTTTCTTTTGCTTTTTCTTTTTTGTGGGTCACTTTTTTGTTCTTGAGGGTTTGATTTTTAGGAGAAATCCTCTTTTATGGTGTTGTTTTTGCAGGTATTAGGTGGGTAGGGATGAGGGAGGCCATGCCTTAGGCTGGTGGCCGGAAAATCGGGGGGTAGGTGCGTGAAATCGGTCGGATTGTTGGGGATTTTCTGACAGAAGGACCAAACTACAAATGCAGTAAAATTGGTTGGGTTGAAGTGTAATTTCGAGAAAGATTAAGGGTCAAAATGTTATTTTGAAAAAGTTTAGGGTCGAAAGGTAATCTTGGAAAAGATGAGAGGTCAAAATGTAATTTAGATTTTTTTGTATTTTTCAATTTTTTTTTTTTAATTTTGAAAATTAAACACGAAATCGAGCTGGACAAAATTTAGTGCTTACAATAATTAAATTTTGACACCTCTAAAAGAGTTTCTAGATTCATCTCAACACAATGACACTCAAATTCTATACCTAGTTGAACAACCAAACACTTCCGAACTCAATTTACAACTAGACTACATCAAAAATATATATATTTTTTTAAGGGGGCGAGATTAAGTTTTATATTTTTATGAGAGCTAAAATGCAATTTTACTATTGTATTGGCTTGCATATTGATAGTTTTCAAAAGAATTGAATCAAAATTCTAGCATTTTTAGAAGGCTAAACTATAATTTTATCATATATTAACTTGAGATTTTATACAATTTAAGGACTAAAGCGTCAATTTTCTATTTGAGAGAGGGGGTGGGGCCCCTCCTTTCGCTGTTGAACTAAACCAACAAGGAATCTAAAACTAATTGAAACAAACACCAAACACTTGGTGTCCATATTTGAATGTCATGGTTTAATATAAGAGGCATCTATTACAATAAAAAACACAAAAGATGGCTTGTCACGTGGCTCTCTTTAATACTTCTTAAACTTTCCCTTAATTTTTTTTCTCGATTTTTATTTATTTATCCACCTATCGAAAGGAAAAACTAATATGAAAGGGTAAAGCCAAAATTTTTTTGTTGGAGGGCGGATAAAATTAAAAATTTTTATGTTAGAATATTTTAAATTCATTTATTAATATTTTTTAGGAGTCAAAATACAATCATTTCATTTAACAAAGGAACTTAAAAAATTAAATTGATTTATTAAAATTTACGGGAAGTTAAAAGTGCAATTTAAATCATTTGACCAAAAGATCCATTCCTTTCTCTGCCTCTCTTCTCATTTGTATTTCTATGTTTGTAAGAAGGTCATTCCATATATCAATTAATGCTTACTATTATATATTTGGCACCAACAGTCGATTAGAAAATCAGGTCACTTGACACAACAAGTAATTTATTGAGACTTAATAACCTTGCAAGAAGGATCTAGAGCAATTGAGTTGGGCCAATAAACGATCCATTAAATAGACCGGCATGCTAACAAACCAATATTGTCAAATAGATGACAAATAATCACATATTGGTTTGTCTGGACGTTAAGTATAAATATCTAAGTACGGTTCTCACCTTAGGCATTTTTGCTCTCTTCATTTTTACCATATTGAATTTGCTTTCAAATTTTATTCCCACCCTTTGTTGATTTAAACAATTGAATATTTCAAAGTGCAAAATTTGATAATTTCAACGCTTATCAATGGTGAATTTAAGGGGCACTGAGGGGCTTTAGCCTCCTATCTAATAGAAAATTGTTTGTTTAGTTTCTTCTAAAATAATAAAGTTATAAATTAATATAATAATAAAATTATATTTTGACCCCTTAAAAATGAGAAAAAAATTCTTTTTAATTCCTTTAAAAATTAATGAAATTATAAATTAATAAATGATAAAATTATATTTTGACCTCTCAAAAAATTATAATTAAAATTTGACCCATCTAAAAGAATTTATAGATTCGTCCTTACGCTTATGAACTCACAATGACAAATTCTAGGCCTAGTCGAACAACCAATCACTTCTGAACTTACAATTAAATCGCATAAAAAGTATATGTTATTTTTTAACTATGCTTAATCATGACTATGGTATAATTTATATATAACATATTTTTTTAGATATAAAATAATTAAACATAAATATGAAGAATTATATTATAAATAAAGTAAACATATAAATAATAAAATTATTAATTATTAAATTAAAATAATACTTAAATTATATACTTTTATAATATTATCTTAACAAACTCGTAATAACAAGGATGAAGTAACGAAGATTGAGATTTTATACTTGAGTTTTATTTTGTATGAATGATTTGTGAAATTCTCTTTAAATTTTATTATAAATATATTTTATTTGAATTTAGTTTAGTTATAAATTTGATTGTGATAGTTATTCTTAAATATTTGCAAACATTTTTATTGAGAGAAATTAAAAATTGATATGATTGATATGATTAAAAAGTAAATATGTAACCTTAAAAAATGTCACACGCCTAAAGCTGTTATTAGTGGAAATCTTTACTGATATTATTATGGGTGAACCATTCAATGTCACTAAATTATTAGTAAGTTTATATTGTGGTCACTCTACTTAAAAAAATTACAAAATGATCATTTAACTATTTGAAAGTTACTATTTAAGTCAGTGGGTTGTTAGAATTGTTGATGTATGGTCTTCTATATTTGTATCATTTGCAGAAATTAAAAGCTCTCTTTTCCATTTTTTGTTGTAGTTCAATGATCATTAATTTTCTAATGATTTATTTAATTGAATCATTTGAGTCAGTCGGATCGATGAATTAATGGCTTGACCGATTCGATCAAAAAGCTTGATTTAAAACATAAAATAAAGTCATTATATTGGGTGGATACGACTTGAGAAGTAAGCATTGTATGATGAAAATATACTAATTCTGAAGCAAAAATAATAAATGTTTTAGACTTATTATATTGATGGAAAAATAGTAATTTAAATCGTAATGTAATGAAAATTTTCAATATAGTATAACACAAATACAATAACTTATTAAACTTGTTCTTTTTCTCCAAGACAATATTTTTTAAAGGTCATTTTGGCACTAAACCAAGGGCAAAACCAAAATTTTAAGGAGAATAAGATTATGTTATATATTTTATGAGAGTTAAAATGTAATTTCACTATTGTATTAGCTTATATATTGATAGTTTTCAAAAGACTAAATCAAAATACTAGCATTTTAAAGGCCAAAATATAATTTCATAATATATTAACTTAAGATTTTATACAAATCAGGGACTAAAGCATCAATTTTCTATTTGAGGGTGTTTCTCTTGTATTAAACCAATAAAGAATCTAAAACTAGTTGAAACGAACACCAAACATTTGGTGGTCATCTTTAAATGTTACGGTTTAATATCAGAGGCATCTGTTATAATAAAAAACACAAAAGATGGCTTGTCACGTGGCTCTCTTTAATACTTCTTAAAATTTAATGTCTTTTTTTTTCGATTTGTTTTGTATTTATCCACCTACCGAAAAGAAAAACTAATATGAAAGGGTAAAGCCAAAAAATTTTGTTGCAGGGCAGATAAAATTTAAAAAGTTTATGTTATAATATTTTTAATTCATTTATTATTTGTTATGAGGAGTCAAAATATAACAATTTCATTGAACAAAGAAACTTAGAAAATTAAATTGATTTATTAAATTTTATAGAAAGTTAAAAGTGCAATTTAAATCATTTAACCAAAAGACTCTATTTTCACCTGTGTTTTTATGTATGCAAGAAGGTCATTCCAAATATTAATTAATATTTATTATTATTTATTTGGCACCAACCGTCGATTAGAGAATCGCGCCACTTGTCACAACAAGTAATTTGTTGAGACTTAATAACCTTACAAGAAGGATCTAGAGCAATTGAGTTGGGCTAATAAACGATTCATTAAAAGACCGGCATGACAGCACACCAATATTATCAAATAGGCAACAAATAATCACATATTAGTTTGTCTAAATATTAGATATAAATATCTAAGTACGAATCTCACCTTGGGCATTTTCACTCTCTTCATTTTTACCATATTGAATTTGCTTTCAAATTTTATCCCCATCCTTTGTTGATTTAAACAACTAAACATTTTAGAGTACAAAATTTGATATTTTCAATGCTTATCAAAGGTGAATTTAAAGGGTAGTGAGGGGCTTTAGCCTCCCTCTAATAGAAAATTGTTTGTTTAGTTTCCTCTAAAATAATAGAACTATAAATTAATATAATGATAAAATTGTACTTGGACCTTTTAAAAATGGAATAAAATTTCTTTTAAATTCACTTAAAAATGATAGAATTATAAATTAATAAATAATAAAATTATATTATGACCCCTCTAGAAGAACTTATAAATTCATCTTGACACTTATGAACTCACAATAATACTCAAATTCTAGACCTAGTCAAACAACTAAACTTTAGGACTTACAACTAAACTTCATCATAAAATATATGTTATTTTTGAAACATGCTTAATCATGATTATGGTATAATTTATATATAACATATATTTTAGATATAAAATAATTAAACATAAATATGAAGAATTATGTTATAAATAAAGTAAACATGTAAATAATAATATTGTTAATTATATAATAATCAAACAATAAAATGATTTATTAAAAAGCTTACGAGCTTGCTCATAAATTTAAATGAATTAAACACACCTTATTCATGTTTGATTAATTTAATAAATTAGTCTTAAAATCTTATTCATTCGACTTAATAAATAAACATGTGACATGATATGTTTAGTATATATTTTCTATACATGTCAAAGTTACATTATCTTAATTATAGATTAAAGATTATAAATACTTAATATCAATTTGATATCAATTTTAGGATAAAGATCTTTTCCAAATTTTTAAGATAGATTAATGAACGTCTATAAACAAAATTAAATATTATGTATTTATTTTAAATAATATGTCACTTTTATTAAATTAAAATAATACTTAAATTATATATTTTATAATATTATCTTAACAAACTCATAATAACAAGGATGATGTAATGAAGATTGAGATTTTATATTTGAGTTCTATTTTGTATGAATAATTTGTGAAATTCTCTTTAAATTTTTATTATATATATTTTATTTGATTTTAATTTAATTATAAATTGATTATATAATAATTTCTAAATATTTACAAACATTTTTTATTTAGAAAATTACGAAATTGATATGATTAAGAAGTGAATATGTAACCTTAAATTATTAGTAACTTTACATTGTGGTTACTCTATTTTAAAAAGTTACAAAATAATCATTGAACTATTTGAAAGTTTCTATTTAGTCAGTGGGCTGTCAAAATTGTTTATGTATGGTCTTCTATATTTGCATCATCTGCACTAATCGAAGGCTTTATTTTCCGTTCTTTGTTGCAGTTCAATGATCATTAATTTTCTAATAATTTATTTAATTGAACCATTTGAACCAATTAATTTGATGAATCGGTGGTCTGATTGATTCGATCACTTGTTCGGTTTTGAAAAACTTATTTTAAACATAAAATGAGATCATTATATTTAGTGGGAATACGACTTGAGAAGTAAGGATTGTAGATGAAAATATACTAATTTTGAAGCAAAAATAGTCAATATTTTGGACTTATTATATTGATGGAAAAATATATTAATTTAAATTGTAATGTAATGAAAATTTTCAATATAATATAATACAAATACATTAACTTATTAAACTTGTTTTTTCTCTAAGATTCGATTTTTTAAAGATCACCTTGGTACTAAATCAAGGGCTAAGCCAAAAATTATTGAGGGCAAGATTAAGTTATATATTTTATGAGAACTAAAATATAATTTCACCATTGTATTGGCTTATATATTGATAGTTTTCAAAAAGACTAAATTAAAATTCTATCATTTTTTAAGGCCAAACTATAATTGCATTATATATTAACTTAAGATTTTATACAAATTAGGGACTAAAGCACTAATTTTCCATTTGAGGTGGGAAGAGGCATGCCCCTGCTTGCCCCCTCTTCTCTCTTGTACTAAACCAATAAGGAATTTAAAACTAATTGAAACAGACACCGAACACTTGGTGGCCATATTTGAATGTCACAGTTTAATATCAGAGACATATCTGTTACAATAAAAAGCACAAAATATAGCTTGTCACGTGGTGGTCTTTAATACTTCTCAAACTTTTATTTAATTTTTTTTTCAATTTTTTTTGTATTTATGCACCTATTGAAAGTAAAAACTAATATGAAAGGATAAAGCCAAGAAATTTTTGTTGGAGGGTGGATAAAATTTAAAAAAAATATGTTAGAATATTTTAAATTCATTTATTAAATTTTATGAAGAGTCAATATACAATGTTTTCATTTAACAAATGAACTTAAAAATTATAAATTGATTTATTAAAATTTACGAAAAGCTAAAAGTGCAATTTAAATTATTTAACCAAAAGATCCGTTCATTTCTCTGCTCTCTCTTCTCACCTGTGTTTCTATGTTTGTAAGAAAGTAATTCCAAATATCAATTAATGTTTGAATCACAATGCAAAAAGTAATTTATCAAGACTTGAAAACCTTGCAAGAAGGATCTAGAGCAATTGAGTTAAGCTAATAAACTATCCGGCATGCCAATATACCAATATTGTCAAATAAACAACAAATAATCACATATTCGTTTGTTCGAATGTTAAGTATAAATATTTAAGAATAATTCTAACCTTGAATTTTTTACTCTTTTCATTTTTACCACTTGCATTTACTTTCAAAATCTATCTCTTTTATTTGTTGATTTAAACATATGAACATCTCAAGTACAAAATTTGATATATTTTCAATGCTTATCAAGTGTGAATTTAAAGGGCAGTGAAGGGTTTTAGCCCTCTTTCTAATAGAAAATTACTTGTCTAGTCTCCTATAAATTAATAAATTTATAAATTAATATAATAATAAAATTATATTTTGACCTTTTAAAAACGAGAAAAATATATTAGTTCTCTTAAAAAATGATGAAATTATCAATTAATAAATATAAAATTAAATTTTGACTTCTTAAAAATTATAATTAAAATTCAACCCCTCTAAAGAAGTTTCTAGATTCGTCTCGACACTTTTGAATTTACAATAACACTCAAATTCTAAACCTAGTTGAACAACCAAACACCTCTGAACTCAATTTGCAACTAGACTACATCAAAAATATATATTTTATTTTTGAAGTATGCTTATATAATTTATACATAACATATTTTTGAGATATAAAATAATTAAACAGAAATAGGAATAATTATATTATAAATAAAGTAAACATATAAACAATAATATTGTTAATTGTGTAATAATCAAACAAAAACTGATTTATTAAAAAGCTTACTAGCTCCCTCACAAATTTAAATGAATTAAATATATTTTTACTGATTAATTTATTTAATAAACGAATTTTAAAATCTTTTTATTCGACTTGATAAATAAACATTTGGCATGATATATTTAGTATATTTTTATACATGCCAAAGTGTTTATTTAGAACGAAATAAATTTAAATTATCATTTTTAACAATAAAATCATATTATCTTAATCATAGATTATCGATTTTGAATATTTGATATTAATTTTAGAATAATTTTTCCCAAAACTTTTAGGATGGATTAATGAAAGTCTATGAACAAAATTAAACTCCATTTAGATGGTGATGCGTTTAGGGTAAAATACCTAAATATAAAAAAAAATTTACGGAAAATAGCCATTTCCCTACAAAACACGTTCACGTCAGCGAGTTTTGTGGGAAAAAAAGGAAAGCGCACCATTGGGGACGCGCTTTAGCCCTGCAGCGGAAAAATTTTTTTTACCATTGGGCCTCCAACGGTCAAAAAATAAACCTATAAAAACCCCAACCCTTTTATTTTTTTACACTTTAGTCCTTACTCATTCTTCTCTCAAATTCCTCTTAAATTTCTCTTTAAATCCTTGAAACTTCCTCTGAAATTTCGAAATAGTCCTTTAATATTTACAAAAAAGCCTTTTTTAATTTTTAATATATTTTTTTTGAAACTTTTAAAATTTTCGATCGTGTTACCAATGGCCGGGGAATTAATTCGTCTAGACAACAAGCACATCTCCATCGATCAAATGTAAATGGTAAGTTTTAATTTTAATTTTTCAATATTATTTAATATTTTTTAGGTTTATACAATTTTAATTAATTTTTATTTTTTAATTTTTTAACAATCGTAGAGATCGGTGTTGCAATGTTATATTCGTAATATGCATGGTCCCCCATCGCCGTTGATCTAGAATTACCTGCGGGAAGTGAGTTTTTGGCACGTGGCCACGATAGGTCGGGGGTTCAAGTTGGAGCCGACTTTGATCAATGCGATGATAGAGAGGTGGAGACCCGAGACGCACACTTTCCATCTTCCATGCGGAGAGTGTACCATCACTCTGGGAGATGTGCAGTTGCAATTGGGATTGCCGGTGGACGGGTCGGTAGTCACCGGGTCCGTAACTTCTACCGATTGGATGGCCGTATGCTACGAGCTTCTAGGTGCCATTCCGGATAACATTCATGAAGGTCGGATCGAGATGACTTGGTTACAAGACACATTCCCGGAGCCGAATGATGGTTTGACCGAAATAGAAAGAATACGGTATGCTCAGGCATACATTCTTGAGATAATTGGAGGTTATCTGATGCCGAAATAGAAGTTGTTTATTTTTTTTGTATGTAATTTAATTTGAATTTTTTTAATAAAATAAAAAGTTATTTTTTATTTTTTTGTAATTTAGTTTTAATATATTTAATAAAATAATAGTAGATTAATAGTATAGTTTAACTATATTAGATATCCGACCAAGAGTGCTCTCTAAAAGAGTCCTAGAGAAAACAATTATCTTCTGTGGCTTGGGATGGCAGAGAGTGGTGGATTGGAAAGGGAGAGCAATGGGGAGATCTCATTGTTAGCAGAAGAACTCCTCCAGTTGTCAATTAAGAAGTCGTTGGTAGAGCCAAGTGCAAAGCCAACCCTAATTTGTTCGGTGTGGACGACGAAATCTTTTAACATAGAGTTTCAAGGCTCAATTAAAAGTATATGGAAGACCAAGAAGAAATTTGATATACAAAGTTCTGTCAAGTAATCTGCTTTTAATTGTCTTTGACTCGGAGGAAGATCTGGAGTTCATTATGGAAGGTCGACCCTGGCTTTTTCGTAAGTATCTTATTCTTTTTGATAGATTATTAAATCCAATAGAACGGGATAATATTAGATTGGTTTCATCGCCATACTGGATTAATATTGGACCTTGCTCACCGAATATGACAAAAGGGATTTGATGCACGCTATAGGCGTACTTTGGGGTATTCTTAGATCCGATATTAGAGTGATATATGCGGACTAAGGGTTAATCTGGATGTTCACAAACCCCAAGAAGAGGTATTTTGTTTCTAGTGAGAATAAAGTCAAGTCGTGGATCCCTTTAAATTTGAAAAACTTCCAATTTTCTGCTTTTGGATGTGGAAGAATGAACCATGGCTTGAATGTAATCTTATGAATTTCTCAAAATGGCATATAGATGTTGTGATAAAAGAAGATGGATATGAGGAATGGAGGTTTACTTGTCCGTATGGTTCTCTGTATTACTGAGATCGATGTCGGGTATGGAATTTACTTAAAAGATTAAGCCAAGACAATGAATTACCCGTGGTTTGTTGTTGGTGATTTTAATGAGATTTTGTACTCTTTTCGAGAAGAAGGGGACTTTGAGAGATCATAGGAGAATGGAGGCTTTTAGAGATACATTACAAGAATGCCAACTAATGGATATAGGGTATACAAGAGTATGGTACACGTGGGAAGTGGAAACCTTCTTGAGACAAATATCGGAGAAAGGTTGGATAGAGGGTGGCAAATGATAAATGGATAAATTTGTTTCAATGAGTAACATTCATCACCTTCCCTACTCAACATCGGACCATTGTCCCTACTCATAAATCTGGATCGCTTTTGTAGATATCCAAGAAGTAGAGAATTCATTTTGAAGCTTTGGTAGACTATGGAGGAATCATTTGAGGATACTCTAAAAGAAATTTAGGAGTCATCATCAGATCCAGTGTTGGAAAGACTGAGAAACTTACAGATTGGTTTAACGAAATGGGCAAATATAATTAAGAGGAAAAAAGGGGGAACTCGGAAGAGGCTAATGATAAACTTGAAACTTTGATGAGAGCGAGATGCAGATGATGAGTCATTGGCGTAGATCATTGATACGAAACTACATTTGAATATGGAGATCAAAAAAGATGAAGTTTATTGGGAACAGAGAGCTAGAGTGAATTGGTTACAGCTAGGGGACAAAATACAGCATTTTTCATAAGCGCACTACTGACCCGGAAACGCAAGCAAACTTCATTGACAAACCGATCGAAGGGATGGAAGGGAGCTCACCGAGGAGTCAAATACAAGAGGAGGCGGGATCTATTTTGAAAATTTGTTTAAATCATAAGAGGTTAGTTCTTTCAGGAAGTATTAGAAGGGATTGAGGGAGCATTTCTAATGAGGTAAATGAAAGGCTACTATCTCCTTTAGTAGGAAGAAGTTCAATTGGCTTTGAAGGGATGGGACCCATGAAGGCACTTTGACCAGATGGATTTTAAAGAATGTTTTTCCAAAACTCTGGCACATCGCTGGAAAGAAGGTATTGGAGTATTGTTTAGGAGTGTTGAATGAAGGATTAGATATTGATTCATTTAATACTACTAATATCGTACTTATTCCTAAAATTCAAAATCGACATCTCTCATTAATTTTAGATAAGCGTTTTGTTCGTTTCAGACAAGATTGTGGCAAGATTAGCACCTTAACGCCAATTGTCAAGCCAAATACCTACCTTTATGGAAGTGACAAGAAAGGAAGAGACATGGGCATTCGCCAAACATACTTACCTTCCCAATAGTGATTAAAGAAAGTCTCCCCTTGTACAATATTCGCCTAGGTGTTTAAAAAAAGGAGAAAGAAATTCTAAGACCTTGATAGGGATCAAATTCGGCTATGATTGATTAAATGATCACCGCTAATAGATCCTAGCAGAAAAGGACAAAGTTAGAGATGATCCTCCTTTTACAATAGCTTTAAAAGCAGAATCAAAAGTGGTAGGTAGAGAAAGTCTAAGGTTTAATGCTTTTGAAAAAAAATAAGGCTACAGCACACTTACACTGGAAAATTGTCAGAGCAGACTGAGCATGGAAAGGTTGATAATAATAGTGTTACGAAGGGAACTTTAATAGGGGGAAAAATTCTGGATTGTTGGGAAGATGGTTTGAAGGATCAGGTGGGAAACATGGAGACAAAGATGTTAAGATCGTTGGAGGGGGAAAATAATAAGTCAAGGAGTGGTTTGATGGAATCAAAAGAGTCAACCTGGAAGTGGAAAACTTTAACGAATCACACTGATACCAGGAAGTTTGCTCATGTTGGGTCTAAGAGGAAAGAACTAGCTGGGGAGGATGGGATGGAAATGATGGATGAGTTAAGTGGTGGTGGTGTGAAAAAAATGAAAAGTGGGGATCTTAGTAGGATGATAGATGAGGATATGAGAAATATAGGGGTTATTGGGGATCAATTACTTGCTTTAGCTTTAAAAAGATCGACGGCTGACAATCAGTCAGCTGACCGGGCACAATGAAAAGTTTAAGTTAGAACGTCCATGGGTTGGGGAGTCCACGGGCAATAAGGAGGTTACGACACTTAATCAAGCAACAAAATCCCCAACTGGTCTTCTTAATAGAGACAAATTTAGGTAAAAAACGAATGGAAAAAGTTAGAAAGAGTTGTGGTTTGCTAACAGTATCGAGGTTGAAGTCAAGGGACTCGGGTGGATTGTGTATAGCTCGGAAAGATAACATTGAGGTAACTTTATGCAATTTCTCAAAATGGCATATAGATGTTGTGATAAAAGAAGATGCACATGAGGAATGGAGGTTTACGGTCTCAGATGGTTCTCTCAGATTCTAGATCGAGATCGGTATGGAATTTACTTAAAAGATTAAGCCAAGACAAAGAATTACCCGTGGTTTGTTGTTGGTGATTTTAATGAGATTTTGTACTCTTTCGAGAAGAAGGGGGACTTTCGAGAGATCATAGGAGAATGGAGGCTTTTAGAGATACATTACAAGAATGCCAACTAATGGATATAGGGTATACAAGAGTATGGTACACGTGGGAAAGGGGAAACCTTCCGAGACAAATATCGAGAAAGGTTGGATAGAGGGGTGGCAAATGATAAATGGATAAATTTGTTTCCAATGAGTAACATTCATCACCTTCCCTACTCAACATCAGACCATTGTCCCCTACTCATAAATACAGATCAGTTTTGTAGATATCCAAGAAGTAGAGAATTCTGTTTTGAAGCCTGGTAGACTATGGAGGAATCATTTGAGGATACTCTAAAAGAAATTTAGGAGTCATCATCAGATCCAGTGTTGGAAAGACTAAGAAACTTACTGATTGGTTTAACGAAATGGGCAAATATAATTAAGAGGAAAAAGGGGAACTCGGAAGAGGCTAATGATAAACTTGAAACTTTGATGAGAGCGAGATGCGATGATGAGTCATTGGCGAGATCATTGATCTGAAACTACATTTGAATATGGAGATCAAAAAAGATGAAGTTTATTGGGAACAGAGAGCTAGAGTGAATTGGTTACAGCTAGGGGACAAAAATACAGCATTTTTTCATAAGCGTACTCTGACGTAAAACGAGCAAACTTCATTGACAAACTGATCCGAAGGGATGGAAGGGAGCTCACTGAGGAGTCAGAAATACAAGAGGAGGCCAGGATCTATTTTGAAAATTTGTTTAAATCATAAGAGGTTAGTTCTTTCAGGGAAGTATTAGAAGGGATTGAGGGGAGCATTTCTAATGAGGTAAATGAAAGGCTACTATCTCCCTTTAGGGAAGAAGTTCAATTGGCTTTGAAGGGGATGGGACCCATGAAGGCACCCGGACCAGATGGATTTCCAGCAATGTTTTTCCAAAACTACTGGCACATCGTTGGAAAGAAGGTATTGGAGTATTGTTTAGGAGTGTTGAATGAAGGATTAGATATTGATTCAGCTAATACTACTAATATTGTACTTATTCCTAAAATTCAAAAATCGACATCTCTCATTAATTTTAGGCCGATAAGCCTTTGTTCTGTTCTGTACAAGATTGTGGCAAAAACAATTGCCAACAGAATGCAGGATGTAATGGGTATTTGTATTGATGAGGTTCAAAGTACTTTTGTTCCTGGTCGGTTGATATCAGATAATATACTCCTGGCTTATGAAATTTTACATACGTTCAGGCAGAAGAGAATAGGGAAGAAGGGTTATATGGCAGTAAAACTGGATATGAGCAAAGCATATGACAGGGTGGAGTGAGATTTTATCAAAACAGTAATGTTCAAAATGGGGTTTGCAAGGGGTTGGGTAGAACTGATAATGAAATGCATCAATAGTGTCTCATACATGGTTAGTGTTAACAGAAACAGAGGCAGAGTTTTTAAACCGTCGAGGGGATTAAGGCAGGGTGATCCACTCAGCCCTTTTCTTTTTCTCATTTGTAGTGAGGGGCTTTCTGCCTTGTTGAGATCAGCGAAGAAGAGAGGTTTGATTAAAGGGGCGAAATCTAGTAGGAGGGGGCCAGAAATTTCACACCTTCTATTTGCTGATGATTGTATGATATTCGGAGAAGCAACAGAGGGAGGAGCAAGGGTTTTAAAAGACATTTTGAGGGTTTATGAAAGCTGCTCCGGGCAATGTGTTAATTTTGACAAATCCACAGCTTTTTATAGTTCAAATACTAGTGTGGAGGCAAAAGATACAGTCTCGTCATTGCTAGGTGTCAGATATTCGTCAAATCCAGAAAAATATTTGGGTCTTCCTAATATGGTAGGTAGGCGGAAAAAAGAAGCGTTTCAGAATTTGGTGGATAGAATCACTTCACGAATCGAGGGTTGGAGTTCTAGGTCATTATCTCGAGGGAAAAGAAATTTTCATCAAGTCTATATTGCGCAATTCCTACTTTTGCTATGTCCTGTTTTCTTTTCCTAAAGCTCTTTATGAAAAAATTGAGTCTCTACTGCAAAATTTTGGTGGCAAAAGGGTCCGGTCAACGTGGTATACATTGGTGCCAATGGAGGTTTTATGCGCACTAAAGGATGAGGGGGCTAGGTTTAAGGAAAATGACTCATTTTAATATTTCTCTTTAGCAAAACAAGGGTGGCGATTTTGAATTTTCCAAACTCACCGGTAGCACGAGTGTTCAAAGCAAAATATTTTCCGAAGTTAATTTTTAAATTCGAGCTTGGGGAATTCGTGTTCTTATGTGTGGCGAGTATCCGGGCAACTAAGGGTACTTTAGAAAAAGGCTAATCTGGAAGGTTGGTACGGGTTCGCATATTTCAATTCATAATGATATTTGGATTCCAAATTACATTAATGGCAGATTATTATCCGGTTTTGATAATTTGCAATGCGACAAAGTAGCAGACCTCATTTGCAATAATAAAAGAGAATGGAATAAAGAGCTGATTGTCAATACCTTCCCAGAAGATGTAGCAAGCTTGATCCTCAGTATACCATTGTCGTTGCAACCCCATGAAGATTTTATGGCGTGGAGTGGAGAATCGTCAGGAGTTTTTTCTGTAAGGAGTTCCTATAAACTATTACAGAGCTCAGATCCTATAGCTTATGCTTTACAAAACAACTATAGAAACTTTTACAGGAAACTCTGGAGGGTTGAACTACCCATAAAAATCAAAATCTTCATATGGAAGATTTCATGGAATTACTTAGCAACTAAGGCGAATATGTATGCTCGTAGACTGGTCAATAGCAGACTATGCCCTCGGTGTGGTGGTGGCGAGGAGTCGATGAATCATCTATTCCGAGATTGCCCTGTTTCAACAGAGGTATGGAAAGGGTTATCTGATGTAGTCATAACAGGCTTCACAAATATTGAGTTCGTCGATTGGCTTACCTCGGTAGTGGTTTTTTTGTCACTGGAGAAGTGTAGAATCTTTTGTTTAGTTCTGTGGTGCATATGGGGTGATAGAAACTCATGATTCATGAAAAACAAATGAGAACGAGTCAAGATATGGTTAGCTTTATTCGCAGATATATTCAATAACCGGATGGAATCGAGCTTATTACTACAAGAAACTCAAATATTCATCAAATGGAGTCACCCACTGGTAATAGCTTCAAAATAAATTTTGATGGGCTTTCGACGAGAAAATGGAGTCTCGATTGTCCGTGTGGTTGTTCGTGATAGCGATGGGCAAGTTCTTCTGTCAAGGGCGGATATTTATAGGGGGTTCCCACCGCGTTTGCCGCGGAAGCCATTGCATGTCGGTGTGCTACCCAGTTAGCACTCGAAATAGGGGAAGAAGAGATCATCATTGAGGGTGATTCATTATCAGTGATTAAAAAGTGTAGAAATTCAGAAAATGACATATCTATGATAAGCCCATATATCTTTGATATCCACAGCATGAAATCCAGAAATAAAAGATTGAAGTTCGAATTCGTCCCAAGATCAACAAATGTTTTAGCCCATCTTTTAGCAAAGAAAGCAAAAGGAGAAAGGAAGGTTTTACCCGTAGAAAGGTTCCGACTTCATGAGATCGTGCAAAGATTGACGGTATGAGAGCGACAGTTTGAAGAGTGAGGAGAAACGGACGCAGCGGAAGGGTTCATACGATTATTCCAGAGAGTTTTAAGAGGCAGTAAGCAACCACTGGAAATGATAAATCGGTTCGAAATGTTGAAATGACAAAAAGGAAGTCGACTGGGCATGAAAGAGACAAGGCGAAAATGGAGAGTTTTGGAAAGGGATATCAACGGGTATAAGGAACGCTCTCCTTAGAAATCTGGAAGCGTCTTGAGGAAGCAACGGCAGAATGAAAAGACAAGACGGTGTCAGATTTGTTTCTGATTGGGCAGAGTTAAAGCGTGATTTAATGCTATTCTAGAGTATTCTGTTTTATTTTTTGATTTTTGTTTTTCGGGCCATTCTCTCATTTGGGCCTTCTTCTTTTGTTTTATTAGGACTAGTTATCAGCTATTTTCATTTTGTTTACTTTATTTCGAGCCAAGTGTATTTTCTGGGCCTTTTCTTTCTTTGATTTCTCTTAGCCTTTTGTTCTTGTTTTGTTTTATCATGATAAAGCCCAATCTGATTATAAGATTCAAAAAAAAAAATAAAATAATAGTTGTTTAATTTTTTATTGTAATTTATTTTTAATAGCTTTAATAAAATAGAAATTGTTTAAATTTTTATTGTAATTTAATTTTAATATATGTAATAAAATAAGAAGTGGTTTTTATTTTTATTTTATTGTATTTTAGTTTTAATATATTTAATAAATAAGATGTTGTTTTTATTTTTATTTTTGTAATTTAATTTTAATATATTTAATAAAATAAGAAGTTTTTTTATTTTTTTGTAATTTAGTGTTAATATATTTAATAAATAAGAAGTTTTTTATTTTTTGCAATTTAGTTTTAATATATTTAATAAATAAGAAGTTTTTTATTTTTTATTTTTTTGTAATTTAGTTTTAATATATTTAAAAATTTGACCGTCGCAGGGCTAAAGCGCGCCCCTTTCCTAGTTTTTTCCTATAAAACGGGCTGACGTGGACGTGTTTTGTAGGGAAATGACTCTTTTCAGTAAATTTTCAAGAAACCGCCCTTTTCCGTAAATTTTATTTTTTTGGTATATTTGAGTATTTTACCCATGCATTTATCTCCGATAAAATTAAAAATAGCAATGACAGTAAAATTAGTTATTGTAGCTGTGAGATAAAAAATTCCACCGCGACACAGTACCACCCATCCAAAGAGGCTTAAATATTATGTAATTATTTTAAATAATATATCACATTATTAAATTTTAAATAAAATACTCAAATTATATATTTTATTATATTATCTTATGAAACTCATAATAGCAAGGCTGAAGTAAGGAATATTGAGATTTTATATTTGAGTTTTATTGTGTGTAAATAAATTGTGATTTTCTTCAATTTTATTTTAATTTTAATTTTATATTTTCAAATATATTTTAATTATTAATTCGATTGTGATAATTTCTCCTAATTATTTGCTAACATTTTTCATGCCGAGAAACTACGAAATGGATACGATTAATGAAATAAATATGTCAGCCGTTATTGGTGGAAACTTTTACTAATATTATTATTGCGTAAATTCACTCAAGGTCACTAAATTATTTGTAAATTTATGTTTTGGTCACTAAATTTTAAAAAATTACAAAATGGTTACTAAATTATCCAAAAATCTTTATTTAAAACACTGGATTGTTAAAATTATTGTTGTATGACATTCTTCAATTGCACCCTCTATATCAATTGAAAGCTTTCTTTCCCTTCTCTTTCATAGTTAAGTTTTTCTTCTTCCATGAAACGACTTTGAACGTCACAAATCTATGAATCAAAATCCAAATAACTTTATTCTCCAATCCACCTTACTGATCATCGAATCATCCATTGGCGTAGAGCTGAGCAAAACTTGAATTGACTCAAAAAAATTAATTTTTTAAATTTCGAGTTAATCAAAGTGAGTTATTCGAGTTATTTAGTTTTTCGAGTAAAGTCCAATAAGTAATTTTTGAGTTCGAGTCGAGTTGAATTTTAAAATTCAAATAACGCGTACGATTTGAATAACTCAAATAACAAATTGGTGTAAATACCCATTTGGTTCCTATCAATCCTGAAAATGAGTAAATTGGTCTCTTTCAACAAAAATTAAAAAATCAAAATAATTTTCAAAAATTTAAAATAAAATTTAAAGTTCAAAATCCTTATAAAAATCCAAACTTTATATATTTTAAATATTGCAAAATTCTAAAAAATATATAAAAGGTTAAAATTTTTCTAAAATAATAATTTTGGAACCTAAATTAGTAATTTAACTATTCAAGTTTATCATACTAAATTTTTTTTCTCTTATTTTGCTTTGTAAAAGTTTTCAAACATATTTGTTTTTAAATTTATATGCTCTAACATGGAATTAGCTATATTATAATAAGATTTTAATTTGCCATATTTAAATTTTTAATTTAACTTGAATAATTTTATTTGATTCAACTCGACTTGAATTTCATTTCACTCGACTCTATTCAAAAAATTTCAAATCGAGTTAGAATGATAAAATATGACTCATCAACTCGATAATTTTTCACTCGATTTGAAAGAATGCTCACCCTTACCTTAGAGCTCACTAGTTAGACTTAAAAAAAAAAAAACCTAACAACTCAATAATTTAAATAATTTTTTTAATAATTTAGTGACTTAAATGAAAACTTTGGAATAATTCAATAACTGCTTTGTAACTTTTGGAGTTGAGTGACTAAATTGTAAACTTACTAATAATTTAAGAATCTCGAGTGTAATTTAGCATAAGTAATTTTGAAAAATAATAGGAGCTAAATTGATAAAAGATGTATACATTAAGGGTAAAATTTGACATTATACTAAAAAAGAATAAGAGCCAAATTGATAAAAAATGTAAACATTAAGGGCTAAATTTGACATAATGCATTATTGTTTTGGCATAATAACTTTTTTGGCCCTCCTACTTTATAAAAAAGAAAAAGGTCATTTTACCCATCCATTTAATTTAATTTTACTCTTTTTAGTCCTTAAGTTTGCATTTTTGTCAAATTAATGTTTGTTAACTTTGTTGATGTGACATACACGTGGATGACATGCAAAATTTAATTAATTTTTTAAAATTTTAAAAATAAATTTTTAAAATTTTTATACTTTTAAATAATTTCAATGAATTTATTTTTTAAAATAATTAAATACTGACGTCATTCATGTATATGTCATGTCAACAAAGTGAAAATATATTAACTTTTTCACCGATTTTGGGGTGGTTTGAGAAAAAATGTAAGTTTAAGGGTTAAAAAGGTTGAAAAATTAAATATAGGGCTAAAATAATTTTTTTGTAAAGTTGAAGGGCTAAATTAGTCATTATACCTTTTTTCAAATCTGTTGCGTCAGATATTTTCTGGGCATATTGAGGGTGTTCCTGTAAATATCAATAAAAACCAAGGGCTGAAATTGACATGTCATACCCTTCCCGTAAATTTCTAACCATAGGCAGCCACAGTGGAGCCCACCTTAAAGGTAAAGCACCAAGCACCAAAAGGCAAAGAAGAGAAAAAAAATAGAAACAAAATATTTTGAAGAAAAATAACCTCACTAGGGTTTGACCCGAAATGGGAATTTTCTTGCAAAATTGCGTGAAAATCCTGAGATAGAGAGAGAGAGATTCGTGGTGAGTGGGGGCAGTGAGTCGAACACCGAGTTTAATTTTTATTCCACAGTTTCCGTCAAGTTCGCTCTCGATTAAATCATCAAGATCTATCTCTCATCTATACCGTAATTTTCGGATTCTTAGAGAGAGAGAGAGAGAAACAACAAAAAATAAACCTGAATATTTGATTTGTTTTTAGTTAATTTTCTTTAATTTCTAATTTTGAACGTTGAGATCGGAGGGTAAAAATGGGGTTTTATTAAATAAAAAAGGGTTTTGGAGGGATTCGGGTTGTTGGAAGTGGTGGGGTTTTTTCTTTTTTTAATTTTTTGTTGTAATAATTTGGAATTCGCGGGGGAATTTTTTGTGAAAAGAAAATTGGGGGTTAGTTTTTTATGCATTCTGGTAGTGGTGGCGGAGGTGGGCCCAGCCGGAACCCGGGTGTGGGCCCGGTGGGTCGGGCGGCATCTACATCGTCCGCAGCTTCGCCATCTTCTTCGTCGTCGGCCGTTTCGACCCCACACTTGGGGTTTGATTCGGTACAGCAGCAGCAGCAGCAGCAGCAACAACAACAACAAAGTCAGAAACAGCAGCAGCAAATTGCGTCTAGGCAGGTAAATGGTTTATGGAATTTTAGATATAGCTAATGGAAAATTATTTAATTGAACTTGATTTTGTTAACTCAAGTCTGTTTTTGGTAAATGGGCAGCGGTGAATTGTTGAATTTGGCGGGTTATGGGGGCTTTAATTTGGTGCAATAAATACAATCTCTGATGTCTTACATAAGGTTGATTAGTTATTTGGTAATTCAATTGTGTCCGGGGAACGACTGTAATCAGCTCTTAGGTCTTCAAAATCTTTTGTGGAGATGCAAGTGAAAATCTTGTTAAGTTTTATTCTACTCCTTTTGAAAGATCCATAAGTTTCCTTCTTTTTTTTTTTTTTTGAATTACTTGTTTGAAGTATCTAGTTTAGTCAACCCTCGTATCTTCGAGTCATTAATACGTCTGGTACCAGTTAGTACTATGTGTCAGTTTGAGAAGTTCAAGCGTTATATTTTTGTGTTTGTATTTGTTCTTGCAGTCATTACAACAACAATTACTTAGAAAACCTGAAGGAAATGAAGCTAACCTAGCATATCAAGCCACTGGTCTGCAAGGTCTGATGGGAGGTAGCAATTTTCCTTCATCTCCAGGCTCCATGCAACCGCCGCAAATGTCCAGGAGGTTCTTTGATCTGCCTCAACAGCATGCTTCTGCACAGGATAGCCAGAATAGGAGTCAATGTGTTGAGCAACAAATGGCGAGTTCTGCTCAGCAAGCTTATTATCAGTTTGCTTACCAGGCTTCTCAGCAACAGAAGGCACTTTTTGCACAGCAGCAAGCTAAGATGGCCATGTTGGGCTCTGCATCTGTTAAGGATCAGGACATGCGAACTGGAAACTTAAAAATGCAGGAACTTATCTCCATGCAGGCTGCTAATCAGGCTCAGGCATCATCCTCTAAGAACGCATCTGAGCAGCTTGGTTGTGCTGAAAAGCAGATGGAGCAAGGATCAAGGTCTGCTTCTGAGCACAAGCCACCCGCCCAGGCAACAGTTATTGGGCAATTAATGCCTGGGAATGTTTTAAGGGCCATGCAGACACAACAAGCTCCGCAAACTGTTCAAAACATGGGAAACAATCAAGTTGCTATGGCTGCACAGTTGCAGGCATGGGCACTTGAGCGTAATATTGATCTGTTGCAACCTGCAAACGCCAACTTGATGGCACAGCTCATTCCACTAATGCAGAGTAGGATGGCTGCCCAGCAAAAAACAAATGAAAGGAATATGGGTACTCAGTCATCACCAGTACCTGTGTCCAAGCCGCAAATCACTTCTCCATCAGTTCCAAGTGAGAGTTCTCCCCGTGGTAACTCATCAAACGATATATCTGGCATGTCTGGCTTTGCCAAAACTAGGCCGATGGCTCCACCAAATACTTTTGGGTCAACTTCCAGTGTTGGGGTGATTACCAGTGCTAACAATGTTTCAATGCAGCAGTTAGCAATTCATGGCCTAGATAATCAAGTGCTTCCCAGACAGTCAGTTGGGCATGGAAATGGGATGCCTCCTATGCATCCTCCACAAGTATCTGCAAATGTTAGCCAGAGTATTGATCCACCCTTGCCAGCAAAAAATTCATCAGGTGGCATAGAAACAGTGCAAATGCAGCATATGAAACACTTCAATCGATCTTCTCTTCAGCCTGCTGCTCCTGGTAATGATGGGGGATCTGTTAACAATGTACCATCACAAGGGGGAGCTGCTACCCAGATGCCACAGCAGCGTCTTGGTTTCACTAAACAACAACTTCATGTTCTCAAAGCACAAATACTAGCATTTAGGCGCCTGAAGGTATACTAATCTCTCTCTCCATATGCTATCCTTCTTTCTCAGATCTTTATGTATTTTGCCTTTCTGCTGATTGCGTGATGCTGGATCATGCTGGTTTTGTGGTCATTAACAGAAAGGAGAAGGTACACTTCCACAAGAGCTTCTTCGAGCCATTGTTCCCCCACCACTTGAGGTGCAGCAGATGAAGTTACCTCCTTTAGGTGGAAATAACCAGGACAGAGATGGTGGAAAGAATTTAGAAGATCAAGCGAAGCAGGTGGAGTCAAAGGAGAAGGTTGCACAGGCTGAGCAATCTACCAAAGGACAGAATATTACTAAAGACGAAGCTTATGTAGGAGATGATAGAGCAACTGAATCAACAGCTCATATGCAAGGTGCGTCAGCTATGGCTAAGGATCCATCTACATTACCTGCTGGAAAAGAAGAGCAGCAAAGTTCTGTCTTTTCTGTCAAGTCAGACCAAGAAGTAGAACGTGGTCTTCCAAAAGCTCCAGTTAGAAGTGATTTTAGTGCAGACAGGGGAAAGGCTCTTTCACCACAAGTTGCGGCATCTGATGGAGGGCAAGTTAAGAAACCCGTGCAGGCAAACGCTGCCCCCCAGCTAAAGGATCCTGCCTCTGCCAGAAAGTATCATGGTCCACTCTTTGATTTCCCCTTCTTCACTAGGAAACATGAATCATATGGCTCAGCAATGCCTAACAGCAATAATAATTTAACTTTGGCGTATGATGTCAAAGACCTACTCTTTGAGGAAGGCATGGAAGTCCTTAGCAAGAAACGATCAGAGAATTTGAGGAAGATTGGTAACTTACTAGCAGTAAATATGGAGACAAAAAGGATTAGGCCGGATCTTGTTCTGCGACTGCAAATTGAAGAAAAAAAGCTTCGACTTAAAGATCTGCAGGCTCGTTTAAGGGATGAAGTTGACCAGCAGCAACAAGAGATAATGGCGATGCCTGACAGACCGTACAGAAAATTTGTCCGCCTGTGTGAGCGTCAGCGTATTGAGCTGGCGAGACACGTACAAGCCACTCAGAAGGCCCTAAGAGAGAAGCAGTTGAAATCCATCTTTCAGTGGCGTAAGAAGCTCCTGGAGGCTCATTGGGCTATCCGTGATGCACGAACTGCTCGTAATAGGGGAGTTGCCAAGTACCATGAAAGAATGTTACGAGAGTTTTCAAAGAGGAAAGATGATGATAGAAATAAAAGGATGGAAGCCTTGAAAAATAATGATGTTGAAAGGTACCGGGAGATGTTGATTGAGCAGCAGACAAATATCCCTGGAGATGCTGCAGAGAGATATGAAGTTCTTTCATCATTCTTGACGCAGACTGAAGAATATCTTCAAAAACTGGGAAGTAAGATTACAGCTGCCAAGAATCAGCAGGAAGTAGCTGATGCAGCAAATGCAGCTGCTGTTGCCGCACGGTTGCAGGCAGGGTTTCTTGAACTTTCTCTCCCTTGTACTCACTCCTAGTTGTCTTTTAGGGTGTTCCCCCTTTCTCAGTTCCTTTAATTTTTTTGGACTGAATTCTGAGCCTAAAAATAGAATTTCCTTTCTTAATCACCATGCAACTAGGTGGCTTCCCTGTTATTTACTTTTTTTTTTTTTTTTGTACGTCTTGACTAAAGGGCCTATCAGAAGAAGAAGTTAGGGTTGCTGCAGCTTGTGCTGGGGAGGAAGTAATGATAAGAAATCGGTTTATGGAAATGAATGCACCCAGGGAAGGTTCATCTGTTAGCAAGTAAGTTAATGATTTCGAGCATATAATAGTTCATTTCTTAGGACTTATTAAGGGGCTTCAGTTGCAAAGATTGAGCGGGATGGGTGTAAATCTTGTGACAGTAAGGTGGGGCTTATGCAGTAGCTTTTCTCATGCTCCTTAGTTCGGTAACTATATATGGTTTATATAAATTTACCATTTATGTTTTTGTTTATTCTAAAGACATTTTCTCTTATGCCACAAAATTTTGGGCACTTTTAATCATTCTTCATCTGTCCTGGTCATCAACAGGTATTATAATCTTGCTCATGCTGTCAATGAAAAGATCATAAGGCAGCCATCAATGCTACGAGCTGGAACATTACGAGACTATCAGCTTGTAGGTTGCTATATCTAAAATATTATGTTTCCTTCCTAACCTTTCCTTGGTTTTTGTATCAGTCAGTTTACTACTTTGTTATAGCAAGTTAAGATTTTTATGGCATCTATGTATTTTTTGGTAGGTTGGTTTGCAGTGGATGCTTTCTTTGTATAATAATAAACTAAATGGTATCTTGGCTGATGAGATGGGTCTTGGGAAAACTGTTCAGGTATTATTACTTTAAAGATATTAGTTGCGAGTAACATTGCAGTTTATTTTATTTTGGAGTTAGGCTGGGTTTTGGAATTAGTCAGAGCATTTATTGTTTTGGCAGATAATCATATGATAAAATAGGGTTGTTAATTCCTAGGTTTTACCTTATTGTACAGGTTATGGCATTGATTGCTTATTTGATGGAATTTAAAGGAAACTATGGCCCGCATCTTATAATTGTCCCAAATGCTGTTCTAGTAAATTGGAAGGTTGGTTTTATTTTTGCTTTTTATTGACTGTTATGATATTTTCCTGATATCCTTGGAAAGAACTAACTGAGTTCTTTCTTGCAGAGTGAGCTCCACAATTGGCTGCCATCTGTGTCATGTATGTATTATGTCGGAGGAAAAGAACAACGTTCAAAATTATTTTCTCAAGTAAGAACTACAGGTTTCTGTATTTAGTTGTTCTTTTAAGTGTCAAAATTTGCTGAACTTTCTTCTGGTTTTCTTGTTTTATAGGAGGTTCTGGCAATGAAATTTAATGTCCTTGTGACAACTTATGAATTTATCATGTATGACCGGTCAAAACTTTCTAAAATTGATTGGAAGTACATCATAATTGATGAAGCACAGCGAATGAAAGACAGGGAATCTGTTTTAGCTCGTGATCTTGATAGGTACCGCTGCCAAAGGCGTTTACTTCTTACTGGGACACCATTACAGGTCTGTTAAGGCAGCTCTAGCATGTTCTGAAATTGAAAAATTACGTGTATGTACATGCATACAGATTTGAAAACTTTGAACAACTTTGTCGCCTTTCTATTATGACTGCCATCTACATGAAATGGTATGACCACCATTATTTATTGGTAGCACTTTTATTGCATACTCAGATGCACACCTTGACACCTATGCACTTAGGATAGGCTTAACTCTATAACAAGTTTCTCCTAAGTTTAGAAATCTTAAATTTCAAAATTTGAATTTTCATCATGTGTCTTCTAATTGGTTCCTCACTAAATATCCATGTGCAGAATGAAAGGGGCTACTTCACTATATCATACAATGCTGTTTGAGTAATGGTTGAAACAAAAACGGTCTTTCCTTAACATCTTTTAGCTGGCAAAACTTTAGGGTCCTTGCCATGCTCTAATTATTCACAATATGAATTTTCTTGGCCAAAAAATGTGCTTGTTTAGATAACCTGTTTTTCACAGTTTACTTTATACCCTCCATTGTGGCTTATTAGATGCGTTGAAGTGATAAACCTATTCTCACTTTTTTCTTCCCTCCAGGCTCACTTTCTTATGTGCTTGTGTTTCTATCTTATTTGATGTGTTGAACAAGAGTTTCTTTTATGCCACAGAATGACTTGAAAGAACTCTGGTCATTGTTAAATCTTCTCCTTCCTGAAGTGTTTGATAATCGCAAGGCGTTTCATGATTGGTTTTCGCAACCATTTCAAAGGGAACCTACACATAATGCAGAAGATGATTGGCTTGAGACAGAGAAGAAGGTTATCATCATCCATCGACTTCATCAAATTCTAGAGCCCTTTATGCTTAGACGTCGTGTTGAAGATGTGGAAGGTTCACTTCCTCCAAAGGTATGCTGTTCTTGTGTCCTACTTTAGAAATCACTTATTGTTTGCTGGTTCTAATGATGTTTTTTCCTTGGCCAACTACAGGTCTCAATAGTTTTAAAATGCAGAATGTCAGCTATTCAGAGTGCCATTTATGATTGGATAAAATCAACTGGGACTCTTCGAGTTGATCCAGAAGATGAGAAGCGCAAGGTTCAAAAAAATCCAATATACCAGGCTAAGGTGTACAAAACTTTAAATAACCGGTGTATGGAGCTTCGGAAGACTTGTAATCATCCTTTGCTTAATTACCCATATTTCAATGACTTCTCCAAAGATTTCCTTGTAAGATCTTGTGGGAAATTGTGGATCCTAGACAGAATCCTAATAAAACTGCAGAGAACCGGGCATCGAGTATTACTCTTTAGTACCATGACGAAGCTTCTGGATATCTTGGAGGAATACTTGCAGTGGAGGAGGCTTGTCTACAGACGTATTGATGGAACAACTAGTTTGGAAGATCGAGAATCAGCTATTGTTGACTTCAATAGTCCGCACTCTGAGTGCTTCATATTCTTACTAAGTATTCGTGCTGCTGGACGTGGTCTAAATCTTCAATCTGCTGACACTGTAGTGATCTATGATCCTGATCCAAATCCTAAAAATGAGGAACAGGCAGTTGCTAGAGCTCATCGAATTGGACAAACAAGGGAAGTCAAAGTAATTTACATGGAAGCAGTTGTTGACAAAATCTCTAGTCAGCAGAAGGAGGATGAATTAAGGAGTGGAGGTACAGTTGATTTTGAGGATGATTTTGCTGGTAAGGATAGATATATGGGATCCATTGAGAGCCTCATAAGGAATAACATTCAACAGTATAAAATCGACATGGCCGATGAAGTAATCAATGCTGGACGTTTTGACCAGAGAACAACACATGAAGAGAGACGCATGACTTTGGAAACATTGTTGCATGATGAGGAGAGGTATCAAGAAACTGTCCATGATGTTCCCTCATTGCATCAGGTAAATCGCATGATAGCAAGAAGTGAGGAAGAAGTTGAGCTGTTTGATCAAATGGACGAAGAACTGGATTGGACTGAGGAGATGACTTGTCATGAACAGGTACCTAAGTGGCTTCGAGCCAGTGTAAGAGAAGTAAATGCTGCTGTAGCTACTTTATCGAAAAAGCCATCAAAGAACATTTTATTTACTGCTGGTGGTGGTACTGAATCCAAAGAAACAGATACTGAGAGAAAAAGGGGGCGGCCTAAGAAAAAAATTCCCAGCTATAAGGAAATAGATGAAACTGGGGAATTTTCTGAGGCAAGTTCTGATGAGAGAAATGGCTATTCTGGGAATGAAGAAGAGGGAGAAATTGGTGAATTTGAAGATGATGAATTTAGTGGTGCTGTTGGGGCTCCACCTGTAAATAATGACCAGTCAGAAGAAGATGGTGCACTTGGTGATGATGGTTATGAGGATGCCCAGGCTTCAGAACACATTAGAAACAACCACATACTTGAAGAAGGTGGTTCTTCAGGATCATCATTGGATAGTCGTAGACCAACACAGATGGTGTCTCCAATATCTCCTCAGAAATTTGGATCTCTCTCTGCCTTAGATGCTAGGCCTGGTTCCGCTGCAAGAAAATTGGCATGTCTCTTTTCCTATAATGATTTGTTATTGTGGCATTTGTTGAATTCTGCTGTTTTCTCATCTTTTGTCTATTTTGGCAGTCCGATGATTTGGAGGAAGGTGAAATTGCAGGATCGGGAGATTCTCACATGGACCACCAGCAATCTGAAAGTTGGAATCATGATCGCGATGAAGGCGAAGACGAACAAGTTGTCCAACCCAAGATAAAACGAAAGCGCAGTATTCGGGTTAGACCTCGTCAAACTGTGGAAAGAGTAGAGGATAAATCGGCCACTGAAGTTCCTCTTCTCCAGCGTGGAGGTTCATCTCTGTTGCCTTTCCAGCTGGACCAAAAATACCAATCACAACTGAGGACTGATACTGAAAGAAAACCAACACGTGAGCGCAATGCTTTCAAGCATGATCCAAATGATTTGTCTTCAAAAAGTAGGAGGAACTTACCGCCAAGAAAAATAGCTAATACATCAAAGTTGCATGCATCAGTGAAGCCTGGTAGAATGAATTCTATGTCTGCTCCTTCAGAAGATACTGGCAAACCCTCCAGAGAGAGCTGGGACAGTAAACTGGTTAACACATGCGGGTCTTCAAATTTTGGTGCTCAGATGTCTGACGTCATCCAAAGAAAGGTATACTTGAAGTGACTGTAATTTTGTGTCTGGTTTGTATATCTGTTTCTTACCTTAAATATGTAGCCATCATGGGTTTTTCCGGGTCATAGGTGATACTTTGGAAACCTTGCTTTAGTTTTATGAATTGCTTGATGGTGTTTCTTGTAGCATGCTCTCATCAGTCTCCATATCTCTGGTCCTCCTGAATTACTTAGCTTTCTTCGTTCGGATTGGATCTTTTGTAATTGCATCTAATGCTTTGCAGCATAAACAGATTTCATCTTAGCCTGTTCTCTCATTGAAAAATTGGTTTAGGTTTTGCTATGTTAGGCATTTGGATAACTGGAGTGTATTTCATGAGGTTGGGAATCTTCTTTTCGGGTTTTGGAAGTTTTATTTGTTATATAATATGTTTAATCATTTGCTCTACCTGGTTGTTTGTTTGTCCATGTCCATCTGCTTTTTGTTTTCTTTTTTGGAATTGGTCTTTGTGTGTTTAATCTTGAAGTCATTATATTTTTCATGGTTTGCATGTAATGAATAATTGAAGGATTGCATATCAAAATATCTTCCCTTTTGAGAAGTGAGCAGTTTTCACCTTTGGCCTTTATTGACTAGAAAATTCTCGTCTTTTCCAGTGCAAAAATGTGATTAGCAAGCTTCAGAGGAGAATAGATAAGGAGGGTCAACATATAGTACCACTTTTGACGGACTTGTGGAAGAGAATTGAAAACTCTGGTTACACAGGTGGAAGTGGAAGCAATCAGTTGGATTTCCGGAAGATTGATCAGCGTGTTGACAGATTAGAGTACAGTGGAGTTATGGAGCTTGTTTCAGACGTGCAGCTAGTTTTAAAAAGTGCCATGCATTTTTACGGTTTTTCACATGAGGTATAATCTCTTATCATATCTTGGCATTTTTTGGTGTCTTTACGTGTTCACACTTACTCACCTTTGCATCACTCTTTTGACTTTTGCCGTGGATAGTCATTCTGGAATCAAATAGTTTGAGAGCTTTTCATCGAATTTAACCTACTTATACTGTTTTTAGGGTTTAATTTTGTCAACTTTCTGATCTTTTTTCTTCTTCTGGAAATGTACTTGGGATTCACAGGTCAGATCTGAAGCAAAGAAAGTACACGATCTGTTTTTCGACTTGTTGAAGATAGTATTTACAGATACAGATTTCCAGGAAGCTAGAAATTCATTATCTTTCTTCAGTCCAGCATCTACCTCCGCTTCGGGTCCCTCCTCTAGACAGGTAGTTGTTGGCAAGAGACAGAAGCAGATGACGGATGTAGAATCTGATTCAGGCTTGACTCAAAAGTCGTTACAACAACGTGGACCCACCCATACTGGTGAGGAGACAAGGATTAGAGTGCAGTTGCCCCAAAAGGAATCGAGGCTTGGGAGTGGAAGTACCAGGGAACCATATCAACAAGGTGATTCTCTTCCAACTCATCCGGGTGAGCTGGTTACTTGCAAGAAGAAGCGGAAAGACAGGGAAAAGTCTATGGTAAAGCCTAGGACTGGATCTGTTGGGCCCATTTCATCCCCTAGTATAGTTCGCAACATCAGGAGTCCAACAGCAGGGTCAGTCTCTAAGGATGTGAGACCGACCCAACAGACCACTCATCAGCCTTGGCCCAACCAACCTGCTCATCTGTCAAATGGTAGTAGTGGGAGTGTTGGTTGGGCCAATCCTGTGAAGAAGTTGAGAACAGACACAGGTAAAAGGAGGCCAAGCCATTTATGACTTTCTAGTTTCTAGATCATCACCTTAAAAAAGAAAAAGAAAAAGAAATTGCTGCCATTGAGTGCAAGTGCCTAGTGTATTTTGTGGCTCTTCATGGCCTGTACAACTGCAATTAGATCATACCATTAATGTAGTGTAGGCTCATTGATCCCCCTCGCTGTATACGTCTTTCCGTAGTAGTTTCAATGCAATAGTTTTCATATCTGCAGCTTGCAGGTATCACTATTTATACCCGTATTTTCCTTTTGGAACAAATAGATTGCAGTTTTAGTACGAGAAAAGAGGTTGCAAATATTAGGATACGAATATCGTATTTTATGCATGAATTTGCCATTGACAGAAGACAGGCTTAATTGTACATTTATTTAGTGACAGCAGGAACTATTGAGAATTGAGAAAGTTCTTTCCTCGTAAACAAGTTCAAGTCTATTTCGAGTTCGGATTTGGCTCAATAAGATGCATCATCATATACAGATTTTACAGTAGAATCACTCTTCTAGTCTTCACTGAGTACCTCATTACTGTATTTTCCCCTTTGCAGCTACTGGTTCAGAAACCTGTCATAATTTCTATATAGGATCGAAATAAAGGATCAAAGAGTCATTATATCGGCATTGAAGCATGACTGGGGATATCGTGGATGCCAGTAATGTTCACTTATTTGCTATGCGAAGACAACTATTATATACTATAAAGCATATATGCTAAGAACTAGGGTATCTGACTTAGCTAAATAAGCAAATACAACAATGCCTCCCATACTAAAAAACCTTGGGGAAAAATGTTGATACCTTTCACTCTTTGTTCGTACGCACCTCGGTCGTGCAAGAGAAGGAAAGCAACTCTAGAAGGTAATATTGCCACCAATGAGGCTAAAATACTATTATCACAAAGCATCTTCGAGTTGCATTAATAAAGCACAGTACATATTTTTACCCAACATGGGAGTAAAAGTGCTATGGAAGCTCTTATGTTAGGAGTCAGTTTGCCTCCCTCTACTAAAAAAAGAAAATTAATTCTTACACGTTAAAATAAAGAGTAAATTAAAAACTACCACAACGAAAAGAACCACTAGTAAATTGCAAACAACCCAAGAACAAACCTTCAATGGATTTCAGCCACTACAAACACTGCACACTGGTGCATTGTTTTCAACTCCAATGTTACTAGAAAAACAATCAAGATTACAATAGCATTCTCCAAAATTCATAGCTAATACGCTGAAAAAAGAATGATGATTCTTTTGGGAAAGAATTGAAAACTAAAATATAAATTATACAATATCATAATCCACTAATCTCTTTTGTAGAAGGAAAAATTATTATTTAATCAAATCATCGGATACATACTTCTATTTGAGATTTATATTTAGGTAGCATTTGAGAATAAAGATTCTTAAATTTAGATTTGGATTTAAAAGATAATGTAAATTGAGTAATAAACTATTTAGAAATATAATATTTATGATAATTTCTCAAATTTATGGGTCTGTTAGATGCCTATTTAATAATGAATCCCAAATTCTTAAAATGTTTTTGGATTGACAAATATATGTTTTATATTTATTTTAATATATATTATATTTTTGAGCTAGAGTATATATTATATTAAAATTTAATTAATTTATCTATAATATATGTATTTCATTCTTACCATTTAAACATTTACATAATAAATAAAATTCATGTTCCCAAACTAAACATTATAATATTTATCAATTAAATAAGATCTCAGTTTATAAGCAAGAAAATGAAAACATCGTCTCACCAAATAATTAAATCATCAAAGAGAAAAATATAGTACAAAACTAATGTAACTAATTATTAAATCATAAAATTTATATAAATAATAGTTATATAACTACTTTATCTATGGAATTTTGTCAAGTCAATCACTTTAAAAATGAAAGAGCTTTCTCATATGATTAATCTAATAAAAATTTACCACTTGCTTATCCGTGGGCTATCACCAAATCACATTAAAATTTATCTAGAAATTTCTCCTGTCATATCTTATAAAGTCCTCGATCGATGACCTAACAAAGTGTAGCCACATCACATACTGTCACATCTTGATAAAGCACTCTATAATTTTATTATCGACATTCACAATAGGGCACCTGTTTAGTGAAATCCATACCAAGCTTCAAATACCTACACTAAATCTTAGAACACTCCTAACCACCACTAGCAACATCGACACTCACGTGTGAATTCCCAACTTTTTAACCAAATCTTATATCAACAATGATTGATGTTGCACATCAAACATTTGCTCATTACGCTAAGCTTTCAAGAAAGCAAAGAAAAAAGACTTAACATATCATTTGGTACTTAAGTGTAACACTTTTTTCTAATATAATACTTATACTTTTTAATTTAATATGGTCCCTATATTTGACAAAAGTTATCCATTTTGATACCTAAAGGTAATTGTATTAATTATTTAATGTTTAATTCAGATTTTAAGATAAATTTTATGATAGTTAATTGCTAATATGATTATGTTTGAATTTTCATGATTTTGTTAATGAATAAATTTAGTGTTAATTTGTTTAATTTTGTGTTTAATCTGTTACATATAGCTTGATGATTTTGATATTTTTTTGAATTTTAATGTTTATTTGGTGAAAGTTAAATGCTAATATTATTAGTTACTTATGAATCATCATCAAACCAACCTTAAAACTCAATTATAAATTACATTATATGTTATCTTTATGTGCCAAAATGTATAAAATTTCTAAATACAAATATTATTTTAGAAAAACACGTCAAATGTATTAATCCTTAAAATGTATGGCAAATTTCTTGGATAAAAAATTTGTAAAGAATATTTGCCATAAATGTTTTTTCCTTCTTGTATAAAAGAGGTTGGGAATAACAAAATTATTTGAGTTAATTATATGATTTCTTTTCGAAGATACCAAAACAAAGCCGTAACAATTAAATTGATAGAAACGGGTAATTTACCAAAATATACTAAAATAAATAAAAATTACAAAAATGGGTCAAAATTTGCATTATTTACGGAAAAGGGTCATTTCCTCCCAAAACGCGTCCACGTCACGTAGCGTTTTGGGGATCTGACGAAAGCGTGCCATAAGGGAGCTTTGTGCCACATCAAGACAAAACGCTACCGACGAGGACGCTTTTGTCGATGTGGTACAAAGCGCCCCTCAAGGCGCGCTCTTTCTCTTCTGCAACGATAAAAAAACCTATAAAACCCCCACCCTTTTATTTTTTTCACAACAAAGTCCTTATTCATTTTTCTCTCAACTTTCTCTCAAATTCTTCTCAAATTTCTCTTAAATTCCTTGAAACTTCCTCTCAAATTTCACAATAGTCCTTTAATATTTACAAAAAGCCCTTTTTAAATTTTTGAAATATATTTTTTGATAAATTTTAAAATATTCGATCGTATTACCAATGGTCGGGAATTAATTCGTCTCGACGATAAACACATCTCCGTCGATCAAATGCAAATGGTAAGTTTTAATTTTAATTTTTCAATACTATTTAATATTTTTTAGGTTTATGCAATTTTAATTAATTTTTATTTTATAATTTTTTAAACAGTCTGTAGATCGGGTGGATCAATGCTATATTCGCAATATGCCTGATCCGCCATTGCTGTTTATCGAGAATTACCTGCGGGAAGCGAAATTTTGGCATGTGGCCATGATAGGCCGGGGGTGCAAGTTGGAGTCGAAGTTAATCAGTACGTTGATAGAGAGGTGGAGACCCGAGTCACACACTTTCCATCTTCCATGTGGAGAGTGTACTATCACTCTAGAAGACGTGTAGTTGCAATTGAGATTGCCGGTGGATGGGTCCGTAGTCACCCGGCACAACTTCTAGCGATTGGACTGCCGAATGCTACGAGCTTCTGGGTGCCATTCCGGATAACATTTATGGAGGTCGGATCGAGATGGGCTGGTTACGAGACACATTCCCAGAGCCGAATAATGGTTCGACCGAAATAGAAAGAATATGGTATGCTCGGACATACATTCTTGAAATGATTGGAGGGTATTTGATGCCGGACCTGTCTTGAAACCTCGTACACCTGAGATGGCTGCTGAAACTCGTTGATTTTAGAGTAGCTAGTGAATTGAGTTGGGGGTCTGCCGTGCTATCAAAATTGTATTGAGAGATGTGCGGGGCGACGCGGCCGAGTAAAGCGAAAATCGGAGGTTGCCTATCACTACTGCAGTCATGGGCACGGTTTCGATTTCCATTTTTACGTCCTCGAGTCGACCACCCATATACATTCCCACTCATAACGAGGTAAATTTAATATTATATTTTACAATTATTACATAGATTTAAAGTATAATTGTATGTTAAAATTTATTTAATTAGGTGGAACCATTCATGAGTTATGTTGGAATACCTACCTCGCTTGAAGATATACTATTTCTATTAGAGCAACTATTGAATCACAAGTAAGTATTAAATAAAATATATTTTCGTAATAAAATTATCGCTTCAAATTTCGTATTTATAATTTAGTATTTCAGATTTCAGATTTAGTATTATATATATAACTAATATTTTGGTCATGTTAATATAGTTTCAATGGACACCATACGAGGATCCGCAATTAGGCAAGAATTTGGAGGAGTTCTTGCTAAATCCGAACATTTGGCATGTGAAGGTCCTATTGATCAACTATGCCACCGTGGAGATGCACCAGTCAAATCGAGTTCTGCGACAATTTGAATTTCGACAACCGATTCTCATGCCACCTGAGGTGCTCGATGATGAGCACAAAGTCGACTTACGACAGTTGCACATGGATTGGCCAAGATTTTGGTCAGCATATATCGAAATGTGGGAGAACCGGTATGATTATATACCTATTCGGGAACCTATCGTCGTTCCTAAGTTAGCGTGCGTGCCAGAATACATGCCATGGTTTAGGACCCATGACAAGTCGTATTTATTGTCGGAAGTGGAGAGGCGACGGCAACTTGGTGAACAAAGGGAACGACGGGGCCCTTTAAATCCAAGGAGAAGGGGTGATGAGACGGGACCATCAATAACGCCGACACAGTCACCGGGCCCATCAATAGCGCCCATACAGTCACCGGGCCCAACACTTTAGCCGACGGCACCGACATCACAACCTTTGGCCTTTATGCCAGGTGCGTACCCTAGCCCTTATATGTATCCTAACCCATTTATGTTTCCTTTTCCCAGTCCCACTGCAGGTTGGAATGCATGGCTCGGTTCGAGTCCGTTCCCGACTACTCCGGCTGGCCAGCCGATCTTGAGGCCACCGTCGCATGAGGGATCACACGAGGCGCCATCGGGGAGCTCTTCTTTTTACCAGTCTCCTTCGCCTTATGGGATTCAGACACCCCGCTATGGTTTATGCAAACACCTCCGCAGTCGTTTTTTTATCAAGGTGGGTCATCATCCCAATACCCACAACCAGACCCATTGTCGGAGGAACCAGAATCCCCGCCTGAGGTTCCACGACCCCCGCCGAAAGCTAGAAGAAGGAGGAATCCAGCGTGTAACCGCCGACCACCCCCATGTGACACTGATTCCGACCGGCACCAACATTGATTCTGACCGCTTTTTTTTATTTTTTAATTGTAATATAATTTTTATTTTTTAATAAAATAAAATTTGTTTTATTTTTGTTTGTAATTTAATTTTAATATCTTTAATAAAATAGAAGTTGTTTATTTTTTATTGTAATTTAATTTTAATATCTTTAATAAAATAAAAGTTGTTTTTTTTTGTAATTTAGTTTTAATATCTTTAATAAAATAAAAGTTGTTTATTTTTTTGTAATTTAATTTTAATATCTTTAATAAAATAAAAGTTGTTTATTTTTTGTAATTTAATTTTAATATCTTTAATAAAATAAAAGTTGTTTTTTTTTTATTGTAATTTAATTTTAATATCTTTAATAAAATAAAAGTTGCTTTTTATTTTTTTGTAATTTAATTTTTTTGAATAAAATTGATTGGGCTTTCATTAGAACTCTTCAAAAAAAAAAAAAAACAGTAATAGTCCAAAAAAGAAAAGGCCAAGTGCAAATAGACCCCTAACCTGACTAAACTAAAAAATTATCCAAATAACTATTCAGCTACCCTAAAGAAATCAAACTGACTTCAACCTAAGGTCCAAAAAACAAAAGGAAATAATTAAAAGAAAGCACACGAGAGCTTCCAGAGCCAATTAATGGAGCCTCAGAATCGCCTAATCGTAATGTGTCACCGTCAAATCCCATCACTTATTTTTCTTCTTCAAAGACGCTTCCAGCTCCCAACGAGACTGTTCACCTAACTCATTTAATGTTCTCGACATCTGACCTCTCAAGTCCATTTCCTACTTATCATTTCCAAACCGATTCACCTTTCCTTCTCAAGCCTTCCCCTTTCATCACTCTCTTCACAAACCTCTACCTCTAGACCGCTTCACCCTTCCTTTCGATCTCCGCCAAACTCAAAGATAATCTGGGGTCTTCCAATGTAAGTTTCACCCTTTCCTTCATCGCTTTCTATAGCTATGGCGTGCACTAGTTTATTTGCTGCTCGTGGAGTATGTTCGAATTTGCAACACTCGATTTTCTTTTTTAATCATTGAATATCATGGATATAAGCCCCAATCTCTAATTTGTCTTCATTTTTTATTTTGCATTTCTTGATGATTGTTAATGCGTCTCCTTCGATGATTGTACTTGGCCACTGCATTTCAATACCCATCTGAGTTGCGGTTCTACAAGTAATCACTTCTGCAGCGAAGGCTGAGTCTATCCGTTGATATATATTAGAAAAAGATATAAGGACAGATCCTTCCTTGTTCTTGGCTACGACTCCCACAACTGCTAGATGATTCTTTCTGTCGTAGGCTGCATCAAAATTTATTTTCACCATCTGACTTGGAGGGTGTTGCTAGATATTTTCAACCGTAAGGTCCTTCCGCATTCTTTCTTCAATTCTATCCAGCTCTGATATATAACTTTTGATGAAATTTGAAGCCTCTTTCCCCGATCTGCTAACCTTTTCATGTACCTTCTTGTTTCTGTCTCCCAAGATTATCCATAAGGCACAGCAGAAAACTCTACAACGATGAGGGTTACTTCTTTCAAAAACCCAAATAAGCCATTGAGTGAAATCCAACTGTGGCGTTCTTAATATTTCTGATAAACTTAGTTCTTCCCATATTATTTTTGTAACAATACACTCCCTGAACACATGACTGCTTGTTTCTGCTTCCTTCCCACACCGAGGACAAGTTCTACTATTGGAGAGCTTTCGGAGATGCATGTTGACCCTTGTAGGGAGATAGTTCCACGTAATTCTCCAAATAGTAATTTTGATTTTAGATGGAAGATTTAGAGCCCATCTCCAACATCTCCTGAAAATGGTCCTTATTGATCTCGTACCCTGCCAATATAAGTTGATAGCGAATATTACATACCACTCTTCAATTTAGAATAAATTGAATATTATAAACGAAATTATATTAATAGATATTACATACCCATATTGGTGACTTACCGTTGTTGACTTGTAGATCAATGTTGCCCGTGGTAGTTGGACGCAACATGCCTTTGGCAATATCGATGGTGTGTGCGATGCCATAGGCTTCCCTGTCACTCTATTGCGGCTAGTATTCCAGGGCCCCGATCCGATATAACGCATATATCAGGTTGGGGGCATACATGCCTCCTTAACCTAAATAGGAAGAAATCCAGTCATCAGCTGACTCCCCCGGTATCATTGCAAATGCAATTGAAAGGATTCTCCCACTGACCGTCCTGTTCCACAGCTAGTAATAGCCGATGTGTTTATCTACCATACATAAAGGTACAGTCAATTTGTACCAATGGCTTGCAGTATATAAACGAGTCTCATCATTGCTTAAATGTCTAGAATAGACGCTTGAACACTGCGTATCCATGGAGCAATCGATCGTTGTAGTATGCCGGTTCTGTTTCAAGGTCTGTTATGCTGCTTGGGACATATCTCTCCAGCACCTGACACCATTGCCACACTTCATTATATGAAGCATCCCACCGGCCATGCAAATTTTCCAACATCTTCTGCTTGGCTATCCAAGTCTTTCGGTAAGAGGCGTGTACCCCAATTGGCTACGAATATTGCCAATTAAGGCCGACACTGTAGTCTTGGGATTGGCCTTCACCGTCGGTATTATTAAGTCAGCCAACATCTCTAAATCCATCTTTTGATGATCTTGTGAAACACTTGTCAACGAAGTACGTTAAATAATGCAACATTACGTAATATTAGTATTATTCAAAAATATTGAACACATAGTGATACTGTACCAGCAAGACATGTATGTAGACCTTTGTACAGTTTGCAGGTTCTTAAAAAAGGAGATTATATGTCGATACGGTTTGCCTGAGAGAATCATTTCGGATAATGCTTTGAATCTAAACAACAAGATGATGAAGGAATTTCAAATAAAGCATTATAATTCCTCACCCTATCGCCCAAAGATGAATGGAGCGATGAGAAGTCGCTAACAAAAATATTAAGAAGATTATAGGAAAATGATCGAGACATATAAAGACCGCACGAAAGCTACCTTTCGCTTTGTATGCATATCGCACATCTGTGCGTACATCTACGAGAGCAACTCCTTTCTATCTGGTCTATGGAATGGAAGCTGTACTGCCCATCGAAGTTGAGATCCCCTCTCTACGAGTCTTAATGGAGCCGAAGCTAGAAGAATCTAAATGGGTTCGAGCTCGATATGACCAGCTAAATCTTATCGAAGAAAAACGCTTGAAGGCGATCTTCCATGGACAAATGTACCAGAAGAGAATGATCACGGCCCATGACAAGAATGTGCGGCCAAGAGAATTTCGCAAGGGAGAACTTGTACTGAGAAAGATTCTCCCAATACAAAAAGACTTTCGAGGAAAATAGGCACCAAATTGGGAAGGGCCATACGTCGTAAAGAAGGCTTTCTCAGGTGGAGCTTTGATTCTCACTGAGATGGATGGGAAGGAGTTACCAAATCCAGTGAACTCAGATGCTGTGAAGAAGTACTACGCCTAAAAAAAAAGAAGAAAAAGATCAAGATGAAAACCCGAAAGGGCGTCTTGGTGGAAAAAAAGAAAAAAAAAGAGATCAAGATGAAAACTCGAAAAGGGCGTGTTGGTAAAAAAAGATCAAGATGAAAACCCGAAAGGGCATTTTGATAAACAAAAAGATTAGGATGAAAACCTGAAAGGGCATCCTAATGAAGGGGGTCCAAACATAAAGAGCAAGACGATTTGAACACAGAGTCAAATGCCGAGATTATAATATTTGAAGCAGATTCGGAAGCTCAAAATCTTCTACACAAGAAGCTTTACTCGAAAAGATCCAGGATGAAGAAATGTGGAGAAGTTCATGCGTTGGATATCTAGAGCATTTGTGACAATTGAACTTGCTTTCCTTTTTTATAACGTTTTCTTTATTGAAATATTCCTTGTCAATTTTCTTTGCTTGTTGCTTTTGAAATAAATATGAGTGTGAGGTATCCCTTTCATACCTACTTTGCCATTTTCATGCAGCTCATGTTTGGTTCATTTAAATGATAAATAGTGAAATTACATACTATAAACAAAAGGAACATTGAGCATTACCTAGATGAGAATTTGGTAAGTACAAGAGCCTCAAAGTAAGGACAAAGCTCAACAGGGGGCAAAAGGGTGATATATGAGAAACACAGATTACTCAGAAAACTTGAGGACAGTACAAAACCCGAAAGAAAAGTCAAGAGTCAAAGCAATGAATACAGGTCATCATGAAAGTCGTGACGAAAAGAGATACATAACAAACAAGCCTGTAGCATGGCATAATCATGTAGGCATAAAAGCATTTAAGACAAACACGTGCATATAATGATAATCTCATGCATGACACATACAGGTACACCAGGAAAGCAAAAAATTTTGGACGATAGTTGTACCGAACCAAGGAAAAAGAAGACATCCGAGTTCCACCAGATGATATGTTTTGAAATTCTGATTGCAAAATATCAACTCATAATACGAGAAGTGAGTTGAGCCTCAGGTCACACGCTGAGGTGTTTTTCAATATTTATTTTTCAAAATATCAACTCATAATACGAGAGGTGAGTTGAGCCTCAGGTCACAAGCTGAGGTGTTTTTCAATTTCTGTTCAAAAATCAACTCATAATGCGAGAGGTGAGTTGAGCCTCGGGTCGCACGCCGAGGTATTTTTAATTTCTGTCTTTTAATTTCTGCTCAAAAATCAGCTCATATTGCGAGAGGTGAGTTGAGTCCCGGGTCGCACGCCGAGGTATTTTTAATTTCTGTCTTTCAATTTTTGTTCTAAAATCAACTCATAATGTGAGAGGTGAGTTGAGCCTCGGTCGCACGCCGAGGTATTTTTAATTTCAGTCTTTTAATTTCTGCTAAAAAATCAGTTCATATTATGAGAGGTGAGTTGAGCCCCTGTCGCACGCCGAGGTATTTTTAATTTCATCTTTCAATTTCTGCTCAAAATCAACTCACAATTCGAGAGGTGAGTTGAACCTCGATCACATGCCGAGGTATTTTGATTTGCTTTTTAATTTCGCTTGCTTCAAAAAATCGACTCATATTGCGAGAGGTGAGTTGAGCCTCGTGCACATGCCGAGGTATTTTCATTTTCTATTTTTGATATCTAAAAAAATCAACTCATAATGCGAGAGGTGAGTTGAGCCTCGGGTCACACGCTGAGGTATTTTTCGATCTCTGTTCATCAAAAAATTAACTCATATTGCGAGAGGTGAGTTGAGCCCCTGCCGTACACGGGAGCGCATCAAGATAGCAGTCCGCATTCCCGATATTGCGTGAGTAGATCGAGTTAGCAAGCTTGGCATTCCTGATGTCGCAGGAGCAGATTGAAAATAGCAGATTTGGCTTCCTGAAGCTGTAGGAAGCAGATCGAAAACATCGAGTTTTATCTCCCTAAAGTTGCAGCGGAGCAGATAGAAGACAGTTAAACCTATCTCCCTGAGATTGCAGGGGAGCAAATTGAAGCTACAGGTCCTATCTCACTGAAGCAACGGTGGAGTGGATCGAAACGATAAGATGCGGTGGACCAAAATGAGGTTACCTGAAGAAAAGCACCAAAGAGGGGTAGCTGTAGAAGGCCCAATTTGCCCAGGCAAAATTGACCCTTCTTTATGTCATTGCTCTATTCCCGTTGCACGACAATGAGCAAATAGGGGCAGCTGTAGAAGGCCCAATTTGCCCGGGGCTCATTTTTCAACCCAAACCAAAATTAAACCTAATTAACCCAAACAAAAAGCCCAACACCAAATAAACAGAAACAAACAAAATAAAAGACCCAAACCCAATTACAACTAACGAGGCCCAATTAGCCCAATGCCAAATCAGAAAAAGAAAAAACAAAACCCTAGCCCCCTAGGTGCAATAAAAGACCCTAGCACCGCCCAAGCCTGCAAGCAATAAAATGGAAGAGACAGAAAGCAAAAAAATATTGGCTATAAAAGCCGATTCAAAATGTTTGTAAGGGGTTCCCCTTTTAACATGTTCCAAAGAAAATCAATACCAAAAATATACCAGAGAAAATCAATACAAAAAAAACAAAAATTTTAGTGACAGACATCAGCAAACAAGGGTAATACGAGCACATGACAAACAAATCGAAGAGAAAAGGAGAAAAGAGCTACGAGGTTTCCTTCTGTTTTTCATTTTTTTCTATCTTTTGAATCTGTATAAGTTCATTTTACCTTATTTTACTCTTAAAACGGTCCTATAATATCAAATACACATGCACGAATAGAAAGAAAAAAAAAGATAAAATTTTACCTTTCCGGCCACCATGCACGTTGGCCGGAGCGACGGCGCCAGCGACGGAGCCTTGCCGGAATCCTTCCCCCCTTCAGACCAGCAGAGAAAAAAATAAAAAGGAATCAGATTTTTTTTTTAAACAAAGTGGAAATGATTTTTTTTTCAACAACATTTGCCTTAAATAGCCCCCCCAAAACGACGTCGTTTTGGCCTAACCCGCGTACAGACCCGACCAACTCCTAGGATCCGCGTGTTTTTCATCGGAGGGGCTAATTGCACTTTTAGCCCCTCCGCTCTTTTATATTCTTGCAATTAGTTTTTTAGTTTTTTTTTAAATTTTCCCCGAAAGTTTATTTGGTTTGCAATTTGGTCCCTGTCAAGACGCTGCGTTTTAAGAGAAGGGCATAATTTCCATTTTGGTCCCCCTCCTTTCACGTGTGTTTCAATAAAGCCCTTCTATCTTTTATTTTTGTCAAATTTGCCCCAATATTCTATTTTTAATTCGATTTTTGTCCTTTTTTAACTATTTCCACTTATTTATTACTAATTTTTTTATATACTATTTTACTTTATATTTAGTATTACATTTAATACTATATTATTATTATGTTTATTATTACTCTGTCATTATTATTATTATTACTATTATTATTATTATTATTATTATTACTAATATTATTATTTTATTTATTATTATTGTTATTTGTTGCTTTCATTATTATAATTATCTATTTTTATCATTATATTATCATTATTATTACTATTATTATAGTTTTATATATGTATATATTTTCATTTATTTATTTTATATATATTATTTATTAATTTCCATTAATATTTTTATATATCATCATTATTATCTTCACTTTCTATTATCGCTAATATATGACTATTATCGTAATACTTTTCTGTCACCACTACCTATATTCTCATCGTCATTTCACTATTTTTTCAACATCTCAATCTTTATAACGACCAATATTTTCGTGTTAGCAATTCGGAAGAATCGAGCCCTAACTTATTGGATTCCGATTTTTCTCGTTTAAGCTAAACAATGGAATGTCCCTTTTAAAACCGTAATTCAAAATTTAAACAAAACTTTTAATCCCGAAAATTTAAAATGTCGCGCCCTAACTTGCTGGACTCAACATCTAGATACTTGGATAAGTTTTTTAAAATAAGGGCAATATTCCTAATTTGGACTTTCGAGAACACGAGCCCTAACTTATCGGGTTCGACTTCGTTTGACAAATGACGGAGATCCTCTTCAAATATAAAGCCAAGTTTTTAAAGGCGAGCTTAGTTTCGGGAGTCTAAAGTATTGCGCCCTAACTTACTGGACATGATGCTTTATCTATTAAAAAATAAGAGAGTCTTAACGTCCCTTCCGATCCCTTCAAATTTTGAAAGTAAAAGTATCAATTTTCGAATCATTTCAAAGTTTTCAACATTAGAACATCGATCAATCAATTTGGTACCAATTTTGGGCGACGAGGTGCTAACCCTTCCTCATGCGTAATCGACTCCCGAACTCATTTTCTAGATTTCAGAGACCAAAATCGTTGTTTTGATAAATCAAACATGCTTATTAAAACAACCATTTTACAAGGTGACCCGATCACACCCGAATAAAGATCGGTGGCTACTCCCGTTTTATCATTTTCAAAACCTAAGTTCGATTCCCGTTTTGTCAAAAAATGGTTATGACAACGACTAAGGAAACTATGAAGAAACTTAGGAGATGCGAAGCAAAAATTTGAGAGATCAAAAGAAAGAAGAGAGAAAAGTGAATGGGAACAGTCAAAAACCAGAGAGAGAATTTCGGTAGAAGAGAGAAAGCATCAAAACAACAAAAATATTCTGATAACTCCCCACTAATTCACATCATAACCACCCACTCTCAGTCTTTTAATACAATCGGAACTCTTTTAGTCTACCGAGCAAAATAAAATCCTTGCTCGCCCAGGGATTCGAACACAAGGCCTCCAGCAAACTAACACTCCACTTAACCACTAGACCAGTAGGCCCATTCTGATATAGTTTTACAACTAATTTAATATAAGCCCACAGTGCAAGCTAAAGGCTTCAATCAGAAAAATGCCAAAATTTGCCAAATGCAAGGCTTGAACTTGGGACCTCCCACACACACCCAGAACACTTAACCACTGAAGCAGATACATATTCGTGTCAATTAATCAAAAAAGCAGAAACATAAAATTTGAGGCATTACAACAATAACAAGTGTTAGTAGTAGTAATTAATTCCTATATTATGAAGAACCATAAAATAAATTAAGGGACTAAAAATAAATAAATAAAGAAACAAAATAAATAAAGAAAAATAGACAAACGAAATAAATCAATAAATCAATCATGAAGATTAACTCGTTTTAGGGTTTGTAACTAACTTTAAATTAGGGATTTATGGTAGATTACCAATCAGAAAGAATAACTCGGTTCAGGGTTTGTAACTTACTTTAGATTTGGGTTTTAGGGTAGATTAGCTATTGATTAACCAATTATTACCTCCTGACCTCTAATTAACTTAACACCCCAAACCCAGCCTAGACGTTATGGCCGAATCTAGAGACATCACAAAGAATGGGTTTTGAAAACTGAGTTGGTTCGAGAAACCATTCAAATTTTATAACTCATATTCCTTCATGATTATTACTGAAAACGTCATTTAATTAGTTCATTTGCCAAAACATAAATTACAACGGAAGTCTTAAAATTGTTATATTTTAAAAATACAGTTCGTTTTTTAGATAACCTTTGTTTTTGTAAACCATGATTTCAGATAAGTATTGCAATGAAAGAGTCAAAACCACATCCAAAATCGAAATAAAAACCAATAGTCCGGAGAGTCTCAAAAATTACAAAATCTTAAATAAAACCAGAATTATAAATAAAAACCTATTGATTACTAAGTAAAACAGTTCTCGATCAAGTAGTCACCGTTGAGCCTCCGTCGTACTTTGAGCCTTCGTCATACCGACCCGTCTAAGTCTATGGATTACTTGAATTGAACAGACAAACGGATGTGAGTTTTCATAAACTTAGTGTGTAACCCAATAGAAATAGACATGCATTACATACAGTAAACTCATTTATAGGAAGATACAGATTCAGACTTAAGTCCCTTTCAGATACAGATAACAAAAACATATATGCATAACAGATATACAGAATCCTACCTCCATCCTTTACACACCAACTCCGACCATCCCATCACACCATATGGGCTTAAAAACACCCACCCATCCCTACACACCATATTGTGCCATTATGACACATATCAGATAATGTGCAGCCAAGCTGCCAGAATATAGGTGATGATAGCCATACAGAACACTTCCTCTATATATACAAATCACACCCCCAATTAGATATATACACATATTTAGAATTATTATGCTTAACATGCTTGCATACAGATATCAGATATATATATAGCAGAATAATCAGACATACATAACAATGTCCTACTTAGAACATACTATTAGATTAACAGATCACATATCCTAGAGTTTGGTTAGCCCTTACCGGCCTTACGATAGGCCCATAGTTGATCGGAACAACCCGTACGACCCTAGGGAAAATTTTAGAAATATGGGCCCACACGCTTGTGTGGCCCACACACCAAGATTAGCCTTGCCCGTATGGCCCACACGGTCTAGCCCAAACCCACACGCCCGTGTGGCCTACACGCCCAACTTGGCCTAGCCTGTGTGGCCCACACGACCACACTCACACCACCACACAGCCATGTCTTGCGCACATCCATACCCTCGTCAACCACACGGTCGTGTCTCGCACACAACCACCTACACCATGTGGCCGACCGTAAGCATTTTTAGCTTTTGCTGAAACCTCATTTTTTGCATTTTGGGAACACACTTGTTACGTTTTTGATGCGAAATCAGCCCCGAGATCACCAGCACCTAAAAATAGAACCCCAAAGTCCTATTAACAAACTATTTACGAAAACAACCAAAAATAAATTGAGCAACGTTCCACACTTACCACCGCAAAATGACTATACGTGAAAGTGAAACCATCAAAGCGAGAACTACAAATTCACTGCCTTCACCTACACAACCATTCCCAGAATTCAGATTTTCTACAACAATCGTCACATCACAAAATGAAAATGAAACGAAAAGCTTACCGCGATCACACAAAAAATAGAAAAGAGAAAGTAAACCAATTGAAGAGAATGAAATAACAGAAGTGAGAAAAATGACAACGTAGATGCTAAACAAAAAGGACCAAACGGCTGAATCAAAGAAGAATGGTAGAAAACCAACGTCAGAAAACTTGGATGAGAGAGGAAAATGAAATTTGAAAAATAAAATAAAAATAAAATAAAAAAATAACATCCTAAATCCCTTATTTCTCTCCCACTAACCTACTAACTCATAACCACCACAGAAGTTTACCTCCATCGAAACACTATCAAACAACCGGGCAAAAATTAACACCCTCGCAGTGATTCGAACACAGAACCTCTAACACACTAACCCCCTTACCACTCAAACCAACAGGCTCATTCTGATATGAATTAACTGAAAATTTTATATAAGCCCACTCCACAAGGGTAAGGCTTAGACTAAAAATAACAAAATTAACAAATGTGGGACTTGAACCCAAGACCTCATACAAACACCCAGAACACTTAACCACTGAAGTAGATACACATTTATGTCAGATATTTAAAGAAATAGGAATAAATAAGTCAGGGCGTTACATTAGCTACAACATCATGTACAACCAACTGCACAGGTAGTACCACCAAATTTTCAAAGCAAAAACGATGGCAACCAACTCAAGATAGCAATTCAAAATAGTAGAAATCTTGCTTGGATAAACTTGTATCCCTTCGGCTAAAATTACATGATTGAGAAATTTAATTTTTTTGAGCCAAAACTCGCATTTGATAAACTTTTCGTACAATTATTTTTCACGCAAGGTGTGTAATATGGTTCTCAAGTGCTGGGCATGCTTGGATTCATTTATGGAATAAATCAAAATATCATCAATAAAAATAAAAAATAAAACTGTCGAGATGTGACTAAAAACCCGATTCACTAGATCCATAAATGTTGCAAGGGCATTAGTCAATCCGAAAGGCATAACTAAAAACTCTTAATGTTCATAACAAGTTCTGAATGCTATTTTTAGCACATCTACATCTTTAACTCACAACTGATAATAGACAGATCTGAGGTCAATCTTCAAAAATACTGTTGCACCTTTCAGCTGATCAAATAAGTCATTAATACGAGGCAATGGATAATTATTCTTTATCGTGACTTTATTTAATTACGGATAATCTATAAATAACCTTATCATCCTGTCTTCTTTTTCACAAATAGAACAGGTGTGCCCCAGGGTGATACACTCAGTCGAATAAAACCTCTGTCAATCAGTTCTTGCAACTGAGCTTCTAATTCTATTGGAGCCATTCTGTACGAAGTAATCAGGATTGGAGCAGTTCTTGGCACTAATTCTATAGCAAACTCGACTTCTTGCTTTAGCGATAAACCCACCAAGTCTTCAAAAAAAAAGCATCTGTAAAGTTGCAAACTGTCGGTACTTGATCAACTTTCATTTCTGATACTTTGGAATCCATAATATAAGCTAAAAATGCAGTACAGCCTTTTCAGATCAATTTTTGTGCGAATATTGCTGGAATTATATTTGAAACATAATCAGACATAGCAGATTCAATAGAAATCAATTCACCTTTCTGACATCTCAAATCAATTCGTTTCTATTTACAATTCACTACATCGTCGTGTACAGTCAGCCAATCCATTTCCAGAATAATGTCAAATTTATTAAAAGGCAATGACATCAAATTAGCAAGAAAGTCATAGCCCTGGATTTTCCGTGGACACTGTTTGTAAACTAGATCAACTATGACACTTTGACCCAAAGGATTCTTTATGTTAAGAACATATTCAGTTGACTGAACCGGTAAACCTTTTTCTGTTGGTAATGTGGTGCATGTATGTATATGAATGTGTCAACCTAGGGTCAATTAATGAATACACAGTAACATCAAAGATAAAAAATGTACCAACAATAAAATCAGGAGTTGAGGCCTCCTCGCGTGCACGAATTGCGTAAGCTCTGGCAGGAGCTTGAGCTTCAAATCAAAATTATGGTTTTGCTTTTACTAACTCTAGTGGTGCCGCTATTTCCTGGCCGTCTTTCTCTCGTAGAAGTAACAAGATGTTTTGCATTTTGATCTCTATTCAATTCAGCTCAATTCGGGAAATCTTTCTTATAATGAACGGGAGATCCACAAACAAAATAGGACCCACCTTTCAATTTACACACTACAAAATAATTCCGACCACAATTGCTGCATTCAGGTTTACTTACATTCTGAACACTACCCGCACTGGCTATAGAAGGCATCGATGATATTATACTATTCTATTTCATTTGATCTCTGTCAGAAAACTCTGATGGCACTGAAAAATGGCTATTCGATTCTTTTATTTTCTTTTGTAGGGGAGCAAAAATGTTCTAGGTGTATTACGCTTACTGAAATCACGGGCTTTCGTTTCATTCAGTTTCTTGTGGTTGTACACTTCTTCTATTTTTTGAGCTCGATCAAATAAATCAACGAACTCTAAAATTTCTATAGCACCAACCAACAACTTGATCTCGTCATTTTATCCATCTACAAAGCGGATACACATTTCTTCCTCAGTAGATACAATTTCACGAGCATATTTATTGTGCAGTACAAATTCGCACTCATATTCAACAATTGATTTATTTCCTTGTTTCAACTCGAGGAATTCTTTTTTTCTTCTTATCAATATATTGTTTACTGACATATTTCTTTCAAAATTCAGTTTTAAAGAATTCCTAGTTAACCAGTTCTATCGGTACAACCGCAATTAGAGTTAACCACCAATGAAAAGCCTCTTTTTTGAACAGTGACACTGCACATCTCAAACAATCTTTGGGAAGACACAACATTTCATCCAAAACTCTCTGTGTGTGACCTAACTAGTACTCATATCTTCCTGGATCATCACCCAAACTACCGCATAACTCTTTAGCCTTGCATTTTCGAACTTTATCAAAAGAAAGTCTGGGAATATTCTATCGTATAGGGCTTTGAGGATAAAGGGGTAGAGGTTGTTAAGCCACAGGATTGGATTTCATATACGCATTAAACATATCATTCATCATACTAAAAAAGACACTATAAGCCTCTTCTTTGGGCCTTTGAAACTCAAGCACATTATGAGCAGCCCTTTAATTGGTGGCTAGAATATTACTTTGTACTCTGTCAGAATCTGCTCAATTGAATTCAATTGACATCTTTTATCTATAAGAAAAAAAGTCAAACTGACCAAGAGTCATCACACTATCATAGGTTATAAAGTGACATGTATTTCTAGACTCAATACATGCTATGTTCAGTCCTAGAATTGACTAAATCGTAACTCTGATAGCAATAAATGTAACACCCTATACCCGGTCAAATCACTTGACTTAAGCTATAAGGTATTAAAATTGTAAAACATCAATATTTTTCACTATCACATAATAAATAATCAATCAATTCGTAACTTCATATAATTACAATCATTTATTGGAAATCGATCATAACCAAGTCTAAATCGAGCATAAGAAGCTATAAAACAACTTAGAAACAAATCTGGACTAATCTGAAACTTTTAATAAAATTAAGGTAAAAAGTGAAAACATGGGTCACACGACCGTGTGGCTAGGCCGTGTGATCCTATGACATGGTTGTGTGCCAAATCGTGTCAAAAAATTTAAGCCATGTACTTCAAGGTCAAATGATAGTGTCCCATGCTATGTAACTCACTGTGATTGTGTGGACAAACTTGCACCAAAATTTAACAAGCCACATGGCCATGTCATGCAACCGTGTGTGGCATACGTCCTTGTGGTAGGCCGTGTCACAAGCTGTATGCACCTAAACATGCCTTCTAAAATAAACAGTTTCCACCCAAATCACTTAGGCCACAAGTCATGGCATATCCAACCATTAAACTTACCTAAAATACAACAAAACTTGCCAAAACATACCATATCTCAACCAACCTAAATGCCTAACCAATATGCCATCAATGGCACCACAATTCAAATAGTAACCATTAGCATGCAATACCATTCATACCATAAGATTAATACCAAAACAACCACTTAAGTTCATTATTACCAATGCTAGCATAATATCAACCCAAGTTCAATAGGTTACCTAAAATATGAAACCCATTTCACAACTAAGCATCAAGATGGACATCAAATAGGCTATTACCAAATCAAGTCACCAAAACAACCAAATACAAACTTTACATCTCAAATGGCACAACCAAGGAATTCATTTACAAATACATACTAAAACCATATATACATGCCACTTATAACCGAGAAAAAATAAGTCAATAGCTACCGAAAGTGTTGACGGATAGTGTGATCTCCAAGAACGATCCAATAGATAGCATGAATCTGACAATCTACAAGAAAGAAAACCAAATAAAGTAAGCTATCATAAAGCTTAGTAAGTTCGCTGATAAACCATAATTAATACATATTCTTACCCAATGCTTGGCTTATTTTTGGATGAATTTTCATTAGATTTGATGAATTTGATGCTCCTAACGGGCCAAAAAGTGACAAAATGGGCCTACCTCAGAAATCAACATGGCCTGGACTATAGCACACGGGAAGATTACACGGCTGTGTGTGGTGAGCAGAATCAAGCAAGGCCTAAGCCATCGAACACGGCGTGTCACACGGGCGTGTCCCTGCCGAACCCAAGTCTAATTCTATTCGAAAAAGACCACTTGTGGTCCAAGAAAGGTGTTCCAAAGCCTATATAAACACCCTAAGGGAGGACCTACGGAGACACACAGAGTAGAAGGTAGAAAATACTAGAAGACAGCCATTGGAAGCAGCTTGGAAGAGGATATCATCAAAACTGAGGATCTCCTATCAATTTCTCTTGAAGTTTTTGGGTTTTCTTATGTTTTGTTGTTTTCCTTATCTTAATATCTTTCCCTCTATTCATATGAACTAAATCCTTAAATACCTAAGGGGATCTTATTATTATTTGATTTATAAGATAAATACTTGTTCTTATTCTTAATTATGAGTTCTTATTCTTGTTTTAATAATTTAAGTTATTGATTCAAGTTGAATGTGCTTATTCAAACGAGCAAAAGTCCTTGTTTAAGAGTAGATCAACACAATTAAGCGGAGTTGAATGCAATCCTAGATATAGGACGACGTAAATCTTTCGGATTAGAGTCAAATCTAATAAAGGAATCCATAGATCGACTTAATGAGATAATAGGGGTTTTAATTAGAAAGAGATTTCAATTAATCAACCTAGAGTCAGTTGTTTTTAGTCTTGAAGGAGATATTAACATAAATCAGGGATTTCTATGGATTAAGTCAAGTGAATAAATCATATGAATCAAAAGTAATAAGTGATGTCTAGGCAGATTCTTCCTTGGGTATTGCCTCTTTCATATAGTTGTCTAAAAGTATTTTTCCAATCCATTCTCTGTCGTATTTTTAATTAATTTTAGTTTAAAAGAAATCACTCTAATTCTTAGGCTAGATAATAAGAAGATAGTAATTACTAGTACTCTTGGTCCTTGTGGATACGATATTTTCGGTCTTACCATAACTATACTATTAAACGATAGGTGCGCTTGCCTTTATTGTGATCAAGTTAGTTAGAGATACATCAAGTTTTTGGTGCCGTTGCTGGGGACTAAGATATTAGGAACACTAAATTTTTATTAATTTAGCCATTTTTATTACAATTTATTTTTATTTTATTTTTACTTTTCTAATTTTTCTCTTATTTGCTTCTGGCAGGTATCTAGTTTATGACTAGAAGGAACTCGTCAAGACCCTTGCTTTTTGATAGTGAGATAGAAAGTACAGCTCGTAGAAATCATAGGAAAATAAGGCGAGGTCTACAATACATAGAGGAAGAGTAAGAGGATGATACAAATAATACCGAAGAGATGGCTGATAATAATCTGCTACCCCCTGTGGTAGCCGTAAATCCGGTGAATCAAAATCCTGCTCCTCATACTATGTATGATTATGCTAGGCCTAATTTAATTGAGGCTGAATCGAGTATTGTTAGACCTGCTATTGCTGCAAATAATTTAAACTGAAACCTAACACTATTCAAATGATTCAATAGTTTGTTTAGTTTGATAGTTTGCAGGATGAAGACCCAAATACTCATTTAGCCAAGTTTTTAGAGTTGTGTGATACTTTCAAAATTAATGACATTTTTTATGATGCCATTTGCCTTCGGTTGTTTCCCTTCTCGTTAAGGAACAAAGCTAAATAGTGGTTGAACTCGTTACATGAGGATCAATCACTATATGGGAACAAATGAATGAAAAATTTTTACTTAAATATTTTTTGCCAACTAAAACAGCTAAGTTGAGGAATGATATCTCTTCTTTTGTTCAGATGGATTTAGAAACACTTTACGATGCATGGGAGAGATACAAGGATCTACTGAGAAGATGCCCTCACCATGGGTTACCATTATGGCTACAGGTTCAAACCTTTTACAATGGTGTGAACCCCTCAACTAGGCAATTGATTGATGCAGCTGCCGGTGGAACCCTAAATAAAAAAACCCTTGAAGTGACTTATGAGTTTATAGAGGAGATGTCACTGAATAACTATCAGTGGCAAGTCATGAGAACAAAGCCAATAAAAGTCGCCAGTTTTTTTAACCTCAACGCAGTAACCATGTTATCAAACCAGGTAGAGCTTTTAAGTAAAAAGATTGATGGTTTGTGTGGTTCTTCACAGGAACATCTAGTGATGCAGTGCGATACAAATGGAGGAGGGACGAACAATACAGAATATCCATCCTACAACCCTGGCGTAGAAAGCGAACAGATGAACTATATGGGTAATAATTCTAGACCTCAGAATAATCCCTATAGTAACACTTACAATCCAGGATGGAGGAATCACCCAAACTTCTCATGGGGTGGTCAAGGAAATCAGAGGCAACAACCCCTTCCCGGCTTTCAACAACAACCCTACCCACAGGAGAAGAAGCTGAACCTTGAGGAGATGCTAACAAAATTCATCTCGATGTCAGAGATCTATTTTAAAACACTGAAATAACACTCAAAAATCATTAAGTGTCGATTCAAGGGCTCGAGAACAAAATAGGTCAGCTTGCCAAGTTGATCTTAGAATGACCACAAGGTAGATTGCCAAGCAACACTGAAACTAACCTAAAGGAGCAACTTCATGCCATTACTGCTCACGATAGTGAAGGGTTAGACGAACCAAAATCGAGGGAAGCAAACGTGGTAGATAAATGTAAGGTTGAGGTAAGCCATAATAAACCAAAACTAGTAAGTACAGAGTACAAACCTCGTGTGCCATATCCCAATGCGATGAAGAAAGACCACACAGATGATAAATTCGGTAAATTTCTTAAACTTTTAAAAAATTTACATATTAACTTACCGTTTATTGAAGCTCTTTCGCAGATGCCCAATTCGGTAAAATTTTTAAAAGAGCTTTTGGAAAACAAATGAAAGTTAGACGATACATCGAATGTGGAGCTAAATGCAGTCTGCTCAGCGATTTTACAAAATAAACTACCCCACAAATTAAAAGATCTAGGGAGTTTTACGATTCCTTGCTTAATTGGTAGTTTAGATGTTAATAATGCTTTGGCTAATTTAGGGGCAAGTATTAACATCATGCTTTATAAAATGTTAAACAGCTAGGTCTTGGGAAACCCAAACAAACTAGGATGAGCATTCAATTGGCTAACAAAACCATTAGAGTTCTTAGGGGTATAATTGAAGATGTGCTAGTCAAAATTGATAAATTCATATTCCCAATAGACTTTGTTGTTTTAGACATGGATGAGGATAATGATGTTCCTTTAATTCTAGGACAACCCTTTTTAGCAATTGCTAGGACCATTATTGATGTTGATACAGGGGAATTAATACTTCGTGCAGGTGAAGACATGATTAAACTCCAAGCACGTGATTCTGACAGAATATCTAGTGATCAAGATGATACAAGTCTTGTTAATGTAAGTGAACTTAATGTTCAATCTTCTTTGTAGGAAATCCCTCGGTAAAAGATGTCAGAGCCATTGTATAGCTCTTATATTGAGAACAGAATTGTTCATGAGGAACGAAGAGTCCAAATCGATAAACTAGATGAATGGAAAACACAGTTTAAGGAGAGATTGAAAGTACACGATGAACCAAAGCGACTCCATGATGAGCCTAAAAACAAAACGAGCCAAATTAAGAGTGGAGATCGAGTTTTAATGAATAATACAGATCCTCGTATTGCCACTTCTGAACCTAATGGAACAACCCCTTTCACGGTACTTATTGTTTTCCCATACGGTACAGTCGAGGTAACTCATCCCAAATTTGGTACCTTCAAGGTAAACGATACTCGTCTAAAACCTTATTTTAACAAAATTGATAGTAGGAATGAGGAATTTCAACTCCTCAAGCCACCATGATTATGCGAATGAAAGGTGAGTCGAGCTTTGACTCTAAATAAGCACTTCTCGGGAGGCAACCCGAGCACTAACCCCATTAATTTCCATATTTTCAATTTTTAGCACCTAACTAAAAACTAACCAAATTAATAAAGCGCAGGTTTCCCTACCTACACAGCCTTACACACGGGCGTGGCCATGGCCATGGCTATGTGGAAACAGGACGAAAATTTCCCCAAAACATGGGTCATGAAATGATATGGCCGTGGATCGGCCGTGGTCGATTACGACTAATTATCATGGGCATATGAACCTCTACACGGGTGTGGGAGAAACGAACGACGCATCACATGATGGTGTAATTCGGCCGTATGACCCAACACGCCTAGGGAACACAGGCGTGGGCCAAGACTCAAACACACCTTAAACCAACATTTACGGAACATACGGACTAAACACAAAGCACAGGGCGTGGCCACGATCATGTGCCCCAATCCCTATTTAAACCTTTCTACTATTCACCTTCTCCCCCAAATTTCCCTAACCCTAGCCACCGCAGTTTTTCCCCTTCCCACCTCCGGCCACCACCGACCAAACCTTCTCCCTCCTTCCTCCTTTTTCTTTCTCCCTCAGATCGAAACTCTTCCCCTTCCTTTTTCTTTTCTTCTTTCTCTCTTCCTCCCTTTTCCCCTTTCTCTTATTTCTTTCTTTACACCACCACCACACCAGCCACCATCCTTGCCACCGTTGGTCACTCTTTTTCCCCTTTATTTTGAATTCATAGTTTTTTCCATTATATATTTTTTTATTCTTTTGTTCTCATTATTCATTCCATTTAGATTTATCTTACGGTACCATACGTTAGCATCATTAATTTAAATATTGCTTTTACTTAGCTTTTAAATTTACTATGTTAGGAATACCCTGTTATTTAGGACTATTTCGATATTACTTGTGGTGATGCTTGAATTATTTATTGCAAATCATTTTTAGGTACACAATGACTAATACTCGAAGCAAGACCAAAGCTTCCATCCCGCTTCAAAAAAAGCGAAGGATCTCGGCAGATCTCCCGTCATGCGACCACTTTACAAGATGATATACCACAAACTTCTTCATAAGTTCATGCCGATTGCTTCATTGACTCAATTCCAAAAAGGTTCAAAGTACTACCGGAGTATCCTCCCCCACCTTCACTGCTGCCTAAATTCATTAGGCTTCTTTCCACGGATTCCATCCAAAATTCAGGAAGTTTCACTTCTCTCCCTATCTTATGATATTTTTACTATATTGTCATTATTTATCTTTGTACATTGAGGACAATGTACAACTTAAGTGTGGGGAGGTTAATTATAGTATTATTAGAAAACCCTAAATTATGTCTTGTTCTTAAGTAAATTTTCTCATATTACTATTAGATTGAATGTTTTATTGACTTATGATTTTCATTGTTATGTTTTGGATTAAGCCATAAGTAATTGTGCATTGATCATTTAAACTTTAAGACATTAGAGAATCAAGCATGATAAGTCTATTTTTAGAATAAAAAAAATTATTTGGTTGTTTCCCTAAATTTAAATATTACTTGAAAGTTTAAAATTTGCAAGGTTGACATCAAAAACCATAATTTTTGTGAGATTTTGAGCCTTTTAGAGCATATATTTTTCTTGCTCACTTTATTGGTTATGAGTGTGTTAATATTTATTTGTTATTCTAGAACTTGCTTCGATTATACGTGTCGAGACCACACCTTTGATTTGATATACTGAGATGATAAAGGCACCTAGGATTTAACCCACTTATTCCATTAAAAGCTTACCTTCATAATCAACCCTAGTGAACCCATTGAGCCTAATAAACCATTTCTTGACTCACCCATTAATATTAACCCAAAACCAAATTTTTGCTTCTCCCACTTTATTGATTCCCCTTTTTGTCTAGATTTGATTTGATCAGTTGCCTAACTATTTTCTTTATTTCAGTTGATAAATTCATCTTATATCGTGTACTTGTTCTTATTCTTAAAAAAAAAGGGTGGAAATATTAGTTCTATGTTATTTGAGCTTAAGCAGTTAATTTTACATTTTGAGAAGAATCTCGTGTTTTTATTGATAAGTTTTCAATTGATGTAATTATTCAGTATTAGTTTATTTTTCTAGTTAGGTAAATTGTCAATTCAATCTCGATTTTAACCTTCTTTTTTCGGCCTTTATCCACACCTTCAACCCAAGCCCCATTACAACCCTTTTAAAGACCTTTTGATTTGTGTATCATCTCATTTTATAGTGGTGGAGACTTGATTTTCATGCAAGCCTATGATAATAACTCTTCATGTTGACTTTTGAGTGCTTATTTTGAACCTTAAACACTTTGAGTGATTTGAGTGAATCTTTAGTGAGGATGTCAATTCCTGTTGGTTTTAAATTAAAAGTGATTATTTAGGTAAGGGAAAACACCTATGTTTTTGTGCTTTAAAATTTGTGACTTAAATTGTTTGAATCTTTAGGAATCTTTTAGTTAAATTATCAATGTATGAATTATCTGTGAATTATGATGAAACATTATTGATAAGAATTATGAATTAAGGAAGTTAATTTTAATTATGAATTGAGGATTTTGCTTGAGGACAAGCAAAGGTTTAAGTGTGGAGATATTTGATAAACCATAATTTATATGTATTTTTACCCCATGCTTGGCTTATTTTTGGATGAATTTTCATTAGATTTGATGAATTTGATGCTCCTAATCCTTTAATTTCATGTTTTACACTCAAGAGAGCTTAGGGAGTCGAAAAGAACGATAAACGGGCCAAAAAGGGACAAAATGGGCCTACCTCAGAAATCAACACGGCCTTGACTATAGCACATGGGAAGATCACACGACCGTGTGTGGCAAGTAGAATCAAGCACGACCTAAGCTATCAAATACGGGCGTGTCACACGGACGTGTCCCTGCTCAACCAAAGTCTAATTCTATTTGGAAAAGACCACTTGTGGTCTAAGAAAGGTGTTCCAAAGCCTATATAAACACCCTAAGGGAGGACCTAAGGAGACACACAAAGTAGAAGGCAGAAAATACTAGAAGACAACCATTGGAAGCAGCTTGGAAGAGGATATCGTCAAGACTGAGGATGTCCTATCAATTTCTCTTGAAGTTTTTGAGTTTTCTTATGTTTTGTTGTTTTCCTTATCTTAATATTGTTCCCTCTATTAGTTTGAACTAAATCCCTTAAATAGCTAAGGGGATGAGACCTAAGACTGATCTTATTATTATTTAATTTATAAGATAAATACTTGTTCTTATTCTTAATTGTGAGTTCTTATTCTTGTTTTAATAATTCAGGTTATTGATTCAAGTCGAATGTGCTTATTCAGAGGAGCAAAAGTCCTTGTTTAAGAGTAGATCAACACAATTAAGCGGAGTTGAATGTAATCCTAGATATAAGACGACGTAAATCTGTCGGATTAGAGTCAAATCTAATAAAGGAATTCATAGATCGAGTTAATGCGACAATAAGGGTTTTAATTAGAAAGAAGTTTCGATTAATCAACCTAGAGTCGGTTGTTTTTAGTCTTGAAAGAGATATTAACATAAATCAGGGATTTCTACGGATTAAGTCAAGTGAATAAATCATATGAATCAAAAGTAATAAGTGAAGTCTAGATGGATTCTTCCTTGGGTATTGCCTCTCTAATATAGTTGTCTAAAAGTATTTTCCCAATTCATTCTCTGTCATTTTTTTAATTAATTTTAGTTTAAAAGAAATCACTCCAATTCTTAGGCTAGATAATAAGAAGATAGTAATTACTAGTACTCTTGGTCCTTGTGGATACGATATTTTCGGTCTTACCATAACTATACTATTAAACGATAAGTGCGCTTGCCTTTATTGTGATCATAGTTAGTTAGAGACACATCATTCGCTTAACACAACATTACATAAAATCTACAAGAAAGAAAATCAAATAAAGTAAGTTGACGTAAAGCTTAGTAAGTTCACTTAACACAACATTACATACCTATCATTTAAAGTTCACAAATAATACTTAACAAAGAATTAGCATTTCCTTGCCTTGTTTCATAATTCCTACCATATCAAATGGTTAAGCATGAACATATAATATCATCAAATCATAGTTTGACAAAATTCGCATACTAAATTATAACCAACATAAACATAACTCATCAAACCATATGGTTTCATTTCCATTTCATTTACCAACTATTTTGCTTGTAGAACTATAGCAAATTGACTTTGGATACGCGGGGAAATAATGCTCACACAACCTGACAATCAGGGCATTAACCAATACACGATGCTACTCACATAAGCTGACGAGAGTCTATAACAAATGCTAGATTCTAGCCATCGGTATGGTATCCACCACTGGTACATAGTACCTGGAAATTGTAATCACTAGCACCTAGTGCCTAGAACACTGTAATGACATGTCATTTGTATCCTAGCTATTCATTAAGTTCACTCAGGCTTTAACCTGTATCCCATAGTCATTACATGCTCATAATTTTATACCATGATCACATTGATCACATACATTCCTTAGACTAACATATATCAATACAACCTTTTACAATGCCAAACTCTACATTTCAATCTCTTACCTTTCTACTTTCAAAACTACTTCAATTAATCACATGAAATATACATAAATATATGATCACATACATAATTAAATTGAATTATTATCAAGCATAATAAATATAGTACGAACTTACCAAAACACAGTAGCTACCGACACCTCGACGATGACTACTCAACGATATTTCTTTTCCCATGATTATCAACCGATTGATCTATTTCTTGATCTAAATATAATAATTTAATTCAATTAAAATACCTTAAAATATTTATATTCATGTATTAAACCCTTTATTAATAATTTACACATTTACGTTGAACTTTTACCTTTTATTAATTTTAATCCCTAAACCCGAAACTTTCAAATTTATCATAATTAAACCCAACCAATGCTAGCCGAGTTCTATAGGGTCCTTATACAACCATAATTTATAAAATTCTTACAAGAATTTCATGTCAAGATTACTATTTCATCAATTTAGTCCTTAAACTTAAAATCAACCAAAATCACTTTACAAAATAGTCCTATTTAATAACCAAGCTTCAAACTTAATCATTTAACATCAAGAAAATTCAAAAATCATCAATGGTAAATATTGAAACCTTTAACAGTTTTATAAATTAGTCCCTTGGTTATCTAGATTAAGCTACAACGATTTAAAAAATATAAACATGACTAAAAAAAGATTAAAAACACATACCATGCAATTGAAATAAGCTTTGGCTGAGCCTCTCCTAAAGCTCTAATGGTGTTTCGGTCAACCAAAATGAAAATTGAAGAAGATGACACTTGTATTATTATTTTATCTTATTGTATCTTTTTATTGATTACCAAAACGCCATTAATTTATATATTTTTAAACTAAAATATATATACATACCGTCCAACATTTTAAATATGGCTAAATTACCTTATAAATCCTTTCAATTATGCTTTTTTACTCAACTAGCCTTTTTAAACTAATAGCGATTGACTTTTGCGACTTTTATGATTTAGTCATTTTTACTTAATTAACTATCTAAACGTTAAAATTTTCTAACAATGTAACACCCCAACTCGACCTAGACGTTACAGTCGGATTGTGAATGTTACATTGTTATGTAAAAATATTGTCGCTTAGTTTTTGTGAAAAACTCATTTTTAATTCAATGGTAAACAAAACAGATTAGGTCATCTAAAACGTATGGATTCCAAAAATTATGCGTTTATTTTGACGAGAATAATGTTTTATTAGACCCAAATGCTTGATCACTTGCATGGTATATCATCGTATCGAATTTCAAAAATTTTACAGAAGAAAATATATTTTGATTTTTGTCTTATAAAACCATAATATCTTGTTAGTTATGCTTTCTTGATTAAAATTTTGATTACGGATAGTACGTTTGCAAAATAAATACCAAAATCAAAATTAAAGTCCCAAAACAAAATTAAAAGTCCAAAAGCCCGTAATTTAACCCAAAACATACTTTACACCAAAATGTTTGAACCGAGCTCCAGAATCGCCGCCCAATCCTAAGTCTGAAGATCACCTGAAATTAAACGAAATAAACGAGTGAGCTAAAAGCCCAACGTGTGACTTGGCCCACTTACAGAATTCTCATATGCAATTATCATATCAGAATTTCCTATTTCCAAAAAACATAAATCATATTTCATAACCTTAGATCATATAACATATCAAAGTAAATCCTATCCTCATCAACTACACACCATCTCCGTCAAACCAATCACACCAATTAGAACTACAGGAGCCCATCAATCCAATCACAACGAAATGTGGCGGTTCATATAAGTGCAGCTGAAGTGCCAAATAGAAATTATTGTGAAGCCGCTAGATTTGCAGTAAAACTGCTAGAATGCATTTCCTCTATCATATCCAAAATCCACCCCAAATGCACATGCAACAACATATTAACATACGGACATATCACATGATTTTTATGGCATGCATATTGAAACATGTAATTTATAGAACATCACATATCACATGACATACTGAATTTTACATTTTTATAAACCTATGAAAGGCCCACGAATCCATTTTTCAAGTCCCATAATCGGGCTTTCACATTGGCTAAAAAGGGCCCACATGACCGTGTGGCCCACATGGCACAATAAGGCAGCCCATGTGGTCCACACGACCTACCTATTCAGGCTGTGTAATTACACATGACCATGTGACGTGTGGTGCACACGGTTTATCACATAGCCTGTTACCTCCCAAACTCGGCCTAGACGCTATGGCTAGATTAAGAATGCTACATTAGCCACCAAAATGGTTAAGCTACCTGATGTTGCTTTTTAAGACTTTAAATAAACTCATTTTAGAGAAAACCGTAGTTGTACTTTGAGCTAGCTTAAAAGCATTCATTAATTAGGTCGTGTATGCTTTGGATTCATTTTATTGTTGACAGTGTTGTTTTAGAAAAACTGTTTGCTTATCGCTCTTCTTTTAAAAAAAACTCGAAGTTAAACTAATGCAAAAAAAAAACCAATTTTCAAGTCATTTTGGAAAATTAGTTGCTTTATCGATTTGTTTTTCAAAAACAGTTCCTTTGCAATGTAGTGGAAACTAGGAACAATATCAAATTTTACTTAAGCCCGATATCATGCATTATTTGGTTATTAAGCTTGAGTAATTCATGCGTGCAAAAATCCCCAAAAGAAAAGTTACCAAGCTACAGACCAGAAATAATTAAAAATTACAAGCCAAAACCAATAAAGACTTAATAATACTTAATTAAAAAATAATAATAATTCGAGGTCCAAGTTGATTCTCCGAATGCCGAGTCCAGTCTTAATTTTGAGGTTTACCTGAAAAGTTAAACACTATTGGGGTGAGCTTATGAAAAGCTCAGTGTGAGCCAAAAATTATTTAAACAAAATAAATATCGAATACAATGAAACAAATTAGCTTTAACACAAGAAAAGAAAACCATCATAGGAATTTCATATCATTACATAGCCATTATCAAATTGATGTCAAACGGTGTATGAGCATAGGTCATCATTCATTCGAGTAACAATCCTTAATTTCGATACCATTTAATACAACACAATACAACACATATCACAAATCAATAATATTCAAATATGTCGTGCACATGATGCAATGCAAAAAGGTTCCTACCCATACCATCCGCTACACACCACGAGTTCTCCAGAACCCGTCATCTGTTCTCCAAAACATTATGGGCTTAAGCCCGTTGTGGTTAAAAACATCGATAATAACATGCAGAAATTTCGCCAAGAAAATGCGATAAATTGCCATTCCACTCGGTACTCAGTGCGAAGTAATCGACTACGGATAATGCGGACTTAATATGTCACGCAGATTTCTCTTAAACTCCTCCATCAACCACAAATTCCCAACCCAATGCATAAGTGTAACACCCCAAACCCGGCCCATGAGTCCTAACCGGATCTGGTATGTCACAGAGTAAAATATTTTGAAGGACATTGATTTTCTGGTGAAAATTTGATGAAATTTGGCTAAGGAATTAAAATGGTGTTTGAAAGCTCAGTTGGGCTTTTTATAAATATAGTTTGGTTGTTCAACCCTTTGAAATTGTTTGATTATTTAAAATTTAAGGAATTTTCAAAATCATGATTGACGTGGTGAATTTTTGTTACCCGATGGTAACATCTTTTAAAAACCCGTAGAAATTTATTAAGTTTGAAAAGTTGCTTTTAACCTGCTTCAATTAATTTTATAAAATTCCATTCGTAATGTAACATGAGTAAAATAAAGCAATAAAATAAACATCCAACCATAATTATCGGCCTTATTACAAACCCAAAATGAAAACTTAGAAAATAAATATTAATAACTTTAATAAAATGAATTTAAATCCTTTAACAAGCAAGGCCGCCTCGAGTCCTCTCCGGCTCCATCTCCGCGTTCTACTCATCTGCAAAATGTTAAGGGAAGGGGTGAGTCACCAAGACTCAGTGTGTAAATCCCCCACCCGAAAAAATATAACTCATACACAATTTATTAATAAACATGCACATGCAACCCAACCTAACCATCCATACTCCTTGACTACCCCGTGTGGTCAAAACCACTGGTGGTCAAAACCACTGATGGCTTAGAGTCACAAATCAAATGATGGGGCAACCCATCGTGTGGTCAAAACCACTGATGACCATAGGTCACAAATAATCAAAGTGTGGTCAAAACCACTGGTGGTACCAAACCACTGGGACTTAGTCGCAATTTATCAATCGGTGTGGTCAAAACCACTGATGACCATAGGTCACAAATAATCTGATAAGGCCAACCCATCTTGTGGTCAAAACCATCGACGATCCATAAAATCTTCCCCTCCTCTCATCAATCCCACCATCACATGCTTTAATAAAATTTCCATAAATCATATCATAGCATTTAATCATCATGTGATGGCATGCAAATCGTATATCAAAAATCACAAGTGAGGGACTTACTCGAAACCATGATTATGCCACAAGCTAATCACAACCAAAAGATTAAAGGCAAACAATTAAATCATGTAAATTAATAAAGTGTGTAGTGAGTTTCTACACACCTTTTTCTCTATCTTAGATCCCTAAAAGCCGATCTATAACGTTAGATCTCTTAACCTATAATTAGCCATTAACATAATTAGGGACATTAGGCCTATTCGGCCAAACCAAGTAGTATCAAAGGACTTACCTTAAACGGATTTGATTTCTAACAAATCCGAAGCCTAATTTAGTCCCTAAATCCATGACACACGTTTTTACATTTATTCATAGACTTTTTAATTGCTTAGCATGTCCTCAATAATCTCATTCCTCTTTTAACCGATTGAAGAAAAAGAGCACCCTTTGCTTTGATGTTCGCCAAAGCTACACCAAATAGGGGGTAGATTGACTAAGGAAAACAAAAGAGATGCTGGAATTTTGAGTAGTTTTAGGCGGTTAGTCTAAGGAAATTTTTGGCAACAAGATGGTAGGAGTTCAACTAATAGAGGAAGAAAAGATGAGGAAAAGAAGTAGGGGTTCAAGGGGTTTTCTTGTAAAGAAGAAGAAAAGAAGTTGGAATTTTAGCAATATAGGCAGAGAGAAATTCGGCGTGACAAGTGAGAAAAAGAAGAAAATTGAAGAACTTTTAGCCCTTCTTTGTGTAAAAAAAACAATTATGAATAGCCCTAAGGAGTCCCAATGTTGGCCAATTCTCTTTCTTTTGTGATAATTTCAGCCTTGAATTATCACAAAATAAATTTAGCTTTAATCTCCTAATCCCTCAACAATTTAATAGCAAATAAAACACTAAAATTCCCTCTTCCAAATTGATTATGACATAAAAATATGTGTTCCAAACTTTCAAATTACCATTATGCCTCAAGACTCAACCCGAGTCCCTTGCCAAAGCTCCTTTAAGTAGCGCCTCACCACTCCGCCTCCTCGCCTTTCATGTCCGTTCCTTGCAGAAAATTTGTTTAAAGCCTTCTTTACTTTAACGCCCAAAATTTAAAATGCAAAACGCACATACTGATAGCTCGAACTGCGCCCATCTTCACTTCCCTCCTAAGTGGCGCACGGTTGCCACTTAGCTAGCCCAACTTCCATGTCCAAATCCAACACCAAATATCTTTTAAGGCCTCCCAACACGCCCTTTCTTTTAACGTCCCTAAAGCCCAAAATTAAAACATTCCCCTTGTATCTCCCATGGCTCAAACCCAAGACCCCTAGCAACCCTTAGGCACACCACGCCACTTATACCAAATACATTCTGGTATTTTTCTTAAATTTTATTTAAACCCTATCTCCACCTAGCTTCCTTTTAAGTACTTTAAATTTTTTTAAACCCAAATCGACCTTAAATCATGCTAAATAAAATCATATTTATTTATTTCTTGAAGTCCACATGGAATTTATTTAAATTACAAATAACCCCTAATTGTGGTGTTACAATTATGTCACAGGTCTCATACATAAACATATCTCAATACTTTTCACATTAATTTGACATGATTTTCATTGTGCATAAACTTTCAGCAATCAATTTCATTTTTCACATACTTTATGATTTTCATTGTCCATAAATAGCACAATACAATATAACAAATATCTCATGTGTTTAAATCATACATAAGCCTAGTATCTCAACAAATTATATCATTCAGTCAAACATTCTCATATCTCATAAATCAAATATGCAATTACAAACTCAATTAAACATCCATGCTATCAAACTAGCAAATTTGCCAACATGTCAATTTTTTAAGGCTCGAAACATACCTGGTTCAGCCACTCACAAAATCAATAATTTGGCTATTAAGACAATCCAATCAGCAAGCTAATTTATCATATATAAATGATATTTAAAATTTTCAAACAATTTTATGAGTTTAGAACCTACACCTTATTCTGCTATTCCTCGCAGCACACTAGCGAATCTTCCAATTTTCCTTAATAATTCCTTAAACGAATGATCGTCTGAATTGTCGAGTTTTAAAATTTATAAAGAGAATGATCGAACCTGGAAACTAACTCAAACAATGACTTAAGGAAAGTGTACCTATCGAACATTAGTATAGTTTAGGCAAGACCGGATTATCGAACCCAAGGGAATTAAAAGTACTAATACTCACTTTCTTTCTATTATTTAGCCTAAATACGAAGTGATTGATTGATTAAACTAAAAACTAACTAATTAATAAACTAAGATGCAAGGACAAAAAGAACAAATTGAAGAAATAACTTTTAGAAAAACTCAATTGATTACGACGATACCCTAGAAGGAATCCACCTAGACTTCACTTGTTATCTAACACTGAACCAGATGATTTATTCACTTAGCTTGATCCGTAAGACTCCCTAATTTATATTAAACCCTCTCTCGAGGTGAATAACGTCTAACCATAGGTTTATTAATTGAAATATCTTTCTAATTAAAACCCCTAGAATCTCATTAACTCGATCTATAGACTCCCATATTAGGTTTCACCCTAATCCGGAAAAATCTCGTCACCCTATCTCTAGGCGTGCAATCAACTCCACTTAATTATGCTAGATCTACTATTAAGCAGGGACTTTTGCTCCACCACCTAAGCACATTCAACTTGAATCAATATCCTAGAAATATTAACACAAGAATTAAACACACAAAATTAAGAACAAACTAAGTATTTATCATATAGTTTAGAAAAAAATAACAAGATTCATCTAGGTTTCATCCTCTTCAGGTATCTGAAGAGTTTAGTTCATAATGATAAAATAAAACATCTCAAGAGAAAAGATAAAGCAAAACATAAGAAATCCCTAAAACCCCCTGAAGGAAGTGAAGGAGAGATCCAATGTCTTGAGTAGAATTTCGGCTTCTTGAGATGGATCAACTAGCTATCTTCGAGTGATTCCCACGAATCTGGACTTTTGGCTCGGCTCCTTGGCCTAGCTGACTGCCTAACTGACCACCGACTTTGGCAGAAGGTTTCTGCCAAACCCTCCTTGAAGGTTATGCTTAGGGTGTTTATATAGGCTCTTGGAATGCTTTAATTGGCCACTAAGTATCCTAATTCAAGTATAATTCCTACTTGGGTGTTTGAATAGGCTTTGGAATGTGTTTCTTTACCTTCAAGTATCCAAATTCGAGTAAAATTCCTCTTTGGCCATGGCAGGGACATGCCCATGGCACACGCCTGTGTGAATCGACTTCAGGCCGTGTTCGGGTCTATTGATGGAGGCACGATCGTGTGAATCGTGGTTAGGTCATATTCTAGTTAATTGTCAAGGCATGGCCGTGTGGCTTGAAGTCCAGGCTGTGTCAATTTCCACTTTGGCCCAAATTGGCCCGTTTTAAGCCCGTTTCTCGTTCTTTTCATCCCTAGGTGCTTTTCTGAGTATTAAACATGAAAAGAAAGGATTAAGAGCAACTTTTTTACATAAATCAAGGAATAAATCATCCAAAATTATGCTAAATGTGGGATTAAAATATGTTACTTTTACGATTTATTAAATACCCCCACACTTAAGCTTTTGCTAGTCCTCAAGCAAAATTCTCAACTTACAATTAAAATGAACTTTCCACAATTCATAATTCTCATCAACAATGCCTCATCATAATTCATAGATAATTCATACATGGATAATTTAACTTAAAGACTCCTAAAGATTCAAACAATTCTAAGTCATATATTTGTAGCATGAAAACATAGGTGTCTCCCCTTATCTAAATAATTACCTTTAATTCAAAATTGACAAGGATTGACATCCTCACTAAAGATTCACTCAAAGCACTCGAAGTGTTTAAGGTTCAAGAAAAAGCACTCAACAGTCTAACCTGAAAAGTTAATCCTATAGGCTTGCCTGAAAATCAAATCTCCACCACTGTAATATGAGATGATACACAAATCAAAAGGTCTTTAACAAGGTTGTAATGGGGCTTAGGTTAAAGGTGTGGATAAAGGTTGAATTAGAGGGTTTAGAATCGAGATTGAATTGACAAATTACCTAACTTTAGAAAAATGAACTAATAACCTGAATAATCACACGAAAATTTAAAATACTAATAATACGAGCTTCTTCTTCAAGATGTTGAATTTAAACATGTAAGTTCTTAGAACATAGAAATAATGAATATACTTCATTTTTTTAAGAACAAACTAAATAGATATATAATAAAAGAAATAAATTTATCAACTAAAATAAACTAATTAGGCAACTGATCAAATCAATTCTCAATAGAAGGGTAGTTAAAGGAATGGTGATAACAAATACGAGGGGGTTTTGGGTTAATATTAATGGGTGAATCAAATAAAAGGGTTGTTAGGATCAAAGGGTTCACTAAGGGTTGTAGGCTTTTTAGTGGAGTGAATGGGTTAAAACCTAGGTGCCTTTATCATCTCAGTATATCAAATCAATAATGTGGTCTTGACATGTATAATCGAGACAAGTTCTAGAATAACAATTCAGAGTTGACACATTCATAATCAATAAAGTGAGCACGAAAAAGAATATATGCTCTATAAGGCTCAAATCTCACAAAAATTATGGGTTTTTGACATCAATCCTTGTAAATTTCAAATTTTAAGGTAATATTCAAATTCAGTTCAACAACCTAAAAAAATTTTAATTCGGAAAAATAGACTTATCATGCTTGATTCTCTAGTATCTTAAAGTATAAATCATCAATGCACAATTAAATATGACTTACTCAAAAACATATCAATAAGAATCATAAATCATCAGAAATTTCATCCTAATTAGTAATATGAGGAAATTACTTAAGAATTAGATATAATTCAGGATTTGAGAATAATACTATAGTTAAACCCCCACACATAAGTTATACATTGCCCTCAATGTACAAAGATAGATAATAGCAATTTAGTAATCATAAGATAGGGAGAGAAGTGAAACTTCTTGAATTTTGGATGAAGTCAATGAAAAGGAACCGGATAGGATTGAAGGTGAACGTAGGGAAGCATCTCGAACCGTTTGAAATTGAATCCTCGAAGCAACCGTTCTGATTTTATTGTATCCTAAGCTAAATCTAAATGGCATGAAGAATAAGAGAAATAATAAAGAAAATAAAATAAAGTAGAATAATAAAAATAAAATAAAATAAAATAAATAAAAATAAATAATAGAAAATGAAAGAAGAAAGATAATTGGAAAAGAAAAAGTAAGAAGGGGGTTTAAATAGAGATGCGGCCCATGTTGGTGAAAATTTTGTCCTGTTGCCACACGTCTACGGTCACGCCCTTTTACCTACTTGTGCTGCCCACACGGCCACGGCCGTGTGCAAGGCCGTGTGGTCTGGAAATCTACACTTTTGATTTATTTGAATGCTAAAAAGGGAAAATAAAAATAAAAATAAAAATAATAAAATAATAAAATAATAAATAAAAATAAAATAAATAAAATAAAATAAAAATGGGGTTAGTGCTCGGGTTGCCTCTCGAGAAGCGCTCGTTTAAAGTCTTGAGCTGTACTTACCTATTATTTGCAAGGTCATGGTGGTTTGAGGAGGTGAAAATCCTTTCTCATGCGATTAACTCGATTTTTAATATAAAGTTTAAGTCGAGTAGTGTTTACCTCAAAAGTGCTAAATTTAGGATTGCTTACCTCGACTGTGCCATATATGAAGACACTAAGTACCTCAAAAGTGATTTCTTCGTTTGTCTTGAGGCCTGAATTGGTGATTCGAGGGTCGTCCTTATTCAACAATACTTGATCCCCTATTTTGAAGTGATTTATTGTTCCCATCAGCTCATCTGGGGGTTCCTTCGGTTTCACTTTGTGTATTCCTAGTTTCTCTTTAAAGTGTGTTTTCCACTCGTCTAGTTCATCGATATGAAGCCTTCGATCCTTATGTATTACTTCTTTATTGGCACGTGGTCTATGATTTGGCTTAGAGATGTAGTTTCGTGGTGCTTCCTGTAAAAAAGGTTGAACTGAATGGTTATCAATTGAATTTACTTTCTCACCTTCATTATTCGATGTCCTAGTCGAGTCGAGAGCTTGAAGAGTGACTATCTCGTCGCCTACACGAAGTATGAGTTCACCTACATAGATATCAATTTTAGCTCTGGCAGTTGCTAAAAAGGGTCTTCCTAAAATTAAGGGGATCGTGTTGTCCTCATCCATGTCTAAAACGACAAAGTCTACTGGGAATACGAATTTATCAATTTTCATGAGTACATTTTCAATTATAACCCTAGGAATTTTGCTAGTTTTATTAGTTAATTTAATGCTCATCCTAGTTTGTCTGGGTTTCCCTAGACCTAGTTTTTTAAACATTTTATAAGGCATAACATTGATGCTTGCCCCTAAATCAGCTAAAGCATTATCAATAGATAAACTACCAATTAAATATGGAATTGTAAAACTCCCTGGATCTTTTAATTTTCGTGGCAGTTTATTTTGTAGAATTGCTGAGCATATTGTGTTTAGCTTCACATGCAATGCCTCGTCTAGCTTCCGTTTGTTTGTCAACTGCTCTTTTAAAAATTTTCTATAGTCGGGCATCTGCGAAAGAGCTTCGAGAAACGGTAAGTTAATATGTAATTTCTTTAAAATTTTTAGAAACTTACCAAACTGTTCCTCTGTGTTGTCCTTCTTCATTGCTTCGGGATATGGTATACGAGGTTGGTACTCTTTGATTACTGGTTTTGGCTTTTCCTGTGTTACCTCAACTTTACCTTCTTTCACCTCATCTTCTTGTATTGAATTGAGTTCGTCTAACCCTATACTATCATGAGCTGTAATGGCTTGGATTTGCTCATTTGGGTTAATCTTAGTGTTGCTTGGTAGACGCCCTTGTGGTCGTTCGGATATTAGCTTCGCGAGTTGTCCAATTGACTTAGTGATTTCCCCGACTTGGTCCTTGATCTCTTTGATCGATGCTTCTTGGTTATCAATTGTTGTATCGGATTTTTGGAGATCGGCATCTGTGGCTGACATAAATTTTGTCAGCATCTCTTCAAGGTTCGGCTTCTCTTCCTATTGGTGAGATGGTTGTTGAAAATCTGGAGGAAGTTCCGGTCTTTGACTATTTTGATCATCCCACGAGAAATTGGGATGGTACCTCCAACTTGCATTATAAGTGTCATTATAAAAATCATTTTGTGGTCTAGAATAGTTACCCGTATAGTGAGCTTGCTCGTTTTCCATGCCATATTTTTAGGGTGGGTACTTAGGACCTCCTAAATTCGAATCATATTGTATTTCTGGGTGTACCTACGAGAGACTATGCAAATCGCCAATCTTTTTATTCATCATCTCTAACTGATTAGATAACCTAGTGACCACGTCGAGGTTGAAAACACTGGCTGCTTTAGTAGGAATTGTCCTCATGACTTGCCATTGATAATTATTCAGTGCCATCTTTTCTATAAACTAAAATTATCTACCAAAACCGAATAAAAGAAAAATTAGCAAACTAAAAAATAAAAATAAAAATTAAATTACAAAAAAAATAAAATAATAATAAAATAATAATAAAATGGCTAAAGTAATAAAGATAAGGTTTTCTTAATATTTTAGTTCCCCGGCAACGGCGCCAAAAACTTGATTGTCTGAATTGTCGAGTTTTAAAATTTATAAAGAGAATGATCGAACTTGGATTACGACGATACCCTAGAAGTGCACCTATCGAACGGTAGTATAGTTTAGGCAAGACCAGATTATCGAACCCAAGGGAATTAAAAGTACTAATACTCACTTTCTTTCTATTATTTAGCCTAAATGTGAAGTGATTAATTGATTAAACTAAAAACTAACTAATTACTAAAATAAGATGCAAAGACAAAAAAGAACAAATTGAAGAAATAACTTTTAGAAAAACTCTGTTGATTACGACGATACCCTAGAAGGAATCCACCTAGACTTCACTTGTTATCTAACACTGAATGTAACATCCTGAAATTGGGCCTAAGAGAATTGAGTCCAATGGGCCTTACGCATAGTAACGTTTAAAATTTTTGGGAATAGGAGATCGGCTTAAGTGCAAGGTAGACCTTTTGGCTAAGTGATTTTGGAAGGTTAGGGGGCTTCAAAGTCCCGGATCAAATATTGGCTTTGGGGAAATTTTAGTTTTAGGTGAAAAAACCACGGAGGTTGGCGGGTAGGCCTTAAGAATAAAATGTGGAGGAAAATGACACAAGTGGAGTGTGTGGTGTAGTGGCAAAGTGACGCCACTTAAGGACAAGGAATGACGCCACAAGGAAGGAAGGAGGTCCAAGGTTCTAGTTGTAGCGTTTGCATTCTTTTTTAGATTATTTTATTAAATGAATTTAGACTTTGGCCATAGGGTTATATTTAGTTGCATGGTTTAAGACACAAGGAGCTAGTTGGTAAAGTGGCTAGCGCGTGGATTATGCTACGAGAGTCCAGGTTTGAATCTCATGAGAAGCAAGGGAGTATTTATTTTACTTGATTGACTGGTAAGAGTTTCATTGAATTTAAACTCTCTTGTGGAGGATCCCACATCGGAAAGATACAAAGAAGGAAGGTGAAGAGCTAGCTATATAAAGAGCATGCCGGAGGAGGGTTAACATACCTTGGTGGGCGTTGGGCACAGGAGTGGTCGCAGCTGCTTGCTTAGCACCAAAGTCCTATCGTGTGTAACTCTCTCTCAGTAGTTGTAGAATGCAAATGCAGAAGTGTGCAGTCACGGCAATAGTAGCCACACGAGCGTGCGGCCTGCGTGTGGGGCTTCACGCGATAGTTGAGGCCATCGTGTAGTATTCTTGTAGGTTGAATGCTTGGCGCGATGGTCAAGTAAGTGGGCCTAATGGGCCCGTGGGCCCAATTGGAATAAATTGTATGATGATATAGTATATAGTGAACTAGACTAGGTGGAACCTATATACGTGGCTAGATTTGTGTTAGGTGGGCCACACGAGGCGTGTGGGCACGAATGGGCCAAAATCCAAGTTTTAGGCCCAATAGTCTAGTGACGATCGGAAATGGTAGCAAAGTCACTCAAAGCTAACATTAGACCTTCTGGAGGCCATTGTAGGTGCAAAATTACGAAAATACCCTTGATGGGTAAATTACGAAAATACCCTTGGTGGGTAAATTACGAAAATGCCCTTGGTGGGTAAATTACGAAAATACCCTTAATGGGTAAATTATGAAAATACCCTTGGTGGGTAAATTACGAAAATACCCTTGGTGGGTAAATTACGAAAATACCCTTGGTGGGTAAATTACTTAAAATACCCTTAGTGGGTAAATTACTAAAAATACCTTGATGGGTAAATTACGAAAATACTCTTGGTGGGTAAATTACGAAAATACCCTTGATGGGTAAATTACTGAAAATACTCTTGGTGGGTAAATTACGAAAATACCCTTGGTGGGTAAATTACTAAAATACCTTGGTAGGTAAATTACTGAAAATACCCTGGTGGGTAAATTACTGAAAATACCCTTGGTGGGTAAATTATGAAAATACCCTTGGTAGGTAAAATTCTCATTATACCCTTAGAGGTTGGTTAGCTTGATTATGTTGTATATTATTATTCGATTATGATGGTAATTCGCTTCATACGTTATTTGATATATGTTCAAGATACATGACATAACGCATACACGAATTATTATGTCATATTGCATGGGTATGATGAGAGGAGGGAGAAGGATGATTTAGACTGTCACCAGTGGTTTTGACCACACAGTGGGTTGGCCCCGCTTTCCTTATTATTTGTTACTAGTCTTAGTGGTTTTGACCACCAGTGGCTTTGACCACACGGATATTATTTGTGACTACGGTCACCAGTGGTTTTGACCACATATGGATTATTGTGACTCGTCCTAGTAGTTTGGTACCACAGTGGGTTGGCCCCACATGTTGATTACGGGATTGTCATCGCTGGTTTTGACCACACGATGGGTTGGCCCCACCATATGATTCGTGACTACGGTCACCAAAGTGGTTTTGACCACACTTATATGATTTGTGACTACGGTCACGGTGGTTTTGACCACCGTGGTTTTGACCACACGGGTAGAATCGGGAGTTTTGGATGGTTAGGTTTTGGGTTGCATGACATGCATATTTTTATATGAAATTGTGTAAAGGTTTAACACCGTTGGATGGGGATTTACACACCGAGTCTCGATGACTCACCCCTTAGTTAAATTTTACGGATAATCATTAGATCGCGAATTTGGGAGCCGAGGTGGACTCGTGGAGGCCATACATATGTTTAATTGTAAATTCATTTCTTTTATTTGGACTTATTTTATTTGGGTTTTGTTATGTAATAAGGCCTTGGGTATTTTATTTGGTTTCATTTTCAATTTGTTCTCGCTATTATTAAATGATCAATATGGGATTTTCCTAAATGATAATAAACCGCTTTTTATTCAAAATTACTTAAACTCGATTTTTCACAACAACTATAAAGAACACGATTTTTTTACGAATGCACGCTTTTAGACATTCCTTTCAAGTGACATGCCAGATCCGAACGTAACGTTTAAGCCGGATTTGGGGTGTTACACTGAACCACACGATTTATTCACTTAGCTTGATCCGTAAGACTCCCTAATTTATATTAAACCCTCTCTCGAGGCGAATAACGTCTAACCCTAGGTTGATTAATTGAAATCTCTTTCTAATTAAAACCCCTAGAATCGCATTAACTCGATCTATGAAATCCCATATTAGGTTTCACCCTTATCCGGAAAAATCTCGTCACCCTATCTTTAGGCGTGCGATCAACTCCGCTTAATTATGCTAGATCTACTCTTAAGCAAGGACTTTTGCTCCACCACCTAAGCACATTCAACTTGAATCAATATTCCGAAAATATTAACACAAGAATTAAGCACACATAATTAAGAACAAACTAAGTATTTATCATATAGTTCAGAAAATAATAACAAGATTAATCTAGGTTTCATCCTCTTTAGGTATCTGAAGGGTTTAGTTCATAATGATAAAATAAAACATCTCAAGAGAAAAGATATCCCTAAAACCCCTTGAAGGAAGTGAAGGAGAGATCCGCCGTCTTGAGTAGAATTCTGACTTCTTGAGATGGATCAACTAGCTATCTTCGAGTGATTCCCACGAATCTAGCCTTCTGGCTCGGATCCTTGGCCTAGCTGACTTCCTAATCGATCACGGCTCGCGTAAGGTTTCGCAAATCCCTTTAAGGTTATGCTGATGGTGTTTATATAGGCTCTTGGAATGCTTTAATTGGCCCTAAGTATCCTAATTCAAGTATAATTCCTACTCGGGTGTTTGAATAGGCTTTGGAATGTGTTTCATTGCCTTCAAGTATCCAAATCCAAGTGAAATTCCTTTTTGGCCGTGACAGGGACACGCCCATGGCACACACCCGTGTGAATCAACTTCAGGCCGTGTTCGAGTTTGTTGATGGAGGCACGGCCGTGTGAATCGTGGTTAGGCCGTGTTCTAGTTAATTGTCGAGGCACGACTGTGTGGCTTGAAGTCCAGGCCATGTCGATTTTCACTTTGGCCCAAATTGGCCTGTTTTAAGCCCATTTCTCGTTCTTTTCGTCCCTAGGTGCTTTCCTAAGTATAAAACATGAAAAGAAAGGATTAAGAGCACCTTTTTACATAAATCAAGAAATAAATCATCCAAAAGTATGCTAAATGTGAGATTAAAATATGTTACTTTTACAGTTTATCAACGAACCTAAGCCAAAATTTAGTATAAATTCAATTAATTTACCATTAAACCAGCCCCCAAACACCTACTTTTGATTTCAAACCAATCGTTGAAATTATAAACATTTTATGACTCCAAACTAGTTAGATTGCTTACACTGTATCGATGCAAACTGTACATACAATCATTCTTCACCTTTACGGATGATTTGGGGCATTTGGGTCAGCACCTAATTCAATAATATACTGGAACATAAGTAGCTAATTAATGATTAAATTCTTTCATTTAATCAATTCATAACCTTTACCCAACAACTACGTCGAAATAACAAACTAGTTACCCTTAATTGCACTTACGCTTCACGATTTGTGGGTTTCGAATGGCCAATCGATCAAGAACGTTTTTCCCTAATTGAAATGGGTTTAAAATCTGATTAGGAGGGTTCAAGAAATCAAATTAATTCTAAAAAAATATAGGCAAGAACAAAGAAACAAAACAACAGCTTTTCTTGGCCATAGGTGCATGCACCACCACTCGTGGTAGCCAAAATTGGGGCTGAATTTTAAAACGGTTTGAGATTTCATTAAAATCTGAAAAAATACCTTTGAAATAATTTAAAATCCACAAAATTTCTGATCTGGAAATTTAGGTTTTTAATGGGCAAGATTAATTAAGAAATTGAAGAGAGAAGAGACCTTACCCAAGCTAGTCGAGAGAAACGACAATGACACTTTCTTGGCAATGTTCGGATCAATCTTAGAGTTCAATATTTCAGATTTGGGGCTGATTTTAATGAGGAAAAATGACATCAATATGGTGGAGAATATGTTAACAAATCTTGTGGCAAAAAGGAAAAGAAAAAGAAGAAGAAAGAGATGGTAAAACTAGGTGTAGGCGACGACAACAATAGAGGAAAGGAAAGAAAAAAAATTAAAATCAAAGAGAAGGAGAGGAGGAGAGGAATGTCTAGAGAAATGAGGATGAGGATTAAAGGCTGATTATTAGTAAAAAAAAATTAATATTTATACCTAGGTTAACTAGGCTTGGATGACCCACACATTAAAACAAGAGGTTTTTGTCAAAAATAAATAAATCATTTGCATGGGAATGGAATTGAAGTTAGGACCTAAGGATAAATTCACTAATGTTTAACCATCAAACCAATAACTAATTCTTGATATAATTTTGAAATATTTATTTTTTAAAAAAAGACATGTCACAAACTAGGGTTTAAGGAAAAATTTACAAAATAATAAAAATGGTGAGAGAGAAGAGATTTGAAATTGGGTTTTAAGAAACATTTCACTAACACTTAGCCAACAAACCAGTACCTCACTTATTTCCTAAAAATGCATAGATAACCTCAAAAATTAAGGCATCACCACTCTCTCTTGATTCACAAACCCGATTCTACTAAACCCTAATTTTTGGGATGTTACACAGCCTGCCATATGATCATGTGACGTTGAGCAGTTTCGAAAATAGCCCATATTTTCGGGTTTTTTCGAGTTTCAGTCAAGTTTTTTGGGTTAGTTCACACACCTGATGACTAATTTTATTAACCACACAATCAGGTAACTTACGAATCCTACAATAATCATAAAATTTGCATCGATTAAACATAAAAAATCCATTCATGATAACATCCATTTGTTAAAAAATTCAGTCCCTAAAGCAATGTTTGAGCACTTACTTCTCCAAAACAGTGTTAAAAATAGTATCTACTCTACTGAAGGATTTTGATTCTCACACCCTTCGTCTAATCAAGAACCACAAAATTACTAATCAGAACATAGAACCAAAAATAATACTAACACAACCCCACCTTGTTCAAAGAACAAACCAACAAGAAATAGGATATCAGAGAAAAGTAATTCGATGAACTTACACTACGTACAAACACAATCCAAAAGCAAGTATCCCGAACGGTCACCAAAAGAAGAATGGATGACAGCAAGTAACAATTAAAAACAAAAGAAAAAGAAAGAAATTCAAAGCAGAGAAAGAAAAGGAGAAAAGAAGAGAATAGATAAAAAACAAAAGAAAGAAAAGAAACGTGAAGGGAATGAGGGTTTCTCAATCTTCCTTACAGTCAAGGAATAAAAAATTGACAGGGATTATGAAACTCAGTACCTTGATAATGTATTTTTGAGCACATCTTTTAGGTGCACCAAAGATCCATTGACTAATTGTAGTGTTATCAATGTGTTTTTTACCTCCCCGAATCTGAGTTTCTGATAAATCGACAGGGGTATTAAATTTATACTAGCTCCTAAATCGTAAAGGGCTTTGCTACAATATTGATCCTCTATCTCTATTAAAATTGTAAAACTACCCAGATCTTTTAATTTCGGGGGTAGTTTTGTTATGTTATGAGTCGAGATTAATGTGTTAGGAGCTGATTTGACTACCTTTTTGATAGGTTCATGGTGCGCGGCTTTTTCTTTTTCTATGAAATCATCAACCTTTTTGAGAACTTCCTCCTCTTCATGGATGGGATTTCCCATCGGCATCAATGCTTTGCTTGATCGTAATGCAATTTCCTTTACTTGCTCCTTCCCATCTCTCCGAGTGTTATTCTCCATTTTTCTTAGGGTGCTCTGGCCATTTTGTTTTTGAAACATCGACATTAACTTGTTCATTTGGTATTTGAGTCGTCCACATGTAGTTTGGACTTTTCAAATGTTCATCTTCATTATTTACATCTCCCCCTCTAGTCAGTCGAATCTTTGACCACATGCGACATGGTCGTTCCCCACGTATCATTGTTGTAATCGCGGAGGTTGATAAGGAGAATATTGTTGGGTTTGCGCTTGATTTGCTCCTCCTTGGCTACCTCCCTATTTGAGGTTTGGATGATCCCTCTAATCGGGATTGTAGGTATTTGAATAGAGATATCGACCCCTATTACTTACGTAGTTTGTTTCCTCTATTTGGTTCTCATAACATGGCTCCACTCTTGTCGGCTTGGTTGGCATCTCCAAATGATTAAGCTTCTCTAAAACTTGTTGGAATCAATGATCGTCGTTTTCTTCATTCACTACTTTCACCATTGGAAGATTCGATTTGTACATAAACCTCTCATTGGGCCACATGTACAAATTCATGACCATGTCTTCTACGATTTTATAGGCCCTTTCATATGTATGGAACATAAGAGATCCATTGAATGCTCTGTCTAAACTTGATTTAATGTGTTCTTCAACATCGCTATAACATATTTGTATTTAGAGCCACACTTACAGTCCATGGTATGGGAATTTTCTCAACATTTTCTGAAACGCTCTTACACCTCATACAGCGACTCACCTTCGTATTGTTTGAAATTTGTAATTTCTCGCCGGAGTTGAATGGTTCGACTAGTCAGGAAAAAATTATAGAGAAACTTTTTCGCTAAATCGTTTCATGTGGTGATGGGACCTGATTCTAGTGAGTTTAACCAATCAGTCGCATTGTGGCATAAGGAGTGTTAGAATTAAGTGACTCGAATCCTTATTTCAATAAAATACAATGGTAAAATAAAATAAAAGAAGAATCTCTATAGAACTACCCTTCTTTTATTTTATTTTAAATAAAGTTTTTTAAACCTTATTAAACTCCATCTATTTGATATTGATTAGAATAAGGTGTTTCAATCTTACTACACTCCTATTAGAATATGGCTTTACAAGCCTATAAATAGACATAGTCTATTCCTCTTGTAAAGATTCGAATTTGACATAGTAAATTTTATTCTCCTCTGCTGTTTTTTTTTCGGAAGGGTTTCCACGTAAAATTTGTGTGTTCTTTAAATTTTATTTCTCTTTTCTTTGCGATATATAGTCATTACCAACGTTATATTTTTCAAAAATTGGTATCCGAGCTTCCGGATTTTTCATCTCGATCATGGTAATGGCATCTTTAAAGTATGAAATTCCGCTGTTGGATTACAACACCAGATTTGCATTGTGGCAGATAAAGATGCAGGCAGTTCTTGAATAGATGGATTTAGAGAAAGCCCTGCTAGGGGTAGATAAGATGCCTTCGACATTGACGGAGGAAGAGAAGAAGTGCAAGGATCGAAAGGCATTAACACAATTACATCTGCATTTGTCTAATGAAATTTTGCAGGATATGATGAAGGAGAAAATTGTCGCTGCATTATGGAAGAGGCTAGAACAAATATGTATGTCGAAAACTCTAACTAGTAAGTTGCATATGAAGCAACATCTTTATGCTCATCATGTGGAGGAAGGTGCATTTGTGCACGAACACTTAACAATGTTTAAAGAAATTCTCTCAAACTTGGAGGCCATGGAGGTTCAGTATGATAAGGAAGATCTAGGGTTGATTCTACTTTGTTCGTTGCCCCCGTCTTATTCAACCTTTAGAGACACAATTTAATATAGCTGTGAGTCTCTCACAGTTGATGAGGTTTATGATTCTTTGACCTTATATGATAAGATGAAGTATCTTGTGATTAAACCCGACTCTTAGGGAGAGGGTCTCATTTTTCGTGGGAGACAAGATCGAATGCTGATGATGATCGTGGAAGAACACATGAACGAAATTTGTAACTTCCGCAAGAAGAAAGGGCACATTAAATCTGAGTGCTATAAGCTACTGAACAAGATTAAAAGGGAGGCTGCGAATCAAAGGGGAAAACAACCAAAAAATTCTGGTGAAGCTGATGTTGTAGAAGACTACAGTGATGGTGAACTTCTAGTCACTTCTGTCAACAATTCTAAAGTGAGCGAAGAGTGGATACTTGGTTCGGGTTGTACCTTCCACATGTGTCCCAATCGGGATTGGTTTACAAATTATGAAACAGTGTCTGAAGGTGTTGTTTTGATGAGAAATAATGCTTCCTGTAAAATCGCAGGTGTTGGAATAATTAAAGTTAAGATGTTTGATGGAGTTGTCAGAATACTTAGTGACGTACGTCATGTTCCAGAATTGAAGAGAAATTTAATTTCGTTAAGTTCTCTTGATTCAAAAGAGTACAAATACACAGCTGAAAGTGGGATTTTGAAGATTTCTAAAGGTTCTCTCGTTGTGATGAAAGGGCAGAGAAAGACTGCCAAGTTATATGTTTTGCAGGGTTCTATTGTTATTGGTGATGCAGCTGTTGCTTCCTCTTACTTGTTAGATGATGATATTACTACACTTTGGCATATGCGCCTAGGGCATATGAGTGAGAATGGCATGGCAAAATTGAGCAAAAGAGGACTTCTTGATGGGCAAGGAATTTGTAAACTGAAGTTCTGTGAGCACTGCGTTTTTGGGAAACAAAAGAGAGTTTGATTCACTAGAGGAATCCATAACACGAAGGGAACATTGGAGTTTATTCATTCTGATCTGTGGGGGCGATCAAGAGTGCCTTCAAGAGGTGGAGCTAATTATATGCTAACTCTTATTGATGATTTTTCCAGAAAAGTTTGGGCATTCTTCCTGAAGTAGAAAAGCGATGTGTTTTTCGCATTTAAGTCTTGGAAAAATATGATTGAAAAATAGACGGGAAAACAAATAAAATACCTCCACACAGACAATGGCTTAGAGTTTTATTCTGATGAGTTTAATAAACCGTGCAAGTCAGAAGGGATCGTGAAGCACTTGACAGTTCGTCATACTCCACAGCAAAACGGCATTGCAGAACGGATGAACAGAATGATCAAGGAGAAAGTTCGATGTATGTTGTCAAATGCCAACTTACCAAAGTCGTTTTGAATGAAGCGACCTCTCATCGCATGTTTTTGATCAACCAATCTCCATCCATTTCCATTGAGAAAAAGACTCCACAAGAGGTATGGTCTGGTAATCCTACTAATTATTCTGATTTAAAGATCTTTGGGTGTCCTGCGTATGCTCATGTTGATAATGGAAAATTGGAACCGAGATCCATTAAATGTGTTTTTCTTGGTTATAAAGCTGATGTAAAAGGGTATAAGTTATGGTGTCCTGAAGATAGAAAAGTTGTGATTAGTAGAGATGTTATTTTTGATGAAACTGCTATGCTACCTAACTTATCTCTTAAAGACTCTTCCAATAAAGAAAATCAAAAGCAAGTGGAGCATCAGATTAATACAGAGTCGACTTCTCAAGCCAGTAAAAAAATTGAGAATAGAGTTGCTTCTTCACCACAATACTCTATCGCCAAAAACAGAACTAGAATAGAAATTAAACCTCCAAAGAAGTATGCCGAGGTTGATCTAGTTGCTTATGCTTTAAATGTGGCCGAGGATATCGATGCAAACCAAGAGCTGTCTAATTATTCTGAGGCGGTTAGCTGTGAAGAATCAGAAAAGTGGATGTTTGCTATGCAAGAGGAGATGGAATCACTCCATAAAAATAGAACATGGGATCTTGTGAAACTTCCTAAAGGTAAAAAGGTTGTTCACTGTAAATGGGTGTTTAAAAAGAAAGAAGGGGCTCTAGGAGTTAAAAAACCCAGATATAAAGCAAGGCTTGTTGCAAAAGGTTACAATCAAATTCTAGGAGTGGATTTCACAGATGTGTTGAAACACCCACACCCGCCCACGAGCCCCGAACCTGATCTCGTATGTTCCTAAAGTAAACCGGTTTCAAAATTTTCATTACTTAGAGAAAATTTGTAAAATTTAGAAAACTATTATTTTGAGTTGGGCTTAGATTGAAACCCATTTAATTAATCTTGTAAATCCAATTTAAGTAAAGTGACAAAATAATTTTAGGGTTCATTTTAAAGAAATAAATTTTGTACTTACTTACATCCAAAATAGTTCTTAGCACAATATTTAAAAGTAAAGCAAAAATAAAGAAATCCACTTGGGCCTTATGGCCTTATTACATCAAGTAAACCCAAAAAAAAAATTAAATGTACTTGAAAAGAAATAAAGTCCAAATCAAATCAAATCTTCAAATGAAACATGGCCACCTCAAGGTCTACCGTCCCGTCAAATCACTGTTCATCACACGAAAATAGTTCCCACAAGGGTGAGTCAACAGACTCAATGTGCACACAAGACTAACATTCAACAAATCAGCATACATGTTCATATCAAATTCATATTCATATAAAAAATAAATGATGATGCAACCCAAACCCAAGCCTATTTGTCCATCCGCTACACACCACCCGCACTGCCACAATCCACACCGTGGGACTACTAAGTCAACCTCTATCCGCTACACACCATCGAAGGCGATCATTGCGATGACGTGCTCATCACAAGATATCATTTGTGTCATTAGACACCATATTCAAGTAATGTAACCGGTTACCATATTCAAATTTTGTGACCGTAGTCACCATATTCGCTAGTGAGACCAAGTCAACACCTTCTTCCCTTTCACATAGATCCGGATGCCCCATAAATTATATAACATACATATTTCTCATTCATGTTCCTATTCACATGTTCATAATATATCATATTCGTAATCCTATCAGAAGTAGGAAACGTACCTGAGTACTTCTTATCACATTTGTGGTACTAACCACATTCACATTCTTATGCATATTCATATAGTTAATAATTGCCATATAATTTATTGAAGATTAGTATGGGTACACACCGATTCGCTTATTGGATTCCTTGAGATCTCAAGAACGATCTACCGATCTAGATTTTTAACTCCTATATTCTACCAATCATTAAAGCATATTAACAAACCTATTTGGCTTAAAGAAAACCAAATCCTAGTAGGATTTGTATTACTTACCTTGTTTGTCGCATTTGGATGTCTCAAATCAAGTCCCAAAATTGCTAGTATTCCTTTTCCTTGAAATCGGCTAACACTAGCCATGTAACCATGTCGATTTCGACTTTTGAAATAATGGGAAATAATCCTAAATATAAAAAAAAACAAGCCTTGGTGAATATCACCTACCTTACAAATTCCAAATCAAAAGGATTCCTTGCCTTATATAGACCGTCGACATCCCTAGCATCATATGTTAAATTTAATTTAACATATAAATCATAACCTTTAACCAAATATATTTATCTTACCTTAGATCCTCGAATTTCCGAAAGATTCCTCCTTGTATTCAATCTGTAAAAAGAACACGAGAGATCCTTATAGATTCGCCATAAGACAAAAATAGGATTAGACCCTTCTTTTCGGCAAATAGAAAAAGAAAGAACTTGATTAATGCTTAGCCTTACCTTTAATGCTTTGATCGATTGCTTCCTTGCCTAGAGTCACGTAGTTTCAGCTATGGAGTTTTAATCCGGATCAAAGAGTGTTTTGGCTCGACAATAGCAAAGGAGAGGAGAAGAAAATAGAAGAAGAAGAGATGGATTTTGCTTAAAGAAAATTCGGCAGAGAGGAGAGAGCTAGGAATTTTCAAGAACTTGGAAAAGATGAGAGAAAAGACTTTGGTTCTCCTTCTTTAGTCGATTTGCTAGGCCAAGAGTCCTTGACTTGGCCACCACTCTCCTTAAGATAATATTATCTCCTTTATCTAAAAATAAAAGCATTTAATCCATCAATTATCTCCTCAAATAATCCAAATTTAAAATCCCTTATTTATCACTTATTAATCACATATTTATGGAATTAAAACACCTCCTTTCTAGAAGGCTTGTGCCGTCCACCCTTAGCCTTGGAAGCAAAAATAAAACTCCCTTTTATTTGCTTCCCAAGTGACTCGAACTCGTGCCCAACACCTGCATGTGGCGCCATTTCCATAGGCCCTAAGTGACATCTTCAGCCACTTTTCCAAGCCCGCTTGTGTGTCAAACTTTACCAACTTTTTCTTTTAAGGCCATCTTACCCTTATTTCCTATTTTAAATTTTAAAATTTGACATTTCGCATCATTTCTAAGTTTCCTAAAATTTTCGATCGGCTCAGAACTTGCCATTTTTCTTACATTTTCAAGTTTCCAAAATGTTCAGTTTCCATTTTAGATCATTTCCAAAATGTTCAGTTTCCAAAATGTTCAAGTTTCCAAATGTTCAGTTTCCATTTTAGATCATTTCCAAAATGTTTAGGTTTCCAAAATGTTCAAGTTTCCAAAATGTTCAGGTTTCCATTTTATGCATTTCCGTGTTTCCAAAAATATCAAAATTTATTCTTAGTGCTTAAACTTGTCATTTCATACAATTAAACCGAAATGCATAGGCCCTTTTCGAGGATGTTACGCTTCTACGCCTTAAACAAAATTTCGTCCCGAAATTTCCTAACTAAAATAATTGAGGGTATTGCCGTCGATAGTCTCCTCGACTCCCACAAGCTTCTTCCGCTCCATGATTACGCCATAACACTTTGACTAGAGGTACGCACTTCCTTCGTAATACTTTCACATCACGTTCCAAGATTCAATCGGCTCTTCCTCGTAGGATAAGTCCGCCTTAGTTCCACCTCTTCAACAGTACCACATGAGATGGGTTCGATCCAGAGCGACGTAGCATGGATACATGGAATACGCGTGCATCCGCTGCAACTCGGTGGCAACTCCAATTGGTATGCCACCGCCCAACTCGCTTCATGACTGATAAGGCCCTATAAACCTTAGGCTTAACTTCCCTTTTCGACCGAACCTCATTACCTTCTTCTAAGGCAAGATTTTCAGGAATACTTGATCTCCCACTTCAAACTCTATTTCCTTCCGCTTAAGGTCCGCTGCGTCGACTTACTTATCGAGGCTTCCTTCAACCGTGTCTTAATCAACTCAACCTTTTCCTCAGTTTCTGCCACTAATTTTGGTCCCAAAACTCAACGTTCTCCTAACTCAGTCCAACAAGTAGGTGTTCTACACTTCCTACCATACAACGCTTCATATGGTGCCATCCAGATGCTAGCTCGATAGTTGTTGTTGTAGGCAAACTCACTAAAGGCAAGTAATCTTCCCAACTTCCTCGAAAATCCATTACATGACCTCTCAACATATCCTCCAACACTTGTATAACTCATTTAGACTGCCCGTCGGATTGTGGATGAAACACCGTGGTGAATTCCAACCTAGTGCCTAAGGCTTGATGAAGTGCCTTCCAAAATCGAGACGTAAACCTTGGGTCTCTATTAGAGATGATCAACATTGGTACTCCATGTAACCTCACAATCTCTGCCACATATAATTTAGCCAACTTCTGAAGAGAATAATCCATTCTTACTGGGATAAAGTGTGCGGACTTGGTCAAACGATCCACTATCACCCATATCGAGTCCTTCTTAGTAGGCGTAAGGGGAAGCCCACTAACGAAGTCCATGGTAATTCTTTCCCACTTCCATTGGGGAACTTCGATTGGTTGAAGCAATCCTGATGGGACTTGGTGTTCAGCCTTAACTTGCTGACACGTCAAACATTTCCCCACAAATTCGGTCACCTCTCGTTTCAGATTAGACCACCAAAATTGTTCCCTTAGATCTCTATACAACTTGATGTCTCCGGATGCATAGCATAAGGGCTACCATGCGCTTCTCAAGAATCCTTTGTCTTAACTCCTTATCCCCGGCATCTGACCTTTCCCTTATAGCACAATACTTCTTCATCGGTGACGCCATAGTCCTTAATCCTTCTTCTTTTTCACGTAACTTAGTACTTAAGTCCTTATCACCAATCCGTCCTCTTTCACCTTCTTCACCAGTGGGCTTGACTTGTAACTCCGCCAATGAGCTTCCATCATCATCTGACTTAAATGAGCGAACAAAGCCCTTAGATCGACACAACCTTCCTACTCAGGGCATCGACTACCACATTCGCCTTGCGGATGATATTCTATCGAATCGATGTAGTCCTTCAACAATTCCACCCACCTTCGTTACCTTAAGTTCAACTCCTTTTGAGTCAACAAGTACTTAAGACTTTTGTGGTCCTGTAGATAATCGACCTTTCTCCATAAAGGTAGTGCCTCCAAACCTTAAGGGAAAAACCATCGCTTCAGCCCAAGTCATGAGTTGGGTAGTTAACCTCATGAGGCCTTAGTCTGCCGTGACGCATAAGCGACTTACTTTGCCATCTTGCATTAGCATACACCTAACCCCATGCAAGCGTCACAAGACACCACAAAATCTTTTCCTCGCCTCCTATTTGAATTAACACCTGAGCTTCCACAAGACCTTCTTAAGCTTTTCAAAGCTCTCCGCCGCTTATTAGTCCATTCAAAGGATACTTCCTTCCTTAGCAACTTTGTTAAAGGCGCGGCTATTGACGAGAATCCTTCCACAAACCTTCTGTAATAGCCTGCCAAGCCTAGGAAACTTTGGATTTCAGCCACGGACCTAGGTGGTTTCCAATCTAACACTGCTTCGATCTTCCTAGGATCTACTCTTACTCTTTCTACGGATACCACATGTCCTAAGAATGCCACCTCCTTAAGCCAAAACTCACACTTCTTTGAATTTGGCATAGAGCTTCTTCTCCTTAACACTTCCAACACAACTCGAGATGCTCATCATGCTCCTCCTCCGACTTGAGTACACCAAAATATCGCCGATGAACACAACGATGACCCTATCCAAGTAGGGTTAGAAACCCGATTCATCATATCCATGAACGCTGTGGGCGTTCGTCAAACCCAAACGGCATCACCACAAACTCAAAATGGTCAGATCTTGTCCTAAAAGCGTCTTATGAATATCGGCCTCCTTCACCTTCAATCGATGATATCCCACCTTAAGTCGATCTTTGAAAACATCTGCGGCTCCTTCACCGATCGAACAAGTCATCGATCCTTGGCAAAGGATACTTGTTCTTAATGGTCACTTATTCAATCGACGATAATCTATGCACATACGCATAGTTCTCCTTCTTCTTCACAATAGGACCTGCTCCCACGGAGACACACTGGGTCGGATGAACCCACGATCCAACAGTTCTTGGATTTGAGCCTTGAGCTCTACTAACTCCTTTGGCGCCATTCGGTATGGAGCGATTGACACAGAGTCGCTCCGGTAGCAAATCAATTTCAAATTCTACCTCCACGTCTGGGGTATTCCGGTAATTCCTCCGAAAACACATCCACGAAGTCCCTTACCGTCCTAACTCCATTAATACCTTCTTCCTTTCCACCTATCGCGACTTACGAAGGCTAGGAATGCCTTGCAACCTTTCTTAACCATCTTCTCATTCTTCAAAGGTTTAAAACTACGTTAGACAAGTAGTTCCTCCTTTCTCCGATCATTACTACCACTTCATCCTCCCGGTTCTTAGTTCCATACATTTAGCCGCACAATCCAATATGGCTCGTTGTTCTACTAGCCAATCCATTCCGAGTATAAGTTCAAACTCTCAAAGGTAACTCCATTAAGTCCGCCTGAAAGTTCACTCCCCGAATCTCTAGGGTACATTAGGAAGATCTTGTCTACCACTACGATTTGGCCTAATGGGCTTACTACCGTCATCGCCTATCGAGAGTTCAGAGTCTAGGCCTAATGTTTCCACTACACTACATGCAACATAGGAATGGGTCGAGCCCACATCAATAAGAGTAAAATAGGGCTTGTCATGAATAAAGAACGTACCGGTTATAACATCTACCGCATCTCCATCTTCCCTTCGGTGAACTGTATAAACCAAACCCGATTGTCTTGCTTCTGCATTAACATTAGTAGCACCTCGGCCCTGTGCTCCATGGCCTCTGCCAGCACCATCATCTCTGTTAGTCGAACTACAACCCCGCTGAGGCTACTGCCCGCCTCTACCAATCTGGCTAGCCCTCTGTACTACCGGTCGGCTCTCATCTAGTTGCTTGGGATAATCCTTAAGCATATGGTCCTTGGACCCACACTTGAAACATCCTCCCGTCTTTCTCCAAAGACTCCCCAAGTGGCTCTTTCCACAATGCTCACAAGGGCGACATGCCAAATTGCATCAGCTTGTTGATTTCGTGGCCGTCAACCCTAGGCCTCTTATGAACCCTTCCAGATGGTCCAAAACCTCTCTTAGGCTTATTCTTATCCACAGCCTGCTTGGTAGAATCTTTGATTCCCTCGGCCACTTTGGCCTTTTCCACCAAAGCCGAAAATTCCCGCTCCCGATGCGGTGCTATCAACAGCCTCGTGTCGCCTCTCAAATCCTTAAAAGCAGACATGACGTTCATGTTCATCGCCACTACACCTCGAGCATAACGACTCAACCTCGTAAATTTCGCCTCATATTTCGCTACGGACTTGTTCCTTGAACCACCCGGAAAAGCTTTCCTTTGCTCGTCAGATACCGGTTCCCACATATTTCTTCCGAATGCCTCCTTAACATATTCCCGTGTCGGATCCTCCGCCATAGTACCATCTTGAGCGCTTAACCACCAGCGACACGCTTCATCGCGTAACAATGCCACAATCCTTTTAACTTTTCCTTTGAGTCGATCGAGCTCATCCATGATGCGCTCCGTTTTCAACCAAGATTTCAATTGACTGGGTGCCACTCAGATACTCCTCAAAACATTTCACTCCATTAGCTCGGAGCCGTTCGAGCCGAGACTTACGATTTCTGAATTTCCTCCTCGACCGCCACCAATTCCAAAACTCGCAACTGACACCGACACAAGATCTTCCGTCGAGCCTGCTGCTCAACATTAACAGCTGGGGGTAGTGGTGGCGGTGGTATTTCATTGTCGGACCCTTGACCCGATCTAACGGGTTCCGACACAGTCATCCTTCCTCTACCTCATCCACGACGACCACGTCCTCTAGAGCTCATTTTCTAGCGTCGAGATTTGATTAAGAAATTTTATGGATTAGTCATTGTTCCACTTATTTACCCGCGAAGGAGTTTTATGAAAAGAAATTTAAGAGTGGTTCTTTCAGATTCATACAAACACACGCTCTTTTCCATTCATTCATTCATCCATCAAACTAGTATGAACTTTCGTTCATTCGGAGAAACGTTAGTAGTTTTCGTTGTTGTTGTTTTCCACTACCCAGGGGTATTTTCGTAATTTTGTCCTACAGGGGCATTTTCGTAATTTTTCGAAGAAAAACGTTCCTTGGTGTTTTGTCAAAAGTATTTTGAAAATTTTAAAGTCTCGGGTAATTTGGAAAAATTTTGAAATTCGGGGTATTTCGTAATTTTTGACCTCGGGGTATCTTGGTAATTTTTCACAAATCGAGTAAATTTGTAAAATTTTATAAGTCAAGGATATTTGAACGTTGTAAAACTTTGAGGTTCTTTTGAAAATTGTTCCTTCCAAAATGGGGATGTTGCAAAATTTTGGAAATCGAGGTCATTTTGGTAATTTTGTAAGTTAGGGGCAATTTTGTAATTTTCTAAAATCAAGGTATTTTGATATTTTACAAATTAGGGTTTTGAATGTTTATAAAATAATGACATTTTGGTAAAGTTTGTTGAGTAGTTGAACATTTTATAACTAGGGGCATTTTGGTAATTTTACCAATAGGGCATTTTTGTAATTTTCACAAATCGAAATTTTTTCAAATTTTTTTTTTTGTAAAGATGGTTTCCTCAACTTCAAAGAAAGTTTTGAGAATTTTAAAAGCGGGGTTTGTTGTTTTGTTCTCTTTTTTTTTTTAAAACATGGCTAGTTCCTTTTGGGTTTTAGTCATTATGTTTAGCCTATGATCGAGCCCTCTTGGTTAGGGTGAACCAAAGCTACGCACCAGGCAGGATTCGAGTGGAGAGGAGGTGAGTCACGCTGATTGCTTAAATACCAAGCTCCCACCGAAACCATTCCTAGACATGCATGAGGTTGCCACACCACCGAGCCCTCCGAGTTAGGGTGAACCATGAGCCACGCACTGCAGGATTCTGCGAAGAGGAGGTGAGTCACTAGGATCTTAAATACCAAGCTCTTCGGATCCAATCCTAGACATGCGCAGGGGTTACCACACCACTAGCTCATTGACTTAGCCATAGGTTTGTTCAAGGTCATTAAGTCTTATGTGGTTTTGTGTTTGAGTAGTCTAATCCTAGGGTTCAAGTTCCTATCATTCTATTCTCGTTCCATGCCGTTTCTACCCTTAAGCAGTTCACGAAATCACACATATAGTTAGGGTACTTACGGTGGATCATGGGTGGAGACTTAGGTGCCATGCCGAAAACACCTTATTTTTCAAAGATAATCATTTGGCTCGCTTTGAAAACGTTTTGGGCCTTAGCCCACAGGCCGAGAGTTTAAAACTGGGCTCTGATACCAAACTGAAACACCCCACACCCGGCCCACGAGCCTGAACCGGATCTGGTATGTTCCTAAAGTAAACCGGTTTCAAAAATTTTTGTTACTTAGAGAAAATTTGTAAAATTTTAGAAAACTATTATTTTGAGTTGGGCTTAGATTGGAAACCCATTTAATTAATCTTGTAAATCCAATTTAAGTAAAGTGACAAAATAATTTTAGGGTTCATTTTTAAAGAAATAAATTTTGTACTTACTTACATCCAAAATAGTTCTTAGCACAATATTTAAAAGTAAAGCAAAATAAAGAAATCCACTTGGGCCTTATGGCCTTATTACATCAAGTAAACCAAAAAAAAAAAATTAAATGTCTTGAAAAGAAATAAAGTCCAAATCAAATCAAATCTTCAAATGAAACATGGCCACCTCAAGGTCTACCGTCCCGGTTCGTCATTGTTCATCACCTGAAAATAGTTCCCACAGCGGGGTGAGTCAACAGACTCAATGTGCACACAGTACTAACATTCAACAAATCAGGCATACATGTTCATATCAAATTCATACTCATATAAAAAAATAAATGGTGATGCAACCCAAACCCAAGCCTATTTGTCCATCCGCTACACACCACCAGTACACGCCAATACACCGTGAGGACTACTAAGTCAACCTCCATCCGCTACACACCATCGAAGGCGATCATTGCAATCGGCGTGCTCATCGCCCATATCATTTGTGTCATTAGACACCATATTCAAGTAATGTAACCGAAGTTACCAAATTCGGATAATGTAACCGGTTACCATATTCAAATTTTGTGACCGTAGTCACCATATTCAGTTGGTGAGACCAAAGTCAACACCTTCTTCCCTTTCACATAGATCCGAATGCCCCATAAATTATATAACATACATATTTCTCATTCATGTTCCTATTCACATGTTCATAATATATCATATTAAGTAATCCTATCGAAGTAGGAAACGTGCTGAGTACTTCTTACCACATTTGTGGTACTAACCACATTTTCTTATGCATATTCATATAGTTAATAATTGCCATATAATTTATTGAAGATTAGTATGGGTACACACCGATTCGCTTATTGGATTCCTTGAGATCCCAAGAACGATCTACCGATCTAGATTTTTAACTCCTATATTACCAATCATTAAAGCATATTAACAAACCTATTTGGCTTAAAGAAAACCAAATCCTAGTAGGATTTGTATTACTTACCTTGTTTGCCGCATTTGGATGTCTGTAAATCAAGTCCCAAAAATTGCTAGTATTCCTTTTCCTTGAAATCGGCTAACACTAGCCATGTAACCATGTCAATTTCCGGCTTTTGAAATAATGGGAAATAATCTTAAATATCAAAAAAAAAAAAAAAGCCTTGGCCGAATATCACCTACCTTACAAATTCCAAATCTGAAAAGGATTCCTTGCCTTATAGCACTGTCGACATCCCTAGCATCATATGTTAAATTTAATTTAACATATAAATCATAACCTTTAACCAAATATATTTATCATACCTTAGATCCTCGAATTTCCCGAAAGATTCCTCCTTGTATTCAACTGTTGTAAAAAGAACCTGAAAGATCCTTATAGATTCGGCCATAAGACAAAAATAGGGATTAGACCCTTCTCTTTCGGCAAATAGAAAAAGAAAGAACTTGATTAATGCTTAGCCTTACCTTTAATGCTTTGATCGATTGCTTCCTTGCCTAGAGTCACGAGTTTTGGCTATGGATTTTTAATCGGGGATCAAAGAGTGTTTTGGTGGACAATAGCAAAGGAGAGGAGAAGAAAATAGAAGAAGAAGAGATGGATTTTGCTTAAAGAAAATTCGGCAAGAGAGGGGAGAGAGCTAGGAATTTTGACAACTTGGAAAAGATGAGAGAAAAGACTTTGGTTCTCCTTCTTTAGCCAAATTTGCTAGGCCAAGAGTCCTTGACTTGGCCACCACTCTCCATTAAGATAATATTATCTCCTTTATCTAAAAATAAAAGCATTTAATCCATCAATTATCTCCTCAAATAATCCAAATTTAAAATCCCTTATTTATCACTTATTAATCACATATTTATGGAATTAAAACACCTCCTTTCTAGAAGGCTTGTGCGTCCACCCTTAGCCTTGGAAGCAAAAATAAAACTCCCTTTTATTTGCTTCCCAAGTGACTCAACTCGAGCCCAACACTCTACATGTGGCGCCATTTCCATAGGCCCTAAGTGACATCTTCAGGCCACTTTTCCAAGCTTGTTTGTGTGTCAAACTTTACCAACTTTTTCTTTTAAGGCCATCTTGCCCTTATTTCCTATTCTAAACTTTAAAATTTGACATTTCTACATCATTTCTAAGTTTCCTAAAATTTTCGATCGGCTCTGTAACTTGCCATTTTCTTACATTTTCAAGTTTCCAAAATGTTCGTGTTTCTATTTTAGATCATTTCCAAAATGTTCGTGTTTCCAAAATGTTCAAGTTTCCAAAATGTTCGGGTTTCCATTTTATGCATTTTCAGGTTTCCAAAAATATCAAAAATTTATTCTTAGTGCTTAAACTTGTCATTTCATACAATTAAACTGAAAATGCATAGGCCCTTTTCAGGATGTTACATGTGTTCTCCCCAGTTGTGAAGCATAGTTTGATTAGAGCTTTGCTTGGTATTGTGGCCATGCATGATTTGGAGCTTGAGTAGTTAGATGTAAAAACTGCATTTTTGCATGGAGAACTTGAGGAAGATATTTACATGCAACAACTAGAGGGTTTTACAATATCAGAAAACAAGGACTATGTTTGCTTGCTGAAAAAGTCCCTTTACGATTTGAAACAGTCACCAAGACAGTGGTACAAGAGGTTTGATTCCTTTATGACTTCTCATGATTTTAAAAGAAGTATATTTGACAGTTGTGTTTACTTAAAAAAAACAGTGATGATTCTTTTGTGTATCTACTTCTTTATGTTGATGACATGTTGATAGCAGCAAAAGATAAAGGAGAGATAAGAAAGGTCAAAGCCCAACTAATTGAAGAATTTGAGATGAAAGATTTGGGACCAACAAAGAAGATACTTGGTATGGAGATTCTCAGAGATAGAAAAGCAAGTAAATTGTACCTAAGTCAGAAGGGGTACATTGAGAAAGTTCTTTGCGGAGTTCAATATGCGAGTGCTAAGTCATTAGTACTCTTTTAGCGACCCATTTCAGACTTTCATCGGCTTTGACTCCACAATCAGATGATGAGATTGAGTACATGTTACATGTTCCATACTCTAGTGCAGTGGGATCTCTCATGTATGCTATGGTTTGTTCACGTCCAGATTTAACATATGCAGTTAGTGCAGTTAGCAGATACATGGCAAATCCCGGTAAAGAACATTGGAAAGCAGTTCAGTGGATTTTAAGATACTTATAAGGTACTACTGATGTTTGCTTACAGTTTGGAAGAATTAGAGATGGAGTCATTGGGTATGTTGATACTGATTTTACTGGAGACCTTGATAAAAGAAGATCTCTCACTGGTTATGTCTTTACAATCAGAGCTTGTGCAATTAGTAGGAAGGCTACTTTGCAAACTATAGTCGCTTTGTCTACTACTGAAGCTGAGTACATGGCGAATACTGAGACTTGTAAAGAAGCTATTTGGTTGAAGGACTCTTTAGTGAGCTTAATGAAAACCTTCAAATCAACACATTATTTTGTGACGGTCAGAGTGCCATCATCCTTACAAAAGATCAAATGTTTCATGAGAGAACAAAACATATTGATGTTCGGTATTATTTTGTTCGTGATATTATTGCTCGTGGTGATATTGTTGTGAGCAAAATTAGTACTCATGAAAATCTTGCATATATAATAACTAAGTCACTTATTATAACCAAGTTTGAGCATTGCTTAGACTTGGTTGGTGTTCATTGTTGAAGTTAAACCTTACGGGTTTTATGGAAGAGAAGGAGAACTTGTTCGTTGAGAGTTCGCGATGAAGAACTTGTTTATTGAGAATTCATGTCTAGGAGGAGATTATTAGAATTAAGTGACCCGAATCCTTATTTAAATAAAATACAATGGTAAAATAAAATAAAAGAAGAATCCTTATAGAACTACACTTCTTTTATTTTATTTTAAATAAGGTTTTTTAAACCTTATTAAACTCCATCTATTTGATATTGATTAGAATAAGGTGTTTCAATCTTACTACACTCCTATTAGAATATGACTTTACAAGCCTATAAATAGACATAGTCTATTCCTCTTGTAAAGATTCAAATTCGACATAGTAAATTTTCTTCTCCTCTGCCCGTAGTTTTTTTTTCGAAAGGGTTTCCACATAAAATCTGTGTGTTCTTTAAATTTTATTTCTCTTTTCTTTGCGATATATTATCATTACTGATGTTATATTTTTCACAAGGAGAACGAGAATAACCAAAGACACACGGCTTTCATTTGATACCCCATTGTACTTGAATGTGTCGCATAGTTGAAGGATCCGCTTCAAGTGCTGGTTCGGGTCTTGAACCTTGTTCCCTTTGAATTGTAGTGTGTTTTGGATCATTTGGATCGTGGTCGTCTTTATCTCGAAATTATTTGCATTAATTGTCGATCGCCCAATGCTTCATCGCACCCTGTTTAGTGTAGGTAGGGCGTACTCATACAATGTATGTTGAAACATTGGGACTTCTTCTCGATTATTTCCTTGTTGCTCTTGTGGCTCCTCAAATAACAAATTGTCCCGAGGCGAATTAATTATTGCGTGTGGATCGTTATTCACAACTTGACGGTTGCACCTGAGTAATTGCTTCAAATTTGGATGTGGTTCAATTGGATTGCTAGAGATTCGGGTCATAAACGACCTAAAATAAAATAAAATAAAATAAAATAAACAAAAATTAATATAGTATCTATAGGTCCTAACGTTCTTACTTATCTTTTTAATTGTGAAAAATTATTTTCAAAATTTATTACTGAAACCTCCCCGGCAACGACGACAACAACTTGACTGCCTATAAACGTGTTATTGTTTATAGTTAAAATATAACACCCAAAATATAAGAATTGAGAACACGGTGTCTGCAAGTGCATAGGTCAAATTGTAATTTAGTTTAGTACAACGAAATACATTAGAAGTATTCCGAGGATCGCACCCAATGGAGGATGGAATAAATTATGAAAACCTTTTTACAATTAATGCTAAATAGTACTAATTAATTCCTATAATACAATGAACCATAAAATAGATTGATAAGATAAAAATAAATAAATACAAAAAATAAACAAACAACAAAAATCAATAAACCAATTAGGTAGATTAACTTGCCTCTGATAACTTCCTAGGGTTGTCAAGCCTAGTGGTTTAATTACACATAATTTATACCAACTAATCCGTCTCGGGAAACCCTAAATCCTCCGTTAATTACATCCCCATCCACACGTTAATCTCCCTCAAGGGATTGAGCCACTCATGTTATTCATAATCTCTCTTTCAATTGAATAGATCATGTGAAGAACAATACCGATTTGGAAGAGAAAAGAGATTTTAATAATCGTGGATTAAATACCGAATAGGGAACAAAGTAGTAAATCTCTTGATTGGAATAAAGAATTAAATCAAATGCAAAATAACATAAACTAAAATACTTTAATTAAATAGATAAACTCTTGAATCAAGACCGATTTCAAGAGGAAAACAAAAGAGTTAAGAAAATTGAAAGAAAAACAATCAAAATCTACTCCTAAACTACTAGGGTTTTTGAAGGCATCTAGGATGAATTAGTTACATCAAACCCCTAATTTCTTATTTATAAAAGTGTTGGCAGCCCAATTTAGGTCTTCGACACGTCCTAGGTCTTCGTATAAGTTTGATTGCTGGACAAAAATAACCCTGAATTACTTAGGTAGGACATCAACTTGTGTCACGCCATACCCCTTGCATAGTACGACATGACACACAAATCCTACCTTAGGTCATATGTTTTGTGCTTTGACATCCCAGGGAGCTTGTGCATCACTCATCTCTCACTTCCATGTCAATTGGGTCTTTATATATTCATCCTACACACTCAATTGAACATATTAGTACTACTTAAGGCCTATTGTGTCACAACACTTACAAAATGTGTTAAAAATAATTATTTTATTAAATTTTAATCCTAAGGCCTAATTACCGAAAACAAAATATAAAATCCTAAATTGCATGGAAAATAAGCCCCTTAAGTGTAGAATTGACTCGAATTGACTACTACATTTGACAACAGGTCACTTTTCAGTTTCAAAGTTTGAGTATTGCTTGGACTTGGTAAGTATTAGGCCCATAACAGGGCTCGGTAAGGGAGTTGATCCAAATACGATTCAAGGTGGAGATTTATGGGAGAATGCCTCTTATTTTGATCAAACAACACGTGATGTCCCGACGAGCAGCACATCTTCGTCCCAACGATGCGATGGCCACTTCGTCCCGACAAGCAACAAGGCTTCGTCTCGATGATGCGACAGTTCCTCACGTCCCGATGACATATCAAGCTATGTCACGACATGCAGTATAAGTTTTTTGGCTTTTCTCCCAGTTAAACTCTATTTTTAGTTTTTCACTTAAGCTCTGGTTATGTAACACCCCAAACCCGACCTAGACGTTATGGTCAAACTTGGAGATGCTATGTAAAACAGTTGAAATTCTAGTTTTCGTAAATTTCAGAAAGTGTCATAAAATTTTATTAATAAAAAAACCCAGTTTAATAAAAACACATCTAACTTTACTTTTTAGTTGAAAAAGCTGTTTGCTTACATTTCCTAAAATAAATATTTTGCAGCGGTAATTTAGATCGTTGTTTTTTTGGAAAAACCAACTTATTTTCTTGAAATCAGTTGTTTTGCAAGAAACAAACATTTTTGGTAAAACGTTTTTAACAATATCATGCAAAAATTGGAAAAAAAAAACTAAACCAATCCAAAATAGTTCAAGTATTACAAAACCCTTAAATCCAAATTTAAATGAATCAAATCAAATAAAATAAATTTATTATAACTGAGCTCCCGTGACACCAACCCGCCTAAGTCTAAGGATTACCTGAAAATATCAGACAAATGGAAAGTGAGTTTTCAAAATTCAGTGTGTAACAAATAACTCAAACAAATAATTTATCTCAGACAAATTTAACAAAAACGGAGTCATAACAAAGCAGTACTGATACAAACATATTTTTCTTACCCCTTTCTGCTACACACCAACTCCGACCATCCCAATACACCACATGGGGTATGAAACACCCATCTAACCCTACACATCACTTAGTGTCAATATGGCATTTTATAGAATAATTGCAACTGAGCTGCCAGTTTAGTAGGCAAATTATCACCATTTTCAAAAACACTTCCTTCATATAGCAAACCCAACCCAAATACAAATACAGATTATAACAAATATCAAACAAGTTTCCAGTACACATGCATAATATAACATATATTGAGTATACATAGCAATTTCTCAGATTTCACATAACTTAATATAAAGTTTAATAATTATATATCATTTCAAATATACAATAGATAACAAACTTAGTACTAATAGATGGCCAAATTTCATGTTTTATAGCTTACTAGATCACATATGGACCCCATAGGAGGCCTACGATCGATCAAAGTGATGTTTACGACCCTAAGGAAAAATTAAGAATTTTGGGCCCAGAAGCCTGTGTGGCCCATACGGCCTAGCGCATGACCCAAATAACCCAGACCATGTGTCACACATGGTCCAGCACACAGCCTAACACACAGCTGTGTGTCATACATGGTCTGGCACATGACCGTGTAGCGTTGACAGTGTAATTTTTTTTTTACTTTTGTTTGTTATTTTTCGGGTTTCTCGTTACACACCTTGATTGCTTCTGATGTGAAAACCTAGTAGACTTCCAAAACCTAAATACAACAATTAAACACCAAATTAAATGACTCTCAAACCTGAAGTTAAAACAAAAGAATTCATCATCAAAACTCGAATTGATTTACACCTTCACGAAAACAGCAGTCCACCAACAAGTCTAGGACGCCGGGTGATTATTCGCCTCGCCAATTCCACCTAAAAATCGAAACCGATTAATAACAAAACTCACACACCATTTGCACAACACTCGTGCGAGAAAAACCAAACTTAATATCAAAGCTAATTCACTTACACCAAGATTAACGCTGAACAACCCTTTCAAAAACCCACTTGCAATAGAGCAAGATTGACAAAATAATGATAGCCACAATTTTGATTAGAATAGAAAAGGGAGCACGAAAAGAGCATTAACGAAGAAGGCACAAAAACAAAAGAACATGAATGGCTGAACATGAAAGGAACGAAAAAGAAAAAAGAAAGAAATAAAACAAAACAAAAGATAAAAGAAACTAAAGGGTGAGGGAACGTGCAAAACAGTTTAGCTAATCCAACCAACTGATTGGATTTTGATCACTTATTAGATTCTTCCCTCCCCCCAGAGTTATAATTTAACTCAACTAAAAACACTAGCCAACACCACGCATAGAACCAAAATTTATTTTCATATGCTCACAAAGGGAATTAGACACGTGATCTTAAAAACAGAATCAAGGCGTTTTACCACTAAAGCATATATTTAAATCTAACGAATTTATCAAATCAAAAATTAAATATTTGAGGTGTTACAGGTTAAGTTAGAGTTATTCTAGTCAAATATACTACAAATTTCAGTCTATAAATAGAATTTAGTTAAAATATTTAGATTGAGAGAATTTTGTTCTTCCTCTGGATTAAAAACAACATAAATATTTAGATTGAGATGATTTTGTTCTTTGTTTCGAAGGGTTTTTCTTCTGCGGCTTTGGGATTTCCTTTAATTCTCTCTATCTTCTGCACTCTCCTTTATTATAGTGAAATCTCTTTTTCCAGTGATTTTTTTATCCTCATTTGCGGAGTTTTTTCACCTTAAATTTTGCAAGTTCAATCTTTTTTATTCTATTTTATTTACTTGTTCGTTGCATACATGAGTTAATTCTCTTCAAATATATGCTCATTATCATCATCTATTAATCCTTGACCGAGTTTATTATCATCTGAACTTGAATTTGCATAATTAAAAATATCAAGATCTCCTTTTTCCATACACTCTTCGGAGTATGAATAATTTCAATTCGACCTATGATTGAAGTTAAGAAATATGTAACATTTTAGTACGATCCACTATAGCAAATTAGGCTTTCAGTGGCGTTTTTAGTAGTGTTTAGATAAAAAATGTCGCAAATATATATTATTATAGTGGCTAACTAAAAAACACCGCAAATAGTACATATTTAGCGGCTTGTTCCCCATAAACGCCGTAAATTTTTTTAATTTTATTGAAACAACACCTTTTTTATTCTTCGATACCCAACAATGGCTGATATCATCTCCCCCTATTCCCTTTTCTTTCTCAATCTTTTCTTTGCTTGACTAAAATAAACAAACCTTGTTCTTCTATTTTATACCCCAAAATCCTTTCAGTTCTTGGAAGCCAGAGAATTGTGATGCACCAAATGTTTAGTTAATGCAGTTCTGAATTTTAACTTTCTTATTTTATACATATTTCTCATTTTTTTCATCGTTTCTGGTTGTGTCAGTCTAATTTCACACTTTGCTACATAGAAAGTTCCTTGGCTATGTATTTAATGTTATGTGCGCACCCTACTCCTATCTGATTGGATTTCACTTCTGGCTCTAGATTAGTGATTTGGATGATTAGAAATAGGGAAAAGGTGGGAAAATAGAGAAATAGAGGGAGTATAAACTGAAAACCAGCAGAAACAAAGAACCGGGGTGTTAAGGAGAACAATAGTGGAAGGAAAAAAGTGCACTTGAGAGAGAAAATTTTGGGATAAATTGCCAAATCCATATGGCTCAAAGCAACAATAATTCCAAAAGCTTCTCAGAAGCTTACAACTTAATTTTATATGCCCTATATAAACCCGATATCATTGTGAAATTCCTAATATAACTGCAAATCCGGTAATAATCTTCAAAGGTGGTTCCAACTCAACTTATTAGGAGGCTAAGGGAAGTCACGACTTAACTGGTTCTGTAGGTGTTGAAGTAAACATAATGGATAGAGTATGGAAGCTCATCATTTCTTGTAGAAATGGGCAGAATATTCATCATCATTTTGTGTGCAAATGAGGGTACATGTGGCAAGAGAATGTAGATGTGTTTAGTGTTGTACCGTGAAGGCTTATTTAAATGCACTTGTGGGCTTTGGCTGTAGAAAATTTCCAAGTGTGGGAGGAAAGTAAACTGATTTTCTTTTTCGGATTTATATATAGACATGAGGCCATAGATTTTCCACTTTCTTTCTCTGTGCTGAGTGATGATATGCTGCGTCTAGTTAGTCTCATTTTTATATATGATACTACACGTTCATTTTTGTAAATGTCATAGTAATCTATGTTTTTTTTGCCAGTTGCTGAATGTTTTACCAAGGTTGCAGAAACAAAGTTTCCGGTACTAAATTGTGAACTCATTTTCCCCAAGTTGTACCATATTTCAAAATATTTGTAACATCGGTATGTTCTTTATTTATTCTGAAGTAATGTTTCTTGGGCTGCAGATTAAGGTAGAGGAGTTCTTCAATTTGTTTCTTTCGGATAATGCTGTTAATTTCATTAAATCTTTTCATAGAAGGTGTGGAGGTAAAGGCAATCTGCTCTAAACTTTCAAGAATTATGTAATTTCCAATTATGCCTTTTAATTTACGTTTGTGTTAAATTTTTTTGATTATATCAAAGTCATAAAAGTGATCTTTTATGCTTAATAAATTGTTATGTTTTACAGAATTTAAGTGCTCTTCATGGTGCCCTCATGACAAATTTGGACATCTCCGTGTATCATTTCAACATCCAATAAAAAATTACTTTGGTATTAGTCTTTTTTTCTTCCTGAGTTATTATTTTATGCTGAGATTAGCGTCATTTCTTATACTTGTTGTAATTAATTAAAGAATTTTGTAATTAGAAGAAAAATCTTAATGCCACAAAAAGCTTATTTTTCTTTGTTCTTTTGATGGATAAGTATCGAGTCAATTTAATGCTACCTTGACTGTGTTTCTTTTGGTGTTAACTGATTTTTTGTTTTGATCAATGTGCAAAATTTGATAGCTGCTAGGAGGCCGAGAAATTTCGAATTTACAGAAACAGGTTTATTGTATTTTATGGTGCCTTATATGCTATTATATAGTTGAAGGCACTATTTATTTGTTATTGTTATTTCTCATTTAAGAGGATGCATCATTGGAATGAACCATTTTCTCTTGATACCTTTGGTAGTCCAAAACAACAAATGAAATTTAACATATATAGGTCTAAGTATATTATAAAACTAGAGCCATTCGTATGTCTATAGTTTTAGTTAATGGGAAATATTATTAAAGTTGCAGTTGTTGATGCACTGAACTATCAAAATATTGTTGTTTTTTGTTCATATGCTAAAACCAAAGTTTTATCCTAGTAGTTTTCTACCCCTAGATTTCACTAAGTAGTTTATTATTCGGGTTTTTTACTAAAATATTACAAAAAAAAATTAAAATACAAAAATGGGGTGCACTTTTTAAAATTTACGAAAATGGTACAACGGAGGGTAGTCGCGCCTCTGGCAGAGGCGGCACCACCCTCCCCCTACAACTGACCCCTATAACTGAAAAAAAAAACACCTACAACTGAAAAAAAAAGGACCAAAGGTGAAAAAAAGTGACACATTGGTGCGAATTCTGCAGAGGCGGCACCGAAGGTGCCTATGGCAAAGGCGGCACCCTTTTAGCCGTCGGGTTGTGGGTGGGGGCCTTATAATGGTCCCCAAATCAGCTGAAGCAGGAAAGGAAGAAGAAGAAGAAGAAGAAGAAGAAGAAGAAGAAGCTTCACGCGGCCCCGAAAAAAAGAAGAGAAGGGAGGAGGAGAAAGAAGAAAGAAAGAAAGAAGAAAAAAAAAAGGAAAAATATAAGAAGTATGTAATTTTCTTTTTTAAATATGGATGATTATATTTTGTTATTATTATTTTGTTGATTATTGTTAGTTTAGGTTAGGTTAGGTTAGTTTAGTTTAGGTTAGTTAGTTGTATTATTAGTTTAGTTTAGTTAATGTTAGGTTAGTTTAGTTTAGGTTAGCTAGTTGTATTATTAGTTTAGTTTAGTTAATGTTAGGTTAGTTTAGTTATTGTTAGTTGTATTATTTAGGTTAGTTTAGTTTAGGTTGGTTGTATTATTATTAGTTTAGTTTAGTTAATGCTAGTTTAGTTTAGGTTAGGTTAGTTTAGTTATTATTTAGGTTAGTTAATTCTATTATTAGTTTAGTTTAGTTAATGTTAATTTATTTTATGGTATGTTAGTTTAGTTATTGTTAGTTGTATTATTTAGGTTAGTTTAGTAGTATAGTTTAGTTTAGGGTTTAGGTTAGTTTAGTAGTTATTGTTAGTTAGTTGTATTATTAGATTAGTTTAGTTTAGTTTAGTTATTGTTAGTTTAGATTAGAAAAGTGTTTAAAAAGTACTTTAGTTAGTAGTATTATTAAATAGTTATTATTATAATTAGTTTAAATGTTGAAATAATAATTTAGTTAGTAAGTTACTTTTAGGATTAGTAAAAGTTAGTAGTTTAGTTTGTAATAATATTGTTAGTTAATATTATAATTAGTTAGTTAAAAACCCTAAAATGGTAATTTAGATAGTTAGTTATTAGGGTTTAGGGTTATTATTAAGATTAGTAACATGTAAATATTAAGTAAAATTATATTTTTAGTAGTTGTTATTTATTATTATACTTAGTTAGTTAGTTAAAACCCTAAAATAATAATTGTTAATTAGTTATTATTATTATTATTTACTAAAAGTTTAAATATTAACTATATTGTGTGTTATAGTTAGTTAGTTAAACCCTAAAATAATAAATTGTTTATTATTATAGTTAGTTAGTTAAATATCCTAAAATAATAAATTAGTTAGTTAGTTAGTTAGTTAAATACATTAAAATAATAAATGAGTTAGTTAGTTGGTGTGTTAGTATTACTAAAAGTTACAATATTAATTATATTGTTAGTTATATAACTATAGATAGTTAGTTAAAAACTTAAAATAATAATTTTGTTGGTTAGATTGTAAGAAAAGTTATTATGTTGTTAAAAATAATAGAACACTAATTATTACTTTAGTATATTGGTAGTAGTAATATTAAAAACAATGGTAGTTAAATAAATATTATTTTAGTTAGTTAGTATTATTATTATTGTTGTATTATTTTTGTTATATTATTTTTTTGGCATGTTATTTATTTTTTTGTACTTTAATATAAAAATAATTTTTTTGTAGGTTATTTGAGAGGGCAATGGCTCGATTGATTAGTCTGATCCACACATATCGTGCACTAATAATTTGGTAATGTATTGTTATTTATTAATCGAGATATATTAACAAAATAGGTATATAATAATTTATGTTATAATAATAATTTTTTTCGATTTAACACTTTCAGGACTCGTACTGTACACTAAGGGGGCGCGTGAATAGGTTAAGAAATCCCCCGGATGCACGATTGGTACCGTATATTGAGCAAAATTGGATTTGGGTCAATGACCGATCCGGACATTTGACTTACGGTATGATTTAATATCCGCACTAGTCGGCGTTGGCGCCGGAGACCCACACTTTTCATTTCCGTGTGGAAAGTGTACGATCACTCTAGAGGATGTTGCGGTCTGACTTGGGCTCCCGAGTTGATGGGAGTCCCATTCTGAGCGTCGGTCGATAGATGACCCATTTACACTATGTCAAAGCCTACTAGGGGACCCGTATGGCGATGGCGAAAAAAATTTTACGGGCTTGAAGTTTACATGGCTGAGAGCGAAGTATGAACAGTTATCACCTGATGCCACTGCAGCCGAGTTGATGTCTGTTGCTCGGCGTACATTATGCACATCATAGGGGTGTCTTGATGCCCAATGCAAATAATAATACGGTTCATATCCAGTACCTACCCCTATTGGTGATTTCGGCAATGCTCGTCAGATAGTTGGGGCTCATTGTTCTTGCGATGTTGTATCATGAACTTTGTCGGACGACAGATCCAACAACCGGAGACATAGGCGGATGCCTTACGCTGTTGCAGTCATGGGCTCTGTATCGGATGCCATTCTTGGCATCAGTTACCCACCAACCATATGTATATCCACTAGTAAACATGTGATAAAATTAAATTTGTTATTGATTGACAATTTATTTATTTTGATTATATTTGACTTAAAATTTATTTTTATAGGTGGAGCATTTATCCGGGTATCGGAGGTCGTACCTCGTCCCGATATACCGCTTATGATTGAGCAACATCTTTGGGAATGGGTAAGTGATTCCAATCTTCGTTACTTGTTAGGTTGTATATCATACGCACACCGTGTTAAATTTTGACAATGTTATTAATCGTGCAGTTTATATGGACGCCCATATCGTCGACCGAAAATTACAGCCGTTGTACCCCTGACCGCTTATATTCACTCATACATGTGGTGCACAAACGCACCAATTGTGTGTTTCCATGTAGTCGAGTGGTATCACATGGACCGAAAGTCTTTGCGGCAATTTGGTTCGTCAATATATCCCGATCCACCATGCCGGTGGGAGCGGTTCATGGTAAAAATAAGAGATGGAATCAAGGCTTGGATTGGGGGTTAGGCATAGGCAATTTATTGCGGTGTGGGATGACCGCATGTCCCGTATACCCCGGATGGATATGGCTTCCGATTTTCAACCTTCATTAGAGTACATACAATGGTACTCTAGTATGGGAAGCCATATATACTGGGAGACGATCGATGTAGTCCCCAACACATGCAATGAGATGGGGCATCTGAGGCGTGGCCGATATGGAGGTCGAGGCATTGCAGATCCCGATCCCGAGCCGAAACCCGGCGAGAGCAGAGCGGAGCCCGAGCAATCACATTCACATTCGGATGCACATTCGTATCATCCGGATGTCTTTGAGCTATGACTACTTCCCGGGCTCTTCAGGAGGTGGATACCAGTCCGGGTTTGATATATTTGGATCATACACACCGTAGTACAGTACTCCCGGCTCGTATCCACTGCATGACATCAGGCCTTCTAGGTCGTATCAAGTGCATCAGGGCACTCCTTCTAGCTCGAGTTCATCTATGCCGTTCGAGCCATAGGATTTTTCGACCATGTTTAGCACACCCCCACCTGGACCCCCACCGGAAGCTGAAGAGGATGTTGGTGGTCGCGAGCACCCACGACGTGATCGTCGACCACCACAGAAGTATACACCTAGGACTACACCATTGAACCATCAATTTCAGGTGTTTCTTGCAGTTTAGGTTTTCTTCTAATTTGTATTTGTAAATATTCACATCTAATGTAATTTGTAAATATTCAGATTGATGAGAAAGCAAAACATAATGTTTCAATATGTTATTTTTTCATTCTTACGCTCACACTATTACAATTATCATTTTGTACATGAACAACATTTATCTTTACATCTAGCCACTTAAAGTCAGATCTACATTTTATTCCATCTCCGAGCTCGTATCTTCCTCTGAAAATACTGTACAATCGAATTTATAAATTCTTGATTCTCTTCATATTGATCTTCTACAACATATTAAATATTAACATATTAAATATTAACATATTATTAATATACTAACATATTAACATACTAACAACAACAATATACTAACTATGTTACATATTAAATAAAATATTAATATACTAACATATTATTAATATACTAACAATATATTATTTTAGGGTTTTAAGATTTTAACTAACATATTAGTCTACTAACAATTTATTAACTAAATATTAATATATAATAACATATTAATACACTAATAATATTTTAATATTTTATTTTAGGGTTACCAACAATATACTACTAACTAAACTAAAATATCATTCTAGGGTTTCTAACTAAAAATATTAATAACTAACTAACTATATTATTAACCTATTAGTTATAAACTAAAGTAACAACAACAAATAATAAAAATAAAAATCAATATATATCATATAATGTTACAACTAGGGGTGAGCGTTCGATCGAATCGAATCGAATCGAATGAAAAAATTTCGAGTTAATCGAGTTGACGAACCATATTTTATCATCCTAATTTGATTTGAAATTTTCTTGAATCGAGTCGAGTGAGATGGAATTGAATCGAATCGAATCGAATATATTTGTTCGAGTTAAATTTTAAAAATAATTTTGGGTCCTTGTAACCACTATCACCCATCGTAATAAAATTTGTCCACCTTAATCAAATTTTTATTAACTTTCATCACCTCATAATTTATTTATTAATCTTTTATATCTGGGTTAGCTTATTTGCTTGCTTAGTTATTTCAATTATCTTGATTCTTGTCACTATGTATTTTGGAATTAAAATATATATTAAATGTAAAAATGTGATTTTTTAATAAAAGTTATTTTAAAGATAAAATATGAAATTGATACCAATATAAAATTTTAATACTGAATATTTTATGGCATAATTAATAATTCAATTTTAATATAAATATTCAATATGACCAAACAATTCAATAATATAAATAATATAAAATGTGAAATTTAATTAAATAATATAAATAGTAGATATAAATAAAATTATTGCTATTTATGTTTAGTGATTTTTGGATAATTTTGATTTTTTATTTGAGGGTAAAAGGTGAGAAGTAAAAGTTTAGGGGAAAATAAAAGTTTTGGGGAATAAAAGTTTGAGGGAAAGTAAATAGGAAGTAAAATTTTGAAAGGAAAATATAAAAAAAAATTGGGGGAGGGATGGGTTTGGGGTAGATGGGGAGTGGGATGGGAAGGAGTAAAAGTTTTAGGGAAAAGTGGGAGGAGTAAAATTTGGGGAAATAAAAAGTTTTGAGAGTTTTTGGAGTAAAATTTTGAGAAAAAGTAAATGGGAGAGTAAAATTTTGGTGGGAAATGGATTTTGGGTAGATTGGAGGGTTGGGATGGGAGGAATAAAAGTTTTGGGGAAAAGTGGGAAGGAATAAAAATTTTGAGGAAAAGTAAAAAGGTTTGGGAGTTTGGGGTAAAATATAAAATATTATATTTTAATATTCGAATTATTCGAATTATTTGAGTTATTCGAATTCGAAAACTTAACTCGATTCGAACTCGAAATTCGAAAAAAAAATCAAGTTGACTCGAATAACTCGATTAACTCGAATAATTCGATTAGTTTAACTCGAAATTCAAATTTTTTTCGATTTTTTCGAGTCGAATCGAGTTTTGCTCACCCCTAGTTACAACAACAATATCTTCCTTATTAAAAAAAAAATTATACATACTCTTATTTTTTCTTCTTTCTTTCTCCTCTTCTCTTTCTTTTCTTCTTCTTCTTCTTCTCAGCTGCTAAAATTTTGATAAAAACGGGCTGGTGATGCCTCTGCTAGTGGCACCATTGGTGCCGCCTCTGCCAGAGGCACCATTGGTGCCGCCTGTGGCAGAGGCTTCACCAACCTCCTTTTTCTGCCATTTCCTTTTTTTTTAAAACTTTTTTAGATTTTTTTTTTAGATTTCAAATTTTTTTTTTGATTTTAGAACCTATGTGAGAGGGTGGTGCGACCACCCTCTTTGTACTAATTTTGTAAATTTTAAAAAGTGCATCCCATTTTTATATTTTAATTTTTTTTGTAATATTTTAGTAAAAAACCCTTATTATTCTATGCCTTTAAACACAATGCTCAAACTAGGAATAGGCATTACCTTATAATTCTGAGTTGCCTTTTTTTTTTTTTACTCCTTTAGATCTTCTATATTATTTTATTCTTGTACATTTTCTGACAATACCACTTTTACTTTGGACATTCACTTGGTTATAGAGACATCACAAGAGATCAATAATCTACCATATGGAGATTATTTGGCTATTTTACTAAATTGTCCCAAAAAAATTTAATATTTATAAAAATGGCTCAGGTTCAAAAATAATCACCAAAATAACTTAAAATGAACAGTACAATGGGGTTTTGGCCTTCTAATGGTCGGCACCAAGGCATTTTTTTTTAAAATTGTATCATATTGGTATACAAAAATATCAGTATTTAAAAAAATATTTTGGTTCTGGCCTTCTAATGGCCTGCACCAGACAACCAATATTTAAATTTTTTTTTTTTAATTCTGGCCTTCTAATGTCCGACACTAGGTACGAAAAAAAAATTTCAAAATTTTTTAGGTGCTTGCCTTCTAATGGCCGACACCAGGCATAAAAAATAAAATTCAACTTTTTTAGGTGCTGGCCTTCTAACGGTCGACGCCATGTACGAAAAAAAAATTCAAACTTTTTTAGGTGCCCTAAAAAATTCAGGCACTAGCATCTAAAAAAGTTTGAATTTTTTTTTCGTACCTGGCGCCGATAATTAGAAAGTCAACACCTAAAAAAATTTGAATTTTTTTTCATGCCTGGTGCCAGCCATTAGAAGGCCAGCACCTAAAAAAATTTAATTTTTTTCGTACCTAGTGCCGGTAATTAGAAGGCCAACACCTAAAAAAATTGAAATTTTTTCTTACCTAGTGTCGGCCATTAGAAGGCCAGTACCTAAAAAAAATTGAATTTTTTTGTACCTAGTGTCCGCCATTAGAAGGCCAGCACCTAAAAAAATTTGAAATTTTTTTTTCGTACCTAATGCCGACCATTAGAAGGGCAGCACCTAAAAAAATTTGAATTTTTTTTCGTACCTGATGCTGGCTATTAGAAGGCAATAACCAATTTTTTTTTAAAATATTGATATTTTTATATACCAGTATGATACGATTTTTAAAAAAATACTCTAATATCGACTATTGGAAGGTCATAACCAAAAAATTTAATTTTTTAAAGTGACACAATCATCAGATAATTAGGAGTTTAAAATATCAAGTAGTGCCAGTCATTAAAAGTTAAAACTCTATTTTATTGTTCATTTTAAATTATTTTAGTGATTGTTTTTGAACGTAAGTAATCTTTATAAATATGAAAATTTTTTAAATCAATTTAGTAAAATAGCCTGATTATTTCCGCGTAGAGGTACAAGTTAGACCTGAGCACCCTTGAAATTCGTTAACGTGTAAAGTGCTCTTCTGCTCTCCATTCCCTCGTTTGCCACTATTATGGGTCAGAATTTTCAGAAACAGAGGAAAATTGTATTTTAGCCCTTCAAGTTGAGAACTAAATACAAACGCATGATGTTGTGTCCACATTTTGTTGGTGTATGTTCATGCAATATATATTGGAGACAAATTTGTCCATTGCATTTCAAGAAGTTTACATTTTGAGCTGAAATGGAATTAAATTATTTGATTTCTATAACTGTTTGGGATTCAATAAATTTAAATAACATAATTAATATATATTAATGTCAATTTATCTTATCATTTATTTATTATGTCTTTTTATTGAAATAGTAAATTTGATTCCTACAAAAGAAGTATTCGATAGGCTCATTTGGATTACCTAATCAAATAGCTCCATTACATTTGTAAGTACCTCTTATTACTTACATGTTTTAATTTAAGACAACATTGTTTTTAGATAAATTCATATTAATGATTTGAATTAAGGCATAATATCTTACATATCGAACACAAATAATATGAAAGCGAATGATGTTTGGTGATTTATATTATGTAATTAGTATAATGTTAATGATTTCAAATAAAAACCAGCTTTCTTTACCAAAAACAAATCAATCCATAACCATATTTAAAAAAAAAAGAGATTTTAGTGTTGTAGCTATCTGTTCAATTTAGGACTAGATTTTTAAGTATTTAATTAAGGTTTTTGTTAACAACTGACTTTAGGGCATCTTCAACTTTATCTAATTAGGTTGAAAGTTAATGTGTTAGGTAGGTTACAATTTGGGTTTAATATAATATTTGGTCCATGAGTAGAGGTGTGTATGGGCCGGGCTTAGGTCGGGTTCAACTAAAAATTTAGGCCTGTTCATTGGGTTCGAGTCGGGCCGGACCCAAAAAAAGAGCCTAAAATTTTGCCCAAGCCCAGTCCATATAAAAATACTAAAACCTGGACCCGGCCCGCCCGTATTAATTTTTTATAATATTTTATATAATTTTTAAATATGTATATAATACATCAAAAATACTAAAAAAATCAAAATAAATATTTTTCAACAAATTGAAAATAAATTTTAAAAATATGTAGACTTAAATAACACTAAAATAGAGGCAACTTAACAAGCAAATGCCTCTAAAATAATAACAAAATTAACAAATGTGTTTAAAATAATAACAAAATTAACAATAAAATAAGTTTTATATAATATCTAAACAATAACAACAAAATAATAGAAACATAATAGTAAAATGGTAGTAAAATAAGGAGAAAAACAGTAAGAAAATATTATTAAAAAAATAGTTTTTTTTCATTTAATAAATTCAGGCCGGGCCGGGCAAAAATGTCTTACCCAAGCCCGGCTCATTTTTTAAACGGGATTTATTTTTTTGTCCAAGCCCATTTTTCGGGCCTATATTTTTGTTCAAACCCTCCCACATTTAAGGCAAGCCTTCGGGTCGGGCCGGGCCGCCCGACCCATGCACACCTCTATCCATGAGTATCCCTTGCCTTACCCCATATTTAAAAAAGAAATACTTATGGACTTTACCCTAATCCTATTTAATATTTATGCTACTTGTGATTCTTGTATAGTATCACCTGGATGAAATTAAATTTTGAAATATATAGCGAAAGTCTCAAACTTTTAGATTCAAATTAAATGTGTCCATGTATCTTGGTCCTAATTTATTCAACTTTATTAACTCCGAAACTTTATTAACTCCGAAACCACTATTCATTTATATTATTAACAATATATTTTATAATGAATAAATAGAAATTGGGCTGGGCCAGACAAATTTAAATTACAAGATAATGAATAAATGGCTATATTTAAGAAGACAATATTGTGTCATTATAGTAGGGGTGAGTATTCGATCGAGTCAAGTCGAATCGAGTTAAAAAATTTTGAGTTAGTCAAGTTAACGAATCCTATTTTAGCTACCAAATTCAGTTTAAATTTTTTTCAAATCGAGTCAAAAAATTTCGAGTCGAATTAACGGATCTTATTATTTATACTCAATATTCCATTTACATTGACCGGTTATTTTACAAGTAGACGAAGTACAAGCTTTTAGATTAATTTTGAGTAAAGGAAAAAAGGAGAGTGAGGCGATTCGAGAAGGAAAGTAAGATTAATGGGTAAACAGTTATCCAAAACAACATAGTTTTACCTTTTAACTTGATAGTTTGGAATTTTAACTTTAGAAAATGTAAACATTTATCAAAACGACATAATTTTGTCTGTTTTATTTGGATTTTCAGATAACTCGAATTAGGGGTAAGCGACCGATTGAATCGAGTGAAACCATTTGAATTAAATTAGAAAAAATTAATAATGTTAAATTAAAATCTTGTACAATATAACTATGTCCATATTAGAACACAAAAATTTGAAACAATATATATTTTAAAAGTTTTTTTAAGCAAAATAATAAGAAGAAGAAGATTTTAATCGATAAACTTGAATCATTAATCACTTATTTAAATTCCAAAATAATTATTTTATTTTTTTTATTTTTTTTTTAAAATTTATAATTTTAAAAATATAAACATTAAATTTCTATAAATATTTTGAATTTTAAAAATTATTTTCAAATTTTAAAATTTAAATACAACTTAAGAAAAAAAAAAGTTTTTCCCTTTGAAACCAAGAGTGCTGTCCATAGAGTCTTAGAGAGAGCAATATCTGTTGCGGCTTGGGATGAAGGAGAGTGGTGGCGGAGAGAGGGGGAACAGTGAGGAGATTGCCTTGTTAGCGGATGAACTGATTCAATTATCAATCAAAAAATCGATGGTAGTACCGACGGAGAAACCCACTTTGATTTGCTCGGTATGGACCAAAATTTTTCAATACTGAAAGTCTTAAGGTGCAATTGAAGAGTATATGGAAAACAAAGAAAAAGTTTGAGATTCTACTGGAAGGGCAAAATTTATTCTTAATAACTTTCGAATTGGAAGAAGATCTGGAGCAGATTCTAGAAGGATGCCCATGGCTATTTCGTAAGTATCTTATTTTATTTGATAGATTAATTTGTCCAATTGATAGAGATCAAATATGCCGTACTTCATCACCATATTGGATCAAGATTGGTCCATGTTTACCTAATTTCGATAAAAAAGATCTTTTACATGCAATTGGAAGTACCTTTGGGGAGTTATCAGATCTGAGATTAATGGGGATTTTTGCAGACTCATAATTATGTTAGATGTTAAGAAACCTTTAAGGAGAGGTATTTTCATTTCAAGTAGTAATATTAATGCATGGATCCCTTTCAAATATGAGAAATTACCAGTATATTTCTTTGGTTGTGGAAGACTGGGTCACGACCTTCATGATTGCGTACTGTTAAGTCTTGAAGAAAAAAAAAACAGATTTAAGGATGATCCCCCTTTTTCTATTGCACTAAAAGTAGAATCAAAAGCAATGGGAAAAGAAAGTATGCAATTTAATACAATCATGAAAAAAAGGGGCCCTCAGTGTTCATATACAGGCTGTTCGAAGGAGGAAGCTGCTGGCACTACAAGAATATAGGGCTTTAGCGGTGTTTTTAGTGGCGTTTGGTTAAAAAACGCCACAATAATTACACATTAGCTGCGTTTTAATCAAAACGCCGCAAAAAACTGGACAATAGCGGCATTTTTCCACAAAACACTGGTAAAAACTAAGAAATAGCAGCGTTTTCTAAAAAAACGCCGCAATAAACTGAGAAATATCGGCGTTTTTTATAAAACGCCACAAAAGGTAGTGAAATAGCAGCGTTTTTAGGGCAAGCGCCACTAATGGTAAGATATAGCGGCGTTTGTAAAAAAACGCCACTAAAAATCTAATTATCTCAAAACTCAAATGGCGCCGTTTTGTTTCCCGTTTAATAATTTAATATAAAACAATGTAAAAAGGCACAATAATAGCGGCGTTTTTACTAAAAACGCCACAAAAGGTCAGAGACATAGTGGCGTTTGTATGGAAATGCCACTAAAGGTAAGCAATAGCGGCGTTTTCTGTAAAAAATGCCGGTAAGTATCTAATTATCTCAGAATCGAAACGGCGCCGTTTTGGTTCCCGTTTAATAATTGAATATAAAAATTGTAAAAAGGCCCAATAATAGTGGCGTTTTGTTTAAAAACGCCACAAAACATTGAGATATAGCGGCGTTTTTGAATGAAACGCCACTAAAGGTAAGAAATAGCGGCGTTTTTTTTTACCACAAACGCCGCTAACAATCTAATTATCTCAAAACTGAAACGGTGCCGTTTTGGTTCCCGTTTAATAATTCACAATATTAGCGGCGTTTTTATTAAAAATGCCACAAAAAATCAAATTGTTTCAGAACTAGATCGGCACCGTTTTGGTCCTCATATAATAAATCAATATAAAAATTATTTTATTTTGGGGTTTACTATTTAGGGATTATGATTTAATGTTGATGGTTTAGGGTTTCAAGTGTAGTGTGGTGTAGGTTTGGGGTTTACTAAAGATTTAAGGGTTTAGAGTTTTAGAATCTATATTTAATGGTTTAAGGGTTTAGTGTTTCGTGTTTGAGCTTGGGTTTGGGTTTGGGTTTGGGTTTAAAGTTTTAAGATTTATGATTTTGTATTTAAGAGTTTAAGGGTTGAGTGTTTATGGATTAGAGATATAAATTAAAAAATGTACATATATTTTGGGGTATAAAACCTTAAACCACTAAACCCCTAACCTTTAATCCACAAATTTTAAACCCCAAAACCTTTTAACCCTTAAATTATTAAATCTTAAACCCAGGACCTACATCATACACACTATACTCAAAATAGTAAACCTAAATATGTACCCTAAATTAATATATATATATATATATATATATAGTTTAGGGTACTTTAGTATGGGATATAGTTTAATGGTTTAAGGTTTAGAAGGTTTTAGGATAAATAGTGTTATTGTTTTATGGTTTAAATATCGGAGATATAATTGAGGGTTATGAATAATTGGACCATGGTTAAGGCTTAGGGCTAGTGTTTTATGGTTAATTTATGGTTTAGGGATATAGTTTGGAGTTTAGGATTATGAGGATATAGTTTAAAGGTATAAGGTTTAGGGTTTTGATTAATTAGTGTTCATAACATTAGGTATTTTGATTATTTAATAATATTATAATGATACTTTATTATTAGTGGCGCTTTTATTAAAAGCATACAAAAGATAGAATTACCGACATTTTTTGGAAGCATACAAAATATATGCATTACTGGCGTTTTTAGGAAGCATACAAGGTTATGTCAATTAAACAACATTTATTACGGCGTTTAATACAAAATGCCACAAAATCCATCAACATATATTAAGGCGGCGTCGTTTGAAACTTTGTTGTTTGAATTAGTGGCGTTTATTGACTAAAACATACAAAATATATCAATACAATGAGGACGTCGTCGTTTAAAGCTACAAAAATTGTCAAGTATTAGTGGCGCTAGATAAAAAACGCCGCTAAAGTCCATATTTAGTGGTGTTTTCCTAAAAACGCCGCAAATCTTTATGCACATTAAATTAGTGGCGCGTCATTTTATCAACAATTAGTGGCGCTTTAGAAACATAAAAACATAAGCGGTGTTGAGCAAAACGTCGTCGTTTTGCTGTGCTCAATTTTATCCCCCTTCACCCCCGAAAGCCCTAAGTGTTCAATTTGTTCTCTGCCCAGTCGACCCTAAATTCCATCCTCCCTAAAATTTTTTGCTCAAACTTCTCCCTAGGTTCCGTCGTCCTTTGTTTTCTGCTCAAATTTCCCAATATTCCAACATCACCGGGGCTTCAGAAGCTGTTGCCATTGAAAAGCTTGAGGTATTTTTTGGAAACTTTTGCTTCAAATTTGAGTTTAGTTTTTATTTTGCTTCTTTTTAACTTGATTGTCTAATTGGTTTCTCGTTATAGGTTAAGAACTGATGGGATGATTGATTAATTTGTTAAAAATTTGGGTTTCTGTTGCTTCGCATTGTTGATTTAGTTTGTTGATTATTGTATGGTTCATTTCTTGATGGTAATTGAAGTTTCATTGCTTGCGTTTGGATAAGGATTTCAGTTAGTGACTATAATCAATGGGTTATTTTAAGGGTTAGATGGGTTTTACATGATTTTCCCTTTTCAATTAGGCTTTATATGTGTATGTAACTTGTATGTCAAATGAACAAGCCTTTCTTTTTTAATAAGGCATGGAGAAAGAATTCGGATGGTTGAATGGTATCCAACAAGGGGAAAATTGAATGAAAAGATGAGGTTGCACTCATTTGGAATCTGAAGTTGAATGAAAAGAGACGGTAACCTGTTAAATACACTGCGGGTAAACACTGCAATTTTGGGTTTAGAACCCTAACAAAATGTAGAAACTATAAATAGCAAGGCAAGGGAACAACTAATTGGCTGCTAGTCTTTCAATGAATATCACTAAATATGGCGATATCTTTTGTTTAAACCGCTTCTCGATGAAATTTCATCTCTTTTTTCTCTCAATAGACAAAGGAAAAGGAAGGAAATCGAGGGTGCTCTGCCGGCATTTCCTTCCTTTGACATAAATCATAACTTTTTCGAATGATATGAAATGCCATTAATCTTTTCCATGTGTCTTGTGCTTGAAATTATATGATGGATAATATTGATCAAATTTGCTAGTAATCCTTGCTATATGCTTAATTTGCAAATTTAGTCCTATTTGTTAGTCATTTTCAATCTCGTATATTTTGAATGTTAAAATTTTGACCCCTAACCAATCTTGTAGCAATTAAATATTTTAGTTCAATACATATAATAGTGGTATTGCACTATGCATAGTTTGTGAATTTAGTTCCTATTCTTTAATTTGGTTATATGTAGTTTTTAATATTTTTAAATTTTGAAATTTCGGTTTGGTAGTCATTAAATCCTTTAATTAAAATGATAGTGGCTTTTGTGAGAAGAATTATATACAAATAACAAGTTCGCATGATATTACATGTGCAATAATATGTTTGTCACATAAGATTTTAGAAATGTTAAAATGTGTACCAAGTTCTTGTACTCTTCATACATTTGAAATTTAGCCTTTCTACTTTTCACATTTCAAAATACAAGTACAATTGCTAACATTTTGTCAAAATTCTTCTATTAAATTCAGGATCATTGCAAGGCCTCTTTTTCTTGCTATATGGCTACCAAGTACCAATTGGTACTTTGTCAAAATGTTATGTCGACAAATTTAAAAAAAAAAAAGAATCTTAACGATGGTTGACTGATATCCAATAGGGGGAAAATTGAATGAAAAGATGAGGTTGCACTCGTTTGGAATCTGAAGTTGTATTCTTTTCATGGTTTCGCTAAAATGAATTAGATGTTGATTAGTATTATTCTAAGGTTTTCTGAACCTCCAATAGTCTGATGCCACTAATTTTTGATATTAAAATTTTTTCAATTGTGGGTTTATTAAAATTTGTTTCGTTGTGATAGAAATTTGCTAAGTGTGCACTTCATTGGAGGTTTAATATGAGGCTTCTATTTAAAGGACAATCAAGCATTTGCTATGTTTTCTTTTGTTTGTTTGATTGATTTTTGATTGATATTGGGTTCACTAAAATTTTAGCAATAATGTTTCCCAATTGACATCCGTTTTGCTCTCTTGTTCACCATTTTCCCATCCGTTTTGCTCTCTTGTTCACCATTTCGTTGTTCTGCCTGCAGGCTCATCTCTCTTAACGCATCCACCCCGCGACCTCTCTGTCCCAGCTTCCTCCAGTTGCCGACAGACCCAGCAAATTAAATAAGGTAAATATTGAAACCCTAATCGTATTTTGAGGATTGATTTCTACTTGAGATTTTGAGTTATTTACTCTCGGCTATATTTTCTGTTTTCGATTTCAAATATGATAACTTATGGTTGAACTTGAATTTAAGTTAGAATTGAGATTTTTCAGTACTAATAAAGAATAGAAAGACCCGATTAGACTCACAAATTACTCACTTAAAGTATTAGGGTGTTCAAATTCAGCCCATACCATAACTCAAGCTAACTTGCTAATGATCGAGACAAATTCGATTTTTTGTAAATTGAACTTGAGTAGCTTGTGAGCACTGGTGTCTCATTTACATCTTACTATGAGTACATCTTAAGATCCTTGGACAACTATCCTTTTGCTTGAATTCCATTTCGGGATCGATTTAGGTAAAATAATAGAGAACCCATTAATTAGTTTACGTGTTTGAACTTTGACTTTGCAATCAAGTATTTGAGCGGCTATTGTTGAAACTATTGGGGTAGGGAGAGGATGGCAAAGTTTAAACAGTAAACCATGTATTTATTGGATTTGGATAGCATGAAAAATAACCGGGTTAGAATACGGATATCCTAATTGTTGTCATCCCTACTTTTACTTCCTTTGAATGATTATTTGTTTTTTTCTTTTCGGTTGGTTTTAAATGACTATCACTTGTTCAATGGATCCAATCGATTACGATAACAATTGTTGAGGAAACAAACTGCGGAAACTTTTCATCCGAGGTGAGTTGATTGAGTTGAAAATTTTAAATGTTTTACATCCTTTAGTAATAATTTGATTTGATTTGATTTATTATATTATTTCTTAATCTTGAACTATTTTGTTTTATTTTAATTAAAAAATTGTTTATGTTTTTTTATATTATTTTGTGAGGGTTGAAATCTTTTTCACAAACATTTTACTTTTATCCATAACCCAAAGACCCCTAAATAACATGGAATTGAGTAACACTAATTTTTAACATAGACTTAATGCATAACTTGATAGTTAAGTTTGTCACCCTTTTTTTTTTATTGCGGTGTTTACTATATATATTTTTTGTCAAATGTAATATTTATATTTGATAAAAATTATAAGTTTTGATATCTAAAGAAAATGAAATAATTATTTAGTGTGTAACTCAAGTTTTAAAGTTGATTTTATAAAAATACATAATTAGCTAATAATATTAATAATTAAATTTCATAAAATTAACCTTTAAAACTTGAATTAAATTACATTCATCATATTGTATTTGACAAATTAAACGTAAAATAATAATAACTTCACAATTTATTATTAATTTATTCTATTAAAATCATAAAAATTTAAACTTAATAATATTAACCACTATTTTAATCAAATCAATTCTAAAATCTGAATTAAGCATTAAAAATTAATAACATTATTTATAAATACCAAAATATATAACATTTATTAAATACAAATACCGAATTAAATAGCAAAATAATATAACATTTATTAAATACATAATTAGCTAATAATATTAATAATTAAATTTCATAAAATTAACCTTTAAAACTTGAATTAAATTGCATTCATCATATTGTATTTGACAAATTAAACGTAAAATAATAATAACTTCACAATTTATTATTAATTTATTCTATTAAAAATCATAAAAATTTAAACTTAATAATATTAACCACTATTTTTAATAAAATCAATTCTAAAATCTGAATTAAGCATTAAAAACTTAATAACATTATTTATAAATACCAAAATATATAACATTTATTAAATACAAATACCAAATTAAATGCCAAAATAATATAACATTTATTAAATACATAATTAGCTAATAATATTAATAATTAAATTTCATAAAATTAACCTTTAAAACTTGAATTAAATTGCATTCATCATATTGTATTTGACAAATTAAGCGTAAAATAATAATAACTTCACAATTTATTATTAATTTATACTATTAAAAATCATAAAATTTAAACTTAATAATATTAACCACTATTTTTAATCAAATCAATTCTAAAATCAATTAAGCATTAAAAACTTAATAACATTATTTATAAATACCAAAATATATAACATTTATTAAATACAAATACCAAATTAAATACCAAAATAATATAACATTTATTAAATACAAATACCAAATTAAATAAAAATAAGATTCAAAGTATATAAATTTGGAAACTTGACGGGTTGCCTTATATCTCACTTATTAGATATAATGGATCCTCCTAGGTGTAACAATGCAGCGTATGATGAATCTTAAAGAATACATACTTACTTAATTTTAAGATCAAATTTCATAACTTACATAAGTTTAAGATCAAATTTCATAACTTACATAATACTTGTATAGAAAAAAAGATTCAAAGTATATAGGTTTGGAAACAGACGGGTTGCCTTATATCTCACTAGATATAATGGATCCTCCTAGGTGTAACAATGCAGCGTATGATGAATCTTAAAGAATACATAACTTACTTAATTTTAAGATCAAATTTCATAACTTACATAAGTTTAAGATCAAATTTCATAACTTACATAATACTTGTATAGATAAAAAAAGATTCAAAGTATATAAATTTGGAAACTGACGGGTTGCCTTGTATCTCACTTTATTAGATATAATGGATCCTCCTAGGTGTAACAATGCAGCGTATGATGAATCTTAAAGAATACATAACTTACTTAATTTTAAGATCAAATTTCATAACTTACATAAGTTTAATATCAAATTTCATAACTTACATAATACTTGTATGGATAAAAAAAAAAAAAAGATTCAAAGTATATAGGCTAGAAACTTTACGGGTTGCCTTATATCTCATTGTTAGATATAATATATCCTCCTAGGTGTAACAATGCAAAGTATGATGAATCTTAAAGAATACATAACTTACTTAATTTTAAGATCAAATTTCATAACTTACATAAGTTTAAGATCAAATTTCATAAAGTACATAATTTTAAGTTAAGATCAAACTTCACAACTTACATAATTTACATAACTTACATAGTACTCAGTTTATATATATGATCATAGCATTACTTACATAAATTATTAATTAACAATTTAGCCGTGTAATTTATTGTCAACTTTAGACTTCAACAACTACGAAATGGATAGGAGTTGGATGAAATTTGTCAAGGGTAAGCAACGGCTATCGAAATGGAGTAGAAACTTTTTGAATTTCGCATTTCAAAATGCAAGCCAAGAGAATATGATTCTTTGCCCGTGTAAGGCGTGTTGCAATATTAAGCGGCATTGTTGTGAAGTGGTCTCTGAACATCTAGTTGTTAATGGCTTTGTCCGGGGGTACAAAAAATGGTTTTTTCATGGAGAGTGTACATCTAGTGGAGCATCTTCATCGATGAATCTGGGGTATCCTAATAGTGCTTTCAATCAGAATGTTAGAGATGATAACATGGAAGGCATGTTGCGGGATGCTTTTAATATCTTGTGATGATGGTTTCGGGACATTTCCACCTCACTTGGGTGCAACCGATGATCATAATTTTGGTGGAAATACTTTCACCGAAACAAGAAGAAGTGTACCGGATGAACAGCCAAATGAAGAAGCGGCGAGGTTCTACACGTTACTTGGTGAAATGAATGAAGAAGCGTATGAGGATCAAAATTTTCCAAACTGTCATTACAGATTCGTCTTTTCACTTGAAATGTTTGGGGGGTGGACCGAAAAATCGTTGACAATGTTGTTAGAGTTTCTGCAAGAAATGTTCTCGTTTGCAAAAATCCCTCAATCTTCAAAAGACATGAAGAAATTGATAAAAGATTTGGGCCTTGGCTACAACAAAATTCACAGTTGCCCAAATGATCGCATGTTGTATTGGGCGACCGGATAAATCAATAGTCTTGTCATGTATGTGGCCAATCCGTTGGATTGATAGAAATACGAGAGGATGGTAATGAGGATGAACACGATACACGATCAAGGAAGCGACCGATTAAGATTTTACGGTATTTTTCGCTAATACCAAGGCTTCAACGACTTTTCATGTCGTCGAAGACAGCTGAATCAATGACGTGGCACCATGATGGACGAATAGATGATGGGTTGTTAAGGCATCCTGCAGATTCTTTAGCTTGGAAATCTTTTGACTCCAAATTTCCAAGTTTTGCAAGCGATCCTCGGAGTGTGAGGCTTGGGCTAGCATCCGATGGATTTAACCCTTACAAACTCATGAGCACAACGTACAGTTCTTGGCCTGTGGTGCTTGTTCCCTACAATTTGCCTCCATGGGTTTGCATGAAACAATCTTCTTTTATCTTGTCTATGATTATACCTGGAGAGAAAGGGCTGGGGAATGATATTGACGTATATTTGCAGCCACTTGTTGACGAGTTAAAACAACTATGGGTTGGTGTTTAGACATACGATGTAATGAGAAAAGAGAACTTTAATTTACGTGCGACTTTAATGTGGACTATTAACGACTTCTCGGCTTATGCTAATTTATCTGGTTGGAGTACCAGGGGACGTTATGCTTGTCCGTGTTGTGTTCTTGAACATGTTTGTAATGGTTATATAATGGAAAGAAGTTCTCTTACATGGGGCATCGTCGGTGGTTACCCGAAAATGATACATTTAGATTTCAGAGTGCTCAGTTTGATGGTACTGAAGAGTTCAGACCAGCTCCTTCGCAGAAATTGGATCCGAAATATTCTTAATGTTGAAAGATATGAATTTCATTTATGGGAAGATGAATCAACCGGCCAACCCGCAAAGAAATAGAAGATCTAGGGATGAATGTGATGATGAATCTGATGAAGAGGATGATCCTAATGAGGCGGACTTGTGGAAAAAAAGAAGTATTTTTTCGAGTTGCCTTATTGGGAGCATCAGATTTTACGTCATAATCTTGATGTCATGCACATAGAGAAAAATGTCTGCGAGAACATCATTGGGACTATTTTGAATGTCGATGGAAAATCGAAAGATAATCTTCAGAGTCGACTTGATTTAGTCCACATGGGAATTGGCGTGAGCTTCATCCCCAGCACTTTCGAATATGAAATATCGGTTGCCACTACTATTTTTCAATGTCAAAATGGAGAAAGAAGTGTTACATGCGGTGTTGAAGGATATAAAGGTCCGGATGCGTATGCATCAAATATATCGTGATGTGTGAGTCTTAATGATCTAAGACTATATGGCTTAAAATCGCATGACTATCACATCTTGATACAAGACTTCTTGCCGATTGCTATGCGGTCTTTGTATGTCGAAAAAGGTGACGGCTCCTGTAATTGAACTGTCGAATATAATGAAAGGAATTTGTGGTAAAGTTTTGAATGTTCAAGAATTAGAGAGACTACAAGATCGAGCCGCATTGACTTTATGCAATCTGGAGAAGATATTCTCGCCTTCCTTCTTCACTATTATGGTGCACTTGTTAATTCATCTCCCGCGTGAAGCACTTCTTGGTGGACCCGTTTTCTATCGATGGATGTATCCCATTGAAAGGTCGTAATTTATTTACAAAATATTCCTTCATTCAGCTCAATGCCCATAATAGTTGTAACTTTTGATAATGTTGTATACCGTGTTTAGGTTCCTTTCCAAATTGAAGTCATCTTTCCGCAATAAGCGTTATCCGGAAGGATCAATTGTCGAGGCTACTTGGCGGAGGAATGTATGACTTTCGTTCGAGGTATTTGGAAGATGTTGAAACAAGAATGAATGACCAAGTAGAAATCTTTGGCTCACGGATCATAATTTGGCGGAACTTATTTATTTTAAAGTTTGAAGAACCGATCGGCAAAGTCAAAATTATAGAATTAGGCGATAGATCGTGGGTCCAAGCACATCGATCGTTCTTTTTCATCACGATTCAATGGAACCATTTCGGAAGTAAGTTCTAGAATTTGATAAATACTCATCAATTATAATTTATTTGTCTTCTAACAAAGTAATACCTTTTTTTACCGTAGTGAGTACAAACATATATTGAGAGCTTGTTCACGATCCCAAAGATTAAATCGACGAGAAATTAATAAGTTGTTCACGGAATCATTCTATGAATGGTTAAGCCAAATGGTATGCAATTTAAATTTTCATTGACAAGTAATAACGTTTTCTCATAACATTCATAATTACTCGATTTACTTTCGACTCAATAGGTTTGGAGTCGGGATGAAGTAAATGACGACGTTAAATGGCTTTCACAAGGTCCAAACAGAATAGTGAAAAGATATAGTGGCTTCCTCATCAATGGATACAGATTTCATACAAGGTATCGCGAGAGATTGAGGAGAACCCAAAATTGCGAAATTGTTGTTAATTCTTCGATTATAAGTTATGCTAGTGCTAGGGATAGTAATCCGGTCAAGGGGAATTTGGAATATTACGGACTTATTACTGACATCACTGAGTTGGATTATTACGGCAAATGCAAAGTTGTCTTATTTTGAGGTGATTGGGCTGATGTGAATACGGCTTGCGGAATTAAAAACGATCAATATGGCTTTACAATGGTGAATTTTTCTCGATTGATTCACACCGGAGAACAAGCGATGGACGAGCCATATGTGTTTTCTTCTCAAGTTAAACAAGTTTTTTACTCAAGATCCAAGCGATGAGGTTGGTACGTTGTACTTCAAAACACCCCTAGAGACTTGTTCGACATTGGCGGTGGAAGTAGAGATGACATAGTCGAAAGATCGAAACTTTGCCTTTTCGAACAAGACTTAGCGAAAATATCCTAGTACTAGTCAACAATTTCAATGGGTTCGTCAGGATGTGGACGAAGATATTTACGAAATATGATGTAGTAAGATTTAACGATTTATTATTTATATGTTATATTATAATTTTCATGTTGGTCATGTTATATAATTTAACTATTTTAAATGTCCTATTATTGTTGTTATTTGTTACTAAAATTTTGAACTATTTTATGTGTATTGCAGGGAAAATGCCTAGAAGACGATTATGAGGTTTAAATATTGTCCGGAATACTCCAAATCCAGAAGAAGTAAATAGTGGACAAGATACAGTTGTTGGATCTTCTAGTCTGCCGGACATAGATGACGAGCATGGACAATTCCAAAGTAATGTTAAGTTTATTTTAAATGCATGTTGAATTTTATTATTGATTCATTTTTCAATTTTAATATAATAATATATCATTTTTAAGCTGAGGGTGGTAGGACGAGCAGAGCTCAGGGACATACATTACTTACAAATTTATATGACTTAGAGCCTACTGAGCGTGTTGAAGTAAGGAGAAACAATCATGGCCAGCCTATCAGATCTGAAGCTCGACTGTTGGCAGGCTATTTGGGCATTATAGCACGATTGCCCATTAACTACGAATCATGGCATCATGTGCCTGATGCCAACAAAAATCAGGCTCTCGATAATATTAAGGTAATAAAAGGTGAATGTAATTTATAATACTTTAATTTAACCTTCATTTATATTAACTTTTTTTAAAAAAAATTTTCTAGGGAAAATTTGCTTTAGAGGTCTCCGATGACTATGTTAGGAAGATGTTGGGTAAAAAATGGAGAGATAATAAAAGCACCTAAAAAACAATATTTTAAGAAAGACATAAGCCTCGACGAAAAATTGTGAAATGTCCCGCCGGAAATGTTGAGGTACCAATGGGAAGATCAAGTTAGATTCTGGAATTCAAAGAAAGGAGAGGTATTACGTACTTTCAAAGTCTTATAAATTTTTTGGTTTATCGTATTTACTATATACATAATTCAAATTCCATTATGTAGGACCGTGAGCGAGTTGGAACAAGCAATGACGAAACAACAATTCATGCACACGCGGAGGTTCGAAGTTTTGCTCGTGTAATCGAGGCCGAGGTATTATAATTTATTACTTTTTTCAAATATTAATTACTTTATACTATTAAATTATATTTTTACGCTATAATGTAGGAAGTTTAAATCGGTCAAAAGTTGGGCGCCTTGACTTTTGACATTACACATAGGAAGAAGGATGGATCTCCGATGACATCCGAAATTGCGAAATTTTGGTATATTTACTTAATAAAATTTGATTTATTATAAATATTTATAATGTTTAATTACAATAGTTTAATTCATCGTTTGTAGTTTTAAATTTATAATTTTAAGTTATGTTCTATTCCTTTTATTATATATTTCGCTTTCTAACTTTTTATTGATTTATTAGGATAAACTAAAGGAGAAGAAGGTGGAATATGAAGTAGTTGCTTCGTCGACAGATTTGTTAATCTCGAGGAGATTGATAATGTAATTATTCTCGATGTTTTGGGTCCCGAAAGGTACGATTGCTTCGATTGATAGTTTTGTTAATCTTGAGTATATTTATAACAAAATTATCACTAATGTTTTGGGTCTTACAAGGTATGGTCAGGTTCGATGTCAAGGATCAGGTGTTACCCGACTCAATATTTTGGATCCGGCTCCGAAATACATGCCTTTTGGGAGTCAATCTCGTCTTTGAAGTTCGTAGAAAGACCGGATATCTCGATGGAAGCGAGCACGGTGATCAAATTTCTCGACTTAGGCGGAGGCAAGATCGAGGAGGTGGAGCATATCGCTCAACTTAGAGTGGAGGCGGCAAAGACATGAGGCGAGCGAGAATAGAAAGTATGAAGAACTCCACTACATTGCAGACTATGATCTGATTGTTCGGTGAAGATGGCAGAGGCCGCCTCTTAGACATTTGTTTTATTGTTGTAAGATTTTTTTAACATTATTACGCTAACATTATTGTAAACTTGTTTGAATTATGCTTCATTTATTAATAAATATCATATATCTTTTATTAAATTTGAAGTATCGTTTAGATTTAATGCTTTTGGTGAGATTTAAATGTTTTATTTCTTTGCCTTGGGTTGGAATTATATACAATTCTTCTTTGTTTTGGTTGGTTTTTAATGCGGGGAGGGTAGGATATTGCGAAAAATAGCATCAAATCTGTGCAAATTAGTGGCTTTTTATTAGAAACGCCGCTAAAGAGCCCACTTTTAGCGGCGCTTTTATAAGCGCTAAAGACCACACCTTTAGCGGTGCTTTTATAAAACGCTAAAATACCACACCTTTAGTGGCGCTTTTATAAGAAACACCGCTAAAAGGCCAAACCTTTAGCATCATTTTATAAAAAGCGCCGCTAAAGGTGGGGTCTTTAGCGGTGTTTCTTATAAGCGCCGCTAAAATGTGGCCTTTAATGACATTTCTTATAAAAGCGCCGCTAAATTACTAGCGCGTTTCTTATAAAAGCGCCACTAAAGTGTGGCCTTTAGCGGCGTTTCTTAAAAGTGCCACTAAAGGTGTGGTCTTTAGCGGCGTTTCTTATAAAAGCGCCACTAAAGGTGTGGTCTTTTAGCGGCGTTTTTCACAATAAATGCCGCTAACTTTTGTGGCGCGTGTTTTAGCGGCGTTTTTTACGGCGCTTTCAAAAGCGCCACAAATAATATTAGTGGCGCTTAAAAACGCCGCTAAAAGCCATAAAAACACCGCTAAAAGTTTGTATTGGTGTAGTGTGGTCTTATCAATCTGCAGATAGTGATGCAAGAAAAGGCAACAAATCAAGTGGTAGGTAGCTATCAAATTGGAAGGAGGGTTTGCAGTGTCAGGAGGATGTCTATGATAATATAGAGGTAGGGGAAGCAAACAAATTTATGGAAAAAGCTAAAGAAACCACCAAAAAGACGAGATGGAGAAGAATGGATACAAGGAATATGGCTGAAATTCATAATAGTGAATGGATTGTGGGTAAGAGGAAATTTTTTGAAAATGAGGTTGGTAGAAATTACGAGGAGAATTCAAAAATGGAAGAAACGAAAAGATTAAAATTCGATGATTTTGGGGGACGTAAAGAAGTTTCTGTAGACGAAACAGTGGAGTTATCAGCGGACAATGTAGATTCAATCACCTTTATATCGGCGGATGCCTCCAGGTCAACCAACCGAGCACAATTAAAGCTTATGTTGGAACGTCCAGGGTTGGGGAGCCCATGAGCAGTTCGTAGGCTGCATCACTTGATAAAGAAGCACAATCCCCATTTGGTCTTTTTGATAGAGACGAAATTAAATAAGAACTAGATGGAACAGGTTCAGAGAAGATTTAGTTTTATGAATGGAGTTGAAGTGGAAGCTGAGAGATCTAGGGGCAGTCTTTGTTTAGCATGGAAGGAAGACATTAAAGTTAACTTGAGGAGTTTTTCTAAATGGCACATTGATGCTATCATCAAGGAGGATGATATTGAAGATGAATGGAGATTTACTGGTATATATGGATCCCCCTACGTAAAGGATAAAAACACAATGTGGAGTCTACTTAGAAGACTCGCTCAAGAGGATAATTACCCTTGGCTTGTTGAAGGGGACTTCAATGAAATTCTTTATTCTTTTGAGAAAAGTGGAGGAGCACAAAGAGATAAGAAGAGAATGGAGGTGTTTAGGGAGGTTCTAGACGACTATCAGTTGACTGATATTGGGTACTTGGGTGTGTGGTTCACATGGGAAAGGGGAAACTTACCAGAAATGAATATAAGAGAAAGACTAGATAGGGGGTAGAAAATGAAAAATGGATGAAGTTATTCCCTTTGGGCACTATTCAACACCTTCCTTATTCTTTATCAGGTCATTGCCCTCTTTTCTTAAACACAAATAAATCTGTTACATTTATAGGGAGTAGAAGATTTCATTTTGAAGCATGGTGGACAATGGAAGAATGCTTTGAAGAAGTCTTTAGACAATCTTGAGAGTCTGCTACAGGAACGTTAATGGAGAAACTAGAGAGATTACAAATTTGCTTGAAGGAGTGGCATGTGAAAACAAAAGAGGAAAGGAGGGATTGAAAGAGAATTAACAAATGAGCTGAAATTATTACTGGAAGGGGAAAGAAATGACGAGACTATGGCAAAAATCATTGACACCAAAATTCATTTGAACATGGAAATCGATAAAGATGAAATGTATTGGGAACAAAGAGAGAGAGCAAATTGGTTAAAGCTTGGGGACAAAAACTCGGCCTGTTTCCATAAGTATGCATTAGTTCGGAGACGATCAAACACAATTTCAAAACTGGTAACTGAAGAGGGGAAGGAAATCGAGGAGGGAACAGAGATCATGGATACGACATCATCTTTCTTCCAGGATTTATTCAAGTCAAGGGGAGTGGTAAATGCAAGTAAAGCGTTAGAAGGCATTGAAGAAATGATTTTGCATGAGGAAAATGAAATTCTTTTATCCCCCTTTAGGACAGAAGAAATCCAAACAGCTTTGAAAGAGATGGGCCCTACAAAACCACCAGGAGCTGATGGTTTTCCAGCACTATTTTTTCAAAGGTATTGGCATATAGTAGGAAAAGACGTTATTGAATACTGTTTAGGAATTTTGAATGATAAAATGAATTGTGCAAATTTTAATAAGACAGATGTTGTGCTTATCCCAAAAATTTTGAAACCTACAAAACTGATCAATTTCAGGCCCATCAGTTTGTGCACGGTTGTCTACAAGGTTGTGGCTAAGGCTATTGTCAATCGCCTTCAGAATGTCATCAATAAATACATTGAGAGAGTTCAAAGTGCTTTTGTCCCGGGGCATCTTATTTCAGATAATGTGCTCCTAGCTTACAAAATTCTACACACGCTCCGCCAGAAGCGTACAAGGAGGAAAAGAGTTATGGCAGTTAAGATTGATATGAGTAAAGCCTATGACAGGGTGGAATGAGGTTTTATTGAAGAGGATATGATGAAGATAGGGTTTGCAAGAGATTGGGTAGAGCTTATAAGGAGGTGTGTTACTACAGTGTCATATGCAGTTAACATAAATGGAAGGACAGACAGCTCATTTATTCCCACTAGAGGTCTCAGACAAGGTGATCCATTAAGTCCCTTTCTTTTTCTAATATGCAGCGATGGACTTTCATCTCTAATGAGAGTTTCCAGGAGGGAATGACTCATTCGAGGCGCTAGAGCTAGCATACGTGTGCCAAAGATTACACATCTGTTATTTGCAAATGACTGTATTCTATTTCGAGAAGCGACCAGCGGAGGGGCAAAAATAATGAAGGATATTTTATAGGTTTATGAAAGTTGCTCAGGTCAATGTGTGAACTTTTCTAAGTCTACAGTTTTTTACAGTCCGAATACAACTAAGGAAAATAAAAAAGCTGTGTCAAATTTGTTAGGAGTCAGAATTGCGATAAATGCAGAGAAATACTTGGGGCTTTCTAATATGGTTAGTAGAAAGAAGAAAGAGTCATTTCAAAATCTGTTAGATAGAATTCTCATGCATATTAAAGGATGGAGTAGCAGGTTTTTATCCCAAGGAGGCAATGAAGTTTTTATAAAGTCTATCCTACAAGCGATACCAACTTTTGCAATGTCGTGTTTCCTTCTACCAAGCTCATTGTGCAAATAATGGAGAGTATTTTTGCTAAGTTTTGGTGGCAAAAAGGAAAAGTTAGAAAGGGTACTCACTAGTGTCAACGGAGTCACCTTTTCATCCTAAAAATGAAGGTGGATTGGGGTTTCGTAATCTGGCTAAATTTAATATTGCTCTTTTAGCAAAACAGGGATGGCGTTTTTTAACAAACCCAAATTCGCTAGTTACACAGGTGTTCAAAGCCAAATATTTTCCAAATATTGATTTTATTGTTTCGCAGTTGGGAAATAAAAATTCTTACGTGTGGCATAGTATTTGGGCTGCAAAAGGTGCCTTGAAGGAAAGTCTCATTTGGAAAGTTGGAACGGGTACTAATATTTCTATTAGCAATGATGTGTGGGTTCCAAATCTTGTCAATTCCAGATTTTTATCTACTTCCTAAGGTTCAAATTTAATTAAAGTTGCTGAGCTCATCAATAGTCAAACAAGAGAATGGAACAGGGAGGTGATTGGCCATACCTTTGCAGCTGATGAGGTGGACAGAATTCTCTGCATCCCCTTAGCGAAGATCCCTCATGAAGATTTCCTGGCCTGGAGTGGCAAACCTTCAGGGGTTTTTTCGGTTAAAAGCACCTATAAACTATTACAGAATTTTGATCCTAGTGCTTATGCTGTACAAACCGTCTACAGGGAATTTTACAGGAAATTATGGAATACTAAACTACCTACAAAAATCAAATTTACTGCTTGGAAAGCCTCTTGGAACTATTTACCCACTCGGGCAAATTTATTGTGCAAAAAGTTATTAGCAGATGCCTCATGTCCACGATGTGGTTTGGCAACGGAGATAGTGGATCACCTATATAATGAATGCCCAATATCAGTAGAAGTTTGGTCACACCTTCCATATGTTAATTTTACACAGTTTATTTCTCTTGATTTTGAACAGTGGCTTACCAAAACTGTTGGTCTTCTCTCTCTGGAACAGTGTCAAATCTTCTGCAGAGCGTTATGGGCCATCTGGGGGATAGAAATGCTTGGATACATGAAAAAACAAATAAAACGGGTAAGGAGATTGTGAAATTTATGTTGAACTATATTCAAGAACTGGACGGAGTGACAAAAAAATCAATAAAAGCTGCTAAGATGGAGAACAGATGGAAACACCCACCCCAACAAGTTGTGAAAATTAATTTTGATGGAGCATTTGATAAAGATAATCATCAATCGGTGTCAAGGATAGTGGCCAGAGATAGCGAAGGAAAAGTTCTTGTCTCCAGAACAACACTCCATGAAATGGTGGATTCTGCTTTTGCAGCCAAAGCCATAGCTTGTCGGGGAGCAGTACAGGTAGGGATTGACATGCAGAAAGAAGAAGCCATTGTTGAAGGCGACTCATTAACAGTAATAAAAAATGCAAAAATCAATTTCAGACAAATCACATATTGGGGCGTATATTAATGATATTCACAAAATAAAGGCAGCAATCAAGAAACTCAGATTTGACTTCATTCCTAGATCAGCAAATAGTCTAGCACACATCCTAGCAACAGAAACGCTAAAGAAGAAAGAAGAGATATACCTGATCAGAGAAGTAACCTACTACGCCGAATCCCAGGCGAGAGATGAGAGCTTGTGGGAACCAGACCGATCTTTCAAGAAAAGGGGAGGGAAGGTGAAAGAGAGGGACAAAAATGAAGTTGATGAAACTAGATCAAATGCCAAGAACTCCCTCGGTTATGTAAATCATTTAAGAGTGCAATAAATGGAAATGATGGACATGACAGATGAATGACAACTGATTGGGCAAAAGAGGCAGTGACAGGCTCTTTCTTTTAACTTTTTCGTTTTTCAATAGCTGTTTTCTTTTCATTTATTATTGTAGACGTTATTTATCCACCAGTGTAAACAATTCTGTTTGGGCCAGACATTTAGGCCCTAAGTCATTGCTATTTTTCTTTCCTTTTACAATGAAATAAAAGCCCAATCTGTTTTAGTTTAAAAAAAATTATTTTCAAATTTTGAAAATTACTTTGATTTTTTTTGTAATTTTTGTTAAGAGAGACCAATTTGCTTATTTTCAAAATTGACAGGAACCAAAACAGTATTTATACTAATTTGTTATTCGAATTGTAAAAATTTAACTCGACTCAAACTCAAAATCTAAAATTTTTTATTCGAGTTGACTCGAATAATTCGAATAACTCGATTCGATTAACTCGAAATTTAAATTTTTTCTATTTTTAAATCGAATTGAATTTTGCTTACCCTTACATTATGGTCTTAAAACATAGTAGTGTTGGCAGCTTAGGAGAGGTGGCTATATTTAATTAACCTATGTTTTGATAATAATGCGAGAATAATGGCAGTTTGTTGTTAATTAAGTTTTAAATATAACATTTTTGTTGTTAATTGCTTGTAAATTCTTTAATAATTATTAATTTAAAGTTCAATCGATTTTGTCTATTTAAGTATAGTAAGCGTAAAGGTGATTTATAGAAAATATATATCATATCATAATTTATATAAACATTTAAAGAATATAAAAAATACAATTTCTAACATTTAAAGAATATAAAAATATATATCATACCATAACTTACATAAAACGTTGGATCAAAATATATAAAATCATAGAAATTAGGGCAACACTATTGCTTTTCCTTACTCTTAATTATTCTTATAAATAAACAAGTTACGGATTAGTTTACACCCTTTAAATACAATGCATTAAATCTTCAAGGTAAATTTTTATAGCGAATTTGGAGTACCCAAACGTAAAATGTTGTCTCTAATATATATCTTTTATATAATTAGATACTTGATACTTGATATATATTATCTATTTTAGTAAAATGACATGATTTAAATCTATTTAGAACACTTAAGTAATCGTAATTTATTGCCAACATTAGACTTCAAGAACTACGAAATGGATAAGAGTTGGATGGATTTGTCAAAGGTAAGCAATGACTATCGAAATAGAGTACAAACTTTTCTAAATTTTGCATTTCAAAATGCAAGCCAAGAGAATATGATTTTTTGCCCGTGTAAGAAGTGTGGCAACATCAATTGGCATATTCGGAAGTTGTCTACAAACATCTAATTGTTGATGGCTTTATTCGGGGTATAAAAAATGGATTTTCCATGGAGAGTGTACATCTCGTAGAACCTCTTCAACGATTAATCTTGCTTATCCTCATAATGCTCACCATCAGTCTATTAGAGAAGATGACATGGAAGGTATGTTGCGGGATGCATTTAATATGCATAGTCATGGTTTGTAATCGTTTTCACCTAAAATTATTGCATCTGATGATTGTGATATTGGTGGAAATACTTTTACAGAAACGGGAAAAAGTGAACCTGATGAAGAGCCAAATGGAGTAGTGGTGAAGTTCTATAAGTTACTTAATGAAATGAATGAAAAACTTCATGAGGGATCAAAATTTTCAAAACTATCCTTCTGCATTCGTCTTTTTCACTTAAAATGTTTGGAAGGGTGGACTAGAAACTCTTTTATGCTACTGTTAGAGTTTTTGAGAGATATGTTTCCGTTTGGAAAAATCCCTCATTCATGCAAATATATGAAGAAACTGATAAAAGATTTAGGCCTTGGGTACAGCAAAATTCATAGTTGCCCAAATGACTGTATGTTGTATTGGGGTGATCGGAAAAACCAACAGTCTTGTCATGTTTGCGGTAAATCTCGTTGGATGAATAGGGATGCAAAAGATGTGAATGAGGATAAAGGTGAGGCACAGTCAAGAAAGAAGCCAGTAAAGATTTTGTGATATTTTCCACTAATACTAATGCTTCAAAGGTTTTTCATGTCGTCAAAGACAATCGAGTCTATGAGGTGGCATCATGATCAACGAACCGATGATGGATTATTAAGGCATCATGCAGATTTTTTAGCTTGGAAATCATTTGACAGTAAATTTTTGCAAACGATCCTCAGAATGTGAGGCTTGGGCTAACATCTGATTGATTTAATCCTTTTAAAATAATGAGTACTTCGTACAGTACTTGGCTTGTAGTGCTTGTTCTTACAATTTGCCTCCGTGGATTTGTATGAAGCAATTTTCTTTTATCTTATCTATGATTATTTCTAGAGAGAAAGATCCCGGGAATAATATTGACATTTAAATACAGCCACTTATTGAAGAGTTGAAACAGTTATGGGTGAGTGTTGAAATATATGATGCCTTGAGAAAGGAGAACTTTTATTTATGTGCAACTTTGTTTTGGACTATTAATGATTTCCCGGCATATGCCAATTTATCTGGTTGGAGTACCAAAGGACGTTATGCTTGTCCTTGTTGTGCTACACTGTAACACCCCTAACTCATATCTATCGCTGGAGTAGGGTTACGAGATATTACTGATCAATACACATCATTTAACATACAAAACTCATGCATTTATGCATTCATACTCAAATACCATTTAATCACAAACACATCATCCATTCTAAGGGCCTACGAGGCCTTAAACATGCTTTAGAAGTGGTTCGGGATTAAACATATAACATACAAAAATTTTTAGAAACTTAGAAAAATTTCAAACATACAGGGGTCACACGCACGTGTGAACAGGCCGTGTGCCTCACATGGCTCCAGACACGCCCGTGTCTCAGGCCATATGGAAACAAGGCATACATACTGACTTGGGTTACACGGCCAAGCATACGCCCATGTGTCTAGCCTGTGTGCCCTTCGAAGTGGCCACACACGCCCGTGTGTCAGGCCATGCCAAAACTGTAGGGTACACTGACTTATGCAACACGACCAAGTCGCATGCCCGTGTGCTAGGCCGTGTGCCAATTAGGGAGTATACTGACTTGTACCACACGGCCAGTCACACGCCCGTGTGTGAGATCGTGTGAAACATACTGACTTCATTTTAATATCAACACCAGGGGACACACGGCCATATAACATGATCGTGTATCACACACGGTCGAACACATGCTCGTGTCTCTGCCCGTGTGGACAAAAATGGGCTATTTGCAAGGCCAATTTGCCACCCCAACTCATGCTCACTTAAACAACCAAAATGGTATCATTTCATCATATTAGATAGCCAAAATCATCAACCAGATGCACAATTCATACTATATCCATTTCGATCAAATTCAATACTCAATTCAATGTCATTTACCAAATCAAATACTTATCAACTTAACTTCTATAATCATAATTCATCAAAGCATTTCTCAAGCATTTACACTCCACAAATCAATTAACCATTTGAGCAACTATAAACCATAACCATATTCATACCAAACATACCAAAATAAGCCATCACTCATGGTTATATATACAAACCAAAACATAAATATTTACAAGCCATTTCTAATAGCCAAACACACATCAAAATTAACATCATTTACAAGCCAACTCTCATGGCTATAATCACAACTGAAATAGCATATCTAGCCTATACATGCCATATACCATCAATGTATAACTCAAAAGTACCAACTTAGATGTTTGATAGTGCAATGATGTTCCCGACGACTCCTAAATCCAAGCTAGCCTTGATTCACTATAAAACATAGAAAAATAACACGAAGTAAGATTCATAGCTTAGTAAGCTAGTATGAACAATAAGTAAATATCACTATTCATTCATCATTCAAAAAATAGAGAATGATATACATTAATTCTATTAAATCTTAAAACTATCAAATGATCATTCACATAGCTTACCAAGGAACTCATCAATTCCATTGTTTTAATACTCAATTCATTACCGTACATACCTATACCATCTCGTACCAATCTCATACTCAACCACGTCTTTCATTTATCCATTGAACCATTCGGAATAGAAATCAGATATTCAAGAATCTCAATCGATAAGTACCTATACCATGGCCCAAAGCCAAATCAAGGTAACTTATCCCCGAAGTACCTATACCATGGCCCGTAGCCAAATCAAGGTAACTCATCTCCGAAATACCTATACTCTAGCCCGAAGACAAATCAAGGTATAACTAGCACCCAAAGTGCCAATATCATGGTCCGAAGCCAACACAATAACCTAATAACATGTCACTAGCATCCTAAACTATTCCTAAGGTTCAACCGAGATATCACGCTTGTCAAATCATCGTCAAATCATTCCTGAACTTGTCCATAATCACACAATCACAATTCATGCTATAACAAAGCATATAAAATACAATTATAATAAGCTTATTGCATACGAACTTATCTCGTATTTGAAATTGACAGATCGGGTCAACAACTCGATAACCTTGCTTTCCCCCCGATCTAAATCCGAATTCTTTCTTTCTTGATCTATATTAATTCAAAATTAACTTATTTATTCATCTACTCATTCAATTAATCCAAAATACACATTTGGGTATTTTTACACATTAGCCCCTAAACTTCAACATTTAATCAATTTAGTCACTATTTCACAAATACAAAAAATTCACACAATTCAACAAAGCTCATGCTTGGCCAAATTATATACAGGTTCCTAGCAGCCCAAAACTTTTATTTATTTCACATTTCAATGACTCAATTTGTACATTTCATAATTTAATCCCTATCATTTAACAAAACATGTAAAACTATCATCAAGCTTTCATATTTCAACATTAAACATCAAAGAACTCATAGATTCAACAATGAAAACTCTCAAAATCTTTAACATCTTCAAAATTAAAGGTACGAGCTAGCTAGAATACGAAGCAATGATCTCAAAAACGTAAAAATCATCAAAAATCGAGCTTGAAACATATCTAATTGCTTGAATTATTCTTAGCCGAATGAAGAACCCTATTTTTCTTCTTGTTCTTATTTAATTTCGTTGCATGAAGATGGAAATGAAGCTTTAATTAAACTTGTTTTATTAATAATAACATTATTTATCAAATACCAATATTAACCTGAAATAAAAACCACCAAATTTCATGATATTATGCCCATTAATGTCCACTCAATTTAATTATGGTCTAATTACATCATAAGGACCTCTAATTTAATATTCCATAGCTATTTAATACCTTTAGCTATTAGAACTCATGTTTTACACTTTACGCGATTTAGTCCTTTTTCTCAAATTGAGTAATTAAACGATAAAATTAGCTCATGAAATTTTCAAACATATCAAATAACATGTTTTAAATACCAAAAATAATATTAAAATAATTTTTTGACATCAAATTTGTGGTTCTAAAATACTATTCTGATTTAGCTAAAATCGGGCTATTACAACTCACCCCCTTAGGTATTTTCGTCCCCGAAAATCTTACCAGGGAATAGGTTCGTATTGTTTTCTCATAACATCCTCAGGTTCCCATGTAGCTTCTTCAACCCCAAGTTAATGCCATAATACTTTCACTAATGCAATTCTCTTATTTCTTAGCTCTTTGATCTCACGAGCTAAAATTCGAATTGGTTCTTCAGCATATGACATATCAGACTGAATTTCCACCTCGGTCGGGGAAATGACATGTGAAGATTCAGATCGGTATCATTGAAGCATCGACACATGAAAAACATTATGTATTTTCTCTAACTCAGATGGTAAAGATAGTTGATATGCCATTGGCCCAACTCGTTTAGTAATCTCATATGGTCCAATGAATCGCGGACTCAATTTTCCTTTCCGACCAAACCGCTATATCTTTTTTCACGGTGACACTTTCAAAAACACTTTATCCCTATCTGTAAATTTTGTGATGGAATTGTGGTTAGGCTTGGAATAGGGAGTAAATTGCACAAATTTCATTTTTTGAGCCTAAGGATGAAATTGGAATTTATGGAAAAGTTAGGGGCAAAATGGTAATTTTACCTAGGAAGTAAATTGAGTCTACTTGTTTATGAAATGTGATAAATTGATGTTAAATTTATTCGTATAGATCCGAATAGACCAAATTCGAAGCTAGAACGAGGAAAAGAGAAAATGTCAGATTAGTAGATTATATGTACACGAACATTTGTTGAGGTAAGTTCGTGTAACCAAATTGTGTATGTTTATATGATTGAATTAAATGTTGTGTTTCTGAATTGTATAAATATTATATATATGACATTGAAAATATATCTGACAGAGCCCAATCAATAATAATGCCCGATAAATGATAAATGATAAAAATGTTACTTATATGCTTGAAATGAATGTGGAACGTGTTTATTAGAATTATATGAATGTTATAGATGTATGAAATAATCACATGCCCGATAATGTTTGGAAAATGTCAAATTCCGTTTGAATAAATGAAAAATTTGATGGATATGCGATTTCCCGAAATGAATAAGGTCTTGCAATTGTTGCTGACGGAATTTAGCTCAGACAAGTAATTCCATTTACCTCATTATAAAAAGGATTTATCCCAGATGGGTAATCCTGATATAAGTCCTCTTGAGCATATGTTATGGACTGGATTTAGTCCGGACGAGTAATCTAGATCAAGCTTTTTGGAGCATATGTCATAAAAAAGATTTAGCCTGGATTGGTAATCTTGTTGTATATATGTGTGGCTCGAGAGTGTACTCTCTAAAATAGTACCTTATGGGTACCATTGAATATGAATTGACGGATTTACTGATTTTTACACTTTGTGTGTACTACCTATGTATCCATCGATATTCCGAAGAAATTCAACTGGTAAAAATCCTGACATGAGAAGATATGAATAAGAAATGAGTTATTACACGTATTTTTCTGAAATACATGAAAATGATGATACATGACAATTGATATATGAAAACATGAGATGTTGATATTTGTACATGGAATTCATTTGATGAATATGTTCACCATTGATTATAGACTTGTATACTTTGAGTGTACTACTGCTCATGTGACATTGACATTTCGGTAATATGAGTAAAGTCCTGATCTGAAATAATCTGAAATTGAGGTGAACTATTATGAAATTATACTTGTAATATAAAGAGATGATTTATACATGTTAAATGAACACATGTTGTGGAAAGCATATGTGCCTGGAAACTTGATTGTTGTTGAGCCCAAACATGTTTTGATGTTATTATGGAATATATGACTAACAAGGGAAATGAGGATATGTGTAGGGCTTGAGGTCAAATTGAATGAATGTACCTTACATAGTTACCTCAAAATAGAATGAATTGTAAGTTAAGTACCATGTTATAAAAACTCACTAATCATGTAATGCTTACTTAGTTTTATTTCCCCGTTTTATAGTAAATCGAATCTCGTTGGATTGGAAGCTTGGCGGAGATCACTCACACTATCCATCGACCTATATTGGTACATATGGTAAATCAATTATGGTTATAATGGCATTTATAGGTTATATTAGCCATATTAGCATGTAAATGTAAATGATTATTGTAATCTAGCCATTAGAATGGCTAGTGATGATTATGTTTTGGTATATGTATATATGTGTGTGTGTGTGTGTGTATGTGTGTTAAGTTTATTTTATGGAGATAACATAAGTGTTTGTTATTGATTGATTGAGAAAGGTTAAATGAGTATGCTTACTAAAGGGTAAGATTAAAAGCATGAATACATGCAATAATATATCATGTTAGATGTTATAAATTACTTGAATTCAATGCTTAGATTGGTTGGTATTTGGATGAAAGTTTGGTGTAGGTCATTGGCAAAATTTTGGGTGAGAAATGAAGCTAGAAGTGACTTTATTTTGTCCACACGGCCTGGTACATGGGCATGTGGTTAGGCCATGTGTCCCTTGTATCTTAAATTCGAGAAAATAGAATGTTCAGAATTGACCACACGGGCAAAGACACGGGCATGTGTCTCAGCCGTGTGTGCTACACAGCCTAGAACACGGGCGTGTGTCTCACCATGTGTGCTATACGACCTAGAACATGGGCGTGTGTCTTGGCCGTGTGAAACCTACGCCTAAATTCGAATAATTTAATTAACTACACGGCCTGTAGCACCCTTGGACCACACGAGCGTGTGAGCCCTGTAACTTAGAAAATTTTTGAAATTTCATGAAAAATTTTTAGAGTTTGCAATTTAGTCCTGACTCGATTCTAATGCTCATATTGGGCCTCGAGGGTCCATTTAAGGGACGTTATGAATAAATCTCAGGAAATGAATAATAATTGTACATGAATTATTTGTAAATGTCCTGAAAGTTTTGGTAATACTCTGTAACCCTATTCTGGTGACGAATACAAGTTAAGGGTGTTACATAACCACTAACTTAAAACTTCTAACCCTAAAATTTGGGGTGTTACATCATATACCTAATAGTAACAAAAATCAAGCTCTCGATAATATTAAGGTAATAACGTGAATGTAATTTATATTACTTTGGTTTAATTTTCATTTATATTTATTTTCTAAACTTGTGTTATTTGCAGGAGAGATTTGCTTTAGAGGTCTCGGATAAGTGAAGAAAGCATTAGTAAAGAAATAGAGAGACCATAAAAATACTTTAAATAAGGAATATTTTAGGAAAAATATAAGTCTCGAAGAGAAATTGCTAAATGTCCCGCCTAGAATATTGAGGTACCAATGGGAAGATGTAGTTAGATTTTGGAATTCAAAGAAATGAGAGGTATTACGTACTTCCAAACTCTAATAATTATTTTGATTTATAGTATTTACTATATACATAATAATAATTTCATAATGTAGGATCATGAGCGAGTTGGAACTACAAGTAGGCAAAAACAAAAATTCACGCACACAACTGGGTCGAAAAGTTTTGCTTGTGTAGCTGATGGGGAGGTATTTTGAATTTATTAATTGTGTCAAATATTAATTACTTTCTACTAAATAATATTTTTCCTACTATATTGTAGGAGCTGCCGTTAGGTTAAAAAGTTGGATGCCTTCAGCTTTTTGACATTACACATAGAAAGAAAGATGGGTCTCCTATGACTACTAAAGCTGCAGAAATTATGATATATTTACTTAATAAAATTTGAATTATTTTAAATATTTATCATGTTAAATTATAATAGTTTAATTTGTCGTTTGTAATGCAAATAATGTCAAGTTAGTTGCACTTGTTCGATTATATATTTCATTTCTAACTCATTGATTGATTTATTAGGAGAAACTAAAGGATAAAAGGGCAGAGTATGAAGTGATGGCTTCAAGTGATAGTTCTGTTAATCTGGACAACATTGATAACCAAATTATTACTAAAGTTTTGGTTCCTGAAAGGTATGGTCGAGTTCGATTTCAAGGATCTTTTGTTTGCCCAACCCAATATTTTGGATCCAGAAGTAGCAATACATGCCTTCGGTGAATCAGGCTCAAGTTGAAGTTCAGAGGTTAAGAGACCAGATGGCTCAAATGCAAGCAAGCACAGTTGAGCAAATTGCTCAACTTAAAGCGGAGGCAGCATTAAGAGAAGCAAAGGCTCAAAGAAAATATGATGAACTCCAGGTACAACTTAAAGCAAATGCAGCAGTAAGGGAAGCAGAGGTAGCAGCAAGGGTAGCAGAAACAACAAGAAAATATGACGAACTCCAACTACAGCTTCAAAATATGATGAAGATGTTTCAGCAAAATCAATCATAGAATCCGCCATATTAGACTTTTGTTTTCTTATTGAAAGAATATCTTAACAATATAACTTTTGAATATATTTTATTATTTCATTTATTAATTTAGATCATATACATATTTCTTTTGTGATAGTATCATTTAGATTTGAAGTTTTTGGTTAGATTTGATGTTACGGGAAAATATGTTGAAAATTCGGGTTCTATATGAAATAAAAATAAGTTGATAAAATATGTTAATGTTAGCGGCACTTTTCCCACAAATGCATGTAAAGAACATGATCTTTTGTGGCCATTCTAGCTACAAACGCCACAATATGCTCAACTCTCTTGCGGCGTTTGTAAAAAAAAAAAAAAAACCCACTAAAAATCATGTTCTATAGCGGCGTTTGTAGGAAAAGCGCCGCTAAATATCATGTTCTATAGAGGCATTTGTAGGGAAAGCGTTGTTAAAGATCATGTTCTATAGCGGCGTTTTCCCACATAAATGCCGCAAAATTTAGCGGCATTTTGATGAGCACCGCTATAGGGCCAAAAAATCGCTAAAAACATGTTTTGCTGTAATAATCCAACTCTTTTTTTATACTATACTAAGGTGATGTTAATATGAGAAATGTTTTTTTAGAACAAATATTTTCTCAACCATATTTTGAAGCCTTAAATGTCTTAGATTAAAAATTCGTGAGCTATCTATGGTGTGTTTGGCATCATTTTCTCAAATGTTATCATACTTTACAATATAGTGCAAGAAAACATTTTCTATTTACATAATGAGCATCGACCTTATAATATTTGGGTTCATAGTCCAAATAATTTATAATTTTAATTATAAAACTTATATAAACTTAATTTGGAGAAATATTTATGTTAGGTTTTTTATAATACATAGATTAAGTAAAAAAATAATATAAAATTTATAATATATAACCTTTATAAAAAGTTTTATAAATTATCCAAAACTTTCTTAGCACTTCTTATAAATAATACATTTTTTGTCATAATTTTAGAAAGTTATTTTTTTATAAATAAGTTGTAACACCCCAAACCCGGCTTAGATGTTATGGCCATATCTGGCAATGTCACACGATAGTGTTTTTGAAACCTCGTTGTTACGATGAAAACATTCCATGTTATTATCTTTATTAAACCTTTGTTAGAACTTATGAAGTCATCTTTATTCATTTAAAACATTTGTTTTGAAACATCCCTCGTTGCGGAAGCTTTAATAAAACAGTCTAGGTGATCATACGTTTAGAAATTAACTTTTTGAAAACTGAATTTCCTACGACCAGCAGGTATAAATCCATAAAGTAAAATAAATAAATAAAAACCCAAATTTAAAACCAAAGTCCCAGAGGGTCCTTAAATTACATCCCAAATAATCAATAATAATCAAATCATAAATCATAAATGAAAACCATGAAGTCCAAAAATTACTGTGGTCACCGCTGAGTCCTCCGTCCCACCGATCTATTTAAGTTTGGGGATTACCTATGCACATTAAACAAAAAGGGTGAGTTTACGTAAACTCAGTGTGTAATTCCACAGAAACAAACAAACAATCAGTATTCATAGTGCACAGTTGAATAGTTTTGTGCGTAAGCCCTTTTCAGTATCAGTGACAGTTTGGGCCTTAGCCCATCTCAGTATATTGTCAAAAATGCAGTAGGGCCTTAGCCCATCACAGTATCAGTAGCAGTAATAGTTATACAGTGGCAAAATCTTATCCAATCAGCCTCTACACACTATCTCCGTCCAACCCTACACTTCATGTGGGGATATAATCAACCCACCCATCCCTACACTCCAAGTAGTACCGAATGCGGCACAATACAGTAGTTTACAGTTGAGCTACAAGTAAATTAGGCTTAAAGCCTTTCAGTACACTTCCTCCAATAACAACCCCCAACCTAATGCAATGCAACACATAATGGATGACATGATATTAAGCAATTTCAGTACATATATTCAATTCAAATATTAACATGCCCAGTACAGATATCATTCAGTCAATTTCACACATTTAGGGGTCTAAGTAACGCTTACCGACCCTATAGTAGGTTCACAGTCGACTTGGGCGACCCATGCAACCTTAAAAACATTTCGGTAAAAATGGGCCCATACACCCATGTGAACTGCCCGTGTGGCCCACTCGGCCCAAATTGGCATTGGCTGTGTGATCCATTTTTAAAGTAACCCATGCTAGCTCAATACTCCTATATGTTTTCACTATTTACTTATATGTTCATTCAAAGTTGTCTACTTGAGTCATTATCACTAAATTATTTATATCTTGAGCTACAGAATTCCAAATTAAGATCTGCTTGATGTTTTTGAAACTAGACTCAAATATCTTTCTACCATAAAATTTTTAGAATTTATAGTTGTAGTAGCCCATTTTTGCTCGAGCTTGAATAAATAAAAAATAAAATAAACCAATGTCCAGTTCATTTTTACAGTCCATTTACAAAACCAAAATTCAAACCCAAACCCAATTAGCCCAAAACACATTACAAACCACACTACCCAAAACTAAACCCCTAACCTAAACAACCCAAAACCTACGGGGCCCAGAAAGGCCCAAATACCAAACAGAATCAGAAGACCTAGGGTTGTTGAAAACCCTATCCAGCAAGACACAAAATAGATCTTCCTCATGCGCAATCAAGGCACGATAGTGCTCCACCGCCGAGTTTCTCGCCATTCACGTGCAAAACAAGGAAAGAAAAATGGATAGTAGCAACAGATTGGGATTTTGTATTTATTTTTTGGGGTTATAAAAACCCTAATGAAATCTATAAAACGGATACATGCATACACGCAAATATATACTGAAATATAAAAAAAATACAGAGAACCTAATAGCAGAGGTGATTTTCATTTATTCTATTTCGTTTATTTCTTCTTCTTCTTTTTCGATCTATGCTATTTTTTTATACATATACAAATACTGTTCAAAAAATAACAAATAAGATGTAACATCCTAAATTTATGGGCCTATGCATTTAGTGTGGGGATATATTTAATTTGTTAATTTAAGTGATAGGGGTTCAAAATTGGGCATAGGATTAGGCAAAGGCTTTGATTTAATTATTTTAAGGTGGCGTCGTTGACAATAAAAGAGGCCCAAGTTTTGGCCGCAAGGAGCCAATGTTTTTAGGGCCATTTTTGGCACCTAAAATGAAGCAAGGAGTGACGCCACATACAAGGAATTAGGGGACCAAATATTAAGTTTAATGAGGCCCAAATCTTTTAATTTAAGTAAGTTAAATTTCAGCGTTAGGGTTAGTAGAGGTGGGCGGCTACAAGGCTCAAAAATAGGAGAAATTATGTGGATTTTATAAGTGATAATATCATAGATAAAAAGGAGAAAAGTTAGGAGCTTATCTTCAAGGGAGGTGTTGGTCGAAAATCCATTACCTAGAGGAGTTTAAAATTCAGCTACTGCATGGCAAAGAGGGTGCTAAATTTCCCCTCCTTTTAGCTTGAATTTTAATTAATTAGGAAGGGCGTTTTCGGTTTTATACATGAGGTGTCAAAATATCTATAAATAGGGGGATAGCTCCTTGATTCTAACATTGAAAACCCTAATTTCTTCTCCCATTGTGTCGAAATTCCTTAGCCTCTCCCTCTCCAATTTCTTTTCTCCAATTACTTCAAAAGTCGAAACTCTTCTCCACTTTTTTCTCATTGTGTCGATTTCTCTAAAAATTTGAAGCATCTATAGTCTTTTCTTTTATTCATCCTATTTGAGAATTAGTTCTATTCTTCTAGCATTTAAAACTTTCCTTTGGCATTGTCAAATCTCCTTTCCAAGTGTTAGCCGAATTCCCTATGCTAAGGTAAGTGCCGATTTCTGTTAGATCCCATATTCTATTCTAGGTTTTTGAAAGGTAAAAGTCGAAAGCTAATAGTTTAATGGTTTTATGATGGGCGGCAATTCGGGATTTGAAGGAAGCTTGGTCAATTAGATCTAAAAGCCAAAAATAGCTAGTCTCCACTTTCGGGATTTTTAAGGTAAGAAGATTTCCCTAGATTTCTATTAGATTTGATCATTATATGCAAGATCTTAAGGTTATAATGAGAATTAACGATTAAATATTGTGATAGTAGTTCTGACAAGGACTTGTGATGGAATTAAATATGTGTAACATCCTCAAAGTGGGCCTACTCATTTATATGATAGTCTAATATGATAAGTTGGGATTGTAAAGGTTGGGCTGACTTTTTGATTAAATATATGGATTAGAGTTTAAATTAAGTGATATTTTGGGCTTTTAAAAAATTGGGTTAGGTGGTTAATAAATGGTGTTAGCTTATAATTTAAGAAGATGGTTAATCAAGTGACAAGCTGGGCTTGTGGCCCAAAGAATTAAAGTGCATTAAATGGGCATAAGGTGGCGCCATAAGGGGGAGGATTTTGGGCCTTTATATGGCCGTTTGGGCCCTAAAAGATAGGTCAAATTCGACACTTAAATGGGAAGGGGGTGGACGGCAATTAGGCTACCTTTTAGGAGTTATTTCTTTTATTTTAACTATTAAAAGCTGATAATTAATAAGGAGGAGTTGGACTTAAGGTGGGCTCTCTTAAAGGTAAGATAAGGATTGAGTTATCAGATGAGATGAAGGCTATCAAGAGAGGGGAGAGTTGGCCGAAATTCAAACTCTGTTTGTGTGGGTATGCCAAATTTTTCTATAAATAGGGAGTAGTATTCTTCAATTTGGTATTCGAAACCCTATTCTTCTCTCATTCTCTCCCAAATTTCCAAGCCTTCTCTACGCTTTCTCTTTTCTTTTCTAAGAGTCGAATTCCTTTGTTCATACCTCATCTCTCATAGCCAAATCTACAAATGAGATCTCTGTTTTCCGAAGGTGCACCATAAGCCACATACTCTTTAGTAATTTGGTAAGTTTGAGGATTTTATTCTATGCGATTTCACTCTTTCTTTTCATTCAAATCTAACCCGAAACATTTATTTAAGGCTGTCGATTTCCCTCTCTACTTTTAGTAGCCAAATCATCTCATTAAAAGTCTCTGTCTTGATTTGGTGGAAAAGCCAAGGTAGGAAGGTGACATTTTCTTAGGGATTTTCGGATTCGACAAATAAGGCTCTACGTTAGGGATAATAGATTTTCGTGGTAACCGGTGTGTAATACCTCCCATCATCTAGATCGCCTATTATTGTATGTTCATGTGTTTTTTATGTTTTGATAAATGCGAAATCTCGGTTTATTGATGCAAGCCCAAGAAGGGTAAAAGGATCCCAGGTTAGTAAATAATCTGCTTAAATGTTATAAGTAAAATGCTTGTATGTGATTGCATGGGTTGGGTTGATGAAAGGAGGAAGTTATATGTTATATGTGTAGCGGCTAATGCCGTGAATCGTTATACTGAGCTTGACCATTAAATGTTATCTGAGTTTCGGCCATTATATGTTATAAGGGCTTGGCCATCATATGTGGATGAGCGACATGACCGCCATCATGGTGTGTAGTGGTGTGGGTCAATTGTAGAAATCCCCAATGGTGTGAACGGTTGGTACGGGGGTGTGTAGCGGATGTGTTTTTTTTGTGTTTTGATAAATGCCGAAATCTCGGTTTATTGATGCAAGCCCAAGGAGGGTAAAAGCGGATCCCAGTGTTAGTAAATAATCATTTAAATGTTATAAGTAAAATGCTTGTATGTGATTGCATGGGTTGGGTTGATGAAAGGAGGAAGTTATCGTTATATGTGTAGCGGCTAATGCCGTGAATCGTTATCTGAGTTTACCATTAAATGTTATACGAGCTTGACCATTAAATGTTATAAAGGCTTGACCATCATATGTGGATGAGCAAGATGACCGCCATCATGGTGTGTAGTGGTGTGGGTCGATTGTAGAAATCCCCAATGGTGTGAACGGTTGATGCGGGGTGTGTAGCGGATGGAAACCTAGGCAAGCAGGTTGGGCCTTGCATATTAATTACTATTAATTTTTATTATGATTATTACACTGCTTATTTTGTTTAATGGGCTTAAGGCCCAAACTCTAGTGGTGCATGAGGGTTGCACATTGAGTCTCATGACTCACCCTTTAATTAACATTCGGTGATACCTAGTGATTCGAGCCGGGCCGGAGAGGAACGCAAGGTGGCCATGCGTAAGAATATGTAGATTTGGCAAAAGAGACTCAAGTTTTATTTTATCTTTTAATTAATGGACTTCAAATCTCGTTGTAATAAGGCCATGGGCTATTATGTTTTATTATGGGCTTCTATTACTTTAAGTTGTTTAAGTTTTATTTTAATTAAAAGGCATGTATTTAAGTTTGGATTTTACTCTACTTAAGCATATTCTATATAAAATATATTTGGGCTTTGCTGAAAATACGACATGTTTCGATAGAATTTTTTTTCTTGGTGACATACCAGATCCGATTGTAGTGTTTGGGCCGAGTTTGGGGTGTTACAAATTGGTATCAGAGCCCGGTTCAAAACTCGGCTTTGGGATTTTGGGCCCAAAAGATTTTCTAAAAATGGGTTTTTAAAACATGGATTTTTATTAGTAAAGGTTTATTAGCTCGGCATGGCACCTGCGTCTCCGACCCAAGTTCGCCAGGTAAGTATTCTAAACCATTGTGTGATATAAATGTGGGCTTATGGGATGTAGACTATTTAGGTTAGAACTTGATGGACTCTAGGCTTAGCTTAAACCACTTCTTAAAATTCATAAAACTTAATTTCACTGAACAAACCCATTAACGAGCCTAAGGCTAGGGTGTGGTAACCATCATACGCATGTGTAGGAAGGATTTGGAAGAGCACAGTATTTAAGCAGCCCTAGTGACTCACCTCTTCTTCACTGGAATCCTACAGTGCGTAGTATTTGCTCACCTTAGTCGAGTTAGGGTGTGGCAATAGGCATACGCATGTCCAGGGAGTGGATTAGGGAGAGCTTGGTATTTAAGCGATCTAGCGACTCACCTCCTCTTCACTAGAAACCTACACAGTGCATAGTGACTATTCACCCTAGTTACGAGGGCTGGTTGATGGGCTAAACCCTATGATTAAAACCCGAAAAGGACTAGCCACCTTTTTCTTAAAAAAAAACCCCAAGTTTTGTAAAATTTTCAAAATACCTTTGTTTTATGAAAAAAAATTTCAATCAACCCTGTTTCAAAAAAAAAACCATCAACGTTTGAAAAATTACCCTTATTTTGTGAAATAACCAAAATGACCCTGATTTCCAAAATTATCGAAATACCCCCGAATTTCCAAAATTATCAAAATACCCTCAATTTCCAAAATTATCGAAATACCCCCGAATTTCCAAAATTATCAAAATACCTCTAGATTTCCAAAATTATTGAAATACCCCTAAATTTTCAAAATTTCTAAAATACCCCCAGAATTAAAAAAATTACCAAAATACCCTTACTCTACAAAATCACCAAGGACCTTATTTTAAAAAATTACGAAAATACCCCTGTAGGACAAAATTATGAAAATACCCCTGTAGGACAAAATTACGAAAATACCCCTAGGTAGTAGAAACAACAATAACAGCAACAACGACAACACTTTTCTGTAATGAACGCGAGTTCATGAATGTTGATGATTGAACTTGAGACTCATTGTGAATGCGAATTGAAAGAACCACTCTTAAACTATTATTCATAAGATCATTAGTGGTTAACTAGTGGAAGAAAACTAATAATCCATAAAATTCTTAATCGATAAACGTCAATCGGAGGAATGAGTTTAAGGGGTCGAGGGCGTCATGCGCATGGACGCAGTAGGGAGAATAACCGCATCGAGAGCGATGAGGGTCAGCCACGGTCGAGAAATGAGATGCTTAAACCTACCGATTGTAAAAGGAGAATTTTGAGATGAGGCACCGGAGATGATCTTGTATCTCGAGGCGATGTTGAGGGTTTTGAGAGGTTGTTGGAGTAAGCGAGGGCACGAGAGCTCAAAATCTGTGCGAAACGGCTTAAGGCCAATGGAGTAGAAGTGTTTAGGGAGTTTCTCGTGTAGCCCTAACACAAATGAGTATTGGATGGAAGCGGTCGAGTGTATAATGGATGACTTAGATTTTATGGTGGAGGAGAAGTGAAAGGGTCGTGTCTCTTCTTGAGATGAGGCTTACCGGTGGTGGCTCACGGTGAAAGAAGGTACTGCTGCAGATCTGATTGACTGGGATTTCTTTAGGGAGTCATTTGATGGAAAGTATGTTGGGGCCAACTATATAGATGCCCAAAGGAAGGCATTCCTGAACTTGGTACAGGGAAGTAAGTCTGTGGCTGAGTATAAGGCTGAGTTTCTACGCCTAAGTCGTTACGCTAGAGGAATGGTAGCAACGGAGTATGAACGATGCGTTCGGTTCAAAGATGGGCTAAGAAATGAGCTAAGGGTTTTGATCATGCCACAACGAGAGAGAATTTTTGCGGTTCTAGTGGATAAAGTCAAAATAGTTGAGGAAGTGAAATGGGCTGAGAGACAAGAAAGGGATAAGGATCGGGGTGAGAATAAGAGAAGTTTTAGGTCATCGGGAGTATCTGGGAATTTTAAAAAGGCCTAGAACTGATGGGTCAGCTCGTGCTCTATCGGGCCAGAGTCAAGCATGTTCCATATGTGGGAAAACCCATCATGGGGAATGCAGAGTGAAGACAGGTGGGTGCTTTAAGTGTGGATCCACAGAACACCTGATTAGGGACTGTCATCAGATGGATCAGGGATAGCCAACGGGCCGAAGTTCTATTAGGCTAGGAGAGGTGGTCATCCTAGATCAAGGGGTCGTGGTCAAGCCAGAGGTGGCAATGGCACAAGAGGTGGTCGTGAAGCACCAGGTGGAGGTGCAAGTTATGTGAAGGCAAGGCAGCCAGCTTTGGTCTATGCAGCACATCGCCAACGGGATGGAGACACTCCAGACGCGAATAATGATGCGTACTCTACCATAATATACTAAGTGTTTATTTTGGCTTTAGAATTAGAGTCTTGTGAAAAGTCTAATGGTGAGACTTAAATAGTATGATTTCTAGTTAGTTGGAAATTTGAGGACGAAATTTCTTTAAGGGGTAGAAGCTGTAACATCCTCAAAGTGGGCCTACTCATTTATATGATAGTCTAATATGATAAGTTGGGATTGTAAAGGTTGGGCTGACTGTTTGATTAAATATATGGATTAGGTTTTAAATTAAGTGATATTTTGGGCTTTTAAAAAATTAGGTTAGGTGGCTAATAAATGGTGTTAGCCTATAATTTAATAAGATGGTTAATCAAGTGACAAGCTGGGCTTGTGGCCCAAAGAATTAAAGTGTATTAAGTGGGCATAAGATGGCGCCATAAGGGGGAGAAATTTGGGCCCTTGTGTGGCCGTTTAGGCCCTAAAAGATGGATCAAATTCGACACTTAAATGGGATGGGGTGGACGGCAATTAGGCTACCTTTTAGGAGTTATTTCTTTTATTTTAAGCTTTAAAAAGTCGATAATTAATAAGGAGGAGTTGGATTTAAGGTGGGCTCTCTTAAAGGTAAAATAAGGATCGAGTTATCGATGAGATGAAGGATATCAGAGAGGGAGAGTTGGCAAATTCCAACTCTGTGTGTGGGTATGCCAAAATTTTTCTATAAATAAGGAGTAGTATTCTTCAATTTCGGATTCAAACCCTATTCTTCTCTCATTCCCTCAAAATTTCCAAGCCTTCTCTACAGTTTCTCTTTTTCTTTTTCTAAGAGCCAAATTCCTTTGTTCATACCCTCATCTCCCATAGCCAAATCTACAAGTGAGATCTCTGTTTTCCCGAAGGTGCACCATTAGCCACATACTCCTTAGTAATTTGGTAAGTTTCAGGATTTTATTCTATGCGATTTCACTCTTTCTTTTCATTCAAATCTAACCCAAACACTTATTTAAGGCTGTCGATTTCCCTCTCGCTTTTAGTAGCGAATCATCTCATTAAAAGTCTCCTGTGCGATTTGGTGGAAAAGCCAAGGTAGGAAGGTGATGTTTTCTTAGGGATTTTGGGATTCGACAAATAAGGCTCTACGTTAGGGATAATAGATTTTCACGGTAACGGTGTGTAATACCTCCCCACCATCTAGATCGCCTATTATTGTATGTTCATGTATTTTTGTGTTTTGATAAATGCCAAATCTCGATTTATTGATGCAAGCCCAAGGAGAGTAAAAGCGGATCCCAGTGTTAGTAAATAATCTGCTTAAATGTTATAAGTAAAATACTTGTATGTGATTGCATGGGTTGGGTTGATGAAAGGAGGAAGTTATACGTTATATGTGTAGCGGCTAATGTCGTGAATCATATATCTGAACTTGACCATTAAATGTTATCTGAGCTTGGCCATTATATGTTATAAGGGCTTGGCCATCATATGTGGATGAGCGACATGACCGCCATCATGGTGTGTAGTGGTATGGGTCGATTGTAAAATCCCCAATGGTGTGAGCGGTTGGTACGGGGTGTGTAGCGGATGGAAACCTAGGCAAGCGGGTTGGGCCTTGCATATTAATTACTATTAATTTTATTATGATTATTACACTGTTTATTTTGTTTAATGGGCTTAAAGCCCAAACTCTAGTGGTGCATGAGGGTTGCACATTGAGTCTCGACTCACCCTTTAATTAACATTTCGGTGATACCTAGTGATTGATTTGGTTGGAGAGGAACGCAAGGTGGCCATGCGAAAGAATATGTAGATTTGGCAAAAGAGACTCAAGTTTTATTTTATCTTTTAACTAATGGACTTCAAATCTCGTTGTAATAAGGCCATGGGCTATTATGTTTTATTATGGGCTTCTATTACTTTAAGTCGTTTAAGTTTTATTTTAATTAAAAGGCATGTATTTAAGTTTGGATTTTACTCTACTTAAGCATATTCTATATAAAACATATTTAGGCTTTTCTGAAAATACGACATGTTTCAATAGAATTTTTTTTTCTTGGTGACATACCAGATCCGGTTGTAGTGTTTAGGCCGGGTTTGGGATGTTACAATATAGATCAGGCAAAGGAGAGAATCCCTAAGTTTTCGAAATAAGCAGTATCTGCCATTCGAGATTGGCCACTTGGTTGTGGACCGGCTTCTGAACAACACCTTAGGCAGATAGCAGTTCTATCGGCTACTGATAGCGTAGACATAGAAAGTATCCTTTTATCGGTAATCAAGTATGTAGATCTCTAACACACTACTAATGTATGTATGATTATATGAATGTCTTATGGGTTAAAAAGCCAGAAAGAGGTTGTATAGACAGTCAAATGGAACCCTAAAAGGGTTAGGCAAGGATGCCAGGTACGTAAACATAGAACTCCCTATGTGTATCGAAATAAATGTAAGCCTACATGATGATTTCTTTATGTATGTATGCATGGGGTGGGATTTTGATATGATGAAGGGGAAGTGCATGACAGGTCACACAGTGATCGGTGGTAGAAAACCCACAAATATAAATGCTAGGTCACATAGTGATCGGTGGCTATGCCATATTTAATAATTCCTGAATAACAGGAATAGGCAGTTTGGCTGTCATTATGGTGTATAGCGGATGGAGGGTTGATTGTAGAAATCCCCACGGTGTGATGGTTGGTTTGGGTTGGTGTATAGAGGATGGAAACCTAGGATGGGTTGGGTTATTCATTATTTATTGTTTACCATGTGATTATAATTGTTGCCTTATGTGTGGGCCAAGGCCCATAATGTGTTTGTGGGCTCAGGTTGTTGTGAGTTTTGAGATTTATACACTGAGTCTTGGTGAGTCACGCTTTCCTTTTCTCTACTCTTTCAGATGAGCAGTAGAGCGTGGACATGGGAGCCGAGACGGACTCGAGGGGCCATCAAGTTTTATTTCTACAAACTATTTTTTGGGATTTCTTTAAGTTTATTTTATTGTTATTTAGGAATATTTATGTAAAAAGGCCCCTAGTTTTTATTCAACTAAGTAGTTTTCAATGTTATGCAACTTATGAATTTATGAAAAGGTTTATTTATACTAATAATAATACAAAGAGGTTTATTTCCAAAAAGTCACTTCTTTATTCAAATTTTAAATAATTAACTTGTGTTTTCAAAATCTGATAAAGTGTTATGTGTTCCATAACACGCCAGATCTGGTCGAAATGCATGGGCCGGGTTTGGGGTGTTACATTTTAGTATCAGAGCCCAATTCAAAACTCGGGCTGTGAAATGGGCCTAGAGGTGTTTTGGAAAAAAAATTTAGAAAAATATCTGGTTTGAGGATACGGCTTTCGAGTCTACCGGCACCCGATCCATGCAGGTAAGTATTCAGAACTTGATGGACTCTAGGCTTAACTGAAACAACTCCTTAAATTTCATAAGACTTAACCTCACTAAACAAACCCATGAACGAGTTGTAAGACTAGGGTGTGGCAACGGGCATACACATGTCTAGGAATAGATTCGGAAGAGCTTGGTATTTAAGCAGTCCTAGTGACTCACCTCCTCTTCACCGAATCTTACCTAGTGCGTGGTGGTGCTTCACTCTAATTATGAGGACTTGTTGATGGGTCAAACCTATAATTAAAACTTGAAAGGGACCAGCCACCCTATTTTGCAAACAAAAACCCCTAAGTTTTGTAAATTTCCAAAGAAATACACTTGATTTGTGAAAATTTCCAACCAACAATGAATTTGTAAAATGCCTATGTTTTGAAAATTTACCCAAAAACCGTATGTTTACAAGAGTAACTAGATTTTTTTTCAAAATACCCCTTCGAAAAAAAAGCAACGACTACAACAACATCAAAATATTCTTGATTTGAAAAATCACCGAAATACCCCTGGATGTCAAAATTATTGAAATACCCCTGGATCTCAAAATTACCAAAATACCCCCAGATTGCAAAATTACTAAAATACCTTTATTTTACAAAATCACCAAGGAACCTTATTTTGAAAAATTATGAAAATACCCACAGAGGATAAAATTACAAAATACCCGGTAGTAAAACAACAACAACCACAACAACAACACTTTTCTGTGATGAACGTAAGTTCATGGATGTTGATTGAATGTATGTGTTTCCTAGAGGATATGAACTTGAGACTGTATTGTGAGTACAAATTCGAAAGAACTACTTTTAAAACTATTATCCATAAGACTGTTCATGGTTAATCAGTGGAAGAAAATTACCAATTCATAAAAATTCTAATCAGATAAACGTTAAGCGGTAGAGTGAGTACAAGGGGTCGAGGACGTCCGCCACGTGGTCGTGGTAGGGGTAGGATGACTTTGTCGAACCGTGAGGATCTAGCCACGGTTAGAAACGAAATGCCACCAAGAGGTCGAATGTTAGGATCGATCGGCGGAGATGATCTTGTATCTCGAAGCGATCTTGAGGATTTTGAGAGGGTTGCTAGAGTAGGCATGGGCATAGGAGCCCGAAAATCTGTGTCGGAGCGGCTTAGGGCCAATGAGGCAGAAGTGTTTAGGGGAATTTTTGAGGTAGCCCCAAGTTCTGCTGAGTATTGGTTGAAGGCGGTAGAACAAATAATGGATGATTTAGATTTCACGGAGGAGGAGAAGTTGAAAGGGATTGTATCCCTCCTGAGGGATGAAGCCTATCAATGGTGGCTTACGGTTAAGGATGGCACAAGACATGGTCTTGTAGGTGCAGGCTATGCTGAGGCCAGGCAGCCAGCCTTGGCCTATGCAGCAAGTCGCCAAGGGGACGAGGACGCTCTAGATGTGAATATCGGTGCGTACCCTACCATAATATACTAAGTGTTTATTTTGGTTTTAGAATAAGAGTGCGCAGCGAAAGCATAGTAGTGAGACTTAGGTAGTTTGATTACTAGTTAATTGGAAATTTCAAGGATGAAATTTCTTTAACGGGTAGAACTGTAACATCCTAAATTTATGGGCCTATGCATTTAGTGTGAGGATATGTTTAATTTGTTAATTTAAGTGATATGGGTTCAAAATTGGGCTTAGGATTAGGCAAAGGCTTTGATTGAATTATTTTAAGGAGGCGTCATTAACAATAAAAGAGGCCCAAGTGTTGGCCGCAAGGAGCCATGTTTTTAGGGCCATTTTTGGCACCTAAAATGAAGTAAGGAGTGATGCCACATACAAGGAATTAGGGGCCCAAATATTAAGTTTAATGAGGCCCAAATCTTTTAATTTAAGTAAGTTAAATTTCAGCATTAGGGTTAGTAGAGGTGGACGGCTACAAGGCTCAAAAATAAGAGAAATTATGTGGATTTTATAAGTGATAATATCATAGATAAAAAGGAGAAAAGTTAGGAGCTTATCTTTAAGGGAGGTGTTGGCCGAAAATCCACTACCTAGAGGAGTGTAAAATTCGGATACTGCATGGCAAAGAGGGTGCCGAATTTCTCCTCTCTTTTAGCTTGAATTTTAATTAATTAGGAAGGGCATTTTCGATTTTATACATAAGGTGTCGAAATATCTATAAATAGAGGGGATAGCTCCTTGATTCTAACATTAAAAACTCTAATTTCTTCTCCCATTGTGCCAAAATTCCTTAGCCTCTCCTTCTCCAATTTCTTTTCTCCAATTTCTTCAAAAGCTAAAACTCTTCTCCACTTTTTCCTCCTTGTGCCGATTTCTCTAAAAAGTCGAAGCATTTATAGTCTTTTCTTTTATTCATCCTATTTGAGAATTAGTTCTATTCTTCCGGCATTTAAAACTTTCCTTTGGCATTGTCGAATCTCCTTTCCAAGTGTTAGTCGAATTCCCTAAGCTAAGGTAAGTGTCGATTTCTATTAGATCTCATATTTTATTCCCGGTTTTTGAAAGGAAAAAGTCGAAAGCTAATAGTTTAATGGTTTTATGATGGGCGGCAATTCAAGATTTGAAGGAAGCTTGGTCAATTAGATCTAAAAGCCGAAAATAGCTAGTCTCCACTTTCGGGATTTTTAAGGTAAGAAGATTTCCTAGATTTCTATTAGATTTGATCATTATATGCAAGATCTTAAGGTTATAATGAGAATTAATGATTAAATATTGTGATAATAGTTCTGACAAGGACTTGTAATGGAATTAAATATGGATCAGTCAAAGGAGAGAATCCCTAAGTTTAAGAAACGAAAGGTATCTGTCGTTCGAGATTGGCCACTTGGTTGTGGACCGGCTTCTGAACAACACCTTAGGCAGATAGCAGTTCTATCGGCTACTGATAGCGTGGATATAGAAAGTATCCTTTTATCGGTAATCAGGTGTGTAGATCTCTAACACACTACTAACCCTGTATGTATGATTATATGAATGTGTTATGGGCTAAAAAGTCGGAAAGAGGATGTATAGACAGTCAAATGGAACCCTAAAAGGGTTAGGCAAGGATGCCAGGTACGTAAACATAGAACTCCCTATGTGTATCGAAATAAATGTAAGCCTACATGATGATTTCTTTATGTATGTATGCATGGGGTGGGATTTTGATATGATGAAGGGGAAGTGCATGACAGGTCACACAGTGATCGGTGGTAAAAAACCCACAAATATAAATGCTAGGTCACATAGTGATTGGCTATGCCACATTTAATAATTCCTGAATAACAGGAATAGGCAATTCGGCTGTCGTTATGGTGTGTAGCGGATGGAGGGTTGATTGTAGAAATCCCCACGGTGTGATGGTTGGTTCGGGTTGGTGTGTAGAGGATGGAAACCTAGGATGGGTTGGGTTATTCATTATTTATTATTTACCATGTGATTATAATTGTTGCCTTATGTATGGGTCAAGGCCCATAATGTGTTTGTGGGCTCAGGTCGTTGTGTGTTTTGAGATTTATACACTGAGTCTTGGTGACTCACACTTTCCTTTTCTCTACTCTTTCAGATGAGCAATAGAGCGTGGACATGGGAGCCGAGACGGACTCGAGGGGCCATCAAGTTTTATTTCTACAAATTAATTTTTTGGGATTTCTTTAAGTTTATTTTATTGTTATTTAGGAATATTTATGTAATAAGGCCCCTAGTTTTTATTCAACTAAGTAGTTTTCAATGTTATGCAATTTATGAATTTATGACAAAGTTTATTTATACGTAATAATAATACAAAGAGGTTTATTTCCAAAAAAGTCACTTCTTTATTCAAATTTTAAATAATTAACTTGTGTTTTCAAAATCCGATAAAGTGTTATGTGTTCCATAACACGCCAGATCTGGTCGAAACGCATGGGCCGGGTTTGGGGTGTTACATAAGAAGACTACCTTCGATTCGGCTTCAAAATGGGGAAATTTGGCTTTCCGACCGCCGTATGAGGTGGCGCGTGCGGTGGTCTGTCACCGGAGCCAGGTCGGATTTTGGCCTCATGCCGAAAGGGAGAGAGCTTTTTGGAGCCTCTGTGTTGTTTTTTTTTAAGTGTTTAAAATGATTTTTTTGGGGGGTTATTTTTGCTTATATAGGCCCTTCATACGACGCCGTTTTGAGGATCCCCTTTAAAGGCGAAAACGCCGTCGTTTAGGGGCTAAGATTCGCGCGTTGACCCGATACCCAGGGAGGATCCACGTGTTTTCATAAAAGGGCTATTTGCCTCTTTGGTCCTTCCGCAATTTTATTATTTTTAATTTCGTCCAATTTAAATTTTCTTTTATTTTTTAATCTAGTCCTGAAAGTTTCCTTTTGTTTCAATTTGGTCTCTCGGGCTATTTAAAGGCTGATATCAAAACGGCGTCGTTTAGGAGATCAGGCATAATTGCCCAATAAGTCCTTATAGTTTGGCGTGCATTCCAATATCATCCTTTTTGCAATTTTACCTTAGTTTTTTTATTTATTTTAATTTGATCCTTGTTTCTTCAATTTTTTAATTTTTTATTTTCACATTTATTCTTATTTTTAATTATTTTAGTATTATATATATTAAATTATTATTTATTATTTATATTAGGTTATTTTATTAAATTCAATATTATTCATATATTATATATTATTTTAAAATTTGCACATTAGTTATTATATTACACTTTTTATTTTTATATTATATCTTATATTATATTATTTATAACTTTTAAATTATTTTATCCTTAATATTGTATCAAATTTCGTATATTGTATATTGTATATTGTATATTGTTTATTCTTAAATATATAGTTTTATGCATATATGTATTAGATTATTATATTATTAATATATTTTATTTAAATTTATATATCATTTATTTATTTAAAATGTATTTTACTTATTTTCTCATGAATATATATATATATATATATATATATATTATTTTTAGATTTTGCCATATCATTTTTATGTTTTTTAATTTGCAATATCTATTTATTATTTGGTATATGTCAATCATTCTATGTTGATTTATTTTACACTTAATCTTGCATGTAAAGTTTCATATTTATTTAAAATTTATCTTTCGTTATTTACCGCTTTATATTTTATATTTGTTTGTCCATGCTCTTTTATTTGTTTATGATTTTTATGTTTGTTTTAGTATAGTTATTATATTATTTGTATCATTTGTTATTTTATATTATTCTTTCTTTAATTGTCTATATTAGTATTAATTGTTAAATATGACTTGTAATTATGGAGAATTGCTATTTGGAATTTATGTTTTGTAACGCCATATCTTACTCAAAACCATTTTTATAAAAGCACATTTTGAATTGACGATTTTATTCAAATATTTTTAAATACAATATATATGATATTTAAGGACTTGAAAAATTATACCTTAACTTATTGGGTTTTAATTTTCTCGTGGAACTTAAGGTATCAAATATCCTTTTAAAACCCATAAACTTCAAATCAAAATTTATTATCAAAATTGAAAATGTTATATCTTAACTTATTAGATATAATGTTTCATATCTCGAGGTAAGGATTTTCTGCAAATAAAGGCAAGCTTAATTTCGAAGTCTTGAGATGTTACATCCTAACTTAATGGGTGTGACATTTTATTTCTTTGAGATAAGTGAGTTTTTTCTTTTAAATAAAAGGATAGTATTTTAAATTTTTTAAATTTTTAGCATTAGGACATGATTTTATCAATTAGGTACCAATTTTTGGGCGTTACGAGGTTGCTAACCCTTCCTCATACGTAACCGACTCTCGAACCTATTTTCTTGAACTTCGTAGGCCAAAATTAATGTTTTAAACAAAACATGTTTTATAAGGTGATCTAATCACACCTAAGCAAAAAAAAAAAAAGATCGGTGGCTACTCTCATTTTCGCTTTTAAAATCGATTCTCGTTTTTCATAAAACTCTAAAAACAGTTTCGACAATAGTTTATCAAATAAGTACAGTAAAATCTTTAAAGTTATCTCTATTCTGCTGTTTGACAACTTCATCCTTTCCTTACTAAAAATTATTTATCTTTTAGTACAGAATTTAGATGATGTTTTCGTTTATTTCTCTTGAAATTAGACTAATTTAGGATTTAAAAATATAAATTTAAGCCCCTAATTATTTTGTTACAATTTTTTATGATATTCCTAAGTCAAAACAAGGGAACCCGAAATCATTCTAACCTTGTCTCACAAAATTTATTATATCTCATGATTTACAATCACATTGCTTACACTGTTTCTTCCATGAAAAAGTAGACTCAATAAAATTTAATTTCATATTTTATTCAACCTCTAACTCAATTCCCACTATTTTTGATGATTTTTCAAAGTTAGACTACTACTGCTGTCCAAAACTATTTTAGTGCAAAATGTTGATTTCCAAGTTTATAACACCCTTATTTCCTTTCTCTACAATTTTTTGCATCATTTTCTCTTATTTCTTTACAACAAGCAATTTTGGCTTTTCGCCGAATCCCGTTTTCTGTGTTTCGGGTACACACTTGGTATCATTTCTGATGCGTAAGCACTCCTAAGCCTCCAGAACCTAAAAATCGACCAACATATCTCCAGATTAATCACTTAATTCATTTTTAATCAACCAATTTCGGAAGGAACTCGACTAAAAACCTAGCAAAACCCTTACCTCGCTTGAGTAACCATGACTTTGTACAATCACAGCGTCGATTCAAAACCACCAGCCCCTTGATTAACTCTTAAACACAAAAAAGGAATCCCCCTTTTAGAGATTAACCAAGAACGATTAACAATAGACAAAACCATTACTTACCGAACACGGGCAACCAACGATGAACAACTAAATCAATTGGAAAAAAAGAAAGAAATGGAAGAGGAAAAAATAATGGAAATTTTGGCAGTAACTAGGGGAAAGAATCGGCAAAGGAGGGAAAAAAGAAGAAGAAGAAAACGTCAAAAAAAGTTTGGGGAGCAAAAGTACTGTCTCCACACCTTCACAGAGAATTGAAAACAGGACTTCCAACACTCCAACACTCCACTTAACCACCAAACCAACAGGTCCATTCTAATATAAACTTAGCAACAATTAAACTTAAACCCTTTGTAAAAGGTTAAGGCTTTATTTATAAAAAATACTAAAATTTGCCCAAGTAAGGCTTAAATTTGGGACCTCACACACACACCCAGAACACAAAACCATTGAAGCATATAAACATTGTGTGTTACACATACACGAAATTAAAAATTAAAATTAAAATTTTGGAGCATTACATAAGTTAAGATAAAAAAATTATAATATTTTTATGAATATATAAGTATATTATTTTATAATATATAGCGTGAACACATAAATAAATTATGACCAAGAAGTAAATAAGTTATGTTCATACTTTTGGCCATAACTTTTGTAAAGAAATATATTATAACACTTTTATAACATGTAAAATATTTTTATAATAAACTTTTGGCCATAACTTTAGAATTTTGTAGTATTTAAATAATATAATTTTTGTTATAACATTATAAAATACACAAATTATTTTTATCATATAATTTTAAGATTTATAATATATATATATATATATATATATATATATACTTGTCATAACCATCCCAAGCACTTGTATGTTTTCATGCTTATAATATAATTTTTATAACTTGTATGAAAATAATTTTTTTGAAATTAAATTTGGATGTAATTACCTACAATTATTCCGATTCTCACCATTTCCCCTAAGAATTGGTAAGTGTAATTGGGGTTTTCCAATTAAATCCAATTCGGTGAGACCCACAAATTATAATGATTATCCAAACATGTCACTATTGTGTAATTACAAACAATTACACCCAAATCCAATTATTAGGTGACTAGATTTGGAAACTCACCTAGTAATTGCATTTCGTTGTAATTGCTTGTAATTACACAAGAGTGGCATGGTTAGATAACCATTGTAATTGGTGGGTCTCATCGAATTTGGTGTAACTGAAACACCCCAATTACATTTTCCACTTCTTAGGGAGGGTGAGAATTGGAGCAATTACACATGTAATTACATCCAAATCCAAATTTTAAAATTTTTTTTTATACAAGTTACAAAAATTATATTATAAACATGAGCACATTATGAGTGTTTGAGATGGATATGGCAAAAATTTCTTATATTAAAAATCCTAAAAATTATATTATAAAAATAATTTATGTATTTTATAAAGTTATAAAAATTATATTATATGAATCTTAAAAAGTAAGTTTTGGCTAAAAGTTTATTATAAAAATATTTAGATGTTATAAAAGTGATATATTATATTTATTTATAAGAAGTTATGGTCATAACATATTTAATTGTCTATGCTATATATTATAAAAATAAAATATTTATTCATAAAAAATAGTATAATTTTTTTATAATAACTTATTTATAAAACAACTTTCTAAACTTTTGACAAAAAAAAATATTATTTATAAAAAGTGTTATGAAAGTTTTAGGCAATTCATAAATGTTATATATTATAAATTTTATATTATTTTTAATTTAATTTACATATTATAAAAATGAATATAACTTAGCAAAAAAATTCCAAATTAATTTTATTTAAGTTTTTATAGTTAGAGTTACAAACTATTTGGATTGTGAACCCAAATATTATAATGTCGATGCTAATTACGCAAATACAAAAATATTTTATTGCACCATATCATGGGATATGATACCATTTTGGAGAAAGATGAGGGACGCAAACACCATAGACAACTCTTGAACTCTTTAATTTTAGACAATCCAGGTTCCAAAATATGGTTGAGAAGATATTTATTGCTCTAAAAAAAAGATCTTATATTAACATCACCTTAGTATAGCATAGAAAAACAAAATTAGATTATATTAGCATGTTTCATATTTCAAAACTTCAATTATAAGTGGAATTTAGATAATTCATACATCGAAATGTATATGTAAGAAGGAGATTTTAATAATCTTAATGGTGCCTATCAAATTCAGATAGAATTGATGATAATGAGCATATGTTAAATAATAAAGAGGAATAATCGAACAAATATGCACTAAAACAAAGATAAAATTACATATGATGTTTTTTTTCTTGCTGTGTTTTTATTAGTAATAGTATTATCTATTACTTTTTAAACTAACATAATACATATGATGATTTAATTTTAATTTTGTTACTTTTTATAGTATTTAATGTTTTTTAAAATATAAATTATGAAACTCTATAATTGTAATTTACACTACTAAATATGACATAGAGAATTACAATGTAACTACACTCTGTCAGTCAAACACGTCTACGGAATTACAATTCTTTGTAATAGTAAGAGAGTGCAATTACTATCCTAGTAATTACACTTTCATTTAATTATTTTGTGCTATCCAAATAGACCCTACCTAAAATACTTTCTTATTTTGGTTGCTTGAGTTTTTGGATGTGTTCCTAAGCTCTATTTATATCAACGAAGTGAATTCTAATTGTTTATAGTCATTAGGGAAGGTAGGAGAAGTTAAAAGCATTAAAAACGCAAGTTATTACAGCTTTGGACATTGATGTATTGATATTTAGGAGTATATTGATACTTTTGATAAAAGATAGTCATTAGAAACATTAAGTACCAATACCATAAAGGTAGATATCGATACTTTTGGGTAGTTATTAACACCTCAAGAACAAATATTGATACTTTACTCTTTGAAAAAAGATTATAGCTACTAATCTTTCAAGATATCGATACCTGAGTGATGATAGCTATATTTATGGACTAGGTATCAATACTTCACCTTTTAAAAAGACTTGTGAATACTGACTTAAGGGTGTTGATAATTAAGGATTATGTGTCCGATACTTAATTAGCTACTCCAGTGCTTTAAAAACATTTTTAAATTCTTTAAAATGACTTGAATCAATTTAAAACTATTTTCACTATTTTAAGTCAAATCGTATTGAAAACATAATTTTGAGTATTTATAATAATTGAAAATATATTCTAAGATGTTTCTTTTGTATTCCAATATAATTGACTAAAGAAATAATATGAAAATTTTATATTTAAATATTGTTATATTTTAAGTATAAAATATTTATTTTACATTATAAAAAAATTAAAATTTTTATAAAATAAATAAATAAAATTTTTAATTTGAGTCCAATAACCACAATTTTTAACTTGTAAATTAAAATTTTAAAATTTGTGGATACACCAATTCAAACCATTTTTTTTCTCATTTTTTTTTCAATTGTACATATAATGAAAGGATTTACTTACACCAATATAAAACAAAAATTTTCTACACACTTTCATATACTTTTGTATGATTACAATTTTAACGATCCAACTATCATATTCTATATTTTATTCACATAAATCATGTATGTCAAATTTGATATAAATTAAAAATATCTAACTATTTATTTTATGTAAAAACTTTCAAATTGTTTGATAAATATTAACATATACACAATCATAAATCGATATGACAAAGATATCGAATCGGTTCAAAACTTTATACTGAATGACAAATACAATTATATTAATAAATTCAATAATTAGATCATAAAATATTAACCGTGCAAAAATATCACTTTAATTTTACATCCATTCCCATATATATTATTTTAACCCATTAAAAAGCTCAATGAAAATAAAAGACGGCAAATAACTGTGTATTTGATTTTGATGTCACTAATATAGTAGTAATTATAATAAATGGACAATGATTAAAATTAACCAAAAACACTTTCAAGAGCATCCATAGACACTACTTGAAAGCTTAAGGTAGTGTGAGTGATCAATTCTTCCCCTCTAAACAAAATCATTGACCACTAAAATTCTTCACTTTTCAAAGGTACACCCTCAAGGATATATTTATATAAACCTCGACACAACCCAAAACAACCTAAACTCGAAATAAATAAATAAAAAACCCATATTTGCTTTAAGAGTATCTAGTCCTCTTATGTGACTTCTTTGGAGAAATTAAGATGGAGGTGTATGGCTTAATTGCTTCACGCTTACTGCCTTTACTGACTGATTCCGGTTCTTCTTCGAGTTCCTCGTCATCGCTGTTAATGTTGCTCGGAGTGGTCCGGTTTTGGTTTGCTCTACGCTGCAAAAGGAAGGCATTGTAATAGTAACAAACAAGTTCTTCCCTACTTTTGTTACGGAAATACTTGTAGATCTCGTCCCAGAAAGATTTGTCTAACGACGGCAAATTTGACTTTATGATAGACGAAAACATGCTCTTTTCTTCTTCACCCCAAGCAATAGCAACATATTCACCCATCTGATCAAAATTCCATTTGTTGAAAGCTGAACCTAGCTCAAGCTTGATTTTCATTCTTTTCTGGCTAACATGAAACCTTACACATTGTATAGAATTTTGAATATGGCAACCACATGAATCCGGTCTTCCTTTCCCAATACGATCAAGTTCAATAAAAGTCCTGTTTTCTTTCTTCTCCAATGGCCAAACACGAGTCCCTAACCATTTTGAATCACTTTCTGAAACTACCCCTGTCCAGTCTGGTACCTCAACTTGAAATAATGGGCCGATAGGAACTTGAATGTCGACGTCGTAATCAAACACTGACCCTGGGGTTGCAGTGTCACAAGTTCCATGCAAATGTTTGCCGATCCCTATCGTAGAACCATCCAAATCACTATGATTCCCTGAGGAAGAGGGTTGTGATCGATCTTGTCCTTTTGAAGTCATTTTCCCAAAAAAGACCTTCCTTGTGCAACTCAGCCTCTCTCTAAGGTTATACCCTAATTTCCCATTATCGTCATCATACATGAAGGGATGCATCTTCTGGTTTTTCTACAGAGTAAGCAGACAATGAAATAAAGAAATGTTTATGGAGACCAATAAACAGCGCAATACACAACCAACAAGGAAAATATATGTATGGTTTTGGATAATAGCATTATCATCACAACCATTATCTTACATAGTAAGGCTAATAAGGAGACAAGCCACAAGCAAAGAGTAATATTTCAAGCTCGGGAAAATTGGATAATTGTCAAATTAAAACCCGAGAAAAGCCAAAGTCAAACAATATGGCCCAACTTAAACTTATTTAAAACCCCTTTTAACCAAACTCAAACTAAGCCATCTGCAATCATTATTTAGTACTATGAAAAAAAGAATACTAACGGTAAGTTATTCAAATGATCTCACAAAACATGACTGCAAAATGCATAAATTCTAAAAGAAACTTCAACCTGCAGACAATTTTTTATGATGAAAAAGAATGACGAAGCCAAATATGTCCGTAACTGATAATAAAATGAAAAAGGGATACTGATTTACCACTTATCCTTGAATAGATATGCAATTTTGCCATAAGAAGTTTTGAATATCGATCAAAAACAATCACAAGTTTGACAAAAGAATATTATGTGAGAGTCTAACAAAATATTCTATCTTCTATTTTTTTTTTTTTTTTTAACCAAATTTGAGAGTACAACGGAAAATTGCAATCATGAGTGGTAAATTTAATCTATCATCCTAAGTAGTGGTTAATTTGAACCTAATCCCCAAAAAATAGTAGCATAGCTTTTGAATGACCACAAAGCCAGAAATTTCAATGTCAAAAAGAATTATTTGAGAGAAGTTAATGCAATGGTTTTCTTTAGAAAAGACAAACTACTTATACAACAATGTAGGTGAGGAACTGAATAAGAAAGGAAAAGAAAACGAAGTTATATATAAGTTAGAAATGAGAGAAAATGGAAAGTTACAGGTGAAATGGGTAATTTTATAAATTAAATAGCCCTAAATTTTGAAGATCATTAATGAAAATTAAAAACCTTACCACACGCGCATGCATGGAGAAATCATGCATTTAAAACGAAATTTAAACAAAAAAACACACGAGACTTAAAATATTAAATGAATACAATTGTTTATCATTATTTTGCCATCAATCAACAACATTATTAATATACACAAATATATAAAAATTTAGAACGCATATATAAGTTATTAAAGTTCCAAATAAAAATTTAAAATTGTTTTAGTTCAAATGATAAATGAAAAATTTTTATATGCATGTCAAATCTCATGGATAATTTTTTATTGAATTATAAAAATATAAAAAGATGAAAACACCCGCATAATCATATAACTTACTTTGCAAAAACAATGGTTTGTTGGTAATTCCCTAACTGAGTTGGGATCCGATTGATAGGTGACATCAATTCAATAAAAGGGTTAATCAATAGTATAGATATTTAAAATTTTATGTTAAAAAACACTTACACCTTTATCTAGTATTTTTCCAAAAATAAGTTCTTTTTGTAAGTTTTCAACCCGTGACACCAAACTCAATGAGAGAAATTATATTAAGAATTGGATAAAAAATTTATATATAAAAAGTCTATATATGAATTGTTTTATTAATTTCATATAAAAATATAAAAAGAAAAAAATACTCTCATAAAAATATAACTTAATATATAGAAAATTATTTTAGTTATTTTTCAACTAAGTTAGTACATGTCTGACTAACTCATAATATCAACTCAATCAAGATTTTAAATATAATATAAATAGATATTATATATAAAGCCTTGATTGAGTTGATATCATAAGTTAACTAATCATCAACTCAATTATGAAAACATTAAAAGCCCATTTTTTTAAAATATCAACAATTATTTTTGTAAAAGTTGTTTATGACTTTTAATATTTTATACAATATCTTAAAAGAACTTAATAATCTTTTAGGAAAAAAAAAGAAGCTTCAATCTTAAAAATTGTTCAATTTTTAAAATAACCATCCACTCCCATAAAAACAATTTCACTCAAAATAAAAAATAAAACCATCAATAATTTAAAAAAACTTATATACGATTAATTCTATCACACACATATGCATGTAAAAGTTACATATTTAAAATATAAGTTGTGTTTAAAAATAACATGCAATAATGTATGATTTGAAACTAATTAATAATAACACATGTAATATGTAAAATATTAAAATGAAAAATTAGATTAAATTAGGAATAAAACAAAATTTAAACACATATTTTTACGATATCTTAGAAGAACTTAATAATCTTTTAGAAATAAACTTCATCCTACAAATTTTACTATTTTTAAAAATAAATTATCCACTTCCATGAAAACAATTTCACTCAAAATAAATAAAAGCATCAATAATTTAAAACTTACATGTATATTAGAAATCCTATCACACCCGTAAGCATGTGAAAACAACATATTTAGAATATAAGGTGTGTTTAACAATAATAAATAATGCAATATATACAATATTAAAATGGAAAATTTTAATTGTGAGTAGAACGAAATTTAAACACGTAAAACATTAAATTAAGAATATTTTATACAATATCTTAAAAGAACTTAATAATCTTTTAGAAAAACTTCATCCTAAAAATTTTACTATTTTAAAATAACCATCCACTCCCATAAAAACAATTTCACTCAAAATAAATAAATGAAACTAGGGTGAACATTCAATCAAATCTAGTGAAAAAATTTCGAGTTAATCGAGTTAACGAGTCCTATTTTATCATCCTAATCCGATTTGAAATTTTTCAAATCGAGACAGTGAAATTGTTCAAGTTAAATTATAAAAAATAAACATATCAAATTAAAATCTTGTTACCGTATAATTAATTTCATATTAAAGTATATAAATTTAAAACCATATATTTTTGAAACTTTTTCAAAGCAAAATAAAAAAAAATACTATGATAAACTTGAATTATTAAATAACTTATTTAGATCCCAAAATTATTATTTTAGAAAATTTTAATTTTTAACTTTATATATTTTTAGAATTTATTTTGAAATTTTTATAAATATTTTGAATTTCAAAAATTATTTTAAATTTTAAAAATTATTTTGAATTATTTTATAGTTTTGTTGAAAGAAACCAATATGCTCATTTTCAAACTTGACAGAAATCAAAAAGGTATTAATACCAATCTATTATTCGAATTGTAAAATCCAACTCAATACGAACTCGAAACTCGAATTACTTATTCGAGTTGACTCCAATAATTCGAATAATGCAAAATTTAAAAAAATTTGAATTTTCAAATTAGATCAAGTTTTGCTCACCCCTAAATAAAACCATAAATAATTTAACAAACTTACATGGATATTTAGAATTTTTATTTTTTACAAAATATGGATAAAGCATGAGAATGTTTTTGTCACCCATATAGTGAAGCAAGTTAATCTAGCATAGATAACATAAGTACAAATATTTTAATTATAAATTAATGGTCATTTTCTTTCTCATTTCACCGCAACCACTATGTTTGCATCCATACAAGAAAGTTCATTATTGATTTTAATCACTCCACTACAAGGCTCAATTTCACTGCCACCACTATTTTTAATCACACCGCATTCAAATAGAGAGACAAAATAAGAGTACACAAATGAATGGTGCTAAATGAAAAGTGAACAAAACTAGATTCGATTCAAAAAAATCGAAAAATAAATTTGAATTTCGAGTTAATTGATTTGAGTTATTTGAATTAATCGAGTTAAATTTTACAATTCGAATAATTCAAATAACAGATTGGTGTAAATACAATTTTAGTCTTTATCAAGTTTGAAAATAAACAAATTGATCTCTCTCAACAAAATTTCAAAATAATTTTAAATTTTCAAAATAATTTTAAATTTTCAAAATAATTTTAAAATTCAGAATATTTATTAAAATTACAAATTTTATATTTTTAAAAATTATAAAAATTTCAAAAAAATTTAAAAATATATAAAGAAATTTAAAAATTAAAATTTTCTATAATAATAAATTTGGGCCTAAATAAGTTATAGTATTCTTTTATTATTTTACTCTGAAAAGTTTTCAAATATATATGGCTTTGAATTTATGTGCTCTAAAATAGAATTAATTATAGTGTAACAAGATTTTAATTTAATATTTAATTTTTAATTTAACTCAAACAATTTCATTCGACTCAATTTCAAAAAAAAAAATTCAAATCGAGTTAGGATGATAAAATAGGATTAATCAACTCGATTAACTCAAAAAAATTTCATAATTTGATTAAACGCTCACCCCTGAATGAATGTGATGAAATATGACACTCATAAACAACCTAAATCCAAGGGCATGCAGAGTGATGAATAGATATGTTTAGAACAATGATAGTAAAAGTGCCATAGAGGCCACTTACTAGGAGTTAAATTACATTTTGCACCATTTATTAAAAAAATGAATAAATTAATCTTTATACGTTAGAATAAAGGGCAAATTGATCATTTCTATTAAAATTTCATCAATTCCTACTGGTAAAAATTGGTCAAACAGTTATACACGTGACGTGCCACCTGCATTTCATGTTGACGTACAAGAACCAATTTTTAAAAGTAGAAATAAAAGAAATTTTTAATAGAACCAGTTTGCTATTTACTCTAAGTTACATGGACTAATTTACTCATTAGTAGATGTGCAAAATACAATCTGACTCATAATATAAGGGTCTCTCAGTACTTTTATCAACAATGGCTAATTTTGCTACTTTCCTTTTCTAGCACCAAGATGGATGACATGCAGCTGATCTTATTAATCACAAGGAAGTAAAAATGCACAATGGAGCATTTTCAAGCAAACTACCTCCACAGCATTCAATGAAATTGAAATTTAAGAATGATATAAATTATTCTAAGATCAATTAACAAAATAAACAATAAAAGGAACAGGTGATAAGTAAATTAACATCTAATAAGTAAAGTAACATCTAGCTTGAATTCATGAATAAAATGCAGGCAAGCTTAGAAAAGGGTGATACGTACCTGCAAATTGGACTGGCCAGCACTTGAACTATCATCCTTTCTGCCAAAGGCAGCTTCCCGAAACAATAAAACCTGCTTCCAAAGTTCTTCACTCCCATAAGCCGTCCATTTTGAACTATCTGGTAATGAACCAACCACCAAAGCACAAGGATCCTTTGCAACCTCGTTAACCCAATTAAGCATTTCCCATGTAGAATCCCGTTTTCGCTTATGAGATGAAAAGTTTTCCTTAATGCTGTTTGAATCTAATATCATAACATCATCGTCATCAACAATATCCGTGTATTGCTTACATTCAACACAATCCTCATCCTCGTTACACATTGAGTTGGTAGCACTTTTCGCCATATCGGAAGGCATATCATCTACATCGATTAAAATGAACCTCTTTTCACACTCCGAATCAACCACCGTACTCTTTAGATCATCATCATTCTGCAAATTTTCAACCAACGTACTCTTTAGATCATCATCATTCTGCAAATTTTCAACTTCCTCATATCGTAAAACCCTCTTTGTCAAATCGATACGCATAGATTCCTCCCCTTTTTCGCATTTATCTCCTCCATCTGACCCTGCCACTATACTCTCCTCAACTTGTGAAAATTCCATAACTTTCTTCTTCGATTCCAACAAAAACCCTTTAAGCTCAGCTCCCAACTCCATCAAATGACCACTACAATTCGATTCAATCTTCGAGTCTTCACTTTGAAAAAATTGTTCCAACCATCTCTCCAATGAAACTAAGTACTTAACATAAATTAACTTAAGCGATGAAGCCACATTTAAATCAAACCCAGATTCTTTAGCAACCAAATCCCATAACCCACTTTTTGAAACAGCATTGTACCCACCATTCTCACTTACAACAAAGAAAAGCTTAAACAAATCCACAGGTTGTCCATCTGCAAGCAATGGAGGAAGAGGCCGATAGCAACCTTGGGCACCAACCTCTTTTAAAAACAACCCAAGAAACTTGTTAAACCAGAACCTAATCTTATCAGGTTCAGATTTCAAAAACAATCCTTCAGAAAAGGGATCGAGATCGACCAAAGCTGGCTCGAGTTTTTCTAGGGTTTTAGCGCAATCTAGTGAAGACCCATCAGCTCTCATAGACCACCCTGCCATGGATTTCGAATTCAAAACCTAAAAACAAATAATTCTTTGTATAATTGTATAATCATTCATTCTTTCACCAAAAACGCAAAATAAATAAAATTTTGGGGGACCAAAACGAAATAAAAACAAACTTAAAAAAAAAAATAACTCACAACTGAAATATTTAGATTTTAAATACCAACTAAACATCTGGGGTCTTGCATGCTATCAATTTTTTGGCGGAAAAAAAATGAAAATTAATAACCTAGGGTTTTGATTTGTGAATTTTGGTTTTGTCCCGCGCTTTCTCTCACTTTCTCTTAATTGCAGATGGAGCGAAAAGAGGAAAGAAGGCTTTAGAATTTTTCTTCAGGGGCTAAATTACAAGGTTTTACAGATACAAACCCTTGAATAGAAAATCCAAGATTCTCAAACAATTTTGAATTTATCTTAAAAAAATTTAGACTAATTAAACAAAAAATTTCAAAAATAAAGAGAGAAAATTGAAAAATAAACATACCAGTATTATATTTTTTTCCTTTTGGCCCCTTTGGGGTGTGAAAATAAGCAAGGATTTCCGATAGCCCCTCCCTTTAGACTCCCTTTGCCTTTGGGGTTTTTTTCTTTTTCACCCCTCAAATTCTCTCTTTTGCTACTTTTTTTTTTCTACCCTTTTCTTTTTAGGGTTTTTTATTAAGCCCCTCTCTTTTTGCTTTTTTTTCTCTCTCTTTGGGTTTTTTTTTTTCAAATCTTAAAAGAAAAAAACCTCTTTGGGGGTGAATAATGAAGGTGTTAAATATATATATAGGAGAGAAAAAAAGTATGGGCAAGTTTTTGAGTAGGGTTTCAAACAAAGTCCCCCACCCCCAAACCCTTTATTTTATACTAGCAATTTGTCATGATTGGTTAACCTTTGGTTAATTAATAACCATGGGTTGAGGGGATAGTTTGGTAATTCAAAATCTCAAGAATAATAAAAGTTTTTGAGGAAATAAAGTTTGAGAAATTTTCAAATACTTTATAAGTTTTTTAAATCTTAGGTGAAAACTTGTATTTTAAAGTATTGTAAAAATAAAACTCGTTAATATTTGAGAAACATCATAATTTAAATCTCATCAAAAGTCTTATTTAGTAATAGATTGATTTATTTAAAACATAATCTAACTATTAGATTGTTTTTATTAGTTTTCTTTAAAGCTTTATCTCATCAATAGTCTTATTTGATGAGAGATTCAAATCAACACAATTAACTCTCTTTAAATTTTGAATTGAGGCAACTTTCTTTCCTTATAAATATTTTTGTGAATATTTTAACTAATGAAAATTTATACATATTTGGATGAAATCTTTTTTACTTAGATATTTATAAATTTGTGATACAAATTACATTAGTGATTTATGGGGAGAGATTCAGTTATAGAAGTATTACACCATCGCGTAATATTTTAACAATCTAACCGTTAAATTTATTAATATAATAGTACTTGTTATGCATATAAATTTTGAATCAATCGATATCTTTATCATATCGATCTAAAATATTGTTTATATTAATACATATTTAACAGTTGAAAGTTTTATTTTTACACGATTATTTATATTTTCCATGATTTATACATCACAAAAGATGTTATATTTTATTTTATATTATTATTTATGAATTTGAAATAATTTGTGTTTATACAAATTTTAAAAAATTATACTAGATATTTGTTATTTAGTTATAAAATTGGATATACATATTTATTCGTATCTTCATGATTTTATGTATATACTCATATAAATAAAATATCAAACACAGAAGAGATTTTTTTTTTAATATTCTCATTATAGGTGAAACACCCCACACCCGGCCCACGAGAATGGACCGGATCTGGTATGTTCTCAAGTAACTTTGGTTCAAATTCATTCCAATACTTTGAAAACGTATTACGGAAGATAGTTTGTTGTGGGTTGGGCTCGAGTTGAAAACAAATTTATTTTATATCGAAAACCCATTTGTTTCAAGTGACAAAATGTTTTAACTTATTTTAAACTAATTGGGCTTATTCTTTATAAAGCCCTAAATTCATAACATAGTAATTAAAGCGAAAATAAAAATCGTCACGATGACCTTATTACATAAAACAAAACCCAAAATAAAATTGTACAAGACTTAAAATAAAATAAAGATTCAAATTAAATTAAACTTCAAGTGAACATGGCCACCACAAGTTCTGCGTCCCTGGCCATTCTTGCTCATCACGAAACATGTTCCCACAACGGGTGAGTCGATAGACTCAATGTGTAACCAACACCAAAACATAATAGAAATAGGCACACCATACATATCATATTCATATAAAAATTCAAGATAATGATGCAAACCCGAACCCAAACCTATATGCCATCCGCTACACTCCACCCGTACCAACCTGCACACCGTGGGGACTACTAAGTCAACCCTCCATCCGCTACACACCATCGAAGACAGTCGCTGTAGTCGACGTGCTCATCGCCCACTTATAATATTGTGGCATAGCCACCACTTTCAGATAATGTAATCGAAGTTACCACATTCACTTAATGTGACCGAAGTCACCATATTCACTTAGTGAGACCGAAGTCATCACGTTTCACTTAGTGAGAGCGAAGTTATCACGTTTTACTTAGTGAGACCGAAGTCATCACATTCACTTAGTGAGACCGAAGTCATCACATCCACTTCCCCTTTCTCAATTAACCCGAATGCCCCAAATTATACATATCATGCATATCATATTTTATTTCACTTTCACATCACTTTTCACATGTTAAATATAACATATTTCGAAATCCTAGTAGGAGTAGGAAAACGTACCTGAGTACTTTGTACCATAATATGGTACTTTAGCCACATTCTTTCACTTTCACATTAATCATATATATCATATTTAAGCCATAGATCTATTAAGATTAGTGTGGGGTACACACCTGATTTGTTTAGCGATTCCTTGAGATTCCGAAAAGCTAGATCTAATGTTTAGATCCTTAGTCCCTACATTTGATTCATCATTTATTACTTAGCATAAATTCTATTTGGCTATGATATCCAAATCCTAGTAGGATTTGTAAAAAGACTTACCTTTGATGCCGATTTGATGTTTATTCAAATCCCGAAAACTTGGTTTTCCTTCACCTAATATTCAACCAACCCTAAATCTCAACATAGATTAGTTTTCGCTTTTTAATAATTAAAGATCTAATCTATGTAATCACACAAGCCTTGGTAGAATACCTTTAGGTGCTTACCTTATGGATTTTAAATCCCGAAAACTTCACCTTCCTCTTCCTTGAAATCGGCCAAATCCTAGATCTCTACATCGGTTAGTTTTTGATTAATTTGATCTAAATAACTAAGATTTGGCCTTGGCTGAATGTATAAACTCACTTACCTTGGAGTTCTCAAATCCTGAAATTGATCTTTATTTTAGATTCCTGCCGAAATCACATGTTAAATTTGATCTACCATTCAATTATGAAAGAGACCTTTTTGGCCAAATGTGCATAGATGTACTTACCTCGTTTTCAAATCCCGGATGATCCCTTATACTATTCGGCTATGGCACTATTATGGATCACAAAGTTTCGGCTTTTGTGAAGGGATAGTAGAAGAAAAGAAAAGAAAAGAAAAGAAAAGAGATGGAGAGAGTTTTGACAGAGAATTGACTAAAGGGAGAAGAAAAGATTGGTGCTTATTTGGCTAGGGAATTTGACAAGAGGTTCTCTTGAAGAGAAAAGAATGAAGAATGGCTCTTAACTTTCCTCTTTAGCGAAACTATTAGCCTTAGAGTCCCTCAATCGGCCAACTCTTCCTATGTGATAAATTTTAATTTTATCAACTATTAAATTCCATCGAATCTCCTAATTAGCCAAAAATTCCAAAGGAATAAAAACTCTTCTTTCTAAATCCCTTGTGCCGTCCAACTCTCTACTCAAAGAGGCAAAATAAAAACTTCTTTTATTTGCTTCCTAGGTGACTCGAACTCAGGCCCAACACCCCTTGCATGTGGGCCATTTCCTGAGGCCTTAGGTGGCATCTTCAGGCCACTTTTTCAATTCCGTTAATGGGTCAAATTTCACGTACTTTATATTTTAGGGTCACCTAGCCCTAAGTTCCCCTTTGATCTTTAAAATTCGACATTTTGGGGTCATTTTTAAGTTTCCTAAAATTTTCGCGCGGCTCTGTAACTTGACATTTCCTAGGTTTCCAAAATGTTTAGTTTCCTCTTTTAGCTTAGTTTCCAAAATGTTTAGTTTCCTCTTTTGGCTTAGTTTCCAAAATGTTTAGTTTCCTCTTTTAGCTTAGTTTCCAAAATGTTCACTTTCTTAATTTACTTAGGTTTCCAAAATGTTCACTTTCCTAATTTGCTTAGGTTTCCAAAAATGATCATTTTTCCTACTTTCAACGTAACATTTCCATACATTCTCAGGTTTCCAAAATCATTCCAAATTTATTCCAAAACACATAAAACATGTCTTTTCGTACAATTAGGCCAAAATGCATAGGCCCTTTTTAGGATGTTACAGTTCTACCCCCTTAAAATAATTTCGTCCTCGAAATTTCCTAACTAAATAATTGAGGGTATTGTTGTGCATTGCCTCCTCTGGCTCCCACGAAGCTTCTTCCAATCCATGATTGCGCCATAACACTTTGACTAGAGGAACCGACTTCCTCCGTAGTACTTTTACGTCACGTTCCGAATCAAATCGGCTCTTCCTCGTAGGTTAAGTCCGCCTTAGCTCTACTTCTTCCATGGGTACTATGTGAGAGGACCCGATCGGTAGCGACGTAGCATGGATACATGGAACACGTCGTGCATTTACTGCAACTTAGGTGGCAAGTCTAACTGGTATGCCATTGGTCCCACTCGCTTTAGTACCTGATAGGGCCTTATAAGCCTTGGGCTTAACTTCCCTTTTCGACCAAACCTCATCACCTTCTTCCATGGTGAGACTTTTAGAAACACTTGGTCTCCCACTTCAAACTCTATTTCCTTTCGCTTGAGGTCGACATAAGACTTCTGCCTATCCGAGGCTTCCTTTAACCGTGCTCGAATTATCTCAACCTTCTCTTCCGTCTCTGCCACTATCTCTGGTCCCAAAACTCGACGTTCTCCTAACTCAGTCCAACAAGTAGGAGTGCGACACTTCCGTCTGTACAATGCTTCATATGGTGCCATTCGAATGCTAGCCTGATAACTGTTGTTGTAGGCGAACTCTGCTAAAGGCAAGTAATCCTCCCAACTTCCTCGAAAATCCATCACACATCCTCTCAACATATCCTCCAACACTTGTATTACTCGTTCGATCGTCCGTCGATTGTGGATGAAAGGTAGTAGTGAAATCCAACTTGGTGCCTAAAGCTTGATGAAGTGCCTCCAAAACCGAGACGTGAATCTTAGGTCTCGTCTCAAATAATTGACACCGCACTCAGTGTAGCCTCACAATTTCGCCACATATAGCTTGGCTAACTTTTGAAGGAATAATCCATTCTTCTTGGGATGAAATGTGCGGACTTAGTCGACGGTCCACTATTACCCATACCGAGTCCTTCTTAGTAGGCGTAAGGGAAGCCCACTAACGAAGTCCATGGTAATTCTTTCCCACTTCCATCTGCGAAATCTGGATTGGTCAAGCAATCCCGATGGAACTTGGTGTTCACCTTAACTTGCGACACGCCGACATCTTCCCACGATTCAGTAATTTCTCGTTTAAGATCGTGCCACCAAAATTGCTCCCTTAAACCTCTATACAACTTAATGCCTCCGGATGCATAGCATAAGGGCTACTATGCACTTCCCAAGAATCTTCTGTCTTAACTCCTTGTCCTTTGGCATGCGACTTTCCCTTTGTAGCACAATACTCCTTCATCATTAACCTCATAGTCCTCTAACTCTCCGCTTCGTGCTTTTTGTAACTTAACACTTAAATCCTCATCAACCAACCGTCCTCTTTCACCTCCTTCAACCATGTTGGCTTGACTTGTAACTCATCCAACAAAGCTTCCATCCTCATACAAGCTTAAATGGGCGAACATTGCTCTTAGGTCCGACACAACCTTCCTACTTAAGGCATCTGCTACTACATTCGCCTTGCCCGGATGATATTCTATCGAACAGTCATAGTCTTTCAGTAATTTCACCCACCTTTGTTGCCTCAAGTTTAACTCTTTCTGAGTTAACAGGTACTTGAGACTCTTGTAGTCTGTGTAGATCACTGACCTTTCTCCATAAAGATAGTGCCTCCACACCTTGAGAGCGAAGACCACTGCTGCCAATTCCAAGTCATGTGTTGGGTAGTTCACCTCATGCGGCCTTAACTGTCGAGACGCATAAGCGACTACTTTTCCATCTTGCATAAGAACACATCCTAACCCCGTATGTGAAGCATCACAGTACACCACAAACTCCTTTCCTGCCTCAGGCTGAATCAACACTGGAGCTTCCATTAATACCTTCTTAAGTTTTTCAAAACTCTCCTATTGCTTATCCGTCCATACAAAGGGTACTTCCTTCCTCAACAATCTTGTTAATGGCGCGGCCATCGACGAGAATCCTTCCACGAACCTTCTGTAATAGCCTGCCAATCCTAAGAAACTACGAATCTCCGCCACCGACTAGGTGGTTTCCAATCCAACACGACTTCGATTTTCTTAGATCCACCCTTATTCCCTCGGCGGACACTACGTGTCCTAAGAAAGCAACTTCCTAAGCCAAAATTCACACTTGTGAATTTGGCATAAAGCTTCTTCTCCCTCAATACTTGCAACACAATCCGGAGATGCTCATCATGCCGAGAGTTTAAAACTGGGCTCTGATACCAAACTGAAACACCCTACACCCGGCCCACGAGAATGGATCGGATCTGGTATGTTCCTCAAGTAACCGGTTCAAATTCATTCCAATACTTTGAAAGCGTATGCTTACGGAAGATAGTTTGTTGTGAGTTGGGCTCGAGTTGAAAACAAATTTATTTTATATCGAAAACCCATTTGTTTCAAGTGACAAAATGTTTTAACTTATTTTAAACTAATTGGGCTTATTCTTTATAAAGCCCTAAATTCATAACATAGTAATTAAAGCGAAATAAAATCGTCACGATGGCCTTATTACATAAAATAAAACCCAAAATAAAATTATACAAGATTACTTAAAATAAAATAAAGATTCAAATTAAATTAAACTTCAAGCTGAACATGGCCACCACAAGTTCTGCCGTCCCGATCTATTACTGCTCATCACCTGAAACATGTTCCCACAACGGGGTGAGTCGATAGACTCAATGTGTAACCAACACCAAAACATAATAGAAATAGGCACACCATACATATCATATTCATATAAAAATTCAAGATAATGATGCAAACCCGAACCCAAACCTATATGCCATCCGCTACACTCCACTCGTACCAACCTGCACACCGTGGGGACTACTAAGTCAACCATCCATCCGCTACACACCATCGAAGGCAGTCGCTACAGTCGACGTGCTCATCGCCCACTTATAATATTGTGGCATAGCCACCACTTTGAATAATGTAACCGGTTACCACATTCACTTAATGTGATGAAGTCACCATATTCATAGTGAGACCGAAGTCATCACGTTTCACTTAGTGAGACCGAAGTTATCACGTTTCACTTAGTGAGACCGAAATCATCACATTCACTTAGTGAGACCGAAGTCATCACATTCACTTCCCCTTTCTCAATTAACCCGAATGCCCCAAATTATACATATCATGTATATCATATTTTATTTCACTTTCACATCACTTTTCACATGTTAAATATAACATATTTGAAATCCTAGTAGGAGTAGGAAAACGTGCTGAGTACTTTGTACCATAATATGGTACTTTAGCCACATTCTTTCACTTTCACATTAATCATATATATCATATTTAAGCCATAGATCTATTAAGATTAGTGTGGTATTTTACCGATTTGTTTAGCGATTCCTTGAGATTCGAAAAGCTAGATCTAATGTTTAGATCCTTAGTCCCTACATTTGATTCATCATTTATTACTTAGCATAAATTCTATTTAGTTATGATATCCAAATCCTAGTAGGATTTGTAAAAGACTTACCTTTGATGCCGATTTGATGTTTATTCAAATCCAAAACTTGGTTTTCCTTCACCTAATATTCTACCAACCCTAAATCTCAACATAGATTAGTTTTCACTTTTTAATAATTAAAGATCTAATCTATGTAATCACACAAGCCTTGGTAGAATACCTTTAGGTGCTTACCTTATGGATTTTAAATCCAGAAAACTTCACCTTCCTCTTCCTTGAAATCGACCAAATCCTAGATCTCGCATCGGTTAGTTTTGATTAAGTTGATCTAAATAACTAAGATTTGGCCTTGGCCAAATGTATAAACTCACTTACCTTGGAGTTCTCAAATCTAAAATTGATCTTTATTTTAGATTCTGTAGAAATCACATGTTAAATTTGATCTACCATTCAATTATGAAAGAGACCTTTTTGGTGAATGTACATAGATGTACTTACCTCGTTTTCAAATCCGGATGATCCCTTATACTATTCGGCTATGGCACTATTATGGATCACAAAGTTTGACTTTTGTGAAGGGATAGTAGAAGAAAAGAAAAGAAAAGAAAAGAAAAGAGATGGAGAGAGTTTTGACGGAGAATTGACTAAAGGGAGAAGAAAAGATTGGTGCTTATTTGGCTAGGGAATTTCACAAGAGGTTCTCTTGAAGAGAAAAGAATGAAGAATGGCTCTTAACTTTCCTCTTTAGCGAAACTATTAGCCTTAGAGTCCCTCAATCGCCAACTCTTCCTATGTGATAAATTTTAATTTTATCACTATTAAATTCCATCAAATCTCTAATTAGTGAAAATTCCAAAGGAATAAAACTCTTCTTTCTAAATCCTTGTGCCGTCAACTCTCTCTCAAGGAGGCAAAATAAAACTTCTTTTATTTGCTTCCTAGGTGACTCGAACTCAGCCCAACACCCCTTGCATGTGGGCCATTTCACGAGGCCTTAAGTGGCATCTTGAGCCACTTTTCCAATTAGTTAATGGGTCAAATTTCACGTACTTTATATTTTAGGTCACCGCCCTAAGTTCCCTATGATCTTTAAAATTCGACATTTCGGGTCATTTTAAGTTTCCTAAAATTTTCGCTGCTCTGTAACTTGACATTTCCTAGGTTTCCAAAATGTTTAGTTTCTCTTTAACTTAGTTTCCAAAATGTTTAGTTTCCTCTTTTGGCTTGGTTTCAAAATGTTTAGTTTCCTCTTTTAGCTTAGTTTCCAAAATGTTCACTTTCCTAATTTACTTAGGTTTCCAAAATGTTCACTTTCCTAATTTGTAGGTTTCCAAAATGGTCATTTTACTACTTTCAACGTAACATTTCCATACATTCTCGGGTTTCAATGTCATTCCAAATTTATTCAAAACACATAAAACATGTCTTTTAGTACAATTAGGCCAAAATGCATAGGCCCTTTTTAGGATGTTACAATAGGATTTAATCATATCATTTATTTTGACACAATATTTAGAACTACTCATAGCTCATCCCTAAATCATAAATAGGAAGATAATGCGCTTTAACGTTTCGAACTCACAAATTCCTACATTAACAATAATATTCATATTAATTGAGTTAAAATTCAATCTGCAACACGAAGAGTTTTTAAATTAAGGTGTTTGATGAAATGTTTAAAAATTTGAATTGATTTTTTAATATTTAATTTTTAAAATGTTTTGATAATTTTACTAGATTATATATAATATAATAAGATATATAAACATTAAAACTATAATAACAGTATCTATTTTTTTAATTTTTATATTTTTAAAGATAAATTTTATAATTTTTCATTTATGTTTCAAAAGCACATTTACATTTTTAAAAAAAAATAGCAATCCTAAAATTTTAATAGACAATAATTTTAAATATTAAGTTGTAAGTTTAATTAGACTTGTCTATAGGCCAGTCTGGGCTCAAAAGGTAGGAGGATTTGGATAAAAATACAAGCCCGAAAAATGAGTTTTGACAAAAAAATAAAATCTATTTTCGTATAAGCTTTTTTGGCCCGAGCGACTTGACCTAACTCAATTTACAAAAAAAAAATTGTTGTTTTTTTATTGTTTTGCCATATTTTTCATTGTTTTGCTATTATATTACTACTATTTTGTTATTATCGTTTGGATATTGTATAACTCTTGTTTTTTATTAATTTTGCTACTATTTTAGAGGTATTTACTTACTAAATTGCATTTATCTTAGTGTTATTTAAACATATTTTTTATTTTTAAATTTGTTGAGAAACATTTATTTTAATGTATTTAGTATATTTGAAGTATTTTATCTTTTAAATTTTTTATATAAAATAATATAAGAAATTTTAATCTGAAATTTGGGTTGGGACTCAAGTTTTAACATTTTATCTAGGGCAGGCTTGAGCAAAATTTTAAACCCATAATTGGTTCTTGTAGAGCCTAGGCTTAGAAAAGCGAGCCTAACTTTTTTACTTGACCGACCTAGCCCATGGGCAACTTTAATTTTAATTAGATAGTTGAAAATTTTAAAATTTAGATAAATATTTAATAATATAAAATTTAATTAGATGATTTACAAATTTGATTTAAATTGAATATTTATTTATATATATTATCCATAAAATTATTTTTAAAATTTATTTAAATATTTAATTAAATAATAAAGATAATTTGAATAAAATTATTTTAGCCATTTTTATATAAACTTATTTTAACATTAATTATCTTTTACTTTCAATAATCATGAATCTATTAAAATTATAATTTAAAATTAAATAATAATTATCTTTAAATTTTAATTACCGACCAATAACGCTTATAAATACGATTGTAAAACTTTCAATTTTAATTACACACTTGCTGTGGGACACATGTTCGTGTGGCGGTAGTGTGGTACCAAAAATCATCGAAAGCCCTAAATTCTCAATTGCAGGTAGTGTGAGCCACTCATGTAGGGCACTGCTGCAGGTATTAAACTTCAAGTTTAACATGGCCACCACAAGTTCTGTAGTCCCAGATCCATTCTTGCTCATCACCAAACATGTTCCCTAACGGGGTGAGTCGATAGACTCAATGTGTAACCAATACCAAAACATAATAGAAATAGGCACACCATACATATCATATTCATATAAAAATTCAAGATAATGATGCAAACCCGAACCCAAACCTATATGCCATCCGCTACACTCCACTCGTACCAACCTGTACACCGTGGGGACTACTAAGTCAACCCTCCATCCGCTACACACCATCGGCGGTCACTATAATGACGTGCTCATCGCCCACTTATAATATTGTGGCATAGCCACCACTTTCGAATAATGTAACCGGGTTACCATATTCACTTAATGTGACCAAGTCACCATATTCACTTAGTGAGACCAAGTCATCACGCTTCACTTAGTGAGACCGAAGTTATCACGTTTCACTTAGTGAGACCAAATCATCATTCACTTAGTGAGACCAAGTCATCACATTCACTTCCCTTTCTCAATTAACCCGAATGCCCCAAATTATACATATCATGTATATCATATTTTATTTCACTTTCACATCACTTTTCACATGTTAAATATAACATATTTGAAATCCTAGTAGGAGTAGGAAAACGTGCACAGTACTTTGTACCATAATATGGTACTTTAGCCACATTCTTTCACTTTCACATTAATCATATATATCATATTTAAGCCATAGATCTATTAAGATTAGTGTGGGGTACACACCTGATTTGTTTAGCGATTCCTTGAGATTCCGAAAAGCTAGATCTAATGTTTAGATCCTTAGTCCCTACATTTGATTCATCATTTATTACTTAGCATAAATTCTATTTGGCTATGATATCCAAATCCTAGTAGGATTTGTAAAAAGACTTACCTTTGATGCCGATTTGATGTTTATTCAAATCCAAAAACTTGGTTTTCCTTCACCTAATATTCGGCCAACCCTAAATCTCAACATAGATTAGTTTTCAGCTTTTTAATAATTAAAGATCTAATCTATGTAATCACACAAGCCTTGGCCGAATACCTTTAGGTGCTTACCTTATGGATTTTAAATCCCGAAAACTTCACCTTCCTCTTCCTTGAAATCGGCCAAATCCTAGATCTCTGCATTGGTTAGTTTTTGATTAATTTGATCTAAATAACTAAGATTTGGCCTTGGCCAAATGTATAAACTCACTTACCTTGGAGTTCTCAAATCTAAAATTGATCTTTATTTTAGATTCTGCCAAATCACATGTTAAATTTGATCTACCATTCAATTATGAAAGAGACCTTTTGGTGAATGTACATAGATGTACTTACCTCGTTTTTAAATCCGGATGATCCCTTATACTATTCGGCTATGGCACTATTATGGATCACAAAGTTTCGACTTTTGTGAAGGGATAGTAGAAGAAAAGAAAAGAAAAGAAAAGAAAAGAGATGGAGAGAGTTTTGACAGAGGAATTGACTAAAGGAGAAGAAAAGATTGGTGCTTATTTGGCTAGGGAATTTGACAAGAGGTTCTCTTGAAGAGAAAAGAATGAAGAATGGCTCTTAACTTTCCCTCTTTAGCCGAAACTATTAGCCTTAGAGTCCCTCAATCGGCCAACTCTTCCTATGTGATAAATTTTAATTTTATCAACTATTAAATTCCATCAAATCTCCTAATTAGCCAAAATTCCAAAGGAATAAAACTCTTCTTTCTAAATCCCTTGTGCCGTCCAACTCTCTACTCAAGGAGGCAAAATAAAAACTTCTTTTATTTGCTTCCTAGGTGACTCGAACTCAGGCCCAACACCCCTTGCATGTGGGCCATTTCCTGAGGCCTTAGGTGGCATCTTCAGGCCACTTTTCCAATTCCGTTAATGGGTCAAATTTCACGTACTTTATATTTTAGGGTCACCTGGCCCTAAGTTCCCCTTTGATCTTTAAAATTCAACATTTCAGGGTCATTTTTAAGTTTCCTAAAATTTTTGCGCGGCTCTGTAACTTGACATTTCCTAGGTTTCCAAAATGTTTAGTTTCCTCTTTTAGCTTAGTATCCAAAATGTTTAGTTTCCTCTTTTGGCTTGGTTTCCAAAATGTTTAGTTTCCTCTTTTAGCTTAGTTTCCAAAATGTTCACTTTCCTAATTTACTTAGGTTTCCAAAATGTTCACTTTCCTAATTTGCTTAGGTTTCTAAAAATGATCATTTTTCCTACTTTCAACGTAACATTTCCATACATTCTCAGGTTTCCAAAATCATTCCAAATTTATTCCAAAACACATAAAACATGTCTTTTCGAACAATTAGGCCAAAATGCATAGGCCCTTTTTAGGATGTTACAATAGGATTTAATCATATCCGTTTATTTTGACACAATATTTAGAACTACTCATAGCTCATCCCTAAATCATAAATAGGAAGATAATGCGCTTTAACGTACTCGAACTCACATATTCCTACATTAACAATAATATTCATATTAATTGAGTTAAAATTCAATCTGCAATACGTATGAGTTTTTAAATTAAGGTGTTTGATGAAATGTTTAAAAATTTGAATTGAGTTTTTAATATTTAATTTTTAAAATGTTTTGATAATTTTACTAGATTATATATAATATAATAAGATATATAAACATTAAAACTATAATAACAGTATCTATTTTTTTAATTTTTATATTTTTAAAGATAAATTTTATAATTTTTCATTTATGTTTCAAAAAGCACATTTACATTTAAAAAAAACTAGCAATCCTAAAAATTTTAATAGACAATAATTTCAAATATTAAGTTGTAAGTTTAATTAGACTTGTCTATAGGCATTTGGGCTCAAAAGGTAGGAGGATTTGGATAAAAATACAGGCCCGAAAAATGAGTTTTGACAAAAAAATAAAATCTATTTTCAGGTAAGCTTTTTTTGGCCCGAGCCTGACTTGACCTAACCTGAATTTACAAAAAAAAAAAAATTTGTTGTTTTTTTATTGTTTTGCCATATTTTTCATTGTTTTGCTATTATATTACTACTATTTTGTTATTATTGTTTGGATATTGTATAACTCTTGTTTTTTATTAATTTTGCTACTATTTTAGAGGTATTTACTTACTAAATTGCATTTATCTTAGTGTTATTTAAACATATTTTTATTTTTAAATTTGTTGAGAAACATTTATTTTAATGTATTTAGTATATTTGAAGTATTATATCTTTTAAATTTTTTTATATAAAATAATATAAGAAATTTTAATACTAGCGGGCTGGGTCGGACTCAAGTTTTAACATTTTTATCTAGGACAGGCTTGAGCAAAATTTTAAACCCATAATTCGGGTTGTGCCGAGCCTAGGCTTAGAAAACGAGCCTAACTTTTTTACTTGACCGACCTAGCCCATGGGCAACTTTAATTTTAATTAGATAGTTGAAAATTTTAAAATTTAGATAAATATTTAATAATATAAAATTTAATTAGATGATTTACAAATTTGATTTAAATTGAATATTTATTTATATATATATATCCATAAAATTATTTTAAAATTTATTTAAATATTTAATTAAATAATAAAGATAATTTGACTAAAATTATTTTAGCCATTTTTTATATAAACTTATTTTAACATTAATTATCTTTTTACTTTCAATAATCATGAATCTATTAAAATTATAATTTAAAAATTAAATAATAATTATCTTTAAATTTTAATTACCGACCAATAACGCTATAAATACGATTGTAAAAACTTTCAATTTTAATCACACACGCCCGTGTGGGGACACATGTTCGTGTGGCCAGGCCGTGTGGTACCAAAAATCATCGAAAGCCCTAAATTCTCAATTGCACAGGCCGTGTGAGCCACTCATGTAGGGCACACGCCCGTGTGGCCACCCGTGTGGTCACGAAACCACACCAAAACAGGCTGCAAAACGTGCCTTTGATGTCAAAAAAATCCCCAACCCTCAATTACTCAGAAACACACAAAAAACACTTAGAATTTCAAGCAATTCCACAATAATCAACACTTCGATTGGTCAATTTCAAAAAACACACAAAATATGTCAAATTTCTCGGAACAAATCAGAAATTCGATAACGAAAAAGGAGAGTTTTTGAACACACGCCTTAGACGAGATAGCAAACACCAGAATCGTTCGGTTCGCTCCTTCAAACAGATCCAAAAACCTCAATTAACATACAAATTAACAAAAACTTCAATTCAATAACAAAATAGAAAATGAAAGAGACATTATCAAAATCCCCAAAAGCAAAACCTACCCTCTTCTCTTCTAATTTACCAAACACTCGAGATCAAAACTCCCTTGACAACTGACAACAACAATAAAATGGAAGAAGCAAAGAACTAAAAGAAACTGAATATTGTCTTTTTAGGAAGAAATAAAATTGAAAAGTCACAGAGAACAAAATGGAGAAAAGGGGAAGAACGTGCAACACTCTTTTTTTTCTTTTTGAGATTTTTTTTTTCTATTCTCAAAATAAAAATAAATTAAAAAAGCTAAAACTAATAAATATTTTAGCAACTAAAAAAACAAATCTAAAATAAAATTACTCCCATAAACATACACGAAGATTTAAACCCAGAACCCAGAGGCAAATTAACACACAACAAACCACCAGACCAATAGGCCCATTCTGACATAAAACACAGCAACAAACCCAATTGTCCGATCTAGCCACTAACCCTACCTAGAAATCTCAAAACTTCTAACCCCAAATTCTGGGGTGTTACAAATAGATTATATCTTTATAATTTTTAAAGGATTAAATAAAACTTTTATTATTTTGGGGGCTAAAGTGTAATTTTACCATTACTAATTTAAAATTTTATAACTTATAAAAGGCCTAAATGAAAAATTTTCTATTTTAGGGGTGGGTCGGGCCCCTTGCCTGCCCCTTTTGGCTCCGCCACTGCAAATGACATTCACCTTTCAAACTTTGCCTATACAGCGACACTTTAGAGATGTTTTATGTAATTTTGTAGGACTTTCTTCTTTGTGGTGTTTTTTTTTTTTTATAGTAATGCTTTGAGATTGTTTATTACTTCATTTATGAATTAAAGATTAAATCAAAATTTTAAAGGATTAAATCAAATTTTTATTATTTTGGGGACTAAAGTGTAATTTTACCTTTTTTAATTTAAAATTTTATAACTTATAAAAGGCCTAAATGTAAAATTTTCCATTTTAGAGGGGGTCGAGGCCCCTACCTGCCCCTCTTGGCTTTGCCCCTGCAGATAACATTCACCTTGCAAACTCTGCCTATATAACGACACTCTAGAGATGTTTTATGTAGTTTTGTAGGACTTACTTCTTTGTGGTGTTTTTCTTACAGCAATGCTTTGAGATTGTTTATTCTATTTTCTACTTTCTCGAGTTACTTTTGGACTTGTGACTTCCTTTTACTAATCCATTTCTCAAATTTCTAGGAAAAACAAAACTTTCTCTCAACAATGTGTCTCCAATGGAGGATGAGATAGATAGAAATTTCAAAGTGAGCATAGGTTCAATACCTTACACACCAATAAACTCGCTCTGATGCACAATTGCAAAGAAACTAGACTACTTCAAGTGAAATAGTGATTAATTTTAAGCAAAACTAAAAAGTTGAGCAAATTTTTCTGTAATGAAATATAAATGAAGTATATATAATAATTCTTTTGGTGAAAATGGGACCAAATCCAAACGTTTTAGAAAGATAAAACTAATTTGGTTATTTAATTATTTTCATTTAACATTAATACATGGTGAAAAAGCTTTCTACATATGGTTAAAACTCAAAACCTTAACCTAGTTTTGGTTGTCATTGAGAATTTGTTTTCATTATATTTGATCAATACTAAATATTTAATTTATTTAAATTTTCATTAAATTTTTCATGAAGTGTTCCAAATCAAACCCAAAATTAACATCATTTAAAGATTTTTATGCCAATTCTCTACACTCTATCAATAATTCAATCAATGTAATTTATTTGAATAGTATTATTTTAACTAAAAAAATGATCTCATTTACATTTAGATTAGATTTTTGTATATATTTGATTGGATTTTTATGCAACTACAATTTCACTTGCATATCAAATAAACAATTTATGCATGCCATTATGCTTATTGCTTAATTACAATATGTTATTTAATCGCATCAGGTTATAACCGAGCTTACGAAAATTCTTACGAAGAACTGATGTTGTTTAAGGACTAAAATGTAAAACTTTCAAAATTATCGAGTTGATGTCGTGACGTTGAGGGAATTTTTTTTTAAATCACATCCTCGAAAGTGTAACAGCTCGTTTTCAGTGAAATCGAAACAGTGATTTTGGGACCACAAATTCGAGACAGAAAGAAAATTTATTTTAATAGTATTGCATGGTCTACATTATGATAGGAAAGACGTATGATAATTTTCATAAGAAAATTTTACCGATTTCATGTTTAATTATAGAAAAGACCAAATTGCATAAAATGCAAAAGTTGAGTTCTAGTATCTATAAGTATCAAATAGCCATGGAATTCAAAACTTGAGGTCCTTATATGGTAATTAGACCATTAAGAAAAGTTAGTAGATATTTTTGACGATTCATCCATGGAAATTTAGAAAAAGAAAAAGGATTAAATTGGAAATTAAAATAAATAAAATAAATGTTTAATATCATCATTTTATATCATCTTCATCCCCAAATTCTATGGAAACCCTAGGAAAGAGATAGAAAATCAAGCAAGCCTAATTGGGTAAGTAATTTTGTCCCGTTTTTAGTAATTTTATATTTTTGAGTTTGGAATAACTTAATCTAGCTATTTTGGGGATCAATTTGTAAATTTATCAAAGTATTAAAATTTTTCCATGGATGAATATGCTGAAAATTTGAAATTTATGGTAGAAAATGAAAGGTTTTTGATAGATAAACAACTTTTGTAAAGTGAATTTTCATAAAATTGTGATTTAAGGACTATATTGTAAAGATGTAAAATTCATGGAAAATTTCTAATTTTTATGAAATATATTTGCTATAAATGTTAAATGTAAAAATCGGTTAAGCTTGGGATAAGGATTAAATTGCATGAATTTCATTTTCGAGCTTAGGGACGAAATCGCTATTTATGGAAAGTATAAGGGCAAAATGGTAATTTTGTCTAGGATGTGAATTGAATTAAATTGAGTATGAAATGAAATAAATTAACATTAAATTCATTTATATAGATCCAGAAAGACCTAATACTGAGTTGGATCGAGGAAAACAAAAAGTATCGGATCAGTAGATTTCCTATACGAACAAGTGACGATGTAAGTTCATATAACTAACTTGTGTATTTATATGTTTTAAATTGAATAATATGTGTGTGAATTGTATTTTTTTCATGAATATGAAATAAATATTATATCAGACAAAGCTCGATACCTGATAAGTCTCGTTTGAATAATGGAATTCGATGGATACAGGATTTCCTGATTGGTTGTAGTCTTGCATATGTTGCGAACACACCATAGCTCTTATGAGCATCCTGTTATAAGCCATCTCAAGCTTCCTGATACATGGTTCCTGCGAGCATCCTGATCGGTAGTGATCCTACATGTGTTGCGAACTACCGCAGCTCTTTGTGAGCGTTCTGTTATATGATCGGTTGTGATCCTGCATATATTGCAGACACAAGCGCAACTCTTTATGAGCGTCCTAATATAGGCTCTTTGTGAGTTTCCTAACATGGATCGCTTGAACATCCTGTTATATGGCTATCCGGAGCTCTCTGATAATAGCTCTTCGGAGTTACCTGTTAAGCTCAATGAGCTTCCTGTTCTAAACTCTTATGAGTTTCCTGATTTAGCCCGGATAAGCTTCCTGTTACATGGCTCACATGAGCATCCTGTTATATGGCTCAAGAGAGTGCTTCTTGATTATGTGCCCTAATCGAGTACCCCTGAATATGAGTTGACGGTTTACAGTTTTGTACACTTTGAGTGTACTACATGTGTATCCATCGATATTTCAAATAAATTCAAAGGGAATAGTTTTGACATGGTTGAATTGAACTAAAGATGATTGATTATGGAAATGCACATGTTATATGGAAATATGATATGAAAAGCACATGTTTATGGAAGTTATTACATGATGAACTTATCTTTGATTTTTGATGATTACATGATATATATAACTAACAAGTTTCTTGAGATCTTATGTGTTTAGGCAAATGGCCATAATGATTTGGATGCATGTTTGTATACCTATTTTGAATGTACACGATTGGTAAGTTAAATTATTATTATACGAACTTAATAAGTATTTAAAATGCTTACTCAATTTTATTTTCTCTATTTTATAGTGCTCGAAAGCTCTTAAAGGTTAGAATCGGTCGGAGCATCATCACACTACCCTTCAGCACGTTTTGGTATAAATAGCAAACTTATTTTGGTATAATGGCATGTATAGGCTAACTTGGCCCAAGTTGGCATATAAATGGTTTTTGTAATCTAGCCATTGGAATGGCTAATGATGGTATGTTTAATGAATATATCTATATATATATATGAGGTTATAATATGGTTAATGTATGTGTGCTTGGTATGATTAGATTGAATTATGGAAAGCATATATGTCTTACAAAAGGTATGTTTGAATACATGTGATGATTTATCTGATATAATGTTAATATTGGCTTGATTTTAATGTCTAGAATTGGTTGGTATATGTATGTAAGTATTGATGTAGGTTGAAGACAATTTGGGTGAGAAAAGTGGCCATGAAAATGGCCTATTTTCGTCCACATAGGTAGACACACGGGCGTGTATCTCAACCGTGTGTGAAACAAGGCCATGCACACGGGCGTGTGGTTTGGCTGTGTGTCCCCTGCATCTTAAAAATTTAGAAACAGAATGCTCAGAATTGGTCACACGGGCACGTGTCTCAGTTGTGTAAAACACACGGCCCAACACATGGGCACGTGTCTCAGCCGTGTGAATCTTGCACTTAATTTTTGAAAATAAAATAGTCCACACGGCCTAGCATGTAACACCCTTTACCCGTATTTGACGCCAGAACAGGGTACAAGGCATTATTGGACTTATATGTAAGCAATCATACTAAACTGAGACATGATTTTCCACTCAAATTTAAAACTTTTCATAAACATTCATATCAGCCCTTAAACGTGCCTACGAGGCTCAAAACATACATTGGGAACGACTCGGTACTAAACTGAGAACTTTAGAAAACTTTTAGGAAACTTAAAAAAATTCCCATGAAAAAGGTCCACACACCCGTGTGGGTGAAGGGACACACCCGTATGGCATATCACATGCCCGTGCTTCAGGCCGTGTAAAAAATAGGGGACATTCTGTTTATGATGTCATCAACCAAATATGGTCACATGGCCAAGGCACACGCCCGTGTCCTTAGGCTATGTGGCGAATTAAATTCCTAAATTCAAGTGCATACTTCGCACGGCTTGGGTACATGCCCATGTCCTATGGCCGTGTCTACCACACAGTTGAGACACATGGCCGTGCCTCAGCCCGTATGGTTTCTACTGGCATTCTGTTTTGCCAACTTAGGGTGCAGGGGGACACATGGCTGAACTACACGCCCATGGGACAGACCGTGTGTCATACACAACCTAAACACATGCCCATGTGTCTACCCGTGTAGACAACAACAAAGCTATTTACCAAGCCCTTTTTGCAACCCTTACTTGTACCAAAATAAGCTACATTAAATAACCTACTCAATCAGGCATTAATATACCAAATACTCATCCACGCAATTTGCACATCTATGAAAAACATCATCATTTTCATATATCAATAGTAAGTATTAGCCATCAACTATGGCCTTAGACAAAAAGAATTCATCTTCAAAACAATTCAACACATTTGGCCAAAACAATATGACACTTGACAAAGACTAAGTCCCTATACATGCCATATTCAAAATGTTAAATCTAACTATACCAAATGTTCAGATTGATAGTGTGATCGAGCCTCCGACATCCTTTGATCCCCGAGCTAACTTGGTGGCTCTATAAGAAAATAGAAAGGAAGGGAAGTAAGCATAAAGCTTAGTAAGTCACATGTAAATAATTAACAACAATTGCCATACATTATCATACTTATAACATATTATAACTTGCACATGATTCTCGAATGGGTAAAGGCATAACTTACTCATTTTCCCCCTTACTAATCATACAACATAATTTAAGCTCATTTCTCATGAATCTCATGTAGGGACCTATATCACTTACAACATTGTCATTACTTTTCTCACTTTTGACACAAGTTTTAAATTTCCCGTTGAACCCATTGGAATACCAAAGGATATCCGATAAGCCTCACACAAGAGGGTAAAATGTCGATGCCATGTCTCAGACATGGTCTTACACTAGCTCACATGTCGAGGCCGATGCCATGTCCTAGACATGGTCTTACACTAGCTCTCATCTTAAGGCCGATGTCATGTCCCAAACATGGTCTTACACTGGCTCTCGTATTGTGGCCGATGCCATGGCCTAGACATGGTCTTACACTAGTAAACATATCAATGCCAATGCCATGTCCCAGACATGGTCTTACACTGGCTTTCATAATGTGGCCGATGCCATGTCCCAGATATCGTCTTACACTAGCACACATGTCACCCAAATGTCATGGCATGGATATCCAATCTATTCCTAAGGTTCAACCGGGAATATACCACATCATATCTTGTCTTGCATTTCAATATCAACAATCAAACATTTTATGCCATATCAATTGTTTAATGCATAATTATAAAGCTGTATTATTTGCATACAACTTACCTCGATATGCAAAATGTGGGTAACTTGTTCGATTTAGTTTACTAGCTTGGTTTTTCCCTGGTCTAATTCCAGACTCCATTTTTCTTGATCTATAATAAAAAAATTTACTAATTTAATCACCACATTAATCAAGTCATTCCAAAATTCCTATTTTGGCAAAATTATCGTTTTGCCTTTAGATTTCCACAAAATTATGATTTTGCCCCTAGGCTCGTAAAATGAAATGTGTTCATTTTTCACACACCCAAGCTTAGCTGATTCATATTCTCTCTTATAGCAACCCACAATTCCAATTATTTCACACATTTACTATCCATTTGATAACTTTTACAAAATAGTCCTATTAGGCGTTTTCATGAATCCTTTCACAAAAGTTGTTCATTAAACAACCAAGATGTATTTTCTTTCATAAAATTTCAGCAAACACATGAATACTCACAAGGCAAAACCCTAGACTCTCAACCATTTTGCAAAATAGTCCCCTCATTAGCTAACTTAAGCTACAAGGGTTCCAAAAGTACAAAAATTATAAAAAATGACCATCAAAAACACTTACTTGCAAAGGTTTAAGTTGATAAAAATTTTCAAGCTTTCTAGAGTCCCTCTTTGTTGAAAATTTTGGTGGTAGTATGAAGAAGATGAAAAGATGATATATTTTCTCTTTATTATATTTTATTTCATCCATTAAGTCACCTAATACCACCCACTTTGACCAAATTTTCATTTCTTGTCCCCTATGGTCGGCCAACACATTCCTAAGGGTCTAATTGAACAATAAGGACCTCTAATTTAAGATCCTATAGCTATTTGAACTTTAACTTGTAGAACAAAACTTTAGCACTTTATGCGATTTAGTCTTTTTTCAAAATTAAGCATGAAATCACTAAAATCAATGCACCAAAATTTTCATGCACTCATATAATCATGCTATAACACATAAAATAATATTAAAATAATTTTCTCTGACCTCAGATTAGTGGTTCCGAAACCACTGTTTCGACTAGCCCCAAAATTGGGCTGTTACATAGCACACGGGCTTGTGGCTAGCCGTGTGACCCAAGTCAGTAGCTACCCTAATTTGAACACGGGTTAGGACACGACCATATGCCTCACATCAAATGCCCACACGGCCGTGTGCCTCATATTGAATGCCCATACGGCCTGAGACACGAGCGTGTCACTTGGTTGTGTGAGCCACACGGCCTACCTATATGGGCGTGTGTCCCTTGCATCTAGGAAAATTTTTGAAATTTTGCGTAAAATTCTCTGAGTTTTTTATTTAGTCCCGGCTTGTTTCTAATGTATAAATAGGACCTCAAGGGTCCATTTAAGGGACAACATGATTGAATTATGATTTATTTCAGATACAATTAGTAAGAGACATGAATTATTTGCAATTGAACTATAAACTCCAGTAATGCTTTGTAACCCTGTTTCGGCTACAGATATGGGTTAAGGGTGTTATAGAAAGCTACTTGGTTGTAAATATATAGTTTTGAACAGGAACGAGTATATTTTTTTAAATAAATAAGTGGTGATTTACAAGTGTTAATAGTAAAGGAAGTAGGGGATCGAATAATATTTAAAAGATTGATGTATTGGGAAATATTAAACGAGGTGTAAACTAAATTGTAAGATTTTACAAAGTATTAGGGTCAAAGTGAGAAAATTTAAAGTAGTAAAGGATTAAATTAAATTAGTGGTGAAATATGTGAGGGCATGGAGAGCAAATTCACCAAGATCTAGTGGATGATGATGGTGGATAGATTTTTATTTAGTTATAATGATATTTTATTCTTTACCATCATTACTACTATTATAATATTAAATTAAAATTAATTTTATTAATTAAAAAATAGGTGATATTTTAGAAGAAAGATGGAGAAGATTCATTGTAACACCCTAAACCCGGCCTAGGCGTTATGGTCGAATCATGGCGATGTCACATGGTAGTGTTTTCGAAATAAATGAGTTATCGTAAAAACCACTTTTCGAATTAGCCTCATTACAAAATCTTATGTTAATTCTAGGATGCGTCGTTAATTTTCAAAACGTAGTACATTATCACAAAAGTATTCTCTTTCAAAATGATATTAATTTTCAAAATGTCACTTATCGCGGAAGCTTTTTAAATCAGTTTGCATATTTGAGTGTATTTTGTTAAAACATTTGATTCGCTTTGAAAACTTGATTAACTCTACTACTAGCAGTTGTAAATCAAAATAATAGAAATCCCAAATTAACCATGGAAATCAAGAAAGGCCATTATTACAGTAAAATACCCCAAAATAAACTTAAAAATCATAATTAAGTACTAAAATAGAACGAAATGGGTCATGTGGCCATCGTTGAGTCCTCCGCCGCACTGATCCTCCTATGTTTGGTGATTACCTGGACAGTTAAAATAGAAGGGTGAGTTTACAAAAACTCAGTGTGTAATCCCAAATAGCACAAACAGACAGACAGAAGGCAATCACAATCTAGGCCTAAGCCCTATTTAGAATCAATGACAGTATTAGTTTGGGCTTTAGCCTATCTCAGTATAAAGGCAGTCATGCATTTGGGCCTTGGCCCATTATAGTATCGATGTCGATGCAGTATCACAATATGCAGTATATAAGTCCTACCCAGCCAGCCTCTACACTCCATCTTCGTCCAACCCTATACTCCATGTGGGGATATAATCAACCCACCCATCCCTACACTCCAAGTAATAATTGTGGCACTAGGCAGCAGTGGTTTGCAAATGAGTCATGAGTAAGTTAGGCTCAAAGCCTTTCAGTACACTTCCTCCAATCCATATAAACCTATCCCCATGCAATGCAGCATACAATCATGTCATGCCAAATCATGGTATCATATATGTATTCAGTACAGTTTTAAAAGCATGCTCACAATACAGTCGTATATGTATATATATAAAGTATATGGATATAATAGGCATTCAGTAAATTAGGGATCTAGGTAATCTTACCGACCCTACAGTAGGTCCACAGTCGACTCAGGCGACTTGTGCAACCTTAACAGTCAAAACAGTGAAAATGGGCCCATAAGCCTAGTAATTTTCCCATGTAGGCCCACATGCCGTATGGCCCACAAAGCCCAAAATGGATTTAGCCGTGTGGATCACACGACCTGGCCTAATAATCCCACACGCCCGTATGGTTCACCCGTATGGGACCCACACGCCTATGGGACCCACACGGCCCAATTTTGCCCGACCCATGAATCGCATATGGCCTGCCTCGTCGATCACACGCCTGTGTCCGATCACACGACCTACCACACGGGCGGCCACACGCCCATGTGGTGTCGACAATCTCACTTTTCGGCTTTTCGTCGATTTCTGTTTGCAGAGTTGTGTTTACACACCTAGGTCGTTCTCGATGCTTAATCACTTCCTAACCTTCTGGATCTTGTAAACAGCGTACCTAATCTCGAATTTAATAACTAAAACACAATTTAATCAACACCAAAACGAGCCAAATGCACTCACTTACCACAATCACCCCCGACTACTCGCACTAATCACTTCGTTGGGAAGAAAAACCGCTTTACGGTCGTCCTCTATGCACAAACAATAGAATCACAATCTTTCGAAACCAAAACTAAAAGAACACAACAACACTACTTACCATTATCGCACGGAAACAAAAGCCGAGGAGCAAGATAGACCAAAAATGAAAGGTAAGGGGAAACACTTGAAATTTTGACAACAAAAAAAGAGAATTGGAGTCAAGAGAAAATAAAAAGGGGGTGGGTGAGAAAGGGACAGAATTCAGCTATGGAGGTAGAGAGAAAAATTAAAATAAAAATGAAAGATGGTAGAGGAGAATTCTACAGAGATTTTTGGAATCAAAGGGTAACTCCCTAAACACCTTGATTTACTCCACTAAACCACATCCATTCCAACCACTCAGCATCCCAGTCCATCTCAAACGCCTTCACTCCTTACTTTTCTCCCCAAATCCCTTATTTCCCTCTGAAGTCGTCCAACATACTCCTACCACCCTCAAACTCTCAGAATTTTGATCAAATTAGAACACACACACGACACAAGTAGCAAAATAGAACACTGCCCTGCACACACCAGGACTCGAACTCAAGACCACCAGCATATTAACACTTCATTTAACCACTAGACCAGCAGACCCATTTTGTCACATTTTTCCAATATTTATTTATAAGCCTACTAGCTAAAGATAGGGGTTTACTCAATTAAAAACAAAATTTTGCCCAAACTAAGGCTTGAACCCAAGACTTCTCAAACACTCCCAGAACACTTAACCACTAAAGTAGATACAGATTTGTGTCACAACATACGAAAATAATTATAAGGGATTTTTGGGGCGTTAAAACTCTACCCCTTAAAAAAATTTTGACCTCGAAATTTAAATTGATCAAAATAAAAGAGGATACTGCTGTCGTATCCCATCCTCAGGCTCCCACGTGGCCTCATTAGAGCTATGATTACGTCAAAGAACCTTAACTAGTGGGATAAACTTCCTTCTTAGAACCTTTACATCGCGATCCACTATCTGGACTAGCTCATCCTCAAAGGTCAAATCTGGCCTAACCTCAATCTCTTCAACAGGAACAACATGCATGGGATCAGAGCGATAGCGCCTCAACATAGAAACGTAAAACACATTATGAATCCGCTCCAACTCTGGAGGTAATTCCAACTATTATCCTACTAGCCCCACTTATTTTAGAATGCGACAAGACCCAATAAATCTAGGGCTTAACTTACCCTTACGACCAAACCTCAATACTTTCTTCTATGGTGAGACCTTGAGAAAAATGGAGTCCCCTACTAAATACTCTATCTCTTGACGCTTTAGGTCTACATAGAACTTTTGTCTGTCAAATACCACTTTTAGTCGGTCTTGAATCGATCTAACTTTGTCCTCAGTATCAGAAACTAGTTCAAGGCCCAGCATACGTTGCTCGCCCAACTCAGTCCAACACGAAGGTGCGCGACACTTACGACCATATAGTGCCTCGTAAGGTGCCATCTGAATGCTAGACTGATAACTATTGTTATAAGCAAACTCTGCTAGTGGTAGGTAATCCTCCCAACTGCCTCAGAAGTCAATCACACAACTCCTCAACATGTCATTCAGTATCTAGAATCACCCTCTCAAATTGACCATCTGTTTGAGGATGGAACGCAGTACTAAGTCCAACCTTGTACCTAGAGCTTCATGTAGCTTCTTCCAGAACTGAGATGTGAAACGAGGATCCCTATAAGATATTATCGAAACAGGTACCCTATGCAGTCTCACTATTTCAGACACATACAGTTTAGCCAGCTTCTGCAAAGAGTAGTCAATACGAACCGGTATGAAATGGGCAAACTTGGTCAATCGATCCACGATTAACCATACTAAATCCTTCTTAGTGGATGTGAGGGGTAACCCAATAACAAAGTCCATAGTCACTTGCTCCCACTTCCAAAGTGGAATCTTAACTGGTTGAAGTAACCCTGAAGGTAACTGATGCTCAGCCTTAACTTGATGACATGTCAGACATTTACCCACAAAGTCTGTAACCTCTCGCTTAAGGCCTGGCTATCAGTATAACTCATAAAGGTCTTGGTACATCTTGTTTCCGACAGGATGCATAGCATAAGGGCTACTGTGCGCATCTCTTAGTATAAATTGCCTCAATTCAGTATTTTTCAGCACATAGATTCTCCCACGAAAATAGAGTAGCCCTTCACTATTCAGTCTAAAATCCTCGCCTTCCACTCTCAACCTGTCGAAAGCAAAGACCCAATGACTCATCCTCTATCTGTTTACTCTTAACCTACTCTATCTACGTCGGTTTAACTTGAAGCTCATCCAACAGACTACCATCATCAAATAAACTAGGACGAGCAAACATTGCCCTCAGATAAGTCAAAGCCCTACGGCTCAGTGCATCGGCCACCACATTGGCCTTGCTAGGGTGGTATTCAATCGTACTGTCATAGTCCTTAAGCAACTCAATCCATCTACACTACCTAAGATTTAGCTCCTTCTGAGTGAGGAGGTACTTGAGGCTCTTGTGATCAGTGTAAATGATACACTTCTCATCATACAGGTAATGCCTTCAGATTTTCAGTGTAAATACCACTGTGGCCAACTCTAAGTCATGCGTCGAATAATTTGCCTCATGAGTCTTAAGCTGATGAGATGCATACGCTACTACTTTACCCTCTTGCATCAACACACACCCTAAACCGACATATGATGCATCGCTGTAGACAGTAAACTCTTTTTCAGACTCTGGCTATATCAGAATAGGGGCCTCTATTAGTACATTCTTGAGCTTCTAAAAGCTCTCTTGCTGCGTGTCAGTCCAGTTAAACTGCACACCCTTACGTAGTAGCTTAGTCAAGGGTACGGCGATCAATGAAAGCCCCTCTACAAATCGTTGATAATATTCTGCTAGTCCCAGAAAATTACAGATCTCAGATACAGTCTTGGGATGTTTCCATTCCAATACCGCCTCTGTCTTTCGATGATCAACCCTAATCCCCTCAGCAGAAACCACATGTCCTAGAATCGTTACTTCACGTAACCAGAACTCACATTTAATGAACTTGGCGTATAGTTGTTTCTCTTGTAGAATTTATAGAACCACTATGAGATGTTCATCGTGCTCATCCTCCGTTCTCGAATACACCAGTATGTCGTCAATAAATACCACTACGAACTGATCCAGATAGGCTGGAACACTCGGGTTCATTATATCCATGAAAGCTGCTGGTGCATTCGTTAGTCCAAATGGCATCACTAGGAACTCGTAATGGCCATAGGAGTCCTAAATGTTGTCTTATACACGTCAGCCCCTTTAACTCTCAACTGGTGATAACTTGATCGTAGATCAATCTTAGAAAAAATAGAAGCCCCTCGGAACTGGTCGAATAGATCATCTATCCTTGGTAGAGAGTACTTATTCTTGATGGTTAGCTTGATCAGTTGACGATAGTCAATACACATACGCATGGATCCATTATTCTTTTTCACAAATAGAACTGGTGCTCCCCACGGAGACACACTAAGGCAGATGAATCCACAATCCAATAGCTCTTGAATCTGAACCTTAAGCTCCACAAGCTCCTTCGGTGTCATTCTATAAGGGGCGATGGACACCGGAGCTGTACCAGAAAGGAGCTCAATCCCAAACTCTACTTCACGATTCTGAGGTAACCCATGCAGCTCCTCGAAAAAAACATCCAGAAAGTCCTGAATCGTCCTTATATTCTTAACTAAAGAATCCCTAGAATCTGGAACACTGATGTAGGCCAGATACGCCTCATATCCCTTACAAACCAACTTTTTGGCCCTCAATGCAGAAATCACATTTGATAAGTAGTTCTAACATTCTCCAATCATGACTACCTTGCTGTCCCCTCAATTCTCAGTACAACCCTTTTTGTGGCACAATCTAAGCTCACTCGGTATTTAACTAACCAGTCTATTCCCAGTATTAGATCAAGTTCTCCAAAAGGCAGTTCCATCAGATCAGCCAAAAAGATAGCTCCTTGAACCTTTGGAGGAACACCTCTAAACAGTTTGTTAACCCTTATTGACTTCCCCAACGGACTTAATATAGTGACCTCACTCGTAGTGCTCTCAACCAGTATACCCAAGTTTTCAGTTACGGTACAAGCTATATAGGAGTGAGTGGATCCTATATCAATTAGTGCATTATAGGGTACATTATAAATAAAAAACGTACCCGTAATGACATTTGGAGTATCACCATCCTCTCGACGACGTGCAGTATAAACTAGAGCCGGATGCCTCGCTTAAGTATGACCAACACCTCTGCCCGATACTTTCTGACCACGTCCCAGACCGTTACCACCCCTAGCCTGACCATGGCCTCTCGGTGGCTGCTGAACTACTCTCAGTGGTGCAGTACTCATGCCAGAAATTTTATTTGATCGGACCTCTACGGGTAATCTCTAATACGGTGCTCTAATAAATCGCACCTCAAACAAGCCCCAGTTTTTTTCCAACACTTGCCCTAATGGCGTCTACCATAGTCAGTGCACGACGGCTGTCCAGTAGTAGTAATAGGAGTCTCAACTCTAATCGGCCCTTCAACTCTGGCCTTTTTCTTAAGCCTCTGAATGGAACTCGAGGGCTCTGAATCCCTTTTATTCCTACCTCTCTCTATTCTAGAGCTCAGCGCACTTTACTTCCTCGGCGATCTTCGCCTTATCAACCAGTGCCGCAAAGTCTCGCTCCCTCTGTGGAGCTATCAGAACCCTCAAATTATCCCTGATTCCATCCTCAAAGCTAATACATCGCTCGTACTCAGTTGCCACCATTCCTCGCGCGTAGTGGCTCAGTCGCAAAAATTCGACCTTGTACTCGACCACTTATCTATCCCTCTGAGTCAGATTCAGGAACTTCTTCCTACGGGCATACACATAACTGGCACCCACATACGTCCCCTAGAAAGCGGTCTTAAAGAGCTCTCAGGTTAGTCGATCGGGCTGAGTGCCCTCCTTAATCGTAAGCCACCATTGGTAAGCCTCATCTCTCAGCAGTGACACTACACCCTTTAATTTCTGCTCAGGGGTGCAGTCCAAATCTCCCATGATCCTTTCTGTGGCCTCGATCCAGTACTCAGCCATGTTAGGGGCAACTCCAACAATACCCCTAAAAATCTCAGCTCCATTCGACCGGAGTCGTTTTGTAACTAACCATCGGCCTCAAGCTCTAGTATTGGGCCCAAGGACTCTAGAATCCTTAACCTGGCTTGGGACAGTGCGTTGTCCTTAGCCGCTCGATCATGAGACCTAGTCTCAGTCACTTGTGAAGCTGGCGTCTCACTTGTATCCAAATTAGACAAGTTGCCAGAAGATGAAAATCTAGCTCGAACACCTCTACGGCCTCTACTACGGCCTCTTGTACCCCGTCCGCGAGTACCTCTTGTGCTCATTGTCTATTTTCATTTTATCTATATTATCAATTTTATGAATCAATTTATAGTTCCAGTGTTTATTAACAAATATTTTATGAAAACAGTATCAAAAGTATAAGGTTTGTTTTCATACGACGTAGTGTTTATTAGTGTCTATGTTACCACAGTATCAGTCTACACTAACATGAGTGTTTTCAGTACAGACTATCTATAGTAGTCGCAGTATATACTATCTATAGCAGTTCAATTTAAAGCACATAACAGTTTCAGTGAACTTACGGGATCGGCGCCGAAGACTCGGTGTACCACACATGCTGCAAAAATATTTCAATCATCTAAAAATTGGTGCTTTAAAATCCAAGTTTAAAAACCCAAATCCATAGCCGAGTTTTACAACCTGTCTCTGATACCACTAAATGTAACACCCCGAACTTGGCCTAGATGTTATGGCCAAATCTTAGCGATGTCACATGGTAGTGTTTTGGAAATAAATAAGTTATCGTAAAAACCTCTTTTCGGATTAGCTTCATTACAAAACCTTATGTTAATTCTATGATGCGTCGTTTATTTTCAAAATGTAGTACATTATCAAAAAAGTATTCTCTTTCAAAACGATATTAATTTTCAAAACGTCACTTATCGCAAAAGATTTTGAAACCAGTTTGCGTATTTGAGTGTATTTGTAATGCCCCAAAATATAGGGTCTTTAATTTTTCATGTTTCAACCAATTTGCTTGTTTGCCTTAATGGCTAAGTGTTTTGGGGATTTTAGGAAGCCTCGGTTCAAGTATGGCCTTTGGCAAAATTTTAATTTTTGCTCTTTTGGAAACCTGGATGTTAGCTTAAAGGGCATATATATTAAGTGTGCTTATTTTGTGACACAAGAGGAGCTTGTGGCTTAGTGGCAAGTGGCGTGTGGTGAAACTGAGAGGTCTGAGGTTCAAATCCCATCGAATGCAGAGATGGGATTTTATTTTATGTCTCTGTTGCGTGAGAGGTAGAGTTTGATTCAAACTCTGCAGAAGTGGTTGGAGACTTGGTCATCAAATTTGAAATAGTTTGAATGGGGGGTGTGGAGTGAATCTAGTAGGAATTGGTGGAGACTTTCAAGGAGTTGGGAGGTGAGGGGAGTCTTGGCCGAATGGGAAAGCTTGAGTAGGGGTTTCAGCTATGGGCATTCATTTTGGTACATTTTCGGTATTTTTGTGAAAGGGTAGAAATCGAAAATCCTCTCTTTTTTTAGGGGTTTAATTTTTGTGCGTTTCGGGATTTACTTCTTTTTATGGTGTCTCATACAGCATTTCTAACCATTCGAGTCTTTTTCTTTTCATCCTTATTCTCAATTGCTACCCACTCTTTGCCAAAACATAAACATCAAGTGCTGAGTTCCCCCTTGAAGTTCTTCTCATTCTTCATCCCTCTGCCGATTCGGCATTCCTATTTTCTTCTTCCCTTAATTTCTTCTTTAGCCGAATCCATTTCCTTTTCCTTTGTTCTACAATCAGTTCCTGTTCACTCTTCTCCTCTCATTTAATCTTTCGGTTTTACCCTCATAGTCGAACCTATTATTCCCTCTTCTCAACATTCTTTTCTTGTTCCTTAGGTTTGATTAAGCCGAAATCAACCTCTCCTTTCCCTTTACTGTTTCTTTTCTTTTCAAGTTAGTCAAATACTCCCCCTTCTCACTACTATGGACTTGTATAGGTTCAGGCGACTAGGCTCTATCAAGTGGCCAATTGTTACTTTATTCTACCATTTCTATCAACTAATTTTGGGTAAGTATTCCTTGTTTTATTCGGTTTTTGGTTCCATTTTGATGGCTTTCTTCTTTGGCGAATCTGAATAATTCAGTTTAGGGTTGCTAACTCTTGGACCCTTCTCTCGTGTTGGTTTCTCTTGGTTAATGCAACATTTTGGCAAGAAAGAGGTATAAATATCTTTCGGTTAGCATCATAAGTGGATTAGATAGCATACTTGGGTGAAGGTTCGGTGTTCGTGGGTGGTTTGTGCGAGCTGCGAAAAAATTTATGTAACCGTACATCACTCTGGTATTGGCATAAGCCAAAAAGGGTGTGTATTCACACCCCTGTTTAATTGTGAATCGGCAAAAGCCGAAAAGCTAAAATGTCGAAACTCTGGCATTTGAAGCCCCACGAGCTTGCTATCGCTCGTGTGGTAAACCAAGCCCACAAATCGTCGGTGAAAGACTGTAAAGGCCACCACGAGCTTTCACGTGGGGTTAGGTCATAATGGGCCTCGTTAGGCCAAGATGGGCCATGTGGGCCTAATGGGCTCATGGGCCCCACATGGGTAAAATCCACGGTAAGTGACAAATAAGGGATTAGGCTATGGTGATCGCATAGTCGTGACTAAAATTGGGCTAAATGGGGCACACGAGCATGTGGGCTCACTTGAGCCGAGTAATGGGCATTGGGCCCCATTTACACTATTTTGGCCATACAGGTTATCCGAGTCATTTGAGACGATTGTAGACCTTTGTAAAGGTTGTAAACTATATCGAGACCCTAATGAGTAAAATGACTAAAATACCCTAAATAAGTAAAATGACTAAAATACCCCTAATGAGTAAAATGACTGAAATACCCAAAGGGAGTGAAATTACCCAAATACCCTTGTAGGGTAGAATTATCGAAATACTCTTGTAGGGTAAAATTATCGAAATACCCATGAGGGGCGAAATTACCATTCTACTCCTAATTGACGAAATGACCATTATACCCCTAGTGGTAGTTTAGGTGATGTGTGTATGATATCTATATGACTGTTTATGAATATGACATACTGCATATATGTAATATTTATGACACGGCATTCTGCACTGGGGTTGAGATTTTGATTTGAAGGAAGTATTGTACTAGTGGCTCTGCCACGTTTTTACTATTCTAGTGGCTTCACCACATATTCTGATTTTAGTGGCTGGGCCACGTTTATTGTTATTAGCAGCTACGCTACGTTATTATTAGCAACTATGCTGCGATATTGGTATGTTGGATGGGTGGGTTGACTTAGTCCCCACATGGTGTGTTGGCTGGATTGGGTTGGGTTACATCACTGTTCTGCTCAATTATTATTTGGGCTTATACCCACACTGATACTGTTTTGGGCTAAGGCCTACATTGTTCACATCTTGAATAGGGCTCGCCTGCATCATTCTTGCATGATAGGGGATTACACACTGAGTTCTCGTAGCTCACCCTTTTCTTTTAACTGTACAGGTAATCCCCAACCTTAGACGATTTGGAGCTGCGAGGGACTCAGAGGTAGCCACATGTGCGCGAGTATTTTGATTTATACCTAGTTTTTAAATATTTTATTTTGGGGTTGATATTTATGTAATAAGGCCATTGAGGTTTAACTTTTATTTGGTTTTAACTTCTTACTTTTACCTACTAGATTAGGAAGAGAGAAATGAGTTTTTCAAAACAATAACTGTTTTCAAAGGAAACCACGCATTTCAAATTTAAACTATTTTTAACTAGAAAAGCTCCAAGGTTTTTAATTCAGATTAATAAACTTGTAGTAAATGATATGACCAACAGTTGGCTAACATGTTTTGTTTTTACAACACCAAAGTTTTCAATAGCAATGGGTTTTAAAGAGGATGTAAAACTTTAGTCATGGATTTTCATCGACAAAACTGATTTTCAAAACAACACTTCGATGTGACACTTCAGATTCTATCATAACGTCTAGGCCGAGTTTGGGGTGTTACAGTATTTTGTTAAAACATTTGATTCGCTTTGAAAATCCCAAATTAACCATGGAAATCCAGAAAGTCCATTATTACAGTAAAATACCCTAAAATAAACTTAAAAATCATAATTAAGTACTAAAATAGAACAAAATGGGTCATGTGGCCATCGCTGAGTCCTTCGCCACACCGATCCGCCTATGTTTGGGGATTACCTGTACAGTTAAAATAGAAGGGTGAGTTTATGAAAACTCAGTGTGTAATCCCAAATAGCACAAACAAATGATGAAGGCAATCACAATGCAGGCCTAAACCCTATTCGAAATCAAGTGATGTCGGTTTGGGCTTTAGCCCATATCAGTATAGAGGCAGTCATGCATTTGGGCCTTGGCCCATTACAGTATCACAATATGCAATATATAAGTCTTACCCAGCCAGCCTTTACACTCCATGTCGGGATATAATCAACCCACCCATCCCTACATTCCAAGTAGTACCGATTGCGGCACTAGACAGTAATTTGTACCTGAGCTACCAGTAAGTTAGGCTCGAAGCCTTTCTGTACACTTCCTCCGATCCATATAAACCCATCCCCATGCTATGCATCATACAATTATGTCATGCCAAATCATGGTATCATATATGTATTCAGTACAGTTTTAAAAGCATGCTCACAATACATCGTACATGTATACATATAAAGTACATGGATATAATAGTCATTTAGTCAATTAGGGATCTAGGTAATCTTACAGACCCTACAGTAGGTCCATAGTTGACTCGGGTGACCCGTGCAACCTTAGCAGTCAAAATAGTAAAAATGGGCCCACAAGCCCATGTAATTTGCCCATGTGGGCCCACACGCCCGTATGGCCCACAAGACCTAAAATGGCCTTAGCTGTGGGGATTACACGACCTGACCCAATAATTCACACGCCCGTGTGGTTCACCCGTATGAGACCCACGCGTCTGTGGGGCCCACACGGCCTAATTCGGCTTGGCCCATGAACCGCACATGGCCTGCTTTGTCGATCACAAGCCCGTGTCTGATCACACGGCCTACTACATGGGCGGCCACACGTCCATGTGGTGTCGACAGTCTCACTTTTCAGCTTTTTGCCGATTTCTGTTTGTAGAGTTGTGTTTACATACCTGGGTCGTTCTCGATGCTTAAGCACTTCCTAACCTTTTGGATCCTACAAACAACGTACCTAATCTCGAATTTAATAACTAAAACGCAATTTAATCAACACCAAAATGAGCCAAATGCACTCACTTATCGCAATCACCCCCGACTACTCGCACTAATCACTTCGTTGGGAAGAAAAATTGCTTCATGATCGTCCCCTATGCACAAACAACAAAATCACAATCTTCCGAAACCAAAACTAAAAGAACACAACAACACTACTTACCGTTATCGCACAGAAACAAAAACTGAGGATCAAGATAGACCAAAAACGAAAGATAAGGGGAAACACTTGAAATTTCGGCAACAAAAAGTGAGAATTAGAGTTAAGAGAAAATGAAAAGGGGGTGGAAGAGAAAGGGAAAAAATTTGGCTATGGAGGCAGAGAGAAAAATTAAAATAAAAATGAAAGATGGTAGAGGAGAAATCTGCAGAGATTTTCGGAATCAAAGGGTAACTCCCCGAACTCCTTGATTTACTCCACTAAACCATATCCATTCGAACCACTCAGCATCCCAGTCCATCTCAAACGCCTTAACTCCTTACTTTTCTTCCCAAATCCCTTATTTCCCTCTCAAGTCGTCCAACACACTCCCACCACCCTCAAACTCTCAGAATTTCGGTCAAACTAGAACAAAGTAGCAAAATAGAACACTCCCCTGCACACACCAGGACTCGAACTCAAGACCACCAGCATATTAACACTTCACTTAACCACCAGACCAGCAGGCCCATTCTGTCATATTTTTCCAATATTTATTTATAAGCTTACTGGCTAAAGATATGGGTTTACTCAATTAAAAACAAAATTTTGCCCAAGCTAAGGCTTGAACCCAAGACTTCTCAAACGCTCCCAGAACCCTTAACCACTGAAGTAGATACAGATTTGTGTCACAACATACGAAAATAATTATAAGGGATTTTTGTGGCGTTACATTCATCATTTTTCACCATTACCACCATAAGGAATAAGAGAAACCTTTTTTTTCAATTTGGTCCTCCATCTTTATAAAAGACCCATCCAAGCTCAAAACCATCAAATTTTTCTAGAAAACCTTAGTTTACCCACAACCTAACAAGCTTAGATTTTTTAATAGAAGGGAAGTGTTCATACTTAAGGAGAGTGAAAAACTAGATAATGTGATGAACTAAGGTTTCAAGGCAAGATTTTCATGTCTATTTTGATTATTTGAGTAGTTTCATGTCTATTATGAAAATGTTGTAGATGAAGAATATTTATTTTTCATGTTTTATGATTTTTATGTAAAATGAAGTGAAATAAAAGAAGAAGATAGAAGGAGTGTAGACAAGGGGAAACAAGTAGACGAATCTTGAAAGGAGTCTAGTTTAGCTAAATTTGTAAGTATTTTAGAATTCTTTCTTACTTAATTAGGGTTATAAATTATATACTAATGAAGTAGTAATGTTATGAATTAAGTACTTGTAATTTAATAAGGATGTGAATAATCTATGTGATTATTGTTGATATGAATATATGTGAAGAAGAAAAGATTAAATTGTAAATGTTGAAAGATTATGTGAGAATATGAAAGTATAAAACTTGTTTGTGCTTGTGATGAATATGGAATTTGCAATAATGTTAAAGCCTTGTAGAATTAAACTTAAGGGATATAGATTCTAACACCCTATACCCGACCCGATAGCCAGGTCCGGGTACTGAATGTCACAAAAATCTGAATATCTTAACAAAATTTCTATCAAATTTTGCTACGTACTTAAACAATCCAACTTCTCCAATAACCATCTACCGCTAAGACTCATCCCATACGAAAAATGATTTCTTATAGCTTTTATTCTTTAAATAAACATGATAATTATTTACAAGTTTTAATATAATGATCAATTCTAGACGCAATCATATTAGAGATGGAGGCATGGCCTCTAAACGTGCCCCTCTATATATATGAATCAGCTACCATAACCATCTCTTAACACTAGAAAAGACAGTTTGTCCCCTTCTGTAACACCCCAAACCCGGCCTAGACGTTATGGCCGAATCTGGCGGTGTCACATGGTAGTGTTTTTTGAAAAGTGAGTTGTCGTCAAAAACCTCCTTTCTTTATCACCTCTCTACACTCTCTTATGCTTAATTCCAAGACGTGTCGATCAATTTCAAAAGTGATTCATATTAAAAAGTTATTCCCTTTCAAAACATCACTTATTTCTAAAGCTTTTTAAAACAATTTACATTGTACATATTTTGTTCAAACGTTTGATTCGTTTTGAAAACTCGATTAGCCCTACTACTAGCAGTTGTAAATCAAAACAACAGAAACCCCAAATTAAAAGTAAAAATCCAAATAAGCCATTATTATAGTAAAATACCCCCAAAGTAAAATCAAAATTATAATTAAGTTCTAAATCGTATTAAATAGGTCGTGAGGCCACCGCTGAGTCCTCCGTCACACCGATCCGCCTATGTCTGGGGATTACCTGTACAATCAAATCAGAAGGGTAAGTTTACGAAAACTCAGTGTGTGATCCCATATAACGCAAGCAGACATAAAGCAATCACAGTCTGGGCCTAAGCCCTTTTCAGTATTAGTGACAATATCAGTTTGGGCTTTAGCCCGTCTCAGCATAGAAGCAATCAGGTGTTTGGGCGTTGGCCCATTATAGTAACACTAATCAGTACAGTAACAGATTATACAGTATAAAGGTCCTACCCAGCCAGCCTCTACACTCCATCTCCATTCGATCCTACACTCCATGTGGGGATATAATCAACCCAACCATCCCTACACTCTAAAAAGTATTGAATGCGGCACTAGACAGTAGTTTGCAGCTGAGCTGCTAGTAAATTAGGCTCGAGGCATTTCAGTACACTTCCTCCGATCAAAATAAACCCCCAACCCAATGCAATGCAGTATACAAATATGATATGCTATAACATAATATCATGCATAAAATCAGGGCATACAATATCAAATCAGTGGGACATCATCATGCTTAATAACATGGATAATCGTATCAGTTATACAGTTATTTCAGTCAATCAGGGTTTTAAGTAAGCTTACCAACCCCACAGTAGGTCCATAGTCAAATCGGGCGACTCGTGCAACCTTAGCAGTTAAATAGTAAAAATGGGCCTACAAGCCCATGTTGTCTGCTCGTGTGTCCCATACGGCCAATTCAGTTTGGCTCGTGTATTGCACACGGCCAGCCTCATCGATCACAGCCTGTGTTTGGTCACACGGGCGGCCACATGCCCATGTGGTGTCGACAGTCTCATTCTTTGGCTTTTTGCCGATTTCAGTTTCTAGTGTTGTGGTTACACACCTAGTCTAGTTCCACTGCTAACCCAACCACGAGCACTCCAATACCTCAGACGAAAAATAGAATGGTGATTCCCTACTGCCAAAGTGTCAATCAACAGCCCACTGTTCTTTGATTGAGTCCTAGCCATAATACAACCTTTAGTAAACCCTTAACTGACTAACCAAAAAATAGATGCACCTCACTTACTGAATGCGCGAAAATGTGGAACAGGAAAACGACTATTGAAAGAGGCAAAGACAGAGGCCAAAGGAACAATAATTCGACTACAACCAAGCAGGAAACAGAAGTACCCCTCCAATCAGTCACTTTTAATCGAAGCATTAAGAATAAACAATTTCCAGAAACTATAGACAACTTTACCTTCAACGAATGACAGTGGATTTGCAATTAAACAGCATCGCCCAAAATTTCTATGTCGCCTAAAGGTCTCCTAACTAGAAATAGAACTCCCATTAGATAAAAAACAACAATAGGATGGAAGCTATAATAGCAAAACTTACCGTCACTGCTTAAAGATATTGAAGAAACAAGTCGCAACCACAAGAAGAAGGTTATGAAACGAAAGTAATCTGTAGCAAATAGGAAAATAGGGAATCGACAGAACCAAGAGAATAAAATAAAAGAGAAAGATAGAGAGGGAAAAACTAAAGGAACTTTTGGCAGGAGAGAAAGAACAAAGAAATTTGGCTTCAGCAAAACTGGGGAAGGAAAAATTAAATTTTGAAAACAAAGAAATTCGACTTCAGCAAAACTGGGGAAGGAAAAACTGAATTTTGAAAAAAAAAGAATCTAATCCTATCACAATCCCTTAATTTCTCCTATTTTTACTCCTCAAATCTCTCCACATGACTCCCCACTCAATCCAAACACCAAACCTTCCCACAACCTCCCACACATCTCAAACACTAAGTATTTTACCACATTTCAATCTCCTTCACGGCATATCTACACAAAAAAACATCCCCCTTGCATGTACAGGGATTCAACTCAAGACCCCTAGCACTCCAACACACCACGTAACCACCAGACCAGCAGGCCTATTTTGACATGTTTTTCCAATATTTATTTTTAAGCCTACTGGCTAAAGATAGGGGTTTATTCGTTTAAAAATAAAAATTTGCCCAAGCTAATGCTTGAACTTGGGACCTCTCAAACACTTCCCAGACCACTTAACCACTGAAGTAGACATACAATTGTGTCACAAACATACGAAAATAAATATATAAGAGATTTTTGGGGCGTTACACCTTCACTTGATTTTCAAGTCTTTATCTACCATGCACCGGAGCAGTAAATTTTCTAAGTTCAAAAGAACTTAATGAGATCTGTTCATACAATTTTATAAAGACTACTTGATTTCAAAGAAAAGAGATTCTATGTACAGAATTAAACTCCTGGATTTTGTATGGGAATCTAAGAACTTAGTTGGCTTCGCCAATGCTTCCATCATTCTAAGCTGAATGCTGTCGGGTAAAATTCTTGGTCTGGTCATAACCATGTTTTATTTAGGTATACTCTCATAAGGGTCCTACCCCAGTTATTCACGATCTCAACTTTCTTTGTACCTTTCCTAGTATACTTCACTACTACCCCATACTTGCCACTATGGACTGCGACATCTGTTGGTGATTATTCAATATGTTGCCTTAATTACGGGTCTTTAACTTTATCTTTTTTTCCTCAATACGGTCTTTTTACGAATCTTAACTTTATTGCATGGCTGAATAACACCCTTACTTAGATATCCTTTAATAGTTCCCACCCTTGGTGAGCCTACCAATTTTTCTAGAGTTTCATAGCCCTGATAGAGTTTCACTTTGTAACACCTCTAACCCGAATCCATCACTAGAATAGGGTTACGGAGCATTACCAAAATTTATAGATCAAATAACATATATTCCGCATCATATAGTATTCATATTAGAAATCAAACATAAAGTCCCTTATATGAACCCTCGAGGTCCAAAACATGCATTAGAAATGAGTCAGGACTAGACCGGGTACTCAGAGAATTTTTCGCAAAATCTCAAAATTTTTCCTAGGTGGAGAGGTTACACGCCTGTGTGGCCAAGTCGTGTGGTTCACACAGCCAAGGGACACACCCGTGTCTCATGCCATGTAACTCTCTAACTTGGGTCACACGGCGAGCCACAAGACTACGTGCTAGGCTGTGTGCAAATACCTGGACATTCTATTTTGAAATTTTAAAGATGCAGGGGACACACGACCAGATCACACGCCCATATGCTAGGTCGTGTGTCACACATGGCTGAGACACATGCCCGTGTGGACGAAAATAGGCTATTTTCCAAGCCATATTTCTCACCTGATTTTGTCATCCTCCTATATCAACACTTTAACACATTTACAAGCTATTATAGGTCATTTAACCCAACTCGAAATCAAGTCCTATACATGATATAATACCTCATATAATCAAGTATACACACTTACTTAAATTACCAAGTTCGCTGTAACACCCCAAACCCGGCCCATGCATTTTGACCGGATCTAGCATGTCACGGCTTGTACTTTGAAAACCTTTGCTTTGATGGTACTTGAAATTTGTGAGTTAATTGGACAATATTTAAGTAAATAAGCGGCATTTTAAAATTAAAACCTTGTATTAAGTATTATCAAGTATAAACAAACCTTATCATAAAATTCACAAGTTGCTTAACATTGAAAACGACTTAGTTGAATGAAAACTAGGGGCCTTATTACATAAATATTCCCGAAATAACATTGAAATAAATTAACCTAAAGAAATCTCAAAAGAAAATAACTTGTAGGAATAGAACTTGATGGCCCTCGAGTCCGTCTTAGCTCCCATGTCCACGATCTCTGCTCATCTGAAGAGTAGAGAAAGGAAAGCGTGAGTCACAAAGACTCAAAGTATAAATCTCAAAACACGCATTGACCTGAGCCCACAAACCCATTATGGGCCCCGCCCACACAGGAAGGCATCAATCATAATCACATAATAATTAATAAAGAATGAGTAACCCAACCCATCCTAGGTTTCTATCCTCTACACACCAACTCGTACCAACCATCACACCATGAGGATTTCTACAATCAACCTTCTATCCGCTACACACCAAAACGACAAATTAGCATCGCCTATTCCTATTAAGTAGGAATCATTAAGCGTGGCATAGCCACTGATCACAATGTGACCTAGTATTTATATTTGTGGGTTTTCTACCACCGATCAACTGCGTGACCTATCATGCACTTCCCTTCATCATATCAATATCCCATCCCATGTATACACACATAAAGAAAATATCATGCGATCATATATATTTTTGATACACATAGGGAGTTCTATGTTTACGTACCTGGCATCCTTGCCTAGCCCTTTTAGGGTTCCATTCGACTGTTTATATAGCCTTATTCCGGCTTTTAGCCTATAACATACATAAATAGATTTACATACAGGTTTATTGGTAGTGTGTTAGAGATCTACACACCTGATTACCGATAAAATGAGGCTTCCTTAGTCGACACAACTGCTATTTGCCTAAGGTGTTGTTCAGAGGCCGGTCCACAACCAATTGGCCAATCTCGAACAGCAGATACTACTCGTTTCTTAAACTTAGGGATTCTTTCTTTTGTCTGATCCATATTTAATTCCATCAAATCCTTATCAGAGCTACTATAACAATATTTAATCGTTAATCCTCCTTTTAGAGTTAAGATCATATATATAGTGAAAGAATCTAATAAAAATCTAGGGATAATCTTCTTACCTTAAAATCCCGAAATTGGAAACTTATGATTTTTGGCTTTTAGATCTAGTCGACTAAGCCTCCTTCAAATCCTGATTTGCCGCCCATCATAAAACCATTAACTATTAGCTTTCGGCTTTTGCCTTTCTAAAATAGATTATGAGTGTAACACCCCAAACCCAGCCCATGAGTTCTGATCGGATCTGGTATGTCACGGAGTAAAACAATTTGAAACATTTTGAGTGTCTGGTGAAAACTTGATAAAATATGGCTAAGGTATTAAAACGGTGTTTGATAAAACTTAGTTGGGATTATTTTTATAAACATGGTTGTGTTGATAAACCCTTTGAAAACGTTCGATCATGTAAAATTTTAAAATCATCAGGGTTATAGTTGACTTGGTGTATTTTGCTATCCGATGGTAACATCTTTGAAAACTCGTAAAAGTTACTTAATTTGAAAATGTTGCTTTTAACCGATTTACTTAACATTTATAATTTCATTGTGTAATATAGTATAAGTAAATTAAAACAACTAATTAAACATCCAAATAATAATTAGCGGCCTTATTACAACCCAAATTAAAAATGTAGAAAGTAAATAAACATGAATGTAATCAAATAAAATTCCAAAACTAAGGAACAAGCATGGCCACCTCGAGTCCTCTCGGCTCCATCTCCGCGATCTACTCATCTAAAATAATTTGGGAAGGGTGAGTCACCAAGACTCGAGTGTAAATCCCCACCCTAAATGCAACTCATACACAAATTATTAATAACATGCAAACATGCAACCTCACTAACCATCCGTACTCCTTTAACTACCCCGTGTGGTCAAAACCACTGGTGGTCAAAACCACTGGTGACTAGAGTCACATATCAAGTGATGGGGCCAACCCATCGTGTGGTCAAAACCACTGATGACCATAGGTCACAATTATCATAATGTGGTCAAAACCACTGGTGGTACCAAACCATTGGGACTTAGTCACGATTTATCAATCGTGTGGTCAAAACCACTGGTGACCGAAGTCACAATTAATCTGATGGGGCCAACCCATCTTGTGGTCAAAACCACTAGTGACAGTCCATAGAGATCATCCCCCTCCTCTCATCAATCCCACCATCATCATGCTTACATAACAAATATCATAATTTCCACATATCATGCATTTATGTGTAGCATAGCATTCCACAGCATATGATGGCATATACAAACATATATCATTGATCACGTATTAGGGGACTTACTCGGAATCCATGCTTAAGCCCACAAGCAAATCACTACCATAATGATTAATAGGCACAATATAGCAATGTTAATTAATAAAGTGTGTAAAGAATTTTACACACACATTAACGAAATTCCTAGATCCCAAGATCCGATCTCTTCGCTAGATCATTTGACCCTATATTCGGCCAACAACAAGATTAGTGCCATAGGCCTATTCGGCCCTAACAACTTAATATCAAAGGTTCATTTGCGACACTTACCTTAAGCGGATTTGGTTTCCAAACAAATCCCGAAAACGTCACTTGATTAAGACTCTGCTGAAATTCCTTAAACAACCCACAATAAAAATCGGTCACCACTTAAAATACATAACATGGCCTTTGGCCGAATGTCATAACCTACATACCATGCTCACCTTAAATCCCGAAAGACCTCTTAATTCCCCTTAACGCTGGCTTCCAAAAAGGGTTACAAATCCAAAACCTTGAATAGGTTCGGTCCTACAAAAATACAGGGTTAAGCCTCATGGTTTCGGCTGGCCAAAACAAGAATAAAAGATTTAGACCCATAGAGAGTCCTTACCACACTATTGAAATCGGCAGCACCTTAGTTAGGGAGAATTTGGCCTATGCCCTTTACAGTAGGGAATATTCGGCTAGCAACACCAATGGAAGGTGAAATCTTTAGTAGAAGAGAGGGTAGGTTCGGCTAAGAGGGAACAAAAGAAGAAAAGAAGAAAGGAATTTTTAAAGATTTTTGGGCAATGGCTAGAGAGAATTCGACCAGCAACAAGAAAAGAAATAATGTTGATGAATTTTCGGCACTCCCTTGCTATATTCAAGCCGATTGTGGATGCCCTAAGGTGTCCCAAATTCGCCATCACCCTCTCTTTTGTGATAATTTCACTTTTAATTATAAAAATAAAGCAATATTTATCTTACATTTAATCTCCTAACCACCTCATCAAACAAATTAAATGAAAATAAACTACTAACACTTACTCTTCCAAATTAATTTTAAAGCAAAAATTAAGCTTATCCTTATCAAATTAAGAGTCCAAAATTAGGCCATTAACTCACCCTCTTCACGCCAGCGTGCATCAAAAAAAATAAAACCAACCTGCAGCTTCTTTGGTTCGAACACAGGACCTGATGGAGGCAAACTGCACCAACGCCTCTAACCATTCTGCCAAGGCGTGTCTTTGTGACATAACCTCGTCACAAATTCTTTTAAGAGCTCCTTCGCTAGCTTTCCTTTGCTTTAACGCCTAAAACAAAAATAAAAACACCCATCGCTTCTAGCGTGACTCGAACTTAAGTCCATCCGCTAAGACCCTTAAGTGGCGCCCCAAGCCACTCCACCAAACCAACTTTCATGTCCATAACCTCACCATTTATTTTAAGGCCTTCCTAGCCCATCACCAAAAATAAAATAAAACTCCAAAACGCCACTCCAAAGAAATCAACCCAAGACCCGCCCATCGTCACCTCCAAGCTCTTAAGTGGCGCATGAAAGCCACTTTGCCAAATTATCCTTGTGTCATGTTTCTCCAAAATTTCTCTTAACCCCTATCCCACCTAGCTCCTTCTTTAAACACTTAAAAGAAATTTCAACCCTAAGTTTGACCTAGCTCGAGGTTATGACTAGACCCTAAAACGTGCCTAGCAATCATAGGATTCACTTCTTCAAGCACACACATGAGAAAAATAATTAAATTACAAACAACCCCTAATTCAGATGTTACAGCTTCTACCCCTTAAAATAATTTCTACCTCGAAATTACCTCGGATCAGCGAGTTGGGGTATTGTCACGATCACATCCTCGGGTTCCCATGTGGCCTCCTCCGTACCATGATTTCGCCATAGCACTTTTACCAAGGGCACTGACTTCCTTCTCAGAACCTTGACATCTCGATCCAAAATCTGTACTGGCTCCTCCTCAAAAGACAAGTCCGGGTTCACCTCAATTTTCGCGACCGGCACTACATGTGAGGGATCTGATCGATAGCGCCTCAGCATTGAAACATGGAAGATGTCATGTAATTGGCTCAATTCCGCTGGCAACTCAAGCTGGTAAGCTACTGGTCCCACACGTTTCAACACCGTGTACGGTCCGATGAATCTAGGGCTTAGCTTGCCCTTCCAAACCAAATCTCAAGACTTTCTTCCAAGGTGATACCTTCAAGAAGACCTTATCACCCATCGCATATTCAACCTCTCTGCGCTTAAGATCGGTAGAGGATTTACGCTGTCTAACGCCTCCTTAAGACGAGCCCAATTACTCTAACCTTATCCTCCGCTCCGCCACTAACTCGGACCCAACATCCGCCGCTCTCCTAGTTCCGTCCAACACATAGGAGTACGGCTTTTCACCATCTGACGCCTCATATGGTGCCATTTGAATACTCGTTTGATAACTATTGTTATAAGCGAACTCTGCCAAAGGTAGGTACTCCTTCCAACTACCACAGAAGTCCAAAACACAGCCCCTTAACATATCTTCCAACACTTGGATTACCCTCTTGGATTGTCCGTCAGACTGCGGGTGAAAAGCCGTGCTGAAATTCAACTTCGTGCCTAACTCCTGATGTAAAGCCTTTCAGAATCTCGACGTAAACCAAGGATCCCGATCCGAGATAATGGACACAGGTACTCCATGCAACCGCACTATCTCGGCTATATACAGCTTGGCTAACCTTTGAAGCGAGTAGTCAACCCCTACCGGTATGAAATGAGCTGACTTAGTCAATCGGTCTACTATCACCCAAACTGCATCTTTCTTACTGGGCGTAAGGGGAAGCCCACTTACAAAATCCATAGTAATCTCTTCCCACTTCCACTGTGGAATCTTTACTGGCTGTAACAACCCTGATGGCAATTGATGCTCAGTCTTAACTTGTTGGCATGTCAGACACTTGCCTACTAACTCAGTTACTTCCCGCTTAAGACCCGGCCACCAAAACTGCTCCCTTAAATCCCGATACATCTTGCTGCTTCCCGAGTGCATAGCGTACGGACTGTTATAGGCTTCTTTAAGGATTCGCTGCCTCAAATCATCATCTTTAGGCATGCATACTCTCCCCTGAAAGTACAACACTCCATCACTACCCAAGCTGAAACCTTCGGCCTCACCATTCTGTACTTGCAACTTCCGAGTACTCAAAGCTTTGTCGATCATCGCCTTTCTTTGACCTCATTAATCCAAGACGGCTTCACTTGCAATTTCGCCAAAAGGCTCCCATCCTCATAGAGACTTAGTGAGCAAACATTGCTCAGAACCGCTTCCACCTTCGGCTCAATGCATCGCCTACCATATTAGCCTTACGGTTGGTATTCGATTGAGCGATCGTAGTCTTTCAAAGAACTCAATCCACCTCCGTGCCTCGATTTAAATATTTACGAGTTAAGAGGTACTTGACTCTTGTGATCGGTGTATACTACCGACTTCTCCCCATACGATAGTGCCTCCAAAATTTCAAGGTAAAACTCTGCACCAATTCTAAATCATGTGTCGGGTAGTTACTTTCGTGAGGCCTCAACGTCGTGGCGCATAAGCGACCACCTTCCCTTCTTGCATCAATACACGCCTCAACCAAGATGTCGATGAATCACAATACAGTGAATTCCTTTCCGCCTCAGTCAATTAAGACCGGTGCTTCATCAAAATCCTCTTGACTTATCGAAACTCTCTTCAGCTTCTCGGACCACACAAACGAAACTCCTTTTCTCGGCGGTTTAGTCAGCGGTCTTTGCAATTAAGGAGAAATTTTCCACAAATCTTGATGGTATCGCCAACCCTAGAAAACTCGAATTTTAGAATCAGACCTCGGTGGTTTCCACTCTATCTTGCCTCAATCTTATGGGGATCCACCCGATTCCTCAATTTGAAACTACATGGCCGAGAAAAGTCACCTCCTTAAGCCAAAACTCACATTTCTTTGAATTTGGCGTACAACTATTTTTCCTCGAACTTGCGTAACCACATGAAGATGTGCGTCATGCTCCTCCTCAGACTTCGAGTACACCAAGATGTCATCTATGAACACCACGATGAACCGATCCAGATAGGGTTGGAAAACCCGATTCATCATGTCTATAAACACAGTCGGTGCATTCGTCAAACCAAAAGGCATTACGAAACTCGTAGTGTCCATACCGAGTACGAAATGCCGTCTTGTGGACATCGACCTCCTTCACCTTAAGTCGATGGTACCCGACCTAAGGTCAATCTTAGAGAACACCGATGCCCTTTGAGTTGATCGAACAAATCATCGATCCCGGCAAAGGATACCGGTTCTTTATTGTCAACTTGTTCAAATTGTCGATAGTCTATGCACATCCTCATTGTCCCATCCTTCTTCTTGACAAAAAGCACCGGAGCTCCCAAGGCGATACACTTGGTGGGATGAACCTCTATCCAACAATTCTGAATCTGCGCCTTCAACTCTACCAATTCTTTCAAGCCATCCGATCACGGAGCTATAGATATCTTGGCGCGGTTTGAATATGATCTATACCAAATTCAACCTCACGGTCCGGAGGTAGACCCGAAGTTCCTCTAAAACACATTAACATAGTCCTCTACGGTGCGGACATCTCTCACAAGAACATCCTTAGCTTCCAAAGTACAAACATGCACCACATAAGCTTCACAACCCTTCTTAACCATCTTTTTACGCCTTGATGCGAAACAGATTAGATAGGTAATCTCTCCTTTTACCTATCATCACCACCTCACCACCTTCCACGGTCTTTATTACCATGCACTTAGCTGTGCAATCCAAAGCTAGCCTGATACTTTACTAGCCAATCCATCTCGAGGATTAGGTCGAACTCCCAAATGGTAGTTCCATCAAGTAAGCCAAGAACACGACCCTTGGAGTTCTAGAGGTGCGTTCTATAGAGTTTACTTACTTCTCTGAGTGACCTAAAGGGCTTAATCGATCATCTTCCTGAAGTAAGCTCGAGTCTAAGTCGAGTTTCCACTACGCTACTAGCAATGTATGAGTGGGTTGAGCCAATGTCAATCAAAGTACTATAGGTACACCAAAGATCAAGAACATACTGGGTTATGACGTCCCTGCATCGCCCTCCTCTTGACACCTCACGGCATAGACCAAACCAGGTTGCCTAGCCTCAGTACTACCGGTACCTCCCCTCGGTGCCCCACGACCTCTGCCAGCACCATTGCCTCCTCTTCCTGCACCACGACCTCTCGGTGGTTGTTGATTATCCTTCCTATTCTGCACGATCCCCGACCTCTCGACCTCGGCCTAGCTACCTTTTTCGGATAATCTCTAACTCGATGTTCCATGGACCCACATTCGAAGCATCCTTGATTACCATTCCAACACTCCCCCGTGTGAGACTTCCCACACCGAGCACACCGTGGCAGCCATTGAGAATTGGCGGCGGCGAGCCTAGCGACTTGATCCACCCACCAAACCTCGTCCTCTTTTGCGATTACGAAAACTTTAAAGATCCTGAGCTCCTCTTATTCCAGTTCCTATCCTGATTACGCCTAACTGACTGCCTTACCCTTCAGCAACCTTAGACTTCTCCACTAGGACAGCGAACTCCCATTCCTGTTGTGGAGCTATCATTATCCTCAGCTCATTTCTCAGCCCATCCTCAAATCTAACATAGCGTTCATGCTCGGTACCCACAATACCACGAGCATACCTACTCAACCGGAGAAATTTAGCCTCATACTCTGCTACTGTCTTATTACCCTGAACTAGGTTCAAGAAAGCCTTTCACTGCGCATCCACGTAACTGGTTTCGATGTATTTCTTTTGATAGGTGGCCTTAAAGAATTCCTATGTGAGATCCTCCGCCATCGCTCCATCCCTTACAGTGAACCACAACTGATATGACTCATCCCAAGCGGAGAGATGATACCTTCAACTTCTCCTCAAGCTGAAATCCGGGTCACCCATGGTCCTCTCGGTGGATTCCAACCAATATTCGCGCATGACTGGTGCCACTCAAAACTCCTCTAAACACCTCCGCTCCGTTAGCACAGAGTTGTTCAACCACGAATTCTGAGGCTCCTCCTGCACGCTTTGCCTCGATAACTCGTTCTAATACTCGTAGTACAGCTTGGGACACTACATCGTTACCTCTTGTCTCGCTTCTTGGAACTCGGTTTACATCGTAGGTGATCCGCATCTCATTTCCAAACCCATGACCAGACCCTGCTAGCTCCGACAAGGTCATCTTACCTCTACCACGGCCACGATGCGGACGTCCACGACCTCTTATACTCATTACTCTCGTCGTGATCTGATTAAGAAGTTTTATGAATTAGTACTTTCGTTTCACTTGTTTACCCGCGAAGGAGTTTTATGAAAAAGAATTTAGGAGTGGTTCTTTCGTATTCAAGCATGCACACAGTCTTTTCACTCATTCATCCATCCACCAAGCAGTTATGAACTTTCGTTCATTCAGAGAGATGTTGTAGTTTTTCATTGTGGTTGTTTTCCACTACCCAGGGGTATTTTCGTAATTTTGTCCTACAGGGGTATTTTTGTAATTTTTTGAAAATACAAGTTCTCGGATGATTTTGTCAAAAAGGTTTTTGGAATGTTTAAATTATCGAGGTATTTTGAATAAATTTTGGAATCTGGGGTATTTCGATAATTTTGAACCTCAGGGGTATTTCGGTAATTTTTCACAAACCAGGGTGAATTTGTAAAATTTAATAAATCAGGGATATTTCAAAATTTGTAAAACTTTGAGGATTCTCTTTATGAGAAATGCATTTTCCAGAACAGTGATGTTGCAAAATTTTGAAAATCAGGGTCATTCTGGTAATTTTGTTGGTTAGGGGCAAATTTGTAATTTTACCACTAAGGGTATTTTAGTAATTTTTTTCATAACAAAATTTCCAAAATTTGGTTCTAATTGATTTCACAAAAGAAGGATATTTTGAAAATTTTTTTTATTATTTGGAAATTTTTCATACGGAGGTATTTTGGTAGTTTACAAACCAAGGGTATTTTGGTCTTTTTTAAAGCCAAGGTTTTAATTACTTCAAAACAAAACGGCTAGTCCTTTCGTGTTTTAGTTATCAAGTTTAGCTTTGTGAGTGTGTCGCCTCAGCTAGGATGAACAGTTACTACGCACTGTGTAGGATTCAAGTGAGTAGGAGGTGAGTTCTTGGGGCTTGCTTAAATACCGGCTCCCACCTGAATCCAATCCTGACATGCATAACGATTGCCACATCCCTTGCTCGTTGGCAACTCACGTGGTTGTTTAGGGAGTTATTAAATCTTATGCATTATTTGTTGGGGTACGCTAACCCTAGGGTTCAATAATTCCTTATTCTAATAGTCTACGTTCCCAATTTACCCTTCTACCCCTATCATATATTCACAAAATAGATAGAATTACTTACATGGGCGGATTGGTGCCGGAGACTCGGTGCCATGCCGTTCAAGCCATGATCGCTTCCCAAAACATTCCAATAAGGCCTACTAACATAAACAAAACATTTTGGGCCTTGGGCCCCACAAAAAAGTTTTGAACCGACTCGATACCAAAATGTAACACCCAAACCCAAATTTCCATGAGTTACGATCGGATCTAGTATGTCACGAGTAAAACAATTTGAAACATTTTGAGTGTCTCGTGAAAACTTGATAAAATATGGCTAAGGTATTAAAACAAAGTGTTTGATAAAACTCGGTTGGGATTATTTTATAAACATGGTTGTGTTGATAAACCCTTTGAAAACGTTTGATCATGTAAAATTTTAAAATCATCGAGGTTATAGTTGACTTGGTGTATTTTGCTACCCGATGGTAACATCTTTGAAAACTCATAAAAGTTACTTAATTTGAAAATGTTACTTTTAACCGATTTACTTAACATTTATAATTTCATTTTGTAATATAGTATAAGTAAATTAAAACAACTAATTAAACATCCAAATAATAATTAGCGGCCTTATTACAACCCAAATTAAAAATGTAGAAAGTAAATAAACATGAATGTAATCAAATAAAATTCCAAAACTAAGGAACAAGCATGGCGCCTCGAGTCCTCTCCTCCCATCTCTGCGATCTACTCATCTGCAAAATAATTTGGGAAGGGGTGAGTCACCAAGACTCGATATGTAAATCCCCACTCGAAATGCAACTCATGCACAAATTATTAATAACATGCAAACATGCAACCCCACTAACCATCCGTACTCCTTTAACTACCCCGTGTGGTCAAAACCATTGGTGGTCAAAACCACCGTGACTAGAGTCACATATCAAGTGATGGGGCCAACCCATCATGTGGTCAAAACCAACGATGACCATAGGTCACAATTATCATAATGTGGTCAAAACCATCGGTGGTACCAAACCACCGGACTTAGTCACGATTTATCAGCGGTGTGGTCAAAACCCTTTGGTGACCAAGTCACAATTAATCGATGGGGCCAACCCATCTTGTGGTCAAAACCACTAGTGACAGTCCATAGAGATCATCCCCCTCCTCTCATCAATCCCACCATCATCATGCTTACATAACAAATATCATAATTTCCACATATCATGCATTTATGTGTAGCATAGCATTCCACAGCATATGATGGCATACACAAACATATATCATAGATCACGTATTAGGGGACTTACCCGGAATCCATGCTTAAGCCCGCAAGCAAATCACTACCATAATGATTAATAGGCACAATATAGCAATGTTAATTACTAAAATGTGTAAAGAATTTTACACACCTGTTACTAACGAAATTCCTAGATCCCGAAGATCCGATCTACTATGCTAGATCCTCTGACCCTATATTCGACCAACAACAAGATTAGTGCCATAGGCCTATTCGGCCCTAACAACTTAATATCAAAGGTTCATTTGTGGCACTTACCTTAAGCGGATTTGGTTTCCAAACAAATCCTGAAAACGTGTAACATCCTGAATTAGGGGTTGTTTATAATTTAATTATTTTTTTCATGTGTGTGCTTGAAGAAGTGAATCCTATGATTGCTAGGCATGTTTAGGGTCTAGTCATAACCTGAGCTAGACGACTTAGGACTAAAAATTTCTTTTAAGTGTGTAAAAGAAGGGAGCTAGGTGAGATAGGGGTTAAGAGAAATTTCGGGAGGAACATGACACAAGGATTTAATTGGCATGATTGGCTTGGTGCGTCAAAGGGAGCTTCAAGGGAGGAGGTTCGAGTCTTGGGAGTTACAAGGGGGGATGCATTTTGTTTTTGGGCTTTTGGAGTTAAAGGAAGGGGGCCAAGTTAGAAGGCTTTAAAAGATTTTTGTGGTGGAGTTTGGACATGAAAGTCATTTGGTGGAGTGGCTTGGGGCGCCACTTAAGGGTCTTGGCAAATGGACTCAAGTTCGAGTCACGGCAATAGCATAGGGGTTTTCTTTATTTTTTTGCAAAATGGCGCCATGGAGAGGGAGGTGTTAGACGGCAATTGGGACTCCGGAGGGATAGGGATAAACATCTTCTTTTTATATTTTATTTGAAGAAGTGATAAAATTTATCACAAAGGGTGAGAGTTGGCCGAATGAAGGACTCATTAAGGCCATCTACAATCGGTTTTATCATTAGGGAGGTGTCAAAAATTCATAAAAGTTCCTTTCTTTCTCTTCAATAGTTGCTGGCCGACTTTTCCTTAGATACAATAGCCAAAATTCTTTAAAAAATTCATTGTTCTTTTTCTTCTTTTTGGCCGAACCTACCCCCTCTTCTACTAAAATTTCACCTTCCTTTTTACCTCGCCAAATTAATATCTCTTCCATAAAGGGCTAAAGCCAATCCTCCCTAACCAAGGTCTTTGATTTCAATAGTGTGGTAAGGACTCTCTCGAGTTTAATTCTTTTATTCTTGTTTTGGCCACCAAACCATGAGGTTTAACCTCAGTATTTTTGTGTATGACCGAACCTATTCGGGTCTTGGATTGGTAACCCTTTTTAGAAGCCAACCAAGGAGAATTGAGAGGTCTTTCGGGATTCAAGGTGAGCATGGTATGTAGGTTATGACATTCGGCCAAAGGCCGTGTTATGTACTTTAAGTGGTGACCGATTTTTATTGTGGGTTGTTTAAGGAATTTTGGCAGAGTCTTAATCAAGTGACGATTTCGGGATTTGTTTGGAAACCAAATTCGTTTAAGGTAAGTGCCGCAAAAGAGCCTTTGGTATTAATTTGGTTTAGCCAAATAGGCCTATGTCACTAACCTTGTTGTTGGCCGAATATAGGGTCAAAGGATCTAGCATCGTAGAATGGATCTTCGGGATCTAGGAATTTCATTAGTAACAGGTGTGTAAAACTCTTTACACACTTTACTAGTAAACTTTGCTATATTGTTGCCTTTTTAATCATTGTGGTAGGGGTTTGCTTGTGGGCATAAGCATGGTTTCCAGGTAAGTCCCCTATTACTTTGTCTATGATATATGATTGAGCATGCCATCATATGCTGTTAAATGATATGCTATACATAAATGCATGATATATGGGATTATGATATTGTTATGTAAGCATGATGATGGTGGGATTGATGAGAGGAGGGGATGATCTTATGGATCGTCACCGTGGTTTTGACCACAAGATGGGTTGGCCCCATCGATTAATTGTGACTTCGGTCACCAAAGTGGTTTTGACCACACCGCTGATAATTTGTGACTAAGTCCCAAAGGTTTGGTACCACCATGGTTTTGACCACATTATGATAATTGTGACCTATGGTCATCGGTGGTTTTGACCATACGATGGGTTGGCCCCATCACTTGATTTGTGACTCTAGTCACGGTGGTTTTGACCACCGTGGTTTTGACCACACGGGTAGTTAAAGGAGTACGGATGGTTAGTGGGGTTGCATATTTGCATGTTTATTAATAATTTGTGTATGAGTTACATTTCCGGGTGGGGGATTTACACACTGAGTCTTGGTGACTCACCCCTTCCCAAATTATTTTGCAGATGAGTAGATCGCGGAGGTGGAGCCGGGAGGACTCGAGCGACCATGCTTGTTTCTCGATTTGGAACCTTATTTAAATCAGTTTTAGTTTATTTATTTTCTAAGTCTTTTTATTTTGGGTTGTAATAAGGCCGCTAATTATTGTTTGGATGTTTTTTTATTGTTTTATTTTACTTATGTTATACTACAAAATGCAATTATAACTGTTAAGTAAATCGGTTAAAAGCAACATTTTTCAAATTAAGTAACTTTTACGAGTTTTCAAAGATGTTACCATCGGGTAGCAAAATACTCCAAGTCAACAATAACCTTGACGATTTTAAAATTTTACATGATCAAACGTTTTCAAAGGGTTTATCAACACAACCATGTTTATAAAAATAATCCCAACTGAGTTTTATCAAACCCTATTTTAATACCTTAGCCATATTTTAACAAGTTTTCACCAGACACTCAAAATGTTTCAAATCATTTTACTCCGTGACATACCAGATCCTGTCAGGACTCATGGGCCGGGTTTGGGGTGTTACAAAACGTCACTTGATTAAGACTCTGCTGAAATTCCTTAAACAACCCACAATAAAAATCGGTCACCACTTAAAATACATAACATGGCCTTTGGTCGAATGTCATAACCTACATACCATGCTCACCTTAAATCCCGAAAGACCTCTCAATTCCCCTTAACGCTGGCTTCCAAAAAGGGTTACAAATCCAAGACCTTGAATAGGTTCGGTCCTACAAAAATACAGGGTTAAGCCTCATGGTTTCGGCTGGCCAAAACAAGAATAAAAGATTTAGACCCATAGAGAGTCCTTACCACACTATTGAAATCGGCAGCACCTTAGTTAGGGAGAATTCGGCCTATGCCCTTTATAGTAGGGAATATTCGGCTAGCAACACCAATGGAAGGTGAAATCTTTAGTAGAAGGGAGGGTAGGTTCAGCCAAGAGGGAACAAATGAAGAAAAGAAGAAAGGAATTTTTGAAGATTTTTGGGCAATGGCTAGAGAGAATTCGGCCAGCAACAAGAAAAGAAATAATGTTGATGAATTTTCGGCACTCCCTTGCTATATTCAAGCCGATTGTGGATGCCCCTAAGGTGTCCCAAATCCGGCCATCACCCCTCTCTTTTTGTGATAATTTCAACTTTTAATTATAAAAAATAAAGCAAGATTTATCTTACATTTAATCTCCTAACCACCTCATCAAACAAATTAAATGAAAATAAACTACTAACACTTACTCTTCCAGCCAAATTTTAGAGCAAAAATTAAGCTTATCCTTATCAAATTAAGAGTCCAAAATCAGGCCATTAACTCACCCTCTTCACGCCAGCGTGCATCAAAAATAATAAAACCAACCTGCAGCTTCTTTGGTTCGAACACAGGACCTGATGGAGGCAAACTGCACCAACACCTCTAACCATTCTGCCAAGGCGTGTCTTTGTGACATAACCTCGTCACAAATTCTTTTAAGAGCTCCTTCGCTAGCTTCCCTTTGCTTTAACGCCTAAAACAAAAATAAAAACACCCATCGCTTCTAGCGTGACTCGAACTTGAGTCCATCCGCCAAGACCCTTAAGTGGTGCCCCAAGCCACTCCACCAAACCAACTTTCATGTCCATAACCCTCACCATTTATTTTTAAGGCCTTCCTAGCCCATCACCAAAAATAAAATAAAACTCCAAACGCCACTCCAAAGACTCAAACCCAAGACCCGCCCATCGTCACCTCCAAGCTCTTAAGTGGCGCATGAAAGCCACTTTGCCAAATTATCCTTGTGTCATGTTTCTCCAGAAATTTCTCTTAACCCCTATCCCACCTAGCTCCCTTCTTTTAAACACTTAAAAAGAAATTTCAACCCTAAGTCCGACCTAGCTCGGGGTTATGACTAGACCCTAAAACATGCCTAGCAATCATAGGATTCACTTCTTCAAGCACACACATGAGAAAAATAATTAAATTATAAACAACCCCTAATTCAGGATGTTACAATGAGAACTAATCAAAATTCGACTCTTACCTTAGCTTAGGAGATTTGGCTAGCACTAGGGAGAGGATTCGATAATGTCGATGGAAGATTTAAATGCCGGAAGTGTAGAACGATTTCTCAAATAGGATGACTAAAAGAAAAAAGCGATGGATGCTTTGGCTTTTTAGAGAAATCGGCACAAGGGAAAAGAAAGTGGGGAAAAGTTTTGGTTTTAAAGAAATTAGAGAAAGAAATTTGGAGAAAAGAAGCTAGGGAATTTCGGCACAAAAGGGAGAGGATTTAATGTCAGAAACAAGGAGCTAGCCCTTCTATTTATAGGAAATTGACAACCCTTTGCTATGTAGTAGTGGTTTCTTTACTCCTCTCAAGGATGGATTCTTGGCCATCACTCTTTGTAGATAAATTCTAACTTTTCTCTTTTATCTTAATCTACTAGCTCATCTAAAAGAGACTTAATTATCTCTAACTCCTCTCTCCTTTATCCGCATATTATCCACATATTTTAATCATTAAAATCCCTAAATCTTAGCCTTTATCTGCTTATTATCCACATAAAATAAATTCCTAAATAATAGCCTTTATCTGCTTATTATCTACATATTTTAAACATTAAAACCCCTAAATTTTAGCCTTTTTCCATCCACTCCACCTAATCCTAATGCCCAAAATTTAGCTAACTTAAATTAAAAGAATTGGGCTCCATGAAACTTAAATTTGGGCCCCTTACTCCCTTGTGTGGCGTCACCTCCTAAGATTGGGCCACAAGCCCACTTTGGTATTTTAAACATAAATACTACCTTTTAAACCCTATAATGCCCAAACAGATAATTTTAATCAAGGCCTCTGCCTAAGCCTGAGCCCAATTTGGACCCCTAACACTTAAATTAACTCATTCCACATATTCACCCATTAAACGCATAGGCCCAAAAATTTAGGATGTTACATTCGCATATATGCATATCTTATCAAATATGCTAACTTAATTCAATCATCAATATGCCAATATAATTTCTATCAATCAACCATTTCAAACACATACCAAACATATCCATCACAAGCCATTCCAATGGCTAGTTATAATTAAAGCATTTATATGCCGATATTGGCCAACCTATACATGTCATTACAACCATAATTGATTTACCATATATATACCGAAATAGGCTGATGGATAGTGTGAGTGATCTCCGCCAAGCTTCCAATCCAACGAGCCTCCGAATTATTATAGAACAGGGAAAAATAAAACAGGGTAAGCATGAAATGCTTAGTAAGTTCGTATAACATGGTAATTAACTTACCACTCATTTCAATTCAATATAAACATACAAGGCACATTCAATCGACTTGATCACGAGCCCTAACACATATCCTTATCACCCTTGTTAGACATATATTTCATATAAATATCAAGAAATATGTATGGGCTCAACAATAATTAGATTTCCATGTACATATACTTTCCACATCTTGTATTCATATAACATATACAAATCATATCCTTGTATTTCAAGTACATTTTCATAATAATTCATCTCGAGTTCAGACTATTTCATGTTAAAACTTTGCCCATTAAATCAATCGAAATGTTGATGGTTACACGGGTAGTACGATCGAGGTATACAAATATATAATCATAGATGAACATATTCATCAAACAAATTCCATGTTCATATAGCATTAACTCATATTTCCATATATCATGTATTATCATTTTCATGTATTTTAGGCAGATACATGTAATAATTCATTTCGTGTTGATTTTTTCTCATGTCAGGATTTTGCCCGTTGAATCATTGAAAACATTGATAGATACACAGGTAGTACACTCGAAATGTACAAATCAAAATCCATCAATTCATATTCAAGAGTGCTCTTTAAAGCACATAATTGGGAAATCCTCTCTCAAGCCATATAACAGGAAGCTCACAAAGAACCATTAATTGGGAAGCTCACAAAAAGCCTATCAGGAAGCTTATTCGGGCTATACAACAGGAAGCTCATAAGAGCCATAATCAGGAATTTCATAAAGAAATTTTAATCAGAAGCTCACGAGGAGCCTTTAGTCAAGAGCTCCAAATACCCATATATTGGGAAGTTCAAGCGAGCCATATCAGGAGGCTCACAAAGAGCTGCGTTTGTGTCGCAATATGTGTAGGATCACAACCGATCATATAACAGGACGCTCACAAAGAGCTACAGTAGTCCGCAACACATGCAAGATCACTACCGATTAGGACGCTCGCAGAACCATATAACAGGAAGCTCGAGAGGGCTTATAACGAGATGCTTTTCGAGTTGTGGTGTATCCGCAACACATGTAGGACCACAACCAATCAGGAAATCCTGTATCCATCGAATTTCATTATTCAAACGAGATTTAATATTTATCGGGCTTTGTCGGATATGTAACCAATGTCATATATTTGGCATTTATACAATTCACATACACAACATTTAATTCAAGAATATAAATATACACAATTTAGTTACACGAACTTACCTCGACAAATGTTTGTATATGTAAAATCTACTAATCCGACATTTTCTCTTTTCCTCTTTCTAACTCTGGATTTGGTCTATCCGAATCTATATGAATGAATTTAACATTAATTTATGTTCATTTCAATTCAATTCACATCTTAGGCAAAATTATCATTTTTCCCCTAAACTTTTAATTAATGACGATTTTATCCCTAGGCTTGAAAAATAAAATTCATGCAATTTAATCCTTATTCCAAGCCTAGCCAATTTTTACATGTAAAATTTGCAGCCAATGTATTTCGTAAAATTTAAAAATTTTCCGTGAATTTTACATGTTTTCAATTTAGTCCCTAAATCATAATTTTATCAAAATTCCCTTTACAAAAGTTGTTTATCTATAAACAACCTTTCATTTTATACCATAAAACTTCATAGTTCATCTATGTTCATTCATGGCAAAACCCTAGTACCTTGATAACTTTGCAAATTAATCCCCGAGATAGCTAGATTAAGCTATTACGATCTCAAAAATATAAAAATCATTAAAAACGGGACAAGAAAACATACCTAATTGATCACAATAAGCTTGCTTGAGCTACTTTCTCTTAGCTAGGGTTTCCATGGAAATAATTTGGGAAAGATGATGAAAAAGATGATATTTTTATTATTTAATTAATTATCATCTTTTATTTTTTCACTTTCCAATTTCATCATTTTCTTTGTTTTATTTTCCATGGATGAATCTTCATCCTTAACCACAAAGCATTTTTAAATAGTCTATTTACTATATAAGGACCTTCACTTTAAAGTTTTATAGCTATTTAATCCCTTTAGCTATTAGAACTCCACTTTTGCACTTTGTGCAATTTGGTATTTTATCAAATTAAACATGTAAGCTGTAAAATTTCTTTAAGAAATTTTTATATGACATTACTATCATACTATAGACCATAAAATAATATAAAAATAATTTTTCTTCTGAAATCAGATTTGTGGTCCTGAAACCATTGTGGCAGGCCCAATCTGCCTGGGCCCGAATAAACCAGAACCATTAATAAAAACCCAGAATAATAGTCCAATAATAAAGTCCAAAAATAGTTTGTTTTTATAGACCCATTACATTGACCCAAATACACTACCCAATTTACAAACCCAATGATTTACAGGCTCAAACCCGAACGGCCCAACATATTTAGCTAAACAGAAACCCTAGGGTGCGCCGCAATCCTCCTTGCACCGCTTTCAAAGACTTCCATGATGCCCCACGCCAGTGTCGCCACGTCGCTGGTCCTTCCTCTCGCAAGACTGCATTCTCCGCCAAAGAAGCATACTACTCTGTACCTACTCAAAAATGGGACAAACGAAAGAAAGAAGAAAAAACAAAAGACAAAAAACAATTGTATTTTATTTTTAATTTTTATTTTCAATTTTGGCCTTTAAAAGGACCAAAAGAAACCATTGTAAAGGGCTTCATCTTCACGATTTCGAATAGAGAATAGAGAATACAGAATGAAATTAAAAAAGGTGGCTTTCGATCTTGTGATTTATTTTTCGTTTCATTTTTGCTTTTAAATTGAGAATAAACGAACAAAAGGGGTTTTACTTAATACAAAGGATTTTAAGAATCATCGAAATCGAAAGCAAAAATCAAAAGGTTGATTTCGCTTTTATTTTCCCATTATCACATCGACTCTTTTATTTTATTTCAAAATCTTTCACAAACAAAAACAAAAAGAGAAGAGAAAAGAAAAAACAAACCTGAATCTTGGGGCGCATCATCGGAACCTCCTGCCGTCGTTGTGGTCGAACCAAGGACAGAGGGGTTTTTCTCTCCTTGCTTTTATCTCTCGTTTTAAGGCTTCTAAAAGAGGCTAAAGGTCCGGCCTTGAGCATCGTAAGCCACCGATGTGGTGGTGGCGCGGTGGTGCGACAAGTAACCAGAGGAATGCCGATCGTTGGACAAAAATAGAGAAAAGGGGAAGGCCTTTGATTTTTTTTTGAAAGCATCGAAAGAATGAGGGTTAAAATTTTTTTTTTGGTGTTTTAATAATAAACAAAACAGTGCCGCTTGATGCATAGGGTTACTGCGCATATTCCTTAAAAGGAATATTTGCGTGATCAGTCTCCCGTTTTTGTGGCGCCTATTGGATTAAGTCCCATTTCATGTTTTCCTTTTTTGCGTTTTGACCCTGCTATTTCCATTTCATTTCAATTCAATCCGCTTTGCCAATGTAAACGCAGATGCATTAGGGTCAAGTTATTCACCCATTTAGTCCCCGTAAGTTTATGCGCATGACATTATGGCCCCTGGCGCCCCCTTTTGATTTGTTGTAATTTTAACCCCTTGACTTTTATTCTATTTTCAATACAGTCCTTAACTTGCTAAATGAGTTTATTTATTTATTTATTTATTTAAAAATCATGTTATTCTTATTATTATTTATTTTAGATTTTTTACATACTATTCTTATTATACTTTATACATATATATTATTCGTTTTAATTCTTTTGGTTTACGATCATTTATTTGACACCTTTATTTTATTACTTATATACATTTTGTTTTGACTTATTTTACATATTATTCATTTTAAACTAATTTACATAATATTCATCCTACACTATTTTAATATATATTCTTTTAAATTTATGTATTGTATATAATTTGTTCTTTTAAAGAACCTTGTTTTAAATTGTATGTTTATTTATTCCAAACATCTTTTACTTTATATATATATTACTTTGATTTTCTCCTTACTTAATATTTTATTTTAGAATCTTTTATGTTATTCATTTTATTATATATTTGTCGATCTGAATTACACCAATTTGTTTAATATTATTTCAAAATTGTCTTTAATTTATTGATTTCGATTGTTAATATTCGTGAAGTATATGTGTATTGCCATCGCATGTGTATTAGTTTGGTTTCTTGGTATTTTCATGTGATGTTGTTCCTTTATATGCTATTGTTGCCATATTATTAATATACGCTCGATATTATAATTTTGCTTTTCATTACCGAATAATGATTGAATAAAATGCATGTTGAGCCAATTTTAAAATCGCATATTCGAAATTTTTTCAAGATAAGGCAATGTTTCATGCATTTGGAAATTTGAAGAAATCGTGCCCAATCGTGCTAGGTGTGGTTTTTATTTGACCAAATAAACGAATATCCTTTCAAATTTTGTCCATATTTTCAAAATAATGTAATATTTGTGCGTTTGAAAATTCAAAGAAATTGTGTCCAATAGTGCTGGGTGTGGTTTTTTGTTTGACCAAATAAACTAATATCCTTTCAAATTCTGTCCATATTTTCTGTAACATCCTGATAATTAGGGGTTATGCATCTTTACTTAATTGAATGATGTTGCATGCTTAAATATGTTTGAGTGTATTTTGGAAGTTATTTTTGAACTTCATTAATTAAGTAAATGTTTAGTGAAACTTTTAATTTCTAATAATTAAGATGGAGCTAAGCATGTTAGGCTTTAAGAAATAATGACAAGAGGTTTTAAGCATAAGATGAGTAATAAGCAAAGTGGTAAGGATGCATGGATGAGTGCTTGAAGGGAGAGGTTCGAATCCCCTAGCTAGCAAATGGGAGGATTTTATTTTTTGTTCCTTCCCTATAGTGTCGGCCAAGACCCTTCTAGAATGGATGAGCATTCTTTTAATTTTGGCTATTTGACCATATGAAAAGGCAAGCTAAAGACTTATGGCATGGAATCAAGATAGGATGATAAGATAGGGGACAAAAGGCTTGATATATGGGCAATGTTTTGGAAGCTTGTTCATGGTCATTTCACCATGAACCTAGTCGGTTTTAGGGGCTAAAGAGGGTGGTTAATAGTGATAGCAATCTAAGGGTTGATGGGGAAGAATTGTGGAGGAAAAAGGGGGATTATGTTGGCTTTCTAGTTGGCCGAATTTGACTTGAGTTAGGGGGTGATAGTTGGCCAAAAATTCTAGCAATTGTGCATCTTTTCTCTTTCCCCCAAAAACTCTCCTCCTAGCCGATTCTTGCTATAGACATTAGGTAAAAATTTCTATTTGTTTTGGCTCTTGTTTTGACCATTTTTGGCTAAAATTCCTATTCTCTCAAAACCTTGTTTTCTTTAGTCATAAGCATCAAAAGATTGGAAAACATTTTTCTTTTTTTTTTTCTCTCATTGTCGAATCTACCAAAGTTCAAAGAAACATTTTTCTTCAATTTCTCCCTCTTGGCCGAATGCACATTGGTTCCTAAACACATCTCTTTTCTTTTGAGTATCAACATCATCATTATCATCTTCTTCTTTTAATCTCTCTTTCTCTTTCTCTTTCTCTTCCTTTTCTCTTTCCTTCTCTTTTCATTTTTCTTTCTTCTTCACTCTCAACTGAAACTATTTTCCTATCAACACCAACAATCAACATCTATTTTTATCTTCTTTTTCCAACCGAATCATATTCTATTTCGATTTCCTTTCTCCTTTTCTTTCTTTGAAAACCGAAACCATTTTAGCCATAAATCACAATTTTTTTCTCTTTTCTTTTTGTGCAATCCGAAACTACCAAATCCATTTTTATTCTCTTCTTTTTGTTTTAGGTCGAATCTTCAAGTGGGTAAGTAAGAGTTTTCATCAATCGTTTTCGTTATTTCTTTTTACTTTGGCCAATTTAGAATCATGATTCTCTTATTTTCTCTCCTAGGCCGAATCCTTGGAAAGGATTTTTAAGGATCTTTGTTGAAGCCAACTTTTAAGAAGTGATCTTTCGAAATCATCCAAGGTAAGGATTATTAATTTCGATCGTATAAATTCTTTTAGAATGGATCACTAATCAATCTTATTTTTAAGGGTGATTTAAAACTAACAAGATAGGTAAGAAAAGAGCAGTGCGGAGTGTTTGGAAGAGAGGAGGCACTATTTTACCATCGAACTTCAAACGAAGGGCTGTATCGGTGGTAAGAGATTTTCCACCGGGTTGTGGACCCTCTGCTAACAAAGATCGGTTATTTGAAGTAGTACGTACAACCGAACCACTTTACGTTGGTGGGATATCTACGGGTTTTGATCCATCTAGCGGAGAAAACCACAAATAACGATTGTTCGAGAATCAGGGTAAGGATTTAGATCTCTCGTCAATAAGTATAATTTTATTAGTAATAGTGTATACTAACCAAGTGTGATGATTAACTACGTGTTGACGAAAGAGAGTATCATTCTCACCGCCATAAAGTGTGTAACCCTACATTAAAACTCATAGATCTATTTTTATATGTGATTTTATGACAATGTGTTTAATAATGATTTTTGGATACCATTCAGTGGTATACGATATTTAGGTATGTTTACCCCAATATTTCGTTAATTTTGCTATATGCATAAAATGTGAAATAAGTATGATTATATTATGATTTTGGGGTAAATGGCATGAAAACTAAATGATATGTATGTGCATGGGCATATGGGTAAAATGATAAAGGAGGAAGTATTCGGTGGTTTTACCACATTTTATGACTTGGTCACATATTTGAAATCCGGTGACTTGGTCACATATGTGAATCTGGTGACTTGGTCACATATTTGAAATCCGGTGACTTGGTCATAATTTTGTCCGGTGGCCTTGCCACAAAATTATAAGGCGATGTGCATGTTGACCGCAAAGAATCGCCTTGATGGTGTGTAGCGGATGGAGGGTCGATTTAGTAATCCCTACGGTGTGTTGGTTGGTGCAATGGTGTGTAGCGGATGGATATTTAGGTGGGCGGGTTTGCATTTCATTTTGTGTATTTAATCATGTGATTTTTTTATGATTATTATTTGATCTCGCTATTAAAATGGGCTTTTGGGCTAAATATGAGCTAAATGGGCCTATGGCCATATGTGTAATTTTGGGCTTTAAGGCATATGATAAAATGGGCTTTTTAATGTATGTGTTACACATTGAGTTTATAACTCACCCTTTTGTGGGATAACTTTTCGATGATTCGTAGCGCGATGGATCGGGTCAGCAAGGACTCCGTGGTGGCCAATGCTCATATCAAGTATTTTGAAGATTTTCCAATTTAAACTTATTAAATTTCACTACTTAGACTTTATTATGGGTTTGCTATTTTTGTAATAAGGCCACTATAAACTGCTTTTAATTTTTGTGTTTGGACTTTTATTTTGCCATGAACAAATATCTATTAAATAACTAAATGGTTTTTCGATAAATAATTTAAAAAAATGTTTTTGTCACTAATATATATATGTTTTAAAGTAATATCCTTAAATTTGGTTTTTCTTTTAATTTATTAATTCCTTTTAAAAATAATGTTTTAAAAGACATAAATTTACTTTTCAATTTGATTTCAACCTAAAATATTAAGTTAATCTGTTTTCTACAAAATCATCAAGTTTTTCTTAAATAAAACAAGAATTTACTAAAGTTAGATTCGAGGAACATATCAAATCCGATCAGGCTTTTTGGGCCGGGTTTGGGGTGTTTCAACTTGGTATCAGAGCTCAGTTTTAAACTCTCGGCCTTGGGTTTTGAAGCCCACAACGTTTTCAAAAGTTGGCCCAAATAACTTTTTGAAAGTTTTCTTAAGTTAAAATGATTTTTTTAAGAGCATGGCACTCGGAGTTCTCAGCCCAGATCCATCAGGTATGTATCTTTATTGATAAAGTGATATGAAAGTCTGATAAGCTAAAGGAAACTATAACTTTAGAGACATGGACCCTAGGTGTTTGTGTACTACTACGAAAAAACCACTGAACATCTGCTTCATAAAACTTTATTTTAATAAGAAGTGAAAAGATTCTAATACATAAGACTTTTTCGTAAAAACAGATAAGACGCGTAGTAGACATGAGTTCTAGGGGACGTGGTCGTCGTGGACGTGGTCGAGGAAGAATGGCTGTGTCGGAACCAGTTAGATCTGGTCAAGGTTCCGAGAATGAAGCTCATCCATCTTTGTTGGGGTGGATTTTCAAGAGCAAAATGAAGGAGGTGACGCAGATCACAAGTCTGCCGCTAGTTTTGGAACGAGTAGCGAAGCTAGTTCGAAATGGGCCTCGAAAGTCGAGTGGTGAGAGACTAAGATCAAATGAATGAGGTTTCACGGAGTATCTGGAGTAGCTCCAAATATAGTGAATACCGGTTGGAGGCGGTCGAGAGGATTATGGACGATTTGGACCGCCTTTGCTAAAGAGAAATTGAAAGTGCTATTTCACTACTCCGTGATGAGGCCTACCAAAGGTGGCTCACTATCAAGGAGAGTACCCTCGTGGATCGATCGGATTGGGGCATTTAAAATTAAATTCAAGGAAAATACATTGGAGCTAGCTACATCGACTCCTGAGGAAGACATTTCAATTTGGTGCAAGGAAACAAGTCGATAACTGAGTATGAAGCAAAATTTTTACGACTTAGCCGATATGCCAGAGGGATAGTGGCTACTGAATATGAACGGTGTGTCAGATTTGAGGATGGACTTAGAGATGAACTGCGAGTGATGATTGCTCCGCACCGTGAAAGAGACTTTGCAATCTTAGTAGAAAGAGCAAGAATAGCTGAGGAGGTTAAGCGGATTGAAAGACAGAACCGGGACAGAGGCCAAAATAAGAATAAGAGAAGCTTTGGATCTTCAGGGTCATCCGAGAATTTTCAGAAGAAACCAAGAATGAATGGACCGCGAGGTCGCAGATCACACGGTGGACAACATCGTGCTTGTGCCCAATGTGGAAAGATGCACTCGGAGAATGTTGGAAAAGACCGGATGTTTCAAGTGCGGATATAAAGACCATATGATCAAGGATTGCCCGAAGAATTCAGATAAGAATCGCCCAGTAAGTCAAGGTGTTAATCAGGCTGATAGAGGTGAACAGCAGCCGATAGGGGCCGTGGTCCAAATGGAAGGGGTAATGGCTCTGGTAGAGGTCGTGGAACTTCAGGCAGAGGCAGTGGTAGCTCTGAGGCGAGACAAATGTGTCCGTATATGCGATTCGTTGCGAGAAGATAGTGATGCACCTGATGTTATTAGGGGTACGTTTCTGATTTCTGGGTTGCCCTTTATTGCTTTAATAGATATAGGGTCAACTCATTCTTATATCACTAGTGAAGTATCGGGACTTTGCATGTGACTTCGAGACTGCATTTAGGAAGATGATCGTATTTAGTCCTTTAGGATGCATATGAGTTATAGATAAACTTTTTAAGGAAGTGCCTTTAGAAGTTCAAGGAACGCAATTTCGGTGATTTAATGGAGTTGCCATTCGAGAAGTCGAATTCGATCTTAGGCATGGACCGGCTTGTGAAGTATCGTGCAAATGTGGATTGTCTTTGCTAAAATGTTCTTAAGAACTGTTGATGACAAAGAAGTTGTAGTGATGGGCGAGAGACGGACTACTTATCTAATGTAAGATCCGCTCTTAAGGCGTAAAAGATGGTTAGAAAAGGATGTGTAGCCTTCGATGTTGGTGAGTGCCTTGGAGGCTAAGGAAGCAACTGTTGAGGAAGTCTGGACTGTGAATGAATTTGTAGATGTTTTTCCCGAAGAACTTCCAAGTTTGCCTTCGGACCGAGAGGTAGAATTTGGGATAGATTTATTGCTTGGAACGGCGCCAGTTTCTATTGCTCCTTATAGAATGGCACCGAAGGAGTTAGTTAAGCTTAAGGCTCAGATTCAGGAGTTGCTTGATCGTGGATTTATCTGACCTAGTGTGTCTCCATGGGGAGCACCAGTCCTATTTGTGAAGAAGAAGGACGGATCGATGAGGATGTGTATAGATTACCGGCAGTTGAATAAGTCGACCATCAAGAACAAGTATCCTTTGCCAAGGATCGATGACTTGTTCGATCACCAAGGAGTCATGATTCTCAAAGATTGATCTAAGGTCGGGTATCATCACTTAAGGTGAAAGAAACGGATATCCATAAGACGGCTTTCGAACTAGATATGGGCATTATGAATTTCCGTAATGCCATTCGGATTGACAAACGCCCACCAAGGCGTTCATGAATATGATGAACCGATTTTCTAGCCCTACTTGGATCAATTCGTCGTGGTATTCATAGATTTACATCCCGTGTATTCTATGTCCGAAATGGAACATGATGAGCATCTCCGGATTGTGTTGCGAGTTTTAAGGGAGAAGAAGGTGTATGCCAAGTTCAGCAAGTGTAAATTTTGGCTGAAAGAGGTTGTGTTTTTAGGCCATGTGGTGTCTGCAGAAGGGATAAGGGTGGATACTCGGAAGATTGAGGCTGTGCTAGATTGGAAACCACCTAAGTCCGTAACTGAAGTTCGTAGTTTCTTGGGGTTAGCAGGATACTACAGAAGATTCGTCGAAGGATTTTCATCGATAGCTGCACCTTTAACGAAATTGCTGAGAAAGGAAGTACCTTTCGTGTGGGCTGATAAGCAACAAGAGAGTTTTAAGAAGCTCAAGAAGGTTTTGACTGAAGCTCCAGTTTTGATTCAGCCTGAGGCAGGAAAGGATTTTGTCGTGTATTGTGACGCTTCTCACACGGGATTAGGATGTGTTCTGATGCAAGACGGGAAGGTAGTTGTGTATGCGTCTCGGCAGTTAAGACCTCACGAGGTTAATTACCCGACACATGACTTGGAGTTGGCAGCTGTAGTCTTTGCTCTTAAAGTTTGGAGACATTATCTATACGGGGAAAAATCAGTGATATACACGGACCACAAAAGTTGAAATATCTACTGACTCAAAAAAAACTGAATTTGAGGCAGCGAAGGTGGATAGAGTTGTTGAAAGACTATAACTGTTCTATCGAGTACCACCCAGGCAAGGCGAATGTGGTGGCAGACGCTCTAAGTCAAAAAGTGGTGTCAGATTTAAGGGAGATGTTTGCACATCTTAGTCTTTACGATGACGGAAGCTTGTTGGCAGAATTACAAGTTAGACCGACATGGTTGAGTCAAGTGAAAGAGAGGCAGTTGATAGACGATGATCTGAGTGCAAAACTTCGGCAGGTACAAAGTGGAGAATTGGAAGATTTTGGTATTAACAGTGATGGGTTATTGTGTTTCAAAGGTAAAGTCTGTATGCCGAGGGATCAGGAGTTGAGGCAAAAGATTCTTCAGGAGTTGCATGGTAGCCCCTATGCTATGCATCCTGGAGGAAGTAAGTTATACCGAGATTTGCGAGATCAGTTTTGGTGGCCTGGTCTTAAGCGAGAGTTACTGAGTATGTAGGAAAGTGCTTAACATGTCGACAAGTCAAGACTAAACATCAAGTACCTTCTGGATTGCTTCACCGATAAAGATTCCACAAAGGAAGTAGGAGAGAATCACCATGGACTTTGTTAGTGGGCTTCCTCTTACGCCTACTAAGAAAGACTCAATTTGGGTAATAGTGGACCGAATGACGAAATCTGCACATTTTATCCCAGTTCGGGTTGATTACTCTTTGCAGAAATTGGCGAAGTTATATGTGGTTTGATTGTGAGATTGCATGGAGTGCTTGGTGTCAATTATTTCAGATAGAGATCCGAGGTTTACGTCTCGGTTTTGGAAAGTATTGCATCAGGCTTTGGGCACCAGATTGGACTTCAGTACGGCATTTCATCCTCAGTCGGACGACCAATCTGAATGAGTAATCCAAATTTTAGAAGATATGTTAAGGGGTTGTGTGATAGATTTCAAGGGAAGTTTGGAAGAGTTCTTACCGTTAGCAGAATTTACGTAACAATAACAGTTACTAAGCCAGTATTCGGATGGCACCGTATGAAGCACTATATGGACGGAAGTGTCGCACTCTTACGTGTTAGACAGAATTAGGGAAATGTCAGATTTTGGGTCCAGAAATAGTGGCTGAATCTAAAGAAAAGGTTAAAGTAATCCGGGCTCGGTTAAAGGAAGCATCTGACAGGCAAAAGTTGTACGCAGATCTTAAACGGAAAGAAATCGAGTTTGCTGTGGGAGACCAAGTTTTCCTAAAGGTTTCACCTTGGAAAAAGGTAATGAGATTTGGTCGCAAAGGGAAGCTAAGTCCCAGGTTCATTGGACTTTATCGGGTTTTGAAGCGGGTCGGATCTGTGGCATATCAGTTAGAATTACCTTCGGAATTGAAGCAAATGCACGATGTGTTCCATGTTTCAATGTTACGCCGTTACCAGTCGGATCCATCTCATGTAGTGCCAGTTAAGGAGGTGGAATTAAGACCAGATTTGTCCTATGAAGAGGAGCCAATTCAAATTCTGGAACGGGATAAAAAGGTTTTACGGAGAAAATCGGTTCCTCTCGTCAAAGTATTATGGCGTAATCATGGATCAGAAGAAGCTTCGTGGGAACCGGAGGAAGCGATGCGATAGCAATACCCTCACTTGTTCCAGCCAGGTAATTTCGAGGATGAAATTATTTTAAGGGGGTAGAACTGTAACATCCTAATAATTAGGGGTTATGCATCTTTACTTAATTGAATGATGTTGCATGCTTAAATATGTTTGAGTGTATTTTGGAAGTTATTTTTGAACTTCATTACTTAAGTGAATGCTTGGTGAAACTTTTAATTTCTAATAATTAAGATGGAGCTAAGCATGTTAGGCTTTATGAAATAATGACAAGAGGTTTTAAGCATAAGATGAGTAATAAGCAAAGTGGTAAGGATGCATGGATGAGTGCTTGAAGGGAGAGGTTCGAATCCCCTAGCTAGCAAATGGGAGGATTTTATTTTTTGTTCCTTCCCTATAGTGTCGGCCAAGACCCTTCTAGAATGGATGAGCATTCTTTTAATTTTGGCTATTTGACCATATGAAAAAGGCAAGCTAAAGACTTATGGCATGGAATCAAGATAGGATGATAAGATAGGGGGGGACAAAAGGCTTGATATATGGGCAATGTTTTGGAAGCTTGTTCATGGTCATTTCACCATGAACCTAGTCGGTTTTAGGGGCTAAAGAGGGTGGTTAATGGTGATAGCAATCTAAGGGTTGATGGGGAAGAATTGTGGAGGAAAAAGGGGGATTATGTTGGCTTCCTAGTTGGCCGAATTTGACTTGAGTTAGTGGGTGATAGTTGGCCAAAAATTCTAGCAATTGTGCATCTTTTATCTTTTCTCCAAAAACTCTCCTCCTAGCCGATTCTTGCTATAGACATTAGGTAAAAATTTCTCTTTGTTTTGGCTATTGTTTTGACCATTTTTGGCTAAAGTTCCTATTCTCTCAAAACCTTGTTTTCTTTAGTCATAAGCATCAAAAGATTGGAAAACATTTTTCTTCTTTTCTTTTTCTCTCATTGCCGAATCTACCAAAGTTCAAAGAACCATTTTTCTTCAATTTCTCCCTCTTGGTCGAATGCACATTGGTTCTCAAACACATCTCTTTTCTTTTGAGTATCAACATCATCATTATCATCTTCTTCTTTTAATCTCTCTTTCTCTTTCTCTTTTTCTTCCTTTTCTCTTTCCTTCTTTTTTCATTTTTCTTTCTTCTTCACTCTCAACTGAAACTATTTTCCTATCAACACCAACAATCAACATCTATTTTCATCTTCTTTTGCCAACCGAATCATATTCTATTTCGATTTCCTTTCTCCTTTTCTTTCTTTGAAAACCGAAACCATTTTAGCCATAAATCACAATTTTTTTCTCTTTTTTTTTGTGCAAACCAAACTACCAAATCCATTTTATTCTCTTCTTTTGTTTTAGGTCAATCTTCAAGTGGGTAAGTAAGACTTTTCGTCAATCGTTTTCGTTATTTCTTTTTACTTTGGCCAATTTAGAATCATGATTCTCTTATTTTCTCTCCTAGGCCGAATCCTTGGAAAGGATTTTTAAGGATCTTTGTTGAAGCCAACTTTTAAGAAGTGATCTTTCGAAATCATCCAAGGTAAGGATTATTAATTTCGATCATATAAATTCTTTTAGAATGGATCACTAATCAATCTTATTTTTAGGGTGATTTAAGACTAACAAGATAGGTAAGAAAAGCGGTCATGGAGTGTTTGGAAGAGAGGAGGCACTATTTTACCATCAAACTTCAAACGAAGGGTCAGATCGACAGAAGAGATTTTCCACGGGTTGTGGACCCTCCGCTAACGAAGATCGGTTATTTGAAGTAGTACGCATAATCGAACCACTTTACGTTGGTGGGATATCGTGGGTTTTGATCCATCTAGCGGAGAAAACCACAAATAACGATTGTTCGAGAATCAGAGGGTAAGGATTTAGATCTCTCGTCAATAAGTATAATTTTATTAGTAATAGTATATACTAACCAAGTGTGATGATTAACTAGGTGTTGACGGCGAGAGAGTATCATTCTCACTATCATAAAGTGTGTAACCCTACATTAAAAACTCATAGATCTATTTTTATATGTGATTTTATGACAATGTGTTTAATAATGATTTTGGATACCATTCAAGTGGTATCGATATTCGTGTATGTTTACCCCAATATTTCGTTAATTTTGCTATATGCATAAAATGTGAAATAAGTATGATTATATTATGATTTTGGGGTAAATGGCATGAAAACTAAATGATATGTATGTGCATGGGCATATGGGTAAAAATGATAAAGGAGGAAGTATTCTGGTGGTTTTACCACATTTCCGGTGACTTCGGTCACATATTTGAAATCCGGTGACTTCGGTCACATATGTGAATCTGGTGACTTCGGTCACATATTTGAAATCCGGTGACTTCGGTCACAATTTTGTCTGTGGCCTTGCCACAAAATTATAAGGCGATGTGCATGTTGATCGCAAAGAATCGCCTTCGATGGTGTGTAGCGGATGGAGGGTCGATTTAGTAATCCCCACGGTGTGTTGGTTGGCACGGGTGGTGTGTAGCGGATGGATATTTAGGTGGGCGGTTTGCATTTCATTTTGTGTGTATTTAATTTTTTATGATTATTATTTGATATATTAAATGGGCTTTTGGGCTAATTATGAGCTAAATGGGCCTATGGCCATATGTGTAATTTTGGGCTTTAAGGCATATGATAAAATGGGCTTTTTAATGTATGTGTTACACATTGAGTTTATAACTCACCCTTTTGTGGGATAACTTTTCGATGATTCAGAGCGCGATGGATCGGGTCGTGAAGGACTCGTGGTGGCCAATGCTCATATCAAGTATTTTGAAGATTTTCCAATTTAAACTTATTAAATTTCACTACTTAGACTTTATTATGGGTTTGCTATTTTGTAATAAGGCCACTATAAACCTGCTTTTAATTTTTGTGTTTGGACTTTTATTTTGCCATGAACAAATATCTATTAAATAACTAAATGGTTTTTCGATAAATAATTTAAAAAATGTTTTTGTCACTAATATATATATGTTTTAAAGTAATATCCTTAAATTTGGATTTTCTTTTAATTTATTAATTCCTTTTAAAAATAATGTTTTAAAAGACATAAATTTACTTTTCAATTTGATTTCAACCTAAAATATTAAGTTAATCTGTTTTCTACAAAATCATCAAGTTTTTCTTAAATAAAACAAGAATTTACTAAAGTTAGATTCGAGGAACATATCAAATCCGGTCAGGCTTTTTGGGCCGGGTTTGGGGTGTTTCATTTTCAAAACAAGGTAATATTTGTACGTTTGGAAATTTGGAGAAATCGTTCCCAATCGTGCTGGGTTGTGGTTTTTTATTTGACCAAATAGACGAATATCCTTTCAAATTTTGTCCATATTTTCAAAATAAGGTAATATTTGTACGTTTGAAATTCGGAGAAATCGTGCCCAATCGTGTTGGGTTGTGGTTTTTTGTTTGACCAAATAAACGAATATCCTTTCAAATTTTGTCCATATTTTCAAAATAATGTAATATTTGTGCGTTTGAAAATTCGAAGAAATCGTGCCCAATCGTGCTGGGTTGTGGTTTTTTTTTTTGTTTGTCCAAATAACCAAATACCCTTTCAAAATTTCAATACATGTGCTTGGAGAATTTTCAGGATGGTCTTGAATTCGAGTACTCAGATTGTTCTATCCAATCGTGCTGGATGTGATACTCTATTCCTTCAAAACAAGGGAATCTCAATATTCAATCAAGTTATTTAAAATTATAGAAAAAAATAGAATTTTAAAATCATTTCGAACATTTCAAAATTAGGACATCAATTAATCAATTTGGTACCAATTTTGGGCATTGCGAGGGTGCTAATCCTTCCTCGCACGTAACCAACTCCCGAACCTATTTTCTTCTTGAAGTTCGTAGACCAAAATTTATTTTATAGGTGACCCGATCACACCTAAACAAAAAGGATTGGTGGCGACTCCATATTTTTTAAAGTCGATTCCCGTTTTTCAAAACTTGAAAAAAAATGGTTTTGACAGCTTGGAAACTCCGCTGGGGACTGGTTGAGAGTCATGCTATAGATTGATTAATTCTTGTCCTTTGATTGAAAATTTGGAAAATTGTTTTTAAAAAAAAATCATGTTTCTTTTAATGCATTTGCAAGAATGTCGAGTTTCATAAAATATTTTGGCATTGCATTGCATGACCGTTGTGGTCACATCTTTAAGTGGGAGTGAGAAACTATGCCTTCATGAGGGTTTCACCTCCGAATGGGCTAGTGGATTGCTTCCGGAATACATACCTATGTGCTTCGTGAGATTTTCATTTTCGCATGTCCATAGGGAAATGTATTCCCCTGAACCGAACTCGATCCATATGAGCCTATAATGGGTGAGGATTGAGGAATCTGCTGCTTTAGGTACCCATTCTTTAGAACTAATAAACCGTAAAAGTAACATATTTTAACCCCATATTAGTATGCTTTTGGATGATTTAGCCCTTGATTTATGTAAAAAGGTGCTTTTAATCCTTTCTTTTCATGTTTATACTCAGGAAAGCACCTGAGGACAAAAAGAACGTAAAACGAGCTTAAAACAGGCCAAATTGGGCCAACCCAAAAATTGACACGGCCTGGACTTCAAGGCCCACGACCGTGCCTCATCAAATTACTTCACATGGCCATGCCACAATTTACACGGCCATGCCCAATCAACAGAATCGAGACACGGCCAAGACGACTTACATGGGCGTGTGCCATGGGTGTGCCCCTGCCACGGGAATGAGCAATTTCACTCAGATTTGGATGCTTGAAGCCAAAGAAACATAATCCTAAGTCTACTTAAACACCTTAATAGTAATTCTACTTGAAAGAGGTACTTAGGAGCCAAGTAAAGCATCTAAAGAGCCTATATAAACAACCCAAGGTAGCCGTTCTAGGGATCAAGTTTTTAGGCAAGATTTTCTACCAGAGCTTTTATTTAGGGAATTACTCGAAGATAGCCAGTTGATCCATCTCAAGAAGCCAGAGTTCTATTCAAGATAGAGGATCTCCTCTTCAATTCCTTTAGGGAGTTTTAGGGATTTCTTACGTTTTGTTTTATCTTTTCTCTTGAGATGTTTTCTTATTTTGTTATGAACTAAACCCTTCAGATACCTGAAGGGAATGAAACCTATGATGGATTTTGTTAATTGATTTCTAAATTATATGATAAGTACTTAGTTTATTGTTAATTATGTTGCTTAATTTAATCTGATGTGCTTAGGTGGAGGAGGAATAGACCCTGCCTAAGAGTAGATCTAGCATAATTAAACGGAGTAGATCGCACGTCTAGAGATAGGGTGACGAGATTTTGCTGGATTAGGGTGAAACCTAATATGGAAGTCCATTGATCGATTTACTGCTTCCTTAGGGGGTTATTATAAGAGAACGAGAGTTCCACTAATTAACCTAAGGTTAGACGTTATTCGCCTTGAGAGAGGGTTTAATATAGGTTAGAGAGTCTCACGGATCAAGCTAAGTAAAGAAGTCATATGAATTAAAAGTTAGTTAACAAGAGAAGTCATAGGTGGATTCTTTTTGAGGGTATCGTCGTAATCAACTGAGTTTTTCCACAAGTCTTTTCCCAAAGTTTCATTCTTTTGTCTTTGCATCTAGTTTAGTTTTTTTTCATTAATTTTTTAGATTAATAAACCAATCACTCCATATTTTAGGCTAAATAATAGAAAGAAAGTGAGTAGTAGTACTTTTAGGTTCATTTGGGTTCGATAAAATAATCTTGCCTAACTATATTGTTTGATAGGTGCACTTGCCTCAATTGTTGTCATAGTTAGTCTACAGGTTCGATCATTCTTTATAAATATTAAACTCGACTATTTGACACAATCAAGAACTAAGCCACATATAGTGAACTCTAAAAGCCCACCGTAAATAGTTCCGCAATAAACCATAGTGGCCATCCAAATAAGTACTCTATTTGTTTCTCTTTGCTTATTTTTATCCTATACTAATGTGTTTCATTTTGTTTTAGTTATGATTACATCGCATATCATTTCATATCTAAAAGAGTGTCGATTCATGTTCGATCACTAAATTAAAGAGTTTGTCGTGGAGAATGAATTTCTTGATAAAATGGAAGATAATACGGTTGACCGTATATTTGTAGTCCGTTTCATGTAAAGAATTTTGCCCTCTAATAAAGTTTTCTGGTAGAAATTCAATTGGAATCAACATCCTTTTGCATCCATTGCATGCATTCACATGGCATTAAATCATATGCATTAGATTTCATGAGAAGACCCTGATTGGTTGAAGTTATTTCAGCATTAACCTGGACATCGGTAAAACCAAATGTCCCAACGGTACCTGAACCAATACTAAAGCCATCGATAACGACTAGAGAAGTTGGAACAAATGCAGAAGGAGACGCAAGAACAGATGCAAGCACAAATGCAAGAGTAGCTTGCTAAGATCCAGCAGGATATGATGGACAAAGTGATGGAATCGCAGAAAAATATGATGACTTAGATGATGCAGCTGTTGAAGGGGTTTATGGATAAAGGAAAAAGCCCCATGGTGAATATTGAGGAGAATATTGAGTATCATCAATATCCCCAGGATTTTACTTCACCACACATGCAAACACTACCTAAAGTGACTGTACAAAGGCCATCTATCACGATCAAGAATCAACAGTTCCAAGCTGATGCTTCGGTGAACCTCCAAATTGGCCCAGGTTCAGGAAATAATCCAATCATTACTAATGTCCCTGATTTGGAAGGAGAGAGGACAAAAGAAGAATTGCCAAAACAGCTAGAAGATAGATATAAACGGTTGGAGGAGAAGTTTAAAGCTATCGAAGGTGCTGATAACTGTTACGGAGTTGACGCCAAAGATTAATGCTTGGTCGCAGAATTGGTGCTCCCATACAAGTTCAAAATGCCTGAATTTGATAAGTATAATCGGAAAAGTTGCTCTGAGGCTCATATTACCATGTTTTGTAGAAGAATGACGGGGTACATTAATAATGACCAACTGTTGATCCATTGCTTCTAGGATAGCCTGGTGGGAGTAGCAGCCAAATGGTATTGAAACACCCCACACCCGACCCACGAGCCTGGACTGGATCTGGTATGTTCCTCGATGTAACCCGGTTCAAAAATTCTTTTGTTACTTTGAAAACTGTGTGTTTTGAAGATAGTTTGTTTGTGGGTTGGGCTCGAGTTGAAAACAAGTTTATTTTTATATCGAAAACCCATTTATTTCAGGTGACAAAATATTTAAGCTTATTTTAAATTAAATGTACTTGTTTTTTTAAATACCCTAAAATCGTAACTTAGTAATTAAAACAAAATAAAATCATCACTATTGCCTTATTACATAAAACAAAACCCAAAATAAAATTATACAAGATGCTTAAATAAAATAAAATGTCCATATTAAATAATTCTTCAAGTCGAGCATGGCCACCACAAGTTCTCGCCGTCTGGGTCCATCACCGCTTCATCACCAAACATGTGCCCACAACGGGTGAGTCGATAGACTCAATGTGTAACCAACACCAAAATATAATAGAATTAGGCATACCATACACATCATGTTCAAATAATAATTCAAGATAATGATGCAAACCCAACCCAAACCTATATGCCATCCGCTACACTCCACACATGCACAACCTACACACCGTGGGGACTACTAAGTCAACCTCCATCCGCTACACACCATCGAAGGCGTCATTTGTAGTCGACGTGCTCATCGCCCACATAAAATTCGTGGCATAGCCACTCAGATAATTGTGTCATGAGACACCACATTTAGATAATGTAACCGGTTACCACATTAGGATAATGTGGTAAAGTCACCACATTCACTTAGTGAGACCGAAGTCATCACATTCACTTAGTGAGACCGAAGTCATCACATTCACTTAGTGAGACCGAAGTCATCACATTCACTTCCCCTTTCTCAATTAACCCGAATGCCCCATATTATTCATATCATGCATATCATACTTAATTTCACATTCATGTCACTTTTCACATGTTAAGTATAACATATTTCGTAATCCTAGTAGGAGTAGGAAAACGTACCTGAGTACTTTGTACCATAACATGGTACTTTGGCCACATTCTTACACTTTCATATTAACATATATATCAAGTTTAAGCCATAAATCTATTAAGATTAGTGTGGGGTACACACCTGATTTGCTTAACGAATTCCTTGAAATCCCAAAATAAAACCGATCTATTGCTTTAGACTTTTAAGTCCCTACATTCGGCCAACATGGTAACATTTAGCAAAGGCCTATTCGGCCAAACTTAGTGTTTTTTTTAAAGCCTAATCGGCTATAACCCAAATCCTCAAGGATTTATGTAGTCAACTTCTTACCTTGCTTGTCGAATTGACTATCAAGAAATCCAAAAACTTTGTTTTTCTTCACCTTGTATTCGCCAAACCCTAAATCTCAACATAGGTTAGTTTTCGCTTTTAATAATTAAAGAATGATCTAAGTACTAATACAAGCCTTGGTGAATGATTTTAGGTGCTTACCTTGTGGATTTTAAATCTCAAAATTCACCGAATAACTAGGGAATACGCGGCCTATGGTGTACCTTCGGGAAAAGAACTTCTCCTTCCTTGTAGTCGACACTTAGTAATTCCCGAAAGATCTCTTCAAGGTTTCGGCAACAATATATAGAGGATACTAGAATCTTAATTTTGACAGACTTAAAAGAAATAGAATGAGAATCGAACCTAATCTTACCCTTACTGAAGAATTCGATGGAAACCTTGATTGAATCCCTTAGTAGTATTCAGCTATGGCCTTTATGTATAACACAAGGTTTCGGCTTTTGTAACAATAAAGGAATCGGCTAGGGCTTTGCTTACTTTCAATTTTTGATTGTGTTTGTAATGGAAGAAGAAAAGAAAAGAAAAGAAGAGAATTATGGCAGAGAGAATTTGGCAAAGGAAAGAAGAAAAGGATGGTGCTATTTGCTAGAGAATTTCGGCAGAGGTTTCTTTGAAGAGAAAAGAATGAATGAAGAATGGCATTATTTTCCTTCTATTGCCGAAATTCCTAGGCTAGAGTCCCCTACTTGACCACCACTCTTCCTATGTGATAATTATCATTTTATCAAAAGATTTAATCCATCAATTATCTCCTAATTAGCTGAAATTCTAAAGGAAGTAAGACTCCTCTTTTAAGAGCCCACATGCCGTCCAACTCTATGCTCTTTGTAGCAAAATTAAATTTCTTTTATTTGCTTCCTAAGTGACTCGATCCTTGGCCCAATTACACTTGCATGTGGCGCCATTTCCAGAGGCCCTAAGTGGCATCTTCAGGCCACTTTTCCAAGCCCATTTGTGTGCCAAATTTCACATACTTTTTCTCTTAAGGCCACCTTGCCTTAATTTCCTCTTTTAACTTAGGTTTCCAAAATGTTTACTTTCCTTTTTTTAGCTTAGGTTTCCAAAATGTTCACTTTCCTCTTTTAGCTTAGGTTTCCAAAATGTTCACTTTCCTCCTTTTGAAACTTAACATTTCTAAATCATTTCTAAGTTTCCTTACATTTCCTTACATTTCCTTACATTTCCTTACATTTCCTTTCATTTCCTTACATTTTCTTTCATTTCCTTTCATTTCCTTACATTTCCTTATATTTCCTTACATTTCCTTACATTTCCTTACATTTCCTTACATTTCCTTTCATTTCCTTACATTTCCTTTCATTTCCTTACATTTCCTTATATTTACTCTTAAGACTTAATATTTTCTAAAGCATTTCCAAGGTTTAAAAATGCACACAACACATTCACAACACATAAGGCATACTATTTCATAAAGTTTTAGTCATAGTGCATAGGCCCTAATCCGGGATGTTACAGTTCTACCCCCTTAAATAATTTCGTCCTCGAAATTACTTACTAACAAAAAATCGTACATCCTAACTCATTCTCACAAGACTCGATCTTAAAACTAACACATTTCCTACAAAAATTCACATCCATGGTTTCATACACTTCACTAGCATTACAAGAACGAACTAACTTTATAACAAGCAAGGCAACGAAGGGTATTCCAAAAATAAGAACTTACCCGTTGTCACATCTGGCACATCACTCTCCTCTCGACGGCCGACTGCATAAACCAACCTTGGTTTCCTCTCATCTGAACCTTCAGCACCTCCGCTTGGTGCTCCACGACCACGGCCTGAACCATTTCCTCTATGGTTCAAACCACGACCCCGCTGAGGCTGCTGTCCTCCCATACCAGCCTGATTAACATTCTGAGTTACTAGCTATTTTTCATCTGATCTCTTTGGATAGTCCTTGAGCATATGGTCCTTAGACCCACACCTAAAACATCCTCCCGTCTTTTCCCAGCACTCTCCTAAATGCTTCTTTCCACAATGGTCACAAGGACGATACTGCCCTCTGGTACCAACTTGCTGACCCTTCGACCCATCAGTTCTGGGCCTTTTCTGCACATTTCTCGACGATCCATAACCCCTCTTGGGTCTATTCCTATCAGAGTTCTGCTTAGCCGAGTCCTTGATTCCCTCAGCTACCTTAGCCTTTTCTACTAACGCGGAAAACTCCCGCTCCTGATGTGGAGCTATCAATAACCTTAGGTCATCCCTTAATCCGTCCTCAAAACGGACACAGCGTTCATGTTCAGTTGCGACTACTCCTCGAGCATATCGGCTTAACCTCAAAAATTCAGCCTCATATGCTGCTACCGACTTGTTCCCTTGAACTAGTCCTAGAAAAGCTTTCCTTTGTTCATCAATATAACGTGTGCCAACATACTTTTTCTGATATGCCTCCTTAGCATACTCCCAGGTCAGATCTTCAGTGGTGGCTCTATCCCTCACTGTTAACCACCATTGATACGCTTCATCACGTAATAGTGCCACTATTCATTTCAACTTCTCCTCCGGGTCGATCGAGCTCATCCATAATGCGCCGGTTGCTTCCAACCAAGATTCAACAGACTTTGGGTGCCACACCGATACTCCACGAAACACCTCACTCTGTTGGCTCGAGTCACTCGAGTGCATTTTAAGCTCAGATTTCCACCGTGCGACCACCATTTCCAAAACTCGCAAAGATAGCTCACGACACAAGATCATCCCCCGTCTGAGCTTCCTGCTCGACATTAACAGCTGGGGGTGGTGGTGGCGGTGGTAACTCATTCTCAGACCCTTGACCCGATTTAACGGGTTCTGACACAGTTATTCTTCCTCTTCCGCGTCCTTGACGACCGCGTCCTCTAGAACTCATCTCTAATGTCGAGATCTGATTAAGAAGTTTTTTTATGAATTAGTACTTTTGTTTCACTTGATTACCCACGAAGAAATTTTATGAAAAGGACTTTAGGAGTGGTTCTTTCATATTCATACATGCACACAGTCTTTTCATTCATTCATACATCCATCAAACAATTATGAACCTTAGTTAATTCAGAGAAACGTTGTAGTTTTCATTTGTTGTTGTTTTTCCACTACCCAGGGGTTTTTCGTAATTTGTCCTATAGGGGTATTTTCGTAATTTGTCAAAATAAGGTTCCTTGATGATTTTGTCACAAAGTATTTTGGTATTTTTAAATTCCTGGGGTATTTTGGAAAATTTTTGAAATTGAGGGTATTTCAAAATTTTGGACCTCAGGGTATTTTGGTAATTTTTCCACAAATAGGGTAAATTGTAAAATTTTAATAAATCGGGGATATTTCAGAAGTTGCAAAACTTTGAGGGTTATTTTTGAGAGATTTATTTTCCAAAACGATAAAGTTGCAAAAATTTTGGAAATCAGGGTCATTTTGGTAACTTTGGTAAGTTAGGGGCAATTTTGTAATTTTCCAAAATTAAGGAATTTTTTGATAGTTTGCAAATTAGGTTTTGAACATTGATGAAATAATGAAATTTTGGCAAAACTGTTGAGTTGTTGGACATTTTATAAACCAAGGGCATTTTTGTAATTTTACCACTGTGGTATTTTTGTAATTTTATAAATCAAAAATTTTTCAAAATTTGTGTAAAAAGAAATAATTTTCGTGAATTAAAGAAAATGATCTTAAGAATTTTAATATTAGGGTTCTAAAAAATGGCTAGTTCCTTTCGGGTTTTAGTTATTGAGTTTAGTCTATGACCGAGTCTTCTTGGTCGGGTGAACCAAAGCTACGCACTGTGCAAGATTCGAGTGGAGAGGAGGTGAGTCACACTGATTGCTTAAGTACCAAGCTCCCATCGAAACCATTCCTAGGCATGCGTCTGGGTTGCCACACCCACTAAGTCCTCAGGTTAGGGTGAATCGAGCTACGCACTGTGCACGATTCCTGCGAAGAGGAGGTGAGTCACTAGGACTACTTAAATACCAAGCTCTTCCGGATCCAATCCTAGACATGCGTACCATGGTTGCCACACCCTAACTCGATTGACTTAGCCATAGGTTTGTTTAGTGCATTAAGTCTTATGTAGTAGTTGGGGTAGACTAGTCCTAGGGTTCAAGTTCCTATCATGCTATTCTACGTTCAGCTCCTTTTCTACCCTTCTATAATTCACATAATCACACAGATAGTTAGGAGTACTTACCAGGTGGACTGTGGGTCGGAGACTCAGGGGCCATGCCATCAAACCTGCCCATTTTTAGAAATACTTCCATAAAACTCATTTGAGATCATTTTGAAAACGTTTTGGGCCTTATGCCACAGGCCGAGAGTTTAAAACTGAGCTTTGATACCAAATTGAAACATCCCACACCTGGCCCACGAGCCTGGATCGGATCTGGTATGTTCCTCGATGTAACCCAGTTCAAAAATTCTTTTGTTACTTTGAAAACTGTGTGTTTTGAAGATAGTTTGTTTGTGGGTTGGGCTTGAGTTGAAAACAAGTTATTTTTATATCGAAAACCCATTTATTTCAGGTGACAAAATATTTAAGCTTATTTTAAATTAAATGTACTTATTTTTTTAAATACCCTAAAATCGTAACTTAGTAATTAAAACAAAATAAAATCATCACTATGGCCTTATTACATAAAACAAAACCCAAAATAAAATTATACAAGACTTAAATAAAATAAAATGTCCATATTAAATAATTCTTCAAGTCGAGCATGGCCACCACAAGTTCTGCCGTCCGGTCCATCATCGCTCATCACCAAACATGTGCCCACAACGGGGTGAGTCGATCGACTCAATGTGTAACCAACACCAAAATATAATAGAATTAGGCATACCACACACATCATTTTCAAATAATAATTCAAGATAATGATGCAAACCCAACCCAAACCTATATGCCATCCGCTACACTCCACCCGTACCAACCTACACACCGTGGGGACTACTAAGTCAACCTTCCATCCGCTACACACCATCGAAGGTAGTCGCTGCAGTCGACGTGCTCATCGCCCACATAAAATTCGTGGCATAGCCACCAGATAGTTGTGTCATGAGACACCACATTTAGATAATGTAACCGGTTACCACATTTAGATAATGTGACCAAGTCACCACATTCACTTAGTGAGACCAAGTCATCACATTCACTTAGTGAGACCAAGTCATCACATTCACTTAATGAGACCGAAGTCATCACATTCACTTCCCTTTTCTCAATTAACCCGAATGCCCCATATTATTCATATGATGCATATCATACTTAATTTCACATTCATGTCACTTTTCACATGTTAAGTATAACATATTTTGTAATCCTAGTAGGAGTAGGAAAACGTACCTGAGTACTTTGTACCATAACATGGTACTTTGGCCACATTCTTACACTTTCATATTAACATATATATCAAGTTTAAGTCATAAATCTATTAAGATTAGTGTGGGGTACACACCTGATTTGCTTAACGAATTCCTTGAAATCCCGAAATAAAACCGATCTATTGCTTTAGACTTTTAAGTCCCTACATTCGGCCAACATGGTAACATTTAGCAAAGGCCTATTTGGCCAAACTTAGTGTTTTCTTTTAAAGCCTAATCGGCTATAACCCAAATCCCGAAGGATTTATGTAGTCAACTTCTTACCTTGCTTGTCGAATTGACTATCAGCAAATCCCGAAAACTTTGATTTTCTTCACCTTGTATTCGGCCAAACCCTAAATCTCAACATAGGTTAGTTTTTAGCTTTTTAATAATTAAAGAATGATCTAAGTACTAATACAAGCCTTGGTCAATGCTTTTAGGTGCTTACCTTGTGGATTTTAAATCCAAAATTCACCGAATAACTAGGGAATACGCTGCCTATGGTGTACCTTCTGAAAAGAACTTCTCCTTCCTTGTAGTCGACACTTAGTAATTCCAAAAAGATCTCTTCAAGGTTTCGCAACAATATATAGAGGATATTAGAATCTTAATTTGATGCACTTAAAAGAAATAGAATGAGAATCGAACCTAATCCTACCCTTACTGAAGAATTCGATGGAAACCTTGCTTGAATCCCTTAGTAGTATTCGACTATGGCCTTTATGTGTAACACAAGGTTTCGACTTTTGTAACAATAAAGGAATCGGCTAGGGCTTTGCTTACTTTCAGTTTTTGATTGTGTTTGTAATGGAAGAAGAAAAGAAAAGAAAAGAAGAGAATTATGGCAGAGAGAATTCGGCAAAGGAAAGAAGAAAAGGATGGTGCTATTTGCTAGAGAATTTCGACAGAGGTTTCTTTGAAGAGAAAAGAATAAATGAAGAATGGCCTTATTTTCCTTCTATTGCCGAAATTCCTAGGCTAGAGTCCCCTACTTGGCCACCACTCTTCCTATGTGATAATTATCATTTTATCAAAAGATTTAATCCATCAATTATCTCCTAATTAGCCGAAATTCTAAAGGAAGTAAGACTCCTCTTTTAAGAGCCCACATGTCGTCCAACTCTATGTTCTTTGTAGCAAAATTAAATTTCTTTTATTTGCTTCCTAAGTGACTCGATCCCTGGCCCAATTACATTTGCATGTGGCGCCATTTCCAGAGGCCCTAAGTGGCATCTTCAGGCCACTTTTCCAAGCCTGTTTGTGTGCCAAATTTCACATACTTTTTCTCTTAAGGCCACCTTGCCTTAATTTCCTCTTTTAACTTAGGTTTCCAAAATGTTCACTTTCCTTTTTTTAGCTTAGGTTTCCAAAATGTTTACTTTCCTCTTTTAGCTTAGGTTTCAAAATGTTCACTTTCCTCCTTTTGAAACTTAACATTTCTAAATCATTTCCAAGTTTCCTTACATTTCCTTATATTTCCTTACATTTCCTTACATTTCCTTTCATTTCCTTACATTTCCTTTCATTTCCTTTCATTTCCTTACATTTCCTTATATTTCCTTACATTTCCTTACATTTCCTTACATTTCCTTACATTTCCTTTCATTTCCTTACATTTCCTTTCATTTCCTTACATTTCCTTATATTTCCTCTTAAGACTTAATATTTTCTAAAGCATTTCCAAGGTTATAAAATGCATACAACACATTCAAAACACATAAGGCATACTATTTCATAAAATTTTAGTCATAGTGCATAGGCCCTAATCCGGGATGTTACAGGTATAACCAGTTGAGTCGTGCCAGAGTTGGTTTATGGAGAGATTTAGCCCAAGTACTCATGAAACAGTACAGTCATGTGACAGACATGACTCCCGACAGAATCACTCTTCAAAACATAGAGAAAAGGGCAAATGAAAGTTTTAGATAGTATGCGGAGCGGTGGAGAGAGGTTGCCATCCAAGTCCAGCCACCACTTTTGGAGAAAGAGACCACAATGCTATTTATTAATACACTGAAGGCCCCATTTGTCACTCATATGCTAGGGAGTGCCACAAAGAGCTTCTCAGACATTGTAATGTCTGGAGAAATGATTGAGAATGTCATAAAGAGTGGAAAGATAGATGTAGGAAAAAATGTCAAAAGATCAAGCCCGAGAAATATGGAAAATGAAGTGAACAGCTTGAGCAAGCGTTCTAAATTAGTCACTGCAGGTCAACTGAGGGATGTGACCACTGGTCATCAGGGCTCATCAAGACAAGAATCCAGTGCAAAGCAACTCTAGTTTATACCAATTCCAATGACATATAGGGAGTTGTATCAAAGCCTATTCGATACACATATGGTGACTCCTAATTACATGGAACCAATACAACCCCCATACCCCAAATGGTATGATTCGAATGCTCAATACGAGTATCATGCGGGAATAATGGGTCACTCAATCGATAAGTGCATTGCATTTAAGAAATTGGTGGAGAGGCTTATTAAAATAGAGGTTTTAAAGTTCGATGAGTCGACCGGAGCAATAAGTTGCGATAATTGAAGGAGGGGGCAAGAGAGTTGCGATTCTTTAAAAAGTCATCAGAAGCTTAAAAATCGAGAAGTCAGAACACCAATGGCATATCCAAAGAGTGAACCAAGGAATAAAAGTTTTCCAAGCATCGGCCTTTATATACTTGAGAGTGTTTTGAACAATAGGACTTTGGAAGAGACATGTATTTTAAGGCTAATCTATAGTAATATTTAAAACAAGCTTATTACTTTCAGCCTAGAAGTAATAAGAGTCATTTTGTGAAATAGGCAGGTGTTCAGAATTGTTATTTCAATAAAATGCATCCTTTTAAGCAAATACTTTTCTTTACATTTTATATTGTACATTCTTTTGTGTTTAGAATATTCTTTCATTCTTTATTCATGACCATACCATATAAATAATCGTTCTTGAAATCATTTTCTCTAGAATTTACCTTCGTACCCACAATGGGTCCCCATATATCAATGATATGGGCGACGCTATCACTGACTCCCTTTTTGAATGAAATATGGGTCTAAAGGGTCTCAAGACTTTGAAGATGATAGAAATTGTAACATATCTTCTGATTTGTCACTACTGGATGAAAAATAGATCCAACATCATGAGCCAAGGAAGGAGATGAAGATCAAAGCCTAGCTCAATGTAGAAATAAGATTTCCTATATGTGGGGCATAGATGTTACCAAGCCAGTCTCATCAAAAGCTTCTAGCCAACATCGATTCATTTTCGTGGATGTCAGTTACTTCACTAAGATCGCTTCATGTGCTAATATTACAAATTCAATAGTTATCAGAACAAAAAAAAAAAAAGAAAGAAAGAATACCGAAAAAAATGTCGAAAAGATCATATTTAACCGCACAATGTCAAAAGTTTGTGGTCTGTTCAAAGATCAGGTGCCACATCACAGTGCAGCAAAAGTAGCCAAAAAGAAAAACAAAGGATCATAAAAAGACCGAGACTAGTAAGGATTGGCATATAGAAGTTACTATTTACCCTCTATGCTTATCAAAATTTGGCTAAGTCTGTCACGGGGGCAACACATTTCTCATTGGTTTTGCCCATTGAAGTCAAAATTCCTTTTTCTGAGTTTTATCAAAACTGAAGTTGAATGAGGTAGAATAAATCCAATCTCAATATGATCAGCTGATGTTAAAAGCTATCTGTCATGGTCAGGTGATGCGAGCTCACAACAAAAATGATTCGCCCTAGAAAATTTCATGATAGGGCTTTGAAGAAGATTTTTCCCATGAAAATGGGACTTCAAAAGAAATTGGATGCCAAACTGAGAAGGACCTTTGATTGCTGAAATCAGAGCTTTAAAATTTATAATGAATGAGATAGAACCTTGAGACTAACTCTGACAACGATTAAAGGCAAGTGTACCATCGAACAGTAGTATAGCTTAGGCAAGACCAAATTATCGAACCCAAAGGAACTAAAACTACTAATACTTACTTTCTTTTTATTATTTAGCCTAAAATATGGAGTGATTGGTTGATTTAATCTAGTTTAACGATTTCTAAGCTAAAGACAAAGACAAAAAGAACGAATAGGGAAATAACTCGAAGAAAACTCAATTGATCACAACGATACCTTTAGGAAGAATCCACCTAGACTTCACTTGTTATTTAATACTGAACCATATGATTTTATTTATTTAGTTTGATCCGTAAGACTCCCTAACGTATATTAAACCCTCTCTTGAGGCAAATAACGTCTAACCCTAGGTTAATTAGTGGAACTCTCATTCGCTTATAATAACCCCCTAAAATAGCACTAAATCAATCTATGGATTCCCATATTAGGTTTCACCCTAATCCGTCAAAATTTCGTCACCCTATCTCTAGGCGTGCTATCAACTCTGCTTAATTATACTCAATCTACTCTTAAGTAGGGTCTATTCCTCCTCCACCTAAGCACATTAGATTTGGATTAAGCATGCATAATTAAGAACAAACTAAGTATTTATCATATAATTCAAAAATCAATAACAAAATTCATCTAGGTTTCATCCCCTTTAGGTATCTGAAGGGTTTAGTTCATAACAAATAAAGAAAACATCTCAAGAGAAAAGATAAAACAAAACATAGAAAATCCCTAAAACCCCCTGAAGGAATTGAATGAGAAATTCATCGTCTTGAGTAGAATTCTGGCTCTTCGAGATGGATCCGCTTGGCTATCTTTGAGTGATTCCACAAAACGTGATCTTCCTGGCTCGATTCCTTGGCCTAGCTCACCGCCTAACGCTCCCTTTCAGGTGACACTTAGGGTGTTTATATAAACTTTTAGAATGCTTTGCTTGGCCTCTAAGTGTCCCGTAACATCCTGAAATTAGGCCTAGTAGAATTGGGCCTAATAGGCCTTGAGAATGGGAACGTTTAAAATTTTTGAGATGCATGTAGCACTTAGAATGTTATGGTAAGGTATTAATGGGCTTGTGCATTGTGTGTAATGTTATGTTTAATATGTTAATTTGAGGTTCGATTGGGACCAAAGAATTGGGTCAAAATTTTGGCGCCCAAGGTGAGCTAAGGGGGACGGCACAAGGCTATAATTTAGGGATTATTTTGTTTAATTAATGAGGATAACAAGTGATAAAATAAAGGAGAGTTGGTGCAAATGTGGCCTCTTATGGATGAGTGTTTGATAGGGATAAGGGATAGAAGGATAGAGGAGAAAAGATAGGAGTTATCTTCTCGAGTATAGAGTTGGCGAAATTCCATCTCCTGGAGGGGTACCAAATTCCTATAAATAGGGGTACCTCTTCAATTCGACATTTTGAACCCCATTCTCTTCTCTCGTCTTCTGTGCCAAAATTCTCAGTTCTTCTTGGTAATCTCTTTTCTTTTGATTTCTGCTGAAAGTCGAAACCCCTAAGTATTCTTTCTTTCCACTTTCTTTTCACTTTCCTTCTAAGCCGAAACACTTCACTCAGTTTTTCTAAAAGTCGAAAATGCATCAGTTCATCTTTTCTGGGATTTTCATAAAAGCCAAAATTGCTAGATCTCATCTCCTATGGTTGTCGAATCCTCTTTAATGGAGTCTGCTTGTGCCAGAATCTAAAAGAAACAATAGGTAAGTGTTGATTTCGGGATTTCAATGTTCTTTCGCTTTTCAAAGTCCTTAGTCGAATGGATAATAGAAACTAATATCTTATTTCACACTTCTTTTCGGCATTCTGGGATTTGAAGAAGGAGGCCAATCGCATAGATCTCTAAGTTATAGAATCGTGTTACTTTCAGGATTTCAAGGTAAGAGGATTTGTTTATTTATATATATATAATCGATAGAATACTAACCATGGCCGAATATAGGAGAGGGCATATTTCCACAGTTTTTTGGCTTTTAAGCAAAGTTATAGATTGAGGATAATAGATCCGAATATCAAGGACATCGACGAAGAATATTGGATTTCGTGATATCAGGTGTGTAATACTTCCCCACCATTTAGATCTGTCATTAAATACATTGCTTATAAGTATTATATGTTGTGATAAATGCCGAAATCCCGGCATAAAGATGGAAGCCCAAAGAGGGTAAAAGGGAATCACCAGGTCAGTGAATATTCTGATTATATGTTATAAGTGTATTGATTTTTGTGATTGTATGGGGTGGGTTTGATGAAAGGAGGAAGTTATACGTTATATGTGTAGCGGTTTTTACCGTGATCTGTTATATGTTGTAGCGGCTTTTGCCGTGATCTGTTATAAGGGCTTCGGCCAATATATGTTGATGAGCAGCATGATTGCCATCTTGGTGTGTAGCGGTGTGGGTTGATTGTAGAAATCCCGAATGGTGTGTTGGTTAGTACGGGGGCGTGTAGCGGATGGAAACCTAGGCAATTGGGTTGGGTTTTGCATATTATTTGTTTCCATGTAAATGAAATAATTATTATGTTTTATGAGGCCCAAATCTAGTGGTGCATGAGGGTTGCACACTGAGTCTCGTGACTCACCCAGTTAAACTAACCTTTCAGGTGACAATTAGTGCATCGGATCGAGCCAGAGTGGAGCGCAAGGTGGCCATGCAAAAGCACATGTGGATCCGGTGAAAAGTTTTCCTTTATTAGTTTTTTTTAAGTATTCTATGTTATGGATTTGAACTACGTTGTAATAAAGCCATGGGCTACTAGTTCACCTTTTTGTTTTGTTATGGGCCTTTATTGTTTATTTTTATTTATTTTAAAACCAGGACATGTAATTCATTTTTAGGCTTTTGATTATTAGGCATATTTTATATAAATTATATTTTGGCTTTCCGTCAACACGATTGGTTTTACTAAAATTTTCTTAGTGACATACCAGATCCGGTTGTAGTGTTTAGGCTAGGTTTGGGGTGATACAAATTGGTATCAGAGCCCGGTTCAAAACTCGACTTTGAGTTTTGGGCTCAAAACGTTTTCTAAAAATGGTTTTTTTTGAAACATGCATGTTTAAAATGGCACAGGTTTATTTTCTCGGATGGCACTGCGTCTCCTACCAAGTCCGCTGTAAGTATTCGAACTCCTTGTGTGATATATATATATATGAATATGGGCTTGATGGGTTTTATGGGATGTAGGTTAGATTAGTTAGACTTTGATGGACTATAGGCTTAGGTTAAACAACTTCTTAAATTACATAAGACTTAAATTGTCCAAACAAATCCTGTGAACTGATCACTGACTTAAGGTGTGGCAACAGGCATACGCATGTCTAGGAATGGATACGGTGAGACCTTGGTATTTAAGCAGTCCTAGTGACTCACCTCCTCTTCATTGGAATCCTTCCTGGTGCGTGGTGACTGTTCACCTTAAGCCATGTTAGGGTGTGGTAATGGCTATACGCATGTCTAGGAGTGGATACAGGGAGAGCTTGGTATTTAAGCAGTCCTAGTGACTCACCTCCTCTTCACTGGAATCCTACCTGGTGCGTAGTGACTGTTCACCCAAACCATGAGGAAGTGTTGATAGGCCAAAACCTATAACTAAAACCCGAAAGGGACCAGCCACCTTGTTTTGTACAACCCTAAAGTAAACCTTGGTTTTGAAATCACTAAAGTACACTTGATTCGTAAAAATTTCCCGATTTGAAAAATGACCAAAACACCTCTGATTTAAAAATTGACCAAATTACCCCTGACTTGTAAAATTACTGAAATACCCTCGGTATGAAAAATTACCAAAATACCCTCGATATGAAAAATTACCCGAAATACCCCCGAATTGAAAATTACCAAAATACCCTTATTTCGTAAAATCACCTGGAACCATATTTTGGAAAATTACGAAAATACCCCTATAGGTTAAAATTACAAAAATACCCCTGGGCAGTGAAATGACGAAAATACCCTTAGGTGATGGATGCTATTTGTATGTTGGTTTGTGTGGATGTTGAATGTGCATGGTTCCTAGAATTAAGAAGATTAAAACCTGTAGATAGGTTTGAATTCGAAAGAACTACTTTTAAAACTATTATTCATAAGTCATTCGTGGTTAATCAAAGGAAGAAAACTAATAATTCATAAAATTCTTAATCGATAAATGCGAATCCAGAGTATTAGTACAAGGGACAAAGATGCTCTAGAAGCGAATAATGGTGCGATCCTACCATAGTATACTAAGTGTTTATTTGGCTTTGGAATTAGAGTCTTGTAAAGCATAGTGATGAGACTTGGGTAGTATGATTACTAGTTAGTCAGAAATTTCGAGGACAAAATTTCTTTAAGGAGGGTAGATTTGTAACATCCTGAAATTGGGCCTAGAAGAATTGGACCTAATAGGCCTTGAGAATGGGAACGTTTAAAATTTTTGAGATGCATGTAGCACTTAGAATGTTATGGTAAGGTATTAATGGGCTTGTGCATTGTGTGTAATGTTATGTTTAATATGTTAATTTGAGGTTCAGTTGGGCCCAAAGAATTGGGTCAAAATTTCGGCAGCCAAGGTGAGCTAAGAGGGGGACGGCACAAAGCTATAATTTAGGGATTATTTTGTTTAATTAATGAGGATAACAAGTCGATAAAATAAAGGGAGAGTTGGTGCAAATGTGGCCTCTTATGGATGAGTGTTTTGATAGGATAAGGGATAGAAGGATAGAGGAGAAAAGATAGGAGTTATCTTCCGAGTATAGAGTTGGTCAAATTCCATCTCCGGAGGGGTGTGTCAAATTCCCTATAAATAAGGGTACCTCTTCAATTTCTAGATTTTGAACCCCATTCTCTTCTCTCATCTTCTCGTGTCAAATTCTCGCTTCTTCTTGCTAATCTCTTTTCTTTTGATTTCTTCCAAAGTTGAAACCCTAAGTATTCTTTCTTTCCACTTTCTTTTCACTTTCCTTCTAAGTCAAACACTTCACTCAGTTTTTCTAAAAGCCGAAAATGCATCAGTTCATCTTTTCCGGGATTTTCATAAAAGTCAAAATCACTAGATCCCATCTTCTGTGGTTGCCGAATCCTCTTTAATGGAGTTTGCTTGTGCAGGAATCTAAAAGAAACAATAGGTAAGTGTTGATTTCGGGATTTCAATGTTCTTTCGACTTTTCAAAGTCCTTAGTCGAATAGCTATTAGAAACTAATCTCTTAATTCACACTTCTTTTCGGCATTCCGGGATTTGAAGAAGGAGGCCAATCGCATAGATCTCTAAGTTATAGAATCGTGTTACTTTCAGGATTTCAAGGTAAGAGGATTTGTTTATTTATATATATAAAATAGGGTAGAATACTAACCATGGCCGAATATAAGAGAGGGCATATTTTCACAGTTTTTTTGGCTTTTAAGCAAAGTTATGGATTGAGGATAATAGATCCGGATATCAAAGACATTGACTAAGAATATTGGATTTCGTGATATCAGGTGTGTAATACTTCCCCACCATTTAGATCTGTCTCTTAAATAATTGCTTATAAGTATTATATGTTGTGATAAATGCCAAATCCCAAGATAAAGATGGAAGCCCAAAGAGGGTAAAAGTGAATCACCAGGTCAATGGATATTCTGATTATATGTTATAAGTGTATTGATTTTTGTGATTGCATGGGGCTGGTTTGATGAAAGGAGGAAGTTATACGTTATATGTGTAGCGATTTTACCGTGGTCTATTATATGTTGTAGCGGATTTTGCCGTGATCTGTTATAAGGGCTTCGGCCAATATATGTTGATGAACAGCATGACTGCCATCTTGGCGTGTAGCGGTGTGGGTTGATTGTAGAAATCCCGAATGGTGTGTTGGTTGGTACGGGGGCGTGTAGCAGATGGAAGCCTAGGCAATTGGGTTGGGTTTTGCATATTATTTGTTTCCATGTAAATGAAATTATTATTATGTTTTATGAGGCCCAAATCTAGTGGTGCATGAGGTTGCACACCGAGTCTCGTGACTCACCCAGCTTAAACTAACCTTTCAGTGACAATTAGTGCATTGGATCGGGCCGGAGTGGAGCGCAAGGTGGCCATGCAAAAGCACATGTGGATCCGGCGAAAAGTTTTCCTTTATTAGTTTTTTTTAAGTATTCTATGTTATGGATTTAAACTACGTTGTAATAAGGCCATGGGCCACTAGTTCACCTTTTTGTTTTGTTGTGGGCCTTTATTGTTTATTTTTATTTATTTTAAAACCAAGACATGTAATTCAGTTTTAGGCTTTTGATTATTAGGCATATTTTATATAAATTATATTTCGGCTTTCCGTCAACACGATTGGTTTTACTAAAATTTTCTTAGTGACATACCAGATCCGGTTGTAGTGTTTGGGCCAGGTTTGGGGTGTTACAGTCCCAATTCAAGTATACTTCCTACTCGGTGCTTGAATAAGCTTTGAAAAGTGTTTTTTGGCTCTAAGTATCTAAATCTGAGTGAAATTGCTCTCTCCCGTAACAGGGGCACGGCCATGGTACACGCCCGTGTAAATCATTTTCAGGCCGTGTCTCGATTCTGTCAATTGGGGCACGACCGTGTAAATCATGGCATGGCCGTGTTTTAGTTAATTCTCGAGGCACGGCCGTGTGGCTTGAAGTCCAAGCCGTGTTGATTTCCTCTTTGGCCCAAATTAGTCCATTTTAAGCCCATTTCTTGTTCTTTTCATCCTCGAGTGCTTTCTTGAGTAAAAACATGAAAAGAAAGGATTAAGAGCACCTTTTTACATAAAACAATGGCTAAATCATCCAAAAGCATACTAAATATGGGCCTAAAATATGTTGCTTTTACGGTTTATCAAATACCCCCACACTTAAGCTTTTGCTTGTCCTCAAGAAAAATTCTCAACTTATAATTAAAACGAACTTTCCCTAATTCATAATTCCTATAAAAAATGCCTCATCATAATTCACAGATAATTTATACATGGATAATTTATCTTAAAGACTCCTAAAGATTCAAACAATTCTAAGTCATAAATTTGTAGCATAAAAACATAGGCGTCTCCCCTTATCTAAATAATTACCTTTAATTCAAAACCGACAAGGATTGACATCCTCACTAAAGATTCACTCAAAGCACTCGAAGTGTTTAAGGTTCAAGAGAAAGCACTCATAAGTCTAACCTAAAAGTTAATCCCATAGGCTTGCCTGAAAATCAAATCTACACCACTGTAATATGAGATGATACACAAATCAAAAGGTCTTTGACAAGGTTGTAACAGGGCTTAGGTTAAAGGTGTGCATAAAGGCTGAATTAGAAGGTTGAATCATCGAGATTGACCTGATAAATTACCTACTAAGAATACTGAACTAGAAAATAAATGATTGCTTTGAAACTAGTAATACTACTATTGATAATACTTTTAATACGAGCTCTTCTTCAAAGAATTGGAATTTAAACGATAAGCTCATTTAATCTACTACTTGAATATACTTTTGGTTTTTTAAGAACAAACTAAGTAAATACATAATAAAGAAAGAACTTTATCAACTGAAATAAACTAATTCAGAATCGATCAATTCAATTCTCGATAGAAGGGTAGTCAAAAGAATGGTGATAACAAATACAAAGGGTTTTGGGTTAATATTAAGCTGGTAATTCAATAAAAAGCGTTGTTAAGATCAACGGGTTCACTAGGGGTTAATTATGTAGGTAAGCTTTTTAGTTGAGTGAATGGGTTAAAACCTAGGTGCCTTTTATCATCTCAGTACATCAAATCATTAATGTGGTCTCGACATGTATAATCAAGGCAAGTTCTAGAATAACAATTCAGTTTTGACACACTCATAATCAATAAAGTGAGCATGAAAAAGAATATATGCTTTATAAGGCTCAAAATCTCACACAAATTATGGGTATTTGACATCAATCCTGTAAATTTCAAGCTCAAGGTAGTATTCAAATTCAGTTCAACAACCTAGGAAATTTTTAATTTTTGAAAAAAATAGACTTATCATGCTTGATTCTTTAGTATTCTTCACGTATAAATCATCAGTGCACAATTATCAATGATTTATTCAAGAGCTTATCAATAAAAATCATAAATTATTAAAAGTTTCACCTTAATTGATAATATGAGAAACTTACTTAGGAACAAGACTAAAATTTAGGATTTGAGAATAATGCAAAAATTCAGGTATTTTACCCCCCACACTTAGGATGTACATTGCCCTCAATGTACAAAGATAGATAAACAATTATGTAATAAAATAATCAAAAAAGAAGGGGAGAAGTAACACTTCCTGAATTGTGGATGATTCTAGGAGTTGGCATTGGTCGTGGTGGAAGATGACTTATGTAGAAGTGAACTACTCCTAGTGATTTGTGTATGTGGAGTGTGTGATTGGAACCGCGAAGTCATCAGTTAGATATGTCAGAAGCGTAAATAAATATATGTTAGGTATACTCGAATATTAGATAACCAATCATAAAAAAAAATATTTGCAATGAAGAAAAGTTTAAAGTTATGAAAATTATAGAGATTTAAAATAAATGAAAAAAAAGGAAATAGAATAGGATTGAAAATAAGAAAGGACTCAAAGGTCCTCACCATCTTTCGGATCTCGTGGTGGTGTTGGGGATGATATATGAAAGTGATGGCATATTTGCTGGAGTGTGGCCTCGATCCCATCAAAATGTTGAGCGGTGTTAGTGAACTGCTGAGTACAATACTGCTCGAGTTGGGTGAGGTGTGTAGAGATATCGTCCATTGAGGCTGTTGGATGGGGTGGCTGCTGGCTCGAAATTGGTGCCTTCTGTGGTGGTGGTGGGACATCATTAGTAATGTCCTCTGGCTCTGCTTCATCTGTGGCTAGTCGGTACTGTGGTGGGTCGGTCCCTTGACAATATTTAACCATCCTCATGTGCAACATTGTCTGAATCCCCTGAGGTAGCATCTGGTCGACAAGTGTGAGAGAGGAAGTCTGAGCCTCGGTGTTGAGGAGACCAAAGTGTCGAAGCTATCCGAGTGATGTACGGCCCTATTGATAAGATGCCATTTCTGTGTAGTTCTGTTTGGTGTTGGATTGCACATGCAATGAAGTAGGCAAGGCCGAATACGTGCCCTTCTGACATGCACGACAGGTAATAGACATCGTGTTTATTTACTACGCCGGTGCTCTCACATCGACCAGTGATTGTATGAGCGAGAAGGGCGTGAATATACCTCAAGGATGGTCCAAGGGATGTCGCTTTAGAACGACTGGGGTCGTAAACGCCCGTGGTGGGGTTTAGGCTTTGCCAACAGGTTAGCGGAGTACGGTGGAGTTGGCGGTCTAACTCGGAGAGGTTGTTCTCTTCTATAAATTCTTCCGTGTAGATTCTGAGTGCTGTTCCAAATTGTGGTACACTTAGTTGTTGTACCGTGCCCCCTAATCAAAATTGGACTGTTCCTGGATTGTCATAATTAGGCATCACTGACTGAAAATTGAAAGTAATACAAAACTCGAGTGTGAGTTCCAGATATGTCGGCTCGATAATAGAAAAGAACTGTTCCCATGGATCAGTCGATATGAGGGCTTGGATATCTATTTCTAGTCCGACTTGGTTCATGGCATCCCAGTCGGTGCACCTTCCAGTGCCTAAAGGCCTTTCCCGGAATACCTTATATTGTGCTTCCTGAGTGTCTTGATTAAGTCGAAGGAAGTGGTGTCGGACCTCGGAAGAAGCACTCACTGAGGATGAGTCGGGCCCTTTTCTTTTCTTGCTTGGGGTGGTTGTGGATCGCTTTGGTCGTGATGATGACATACTACCTGGCAAAAGAAAAAAAATCGTACTGAATATAATCCCAGTTCAAGATATTCGTATAGGCAACCAATAGCAATTCGAGATATCATCAATGGGAAATAAATTATATGAACGGATTATTGAAATACTCATGAGAAAAATTCGCACTTAAAGTTATAGAATCAATATGACAATTCATGCTAGAAAAAAATATATACTCAATTCAAAATAAATTTAAAAACATGAGAAAATTATACTTAGAAAAGAAAATAAAATTTTAAATGACTACCATCCTTTATCACAATGATGAGTAAGATTATACTTAGAACTAAATCAAAGGTGTAAACAAAATAATATAAATTTAAACAAATTGAAAGTGAGATAATAGAAGGAACCAAGGAAGATGGTGGTGGTTTTCTACAAAACACGGGCTGGGCACGGTGGTGGTGATGCGTTGTAGCACGAGCACGACTAAAGCAGGGGTGTGGGGTTTATGTCGTACGACGGTGTTGCGGGTGTGTGGATGATTTTTGTTTGGTTTTCGATGGAAAAAGCGGTGGTGAAAAGATTTTTGGGTGAGAGTGTGGTCGAATTTTTAGAAGAGGGGGGCTGGAATTTGTTTTTAGGGTTAAATGAAGAGGGATTTTGGTTAAGTTGTTTAAATAGCAGTAGGGGCACGGGTAGGTGCCATGGTCGTGCTATTTTTTTCAAGTGCCCATGTTTTTCGTGATTTTGAATTTTGGGCATGACTGGTTTTTATTTTAGCACGGTTGTGACACGGGCGTGTGTTACTCGTGTTCGATAAGTCAGTATGTCCCCACAGTCATGAAGCACGGTCGTGGGTGGCCCGTGCTTTAGAGGCCAGTATTTAAGCACGGTTACTTAGTACAGGCGTGTCTTGCCTGTGTTCGATAAGTCAGTATGTCCCCACGGTCATGAAGCACGGTTGTAACACCCCAAACCCGGTCAACACACCACAACCGGATCTGGCATGCCACGAGTGATAACCTTTTAAAACTGAAAGTTTGTCGGATAATTTTCTTAGGAAACCCTTTTGTAGTACGAAAGGTTTAGAAATCCTTGTTTGAAAATATACTTATTGTTGTAAGTTTTAGAAAACATACAAGTTATCATCTTCTTTTAAGTGATGTTCCCGATGGCAACATTTTAAAACCCGAAGGAGTTATAGTTTTGAATACATTGCTTTTTACCCGTTAATTTAACAATACCATATATCCAACATGGGTATAACATAATCAAAATAAAAGCAAGTAATAAAAACTCAAAATAAAACGTCGCGACCTTATTACAAACCCAAAACCAAAATTAAAGAAAATTAATAAAACCGAAATAGTACTTAAAGTCAAAAGTCGAATCAAGCATGCTTGGTTGCCTCGAGTCTTCCCGGCTCCATATCCATAATGTACGCCTCATTTGCAAAATATAAGGGAAGGGGCAAGTAACTGAGACTCAGTGTATAAATCCCCAACCCAATAGTGAAAACACTTACACAAATTATCAGTAAAAACATGCAAATCATGCAACCCTTAACCTAACCATCCAATCTCCTTTAACTACCCTGTGTGGTCAAAACCATCGGTGGTCAAAACCACCGTGACCGTAGTCACAAATATATCGGTGTGGTCAAAACCACCGATGACCAAGTCACAAATCAAGTGATGGGGCCAACCCATTGTGTGGTCAAAACCATCGATGACAATCCGTAATCAACATGTAGGCCAACCCATCGTGGTACCTAACCACTGGGACGAGTCACAATATTCATATGTAGTCAAAACCACTGGTGGTCAAAACCACTGGGACTTAGTCACAAAATGTAATATCAAGATGGGGCCAACCCGTCGTGTGGTCAAAACCACTGGTGACAGTCCAAATATTTCTTCACCCCCTCTCATCAATCCCATCATCATGTCCATATCATACGTGTCATAATATCGTGTATCATGCAATAACGTATAGCATAGCATATATCAATAACATGATGATGTATATCAAAAATCACATAACAGGGGACTTACCTGGAATCCAAGTTCATACCCACAAGGCATAACCACCGATTTCATTGGCTAAAACAATAACATAATAGGCATATTATACTAATAAAGTGTGTAAGCGTTACACACTTGACTATATGTAGATCTAATGCTAAATCCCGAAACTACATGATACTACGAGATCCCGAAACGTATGTCCTCACTGCACCTACAATCGGCCAACATCACCCTTTAGATCTGAAGCCATTCGGCTTACTCACAAAATCCTAAAATTGTGTCGCAAGAAGGTAGTACTTACCTTAATGCCAATTTGTTTTCCAACCAAATCCCGAAGCTATGTAATGATCCCCCTTGCAATCGGCCAGACACTAGAACACACAAATGGTTAGCCTTCGGCCTTTGAACGAATAAGGAATAGATCTAAACGTTGAACCCTTACATGGATCAGAAATTGAAACCCAAAGATCCACTGCGTTAGACTGCACTTCTCCCTACAATCGGCCTTAACACATCATTATGAATCATAGGGCTATTCGGCTATGGCATAAATCCCGAAACCAAGAAGTTGTCGCATCCTTACCTTACAACTATTCGGCCTCTATTCACCAAGGATCGGCACACCCTAAATGAACATGAATAGAGTTTTTATACTTAAATCTAAAATGGAAAAAGGATGAAAGAGAAGTGAGTTTCGGTCACTACACAAATCGGTCAAGAAAAGAAAAAGATATTATTTACCAAGAGATTCGGCCACAACCCTAAAAGGAAGAATTAGATTCGGCTTTGAAGGTGCTTAAGATGAAGGGTAAGTGCAATGGAGGAGAAAAGATCCGGAAAAGGGTGATTGAGAGGGGTTCCAGCACAAAAGGTTTTGAAAGAGTTAAGAAGATGCCGAATAGAAAATAAGAAAGTTGATTTCGGCTAGAGCAAAATAGGAAGAAGAAAAAGAGAGAGAGATGGGGGAGAAAAAGATTTGGCCAAGTACTTTGAGAAGGAAAATTAAAGGACTTAGAGGAACATTCGGCTATACCAAAAGCTCCCCAAAACTGATAGCCCCCCTTGCCCATAGTCCACCATTCGGCCAACTCTCCCCAAATGAGTTTGATAAGATTCAAGCTCCTAACTTTCTTCACCTTCATCTATCCAATTCAAATCTGATGATCACATCCTCATCCATTCAAGAGAGTCCCTCCTGAGCACTCCTCCTCCTTGCTTGTGGCGTCAAAATATTAAGCAGAAAGTGAAATTTCTGCTGCTCGATCCAAGGTCCTCCTCACCCCCTTGTGGCGTCACCTCCCTTGTGACTTGAGTGGCGCCTCCTTGCCACTTTACCAAGGCACTGCTTGTGTCTAAAACTCCTAATAAGTCCTTTTAACCCCCAACCTCCTAGCTCCCTCTCACTAAGTACAAAAACAAAATGTTTGACCATGACTCAGCCTAACCCGAGGTCATGCTTAGACCCCAAATTATGCTAAACTAGCACAAAGGACATATCAACACATGCAACACATGAAAAATGCAAAGGCCCCGTTTTAAGGATGTTATAGTTTTACCCCCTTAAAAATAATTTCGACCTCGAAATTACCTGATCAGAAGAGTTGCGGTGTAACATCCTGAAAAGGGCCTATGCATTTTCAGTTTAATTGTATGAAATGACAAGTTTAAGCACTAAGAAGAAATTTTTGATATTTTTGGAAACCTGGAAATGCATAAAAATGGAAACCTGAATATTTTGGAAACTTGAACATTTTGGAAACCTGAACATTTTGGAAACTTGAGCATGTAAGAAAAATGGCAAGTTACAGAGCCGATCGAAAATTTTAGGAAACTTAGAAATGATCGAGAAATGTCAACTTTTAAAGTTTAAAATAGGAAATAAGGGCAAGAGGGCCTTAAAAGAAAAAGTTGGAGAATTTTGACACACAAACAGGCTTGGAAAAGTGGCCTGAAGGTGTCACATAGGGCTTATGGAAATGGCGCCACATGCAGGAGAAATGGGCTTGGGTTCGAGTCACTTGGAAAGCAAATAATGAAGGTTTTATTTTGCTTCCATAAGCAAGAGGGTGGACGGCACAAGCTTCTAGAAATAGAGGTGTTTTAATTCCATAAATATATGATTAATAAGTGATAAATAAGGATTTTCTTTTAATAAGATAATTGAGGAGATAAGTGATGGATTAAACACTTTTATTTTAAATAAAAGAGACAATATTATCACTTATGAGGAGTAGTGGCCAAGTAAGGACTCTCCTATTGATAATTTCGCTAAAGGAGGAGAGTTAGGCTATTCTCTCATCTTTTTCCTAAGTGTGCTGAAAATTCCTAGTCCCTATTTCTCTCTCACCAAATTTTCACTAAGCAAAACTCCATCTTTTCTTCTCCTCTCCTTTGTCATTGTTAAGCCAAAACCCTTTTCTTTTGATCCCTGTTAAATCTCCATAGTCGAATCTCTCAGAACTCTAGGCAAGGAAGCAATCGATTAAAGGCATCAAGGTAAGGTTAAGCTATTCAATTTCCTTTCTTTTCTATTTGCCAAAAGTGAATGGCCTAATCCCTAATCTTGTTCATGGCCGAATCTACAAGGATCTCTCAGGTTTCTACAATTACCAAATATAAGGATCAAGGATCTAAGGTAGGAACAATTAATTCTTGTTCTTCTAATTCTTTTAGTCAAGATCTAAGAAATAACCCTTTTTATATCTCTTGGCCGAATATCAAAGGAAGAGTTTCGGGATTTCAGATTCAAGGAACTTAAGGAATTTTGACATCACTAAGGGAGCAAGGAATCGATTTTGGGAATCTCATCATAAGGTAAGTGGTTATAATCGGCCAAGGTTCTCTCTTAAATCTCTAGATCTATTTGTTTTAACCAGAGACTAATCAAATCAATGGATTTAATGGTTAGCCGATTTCAAGGGAGAAGAACACAAATCTTCGGGATTTGATCATCAATCAAATCGGCAAGCAAGGTAAGTATTAGTAATACCATTCCTATTAGGATTTGGTTTTAAAAGCTTAAAAGGCTATTAATGTGTTTTTGTATGATGGGTCAATATAGGATCTAAAGTTAGATCGGGATTTTCGGATCTCAAAGAGTCTATTAAGCTTAATCGGTGTGTACCCATACTAACCTTCAATATGTTATATGGCAAATATTAACTATATGATTATACATAAGAATGTGAATATGGCTAAGTACCCTAATGTGGTACAAAAGTACTCAGGTGCACGCTTTCCTATTTCTGATAGGATTATGAAATATGTTATTCTATAACATGTGAAAATATATATATGAATGTGGAATTAAGTATGTTATGCATGATATAAAATTTATGGGGCATTCGGGATTTATGTGAAAGGGGAAGAAGGTGTTGACTTCGGTCTCACCAATGGAATATGGTGACTACGGTCACAAAATTTGAATATGGTAACTCCGATTACATTATCTAAATTTGGTAACTTCGGTTACATTATCTGAATATGGTGTCTAATGAGACAAATTATATGGGCGATGAACACGCCGATCGCAATGATTGCCTTCGATGGTGTGTAGCGGATGGAGGTTGACTTAGTAGTCCCACTGTGACCGGGTGTACGGTGGTGTGTAGCGGATGGACCATTAGGCTTGGGTTTGGGTTGCATCATCATTTATTTTTATATGAATATGAATTTGATTTGAACATGTATGCCTCGATTTGTTGAATGTTAGTATCAGGTGCACATTGAGTCTGTTGACTCACCCACGTGGGAACTATTTTCGTGTGATGAACAAGGATTTGACCGGACGGTGAGACCTTGAGGTGGCCATGTTTCATTTGAAGATTTTATGTAAATTTGGACTTTATTTCTTTTAGTACCTTTAATTTTGTTTTTGGGTTTTATTTGATGTAATAAGGCCATAAGGCCCAGTGGATTTTTCTTATTTTGCTTTACTCTTAACTATCACTTTGCGAACTATTTAAGACCGAAGTTTAAGAGATATTTTTTTTAATAAACCTTAAAGATTATTTTGTCACCTTAATAAAAATTGGATTTACAAGATCAATTAAATGGGTTTCCAATCTAAGCCCAATTCAAAATAATAGTTTTCTAAAATTTTACAAATTTTCTAAGTAACGAAAATCTTTGAAATCGATTTACTTTAGGAACATACCAGATCCGCTTGTGCTCAGGGTCGGTGTGGGTGTTTCAATTTGGTATCGAGCCCAGCTTTTAAACTCTCTACTGTGGGCTAAGGCCCAAAATGTTTTGAATTCGAGCCCAAATGATTTACTTTGGAAATAAGCAGGCTTCTGGCATGGCCCCTAAGTCTCCGACCCGCAGTCCACCAGGTAAGTACCCCTAACTCTATGTGTAATTCTATGATTTATGAACTGTATAAGGGTAGAAAAGGCATGGAACGTAGAATAGAATGATAGGAACTTGAACCCTAGGATTAGACTACTCAAACACAAAACCACATAAGACTTAAAGCACTAAACAAACTTATGGCTAAGTCACTGAGCTAAGGTGTGGTAACCCTTGTACGCATGTCTAGGATTGGATCTGGAAGAGCCTAGTATTTAATCAGTCCTAGTGACTCACCTCCTCTTCGCAGGAATCCTACCTGGTGCGTAGCATCGGTTCACCCTAACTCGTAGGGCTCAGTGGTGTGGCAACCTCATGCGCATGTCTAGGAATGGTTTCTGGGAGCTTGGTATTTAAGCAATCAGTGACTCACCTCCTCTCCACACGAATCCTCGCCTGTGTGTAGCTTTGGTTCACCCCGACAATAGGGCTCGATCATAGGCTAAACATAATGACTAAAACCCGAAAGGAACTAGCTGTGTTTTTAAAAAAAGGAAGAGAGAACAAAACAACAAACCCTAGTTTTTTTCAAACTTTTAAAACTTTCTTTTAAATCGAGAAAATTATTTTACAACATTTTCTAAAAACTCCTGATTTGCGAAAATTACAAAAATGCCCTTAGTGGTAAAATTACCAAAATGCCCTTGGTTATAAAATGTTCAACTACTCAACAACTTTACCAAAATTTCATTACTTTATAAACATTCAAAAACCCTAATTTGTAAAATATCAAAATACCTTAATTTTGGAAAATTACAAAATTGCCCCTAACTTACAAAATTACCAAAATGACCCTGATTTCTAAAATTTTTGCAACATTCCCATTTTTGAAGGAACAACTTTCGAAAAGAACCCTCAACGTTTTACAACTTTTGAAATACCCCTAATTTATTAAATTTACAAATTTACCCTGATTTGTAAAAAATTACCAAAATACCCCTGAGGTCAAAAAAATTATCGAAATACCCCCGGATTTTAAAAATTTTCCAAATTACCCCTAGACTTCAAAATTTTCAAAATAATTTTTGACAAAAACACCAAGGAATGTTTTTCTTCTGAAAAATCACGAAAATGCCCCTATAGGACAAAATTATGAAAATACCCCTAGGTAGTAGAAAACAACAACAACAAAAACTACAACGTTTCTCTGAATGAACGGACGTTCATACTTGTCTGATGGATGAATGAATGAATGGAAAAGACTATGTGTTTGAATGAATACGAAAGAACCACTCTTAAATCCCTTTTCATAAAACTCCTTCGCTGGTAAATAAGTGGAACAATGACTAATCCATAAAATTTCTTAATCAGATCTCGACGCTAGAAAATGAGCTCTAGAGGACGTGGTCGTCGTGGTCGAGGTAGAGGAAGGATGACCGTGTCGAAACCCGTTAGATCGGGTCAAGGGTCCGACAATGAAATACCACCGCCACCACCACCCCCAGCTATTAATGTTGAGCAGCAGGCTCAGACGGGGGAAGATGCTGTGTCGCAGGCTGTGCTGCGAGTTTTGGAATTGGTGGTCGTGCAGGAGGAAATGGGGAAATCGAAAGTCCAGACTGAACGGCTCCAAGCTAATGGAGCGAAAATGTTTCGTGGAGTGTTCTGAGTAGCACCCAAGATACCGAAGATCGGTTGGAAGCAACAGAGCGTATCATGGATGAGCTCGATTTGACTTCAGAGGAAAAGTTGAAAGGGATGGTGGCATTATTACGCGATGAAGCGTATCAATGGTGGTTAACTGTTCGAAATGGTACCACGGCTGAAAATTTGACCTGGGAGTATGTTAAGGAGGCATTTCAGAAGAAGTATGTGGGAACCAGGTATACAGATGAACAAAGGAAGGCTTTTCTAGGATTGGTACAAGGGAGTAAGTCTGTCACAGAATATGAGGCGGAATTCCTGAGGTTGAGTCGCTATGCTCTAGGGGTAGTGGTAACTGAGCATTAACGCTGTGTCTGTTTTGAAGACGGACTGAGGAACGATCTGAGACTGTTGATAGCACCGCATCAGGAGCGAAAATTCTCGACTTTGGTGGAAAAGGCCAAGGTGGCCGAGGGGATTAAGGACGCTACCAAGCAGACTGTGGGTAGGAATAAGGCTAAAAGAGGATTTGGGCCATCTGAAAAGGGTCACAAGAGGCCTAGGGTTGACGGGCCACGAAATCAACAGTGATGTACGGCCGGCAAGACGCCTTTGTGAGCATTGTGGAAAGAAGCACATGGGAGAGTGTTGGAGAAAGACGGGAGGATGTTTCAAGTGTGGGTCCAAGGACCATATGCTTAAGGATTGTCCTAAGCAACCAGATGAGAGCCGACCGGTAGTTTAGAATGCTAGCCAGACTGGTAGAGGCGGACAGCAGCCTCAACGGGGTCGTGGTTTGGGTAACCAAGGTAGTGGTGCTGGTAGAGGCCATGGAACACAGGGCCGAGGTACTACTAATGCCGATGCAAGGCAACCGAGTTTGGTTTATGCAGTTTACCGAATGGAAGATGGTGACGCACCGGATGTAATAACCGGTATGTTCTTTATTTTTGACAAACCCTATTTTGCTCTGATTGATGTGGGCTCGACCCATTCCTATGTTGCATGTAGTATAGTGGAAACACTAGGCCTAGACTCTGAACTTTCTGATAGACAGATGACTGTAGTGAGCCCATTAGGCCAAACTATTGTGGTAGACAAGATCTTTCGAAATGTGCCCTTAGAAATTCAGGGAGTGAACTTTCGGGCAGACTTGATGGAGTTACCCTTCGGAGAGTTTGAACTTATACTCGGAATGGATTGGCTAGTAGAACACCGAGCTGTATTGGATTGTGTAGATAAACGTATGGAACTAAGAACCCCAGAGGATGAAGTGGTAGTAATGATCGGAGAAAGGAGGAACTACTTGTCTAACGTAGTTTCGAGACCAAGGTCGGAAGATGGTTAAGAAAGGTTGCAGGGCATTCCTAGCCTTCGTAAGTGCGATAGGTGGAAAGGAAGAAGGTATTAATGGAGTTAGGACGGTAAGGGACTTCGTGGATGTGTTTCCAGAGGAATTACCGGGAATACCCCTAGACAGGGAGGTAGAATTTGGAATTGATTTGCTACCCGGAACAGCTCCTGTGTCAATCGCTCCATACCGAATGGCGCCAAAGGAGTTAGTGGAGCTCAAGGCTCAAATCCAAGAACTGTTGGATCGTGGGTTCATCTGACCCAGTGTGTCTCCGTGGGGAGCACTGGTCTTATTTGTGAAGAAGAAGGACGGAACTATGCGTATGTGCATAGACTACCGTCAGTTGAATAAGCTGACCATTAAGAACAAGTATCCTTTGCCAAGGATCGATGACTTGTTCGATCAGCTGAAGGGGGCCGCAGTATTTTCAAAGATCGACTTAAGGTCTGGATATCATCAGTTGAAGGTGAAGGAGGCCGACATCCATAAGACCGCCTTTAGGACAAGATATGTCCATTTTGAGTTCGTGGTGATGCCATTTGGGTTGACGAACGCTCCAGCCGCGTTCATGGACATGATAAATCGGGTTTTCCAACCCTACTTGGATAGGTTCGTCGTTATGTTCATCGATGATATTTTAGTGTACTCGAAGTCAGAAGAGGAGCATGATAAGCATCTCCGAGTTGTGTTGGAAGTGTTAAGGGAGAAGAAGCTTTATGCCAAATTCAGCAAGTGCGAATTTTGGCTTAAGGAGGTGGCATTCTTAGGACATGTGGTATCCGCAGAAGGAATAAGAGTGGATCCTAGGAAGATCGAGCGGTGTTGGATTGGAAACCACCTAGGTCCGTGGTTGAAATCAAGTTTCCTAGGCTTGGCGAGGCTATTCTGTAAGGTTTGTGAAAGGATTCTCGTCAATAGCCGCGCCTTTAACAAAGTTACTAAGGAAGGAAGTACCCTTTGAATGGACTAATAAGCGGCAGGAGAGCTTTGAAAAGCTTAAGAAGGTCTTGACTAAGCTCCAGTGTTAATTCAAATTTGAGGTAGGGAAAGATTTTGTGGTGTACTGTGACGCTTTGCATACGGGGTTAGGCTGTGTGCTAATGCAAGATGGCAAAGTAGTCGCTTATGCGTCACGGCAGCCAAGGCCTCATGAGGTTAACTACCCCACTCATGACTTAGAACTAGCAGCAGTGGTTTTCGCCCTTAAGGTTTGGAGGCACTACCTTTATGGAGAAAGGTCGGTTATCTACACAGACCACAAGAGCCTTAAGTATTTATTGACTCAGAAGGAGTTGAACTTGAGGCAACGAAGGTGGGTAGAATTGCTGAAGGATTACGATTGTTCGATAGAATATCATCCGGGCAAGGCGAATGTGGTAGCTAATGCCCTGAGTAGGAAGGTTGTGTCAGATCTACGGGCTTTTTTCGCCCATTTAAGTCTGTATGATGACGGAAGCCTGTTGGCAGAATTACAAGTCAAGCCCACATGGCTGAAGGAGGTGAAAGAGGGACAGTTGGCTGATAAGGACTTAAGTACTAAGTTACAGCAAGTACCACAAAGAGGATTAAAGGACTATGGCATCAATGATGAAGGAGTATTGTGCTACAAGGGAAAGGTCTGTATGCCAAAAGATAAGGAGCTGAGACAAAGGATTCTTCGGGAAGCGCATGGTAGCCCTTATGCTATGCATCCCGGAGGCATCAAGTCAGATAGAGATCTAAGGAACAGCTTTGGTGGTCCGATCCAAACGAGAGGTAACTGAATTTGTGGGAAAATGTTTGACGTGTCAGCAAGTTAAGGCTGAACACCAAGTCCCATCGGGATTGCTTCAACCAATCGAAGTTCCCCAATAGAAGTGGGAAAGAATTACCATGGACTTCGTTAGTGGGCTTCCCCTTACGCCTACTAAGAAGGACTCGGTATGGGTGATAGTGGACCGGTTAACCAAGTCCGCACACTTTACCCCAGTAAGAATGGATTATTCTCTTCAGAAGTTGGCTAAGTTATATGTGGCAGAGATTGTGAGGTTACATGGAGTACCAATGTCGATCATCTCTGATAGAGACCCAAGGTTTATGTCTCGATTCTGGAAGGCACTTCATCAAGCTTTAGGCACTAAGCTAGACTTCACTACGGCTTTTCATCCACAATCAGACGGGCAGTCTGAACGGGTTATACAAGTGTTGGAGGATATCTTGAGAGCCTGTGTAATGGATTTTCGAGGAAGTTGGGAAGATTACTTGCCTTTAGCTGAATTCGCCTATAACAACAGCTATCAAGCTAGCATTCAGATGGCACTATACGAAGCATTGTATGGAAGGAAGTGTAGAGCACCTACTTGTTGGACCGAGTTAGGACAACGTCGAGTTTTGGGAACGAAATTAGTGGCAGAAACTAAGAAAAAGGTTGAGTTAATTCAGGCACGGTTGAAGGAAGCCTCTGATAGGCAGAAGTCGTACGCAGACCTTAAGCGGAAGGAAATAGAGTTTGAAGTGGGAGACCAAGTATTCTTGAAAGTCTCACCTTGGAAGAAGGTAATAAGGTTCGGTCGAAAAGGGAAGTTAAGCCCAAGGTTTGTAGGGCCTTATCGAGTACTGAAACGAGTTGGGCCAGTGGCATACCAATTGGAGTTGCCACCAGAATTGCAGCAGATGCACAACGTATTTCATGTATCCATGCTACGTCGCTACCGATCGGATCCGTCGCATGTGGTATCTATTGAAGAAGTGGAGCTAAGGCCAGACTTATCCTATGAGGAAGAACCGATTCAGATTTTGGAACGAGATGTGAAAGTACTACGAAGGAAGACAGTGCCTCTAGTCAAAGTGTTATGGCACAATAATGGATCGGAAGAAGCTTCGTGGGAGCGAGAAGAGATCATGCGACGAAGAATACCCTCAACTATTTTAGTTAGGAAATTTCGGGACGAAATTTTGTTTAAGGGGTAGAATCGTAACATCCCGAAAAGGGCCTATGCATTTTCAGTTTAATTGTATGAAATGACAAGTTTAAGCACTAAGAAGAAATTTTTGATATTTTTGGAAACCTGAAAATGCATAAAAATGGAAACCTGAACATTTTGGAAACTTGAACATTTTGGAAACCTGAACATTTTGGAAACTTGAACATTTTGGAAACTTGAACATTTTGGAAACCTGAACATTTTGGAAACTTGAGCATGTAAGAAAAATGGCAAGTTACAGAGCCGATCGAAAATTTTAGGAAACTTAGAAATGATCGAGAAATGTCAACTTTTAAAGTTTAAAATAGGAAATAAGGGCAAGAGGGCCTTAAAAGAAAAAGTTGGAGAATTTTGACACACAAACAGGCTTGGAAAAGTGGCCTGAAGGTGTCACTTAGGGCTTATGGAAATGGCGCCACATGCAGGAGAAATGGGCCTGGGTTCGAGTCACTTGGAAAGCAAATAGTGAAGGTTTTATTTTGCTTCCATAAGCAAGAGGGTGGACGGCACAAGCTTCTAGAAATAGAGGTGTTTTAATTCCATAAATATATGATTAATAAGTGATAAATAAGGATTTTCTTTTAATAAGATAATTGAGGAGATAAGTGATGGATTAAACACTTTTATTTTAAATAAAAGAGACAATATTATCACTTATGAGGAGTAGTGGCCAAGTAAGGGACTCTCCTATTGATAATTTCGGCTAAAGGAGGAGAGTTAGGCTATTCTCTCATCTTTTTCCTAAGTGTGTCGAAAATTCCCTAGTCCCTATTTCTCTCTGCCAATATTTTCACTAAGCAAAACTCCATCTTTTCTTCTCATCTCCTTTGTCATTGTTAAGCCAAAACCTTTTTCTTTTGATCCCTATTAAATCTCCATAGCCGAATCTCTGTAACTCTAGGCAAGGAAGCAATTGATTAAAGGCATCAAGGTAAGGTTAAGCTATTCAATTTCCTTTCTTTTCTATTTGCCGAAAGTGAATGGCCTAATCCCTAATCTTGTTCATGGCCGAATCTACAAGGATCTCTCAGGTTTCTACAATTACCAAATATAAGGATCAAGGATCTAAGGTAGGAAGAATTAATTCTTGTTCTTCTAATTCTTTTAGTCAAGATCTAAGAAATAACCCTTTTTATGTCTCTTGGCCGAATATCAAAGGAAGAGTTTCGGGATTTCAGATTCAAGGAATTTAAGGAATTTTGACATCACTAAGGGAGCAAGGAATCGATTTTAGGAATCTCATCATAAGGTAAGTGGTTATAATCGGCCAAGGTTCTCTCTTAAATGTCTAGATCTATTTGTTTTAACCAGAGACTAATCAAATCAATGGATTTAATGGTTAGCCGGTTTCAAGGGAGAAGAACACAAATCTTCGAGATTTGATCATCAATCAAATCGGCAAGCAAGGTAAGTATTAGTAATACCATTCCTATTAGGATTTGGTTTTAAAAGCGAAAAGGCCATTAATGTGTTTTTGTATGATGGGCCGAATATAGGATCTAAAGTTAGATCGGGATTTTCGGGATCTCAAAGAGTCTATTAAGCGAATCAGGTGTGTACCCATACTAACCTTCAATACGTTATATGGCAAATATTAACTATATGATTATACATAAGAATGTGAATATGGCTAAGTACCCTAATGTGGTACAAAAGTACTCAGGTACGTTTCCTATTTCTGATAGGATTATGAAATATGTTATTCTATAACATGTGAAAATATATATATGAATGTGGAATTAAGTATGTTATGCATGATATAAAATTTATGGGGCATTCGGGATTTATGTGAAAGGGGAAGAAGGTGTTGACTTGGTCTCACCAACTAATATGGTAACTACTACCACAAAATTTGAATATGGTAACTCCTTACATTATCTCAATTTGGTAACTTCGGTTACATTATTCGAATATGGTGTCTAATGACACAAATTATATGGGCGATGAGCACGCCGATTGCAATGATCGCCTTCGATGGTGTGTAGCGGATGGAGGGTTGACTTAGTAGTCCCCACGGTGTGACTGGCAGGTACGGGTGGTGTGTAGCGGATGGACCATTAGGCTTGGGTTTGGGTTGCATCATCATTTATTTTTATATGAATATGAATTTGATTTGAACATGTATGCCTGATTTGTTGAATGTTAGTACTGTGTGCACATTGAGTCTGTTGACTCACCCCGCTGTGGGAACTATTTTCAGGTGATGAACAGTGATGGACCGGGACGGTAGACCTTGAGGTGGCCATGTTTCATTTGAAGATTTTATGTAAATTTGGACTTTATTTCTTTTTAGTACCTTTAATTTTGTTTTTGGGTTTTATTTGATGTAATAAGGCCATAAGGCCCAGTGGATTTTTCTTATTTTGCTTTACTCTTAACTATCACGTTGCGAACTATTTAAGACCGAAGTTTAAGAGATATATTTTTTTAATAAACCTTAAAGATTATTTTGTCACCTTAATAAAAATTGGATTTACAAGATCAATTAAATGGGTTTCCAATCTAAGCCCAATTCAAAATAATAGTTTTCTAAAATTTTACAAATTTTCTCTAAGTAATGAAAATCTTTGAAACCGGTTTACTTTAGGAACATACCAGATCCGGTTCAGGGTCGTGGGCCGGGTGTGGGGTGTTTCATGCGGGTTTTACTGCCGCATTACATCCTCTGGTTCCCACGTGGCCTCCTTCGTACCATGGTTCCACCATAAAACTTTCACCAAGGGAACTGACTTCCTACGCAAGGCCTTGACATCCTGATCCAAAATCTGTACTGGTTCCTCCTCGAAAGACAAGTCCGCGCTCACCTCAATCTTTGCAACTAGCACAACATGTGACGGATCTGACCGATAGCGCCTAAGCATTGAAACATGGAAGACGTCGTGAATCTAACTTAACTCTGGCGGTATCTCAAGCTGATAAGCTACCGGTCCTACTCGCTTCAACACCGTGTAGGGCCCGATAAACCTAGGGCTTAGCTTCCCTTTCCGCCCAAATCTCAACACTTTCTTCCATGACGATACCTTCAGAAAAACCTTATCACCCACTGCATATTCTATATCTCTGCGTTTTAGATCGGCGTAAGACTTCTACCTGTCCGACGCTTCCTTGAGACGAGCCCGAATCACCTTAACCTTATCCTCAGTTTCTGCCACCAACTCCGGACCCAAAATATACCGTTCACCCAACTCTGTCCAACACATAGGAGTATGACATTTCCATCCATACATTGCCTCATATGGTGCCATCTAGATACTCGCTTGATAACTATTGTTATAAGCGAACTCTGCCAATGGTAGATACTCCTCCCAACTACCACTGAAATCCAAAACACAGCCCCTTAGCATATCCTCTAAAATCTGAATTACTCTTTCAGACTGTCCATCGGATTGCGGGTGAAAAGTTGTGCTGAAATCCAACCTTGTTCCCAAAGCTTGATGCAAAGCCCTCCAGAACCTCAACATGAACCTCGGATCCCTATCTGAGATAATTGACACTGGCACACCATGCAACCTTACTACCTCGACCACATACAACTTGGTTAACTTCTGAAGCGAATAATCAACCCTTACCAGTATGAAATGAGCTGACTTGGTCAAACGATCCACAATCACCCAGACTGAGTCTTTCTTAGTAGGCGTAAGGGGTAGCCCGCTGACAAAGTCCATGGTAATCCTTTCCCACTTCCATTGAGGAATCTTTACTGGCTGAAGTAAACTTGACGGCAGCTGATGTTTAGCTTTAACCTGCTGACACGTCAGACACTTACCCACAAACTCAGTGACTTCCCGCTTGATCCTGCCACTGAATCGCTTTTCAAAAATCCGGTACATCTTGCTACCTCCAGGATGCATAGCGTATGGGCTGCTATGTGCATCCTGAAGAATCTTTTGCCTCAGCTCGACGTCCTTCAGCATACAAGCTCTCCCTTGAAAACACAACACTCCACCGTGAGACAAGCTGTAACCTTCCAACCCATTACTCTGAACTTGCAACCTCCGAGCATTCAAACCCTTATCTACTAATTGTTTCTCCTTAATTTGCTCTACCCAAGTCGGCTTTACTTGCAATTCCACCAACAAACTCCCATCGTCATACAGACTAAGGTGAGCAAACATTGCTTGCAGGTCTGTGACCACCTTACGGCTCAACGCATCAGCTACTACGTTAGCCTTACCTGGATGGTACTCAATCGAGCAGTGGTAGTTCTTCAACAACTCAATCCACCTTCGCTGTCTCAAATTTAAATCCTTCTGTGTCAAAAGATACTTCAGACTCTTGTGGTCCGTATAGACTATCGACTTCTCTCCATACAAGTAGTGCCTCCATAATTTCAAGGCAAAAACCACTACAGCCAACTCCAGATCGTGTGTCGGATAGTTAACCTCATACGGTCTCAGCTGTCGAGACGCTTATGCCACTACTTTCCTTTCCTGCATCAGCACACATCTCAAGCCAGTGTGTGATGCATCACAGTAGACCGTGAACACCTTTCCTGCCTCAGGCTGTTCCAGAATCGGAGCTTCCATCAAAATCTTTCTCAACTTGTCGAAATTTTCCTGTTGTTTCTTTGACCATACAAATGAAACTCCTTTCCTTAATAATTTGGTCAACGGCGCCGTGATCAGAGAAAATCCTTCCACAAATCTCCGATAATACCCTGTCAGACCTAGAAAACTCCAAATTTCTGCAACCAACCTAGGCGGTTTCCAATCTAACACCGCCTCAATCTTGCGAGGGTCCACTCTAATCCCTTATGCGGACACTACGTGACCCAAGAAGGTTACTTCCCTAAGCCAGAAGTTGCACTTACTGAACTTGGCAAATAGCTGCTTCTCCCTCAGAATTTGCAAAACCTCCCGCAAGTGCGTATCATGATCCTCCTCTAACCTTGAGTACACCAATATGTCGTCTATGAATACTACGACAAATTGGTCCAAGTACTGCTAGAACACCCGATTCATCAAGTCCATGAATGCTGCCGGTGCATTGGTTAATCTGAATGGCATCACCAGAAACTCGTAATGCCTATACCGAGTACGGAATGCCATTTTATGAACATCCACCTCCTTCACTTTGAATTGATGGTACCCCGACCTGAGGTCTATCTTCGAGAAAACTGATGCACCCTTAAGTTGATCAAACAAGTCGTCAATCCGGGGCAACAGATACTTGTTTTTGATCGTCAACTTATTCAGCTGGCGGTAGTCTATACACATCCGTATTGTGCTGTCTTTTTTCTTGACAAAGAGCACAGGTGCTCCCTAAGGAGATATACTTGGTCGAATAAAACCTCGATCCAACAACTCCTGGATTTGGGCCTTCAGCTCTACCAATTCCTTTGGCGCCATCCTATACGGGGCAATAGACACCGATGCAGTTTCGGGTAACAAATCTATACCGAATTCAACTTTTCGGTTCGGAGGCAGACCCTAAAGTTTTTCAGGGAATACGTCAGCAAATTCCTTCACTGTTCAGACATTCTCCACTGCTGACTCCTTGGCTTCCAAGGCACACACCCGAACCAGAAACGCCTCATAGGCCTTCCTAACCATTTTCTCTGCCTTCAGTGCAGAGACCACATTGGATAAGTAATCTCTCCTATTACCTATCATCACCACCTCCTCACCTTTCATTGTCTTCAACACCATGCGCTTAGCCGCGTAATCCAAACTGGCCTGGTTCTTCACCAGCCAGTCCATCCCGAGAATTAGATCGAACTCCCCAAATGGCAGTTCCATCAAATCAACCAAAAACACAACCCTTTGAAGTTCTAGGGGTACACCCTTGTACAGCTTATTTACTCCTACAGAGTGACCTAGAGGGCTAATTACGGTCATCTCCCTAGAAGTAGTCTCGAAGTCTATGTTCATAATCTCTACTATACTATTGGCAACATACGAATGCGTCGAACCCACATCTATCAAAGTTGTATATGGTAATCCAAAGATTAAGAACGTACCGGTTATGACGTCCGGTGCGTCACCCTCCTCTCGACGCCTCACTGCGTAGACCAGTCCAGGCTGTCTCACTTCTGTACCACCTACACCTCTGCCTGGTGCTCCACGGCCTCTACCAGAGCCACTACCTCCCCTAGTAGCACCACGGCCCCTCTGTGGCTGCTGACCATCCCTCCTGTTCTGAGTACGATTCTGATCCCTAGACTGCAACCTAGCTGACCTCTGTGGACAATCCCTCACTCAGTACCCCATCGATCCACACTCAAAGCATCCCCTATTTCTAGTCCAACATTCTCCCGTGTGAGACTTTTCATATCGAGCACATCGTGGCGGCCACTGAGTATCAGCAGCAGTAGGCCTAGCAGCTTGATTCGACCCACTATATCTACCCCATTTCTACTGATTCTCGGTAGACCCAGATGATCTGGAATTCCTCTTATTCCAACCCTTGTCCTGATTCCGTCTAACCGACTGCTTCACTTCTTCCACAACTTTGGCCTTTTCCACTAAGACAATAAATTCTCTCTCCTACTATGGAGCAATCAGCAACCTCAGATCGTCCCTTAATCCATCCTCGAATCTGACACATAGCTCATGTTCTGTAACTACGATGCCCCGAGCATATCGGCTCAACCTTAAGAATTTTGCCTCGTACTCCGATACGGACTTACTTTCCTGAACCAGTCTCAGAAACGCCTTCCTCACAAGATCAATGTAATCGGGTCCCGACATACTTCTTCCGATATGTCGCCTTAAAGTAATCCCAAGTGAGATCATCCATTGCGGACCATCCCGAACCATGAGCCACCACCGATATGACTCATCACGGAGAAGCGACACTACTCCCTTTAGTTTCTCCTCACCGCCGATCCAAATCGTCCATGATTCGCTTACGTCAGCCTCCAACCAATACTCACCAGTATTGGGTGCCACACCAGATACTCCTCAAAATACCTCAGCTCCATTGGTTCGGAGTCACTCGGACTGATTTTTGAGCTCCGCACTTCTACCGCTTCTAGCCACTCTCTCAAGCACTCGCAAAGATCGCTCATGACATCGCATCATCCCCATGCGATCCTCGCTACTCAACTCCAAAGAAATGGTGGCGATGGTATCTCATTCTCTGACCCTTGACCAGACCTAACGGGGTTCCGATACAGTCATTCTACCTCTACCGCACCCTCGCACATTACGACCACGTCTCCTAGTACTCATATCTAATTCACGATTTAATCTGTTTAAGAAGTTTTTATGAATTATCTTCCATTTCACTGATTACCCATGAATAAGTTTTATGTAAAGAAATTTGGTAGTGGTTCTTTCGATTATCACACAGTTTTTAGTTCAATTTCCTACCCTAATACAGTGAATCACATTTACTCATCAACAACCTCCTACACCCATATCCCACATGTAGGGGTATTCTCGTCATTTCACTGCCCGAGGGTATCTTCGTAATTTAACCTATTAGGGTATTTTTAGTAATAAATCAGGGTTAATTTGGAAACCTTTACAAATCATAAGTATTTTAAAAATTCTAAAAATCGGGGGTATTTTGGTAATTTCATAAGCCAGGGGTATTTTCGTAATTAAAATTTTTTCCAAAATATGGTTCCAGGTAATTTTACAAAAAAAAGGGTATTTTAAAAATTTTCACTTTGGGGTACTTCGTCAATTTTTCGTACTGAGGGTATTTTGGTAATTTTTTACAAGTCAGGGGTAATTTGGTCATTTTTCAAATCAGGGGTATTGTGGGTGTTCATTTTTTTTCCAACTCGAGGGTACGTCGGTAACTTCAAAACCAAGGTTTAATTTTAGAGTGTTACAAAACAAGATGGCTGGTCCCTTTCGGGTTTTAGTTAAATTTAGCCTATGAATAAGTCGTTTCAGTTAGGGTGAACCGTCACTACGCACCAGGTAGGATTCGAGTGAAGAGGAGGTGAGTCACTAGGACTGCTTAAATACCAAGCTCCCCCCTGAATCCATTCCTAGACATGCGCACAATGGTTGCCACACCCTTAACTCAGTGACGTACTCACAGGTTTGTTTAATGGATCTTTAAGTCTTATGTGATTTGTGTTGGAGCAAGCTATTCCTAAGGTTCAATAACTCATATTCTACTAATCTACGATCCCGAAATACCCATCACCCCCACATATAATTCACACAACAGTTAGGAATACTTACCTGGGCGGATTGGTGCCGGAGACTCGGTGCCATGCTGTTCAACCCATGTACCTTTTCCACAAAACTTTTCAAAACCCTACCGTAAAACATTTTGGGCCTCGGACCCACAGTCGAGCTTTTGAACCTGGCTCTGATACCAAAATTATAACACCCTAAACCCGGTCAACACACCATAACCGGATCTGGCATGCCACGGAGTGATAACCTTTTAAAACCGAAAGTTTGTCAGATAATTTTCTTAGGAAACACTTTTGAAGTACGAAAGGTTTAGAAATCCTTGTTTGAAAATCTACTTATTGTTTCAAGTTTTAGAATACATACAAGTTATCTTCTTTTAAGTGATGTTACTCGATGGCAACGTTTTAAAACCTGAAGGAGTTATAGTTTTGAATACATTGCTTTTTACCCGTTAATTTAACAAGACCATATATCCAACATGGGTATAACATAATAAAAATAAAAGTAAGTAATAAAAACTCAAAATAAAACTTAGCGACCTTATTACAAACCCAAAACCAAATTTAAAGAAAATTAATAAAATCGAAATAGTACTTAAAGTCAAAAGTCGAATCAAGCATGCTTGGTCGCCTCGAGTCCTCCAGGCTCCATATCCGCAATTTACGCCTCAACTGCAAAATATAAGGGAAGGGGTGAGTCATCAAGACTCAATGTATAAATCCCCAACCCGATAGTGCAAACACTTACACAAATTATCAGTAAAAACATGCAAATCATGCAACCCTTAACCTCACCATCCAATCTCCTTTAACTACCCCGTGTGGTCAAAACCACTAGTGGTCAAAACTACTGGTGACCGTAGTCACAAATATATCGGTGTGGTCAAAACCACTGATGACCGAAGTCACAAATCAAGTGATGGGGCCAACCCATCGTGTGGTCAAAACCACTGATGATAATAATCAACATGTGGGGCCAACCCACTGTGGTACCAAACCACTGGGATGAGTCACAATATTCATATGTGGTCAAAACCACTGGTGGTCAAAACCACTAGGACTTAGTCACAAAATGTAATATCAAGACGGGGCCAACCCGTCGTGTAGTCAAAACCACTGGTGACAGTCCAAATATTTCTTCCCCCTCCTCTCATCAATCCCATCATCATGTCCATATCATACGTGTTATAATATCGTGTATCATGCAATAACGCATAGCATAGCATATATCAATAACATAATGATGTATATCAAAAATCACATAACAGGAGACTTACCCGGAATCCAAGCTCATACCCACAAGGCATAACCACCGATTTCATTGGCTAAAACAATAACATAATAGGCATATTATACTAATAAAGTGTGTAAGTGTTACACACCTGACTATATGTAGATCTAATGCTAAATCCTGAAACTACACGATACTATGAGATCCCAAAACGTATGCCCTCATTGCACCTACAATCGGCCAACATCACCCTTTAGATCTGAAGCCATTCGGATTACTCACAAAATCTCGAAATTGTGTCGCAAGAAGGCAGTACTTACCTTAATGCTGATTTGTTTTCCAACCAAATCCCGAAGCTACGTAATGATCCCCCTTGCAATCGGCCAGACACTAGAACACACAAATGGTTAGCCTTCGACCTTTGAATGAATAAGGAATAGATCTAAACGTTGAACCCTTACCTAGATCAAAAATTGAAACCTAAAGATCCACTGCGTTAGACTGCACTTCTCCCTACAATCGGCCTTAACACATCATTATGAATCATAAGGCTATTCGGCCATGGCATAAATCCTGAAACCAAGAAGTTGTTGCATCCTTACCTTACAATTGATTCGGCCTCTATTCACCAAGGATCGGCACACCCTAAATGAACATGAATAGAGTTTTTATACTTAAATCTAAAATGGGAAAAGGATGAAAGAGAAGTGAGTTTCAGTCACTACACAAATCGGTTAAGAAAAGAAAAAGATATTACTTACCAAGAGATTCGGCCACAACCCCAAAAGGAAGAATTAGATTCGGCTTTGAAGGTGCTTAAGATAAAGGGTAAGTGCAATGGAGGAGAAAAGATCCGGCAAAGGGTGATTGAGAGGGGTTCCGGCACAAAAGGTTTTGAAAGAGTGAAGAAGATGCCAAATGGAAAATAAGAAAGTTGATTTCGGCTAGAGCAAAATAGGAAGAAGAAAAAGAGAGAGAGATAGGGGAGAAGAAGATTCGGCCAAGTACTTTGAGAAGGACAATTAAAGGACTTAGAGGAACATTCGGCTATGCCAAAAGCTCCCCAAAATCAATAGCCCCCTTGCCCATAGTCCACCATTCGACCAACTCTCCCCAAATGAGTTTGATAAGATTCAAGCTCCTAACTTTCCTTACCTTCATCTATCCAATTAAAATCTGATGATCACATCCTCATCCATTCAAGAGAGTCCCTCCTGAGCACTCCTCCTCCTTGCTTGTGGCGTCAAAATATTAAGCAGAAAGTGAAATTTCTGCTGCTCGAACCAAGGTCCTCCTTACCCCCTTGTGGTGTCACCTCCCTTGTGACTTGAGTGGCGCCTCCTTGCCACTTTACCAAGGAACTTCTTGTGTCTAAAACTCCCAATAAGTCCTTTTAACCCCCAACTCTCCTAGCTCCCTCTCACTAAGTACAAAAACAAAAATGTTTGACCATGACTCAGGCCTAACCCGAGGTCATGCTTAGACCCCAAATTATGTTAAACTAGCACAGCAAACATATCAACACATGTAACACATGAAAAATACAAAGGCCCCGTTTTAAGGATGTTACAACAGTCGTGGGTAGCCCGTGCTTTGGAAGCCAGTATTTAAGCACGGTTACTTAGGATGGGCGTGTCTTGCCTGTGTTCGATAAAAGAATTCTCTCTGTTCGCACACGACTACTGGCATGCCCATGGCTCGTCCCCTAGCTCTCGCATGGCCACAGACACGCCTGTGTGTAAAGCTGTGTTACCTCAACCTGCAATTTATTGGGAAATAACAAAGTAGAAATAAAATGTCAATAGATTAGTGCTCAGGCTGCCTCCCGAGAAGCGCTCGTTTATAGTCTTAAGCTAGACTTTCCCTATTTTCATTAAAAGAAGGTTCACAGAGTTGAAGCTCCTCTCTTATATCCCTAAAATCTGCACCATTATAAACTTTTAGTCGGTGACCATTTACCTTGAATGTGCCCTTGGTGGGGTGAGTTACCTCGATTGTGCCATATAGAAAAATTGTTTTAATTATAAATGGGCCTGACCATCTTGATTTCATCTTCCCATGGAATAATTTGAGCCTTGAGTTGTAGAGTAGAACCAAGTCCCCTACTTCAAATTGTTTCGATTTTTTAGATGAGAGTAGTGGCGTCGCTTTGTTGCCTCTTTGTATAGTTTCAAGTTCTTGTAGGCCTCAGCTCTCCATTCATCCAGTTCGTTCATCTGCATCATTCTTTTCTTTTCTGCAGTTCTAAGATCAAGATTTAAAAACTTTATGGCCCAAAAATCTTTATGTTCTAACTCAAATGGTAGATGACAGCTTTTTCTGTATGCAAGTTTGTATGGGGATGTCCCTAGAGGTGTTTTGAAAGCTGTTCTATATGCCCATAGGGCATCATCTACTTTTAATGCCCAATCTTTTCTATTTGATTCAACCATTTTTTCTAAGATGCGTTTAAGTTCTCGGTTTGCGACTTCAACTTGCCTACTGGTTTGAGGGTGATATGGGGTAGCTGTCTTGTGCTGTACTCCATATTTCTTTAAAACTTTTTCAAATTAAGTATTACAGAAATGTGTACCCCTATCACTAATGATAGCTCTAGGTGTCCCAAATCGAGAAAATAGTTTATTGAGAAATTTAACTACTACCCTAGCATCATTGTCAAGCTTCTGCTTCTACCCATTTTGACATGTAATCAACTGCCACTAGGATATATTTATTTCTGAATGAACTAAGGAATGGTCCCATAAAATCAATACCCCATACATCAAATAATTCACATGGTAACATATATGTTTGAGGCATTTCATCACGTTTAGAAATATTACCTATTCTTTGGCATTTATCACACTCGGTAACATACTTGTTGGCATCTTTAAATAGAGTCAGCCAATAAAAACCTGATTCGAGTATTTTGTGTGCTGTCTTAATGCCACTGTAGTTTCCTCCTGAGGGTCCTGAATGGCAATGTTCCAGGATTTTGCTTACTTTTGTCTTTGTAACGCATCTTCGAATTACTTGGTCCGCACATATGCGGAAAAGGAAAGGATCCTCCCAAAAGTAGTTTTTCACATCAGCAAAGAATCGCTTCTTTTGGTGATGTGTTAGTCTTTTTGGCAAGATGTTAGCTGCTAAATAATTCGCAATATTTGCAAACCATGGTACCTCAGAATGTGTTACAGAAAAGAGTTGTTCTTAGGGAAATGAATCATTTATCTTATTTTGATTGAGCTCTCTGATATGTGGATTCTCCAGTCTAGAGAGGTGATCTGCTACAAGATTCTCAACTCCCTTCTTATCTTGTATTTCCAAGTCACATTTCTGTAATAGTAAAATATATCGTATGAGTCGAGGTTTTACATCAGGTTTGTTTAAAAGATAACGAAGAGCTGAATGGTCAGTGTAAATGACAACTTTAGACAATATTAAATACTGTCTAAATTTATCAAAAGCAAAAACTACAGCTAGCAATTCTTTCTCTATGGTGGTGTAGTTTTCTTGTGCGGGTGTTAATGTCTTGTTAGTATAGTAAATTGGCTGAAAATGCTTATTTCTTTGTTGTCCCAAAACTGCACCTACTGCAAAATCGCTTGCATCACACATTAGTTCAAAGGGTAAGTTCCAATCAGGTGCAATTATAATCGAAGCATTTATTAACTTATCCTTAAGGACTTTAAATGCATCTAAACATTCCTAATTAAAATTGAAAGGAACATCTTTTTCTAGTAATTTTGTCAAAGGCTTAGCTATTTTAGAAAAATCTTTAATAAATCTTCTATAGAACCCTGCATGTCCTAAAAAGTTTCTAATAACCTTAACTGAACTAGGGGGAGGTAATTTTTCTATGGTTTCAACTTTTGCTTTATCTACCTCAATCCCTTTACTGGAAATCTTATGTCCTAATACAATCCCTTCTCTAACCATAAAGTGACATTTTTCCCAATTCAAAACAAGGTTGGTTTCCTCACATATCATTAGAACACGTTTTAAATTTTTAACGAAAAGATTGAAAGAATTACCGAATATCAAGAAATCATCCATGATATTTTCCACGAGTTCGTCAAAGATTGCCAACATGCAACGTTGAAAAGTAGCAGGAGCGTTACATAATACAAAAGGCATTCTACGATAAGAAAACGTACCGTATGGACATGTAAATGTTGTTTTCTCTTGATCTTCAAGAGCTATGGGAATTTGAAAGTAGCCAGAGAGTCCGTCCAAGAAGCAGTAGTACATATGCCCGGATAATCTTTCTAACACTTGATCTATGAAGGGTAGAGGGAAGTGATCTTTTCTGGTGGCATCATTGAGTTTTCTATAATCTATACATACTCTCCATCTTGTAACTGTTCTTGTGGGGATTAATTCATTCTTTTCATTGGGCACCACGGTCATACCTCCTTTCTTTGGAACTACTTGCACAGGATTTACCCAAGTGCTGTCAGAAATAGGATAAATTATTCCTTCATCTAGAAGTTTAATTACCTCGATTTTCACTACTTATTTCATGTTGGGGTTTAGCCATCTCTGGGGCTGCACACACGGCTTGTATTCTTCTTCCATTAAAATTTTGTAGGTGCAAAATGAGGGGCTTATCCCCTTGATGTCAGAGATTTTCCAAGCTATGGCTTTTTTATGTTCTTTTAGTACCTTTATCAACTCCTCTTTTTCCTTGGGTTCTAGTTCTGAAGAGATAATTACCGGTAGTGTAGAATTGTCCCCTAGGAATGTGTATTCTAAGTGTGTTGGTAACTGTTTCAATTCCAGAATGGGTGGTTTATCAAAGGAGGATTTCTGTTCCATTTCGTCATTATTTTCAATATTTTCTTCTTTCATTTGTCTGAATGATGATGTATTCATCTCATTGCCTTCATCTTCTTCCTCCTCTTCTTGAGTCAAGCACAGTTCCATTGTTTTGTCATATATGATTTCTTGTAATGAATTTTGAATGATATGATCAGTAGTATCAACAAAATAACAGGAATCATCTTGCTCTTTTGAATATCGCATGGCATCATAAATTTGAAAAATAATTTCTTCATCGCCTACTCGTAATAAAAGTTTATCATCACCTACATCAATAACAGCCCTAGTAGTGGCCAGAAAAGGACGCCCTAGAATTAAGGGAACATTAATGTCTTCATCCATGTCTAACAAAACAAAATCAACAGGGAAAATGAATTCATCAATTTTTACCAAGACATCTTCGATAACTCCTCCAAGATATTTAATGGATCTATCGGCTAACTGAATACTCATTCTAGTGGGTCTTGGTTCCCCAAGATTTAATTGTTTAAACATTTTGTAAGGCATTAAATTAATACTAGCACCTAGATCAGCTAATGCTTTCTTAATATTTAAGCTACCAATTAAACAAGGAACAATAAAACTTTCTGGGTCTTTTAATTTGGTTGGTAACTTGTTTTGGAGGATGGCTGAGCATTCTTCATTAAGTTCCACTGTTGATACTTCTTCAAGCTTCCTTTTATTTGTCAGAAGTTCCTTTAAGAATTTTGCATATTTTTGCATCTGTGAAACAGCTTTAACAAAAGGTAAGTTAATATGTATTTGTTTAAAAAGTTTGAGAAACTTACCGTATTGGGCATCTAATCGTTCTTTTTTTAACTTTGCTGGATATGAGATTGGTGTTTTACTTTCTTTGCGTACTGGATTTATATCTTCAAATCTCTCATCTCTTACTTTGCTATCTTCGTGTGGGAATTTTTTCTCTGGTTCAACTAATTCCTTTCCACTTCTTAATGTAACTGCTTTTACCTGTTCTGTTTCTTTAGAAAACACCTCTGCCCATATTTCATAGATCAATTTAGTGAATAGTCCAATTGACTTAGTGAATTCCTCGACTGATTCAGTAAGTTTTTCAACTGGCGCTTGTTGATTTTTAAGTGTTCTCTCAGTATCTTTGAAACGATTTTCTGTGTCTGTCATAAATTTTGTCAGCATCTCTTCGAGGCTTGGCTTTTTCTCTTGCGGGTATGGCTGATTTTGGAAGTTTTGAGGAGGTTGTTGTCTTTGATTCCCTTGATTTCCTTGGCCTCCCCATGAAAAATTTGAGTGGTTCCTCCAACCTGGATTGTAAGTGTTACTATAAGAATTGTTATTGGATCTAAAATTTTTACCTATATAGTTTGTCTGTTCGGTTTCTGCGTCTGGTTGGTAGGGTGGGTACTCAGGATTCACCACATTTCCACTTGCATTACATTGCATGACTGGGTGTACCTACGAGGAACATAAACTGTCAAGCTTTTTATTCATCAACTCTACCTGATTTGACAACATGGTCACTGCATCGAGGTTGTAAACTCCGGCTGATTTTGTCGGTTTTGTCCTTGTAACTTGCCACTGATAGTTATTCAGTGACATCTCTTCAAGGAACTCGTAGACGGCTTCAGGAGTTTTATTATTTAAAGTTCCACCGGCGGCTAAATCAATTAATTGCCGTGTTAAGGGATTTACACCGTTGTAAAAAGTTTGGACTTGAAGCCACAAAGGTAATCCGTGGTGTGGACATCTCCTCAAGAGATCCTTATATCTCTCCCATGCATTGTATAACGTCTCTAAATCCATCTGCACAAAAGAAGAGATATCATTCCATGATTTGGCCGTTTTGGCCGGTGGGAAATATTTTAATAAAAATTTTTCGGTCATCTGTTCCCATGTAGTGATTGACCCTCGTGGTAACGAGTTCAACCACTGTTTGGCTTTATTCCTTAATGAAAAGGGGAATAATCGAAGACGAATGGCATCATCAGAAACGCCATTTATTTTGAAAGTATCACAGAACTCTAAAAAATTAGCTATATGAGTGTTCGGGCCTTCATCCTGCAAACTATCAAATTGAACAAATTGTTGAATCATTTGTATTGTGTTAGGCTTTAATTCAAAATTATTAGCGGCTATAGCAGGCCTAACAATACTAGATTTAGCTCCTGTTAAATGAGGTTTAGCATAATCATACATAGTATGTGGAGCATTGTTTTCTTCCACATCTCGTGCTGGATTATTCTCGTCCATCCCTTCAGTAGGATTGGATCTGTCTTCTCTCTCTTCTTCCGTGTAATTTAGGGCTGCCTAATTTCTCTGCGATTACTCCTAGTGGTAGTTTCAATTTCACTATCGTATTCTAAAGGTCCTGTCGGTTCCTTCTAGTCATAAACTAGAGGTACCTGCTAGGAAAAAAAATAATAAAGAAATAAAATTAGCAAAAGATACTAAAATAATAAAAATAGTGGCTAAAGTAATAAAAATAGAGCTTTCTTAATATTTTAGTTCCGAATTCAGCGCCAAAAACTTGATCGCTGAAATCAGAGCTTTAAAATTTATAATGAATGAGATCGAACCTTGAGACTAACTCTGACAACGATTAAAGGCAAGTGTACCTATCGAACAGTAGTATGGCTTAGGCAAGATCGGATTATCGAACCCAAAGGAACTAAAAGTACCAATACTTACTTTCTTTTTATTATTTAGCCTAAAATATGGAATGATTGGTTGATTTAATCTAGTTTAACAATTTCTAAACTAAAGACAAAGACAAAAAGAATGAATAGGGAAATAACTCGAAGAAAACTCAATTGATCACAACGATACCCTTAGGAAGAATCCACCTAGATTTCACTTGTTATTTAATACTGAACCATATGATTTTATTTACTTAGTTTGATCCGTAAGACTCCCTAACGAATATTAAACCCTCTCTCGAGCGAATAATGTCTAACCCTAGGTTAATTAGTGGAATGCTCGTTCGCTTATAATAACCCCCTAGAATAGTAATAAATTGATCTATGGATTCCCATATTAGGTTTCACCCTAATCCGGCAAAATCTCGTCACCCTATCTCTAGGTGTGCGATCAAATCCGCATAATTATGCTCAATCTACTCTTAAATAGAGTCTATTCCTCCTCCACCTAAGCACATTAGATTTGGATTAAGCATGCAAAATTAAGAACAAACTAAGTATTTATCATATAATTCAGAAATCAATAACAAAATTCATCTAGGTTTCATCCCTTTCAGGTATCTGAAGGGTTTAGTTCATAGCAAATAAAGAAAGCATCTCAAGAGAAAAGATAAAACAAAACATAGAGAATCCCTAAAACCCCCTGAAGGAATTGAAGGAGAAATTCGCCGTCTTGAGTAGAATTCCGGCTCTTCGAGATAGATCCATTTGGTTATCTTCGAGTGATTCCAAAAAACGTGATCTTCCTGGCTCAGCTCCTTGGCTTAGCTCACCGCCTAACGCCCCCTTTCAGGTTACACTTAGGGTGTTTATATAGACTTTTAGAATGCTTTGCTTGGCCTCTAAGTGTCCCAATTCAAGTATACTTCCTACTCGGTGTTTGAATAAGCTCTAAAAAGTGTTTCTTTGGCTTTACGTATCCAAATTTGAGTGAAATTGCTCTCTCTCGTAACAGGGGCACGACCATGGTACACGCCCGTGTAAATCATTTTCAGGCCGTGTCTCGATTCTGTCGATTGGGGCACGGACTTGTAAATCATGGCATGGCCCTGTCTTAGTTAATTGTCAAGGCACGGCCGTGTGGCTTGAAGTCCAAGCCATGTCGATTTCCTCTTTGGCCCAAATTGGCCCGTTTTAAGCCCGTTTCTTGTTCTTTTTGTCCTCGGGTGCTTTCTTGAGTAAAAACATGAAAAGAAAGGATTAAGAGCACCTTTTTACATAAAACAAGGGCTAAATCATCCAAAAGCATACTAAATATGGGCCTAAAATATATTGCTTTTACGGTTTATCAACCTTATACGGCAAAGAAGGCCTGTTCTAGAGAAGCATGAGTATTGTCTGGGATAGATGGTAAGAACCAGCCCAATCCGGTGAATTCAAAAACAAAAAAAAAATCAAAAAAGAAAAAATAGAAACTTTCAACAAAAAAGAAGAAAGAAAAAGAAGAGGCCAAGGTGAAAACCCGCAAAGGACGCTTTGAGACCAAAGGGGATTTGAGTTGAAAACCCGAAAAGGGCAGCTCAAATTTTGATAAAAGGGGGGCATACAGCAGTCTTGCTACGCCTGAATTAACAATGAAGAAGTATGCTATGTCTTGGGGCATCGACAAAGTTCTCTAGATCCCCTAAACACATATTGAGTTTAAAATGGTTCACAAGAAGTTTGAACAGTGAAGCTTAAGCTGCGATATCTGGGGCACCTACTTTCTATTTTACCCATTTTAAATTTGTTACTTGTGATTATACTATTCTTTCCAAAATATGTTTTACAATAAATTTCCTTCTTGATTGCGATTGCTATCTTTGCTTACCTTATTTGTTTCGAGCTATGCTCCTAATTAATTTCCTTCTTGTCCATTGTTATGATCTCTTTCAAGCATTTTGCATTGAAATAACAATTAGTGCACTAATAATACTTTCATGAAAGAAGTTTCGCATATTACTCTGGAAGCTTCTAAATAATATAAGAACTTGAACCAGGACTATTGTTTAAAACTCACCAAGTTTAAGGAAGAGTCTAAACTGGGACTATCTCTCCGAATTTTTGTCAAAAATGGTGGTTAAACCAAATGACAAGATATTGCGTCAGTAATACAATTTTGATGAGAAATGGGCTATGTTAACTGATGAGTAAAAGGGGAATCATTCTCGAAAAAATGATATTCTGCATTCAGGCAAGCATCATGCATACACATTTGATTGGGTCACCCGGGAAGTGATCAGTTGATGGAACAAGCTATAGATCCTATACCCCTGAGTCATAGTGGGATAGATGGAAGATAATACAGGTCTTATACCTTTGAATAGCGATGTGGTCGATTGAAGAAGAAACAAATACTACATTTTGAGGTCGCAGTGGGATAGATGGGAAGAGATTCAGATCCTATACTACTAAGTCACAATGAGATGAACCCTGAGGTTTCAGTGGGGCAAATCTATTGAGCAAGATATTTATTTTCTCGGGTTTTCTGTCAAGAATACCAATCGGATAAGATGGCAGCATAATACATAGTGATAAAGCCCTGATAAACAATGAGCGATGACAACCCTAATCTTTTAAAAAGGGATCATTCTCATGAAATTCTGCATTCATGCAAAACACATTTAGTTAGGAGCATTTGATTCATTCCGATCATTGCATCCTAATCACTGTAAGAAATTATTCTTATGACATTCTGCATTCATACAAATGTCATCCATAAGACACATCTATTTATGGACATTTGATTCATTCCGATCATTGCAAAAAGAACATTCTCATGACATTCTGCATTCATGCAAATGTCGTCCATAATACATTTACTTAGGAGCATTAGATTCATTCTGATCATTGCATCCTAACCATTTTGCATAAGCATAAACACAAAATTGATTTTACAGGACAGGTCCCCTAGAGGACGGTGTCGCAACATTGGTGAATTCATCAGATCTTGCCTTCCTGAGTGGAACAGATTGAAGATAGCAGATCTTGCCTTCCTGAGCGAAGCGGATCGAAGATAGCAGATCTGGCAATCCTGAAGCTGCAGGAGCAGATCGGAGACATCAGTTCTATCTCCTTGACCAGTAGTGGATAGGTCGAATATAGTAGATCTTGTCACCCTAAGCAGTAGGGAATCAAGATCGAACAGCAAATCTAGTCCCCTAAGCAGTAGTGGAACAGATTTAAGCCACTAGCCCTATCTTCTTGACCAATAGTGGAATAGGTCGAAGATTGTAGATCTTGTTACCCTAAACAGTAGTGGGCCAAGATCGAACGGCAAATCTTGTCTCCCTAAGCAGTAGTGGAACAGATTTAAGCCACCAGCCCTATCTCTCTGACCAGTAGTGGAATAGGTCGAAGATAGCAGATATTGCCTTCCTAAGCGAAGCGGATCGAAGATACTAATCTAGCATCTCTGAGTTTGCAGTGGAGCAAAGTAAAGATAGAAAATCTCATATCCTCGAAGTTCTAGTGGAGCAGGTTGAAGCTGCAAATCCCTCATCCTTGAGATTACATTGAGGATCAACCAATATCTCTGAGAAGTTTTAGTGTGAAGATCGAAATTACAAATCTCTTCCCTCTGGATTCTTATCACCTCGAAGTTCTAGTGGAGTAGGTTGAAGCTACAAATCCCTCCTCCCTGAGATTACATTGAAGATCCATCCTTATTTCCTTGAAGTTTCAAATCTCTTCTCTCTGAAATTCTGCTGGAGCAAGTTGAGACATCATTTCCCCTACCCTGGAAGACGCAGTGAAGCTACTTGAAGGAAAGAAGCACCAATAAGTCAAGATTCGATCAGACCGGGCAAGATTGACCCTTCTATTGAGTCTTTGCCCCATTCTCATTACACAAAAATGAGCAAAGAGGGGCAGCTGTGGTAGGCCCAATCTGCCCAGGCCCGAATAAACCAAAACCATTAATAAAAACCCAGAATAATAGTCCAATAATAAAGTCCAAAAATAGTTTATTTTTCTAGACCCATTACATTAACCCAAAAACACTACCCAATTTACAAACCCAATGATTTACAGGCCTAAACTCGAATGGCCCAACAGATTTAGCTAAACAGAAACCCTAGGGTGCACCGCAGTCCTCCCTGGCATCGTTTCAGCAGCTTCCTCGATGCCCTACACGTACGTCGCCATGTCAGTGGTCCTTCCTACACGTACTGTACCTCTGCCAGCAAGCATACGACCTCTGTACCTGCTCAAAAATGGGACAAACGAGCAGCAGCAAGAAAAACAAAAGACAAAAAACGATTATATTTTCTTTTTTATTTCTATTTTCAATTTCAGCCTTTAAAAGGACCAAAAGAAACCATTGTAAAGGGCTTCATCTTCACGATTTCTAACAGAGAATAGAGAATACAGAAAGAAATTAAAAAAGGTGGCTTTCGATCTTGTGATTTATTTTTCGTTTCATTTTTTCTTTTAAATCGAGAATAAACGAACAAAAGGGGGTTTTACGAATACAAAGGATTTTTACGAATCATCAAAAATCGAAAGCAAAAAATAAAAAGGTTGATTTCATTTTATTTTCCCATTACTATTTACTGACTCTGTTATTTTATTTCAAAATCTTTCACAAACAAAAACAAAAAGAGAAGAGCAAAAGAAAAAATGGACCTGAATCTTGGGGCGCATCGTCGGAACCTACAGTCGTCGTTGTGGCCGAACCAAGGACAGAGGAGGTTTTCTCTCCTTGCTCTTCTCTCGCGTTTTGAGGCTTCTAAAAGAGGCTAAAGGTCCGACCTTGAGCATCGTTGGCCACCGATGCGGTGGTGGCGCGGTGGTGCGATGAGTAACCAGAGGAATGCCGATCGTCGGACAAATATAGAGAAAGGGGGGAGGCCTTTGATTTTTTTTTCCTGAAAGCATCAAAAGAATGAGGGTTAATTTTTTTTGGGTGTTTTAATAATAAACAAAATGGCGCCGTTTGATGCATAGGGTTACTGCGCATATTCCTTAAAAGGAATATTTGCGCGATCAGTCCCCCGTTTTTGTGGTGCCTATTGGATTAAGTCCCATTTCATGTTTTCCTTTTTTGCGTTTTGACCCTGCTATTTCCGTTTCATTTCAATTCAATCCGAGCTTTGGCCAACAGAAACGCAGTGCATTAGGGGCTGGGTTATTCACCCATTTAGTCCCCGTAAGTTTATGCGTGTGACAGTATGGCCCCTGGCGCCCCCTTTTGATTTGTTGTAATTTTAACCCCTTGACTTTTATTCTATTTTCAACACAGTCCTTAACTTGCTAAATGAGTTTATTTATTTATTTATTTGTTTTATTTAAAAATCATGTTATTCTTATTATTATTTATTTTAGATTTTTTACATACTATTCTTATTATACTTTATACATATATATTATTCGTTTTTAATTCTTTTGGTTTACGCATCATTTATTTTACACCTTTATTTTATTACTTATATACATTTTGTTTAGACTTGTTTTACATATTATTCATTTTAAACTAATTTACATAATATTCATCCTACAATTTGTTTTAATATATATTCTTTTAAATTTATGTATTGTATATAATTTGTTCTTTTAAAGAACCTTGTTTTAAATCGTATGTTTATTTATTCCAAATATTTTTTACTTTATATATATATATATATATATATATATTACTTTGATTTTCTCCTTACTTAATATTTTATTTTAGAATCTTTTATGTTATTCATTTTATTATATATTTTTCGCATTTGAATTACGCCAATTTGTTTAATATTATTTCAAAATTGTCTTTAATTTATGGATTTTGACTGTTAATATTCGTGAAGTATATGTGTATTGCCATCGCATGTGTATTAGTTTGGTTTCTTGGTATTTTCATGTGATGTTGTTCCTTTATATGCTATTGTTGCCATATTATTAATATACGCTCGATATTATAATTTTGCTTTTCATTATCGAATAATGATCGAATAAAATGCATATTGAGCAAATTTTAAAATCGCATATTCGAAAATTTTTCAAGATAAGATAATGTTTCGTGCGTTTGGAAATTCAAAGAAATCGTGCCCAATCGTGCTGGGTGTGGTTTTTTGTTTGACCATATAAACGAATATCCTTTCAAATTTTTTCCATATTTTCAAAATAATATAATATTTGTGCGTTTGGAAATTCGAAGAAATCGTGCCCAATCGTGCTGGGTGTGGTTTTTTTTTTTTTGACCAGATAAACTAATATCCTTTCAAATTCTGTCCATATTTTCAAAACAAGGTAATATTTGTACGTTTGGAAATTCGGAGAAATCGTGCCCAATCGTGCTGGGTTGTATTTATTTTTTTTTGACCAAATAAACGAATATCCTTTCAAATTTTGTCCATATTTTCAAAATAAGGTAATATTTGTATGTTTGGAAATTTGGAGAAATCGTGCCCAATCGTGCTGGGTTTTGATTTTTTGTTTGACCAAATAAACGAATATCCTTTCAAATTTTGTTCATATTTTCAAAATAAGGTAATATTTGTGCGTTTGGAAATTCGAAGAAATCATGCTCAATCGTGTTGGGTTGTGTTTTTTTTTGTCCAAATAACCAAATACCCTTTCAAAATTTCAATACATGTGCTTGGAGAATTTTGGGGATGATCTTGAATTCGAGGACTCAGATTGTCGTATCCAATCGTGCTGGATGTGATACTCTATTCCTTCGGAATAAGGGAATCTCAATATTCAATCAAGTTATTTAAAATTATAGAAAAAAATAGAATTTCAAAATCATTTCAAACTTTTCAACATTAGGACATCAATTAATCAATTTGGTACCAATTTTGGGCGTTGTGAGGGTGCTAATCCTTCCTCGCACGTAACCGACTCCCGAACCTGTTTTCTTCTTGAAGTTCGTAGACCAAAATTTATTTTATAGGTGACCCGATCACACCTAAACAAAAAGGATTAGTGGCGACTCCATATTTTTTAAAGTCGATTCCCGTTTTTCAAAACTCAAAAAAATAGTTTCGACACCACTGTTTCGGTTTTATCGAAAATGGGTTGTTACACGCTTTTTACTATTTTTCTAGCGGACTTTATTTATCATTCAACCTTAAGTTGATATTTCCTACATTGAATACCCCTTGTTGACTACTTATTCTTTCAACTACCTCTTTGTTAATTTTCGAATTGAGAATTGGATCCTACTATAACCTATTTTGTATTTGCTTAACAGTGTGGGGTTTACAACTTCTTTAGCGGACTCTTATTAGTAGACATCACGTTTACCATCTTGTCTAAGTAATCTCTTCCTTCTTTCATGCATCACGGAGTTGAGACACTTCCTTGGTTTCAATTATCATTGCCTTTAGCAAATCCCGTTGTTTCCCGTTAGTCTGTGTCCCCAAGCGTGCCAAGTCCATTCTGCCTTGTGACTTTTCACGCAAGTCTCACCTCAACTTCTTCTTTATACCTTGGCGAGTCTCCTGGTTTACTGATCTGCAGACTTCACATGCTATCATAGTCGAGTTATGGTCTTATACATGTAACTTCATGTTTAATGTCCTGGTGGACTACCCTTTGTTTACTATCCCGAAGGACTACCCATGTTTCCATAGTCGAGCTAAGGTCTTACACATGTAACCCCATGTTTAATGTTTTGGAGGACCTTATTGGTTGTCATAGTCAAGCTATGGTCTTATGTCATGGGGCTAGATCTTTCGTCTCGCTATTGGTGTGGCCATAGGCGATCCGTTCATCCAAACTCGCCTAAGTCAGCCTTTACTCAAGTAAGGATTCCTTAAAAAATCCTCCAAGGCAGCAATTGTAGAGCGAAAGCAAACTTATGCCAAAAGAAGCAATAAAGAACAATAGAAAGCCACAGAAAAGATCGCACATAAGGTGTTTGAGTAAATGCTCACAAAACTCTATTACTTTTAAGAATTCACAAATACAATGGATGATTTACAAGTGAAGGGAAGGCTCTCTATTTATAGTTGAGCTCCCCCAAAATCAACGGACAAGATTAAGTTACATAGATGGACGAGACCGACTATATCCCTTAATCTTATGGATTTACAAGATATGCCATATCAAATAAAATCTAATCTTTACAAGATATGATTCCTATAAATCTTCTAAGATTAGTTACCATAATAGCCTAAGTTGCCATATCTTTATTATTGGGCCAACCAGGCTTCAATCTGACAGGCTTCTCCAATAGTTCTTTGAATTAGGCTAGTTCTCATGGGCTAAATGATCCCCATCTTATCGACAGACCTCCATGGGGTGCATCTTGTGCCATGGTCACGGGCTTTGCACTTTGGCCCGTGACATTCTCTCCCACCTATTCTCGCAATGCCCTCATTGTAACTTCTGAATAGCACTGACTTGATTCACCTTGGAACCCTCTCATTGCCTTGGCTTCTTCCCGACTTGCCTTACGCTCGGGTTGTCCCTTCTTCTAGAACTTTTGCCTCAGTTTCTGTTGCTTCTTAACTTGAATCGTTACACTCGTTGGTACATCTCGTTGGCAAGAAGTTTGTGTTCTAACATGCCCTAAATTTGACTTGTTCCCTTTTGAATCACCTTGATTCTCGCACCTTTGCTTTGTATTGCCTATAGTCCCTCAGCCTCCTTGCATATGAACTTTGAAAGGGCCCCTACGACTTTGCTAAGCCAACAAGTTAGAATTCAAAACACTATCAAAGTGTTCACAGTGTACCTTACTAGCAGCATTTACTCATCCCAACTGTTTCCGCATCGCTCCTTTTTCCTTGGAGCCCTAAACACAACCTACCTTTCCCAAAGGCGTCGGCTCCACAGTCGAATCTACAGGCTTCATATTGATCTCTTGCGCCACTAACACTTCCAAAAAGGCTTTCATAGCATCCCATTATATCGAGTCAATGTTTCTCTCATACGGAACATCCTCGACTAGTTGGATTGATGACAACACCTTTGTCCCAACCTTCATATCCCAATACACTGGCACAACAATATTTGATAACGGGCAGGTGACAATATGAATTTGATCGACCCATGGATATAGAGATGCCTGAATCCTGTCAAAGAAGTTTAAGCCAAGCACATAATCGTAATAATCTAATTGGATTACCTAGAATTCTTCCTTGCCCTTCCATTCACCGATTTGCAGTTCCATATCGTGAATAACTCCCACAGTTAGGGCCTCCTCAGAATTTACCGTCTTGATTTTCCTATTCGATTTTTTAATCGAGAGACCAAGTTTCTTCGTAGCCTTCTCCAATATGAACAAGTCTGATACTCCTATATCGATAAGAGCACTCCCCTTTTGACCTGCAATGTTGATGTCTACGAATATCAACCCTTCCCCACCATTCTTTTTCTTCGAAATGAGCATCATCGAATTGACTGTTGATGTCTTTTTCTCAATAGGCTTCGCCTCTTTCGGCTTATCACTCCTCTTGATAGTCGAAAACGAAGATACCTTTGGGCAGTCCCTCTTCATATGCGGTACCTTATAGAAGTAGCATCTTAACTTTCCCCTCTTCTCTTTCGGGCTATTAGGTCTCCACTTCCCATTTTGTGGTTTCCTATTACCATCATCGCTGCTACTACTGCTGCCATAATAGCAATGTCCCTCTTCATCTTCCTCATGGTACCCACTATTGCCCCTCTTATTGGGCTTGGAAGATTCAAACCTGTCTCTTCTCGGAACAAGTTCCATTAGGGGCTCTGCCACTATCATGGCATTGGTAAGTTCCTGAACTCCTTGACGTTACAATTCTTGCTTCGCCCATGGTTTCAACCCATCTGTAAAGGAGAAAAATGCTTCCTTCTTACTCAAATTAGAAATCTAGAGCATGAGTTCACTGAACTCTCGCACATGTTCCTAATTGTGCCTCGTTGTGTAAGCCACCGCAACTTTGCCTGAGCTTTATTCTCGACATACTCGGGGTAAAATTGTGCTTTAAACTCCTTTTAAAACTCCTTCGAAGCCCCAATCTCGGTCTCACCATGTCTCACATCAGTGGACCTACGTCGCCACTGATCGTCAAGAATTGTCGAGTTTTAAAATTTATAAAGAGAATGATCGAACCTGGAAACTAACTCTGACAACGACTTAAGGCAAGTGCACCTATCGAATAGTAGTATAGTTTAGGCAAGACTGGATTGTCGAACCCAACGGAATTAAAAGTACTAATACTCACTTTCTTTCTATTATTTAGTCTAAATATGAAGTGATTGATTAATTAAACTAAAAACTAACTGATTACTAAACTAAGACGCAAAGACAAAAAGAACAAATTGAAGAAATAGCTTTTAGAAGAACTCAGTTGATTACGACGATACCCTAGAAGGAATCCATCTAGACTTCACTTGTTATCTAACACTGAACCAGATGATTTATTCACTTGGCTTGATCCATAAGACTCCTTAATTTATATTAAACCCTTTCTCGAGGCGAATAACGTCTAACCCTAGGTTGATTAATTGAAATCTCTTTCTAATTAAAACCCCTAGAATCACATTAACTCGATCTATGGACTCTCATATTAGGTTTCACCCTAATCTGGCAAAACCTCGTCACCCTATCTCTGGGCGCGCGATTAACTCCGCTTAATTATGCTAGATCTACTCTTAATTAGGAACTTTTGCTCCACCACCTAAGCACATTCGTCTTGAATCAATATTTCAAAAATATTAACACAAGAATTAAGCACACATAATTAAGAACAAACTAAGTATTTATCATTTAGTTCAAAAAATAATAACAAGATTCATCTAGGTTTCATCCCCTTCAGGTATCTGAAGGGTTTAGTTCATAATGATAAAATAAAAAATCTCAAGAGAAAAGATAAAACAAAACATAAGAAATACCTAAAACCCCTGAAGGAAGTGAAGGAGAGATCCGCCGTCTTGAGTAGAATTCTGGCTTCTTAAGATGAATCAACTGGCTATCTTCGAGTGATTCCCACGAATCTGGCCTTCTAGCTCGGCTTCTTAGCCTAACTGGTCGCCTAATCGACCGCCCCTTCAAAGTTACACTTAGGGTCTTTATATAGGCTCTTGAAATGCGTTTCTTTCTCCCTAAGTATCCCTTTCGGAGTGAAATTCCTCTTTTCCATGACAGGGCCACGGCCATGGCACACGCCTGTGTAAATCGACTTCAGGCCGTGTTTCAATTCTGTTGATTTAAGCACGACCGTGTAAATCATGGTTCGACCGTGTTTTGATTCTGTTGATTGAGGCACGACCGTGTAAATCGTGGTTAGGCCGTGTTTCGGTTCTATTGATTGAGGCACGGCTTTGTAAATTGAAGTTCAGGCCATGTTGATTTCCACTTTGGCCCAAATTGGCTCATTTTAAGCCCATTTCTCGTTCTTTTCGTCCCTAGGTGCTTTCCTGAGTATAAAACATGAAAAGAAAGGATTAAGAGATCCTTTTTACATAAATAAAGGAATAAATCATCCAAAAGTATGCTAAATGTGGGATTAAAATATGTTACTTTTACGGTTTATCAAATACCCCCATACTTAAGCTTTTGCTTGTCCTCAAGCAAAATTTTCAACTTACAATTAAAATGAACTTTCCACAATTTATAATCTCATTAATAATGCCTTGTCATAATTCATAGATAATTCATACATTGATAATTTAACTCAAAGACTCCTAAAGATTCAAATAATTCTAAGTCATGTATTTTGTAGCATGAAAACATAGGTGTCTCCCCTTATCTAAATGATTACCTCTGATTCAAAACTGACAAGGATTGACATCCTCACTAAAGATTCACTCAAAGCACTCAAAGTGTTTAAGATTCAGGAAAAAGCACTCATAAGTCGAACCTAAAAAGTTAATCCCATAGGTTTGCCTAAAAATCAAATCTCCACCACTGTAATATAAGATGATACACAAATCAAAAGGTCTTTAACAGGGTTGTAACGGGGCTTAGGTTAAAGGTGTGGATAAAGGCTAAATTAGAAGGTTTTAGAATCGAGATTGAATTGAAAAATTACCTAACTAAAAATAATAAACTAGAAAATAAATGATTACATCAATTGAAACTTTGAAACTAATAATACGAGCTTTTTCTTCGATAATTGAAATTTAGATGTACAAGCTCACTTTTTATATTACTAATACTGAATATACTTTGATTTTTTCAGAACAAACTTAAATGAATATATAATAAAGAGAGAAATTTATCAACTGAAATAAACTAATTAGGCAATTGGTCAAATCAATTCTCGATAGAAGGGTAGTAAAAAAGAATGGTGATAACAAATACAAAGGGTTTTTGGTTAATATTAGTGGGTGAATCAATAAAAAGGGTTGTTAGGATCAACGGGTTCACTAGGGGTTAATTATGTAGGTAGGCTTTTTAGTGGAGTGAGTGGGTTAAAACCTAAGTGCCTTTATTATCTCGGTATATCAAATCAATAATGTGGTCTTGACATGTATAATTGAGGCAAGTTCTAGAATAACAATTCAGTGTTGACACACTCATAATCAATAAAGTGAGCATGGAAAAGAATATATGCTCTATAAAGCTCAAATCTCACAAAAATTATGGGTATTTGACATCAATCCCTATAAATTTCAAACTTCAAGGTAATATTCAAATTCAGTTCAACAACCTAAGAATTTTTTAATTCTTGAAAAATAGACTTATCATGCTTGATTCTCTAGTATCTTAAAATTTAAATCATCAATGCACAATTAACTACGACTTAATCCAAAACATATTAATAAAAATCATAAAGCATCAAAAATTTCACCCTAATTAGTAATATGAGAAAAATACTTAAAAACGAGATAAAATTTAGGGTTTTGAGAATAATGCAAAAAGTTAGGTACTTTTACCCCCCACACTTAAGATGTACATTGCCCTCAATATACAAAGATAGATAAATAACCATGTCATAAAATCAAAAGAGAAGGGGAGAATGAACACTTCCTGAATTTCGGATGACTCCGGGAGTTTTGCAGTGGTCGTGGTAGAAGATGAGTTAGAGGTACGATGGTGGCGTTTTCTATGGTCCTGGTGGGGTGGCTACCGACAAGCATTGTGCTAGATAAAGAAATTGGGCAGCCTGGAAAGATATAACCAGGAAATCTCGATAAACGTTAAAAATATACTAATAATATAATTAAGGATAAGAAAAATAAAAAGAAGGAGACTAAGAGGAAAACTGAAATTAAAAGAAAAGATTAATGGACTAAGGAGTTCTTATTAATAGATGGTTCGCGAAGTGGGGGTGATTTCTAAGGCTGTGGTACATGATTCCCTAGCAGCCTTTAGAACCTAAAACAAAGAAACTATAATAAAATAAACTAAATTAAGCATAAGATAGTCAAAGGGAAGGAAAATAAAAGAGATGAGAAAAGAAAAATAAAATCGAAAAGGTTTCGAAGACCCTTGGCGTGTTGAGTAACTGAAGCTGCCGGCATGAACTCATGTGAATCGGTCTCCTTTGAGGAGATTGTGGTTGGCCTCTTATGCCTCTTATACAACTGCTTTAAATTTTCTCCAAATAAAACAACGAAATGCCCAATTTTTCTGAATTACGACATTTAGTTAGTTTTTCCAAAATTTCCTTTCCTGTAGCATACCAGATTTGGTCGTAGCGTATTGACCAGGTTTGGGGTGTTACACCTAAACACATGATCACCAACATATTAGCCATGAAAATCACATATAAAATCCAACACACATGGTTGAATTCATCAAATAATCATATTTCATGTATATACCAGTAATAGGTCATATCAAATTCATATGATTTCATAACATAACTGTATCCATTGAACCATTTAGAGTATCGTTGGACACATGGGTAGTACACACGAAGTGTACTGAATTGTAATAGGTCAATTCATGTACATGGATGCTCAAACGAGCTGTAAATGGAAAGCTCCTCCTAGCTGAATAACGAGAAGCCCATGCAAGCTGAATAACGAGAAGCTCATGCGAGCTGAATAACGGAAAGCTCATGGAGCTGAATATCGAGAAGCTCATGCAAGCTGTATAACAAGAAGCTCATACGAGCTGTGGTGTGTCCGCAAAAAATGTGATAAACCGTAAAAGTAACATATTTTAATCTCACATTTAGTATGCTTTTGGATGGATTTATCCTCGATTTATGTAAAAAGGTGCTCTTAATCCTTTCTTTTCATGTCTTATACTCAGGAGAACACCTAAGGATAAAAAGAACGTAAAACGGGCTTAATACGGACCAAATTGGGCCAACCTAAGAAGTCGTCACGACCTGGGCTTTATTCCACACGACCGTGCCTTGCTATCCACCTAGAACACGGCCTATCACCAATTTACATAGTCGTGTCTTGTCGACAAAAAGCCCAACACGGCCTATCCCCGATCTGCATGGCTGTGCCCCAATTGACAGACCCGAAGCACGGCCTGGCCCTCAACTTGCACGGGCGTGCCACGGCCGTGCCTAAATCAATAGAATAGAGACACGAGCTGAGCCTCAATTTACACGGGCGTGCCTTAGTCGTGCCCCTGCCGCGGGAAAGAGCAATTTCACTCAGAATAGGATGCTTGGAGCCCAAGAAACGCAATCCTAAGTCTACTCAAACACCTAGGACGAATTATACCTGAATTATGAGTACTTAGAAGACAAGTAAAGCATCCCAAAGTCTATAAAAACACCCTAAGGTGGCTATTCAAGGGGTCGATCATTAAGCAGAGTTTTCTGCCAAGCCTTTCTCGTTCAGGGATTGTCTCGGAGATAGCCAATTGATCCATCTTGAAGAGTCAGAGTTCTACTCAAGACAGAGGATCTCCACTTCAATTCCTTCAGGGGGTTTTAGGGATTTCCTATGTTTTGTTTTATCTTTTCTCTTGAGATGTTTTCTTGTTTAGTTATGAACTAAACCCCTCAGATACCTGAAAGGGATGAAACCTATGATGAATTTTGTTATTTAATTCTTTCGATTTATATGATAAATACTTAGTTTGTTCTTAATTATGTTGCTCTTAGTTTGTTCTTAATTATGTTGCTTAAATTTATCTGATGTGCTTAGGTGGAGGAGGAATAGACCCTGCCTAAGAGTAGATCTAGCATAATTAAGCGGAGTTGATCGGGTGCCTAGAGATAGGGTTACGAGATTTTGTCGGATTAGGGTGAAACCTAATATGGGAGTCCATTGATCGATTTACTACTTCCTTAGGGGTTATTATAAGAGAACGAGAGTTTCACTAATTAACCTAAGGTTAGACGTTATTCACTTCGAGAGAAGGTTTAATATAGGTTAGGTAGTCTCACGGATCAAGCTAAGTAAAGAAATCATATGAATTGAAAAGGTAGATAATGAGTGAAGTCATAGGTGGATTCTTCCCGAAGGTATCGTCTTTATCAATTGAGTTTTCTTCAATGTCTTTTCCCAAAGTTTCATTTCTTTTGTCTTTGCATTTAAGTTTAAGTATTTCATTTGTTTTAGATTAATAAACCAATCACTCCATATTTTAGGCTAAATAATAGAAAGAAAGTGAGTAGTAGTACTTTTAGGTTCCTTGGGTTCGATAAGATATTCTTGCCTGAGCTATACTACTATTCGATAGGTGCGCTTGCCTTTATCGTTGTCGTAGTCAGTCTACAGGTTCGATCACTCTTTTATAAATATTAAAACTAGACTATTTTACAGCGATCAAGTTTTTGGCGCCGTTGCCGGGAACTCCTAAAATATTAAGAAAACTCTATTTCTATTACTTTAACCATTATTTTTATTTTTTTATTTCTCTTATTTTTATACATATATTTTTGTTTTTCTAAATTTCTTCCTTTCTTTTTACAGCAGGTACATCTAGTTTATGACTAGAAGAAATCTGAGAGGCCCATTAGAATACGAAAGTGACATTGAAGCTACCGCTCGCAGAAATTGTAGAGAAATTAGACGAGCCCTAGACTATCACAGATGAGAACAGCAAGGATCCAATCCTACTGAAGGAATGGACGAAAAAAATCCACCGCCAAATGTGGAAGAACAGAATGCTCCACGTACTATGTATGATTATGCTAAACCTAATTTAACAGGAGCAGAATCTAGTATTGTTAGGCCCGCTATAGCTGCTACTAATTTTGAATTAAAGCCTAACACAATACAAATGATTCAAAAATTCGTTCAATATGATGGTTTGCAGGATGAAGATTCAAACACTAATATATCTATTTTTTTAGAATTCTGTGATACCTTCAAAATAAATGGCATTTCTGATGATGCCATACGTCTTCGGTTATTTCTTTTTTCATTAAGGAATAAAGAGAGCAGTGGTTGTGTAACACCCCAAACCCGGCCCATGAGTCTTGACCGGATCTGGTATGTCACGGAGTAAAATAATTTGAGTCATTTTGAAAGGTTGGTGAAAACTTGGTAAAATTTTGCTAAGGTATGAAAACGGGTTTGAAAACTTAGTTGGGCTTTTTATAAATACAGTTGGGCTGAGAAACCCTTTTGAAAACATTTGATCATGTAGCATTTTAAAATCATCTGAGTTATTGGTGACTTGGTAAATTTTTGTTACCCGATGGTAACTTCCTTGAAAACTCGTAGTAGTTACTTAGTTGAAAAAGTTACTTTTAACCGGTTCAATTAAGATTTATAAATTCCATTTGTAATATAGCATGAGTAAAATAAAGCAATAAAATAAACATCCAACAATAATTAGCGGCCTTATTACAACCTAAATAAAAACTTAGAAAATAAATAATTTTAACTAAATCAAGTAGAAACAAATCCAACGACAAGCATGGCCGCCTCGAGTCCTCTCTGGCTCCATCTCCGCGATCTACTCATCTGCAAAATGTTAAGGAAAGGGGTGAGTCACCAAGACTCAGTGTGTAAATCCCCCACCTAGAAAAGCACTCATACACAAGATATTAATTAACATGCAAATATGCAACCCAACCTAACCATCCATACTCCTTAACTACCCCGTGTGGTCAAAACCACTGATGACTTAGAGTCACAAATTAAATGATGGGGCCAACCTATCGTGTGGTCAAAACCACTGATGACAATAGGTCACAATATATCAAAGTGTGGTCAAAACCACTGGTGGTACCAAACCACTGGGACTTAGTCGCAATTTATCAATCGTTGTGGTCAAAACCACTGATGACCATAGGTCACAAATAATCTGATGGGGCCAACCCATCTTGTGGTCAAAACCACTGACGACAGTCCATAAAATCATCCCCCTCCTCTCATCAATCCCACCATCACATGCTTTTATATCAATTTTCATATATCATACCATAGCATTTAACATCATGTGATGGCATGCAAATCATATATCAAAAATCACAAGTTAGGGGACTTACCCGAAATCCATGATTATGCCACAAGCTAATCACAACCAAAAGATTAAAGGCAAACAATTAAGTCATGTAAATTAATAAAGTGTGTAGTGAGTTTTTACACACCTGTTTCTACCGGAATTCCTAGATCCCAAAGTTTTCGATCTTTAGTGCTTTATTCCTTGACCTATATTCGGCCAATCACCCAAAATTAGTACCATAGACCTATTCGGCCAAAAAGAAATCCCGAAGGACTAATCTCACCTTTAATCCAAATATAGCCCTTGGCCAAATCCTACTAATCACTTACCAAGGAAGAATCGAAATCCCGGAAACCTTTATTGGCCTTGGCCGAATAGTCCCTAAATCCATGGCACATGTTAGTTTAACTTTAGGCACTAATTCTCAACAAGAGGACCCTTGGCCAAATGTAACCATTCACTTACCAACTTACCTTAGGAGAATAAATCCCGAAAGCTTTCCTTAATGGCTATGGCTTCCCTACAATCAGTTTAAACACATTATTATGAAACATAGGCCATTCGTCCATAACCTTAATTCTAAAAGAGATGATTACCCCTTACCACACTTATTGAAAATCGGCAGCACCTTATTGGGGATGTGAGATTCGGCCTAAGCACAAGATGAAGGGCTGGAATTTGAGAAGAAGAAAAGGTGTATTCAGCTAAGAAGGAACAAGAGAAGCTGGAAATTTTTGAAGAATTTTTGCTAAAGATCAATGGAGAATTTGGCAGCACAATGAAGAGAGAAAAAACAAGAAAAGAACTTGATGGATTTTGACACTTCTTTGCTGTAACAAAATCAAATATGGACAGCCCCCAAGGAGTCCAAATTTCGGCAAACACCCTCTTGTTGGTGATAAATTCCAGCCTCTAATTATCACAAATAAAACATGATTTATCTTACTTTCTATCCCTTAATCTCTCTTTAACAAATTAAATGAAATTTAACTATTAATACTACTCCCTTCCAGCCGAATAAGTGGAAAAAAATAAGCCTTATCTTTATCATTTAAAGAGTCCAAATAGCAGCTATCACCCCCTCCTTCACGCCAGCAACAAAAAGAAAAAATAAAACCAAAGTGCTGTTTCTTTGATTCGAACCAACGACCTCACGCCCCAGCCCTCTCTTCCAATGTCCCTAGCCACTTCTCCCATCAGACTTTCATGTCAAATAACCCCTTCATTTATTTATAAGACCTTCTTCTCGGCCCTCTTTCTTTTAACGCAAAAAGCCCAAAATAAAAAAATGCTCCTTGCGTCCCTTGTGTCTCGAACCCGAGACCTGCCACTTCTAAACTCTTAAGTGGCGCCCCAAGCCACTCCAACCACCTGGACTTTCATGCTCAAACCTTGCCCGAAATATCTTTAAAGCCCTCTTCACTTTAACGCCCCAAAAACCCAAAAGAAAAACATTTTGCCCCTTGTAACTCCCAAGAATCGAACCCAAGACCTCCCTTGCAACCCTTAGATGCACCAAGCCAATTGTGCCAAGCCCATTCTTTGTGTCATGCTTCTCCAAATTTTTACTTAACCCCTATCTCCTAGCTTCCTTCCTTTTAAACCCTTAAAAAGAAATTTTTTAATTCCAAATCCAACCTAATTCGGGGTTATGTCAAGACCCTAAATATGCTTAGAAATCAAAATATTTATTTCTACATGCACATACATGGGAAATTAATTAAATTTTCAACAACCCCTAATTTAGGGTGTTACAGGTTGAACACGTTACCACGAGGGTCAATCACCACATGGGATCAAATAACCGAAAAATTTCTTTTAAAGTATTTTCCACCAGCCAAAACGGCCAAATTTAGGAATGATATATCTTCTTTTGTGCAGAATGACGCAGAAACATTATATGATGCATAGGAAAGATATAAGGATCTCCTAAGGAGATGCCCACACCACGGATTACCTATGTGGCTTCAAGTCCAAACTTTTTACAATAGTGTGAATTCTCCAACAAGGCAAATGATTGATTCATCAGCCGGTGGAACTCTGAATAATAAAACTCCTGAAGCGACTTATGATTTTATTGAGGAGATGTTGTTGAACACCTACAAGAGCTAAACCAACAAAATCAGCCAGAGTTTTTAACATAGACGCAGTAACAATGTTGTCAACAAAAATGGAGTTAATGAATAAAAAGTTTGATAATTTATGTTCTTCACAGGTACATCCAGTCATGCAATGCGAAGCAAGCGGGAATGTGGTGAATTCTGAGTACCCACCTTACCAACCAGGAGCAGAAAACGAGCAAACAAACTATATAGGTAACAATTTTAGATCTAATAATAATCCTTATAGTAACACTTACAATCCAGGTTGGAAGAACCACCCAAATTTTTTGTGGGGAGGACAAGGAAATCAAAGGCAGCAACCTCTTCCAAATTACCAAAATCAACCTTATCCACCGGAAAAGAAGCCGAGTCTTGAAGAGATGCTGACAAAATTTGTGGCAGCTTCAGATTCTTGTTTTCAAAAGGCTGAAGAGACACTTGATGAACAAAAAATATCAATCGAGGAAATAAAACTCAGGTAAGAGAAATCATTACGTCAGTTGGACTATTTATTGAAATATTATGTGAAATACGGACAAAGATTTTCTCCAAAGGCGCACAACGGGTAAAGACAGTTACACTAAGGAGTGGCAAAGAGCTAATTGAACCACAAAGAAAGATACCACATGAAGTTACCAAGAAAAAGAGTGGAGAAGATGAGAATGAGGATCCATTACCTACAGAGAATAAAACACAAATTTCGTATCCAGTAAAATTAAAGAAATAACAATTGGATGCTCAATACGGTAAGTTCTCGAACTCTTTAAACAAATACACATTAACTTACCTTTTGTTGAAGCTATTTCACAGATGTCGAAGTATGCAAAATTCTTGAAGAAACTTCTCACGAACAAAAGGAAGCTTGAGGAAGTATCAATGGTGGAGCTTAATGAAGAGTGTTCAGCCCTTCTCCAAAATAACCTACCATAGAAGTTAAAAGATCCAGGGAGTTTCACTATTCCTTGCTTAATTGGTAGTTTAAACATCAAAAAAGCATTAGTAGACCTAGGTGTTAGTATCAATTTAATGCCTTACAAATTGTTTAAACAGCTAGATCTTGGGGAACCAAATCCCACTAGGATGAGTATTCAGTTAGCTGATAGATCTATTAAATATCCTAGAGGAATTATTGAAGATGTCTTGGTAAAAGTTGATAAATTTATTTTCCCTGTTGATTTTGTTGTATTAGACATGGATGAAGACATGAATGTTCCTTTAATCCTAGGGCATCCCTTTTTAGCCACTGCTAGAGCTATTATTGACGTAGGTGATGGTAAACTAGCACTGAGAATAAGTGATGAAGAAATTATCTTTCAACTTTGTGATGCCATGCGATATTCTAAAGAATAAGATGACTCCTGTTATTTTGTCGACACTACTGATCATATTATTAAAAATTCATTACAGGAAATTATACAGGATGACACGATGAAACTGTGTCCGGATTAAGAAGGGGAAGAAGATGGAGACAATGAGTCGAATCTGAATACTTCATCATTTCAACAAAGGAAAGAAGAAAGCATTGAGAATGATAAAGGAGTAAAACAAAAAACTTCCATCGAAGAGCCGCCAAATTGGAACTCAAACAGTTACCAACACACTTAGAATACGCATTTCTTGGGGACAATTTTACACTACTAGTAATCATCTCTTCAGAATTAGAATCCAAGGAAAAAGAGGAGCTGATAAAGGTACTAAGAGAACACAAGAAAGCCATAGCCTGGAAAATTTCCGATATTAAGGGAATAAGCCCCACATTCTGCACCCACAAAACTTTAATGGAAGAAGAATATAAACCATGTGTGCAAACTCAGAGGCGGTTAAACCCCAACATGAAAGAAGTGGTCAAAGATGAGGTAATTAAACTTCTAGATGCAGGAATAATTTATCCTATTTCTGATAGCACTTGGGTAAGTCCTGTGCAGGTAGTTCTAAAGAAAGGAGGAATGACGGTAGTACCCAATGAAAAAAATGAGTTAATTCTCACAAGAACGATTCTGAGGATGGAGAGTCTGCATAGACTATAGAAAGTTGAATGATGCCACCAGAAAAGATCATTTTCCTTTACCTTTCATAGATCAAATGCTAAAAAGATTATCCGAACATATGTACTACTGCTTCCTGGATGGACTCTCCGGCTACTTTCAAATCCCCATAGCCCCTGAAGACCAAGAGAAGACAACATTTACATGCCCATACGATACGTTTGCTTATCGTAGAATGCCTTTTGGATTATGTGATGCTCCTGCTACTTTTCAACATTGCATGTTGGCAATTTTGACGAACTCGTTGAGGACATCATAAATGTATTTATGGATGATTTCTCAGTATTCAGTAATTCTTTCCATCTGTGCCTTAAAAATTTAAAGCGAGTTCTAACGAGATGTGAAGAAACAAACCTTATTTTGAATTGGGAGAAATGCCACTTTATGGTTAGAGAAGAAATTTTATTAGGACATAAGATTTCTAGTAAAGGAATTGAGGTAGATAAAGCAAAAATTAAAACCGTAGAAAAACTACCCCCTAGCTCAGTCAAGGCTATTAGAAGCTTTTTAGGACATGCAGGTTTTTATAGAAAACTTATTAAAGACTTTTCTAAAATAGCTAAGCCTTTGACAAAATTACTAGAAAAAGATGTTCCTTTTAATTTCAATCAGGAATGTTTAGATGCATTCAATGTCCTTAAAGATAAATTAGTAAATGCACCGATCATAATTGCACCTGATTGGAACTTACCCTTTGAATTAATGTGTGATGCAAGTGACTTTGCAGTAGGTGCAGTTTTGGGACAACGAAGAAACAAACATTTTTAGCCAATCTACTACGCTAGCAGAACATTAACACCTGCGCAAGAAAATTACACCACAACTGAGAAAGAATTACTAGCTGTAGTTTTTTGCTTTTGACAAATTTAGACAATATCTAATATTATCTAAAGTTGTCGTTTACACTGACCATTCGACTCTTCGTTATCTTTTAAACAAACCTGATGCAAAACCTAGACTCATACGATGGATCTTACTTTTACAGGAATTTGACTTGGAAATATAGGATAAGAAGGGAGCCGAGAATCTCGCGGTAGATCACCTTTCAAGACTCGAAAATTCACACACCAAAGAGCTTGAAGAACATGAAATAAATGATTCGTTTCCCAAAGAATAGCTCTTCTCTATAACACATTCTAAAGTACCCTAGTTTGCAAATATTGCGAACTATTTAGCAGCTAACATCTTACCAAAAAAATTAAAACATCACCAAAAGAAGCAATTCTTTGCTGATGTGAAAATTATTTTTGGGAAGATCCCTTTCTTTTTCGCATATGTGAAGATCAGGTAATTCGAAGATGCATTACAAAGACAGAGGTGAGCAAAATCTTGGAACATTGTCACTCAGGACCATCAGGAGGACACTATAGTGGTATTAAGATAGCACACAAAATACTTGAATTAGGTTTTTACAGGCCCACTCTATTTAAAGATGCCAACAGGTATGTTACCTCGTGTGACAAATGCCAAAGAACAGGTAATATCTCTAAACATGATGAAATGCCTCAAACATATATGCTGTCATGTGAAATATCTGATGTATGGGGCATAGATTTTATAGGACCATTCCCTAGTTTCTTTGGACATAAATACATCCTAGTAGCAGTTGATTACATGTCAAAATGGGTAGAAGCGGAAGCCTTACCTAGCAATGATGCTAAGGTAGTAGTTAAATTTCTCAAGAAACTATTTTCCCGGTTCGGGACACCCAGAGCCATCATTAGTGATAGGGGTACTCATTTATGTAATACACAATTTGAAAAAGTTCTAAAGAAATATGGAGTATACCACAAAATAACCACCCCATATCATCCTCAAACTAGTGGGCAAGTTGAGGTAGCAAATCGAGAGCTTAAGTGCATTCTAGAAAAAATGGTTGAATCAAATGGAAAAGATTGGGCAGTTAAAGTAAATGATGCTTTATGGGCTTACAGAACAGCATTCAAAACACCTCTAGGGACATCCCCATACAAGCTCGTATACAGGAAAAGCTGTCATCTACCATTCGAGTTAGAACACAAAGCTTTCTGGGCAATAAAATTTTTAAATACTGATCTCGAACTTGCAGGAAAGAAACAAATGATGCAGATAAATGAGCTGGATGAATAGAGAACGGAAGCCTATGAGAACTCAAAGCTATACAAGGAAGCAACAAAGCAACATCACGATGCTCGCCTTAAGCGATAAAAACATTTCGAAGTAGGGGATCTAGTCCTACTATACAATTCAAGGCTTAAACTATTCCCTAGGAAGCTAAAATCCAGATGGTCAGGACCATTCATGATCAAAACAATATTTCCATATGGCACCATTGAGCTAACTCATCCCACTAAAGGCACGTTCAAGGTAAATGGTCACCGACTTAAAATTTATAATGGTGCAGATTTTGGAGATACGAGAGAGGAGTTTATGCTCCATGAGCCTTCCTTTAGAACTAAAAACAGGGAGAGTCTTGCTTAAGACTATAAACAAGCACTTTTCGGGAGGCAACCCGAACGCTAACCGCATTAACATTGTTTTGTAAAAGTCTAACAAAAATGCAGGATCATTAACACGGCCTGTACCACGGGCGTGCCGATGACTGTGTACAAACAGGGAAAACCTCTCTTCTTCAACATGGGCTGCGACAAAAAGACACGGCCGTGCCCCATGACCGTGTGAAGACAGTGACTTCTCAAAAATGGATTGCAATACCAGAACATGCCCGTGCAAAATAACCGTGTGAGGCTACTGACTTGTCTAACACGGGCATTGCACGACCGTGCCTCATGATCGTGTGAAGATACTGACTTATTAAGCACATCTAGAACACGGCCGAGCACCACGACCCTGTGAACATTTTGACTTACCAAGCACGGGTGTGCGAAATTGATGCACGGACGTGCTAAAAACCCTGAATCGCGCTCAATTTTAAGAAATCACGAAAAGCACAGGCATTTCAAATTAAACACGGCCGTGGAAGAAGGTCGTGTTACCCTCCCTATATATTAAAATAATCATCCCCTTTCCCAACCCCAAACCCTAAAACTCAAATTCCAAACCCCTTTTCTTCAATCCGGCCACCAAATCATTCCCCTTCCCTCAACCCACTGCCTTTCAACCATTTTTTCTCAAAGAAGCAACCACAAATCACCCACACGGCTGCAACACCACTGTGTTCATAATCACCACGCCTACCAAAGTAGTGCTCACACCGCAAAAAAAAACCAAAGACTGCGTTCGGTTCTTTTCTTTAACATTTTTCACATATTTTGTCTTAAGTTTTGTTTGATTTTAGACTTAATTCATATTATTGTTTAAAGTTTATCTTTATTCTTGTCTAAGTCTTTATTAAAAACATAATTCTTTATTTTTCTTTTCTTGGTTCTTTTATGCTTTGTTTTGGTTGCTTTAATCTATTTTTATTGATTGATTTCCACTATTTAACAAATTATCTGATTTACTATGAACAAATGTTAGATTTGCTGACCTCACCTCATGGAAGAATTGATGCTCTAATGAAAATAATAGTTAAAATCATGATTTTTATGCAACATGTTATTAACCATGATTGTAGTTAGGAATTCATATGAAATTTTAGTTATTAATGTCATTTAGAGGTTTGCTGATTTTAGTATTTCTTCCTAAAGAAATATTTAATTTGCTATTGATTTTTGCTTATTATTTAGGAAAATTCTTGCTTATATAAAGGAAGTATTTTTTAGGTATTATGTCGTCTTCACATGTTAAAGGAGCCGTCCCGAACAAGAAAAGGAAGGGGCCCGAATCATCATCCGGAAGTGCTTCCACCGAACTTCGACATCCATTCCTCAGATTCTCTCAACCAACTCAGGAAGAACGATACAAAATGTATCGATTGGAATGCCTTACAACAAGTCGTACTCGCTGGAGATGTTCGAGCTCTTCTATCAACGGAAACATGGGAGCAATTTTTTGTGATTGTGGAACCCACATACTTAGAACTCACTCTCGAGTTCTGTACCACATTTACCCTACTGATGGTAATGACACAATTGACGATGCCGGCACAATCCAATTCCGCCTAGGGGGCACAGTACGTCGATTAAGCGTACCTCAATTCGGATCGGCACTCGGAGTTTATACGCCAGAATTTATAGAAGAAAATCCACTTTTTGAGTTAAACAGAGAACTCCACCGCACCCCTATCGCATGTTGGCGCAGCTTACAGCCCACTAAACGCAACTACAACCCGAGTCGCTCCAAAGCGACTGCTTTTCCTCCAGCTCTCAAGTATCTTCATGCTATTCTTGCTCATACTGTCACAGGTCATAAAGAAAACACCGGCGTCGTCAACAAACAAGATGTTTATTTCTTATCGTGCATGTCCGAAGGACATGTTTTCGACGTGGCATACTTCATTGCATGCGCAATGCAGCACCAAACCGATCAGCAAAGGAATAGAATCCTGTCAATGAGGCCTTACATCACGAGACTAGCCTGACATTTTGATCTCCTCAACACTGACAATCAAATTGCCTCTCTCACAATGATAGGGAACATGGCACCTCAAGGCATCCCGAAGATGCTCCACATGAAGATGATCAAGCACCGTCGAGGCACCAATCCCCCTCAATACAGACTTGCCACAACCGAGGAGGTGCCTGAGGACATAACTGATGATGTCCCACCAGTCCCAAGCCGGCAACCATCCTATCCAGTAGCCTCGATGGCAGATATCTCTGCTCGCCTTACATATTCGGCGATCGCACCCGATGAGTTCTTCGACACTGCTTGACATTTTGATGGGATCGAGGCTACCCTTCAGCAAATCTGCAATCACTTCCACATATCACCACCAACACCGCCACAGGATTCAGTCGACGATGAGGACCTCTAAATCCTCTCTTTCATATATCTATCATTTACTTCATTTACTTCCTTTATTTTAAAACTTTTCATTTAATGTTGTGTTTAAATTTGAACGTTTACTAGTATTAAAATTTTTCCTTTCCTCTCATTTACCATTGGCTATCTAAATTCTTAAGAATCCCTAACCAATTATATACTACAAGCTCATTAACAAAGTGACTTTGCAGAATTACACACCTTACACACACAAACTTCGGGATCATCTAGATTTCAGGGAGTATTACTTTCCCCACTTATCTTTTTAATTTGGCACATAAATTTCATTATCTATCTACATTGAGGGCAATGTACATCTTAAGTGTGGGGTAATAGTGCCTAACTTTTTGCATAATTCTCAAAAACCCTAAAATTAGTCTTGATCTTAAGTATTTTTCTCATATTATTAATTAGGATGAAATTTCTAATGATTTACGATTTTTATTGATATGTTTTAGAATAAGTCTTAGTTAATTGTGCATTGATGATTAAATTTGAAGGATACTAGAGAATCGAGCATGATAAGTCTACTTTCTAAAAAAATTGATAGGTTGTTGAACCTAATTTGAGTATCACCTTGAAGGTCAAAATTTATAAGGATTGATGTCAAAACACCCATAATTTTTTGTGAGATTTTGAGCCTTATAGAGCATGTACCCTTTTTCATGCTCACTTTAATTGATTATGAGTGTGTCAACTTTGAAGTGTTATTCTAGAACTTTCCTCGTTTATACATATCTAGACCACATTAATGATTTAATACACTGAGATGATAAAGGCACCTAGGTTTTAACCCGTTCACTACACTAAAAAGCCTACCCATACAAATTAACCCTTAGTGAACCCCATTGAATCCTAACAACCTTTTTATTGACTCACCCACTAATATTTACCCAAAATCCCTTTGTATTTGTTATCAACATTCCTTTGACTACCCCTTAATCGAGAATTGATTTGATCGATTGCCGAATTAGGTTATTTCAAAGTTCCTTCTATTGTGTTTATTTTAGTTTGTTCTAAAAAAATAATCCAAGTATATTCAATATTAGTAGTAAATAAAAGAGCTTAGAGCATTTAAAACTCCAATTGTCGAAGAAAAAGCTCGTATTAAATGTAATATCCTTAAATCGAGGCCTCTATATTTTGCATGTGTTTGCATGCGACAATATGCTTACTGTGTTAGTTTAGCATGTTTTGGGGTCTAGGCATGACCTCGGGTTAGGCCTGGGTCATGGTCAAAAATGTTGTTTTAAGTGCTTAGGAAGAGGGAGCTAGGAGAGTTAGGGGTTAAAAGAATTTATTGGAGGGTTGTGGTACAAACAACCTAGTGGCAAAGTGGCAAAAGAGGCGCCACTAAGGTGCTTGGATGGTGACGCCATATGCAGGGAAGGAGTGCTTGGGTTCGAGCTGCAGAAATCCCTTTTTGCTTATTCTTTTTCACACCACAAGCAAGGAAGAGGTGTGCTCAGGTGGGACTCTCTTGAATGGATGAAGTGTAGAGTAGGTCAACAGCTCAAAGATTCGGCTAAGTAGGAGGAAAAAAGGGGATTTGGATGAGAGAGGAAGAGGTGGCCGAATGTGGGACTCTGGGAGATGCATAATCGGTTTTGGGGTTATAGTAGGGGGTGTGTGCCGAAATCTCCTAATCACCTCCTACTCTTCATTTCTTTCTCTCAACCTCAATCCTATACCTTTTCTTTTTCTTGTGGCCGAATATTCCATCATCATTGAAAGCCATAGCCAAATCGCGTGGCCCCTCTTTCCCTTTTCTTCTCTTTTAATTTGCTTAGGCCGAAAACCCTCTCTCTCAATTTCACCATAGCCGAATCTCTTTAAGCTTCACACTTCTCATCTCCTTTGCTAAAAGCCGAATATCTCTGTGTTTCCAAGTAAGGGTGCAATCGATCTCAACATTATGGTAAGGGTTAACTGCCGTTTGGTTTCTTTTTCTTTTTCTTTTTCTTTTGGTTAACCGAAATCTAGGAGTCTAATCCCTCTTATTTTCTTTTGGTCGAACCATGAAGGAGATCTTTCGAGATTCTTGTAGCCGACGATTTAAGGGAGATCTTTCAGGATTTTGGATATCCAAGTTAAGCAAGGCATATCATTCGGCCAAAGGCTATATTACCTATTGAGGGTTGCCAATTCTAACTATGGTTTTTAGGGAGGAGTACAACCTAATTCGGTAGATCTTCAGGATTCGGTGGCCGATCTATGTAAGGATTATGATTGTGCGTTAACCTTTCGGGATTTGTTTGTATGGCCGAATGGCCTCTTTGCTAATGATCTTAGTGTTGGCCGAATGTAGGAAAGGGGATCTAGTGCGTTAGATCGGGATTTTCGGGATTCAGTAATCGCGTTAGTAACCAGGTGTGTAACCTCACACTAAATTCCCGATAGATTAATAGTAATAATGTTAAGCATGTGTTAGTAAAGTGACGAATAAACATGGCTAAGGGTACCATTCAATGGTACAATCCATTCAGGTATGTTACCCCTTAATACTCGTTAATAATGGTTATAAACATTGATATGAAAGTATGTGAAATTTTGTTATGGCCATAGGGTAAGGTATATTGCATGATATCGGAATAATATGTATGTTGCATGGGCATATGGGTGATGTTGATTAAGGGGAAGTGTTCCGGTGGTTTTTACCACATTATACGGTGACTTATGTTACATATTATGAATCCGGTGACTCTGTCACAATATTTGGTGGCTATGCCACGATTATAAGGGCGATGTGTAGTTGACTGCAGTGACTGCCTTCGATGCTGTGTAGCGGATGGAGGGTCAATCTAGTAATCCCCACGGTGTGATTGGCAAGTACGGGTGATGTGTAGAGGTTGGATATCTAGGTGGGTTTGGGTTGCATCATTGTCTATATTTGTTTTACGTGATTTAATATGCCTTGATCGTTTGGGAGTCTGTGTTGGTTGTTACACACTGAGTCTATTGACTCACCCTTCGTGGGCTAACATTTTGCAGGTGATACCCAGTAAATGGACTGGGTCGGTAGGGACTTAGTGGTGGCCATGCTCAGCTCAGCATTTTCACGTTTTCTTATTATATTTTCAGGTTTTATTTGGGTTTTGTTTTTGTTGTAATAAGGCCATTATTATTTACTGTTTTATTTATGCATTTTAATTTTTTTTATTCTGGTACGATCAACATTAGACAAGTGGTTAAACAATTTTTCGTAAAACAACTTCAAATGTTTTGACACCTAAACACCTACGATTTTCAACTTAATGATAAGCTCTAAAATTTGACATTTCTTTAAACTTGTAATTTCTAAAATATGAAGATAACGATTTAATATAAAATTAAATTACAACACGGTTTTCAACTTGAGAATAACCCAAATCTATTTTCTTCAAAACCACCAAGTATTTTAAGATGACATAACAAGATTTAACTACGTTTTACTCAAGGAGCATGCCAGATCCGGTCAGGGCTTGTGGGCTGGGTTTGGGGTGTTTTAATTTGGTATCAGAGCCAGGTTCAAAACTCGACCTTGAGGTCTTTTGGGCCCAAAATGTTTTTTCTTAAAATTGAGTTTTACTAAAGGATGAGCAGGTTTTCTGGCATGGCACCTGAGTCTCCGGCCAGAAGTCCACCAGGTAAGTACCCCTAACCACTGTGTGATTTGTATGTGGGTATTACGGGATCGTAGATTAGTAGATTAGGAGCTATTGAACCCTAGGGTTAGCTTAATCCAACACAAAATTACATAAAATTTAAAGCCTAATCAAACAAACCTGTGAGTGAGTCACCGAGTTAAGGGTGTGGCAACCGTTGTGCGCATGTCTAGGATTGGATTCAGGGGGAGCTTGGTATTTAAGCAGTCCTAGTGACTCATCTCCTCTTCGCTCGAATCTTACCTGGTGCGTAGTGACGGTTCACCCTAACCAAGAGGACTTATTCACAGGCTAAATTCAATAATTAAAACCCGAAAGGGACTAGCTACACTGTTTTATAAAAACCTTAGTTTTAAAATCACCGAATTACCCCTTTGATTTGTAAAAACTATTTTAGATTTTGAAAAAAAATTTTGAAATATCCCCGATTTACAAAATTACCGAAATACCCCTGGTTTGTAAAATCACTAAAATACCCTCAGTTTATAAAATTGCCATACTACCCTCAACTTTTACCAAAATATTCCTATTTTGTAAAAATACCCAAAACCCCTATTTTGTAAAATATCAAGATACCCTGATTTGGAAAATTACCAAAATAACCCCTATAGGACAAATTACGAAAATACCCCTGGGTTGGAATGGACGAAAATGTTCGAGTGGTGAGTGGGTGTAGTATATACTATTAAATGAATGTGATTCTCTGAATTAGGGTAGAAGATTTGAAATGAAAACCCTGAAATGATCGAAAGAACTACCATTAAACTTTTTTACATAAAACTTGTTCGTGGGTAATCAGTGGAACAAAAGCTGATGCATAAAACTTTTTAAAGTAGATTAAATCGCGATAGTAGGCATGAGTTCTAGGGGACGTGGTCGTAATGTGCGAGGGCATGGTAGAGGTAGTTGGCATGTTATACCGAGAGGATTTATGCACCGAGTCTTGCGACTCACTCTCTCCTTTGACTTTTCAGTGACACTTAGACGCGGACATGGAGCCGGATGGACTCGAGGTGCTCATGCCATACTGAAATAAGGATTTGCTCGGACTTCTTTTATAAAGTTTGGTACACTAGCTAGTTTATTTCTATTTTGTTATATTTGGGTTTGTTAATGGCCTCTTAAATTATGTTTTTGGTATGTTATGTTTAAGTAGATTTTCAATATGCTTTAACAAACTAATTGAGTGAAATGTGCTAAAACTTGGAAAGACAACGCTTTCAAAATTCCAAAGACGATGTTTTAAACTATACCATCGGGTATCATACTACAACTTGGGATAGAATGAACTCAAAAGGTGTTCTAAACTTAAATATGACTTTCTACTAAGTCATAAATGTTTTAGTAACAATAAGAAATAACTTAAGCTTCAAAACGAAATAAACTAGTTTTTCCTACACACCGGATAAATATTCAAAGCTTTCTAGGTTTTCAAATACATCATCAGATTTTCAAACAAAACCTACTTGAGTTATCCTCAAAATACAAAATTTCGCTAAGTGTTTTCACCAAACTGCTAGACTTCAACTTCAACCACCCAAAACTTTTTTTTCTCAGAGCATACCGATTCTACGTGGTGCATTGACCGGTTTGGGGTGTTACATTTGTGGTATCGAGCTAAGTTCAAAAGCTCTACTGCAGTTCGAGGCCTAAAATGTTTTAAAACTATAGTTTTCAAGTATTCGCTTTTAAAAGTATGATTTGAAGGCATGGCACCGAGTCTCCCAGCACAGGCTTGCCTGTGGAAGTACCTGCACTATTTGTTGTGATATTAATTGATATGATTGGTCGGCTAGTAAGACTACTTTAGGATTGAAACCAATAGGACTCTGTGGACTCCGAAAACAAAGCTTCTTTAAAATTCATAAGACTTTGCTTTAAACACGATGGAATAATGGTGATACATAAAATTCTTTAATCGCAAATTTAGTCATGAGTACCCGAGGTGGACGTGGTCGTGGATGTGGTCGCGAGGATGATGGCTTCGTTCAGCCCGTGGAGTTCTCGCGTGGTTCGTGAGAATGAGGTACGGTTTAGCCACTTGGTGGAGGTGGTGAGTTCCGTGAGCGCACCGTGATGACGCAGATTGTCACGAGAGCAATCTAATGTCATGGGTTTTAGAAAGGGTAGGCTGGAGGAGTGTGGAGGCGTGGGAGCTAGGAAATCAGGCTCGAGCGACTTGGGCAAATAGGTCAATTCTTTCGGGTGTCTCGGGTGTTGCTCCTAGCACCTGCGAGTATTGGCTAGAAGCGACAGAGCGGATCATGGATGATCTAGACGACCGCGAAGAAAAGTTGAAGGGATCGATCACTTCTCGAGATGAGTCATACGGTTGGTGGCTCACGGTCCGTGATAAATACGGCACCAAGATCCGATATGGGACTATTTTCGGCCGCTTATCGAAAAGTACGCTCTGAGCTAACTACATAAATGAGCAGAGGAAAGCATTTCGAGGTTAGTCCAGAGGAGCAACTGCGGTTTGAGTACGAGGCGTAGTTTTGAGGTCGAGTCAGTATGCCGGGTATGGTAGCTATCGACCATGAGAGGTGCATTCGCTTCGAGGATGGCTCGCGAGACGAACTAAGGTCGATAATTGCCCAAACAGGAGCGTGAATTTGCGCTCTAGTTGAAAAGGCGAAGGTTGCCGAGGGCATTAAAGAGTCTCGTGGAGACAGGTATGGATAGAAACCGCCACAAAGGAGTTTTGGATCTTCCGGGTCATCGGCAATCAGCAGTAAGAGGGCTAGACCGAATGGGCCGAATCGATCAGTAGGTTTGTTGTCGCTAGGCAGTGGACCGCCGCAAAGGTAACCGCTAGGAAAGGCTCACCGGGAGGATGTTGGACCGATGGTAGAGGTTGTTTTGAGTGTGGCTCACTGACCACCGAGTGAGGGACTGTCGTCAGCAAGCCAAAATAACCCCTATAGGACAAATTACGAAAATACCCACAGGTTGGAATGGGCGAAAATGTTCGAAGTGGTGAGTGGGTGTAGTATATACTATTAAATGAATGTGATTCTACGAATTAGGGTAGAAGATTTGAAATGAAAACCACAGAAATGATCGAAAGAACTACCATTAAACTTTTTACATAAAACTTGTTCGTGGTGTCCATCAAAGAACAAAAGTCGATGCATAAAACTTTTTAAAGTAGATTAAATCGCGATAGTAGGCATGAGTTCTAGGGGACGTGGTCGTAATGTGCGAGGGCATGGTAGAGGTAGAATGGCCGTATCGAAACCCGTTAGGTCTGGTCAAGGGTCCGAGAATGAAATGCCACCACCACCAGCTGCTAGTGTTAAATATCAGGATCAGACGGGGGATGATGCAATATTGCAGGCGATGCTACGAGTTCTTGAGAGGGTGGCTGGAGCAGGTAGAGGTATGGGAGCTCAAAAATCTGTATCCAAGTGACTCCGAGCCAATGGAGCGGAGGCATTCTGAGGTGTATCTGGTGTGGTGCCCAATACGGCTGAGTATTAGTTGGAGGCGATGGAGCAAATTATGGACGATTTGGACCTGAATGCTGAGGAAAAACTGAAAGGGGTGGTGTCGCTTCTCCACGATGAGTCATACCAGTGGTGGCTCACGGTTCGGGATGGTTCTGCAGTGGATGATCTCACTTGGGAGTATTTTAAGGTGGCGTATCAAAAAAAATGTATATTAGGATTAGCTATATTGATGCACAGAGGAAGGCGTTTCTAAGGCTGGTTCAGGGGAATAAGTTCGTAGCAGAGTACAAGGTGAAATTCTTAAGGTTGAGCCGGTATGCTCGAGGTATCGTGGCTACGAAGCATGAACGATGTGTCCGATTTGAGGACAGACTGAGGGATGACCTGAGATTGCTGATTGCTCCACAGCAGGAGCGAGAGTTTGCCGTGTTGGTAGAGAAGGCTAAGGCAGCTGAAGGGGTTAAGGAATCTGTGAGACAGAATTTGGATAGGAATAGACAAAAGAGAGGTCTTGGATCATCAGGGTCATCCAGGAATGTTCAAAAGAGACCTAGAGTTGATGGGCCGCGAGGTCGGCGAAGTTATTCTGGAGGACAAGACTGCACTTGTGCTCAGTGTGGAAAGATGCACCTGAGAGAGTGTTGGAAGAAGACAGAGGGATGTTTTAAGTGTGGATCCAAGGATCATATGATTAGGGACTGTCCTATGAAAACAGACGGGAGCTGCCCAATAAGTCAGGGTCTTAATCAGGATAGAAGAGGAGGACAGCAGCCACCACGGGGTCGTGGTCCGGTTGACAGAGGTAATGGTTCTAGAAGGGGTCGGGGAACACTGAGCAGAGGTGTTGGTAACACAGAGGTGAGACAGTCGGGTCTGGTGTATGCAGTTCATCGGAGAGAGGATGGTGATGCACCGGACATCATAACTGGTACGTTCCTTATAGCTGACAAGCCTTACTTTGATTTAATTGATGTTGGCTCGACCCACTTATATGTTGCATGTGAAGTAACTGAAACATTAGGTGTAGCATCTGAACTGTCTGTTAGGGAGATGACTGTAGTGAGCCCGTTAGGTCAAATAGTAATGGTGAATAGGATATTTCGGAGTGTGCCTCTAGAGATTCAGGGGGTGGTATTTCCTGCCGACTTGATAGAACTACCTTTTGGGGAATTTGATCTCATTCTAGGCATAGATTGGCTAGTGGAACATCAGGCTAAATTTGATTGCGCAGTTAAGTGAATGGAGTTGAAGACTTCGGAGGATGAGGAGATAATTATGATGGGAGAAAGAAGAAATTATTTGGCTAACGTAGTCTCCGTATTAAAGGCTGATAAGATGGTTCGGAAAAGGTGCAAGGCATTTTTGGCCTTCGTGAGTGATTTGGATGCAAAAGAAGAAGAAGTTAGTGGAGTAAGAACAGTAAGGGAATTCGTGGATGTCTTTTCGAAAGAGTTGCCTAGGTTACCCCCGGACAGGGAGGTGGAGTTCAGAATTGATTTACTGTCGGGTACAGCTCTTGTGTCAATTACTCCATACCGAATGGCACTAAAGGAGTTAGTAGAGCTTAAAGCCCAGATCTAAGAGTTACTCGATCATGGATTTATTCAACCTATTGTGTCTCCATGGGGAGCACCGGTCCTATTTGTGAAGAAGAAGGACGGGACTATGCGTATGTGCATAGATTACCAGCAGTTGAATAAGCTGACCATCAAGAACAAGTACCCATTGTCGAGGATAGACGACTTGTTCGATCAGCTTAAGGGGGCCGCGGTATTTTCAAAGATAGATCTACGGTCGGGATATCATTAGCTTAGGGTGAAGGAAGTAGATATCCATAAGATAGCTTTTCGGACAAGATATGGGCATTATGAGTTCTTAGTAATGCCGTTCGAATTAACAAACGCCCCAGCTGCGCTCATGGATATGATGAACCGGGTTTTCCAACCCTACCTGGATCAGTTCGTCGTTATGTTTATAGATGACATCCTAGTGTATTCCAAGTCTGAGGAAGAACATGATGAGCATCTCCGGGTGGTGTTGCAAATGTTAAGGGAAAAGAAGCTATATGCCAAGTTCAGCAAGTGCGAATTTTGGCTAAATGAAGTTACGTTCTTAGGGCATGTGGTGTCTGTGGAAGGAATAAGGTGGACCCTCGGAAGATTGAGGCAGTATTAGATTGGAAACCACCTAAGTCTGTGGCTGAGGTTCGTAGTTTCTTAGGGTTAGCAGGCTACTAAGGAGATTTGTTGAAGGGTTCTCATCAATAGCAGCACCTCTGACGAAGTTGTTAAGAAAGGAGGTACCTTTCGTATGGGCGGATAAGCAGCAGGAGAGTTTTGAGAAGCTTAAAAGAGTATTGACAGAGGCTCTGGTTTTGATTCAGCCAGAAGCAGGGAAAGACTTCGTGGTGTATTGTGATGCTTCCCATACAGGATTGGGATGTGTCCTTATGCAAGACAGAAAAGTGGTCGCTTATGCGTCTTGGCAGTTGAGGCCACATGAGGTTAACTATCTGACGCATGATCTGGAGTTAGCTACAGTAGTGTTCGCTCTAAAAGTGTGGAGGCACTATTTATATGGAGAAAAGTCAGTGATTTACACGGATCACAAGAGTCTGAAGTATCTGCTGACTCAGAAAGAGCTGAATTTGAGACAACGAAGGTGGGTGGAGTTGTTGAAGGATTACGATTGCTCAATAGAGTATTACCCGAGCAAGGCAAATATAGTGGCAGATGCCCTAAGTTAGAAAGTGGTGTCAGATTTGAGGGCGACGTTTGCACATCTTAGCCTTTATGATGATGGAAGTTCGCTAGCAGAGTTGCAAGTGAAGCCAACGTGGTTAAGTCAGGTGAGAGAAAAATAGTTGGTAGATGGGGAACTAAGTGCTAAGCTGCTGCAAGTGAAGAACAGGGAATTGGAAGACTATGGTGTAAACAACGATGGAGTGCTGTGTTTTCGGGGCAAGGTCTGTATACCAAAGGATGAGGAATTAAGGCAGAAAATTCTTCAGGAATTACATAGTAGCCCTTATGCTATGCATCCTGGAGGAAGTAAGTTATACCAGGATTTACTGGATCAGTTTTGGTGGCCTGGTCTTAAGCGAGAAGTTATAGAATTTGTAGGGAAGTGCTTAACGTGTCAACAAAGTTAAAATTTGAATACCAAATCTGGCGAGATTGCTTCAGCCGATAAAGATTCCGCAATGGAAGTGGGAGAGAATTACCATGGACTTCGTTAGTGGGCTTCCCTTTATGCCTACTAAGAAGGACTCAGTATGGGTGCTAGTAGATCGGTTGACGAAGTCTGCACATTTCATACCAGTGTGGGTTGACTATTCTCTGCAGAGGTTAGCAAAGTTGTATGTGGCAGAAATTGTGAGGCTGCACGGGGTGACGGTGTAGATTATCTCGGATAGGGATCCGAGGTTTACGTCTCGATTTTGGAAAGCACTATATTAGGCATTGGGCACCAAGTTGGACTTTAGTATGACATTTCATCCACAGTCGGACGGCCAATCTGAGCGGGTAATTCAAGTGTTAGAGGATATGTTAAGGGGTTGCGTGATAGACTTCAGAGGAAGCTGGGAGGAGTTCTTGCCTTTAGCGGAGTTTGCATACAATAACAGCTATCAAGCAATCATTCGGATGGCACCGTACGAAGTGTTGTATGGACGAAAGTGTCGCACTCCTACGTGTTGGACAGAATTGGGGGAACGTCAAGTTTTGGGTCCAGAGATTGTGGAAGAATCCGAAGAAAAGGTTAAGGTAATTCGGACACGGTTGAAGAAGGCATCTGACAGGCAGAAGTCATATGCAGATCTTAAGCGGAAGGAGATAGAGTTTGCCGTGGGGGATCAAGTGTTTCTAAAAGTTTCGCCATGGAAGAAGATGAGATTTGGTCGCAAGGGAAAGTTGAGTCCCAGGTTTATAGGACCTTATCGGGTTTTGAAGCGGGTTGCACCAGTGGCATATCAGTTAGAGTTGCCTTCAAAATTGAAGCAGATGCACGATGTGTTCTATGTTTCGATGCTATGTCATTACCGATCGGATCCATCTCATGTAATACCGGTTGAGGAGGTAGAGCTAAGACCAGATTTGTCTTACAAAGAAGAACTGATTCAGATCTTGGAACGGGATGTGAATGTGCTACGGAGGAAATCAATTCCTCTAGTCAAAGTGTTATGGCGTATTCATGGATCAGAGGAAGCTTCGTGAGAGCCAGAGGGATCAATGCGACTGCAATACTCTCACTTATTTTAGCCAGGTAATTTCAAGGTCAAAATTATTTTAAGGGGGTAGAACTGTAATATCCTTAAATCGGGGCCCCTGCATTTTGCATATGTTTACATGTGACAATATGCTTATTGTGTTAGTTTAGCATGTTTTGAGGTCTAGGCATGACCTCGGGTTAGGCCTGGGTCATGGCCAAAATTTTTTTTTTTTAAGTGCTTAGGGGTTAAAAGAATTTATTGAAGGGTTGTGGCACAAACAACCTAGTGGCAAAGTGGCAAAAGAGGCACCACTAAGGTGCTTGGATGGTGACGCCACATGCAGGGAAGGAGTGCTTGGGTTCGAGCTGCAGAAATCCCTTTCTACTTATTCTTTTTCTCGCCACAAGTAAGGAAGAGGTGTGCTCAGGTGGGACTCTCTTGAATGGATGAAGTGTAGATTGGATCAACAGCTCAAAGATTCCGCTAAGTAGGAGGAAAAAAGGGGATTTGGATGAGAGAGGAAGAGGTGGCCGAATATGGGACTCTAGGAGATGTATAATCGGTTTTGGGGTTGTAGTAGGGGTGTGTGCCGAAATCTCCTAATCACCTCCTACTCTTCCTTTCTTTCTCTCAACCTTAATCCTATACCTTTTCTTTTTCTTGTGGCCAAATATTCCATCATCATTGAAAGCCATAGCCGAATCGTGTGACCCCTCTTTCCCTTTTCTTCTCTTTTAATTTGCTTAGGCCGAAACCCCTCTCTCTTAATTTCACCATAGCTGAATCTCTTTAAGCTTCACACTTCTCATCTCCTTTGCTAAAAGCCGTATATCTCTGTGTTTCCAAGCAAGGGTGCAATCAATCTTAACATTGTGGTAAGGGTTAACTTCCATTCGATTTCTTTTTCTTTTTCTTTTGGTTAGCCGAAATCTAGGAGCCTAATCCCTCTTATTTTCTTTTGGCCGAACCATGAAGGAGATCTTTCGAGATTCTTGTAGCCGACGGTTTAAGGGAGATCTTTCGGGATTTTGGATATCCAAGGTAAGCAAGGCATATCATTCGGCCAAGGGCCATATTACCTATTGAGGGTTGCCGATTCTAACTATGGTTTTTAGGGGGGAGTATAACCTGATTCGGTAGATCTTTGGGATTCGGTGGCCGATCTAGGTAAGGATTATGGTTGTGCATTAACCTTTCGGGATTTGTTTGTATGGCCGAATGGCCTCTTTGCTAATGATCTTAGTGTTGGCCGAATGTAGGAAAGGGGATCTAGTGCATTAGATCGGGATTTTCGGGATTCGATTATTGCGTTAGTAACCAGGTGTGTAACCTCACACTAAATTCCCGATAGATTAATAGTAATAATGTTAAGCATGTGTTAGTAAAGTGACGAATAAACATGGCTAAGGGTACCATTCAATGGTATAGTCCATTCAGGTATGTTACCCTTTAATACTCGTTAGTAATGGTTATAAACATTGATATGAAAGTATGTGAAATTTCGTTATGGCCATGGGGTAAGGTATATTGCATGATATCAGAATAATATGTATGTTGCATGGGCATATGGGTGATGTTGATTAAGGGGAAGTGTTCCGGTGGTTTTTACCACATTATCCGGTAACTTATGTCTCATATTATGAATCCGGTGACTCTGTCACTGTAACACCCCAAACCCGACCCATGAGTCCTGACCGGATCTGGTATGTTACGGAGTAAAATAATTTGAAGTAACTTGAGTGTCAAGTGAAATTTTGTTAAAATATGTCTAAGGTTTTAAAATGGTGTTTGAAAACTTAGTTGGGCTTTTATAAACATTGTTGGGTTGATAAACTCTTAGAAAACGTTTGATCAAGTATCATTTTAAAATCGTCTGAGTTAATGGTGACTTGGTAAATTTTGTTACCCGATGGTAACTTCTTTGAAAACTCGTAAAAGTTATTAAGTTGAAAAAAATTACTTTTAACCGGTTTACTCAATATTTATAAATATCATTTGTAATGTAACATAAGTAAAATAAAACAAGAAAATAAACATCCAAAATAATAATAGCGGCCTTATTACATCTCAAATTAAAAATACTTAGAAAATAAATAAATAAACTTAACGATAACAAATTTAAATCCAACGATAAGCATGGCGCCTCGAGTCCTCTCCTACACCATCTTAGCGATCTACTCATCTCGCAAAATAGTTTGGGAAGGGTGAGTCACCAAGACTCGAGTGTAATTCCCCACCAAAATATAACTCATACACAAGATATTAATAAACATGCAAATATGCAACCCAACCTATCCATCCATACTCCTTAACTACCCCGTGTGGTCAAAACCATCGATGACTTAGAGTCACAATTTAAATGATGGGGCCAACCCATCGTGTGGTCAAAACCATCGATGACCATAGGTCACAAATAATCAAGTGTGGTCAAAACCATTGGTGGTACCAAACCACCGGACTTAGTCGCAAATTATCAATCGGTGTGGTCAAAACCATCGATGACCATAGGTCACAAATAATCGATGGGGCCAACCCATCTTGTGGTCAAAACCATGGCGACGATCCATAAAATCATCCCCTCCTCTCATCAATCCCACCATCATCATGCTTACATATCAATATCACATATCATGCATTTAACAGTATATGATGGCATGCAAAACATATATCAATAGATCACGTACAGGGGACTTACCCTGAATCCATGTTTAAGCCCACAAGCATATCATAGATCACTACCAAAATTTATACACAAGGCAATAATATAGCAAGTTTATTAATAAAGTGTGTAAAGAGTTTACACACTGCTTCTACCAAAATTCCTAGATCCCAAGTTTCCAATCTTTAGTGCTAGATCTTGACCATATATTCGGCCAATCATCAATGTTAGTACCAAAGGTCGATTCGCCATATCCACTCAATACCAAAGGTTCTTACCTTAAACGGATTTAGTTTCCAAATAAATCTGAAAACGCCACTTGATTTGTCGAGATCCCTACCAAAACACTAGTTAGAATCGACTTGCTCAATTAAATTTCAACAAGGCTTATGGTCAATGTCATAGCTACCCACCATGCTTACCTTAAATCCTTAAGACCTCTCAATTCCCTTAATGTTGGCTTCTAAAAGGGTTACAAATCCAAGTCCTTGAATAGATTTGATCATACAAGAACACATGATTAAGCCTCATGGTTTCGGCTAGCCATACAAGAACAAAGATTTAACACAAGGGAGTCCCTTACCACACCATGAAAATTGGCAGCACCTTTAATTAGAGAGGTGAGATTCGGCCTAAGCACAAGATGGAGGGCTGGAACTTTGATAAGAAGAAGAGGTGTATTCGGCTAAGAAGAAACAAGAGAAAGAGAAAGAAGAGATGTAGGGGAAGTAGTGGTGGTTTCGGCTTGGTAGAAGAAAAAGATGCTGGAAGTTTTGAACAATTTAGGCAATGCAAACAGGGAGAATTCGGTAGCACAATGAAGAGAGAAAAAAGAAAGAATTGGATGGATTTTTGGCACTTCTTTGCTACACAAATCTGATATGGATAGCCCCCCAAGGAGTCCAATATTCGGCCAAGACCCTCCCTATGGTGATAATTCCAACTTTTATTCAAATTGCATTTATCTACATTATCTCCTAGCTACTCTCAACAATTTAAATGAAAATAAAATTTCTAATACTACTCTCTTCCAGCCGATTAAGTGCAAAAAAAATAAGCTTTATCCTTATCATTTAAGAAACCCAAAATTAAGCCATCACTTCCCTCTCCCAATCACGCTGGCAGTAGAAAAAATAAAACCCATTTGCTGCCTCTTGGGTTCTAAACCAAGACTTGATGGAGGCAATTGCCGCAGGCCTCTTAAACGCCCTAGGCCATCTCTCCTTATTTGACTTTCATGTCAAATAATCCCACCATTTATTTACAAAGCCTTTATACCTGAGCCCTTTTCCTTTTAACGCCAAAGCCCAAAAATAAAACTCTCTTTACGTCTGTCACGACTCGAACCCGAGTCCTTTTGCCAACACCCTTAAGTGGCGCCCAAGCCACTCCATCAACCTGTATTTCATGCCCAAACTCACCCTCAAAATTCTTTAAAGCCTTCCTTACTTGGCCCCTTCCTTTAACGCCCCAAAAAAAACCCAAAAGGAAAACACTTCCCTTTGTTACTGCCGTAACTCGAACCTCCTCATCCCTTGGAAACCCTTAGACGCACCCTTTGTAGCACCTAAGTGGCGCATGGAAGCCACTTTTCCAAGCCATTTTTCATGTCATGCTTCTCCCTAATTTTTACTTAACCCCTATCTCCTAGCTCCCTTCTTTTACATTCTTAAAAAGAAACTTTTTAATTCTAATTCTGACCTAGTTCGGGGTTATTTTTTTTAGACCCTAAAACATGCCAAATAATCCAAGAATTTAATTCTTCAAGCACACACATGGGACAATATTTAAATTTTCAACAACCCCTAATTTAGGGTGTTACAGTCACATTATTTGGTGGCCATGCCACAATTATAAGGGCAATGTACAGTTGACTGCAGCGACTGCCTTCGATGGTGTGTAGCGGATGGAGGGTCAATTTAGTAATCCCCACGGTGTGATTGGCAAGTGTGGGTGATGTGTAGAGGTTGGATATCTAGGTGGGTTTGGGTTGCATCATTTTCTATATTTGTTTTACGTGATTTAATATGCCTTGATCGTTTGGGAGTCTGTGTTGGTTGTTACACATGAGTCTGCATTGACTCACCCTTCGTGGGCTAACATTTTGCGGTGATACTCGAGAAATGGACCGGGTCGGTAGGGACTTAGTGGTGGCCATGCTCAGCTCAGTATTTTCACGTTTTCTTATTATGTTTTCGGGTTTTATTCGGGTTTTGTTTTTGTTGTAATAAGGCCATTATTATTTAACTGTTTTATTTATGCGTTTTAATTTTTTTTATTCTGGTACGATCAACGTTAGACAAGTGGTTAAACAATTTTTCGTAAAACAACTTCAAATGTTTTGACACATAAACACCTACGATTTTCAACTTAATGATAAGCTCTAAAATTCAGCATTTCTTTAAATTTGTAATTTCTGAAATATGAAGATAACGATTTAATAGAAAATTAAATTACAACACGTTTTCAACTTGAGAATAACCCAAATCTATTTTCTTCAAAACCACCAAGTATTTCAAGATGACATAACAAGATTTAACTACGTTTTACTCAAGGAGCATCCAGATCCGGTCAGGGCTTGTGGGCCGGGTTTGGGGTGTTTCATTAAAGTATTATAAAAAATACTCCTTATTATAGAATAATTATCAATAGTAATATTAGTAGTTTTCATTCGAAGTCAATATTCATATTTAAGTTCAATATTTATAGTTAGGCAATTTTTCAAGACAGTCTCGATTATAACCTCTAATTTAGCCTTTATTCACACCTTTTAACCCTAGCCCCGTTACAACCCTGATTAAAGACCTTTTGATCTGTGTATCATCTCATATACAATGGTGGAGATTTGATTTTCAGGCAAGCTTATGGGATTAACTTTTCAGGTTCGACTTAGAGTGCTTATTCTTGAACCTTAAACACTTTTGAGTGATTTGAGTGAATATTTAGTGAGGATGTCAGTCCTTGTCGGTTTTGAATCAAAGGTAATTATTTAGATAAGGGGAGACACCTATGTTTTCATGCTACAAAATCATGACTTATCTTGTTTGAATCTTTAGGGCTCTTTGAATTAAATTATCCATGTATAAATTATCTATGAATTATGATGAGGCATTATTAATAGGAATTATGAATTGTGGGAAGTTCATTTTAATTGTAAGTTGAGAATTTTGCTTAAGGACAAGAAAAAGCTTAAGTGTGGGGCTATTTGATAAACCATAAAAGTAACATATTTTAATCCCACATTTAGTATGCTTTTGGATGAATTTATCCTCAATTTATGTAAAAAGGTGCGCTTAATCCTTTCTTTTCATGTCTTATACTTAGGAGAACACCTAAGGATAAAAAGAACGTAAAACGGGCTTAATACGGACCAAATTGGGCCAACTCAAGAAGTCAACACGGCCTGGGCTTTATTCCACACGGCCATGCCTTGCTATCCACCTAGAACACGACATGTCACTAATTTACATGGCTGTGTCTCATCGACAAAAATCCCAACACGACCTATACCTGATCTGTATGGTTGTGCCCCAATTACAGACCCGAAGCACGGCCTGACCCTCAACTTGCATGGGCGTGCCATGGCCGTGACTAAATCAACAGAATAGAGACATGGGCTGAGCCTCAATTTACACGAGCGTGCCTTAGCCATGCCCTTGCCGCGGTAAAGAGTAATTTCACTTAGAATAGGATGCTTGGAGCCCAAGAAACGCAATCCTAAGTCTACTCAAACACCTAGGATGAATTATACCTGAATTATGAGTACATTGGAGACAAGTAAAGCATCCCAAAGTCTATAAAAACACCCCAAGGCGACTATTCAAGGGGTCGATCATTGAGTAGAGTTTTCTACCAAGCCTTTCTCATTCAGGGATTGTCTCGAAGATAGCCAATTGATCCATCTCGAAGAGTCGGAGTTCTACTCAAGATAGAGGATCTCCTCTTCAATTCCTTCAGGGGGTTTTAGGGATTTCATATGTTTTGTTTTATCTTTTCTCTTGAGATGTTTTCTTGTTTAGTTATGAACTAAACCCCTCAAATACCTGAAGGGGATGAAACCTATGATGGATTTTGTTATTTAATTCTTTCGGTTTATATGATAAATACTTAGTTTGTTCTTAATTATGTTGCTTAAATTTACCTAATGTGCTTAGGTGGAGGAGGAATAGACCACCTAAAGAGTAGATCTAGCATAATTAAGCGGAGTTGATCGGCGCCTAGAGATAGGGTTACGAGATTTTACCTGATTAGGGTGAAACCTAATATGGGAGTCCATTGATCGATTCTTTCTTCCTTGGGGGTTATTATAAGAGAACTAGAGTTCCACTAATTAACCCAAGGGTAGACGTTATTCACTTCGAGAGAAGGTTTAATATAGGTTAGGGAGTCTTACGGATCAAGCTAAGTAAAGAAATCATATGAATTGAAAAGGTAGATAATAAGTGAAGTCACAGGTAGATTCTTCCCGAAGGTATCGTCTTTATCAATTGAGTTTTCTTCAAAGTCTTTTCTCAAAGTTTCGTTTCTTTTGTCTTTGCATTTAAGTTTAAGTATTTCATTTATTTTAGATTAATAAACCAATCACTCCATATTTTAGGCTAAATAATAGAAAGAAAGTGAGTAGTAGTACTTTTAGGGTCCTTGGGTTCGATAAGATATTCTTGCCTGAGCTACACTACTGTTCGATAGGTGCACTTGCCTCTACCGTTGTCGCAGTCAGTTTTCAGGTTCAATCACTCTTTTATAAATATTAAAACTAGACTATTTTGCAGCGATCAAAATGCAGAACCCCGACTAAATTGGTAACCCTAATGACATGTCATTTGTATCCTACGAATTTTATAAGGTTCAAACAGGACTCGGTAATCGTCAAATATACAACCGATATTTATTCATGGAAATTATACAATTCACAAACAATAATTCAATTTAACACATATTAATGTACAATTTAATTACACGAACTTACCTCAACAATGTACGTAGATACGAAGGCGACTAATCTGATATTTTTCCTTTGCCTCGATCTAACTCTGTACTAGGTCTAACCGGATGTAATAAGCAAAATAAGCTTGCTAATATCTCAAGCTTCCATGGCTAGGTTTTCTCTTTTTTTTTTATTTGGTGGTAGATTATGATAATAGATTTATTTTATTTTATTTAATATCACTTTAATTGATAATTTCCAAAATTAACCTTAATGTTTCATGAAATTTCCAATGATTGACTATTCATGCTTAACCACTGATCGCTGCAATACAGTTTAGTTTTAAAATTTATAAAGAATGATCGAACCTGTAAGCTAACTATGACAACGATAGAGGCAAGTGCACCTATCGAACAGTAGTATAGTTAAGGCAAGAATATCTTATCGAACCCAAGGAACCTAAAAGTACTACTACTCACTTTCTTTCTATTATTTAGCCTAAAATATGGAGTGATTGGTTGATTTATCTAAAACTAATGAAATACTTTAAACTAAAATTCAAAGATAAACGAATAAATTGGGAAAAGACTTTGGAAAAATTAGTTGATTAAGACGATACCCTCAGGAAGAATCCACCTATGACTTCACTTATTATTTATCCCTAAACCATATGATTTCTTTACTTAGCTTGATCCATGAGACTCCCTAACCTATATTAAACCTTCTCTCAAAGCGAATAATGTTTAACCTTAGGTTAATTAGTGGAACTCTCGTTCTCTTATAATAACCCCCTAAGGAAGCAGTAAATCGATCAATGGATTCCCATATTAGGTTTCACCCTAATCCGGCAAAATCTCGTAACCCTATCTCTAGATGCCCGATCAATTTTGCTTAATTATGCTAGATCTACTCTTAGGTAGGGTCTATTCCTCCTCCACCTAAGCACATCAGATTAAATTAAGCAACATAATTAAGAATAAACTAAGTATTTATCATATAAATTCAGAAAATAATAACAAAATCCATAATAGGTTTCATCCCCTTCAGGTATATGAAGGGTTTAGTTCATAACTAAATAAGAAAACATCTCAAGAGAAAAGATAAAACAAAACATTAGAAATCCTTAAAACCCCCTAAAGGAATTGAAGGAGAGATCATCCGTCTTGAGTAGAATTTTGGCTCTTCGAGATGGATCAACTGGCTATCTTCGAGTAATTCCCTAAATGAGTAAAGCTCTAGCAGAAAACTCTGCTAAAACTTGACACCCCAGAATAGCTGCCTTGGGGTGTTTATATATACTTTTGGGATAATTTACTTGGCTCCTAAATACTCATAATTCAAGCATAATTCATTCCTAGGTGTTTAAGTAGACTTAGGATTGCGTTTCTTGGGCTCCAAGCATCCTAATCCAAGTGAAATTGCTCTTTCCCGAGGCAAGGGCACGGTCATGGCACGCCCGTATAAGTCGTCTTCTAGCCCGTGTCTCTATTCTGTTGATTTAGGCATGACTGTGGCACAGCCGTGCACGTCAAGGTTCAGGCCGTGCTTTGAGTCTGTCAATCGGGGCATGGCCGTGTAAATCGTGGCATGGCCGTATGAAGTGAATGGCAAGGCACGACCGTGTAGCTTGAAGTCCAGGCCGTGTCGATTTCTTGGGTTGGCCCAATTTGGTCCGTTTTAAGCCTGTTTTACGTTATTTTTATCCTTAGGTGCTTTCCTGAGCATAAGACACGAAAAGAAAGGATTAAGAGCACCATTTTACATAAATCGAGGATAAATTCATCCAAACGCATACTAAATGTGGGATTAAAATATGTTACTTTTACGGTTTATCAACCACTAAGCATTTTAATGGTTTATTTACTATATAAAGACCTCCAATTTCAAATTCTATAGCTATTTAATACCAATAGCTATTAGAACTCAACTTTTGCACTTAATGCAATTTAGTCCTTTTCATTAAATTAGGTATGTAATCGACAAAATTTCTTAAAGAAATTTTTATACGATATATCTATCATGCCATAGACCATATAATAATATAAATTTGTTGACTTCAAATTTGTGGTCCCGAAACCATTATTTTGATTTCACTGAAAATAGGCTGTTAATTAGTGGTGTCAAAAAGTGTGGTTTCAAAACCCCGTATCCGTAAAATGGACTGTAAATATTTTTATTAAATATTTATAAAGTTATATTAGAAGCAAATTGAATATCGATCAGGTAATTTTTGTCGAATTAGTGATTAATCAATCTATAGGACTAAATTGTAAATGTGGTAAAAGTGCAATTACTAAAGAAAATTCAAATAAAATTTAAATTGAGGGTCTTGTATAAAAATTATTCCATTAAGGTGAGGCTAGTGGATGATAGTAGTTGATGTTGTATTTATTAATGGTTAAATTTGTAATTTAATAATTACATTATAAAACATTAACATAAAATTATGGTATAAGAATAAACTTAGTGGATTGAAAGAGAAAAACTTGTCTTCTTCATTCATCAAACCAAAATATAGCAAGAAGGAGAAGAGAAGAACTTTCGACTAGGGTGTTTGAACTTTGAAGCTTAATTTGGTTAGTGCAATTTAGTCTTTTTTGTAATTTTTATGTTTTCGGAATCTATAGAGCTTAAGCTAGTTGACCCATGTGGTATTTCTTGGAACTGTTAAAGATTTAGGAAGTTTCCATTGCTGGATATTTGAATTTTTAGGTACTAATTTGATAGATTTTAAGCTTAAAGTTGAAAAATGACTAAATTATAAAGTTAATTGATGATTTTGTTCAATAGGGACTAAAACAAAAAATTTTAAAATTTGTGGTAGAAATAAAAAATAGGATTCTAATAAGGATTATAGAGAAATCAACATGAAAAATTGAGGTTAGAATTGAAAGTTATGTTAGTATTGATTTTAGGGACTAAATTGAATAAAATGAAACAGTTGTTTAAATTAGCAATTGAATATGAATTTTCTTGTATATTGATGAATTACTATGTTTGTGTTAATCTGTAGCTAACATCGACTCAAATTCCTTGAAAAAAAAGGAAAAGACAAAATCATCAATGAATAGCTCGGAGTATACGATTTGTGAATCTATAATTTGAACTAATTTGCATTTCTGCATAATGAATTGTTTTAACATGGTAAGATTGTAAGGTGAGACATTTTGTTAGAAATGAATTATGTTGGATTGATTTTAATTGAATGATATTGTTGAGGACCAAATCGAACATATGTGAAAATGTTGAATGTTGAAATAAATGTGAAATTTGAAATCATATTGAGATGAGCTATGTTGATATATATATATATATATATATATTTATGGATGGTGATCTGATGATGGTTATAAGTCATTATTTGAGATATTGGTTGATAAAAAGATGATTATGGAATACCCTATTAACTGTTCGGGTAGAGTCGTATACAGTTAGCATGTCATAGGATAGGAAGAGTTCAGGGTTATGTAACATCCTGAATTAATGGGCCTTTGTGTTAAAGTGTGATTATGCTTGTGAGAATGTTTTAGGGGTCCAGAATGGGCTCAGGGATTGGGCCGAGGCCTTAATCGAATTTTCTGGTTGGACATTCTAGTGGAAAGCCAATTAGGATAGGGCTTAAAAGATGTTATCTGTGTTTTAAGACACAAGTGGGCTTGTGGCCCAGTGGCAAAGTGGCGCCACTTAGGGAGCAGGGAGGTGGCGTCAGCTGTGGAGGTCCTAGGTTCGAGTCTCATTACCCACTTATTTTTAAATGTTTTTGGCGTTAAAGGAGAGGAAAGTTGGGGGTGGCTAGGATGCTTGGAAGTAGGAGATTAATGGAATGGATGATGTGGATAGTGTGGCTGATAAAGTGACTAATAAAAAGGAGGAAGAGGTGGTGTTATCTAGGCCACTTGAGGATGAGTGATCAGATGAGATAAGGGAGAAAATTTAGGAATTATCTATTGGTCACAGTGGTGGCCGAAATTCCAACACTGAGGAGGAGGAGGAATCGATTTTGGTATATCCAAGGGGTGCCAAAATTTCCCTTGATTAATAGCTTAGTTTGACGTTTTAAAAAGGGGCATTTTCGAGTTTTAGGTAGTAGGTGCCAAAATTCTGTGTTTAGGTAGGGGAATATCTTTTTATTTTTGACAATAGGGTTTTATTTCCCATTCTCTTCTCTCATTATTCAAAAGTCGAAACCCCTAATCTTATTCTCTCATCTCCACTTTTATGCAAAAGCCAAAATTCCATTATTTTCTCTACTTTCATCTCCATAGCCGAATACCCTTGTCTATTCTTTTCTCTTTGTTGAGTTCTTTATCAAAGCCGAATCTTCATAGATCTCTTGAGATCATCTTTTCTCTCTGATCTTCTCAAAAGCCAAAATTCCTTAGGAGTTGCTGAATTCTCTGTGTTAAGGTAAGTGTCGATTTCTTCTGTTCTTTTTTTTCTTCTCTTCCAATTTTTTAGACCATAGCCGAATGGCTAGTTGGTTGTTAGGCCATCTTTAGTTTGACGTTTTCACTGATCTCATGTTCTTTTTGGGCAGCATTTTGGGATTTGAAGGAGATCTAATCGCCTAGGTTTCTAAGCCAAAAATTGTTAGCCTTCGAACTACATTACTTTTTCGGGATTTCAAGGTAAGGGTTTCGATTCTCCCTAAGTGTTCAATCAGTTTCTTTTCCTTATTGTGTCTTAACCTAATGCCTCGTTAAGCAATCATTATAGTATCCTCTGACTAAGGTCATTCATGGACTCGAATGTCAGCAAATCGAAGGAAGGGGTTGGACCTGTAGTCCCAGCCCTAAAGGTCAAGAAACGCGCGGTGTTAGCAGTACAGGATTGGCCACCGGGTTGTGGACCAGCGTCGAAACAAAACCTTAGACAATTAGCCGTCGTATCGGTTTCTGATAGTGTCGACATAGAAAGTATTGTTCTATCAGTAATTAAGTGTGTAGATTTCTATCACACTAGTTAAACTGTACTATGTATATGTTATGGGATAAAAGCCAGAAATAGGCTATATGAACAGTTGTGTTACCTGAAAAGGGTAGGCAAGGGATGCCAGGTACGTAATCATAGAAACTTCTTTATGTGTGTCAAAGTATGTGAAAGTATGTGATCTGTTTAGATAGTTTAATGTTCTAATTCTTGCATGTATGTATGCATGGGATGGGATTGATATGATGAAGGGGAGCAGGTTGGATAGCGATCGGTGGCTTTGCCACATAGGTCACATAGTGATCGGTCTTTAGGATAGGCAGCTCAGCTGTCGATATATTATTAAGGTCGCATGGAGATCGGTGGCTTCGCTACATAGGTCACATAGTGATCGTTCTTTATGACAGGCATCACAACTGTCGATATGGTGTGTAGCGGATGGAGGGTTGATTGTAGAAATCCCCTCAGTGTGATGGTTGGTACGAGGGTGTGTAGAGGATGGACTTTTAGATTTGGGATGGGACATGTTGCATGTAAATATTCTGTTGACATTGTGTATGGGCCAAGGACCATAATGTGTTTGTGGGCCTCAAGGCTTTTTATGTGTTTTTGGGATTTGCACACTGAGTCTTGGTGACTCACCCTTTTATTTTCCCAACTTTTCAGATGAGTAGTAGATCGTGGACATGGGAGCCGAGGCGGACTCGAGGGGACATCAAGTCTTTTATTTTCATTGACTGTTTTCAATTTTTCATTGAGTTTTAATTTTGGGATTATTTTTGTAATAAGGCCTCCATAACTTAGGCTATCGATCTATATTTTTTTATGTTACAATTTATAAGCTGATGTTTTCAAAGACTTAATTATAAGTGAAATGAAAATGGGCTTTTCTAGCACGTTCAACGCGAATGTTAAGGTTCCTTTCAAAAATATCACAATTAATGATTAGTCGGTTAAAATAAACTGAGATTTTCAAAACCCTTCAAAGCAAAGTTTTCAACATTCAACTCGTAGCATACCAGATCCGATCATGACGTATGGGCTGGGTTTTGGGTGTTACATTTTTGGTATCAGAGCTCAGTCCAAAACTCAGGCATGAAATGGGTCCAGTGGTGATTTGTAAAAGTGATGTAAGTTTGAAAAAGTTCAGTTGAGATATGGCCTTCGAGTCTACTGGCACCCGATCCATGCAGGTAAGTATTCTAAACTCATTATGTGATATGCATGTTGGGCTTGATGGGCTCTCTAGGGACGTAGGCTAGTATGCTAGAGTTTATGGACTTTAGGTTTAGTATAAACAATTCTTCAAATCTCATAAGACTTAAGTTCTAATTAAACATGTCTGTGAATAAGTCACAGGGTTAGGGTGTGGTAACAGGCATATGCATGTCTAGGATTGGATCCAGGGAGAGCTTGGTATTTAAGCGGCCCTAGCGGCTCACCTCCTCTTCGTTAGAATTCTACCTGGTGCGTAGTGTTTGTTCACTCTAACCGAGAGGGCTTGTTGACGGGCCAAAATTTATAACTACAACCCGAAAGGAACCAGCCACCTTATTTTTGTAAAATTACTTATATCCCTAGTTTTGTAAAATTTTTGAAATACCCTGGATTTGTAAAAATTACCAAAATTTGTAAAAATTATCAAAATACTCCTAGATTGCAAAATTACTAAAATACCCCTATTTTGTAAAATCACCAAGATACCCTATTTTGGAAAATTACAAAAATACCCCTGTAGGATAAAATTACGAAAGTACTCGTGGGTAGTGAAATGACAAAAATACCCTTATGTGATGAATGTGAGTTCATGGATGCTACTTGCATGTTGATGTGTGATGGTTGAATGTATGTGGATTCTAGAGCTAGGAATACAGACTTGAGAACTGAACCTTGTAGATAGAGTTCGAATTCGAAAGAAGTACTGTTAAAACTACTTTTCATAAGATTGTTCGTTATTAATCAGTGGAAGAAATTAATAATTCATAAAATTCCTAATCAGATAAATGTGAATCAGTAGAATGAACACTAGAGGACGTGGTGTGCGTGGCCGAGGTAGAGGCAGGATTGCTGTGTCGGAATCCGTAGGGTCTGGTCACGAGTTGGGGAATGAGGTACCAGTGCCACCAGCTGTGGAGGTAAAATTTCGGATCAAATGACCGGATATGATGCGTATCTCAGGCAATGTTAAGGGTGTTAGAGAGGGTTGCTGGGACAAGCATGGGCACAGGAGCTCGAAAATCTGTGTCGGAGCGACTTAGAACTAGTGGGGCAGAAGTGTTTAGGGGATTTCTGGGATAGCCCCGAGTACAGTTGAGTATTGGTTAGAGGCGGTCGAACGCATAATGGATGATCTGGATTTCACGGAAGAAGAGAAGCTGAAAGGAGTAGTGTCCCTTCTCCGGGATGAAGCTTATCAATGGTGGCTTACGGTTAATGATGGTACAGTGACTAACCGTATCACCTAGGATTACTTCAGAACGGCGTTCTAGAGTAAGTATATTGGAATGAGTTATGTGGACGCGCAGCGTAGAGCATTTCTGAATCTGGTTCAGAGAAGTAGGTCGGTGGCAGCGTATGAAGCGGAATTCTTACGCTTGAGCCATTATGCTCGAGGGATGGTGGCCACAGAACATGAACGATGTGTTCGATTTGAAGATGGCCTGAAGGATGATTTACGTGTTTTGATGGCTCCACAGCGGGAGAGGGAATTTGATGTTCTTGTAGAGAAGGCTAAGATAGCTGAGGAGGTAAAACGAACGAAAAAGCTGAATCGGAATAAAGATAGAAGTGGAAGTAGGAGGAATTTTGGATCGTCAGGAGCAGAAAGAATGGTGAGAAAAGGATGCGAGGTGGTATTAATGTTTGTTCGGGCTCTGGAAGCCAAGGACCTAACCGTTGGGGACATTAGGACAGTGAAGGAATTTCCTGATGTTTTCCCAGAAGAGCTTTCGGGATTACCTCCAGATCGTGAAGTGGAGTTTGGTATCGATCTTCTTCCGGGAACAGCACCAGTGTCTATCATTCTATATAGGATGGCGCCAAAGGAGTTGGTAGAGTTGAAATCACAAATACAAGAGTTGTTAGATAAAGGTTTTATTCGACCAAGTGTGTCACCTTAGGGAGCGTCGGTGTTATTTGTTAAGAAGAAGGATGGATCAATAAAAATGTGCATTGACTACCGTCAGCTGAACAAGTTGACTATCAAGAACAAGTATCCGTTGCCAAGGATTGATGACTTGTTCGATCAACTGAAAGGGGCGTCAGTGTTCTCAAAGATAGATTTGAGATCAGGATACCATCAGCTTAAGGTCAAAGAATTGGATATTCATAAGATAGCTTTCAGGACCAGTTATGGCCATTACGAATTTTTGGCAATGCCATTTGGGTTGAATAACGCACCCGCGGCGTTTATGGATTTGATGAACCGAGTGTTCCAACCCTACTTGGATCGGTTTGTCATGGTATTTATAGATGATATCTTGGTTTATTCAAGATCGAAAGAGGAGCATGATTCACATCTGCGAGTGATTTTGCATATTCTGAGGGAGAAGCAATTGTATGCCAAATTCAATAAGTGCAAATTTTGGGTAAGGGAAGTTACTTTTCTAGGCCACGTTGTGTCGGCAGAGGGGATTAGGGTTGACCCTCGAAAAATTGAAGCGGTGTTGGATTGGAAGCCGCCTAGGTCGGTGGTGGAAATTCAGAGTTTTCTTGGTGCCGTGGGTACTATCAAAGGTTTGTTGAAGGATTTTCTTCAATAGCGGCACCATTGAATAAGTTATTACGGAAAGGAGTTTCGTTTGTTTGGTCCAATAACTAGCAAGAGAGTTTGAGAAGTTAAAAAGGATTTTGACGGCGGCTCTAGTATTGATTCAGCCGGAGGCTGAGAAGGAATTCGTGATTTACTGTGATGCGTCACACATAGGACTAGGATGCATGTTGATGCAAGATGGAAAGGTTGTTGCGTATGCATCTCGGCAGTTAAGACTGCACGAAGCAAATTATACCACCCATGATTTGGAGTTGGCGGCAGGGGTTTTTGCTTTAAAGATTTGGAGACATTATCTGTACGGGGAGAAATATGTTATTTATACAGATCATAAAAGCCTAAAATATCTTTTGACCCAGAAGGAGTTGAATTTAAGCAGAGGAGGTGGATCGAGTTGTTAAAGGATTATGATTGCTCGATCGAGTACCATCCGGGTAAAGCTAATGTGGTGGCGAATGCCTTAAGTCGTAAAGTAATCTCTGACTTGAGGGCAATGTTTGCTCACCTTAGTTTGTATGATGATGGGAGCTTATTGGGTGAACTTCAAGTGAAACCCTCTTGGGTCAGTCAGGTTAAGGAGAAGCAGCAGACCGATGAGTTGCTAAAGGAGAAGTTTCATGTAGGATCAAGTGATGGATCGACGGACTTCAGTATGAATGAGGAAGGACTGTTATGTTTTCAAGGGAGAGTTTCCATGCCAAAAGATCCAGGATTGAGGCGTAGGATTTTGCAAGAAGCGCATGGAAGTTCATACGCTATGCATCCCGGAGGGATTAAGATGTATCGAGATTTGCGGGATCAGTTCTGGTGGCCAGGCTTGAAGTGAGAGGTAACTAAACTGGTGAGTAAGTGTTTGACCCGGCGCCAGTAAAGGCGAGCATCAGTTACCATCATCGTTGTTGTAGCCAGTGAAGATTCCACAATGGAAGTGGGAAAGGATCACAATGGACTTTGTTAGTGGGCTACCCCTCACTCCTACTAAGAAAGATTCAGTCTGGGTGATTGTTGATTGCTTGACGAAATCTGCTCATTTCATACCAGTACGGGTCGATTACTCTCTGCAGAAGCTGGCTAGGTTATATATAGCGGACGTAGTGAGGTTGCATGGGGTACCAGTATCAATCATATCGACAGGGACCTGAGGTTCACGTTGCGATTTTGGAAGGATTTGCATGAAGCGTTGGGTACGAAGTTGGATTTCAGTACAACATTTCATCCTTAGACAGATGGACAGTCTGAGCGGGTAATTCAGATCTTGGAGGACATGTTAAGGGGATGTGTCATTGATTTCGGAGATAGTTGGGAAGAGTTTTTACCATTGGCAGAGTTTGCTTACAACAACAGCTACCAGTCTAGTATTCAGATGGTGCCCTATGAAGCATTGTATGGGCGAAAGTGTCGTACTCCTACCTGTTGGACAGAATTAGGGGAATGTCAAATTTTGGGTCCGGAGTTGGTTACCGAGACAGAGGAGAAGGTTGAGTTAATTCGAGCTCGACTAAAGGAAGCGTCGGACCGATAGAAGTCTATGCAGATGAAACACCCCAAACCCGGCCCACGAGCCTTGGCCGGATCTGGTATGTTCCCCGGTGTAAACCGTTTCAAATTCTTTCGTTCCTTAGGAAAAACTTGTGTGTTTTGAAAGAAAGATTGTTTTGGGTTGGGCTTGAGTTGAGAACAAGTTTAATTCATTGTTAAAAATCCTTTACTTTAGGTGACAAAACGATTGGGCTTTGTTTTAAAAAAAAATTGATTTACTTAATCTTTTAATAAATAAAGGTTTGTAAGCTTAACAAATAAAAACAGAATAAAATATTTCTACTAAGGCCTTATTACATCAAATAATTCCCAAAATTTAAATTCAAAATACTTAAAGTAAAATAGTCCAAATAAAAGAAATTTGAACTTCACATGGCCTCCACTAAGCATCTCTAGGCCTTGGTCCATCACTGATCGTCACCTGAAAAATAATCCCACAAGGGGTGAGTCAAGCAGAATCAATGTGTAACCAACACTAACATTTAATAATTCAGGCATACATTATCATACATGTTCATACACAAATAGAAGAAAATAATGATGCAACCCGAACCTAAACCTATATGCCATCTGCTACACGTCCCCCGTACCAACCTGCACACCGTGGGGACAACTAAGTCAACCTTCCATCCGCTACACACCATCGAAGGCAGTCGCTGCAGTCGACGTGCCCATCGCCCTTATAAAATTCGTGGTCTTAGGTCACCACATTCAGAAATCGTGGTCTTAGGTCACCACATTCAGTTATCATGGTCTTAGGTCACCACATTCAGATTTCGTGGTCTTAGGTCACCACATTAACTTCCCCTTTTCATATAACCCATATGCCCCCATATATCATACATATTATGCAAAATCATGCCTTAATTCACATTCTTATCACTTTTCACATGTTAAAAATAACATATATTCATAATCCTAGTAGGAGTAGGAAACGTACTTGGGTACTCTGTACCATTGCATGGTACTTTAGCCATATTTTCACATTCTTAATAACATATTTAATTTAAAACATAGCCATGAACATATTAAAACTTAGGGTAGGGTACACACCTGATTCGCTTAACAATTTCACTTGAATCTCAAAAATTCGATCTTAGATCTTTAACTCCCTTAATGCCGATTTGCTTATCTCTCAAATCCCAAAACTTTACTATTCTCCTCCTTGTATTCAGCCAAACACTGGATCTCTACATAGGTTAGTTTTGGCTTTTTAAACAAAGTAAGAGATAGATCTAGATATCCAAAATAGGCCTTGGCCGAATATATCTATGTGCTTACCTTCCAAATCTTAAATCCCTGAAATGATCTTTTGTCTTAGGTGCCTGTCGAAATCCCTATAATCATATGTTAGATTGATTTTTAACACTTAATCACTATTAAATGGCCTTTGGCCGAATGTCAAAGTGTTACTCACCTTAGATCCTTGAAATCTCGAAAGCACTATTTGATTTTGGAGATGTCGACAATAGCAGAGATCCCGGAGAACTCCTCCTTCTACAGTCGACACTACCCAAATCCCGAAAAATCCTTCATAGATTCGGCCATAGAACATTATTGGGTTAAGACTCAAACTTTCAGCTAAAAGAAGAGGGAATGGGAATAACATGACAACAATCTAATCCTTACCCTTAGTGTTGTAGTTGACAACCTCCCTTGCTTGAAGTCCTAAAGAAATCGGCTAGGAAGACTGAATAGTTGTCAAAGATCTTGGCTTTTGGACTTGATGGAGTAATCGGCTAGGGGTTGTCTTTGGGGTTTCGGCTTTTGATGAATTGAAACAAAGAAGAAGAATAGAGATGGAGGATTCGGCAATGGTGAGTCTTTGAGAGGGAGCTTGCGATTTTGTCAACAAAAGAAAATAGAGAAGATGACAAGAGAATTTCGGTAGAGACTTTCAAAAGAAAAGAAAAAGAAACAAATGACCTTTCTTCATTCCTTTTGGACGAAAATACTACACTTAGTTCCCCCTATTCAGCCAACTCTCCCTTATTTTGATAAAGTTTATCTCTTAATTATCACTTTATTCAATAATAAAATTAATCCCTCAATTATCTCTTATCTCAAAAAAAATACCAATAATTATCCATCTATTTCTGAATTTTAACAAAAATAAAACACCTCCCTTTAGTGCCTTATTGCCGTCCACTTCTTCCTACCTTGTAGCAAAAATAAAACTTCTTTTTGCTTTCCTTGTGGCTCGAACACAAGCCCAATTGCTTATGTAGGTGGCGTCACTTACGTGGCCTTAAGTGGTACCTCTTAGCCACTACTCCAAGCCCGTTCTTGTGTTAAATTCCCTCTACTAATTTTCTTAAAGCCGCCTTGTTTTAGTTTCCTCTTTTAAACTTAACATTTCTAAAACATTTCCTTACATTTCCAAGTTTCCAAAAATGTTCACTTTCCTCTTTTAAACTTAACATTTCTAAAACATTTCCTTACATTTCCAAGTTTCCAAAAATGCTCACTTTCCTCTTTTAAACTTGATATTTCCAAGTTTCCAAAAATGTTCACTTTCCTCTTTTAAACTTGACATTTCCAAGTTTCCAATATGTTCACTTTCCTCTTTTAAACTTAACATTTCTAAAACATTTCCTTCATTTTCAAGCTTCCTCTTAAGACTTAATATTTTTTAAAGCATTTCCTTACATTTCCAAGGTTTTAAAATGCACACAACACATTCACAACACATAAGGTATACTATTTCATGTAATTTTAGCCATAGTGCATAAGCCCTATTCCGGGATATTACAGTTTTACCCCCTTAAAATAATTTCGTCCTCGAAATTACTTACTAACGAAAAATCGTACATCTTAACTCACCACACTACACTACTGCTGCGCACTCTGATATTAAAACTAACACATTTCCTACAAAAATTTACATCCAAGGTTTCATACACTTCACTAGCATTACAAGAACGAACTAACTTTATAACAAACAAGGCATTGAAGGGTATTCCAAATTCCACCTCCCTGTCTGGGGGTATTTCGGGTAATTCCTTCGGAAAGACATCCTCAAATTCCCTTACAGTTCTAACTCCACTAACTCCCCCTTCTTTCGTATCCAAAGTACTAATGAAAGCCAAGAACGCCTTACACCCCTTCCAAACCATCTTATCAGCCTTTAAAGCCGAAACTACGTTAGACAAGTAGTTTCATCTTTCTCCTATCATAACTATCACTCCATCCTCTGGGGTCCTTAACTCCATTCGTTTGGCTACACAATCCAACACAGCCCGATGCTCCACTTGATTATCCACGAACAGTTTTATGTTTAATAGTTCTAGGAAGTAGTTCTTTCGATTCATACACATACAGTCTCATTCATTCATTTAGTCACACACATAAACTTGCGTTCATTACAGAGAAATGTTGTAATTGTCATTGTTTGTTGTTTTCCACTACCCAAGGGTATTTCCGTAATTTTATCCTATAGGGGTATTTTGATAATTTTTAAATTAGGGTATTTGAAAATGTTGTAAAATAGAGATTGTTGATATTTTACAAAATTAAAATTACTTGTTGGAAAAATTTCAAGGGTAAAATGGTAATTTATACATTAGGGATATTTTCATAATTTTACGAGCCAGGGTCATTTCGATAATTTTTCACAAAAATATGGTTCCTGGTGACTTTCAAAACAAGGTATTTTTAAAGATTTCTAATTTGAGGGCACTTCGGTGATTTTCCTTACTGAGGGTATTTTGGTCATTTGCACAGGTTAGGGGCAATTCGGTCATTTTACAAATCAGGGTGTCTTTGATATTTTGTAAAGTTTTTGAATACTTGTGCAAAATAAAAAATTATTATTGAAATCGGGGGTAGTATGGTAATTTTGGAAAATCAAGGGCATTTTAGTAATTTTACCACTAAGGGTATTAAGGTAATTTTGTAAATCAAAAATTCTTCGAAAGTTTTTCCAAAATAATAATTTTCAAAATATCAAAAGGGTAGTTGGTTGACTTTTAAAACTAGGGTTTCCATAAAAATGTGGCTAGTCCCTTCCGGGTTTTAGTTATTGGGTTTAGCACGTGACTAAGTCCTCTTGGTTAGGGTGAACCATCACTACGCACTGTAGGATTCAAGTGGGTAGGAGGTGAGTCACTAGGAATGCTTAAATACCAAGCTCCCATGAAACCAATCCTAGACATGTGCTGTGGTTTGCCACACCCTAGCTCGTGACTTGGACACGAGTTTGTTTAATTGTGGCTTAGAGTTTTATGTATTTGTTTGGGGTAAACTAGTCCTAGGGTTTAAGTACTTATCATACTAATCTACGTTCCATTTCTACCCTTCTATAATTCATATCATAAATCACACAAGAGATAGGGGTACTTACCGGTGGACTTGGCCTGGAGACTCGGTGCCATGCCGAAAGCCTGTTTATTTCTTAGAAAAGTCCATTTTCAAAAAAGCAGAAATGTTTTGGGCCCTAAAAGCCCTCAAGTCCGAGTTTTGAACCGGCTCGATACCAATTTGAAACACCCCAAACCCATTTTCACGAGCCTTGACCGATCTGGTATGTTCCCTGTAAAAAGCTTTTCAAATTCTTTTGTTACTTAGGAAAAACTTGTGTGTTTTGAAAGAAAGATTGTTTTGGGTTGGGCTTGAGTTGAGAACAAGTTTAATTCATTGTTAAAAATCCTTTACTTTAGGTGACAAAACGGTTGGGCTTTGTTTTAAAAAAATTTTGATTTACTTAATCTTTTAATAAATAAAGGTTTGTAAGCTTAACAAATAAAAATAGAATAAAATATTTCTACTAAGGCCTTATTACATCAAATAATTCCCAAAATTTAAATTCAAAATACTTAAAGTAAAATAGTCCAAATAAAAGAAATCTGAACTTCACATTGCCTCCACTAAGCATCTACCGGCCCGGTCCATCACTGATCGTCACCTGAAAAATAATCCCACAACGGGTGAGTCAAACAGACTTAATGTGTAACCAACACTAACATTTAATAATTCGGGCATACATTATCATACATGTTCATAAAAAATAGAAGAAAATAATGATGCAACCCAACCCAAACCTATATGCCATCCACTACCGTCCCCTGTACCAACCTCGCACACCGTGGGGACTACTAAGTCAACCTCCATCCGCTACACACCATCGAAGGCGTCATTGCGGTCGGCGTGCTCATCGCCTCTTATAAAATTCGTGGTCTTAGGTCACCACATTTAGAAATCGTGGTCTTAGGTCACCACATTCGATTATCGTGGTCTTAGGTCACCACATTCGATTTCATGGTCTTAGGTCACCACATTAACTTCCCTTTTCATATAACCCATATGCCCCATATATCATACATATTATGCAAAATCATGCCTTAATTCACATTCTTATCACTTTTCACATGTTAAAAATAACATATATTCATAATCCTAGTAGGAGTAGGAAGCGTGCACAGGTACTGTGTACCATTGCATGGTACTTTAGCCATATTTTCATATTCTTAATAACATATTTAATTTAAAACATAGCCATGAACATATTAAAACTTAGGGTAGGGTATACACCTAATTCGCTTAACAATTTCACTTGAATCCCGAAAATCCGATCTTAGATCTTTAACTCCCTTAATGCCAATTTGCTTATCTCTCAAATCCCAAAACTTTGCTATTCTCCTCCTTGTATTCGGCCAAACACTGGATCTCTACATAGGTTAGTTTCAGATTTTTAAACAAAGTAAGAGATAGATCTAGATATCCAAAATAGGCATTGGCCGAATATACCTATGTGCTTACCTTCCAAATCTTAAATCCCTGAAATGATCTTTTGTCTTAGGTGCCTATCGAAATCCCTATAATCATATGTTAGATCAATTTTTAACACTTAATCACTATTGAATGGCCTTTGGCTGAATGTCAAAGTGTTACTCACCTTAGATCCTTGAAATCCCGAAAGCACTATTTGATTTTGGAGATGTCGACAATAGTAGAGATCCCGGAGAACTCCTCCTTCTATAGTCGACACTACCCAAATCCCAGAAAATCCTTCATAGATTCGGCCATAGAACATTATTAGGTTAAGACTCAAACTTTTGGCTAAAAGAAGAGGGAATGGGAGTAACATGACAACAATCTAATCCTTACCCTTAGTGTTGTAGTTGACAACCTCCCTTGCTTGAAGTCCTAAAGAAATCGGCTAGGAAGACTGAATAGTTTCCAAAGATCTTGGCTTTTGGACTTGATGGAGTAATCGACTAGGGGTTGTCTTTGGGGTTTGACTTTTGATGAATTAAAACAAAGAAGAAGAATAGAGATGGAGGATTCTGAATGGTGAGTCTTTGAGAGGGAGCTTGCGGTTTTGTCAACAAAAGAAAATAGAGAAGATGACAAGAGAATTTCGGTAGAGACTTTCAAAAGAAAAGAAAAAGAAACAAATGACCTTTCTTCATTCCTTTTGGCCGAAAATACTACACTTAGTTCCCCCTATTCGGCCAACTCTCCCTTATTTTGATAAAGTTTATCTCTTAATTATCACTTTATTCAATAATAAAATTAATCCTCAATTATCTCTTATCTCAAAAAATACCAATAATTATCCATCTATTTGCCGAATTTTAACAAAATAAAACACCTCCCTTTAGTGCCTTATTGCCGTCCACTTCTTCCTACCTTGTAGCAAAAATAAAACTTCTTTTTGCTTTCCTTGCAGCTCGAACACAAGCCCAATTGCTTATGTAGGTGGCGTCACTTACCTGGCCTTAAGTGGTACCTCCTAGCCACTACTCCAAGCCCGTTCTTGTGTTAAATTCCCTCTACTAATTTTCTTAAGGCCACCTTGTTTTAGTTTCCTCTTTTAAACTTAACATTTCTAAAACATTTCCTTACATTTCCAAGTTTCCAAAAATGTTCACTTTCCTCTTTTAAACTTAACATTTCTAAAACATTTCCTTACATTTCCAAGTTTCCAAAAATGCTCACTTTCCTCTTTTAAACTTGACATTTCCAAGTTTCCAAAAATGTTCACTTTCCTCTTTTAAACTTGACATTTCCAAGTTTCCAAAATGTTCACTTTCCTATTTTAAACTTAACATTTCTAAAACATTTCCTTATATTTCCAAGCTTCCTCTTAAGATTTAATATTTTCTAAAGCATTTCCTTACATTTCCAAGGTTCTAAAATGCACACAACATATTCACAACACATAAGGCATACTATTTCATGTAATTTTAGCCATAGTGTATAAGCCCTATTTTGGGATATTACAGCAGACTTGAAGCGTAAGGACATAGAGTTTACAGTGGGTGACAAGGTGTTCTTGAAGGTGTCACCATGGAAGAAAGTGCTGAGGTTTGGACAGAAGGGTAAATTAAGTCCCAGATTTATCAGACCATATCGGGTGTTGAAATGAGTGGGGTCGATAGCCTATCAGCTAGAGCTACCTTCTGAGTTAAGCTAGATTCACAATGTATTCCACGTTTCTATGTTGAGACGATATCATTCAGATCCGTCTCATGTGGTGCCTGTGGAGGAAATCGAGGTAAGACCTGACCTATCCTTTGAAGAGGAACCAGTGGAAATCTTAGATCGTGATGTCAAAGTGTTGCGAAGGAAGACGGTTCCATTGGTTAAGGTTCTATGGCGAAATCACAATTCTGAGAAGGCTACATGAGAACCAGAAGAGACGATGTGGCAGTAGTACCCGCATCTATTCTGATCAGGTAATTTCGAGGCTGAAATTTCTTTAAGGGGGTAGAGCTGTAACATCCTGAATTAATGGGCCTTTACGTTAAAGTGTGATTATGCTTCTTAGAATGTTTTAGGGGTCCAGAATGGACTTAGGGATTGGGCCGAGGCCTTAATTGAATTTTCTGTTTGGACATTCTAGTGGAAAGCCAGTTAGGATTGGGCTTAAAAGATGTTATCTGTGTTGTAAGACGCAAGTGGGCTTGTGGCCTAGTGGCAAAGTGGCGCCACTTAGGGAGCAGAGAGGTGGCGTCAGCTGATGAGGTCCAAGGTTCGAGTCGCATTACCCACTTATTTTTAAATGTTTTTGACGTTAAAGGAGAGGAGAGTTGGGGGCGGCTTGGATGCTTGGAAGTAGAAGATTAATGGAATGGATGATGTGGATAGTGTGGCTAATAAAGTGACTAATAAAAAGGAGGAAGAGGTGGTGTTATCTAGGCCACTTGAGGATGAGTGATCAGATGAAGATAAGGGAGAAAATTTAGGAATTATCTGCTGGTCACAATGGTGGCTAAAATTCCAACACTGATGGGGAGGAGGAATCGATTTTGGTATATCCAAGGGGTGCCGAAATTTCCCTTGATTAATAGCATAGTTTGACATTTTAAAAAGGGGCATTTTCGGGTTTTAGGTAGTAGGCGCCGAAATTCTGTGTTTAGGTGGGGGAATATTTTTTATTTTCAGAAATAGGGTTTTATTTCCCATTCTCTTCTCTCATTATTCAAAAGCCGAAACCCCTAATCTTATTCTCTCATCTCCACTTTTATGCAAAAGCCGAAATTCCATTGTTTTCTCTACTTTCATCTCCATAGCTGAATACCCTTGTCTATTCTTTTCTCTTTGTCGATTTCTTCATCAAAGTCAAATCTTCATAGATCTCTTGAGATCATCTTTTCTCTCTGATCTTCTCAAAGCCAAAATTCCCTAGGAGTTGCCGAATTCTCTGTGTTAAGGTAAGTGCCAATTTCTTCTATTCTTTTTTTCTTCTCTTTCGATTTTTCAGACCATAGCCGAATGGATAGTTGGTTGTTAGGCCATCTTTAGTTTGACATTTTCACTGATCTCGTGTTCTTTTTGGGTGGCATTCCGGGATTTGAAGGAGATCTAATCGCCTAGGTTTATAAACCAAAATCATTAGCCTTCGAACCACATTACTTTTTAGGATTTCAAGGTAAGGGTTTTGATTCTCCCTAAGTGTTCAATCGATTTCTTTTCCTTATTGTGCCTTAACCTAATGCCTCGTTAAGCACTCATTATAGTATCCTCTAACTAAGGTCATTCATGGACTCGAATGTCAACAAATCGAAGAAAGGGGTTGGATCTGTAGTCCCAGCCCCAAAGTTCAAGAAATGCACGGTGTTAGCAGTACGAGATTGGCCACCGGATTGTGGACCAGCTTCGAAACAAAACCTTAGATAGTTAGTCGTCATATCGATTTCTGATAGTGTCAACATAGAAAGTACTGTCCTATCCGTAATCAGGTGTGTAGATCTCTATCATACTAGTTAAACTGTACTATGTATATGTTATGGCCTAAAAGCCGAAAATAGGTTGTATGAACAGTCGTGTTACCCAAAAAGGGTAGGCAAGGGATGCCAGGTACGTAATCATAGAAACTTCTCTATGTGTGTCGAAGTATGTGAAAGTATGTGATCTATTTAGATAGTTTAATGTTCTGATTCTTGCATGTATGTATGCATGGGATGGGATTGATATGATGAAGGGGAGCAGGTCGCATAGCGATCGGTGGCTTTGCCACATAGGTCACATAGTGATCGGTCTTTATGACAGGCAGCTCAACTGTCGATATATTATTAAGGTCGCATGGCGATCTGTGGCTTCGCCATATAGGTCACATAGTGATCGATCTTTATGAAAGGTAGCACAGCTGTCGATATGGTGTGTAGCGGATGGAGAGTTGATTGTAAAAATCCCCACGGTGTGATGGTTGGTACAGGGGTGTGTAGAGGATGGACTTTTAGGTTTGGGATGGGACATGTTGCATGTAAATATTCTGTTGCCATTGTGTATGGGCCAAGGACCATAATGTGTTTGTGGGCCTCAAGGCTTTTATGTGTTTTCGGGATTTGCACATTGAGTCTTGGTGACTCACCCTTTTATTTTTCCCAACTTTTTAGATGAGCAGTAGATCGTGGACATGGGAGCCGAGGCAGACTTGAGGGGCCATCAAGTCTTTTATTTTCATAGACTGTTTTCAATTTTTCATTGAGTTTTAATTTTGGGATTATTTTTGTAATAAGGCCTCTATAACTTAGGTTATCAATCTATATTTTTTTTATGTTACAATTTATAAGCTTATGTTTTCAAAGTCTTAATTATAAGTGAAATGAAAATGGGCTTTTCAAGCACATTCAACACGAATGTTAAGGTTCCTTTCATAAAAGTCACAATTAATGTTTAGTCGGTTAAAATAAACTAAGGTTTTCAAAACCCTTCAAAGCAAAGTTTTCAACATTCAACCCGTAGCATACCAGATCCGGTCATGACGTATGGGCGGGTTTGGCGTGTTACATGTTACTTCGACTACTAGTTGATGAGGCATTGGGTGCCAAATTACTTCAACCATACTGATGAGACATTAGGTGTCAAACTTATTGATGAGTGCTGGGCCCAAACTATTTACTTTGGATTTATCCAATAAGGCACTAGGTGCCAAACTAGTGTGTTGGTTAGATCCATGTATCCGTCTTAGTTCGAGTCAAGTTAATAGGGAAGTAAAATGTAAAATGGAATAACTATTTGTGAATTAAATTGAAATAATGATGGTTGTGTTCATTGAATACATGAAAGTGGAATTTGAGATGAAATATGTTACCTAATGAACTGAGATATCAAATGAGATGTGAAGTGAAATTGCTATGCCTTTATATTAATGAAATTGTGTTACAGTTGAATAATGAATGTGAGAAATGGTAGAGTTGACATGGTAACTTGCATATCATCAATTGTTCTTTAACTCATGCATTTAAATGTCTTATGGTATGTTTATGTTATAATGTTCGAATTATAGAAATACCACTGATTTATACTCAGCGTGTGATTTTATTTTCCATACGCAGTTAGGTTTTATTTTGTTCGACTGTCAACATTAGCATTAGTGACAATCTCGGACTCAAAGTGTTGGTGATGTTTTAGTTGTTAATGGCATGTACCTAGCATATATTTATGCAATGTTATATTTTGAATGAGTTTGACATTTTGAATATCATGGGTATATATATGTATATATGTGTGATGGCAATGGTCCATGTTAATGATATCTTGTTGAGTAGTTTAGGCATGTATGCTTGACGGATTAAATGGTGATTAAGTGTTATGTTATGAGATAGGTGTGGTAAGTAAATGGTTGTGAAGGAATGAATGGTGTGCTATGTTGAGCTTGAAATAATTTGGTAAGTTTTGGTGCATGTTTGTGTGGTTGATATTGGGTCATTTTAAGATGTTTTAAATGGTTAAATGATGTATGTTATGTTGATTATGTTGAAGTGCCATTTGAGGCATATTGGAATGGTTTGAATGTGGTATTTTGGTTGATATATTAGTGAATATGTAACAGCCCAATTTAGACCCTAGTTAGAATAGTGGTTTTGGGACCACAAATTGGAGGTAAAAAATATTTTAATATTATTTTTGGTGTTTGTAATATGTGATTGAGCATGTGTGAAAGTTATGTGTGAAAATTTTATTGATTGAGTGCCGAATTAAGAAAAAAGACTTAATCGCATAAAATGCAAAAGCTGTGTGCTGATTATTTAAGTACCTAATTGTTGTTATCCTTATAATTGGGAGGTTTTATGATGCAAATAGCCCACTATTAAGTTAGTGGATGACAATGGACCATTATGACCTTGATGTTTATATGTTCTAAATATTAATTAAAAGGTTAATTAGGTAAATGAATTATTAAAGCTTTAATAATAATAAAAAGGCTAAAAATAAGCCATGAATGTTCATCTTTTCCATTGAATATTGCAATAATAAGAAAGAGTTTGAGCTTTGTTATATTCGGCTAGGGCTTAGCTTGATTAAGGTATGTTTTTGACTCGATTTTTGATAATTTCTACGTTTTTGTAATCGTTGCTTCGTGCTCTACAAAGCCCATGCTTAAATTTGTGAATTGATGATGAATTTGAATTGTGCCATGGATGAATTTATGAGCTTTTTGATAGTTGATGATGAAAAATGAAAGATAGGTGAAAGATTAACATATTTTGTCTTTGAATTTTTAGTGAAATTGAGTAATTTGGACTTAATTGTGAAAATGAGAAATAGGAGGACTAAAATGTGAAATAAATGAAATGTGTGGACTTGTATGAACATAGAGAGAATTCGGCTAGGCATGGGTGAAGTGAAATTTTGTGTATTTGATGATTTTATGAAATAGGGACTAAAGTGTCAAAATGTGAAAATGTAAGGGCTATGTTGTAAAATGCCCTAAATATGTGTGTATGGACTAAATTGAATGAATTGGTGATTGAATGAGCTAAATTTGAAAGTGTATAGATCAAGAAAGGAAGGATTTGGATCGAGATCGAAGCAAAGATAAAGTACTCGATTAATCGGCTAGTTTCGATATTTTGACATCCGAGGTAAGTTCGGATATAATACTAGCTATTAAATTATGTCTATGTGATGGGAAATGAATGAATGCATAATTATTGAATTATAAATGTTAAATATGAGATCGAGAAATGTGGCACTGAGTGTGCGTAATTGAAATCGAAACAAAGATGAATAGCACTGTGTGTACGAAGTAATGGAAGCTTCAGCTGTATCGATTGGCATTGTGTGTGCGATACTGAATTATGTTCGGTTTTGTATTGAGGCACTAAGTGTGCGATGTTATTTCAGTTTCAACTATGAATTGGGCAATTAGTGTGCGATGGTATTGAATAGATAGTGAACAGTGGATAAGGTGTAATATCAAACATTGATTAGTAAGATCATTTTTGCTAATGTGATTTGAGTTGTGAAGATGGTGTTTTGGATGGATTTGTTTAAGTAGGAATTGAGTATGGAAATAAATGATATAGTTGATGATTAATTGGTGCATATATTAGTATGAATTGGTTTCCAATTAAGGTAAAAATGCATTTGATTTGAGGCTTATAAGTGATTCAAGGTGTGGGAGGCAAGTTTGACCTTGAAAATGGCCTATCATTGCCCACACGGTTGAGCACACAGACGTGTGGCTCAACCGTGTTGTTTAAGTTGGCAAAGTGAAATAAGTCAGGCTCAACCATGGGCTGGACACACGGGCGTGTGACTGGCCGTGTGGTGCAAGTCAGGCTCGACCACGGGTGAGGCACACGGGCGTGTCTCAGGCCATGTGGTCAAGTCAGTAGGTATGCCCTGTTTTGCAACGGCTTGGACACATGGGCGTGTTTGAGGCTGTGTGCTACCCACACGGGCATGTTACCTTTGTAACATAGAAAAATGTTTGAATTTTAGAAATTTTCATAAGTGTTCGGTTTAGTCTGGGCCCTATTCTAAAGCATATTTAAGGTCTCGATGACCTCATTAAGGGAGTATATGATTATGTTTGAATATGATTGAATAATAATTGTCTAGGTGTCATGAAATGGATATGAAATATTTTGATTATTTAGTAATACTTTTTAACCCAGTTCTGGTGACGGTATTGGGTTAGGGGTGTTACATTTTATTGGTATTAGAGCTACAATTTAGTCGATTCTCGGACTAACGTAGTGCGTGTGAGTCTAGCTATACATGCCATATATATAATTGCGATAGTGTGATTAATCCTCACAGTTGAAAATGTGTTTTCGTATAGCAGATGGATCTCGATTGAGCAGTTGCTGATGATGTAGAGAGTAATGCACCTGCTCCCGCTCAAGGGATAGAGTCGGCCACATCTAGGCCGAATGATAGTAGCCAAGAGGGAGAGGCTAAGCCAGCTCTTCTTTAGAATGATGAGTGAGTGGTTCTCGGAGCTCGTTCGAACGAATCTGGCTACTCCACAACCTCCACCCCCACAAGTATCGGTTGTGCCACAAGTGACAGTCCAATCCGATTGAATAAACCTCCTGTGGATAAGATTCGAAAGTATGGGGCCAAAGAGTTTAGGGCCACAGCTGATGATGATGCTGAGTGGGCTGAGTTTTGGCTCGAGAATACAATCTGAGTGTTCGATGAGATTTCGTTGACACATGATGAATGCATTAAATGTGCAGTTTCCTTGTTGAGAGACACGACTTATATTTGGTGAAAAATGTTGATTTCAGTGGTTTCGAGAGGGAGAATCACCTGTGATTTCTTTCAAGTTGAATTCAGAAAGAAGTATATCAGTCAACGATTTATAGATCAGAAACATAAAGAATTCCTCGAGTTAAAACAAGGCCACATGTCCGTTACTAAGTATGAACGAGAGTTTGTGAGATTGAGTTAGTATGCACGGGAATATGTTTCGACCAAAACTACTATGTGTAAACGCTTTATTGAAGGGCTGAATGAAGATATTAAATTGTTGGTTGGAATCCTTGACATAAATGATTTTGTTGTGTTGGTTGAAAGAGCCTGCAAAGCTGATGAGCTTAGTAAAGAAAATAAGAAAGCCGATTCTGAGGCTAGAGATGAAAGAAAAAGATTAATGAGCAAGTCATCTCAAACTTCATCAAAGAGATTTAAAGATGCAAGCAGTCATTCAAATGCTTCGTTTGGACATTCGAATAGAGACCAAATGAGACAAAGTATTGGTCCAAGAACTCAAGCTCCAATTGAATCAAGTGTTGGTAGTGTTAAAACAACAAGCCTGAGTGTAGACAGTGTGGAAGACGAACATTGGAGAATGTTGGGGCAAATACAATAATAGAACTTGTTACAAATGTGGATCACGAGACCAATTTATTCGAGATTGCCCAGAGTTTTTCGAGAAGGATAATATTCAGAGTGCGAGACCAAATAATACAATGGCTAGGGGTAGACCATCCAGAAACATCAAAATGTGAGTGGAAGTAAAAGAGGACTCTGAATACAGCTGTGAGATCTGAGGTGAGAGTACCTGCCCAAGCTTATGCTATTCACGCTCGTGAGGAAGCGTCATCTCCAGACGTCATTACTGGTACTTTCACTCTATTTGATACTGATGTGATTGCATTGATAGATCCAGGTTCTACTCATTCCTATGTGTGTGTGAATTTAGTATCAAGTAAGACCCTACCTGTTGAGTCTACTGAATTTGTGATTAGAGTATCGAACCCCTTAGACAAGTGTGTTTTGGTGGATAAAGCATGCAAGAATTGCCCATTGATGTTTCGGGATACATGCTTTCTGGCTAATTTGATGTTGCTAGCTTTTGATGAATTTGATATCATCCTGGGTATGGATTGGCTCACCTTGCATCATGCTATTGTGAATTGTAAACGAAAGAGTATTGATTTGAAAAGTCAAAATGGTGAGATATTACGAATTGAATCCAGTGATTTGAATGGGTTGCCAGCTATTATATCATCAATGAAAGCTCTAAATTATGTGAAAAAGGGTTGTGAACCTTATTTGGCATATGCGATTGATACAAAAGTGACAAAAAAGAATGTGGAATCAGTACCTGTGGTTTGTGAATTCCCTAATGTGTTTCTTGAAGAACTACCGGGATTACCTTCGATCTAAGAAGTTGAATTTGGTATTGAATTAATACGGGGATGACTCTTATTTCGATAGCTCCATATAGAATGGCACCAATAGAACTGAAAGAGTTAAAGTCTCAGTTACAAGAGTTGACAGATTGAGGATTTTCACGATTGAGTTTCTCACCCTAGGGTGCTCCTGTATTGTTTGTGAAAAAGAAAGATGGCACTATGAGAATGTGTATTGACTACTGGTAGTTGAACATAGTGACGATAAAGAGTAAATATCCGTTGCCTCATATTGATGATTTGTTTGACGAGTTGAAAGGAGCTACAGTGTTTTCGAAAATAGATTTGAGATCGGGCTATTATTAGTTGAGAGTTAAAGAATTAGATGTACCGAAAACTGCTTTCAGAACAAGGTATGGACATTATGAATTCTTAGTTATGCCATTTGGACTAACGAATGCTCCTACAGTGTTTATGGATTTAATAAATCGAATATTCAGACCGTACTTAGATCGCTTTGTTGTGGTGTTTATTGATGATATTCTGATTTATTCCTGTGATAAGACGCAACATGCCGAGCATTTGAAATTGTGTTACAGACTCTTCGTGAGAAATAATTGTATGCAAAGTTCAGCAAATGTGAGTTTTGGTTGCGTGATGTTAGTTTTCTGGGACATATTATATCAGCGAGAGAGAATACGAGTTGATCCGAGTAAGATCTCAGCCATTCTAGAATGGAAACCTCCGAGAAATGTGTCAGAAGTTCATAGTTTTCTGGGACTAGTAGGATATTATAGACGGTTTGTGAAAGGTTTCTCGATGATTGCGACTCCGTTGACGAAGCTGCTACAGAAAGATGTTAAATTCGAGTGGACAGAAAGGTGCCAGCAAAGTTTTGAGCAGTTGAAAGCAGTGTTGACAGAGGCGCCAGTGTTGGTTCAACTTGAATCGAGTAGAGAGTTTATAGTTTAAAGTGATGCATCGTTGAATGGTTTGGGCTATGTGTTGATGCAATAAGGCAAAGTTATTGCTTATGCTTTGAGGCAGTTAAAGCCGCAAGAAAAGAATCATCTGACGCATGATCTTGAATTGGCTACAATTGTATTTGCACTGAAGATTTGGTGACACTACCTATTTGGTGAGAAATTTCATGTTTATACTGATCATAAGAGTTTGAAATATCTAATGACTCAAAAAGAATTGAATTTGCTACAGAGAAGATGGTTAGAGTCGAAAGTCTATATGTACTTTACGAGCAATGTTGTTGATTATCATCCTGGTAAAGCTAATGTTGTTGCTAATGCTTTGAGTCGAAAGTCTATATGTGCTTTATGAGCAATGAATGCTCAGATAGATCTGTGTGATTATTCAGTTTTGGCTGAGTTAAAAGTGAGACCGATGTTCGTACGCTAGATTTGCGATGCCCAGAAAAGTGATGTTGAAATGATGGCCAAACAAGATCAGTGTGAATTGAATGTTGATTCAGAATTTCGAGTTGATAGTGATGATTGTTTGAGATTCAAAGATCAGATTTGTGTTCCGAGGAATTCAGAGTTAATTCAGATGATTTTGAATGAAGCTCATAGTAGCCGGTTAGCTGTTCACTCGGGGAGTGCGAAAATGTATAATGATCTGAAATAGTTTTATTGGTGGCATGGTATGAAAAGAGACATATCTGACTTTGTGTCGAAATGTTTAGTTTGTCAGCAAGTTAAAGTTGAACATCAGGTTCCATCCGATTTGTTTCAACTGATAATGATTCTTGAGTGGAAATGGGAGAGGATCACGATGGACTTTGTGTCGGGATTGCCTTTATCTCCGGAAAAGAAAGATGCAATCTGGGTGATAGTTGACAGATTGACGAAATCAACTTATTTTGTTCTGGTGAGAATAGATTATTCACTTGATAAATTAGCTGAATTATATGTTTCTGAGATTGTGAGATTGCACGGGGTGCCACTATCTATTGTGTCTGACAGAGATTCGAGATTTACCTTGCGGTTTTGGAAGAAATTGCAAGAGGCTTTAGGCACGAAGCTGCATTTTAGTACTACATTTCATCGGCAAATGGATGGAGAATCTGAACGGATCATTCAAGTACTTGAAGATATGTTACGATGCTGCATTCTTGAATTTGAAAGTACGTGGGAAAAGCATTTACCGTTGATTGAATTCGCATACACTAACAGTTTTCAACCTAGCATCAAAATGGCACCAAACGAGACTTTTTACGGTCAAAATGTTGAACTCCATTGTATTGGACTGAGCTGAGTGAGAATAAGATTCACGGTGTTGATTTGATAAAAGAGATTGAGCAGAACGTGAATGTGATTCGTGACAGTTTGAAAGTAGCCTCAAATCTTCAGAAGTCTTATGTAGAATTGAAACGGAAAGATATTGAATTTGAGGTTGGTGATAAAGTGTTTTTGAAAGTGTCCCCGTGGAAAAAGATACTTCGATTTGGCCGAAAGGGCAAGTTGAGTCCGAGGTTCATAGAGCCGTATGAGATCATCGAAAGAATTGGACCAGTTGCTTATAGATTGTTGTTGCCACCTAAATTAGAGAAAATTCATGATGTGATTCACGTATTGATACTTTGATTATACAAATCTGATCCATCGCATGTGATTTCTCCTACTGAAGTTGAGATTCAGTAAGATTTGTCCTATAATGAAGAACCGATTCGAATCCTGGCACGTGAGATTAAGAAGTTGAGAAACAAAAGAATACCTTTGGTGAAAGTGTTGTGGCACACACACGGAGTTGAAGAGGCTACATGGGAGCCTGAAGATGTTATGAGAGAGCAATATCCAAACCTATTTGCTGGTAAGATTTTCTGGGACGAAAATCCCTAAGGGGGGAGAGTTGTAACAGCTCGATTTAGACCCTAGTCGAAACAGTGGTTTCGAGACCACAAATTTGAGGTAAGAAAAATATTTTAATATTATTTTTGGTGTTTATAATATGTGATTGAGCATGTGTGAAAGTTCTGTGTGAAAATTTTATTGATTGAGTGCCGAATTAAGAAAAAGGACTTAATCGCATAAAATGCAAAAGCTATGTGCTGATTGTTTAAGTGCCTAATTGTTCTTGTCTTTATAATTCAGAGGTTTTATGATGCAAATAGCCCACTATTAAGTTAGTGGATGACAATGGACCATTATGACCTTGATGTTTATATGTTCTAAATATTAATTAAAAGGTTAATTAGGTAAATGAATTATTAAAGCTTTAATAATAAAATAAAAGGCTAAAAATAAGCCATGAATGTTCATATTTTCCACCGAATATTGAAAGAAGAAGAAAGAGTTTGAGCTTTGTGATATTCTGCTAGGGCTTAGCTTGATTGAGGTATGTTTTTTACTCGATTTTTGATAATTTCTATGTTTTTGTAATTGTTGCTTCGTGCTCTACAAAACTCATGCATAAATTTTGTGAATTGATGATGAATTTGAATTGTGCCATGGATTAATTTATGAGCTTTTTGATAGTTGATGATGAAAAATGAAAGATAGGTGAAAGATTAACATATTTTATCTTTGAATTTTTAGTGAAATTGAGTAATTTGGGCTTAATTGTGAAAATGAGAAATAGGAGGACTAAATTATGAAATAAATGAAATGTGTGGACTTGTATGAACATAGAGAGAATTCAGCTAGGCATGGGTGAAGTGAATTTTTGTGTATTTGATGATTCATGAAATATGGACTAAAGTGTCAAAATGTGAAAATGTGAGGGCTATTTTGTAAAATGCCCTAAATATGTGTGTATGGACTAAATTGAATGAATTGGTGATTGAATGAGCTAAATTTGAATGTGTATAGACCAAGAAAGGAAGGATTCAGATCAAGATCGAGGCAAAGATAAAGTATTCGATTAATCGGCTAGTTTCGGTATTTTGACATCCGAGGTAAGTTCGGATATAATACTAGCTGTTAAATTATGCCTATGTGATGAGAATTAAATGAATGTATAATTATTGAATTAGAAATGTTAAATATGAGATCGAGAAATGTGGCACTAAGTGTGCGTAATTGAAATCGAAACAAAGATGAATAGCACTGTGTGTGCGAAGTAATGGAAGCTTCGGCTTTATCGATTGGCACTGTGTGTGCGATTCTAAATTACGTTCGGTTTTGTATTGAGGCACTAAGTGTGCGATGTTATTTCAGTTTCAACTATGAATAGGGCACTTAGTGTGCGATGGTATTGAATAGATGGTCAACAATGGATAAGGTGTAGTATCGAACATTGATTAGTAATATCATTAGTCGACTAAGTGTTGGAAAAGGTATGTTTTGAACCTTTGTGGTTGATGATATTATTCAAGGTTGAATAAATGAACATGAGTACATGGTTGAGGATGATATTGTGTTTAGTGGTGAATCTATCTATGTGATGGTTTGATTATGAATTGATGTTGTATTATTGAGAATTATGTATTATATTATGAACTTACTAAGCTCTTAAGCTTACTGTGTGATGTGTTTCTCTATTTTATAGTGTTAGTAAAGCTAGTTTGGATCCGGGGATCGTCAGGCGACTCAATCACACTATCAGCATATCTATTTTGGTACTTTTGAGAGATGTATATAGTTGGTATATGGCATGTATAGGTTAGAAGTTATGATATGTTTTGAAATGTTTGGTATATGTTAAGTGACATGGTTTGGAAGTTGAATGATGTTGATGCATATTTGTAGGTTGTAAAAATGATGAATGAGGTATGAATGAGTGAGAATGAAAATGGTATGTTTTATGCTTGAGTTGGTTGATGAGAATGATGGATAAAATATAAACTTGTAGTATGAATTACATGATGCTTGACTATATGAATTACATGATGCTTGACTATATGAATTACATGATGCTTGACTATGTGATTTGAGTTGTGAAGATGATGTTTTGGATGGGTTTGTTTGAGTAGGAATTGAGTATGGAAATAAATGATATAGTTGATGATTAATTGGTGCATATATTAGTATGAATTGGTTGCCAATTAAGGTAAAAATGCATTTGATTTGAGGCTTGTAGGTGATTTAAGGTGTGGGAGGCAAGTTTGGCCTTGAAAATGGCCTATAATTGCCCACACGGTTGAGCACACGGGCGTGTGGCTCGACCGTGTTGTTTAAGTTGGCCAAGTGAAGCAAGTTAGGCTCGACCACGGGCTAGACACACGGGTGTGTGACTAGCCATGTGGTGCAAGTCAGGCTCGACCACGGCTGAGGCACACGGGCGTGTTTCAGGCCGTGTGGTCAAGTCAGTAGGTATGCCCTGTTTTGCCACGGCTTGGACACATGGGCGTGTCCGAGGCCGTGTGAGACACACGGCCTACCCACACAGGCGTGTTACCTCTGTAACTTAGAAAAATGTTTGAATTTCAGAAATTTTAGTAAGTGTTAGGTTTAGTCCCGGCCCTATTCTAAAGCATGTTTAAGGTTTCGGTGACTTCATTAAGGGATTATATGATTATGTTTGAATATGATTGAATAATAATTGACTAGGTGTCGCGAAATGGATATGAAATGTTCTGATTTCTTAGTAATACTTCTTAACCCAGTTCCGGCGACGGTATCGGGTTAGGGGTGTTATAGAATATATGCAGGTTATAAGTGGGTTTTATTATGCTTTAGATCATGCTTATATATGGAAAAATGTTTAGGTTTGTTTTGAGACCTAAAGGTCACTTTTTGTACCACACAGTCGTTTGCCACGTACAGTTCCAAGACACGACATCAGACTATAACACAGGCTAGCACATGTCTGTTTGACTCAATTAAAGTTATGCTTGTATAGTTGTACACGACCTCAGCCTGTTACATGGCCCGACAACATGGTCGTGTGACTATTATTGAATAATTACACATTTGACCCTTACTTTTTCATATAGTCATGACTGCAACTTCACACAAGCTCAGTCTGTTACACGGTCTGTCCACACGGTCGTATGTCTTTACCCTCACATGGCTACAACTTTTCACACAGTTAGGGGACACAGCCGTGTGACCCTTATTTTCAAAATTTCCTATATTTTTTGGAAAAGTTTTAATTTCATCCTTGATTGATGCCAAGTAAATTTTTAGCTTTTGTAAGCTCAATTAAACCTGAATTTGATTGTATTGCATGGTATACTTGTTTATAAGTGATTATTTAGTATTAAATTGAATTCTTGAACTATGAATTGTATGTAAATGTTCTATAATCTCTTATAGCATCTTATAGCTCGGGTCCGATGACCAGACTGAGTGTGAGGTGTTATAAGAATCCAATTCATTTGAGCCTACCATGGGCGAAATTGAATGATATATGAGTATTTTGTGTGAATGATAAAAGTTTTCTAAGTGGAAAATGTAGGTTACCTTGTTGTTATTGTATACTTTATTTATGGCTAATCATGGTGACCAAGTTAAGGTATTTATTTATTTGTTAAATTAGTTAATTATACTTAATGGACAATATTGAATTTTTTTAATCCTTACTAAGCTTCCATAAGCTTAACGAGTTGCTTTGAAATGCATATGTAAGGATTTTTTTAAGGTAGATTTTGAAGTGGCTCTCCTCATCCCCATCTCATCATCCTCATTCGAATCGTAAACTCAGATCTAGGAATCGAGTGCGTAAGTGCTATTTTTTTTCTAGCATCATTTTAGTTTGATAAATTCTTCTAATTTGGTTGAATGCTTCCAAAGGCCATAGGTGGTTAATCCTTACTGATTTGAGTGTTACTTTTATGTTAGCAATTGATCTAAACGCTCTGGATTAACATTGACTTTCGAGGTTGCTTTAATTTCTATTCGAAGTCAAGTAAAAGTAAGTAATGTGTTTAAAAGTTGGATCTGATGCTTCGGTTTAATTCCCTTGTTTGGCTGAACCTATAGGGAGAATTAGGGACCAATTTTAACTCGTGTTTTGGACATCTCGTGTATAGATTAAATCAACCTAGCCTAGAGTTAAGATCTAGGAGTTGCAGATTAAACGGTAGTACACTGGTTTAGCATTAATCAAGTGTGGGTTCTAAACCTTGTGTGTGATTGTATAATGATCTATAATTGTATTTGGTTACAAAAATTTTGTGCATGGCCGATTGATGTAATTAAATTAACTGAGTAGTGTGCTTATTAAATATGTTTCATGAATTGAATTTTTGCATGACTTGAAATATGGCGATTGTGATATTGAGAATTGTTTCTTTGTAAGCGTGCCATTAATTGAAATTGAATTAACCGAAGCATAAAAGTATGTCGTTGTTATTGATATATGAAAATTATGATAAGCATGAATTGCATCATTGAAGAGTATGTCATATTACATTGCATTGGGTTGGTTTTGTGGATGATAAAGGAGTTCCGGAGAGTATTGGCGGTATACCCACAATCATTGGTCAATTTGTATACTACATCAGAGTATTGAGGAGATTGACAACTTGTTTACAACCTATTGGTATTTTACTCGATAACCATTGGGAGCTTGTCTACAAACTGATATTGGCGATTCGTTCGCAACCTTAATTGGCAGTTTTAACTGCAAGATTGATATTGGTGGTTCAACTACACTGGGCTTTGACTCCAATTATTTGGTGTTTAGATGACGAGTTCTGGGGAACTCGTGGTGTGTAGCGGATGGTATGGGAAGGACTTGCATTGTTTCATAAAGTGTGCCACAAACATGACATTTGAAAAATTGATTGAATTAATGCCATAATTTTTTGGTAAAATTGCTACTTGATGATTTGTTGTTTTATTGGTTGAAATTGTGAATATTCTCTGGTTGCCTTGTTTAGACTCACACTAAGCTCTTAAAACTCATCCCTTAGTTTAAACTTTTCAGGTAACCCATGAACTTTGGACTGGATTTGTGTAACAACCCGATTTTGGAGCTAGTCGAAACAATGGTTTCGGAACCACTAATCCAAGGCCAGAGAAATTATTTTTAATATTATTTTATGTGTTATAGCATGATTATATGAGTGCAAGAAAATTTTGGTGAATTAATTTTAGTGAATACTTGCTTAATTTCGAAAAAAGACTAAATCGCATAAAGTGCAAAAGTTTTGTTCTACAAGCTAAAAGTGTTAAATAGCTCTATAACCTTAAATTGGAGGTCTTTATTGTGCAAATAGACCCTTAAAAGAGTTATGGCCGGCCATAGGGGACAAAAAAATGAAAATTGGTCAAAGTTGATGGCATTAGGTGACTTAATTGATGAAATAAAATAAAATAAAATAAATGAAACACCCCAAACCCGGCCCACAAGCCCTGACCGGATCTGGCATGCTCCTTGAGTAAAACATAGTTAAGTCTCAAAATGACATTTTGGAAATCTTGGTGGTTTTGAAGAAAATAGCTTTGGATTGTTCTCAAGTTAAAAACCATGTTGTAATTTAAATTTGTGCTAAAACGATATTTTCATATTTCAAAAGTTACAAGTTAAAAGAAATGCCGGATTTTAGAGTTTATTATTATTAACTTGAAAACCGTAGGTGTTTGGGTTTCAAAACAATTGATGTTGTTTTACGAAAAATGTTTAATCGTCTTGTTCGATGTTGTTCATATCATAATAAAAATTTAAAATGCATAAATAAAACAGTTAAGTGATAATGGCCTTATTACATCAAAACATGACCCAAAATAAATCAAAATAACTTAGTAAGAAAAACCGAAAAAATTGCGCTTTACATGGCCACCACTAGGTTCCTGCCGACTCGATCCATTTACTGAGTGCCATCTGCAACATGTTAGCCCACGAGGGGTGAGTCAACAAACTCAGTGTGTAACAACTGTCACAGACTCCCAAATAATCATGGCATATTAAATCACATAAAACAAATATGGACAATAATGCAACCCAAACCCACCTAGATATCCAACCTCTACACATCACCCGTACCTACCAATCACACCGTGGGGATTACTAAATCGACCCTCCATCCGCTATACACCATCAAAGGCGATCATTTGCGATCAATCGCACATCGCCCTTATAATTGTGGCATAACCACCAGATAATGTGACAGAGTCACCAGATTCATAATATATGACATAAGTCACCAGATAATATGGTAGAAACCACCAGATCACTTCCCCTTTAACATAATCACCCATATGCCCATGCAACATTCAAAACATACAATTATCATGCAATTTACCTTACCCCCAAAATCATAACGGAATTCCACATGCTTTCACATCAATGTTATTAAACATTATTAACGAGTATTAAGGGGTAATGTACCTGAATTCTTTGTACCAATAAATGGTACCCTTAACCATATTCATTCATAGCCTTATTAACATATTCATAGCATTATTATTATTAATCGGGAATTTAGGGTGGGTTACACACCTGACTATTCGTAGATCTAATCGAAATCCCGAAAATCCTGATCTAACGCACTAGATCCCCTTTCATACATTCGGCCAACACTAAGAACATTAGCAAAGAGGCCATTCGGCTATACAGCAAATCACGAAGGGTTAACGCAACCAAAATCCTTACCTTGCTGCTGATTTGGTTACCAACCAAATCCCAAAACTTCGTGATGATCCCCCCTTGCAATCGGCTAAGCACTAGTACACTCAAACGGTTAGTTTTTGGCTTTTGAACGAATAAGGAACAGATCTGAAACACTAGAACCCTTACCTAGATTGCTTAGCCAAATCCCGAAGATCTGTCGAAAACTCCCTAAGACACCATAGTTAGAATCGACAACCTTCAATAGGTAGTATGGCCTTTGGCCGAATAGTATGTCTTACTTACCTTAGATATCTAAAATCTGGAAGATCTCCCTTAAACCGTCGGCTACAAGTGGATCCCGAATTCTCCCTTCATGGTTTCGGCCAAAGAAAATGAGATGAATTAGATTCCTAGATTTCGGCAACAAAGGAAAAAGGAAAATAAAGAAATCGAATGATAGGATCCCTTACCACAATGTTGAAATCGATTGCACCTTTGTTTGGAAACACAGAGATTCGGCTTTGGTTTAAAGAGAAAAGATTAAGGGAGTTTCGACAAGAAAAAGAAGATTTTGGTTGTTGATGACAGAAGAGAAAGAATGATGTTGAAACTCAGTTTATGGTTCGGCTAAGGTGAGAAAGAGGAAGAAAGAATGGTGAGTAGAAAAGAATAAGAAAGTGATAGTGAGGCTACAATTCGGCTTAGGGAGTTTTGGCTACTAGGTGACCGAATTTGTCATCATGAAAGTCCCTTGGCCGGCCAACTCTCCTTCTCTCCACTCAATCCCCCTTTTCACTCCTACTTAGCCGAATCTTTAAGCTTTTGACCCAATCTATACTTCATCCATGAAGTGTCCTGTCTTGATCCATCACTGCCTCTCCTTGCTGAAAAATAAAAGCTCCAAAATGTTTCCTTTGCTGCTCGAACCTAGGCCCCCTTCTCACTCCCTATGGCGTCACCTTACAAGGCCCTAAGTGGCGCCTCCTTGCCACCTTACCAGCTTAATTCTTGTGTCCTAAGCCACACAATAAACTCCTTAAGGCCTAGCTCCCTTAGTTCCCCTTAAAATAAAATATTTTTCTAAGGCTTCTACCTACATCCCAAGGTTCTTGAAGCCCCCAAAACACATTCAAGTCATACTCAAGCATGCAATCACATTCATTTAAGTGAAAATGCATAACCCCTAAATCCCGGATATTACAGTTTTACCCCCTTAAAATAATTTCGACCTCAAAATTACCTGGCTAAAATAAGTGAGGGTATTGCTGTCGCATTGTTTCCTCTGACTCCCACAAAGCTTCTTCCGATCCATGGTTACGCCATAACACTTTGACTAAAGGAACTGATTTCCTCCGAAGCACCTTCACATCCTATTCTAGAATCTAAATCGGCTCTTCATCATAGGACAGATCTGGTCTCAGCTCCACCTCCTCAACCGGTATTATATGAGACGGATCCGATCAATAACGACGTAGCATCGAAACGTGAAACACATCGTGCATCTGCCCCAACTCGAGGCAATTCTAACTGATATGCTACTGGTCCAACTTGCTTCAGAATCCGATAAGGTCCTATAAACCTAGGACTTAACTTTCCCTTACAACCAAATCTCATCACCTTCTTCCATGGCGAAACTTTGAGAAACACCTGATCTCCCACAGCAAACTCAATCTCCTTTCGCTTAAGTTCTGCATTTGACTTTTGCCTGTCAGATGCCTCCTTCAACCGTGTCTGAATTACCTTAACCTTTTCTTCCGATTCTGCCACAATCTCTGTACCTAAAACTTGACGTTCCCCCAATTCTATCCAACACGTAGGAGTGCGACACCTCCGTCTATATAGCGCTTCGTACGGTGCCATCTAAATACTTGCTTGATAGCTGTTATTGTACGCAAATTCCGCTAAAGGCAAGAACTCCTCCCAACTCTTTCTGAAGTCTATCACGCAACCTCTCAACATATCCTCCAGCACTTGAATTACCCGCTCAGATTGGTTTGTCCATTGCGGATGGAATGCCGTCTTGAAGTCAATCTGGTGCCCAAAGCTTGATGTAGTGCTTTCCAAAACGAAAGTAAACCTCGGATCCTATCCAAGATAATCGACACCAAGACTCAAAGCGACCTTCACGATTTCTACTACATACAACTTTGCCAATTTACGTAGAGAATAGTCAACCCGTACTGGTATGAAATGTACAAACTTTTTCAACCAATCTACTATCACCCATACCGAGTCCTTCTTAGTAGGCGTGAGGGAAGCCCACTAACGAAGTCCATGGTAATTCTCTCCACTTCCATTGCGGAATCTTTATCTATGAAGCAATCCGACGGTACTTGGTGTTTAGCCTTGACTTGTCGACACATTAGGCACTTCCTACAAACTCTATAACTTCCGCTTAAGACCAAAGCCACCAAAAGCGATCCCATAGATCCTATATAATTTACTTCCTCCGGATACATAGCATAAGGGCTACTATGCGATTCCTGAAGAATTCTCTACCTTAACTCCTCATCCTTCGGTATACAGACCTTGCCCCGAAAACACAATACTCCATCACCGTTTACACCATAGTCTTCCAACTCCCCATTTTGTACTTGTAGCAGCTTAGCACTTAGTTCACCATCTACCAATTGTTTCTCCTTTACCTGACCTAACCACGTCGGCTTCACTTGTAACTCCGCTAGCAAACTTCCATCATCATAAAGGCTCAAATGTGCAAACATCGCCCTTAACTCCGACACTACTTTCTAACTTAGGGCATCCGCCACAACATTCGCCTTGCCCGGATGATACTCTATTGAGCAATCATAATCTTTCAACAACTCTACCCACCTTCGCTATCTCAAATTCAGCTCCTTCTGGGTTAGCAAATACTTCAGACTCTTGTGGTCCGTGTAGATCACCGACCTTTCTCCATACAAGTAGTGCCTCCACACTTTAAGAGCGAATACAACCGCCGCCAATTCCAGATCATGCGTCGGATAGTTAACCTCATGTGGCCTCAACTGTCGAGACGCATAAGCGACCACTTTCCCATCTTGCATAAGGACACATCCCAATCCTGTATGGAAAGCATCACAATACACCATAAAGTCTTTCCCTGCTTCCGGCTGAATCAAAACTGGAGCCTCTGTCAATACTTTCTTAAGTTTCTCAAAACTCTCCTGCTGCTTATCCGTCCATACGAAAGATACCTCCTTTCTTAACAACTTCATCAGAGGTGCTGCTATAGTCGAGAACCCTTCGACAAATTTCCTATAGTAGCCTGCTAACCCCAAGAAACTACAAACCTCAGCCACAGGCTTAGGTGGTTTCCAATCTACTACTGCCTCAATCTTCCGAGGATCCACCCTTATTCCTTCCACAGACACCACATGCCCTAAGAACGTAACTTCCTTCAGCCAAAATTTGTACTTGCTGAACTTGGCATATAGCTTCTTTTCCCTTAGCACTTGCAACACAACCCGAAGATGCTCATCGTGTTCTTTCTCAGACTTGGAATACACTAGGATATCGTCTATAAACACAACGACGAACTGATCCAGGTAGGGTTAGAAAATCCAGTTCATCATATCCATGAACACGGCTGGGGCGTTTGTCAATTCGAACGGCATTACCAAGAACTCATAATGCCCATATCTAGTCCGAAAAGCTATCTTATGGATATCTGCCTCCTTCACCTTAAGCTGATGATATCCTGGCCTTAGATCTACCTTCAAAAATACTGCGGCCCCCTTAAGCTGATCGAACAAGTTATCTATTCTTGGCAATGGATACTTGTTCTTGATGGTCAGCTTATTCAACTGTCGGTAATCTATGCACATGTGCATAGTCCCGTTCTTCTTCTTCACGAATAGGACCGGTGCTCCCCATGGAGACACACTAGGTCGAATAAAACCATGATCGAGTAACTCTTAGATCTGGGCTTTAAGCTCTACTAACTCCTTTGGTGCCACTCGGTATGGAGCAATTGACACGGAGCTGTACCCGACAGTAAATCAATTTCGAACTCCACTTTCCTATCCGGGGGTAACCCAGGCAGCTCCTCCGAAAAGACATCCACAAATTCCCTTACTATTCTAACTCTTCCTACAGCTGCTTTCTTAGCCTCTAAGGCACTGATCAACATCAGAAAAGCTACACACCCTTTTCTCACCATCTTCTCTGCCTTAAGGGCAGATACTATATTTGACAAGCAATTCTAGCTCTTGCCCATTACGACAACCTCTTTATCGTCAGAAGTTCTTAACGACATGTGCTTAGCAACACAATCCACATTCGCATGGTACTTCACTAACCAGTCCATGCTAAGATTAGATCAAATTCCTCAAATGGCAACTCCATTAAGTCAGCTGGAAACTGCGCCCCCTGAACTTCCAAAGGTACTGCCCTAAAGAGTTTGTCTATTACTACTAATTGCCCTAAATGACTAAGCATACCATCTTCCTAGGCATCTCGAGTTCACATGCGAGTTCCGACACCTTACTAGCAATGTATGAATGAGTTGACTCAATATCTATCAACGCAATAAAGGGTAATCCAGAGATAAGGAACATACCCGTTATGACATCAGGTGCATCACCATCCTCCCTCTGATGAATTGCATACACTAGACCCGGTTGTCTCACCTCCGTGTTACCAACACCTCTGCCCGGTGTTCCCCGACCTCTTCCAGAACCATTACCTCTACCAGCCAGACCACGACCCAGCGGTGGCTGCTGTCCACTTTTTCTAGCCTGATTAAGACCCTGACTTGCTGGTCGGCTCCCGTCTGTTTTCATAAGACAGTCCCCAATCATGTGATCCTTGGACCCACACTTAAAACATCCTCCCGTCTTCTTCCAACACTCTCCTAGGTGCATCTTTCCACACTGAGCACACGTACGGTACTGTCCTCCCGTAACAACCTGCTGACCTCGCGACTCATCAACTCTAGGTCTCTTTTAAACATTCCTAGATGACCCTGATGATCCAAAACCTCTCTTTTGTCTATTTTTGTCCGTATTTTGCCTTACAGATTCCTTAACCCCTTCGGCTACCTTAGCCTTCTCTACCAACACGACAAACTCCCACTCCTACTGTGGAGCAATCAATAATCTCAGGTCATCCCTCAGTCTGTCCTCAAACCGGACACATCGTTCATGCTCCGTAGCCACAATACCTCGAGCATATCTGCTCAACCTTAAGAATTCTACCTCGTACTCCGCTACGGACTTATTCCCCTGAACCAACCTCAGAAACGCCTTCTTCTGCGCATCAGTATAGCTAGTCCCAATATACTTCTTCTGATACGCCACCTTAAAATACTCCCAAGTGAGATCATCTGCTGCAGCACCATCCCGAACCATGAGCCACCACTGGTATGACTCATCGCGGAGAAGCGACACCACCCCTTTCAGTTTCTCCTAGCAGTCAAGTCCAAATCGTCTGTAATTCGCTCCGTCGCCTCCAACCAATACTCAGCCGTATTGGGCGCCACACCAGATATACATCGGAATACCTCAGCTCCATTGGCTCAGAGTCGCTCAAGTACAGACTTCCGAGCTCCCATACCTCCAACTGCTCCAACCACCCTCTCAAGAACTCGCAGCATCACTTGCGATCTCGCATCATCTTGCGCGTCGATCCTCGATATTCAACACCGGTGGTGGTGGTGGCATTTCATTCTCGGACCCTTGACCAGACCTAACGGGTTCCGATACGGTCATTCGGCCTCTACCACAGCCATGCACATTATGACCACGTCCTCTAGAACTCATTCTTTTGAGTTGCATTTATCTGATTAAGAATTTTATGAATCATTATTTCTTTCCACTGATTTATCGCGAATGTCTTGTGATTAATAGTTCTAAAATTAGTTCTTTCAATTCATACACACACTATAGCCTCAAGTTCATTCATTCAATCATCACTATTCATGAACTTGCGTTCATTCTGAGAAAAGTGTTGTGGTTGTCCTTTGTTGTTATTTTCACTACCCAAGGGTATTTACGTAATTTTATCCTCTGAGGGTATTTTCGTAATTTTCCAAGTCGGGTATTTTGAAATTTAAGTAAAATAGAGGTTTCGGTATTTTGCAAAATAGGAATATTTTGATAGGAAGATTCAAGGGTAATATGGTAATTTTATAAATTGAGGTATTTTATAATTTTACAAACCGAGGGTATTTGGTAATTTTGCAAAATATGGTTCCGGTGGTTTTATGAAATAAGGGTATTTTGGAAATTTTCAATTCGGAGGTACTTCGACAACTTTCCATACCGTGGGTATTTTGGAAATTTTTCAAGTTAGGGGTAATTTGGTCAACTTGCAAATCGAGGTATTTTGGTCATTTTTGAATCAAGGGTACTTTGGTAATTTTGAAACCAAGGTTTAATTTTAAGGTTGTACAAAACAAGGTGGTTGGTCCCTTTCGGGTTTTAATTATTGAATTTAGCTTTGTGATTAAGTCCTTTTAGTTAAAGTGAACCGTCACTACGCACTGTGTAGGATTGAGCGGAGAGGAGGTGAGTCACTAGGGCGCTTAAATACCAAGCTCCCCTAATCCAATCCTAGACATCGCTGCACGGTTGCCACACCCTTAACTCAACGACTCACTCACGAGTGTTTGTTTGGTTAGACTTTAAATTTTATGCAATTCTATGTTGGAGTAAGCTAATCCTAGGTTCATTAGCTCTAGTCTACTAGTCTCGTCCCCATAATACGCACATACAAATCACACAATAGTTAGGGTACTTACAGTGGACTTGGTAGGAGACTCAAAGCCATGCCGAAAACCTGTTCAATCTTTAGTAAAACCCAACTTCAAAATACGGAAAAACGTTTTGGCCCAAAAGCCCTCAAGGCTGAGTTTTGAACTGAGCTCTGATACCAAATTGAAACGCCCCAAACCCGGCCCACAAGCCCTGATCGGATTTGGCATGCTCCTTGAGTAAAATGTAGTTAAGTCTCAAAATGACATTTTGGAAATCTTGGTGGTTTTGAAGAAAATAGCTTCGAATTGTTCTCAAGTTAAAAACCGTGTTGTAATTTAAATTTGTGCTAAAACGATATTTTCATATTTCAAAAGTTACAAGTTAAAAGAAATGCCAGATTTTAGAGTTTATTATTATTAACTTAAAAATCGTAGGTGTTTGGGTTTCAAAACAATTGATGTTGTTTTACGAAAAATATTTAATCGTCTTGTTCGATGTTGTTCATATCATAATAAAAATTTAAAACTCATAAATAAAACAGTTAAGTGATAATGGCCTTATTACATCAAAACATGACAAAAAATAAATCAAAATAACTTAGTAAGAAAAATCGAAAAAAAACTGCGTGCATGGCCACCACTAGGTTCCTGCCGACCCGGTCCATTTACTAAGTGCCATCTGCAACATGTTAGCCCACGAGGGGTGAGTCAACCGACTCAGTGTGTAACAACCGTCACAGACTCCCAAATAATCATGGCATATTAAATCACATAAAACAAATATGGACAATGATGCAACCCAAACCCACCTAGATATCCAACCTCTACACATCACCCGTACCTACCAATCACACCGTGGGGATTACTAAATCGACCCTCCATCCGATACACACCATCGAAGGCGATCATTGCGGTCAATCGCACATCGCTCTTATAATTGTGGCATAGCCACGATAATGTGATGAGTCACCAGTTTATAATATGTGACATAAGTCACGATAATGTGGTAGAAACCACGGATCACTTCCCTTTAACATAATCACCCATATGCCCATGCAACATTCAAAACATACAATTATCATGCAATTTACCTTACCCCCAAAATCATAACGGAATTCCACATACTTTCACATCAATGTTATTAAACATTATTAACGAGTATTAAGAGGTAACGTACCTGAATTCTTTGTACCATTAAATGGTACCCTTAGCCATATTCATTCATAGCCTTATTAACATATTCATAGCATTATTATTATTAATCAGGAATTTAGGGTGGGTTACACACCTGACTATTCGTAGATCTAATTGAAATCCCAAAAATCCTGATCTAAAGCACTAGATCCCCTTTCCTACATTCGGCCAACACTAAGAACATTAGCAAAGAGGCCATTCGGCTATATAGTAAATCCCGAAGGGTTAACGCAACCAAAATTCTTACCTTGCTGCTGATTTGGTTACCAACCAAATCCCAAAACTTCGTGATGATCCCCCCTTGCAATCGGCTAAGCACTAGTACACTCAAACGGTTAGTTTTTGGCTTTTGAACGAATAAGGAACAGATCTGAAACACTAGAACCCTTACCTAGATTGCTTAGCCAAATCTCGAAGATCTGTCAAAAACTCCCTAAGACACCATAGTTAGAATCGACAACCTTCAATAGGTAGTATGGCCTTTGGCCGAATAGTATGTCTTACTTACCTTAGATATCCGAAATCCCGAAAGATCTCCCTTAAACCGTCGGCTACAAGTGGATCTCGAATTCTCCCTTCATGGTTTCAGCCAAAGAAAATGAGAGGAATTAGATTCCTAGATTTCGACAATCAAAGAAAAATGGAAAAGAAAGAAATCAAATGACAGGATCCTTTACCACAATGTTGAAACCGATTGCAACTTTGTTTGGAAACACAGAGATTCGGCTTTGGTTTAAAGAGAAAAGATTAAGGGAGTTTCAATAAGAAAAAGAAAATTTTAGCTTTTGATGACAGAAGATAAAGAATGATGTTGAAACTCAGTTTATGGTTTGGCTAAGGTGAGAAAGAGGAAGAAAGAATGGTGAGTAGAAAAGAATAAGAAAGTGATAGTGAGGCTACAATTCGGCTTAGGGAGTTTTGGCTACTAGGTGACCAAATTTGTCATCATGAAAGTCCCTTGGCCGGCCAACTCTCCTTCTCTCCACTCAATTCCCCTTTTCACTCCTACTTAGCCGAATCTTTAAGCTTTTGACCCAATCTATACTTCATCCATGAAGTGTCCCTGTGTCGTCCATCACTGCCTCTCCTTGCTGAAAAATAAAAGCTCCAAAATGTTTCCCTTGCTGCTCAAACCTAGGCCCCCTTCTCACTCCCTGTGGCGTCACCTTACAAGGCCCTAAGTGGCGCCTCTTTGCCACCTTACCAGCTTAATTCTTGTGTCATAAGCCACACAATAAACTCCTTAAGGCCTAGCTCCCTTAGTTCCCTTGAAAATAAAATATTTTTCTAAGGATTCTACCTACATCCCAAGGTTCTTGAAGCCCCCAAAACACATTCAAGTCATACTCAAGCATGCAATCACATTTATTTAAGTGAAAATGCATAACCCCTAAATCCCGGATATTACAATAAAGAGAAGAAAAGATATCACCTTTCATCTTTCTTCTCTCAACCAATTTTTCCCTAAGAAAACAACCATGGAAGCTTGAAAATTTTCAGCAACTCTTCACCCTTGCAAGTAAGTCATTTTGATGGTCATTTTTGTTGATTTTTGTGTTTTTGGAACCCTTGTAGCTTAATCTAGCTAATGAAGGGACTATTTTGCACAATGGTTGAAAGTCTAGGGTTTTTCCATGAGAACATTAGTGTTGTTTGCTGAATTTTTATGGAAGAAAATGAAACTTGGTTGTTAAATAAACAACTTTTGTGAAAAGGGGTATTCATGAAAACACATAAAATGGACCTTTTTGTAAAGGTTGTAAATAGGTGGTAAATGTGTGAAATAATTGAATTTGTGAGTTGATATAAGCTTAAAATAGATTCAGCTAGGCTTGGTTAATGAGGAAATTTGATGAAAATCGTTTTACGAGCCTAGGGGTAAAATCATAATTATGTAAAAGTCTAGGGGTAAAACGATAATTTTTCCAAAGTAGGAATTCTGGAATGTCTTGATTAATGTGGTGATTAAATGAGTGAATTTTACCATTTTAGATCAAGAAAAATGGAGTCCAGACTTAGACGGGGAAAAACCAAGCTATTGGACTGAATTGACCTAGTCGCCAATATTTTAATATCGAGGTAAGTTGTAAGTAAATAATACAACTTTATTGTTATTATGCATTAAACAATTGATATGGTATAAATTTTTTATTATTTCTATGAAAATGCATGATGAAATATGATATGGTATCTTCCGGTTGAACTTTAGGAATAGATTGGATACCCATGTCATGACATTTAGGTGATATGTGTACTAGTGTAAGACCATGTCTGGGACATGGCATCGGCAATGATATGTGTGTTAGTGTAAGACCATGTCTGGGACATGGCGTCGACCACAATATGAGAGCCAGTGTAAGACCATGTCCGGGACATGGCATCGGCATTGATGTGAGAGCTAGTGTAAGACCATGTCTAGGATATGGCATTGGCCTCGATATGTGAGCCAGTGTAAGACCATGTCTGGGACATGGCTTTGGCATCGTACCCTCTTGTGTGAGGCTAGCCAGGTATCCTTTGGCATTCCAACTGGTTCAAAGGGTAATTTAAAGCTTGTGTCAAAAGTGAAAAAAGTTACGACATGTTGTAAATGATACAGGTGCCTACATGAAATGCATGAGAAATGAGCTCGAATTATGTTGTATGATTAGTAAGGATGAAAATGAGTATGCTATGCCTTTAATCATTCAAAAAATTTATGCAAGTTTATAATATGTTATGAGTGTGATAATGCATGGTAATTATTGTTAATTATTTACGTGCGACTTACTAAGCTTTGTGCTTACTCCCTTTCCTTTCCATTTTCTTATAGTATCACCAAGCTAGCTCAGGGATCAAAGGACGTCGGAGGCTTGATCACACTATCAATCTGAACATTTGGTATAGTCAGATTTATCATTTTGAGTATGGCATGTATAGGGACTTGTTCTTTGTCAAGTGTCATATTGTTTTGGCCAAAAGTGTTAGCTTGTCTTGAAGATTGATTCATTTGTATAAGGCCATGGATGATGGCTATTACTTATTATTGATATATGAAAATGATGATGTTTTTCATGAATGGCAAATTGCATGGTTGAGTATTTGGTATATTAATGCATGAATGAATAGGTTACATGATGTAGTTTATATTAGTGCAAGTAAGGGTGGTAGAAAGGGCTTGTTAAATAGCCTTGTTTTTGTCCACACGGATAGACACACCGGCGTGTGTCTAGGCTTGTGTGATACACGGTCTGCCCCATGGGCGTGTAGTTAGGTCGTGTGCCCATTGCACCTTAATTTGATAAAACAAAATGCCTAGTAGCAACCATAGGCCTGAGGCACGATCGTGTGTCTCAACCGTGTGGAGGACACAACCATAACACATGGGCATGTGCACAGCCCGTGTGAAGTTTGCACTTTATTTTAGGAATTTAATTCACCACACGGCCTAAGGACATGGGCATGTGCCTTGGCTGTGTGACCTTATTGGGTTGATGACGTCAGAAACAGAATGTCAAGGTTTTTACACATGGGCGGAGACACGGGTGTGTGATGGCTGTGTGAGGGACACGGGCCATGGACACGGGCGTGTGCTAGGCCATGTGAAAACCCCTGTAGGTTCGAATTGAAAAATAAATCCACATGGCTAGGGACATAGGCGTGTGTGATCACACGGTCTACCCACATGGGCGTGTGCCCTTGTTTTTAGTGAAATTTTCCAAAGTTTTCTAAAGTGCCTGGTTTAGTATCGAACCATTTCTAAGGTATGTTTTGGGCCTCATATGCCCATATTAAGGACGCTAAGAGGAAGTTTGAAAAGTTTTAAATTTGAACAAACTTTTATGACCCGATAATGCATGTTAGTATGTGTTTTGAGCTAGGTAATGCCTCGTACCCTGTTCCGACACTAAACACGAGAAATAGGTGTTACGATTTGGGCCTTCAAAATCTCGTCTCGAAACTGGACTTATTTAAAGTTTTAATTTTAAATTTAAATTTAAATTAATTTTGGTTGGAATTGTAGTTGTTTTTATTTCTTTTGGGACTATGACAGGTTAATACTTGGGATTTTATTTGCATGAATGATATTTATATTGAAAATTGATCAAACATATAAACTGATTTTAATTCAAATGAAATATGGATTTGAAATATAAAAGTTCTGATTTCACGATTTTTCCGCTGTGTAATAAAGAAAGAGTTTTTGAAAAAAAATCATCAAAATAGAAATAGATCAATTGAGTTTCCAAAAATAATGTAACACCCCAAACCCGGGCTAGACATTATGGCCGAATCCGGAGATGTCACAAAGAAAGGGTTATGAAAACGGAGTCATTACGATAAATCATTCCAGCTTAATAACTCATATTCGCTTATAACTATTGTTGAAAACATTATTTAATTGATTTATTTTCCAAAACATAATTTGTAGTGGAAGTTATAAAAATCGTTATTTTTTTTCAAATTCTATTTATAAGTTTGGAAAACCTTTGTTTTAGTGAAAACCATGTTTTTAGATGACTGTCACAATTAAAGTGTTAAACTAAAAATCCAAATCCCAAAAATTAAACCAAACAGTCAGGAGAGTCCAATTAATAAAACACTCCCAGAAATAATTCTTAAATAAATAAACCTTTATTTAAAGCCAGTTCATAGACTAGTGGTCACCGCAAGACTCTACTGCACCGATCTGCCCAAGTCTGTGGATTACCTGAATAGAACAAACAAACAGAAGTGAGTTTATGTAAACTCAATGTGTAACCCCATAGAAATAGACATGCTATACATACAGATATCACGTACACTGTCAGATCTAGATTCAGAATTGGAGCTAAGCCCTTTACAGATTCAGATAACAGAACAGATATGTAGATCAGAAATACAAAATCCTACCCCCATCTTCTACACACCAACTCCGACCATCCTATCACACCATGTGGGGTTAAAAACACCCACCCATCCCTACACACCATTTCGTGCCATTATGACACATGTCAGATAATGTGAAGCCAAGCTGTCAGAATATATGCGATGATCGCTATACAGAACACTTCCTACATATATACAAATCCTACCCCAATCAGATATATATAATCGGAATTATCATGCTCACATGCTCATATATAGATATCGGATATATATGTACATCAAACTAATCAGACATGCATAACAGTATCATATTCAGAGTAGAATATCAGACTAACAGTTCACATAGTTTTAGAGTTTGGTTAGCCCTTACTGACCTACAGTTGGCCCATAGTCGATCGGAACGACACATGTGACCCTAGGGAAAATTTTAGAATTATGGGCCTACATGCCCATGTGGCCTACACACAGAGATTGGCCTGGCTCGTATGGCCCACACGGCCTGACCCAAAACCCACACATCCGTGTGGGCCCACACGCCTTACTTGGCCTAGTCCGTGTGACCCACACGGCCACACCCACATCGTTACATGGTCGTGTCTTGCGCACAGCCATGCCCTCTTCAAACACACGACCACCCACACAGCCGGCCACATGCTCGTGTGGCGTCGATAGTAAGCATTTTTGGCTTTCATTGAAACTTTATTTTTTACAATTTGGGAACACACCTGTTATGGTTTTGATATGAAAACAATCCCGAGGCCACCAAAACCTAAAATCGTCAAACCAAACTCCAAAATCAGTCATAATTCCTGATTAAACTAAAACCATGAAACCGACAATAGTCCAATTCAAGTGTTCAAATTTACCCAACGCCCCGAACAATTCACCTAAGATTCCACAAGAGTGGACCCCTTTCTTCCCGATTCGCTGCTGCCAAAACTCAACATCAGCTAACGGAAAAAAAAAAAAAGCATTGATTTGAACAACTTAACAAAAAGATTTCCCCAACCCATGCTAAAATACCCCTTACACTTACCAAACCACACAAAGCATTGAAAAATTGGAAAAATTGAGATTAATCGACAAGATTTTAACAGGTTTTCAGAAGCAAGGAACAGAAAGAATTTTGCCAGTCACAGAAAGGAACGTCCAAAAAACATGAGAGGAAATTTTGGGAAAAATAAAAAAAAATCTATTTTCGAATCCCACTACTATCCTAACTCCCCACTAATTCACATACAACTACCCTAGAATCCCAACTCCACCGAAACATTGACACACAACTGAACAAAAATAACATTCTCACTTGTATAAGGATTCGAACATAGGACCTCCCACACACCAACTGCCTTACCACTCAAACTAGCAGGCTCAATCTAATATAAGTTAACAGACAATTTTTTGTAAGCCCACTCCACAATGGTAAGACTTGGATCCAAAAATAACAAAATTTGGCAAAGGTGAGACTTGAACTCAAGACCTCTCAAACACACCCAGAACACTTAACCACAAAAGCGGATAGATATTTGTATTAGATATTTACATAATTAGAAATAAATTATTCAGGGCGTTACAAATAACATGTTATGTAATAATATGAATTTTGTTCTTAGCCAACTTAATTATGATGTTTTAGTTTAACTAAGGAAAATGCACAAGTTTTTTTTTCTAAAATTAGTTAGAGTATGAGTTTTATAAGAATCTAAACATTTTACTTTGCCATTTCGGTGGTCAATGTACTTTTCAGAATTTAATTATAACGTTTAGGTTAGGTTTAGGGTGTTACAAGTTATATTTAAAATAAGAGTTAATATTTGATGCGTTAATAATAATTCTATGTCGTGTTAATAAATGAGACAATAGCACATCATTAAAATGAAGTTCAATACATTTAAGACTTATTTGATAACCCTTCAAAATAATTAATTCATTGAAAATTAATATTATTAGTACTTTTTTTAAACATGTTTGATAAAAATATAAAAATTATTTGATAGAATTTTTGTAAAGAAAACCCATTAAAAAGATAAGTAGATCGGTGACTTTTTACTTAATGAATAATATATTCAATCAATTTATACTTTATTTTTTCTTATATATTATGTATTATCCTTCAAATTTCATCGATCCATAATTATTTAAATTACTTATTTTTATTATTAGTTTAGATGTTATTAAAAACATTTATTTTTATTTTATATTTAACACTAAATATAACACTCTATACCCGACCTAATAGATGTCTCCGAGTTACAGGGTGTCACATTCGTTTTTTGGAATAACTATTACCAAATATAATCAATTCAAACTATTAAATATTTAAATAAGAGTGATGTGTGTGAATAATATGTTATAGGATCATTTATGGGTCTTCAATGAGCTTATGAAAACTCTTTTGCTAACTCGAGGTTGCATTAGGACCAGATTTTAAAGTTTGCAAAATGTCAAGTTGACGTCGCAACGATGAGGGTTCCTCGTCACAACGCCACATATTGAATTGGTCTTATCGTGACATTAAGGAATTGACGTCGTGACATGACCCCTATTTTCCACAAAGTACAATTTTATACATTGTGCAACTAAAATATAACACATATGGATGCCTCAATATCTAAATTGATCATTCAACATGTATTCAACATGTTTAACAATAAATGACAAAAAGCATCAACATTTGTTTTCAAGCATAACTAATAATCATTTCATCTATTTACACTACCAAATATCAAAATTGACCATTTGTATCATGCCATAATACCAAAACAAAACGAGTTATACAAACTTTGTTAATTCGAAAACATCGATCTGGATGTTGACTTCACTTCCCGGGGCTTTGAGAAATACTTGCACCTACGCATGGAACAAACAACCTGTAACACCCTGAATTTTGGTGCTAGAAGTTTTGGGTTTTGTAGTTAGGGTCAGTAAGTTAGTGGTGCTATTGAGTTTAGTGGCGTGTCTAAGTGACAGAGTGGGCTTTCTGGTTTGGTGGTTGAGTGAGTATTAGTGAACCTTTGGGTTCTAGGTTCAAGTCGTTGTGTACGCATTCTGGGAACCTTTTTATTGAGTTTTATTTTGTTTAGTTTTAAATTAATATTTCAATTACTTATTGTGGTTTTTATTGTAACACCCCAAACCCAGCCTAGAAGTTAGGCTCAAATCTGGTGTGTCACAATGAAGTGTTTTTCAAAAACCATGTTTTAATTGAAAACCCTCCTTAAAATTTAAAAACTAAAGTCTCAGTTTGTGTTCGTTCAATTTCAAAACGTGGTTCATTGAAAAGTTAATCACTTTTAAAAGAGTTATTAACTTTATTGAAAATCTCTTTTAGTTGTGGAAGCTAATTTAAGGTAAAGAGTTTAAAACGTATGTTTTTAAAAACAGTAATTGGGTTGAAAATTCGTCTGCGTCTAGTAGATATAAAACATAACAAAATCCCAAATTCAGAATTAAATCCAAAGAGGCCTTATTACAGAAATTAAAACCCAAAACAAAATTTAAAACATATATAAATTCCAAAGCCTATCAGCCGCAGTCGTGTGGTCACCTCCGAGTCCCTCGCACCGATCCTCCTAACGCTGGGGATTACCTACACAGTAAAAACTGGGGTGAGTTTACGGAAACTCATTGTGTAATCCCCTTACTAGAGTAACAATCAGTATACATAAATAGAAACTGAAATAGTCTGGATCAAAGCCTTTTAACAGTAGCAGTATAGTCCAGTTTAGAGCATACGTGGGCCAAAACCCACTACAATATCATTTGGGTCACAGCCCATAACAGAATCAATTAGGCCTAACCCAAACCAATAACAAACAAGTGGCCCTAAGCCCAGTACAATGACAAATCTCATAGGCAGATATGCAACAGTATGAGGATGCATCCCACCCCAATCCAGCCAACACACCACCCGTACTAACCCTACACTCCTGTGGGGATAAAATCAACCCACCCAGCCAACACACCAAGCTTAGCACCAGTTGCGGCACTAAGTCAAAGAATAGCTCGGCACCATGAACAGGACGGCTAAAAGCCATAAATATTACAGCAATGTTACCAGTTAACAGAACGACTAAAAGCCATAAATAGAATGGTTATAGACCATAATCAGGATGGCATAAAGCTATCGATAATTGTAATAAGTTTGGCACATAGCCATCAGTGACGGTAATATGATCGACACATAGTCATCAATATATATGTTAGGCACATAGCCACGGGTAAATATGATTGGCACAAAACCATAATCAAGATGGCACAAAGCCATATTTAGGTTGGCATAGAGCCATAATCAGATTACGCGGGTTTAAGCCATCCGTCGGTCCACTGTCGTCTCATGCGACACGTGCGACCTTAACAGATCAATACTGGATCCACAGTCGTCTCATGTGACCCGTGCAACCCTATAAGAACTTCCTCCGTATCAATGCCCTAACCCCATGCAATACGTCGTGTATGTCATGCTCAATCATTACACGTGTGTGCAAAATTGCCATGCTCAGTAACAGTCATTTAAACATATATTAAAAGAATATCAGTCACACATCCACAGTTAATTCAATTAAAACACAGTCATACGATCACAGTTAAATCAATCATTTACCCACAAGAGCAAAATAGTCATTTTACCTTATAAGGGTATTTCGGTAATCTTACCCTTCAGGGGTATTTAGGTAATTCTACCCTATAAGGGTATTTCGATAATTATACATTACAGGGGTATTTAGGTAATTTTGTAAATCGAGTGTATTTCGATAATTTACAAAATCAGTGGTATTTCGATAATTTCAAAAATTGAGGGTATTTTGGTAATTTTAAAAATTAAGGGTATTTTGATAATTTCACAAATCAAGGGTATTTTGGTAATTTTACAAATCGGGGGTATTTTGGTAATTTTAAAAGTCAGGGTATTTCAGTAATTTTACAAACTGAGAGTATTTCAAAATTTTACAAATCGGGGGTATTTCAGTAATTTCACAATCCAGGGGTATTTCGATAATTTTACAAACCGGGGTCTCAGCGACCCAACAGAAGGTCCATCGTCGCCTCGAGCGACTTAACTAACCTAAACAGTCACAACGGTGTAATAGGCCTAAGGCCCATTACTCGGCCCAAATAGGTCCATACGCTCGTGTGGCCCAATTAGCCCAGAAATAGCCTCGGCTATACGAACAGCACATTTCAAACCAATAGAAACCATATAACATGCATTTTATCCGTGTGGGACCCACCAGCCTAGTGGGCCCACACGGTCCATTGCCCAAAAATGACCCTAGCCATGTGGACTATACGACTCGGTCTAACATTTACCACAATATGTAAATTTAATCCGTGTGGGGCCCATACGGCCCATTTCGATCCCAACGCGACCCAAAACGACCTAAGCCCATGAGAACGCTCATGGTGGCCTCAACCATCTTACGCCCATATTCGTGGGCTCGGTCCACCACATGTGAGATCGCACGCTCGTGTGGCATCATTCACCGGTACTTGACTTTTCGGCATTTTGCCGATCTACGATCAGAAAGAGTGTGGTTACACACACTCTATCGGCTTTCTCGCTGACTATCGAATACATGGTACTGTTACACACTTGATCACGTATACTAAGAATTCACGATCACTAGAACCTATATTCAAACATAACATTCAGTTAATCACTAAACAAATAATGTTAAGAAAAACTCTTAGCAACCACCTAACCGAGACATCGATACCACATGCCTTGACTAGATTGGTCAACTGTGATTTGCCTAGTTAATCCAAAGTTTGATGCAGCCACCCTTCCGTATCCTGGCAAAAAATCCCGAACAGCCGACACCTTACGCCAATTAAACCTGAGAGTAGAGGCTACGCACTCAAACACAGCCGGTGCTTTTGCCATCACTTTACTACTAGAATTCTCTTTACCCATCAAGAGTTCTTGATTGAATAACAAAAGAGTTTCTATCGCTTCTGAAATGCTCGCACCCCGTCACTTCTTGTAGAAATCTAAAAACCCAAAGATCAACTTAGGAAACTAACATTCGGTAATCAAAGAGAAAAGATGGAGAAGAGGCAATTGGCTAGAGAAGAATAGCCAAAAAGAAAGAATGAAACTGAGGGGAAAAGATAAAAGTTAAGGAGAAGAGAAGAAAAACAAGGTTATTGACTACCAAGACATTCGATTTCCACAGTAAAAAGAAAATAGAAAAGAAGACAGTGCGAGGGAAAAAAATAAAGTATTCGGCCACTTAAGAAAAGAGGAAAACACAAAGTTGAAGAGGCAAAAACTTGAAATAGCAAAGCACCGAAATTGACCTACAAGATTCGGCCACCACTTGCCAATAGGAGAAAAGAAATCCCTTCCAAGCACTTACAATTTTCAAAAATGCACAAAAGGACCCCCTAGCCGAATATGCATATACCAGCTACCTAATTCGACTTCAACTTCTCCCATTTTCAAATTCCTTAAAAATCTCCCCCAATCCCTCCATCGAATTTTCTCCTTGATTTCCTCCAACTCCCCATTCAAATTCAATTCAAATTCTTATGACCAATTCAACAACAGAGCTCCAATCCAGTTCCAACACCTCCTCAGCTCAAGTAGCAAAATAAACATACAATTTTGCATGCCACGCCTCGAACCTCAGACTCCTTGCCACACATGTAGCGCCACCTTGCCACCAGATCATCCACTCTCTTTGTGTCACATTTTACCTTCAATAAATTAAAAGGTCTAAAGGCCAAAGTCTAGGTTCTTTTAAAAGAAAAACCAAAACAAATTGCAAGAGCCAATACTTGAACCCAGGCTCCCTTGCAACCTTAATGACGCCACAACCACTAGACCACATGCTTCCTTGTGTCATTTTTAAACACAATAATTTAAAAGGCCTACATCCAAGCATCTAGGGTTTTATCCATTTAATACCAAAATTTTTGCTCAAGCCCAGGTTTGAACCCAGGACTTTTCCAACTCCTCTCAGGACCCTTAACCACTTGAGCAGACATTTAATTGTGTTATTCACTTGCACAACTAAATTCCAATCTCTCCAATATGCGAAGCCCATTTCTTCTAGGCGTAAAAGTCGAGGCGTTACATTTATTTTTATTTTTATTGTTATTGTTTTGACTTTTCTCCTAGATGTTTTTTTATTTACTTCTTTTCACTTTTTGGTTCTCTGTCTCTTTTCTTCTTCTGTTTGGGTTTTTTCTTTGTTTTCTTTCTTGTGCTTGGGAAATCAATTTTACTGTGTAGATATCGAGGAATTTAGCTCCTCCTTCATCAAAATAGGTGTGGGATTCGAATCATGTTTACTTTTACTTTATGAATTATCGTTTCGTCAACTCTGAATTGTGTTCTAAACTGTTGAGTTTAGGTGTTAGTGGCTGAAAAAGGTTTGGGAAATACAATTTATCCTAACCTCTTCTGTCAATGTGATGGTTGGGGCTCTTACGATGGCTGAAATGGCACTTTTTGGCGTGTTCCGAAGTGGTTTCATGGCCACCGGGGTTCCCACACAGGCATGTGCCAGTTCACACTATCGTGTGCCTCTGAGAGTTATGGTTTCCGGGTGAATTTTAGTGCCACATGGCTTGGAGACACGGCCGTGTGGCTGATTTAGGGATTTTATCGTTTCTCACACGGTCGTGCCTCTCAGACACACTAGCGTGTAAGTTTAGGGATTAGGGTTTGAGTGGTTTGGTGCCACACAGCCTGGCCACATGGCCGTGTAGCTAATTTGGGAATTAGGGATTCCACATGGATGTGTGTGTTATGGATACAAGGCCGTGTCTGGTGGGCACACGAGCGTGTGAGACCCTCATATGGCCGTGTTAGCCTTACACTCAAATTTAGTGCAAATGGACAGAGAGTTACACGGCCTGTCCCCACGGCCATGTCCCTGGTCCACACGAGCGTGTGCCTCTCTTCACACGAGCGTGTGCTTCTATCACACTGCCGTGTGCCCCTCATCACACGAGCTTTTGATATCCCATACGGCCTAAGCAATACCATACGGCTAGAACACACGGGCGTGTGGTCTTAAAACACTTATAATGGTTTTGTATGCATTTCTAATCTGAATATTTGTGTGTGCTCCAACCCTTAACTAAGTTTAGTGAGGGTGTTTAAGACTCGATATCTGTGTTGGTTGTGTGAGATGTATGATTTTGAATCAGTGCCAAGAGTGTGCTACGAATCGCTCCGATTCGATCGTTCGTCTGTTAATGTGTCTCTGTTCTATTAGCTTGAATGCATTCATGCATTTGCATAAAATATTTTGGGTTGGGTTGTGAAGAGAAGGAAGACTGTTTCTGTTTTAATTTGGAAGTTCTACTGCAACTTATATGTACAGTGATTTATCGCCTTTGTCTCAGTACGTCTGACGACTTTCTTTGTGCACTATTATCTCGATCTGGCGGTTTAAGCGTAACATGGTAGCACAATGATTCTTGTACTACTTTGTATTGTACGTACGTCAACTTTGCTGTATACCATTATTTTATCTAGCCTGTCCCGCGGTCTACTGCATTGCATAATACAGCACATACACTAGCCCTGTTGCGTATTATTATCTGAGTGGCTTAGTCCACATATGGGTGTGTAGGGTTGGATAGGCCTTCCAAGGTCCTAAATGGTGTGATTGGTTGGATGAGCTTCAACAGCTCTTATAAGGTGGGATCGGGGGAAGGAGAGGTGTGTTGGCTGGATGGGTAGGTTATATTTATCTGACTGCATTTCATCTGTATCTGTCTATGGATTCTAACTGTCAGATTTGTTATCTATATCCTATTGTCTGCTATCTGTCTATGGATTACATTTGTCGATTTGTTATCTCAGATCCTATTATGCATTGCGGCACTTGTCTTTGAGTTTTGTTTGAATTTGATGTGTTCGATTTGTTAAGTTCTATTGGAACATTAGTTCCAAGTGTATATTCTGACTCAGTGAGTAACTGCAAATCTATTGTGCTACTGTTTTGAATTTTGTATCTCTGTTTGAGACTTGTTTTGTAACACCCCAAACCCGGCCTAGACATTATGACCGACTCTGGCGACGTCTAATGATAGTGCTTTGGAAAAACATACTATGCTAAAACCATTTGTAGATATCTTAGGCTTTCGTCAACACATGTCATTTAATAATTTATTATCCATCTTAAAACATTATATGTTGTGGAAGCTTTTAAAATAATTTACAAGTTCGTGAGTATTTGATAAAGCATTTGTTTATTTTGAAATTCACATCTTATCCTACTGCTAGCAGTTCGTAAATATAAAAATCCCAAATTTTAAGCAAAAATCTGTAAAGGCCTTATTACATAAAATTTACCCAAAAATATTACCAAATAAAAATTAAAAATAAATCGTAAATAAGTGTCCAGAACCGTGGTCATTGCCGAGTCCTCCGCTGCACCGATCTGTCTACTGTTGGGGATTACCTGAACAGATTAAATAGAAAAGGGTGAGTTTTTGCAACTCAGTGTGTAATCCCCACAAAAAACATACACATAACACAATATAAGCATTCAATCATAAATTCACATTTCGGGTCTGAGCCCATTATAGAAACGGTGTGGACCTTAGCCCATTCAGATACAGATTCAGACATATTTTGGGCCTTAGCCCATTTTAGACAGAAGATGCAGAAAATAGAGTCCTACCCACAAGCCTCTACACACTAACTCCGTCCAACCCTACACATCATGTGGGGATAAAATCAACCCACACAACCCTACACACCATGTTGTACCGAATGCGGCACATAATCAAAAATTTGCAGCTGAACTGCCAGATAACAGGCTTAAAAGCCTTTCAGATACTTCCTCCGAATATCATCAATCCCACCCCGATGCAATGCAATATACAAAAATGTCATGCTAATATGCAAATGGTAATTCATACATTCAGATCAGCATACCTGCTTAGTACAAAAATCAAACAGTCAGATCATCCATTTAAGGGTCTAAGAATTGCTTACCGACCCTACGATAGGTCCACAGTCGACTTGGGCAACCCGTGCAACCTTACAGAGTTTTTCAGAAAGATAGGCTCACATACCCATGTGGTCTGCCCGTATGGGCCCACACGGCCCAAATTGGCCTTGGGCTTGTGGATCACACGGCCCGGCCCAGAATCCCACACGCCCGTGTAGCCCACACGGCCTAATTGGTCGAGCCCGTGTGTCGCACATCGCCTTTCCTAGACATCACACGGTCGTGTCACTCATGTACAGCCTGGCTCGTCGATCACACGGCCGTGTGGTGACTTACAGTCTTGCACACAACCTACTACATGGGTGACCACACGCCCGTGTGGCGTCGACAGAAGGGTTTTTGGCTTTCGCTAAAACTTCATTTTCTGCGTTTTCGGGTACACACCTGGTTTGATTTCGACATGTAACTACTCCCGAGCACTCCAAACCAATATTCAACGATTGCAAGCCCAATTTCAGTCACTTAATCCGAATTATCATGAATAGGAATTCCCAAAACTTTACCAAAAGCCTTACCTTAACGAGCCACGCTAATTTCTCGCTACTACAAAGCCAAAAAATAGCCCACAGCTCCTTGAGTGTCCCCTAAGCAAAAAATAACCACTTAATACCCCATTATTTCATCCAAACGAAACAAATGTGCACCTAGACTTACCGGAAACACACCACCATTTCACAGGGAGGAAACAAATTGAGAAACTGATGAAGAGGGGAAAACCAAGGAATTTCGGTATGGGATTTGGCAGCAAACGACCAAAAAAAGAAAGAGGAAATTTTTGGGGAAAACTAAGTGTCAGTCAAAATTCAAAAAGAAAAAATCTGCTAACCCCTAATCTATCCCCTTACTTCTCTCAACTACTCAGACTTTTAAACCACCTCAAACTCTTACACACCACGAATAGCAAAATAATTTCCCTCGCTCGCACAGGGACTCGAACTCAGGACCATCCACATATTAACACTCCACTTAACCACCAGACCAGCAAGCCCATTCTGTTAATTATTTACACACTTTAACTTATAAGCCTACCAACCAAGGTTTGGGATTGATTCATAAAAATACCAAAATTTACCCAAGTTAAGGCTTGAACTCGGGACCTCTTAGCCACTCCCAGAACACTTAACCATTGAAGCAAACAAACAGTTGTGTCAAAATTACAAAAGCTGAAATTAAGCAAAAATCGGGGCGTTACATGTTTTGGACTCACACTGAGCTCGAGTAGCTCACCCCTTCTTAGTGTTTCAGTTCAGATACCATTTCTGAATTCTGACGCTGGACTCAGTATGTAGAGGTCTCGGACAATCTCGGTGGAAAATAAATTATCAGTTTGGGTTTTTAGTTACTACTTTGTTAATCAGTTTTGAAATGTAAGGTTTTATAAAAATTGTGGCAAAATTCCGTTTTAAGTTTTATGCCATTTTATTTCAGTTAAATAAGTATTAAACTTAACTGTAATTTTACTGTCTGAATTTTAAACGGTTAAGTGTTTCGATTTACGTGATAACTTGCTTTGTAAAAATTTACCCATAATCACTTCGGTGATCAATGTGACATCCAGGATTCGGTCTAAACTTCTAGGCCGAGTTTCGGGTGTTACTCAACCTTACTCTAAGCTATCAAGTTCAGTGGTACTTTCATAATTCAAAATAATATAACATAAATTAACATTTATAACATGCCATGATACTTATAATCTCAATACCTACTAATATATATACCTATATGGCAACACAAGCACATAACAAATTCCACATGTAGGGCAAAACAATTCAATTATCATAGTAATAAGATGATCAACTTCAATTACATATATCAAAACTTATCACAAGACCTTTAGCTATTAATACTCATTTCACAATTCAAACATACATGAGGATGTAAGAAAAATGGCAAGATTCTGAGTACATGTGAAAATTTTAGAAACTTAGAAATAAAGTAGGAATGACAAATTTTAAAGCCCAAAATAGGAGATAAGGGCAAGAGGGCCTTAAAAGAAAAAGTTGGTGAATTTTGTCATACAATCGAGCTTGGAAAAGTGGCCTGAGGTGTCACTTAAGGCTTATGGATAATGGCTTTGAGTTGAGTCACATGGAAAGCAATTATTGAAGGTTTAATTTTGTTTCCCAAGGCTAGGGATGGAATGGCACATGTTTGATTGAAAGGCAAGAGCTTTATTTTATTAAAACTTGTCAAATTAAAGTGATAAATAGAGGATTTATTTTACTAAGATAAATAAGGAATTAAAGGATGGATTAAAGGTTATTTTAATTAAATAAAGTGATAATTAATGAAGATTAAATTATCACTTGGGAGAAATAGTGGCCAAGTTTTGGACTCTTGGTCTAGTAGTTCGATTAAAGAGGAAAGAGAGACTTTTCTCTCATTCACTCCACTTGTCAAATTTTGCTCTCCTTCTCCCTCTCATTCTTGAAACTTCCCTAAGAAAGGACTCCATCTTTTCTTTTCCTTCCTTTTGCCATTGCTTAGTCAAAACTCTTCTCTTCCAATCTCGGTTAGATCTCCATAGCGGATCTCGATAAACCAAGACAAGGAAACAAGTGATTGAAGGTTTCAAGGTAAGTTAAGCCATTCAATTTTCTTTCTTTCTAGTTGCCGAAAGTAAAGGCTTAATTCTATTCTCTTCAATCATGGCGAATATACAAGGGATCTCGGGTTTCCACATCGTTGAACATAAAGATCAAGGATCCAAGGTAAGAACAATTGATTCTTGTTCTTATAAATCGTTTAAATCAAGGCTTAAGAAAATAACCTCTCTTTTGTCTATGGTAGAATGTCGGAGGAGGAGTTTTGGGATTTGATTCGAGGAAAATTAAGGTAAGACACATTGGCTAAAGGCCAACTACCACTTATTAAAGTTAGATCAAATCTAACCTATGATCTTTAGGGATTTGACGGATATTCAAGACAAAAGGGAACTTTCGGGATTTGGAATCTCTAAGGTAAGCCTACAAAATATTCGGCTAAGGGTTGTGTGAGTATCTAAATCCATTCCTTAATTTTGAAAAGCGAAAAACTAACCATATTGAACTACAAGGTTGGCCGAATACCAAGTAGAGGAAAAACCAACTTTCGGGATTTGTTTAATCACCAAATCGGCAAAGGGATTAATAGATCTAAAAATTAGATCGGGATTCTCGAGAAAGCAAGGAACCTATTAAGCAAAAAAAAGGTGTGTACCCTTACTATTTTTCGATATATTATGGTTAAATATTTTAATATACGATATGAATAATAATATGAATGTGGCTATGTACCACACATGTGACAAACAGTACCAAGGTACGTTTCCTACCTCTGATAGGATTGTGTATAAAAATGTTATTTTAATAACATGCGAATATATGATTATGAACATGAAAGTAAATTATGCTATATATGTATATGTATACATGTTTTGGGGCATTCGGGATTTATGTTAAAGGGGGAGAACAGGTGTTGACTTCGGTCTCACCAACGAAGGTGTTGACTTCTCACCAACAAAATATGTCGACTACGGTCACATTGCGAAATTGTGGTAACCCGTTTACAATAGTGTCTAATGACACAGCGTGGAGAGTAGCGGATGGAGGGTCGACTTAGTAGTCCCCACGGTGTCTGCGAGGTTGATGCAGGTGGAGAGTAGCGGATGGCTTATAGGTTTTGGGTTTGGGTTGCATCACAATTTCGTTATTATATGGACTTGATGATTTGAACATGAATGCGATTTATTGATTGATAGTATTGTGTGCACATTGAGTCTGATGACTCACCCCATTGTGGGAATTATTTTTCGGTGATGAGCGGTGATTGAACCGGTGCCGGTAGACCATGAGGAGCCATGCATCACTTGAAGAATTTATTCAAATTTGGACTTTATTTAATTTTAATATTTTTTAATTTTATTTTGGGTTTACTTGATGTAATAAGGCCATAAGGCCCGATGGATTATTCTTTGTTTTACATTATTGTTAAGTTTCATGCTAAGAACTTTATTGGTTGTGTTTAATTAAATGGGCTTACAAAATTAAATAAATGGGTTTTCAATCTAAGCCCATCTCAAATAATAGTTTACTAAAAATCTACAATTTTCTCTAAGTATCGAATGTTTTTGAGAGCGGTTTACTTTAGGAACATACGAGATCCGGTCAGGGCTCGTGGTAGGGTGTGAAATGTTCGATTTAATATCGAGCAGGTTTTAAACTCTCGGCACGTGGGCTCGGGCCCAAACGTTTTCAAATCTGAGCCCAAATGATTTTCTTTGAAAAAATAAGCGGGCTTTTGGCATGGCCCCTAAGTCTCAAACCATGATCCACAGGGTAAGTACCTCTAACTATATGTGTGATTACATGATTTATATAAGGGTAGAAAAGGCATGGAGCGTAGAATAGAATGATAGGAACTTGAACCCTGGATTAGACTACTCAAACGTAACACATAAGACTTAATGCCTTTGAACCAACCTATGGCTAAGTCCTTTGAGCTAGTGGTGTGGTAACCCTTATGCATGTCTAGGATTGGATCCAGGAAGAGCTTGGTATTTAAGGATCCTAGTGACTCACCTCCTCTTGAGAATCCTACAGTGCGTAGCTTCAGTTCACCACAACTCGGAGGGCTCGGTGGTGTGGCAACCTCTGTCGCATGTCTAGGAATGGTTTGGTGGGAGCTTGGTATTTAAGCGATCCGTGACTCACCTCCTCTCCACACGAATCACTGCTGTGCGTAGCTTTGGTTCACCACGACCAAGAGGGCTCGGTTATAGGCTAAACATAACGACTAAAACCAGAAAGGAACTAGCCATGTTTTAAAAAAAAAGAGAACAAAACAACAAACCTAGTTTTTCAAACTTTTAAAACTTTCTTTTAAATCGAGAAAATTATTTTTACAACATTTTACGAAAAACTCTTGATTCTGAAAATTACAAAAATGCCTCTTAGCGGTTGAAATTACCAAAAGCGCCACGGTTTGTAAAATGTTCAACTACTCAACGACTTTACCAAAATTTCATGATTTCATAAACATTCAAAAACCCTAATTTGTAAAATATCAAAATACCATGATTTAGAAAAAAAATTACAAAATTGCCCCTAACATTGACCCTAATTTCCAAATTTTTGCAACATCCCCACCTTGAAGGAACAACTTTCCAAAAGAACCTCAAAATTTTACAACTTTTGAAATCCCCCAAAGTTATTAATTTTTTTCAAATTTACCCGATTTGTGAAAATTACCAAAATACCCCGAGGTCAAAAATTACCAAATACCCCGATTTTAAAATTTTTCAAGTTACCCCTAGACTTTGGAGTTTTCAAAATAACTTTTGACAAAAACATCAAGGAACCTTATTTTGACAAAATTACGAAATGCCTGTAGGACAAAGTTACTGAAAATACCCGGGTAGTGGAAAATAAACAACAAAACTACTAACGTTTCTGCAGAATGAGCGGAAGTTCATATTTGTTTGATGGATGAATGGATGAATGGAAAAAGGCGTGTGTTGTATGATACGAAGAACCACTCTTAAATTCTTTTTCATAAAACTTCTTCGATAAATAAGTGGAACAATGACTAATACATAAAATTCCTTAATCGGATCTCGCCGCTAGAAAATGAGCTCTAGAGGACGTGGTCGCGTCGTGGTCGAGAAGAGGAAGGATGACCGTGTCGGAACCTGTTAGGTCGGGACAAGGGTCCGACAATGAGATGCCACCGCCACCACCCCCCCATTGTCAATGTTGAGCGGCGAGTCAGAATGAGGGAAGAGGTGTCGCAGTCGATACGTGAGTTTTGGAATTGGTGGCGGTGCGGGAGGAAATGGAGGAAATCGGAAGTCGGTGCACGAACGACTCAGAGCTAATGGAGCGAAATGTTTCGAGGAGTATCCAATGTGGCACCTAGTACAGTGAAGTCTTGGTTAGAAACAGCGAACGCATCATGGATGAGCTTGATCGACTCGGAGGAAAAAAGCGAAGGGATGGTAGCATTGTTACGTGATGAAGCGTATCAATGGTGGTTGATTGATCGTGATGGTACCATAGTGAAAACTTGACACAGGAATTTGTTAAAGAGGCCTTTCGGAAGAAGTATGTAGGGAACCGGATATACAGATGAAGCGAGGAAGGCTTTTCAGGGTTAGTCAAGGAGTAAGTCCGTCGCAGAATATGAGGCGAAATTTACGAGATTGAGCCGCTATGCTCGAGGGTAGTGGCGGTGAGCATGAACGCAGTTGTTCGTTTTGAGACGAGCCGAGAAATGATTTAAGATCATTAATACTTAGCATCGAGCGGGAATTCTACTTTTTGGTAGAAAAGGCCAAGGTGGCGAGGGATTAAGGATGCTACTAAGCGCACCATGGACAAGAATAAGACCAAAAGAGGTTTGGGTCATCGGAAAGGGTTATAAGAGGCCTAGGGTTGATGGGCCACAGAATCAACAAGCCGATGCCGTGCGAAGGCGGATTCGTCAGTGTGATTTACATCTCGGTTTTGAAAGCACTTCATCAAGCTTTAGGCACTAAGCTAGACTTCACTGACTTTTCATCCACAATCGAATGAGGCGATCGAACGAGTTATACAAGTGTTGGAAGATATGTTGAGAGGGCGTGTAATGGATTTAGAGGAAGTTGGGAAGACTACTTGCCTTTAGCTGAATTCGCCACAACAATAGCTATCAAGCCGACATTCAATGGCACGTCTGAAGCATTATATGGAAGGAAGTGTAGAACACCCACTTGTTGGACCGAGCTAGGAGAACGCCGAGTTTTGGGTCGAGTTGGTGTGAGCGAAACCGAAGGTTGAGTTAATTAATTCGCAGTTGAAGGAAGCCTCGATAGGCAAAAGTCGACTGAGACCTTAAGCGAAAAAATAGAGTTTGAAGTGGAGATCAAGTGTTTGAAAGTCTCACCTTGGAAGAAGGTAATGAGGTTTGGCATGAAAGGAAAGCTAAGCCCAAGATTTATAGGGCCTTATCAAGTACTAAAGCGAGTTGGGCGATGGCATACCAATTAGAGTTGCCACGAATTACAGCGAGATGCATGGCGTATTTCATGTGTCCATGTTACGTCGCTATCGATCGGATCCATCCCATGTGGTACCGGTTGAAGAGGTGGAACTAAGGCGGACTTAACCTATGAGGAAGAACCGGTTCAGATCTTGGAACGTGATGTGAAAGTACTACGAAAGAAGGCAGTTCCCTAGTCAAAGTGCTATGGCGCAATCATGGAGCGGAAGAAGCTTCGTGGGAGATGTAAGAAGCGATGAGGCAATACCCTCAATTATTTTAGTTAGAAAATTTGGGGACGAAATTTTGTTTAAGAGGTAGAAGCGTAACATCTGAATAGAACCTATGCATTTCAGTTTAATTGTATGAAATGACAAGTTTCAAGTACTATGAATAAATTTTGATACTTTTGGAAACCTAGAAATGCATGGAAATGGAAATGAAAATGAAAATGGAAATGGAAATGGACATTTTGGAAACTTAGACATTTTGGAAACTTAGACATTTTGGAAACTTAGACATTTTTGGAAACTTAGACATTTTGGAAACTTAGACATTTTGGGAAACACGAACATTTTGGAAACACCGAACATTTTGGAAACCTAAACATTTTGGAAACCTAAACATTTAGGAAACTTGAACATTTTGGAAACACGAGGATGTAAGAAAAATGGCAAGTTCTGAGCCATGAAATTTTAGGAAACTTAGAAATAAGGCCTAATGACAAATTTTAAAGCCCAAAATAGGAGATAAGGGCAAAGAGGCCTTAAAAGTAAAAGTTGGTGAATTTTGTCATACAATCGAGCTTGGAAAAGTGGCACGAGGTGTCACTTAAGGCTTATGGATAATGGCACGAGTTCGAGTCACATGGAAAGCAATTATTGAAGGTTTAATTTTGTTTCCCAAGGCTAGGGATGGACGACACATGTTTGATTGAAAGGCAAGAGCTTTATTTTATTAAAACTTGTCAAACATACATAGTCTTAGCATTATGGCATTCAAAATCAAGTTCGTTCATATAAAAAATTCGTTAACAAATCATCTGAAACCTCTTTCTGAAGTCTATCAGCTCATTCACATTCATTTTGGTACCACATTCTATTATCAATCTATTTCGTTACATTTTCAAGTTTTCCAATTTCAATTATAATGTTATGCCCAATGAAACTCTAGTAAAATAAACTCAGATACACAGTAAACTACACCACACCAGGTAGCTCGTAAGAGCGTAAACTACACCACACTAGGGCACTGAAGTGCAAAGCCCATAGGCATAAAATACATACTCATATGTATATACATCCCTCCACCCCACCAAGGTCTCCGTAGAGACATATAATATTTGATTATCCACAACGAATGCTGGATTATAATATAATCTGTAATGATCTCTGTACAATTACATATCCCATACAATCACACATATAACCCTATTGGCATGCCAATCGTATCCTAACCTTTTACTAAGTCACATAGGCAACAATTTTAAATATATGTATTACCATTGTAATCAAACTTATTCGCATATTCATACCTTGTATTCGATCACATATGCATTTTCGTACCCCGCACACTGCTCTATCGTATAACAATTATTTTACAATTTAGTACATATATCATTTCTCGATCAAATTAACAATTACAAACTTATTTTATCATCCAACACATATATTTCATATTATATGCCATATTTCAATAAAATTTTCATATCACATATAATAATTTAAGTATTTCATGTCATTTCCCATTTTATTTGTTAAAGTCATCTACCCCAATAATCCATACCAAAACTCAATTAAAACATGTCATACTGTCAACATATAACATATAGGGTTTGTAACACCCCTAACCCGTATCCGTTGCCGAATTAGGGTTACGGGCGTTACCAGTTAAATCATAACTTTTATTCAATCAATTAAATCATATTAAATCATATTTATATAATGATACACATATAAGCAAACAATTACATATGCATAAAACATACTCGTTCTACTAAAACTAAATCATATACGGCACAAGCATTGACAAACATAAGCTAAACATGCAAAATACATTTTATTAATATCACATAATAATGCAAATACCGTAAACCTCATTTACCATATCTTTATTTACTTATGAAGTACTCAAATAATTAAACCAACCGTATCTATTTGATTGAATAACATGATCCAAATATCATCTTATACTAACTCACTTAAAAGGTCGAATATACCAGCATAAAAGATATTAACATATGTCCAAACCTACCAGCTCAATAAATATCATATAAGAACATATCTACTTGGCCAAATATACAAAGACACATATATGCAAGTACATGTACATAGCTTATACCAAAGTTCAGATAGATCCAAATAATCAATCAAATCAATGTACACCTAAATTCGTTTGCATGCACATAGTTGAACTGAAAATAACTATACAGTATATATATTATTTTGCATTAGTTAGTTTCATATATAGACGTTTATTATAACTTAATAAGATCATTTCAACTCATGCATTTTTATCATTTCCAACAAATCACTTTATCAAACTATCTAAATACCTATTCGGCTTATGCTCATCATTTCAATCAATTAATCATGTCATATTTACCAATCGCATGTGTCATTTAACATTTTACCAAAAATGAATTTAAGTCTCCATCAAACATAAATAGGCAAATTACCATTTTCCCCGATCCAAGTCCGTTTTTCTTTGTTCTTGATCTAGACATATTCAAAGTAAGCTCATTCAAGCACATTTCATTTCAATTTAATCCCAAAACACATAAATAGGCAAATTACCATTTTACCCTGACATTCACAACTTTTACAATTTAATCCTTATTGTACAAAACACAGAACACACATAATTTGTACTCAATCCTTTAGGGCCGAATCTTCCATACATATATACAAATGCATACATTTCATTTATTTTTCAATTGAACCCCTCTAAAAATTTATTTTTACAATTTAGCCCTAAATACTCAATTTCACCAAAATTTCCAGTTCAAACCTTGTTAATTCCTAACCTACTTTTAATATTTTTCCATTAAACATCATAAATCACAAACACCTAACCATGGTCGAATATCAAACATGCTCAAATTCAAAAAATCTAGCATGGGTCAACTAATATTCGAAGCAACGATCTCAAAAACGTAAAAATTAGCATAAACCGAACTAATCACATACCTTAATTTAGCTAGATATATGCCAAACATAGCTTAGCTATATTCTTTTCTTCTCTTGCATGCATTCGGCCAAGAGAAAGATGAACAAAACATGCCTTTTTTGTGTTTTAATTAACATATATTATGTATTTGTTTAATTACTAAATTAACCTTACTTTATAAAATAAATAATATTATTACATAAGGCTATTTGTGTACATAACCAGCCACTAAGTTAGAAAGTGGAATTTTTTCCCTTTAAAGATCACATATTAAGAAACCATTAACAATTGGGCACTTTTCACTATAGTTTGTAACTTTTGCACTTTACGCGATTAAGTCTTTTGTTAAAATTAAACACACAAACGAACGAATTAGCTTACAAAATTTAACACATGCTTAACCACATATCAACGACATAGAAAATAATATTAAATTATTATACAGACTCGAATTTGTGGTCCCGAAACCACTGTTTCGATTAGGGTCAAATTCAGATTGTTACAACTCTCCCCCCTTAGGGATTTTCGTTCCCGAAAATCTTACCATTAAACAAAGTCGGATATTGTTGCCTCATTGAATCCTCAGGCTCCTACATAGCCTCTTCTACTCCGTGTCGATTCCATAGTACTTTTACTAACTGAATTTTTTTGTTTCTCAACTCTTTCTTTTCACGGGCTAAAATACGGATCGGTTCCTCCTCGTACGTCATATCAGATCAAATTTTAATTTCAGATGGAGAGATCACATGCGACGGATCTGCTTGATATCTACGGAGCATCGAAACATGAAATCCGTTGTGTATCTTTTCTAATTCAGAGGGCAACTTCAATCTATAAGCAACAGGCCTAATACATTCGATGATCTCATACGGTCCGATGAATCTCGGACTTAGCTTGCCTTTTCGACCAAATCGAAGTACTTTATTCCAAGGAGAAACTTTCAAAAATACCCGGTCTCCGACCTGAAACTCAATGTCTTTACATTTCAAATCAGCGTAGGACTTTTGATGATCCGATGCAGCTTTCAAACTATCTCTGATTACAGTCATTTTTGTTCAGTCTCTTTAATCAAATCAACCCCGTGTATCTTATTTTCAATGAGCTCGGTCCAATACAATGGTGTACAACACTTGCGGCCATATAGAGCTTTGTAAGGTGTCATTTTGATACTAGATTGAAAACCATTATTATAAGCAAATTCAATCAAAGGTAAGTATCTTTCCCACGTACCTTCAAACTCGAGGACGCAACATCTCAACATATCCTCAAGTATCTGAATGGTTCATTCAGACTGACTGTCTATCTGCGGGTGAAAAGCTGTGCTAAAGTGTAGTTTGGTACCTAAAGCATCTTGCAATTTCTTCCAAAACCGCGACGTGAATCTTGGGTCTCTATCTGAAATAATGGAAGTCGGCACACCATGTAATATCACAATTTGATATACATATAACTCAGCAAATTTATCGAGTGAATAATCTGTACTAACTGGAATAAAGTGGGCTGATTTGGTTAGTCTATCCACTATAACCCAAATCGCATCTTTCCTCCTCGGTGTCGAAGGCAAACCGAATACAAAATCCATAGCAATTCTATCCTATTTCCATTCAGGTATCATAATCTATCAAGTAACCCTGAAGGCACCGATGTTCAAATTTTTACTTGTCGACAAATTAAGCATTTCAAACAAATTGAAATATCCGCTTCATACCAGGCCACCAATAAAACTATTTCAAATCATTATACATTTTCGTGCTACCCGGATGTACGGATAATCGACTATTATGAGCCTCATTCAATATTATATGAATCAAATCCACATTCTTCAGAACACATATCCGACCTTTGAAATTCAAACAGTCATTTTCATCGATTCAAACTCTAAGTTTGCATCACTTTCACACTGAACTCATCTTGCCATCGTATCTTTGTCAACTTTCTAAACATCACAAATTTGTTGAATAAACAACGGTCTTGCTTTCAATTAAGCTATTACCGAATCATTACTAGACATAACCATACTTGCGTTCAGTTCACGAAGAGCAAATAATGATTTTCGACTTAGGGCATCTGCAACAACATTGGCTTTCCCTGGATGGTAGTCAATCACTAATTCATAATCTTTCAACAGCTCTAACTATCTGCGTTGTCTTAAGTTCAGATCTTTCTGAGTCATCAAATACTTTAAACTTTTGTGATCTGAATAAACGTGACATTTCTCACCAAATAGGTAGTGACGCCAAATCTTCAACGCGAATACAATGGCTGCTAACTCCAAATCATATGTTGGATAATTTCTTTCATGAGTCTTCAACTGTCTCAAAGCATAGGCTACTACTTTGCCTTCTTGCATTAAAACGCAACCTAAACCATTCAAAGAAGCATCACTATACACAACAAGTTCTTTACCCGATTCAGGCTGAATTAACACTAGAGCCTCGGTCAAAAGAGCTTTCAACTGATCAAAACTTTTTGACATTTTTCCTTCCATTCAAACTTGACATCTTTCTATAATAGCTTTGTTAATGGGGTAGCTATCATAGAAAAGCCTTTCACGAATCGTCTGTAGAAACTAGCAAGTCCAAAAAAGCTTCAAATTTCAAAGACACTCCTTGGTGGTTTCCAATCAAGTATAGCCAATATTTTATTCGGATCAACCCGAATGCCTGACGCTGAAACAACGTGACCCAGAAAACTGACTTCATTCATCCAGAACTCACACTTACTAAACTTTGCATACAACTGTTGATCTCGTAAAGTTTGTAGCACTAGTCTTAGATGTTCAGTATGTTCGGTTTCATCTCTGGAGTAGATCAGAATATCATCTATAAACACTACCACAAATCGATCCAAATACTGTCTAAAGATACGATTCATCAGATCCATAAAAATAGCAGGTGCGTTAGTAAGCCCAAAAGGCATAACCAGGAACTCAAAATGTCCGTACCTCGTTCAAAATGCAGTCTTTGGCACATCTAAATCTCTGACTAAGAATCGATAATAACCCGATCTCAAATCTATCTTCGAAAACACTGAAGCCCCTTTCAACTGATCGAACAAGTCATCAAACTGAGGCAACGGGTATTTATTCTTTATAGTCACCTTATTCAGCTGTCGATAATCAATACACATTCGCATAGTCCCATCTTTCTTTTTCACAAATAGAACTGGTGCACCCCAAGGAGAGAAACTCGATCGTGCAAAGCCCCTATCTATCAACTCTTGCAACTGTACTTTCAACTCTTTCAATTCAGTAGGTGCCATTCGATAAGAGCTATTGAAATCAGAGTCATCCCCGGTACTAATTCAATACCAAACTCTATCTCTCGAACTAGTAGTAAACCTAGTAATTCTTCAGGAAATATCTGGGTATTCACATACAACTGGTACGGCTTCAATCTGCTTTTCAGACACTTTACTATCCAACACGTAGGCCAAGTAAGCTTCACATCCTTTTCTCACATACTTACGAGCTAACATCGAGGATATTACTTCCGGTAACCCATTCAGGTCATTAGATTCAATCTGGATGATCTCACCGTTATGACATCTCAAATCAATGGTTTTTCTTTTGCAATTAACCACAGCATCGTGCAAAGTTAACCAATCCATTCCCAAAATTATATCGAACTCGTCGAAAGGAAACAACATTAAATCAGCTGGAAAGCATGAATTCCAGATCATCAACGGGCAACCTTTACACACTTTATCAACTAGAACGCATCGACCCAAGGGGTTGGACACACGAATCATAAACTTAGTAGACTCAACAGGCAGAGTCTTACTGTATACTAAAGTTTCACACACATATGAATGAGTCAAACCGGGATCAATCAATGCAATCACAGTAGTATCATAAAGAGTGAAAGTACCAGTGATAACATCTGGGGAAGAAGCATCCTCTCTGGCACGTATAGCATATGCTCTAGCTGGTGCACGAGCCTCTGATCGAACTATAGTGTCTTTATTTCCTTTTTGACTGCCACTTACATTTCCCGAATGCCTAGGTGGTTTGCCTCACACTGACACATTACTCGATCTGATATTCTAGGCCGTATTTTGCTCAACTAGCATCGGGCACTCTCTGATAAAATGATCTGGCGATCCACATTTAAAGTAAGATCGATCACAAAATCTACAACTCCCAGAATGCCATTTACCACAATGCTTGCACTCAACCCGATTCTACTGAACATTACCAACACTAGCCATCGACGTAGCTTGGGAACTCGCAGGAAGTCGATCTCGTCTAGACATGTCAGAGGTAGCTTTATGTTGGCCGAAGTCATCTTTAAACTTTTTAGATATAGAATGGAAAGTCTTACTCGATGATCTTTTACGGGTTCCTCTAACTTCCATTTCAACCTTTCTTTTCTCTTTTCCAAGCTCTTCAGCTTTGCAAGCTCGTTCGACAAGTACCACGAACTCTTTGATCTCGAGTATGCCAACTAACAACTTAATATCTTCATTCAGACCGTCTTCAAACCTTTTGCACATAATGGCTTCAGTTGACACACACTCTAGCATATCACTTAATCGACAAACTTCCTCATACTTTCGATCCACGGTCATTCGACCGTATTTCAATTCTAGAAATTTTTTTTTTTGATCGATAAATCTCTGACTGATATATTTCTTACAGAACTCAGTCTAGAAGAAATCCCAAGTCACTTTTTCTTTCAGAACCACCGATACTAGTGTATTCTACCAGTGATATGCATTGTCTCGTAGTAAAGATATAGCACACTTCAAGCACTTGTTTGGAGTACATGACAGCTCTTCAAGTACCCGGATAGTGTTATCAAGCCATATCTCAGCTCGTTCTGCATCGTCATCATCATTAGCTTTAAATTCCTCGACCCCATATTTCCTGATTTTATCAACGGGAGGCCTACTAGATCTCATCAAATCTATCATCGAAGGTGCTGAAGGTATCGGAGTTGTATTATTCGGGGGTGGAGATTGTTGTACAGCCGGATTAGTCTGAATAAATTGGGTAAACCATTCATTCATCATCTGGTAGAAGGTTTGCTTAGCCTCCCCCTCATGGATACCCGAGATAGGTCAAGAGTCTACCGGCACTGACCCATGTGCGAGATCAGGCGCTATGCTCTCTACATCATCAGCTACGGCTCTGTCGGGATCCATTTACTATATAAAACACAATTTAAGTGTCAGAAGTCACCACACTATTGTATTATATCATAAAGGCATGTATAGCTAGACTCACACGCGCTACGGTAGTCCTAGAATCGACTAAACCGCAAACTCTAATACTAATCAAATGTAACACCCCTAACCCATATCCGTCGTCGAATTAAGGTTACGGAATTACCAATTAAATCATAACTTTTATTCGATCAATTAAATTATATTAAATCATATTTATATAATGATACAAATATAAGCAAACAATTACATATGCATAAAACATACTTGTTCTGCTAAAACTAAATCATTTGTGGCACAAGCATTGACAAACATAAGCTAAACATGCAAAGTACACTTTATTAATATCACATAATAATGCAAATACCGTAAACCTCATTTACCATATCTTTATTTACTTATGAAGTACTCAAACAATTAAACCAACCATATCTATTTGATTGAATAACATGATCCAAATATCATCTTATACTAACTCACTTAAAAGGCTGAATATACCAGCATAAAAGATATTAACATATGTCCAAACCTACCAGCTCAGTAAATATCATATAAGAACATATCTACTTCGCCAAATATACAAAGACACATATATGCAATTACATGTACATAGCTTATACCAAAGTTTAGATAGATCCAAATAATCAATCAAATCAATGTGCACCTAAATTCGTTTGTATGCACATAGTTGAACCGAAAATAACTATATAGTATATACATTATTTTGTATTAGTTAGTTTCATATACAGACGTTTATTATAACTTAATAAGATCATTTCAACTCATGCATTTTTATCATTTCCAACAAATCACTTTATCAAACTATCTAAATACCTATTCGGCTTATACTCATCATTTCAATCAATTAATCATGTCACATTTACCAATTGCATGTGTCATTTAACATTTTACCAAAAATTAATTTAAGTCTCCATCAAACATAATTGAACACAGAACATAATAAACATAAGAAACATATTTCACTTGTATGCCATGACTGATTATACATTATCAAAACATTATTTTAGCCCGAAATACCGCTAACCACGAGACCACATTATACCTGTTATATGCAAATGTACCATAGCCGAATATAAACTAACCAAAATCCATACAACCCTTGCATCATAATGACATAAACATATACACAATTTGATCATTAACCATATGTATCAATACCCAACTAACAAAGGATATAAGCCATATTTGCATGGCTAAAATATATACAAGGACAAAGTTTTCAACTCAAACATAGACTTTATCAATCCTATACATGCCTTTATCCAAAAACCAAACTAAAAGTGTACCAAATAGATGATAGTGTGGTTGACTTTACTGACGGTTCCCGAGCTCGTAGCTTGACCAAAATCTATAAAATAGAACATTGAACACACACAGAGTAAGCTTACTAGCTTAGTAAGTCTTAAGCAATTTTTATATAACATCCAAACATATAAGCATTTTAATCATTAGGTTTATAGCATTTAATATAAACATTTCAACTTGTAAATTCATCATGGCTGAATGTTATCAATTCACTTATCCTAAGTATTATCATTTTATTTTTATAAACCTGTAATTCATCGAAACGTAAATATAATATGTATTCGCATGTTCCAAATCAAATGAATACAACATACATATCAATCTCGTATACTCATTTGTACACATATGCATACACATCTAATCTATCTTTAACATTTTCTGTAACACCCCAAACTCGCCCATGAGTCTTGACCGGATCTGGTATGTCACGGAGTAAAATGATTTGAAGTAGTTTTGAGTGTCTGGTGAAAAACTTGTTAAAATATGGCTAAGGTATTAAAACAGGGTTTGATAAAACTCAGTTGGGATTATTTTTATAAACATGGTTGTGTTGATAAACCCTTTGAAAACATTTGATCATGTAAGTTTTAAAATTTGTCAAGGTTATAGTTGACTTAGTGTATTTTGTTACCCGATGGTAACTTCTTCGAAAACCCGTAGAAGTTATTAAGTTTGAAAAAGTTACTTTTAACCGGTTCACTTAACATTTATAAATTTCATTTGTAATATAACATAAGTAAAATAAAACAATAAAATAAACATCCAAATAATAATTATCGGCCTTATTACAACCCAAAATAAAGAGACTTAGAAAATAAATAAACTAAAACTGGTTTAAATTAAATTCAAATCCAACGAATAAGCATGGCCACCTTGAGTCCTCTCCGGCTCCATCTCCGCGATCTACTCATCTGCAAAATAGTATGGGAAGGGGTGAGTCACCAAGACTCCGTGTGTAAATCCCCCACCCGAAAATACAACTCATACACAAATTATTAAAAACATGCAAACATGCAACCCCACCAACCATCATGCTCCTTTACTACCCCGTGGTCAAAACCACCGGTGGTCAAAACCATCGTGACTAGAGTCACAAATCAAATGATGGGGCCAACCCATCGTGTGGTCAAAACCACCGATGACCGTAGGTCACAATTTATCAAGTGTGGTCAAAACCACGATTTATCAACGGTGACCAAGTCACAATTAAATTAAACCGATGGAGCCAACCCATCTTGTGGTCAAAACCACCGTGACAGATCCATAAGATCATCCCTCCTCTTATCAATCCCACCATCATCATGCTTACAAAACAATTATCATATATCATGCATTTATGTATAGCATAGCATTAAACAGCATGTGATGGCATACTCAATCATACATTATAGATCACAAATTAGGGGACTTACCCGGAATCCAATCTTATGCCAACAAGCAAATCACTAGCAAAAAGGATTAAAAGGCAACGATATGGCAATGTTAATTAATAAAGTGTGTAAAGAGTTTTACACACCTGTTACCACCGAATTCCTAGATCCCGAAGATCCGATCTACGACGCTAGATCTTTGACCCTATATTCGGCCAACAACACGGTTAGTGACATAGGCCTATTCGGCTAAACCAAATAATCTCGAAGGATATGATGTACTCGAAATAACACTCACTTTGGTTACTGATTTGGTCTCCTACCAAATCTCGAAACTATGCTTATTCCTGAAATCGTTGAGATCCTTATATGGCACATATTAGTTTCAGCATTTAAACATAAACTCTTTAACAAATGGCCCTTGGCCGATTGATGTATAAGCCTTACCTTGAAAAATCAAATCCCGAAAGCTTCCTTCAATCGGCTATGGCCTCCCTACAATCGGTTTAATCACATTAATAAGAGTCATAGGCCATTCGGCCATAATCTTGAACCTAAAAGAGGGTATCGCCCCTTACCTTGATAATTATATCGGCCCTTAAACACCACAAGTCAGCACCACTTGGTGTTGTGAGGGGGTTCGGCTACCTTTAAGGAGGAGAAAAGAACCGAATGCTAGAGTGAAACAGCACCTTTCTTTAAGGGGGATTCGGCCAAGTGGATCTTAATAGGAGAAGAAAAGATTTCGGTAAAAGAGTGGAAGAGGTTCGGCTAATAGAGAAAAAGAAGAAGGGAATTTTTGGAGAATTTTGGCTATTGTGGCTAGGGAGGATTCGGCCAGCAACAAGAGAAAAAGAGAAAAGAATTAATTTGATGAATTTTTGGCACTTTCTTGCTATATTCAAGCTGATTTGTGAATGCTCCTAAGGTGTCCCAAATTCGGCCAACTCCCCTCTTTTGTGATAATTTCCAGCTTTTAATTATCACCCATTCAATCAAAATCAAAAGCAATATTTATCTTCCCTTAATCTCCTCTTTGAACAAATATAGATTATCAACAACACTTACTCTTCCAGCCGAATCCTAGAGAAAAAATTAAGCTTTATCCTTATCAATTTATGAGTCCAAAATTAGGCCATTAACTTACCTTCTTCATGCCAGCTTGCGACAAAAAAAATAAAAACCATCCTGCAGTTCATTTGGCTCGAACACAGGACCTAATGGAGCAAACTACCGCAGCCCCTTACAACGCTCCAAGCCACCCTACCATTTCGACTTTCATGTCATAAAACATCGACATTTATTTATATGGCCTTCCTAAGCCGATTCCCTTCCTAAAGCAAAAGAAAATAAAACTCCCAAGGCACAAACTCGAGAGTTCAACCCAAGACACCTAATCGTCACCTCCAAGCCCTTAAGTGGCACCCCAAGCCACTCCACCAAACGACTTTCATGCCCTTAACCTCACCATTTAATTTTTAAGACCTTCTTACTCTAGCCCCTTTCTTAACCGCCCAAAAAGCCCAAAAACAAAATGCCTTCCCCTTGTAACTCCCATGACTCGAACCTCTCCCCCTTGAAACTCCCTTGACGCACCAAGCCAATCATGCCAATTAAATCCTTGTGTCATGTTCCTTCCGAAAATTTTCTTAACCTCTATCTCACCTTGCTCCCTTCTTTTAAACACTTAAAAAGAAATTTTTAGTCCTAAATCAGGCCTAGCTCGGGGTTATTTCTAGACCCTAGAACATGCTTAGCAATCATAATATTCATTTCTTCAAGCACACACACATGGGAAAAAAATAATTAAATTTTCAAACAACCCCTAATTCAGGATGTTACATTTTCACCTATAGCCGATTCTCAAAATTAACATATCTAAACTCACATTCTATTATATAATGTTCATACTCATCAATGGTAAGCTCAATAGCATATATTAGAATTCTTACCGAATTATCCATTATATCACATCATACTTAATTCAAATGGTAATATACCAACTTACCTTATTCCTTACAAATATACAAGGTTTATACTTACCTGAGCTTTTAGCTCATTGCATTAAATATGTTCCAACTTGCTATGATTCATGAATTCTCCATTTATAACACATCACTGGCATTAAGCCTGCTATGCATCAAAGCCTGAAATACACACCAAGATTAAGCACCTTAGACCGAGGTCTCGAAATTTAATCATCGGCATTTAGCACGCTGAGCAATAAGCACGATACACTTCACTGGCACAAGGCCTGCTAGGCTTGAAGCCTGATACAATTCACCGGCATGAGGCCTGCTAGGCTTGAAGCCCGATTCAATATTTTATCATCTCATATACATTTCAATAATGCTGCCCAAATTAACATAAGTCACACATTATTCAATCACTTAAACATATCAACCCGGTTTAAATTATAACAACAATTCATCTCACTCTCACTATCCACATTCAGCTAAGACAAGTTTTACAAGCTTTTCATGAATTGGTATATAATCAATGTTATAAATACCTTTAATGATGTTAAATTTCACATAGACTTACCTCAGAAATCGTTGGACAGCTAAAACCGACTATTTGTTAACTTTCACCTTTCCCCGATCCAAGTCTGTTTTTCTTTGTTCTTGATCTAGACATATTCAAATTAAGCTTATTCAAGCACATTTCATTTCAATTTAATCCCAAAACACATAAATAGGCAAATTACCATTTTACCCCTGATATTCACAACTTTTAAAATTTAATCCTTATTGTACAAAACACAAAACATACATAATTTGTACTCAATCCTTTAGGGCCGAATCTCCCATACATCTATAAAAATGCATACATTTCATTTATTTTGCAATTGAACCCCTCTAAAAATTTATTTTTATAATTTAGCCCTAAATACTCAATTTCATCAAAATTTCCAGTTCAAAACTTGTTAATTCCTAACCTACTTTTAATATTTTTCCATTAAACATCATAAATCACAAACATCTAACCATGGCCTAATATCAAACATGCTCAAATTCAAAAATTCTAACATGGGTCAACTAATATTCAAAGCAACGATCTAAAAAACGTAAAAATTAGCATAAACTGAACTAATCACATACCTTAATTTAGCTAGATATATGCCGAACTTAGCTTAGCTATTTTCTTTTCTTCTCTTGCATGCATTCGGCCAAGAGAAAGATGAACAAATCATGCCTATTTTGTGTTTTAATTAACATATATATTATGTATTTATTTAATTACTAAATTAACCTTACTTTCTAAAATAAATAATATTATTACATAAGGCTATTTGTGTACATAACCAGCCACTAAGTTAGAAAGTGGACTTTTTTGCCCTTAAGGATCCCATATTAAGAAACCATTAACAATTGGGCACTTTTCACTATAGTTTGTAACTTTTGCACTTTACGCGATTAAGTCTTTTGTTAAAATTAAACATACAAACGAACGAATTAGCTTACGAAAATTTAACACATGCTTAGCCACATATCAACAACATAGAAAATAATATTAAATTATTATACAGACTCAAATTTGTGGTATCGAAACCACTATTCCGATTAGGGTCAAATTTAGATTGTTATAGGGTTTGTAATTTTGCTGATTTGGCTTAAATTCCATGTGTGCTTCAATGGCTAAGTATTTGAGTGTAGTTGGGGAGTTTTAGGAAGCCTGGGTTCAAATCGGGGCCCTGGAAAATTTTTTGTTCTTGCTCTTAAGAGGAATTGGCTATTAGCAGTTAGGGCTTATGTTTAAATATGTATGATTCTATGTCACAAAAAGAGCATGTGGCTTGATGGTTGTGGCGTCACTATGATGGCAAAGGAATTGGGGTTCGAATCCCATGGCATGCAAATAGGGGGTTTTATTTTAAGACTTGGTGGTGTGAGGGGTAGAGTTTGAATCAAACTCTGTAGAGGAGGTTGGAGACTTGGTCAACAACTTTGAATGAGAGGCTGAGAGCAATTCATGGAGGAATTGGTAGAGAGTTTGAATGAGTTGGGATGTGATGGGAGTCTTGGCCGATTGAGAGAGCATGAGTAAGGGGAAATTCGGCTATGGCATTCATTTTGGGTGAATTTTTGGCTTTGTGAGAGTTTAGAGGTGCCAAACTTTCTCTGGTATTTTCGGGTTTTTCTCTTCTTTTTTTCATTCGAGATTTACTTCTTTCGTGGCATCTCGTGCAACATTTTGACCATTCAGTTCATTCTTTCTACTACTTTCCTTTTCTCTCAACTATCATTCATTTTTTCCAATTGCCAAATTCTCCATTGAAGCCTTCCTTTCTTCTCCACACTTTTCTCTCTGCCAAATTGGTAGTCTCCTTCTCTTTTACTTCCACTTCTTCTTCTATTCCTATTTTTCGTCTCCCTTTCTCTGCTAGGCCGAATACTCATATTCTCTCCCTCTCAAATCGTTTTGGTTCTTCTTGGTTCGAGCCGAATCTTCCTGTTAGACAACTACCAAAATACGTTATTAATTGTTATGGGTAAGGGAGGAATACTACAATCACTTTATTATTTCGTTATTAGTTAGATTTCTTATGGCTTTTTTATCAAACTTCAGTTTTCCCTTCTTTCTCTCTAGGGGCCGAATGTTGGATTGTTTCTAACAACTTATGTTGCGCCAAATCTTGTTAGGAGGGGGAAATCGTAATTGATCAGTAGGGAGGCACAAGTATCGGTGAGTTCGAGCAGTGTGAGTGGTTGTGGTTTAAGTTAATTACGGTGGTGGATTAAGAGAATGCGTTAACCTTATAGGTGTAAATATGATACGCTATGTTGGTGGATTGTAGGATTCGGAGAGCGTGGATCTTATCTAGTTTCGTGAACAGGTGTGTAATAGTACACCCAATGCTATTTCTGTAAAAATGATGGATGAATGTGTGTATTCACACCCCTGAGTAATTGTGAATCGGCTAAAGCTGAAAAGCTGAAACTTCGGCATCTAAGGGCTCACGAGCGTGCGAACGCTCGTAGGGACAAATCGAGCCACAATCATTGGCGATAGACTGTAGAGGCCACCACGAGCGTTCTTGTGGGCTTAGGTCGTAATGTGCCTCGTTAGGCCGAGATGGGCCATATGGGCCTAATGGGCACATGGGCCCCACATGGGTAAAAATTCACGATAGTGACAAATAATGGATTGGGCTACGAAGTTCGTATAGCCATGACTGAAATTGGGCTGAATAGGCCACACGAACATGTGGGCCCACTTGGGTCGAATAGTGGGCTTTGGGCCCAATTATGCTATTTTGGTCGTATAAGTTATTCAAGTAGTTCGAGACAACGGTATGCCTTTGGGAAGGCTGTAAACTGTATCGAAATAACCTCAAAGGGTAAAATTACCAAAATAGCCTCGAAGGGTAAAATTATCGAAATACCTTTGAAGGGTAAAATTATCGAAATATCCCTCGAAAGGTAAAATTATCGAAATGCAATCACAGAAGTATCATAAAGAGTAAAAGTACCTGTTATGAAATTTAGAGATGAAGCTTCCTCACGAGCTCAGATAGCATACACTCTAGCAGGTGCTCTAGCTTCAGATCTTGCAACAGTGTCTCTCGTAGTTCTTTGACTACCACTAATATTTCTTACATTCTACAAAGGTCTTCCTCTCACAGGTGCATTATCAGATCTCAAATTCTGTACAGTCTCTAGCTCAACAAACTCAGGGCAATCACGGATAAAATGATCAAGTGATCCACATCTGAAACAAGCTCTGTCATGTAATCTACAACTTCCCGGATGCCTTTTTCCACAATGTTTACATTTAGGTCTCTCAGTCCGGGCATTACCAACACTAGCCACTGAAGTTGCTGCAGTTTTTGAACTTATTTGCGATCTAGCTCGACTTATATTCGAATGTCCCACATTATCTCTTGAACGACTTTGATCATCTTTGAATTTCTTCGAAGCATACTAAAATGATCTACTCTGGAATCTCTTTCTCATATCGTGACCTTCAGACTCAGCTTCTCTTTTATCTCTTTTGAGTGCTTCAGCTTTACATGCTCGACCAACAAGTACAACAAACTCTTTTATTTCTAAGATCCCGATTAGCAAATGAATATCTTCATTAAGACCATATTCAAATCTTTTAAACATTATTTCTTTAGATGATATACATTCTCGGGCATACTGACTTAATCTCACGAACACTCGTTCATACTCAGTAACAGTCATTTAGCTCGGTTTTAGTTCCAAAAATTCTTTCCGTTTCTGATCGATAAATCTCTCACTAATGTATTTTTTCTGGAACTCAATCTGGAAGAAGTCCCACGTAACTCGCTCTTTCAGAATAATAGAAATCAGAGTTTTCCACCATTGATAAGCTGCATCTTGGAGTAATGATACAACACACTTTATGTATTCTTTTGGAGTCAAAGACATTTTATCGAATACCTGGATAGTATTTTCTAACCAGAACTCGGCCTTTTCAGCATCATCATCACTTGTAGCCCGTAATTCTTCAAAGCCATATTTATAAATCTTGTCAATTGGAGACTTATTCCACAGATTTAGATTTGTAGTTGGAGGTATATCAAATGTCTGAGGGGGATTAACTGAGGGTAGAGGTTGCGAAACAGTCGGGTTATTCCTTACAAATTGAGTGAACCACTCACTCATCATCTGGAAAAAACCTTGCTTAGCTTCTCCTTCTGGACCGCTCGTAGTCGGTCTCGGATCAGAAGGTGCTATCTTTTACGCGGGAGCAGGCGCATTACTTTCTACATCATCAGCTACGGCTCTTTTGGGATCGATTGCTATAAAAAAATCACATTTTATACGTCAGGATTCATCACATTATCACAATTTAGATATATGGCACTATAGCTATACTCTGACACACTACGTTAGTCCGAAAATCGACTAAACCATAGCTCTGATACTAACCAAATGTAACACCCCTATCCCATGTCTATCATTAGATTAGGGTTAGAAGCGTTACCTGATAGATCAAAACTTTATCAGACAATTCATCAAGTATATCAGTAATTACAACCATAGTGTCCCCTTTGTAGGTCATCGAGACCTAAAACATGCTTTGTAACAAGGTCGGGACTAAATTGGAACACATACAGAAATTCTCAAAAATTTAAAACTTTTCTAAGTTTCAGGGGATACACGCCTGTGTGGGCAAACCTTGTGCCTCCCACGACTGCTAGACACACCCGTGTGTCCTCCCCGTGGTCGAATTTGACTTAACTTCACGGTCACTAAGCACTCTCGTGTACCAAGGCCGTGTACTCTTAGGCCATATACTGACTTCTTCACACGGCTACTAGGCACGCCCGTGTACCATGCCATGTGCTCTTAGGCTAGCTACTGACTTTACCCCACGATCACTAGGCACGCTCGTGTGCCACACCTGTGACATTATAGGCCATTTGCAAGACCAAAATGCCACCCAACTAAGGTCATATCTTACAAGCATTACCAACACAATCCATGCACATTTATCAATCATGAATATGCCAAAATATCCATTCAATCTATACCTACTTAACCAATTCCATTCATACAAAATTTACAATGACTAAATCCCATATAAACACAAGCATAATTCATCCCTTACTTACCCAAAATCTTGACCATTTCAATGTCATCTAACCATGCCAAAACATACATCATATAACACATTCATCAAAACATATTACCAATACATAACTAGCCAAATCACATGGCTAATTCAAATCTCATATTCATATACAAGTATCTAGCCTATACATGCCATATCTAGCTATATACATTTCCAAAATGTACCAAAACGAGCTGAGTAGCGTGATAACGATCCTCAACGGTCCTCGAGCCTTCGGTAGCTTTGACGATCTATAAAACAGAGAAAACACACATAAAGTAAGCTTTCCAAAAGCTTAGTAAGTCATATACAAATAAACTTAACATGAATTTCACATAACCGAATTGATGTAATAACCATAATGGTTCTCATAACAAAATTCACCATATTCTTTCTTTATCTCATTAGCTTAGTGTAACACCCCAAACCCGGTCAATACGCCATGACCGAATCTGGCATGCCACAGAGGAAAACGTTTCAAGAAAATTGAGTTACCGATTAAATTTTAGTGATAAACTCTTTGTTGTTCTATAATTGTAGAAAACAGGTGTATAGCAAGTTAAAAACTAATAATTTACTTTGAAATTCTGTAAATAAATCTTTTAAAACTTAGTTGTCAATCCATAGGTTAGAAAACATTTATGTCATTTTAAGAAAAACCCGAATTATTACTTTGAAAACCGTTTGCATTTGAGTGTATAACCTTCAATTTGGAAATCATTTAAGTTGTCGAAAACACTTAAGTTGAAATTTTACTATCAAACGATTTATATTACCCGATGGTAAGATTTTGAAAACCATTATGCTTTTATAGTTTAGAAAACTTTGGGCTCAATTATTAAATCAACCATGATATTTATTTAGCCATGTTTAAAACAAGTCCAAAGCATATAAATAATCCAAAAACATAATTAAAGAGGCCTTATTACAATTTCAAATAAAGACGAAAACCAAATTAAAATAAAATAAAGTACCCAAATCAAGTTCATGTACAACCGAATTTTTATTGCATGGCCTCCTCGAGTTCATCCGGCCTCATCCGCGATCTACGAATCACCGAAAAGATAAGGGAGAAGGTGAGTCACCAAGACTCGAAGCATAAATCCTTCCCCGATTAATGCAACATACTTACACAATTCATAACCAAGTAATGTAAATAATGCACCCAACCTAGCCATCCATAACTCCTTTTCTACCCCTGTGGTACCAAACCACTGGTGGTGCCAAACCACTGGTGACCCAAAGTCACGATATCCAATAATGTGGTGCCAAACCACTGGTGACCCAAAGTCACGAATAATCCATCTGTGGGGCCAACCCAAGTGTGATACCAAATCACTGGCGACGATCCCGTAATATCAAATGTGGGGCCAACCCACTGTGGTGCTAAGCCACTGGGATGAGTCGCTATGAGGTGCCAAACCTCTAGTGTCCCAAAGACACGGATATTAAATCCTTCCCCCTCCTCTCATATCACCCATCACAATGGAACATTTATACAAATCATGCCATTATGCTTTATTAGGAATCACATAGCAAATATATCATAAATAGTATCATCATGCATCATATTGCAAAAGTCATATCGAAATGGACTTACCCGATTCCTTGCTCATACCCTTATGGTATCATATCGAGATTTTCACAGCTTTTACTTTAAAACATGATCAAGTTATTAATATATTACTGAAGTTATAAAGTGTGTAAGTTACACACCTGTCACTAGCGAAATCACTAAATCCCGAAGACCCGATCTACCACACTAGATCTCCTTGTCCTACATTCGGTTAATACTTAGATTAAAAACATAGACCATTCGGCCATACCACTAAATCCCAAAGGGTGAAATAACGTATAACTAACACAATCCTTACCCTTGACTTACCAAAATTGATTGTTAGAGAATTGAGGCTTAGATCGATTGCTTCCAAAGTCCCGAAGAGCCTAAAAGAATTTGGTTCCTATGAATAGTTAGAACCTTACTAACAAATGCCCAAAAATTCGGCCTTTGCCCTCATGAGAAATGATAGAGAGAAAAGAAAAGGAATAAGGAAATTCGGCCAATACACTCACCTATCTTCAAAACCGATTATAGATGAACCTAAAGAAAATCTACCCTTGTTGATATTCGGTCAAGACAAATCAAAAAGGGAATGGGAAGTTTCGGCTATGGTTGTTTAAAGACAACAAATAGGATTCGGGTAAAGTGGAGAATGAGAAAGGAAAAGGAAAAGTGAAGATAGGAGAAGGAGAATTCGGCAATAGAAGAAAGAAAAGAATGGAGAGAAGTAAATAGAATGGAGATGGATGCTTTCAACTTTGAGCAAAAGTGAAAGAAAGAAAAGAGAATTGGGAGGAGGAAGATTCGCCAAGAGAAAGTAAAAAGAAATGTGGGTTTTGAACAAGTATGAAAAGAATGGAAAAGAAAGTTGAGAACAAGAGAGGTTCAATAAAATACTATGATGGTTTCAGCTTTACACAATATGGTGTACTAGGGAAAAATTTGCAAAACTCAAAGGGTTTTCAGAATGACACAAACAAAGAATAATACAAACAAATTTTTACCTTATTGCCAAGAACACATTCGGCTAGGGAGAGAGTTTGTGGAGAGAAAAGAAAAAAATGATGCTCAAGTGCTAAGAAAGTTTTTACTAACAAACTATCAACCTACCAAGCCTTCAACAAATTCGGCCAACCCCCTAGGCCCCAAAACCGTCCAAATACATGGACTAATGGCCATAGAAGAGTTTCCAAAACAACTCTCCAACATTCAAGCCTTTTGCCCCCTTATCCTTCCTTAATCCATAAGATTCTTATCCCAAAATACAAGCTTTCCTAATCTATTATTCAACTTGCCATAAAATTTAAAGTCCAACTTACCATATGTAAAACTTGACCGACACTTGATGTAAGGATGAATAAAATAAAGTCTTCAAAATGTATTCCATGATACTCGAACCACTCACCTCAAGCAACCATTCATGCGCCATAACCACCTTGCCACTAACTCCTCATGTGCTAAAATTAGACACTTAAATTAACTTAAGTGTCGGATCACCTAATCCACTTCACTAAATTTTAATACTAAAATTATTCTACCTTAGTTAATAATTCCAAACCTTCACAAAACTATACTAAGCACATAATAAAAATCATACTTGAACTAACACAAATAACAAGATGATACTCAAATTTTAGGATGTTACAATTCTACACCCTTAAAATAATTTCATCCTCGAAATTACCCGATCAAAAGAGTTGAGGAAACTCATTGCCTCATCACATCCTCCGATTCCCACGTAGCTTCTTCTATGCCATGGTTTCGCCATAAAACCTTCACTAATGGAACTGACTTCTTATGCAAAACTTTCACATCTCGATCCAGAATCTGCATTGGTTCCTCTTCCACCGTCAGATCTGGACTCAACTCTATTTCCTCTACTGCCACAACATGCGATGGATCAGAACGATAGCGTCTAAGCATGGAGACATGAAACACATCATGTATCCGACTCAATTTATAGGCAACTCGGTGATAGGCTATCGTCCCACTCGTCTCAACACCTTATACTACCCAATAAACCTTCGACTTAACTTGCCTTTTCTCCCAAATCTTAACACTTTCTTCCATGGCGAGACCTTCAGAAAGACCTTATCACCCACGGCAAACTCTATATCCCTCCGCTTAAGATCGACATATGACTTCTGCCTATCCGAAGCTTCCTTTAGACGAGCCTGAATCAATTTAACCTTATCCTCAGTCTCTGCAACCAACTCTAGTCCTAACATCTGACGCTCACCCAACTCATCCAAAGATGTAGGTGTGCGACACCTCCTACCATACAACGCCTCATATGGTGCCATTTTAATGCTTGCCTAATAACTATTGTTGTATGCGAACTCAGCTAATGGTAAAAACTCTTCCCAGCTGCCTCTGAAGTCCAAAACACAAGCTCTCAACATATCCTCTAAAATTTGTATAACCCTTTCCGACTGCCCGTTAGACTGTGGATGAAATGCCGTACTGAAATCCAACCGCATACCCAAAGCTTGAGGTAACGCTCTTCAAAACCTCGACGTAAATCTAGGATCTCTGTCCGAGATAATCGACACTGGCACACCGTGCAACCTTACTATCTCCGCCACATACAACTTAGCTAACTTCTGAAGCGAGTAATCCACCCTTACCGGAATGAAATGAGCTGACTTAGTCAAAGGATCCACAATCACCCAAACTGAGTCTTTCTTACTAGGTGTAAGGGGTAATCCACTGACAAAGTCTATAGTGATCCTTTCCCACTTCCACTGTGGAATCTTCACCGGCTGAAGTAACCCAGACGGTAACTGATGCTCAGCTTTGACCTGTTGACACGTTAGACATTTACTCACAAACTCAGTTACCTCCCACTTCAGACGTGGCCACCAAAATTGCTCTCTTAAATCCCGATACATCTTGCTACCTCCAGGATGCATAGCGTATGGGTTGCTATGTGCGTCCCGAAGAATTTTCTGCCTCAACTCGACATCCTTCGGCATACAAGCTCTCCCTTGAAAACACAATACTCTATCACTGGACAAACTATAACCCTCTAAATTACCATCTTGAACTTGCAACCTCCGAGCATTCAAACCATCATCTTCTAACTGCTTTCTTCTTGATCTCGCTTCTAACCAAGTCGGCTTGACTTGCAATTACGCTAAAAGACTCCTATCGTCAGATAAACTAAGATGAGTAAACATCAATCTTAAGTCCGATATAACCTTACGACAACGCTACGCCACCACGTTAGCCTTGCCCGGATGATACTCAATTGAACAGTCATAGTCATTCAACAACTCAATCCATCTGCGCTGCCTCAAATTCAAATCCTTCTGAGTCAAAAGATACTTTAGACTCTTGTGATCAGTATAGACTATCGATTTCTCTCCATACAAATAGTGTCTCCAAATCTTCAAGGTGAAAACCACTGTAGGTAATTCCAAGTCATACGTCAGATAGTTAACCTATATGGTCTCAACTGTCGAGATGCATAAGCCACTACCTTTCCTTTCTGCATCAGCACACATCCCAAACCAGTATGTGATGCATCACAGTAAACCGTGAATTCTTTGCCTGCCTCAGGCTGGATCAAAATCGGAGCTTCAGTTAGAATCTTCTTTAACTTACCGAAACTTCCTTGCTGCTTCTCAGTCCACACAAATGGAACTCCTTTCATCAATAACTTGGTCATTGGTGCTGCGATCAAAGAAAATCCCTCTACAAATCTTCGGTAATACCCCGCCAGACCTAGAAAACTCCGAATCTCAGCCACTGACTTAGGCGGCTTCCAATCTAACACTGCCTCAATCTTTTGAGGATCCACTCTAATCCCCTCAGCTGATACTACGTGACCCAAGAAAATCACCTCCCTAAGCCAGAACTCGCACTTACTAAATTTGGCATAAAGCGCTTTTCGTAATCGCAACACTACTCACAAATGCGCATCATGCTCCTCTTCTGACTTTGAGTATACTAAAAAATCGTCTATAAATACTACGACAAACTGATCCAAAAACTACTGAAATACCCGATTCATCATGTCCATGAATGTCCGCCGTGTTAGTCAATCCAAAAGGCATTACTAGAAACTCAGAGTGCCCATACCGAAAAGCGAATGCCATCTTATGGATATCGACCTCTTTCACCTTTAGCTGATGATATCCAAACCTTAAATCAATCTTGGAGAAAATCGCTGCCCCTTTAAGCTGATCAAACAAGTCATCTATCATCGGTAAAGGATACTTGTTTTTGATCGTCAGCTTATTCAACTGACGGTAATCTATACACATCCGCATCGAACCATCCTTCTTCTTGACAAAAAGTACCGGCGCTCCCCAAGGCAAAACACTTGGCCGGATAAAACCTCGATCCAACAACTCCTGAATCTGAGCCTTTAATTCCACTAATTCCTTCGACGCCATCCTATACGGAGCGATAGACACTGGCACAGTTCTGGGTAATAGATCTATACCAAATTCAACTTCACGATCCGGAGGCAGTCCCAAAAATTCTTCTAGAAATACATCAGCATATTCCTTTACTGTTCGGACATTCCCTAAAATAGACTCCTTAGCCTCCAACGCACACACATGAACCATAAATGCCTCACAGCCCTTCCTGACCATCTTCTCAGCTTTCAACGTAGATACTACGTTGGATAGATAATCTCTTCTATTACCTATCATAACCACCTCTTTACCCTCAACTGTCTTCAACACCATAAGCTTAGCAGCGCAATCCAAACTCGCCTAGTACTTGACCAACCAGTCTATCCCAAGAATCAGATTGAACTCCCCAAATGGTAGTTCCATCAGATCAGCTACAAACACTACCCTTTGGAGTTCTAGGGGTACATCTCTATACAGCTTATTTACTTCTACAGAGTGACCTAGAGGGCTAAGTCTTCGCATCTCCCTGAAGTAATTTCAAAGTCTAGGTTCATGGTCTCTACTATGCTACTAGCAACATACGAATCGTCGAACCCACATCTATCAAAGCAGATATGGTGCACCAAAGATTAAGAACATACCATTATGACGTCCGGTGCATCGCCTCTTCTCGACGTCTTCAGATACACCAACCCAGTTGTCTCGCCTCGGTTGCTTACACCTCTCGCCTGATGCTCGCGGCCTCGACCAAAACCATTTCCTCCTCTACTATTACCACGACCTCTCTGCGGTGGCGGTCCTCCTTTCTCGAATCGAGCACGACCTTGACCTCGACCGATTCTCGCTAGATTACGTGGACAATCCTTACACGATGATCCAAATAACCACACTCAAAACATCCTTTTCCACCACCCAACATTCGCCCCAATGATATTTCCCACATCAATTACATTTGTCTTTGGTCCTCGATTAGCGATAAAGGCCTCCCAGATTGATTCGGCCCATTCTGCCTAGCCCTCTTCTGAGAATTACCGGTTAACTCGGATGATCCAAAACCTCTCTTATGTCTATTCCTGTCATGACTCTACCTTACAGATTCCTTTATCCCTTCAACTATCTTAGTCTTTTCAACTAGCGCAGCAAACTCTCGCTCCTGATGTGGAGCAATCAACAATCTCAGCTCATCCCTCAATCCATCTTCGAATCGGACACATCGCTCGTGCTCCGAAGCCACTTTACCTCCAGCATACCTACTCAATCTTAAAAATTCTGCCTCATATTCTGATACGGACTTACTCCCCTGAACCAAACTCAGAAATGCCTTACGCTGCGCATCAATGTAGCTAGACCCAACATATTTCTTCTGATACGCTGCCTTAAAATAGTCCCAAGTGAGATCCTCCGCCGCAGCATTATTCCGCACCGTGAGCCACCACTAATATGACTCATCCCGAAGAAGCGACACTATCCCTTTCAGCTTTTCCTCAGTATTCAGATCCAAGTCATCCATGATTCGCTCCGTCGCCTCTAACCAATATTCGGCCGTACTGGGAGCCACACTAGAAACACCTCGAAATACCTCAGCTCCATTGGCTCGAGTCACTCAGTAATCGATTTTGAGTTCCGCGCCTCCACCTACTCTAGCTACCCTCTCAAGAACTCGCAGCATCACCTGAGACACTGCGTCATCCCCCGTTTGATCCTGAAACTCACCACCTACAGCCGGTGGTGGTGTTGGTATCTCATTTTTCACCCTCGCGACTGACCTTCACCGGCTCGGACACGACCATCCTACCCGGATCGGCGTCCATGCGTATTACGACCTCGACCTCGAGTGCTCATGTCTAAAAGTCTCGATTATCTAATTTAAAAGTTTTATGCTTTAGTCATTATTCCACTATCTTTAAAGCACAATTTTATGAATAATTCTTATTAAAGAGTTTTGTTTTCGCGAGTCCTTAGAGTCCTATTAATTTCAATCTCTAAGGTAGTCCACTATTACTAATCATTCAAAGTTTATAACATCCAAAAATCACAACCAAAGGCTAGGGGTACTTACCTGGGCGGATTAGTGCCGGAGACTCGGTGCCATGCCTTTCAAATCAAACAAAACATTTTAAGACCATATTTTAAAACATTTTGGGCCTCGGGCCCACAGCCGAGCTTTTGAACTTGGCTCTAATACCAATTTGTAACACCCCAAACCCGGTCAATATGCCATGACCGAATCTGGCATGCCACAGAGGAAAACGTTTCGAAGAAAATTGAGTTACCGATTAAATTTTAGTGATAAACTCTTTGTTGTTCTATAATTGTAGAAAAAGGTGTATAGCAAGTTAAAAACTGATAATTTACTTTAAAATTCCATAAATAAATCTTTTAAAACTTAGTTGTCAATCCATAGGTTAGAAAACATTTATGTCATTTTAAGAAAAACCCGAATTATTACTTTGAAAATCGTTTGCATTTGAGTGTAGAAACTTCAATTTGGAAATCATTTAAGTTGTCGAAAACACTTAAGTTGAAATTTTACTATCAAACAATTTATATTACCCGATGGTAAGATTTTGAAAACCATTGCGTTTTTATAATTTAGAAAACTTTGGGCTCAATTATTAAATCAACCATGATATTTATTTAGCCATGTTTAAAACAAGTCCAAAGCATATAAATAATCCAAAACATAATTAAAGAGGCCTTATTACAATTTCAAATAAAGATGAAAACCAAATTAAAATAAAATAAAGTACCCAAATCAAGTTCATGTAAACCGAATTTTTATTGCATGGCCTCCTCGAGTTCATCCGGCCTCATCCGTGATCTACTAATCACCGAAAGGATAAGGAGAAGGTGAGTCACCAAGACTTAGTGCATAAATCCTTCCCGATTAATGCAACATACTTACACAATTCATAACCAAGTAATGTAAATAATGCACCCAACCTAGGCATCCATAACTCCTTTTCTACCCGTGTGGTACCAAACCACCGGTGGTGCCAAACCACCGGTGACCCAAAGTCATGATATCCAATAATGTGGTGCCAAACCACCGGTGACCCAAAGTCACGAATAATCCATCTGTGGGGCCAACCCACGTGTGATACCAAATCACCGGCGACGATCCCAGTAATATCAAATGTGGGGCCAACCCATCGTGGTGCTAAGCCACGGGACAAGTCGCTATGAGGTGCCAAACCTCCGTGTCCCAAAGACATGAAATAATCTTGTGGTACCAAACCACTAGAGGTGCCAAACCTCTGGTGTCCCAAAGACACGGATATCAAATCCTTCCCCCTCCTCTCATATCACCCATCACAATGCAACATTTATACAAATCATGCCATTATGCTTTATTAGGAATCACATAGCAAATATATCATAAATAGTATCATCATGCATCATATTGCAAAAGTCATATAGAAACGGACTTACCCGATTCCTTGCTCATACCCTTATGGTATCATATCGAGATTTTCACAGTTTTCGGCTTTAAAACATGATCAAGTTATTAATATATTACCGAGTTATAAAGTGTGTAAGTTACACACCTGTCACTAGCGAAATCACTAAATCCCGAAGACCCGATCTACCGCACTAGATCTCCTTGTCCTACATTCGGTCAATACTTAGATTAAAAACATAGACCATTCGGCCATACCACTAAATCCCAAAGGGTGAAATAACGTATAACTAACACAATCCTTACCCTTGACTTACCAAAATCAATTGTCAGAGAATTGAGGCTTAGATCGATTGCTTCCAAAGTCCCGAAAAGCCTAAAAGAATTTGGTTCCTATGAATAGTTAGAACCTTACTAACAAATGCCCAAAAATTCGGCCTTTGCCCTCATGAGAAACGATAGAGAGAAAAGAAAAGGAATAAGGAAATTCGGCCAATACACTCATCTATCTTCAAAACCGATTATAGATGAACCCAAAGAAAATCTACCCTTGTTGATACTCGGCCAAGACAAATCAAAAAGGGAATGGGAAGTTTTCGGGTTCGGTGACCAGACTGGGTATGGAGTGTTACATATGAAATAAATTATCTTGTTAAAAAAGAAATATTCAAATTATTATAATTAACTTTAATCCAACAAAATCCAAAATAACATACAATATTACATTAATAAGATTAGTATTACAAAATAAATATTTTTTTTCAAAAATCAAGATTTACTACTATCAAACAAAATAACTATATTTAGTTTTAATTTTTATTAATATACCGACAATGTTTACAATATAAATTTTAAGGGTTAATATTTTGTACACTAATAATATATATTTTTATTCCATGATCATTCTTAAAAATTATCACATATCTCCTTCTTTTTACATGTTTATTTTTAAAAATATTTTATTATACTTTTATTAGATACTTGTCATTACCCTAATCTTATTTGTGGAATTTAAAATTTCACATACTAAATATTTTCTCAAATTTTAATATTATAAATATTGTTGGACTCCTAATCACTAAAAGCAAGAGTCCTACCAATAAATTACAAGCCACTTAACATATATTACATAAATAATTCCTAATCTACCAAAACCCAAAACACCCTACTGCATTTTTCACGACCACATGACCACGCCAACCAACAAGCTACCATCATCCGCTGTCCACCAGGCCACCACCATCGTTCGTTGGTCACCATTGTAGCAAATCTGTCCTCCACAATCATCGTCTTTCTCTTCCACTTGACACCCCAACCCGACTCACCTTTGACTTCAACTCTCTTTTACTGGACAACCTTTACGTCTGATAGTTCTAACACACCATCATCATCGTTGGATATCATATTCTCATAAATGTTTATTTATTTTTAATATAATTTCATTTTGCATTTAAATCGAAAACGAGAAAAAACATAAAAAATAGTAATAATTAATTAATTGAACTGATAAAATGTCAATCAATTTTATTTCAATTAATTTCATGAATTGATCCAATCTATTTTTTTATTCATTGATAAAAAAATTAATAAATGTGTTAAAATTGGCAACCCAAATGTTTGGGCTTGAAAAAGCATACCTTTGCTCACCCTTTAGTCGGCCAAGCTTTTTAGCTGGATTAACCCACTGCAGGTTTGTGTGAAAATGGACAAACAACATAGTACATGATTTGATTCAATTAATATTAATGTTTATGGGTGTAAAGTAGATAACTTTGTTCACAAGTTATTTAAAAAAATATTTATATTATATTATTTTAATATTTAGTATTTTGTTTTCATTTATTAAAAATTTGATATGATTTTTTTTATTGTCTAATAATAAATTTAGTTCTCTAATATTTAAATATTCTATCAATTTGATTCTAAACTTAAAAAGGTAACAAATCTTATCAAGAAATAACTAGACTCTCTCTCACTCTCGACAATACACACCGCCGGATCTCAGAGGTCACATTGATCATCGAAGCGATCATAGAAAAACTTTACCAAATGTGCTCTCCAAAAGTCTACTTACAAACACATTGTGCCAAATTCGAATAAAACGTTCAATCATACAAAATTTTCGAAAACCCAAAACAAAACTCATACCACAGTTTTTATAATTGTTTACAATAAAAACGGCTTAACAAAAATAAGAACTAAGAAAGGAACCGATTAGATCATTTTAAAACATATCACTTCGAGACCTCAGGTATGTCGAGTCTAGCTTCAGATTATGAGAGTACCTGAAAGGGAAAGCTAAAGGGGGTGAGCTACACGAGCTTAGTGTGAGTCCGAAACTAAATGTAAGAAGCAAAAGACGAAGAAATAAACCAAAATGCTCTCAAAACATTATTCAAACAACCGAGTAGTAATACAAAATACGGATACAAAATTCACAAGTCGTGTATACAAAATTCCAATCACACACAATACTTAACCACACAACATTAAGTACTTCAGTCAATACAAACCAGCACATGCACCGCAACATTCAAGCAAACAACATGTAAACAGATGCAAATGGTATGTAACAAGTCAGAAAATTATCCCACCCATCCAGCCAAACACCTTTTTGTCCCCCGTTCACACCACGAATGAGCTATAAGAAGCTCAACCAACCATGCACACCACATAGGACATCAAAAGGCCCATCCAACCCTACACACCACGTATGTAGACTAGGCCACTCAGATGATAATATGCAAAGAGATATATGTAGTACATCTTGAAAACCACAAGATCGATGAGTTACAGTTAAAACTGTCAAAACAAAACAAATTAGACTTCCTTCTCTTCGTAATCAAACCCAAAATTTATTGCAAATGCAAAAATGCACACCATTTGAAGACAGATATACAAAAAAGGATATAGAATCAGAAATTTTATGCGAATGCTTGTATGCAAACAAATTATTAATTGGCTTACAGAAACAATACACACAACTTGCAAACATTTATACTTCAGTCAAACAGAATTAGAAATCCACATAATCAAATGACCAAATTTAGAATCAGAGGTCACAGTGCCTAATTACTAGGTAACATCACTTAGGCAAGTCATTAAGTTAGTGTTATGCTAACAATTAACACTTAAATCTGAGCCAAACAAAGTCTGAGCTACTCTTGCTAAGGCCTAGCCAAAGGCGGAACAGACAATAACACGAAACAATCACAATCTAACTCGAAACAAAAATTTGCAAAATAGGGCCACACGACCGTGTGCCTAGCTGTGTGGAAGTGCTTAAACCGTGTGGGGTCAACATGCCTATATGAAGGAGACACACACCCATGTGAAAGGAGGCACACGGCCATGTGACTATGACACACGCCCGTGTGACCCAAAAGTGTGGTCGCGTGGACAGCCCTAGTAACTCTCTGTCCATTTGTACTAAAATAAGGTGCAGGGCATACACGACCGTGTAGAAGCCTCCCATGCCCATGTGCCCACGGCCACACGCGCGTGTGGCCAGGCCGCGTGGAACCAAAATTTTCCCGAAAACACTAATTCCCAAATGCACATAGCCGTATGGACCACCCGTGTGGCCACGAATCCACCTTAAAATAGCCTGCAAATCGTGAATTTCATCCCCAAACACTCCCTAACCTCTAATAATTCAGAAACATACTATAGTAAACCAAATTTGATGCAATCTAATATCGAAACAATGCTACGACTGCACCATTACCGAAACACCCATGAATTTTCCAAATCCCACCGCCTTTCGACACCAAATTAAACAATTCACAAATAAAGTTGAAGAGTTCTGAACCCATACCTGATTTCACAATCAAAGCACCACACCTTCGATCTGGAACTCAATTACCCACCATCCTGAGACCATATTGAAGGAAATAGTAAAATATCCCCAACAAAAAAAGCAAAAAAAAAAAATTGGAACCAAAGAAAATGGAAAAATCTCACGTAAGGAAGGAGGAGAAAAGAAACTGACAAAAGAAAATGGGAGAGAGGAAAGTGAGAAAATTTTGGCCTCTTTCAAAATAAAAATAGCTGACATAAATAAAAATAAAAGAATAATTAAATCTTTAGATTAAAAAAAACAAAACAAAATCAAAAATAGATCTCAAAACACAACTGAGAACTTGAACCCGGGACCCAAAGGTACACTAACACACAACTAACCACCAAACCAACAATGTAACACCCCTAACCCATAATCATCGCTGGAACAGGGTTAAAGAGCATTATTGGACAATCGAAATCATTTACTTACATTTCACAGCAAAGTCTGACAAAACTCATCAACGTGACCCTTAAATAGGTCTACGAGACCTTAATCATGCTTTAGAGAGAGGCCGGGACTAAACTGAACACATACGTAAATTCTTAGAAATTTAAAAATTTTAAAGTTTCAGAGGTCACACGCCCGTGTGAGTAGGTCGTGTGCCTCCCACGACCTTAGACACGCCCGTGTATCTAAGCTGTTTCAAAACAGGGCATACATACTGACTTGACCACACGGCCTGAGACACGCCCGTGTGCCTCACCCGTGGTCGCTACTGACTTGCACCACACGACCAGTCACACGCCCGTGTGTCCAGCTAGTGGACGAGCCTGACTTGTTTCGAATTGCAACCTCGAAGGACACGGTCGAGCCACACGCCTGTGTGCTCAACTGTGTGGGCAAATATAGGCCATTTACAAGGCCAAAATGCCACACTTGGGTCATTCATACCAATACAAATAACACCAATTCAAATCATCAAAGGTAATTAAAACATACCAAAATATATATCATTTCTAACCATTTAAGAGCCTCACAATCATACCAACTTATAAGGCATTTAATTCCACATAACCTCAATCATTTTAAGATAGAATCCATCACATACTTATCATTAGTAATGTGCTAGCTATGCATCAATGAGTTCACCATTCATATAACCATTTCATTTGCCATCAAGCTAAACCAAAACTAGCATCATGAAACTTATCTAGTCATTCATAACCACAAACATATATTTAGCCATATCACATGGCCATTTACACATATCAAACATAACCCAAAATAATTAGCCTATACATGCCATACTTAGTATATACACTTTAAAAAGGTACCAAAATAGTGTGATGACGATCCTCGACTATCCCCGAGCCTTCAGTAGCTTTGACGATCTATAAAATAGAGCAAACACACACAAAGTAAGCTTTCAAAAGCTTAGTAAGCCATATACAAATAAACTACACATATATTGCACATAGCTACATTGATACAATGACATTAATGTTTCTCATTGTAAATTCATCACATATTCTTTGGCTCATTTGCTTAGCTATAGCTTGCCACATTTCTCAACTCAAATATCTTATATACACACATGGCTCATTCAAGCATATAATCACATATTATCTTATAACTATACACATATCCAATTTAGTAAGCTTATATAAATACTTACCTTTCAAAAACTTATAGTGTACTTTTCAATCGTACCTGAATCGTTTATACTTCTCACATAGACATTTATTTCTCAGATTTTTCTGTTGAACCGTTTGGAATTTAATAGGATACTTGGAATGCTAGGAATAGTCGTACAATGCCAACGTCCAAAACGAGGTCCTACGTGTACTCATATATCGATTCCTCTATCCCAGACAGGGTCTTACACGAATCAAATACGATGCCAATGTACCAGACATGGTCTTACACGTAAATCTCATATCGATGCCAACGTCCCAAACGTGGTCTTACACGAAATCTCGAATCAACACCAACGTCCCAGATGTGGTCTTACATGATTTTACTTATTAGAAACCTATGTCATGACATACATTATCCTATCTATTCCTAGGTTCGTACGGGACTTCTTGAACATATATAACTTGTCGATATATCCTCGGATTTCATATACATTTCATTTCAAGCATTATTCATAGCCATCTATATTTCATAATTGCATAAATAACTCAATTCAAATACATTTATTTGTATATCGACTTACTTCGGATTCAGAATAAACGAGCGATTTCGACTACTTGATCACTTTAGACTTTCCGCGATCTAAATCCGTTTTCTTCGGTTCTTGATCTATTCATATTCAAATTTAACTATTTTCTTCACCAATTCATTCAATTCAATTCAAAAACATACATTTAGGGCAATTTACAAATTAGCCCCCACATTTTGACATTTTAGTCCCTATTTCACAAAATTACAAAATACACATAATTTCATATTACCCATGCCTAGCCAAATTTTACTCATGCTCATATGAGTCCATACATTTCATTTATTTTACAGTTTAGCCCCTCAAAATTTTATTCTTTCAATTTAATCCAAATTACTCAAAATCATCAAAACTCCAAAAATAAACTATGTTATTATATCACATATAATTCATATTTTACCATCAAACATCCAAAAACTCACATGTTCATCAATGGCACATTACAAAATATTCATCAATTTACAAAACTGAAGCATGGGTTTTGAAGTACTCGAAGCAACGATTGCAAAAATGTAGAAATTATCAAAAACCAAGACTAACACATACCTCAATTTTGCTTGAACATAGCTGAAACCTAGCTTGGTTATTTTCTTTATTTTTCTTTAAACTTTCAGCTAGACCAAATGGATGAACAATGTCTATTTTCATACTTAATTTTTATTATAAACATATTATTCTATTATTTACTATATTAACCTTTTAATTAATATAAGAAACATATATACATTAAGGGCATACTTGTCATTTGCCATCCACTAACTTTATTAATGGGCTAATTGCCTATTAAGGACTTCATATTGTAAAGATATTAACAAATTAGCACTTACACATTAATTAGCCACTTTTTCATTTTATGCAATTTAGCCCTTTTCTCAAATTAAGCACACAAACAGACAAATTAATTCACAGAAATTTCACACATGCTTAATCATATACTGCAGACACAAAAAATAATATTAAAATATTTTTATGACTCGAATTTGTGGTCTCGAAACTACTATTTCGACTAGGGTCTAAACCGGACTATTACAATTCTCCCCCTTAGGGATTTTCGTCCCCGAAAATCTTACCATTGAATAAGTTTGGATATTGTTGTCTTATAGAATCTTTAGGCTCTCACGTAGCCTCTTCAACTCCGTGTCGATGCCATAAGACTTTCACTAACGAAATTTTCTTATTTCTCAATTCCTTCACTTCACGAGCTAAGATACGGATCGGTTCTTCTTCATAAGTCATATCAGATCGGATTTTAATCTCAGACGGAGAAATCACATGTGATGAATCAAATCTGTATCGACGAAGCATTGACACGTGAAATACATTATGAATCTGTTCCAAATCAGGTGGTAAACAACCTATATACAATAGGTCTAACTCGTTCAATGATCTCATACGGTCCGATGAACCTCAGGCTTACTTTCTTCCACTGAGATACTTTCAAAAACACTTTATCACCGATTACGAATTCAATGTCTTTTCTTTTCAAGCCTGCATAGGATTTCTGACGATCAGACGCTGTTTTCAGACTGTCACGAGTTACTTTTACTTTCTGTTTAGTGTCTTTTATCAAATCGACCCCCTGTATCTTATTTTCATTGAGCTCAGTCCAATACAAAGGTGTTCTACATTTACGTCCGTACAAAGCTTCATAAGGTGCCATTTTGATGCTCGACTGAAAACTGTTATTGTATGCAAATTCAATCAGTGGTAAATATTGTTCCCACGTACCGTTAAACTCAAGTATGCAACATCTCAGCATATCCTCAAGTATTTGAATAACTCGCTCAGATTGACTATCCGTTTACGGGTGAAAAGCCGTACTGAAATGCAATTTATTACGTAAAGCATCTTACAATTTCTTCCAAAACTGCGATGTGAACCTCAGATCTCTGTCAGACACAATAGACAAAGGCACTCTGTGCAATCTTACAATATCAGAAATGTAAATCTCAGCTAATCTATCAAGTGAGTAATTAGATCATACTGGAATGAAATGGGCTGATTTCATCAATCGATCAACTACGACCCAAATTGCATCTTTCTTTCTCGGAGTCAAGGGCAATCGAAACAAAATCCATCGTCACTCTATCCCATTTCCACTTGGGAATCAGAACTAGTTGTAACAAACCAGATGGAACTTGATGTTCAGTTTAACTTGCTGACATACTAAACATTTTGAAACAAAGTCAGAAATGTCTCGCTTCATTTCAGACCTCCAATAGTGTTGCTTCAGATCATGGTACATCTTTGTACTTCCCAGATGAACAGATAGGCGACTATTATGGGCTTCATTTAAAATCAACTGTAATAATTCAAAATTTTTTGGAACACAGATTCGATCTCAAAATCTCAAGCAATCATCATTGTCAACTCGAAATTCAGATTCAGAGTTCAAACTACACTGATCTCTTTTCGATAGCAACTCATTATCAACTTTCTAAGCATAACATATTTGTTGTAAAAACAACGGTTTCATTTTCAATTTCGCCAATACTGAGCTATCATCAGACAAGTCTAAATGAGCATTCATTGCACTTAATGCAAACAACGACTTCTGGCTCAATGCATCAGTTACGACATTGGCTTTACCCGGATGATAATCTATCACAAGCTCATAGTCTTTCAATAGCTCTAACAACTTTCTCTATTGCAGATTCAAATCTTTCTGAATCATCAGATAGCTTTTATGATCTGAAAACACGTGGCATTTCTCTCCGAAAAGATAATGACGCCAAATCTTTAATGCAAAAACAATTGTAGCTAGTTCTAGATCGTGTGTCGGATAGTTCTTTTCAAGCGGCTTCAATTATCTTGAGGCATAAGCTATAACTTTTCCTTCCTACATCAAAAACATCCCAGACCATTTAATGAAGCATCACTATAAATCACGAACTCTTTACCCGATTCTGGCTGTGTCAAAACTAGAGCTTCAGTCAATAGAGTTTTCAACTGATCAAAGCTTTTCTGACATTTATCTAACCATTCAAATCTCACATCTTTCTGAAGCAATCTAGTCACAGAGTAGCTATCATCAAGAATTCTTTTACAAATCGACGATGATAACCAGCTAGTCCCAAAAACTACGGACTCTAGACACATTCTTCGGAGGTTTCCATTCTAGAATAGTAGAAATCTTACTCGGATCAACTCGTATTCTAGAGGATGATACAATATGTCCCAGAAAACCAACTTCACACAACCAGAATTCACATTTACTGAACTTTGCATACAATTGCTTACCCCGTAGAATTTGCAACATGATTCTCAAATGTTTAGCATGATCGTTTTCATCACATTAATAAATCAAAATGTCATTAATGAAAACAAATCCAAATCTATCTAGGTACGGTCTGAAAATTTTATTCATTAGATCCATAAAAACTGTAGAGCATTCGTTAGCCCGAAAGGCATAACTAAAAACTCATAATGTCCGTACCTCGTTCTGAAAGCAGTTTTTGGAATATCTGAACCTTTTACTCACAACTGATAATATCCCGATCTCATATCTATCTTTGAAAACACATTGGCTCCTTTTAACTGATCAAACAAATCATCAATTCTGGGCAGTGGATATTTGTTCTTTATAGTCACCTTGTTCAACTAATGATAATCAATGCACATTATCATCGTACCATCTTTCTTTTTCACAAACAGAACAGGAGCACCCCAAGGTAAGAAACTCGGTCTTGCAAACCCTCTATCTATCAACTCTTGCAACTATGACTTCAATTCTTTCAATTTTGTTGGTGCCATTCTATACGGAGCTATCGAAATAAGAGTTGTTCCCGGTAACAGATCAATACCAAATTCAATGATCGTGTCTGAGAGTTTTAATATTTATATAATGAATGATCGAGCCTAGAAACTAACTATCACCACGATTGAGGCACGCGTACCTATCGAACAGTAGTATAGCTTAGTGGCAAGACCGAAATGTCGAACCCAAGTGAACCAAAAGTACTAGTACTGACTTTCTTTTTATTATCTAGTCTAAAATAGAGAGGATTGATGTTTATCTGACTAATTCCTAAACTAAGGATGCCAAGACACAGAGAATGAATTGGAAAAATACTTTTGAGAAAACTAATTGATTAATACAATACCCGAGGAAGAATCCACCTAGACTTCACTTTTTATTTAACTCTGAACCAAACGATTTATTCACTTGACTTGATCCGTAGGATTCCCTAATTTATATTAATACCTCTTTCGAGGCTACTAATGTCTAACCTTAGGTTGATTAATTGAAATCTCTTTCTAATTAAAACCCTTAGTGTTGCATTAACTCGATTTATGGACTCTCATATTAGGTTTGACCCTAATCCGGTAGATTTTCGTCGTCCTATCTCTAGGAGTGCGATAAACTCCACTTAATTATGCTAAATCTACTCTAAAACAAGGACTTTTGCTCCTCTGAATAAGCACAACAATACTTGAATCAATATCCTAAAACATTAAAGCAAGAACTAAGAACACATAATTAAGAACAAATCAAGTATTTATCATACAGTTCAGAAAACAATAACAAGATCCGTCTTAGGTTTCATCCCCCTCAGGTATTTGAGGGGTTTAATTCAAGTTTATAAAAGAATACATGTTAGAAGAAATTAAATAACAAAACATAAAGAAAAACCCTAAACCCCCTGAAGGAATTTGAAAGGAAAATCCCCAGTCTAGAGTGTAATTCCGGCTTCTGAGATGGATCAACTGGCATTCTTTGAGTAATTCCCTATATTCAGCCCTCTCTGGCTTCGCTCCTCGCCAACAGCCTTGACAGAAGTCTTCTGTTGAACTCTCCTTTTAGGTTGCCCTCTAGGGTGTTTATATAGGCTTTCGGGATGCCTTACTTGGCCCACAAGTATCCTATTCTGAGTGGAATTAAAATAGGTCATGGCAGGGACACGCCCATGTGAATCGAGCCTAGGGCCGTGTTCAAGTCTGCTAAAGTGGCATGGCCATGTGGTTTACCCATATGGTGAACTCCAAGCCATTTTAATTTCTTACTTTGACCCATTTTCTCTATTTTTTAGCCCGTTTCTCGTTCTTTTCATCCTCCTATGCTCTCTTAAGTATAAAACATGAAATTAAAGGATTAGGAGCATCAAATTCCATAATTCAAAGGATAAATTATCCAAAAGTATGCCAAATGTGGGATTAAAATATGTATATATTAAGGTTTATCATTCAAATTCACGTATCGGAGGTAATCGCAGTAATTCTTCAGGGAACACATCAGAGAATTCATAGACAACTGGCACTGATTCAACTTTCTTCTCTGTCACTTTTGAGTCAATCACATAAGCAAAATAAGTTTTATAACCCTTTCTCACATAATTCTGAGCTTTCAATATAAATATCACAGCAGGTAACCCATTCAAATCATTAGATTAAATCTGAACTATTTAATCATTCTGACATCTCAAATCAATAGTCTTTCTTTTGTAATTCACAATAGCATCATGCAACGTCAACCAGTCCATACCGAAAATTATATCAAACTTATCAAAAGGTAATAACATCATATCAGCCAAAAAACAAATATCTCGAAACATTAACGGACACTTCTTACATACTTTGTCAACTAGGACACTTTTACCAAAGTGGTTCGATACTTTTATACCAAACTCAGTAGACTCTACAAGCAAAGTTTTACTAGATACTAAGTTCATGCATATATACGAATGAGTAGAACCTGGATCTATCAATGCAATCACAAAAGTATCATAAAGAGTAAATGTACCCGTTATAACATTCGGAGATAAAGCTTCCTCTCGAGCTCGGATGGCATATGCTCTGGCAGGCGCTCTGGCTTTAGATCTCGCAACAGTGTCTTTCGTAGTTCTCTAACTACCACTGACATTTCTTGCATTTCGGGAAGGTCTACCTCTCGTTGAAGCATTATCAAATATCAGATTTTGAACAATCTCTTGCTCGACAGACTCTGGGCAATCTCGGATGAAATGATATAAGGATCCACATCTGAAACAAGCTCGATCATTCAATCTACAACTACATGGATGTCTTTTACCGCAATGCTTACATTCAGGTCGATCGAATCGAACATTTCCAACACTTGCCATTGAATTTGCTGAAGCTCTGGTATTCGACTATGATCTAGCTCGATCTTTATTCGATTGTCCCACATTTGCCCTAGAACGGCTATGTTCATCTTTGAATTTCTTTGATGCAGACTGAAATGATTTACTCAAAATCTCTTTCTCACATCTCTAACTTTAGACTCAACTTTTCTTTTCTCATTTTCAAGTGCCTCAGCTTTGCATGCTTGATCAACAAGTACAACAAACTCATTTATTTCCAGAATCCCAACTAACAGACAGATATCTTCATTAAGGCCATCTTCAAATCTTTTACACATTATTTCTTGAGTTGAAACACATTCTCGAGCATATTTACTTAGTCTCATGAATTCACGTTCATACTCGGTAATAGATATGCGACCCTGTTTCAATTTCAGGAATTTTTTTCGTTTCTGATCAATAAATCTCTGACTAATATATTTTTTCTGGAATTCAAACTGAAAGAAATCACATGTAACCCGTTCCTTTGGAATAACAGAAATCAGAGTCTTCCACCACGGATAAGCTGCATCTCGTAGTAAAGAAACGGCACATTTTATGCATTCTTCAAGAGTCAATGTCATTTCATCAAATACCCAAATCGTGTTTTCAAGCCAAAATATAGCTTTCTCGGCAACGTCTTCACTAGTGACCCTGAATTCTTCAGCCACATATTTGTGAATTTTATCGACTGAAGGTTTGTTCAACAAATTCAGATTCATGACCGGAGGCACAATTGAAGTCTGAGGGGGATTAGTCGGGGGCAGAGGTTGCGAAACAACCAGATTATCTCTCAAATACTGAGTGAACCACTCACTCATCATCTGGAAGAAAGCTTGTTTAGCTTCTCCCTCTTGACCGCTATTACTCGGTCTCGAATCAGATGGCATTGTCCCTTGAGCGGGAGCAGGTGCATTACTTTCAACGTCGTCAGCTACGGCTCTTTCGGGATCCATTACTATACGATAAACACATTTTATACGTCAGGATTCATCACAATATCACATTTCATATATATGGCATGTGTAGCTAGACTCTCACACGCTACATTAGTCTGAGAATCAACTAAATCGTAGCTCTGATACCAACCAAATGTAACACCCTAACCCATAATCGTCGCCAAAATAGGGTTAAAGAGCATTACCAGACAATCAAAATCATTTACTTACATTTCATATTAAAGTCTGATAAAACTCATCAACGTGACCCTTAAATAGGTCTACGAGACCTTAATCATGCTTTAGAGAGAGGCTAGGACTAAACCGAACACATACATAAATTCTTAGAAATTTAAAAAATTTTCAAAGTTTCAGAGGTCACACGCCCGTGTGAGTAGGTCGTGTGCCTCCCACGGCCTTAGACACGCCCGTGTATCTAAGCTGTGTCAAAACAGGGCATACATACTGACTTGACCACACAGCCTGAGACACGCCCGTGTGCCTCACCCGTGGTCCCTACTGACTTGCACCACACGACCAATCACACGCCCATGTGTCTAGCTCGTGGGCGAGCCTGACTTGTTTCGAATTGCAACCTCAAAGGACACGGCCGAGCCACACGCCTGTGTGCTCAACTATGTGGGAAAATATAAGCCATTTACAAGGCCAAAATGCCACCCACACTTGGGTCATTCATACCAACACAAATAACACCAATTCAAATCATCAAAGGCAATTAAAACATACCAAAATATATATCATTTCTAACCATTTAAGAGCCTCACAATCATACCAACTTATAAGGCATTTAATTCCACATAACCTCAATCATTTCAAGATAGAATCCATCACATACTTATCATTAGTAATGTGCTAGTTGTGCATCAATGAGTTCACCATTCATATAACCATTTCATTTGCCATCAAGCTAAACCAAAACTAGCATCATGAAACTTATCTAGTCATTCATAACCACAAAGATATATTTAGCCATATCACATGGCCATTTACACATATCAAACATAACCCAAAATAACTAGCCTATACATGTCATACTTAGTATATACACTTTCAAAAGGTACCAAAATAAGATTGAGTAGTGTTATGACGATCATCGATGATCCCCGAGCCTTCAGTAGCTTTAACGATCTATAAAACAGAGCAAACACACACAAAGTAAGCTTTCAAAAGCTTAGTAAGCCATATACAAATAAACTTAACTTAAGTTTCAGATAGCTACATTGATACAATGACATTAATATTTCTCATTGTAAATTCATCACATATTCAAATTAGTAAGCTTATATAAAAACTTACCTTATATACACTTACAGTGTACTTTTCAATCGTACCTGAATCGTTTATACTTCTCACATAGACATTCATTTCTCAGATTTGCCCGTTGAACTGTTCGGAATCTAATAAGATACTCAGAATGCTCAGAATAGTCGTACAATGCCAATGTCCTAGACGAGGTCTTACGTGTACTCAGATATCAATGCCTCTGTCCCAGACAGGGTCTTACACGAATCAAATACGATGCCAATGTCCCAGATATAGTCTTACACTTAAATCTCATATTTATGCCAACGTCCCAGATGTGGTCTTACATGATTTCACTTATCAGAAACCTATGTCATGACATACGTTATCCTATCTATCCCTAGGTTCGTACGGGACTTCTCAAACATATATAACTTGTCGATATATCCTCCAATTTCATATACATTCCATTTCAAGCATTATTCATAACCATCTATATTTCATAATTGCATAAATAACTCAATTCAAATACATTTATTTGTATATCGACTTACCTCGAATTCGGAATAAACGAGCGATTTCAACTACTCGATCACTTTAGACTTTCTGCGATCTAAATTCGTTTTCTTCGGTTCTTAATCTATACATATTTAAATTTAACTATTTTATTCAAAAAGTCATTCAATTCAATTAAAGAACACACATTTAGGGAAATTTACAAATTAGCCCCCATATTTTCACATTTTGACATTTTAGTCCCTATTTCACAAAATTACAAAATACACATAATTTCATATTACCCATACCTAGCCGAATTTTATTCATGCTCATATGAGTCCATACATTTCATTTATTTCACAATTTAGTCCTTCAAAATTTTATTCTTTCAATTTAATCCAAATTACTCAAAATCATCAAAACTCCAAAAACAAACTATGTTATTTTATCACATATAATTCATATTTCACCATCAAACATCCAAAAACTCACATGTTCATCAATGGCACATTAAAAAATATTCATCAATTTACAAAATTGAAGCATGGGTTTTGAAGTACTCGAAGCAACGATTACAAAAACGTAGAAATTATCAAAAATCGAGAATAACACATACCTCAATTTTGCTTGAACATAGCTGAAACCTAGCTTGGTTATTTTCTTTCTTTTTCTTTAAAATTTCGGCTAGAACAAATGGATGAACAATGTCTATTTTCATACTTTTTTTTTTATAATAAACATATTATTATATTATTTACTATATTAACCTTTTAATTAATATAAGAAACATATATACATTAGGGGCATACTTGTCCTTTGCCATCCACTAACTTTATTAATGGGTAATTTCCTATTAAGGACTTCACATTATAAAGACATTAATAAATTAGCACTTACACATTAATTAGCCACTTTTTCATTTTACGCTATTTAGCCCTTTACTCAAATTAAGCACACAAACAGACAAATTAAATCACAGAAATTTCACACATGCTTAATCATATACTGCAGACACAGAAAATAATATTAAAATATTTTTATGACTCGAATTTGTGGTCCCAAAACCACTGTTACGACTAGGGTCTAAATCGGACTATTACAAGCAAGCCCATTCTTACATAAAACACAACAACAATCCCAATTGTCCGATCTAGTCATTGACCCTACCTACCAATCTCAAAACTTCTAACCCCAAATTCTGGGGTGTTACAAAAATACTTTGAAATTTCAAAATCCACAGCACCCTTAATATCGATAGTCACAAAAACACCAAATAAACTAGCAACAATAATGATAGAAGAAACAAACAACAACCACAAAAAAAAAAAGCTTTTCTACGTCGAAGAAGAAAACAAAGCACCATTTGCAAAAGAAGAAACAAGTCATAAGAGTTTTTTTTTTTAAAAAGAAAAGAAAAGAAAATTTAAAAAAAAAAATCATCTTGGCCTTGTCTAGTTTAGGTGGTTTGAGTTAATCTCTTGGTGATCTGAACGGTCAAAAGTTAGTCATTGACTAGGGGAGCAAGAAGAGGCCAGAGAAGTCAGTGGGCGAAGAAGATGATCTAAACAATGGTACAACTATTGAAGAAGTAATTGTTGGAAAAATCCATTTTAGAAAATTGTTTTCAATCACAGCGAAAGTTTAAAAAATTTAAAAACCGAGCCAGTTTGTGATATTTATAGCAATAAACTTTTTCCCAAAAAGTACCTATATTTTTTGTGAGACGGATATGTATCATTCCCAACTTTCAACCGAGCGGCCTTCTCCGCTATCCTCATACCCCAAATTGTGTCGAGTGTGGGCTCAAGCAATACAAACCAAACATAAAATAATAAATAATTTAATTACTTTAAATAGGAAAGTAATTCTCTCAAATAAAAATCAGTAGAAATTGTAATTCCCAAAAAATAAAATTTATTCTTAGAAAATAAATTCTCACTACTTTCTGATAGAATAACAATATATTAAATTTATGTTGTTAATAACTCTACCAAAACCATCTATTTATAGAGAAAATAGGAGAATTCGTTGAATAAGTATAACATAAATAATATTTATTTAATAGAAAAACATTCTCCTTGTCTAACTAGAAGAGGGGTGGCACACCCTAGATAAAAACACTAGGAATTTCACCATTCACATGTAAAATGAGGGGAATTGGGCCTCTCATGTATTGGGCCCAATTATATGTGTTTCCTAGATTTTTGTCCCAGCCTTTTATAATTTAATTCAATCCAATATTTATTTTTTATTTCCCAAAGTAAATATTAATTAATTTAATTGATCAAATTAACTAAATGATAATGAATGATGTGGATGAATGCGGAAGTGGATCGTAAAATTTGTTCAAGTTGCGGATTTGACTTAGGGCTCTAGACGTCCGGAAAGAAATTTGGATTCTGACACAACTTGAAACACAATCAAATCTAAATTAGATAAAACAATTAAAAAAATAGCTAAGATAATCAAAATAGAATAATAAATCTAAGATTAGAACAATAAGGAAGAACATAAAGAAGATAGATGGAAAAATTGAACGTGGTATGTAGAAGTCCTAAGAAGCCTCGGAAACACGAAAAATCCACAACACCCTTCAAACGGCTCTAATTTCCCCTTAACGAAAGAAAACTTGGCAAGAAAAAGCTTGAAGATGATTCCCACAATCTAAAAATATTGTTAAAACTCTTCTAAAAGAAACTCGAGAAATTCTTGAAAAGAAAAATCAAAGAGAATTTTTTAACTCAAAAGAATAGTTGATTAATAATGAATTGTTTTCATTGTGTACAATGCAAAGACCTATATATAGGATAGCTAAATAAATCTAAACAATAAGTAATTTTAAACTAAATTTTCTTATTAACATAAAACTCCTAAATAACTTTAAATACTTAATAATTATAAAAATTTAGAATAAAATAATAATAAAATAATAAGAGCTGATAAATACAATATTGGGCTCATATATAATAAAAGTTAAGTCGAAAACCTGAACCAAATATAATTTAAACTCAAATTAAAAGCCTGAAACTCATAATTCCTATCATAATCCCGTCCAAAATTCTACTCACGCAGTCTTCACTAAAATGGTCATAACTTGAGCACCCGAACTCAAAATCAAGTGATTTAAAGTGAGTTTCGAAGCTAAGAGATAGATATTTGAACTTCATGGAGACATCTCAACCTAGAAATGTCAAGATCCTGATGGAGCTCAAAACTAACTATTATTTCGACAAAGGCAAGCGCACCTATCGAACAGTAATATAGTTATGGCGAGTCCGGAATATCGTATCCTCAAGGACTAAAATTACTAGTAATAACTATCTTTTTATTATCTAGCCTAGTAATTAAGGGGATTTATTTTAATCTAAAATTAACTAACTAATTTAACTAACTAAATGACTGAACGTGACAGAGAATGAATTGGGAAAATACTTTTGGACAACTTATATGAGATAGGCAATACCTAAGGAAGAATCCACCTAGACTTCACTTATTACTTTTGATTCATATGATTTATTCACTTGACTTAATCCGTAGAAATCCCTGATTTATGTTAATATCTCTTTCGAGACTAAAAACAACTAACTCTAGGTTGATTAATTGAAATTTCTTTCTAATTAAAACCCCTATTGTCACATTAACTTGATCTATGGATTCCCTTATTAGATTTGACTCTAATCCTGTAGATTTTCGTCGCCCTATTTCTAAGGTTGCAATCAACTCCGCTTAATTGTGTTGATCTTCTCTTAAACATGGACTTTTGCTCCACTAAATAAGCACATTCGACTTGGATCAATAACCTGAATTATCAAAATAAGAATAAAAACTCACAATTAAGAATAAGAACAAGTATTTATCTTTAAATCAAATAATAATAAGATTCTTCATAGGTTTCATCCCTTTAGATATTTAAGGGATTTAGTTCATACTAATAGAAGGAAACATCATAAAATAGGGACAATTACAAAATATAATGAAAACCCAAAACTTCTAAAGAACTTGATGGGAGATCTTTAATCTTGATGGAGATCCTTCTCCTAAGCTGTTCCCGAAGGCTGTCTTGGAGTATTTTCTTCCTTCTACTCGACATCTATTCAACATCCTTTTAGGTTGCCCCCTAGGGTGTTTATATAGGCTTTGGAACACCTCTATTGGCCCATAAGTAGCTTATTTCGAATAGAATTCTTCTTTGCTACGGTAGGGACATGCCCGTGTGACATGCCCGTGGTGGACTCCTTCGGCCGTGGTCGATTCTACTCGCCACACACGGCTGTGTGATCTGCCCGTGGTCGATAGTCCAGGCCGTGTGATTTCTGATGTAGGCCCATTTTGTCCCTTTTTGGCCTGTTTCTCGTTCTTTTCGACTTTCTAAGCTCTCCTGAGTATAAAACATGAAATTAAGGGATTAGGAGCATCAAATTCATCAAATCTAATGAAAATTCATCCAAAAATAAGCCAAGCATAGGGTTAAAATATGTGTAAATTATGGTTTATCATATCCCATCAAAAAGTCATTGCAATTCAGCTGATTTCCCAAACTTGAAAATTGGTAGCTTTGGTGAATGTAATTTAATAAATTTCACCTCATCTGCGCATGTATCATTCCCCCTTTTCTCGAAAAGATTCGTCCTCGAATCTTTTCTTTGATCAAATCTTGACTTGATTTGCTTGGCCTTTCACATTCCTGTTGGGCTTTGAGGTAGTATGAGTCCATCACATCCATGGGTTTGAAATTGGGCCTTGAGACTCGCATCACTAAATTAATTTCTCAATTAAATAATTTTCTCAACTCAATTCTTATTCCGTTAAAGTCATGACAATTTTATCGTAAAAAAATTTATGAGGAAATATATGTAATTTTCATATTCAACGGATTCATAATGACTAATTAATTTCATTTCATTTTAAACTTTAATTATTTTATTACAAATAATTAATTAATAATTCAAAACCTTAAATTAAGTGTCAAGTCATTTCTATAATCAGTGAGAAAATGTATTCATTTATGAATGCGGCCCATTTCTCTGACTTTATCATTTCCATTCGTTTATGTTCATTTGTTTCTACATGCAATTCATTTATGGTTTCAACAAATTAGATGAGGGACCAATTAGACATATGTAATTAGGGATCAAATAATTTATAATTAACTTCTAGCTTTTCGCCTATTAACTATAAACTTATTTAGTTACAAAGTCATTCCACTATAGTATTGTGACTAAGCCTCCCTAATTACATACTATTATGAAAGTTACTTAATCAGCGGTTGTCTAATAACCTTGTCGAAACTGTGTTACCCTCATAGGATATATTTAATCTCTTTGGAATAAATTTGTTCTCCAAATATGATCATATTTTATCCTATGGTAATCATTATATCTTCCTTCATGAAAAGTCAATTACTATAAAATAGTAATCAAGTCATTTATCACAAAGACAAACGACTCATGGCCACTTTTACTTTTAATCTATCATGTAATGTCGAAAAGCAGATATCATTTACTCGTTAGTTGGGTTATGAATTCCACTATTGTGAATGATGCTACATACTGTAGCAGTCATATACATAACGCACTAGCTTTCGATTTCTTATCTATTTGAACTCAGGCTTTTACTTACATCAAAGTATATGAATCACGCATACATAATCCATCATTCATTTAGGATTAAGGTATGTCACACTATGAACGTCACATGTGAATAAATTCATAAACAGATCTGGGATTTATGCCAAGAGTAAGATAGGATCCAAATGTTTCTCGATAGAATTTGTTGAATTTTTTTTATTTAGGATCAAATTGATAGAATGCGTAAATAATAGAGGCCTAAATATGTTATTAGGCTAATAAAAAGCCTACATCAGCTTTTCATCCCTCAGCTAAAAGTAATTAACGAAAGAGTGACTAAAATATTTAATTTTGAAAAATTGAGTAACTAAATAAAATTAATAATTGAGTGATCAAAATAAAACTAAGTGCATAATTGGACAACTATTCTTATACTTTACCCAAATTTTGTTAAAACATAATGGAATTCATATTTTGACTATTGAATGAAAAATTATTATAATTAATAGATTATTTTTAAATTGTTGTCAATACATATATGATGGACCATAAATGATAAAAATTTTAATGCACATTTTAATTTTTAAAGTAAATAGTTTTTCTTGTTTTAGTTTTTAAAATTTTCTTGGTCCATTTCAATCTTAATATTATCGATTATCTCTGTTTAGTCTTTTGGACGTTAAAATAATCAGTTAGAATATTTAATCAAATATAAATTTCCATATATCATACAATGACATTATCATTGGGATTAAAAATATTTTAAATATGAAAATAATAAAATTATGAAAAATTATAGCACATTTTAAAATATTTAAAAGATATTTAAAATTATAAAAATGTAAAAAGTAAAAATAATTTAAAATTACAAAAGTGTACAAATGTAAAAGTAATTAAAAATATAAAAGTATTTGATTTTTTAATAAATTGTAAAAAAATATTAAAAAGGCAAAAAAATAATAATAAAATAAGTATAAAAATTATACTTTGCCTATTTTTCAATGGGATATGTTTCTTCACTTCTTGTCTTTGTTTTTCATCAACCCTTTCGTCCATAAGAAGCATTAAATGCCATTGGATCATCATAGTCTGCTTCTTCATCAGCATGGTCTCCATTATCGTCACCATAAACCATTTGAGAATGTTGCATGATATTTCTTCTGGATTAAGTTGTTGTCTTGAGACGATATATAAACTCTCTCGATGATAATAACTGATGCAAAGAAGTTTTATTGCATATCGTCTTCCCAAAAACTACACAAGTTAAAAGATAAAAATTGTACCAAAATTGTCACTTTTTTCACTAAAATAATTAGAATTTTCAAAAATAAAATCAGAAAAGACCTTTAAAATAATTATAGTAATTAAGAAAGAAATTATGTTCTCTCTAAAATATGGAATGCTTTGACAGTGAAATAGCTTTGTTATTTATAGTGTAGGATTAAGAAATATTATTACCGACTGAGTCCTAACTTGGTTGGCATTGACATTGTTGTCTATACAAGAGAAAGTGGATTCGAGAGCAAGCGCACTGAAGCGCATTTGTAACCTCCCAAACCCAACCTAGACATTATTGCTAGATTGAGAATGCTACATTAGCCACCGAAATGGCTAAGCTAACTTACGTTACTTTTTAAGATTTTCAATAAACTCGTTTTAGAGAAAATAGTAGTTGTACTTTGAGTTAGCTTAAAAGCATTCATTCATTAGGTCTTGTATGCTTAGGATTCATTTTATTGTTGACAGTGTTGTTTTAGAAAAACTGTTTGCTTGTCGCTCTTCTTTAAAAAAGACACTCGAAGTTAAACTAAAGCAGTGGAAAAACCATTTTTCAAGTCATTTTGGAAAATTAGTTGCCTTATCGATTTGTTTTTCAAAAACAGTTCCTTTGCAATGTAGTGGAAACTAGGGAACAATATCAAATTTTACTTAAGCCCGATATCATGCATTATCCGGTTATTATGCTTGAGTAATTCATGCATGCAAAAATCCCCAAAAGAAAAGTTACCAAGCCACAGATCAAAAATAATTAAAAATTACAAGCCAAAACCAATAAAGACATAATAATACTTAATTAAATAATAATAATCCGAGGTCCAAGTTGATTCTCTGAATGCCGAGCCCAATCCTAATTTTGAGGTTTACTTAATGAGCTTATGAAAAGCTCAGTGTGAGTCGAATAATTATTTAAATGGGCAAAAACATCAAATACAGTGAAATATATTAGTATTAACAAAAGAAGACAGAACCATCGTAGGAATTTCATGTCATTACATAGCCATTATCAAATTGATGTCAAACGGTGAATGAGCATAGGTCATCATTTATTCGAGTAACAATCATTAATTTCGATACCATTCAATACAACAAAATACAATGCGTAGCATAAATTAATAACATTCAAGTATGTCATGCACATGATGCAATGCAAAAAGGTTCCTACCCATACCATCCGCTACACACCACGAGTTCCCCAGAACTTGTCTGCCAAACTCCAAAATGTAACACCTCTCACCCGTATTCAACGCCGGAATAGGGTTACAGAGCATTACTAAACATATTATACAATTACACATACATTTCACGTACATTTTCAAATTTCATATAATCATCAATCAACAACATTCATATCGTCCCTAATACAAGCCTTCGAGGCCCAAAACATGTATTCGAGGTGGTTCAGGACTAAACTGATAATTTTAGAAACTTTTCAAACACTTAGAAATTTTTTACCAAAAATAGGGGACACACGCCCGTGCGACCATGCCGTATGTCTCACACGGCCAAAGACACGCCCATGTCACAGGCCGTGTGGACATTCGAAATGAAATCACATGGCCGTGTCCCAGCCAGTGTTTGACCCCGTGTAACTCTTTGACTTGGCTCACACGGCCAACACACACGCCCGTGTGCCCTAAAAATGGCCATACACTCTCGTGTGCCAGGCCGTGTGCTAAGCCGTGCTAAACCGTAGGGTATACTGACTTAAGCCACACGGCCAATCACACGCCCATGTGCTAGGCCGTGTGGAGCATACTGACTTGATTTTTAATTCAACACCAGGGAACACATAGCTGTACAACCTGACCGTGTATCACACATGGCTGAGACACACGCATGTGTCTCTGCCCGTGTGGACAAAAATAGGCTATTTACCAAGCCATTTTGCCACCCAAATTGTATGTTCCTACATTAAACCCAATTGACACCATAACATAGCATATTTAGGCATTCCAACAACCTCAATCAAGCATCATTTACCATTTCAATACCAACACATACAAGGCATAAAATATCACAATATGCTATTAAAACACATACCAAATTTCATCTTCTCAAATCATCCATATGGTCCTTTTCTAAACATGCATTATTTTACCTAAATTCACAATATACCAAACTCAAATTTTATCAAACACAAAACACAATCCATATACACATATATATACATGATCAAATCAACCAAAGCAAGCCAACTCTCATGGCTATATTCAAAACCAAACTTTAGACATTTACAAGCCAACTCTAATGGCTAAATTCACTATCAACACATATACCAAAATGACCATAACTCCTATACATGCCATATAACCAAAAACTTAGATTTAAAAGTGATAGCTTGATAGTGTGATGAAGTCTCTGACGATCCTCGAATCCGAGCTAGCTTTGAAATCACTATAAAACACGAAAAATACACAAAGTAAGCTTTATAGCTTAGTAAGCTCGTATGAAATAAACTCAATTTGATTATAAATACACAATTCAACAAATTGAATATATCAACATGTAACTCATATTAACTAACAAACCTTTCATATATTAAATCATAAGATTATATGTGAACTTCACAATTTCTTTGATTTAAAGCTTATATGGTTCATGTACGTACCTGTACCATCTCGTATCAATCTTATATCTATTCATCTTTGATATACCTATTGAGCCATTTGAAATATTATCAGATACTCGAGAAACTCGCACCCTAAGTGCCACATATATAGCCGAAGTTATCTCAATCTCGTATCACATATACTGCTCACACTAGAGCTATCAATGGGCCTGCTCACACAAGCTATCAGTCAATACATAGCTACACGGTGTTGCTCACACAAGCTGTCAAGTAACCACAACACATGCCAGCCACCAGTAGGATGTACAGGACCAGCACCCAGATCACAATATCACAATAACCCCTAATGACATGTCATTCGTATCCTAATCTATTCCTAAGGTTCAATCGAGATTTTTACGTTTGTCGAATCATCGTCGACTATTTCTGTAATCTCGTATTCATAGTTTATGCAATATCAAAGCATTTAAAATACATTTATAATAAAATTTATTACATACAAACTTACCTTGAATGTAAAAATGACGACACAAGTCAACTAATCTGAAACCTTGTTCTTTCCCCGATCTAAGTCCGTAGTTTGCCTTTTTTGATATGCAAAGATCAGCTATGGCCGAATGTTAGGTGTTTGTTAATGGTTTTCTCTTCTTCAATAATCGGTTGAGAAAGATGAACATGCATGTTTTTTTTTTCTTTACTTAATATCTTTTAATTATAAATTTACAACAGTAACCTTATTAATTAACTTTATTAAATCATTTTAATGGCCATATTTGTCCACTCATACTATTAATGGTCTAATTACAACATAAGGACCTCTACTTTAATAATCCATAGCTATTAGATACCTTTAACTAATATAACTCCACTTTTACACTTTATGCGATTTAGTCCTTTTTATCAAATTAAGCACTCAAACGATAAAATTTCTTAACGAAATTTTCACACAATCATATTATCATGCTATAGACATTAAAATAATAATAAAATAATTATTTCAACTTCAGAATTTATGGTCCCGAAACCACTATTCTGATTTGACTAAAAACAGGCTGTTACACAAAATCCCAACCCAATGCATATGCAATATGTCACACAATCTCATACATAATCATATCTCAATACTTTTCACATTCATTTGACATGCTCAGCATGTCCTCAATAATCACATACTTTCAGCAAATGGAAACAATGTTCCAATCTTTCAAATTACCATTGTGTTGGTATCAATCAGTATCATTCAATTTCACATACTTTATGGATTTTCATTGTGCATAAATAGCACCCTTTTCAGTACACAATATAAAAAATATATCATGCATTTAAATCATACATAAGCTTAATATCTCAACACATTATATCATTCAGTCAAACATTCTCATATCTTATAACTCAAATATGCAATTACAAACTCAATCAAACATCCATACTATCAAACTAGCAATTTTGCCAACATGTCAATCTTTTAAGGCTCGAAACATACCTGGTTCGACCACTCACAAAATCAATAATTTGGCTATTAATACAATCCAATCAGCAAGGTAATTTATCATATATAACATGATATTTAACATTTTGAAACAATTTTATGAGTTTAAGACCCACACCTTATTTTTCGCTTCCTCGCAGCACACTAGCGAATCTTCTAATATTCCTTAATAATTCCTTAAACGAACCTAAACCAAAATTCAGTATAAATTCAATCAATTTACCATTAAACCATCCCTCAAACACCCACTTATGAGTTCAAACCAATCGTTGAAATTATAGCTATTTTATGAATCCAAACTAGTTAGATTCCTTACACTGTATTGATGCAAACCGTACGTACAATCGTTCTTCGCCTTTACGGATGATTTGGGGCATTTGGCTCAGCACTTAATTCAATAATATACTGGAAAATCAGTAGGTAATTAATGATTAAATTCCTTCATTTAATCAATTCATAACATTTACCCAACAACTATGTCAAAATAACAAACAAGTTATGTAACACCCCTAACCTGTATCCGTCACCGGATTAGGGTTAAGAGGCATTACCAAACATATCAGAACATTTTACAAATATTTTACAAACATACATTGTGCATCACAATTCACCATCATTCACAAACACTTTGTCCCTTTAAAAGGTCTACGAAACCTTATACAGGCTTTAGAGAAGGTTTAGGACTAAACCGATCTCATATAGAAACTTTGCGAAACTTAGGAATTCTTCTTTCAAAATAGGGCACACGCCCATGTGGCTAGGCCGTGTGCTACACATGGTCGTGCCCTGGACCATGCCTCAGCCCGTGTACAAAACTAACCTGAATCACACGGCCTATCACATGCCCGTGTGTCTGGCCCGTGTGCAACACCGATTTGAGTCACACGGCCTATCACACACCCGTGTGTCTGACCCTTGTGAAATTCTGACTTACCTTGAATTGGATCGGTGAAGAACACGATCGGGACACACGCCCGTGTGCTCAACCGTGTAGGCAATTATAGGCCATTTGCAAGGCCAAATTGCCACCCATTTTGGGTCATAACCACAAGCATCCAACAATTATCATCTTATGACCTAGAAGCAACAAAAACATGTCATTTTCAATATTCTAACCTCTCATCAGAACAACTAATCTTTGGCATCACATAACATGGCCTAAAATCATCCATAATCACATTCATTAACAAGCCACATCACATGGCTACATATAAATTTACATATTTCAAAACATAACATAAGTACTCTAGCCTATACATGTCATGCTTCTATATGTACATTGTCGAAACCATTTTTTCGAGTTTAAAAAAAGGGGATCGACCTTAAAATGACAAATGGAGTCACCACCGATCTTTTATTCGAGGTGTGATCGGATAACCTTGAGATGGGTTATTTTAATAAAACATTTTGATTTATTAAAACAATAATTTTGCTCCACGAAATCTAAGAAAACAAGTTTGGGAGTCAATTACGTACGAGGAAGGATTAGCACCCTCGTAATGCCCTAAATTGGTACCGAATTGATTGATTAATGTCAAAAATTTGAAAAGATTTTAAAATACGACCTTCTTTGACCCATTTGAAGATGCTCGAGTTTGAATATTAAGATTCTCTAGTTCTGAAGGAATAAAATATCACATCCAGCACGTTAGGATGCAACAATTTAAGTCTTCGAATTCTAGATCATCCCAAAATTTTCAAAAATCATGCATTGAGATTTTGAAATGGTATTTCGTTATTTGAGATCAAACGAAAAATCAAAACCTAGCACGTTAGGGCGCGATTTCTCGAATTCCCAAACACGAAATATTGCCTTGTTTTTAATTTAAGAAAACGTTGATGAAATTTCAAAAAGATATTTAGTTATTTGGTCAAACGGAAAACCAAAACTCAGCACATTAGGGCACGATCTCTGGGATTTCCAAACATGAAACATTTCCTTGTTTTTTAATGCTAAGAAAACATGAATGAAATCTTAAAAGGATATCCAGTTACTTGATCAAACGAAAAACCAAAACCCGGCATGTTAGGGCACGATCTCTCAGATTTCCAAACACGATACATTGCCTTATTTTAGAGTTAAGAAAACACGAATGAAATCTTAAAAGGATATTTTGTTATTTGGTCAAACGAAAAACTGAAACCCAGCACGTTAGGGCACGATCTCTCGAATTTCCAAACACGAAACATTACCTTATTTTAAAAACCTTTGAATGGAATGATTTTAAAATTTGAATGACATTAAATTTGATTTTTTATTAATAAATAAATCACAATAGAATGATAATATACAAGGCAAAGTAATAATCCATACATCAAACATTACACTAATGCATCACAATAACCAACCAATAATTAAGAAATATAAATCACATAACAACAATAATTCTAATATACAATTTCTCTAATAATTATTAAAGAAAATGGAGTAATAATAATAATAATAGTAATGAAAATAATAGTAGAAGTAATAGTAAAATAAAAATAGTATTAATAATAATAAAATAATAATAATATTAAAATGCACAAAATGAAATGTAAACAAATAAAAATACATATAATGAAAATAAAGAATACATATATGTGTAAACAAAATGAAAATAATATGTACAAATATATAAAATGGATAAAAATGCCAATAGTAATAAAATATATATGAAATAAAAATGGATTAAATCAAATAACACATAAAAATAAAAAATAATCGAATTAATTAAAAATAATGGGGATCAAATGTTAAAGTAAAATTGTGGGGCTAAATTATAATAAATAAATAATTAAGAAGGATTAAATTGAAACTAAATCAGAAATATGGGTAAAAATTGGGAATAAAACACTGTGCGGGATCAAATAATAACGCGCGAATGACATGGGGGACCAAATGGGAAATATTCCCAACCCTCCAAAATGCAACGTTTTGAATAGGACTCAAATGAATTCGTGATAAAATTTGAGGGCCAAAATTAAAAAATAAAAAATAACTTAATCGCAAAGCAAACCAAAAGCAGAAGGACCAATTCAGCTAATAACCCATTTCATAGAAACGCACGGATCCTCCCCAGGTCGGGTCAACGCGCGGATCTACTGGGCTTAAGCGACATCGTTTCGGCATTTAAAATACTGGTGCAAAACGGCACCATTTTTTAGCTTGTGTATAAGGCCGAATTTCTTTTTTAAAAAACATTTCATACCATAGTTTTAAAAAAAAATAGAAAAAAAAAAAGGAAAAACTTTTCTCTCTGGGGTAACCCAGATTTCACCACGGAGACCACCGTCGATCGCTGTCGCCGGCCACCATACACGGTGGTTGAAATTCTAAAAGGTATTTTTTTATATATTTAAATATGTATATATGTAGTTAAAGAAGAGAGAAAAAAATCTTTTTATGAATGAAATATTTGAAAAAAAGAAAAAAATAGAAGAAAATATATCAACCTTGGTTGATTTCTCTATTGATTTTGTATCCGTATTTTGTAAAAAAATGTGAACCCCTTACAAATGTTTCGGCCTTTTCTTTTATAGCCAAATAAAAATCGAAAGAAAATAAAAAAAAAACAATCTGTTGTTTTTTCCTTTCTTTCTCTGTGCTCTCTTTCTGTTTTGCAGGTGAAACTTCCAGGCATTGGTGGCTGGAGTGATCTCTTGCACGGGTCTTCACGTCGTGTGGAGGTCATTAAGTGGGGAGAGGCATGAAGCTCTAGAAACCCTTAGGGTTTCTAAAATTTTTTGAAGTTTTGGGTCATTCGGGCCTTGTTGTTTTGGGTTAAAAATTGGGCTCGGGTTTGATTTATTGTAAATGGATTATTAATGTTTTAGGCCTACTGTAAATGTTTAATGGACTTTATATTAATGGACTTTTATAATTTTAGGTTTATTTGGTTTTATTCTTTGTTTAAATCTGGTTAAGGGGCCCGAACGAAATGGGCCTTCTACAGCTGCCCCTCTTTGTTCATTATCGTGTAACGAGAATAGAGTAAAGGCCGCAAAAAGGACCATTTTTTCCCGGTCTTCAAATCTTGGACTTCTTTCGGTGCTTTTCTTCTTCGAGTAGCTTCATTCCATCCCACTGCATCTTCAGGGGCATGAGAATTAGTGCTTCGATCCAATTCAAGGAAATTAAACTTGTATCTTCAATCTGCTCCAATGCTACTTCAGGAAGATGAGACTTTCTATGGTAAATTCAATCCGACCTATTGCAACTTCAGAGGTATAGGATTCATCGTTTTAATCCACTCCAGTGCAACGTCAGGGAGATATGATTAGTTGTCTTCAGTCTGCTCCACTGCAACTTCAGAGAGATAAGACTTGTGACTTCAACCTGCTCCGCTAAAACTTCAGAGAGATAAGGTTTGTTTTGATCTGCTCTACTGCAACTTCAGAGAGATAAGATCTGTAATTTATAGCTTCAATCTATTCCACTGCAACTTCAGGGAAATAAGATTCGCTATCTTCAATCTGCTCCACTGTAAACTCAGGGAGACAAGATCTGATGTCTTCGATCTACTTCCTGCAACTTCAAGAATGTCAGATCTGCTATCTTCAATCTGTTCCACTGGAAACTCAGGGAGACAACATCTGATGTCTTTAATCTTCTTCCTGTAAATTTAGGAATGTCAGACCTGTTATCTTCAATCTGCTCCACTGCAAACTCAGGGAGACAGGATCTGATGTCTTCGATCTACTTCCTACAACTTCAGGAATGCTAGATCTGCTATTTTCAATCTACTCCACTGCAAACTCAGGGAGACAAGATTTGATCTCTTTGATCTGCTTCCTGCAACTTTAGGAATGCTAGACCTGCTATCTTCCATCTGCTCCACTACAAACTCAGAGAGACAAGATCTGTTAATTCACCGATGTTGCGACCCGTCCTCTGGGGACCTATCCTGTAAAATCAGTTTTATGTGTTTATACTTACGCAAAATGGTTAGGATGCAATGATCAGAATGAATCTAATACTCCTAACTAAATGTATTATGGACGACATTTGCATGGATGTAGAATGTCATGAGTAATTTCTTACAATGATTAGGATGCAATGATCAGAATGAATCGAATGCTCCTAACTAAATGTGTCTTGTATGGATGTAGAATTTCATGAGAATGATCCCCTTTTTAAATGCTTAGGGTTGTCATTGGTCGTTGTTCCTCCAGGTTTTATCACTGACATAATATCCTGTCTTCTTGTTCCACTGACATTTTTGACAAAAAGTCTAAAGAAATGGCCACTGTTTAGAGTTTCCTTCTCAAATATTTCCAACCCTTAGCATTGGTGAGTTCTAAATAAAAGTCTTATTTTAGGTTCTCGTATTATTTATAAGTTTCCAGAGTAATATATAAAACTCCTTTTGTGAAAGTGTTATTAGTCCATTAATCACTATTTCAATACAAAATGCTTGAAAATGATCGTAGTGATAAAAAATGGAATTTATCAGAAACGAAATCTGAAAAGAATTAGTTAATTAAAGGAAGTAAACATTGCTGGAATACAAAATGATTAAGGGACAAGATAGGTTCCCCATATATCGCATCCTGAGCTTCTCTATACGGACTTTCTGAAGACCATTTTTAAGCTCAATATGTGTTTAGGAGATCGGGAGTACTCTGTTGACGATCCAAGATGTAATATCTCTCCTCCTTTTTAATTCAAGTATGGCAAGATTACTGCATGTCCCATCGTTGATTGCAATTTGAGCCACCCTTTTCGGGTTTTCGACTCAAAACCCCTTTGGTCTCAAGGTGCCCTTTACAGGTTTTCACCTTGGCCTCTCCATTTTTTATTTTCATCATTTTTTTTTTTGAGAAGGTCTCAAAGCGCCCTTTGCGGGTTTTCACTTTGGCCTCTTTTCCTCTTCCAGTATATTATTTCTTAACTGAATACAAGTTTATAGGATTGGGTAAGTTTTTCTCATCCATCTCAGACAAGATCAGTGCTCCTCCGGAGAAAGCCTTTTTCACCACATAAGGTCCTTCCCAATTTGGCATCCATTTCCCTCTGAATTCCTTTTGCATGGGGAGGATCTTTTTCAAAACCACGTCTCCCTCACAAAATTCTATTGGGAGAACCTTTTTTCATAAGCCCGCATCATTCTCTTTTGGTACATCTGACCATGGCGAATAGCCCTTAGCCTTTTTTCCTCAATCAAGTTCAACTGATCGTATCGAGACTATATCCATTTGGCTTCATCTAACTTTAGCTCAGACAAAACTCGGAGGGAAGGTATCCATTCTGCTTCATCTAACTTTAGCTCAGACAAAACTCGGAGGGAAGGAATTTCAACTTCAATGGGTAACACTGCCTCCATTCCATAAACCAATGAGAAAGGAGTTGCTCCGGTGGAAGTCCTGACTGATGTTCAATAAGCATAGAGAGCAAATGGTAATTTCTCGTGCCAATCTTTATAAGTTTCAGCCATTTTTCCCACAGTCTTCTTAATGTTTTTGTTGGTTTCTTCCACTGCACCATTCATTTTTGGGCGATGCGGTGACGAGTTGTGGTGTCTGATCTTGAACTGACTACAAACCTCCGCTATCGTACTGTTGTTCAAGTTGAGTGTATTGTCTGATATGATCTTCTCAGGCATCCCATATCGACATATGATTTCCTTTTTTAAGAATCTGCTAACTGCCGATTTAGTGACATTGGCGTATGAAGCAACCTCTACCTATTTGGTGAAGTAATCAATAAGCACAAAAATAAATCGATGACCATTCGAAGCTTTTGGAGAAATTGGTCCAATGACATCCATGCCCCACATGGAGAAAGGCCATGGAGAAGTCATAACATGCAAGGGTGAAGGAGGCACATGAATCTTGTCCCCATAAATCTAGCATTTGTGACATCTCTTTGCATAGTTGATATAGTCTCCTTCCATAGTTGGTGTGAGTCCCACAGACACCCTCATGGACTTCTTCCAGGATTTTCTTAGCTTCAATAGCATTCACACATCTCAAAAGTACTTGATCCTTTCTTCTTTTGTACAGGACCTCCCCGTCTAAGACATAATCACAAGCCAGCCTTCTCAATTTCCTTTTATCGTTCCCGGACGCTTGTTCAGGATTATTCACGATTTCTCACGTATCGCAATATATCTTGGTACCGGGGTGATCATCTCTTTCTCCTTCATCTACATTGTAACAATGTGTTGGGGCTTCGTAGATACTCATTTGAATGTGCTTCATGTCCTCTTGTTTGCTTATTCTGATCATGGAAGCCAAAGTGGCCAAAGCGTCTGCCATTTGGTTTTCTTCTTGTGGGAGATAACTAAAAGTGATATCATCAAACTCCTCAATTAGCCCCATAACTATCCTTCGGTAATTGATTAATTTGGGGTCTCTTGTCCCCATTGGCCTTTTAGTTGGTAGATCACTAGTGCAGAATCTCCATATACTTCTAACACTTTAATTTCGCGCTCAATGGCTACCCGAATCCTATGATACACGCTTCATATTCTGCCATATTATTTGTACAATCGAAATCCAATTTGCAAGTGAATAGATAATGATCTCCATTGGGGATACTAAGATTGCCCCAATTCCATTACTGACAGCATTTGATGCTCCATCAAAATTTAGCTTCTAAAGATGATCCTTTAGGGTGTCTTCCTTCACAGCCGCTACATACATTAAATCCTCATTGGGGAAATCAAAATTCAGTGGCTCATAATCCTTTAAAGCTCTGCTAGCTAGAAAGTCTGCTATTGCGCTCCCTTTCACAGCTTTTTGACTCACATAAACGATGTTGAATTCAAAAAGCAGGATTTGTCATCTGGCCATCCTTCCATTTAAAGCAGTTGACTCCATCATGTACTTTAGGGGGTCTAATTTTGAGATTAACCAGGTCGTGTGGTACAGCATATATTGCCTCAATCTCTGAGTCATCCAAATCAAGGCACAACAAAATATCTCAATTGGCGAGTATCTCATCTCACACTCAGTGAATTTCTTGCTGAGGTAGTATATTGCCTTTTCTTTTCTTCCCGAATCATCATGTTGACCCAACACACATCCCATAGAGTGATCAAACACTGTCAAATACAGGATTAATGGCCTATCCGGGCATGGGGGTGACAATACTGGAGGACTTGACAAGTACTGTTTGACTTTATCAAAAGCATTTTGACATTCATCATCCCACCCGCTTGGATTGTGTTTCTTCAGAAAATGAAATATGGGATCACATTTCTCAGTCAATTGTGAAATAAATCAAGCAATGTAATTTAACCTCCCAAGGAAACCTCAATCTTCTCTTTGAGTGCACGGTGGAGGGAATTCTTGTATAGCTGGACCTTGTATGAGTCAATCTAGATTCCCCTTTCGCTGACTATGAAGCCCAACAATTTTTTCGATCTAGCTCCAAAAGTACATTTCGTTGGATTGAGCTTCAATTGGAATTTTGTCAACCTCAGGAACGGTTTCCTCAAAACTCGAATATGTTCCTCTTCTGTTCTATACTTTGCAATCATATTGTCCACATAAACTTCGATTTCCTTATGCATCATATCATGGAACAAAGTTACCATGGCCCTTTAGTATATAGCTCCTGGGTTTTTCAACCCAAACAGCATCACTTTATAGCAAAATGTACCCCATAATGTAATGAAGGTAGTTTTTCCCATGTTTTGAGGATGCATCTTTATCTGATTGTACCCCGAGAACCCATCCATGAATGAAAACAACGAATATCCTACCGCATGCGGGGACTGTTCGTGGGGGGAGAGGCGTTGGAAAGCTCTAGAAACCCCTAGGGTTTCTGAAATTTTTAGAAGTTTTGGGCCATTCGGGCCTTGTTGTTTTGGGTTAAAAATTAGGCTCGGGTTTGATTTATTGTAAATGGGTTGTTAATGTTTTAGGCCTGCTGTAAATGTTTAATGGACTTTATATTAATGGACTTTTATAATTTTGGGTTTATTTGGTTTTATTCTTTGTTTAAATCTGGTTAAGGGGCCCGGGCGAAATGGGCCTTCTACATACATTTTCAAAAGGTACCAAAGTATAGTTTGATAGTGTGGTGATGATCCTCGATGATCCCCGACCTTCCAGTAGCTTCGATAATCTATAAAACAATGCAAACACACACAAAATAAGCTTTCAAAAGCTTAGTAAGCCATATACAAATAAACTTATCATATAGAACATTTATAAACCATTTCATTCATATAGACTATGGCACAACACAATAGAAAATTCATATTTTTCCTTTGGCTCAATTGTTTCCAATCACTTGCTTACCAACATATCACATATCTATGTAGTTCATTTGATCATAACACATTTTATTTCAATGTTTTCATACATGTATCTCAATTCCATAATTTCACATATACTTACTTTTCATACTCGAACTTTGCATACATTTCAAGTACCTGCATTGTATACACATTTCTCATAACCATTCATTTCTCGAATTGCTTGTTGAACCGTTCGTAATCTATAAGGATACTCGGATATTTCTGAGAGCTCGTACAATACCAATGTCCCAGACGTGGTCTTACATGTAATTAAATATCGATGCCACTAACCCAAACAGGGTCTTACACTAAATCATATACGATGCCAATGTCCCAGACATGGTCTTACACGTAAATAATAAATCGATGCCAACATCCCAAACATGGTCTTACACGATAACACATAATGAATCCTATGTCATGACATATGTATCCTAATTACTCCTATGATTCATACAGGGCTTTTCGGACTTTGACACATTGTCGAAGCTTTCTCGGATTTCATATATGCATCTTCCATAATCATTTATCACCATTAAATTCCATATAAGCATGAATAAATCAACTCAAACACATTTATTTGTATATAGACTTACCTCGTACGGAAATGAACGGCTATTCTACTACTTTTGACTTCCCCCGATCTAATTTCGTTTTCTTTGGTTCTTGATCTATACACATTCAAATTTAACTATTTAATAACACAATTCATTCATTTCAATCCATATACACACATTTAGGGCATTTTACAAATTAGCCCTCACATTTTCATATTTTGACATTTTAGTCCCTATTTCATAAATTCACAAAAAACTCATAATTTCATGTTTCCCATACTTGGTTGAATATTCATATAGTTCATAGAAGCCCATATATTTTATTTATTTCACATTTTAGTCCTTTAATTTCTCATTTTCACAATTTAGCCCAAAATAGTCAAATTCATCAAAAATCCAAAGACAAAACGTATTAATCTCATATCAAGCTTCCATAATTCATCAATTAACATCATTAAACTCACAAAATAATCAATGGCATAACTCAAAATTATAATCAAATTCTAAAATTAAAGCAAGAGCTTGATAGAATGCTAAGCAACGATCACAAAAACATAGAAATTATCAAAAACGGATCAAAAACACATACCCGATTGATTCTTAGACAATGGTTGAATGTTAAGAACTCAAACCCTTTTTCTTTCTTCAATTTTCGGCAAACAAAGATGATAATGGCTATGGTTTCTTGTTTATTTTATTTTATTACACATTTATAACCATTTTACAAATTTAACCTTGATGATTTTAATGATAAAACTTATAATATATGGCAATTACCGTCCATGCATGCTCCCAATGGTGAAATTTCAATTTAAGGACTCCACATTATAAAAACAATAGCAATGTAGCACATTAACATATAAAATACCACTTTTACTCTTTCTGCTATTTAGTCCTTTTTCATAAATAAGCACACAAATGATCAAATTCAATCATGGAAATTTCACACATACCAATTCACATGCTGTAGAATCAGAAAATAATACCAAAATATTTTTTGACTCGGATTTGTGGTCCCAAAACCACTGTTTTGACTAGAGTCTAAACTAGACTATTACAACTCTCCCCTCTTAAGGATTTTCGTCCCCGAAAATCTTACCGTTGAACAAATTCAAATATTGTTATCTCATAACATCTTCAGGCTCCCATGTAGTTTCTTCAACTCCGTGTCGATGCCACATTACTTTTACTAATGAAATTTTCTTGTTTCTCAATTCTTTAACCTCGTGAGCTAAGATACGAATCGATTTTTCTTCATAAGTCATATCAGACTAAATCTCTATCTCAAACGGAGAAATCACATGCGAAGGATCGGATCTGTATCGTCAAAGCATCGATACATGAAACACATTGTGAATATTTTCTAACTCAAATGGTAGCAATAATATATACACAACCGGCCTAACACACTCAATAATCTCATACTGCCCGATGAATCTCGGTCTCAATTTGCCCTTTTCTCCAAATCGGAGTATTTTCTTCCACGGAGACACTTTTAAAAACACTTTATCCCCGATTTCATATTCAATATCTTTTCGTTTCAAGTCTGAGTATGATTTCTGTCGATCGGACGCTACTTTTAAGCTATCACGGATCACTTTCACTTTTTGCTCAGTCTCTTTTATTAAGTCAACCCCGTGAATCTTATCCTCACTAAGTTCGGACCAGTACAGAGGTGTTTGGCATTTCCTACCATACAAAGCTTCGTACGGTGTCATTTTAATACTCGATTGAAAACTATTATTATATGCGAATTCAATCAATGGCAAATATTGTTCTCACGTACCTTCAAACTCAAGAATGCAACATCTCAACATGTCCTTGAGTATCTAAATAAGTCACTCAGATTGACCATCCGTTTGTGGATGAAAAGCAGTACTGAAGTGTAATTTTGTCCTAAAACTTCTTGCAGTTTCTTCCAAAATCGTGAAGTAAACCTCGGATCTCTGTCATACACAATAGATAGTGGCACCCCGTGCAATCTTACAATATCAGAAATATATATCTCAGCTAACTTATCAAGTGAGTGATCAGATCATACCAGAATAAAATGGGTTGATTTCGTCAATCTATTAACTATAGCCCAGATTGCATCTTTCTTTCTCGGAGTTAGGGGAAAACCTGAAACAAAATCCATCGTTACTTTATCTCATTTCCACTCGAGAATCATAATCGGTTGTAACAAACCAGATGGCACCTAATGTTCAGCTTTAACTTGCTGACAGATCAAACATTTTGAAACAAATTTAGAGATATCTCTTTTCATTCCAGGCCATTAGTAAAGTTGTTTCAAATCATTATACATCTTTATACTTCCCGGATGAACGGATATACGACTACTATGTGCTTCTTTCAAAATCAACTGAATTAATTCTGGATTTCTCGAAACACAAATTCAATCTCGAAATCTCAAACAATCATCAACATCAACTCGAAATTCAGAATCCAAATTCAAATCACACTGAGCTCGTTTCGTTAACATTTCATTATCAACTTTCTGAGCTTTACAAATATGCTGTAAGAACAATGGTCTCGCTTTTAATTTAGCCAAAATCGAAATATCATCAAACAGAACTAAATGAGCGTTCATCATACATGAGGCAAACAATGATTTCTAACTCAAAGCATCAGCAACAATATTTGCTTTTTTTGGATGATAATCAATCACAAGCTCATAGTCTTTTAACAGTTCTAACCATCTTCTCTGTCGCAGATTCAAATCTTTCTAAGTCATCAAATATTTCAAAATTTTATGATCGGAAAACACATGACATTTTTCACCAAATAGGTAGTGACGCCAAACCTTCAATGCAAATACAATAGCTGCTAATTCAAGATCGTGTGTCGGGTAGTTCTTTTCATGCGGTTTCAATTGTCTAGAGGCATAAGCTATAACTTTGCCTTCTTGCATCAAAACACATCCCAAACCATTCAATGAACCATCATTATATATCACAAATTCTTTACCGGATTCTGGCTGTTCTAATATTAGAGCTTCATTCAATAGAGTCTTCAACTGATCAAAACTTTTCTAACACATTTCTAACCATTCGAATTTCACATCTTTCTAAAGCAATCTTGTCATCAGAGTTGCAATCATCGAAAAGCCTTTTACGAATCGTCGATAATATCCAGCAAGTCCCAGAAAATTGTGGACTTCAGACACATATTTTAGAGGCTTCCACTCTAAAATAGCTGAAATCTTACTCGGATCAACTCGTATACCGAATGCTGACACAATATGCCCCAAAAAGCCAACTTCTCACAACCAGAACTTACATTTACTAAACTTTGCATACAATTGTTTTTCACATAGAGTTTGTAGCACAATTCTCAGATGTTCAGCATGCTCAATTTCATCATGCGAATAAATCAAAATGTCATCAATGAATACGACAAAAATCAATCTAAGTACCGTCTGAAAATTTTGTTCATCAAATCCATAAAGACAGCATGAGCATTTGTTAGTCTGAAAGGCATAACTAAAAACTCATATGCCCGTACCTCGTTCTAAATGTAGTTTTCAGAATGTCTGAATCTTATACTCGTAACTGATAGTATCCCGATCTTAGATCTATCTTTGAAAACATAGAAGCTCTTTTTAATTGATCAAAAAAATCATTAATTCTGGGCAGAGGATATTTATTCTTAATAGTCACTTTTTTTAACTGACGGTAACCAATGCATATTCTCATCGTGCCATCTTTCTTTTTCACAAACAAAACAGGAGCACCCCAAGAAGAAAAACTCAATCGTGACGAAACCTCTGTCTGTCAATTCTTACAACTGAGATGTCAATTCTTTTAATTCTGTCGGAGTCATTCTATATGGAGCTATTGGGATAGGAGTTGTCCCCGGCACTAACTCAATGCCAAATTCAACTTCTCTTATTGGAGGTAATCTCGGTAATTTGTCAGGAAATACGTCAGGAAACTCATAAACAACTAGCATCGATTCAACTTTCTTTTCTGTCATTTTCAAATCAATTACATAAGTAAAATAAGCTTCATAACCCTTTTTCACATAACTCTGAGCTTTCATCACTGATATCATAGCTGGTAACCCTTTCAAATCACTAAACTCAATCCGAATTATCTCATCATTATGACATCTCAAATCAATAGTTTTCTTTTTACAATTCACAACAGCATCATGCAATGTTAGCCAATCCAGACCAAGAATTATATCAAACTTATCAAAGGGTAATAACATCAAATCACCGAAAAGAAGATATCTCAAAACATCAACGAAAAATTCTTGCACACTTTATCAACCAGAACATACTTGCCTAAGGGGTTTGGTACTCTAATTACAAATTCAGTAGACTCTATGGGCAATGTCTTACTGGATACTAAGTTCATGCTTATATATGAATGAGTAGACCGGGGTCAATCAATGTAATCATAGAAGTATCATAAAAGTAAAAGTACCAGTAATGACATCTAAAGACGAAGCTTCCTCACGAGCTCTAATAGCATAAGCCCTGGCAGGTGCTCTTGCCTCAGATCTATCAACTGTATCTTTCGTAGCTCTCTAGCTACCGCTCACATTTCCCATGTTTCTAGAAGGTCTACCCCTAGCTGAAGCATTATTCGACTTCGGATCCTGTACAATCTCTTGCTCATCAAATTCAGGACAATCTCGGATAAAATGATCTAAAGATCCACATTTAAAACAAGCTCAATCTTTTAATTGACAATTGCCCGGATGTCTTTTACCATAATGTCTACACTCGGGTTGCTCAGATCTGACATTTCCAACACTCACAATCGAAGTAGCTGGAGTTCAAAACTCGAATGTGATCTAGCACGATCTCTGCTTGAATGTCCCACATTAGCCTTTGAACGGCTATACTTATCTCGAAATTTCTTTGATGCAGACTAAAATGATTTACTTGAAGATCTCTTTCTCATATCTCTAGCCTTTGATTCAGCTTTTCTTTTATCTTTCCCTAGTTCTTCGGCTTTACATGCTCGATCAACAAGCACAACAAACTCTTTTATTTCCAGAATTCTGGCTAACAAACGGATATCTTCATTCAAGCCGTCTTCGAATCTTTTACACATTATTACCTCAGTTGAGACACATTCTCGTGCATACTGGCTCAGTCTCACGAATTCTCGCTCGTATTCTGTAACAAATGAATGGCCCTGTTTCAATTCAAGAAACTTTTTCACTTTTGATTAATAATCTCTCACTGAAGTATTTCTTTCGAAATTCAGTCTGGAAGAAATTCCAAGTAATTCGTTCTTTCAGAACTATAGAAGTCAAAGTTTTCCACCATTGGTAAGTTGCATCTCTCAACAAAGAAACAGCACATTTCACACATTCCTCAAGGGTACACGACATTTCATCAAATACTTGAATTGTATTCTCGAGCCAAAATTTAGCTTTCTTAGCATCATTATCTATAGTAGCACGGAATTCTTCAGCTCCATACTTTCTAATTTATCAACCGAAGGTTTATTCAGACGAATCGGATCCATAACTTGGGGAGCTACAGGAACTTGCAGGGGCAGAGGTTGAGAAACAGTTGGATTCATTCTAACATACTGAGTAAACCACTCATTCATCATTTGAAAGAAGGCTTGTTTAGCCTCTCCTTCTTGACCACTTGTAACCGGTTTAGAATCAAATAGCACTGTCCCTTGAGCGGGAGCAGGCGCATTATTTTCTACATCATCAGCTACAGCTCGTTCAGGATCTATTTACTATACGAAAAACACATTTTATCTGTCAGGATTCATCACACTATCACAGTTCATATATATGGCATGTATAGCTAGACTCTCACACGCTACGTTAGTCCTAGAATCGACTAAACCGTAGCTCTGATACCAACTAAATGTAACACCCATAACCCGTATCCGTCACCGAATTAGGGTTAAGAGGCATTACCAGACATATCGAAACATTTTAAAAATATTTTACAAACATACATCGTGCATCACAATTCATCATCATTCACAAACACTTTGTCCTTTAAAAGGTTTACGAAACCTTATACAGGCTTTAGAAAAGGTTCAAACTAAACCAATCTCATAGACAAACTTTGCGGAACTTAGGAATTTATCTTTCAAAATAGGGCACACGCCCGTGTGGCTAGGTTGTGTGCTACACATGGCCTGTACCTTGGACCATGCCTCAGCCGTGTACAAAACTGACCTGAATCATACAGCCTGTCACACGCCCATGTGTCTGGCCCGTGTGCAACACTGATTTGAGTCACACGGCCTGTCACACACCCGTGTGTCTGACCCTTGTGAAATTTTAACTTACCTTAAATTGGGACAGTGAAGAACACGGTCGGGACACTCGCCCGTGTGCTCAACCGAATGGGCAATTATAGGCTATTTGCAAGGCCAAATCGCCACCCATTTTGGGTCATACCCACAAGCATCCAACAATCATCATTTTATGACCTTAAAGCAACCAAAACATGTCATTTTCAATATTCTAACCTCTCATTAAAACAACTAATCTTTGCATCACATAACATGGCCTAAACTCATCCATAATCACATTTATTAACAAGCCACATCACATGGCTACATATAAATTTACATATTTCAAAACATAACATAAGTACTATAGCCTATACATGCCATACTTCTATATGTACATTTTCAAAAGGTACCAAAGTATAGTTTGATAGTGTGGTGATGATCCTCGACGATCCTCGATGATCCTCAAGCTTCCAGTAGCTTCGATAATCTATAAAATAATGCAAACACACACAAAGTAAGCATTCAAAAGTTTAGTAAGCCATATACAAATAAACTTATCATATAGAACATTTATAAACCATTTTATTCACATAGACTATGGCACAACACAATAGCAAATTCATATTTTTCCTTTGGCTCAATTGTTTCCAATCACTTGCTTACCAACATATCACATATCCATGTAGTTCATTTGATCATAACACATTTTATTTCAATGTTTTCATACATGTATCTCAATTTCACAATTTCACATATACTTACTTTTCATACTCGAACTTTGCATACATTCAAACATACTTGTATCGTATACACATTTCTCATAACCATTCATTTCTCGGAGTTTCTGTTGAACCGTTTGTAATCTATAAAGATACTCAGATATTTTTGAGAGCTCATACAACGCCAACGTCCCAGACGTGGTCTTACATGTAATCAAATATCGATGCCACTGACCCAAACAGGGTCTTACACGAAATCATATATAATGCCAATATCCCAGACATGATCTTACACGTAAATAATAAATCGATGCCAAAGTCCCAGACATGGTCTTACACGATAACACATAACGGAATCCTATGTCATGACATATGTGTCCTAACTATTCCTATGATTCATACAGGGCTTTTCGGACTTTGACACATTGTTGAAGCTTTCTCGGATTTCACATATGCATCTTCCATAATCATTTATCACCATTAAATTTCATATAAGCATGAATAAATCAACTCAAACACATTTATTTATATATAGACTTACCTCGAATGAAAACGAACGGCTATTCTACTACTTTCAACTTCCCCCGATCTAATTTCATTTTCTTTGGTTCTTGATCTTACACATTAAAATTTAACTATTTAATAACATAATTCATTCATTTCAATCCATATACACACATTTATGGAATTTTACAAATTAGCCCTCACATTTTGACATTTTGACATTTTAGTCCCTATTTCATAAATTCACAAAATACTCATAATTTCATGTTTCCCATAGTTGGACAAATATTCATATAGTTCATATAAGCCCATATATTTCATTTATTTTACATTTTAGTCCTTTAATTTGTCATTTTCACAATTTAGCCCAAAATAGTCAAATTCATCAAAATCCAAAGATAAAATGTATTAATCTCATATTAAACTTCCATAATTCATCAATTAACATCATTAAAATCACAAAATCATCAATGGAATAACTCAAAATTATCATCAAATTCTAAAATTAAAGCATGGGCTTGATAGAATGCTAAGCAACGATCACAAAAACATAGAAATTATCAAAAATGGATCAAAAACAAATACCCGATTGATGCTTAGACAATGGCCAAATGTTAAGAACTCAAACCCTTTTTCTTTCTTCAATTTTCGGCAAACAAAGATGATAATGGCTATAGTTTCATGTTTATTTTATTTTATTACACATTTATAACATTTTACAAATTTAACCTTGATGATTTTAATGATAAAACTTATAATATATGCCCATTACCGTCCATGCATGCTCCCAATGGTGAAATTTCAATTTAAGGACTCCAAATTATAAAAACAATAGCAATGTAGCACATTAACATATAGAATGCCACTTTTACTCTTTCTGCTATTTAGTCCTTTTTCATAAATAAGCACACAAACGATCAAATTCAAACATGGAAATTTCAAACATACCAATTCACATGCTGTAGACTCAGAAAATAATATCAAAATATTTTTCTGACTCAAATTTGTGGTCCCGAAACCACTGTTCTGACTAGGGTCTAAACTGGACTGTTACAAGTTACCCTTAATTGCACTTACGCTTCAAAATTTGTGGGACCCAAATAGTCAATCGATCAAGAACATTTTTCCCTAATTGAAATGGGTTTAAAAGCTGATCGGAAGGGTTCAAGAACTCAAATTAATGCTGGAAAAATATTGGCAAGAACCAAGAAACAAAACAATCCCCTTTCTTGCACATAGGCTCACGCACCACCATCCATGGTGGCCAAAATTGGGGCTGAATTTTAAAACAATTTGAGATCTCATTAAATTCTGGAAAAATACCTTTGAAATCATTTAAAATCCCCCAAGTTCCATCTAGAAATTTAGATTTTTAATGCACAAGATTAATTAAGAAATTGAAGAGAGAAGAGACTTTACCCAAGCTAGTCGAGAGAAACGACAATGGCACTTTCTTGGCAATGTTCGAGATCGATCTTGGAGATCAAGATTTCAGATTTGGGGCTGATTTTAATGAGGAAAAATGACAGCAATATGGTGGAGAATATGTTAACAAATCTTGTGGCAAAAAGAAAAAGAAAAAAAAAAGATGGTAAAACTAGGTGTAAGCGACGACAACAATGGAGGAAAGGAAAAAAAAAAATTTAAATCAAAAAGAATGAGAGGAGGAGAGGAACGGCTAGGGCAATAACGAGGAGTATTAAAGGCTGATTATTAGTAAAAATTAATATTTAAACCTAGGTTAACTAGGCTTGGTTGTCCCACATATTAGAACAAGGGGTTTTTGTCAAAAAATTAAATTATTTGCATGGGAAGGGAATTGAGGTTAGGACTTCAATGATATATTCATTAATGTTTAACCATCAAACCAATAACTCATTCTTGATATAATTTGAAATATTTATTTTAAAAAACAAGCATGTCACATACTAAGGTTTAAGGCAAAATTTGCAAAATAATAAAAATATTGCGAGAGAAAGGATTTGAAACTTGGGTTTCAAGAAACGGTACACTAACACTTAGCCAACAAACCAATACCTCATTTATTTTTTAAAAATGCATCGATAATTTAAAAAATTAAGGCATGATCACTCTCTCTCAATTCACAAACTTGATTCTAATAACCCTTAATTTTTGAGATATTACAGCATTTATCCTCTTATTGAAGGGTTGAAGAAGGACTATGGGTAATTTTAGGTATTTTTATAATAAAAAAACCATTTCTAAATATAATGAAATTTAAGGGGCTATATTTAGATTAGAGAGAAGTCATTTCATCACTTATTTGAAAGCTAAACAAACAAAAAGGGTGCATACATATTTATTTAATAATCTTTACTATTCCTTTTACAATTTTTAATAATTTTTCAAATATTTTTATAATTATTTGGTATTTTTAATATTTTTAAAATTTTAATAATTTATTATATTTTTATAATATTTTTCGTCAAAATTTTATAGTATTTTTCATTTTAAAAGATTTTTAATTTTTTTATTAATGATGTCCTAGTATAACATATGGCAATTTATGATTAGTTGAATATTCCAACTGTTTTTTAACTTTCAAAGAATTAAACTAAAATTTTTTATAATATTAGGGATTGAAGTGGGCTCAAAAATTCTAAAGACCAAAGTAAAAAAAAAATATATACTTTAAGGACTAAAATGTGCATTAAACCAAAATAAAAATAAAATGGGTCTGATATGCAATTCATTGGAAAAGTAGGGGTCAAAATCTAATATCAAAACCTTACCCAAACAACTGGCAGTAGGTCCCACAAATTCTTTTTGGCAGTTTTTTTTAATTAAGTTTGACTGTTTACCTCGTTTAACTTATCACCATATTTTTTTTAAAGGAAATATAAGGTGATTATATTAAGAGTTAAATTATATTTTATTTTATTCTTTTATTTAAGAAATAAATAAAGTAGTCTCTATATATTAAATCAAAGAGCAAATCAATCTTTTTTGTTAAAATTTTTATTTATTTGTATGATGAAATAATCGATAGTGACACATGGCGTGTCATATGTACCTCATACTAATGTACAAAGACCAATTTTAATAGTAAAAATTGATGGAATTTTAATAAAATGACTAGTTTGATCTTGATCTAACGTATAATGACTACTTTATTTATTTTTTAAGTAGAGAGGTAGAATACAATCCTATTTTTAATATAGGGATCTCTATATACTTTTATCATTTAAAAAAATATTTATACGAAATTATAGAGAAAATTCCAGAGAACAATAGGTTTAATAAAGGTAGTATTTTTTTTTTTAGAGATTAGTTTTTTTAAAAGATAAAAGATTCAAAACATAATGAGGCTTTGGTATTAGAAAATTTAAGATCCCATATTCGAGTTTTACGTGGTGTAAATGTGAGTTAAATGGTGAGAATTTTATTATTTTCCCAATTAAGTAAAAAGAAAATGGTGTCATTTTATTTATAAATAAAGTCAAGCTCTCAACAATTTTGTTACTTTTTAAGAATTTTTCAATTGAAGAAATGTTGTGAGAGAGCTTATAGTTAAAATTTTGTATTTTACATAATAAGATTAGAAATTAAGAAGTAAGAAAAAAGTCAAAATATTAAACTAAATTCAAAATCAATGAGAATGGAAGTCCTGAATTAGTCTTAAATAAATAAAAGAATATATATATGGGATTTGGAATCAAAAGTTAGACTTATTGGATGAAATTTTGTTTCCTTGTTCCTCTTTATTTCTAAGGAAATTCGATAATCGGAACTCTATACTATGCTTGATTCTCATGACTGTCAAGGTACTAAAAAATATATTATGAAAAGTAATAAAAATAAAATTATTGGATTATTTTAATTGATTTTTAAAACTTAATCACTAAAATAAGAAAATATTGAGTTTTTTTTAAATCATAGTGGAATTATATCAAAATTTACATCATAATTTAAATAAAAATATTGGTAAAAGATGAAAATAGTATTAATTCATAAAATAGTTTTGTTACATTATCTTAATCAAGCCATGTGTGATTTAATTTTACTAAATTTTATATATAGCTACAAATTGTTATCTAAAATGTTTTCTTTTTGGTAACCAAGCCTATACTAGCTATTTACATGCATGTTGTCATGTAGTATTTTGCATTTGGCTAAATTACAAAAAAAAAATGTAGAAAACTATACTTGAAGGCTCTAAAAGCGAAGGAACCCAATCTAAAAATGGTACAAAAATTGTACAAATTAAGTTTTCGTCCAGGGATTTCAACAAAAGTTTACGAAATGTCGTTGGTTTGTAAAAGTTGATAATCTTGAATATTTAGTGGGAAAAGTTATATTCTTTATTTTCTGAGACTTGCAATTCAGTTCCCCATTGCTGCATTCGTTCAGATGCTTGTTCAACCTAAAAACAAAAATTCCTTTATTATTAGATTTTATAAACTTAGCTCAAAATATCCATTACTGTTTTAGGAGAAGAATGCCCCACCTCTGTGTTCCAATTAGTTTGATAGATAATGTACAAGAGGATCAATGTTTGCAAGAATGTCCCACAAATCATGCCAACCCAAATTCCCTGCAAAATTAAGCTTTCAATATTATTATTACTAAATTCCATCATCATTTTCATGTGATCTGTAGATGAATGGGTTAATTCCATCAAGTATGCTCAAACCATTGTTCACATCCTTAAATTTTATAGTGGTTTAATTGAGTTTCAAAATATCGAAATTGTATTAATCGAGTCTTTCTGCTAATCTAATCATCAATTTAGGCATTAAACACAAATTCAAATATGATACGAAGCATATTTAAAATACTTAAAATAAATTATAAACATGTGTCTACCTATTGCATTGATAACTTCGATATGATGTATTGAAAAAATATTAATGAAATTCAAGAGTTTGTTATTTTTCTATTAAACATGTCATAGTCAAGTTGTTTATGTAAATAGGCTTCATGTTAAACTTGAGTTGACATTTAACACTTAAACTGACAGAAAGATCAATGTTTTTAAAATTGGACTAGTGATTAAATTGGCTAGGTAACCGATTCTTGGTCAAATTAGTTCAATCAGTTCGATCGAACCAAAAATAAATATAAATTATAAACACAAATAAATAACAATAATAACATAAAACATCAATTATACGTTCCAATTTAGGTTAGTGTTTCTCTTCTCTCTTTTTTTTTCTCCATTTTTTAAGTATTTGGGTGGGTTGGTTCGTTTGGTTTAAGTATTTAGGTTGGGCTGTTTGGACTTTTTTCCGGGTCATTAAATTGAGCTAAAACTTTAAAAAAAAAAAATCAATTTGCATTTCAAATTCAACCCTAATTTTGAGTAGTTTGCTCTAAAACTGGTCTAATCCATTTGTTTGGGTCGGTAGACAACACTGAGAAACCTAATTGATACTATACCATTACTTTAAGTCCTTAATAAGAAAATTTTGAAGCATGGGAAACATAGTGTATGAAAGATTACCTCGACCCCAAAATGAATGTGATAACCGAGAAAAAATCCAAGTGGGAGGCCAACAATGTAATAGCAGAACAAGTTTATATAAGCTACCAAGGCTTGCCAACCTCCTCCCACAGCAACACCTGCATGTTGCAATGATTATGGCACCAATCATTGACCTCTCAAATGCTAATTTTCCATTTTTGTGTGTGTGAAGGGGTAGAATTTGCTTACCTGATATAACTGGCTGCACACTATTTAGCACCATGGTTATGCCAAGAAGATGAGCCAAACTAGCCACCCCTTTTTGCATCTCTACGCTATCTGTAAATATGATAGCAAATTTGTTCCTGGTAGCCATGATTACAAGTGCTGAAAGTAACCCTATCAGAAGAGATTGCACAACAATGACTATCACTGAATATTTGGCTGCCCTTGGATGGCCTGATCCAAGCTCATTAGACACTCTTACACTGCATAAAAAAAAAACCCAAACCAATTTCAACATCAATAACATAATAAAATCCTTGTTTTCTTGGGGTATGCATAGGAAGCCCTCTAACTATTGCCCGAATTTTAAATTGGTTTATAAACTTTGAAAGGCTCTAGTTGAGTTTTTAAAGTATTGGTATTGCATTAATGAGGTGATTTTGTCAATCTAACTATCAATTTAGGAATTAAATATCAGTTTGGACATAACGTATAGTGTATTTAAAACACATGTGTGCCCACCATATGGACAATTTGGATTTAACCTGTTAAAAAATATAAACAATGTCAATAAAATTTAGGAGGGCTATATCTGTTTTTTTTTTTTAACACATCAAATTCAAATTATCTATATTATAAATTTACATACATTTACAATTTGATCAATGTGTTTTAAATATACTGTAGTTCAAATTTCAGCTGACATATACCGTGTAAGCAAATAGTTAGAATAATAGAACTTAAATAATATGATACTAATGGGGTTTAATTAAAATATTTTGAAGTTTAAGGACTAATTTAAATTCTAAATCATAGTTTGAGGATGATTAGTGAAATTAAACCTTTCTTTTTAAGGTTACCTTATAGCTGCATTTAGTCCGATAAATAGCATGCCTTCCCAGCCATTGATGTTCATGCTGAAAAATTGAATTGAATAAAAGCTCAATTTACAAAAAAAAAAAAAAAAAAAAAAAAACATAAGAACGAAAAAAAAAATTGAGAGAATATAGAATATAGAGATGTTTATGGTTCGCCAAATTTTGGGTTTATATTTTTTATTTCTAATTTAATATAGACTTAAAATTTTATTAAAATAGAGGTTCATATATACCTATAGTATTCAAATTTGACAATTTATATTTATTTGGCATTTAATTTTTTAATCTAACTAGTACCTAAACTTAGAAATGATAAGCCAACTTAATAATTTGTTTTAGGTACCTAATTAACACCGTTAAAATACATTGACATGGTGCTAATGTTGCACTGGCGACCGATATCATGGTGACATGTGATAATCTCACCATGCTATTGGTTGCCAATACCACATCAGCGTATTGTAACGGTATTAGTCAGATACCTAAAAGAATACCAAGTTAACTCACGGTTTTCAAGTTTAAGTATAATTAGGTCCAAAAAAGAATTTTAAGTACCAAGTAAATATAAGTTGTCAAATTAAAGTACAACTATATAACCTTAAAATCTGTTTCGATTTAACTTTGGCTCGACCTTGAACATACCATATTGAAAGGGACCCAACAGCAATGACTGGATCTTCAAGATGACCAGTAAGAACAATTATCATCATGAAGTACCAAATCTCTAAACAAAGCATCACCGCCGAAGCTATAGAAAGCTTAGCAAAACTCCAAAGATCCTTAAAAGCTAACCACGACAACCCGGACCAGCCATCCTTGCACCAACCCACCACATATATAAGCTGAGCCATAGCAACCAACCAAGCTGATATATCATAAGCCACCGCAGCACCGGTGGTACCCCATTTGAAGACGTTAACAAAGAGGAAAATGATTAGGATGTGTCCGACGAAGGCGGCGAAGCCTATCCAGGCTAAGACGCCGACTTTGCTTTGTGCCTGTAAGAACTTTTGGGTGGGGAAATTGATGGCTAATGAGAACATTTGGGGCATGACTTGCATGGTGAATTCTCCGGCGAGGTCGGCAATGCCGGGTTCTTGACCGAGGAGTTTTAGTAGTGGGGTGGCGTATAAGTAGAGAGGCAACAAGGCGAAACAGGCGGCGAATAAGATTATCCAGGATCGTTGCATGTATACGCCGAGTAAATCTATTTGTCCAGCACCGAATGCTTGCCCACATAGGGTCTCGAGTGCACTCGCCATTCCTAACTGCAGTTTATAAAAATAGTCACGAAATATATTTAAAAAATAAAATATGATAGTTTTTTTTGGGTTAATTTCACAGTACAATTTTCAATAATAGTTTAGATTTTAAATTGGTTTTCGAACTCCAAAATGTTCTAATCAAATCTTTAAAGCACTAATATTGTATTAATCAGATCCTTTTATTAACATAAGTAATAAGTTGAGCACTAAATATCAGCTCAAATATTATGTAGTGCATACTTACTTAAATCACGTTAATCGAATAGTAAACACATTGATACCTATTGTATGTAAATTCAAGGGGACACATAATGACATTGGCCCTCCAAAATTGGTAAAACATTGAAAAATTATAAAATACAAGTAGTATAATGATAAATTTATCTTTTAACCCCTAAATTATTTTCCAGCCTTTGCCCTAAATTATTTTTCAGCCTTTGCCTCTATCTATATAGATAACTTAGATATAATATGTTAAAAAATAACCTTGCTAAATTTTATTAACACACAAATTTGTTTTTTTAAATGTGAAATCTAAATTGCTTATGCAAAAAGTATACTTATATTTACAATTTGATTCTTATATTTTTAATATGCTTTACATCATATCTAAACTGCTATTTAACACCTAAATTAATAACTAAGTTGATTGAAGGTTTTGATTGATATAATACTGATACTTTAAGCAAAGCAAAGCATGCAGGACTAGGCCCCTTGATTAAATAAAAAATGACATTTTTGGTCCCTCCTAGAAATTAATATTTCAATTTAAGCCTTTTTAACATAAATTTTTAGAGGTAACCCCCAAAATTTTATAATAATTTAATCTTGGCTCAACTAACACAAAATTTTGGCTTTGTCCCTGAGCACTATCAATTTAGAATTTGAACGATAATGCGGGGATTTTGTTGCAATTAACCCCTTTTTCATTGAATTGCACCAAGAAGCTAACCAAATAAAGGAAAAGAAACAACACATAAACGTGAGAGAAGCTAACCAAGAAACCAAATGAAAAATTCGCGACGACCGACAAAGCAATGGCAACAGCCGATAACTCGATATCGCCGATATGACCCGCGAAAATGTTGGTGAAGGAGTTGATCCCATAATTGCACCAAATATTGAACGCAATAGGAGTTGCAATAGACCATATCTTAGAAGACTCCAGAAACAATATGTTCCTAACATCCGCAAAGCTTTGTACCTGAGGATAATCCCCTCCCTCGATGATTAAACTCGACGGTGCCGGATGTAGCTCGGCAACTTCAAAAAGGGGTACCGTCGACGATGGCGTAGAATGCAGTTGGTCCTCCATAACAGAAGATGGACTGATTATTGTCCCTTCTGCTGCATTTTGCAGCTCGTACTCTTTAGTATTCGCAATTTTGGCACAATTTTAGTGAACCCTTCTGAGTAATTTTTCTGGGTTTTTTCTTTTATAAAATTTGGTTGTATGGATTCGAGGGAGTCAATGTGAAGAAAAATTCAATCTTTGTCCTTTTTTTCTTAATTTTTGTTTTATACATTTGCTTTGTTTTTGATTTGGTGGAAGTTTAGGAAAGGGTTTTAGCAAGTGGTGGGTTATGGCTATAAATTAGGGTGACCATGGAAACATCAAACATGAGGGACGGGATTTGAGTTGACTCGGTCTTTTTAGCTTCTTAGGACAAAGCTTGTTCAATGTTTTTCAATTTGGTCTGTTCGTTCGTTAATGTAGTTATTTTCTGTTGGTGGGGGCCCACGATCTTGTGTTGCGCAATCCATGGAATAATGTTGTACACCATATAGTTCACATGGTGACGTATAGGGATGGATTCCCAATGGTTAAATTATAATGGTTTAAATGTAATTTGGTACTTGAGTTTAGCTTTAATTATTAATTTAGTCCTTAAATTAAACAAATTAATAAATGTTTGACTTGTGTATTTTAGTAAAAAAAATATAGGTACTTAATTGAGATTAAAAAAAATTTAACTACCAAATTAAACATTGACATCAAATTCAGATACTTAACTGGGACAAAAAAATATAAGTATCAAATTAAACATCGAAACCAAACTCATGTATCAAATAGTATATTATAATTTTGGACTCTCTATATGCTCAAAGTTTGGATTTAGTTTTATAGTAATTTGGGCATAATACTATATTTAGCCCTCAATGTTTATATCATTTATCAATTTAATTCATATTCTTCTTTTTAGCAAAATTTGACCATTAGCCTTTGAAAAATAGTCAAATTGTCTCTTTAACGGAAATGTTGGCGTCGCAACCCACATATACTTTATATTGACATGATACTATTTATCTTATATGTCATGTAAACAAATACTTTAATTTATATAAAAATATTCAAAAAAATAAATATTAAAAGTTCATAAAAAATTTAAAAAAAATATGAACTATGTAAAAGCCCAATTTTGACCGGGCCTGTTAAAAAATAAATAAATAATAAAACCAGTTTTTTTTTTTACAGTCCTTTTACAATAAATAGACCAAGCCCAAAATGTCCCGTGGCCCAACAAAACCCAAACTAAGCCTAAAAAAATACACGGCCCAAAAGGCCCCAAAACCCTAAACAGAAGTCAGTAATCTAGGGTTTCAGAGGAAACCCTAGGCGCCGCAGCACCCTTCTCCATCGCGCCGCAAGCATGTCAGCAGGATCCCAAGCATCGCGCCGCCTCAACAGGAACCTGATTGTTGCGCATCAAGCTTCACCCCAGTAAGATCCCGATCATCGCGCCTTCAGTTCGCCCCTCGTTAGGCCGCGATTCGAGCGAATAACGCCTCCAACGTCGAGATCTACTCATCCACCTGCAAAAGGAAAGAAATCAGCAGCAAACATGGCAGTTTCTTTTTTATTTGTTTATTTCGTAGGCTATAAAAAGCCTTACAAAAATCTGTAAAGAGAGGGGGGAGAATACAGGAAAACTGAAAGATATTGAAATAAAAAACAAAAATTTTGAGCCGAAGGTGATTTTCGCATTATTTTATCTTCATATTTACATTATTCTGTGCACAAATACTAAGAAAAAAAAGCAAGAAAGTTACCTGCTTTTTGGCTTCAAAACGGAGGGACTTGACTCCCCGACCGCCGTCCATGACGGCGCGTGGAGCGCGTGGCCCGTGAAGATCAATGGTTGTTCCAAGCAGAAACAAGAGCAGTGTCAGAGCATTTTCAAATTGTTTTTTCCTGAACGGTGTTAAAATGAATTCTTAAGGCTGAAATTGATTTATATAGCAGATGAGAAACGGCACCGTTTAGCAAATGCCAGATCCGCGTGTCGACCTGACCTGTGGCAAAGGTCCGCCTTTTTTTAAATAATGGCATAATTACCATTTAAATCCCTTTTTAATTTTATTTGTTTTAATTTAATCCAATTTAATATTTTATTTTTTAAAAATTTACCCGAAAAATTTATTTCTATTTCGATTTAGTTCCTCAGTCTATTTTAAAAGTAAAAATGGAACGACACCGTTTTAAAAATAGGATTAATTTCTATTTTGATCCCTGTTATTTAACGCGCGTTTTTGATTTAATTCTTTTAATTTGTTTAATTGCTATTTAACCCTTTATATTTATTTAATCCTAAATTTCTTTTGTTATTATTTTTAATTTAAATTATTTTATTATTATATTAAATGTTTTATCATATTAAATATTTTCATTATTTGTATCTAATTTATTAATAGTATAAGTTTTATATATATTTTTATATGTACTAATCTATTATATATTTAATTATTATTATTTATTTTATATTATTTAATATTTTTATGTATTATTAATATATTATTTTTATATCGTTATATAGTATTAGATTATATTATATATCCTAAAATCCTTAATTTTTATCTATATTATCTAACATATTTTATTTATATTATTTATGTAGTTTTATACATTTTCTAAAATACTTTATTTTATTACTATCATTTATATATATATATATATATATTTATTATAAGTTCCTTTACCTTAAATTTTTGTTACTTTATATAAAAGTACTATTTTTTTAATATATTATTCTTTCATTTATTGCTATTACATGTTTATTTGCTTTAGATTGTATATTATTGTTTAGTATAGTTCATTATATTTGTGTTATTATTTTATTGTTCGTTGTTAGTATAATTTGTAGATTATATTGTCACTTATATTACTCTTTTATTATTTATAATTTGTTATTTATTTTCAATAGATGTTGTAATACCCCATCCAAACCATAGCTTTCATATAAACATATTTTGAATCGACACATTTTATTCAAAGGATTTTCAAAATATGGTGATATGTGATATTTGGGAAATTTCGAGAAGAATTTTGTCCTAACTTATTGGGTTCGATTTTTTCTCGTGAAACTTTAGGTATCACATATCTCCTTTTTTTTATATTTAAGAGAAAAGTTGAGATTTATCAATTTCAAATCAAAAAACCTATTGTCGAGAATTCAAAGCGTTTTGTCCTAACTTATTGGGTTCGACGTCTTGCATCTTGATGTAGGAATTTTCTAAAATAAAGACGAGCTTAATTTCAAAGTCATGAGGTGCTATACCTTAACTTATTGGGTAAAGTACTTTATTTCTTTGTAATAAGTAAGTCTTGATTTTCTTTCTAATAAAAGGACCATATCTTCTAACTTTCTTTATTTTCAACATTCGGACATGATTTTATCGATTAGGTACCAATTTTTGGGCGTTATAAGGGTGCTAACCCTTCCTCATACGTAACCGATTCCCGAACCTATTTTCTTGTTTTCGCGGACCAAAATCAAATGTTTTAAAATAAAACGTTTTACAAGGTGATTCAATCACACCTAAGTAAAAAGATTGGTGGCGACTCCCATTTTTATTTTTTTAAAATCGATCCCCATTTTTTAAAATCCGATTTTTAAAATGGTTTCGACAAACTACATATGAATTTCCATGTGGGCTACCATATTTAAAAATTTAACGTTTTAGTAAGTATTTCCATTAAAAATAATAATTTGACTCTTTTTGAAAGGTTAATGTCCAAGTTCGACTCTTTTTAAAAGGTAAAAGGTCAAATTAATTCAAAAAAAAAAAAGAGACAAGCTGACAAAAGATGTAAATATTAAAGACTAAATTTGACATTATAACTTCAATTTGACACAATTTGATCATTTTATCTTTATAATATCATTAATTAATTTAAATAGATAACACTGTTAACTATTCCAATTAAAATATAAAATATAATTATATATTTTTTAAAATCTATATTAGCATGATAAGTTAGAACAATATTTTAAGAAAATCCATATAAATATTTTAATCAAAATAATTGTATTAGCTATTTGGGTTAACAGTGTTAGCATACCTAGCCTAGGTCGGGTTCATTACATATCATCAATACTCTATGATTGTAAGCTTTTCTTTACAATTCTACACTCAAATTTTATTTAATTCTACTTATATTTATTGTACTTTACTCGACTTGATCGACGGACCCGAATAAAAAAATACTACGACAAAAATTAATAATTGATATATATTTTACTAAACAAAACTCACTAAATTAAATAACATATAATCAAACATATTAAAATTTTGAACATTGTAAGGACCTAATTGTAAAATTCAAGCATGTAATTGGATCGAATTATAAAATCTTAAGGTTTATAGGTCAATAATGAAAATCTATAGTTGGTATCGATATTGAATCGATTCCTTTTGAAAATCAATACCAAAATTCATTATTGTTTTCTTTGCAAAACAATAGTATCGATAAATATTTTATGGTATCGATATTTTATCCAAAAGTATCGATAGTCAAATAAAAACTAATACCATTTTGACATCTTGATTGTTTTAAAATTGTTCATATAGTCATGTACCGATATCAAATGCCAAAATATCGATACCTAAATTCAAAATGGTAAAATCTATCTTTAGAAAGTTCATTTCTTACTAAATGCACCCATCAAGTTAGAAACTATAATATCTTCCAATCAAACACTTAAATGTCAACCCAATATGCCTCAAATGGCACCTCAATAATCAAGCTAATCATCAACACCATCAACACTCCATATTTGATTTTCATCTTATCTAAATAACCTAGATACAAAGGCTACCTAAACATTCAAATAGGTCATAAACATAAATATATTCTTTACTAAATTCATGCTAAAATACCAACTAAGTACATCATAAAACGCAACTAAGCTCAACCATCAAACACGCATAATGTCTAACATATACCATCCCATTCATGAAAGCATTAAGCAATTAACTAAAAAACTATCATGCTAACCACAATTTGACCATGAATTCTTTTACACTTACACATATTTACATAGTACTCAAAATACCATCATGCTACAAAATAATTATATCAACCAAAGATCCCCTAGGTACATGCCAAGACCAAAATAGAAACATCACCAACACTTGAGATCAAGATCGTTGCTGGTTGCTGAGTCGATACTAAAACTACTAGGTACCTAACCTGCGTATGAGAAAAACAAACGTACGTTGAGTATGACTTAGTGGTGATCCTATAAATTTGAATAATTAAACATAATATAAAACATTTAATTATATAACTAAAAAAAATTGCAATGAGAGTAATTCAAATGGACATATATTTTTCATTCATCTTTTGTAACTTCAACATTCAATTCAATCATAAGCATTTCATGGCTCAGTATACTTATATTTTTATAAATTCATTGGAAAAAGAATATTTAAAATCTCACAACTTCTTTATTCCCATTCAATTCACGTACCATAATTTCAAATTTCCATTGTCATTTTCAATTTATCTCTTTCTTTTATTCTCCCTATTAACATGATTCGAATCCGTATACACGGATCCAACCAACAAACTAAATTTTGACACCTAGTGCATATTATACAAACTTTTGAGTTTGAAAGAATAACCCGATCCTTGGATGAGTCCAATCCTAAGGATTTTTGGAACCTTTTAGTTCAAAGGCTTAAAAGTTTGGGGTTAGCTAGACCTGTTCGCAGGTCAAGTTACTCGCCCAAACTCAAAGGTTCACATGAAATTTAAGAGGGTTTAAGCAAAAAAAATTAGCCTTATTTAAAATATGGGTCGAGCTTAGGCTAGAACACCAAAGGCTTGAGTCCAGCCCACTTTTTTAAGTTTGTAATTTTTTGTATTATGTTATATTATTTTTTTTATATATTATGTAATTTATAACACATAAAAATTAAAGCTATAATACCCCAATAATGTAAATATTTAAAAATATTAAGATGACTATATATAAAATTTTAGTAAATTAAAAAGGCTTAATGACAAATTTGGCCACTAACGTTTACATGTTTTGTCAAAATGGCCCTAATTGTATTTTTAAGCCTTTTTTAACCATCAACGTTTTTTTTTCTAATTGATTTTTCTAAAAGATTTTATGAAAGTCTTGTTAAAAAATTAAGAGGATAATATGAAATATTTTAATGAGATATAATTTATTGCTTAACCAACCTAATAAAATAATTATATTTATTTTGATTACGTTTATTTTCTTTAAATTAAGAGTTTTTTAACTTCATGAATTATTTATTTTATTATTTTCACATGTAATTATTTTATTGGATTATTTAAGTAATAAATTACATCTCATTAAAAATATTTCACGTATGAAATTCCACATCATCCCATTAACTTTTTAACCGTATTTTCATCAATTTGTTTAAAAATAAAAGCAATTTGAAAAAATAACAAAGGCAAGGCTAATGGCTAAAATAGGCTAAAAATACAATTAGAATCATTTTGACAAAATATATAAATATTAGTAGCCAAATTTATCATTAAACCAATTAAAATAATATAAATGTTATTTTTTAAAAATAATATAAGTGAACCTAAAATGAGCTTAGACAAAATTTTAGAACTATATTTCAAGCTAACCCGAGCTTGAAGAAATATAAAATATGTGAAAATCCTATTTAAACTCGAACCGACCAATTAACACTAGCCCACGGTAATATTTTTTGGGGTCGAAATCTAGAAGCTGCCACCATGGGAAACGGAGCTCAATATCCGACTACATTCCAAAATGGTCAAGATTTTAGGTCCCCACAGATCAACCGTGAACGCCTAAAGTTTTTGGCTTAGGTAAGAATCACTAAAAAGTCTACTATAAATTGTCAAAAAAAAAAGGAGATAATTACTCTTTTAGAATCCAATGACATTACACTACATTGGTAAAGCAAAAGCGAAAATGGGGTGATGCAATGCAAGTGTTGGCAATGATGATGGTGGTGTCATTTGCACATTATTTTGATGTCAAAGTTGTAATCATATGCCAATGTCCCCAAAGTTGAAATTAGTGATTCACTGAACAAAATTTTGGGAATTTTAATGTTGTTGGAGCCCATACATGAGTTACTAGTATGGAACTACATTTATCATTCGATTAGACTTCCGAATTTTGGTTCCAACGGAGAAGAGAGGTTACTAAGAGATGATCGTGAACCAGCACTTGAAAACCCAACGTTGTAGTCGGAGCATCCATCGACTTTTGACATGCCGGAATTTGTTCCAATTCCGTGATAAGATTCGCCTGCAACTATTGCTTGTATTAGTTTTGGTGGTGGAGGGATGGTCACTTCCACCACTCCTTCTAACATCTTTACTACCATGCCCATTGTAGGCCTCATTTCCTCATCATCTTGTATACACCATATTGCTACCAATGCAAGACGGTTGGCCTCCTCTAAATTGTATGCAACACCAAGTCTACTATCCACGATTGCGGCAACGTTGCCCTCGATTATTCGACGTGCGGCCCATGGAGGGAAAAACCATTTGTCTCCATCCCTTCCTTCATTGAATGCATTGCCATTCCCTGCAGATTGTGGTGCTTGCACATTTCTACGGCCGCCGATTATTTCCAACAATGTCATCCCATAGCTATAAACATCAGCTTTTGGTGTAATAGCCATACCGGATATCCATTCGGGAGCAACATAGCCCCAAGTACCCCTCATTGTAGCTAATACCCTACTAAAATCCCTTCCAACAAGCTTTGCTAATCCGAAATCCGACACTTTCGCAATGTAATCACTATCCAAGAGAATGTTTTCGGGTTTGATATCGCAATGAATGATGCAATCCCTACATTCCTCGTGCAAATATGCTATGCCCTTTGCAGTGCCAACCGCCACCCGAAACCTCACATCCCAACACAAATTAGGACTGTCCGGGATTAAAAATGCACTCAGAGGACCATTAGGCATGTAATCATAAACCAACAATCTATGAGAATTCTCGGAACAAAACCCTCTGAGTCTCACAAGATTAACATGTTGAATGTTGCCTATAGTGCACACCTCGGCCCGAAATTCTTTCTCACCACTCCCCGGCCTTTCAAGGCGTTTAACAGCAACAAGAGTCGAATCCGATATCTTGCCTCGAAAGACCACCCCAAATCCACCATGACCTAGTTTCTCTGAGAATCCTCGAGTCACACCATTGAGTTCTTTATAAGTGAATACCTTGAGATTCAACCCGGGGCAAACACCATCATCATCATATCTATCTTTCCTCTTGTAATCTATTATCTTTTTAAAAACCAACAAAATCATTCCCATGAACCCTAAAGCAACAATGGACCCAACAACGCTACCAACGAAAACCATAGTTCTATGCACATTTTTCTTCACAATTCCTCTCGGAACCCTAATGTAAAACACATCCTTTTTTAAACCATTAGAGCTTGAATTTCTCAAATTCAACAAAGACCCATAAACATTCTTACATGTATTAGACCCCTCGTTATGATACAATCCAATACAAGAACAATTACTCAAACAAGACTTTTCACAAATACTCCTAGAACCTTGAAACGACACCGTTTTCCCTCCATCAAACCTCACATCACCCATTTCATTAAACCCATCATTATCAGCACAAAGACCACCACTTCCTCGCCGGCAACCACCGGTAAAATCCCCATATCCCCACTCTTTCCCATTAAAAGGCCTAAATCCATTAACACAAGCACAAGGTTTTAACGTTGTACTTACAAGACAAGAAGCGAAATCGCCGCACAAACCGTAGACTCCACACTTATCCTCCGGCGCCGACCAAAACATGTTCCAACTCTCTGTCTCCGCCGACCATGTGTATTGCTTCAGCTGCCCGTTGACATCAACCTGGAACCTCGTCAAAGGCGGTTCAACACTGGCGTCTAACGATCTTTCCGTGTACCCAAACGACGCCGTCGGCAAGTAAGGGTCGGAGAAACGGAAGTTGTAAATGTACGGGATTGTCATTTGCGGGACATCGACGAAAGCTTTTCCGGTCCAGTTTCCGGTAGACCAATACACATTGATCGAATTATGAACGAGCTCGAACTCGTTGAACAATTGAGGATTTAGCCTCAAAGAGAAAAGCCCCGGTGATGGGTCGAACGAGCTCTTCCATGAAGTTAAAGCTTGCTGGGCGGTTAAATTCATGTCCGGCAACCACGTATCCGTCGGAAAATCAAAGCTTTGCCATACTTTTAACCCATTTGAAGAATACAAAACGAGATTCCCAGTCTCTAAAAAAACAAACCTTTTCGCTTTTTCAACGTTGTCGCTCTGCCAAACGACGGAATCCGGCGATTCCTTCACCACCAACAGCCCCGTTCCGGTGATTTCCAGTGAAGATCCGGTGATGTTTTTTATGGGTTTTTCACGATTCGCAACCCAAACCCGGGTTTGAGTCGGGATCGAAGAGTACCAAATTCCTAAATACCAATCGGATTCACCGTTTATGGTGAAAAAACCCAGTTCGAAAGTGCGGTTAACGCTAAGAACAGTCACGTTTCCTTTGAGAATCACAACAGTGGACTCCATTTCTGTTGCTTGGGAACTGGTTTTCAATGTTTCTTCATGTGAAAAGGGGGGTTTTGAAGAAGGGTCATTTGGTGAAGAATTAGTGACAAAGATTGCATTTTGGGTGTGAAATGAAAGGAGTATAAGGAAGAAGAGGAAGGAAAGAGAAGACATGAAACAAAGGTTTGAGAGCTTATAGTGTTTGGTCTGAAATTAAAGGGTAAGAGGATAAGAGTTGGTTCTTGTAACAAAGGTTGTGGGTAGGAATTAGTAAAGCAGAGCATTAAGTTGGATTCGAATGAGAGAAAGAGACAAGACAACGGGGGATTATTTTCTGGCTTAAACTGTAAATTTAGCTTAGTAAATTCTACAGTTTGGGTCATTCAACTTTCATAACTTTTCATTTTAATACTAAAAGTAAAAAAAAAAATTATTGATAATTTGGGTATTACGCAATGTTTTTGTAGATTCATTTTATTAATTTTTAAAATTAATTTTTACGAAATATTGAGTTATTCAATTCTGGGGATAAAATGTAAGTTTATTTCTATATCTCAATTTCCTATAAAACTTAAACTTTTATTATAAAACTCATGCTTTGCCCTTTTACAGAAAAAATAAAATAAATAAAAAGATAAAATGATTTTAAACCTCAAAATTTTTCAAAATTTTATTAGGAAAAACTTAAATTAATTCTAAAAATGAAAAATAAGATGATTTGTTAAAACCCAGATTTTCTTGTAAAACCTAAAATTTTCTCTATAAAATCCAGGCCTTTTCCTTTATCCAAAAAAACTAAAATTAATTAACTAAAATGAGCGTACATTGCCTAGCCCCATCGGTAACCAAAATAAAACCAGTTGGCAATGGTGGTGCCCCTTTTATGCAATTTTTTTTACTTTTTGTATTCAAAATAAAAATGTATGAAAATTGGGTATTATACTATTATTTTGATTTAAGTATTTAAAACATTTTACATTAAAAATAATATTTAAATTATCATTTTATTAAAAGTCTATGAAATTTAATAAAAATATATAAGGTGTGATATTTTTATAAACTTGTACGTGAAAGATAGACAAAATTAATAATTTCAACAAATAAAAATTTTAAATAACTAAATGAAAAAAGGTAATATAATTTTACGGTGAATTTTACATCTAAGGTTTTTCTTAACATTAAAAAAAATCTGAATAATGACTAAAAGCTGCCTATAGTGGACCAACACTACACAACCAATGAAAAAGATGGAACATTTTGGAAATATAAGCATTAGCTGGACCAGTCTACTCTAATATGAACTCTATTCAATTGAAGGACCCACTTTGAAATTTTCAAATTTCAAATAATTTGAAATTTTCAAATTTTATTCAAAAAAATTTGGTGTAAATTGTATCAAATGTTACCAAATTATTAATAAATTTACTTTTAGGCTTTTAATTTTAAAAAGTTATAACCTGATCATTTTTAATGTTTCTTGTATAAATTATTGGGGTTAGAGACTTGAAGAGATGATTTGACGATCAATAAAGCGAATTAATATGGTCTGATTTAATAAAAAATATACTTTAAATTCAAATTTATCTGACGCTTAATATTAAAGATTGAAAAAAAAATTATTTGAATTTTAATTCATAATTTATGATATTCAAAGTTATTTTATAAAAAACTAAAGTGTAAAAAAAAATTGATTAATAAAGATGATACGAACATAAATCGAAGCTATAACTTTTAGAAAAAATTAAAAAAGTGAATTATTCTATAAACAAAATCAATTTAATTTCTCTTGTAAAATGTTTTTCATCCTTTGTTGTTGTGTTTTACAATTTCTTTTAATTTTTAAGTCAAATTTCAAAAATAATAGAATAAGAAAATTGATTCAATTTCAAAATATACAATCATCAGTCACTAAGTGCAAGACAATTTCCATAAAGTTGAAAAAACACCTACCTACTTTGAATTTTTTTGTATAATTAGTTTTCCCAAGTGGTTGCAAAAATGGTCTTTCTATTTGCCAAAAAATATTTTTTTTTCAAGTTGAGGGGACCATGGAGGTTCTAGAATCCTTAACTAGCCATCTCTTTATTATATTTTAAATAATTGAGCTCATTTTTTAACAATTTTTTAAATATATAAAAATTTTTACAAATTTAAGGTTTGATATCAGTAAAAGAATCACGAGAGCCTTTGTATTAGAAATTAGATTGTATTTTATTTTTTATTCAAAAAATGTATAAATTAGTCTCTATACATTATATCAAAAAGCAAACTGATTATTTTGTTAAAATTTCATCCATCTTTATTGTTGAAAATTGCTCATTATACGTTAGCATAAGGTACACTTGGCATGACACATGTATTTTGTCAGTCGCGTCAGTTTTTAATCGTAGAAATAGATGAAACTTTTAAGAGAAATAATCAGTTTGTTCTTAATCAGTTTTTGATCTAATGTACAGAGACTAACTTTAAAATAAAGCAAAACATAATCTAACTCTTACTATAGGAGCCTCGATGATACTTTTACCTCGATATCCACTCAAATTTGAGTAACATAACTAGTTGTTAGTAGCTTTGTATTGAAAATTTTGTTAAAAGATTCCATATGTAAATTGATTGCATAATGAAAAGAGATTAAAAATTTTCAAATGGGACTAAAAAGTGTTTACAAGTTGGGGTTTTCCATCTCCACCACTACAAAATAGGGCGAGTTTCTTGTAAACCTATTCCTCAAAATTTTTAATGGAAAATTTAGTCTATCACATTTCAAAACTTGATTTTCAAAATTAAAAATTCATTCTTACTGAATCAGAACAGATCAGAACCTATCAATTTCGAGACTACCTAATTTTATTTTCATTGTGATCTTAAAAAATGTTCAGCCATCAACTTAATTGTAACTTACTCTAAAACCTTAATTGTAACTTAATTGTGGCATATATGGAAAAATAGGAATCTGTTCATTTTCCAGAATATTTCATGGTCAGCTACTGAAGTAGTGAAAGTCTCCAGCTGTTGGGCTCGACAATACGAATCACTTCGAGACGTCCATAAGAATACCCATCAAAATTACAATACCCTCAATAACTCAAATGGTAATTGGGTGTACTTATCCACGGATGGGGCAGTAAGCAGTAAGACCAAAATCGCTGCGGCAGGAGGCGTGGTTCGAGATTATGAAAGAAATTGGATAATGGGCTTCAACTGTTTCTTAGGGGTTTGTTCCTCAACTGAAGCTGAACTCGGGGCATCATGGATGGCATTCTTATCCTTTTGAACAAAGGATTTAGACGGATCGCCATTGTATCTGATAACCTAGAAGTTGTACAGAACTTATCTACCTTAAACACGGGAGACTCCGAAATTGCTGTCCTCAGAAGAACTAAGCGCATCATACAATCGGTAGGGGAATGGAATATCAAATATGTCCCAAGGAATATGAATATGGTAGCAGATTGCCTGGCTAAATTGAGCCTGAACTGGAAGTCAAACCTACAGGTTTTTACAGAGGCCCCTAAAGAAACTTTAGATTTGCTTCAAGCTGACAAAGCTAATGGCTACTTCTTGTAATTGACTTTGAATTCTCCTTATTCACCAAAAAAAAAAAAAACCTTAACCTAAAGTTGAGTTAATTTACTTAAAAAGCAATCTTAAAACCCCCACAATATTTTTTTTAATAACTAAAACAAGAAACATCATCACCTTCTTCTTTTAAGGAAGATGATCATACTTGTTATGATACAATTTAAAAAAGAAAAAAGAAAAAAAGAAAGAATGAAATTTAACCGTGGAAATAAATTATCCAATATAACAAAAAAATCCAACCAAAACATGATTTGTAACATTCAATTTGTAAGAACCATAAATGGAGAAACTTTTTATCCCTTTTTTGCTTTTTAGTTATGCACCAAATGCCCTATAGTTGATTATGAGTTTGGTTAAATTTCAATTTATATTTATAAATAGATTATTCAAAATTTTAAATTATAGTATTATATATTAGCTTTTATATGATATAGAAGACTACCGATATATAAATATAAAATGTAGTCTTTTTCTTAAAATATCGTTTTCTTTTACTTTTTGATTTAATAATTGAAAGCAATTGTTAAATTAGATTATATGACTTTTGTATTAATCAAATCTCATATGACCAATATCATAAATCATCGAAGGTTAAATATACAAATAAAAATATTGAACACCGGAAATCTTAAAAAAATTTAGCCTCTCAAATTTTAAAATCAAATCTTAATTTTGTCAACGACGACGTTAACTTTCGAGCTGGTTGTTGGTCCAATCTATATTATTTAACTGTAATCTCTTATTTATATTTTGACTTTAGTTCCAATCCATTTTATTTTCTTTGAAAACTTTGGTGGTTTTATTTTAATCAACACCATCGAAGTTTTGTTGTTATTCAAGCTATTTTCTCTTAAACCTGTCATGGTTATTATTTACTTTGTTTTCTCAAAATTAGTAATGCTTTTGGTTTTAATTTTTAATTTATAATCATGTTCTAGCATATATATATATATATATATATATATATTTATGAAATTTGTAAGGGTAAGGAGTTGCCAAATCTATTTAGAATTATTCTCAAAAGAATTTCTTATATAGTATCTTATTTATTATTTGTATTATGTGTCATGTCTTTATATTTTTATTTTTATGGTTTCTATTAATAAAAATATTTTATTCAAAAAAATGTTGAACGTGACGTAGTAAGTAGGTGTGTCCAAACTTCGGTTAAAATTGAATTAACCGATTGAACCAATCTAATTCGATTAATCGATCGGTAGCCTAATTTAGTTCAGTCGAAGGTCGATTAATAGTTTTTAAAATTTTAATTATCAATTAATTCGGTTCAAAATTGAATAATTATGTAATATTTTCAGACATAAAATTTTGATTAATTGATTAACTTTCAAGACAAAAACATATACTTCAGTTAATTTTAATGTATTTTCTTATATATTTTAAAAACACAAAAACATATAAATTTCAAGTTAATTTAACCTGAATTAACAGAATAATCAATAATGTATAAAAAATTAAAGAAAATAAAATGCGAGCAAAATTATAGGTATAAAAGAGTAAGAAAAATAAAATGGTGGATTTTATTGAATTCTTAAGAACCCAAAAATCATAATTTTAACCTAAAATTAATCTAATTCTTTTCGAAAATATAAAATTTAAGCCTAAAAAGGGATAATCTTTTGATCCGTGTACATTTATAATGTACAATTTTTCACTAAACTAAATGGATAACACAAAATTTACAACCCGGCAACGGAACCGTACTCACAGTAAAAATCGACGATTCCAGAAGCTGCCCAGAGCCGTTGATTAAACTCAGCTTGCATCTCATCAGGTACAAACGATGTCCTACAAAGCGGACACGTCACCTGATCGTGATCCATCCAGCGGTCCAAACACGTTCTATGAAAAACATGCTTACAATTATTCAACCACCTGATCTCTTCCTTTCCTTCGAATTCGGACAAGCAAACGGCGCAACTCTCCGGCGGATCACCACCACCGACCACCGCGAGTTCCTCGAACTTTACGACGGGTAAGATTTGACGGATCAAGAGAGCGGATACCGGCGGTTTCAAAGGTGTGGTTCGGGTCGGGTTTTCCGGCCAAACGGTGTCGGTTTCGAGAAAATCGGAGAGTCCGAGGTAATTAAAAAGTGAGAGGATTAGGTTTCTGATGAAACCCAAAAACGATAGCGTTTGAACGAAGAATTTGGGTACGAAAACGTCTGTGTAAACCACAGGGAATCCCATTGATGAACAAAAAAAAAATTATAACAGAAAATTAAAAAAAAACAGAATAAATTATAAAGAGAGCTTTTGATTTGGGTATTTATAGAGAGAAAAAAGAGGAAAAACGAGTGAAGGAGAGAGATATAAGAAAAGGGGGCTTCTGCTTTTTTTCAGTACTAAATTCTAACTGATCGAGTCACCGACTCTGACGTGGGTAGGGAATTTTTGGTGCCGCAATGAAAGGTCTAAAAGTGAGTTTGGTCCCTTTACTTTGTTGATATTTGGTGAAAGTACCTAGGAGATCCCTGTATCAAATTAGTTCTTCTATTATTAAATACATCAATTTAGTCTATATACTATTAAAAAGAATCGAATAAAATTAAATTAGAATAGAGTTAATATTTACTATTTGAAAAATATCCTCTCTTGTTTAACGAAGTTAATATTTTTAAATTTTTTATGATTTTGTAAATAAAATCTTTTATTTGGAATTGACCGTCAATTGAAAAATAATTAAAAATATTTTTATACAAAAATGTTAAATTTGTTACAATCTGAACTTATTCAATTCTTTTTAATAGTAGGGACTAAATTGATCCATTTAATAATAGAGAAAATAACTTGATACTGAGCCATATAATATAGGGATCTCTCAAGTACTTTAACCATTGAAATTTCAATTTAATTTTTCCATTTTAATTCTGAATTAATTAATTTTTTTTTGTAACGTTATGCAAATATGATATAAACACAAATATGATGTAATTATATACATGTCTGAACAACTACAAAACTAATACACGGTACAAATGGCTAAAGAACTAAAATATAACAAAACAAAAGTTACACATGGCGGCTACTCATGCTGAAATTGGAGACTAATTTACTGCATTTATAATATACTATAACTCAAATTTAAACAAATTAATCCATATAAGCATGATGACTTGGCATGCATTTAAAAAAAAAAGAAAAAGGTTACCCGTCTATTATTATTAACTAAAGAAGTTAACGGTATTAATTATTTGGATCTATTATCCAATACTATAAGAATAGAAGATATCAAATTAAAATAAAAGGACCAAAATTAAAATTTTAACAAAGTAGAGGACCAAACCAAGAAATAGATCTAGAGTGAAACAAGGAGTAAACTAAGGCTACCCATTATAAAGTAAGAATATGTAAGAAGAATGTCACACGTGTCACGTGGAGTAAATGGAAGGGGTGAGGAAGTGAGTGAAACGCGGGATACGCCTAATCCACCAATAAGTAATTAAATAATAAATTAATAAATTAATAATTATTTATAATTATATCAATAAATACCGGTATTATATTTTAAAAATAGAATATAAATTCTATCTTTGAAGATAACAACATCAAAAACATTCATCATAAAGGAGGTTGTACTTTGATACAACGCTGGATTTTATGTTAATTGAAATTTGATTCCAATATTTTTATTGTACCACGAGTTTGATTGATAATATAATAATGGGTTAATATATTATTTGGTATTTATATTTAATTTCATATTTAAGTGTTTTGTCTTAATTTAATACTTAAATTTAGTTTTAATGTTCAATTGGCACCTAAACTAAACGACAGTGACGTAGTCTAATAAATATTCGAAATTTATGTTCTAGTAAATATATATATATATATAGGTACTTAACTGGGACAAAAAAAAACTTAGTTACCAAATTAAGCATTCAAGTCAAATATAAGTACCAAATAGTAAATCAACTTTATAATAAATATTTTATTTTAATTATTATAAATTATATCTGCTTTTTTGACATAATATCAAAACTACCCGTAACTTCTCCCAAATCATAAATTAAAGGTTCGAACTCACGTCCTAATGTATTAAACTTAGCGACAATATACCATATTTTTAATGGATTGTTATTAAATAATAGAATACTACATTATGGACCATCTTGCGTTTTAAACAAACTTTCAAATTTGCAATGATTTATTATTTTAATGCCTAAAGTATGGACATACAATTTTATAAAATAATATTAAAATTGGGTAAATATCCCATATATACAAAAATAAAGAAAAATTACGTAAATGTGCGGTTTAAAAATAATTACGGAAAATCTTGTTTCCCCAAAACACGTCCACATCAGTAGCGTTTTTGGGGATGTAGAAGAAGCGCGCCTTAGACGCTTTTGTCCACTCAAAAAGCGCGTCCACGTAAGCGCTTTTGATGAGTGGACAAAAGCGCGCCTAAGGGCGCGCTTTAGTAAAAAACGAATGACATGGACGAGTTTTGCCTCCATTCCCTATGAAAAATTAATTGAATTTTTGGGCGAAGAGTCTCCCGACAAAATAATTTTGAGGAGACGTTTACAACAAAGCATGCACAAAACGCTTCGGCGAGGTGCCTTGTCGGCGAAGTACTCAAAAGAGCTCCCACGTGGGCGCTTTTTTGCTCGATGGTCTCCGTAAAATAATTTTGAGAGACGTTTCTAATGATGATGGCCAAAAATGCTTCCAGCAGGTGTCTTGTCGGCGAGTACTGAAAAGAGCTCCCACGTAGACGCTCTTTTTTTTCTGATGGTCTCCGACAAAATAATTTTGAGGAGACGTTTACGAACAAACAATGGCCAAAAACACTTCGGCATGGTGCCTTTGTCGGCAGAGCACCAAAAGAGCTCCCACGTAGACGCTCTTTTTTTCTCTGATGGTCTCCGAAAAATAATTTTGAGGAGACGTTTAACAAACAGGCAAAAACGCTTCAATAGGTACACTATCGGCGGAGTACCGAAAAGAGCTCCCACGTGGGCGCTTTTTTGCTATAGTGGTCTCCAAAGAAACTTAGGCTATAAATCGACCAAATTTCATTCTCGGTTATGAAGGCAAATTCAGCAAAAGAAAAAAAACTAAAAATGAGTGAACGATATTATCAAGTTATTTACTACGATGGTGAAGTTCGTGACACCGAAAATGGTGTTATTTTCTTATCGGAGAACACACGATCGAGTTTTAATCGGACGTCGATTTGGTAGAACTTGCAAAAGAATTAGGAGTAAAATATTCGGAACAACGTCAATGAAAGTTCAGTCTATTAAGTATAGATTTTGCGCTTCGGTTGATCCGATGAGATATGACTCATTCGACATCAAAGGTCCTCGGAGCCTTGAGGCAATGGTGGAGACTCATCTTGTCAGTAGGTCTCCCTATCTCGAGTTATATGTAGAATTTTCATCTCCAAGTGAGCTTTTTACGACCTCAACATCTACTGCCGTTCGAGGGGAATACATGACCCCAAGCCGACACTCTGTAAGTGAGAGGCAAAACACAGAAGTGCCCGTGTGTGATGGTAGTATAGAAAACATAACCCCTGCACGACACTCGGTTGGTGGATGGGACATGCATATCCGTCCTTCGACGTCCGATGATAGAAATACGTATTGGGGGACGTCAGCAACTTCTAGTGGTTGGCAATCCACATATGATTGGGATATTTACGAAAGATGTTTAAGGAGGGATGATGTACTCCCGACAACATCCACCGACGAGGGGCCCTCGTTGTTGCAAGTTATGGAGGGTCAGACGATGAATCCGATGTGGATCTACCTCGGGAACCAGGGCCCGACGGTGTAGAAGTTGGATTATTTTCTGAACCGGAGCCCGTTCCAATTGTACCTGAAGATGTTGAGGGCGGTTCAGACAAAGAAGAAGAAGATCTGCTATTCAGGGTGTACTCACCTCCAGCCCATATGCATAATGTCGATCTATCTCAAGATGATGCATTGGAGTTTCCTGAACTACCACACCGGACGCGTGACCGTACAAATTCTTCGTTGGATTCAGACCAATTAGAAGTTGGTAACCAATTTTCTAACAAGAATACTTTTCTTGCTGCATTGAAACAATCTGACATCGAGGACGGGTTAACTACAATATGGTTAAATTCAGGCTCGATAAGTACGAGGCAAACTGTTTAGTGCAAGACGACACATGTTCATGGAAAATCATGGCGTCGTTGAGGAAAAAACGAGGGTTGTGGGAGGTCAAAAGTACAAAGGTCCACATACATGTCTTGCTTCAGACAAGTACCAATTGTGTGTTCAATGATTTGAATAACACTAATATTATGTAATATTGCATTATTTAACGTGCTTGATGGCGGTGTAACACAAGATCATTCGAGGATGGATTTAGACATGTTGGCTGACTTAATAATCCCGACGGTGAAGGCCGATCCCAAGACTACGGTGCTTAGGCCTTAATTGGTAATATTCGTAGCCAATTGAGGTACACGCCCTCTTCTGAAAAGGCTTGGATAGCCAAGCAGAAGGCGTTAGAAAAGTTGCACGGTTAGTGGGACACTTCATATGATGAAGTGTGGCAGTGGTGTCACGTGCTGGAGAGATATGTCTCGAGCAAGACGACGGACCTTGAAACGGAACCTGTACTACAACGATCTTCCGCCTCGTGGATGCGCGATGTTCAGCGTCTGTTCGGACATTTAAGCAATGCCGAGATACTTTTACATCTGCAAGCCATTGGTACAAATTGACGGTACCTTTATGCATGGTAGATATACGCGACGGCTATTGCTAGTCGTGGCACAAGACGGCGTGGGAGAATCCTTCCGATTGCGTTCGCAATAACACCAGGAAGTCACCGATGACTGGGACTTCTTCCTATCTAGGTTAAGGAGGCATATCAGTCCCCAACCTGACATATGCATTATATCAGATCGGGGCCCTAGAATACTTAAGCAATAAAACGCTAGGGAAGCATGTGGCATCGCACACCATCGATATTGCACGAGGCATGTTTCATCCAACTACTATGGGCAACATCGATCTAAAAGATAGAAACAACAAGTGACCGATATGGGTATGAAATATCTATTAATATAAATTGTTTGTAATATTCAATTTATTCTCAATTGAAGAGTGATATGTAATATTCGCTATCAACGTATGTTGGCGGTGCGAGATCAATAAAGACCGTTTTCGGAGATCTTTGGCTAATTTGCGCTCGAGATAACGCAAAGCGCAAACTACATGCAATATTCCTTTCAGCAGTGGACACAAGCATATGACGACGCTACGATATGGTCATATGACCACAAACTGGCCGAATGCATAAATTATGTTCTAAAAGGAACCTGTCATCTGTCGACTACATCAGTTGTGTGGAAGACATATTTTCGTTTAGCGGCACTATTTCTAAAGAGATCAGCGAGTTATAGAGGGCAGATGCAAGGAGGCCATGTATGGAGCCGAAGGTCTTGCAAGAAATAAACCGTGGGAAGGCACGGCGAACACCATGCACACAAGGTGTCACGATCATGACGACTATGGTTTCATGTCACGGAGTTTGATGAGACCGAACCAAGGTATTGTTGGCGGGCATTATCGTGTACACTTGACAAATAGGACTGCGGTACGTGGGATATTTGATGCACTTCGTTACCCATGTGCTCATGTACTTGCGGCTTGTCGAATCTCCGTCTTGATCCCATGAGCTATGTCGACGAAGTGTACAAATTAGAAAACATGTACAACGTGTGGAGACACGTATTCCCACCGATCCAGATGAGCGTAAGTGGTTCATCGGTATCGCTTGCACCAGTATAAGTTGTTGCGGATATACAATTGAGGCAAAACCAAAAGGTCGACCTTGCTCGACTAGAATACGCAACAATATGGATATCCGAAAACGAGCAACCAAAGTCGGTAGACGGATGGTGTAGGAGCCCGCCATACATCTCGCTCGTGTCTAAATCGAATAGTTGATCGTGTTCTTAGCTTTTTTGTCTCCGGTGGTTATGTAATTTTATTTTTTGGAGGAAAACAGTAAACTTTTGTACAAGAACTTTTATTTTATTCAAGTTATTAAAATTAAATTATAAAATTACAAAAAAATTAAATCATTTCTATCTTATCAAAGATATTAAAATTAAAATAAAAAATTAAATTACAAAAGAAATAAAATTAAACTCAAATTTTATTAAATATAAAAAATTAAATTGCAAAAAAAATTAAACCATTTCTATCTTATCAAAGACATTAAAATTAAAATAAAAATTAAATTACAAAAGAAATAAAATTAAACTCAAGTTTTACTAAATATAAAAAATTAAATTACAAAAAAAAGAAATTAAACAATTTCTATCTTATCAAAGATATTAAAATTAAAATAAAAATTAAATTACAAAAGAAATAAAATTAAAATCAAATTTTATTAAATATAAAAATTAAATTATAAAAAATAAACAATTTCTATCTTATCAAAGATATTAAAATTAAAATAAAAATTAAATTACAAAAGAAATAAAATTAAACTTAAATTTTATTAAATATAAAAATTTAAATTACAAAAAAATTAAACATTTCTATCTTATCAAATATATTAAAATTAAATTAAAAAATAAAATTACAAAAGAAATAAAATTAAACTCAAATTTTATTAAATATAAAAAATTAAATTACAAAAAAATTAAACCATTTCTATCTTATCAAAGATATTAAAATTAAATTAAAAAATTTAAATTACAGAAAATTAAAAAATTAAACTCAAATTTTATTAAATATATTAAAACTAAATTACAAAAAAATAAAATTACAAAACTAAATTAGGGTTTAAGGTTGATGCCGGTGGGAACCAAGACCACAGGCGTTCGGCGATTCTGCTGGATTCCTCCTTCTTCTAGCTTTTGGCGGGGGTCGTGGAACCTCGGGCGGGAATCGGGTTCCTCCCGTGATAGAGTCCGGTTCAGGTGTTGCGATGATGACCCACCTTGATAAAATAATGACCCTAAGTGTTTGCATAAACCACGGCGGGTGATCGCATCCGTCTGTGAAGGAGCCTAGTAGAAAGAAGCGCTCCTGACGGCCCCTCCTCTAATCCCACGTCGACGTCGGCCTCACGATCACCGGCTAGCGGGAGTAGTCGAGAACGACTTCGAACCCGCCATGCATTCCAACTGGGTGGGGCGAAAAGGAAACATATACGGGTTAGGAGGATACATATAAGGGGTAGGGTACGCACCTGGCATAAACGGTGGAGGCTGTGATGTCGGTGTTGTCGACTGAACTGATGGACCCGGTGACTATGTAGGCGCTGTTGTTGGGCCTGGTGACTGTGTAGGCGCTATTGATGGCCCCGTCTCTTCACCCCTTCTCTTTGGATTTAAAGGGGCCCGACGTTCCCTTCGCTCGCGAATTTGCCGTCGCCTCTCTTCTTCCAACAACAGATACGGCTTACCATAGATCCAAAACCATGGCATGTACTTCAGCACGCATGTTAACTTAGGAACGATGATTGGTTCCCGGATAGGTAAAAAGTCATACCGGTTCTCTCACGTCTCGATATGACCTGACCAAAATCTTGGCCAATCCGTATGCGACTGCCGTATGTCCACTTTGTGCTCATCATCGAACACCTCCGGTGGCACGGGGATCAGTTGTCGAAATCTAAATTGCCGCAGAACCCGATCTGACTGGTGCATCTCCACGGTCGCGTAGGTGATCAATGGGAACTTCACGTGCCAACTGTTCGGATTTTGGAAGAACTCCTCCGGAATTACCGCTCGAATTTCTAGATCCTCGTACGGTGTCCATTGAAACTATATTAACATTACCAAAATACTAGTTATATACATAATATTAGAGACTACATACGAAATACTAAATTATAATAACGAAATTCAAAACTTACTTGTGATTCCGACTGTTGGTCCAATAGAAGTCGTATATCCTCAAGCGAGTTAGGTATTCCAACATGACTCTCCGAATGGTTCCACCTAATTAAATAAAATTTTAGCATGCACTTATACTATAAATCTATGAAATAATTGTAAAATATAATGTTAAATTTACCTCGTTATCGGTGGGAATGAATATGATTTGGTCGAGTCGAGGACGTAAAATGGAAATCGAAACCATGCCCATGATCTGCAGAGTGATAGGCAACCTCCGATTTTGGCTTTACTCGGTCGCGTCGCCTCGCACATCTCCCAGACAACCTCGATAGTACGGCAGACCCCAACTCAATTCACCACCGCTCAAAATCAACAAGTTTCGAGAGCCATCTCGTGGACAAGATTTCTAGAGGTCCCATCGGATAGCCTCAATTATCGAAGAATGTATGCCCGAGCATACCGTATTCTTTCTAATTCATCGAACTGTCGTTCGAAGAGAAATCGTCTCGTAACTGGCCATATCGATCGAGCTCCTTGAATTCTATCCGAATGGCACCCGAAGCTCGTAGCATCTGGCCATCCAATCGGTAGATGTTGCGGACCCGGTAACTACCGACCCGTCCACATCTTCTAGAGTGATGGTACACTCTCCGCATGGCAGATAGAAAGTGTGCGTCTTGGGTCTTCACCTCTCTATCAACGCGCTGATCAAAGGCGGCTCCAACTTAAACCCCCGGCCTATCGTGGCCACGTGCCAAAAACCCGCTTCCCGCAGGTAAGTCTCGATCAACAGCAATGGGGGACCATGCATGTTACGAATATAACATTCCAACACCCGATCTACAAACTGTTTAAAAAATTATATAATTAAAAATTAATTAAAATTGCATAATTGAAAAAAATTAAATAATATTGAACAATTAAAATTAAAACTTACCATTTGCATTTGCTCGACGGAGATGTGCTTGTTGTCTAGGTGACGTAATTCCCCGGCCATTGTAATCCGATAAAAAATTTTAAAATTTTCCAAAAAAATATATTAAAAAAATTATAAAGGGATTTTTCGTAAATAGTAAAGGACTATTTAGAAATTTGAGCGTAAATTTCAAGGACTTTGAGAGAAAATTGAAAGAATATTGAGAAAGGATTGAAGTGTGAAAAAAATAAAGGGTTGGGGGGTTTTTATACTTTTTTTTTACCGTTGAGGCCCCCAACGGTCAAAAAAAAATTGGCCGTTGGGATTTGGCATATTGGAGGCTAAAGCGCGCCCTTAGGGACGCTTTTGTCCACCTCAAGAAAAGCGCTTACATGGACGCCGCTTTTTGTGAGGTGGACAAAAGCGTCCTAAAAGCACGCTTTAGTTCAGATCCCCAAAAACGCTACCGACGTGGGCGCATTTTTGGGGAAACAGTACTTTCCGTAATTATTTTTCAAACCGGCATATTTTAGTAATTTTTTTATTTTTGATATATATCGATATTTACCCATTAAAATTTAGAAGGACCACAATTCTTAAAAAGAAAAATTAGAGTCTATATTTGAGGTTTTGTGACAAGAAATAAATAAAATTTATGGCAAAATTAATAATTAATTAATAAATTCAAAAGTTCCCGAAAACAAGGATTTAAAGTCGCAAAATCGTGCTTTTTTTTCATGTTTTGAAGCTGTCCATTCAATCACTAATGATTGTCTGCAGCCACACTTTTTAATAATTGGTTAAAATATGTTGTTAGTCCTTGTACTTCTATAGATTTTGAATTTTAGTTTTATACTTTAAAAGTTAAAAGTTCAATCCTTTTACCTTTTCAATTTATAAATTCTAGTCGAATCATTATTTTCATTGGAGGGTTTTTGTTAAAATTTGTCAACATGGTATGTTTATTTTGGTTAAAATATGTCATAAGTCCTTATACTCTTTATAAATTTATATTTTAGTCCTTATGCTTTTATTTTTAAGTCCATCCACTTTTTAGATTTCAAAATTCATCTTTACAGAACTATAGGTGTTTTTATCGTTTTATGATTTGAGAACCCTACAGTTTAGGTTCTTGATATTTTATCGTTTTAATCCTTGATATTTTCTTGAAAACCCTAAAGTTCAGGTTTTAATATGTGAACTATTGTCAAATTTACAGGCTAACTTGGAAAAAATAAAGTTCAAGCCCCAGTGTGGAACAATTGCCTAGTTCATACCCCAATATAAAAACAACTATAAAGGTCATGGACCAACTTGGATGAAAAAATTTTGATCCAATATAAAAATTATTATCAAATTCGAGCCCCAAATTTCGATTTAATCCTTTTTAAAAAAGGAAGAAAAAATAGTGAATAACACCAACCCTGTCCAACCAACAGGGAATCATAGGTGGGTTATGAACTTAGGATAATGTCCAATTGAAAGTGAATCAATGAAAAGTGATGCAAAGCACTAACACCATGTTTGGTTGGGGAATACATTCCCCCCTTATTCATTGAATGGTAAACTATTCATTTATTTGGTTGAACGTAATACTTATATAATGGAATAACCATTACTTCTTTGTTACTTGTCTTTTAGTAATAGTTATTCTTTGGTATCACCAAATAATGGTTATTCCATCACTACAGCAAAACAGACTTTTAGCGGCGTTTTTTTTGGCATTTAGCGGCGTTTATAAGCGCCACTAAAAGTTTTTCTTGCGCTTTTCTAAGCATACAAAAACGCCGCCAATACAAAGAAAATTTTTATGGCGTTTATGGAAAAAACGCCGCTAAAGACCATGACTTTTAGCGGCGTTTGTGAGAAAAGAGCCGCTAAAGACCATGGCCTTTAGCGGCTTCATTTACAAACGCCGCTAAAGTTATGGCCTTTAGCGGCGTTTTGAAAGCGTCGCTAAAATCCACGACCTTTAGCGGCTTTTTTGGATAAGCGCTAAAAACCCGACTTTTAGCGGTAGCTTTTGAAAACGCCGCTAAAAGTCGTGATTTTAAGCGCACTTTTCAAAAACGCAATTAAGGTCGTGGTTTTAGCGGCACTTTCCCAAAACGCCACTAAAGGTCGAGGTTTTAGCGGCCCTTTAGTAAAAGCCGCTAAAAGTCGTGGTTTTAATTGCGCTTATCCAAAACGCTAAAAGTCGTGGTTTTAAGCGGCTTTTACCAAAACGCCAAAGTTAAATGGTCTTTAGCGGCGCTTTTTACAAACGCCACTAATTTGTCTGATTTACAAGTGCAATTTTCAATATTATACCCTCTGCGCTAAAACCAACCAATAACGGTATATAATTCCAACCCAAAATAGCAAATTTAGCACAAAAATCACACCAAATACATTAATTGTAAATGATACTTGAAATTTAATAAATTAAATGAATGATAATCGAAAATATTGTAACAATAATGTTAAATGTAATAATGTCAAAACTTTTTACAACGAAACTAAATGTCTAAGATGGCGGTTTCGATCATTGAAACATCTGCATCATATGCTAAAGCTGGTGCTGGAGCTCTTCGTACTTTCTGTTCTACTCTGCTAGCATCGATGCTGCCTCTGCCTCCTCGCTAATCGCTACGCCTCTCTCGCTAGCCTTCTTTGTCTCCCTATTGCTTCTTAGCTTCAGCATCTGCTCTAAGCTATTCTTTGAGTTCTTCATATTTTCTTTGAACATCGATAATTTCTTTGCCTCTGCTCAACTGTACTCTCTTGCATCTCGAGCTATCTGGTTTGTAGCCTCGAACTTCAAGACGAGATTGACCCCTAAGAAGGCATATATCTTTGGGGCCGGATCCAAAATATTGGGTCGGGTAACACGAGATCCTTTAAATTGAACCCACCATACCTTTCAAGACCAAAAACATCAGTGATAATTCTATTAAAAATATACTAAAGATTAACAGAACTATCAATCGAAGCAGTCATACCTTTCAGGACCCAAAACATCTTGTAATAATTCTGTTATCAATCTCCTCAAGATTAACAGAACTATTAGTCAAGCGGTAGCTTCATACTCCGCTTCTTCTCCTTTAGTTTATCCTAATAAATCAATGAAAGAGTTAGAAACGAAATATATAAATAAGAAAGAATGCAACATAATTTAACATTATAAATTTAAAACTATAAACGATGAATTAAACTATTATAATTAAACATTAGAAATATTTATAAAAATAAATTTTTATTAAGTAAATATACCAAAATTTACGAGTTCGGATGTCATGGAGATCCATCCTTCTTTCTATATGTAATGTCAAAAAGTGAACGCGTCTAACTTTTTGACCAAATGAAATTTCCTATATTTAGCGAAAAATATAATTTAATAGTAAAAAGTAATTAATATTTGATGAATTAATAAATTATAATACCTCTACCACCGCACAAGCAAAACTTCTAGAACTCCGCCGTATGCGTGAATTTTTGTTTCTGCTGCGCTTATTCCAACTCGCTCACGGTCCTACATAATGCAATTTGAATTATATATATAGTAAATACTATAAACCAAATAATTTATAAGATTTTAGAAGTACGTAATACCTCTCCTTTTTTGAATTCCAAAATCTAACTTGATCTTCCCATTGGTACCTCAACATTCCGTTGGAACATTTTTAATTTTTCTTGAGGCTTATGTCTTTCTTAAAATATAGTTTTTTAGCGTGCTTTTATTGTCTCTCCATTTTTACCCAATGTCTTCTTAACATAGTCATGAGACCTCTAAATTAAATCTACCTCAAGAAAAAAAGTATAAAAAGTTAATATAAATGAAAATTAAATTAAAGTATTATAAAATACATTCACGTTTTGTTACCTTAATATTTTCGAGCTCGATTTTGTTGGCATCGGGCATGTGATGCCATGATTCGTAGTTAATGGGCAATATATTGGCATTTCATGCTAAATGCCCAAATAGCCTCCTAACAGTTGAGCTTGAGATCCAACAGTTGCCCATGATTGTTTCTCCTTACTTTTACACGATCGGTAGGCTCTAAGTCGATAAATCTTTAAGTAATGTACGTCCCCAACCTCTCAAGGCCCCACCACCTTCAAATTTGAAAAATGATATATTATTATATTAAAATTGAAAAATGAATCAATAATAAAATTCAACATGCATGTAAAATAAACTTAACATTACTTTCAAATTCTCCGGGCTCGTCATCTATGTCCCAGTAGAAGATCCAACAATTGTTTGATGTTCACTACTATTAGCTTCTTACGGATTTGGAGTTTATGGACAATATTTAAATCTCATAATCGTCTTCTAGGCATTTTTCCCAATACATATAAAATAGTTCAAAATTTTAGTAACAAATAACAACAATAATAGGACATTTAAAATAGTTAAATTATATAACATGGCCAACATTAAAATTATAATATTACATATAAATAATAAATCGTAAAATCTTACTAAATCATATTTCAGAAATATCTTCGTCCACGTCTTGACGAACCCATTGAAATTGTTGACTAGTACTAGGGATATTTTCATTTAAGTTTTGTTCGGAAAAGGCAATGTTTCGATCTTTCGACTATGTCATCTCTACTTCCACCGCCAATGTCGAAGAAGTCTCTAGGGGTGTTTCGAAGTACAACGTACCAACCGTCATCAATTGGATCTTTCGAGTAAAAAACTTGTTTAACTTGAGAAGAAAACACATACGGCTCGTCCATCAGTTGTTCTCTGGTGTGAATTAATCGAGAGAAATTCACCATTGTAAAGCCATATTGATCGTTTTTAATTCCGCGAGCCGTATTCACATCAGCCCAATCACCTCGAAATAGGACAACTTTGTATTTGCCGTAATAATCCAACTCAATGATGTCAGTAATAAGTCCATACTATTCCAAATTATCCTCGACTGGATTACTGTCCCTAGCACTAACATAACTTGTAATCGAAGAATTAACAACAATTTCGCAATTTTGGGTTCTCCTCAATCTCTCGCGATACCTTGTATGAAATCTGTATCCGTTGATGAGGAAGCCACTATATCTTTTAACTATTCTGTTTGGACCTTGTGAAAGCCATTTAACGTCGTCATTTACTTCATTCCGACTCCAAACCTATTGAGTCAAAAGTAAATTGAGTAATTATGAATGTTATGAGAAAATATTATTACTTGTCAATGAAAATTTAAATTGCATACCATTTGGCTTAACCATTCATGGAATGATTCTGCGAACAACTTATTAATTTCTCGTCGATTTAATCTTCGAGATCGTGAAGGAGTTCTCAATATTTGTTTGTACTCACTACGGTAAAAAAGGTTTTACTTATGTTAGAAGACAAACAAATCATAATTGATGAGTATTTATCAAATTGTAGAACGTATTCAAATGGTTCCATTGAATCGTGATGAAAAGAATGTATCGATGTGCTTGGACCCACGATCTATCGTCTAATTTCGTAATTTCAACTCGCCGACGGTTCTCCAAACTTTGAAATAAATAAGTTTCACCAAATTATGATCCGTGAGTAGAGCATTTCTACTTGGTCTGTTCATTCTTGTTTCAACATCTTCCAAATACCTCGAACGTAAAGTCATACATTCCTCCTTAAGTAGCCTCGACAATTAATCCTTCCGGATAACGCTTATTACTAAGCGATATAACTTCAATTTGGAAAGGAACCTAAACACGATATACAACATTATCAAAAGTTACAAATAGAGGCATTTAGCTGAATGAAGGAATATTTTGCAAATGATGTAAGACCTTTCAATGGAATACATCCATCGATAGAAAATGGGTCCACCAAGAAGTGCTTCACGCGGGAGATGAATTAACAAGTGCACCATGATAGTGAAGAAGGAAGGCGGGAATATCTTCTCCAGATTGCATAAAGTTAATGCGGCTCGATTTTGTAGTTTCTCAAGTTCTTGAACATTCAAAACTTTACCACAAATGTCTTTCATTATATTTGACAGTTCAATTACAGGAGCCGTCACCTTTTTCGACATACAACACCGCATAGCAACAGGCAGTAAGTCTTGCATCAATATGTGATAGTCATGCGATTTTAAGCCATATAATCTTTGATCCTTAAGACTAACACATCGCTATATATTTGATGCATACGCATCCGGGGCCTTTATATCCTTCAACACCGTCTGTAACACTTCTTTCTCCGTCTTCGACATTGAAAAAAATAGCGGCGACAATCGATATTTCATATTCAAAAGTGCTGGGGATGAAGCTCACGCGAATTCCCATGTGGACTAAATCAAGTCGACTCGAAGATTATCTTTTGATTTTCATCGACATTCAAAATAGTCCCAATGATGTTCTCGCAGACATTTTCTCTATGTGCATGACATCAAGATTATGTCAGTAAATCGATGCTCCCAATAAGGCAACTCGAAAAAATACATCTTTTTTCCACAAGTCCGCCTCATTAGGATCATCCTCTTCATCAGATTCATCATCAGATCCATCCCTAGATCTTCTATTTCTATGCGGTTTGTCGATTGATTCATCTTCCTATAAATAAAATTCATATCTTTCAACATTAACAATATTTCGGATCCACCGGTCTGCATGAATGAGTCGGTCCGAACTCTTCATGACCATCAAACCGAAAGCACTCAAATCTAAATGTGTGATTTTCAGTAACCACCGATGATGCCCCATGTAAGAAAACTTCTTCCCATTATATAACCATTGCGAACATGTTCACGTAGCACAACACGGACAAGCATAACGTCCTTGGTACTCCAACCGATAAATTAGCATAAGTGAAAAGTCATTAATAGTCCACATTAGTGCCGCACGTAAATTAAAGTTCTCTTTTCTCATTGCATCATATGTCCGAACACCAGCCCATAGTTGTTTTAACTCATCAATAAGTGGCTGCAAATAGACGTCAATATCATTCCCCGGCCCTTTCTCTCTAGGTATAATCATAGATAAGATAAAGAAGATTGTTTCATGCAAACCCATGGAGGAAAATTGTAGGAACAAGCACCACGCCAAGCATCTTTGTCACGTTGTGCTCATGAGTTTGTGAGGTTAAATCCATCGGATGCTAGCCCAAGCCTCACACTCCGAGGATCGCTTGCAAAGCTTGGAAATTTGGAGTCAAAACATTTCCAAGCTAAAGAATCTGCAGGATGCCTTGACAACCCATCATCGGTTCGTCCATCACGGTGCCACATCATTGATTCGGCTGTCTTCGATGACATGAAAAGCCGTTGAAGCCTCGGTATTAGTAGAAAATACCGTAAAATCTTAACTGGCTGCTTCTTTGACTGTGTATCGTGTTTATCCTTATTACCGTCCTCTGTATTTCTATTAATCCAACGGGATTGACCGCATACATGACAAAGACTGTTGGTTTATCACGGTCGCCCAATACAACATGCGATCATTTGGGCAATCTGTGAATTTTGTTGTATCCAAGGCCCAAATCCTTTATCAATTTCTTCATGTCTTTGAAAGATTGAGGAATTTTTGCAACGGAACATTTCTTGCGAAACTCTAACAAAGATTGTCAACGAGTTTCGGTCCACCCCCAAACATTTCAAGTGAAAAAACGAATACTGTAATGACAGCTTGGAAAATTTTGATCTCTCATACAGTTCTTCATTCATTTCACCAAGTAACGTGTAGAACCGCGTCGCTTCTTCATTTGGATGTTCATCCGGTACACTTTTTTTGCCCTTCGGTGAAAGTATTTCCTCTAAAATTATGATCATCGGTTGCACCCAAGTCGTGGAAATGACCCGAAACCATCATCAGGCATATTAAAAGCATCCCGCAATATGTTTTCCATGTTATCATCACTAACATTCTGATTGAAAGCACTATGAGGATTACCCAAATTCATCGATGAAGATGCTCCACTAGATGTACACTCGCCATGAAAAACCATATTTTGTACCCCGGACAAAGCCATCAACAACTAGATGTTCAGAGACCACTTCACGATAATGCCGCTTAATATTGCGCCCTTCTTACACGGGCAAAGAATCATATTCTCTTGGCTCGCATTTTGAAATCTGAAATTCAAAAAGTTTCTACTCCATTTCGACAATCGTTGCTTACCCTTGCAATTTCATCCAACTCCTATCCATTTCGTAGTTGTTGAAGTCTAAAGTTGATAATAAATTATACGGCTAAATTGTTAATTAATAATTTATGTAAATAATGCTATGGAATTTGATCTTAAAATTAGGTAAGTTATGTATTCTATAAGATCCATCATACGTGGCATTGTTGCACCTAAGGAGGATCTGTTATATCTAACAGTGAGATATAAGGCAACCCGTCAGGTTTCCAGCCTATATACTTTGAATCCTTTTTTTTTAAATTATACAAGTATTATGTAAGTTATGAAGTTTGATCTTAAGGGAAAATTATGTAAGTTATGAAATTTAATCGTCAACTTATGTAATTTATGAAATTTGATCTTAAAATTAGGTAAGTTATGTATTCTTTAAGATCCATCATACGTGGCATTGTTACACCTAGGGAGGATCCGTTATATCTAACGTTGAGATATAAGGTAACCCGTCAGTTTCAACCTATATACTTTGAATCCTTTTTTTAAAAATTATACAAGTATTATGTAAGTTATGAAGTTTGATCTTAAGGGAAAATTATGTAAGTTATGAAATTTAATCGTCAACTTATATAATTTATGAAATTTGATCTTAAAATTACGTAAGTTATGTATTCTTTAAGATCCATCATACGTGGCATTGTTACACCTAGGGAGGATCCGTTATATCTAACAATGAGATATAAGGCAACCCGTCAAGTTTCCAAATTTATATACTTTGAATCTTTTTAAGGGTTTAAGATTTAAGGGTTTAAGGGTTTAGGGTTTAAAATTTAAGGGTTAGGGTTTTAAGGTTTTAAGGTTTTAAGGGTTTAGGGTTTAAAGTTTAATAAATGTTATATTATTTCAATATTTAATTTGGTATTTCGCTTAGATCCATCATAAGTGGCATTGTTACACCTAGGGAGGATCCATTATGTCGACTACGAGATATAAGGCAACCCAATCGTGTTTTCACCTATATACTTTGAATCTTTTTCTTTTATCTATACAAGTATCATGTAAGTTATTTTTAATTTGAATATATATAATTATTCACAAATGGTGATGTAAAATTTAAGAATATTCATATTTTAAATCCAATTTTTGGTGCTACACATTTAAAAAAGCCCATAACATTTAGGAAAATATCGTCTTGGACTGGACAAATCCAACTCTTATTTAAGCGTTGCCTTAGGCATGCATATCTCAACCTTTATACAAAGAGTTGGATAGAGCTTATATTGACACGTCTATCCCAACACTTAAGAAAGTGTCGCCCCAAAATTGTTGTCTTAGGACTACACAAAAGCCAACTCTTATTCAAGCGTTGCCTTAGGCATACATATCCCAACCCTTATATAAAGAGTTGGCCAAAGCATAGTCTATCCCGACACTTAAGAAAGTGTCGCCACAAAGTGTCATCTTAGGACTACACAAAAGCCAACTTTTCTTCAAGTGTTGCCTTAGGCAAATATATCCCAACTCTTATACAAAGAGTTGGCAAAAGTGTAGTCTATCCCAACACTTAGGAAAGTGTCGCCTCAAAACTGTCGTCTTAGACTACACAAAAGTCAACTCTTACTCAAGCGCCGCTTTTAGGCATACATATCACAACCCTTGTATAAAGAGTTGGCTAAAGATATGTTGGCAAGTCTATCCCAACACTTAGGAAAGTGTCGCCTAAAACTCGTCAGTCTTGGGACTGACAAAGCCAACTCTTATTTAAGCGTTGTTTTAGGCATGCATATCCCAACCCGTATAAAAGAGTTGGCTAAAGCGTATATGTTGGCGATCTATCCCAATACTTATGAAAGTGTCACCCATGAAAGTGTCGCTATAGGCCTTTTTTGTTGTAGTGATTATATATTAGCTTTTATATGATATAAAAGACTACCGATATATAAATATAAAATGTAGTCTTTTTCTTAAAATATCGTTTTGTTTTTACTTTTTGATTTAATAATTGAAAGCAATTGTTAAATTAGATTATATGACTTTTGTATTAATCAAATCTCATATGACCAATATCATAAATCATCGAAGGTTAAATATACAAATAAAAATATTGAACACCGGAAATCTTAAAAAATTTAGCCTCTCAAATTTTTAAAATCAAATCTTAATTTTGTCAACGACAACGTTAACTTTCGAGCTGGTTGTTGGTCCAATCTATATTATTTAACTGTAATCTCTTATTTATATTTTGACTTTTGTTCCAATCCATTTTTTTCTTTGAAAACTTTGGTGGTTTTATTTTAATCAACACCATCGAAGTTTTGTTGTTATTCAAGCTATTTTCTTTTAAACCTGTCATGGTTATTATTTACTTTGTTTTCTCAAAATTAGTAATGCTTTTGGTTTTAATTTTTAATTTATAATCATGTTCTAGCATATATATATATATATATATGAAATTTGTTAGGTAAGGAGTTGCCAAATCTATTTAGAATTATTCTCAAAAAATTTCTTATATAGTATCTTATTTATTATTTGTATTATGTGTCATGTCTTTATATTTTTATTTTTATGGTTCCTATTAATAAAAATATTTTATTCAAAAATGTTGAATGTGACGTTGTAATGGCTTAAATTCAAGGTTATCGAACAATGGTTTCAGTAACCATAAATCCAATTTAAAGAGAAATTTATTTTAATATTTTTGCATGAATATTTATATGATAGGAAAATCGATTAAAATATCGATAGAAAAATTTTACCGATTTAGTGGTTGTTAGAAAAGGAATTATTGAAGGAATTGGGTAAAAACAAGGTATCGAGACCTTGATCTCATAAAATTGAGTGGTAAATATTTTTATAAGTATTTATAAAATGTTAGTAATGTGGTATTAAAATTTCGTTAGAAAATTTTAACGTTTGGGTATATAATTAAATCAAAAGGACTAAATTGTAACAAATACAAAATTATGAAAAATGATTAAATAGTTTAAATGATAAAAGAAAGAGGGCTTAAAGGAAAATAGACCCAAGGTCTATTTGGGCTGGACAACAAGGGCATGAAATCAGCAAGAAAATAAGGAGAATTAAGGGCAAAATTGGAATATTGTAAAATTTACTTAATAAAGCTAGGACTAAAGTGGAATTATTTAGATTTCTCTTTATTTTCTGCATTGTCATCAGAAAAAACACCATAGAAGGTTTCCTTAAGCTGGTTTTCATATTTTTACTGCAAGTAAGTTAATCCTTGCCTGTTTCTTGTAATTTTGTGTTTTAAGACTTTTACAACTAGGTCCTACTATTAAATTCATTAGTTTTTGATTTCATGGATGAAATTGAAAGTTACCATGGTTGAGTGCTGTAAGTTTATGATTAATTAGCATGAAATTTAAGCTTTAAATTGTTTATGAGATGATTTTATTAGGTAATTCCAATAGAAATTAATTTTAGGATCTAAATTGTGAAAATATTTGGAATTAAAGTCTATTACTGAAATTCTGATTTCCAAAGGTTATAAAGTAGTTTAAAGTGATAGAATAAAGTTTTAATTGAGAGAAATCAGCTCAATTGAGAAGTTAATTGAGTAGGGATGAAATTATCATTTATTGAAAGCTTAGGGGGAAATTGGTAATAAGCAGTTTGCACTAAAACAGTTTTGGATAGCAGCAGTAGACTAACTTTGAAAAATCACCATAAATTGTAGAAATCCAACTAGAAGATGAACAAAATATCAAATTAAAGCTTATTGAGTCTAGTTTCTCATAGAAGAAACAGTGTAAGCAATAGATATGTAAATCATGAGATATAATAAATTTTGTGAGACAAGGTCAGAATGAATTCGAGTTCCCCTGTTTTAACTTTAGAAAATCATAAAAAATTGGATAAAAATAATTAGGGGCTTAAATTTATATGTTTAGAATTCTTAATGAGTCTATTTTCAATAGAAATAAACGGGAACATCTTCCGAATCCTTTATGAAGAGATAATTAATTTTTAGTGAAGAAGGGCCAGAACTGTCAAACAGCAGAACAGGGGTGACTTTAAAGAATAAACTGTACTTATTGGCTAAACCAAAAATTCTGAAAATTTTATGAGAAGAAGATATGTGAGTCTAGTTTCAGGAAAAATTAACGGATCTAAATTTTAAGTTCTGTAGCTCAAGATAAAAATAATTTAGTGACTATGACTCAAGTAGACAGTTTTGAATGAACTAAAAATAATAATAGAATTATAGAAAATGCTACATGTGAACATGAAATGTATTGAATTGATGATTGAATTTATTCATTTAGATCTGGGAAACTCAAATACGAAGCTAGATCGAGGAAAGGAAAAAGTCTCGATTAGTAGATTTTATATACGAACTAGTATCGAGGTAAGTTCATGTAACTTGAATTATCTTCTTAAATGCTTGAAATGTATGTTATTGATATGGATATAATTTGAATGTTCATTGTATGAAAATTGATGAAACATTGATATATTTGATAAAAGAGGAAGAAATCGGTTGAATGAAAGGAAAATTCGATGGATCTCTCGAAAGGAATTGACGGTAAAAGGATCTAGCCGGACGGGTGATCCTATCTTGATATAGCCCTCCAAGAATATGTGAAAATGGATTTAGCCCGGACGGGTAATCCAATTAGGTCTGAATTTAGCTCTGACCGGTAATTGGATCCAAGCTCATTAGAGTAATTGTCGCTAGTGATTTAGCCTGACCTGTAATCCCGACAATACTCTATGAATTTACATTCTGGGATTTAGCTCGACCGGTAATCCCATTGTAAGGATGAGGTTCATGGAGTGTGCTCTCCGAAATGAAAATGTGCGACATGAATATGAATTGACAGACTCAATTTGTACACCAAAGTGTACCTCAAAATCTATCGAACCGAGTAATTCAATGGGATAAATATGAAAATATAACAAAGAAACGGAAATCATGGTATTGATGAGCTCATCAATCATGGTATATATTATTGATACATGGAAATTATTGAATTAACTTGAATGTTGAGCTTGTGTATGTTAGGGTAATAATGCATTGAATGGATATATGAATGTTTATTGCATTGTATTGAAAATGTTAGGTAAGTATAATTCTTGTTACATGGATTTACTAAGCACAAATTGCTTACCCTGTTTCTTTTCCCTGCTTTGTAGTGTTAAGAGCTCGGAGGTCGGATTCTAGTAGGAGATACATCACACTATCGCCTCAAGATTTCGTATATAAGAAACTTTATTTTGGAAATAAATGGCATGTATAACTAATAAAGTAAATGTTAATATAATATGAATGTAAGGTCAGCCATTAGTATGGCTAACAAATTTTAGTTTTTGTATGTGATGATGTTATCTTATAAATATGCATGAATCTATTTTGAAAATATGTTGAATTGGATTGGTTGATGTGGATTAATCTCGGTTTAAAATTTGGGGAAGGTTAGATATTTATAAAGGACTATATATATATAAAAATCGTAAACTCCTAGACGTATTGTATTCTATTCGACAACGAATACGGGTAGGGGGTGTTACAGACGTAGTAAGTAGGTGTGTCCAAACTTCGGTTAAAATTGAATTAATCGATTGAACCAATCTAATTCGGTTAATCGATCGGTAGCCTAACTTAGTTCAATGGAGGTCGATTAATAGTTTTTAGAATTTTAATTATCAATTAATTCGGTTCAAAATTGAATAATTATGTAGTGTTTCAAGAAATAAAATTTTGATTAATTCGATTAACTTTCAAGACAAAACATATACTTCAGTTAATTTTAATGTATTTTCTTATATGTTTTAAAACACAAAACATATAAATTTCAAGTTAATTTAACCTGAATTAACAGAATAATAATGTATAAAAAATTAAAGAAAATAAAATGCGAGCAAAATTATATGTATAAAAGAGTAAGAAAAATAAAATGGTGGATTTTATTGAATTCTTAAGAACCCAAAAATCATAATTTTAACCTAAAATTAATCTAATTCTTTTCGAAAATATAAAATTTAAGCCTAAAAAAGGGATAATCTTTTGATCCGTGTACATTTATAATGTACAATTTTTTCACTAAACTAAATGGATAACACAAAAATTTACAACCCGGCAATGGAACCGTACTCACAGTAAAAATCGACGATTCCAGAAGCTGCCGAGAGCCGTTGATTAAACTCAGCTTGCATCTCATCAGGTACAAACGATGTCCTACAAAGCGGACACGTCACCTGATCGTTATCCATCCAGCGGTCCAAACACGTTCTATGAAAAACATGCTTACAATTATTCAACCACCTGATCTCTTCCTTTCCTTCGAATTCGGACAAGCAAACGGCGCAACTCTCCGGCGGATCACCACCACCGACCACCGCGAGTTCCTCGAACTTTACGACGGGTAAGATTTGACGGATCAAGAGAGCGGATACCGGCGGTTTCAAAGGTGTGGTTCGGGTCGGGTTTTCCGGCCAAACGGTGTCGGTTTCGAGAAAATCGGAGAGTCCGAGGTAATTAAAAGTGAGAGGATTAGGTTTCTGATGAAACCCAAAACGATAGCGTTTGAACGAAGAATTTGGGTACGAAAACGTCTGTGTAAACCACAGGAATCCCATTGATGAACAAAAAAAATTATAACAGAAAATTAAAAAAAACAGAATAAATTATAAAGAGAGCTTTTGATTTGGGTATTTATAGAGAGAAAAAGAGGAAAACGAGTGAAGGAGAGAAATAAGAAAAGGGGCTTCTGCTTTTTTCAGTACTAAATTCTAACTGATCGAGTCACCGACTCTGACGTGGGTAGGGAATTTTTGGTGGCGCAATGAAAGGTCTAAAACTGAGTTTGGTCCCTTTACTTTGTTGATATTTGGTGAAAGTACCTAGGAGATCCCTGTATCAAATTAGTTCTTCTATTATTAAATACATCAATTTAGTCTATATACTATTAAATAGAATTGAATAAAACTAAATTAGAATAGAGTTAATATTTACTATTTGAAAAACATCCTCACTGTTTAACGAAGTTAATATTTTTTAAATTTTTTTATGATTTTGTAAATGAAATCTTTTATTTGGAATTGAACGTCAATTGAAAAAATAATTAAAGATATTTTTATACAAAAATGTTAAATTTGTTACAATATGAACTTATTCAATTCTTTTTAATAGTAGGGACTAAATTGATCCATTTAATAATAGAAAATAACTTGATACAGCCATATAATATAGGGATCTCCCAAGTACTTTAACCATTGAAATTTCAATTTAATTTTTCCATTTTAATTCTGAATTAATTAATTTTTTTTGTAACGTTATGCAAATATGATATAAACACAAATATGATGTAATTATATACATGTCTGAACAATACAAAACCAATACACGGTACAAAGAACTAAAATATAACAAAACAAAAGTTACACATGGCGACTACTCATGCTGAAATTGGAGACTAATTTACTGCATTTATAATATACTATAACTCAAATTTAAACAAATTAATCCATATAAGCATGATGACTTGGCATGCATTTAAAAAAAAGAGAAAAGGTTACCCGTCTATTATTATTAACTAAAGAAGTTAACGGTGTTAATTATTTGGATCTGTTATCCAATACTATAAGAATAGAAGATATCAAATTAAAATAAAAGGACCAAAATTAAAATTTTAACAAAGTAGAGGGACCAAACCAAGAAATAGATCTAGAGTGAATCAAGGAGTAAACTAAGGCTACCCATTATAAAGTAAGAATATGTAAGAAGAATGGCACACGTGTCACGTGGAGTAAATGGAAGGGGTGAGGAAGTGAGTGAAACGCGGGATACGCCTAATCCACCAATAAGTAATTAAATAATAAATTAATAAATTAATAATTATTTTATAAGTATATCAATAACTACCGGGTATTATATTTTAAAAATAGAATATAAATTCGAACTTTAAAATAACAATATCAAAAACATTCATCATAAAGGAGGTTGTACTTTGATACAACGCTGGATTTTATGTTAATTGAAATTTGATTTCAATATTTTATTGTACCACGAGTTTGATTGATAATATAATAATGGGTTAATATATTATTTGGTATTTATATTTAATTTTAATATTTAATTTAATATTTAAGTGTTTTGTCTTAATTTAATACTTAAATTTAGTTTTAATGTTCAATTGGCACCTAAACTAAACGACAGTACGTAGTCTAATAAATATTCGAAATTTATGTTCTAGTAAATATATATATATATATATATATATACTTAACTGGGACCAAAAAAAAAAAACCTTAGTTACCAAATTAAGCATTAAAGTCAAATATAAGTACCAAATAGGAAATCAACTTTATAATAAATATTTTTATTTTAATTATTATAAATTATATCTTATTTTGACATAATATCAAAACTACCGTAACTTTTCTCCAAATCATAAATTAAAGGGTTCGAACTCACGCCCTAATGTATTAAACTTAGCGACAATATACCATATTTTTAATGGATTGTTATTAAATAATAGAATACTACATTATGGACCATCTTGCGTTTTAAACAAACTTTCAAATTTGCAATGATTTATTATTTTAATGCCTAAAGTATGGACATACAATTTTATAAAATAATATTAAAATTGGGTAAATATCCCATATATACAAAAATAAAGAAAAATTACGTAAATGTGGCGCTTTAAAAATAATTACGAAAGTACTGCTTTCCCCAAAACGCGTCCACATCGCTTTTTATGGGATGTGAAGAAAGCGCCCTTAGACGCTTTTGTCCACCTCAAAAAAAGCGCCCACGTAAGCGCTTTTGATGAGGTGGACAAAAGCGCCTAAAGGGCGCTATTTAGCAAAAACGCCGACGACGGACGCTTTTGCCTCCATTCCCCATGAAAAATTAATTGAATTTTTGGCCTAGAGTCTCCGGCAAAATAATTTTGAGAAGATGTTTCTGAACAAACAATGGCCAAAAACGCTTTCAGCAGGGTGCACTATCAATAGGAGTACCGAAAAGAGCTCTCACGTGGACGCTCTTTTGCTGAAAGTGGTATCCGGTAAAATAATTTTGAGGAGACATTTCTGAGCAGACATAGGCCAAAAATGCTTCCAACAGGTGTCTTGTTAGCGAGTAACTGAAAAGAGCTCTCACGTAGACGCTTCTTTTGCTACAATGGTCTCCTAAAATAATTTTGAGAGACGTTTCTAAACAAATGTTGAGTACCGAAAAGAGCTCCCAAGGATGCTCTTTGCTATAGTGGTCTCCAAAAATTAATTTTGAGGAGACATTTCAACAAACAAGGCCAAAAACGCTTCAAATAGGTACATCTGTCGTTAGGAGTACCGAAAAGAGCTCCACGGACGCTTTTGCTACAATGGTCTCCAAAGAAACTTAGGCTATAATCACCAAATTTCATTCTCGGCCAGCGTAAGGCAAATTCGTGCAAAAGAAAAAAACGAAAATGAGTGAACGAATTAATACTATTATTTACTACGATGGTGAAGTTCGTGACACCGAAAATGGTGTTATTTTATTATCGGAGAACACAACGCGACTGAGTTTTAATCGGAACGTCGATTTGGTAGAACTTCGCAAAAGAATTAGGAGTAAAATATTCGGAACAACGTCAATGAAAGTTTAGTCTATTAAGTATAGATTTTGTGCTTCGGTTGGTCCGGTGAGATATGACTCATTCGACATCAAAAGTCCTCAGAGCCTTGAGGCAATGGTGGAGACTCATCTTGCCAGTGGGTCACCTTATCTCGAGTTATATGTAGAATTTTCATCTCCAAGTGATCTTTTTGTGACCTCAACATCTACTGCCGTTCGAGAAAAATACATGACCCCAAGCCGACACTCTGTAAGTGAGAGGCAAAACATAGAAGTGCCCGTGTACGATGGTAGTATGGAAAACATAACCCCTGCACGACATCGGTTGATGGATCGGACATGCATATCCGTCCTTCGACGTCCGATGATAGAAATACGTATTGGGGGACATCAGCAACAACTAGTGGTTGGCATCCACATATGATTGGGATCTTTACGAAAGATGTTTAAGGAGGGATGATGTACTCCCAACGACATCCACCCGCGAGAGGCCCTCGCTTGTTGCAAGTTATGGAGGTCGACGATGAATCGATGTGGATCCACCTCGAGCCAGGTCTGACGGTGTAGAAGTTGGATTATTTTCGAACCGGAGTCTGCTCCAATTGTACTGAAGACGTTGAGGCGGTTCGGACGAAGAAGAAGAAGATCCGCTTATTCGTGGTGTACTCACCTCCAAATTTCATATGCATAATGTCGATCTATCTCAAGATGATGCATTGAAGTTTCTAACTACCACACGGACGCGCGGACTGCATAAATTCTTCGTTGGATTCGCACCAATTAGAAGTTGGTAACCAATTTTCTAACAAGAATATTTTTCTTGCCGCATTGAAACAATACAAGATCGTGAATGTGGTTAACTACAATGTGGTTAAATCTAGGCTCAATAAGTACGAGGCAAAGTGTTTAGTGCAAGACGACACATGTTCATGGAAAATCATGGCGTCGTTGAGGAAAAGGACAGGGTTGTGGGAGGTCAAAAAGTACAAAGGTCCACATACATGTCTTGCTTTGACAAAGACTACCGTGTGTTCAATGATTTTGAATAACACTAATATTATGTAATGTTGCATTATTTAACGATTCTCGATGACAGATGTAACATAAGATCATCCGAGGATGGATTTAGACATGTTGGCTGACTTAATAATCCCGACGGTGAAGGCCGATCCCAAGACTACGGTGCCGGCTTTAATTGGAAATATTCGTAGCCAATTGGGGTACACGCCTCTTCTGTAAAGGCTTGGATAGCCAAGCGAAGGCATTAGAAAAGTTGCATTCGATGCGGTGGGACACTTCATATGATGAAGTGTGGCGGTGGTGTCAGTCTTTGGAGAGATATGTCCCAGTCGCACGACGAGACCTTGAAACGAGCCAGCATTACAACGATCTTCGCTCCGTGGATGCGTAGTGTTCAAGCATCTGTCCTGGACATTTAAGCAATGCCGAGATGCTTTTACATACTGCAAGCGATTGGTACAAATTGACGGTACCTTTATGCATGGTAGATATATACATCGGCTATTGCTAGTTGTGGCACAAAACGGCTGTGAGAGAATCCTTTCGATTATGCTCGCAATAACACCTGGGAGTCACCATGACCGGACTTCTTCCTATCTAGGTTAAGGAGGCATGTCTGTCCCCAACCTGACATATGCGTTATATCGGATCGGGGCCTTGGAATACTTGTGGCAATAAAACGCTAGGGAAGCATGTGGCATCGCACACACCATCGATATTGCCTGAGGCATGTTTCATCCAACTACTATGGGCAACATCGATCTAAAAGACAGAAACAACAAGTGACCAATATGGGTATGAAATATCTATTAATATAATTTCGTTTGTAATATTCAATTTATTCTCAATTGAAGAGTGATATGTAATATTCGCTATCAACGTATGTTGGCAGGGTACGAGATCAATAAAGACCATTTTCAGGAGATGCTGTCCAATTTGCGCTCAGATAACGCCGAAGGCGCAAACTACCTGTGCAATATTCCTTTAAAACAGTGGACACAAACATATAAAGGCGGCCTATGATATAGTCATATGACCACAAACCTGGCCGAATGCATAAATTCTGTTCTAAAAGGAACCCGTTATCCGTCGACTACATCGGCCAGTGGAAGACATATTTTCGTTTAAGCGGCACTATTTTTGAAGAGAGCGAATGAAGTTATGAGGCGATGCAAGGAGGCCATGTATGGAGCCCAAGGTCTTGCAAGAAATAAACCGTGGGAAGGCACGGCGAACACCATGCACACAAAGGTGTCACGATCATGACAACTTTATGGTTTCGTGTCACGAGTTTGACAGATCAACCAAGGTATTGTTGGCGGGCATTATCGTACACTTGACAAATAGGACTCATGATCGTGGGATATTTGATGCACTTCTACCCATGTGCTCATGTACTTGCGGCTTGTCGTAATCTCCGCCTTGATCCCATGAGCTATGTCGACGAAGTGTACAAATTAGAAAACATGTACAACGTGGAGACACGTATTCCCACCATCCAGATGAACGTAAGTAGTCAGCTTCAGATCGCTTGCACCAGTATAAGCTATTGCCGGATATACAATTGAGGCATTAAACCAAAAGGTCGACCTTGCTCGACTAGAATACGCAACAATATGGATATCCAAAAACGAGCAACCAAAGTCAACTGTGCGGATGGTGTAGGAACCCGCCATACATCTCGCCGTGTCCAAATCGAATAGTTGATCGTGTTCTTAGCTTTTTGTCTCCGGTGGCTATGTAATTTCTATTTTTTGGAGGAAAACGGTAAACTTTTGTACAAGAACTTTTATTTTATTCAAGTTATTAAAATTAAATTACAAAATTATAAAAAATTAAATCATTTCTATTTTATCAAAGATATTAAAATTAAAATAAAAAATTAAATTACAAAAGAAATAAAATTAAACTCAAATTTTATTAAATATAAAAAATTAAATTGCAAAAAAAATTAAATCATTTCTATCTTATCAAAGATATTAAAATTAAAATAAAAAATTAAATTACAAAAGAAATAAAATTAAACTCAAATTTTATTAAATATAAAAAGAAATTACAAAAAAAAGAAATTAAACAATTTCTATCTTATCAAAGATATTAAAATTAAAATAAAAAATTAAATTACAAAAGAAATAAAATTAAACTCAAATTTTATTAAATATAAAAAATAAACCATTTCTATCTTATCAAAGATATTAAAATTAAAATAAAAATTAAATTACAAAAGAAATAAAATTAAACTTAAATTTTATTAAATATAAAAAATTAAATTACAAAAAAATTAAACCATTTCTATCTTATCAAAGATATTAAAATTAAATTAAAAATTAAATTACAAAAGAAATAAAATTAAACTCAAATTTTATTAAATATAAAAATTAAATTACAAAAAAATTAAACCATTTCTATCTTATCAAAGATATTAAAATTAAATTAAAAATTTAAATTACAGAAAATAAAAAATTAAACTCAAATTTTATTAAATATATTAAAACTAAATTACAAAAAAATAAAATTACAAAACTAAATTAGGGTTTAGGTTGATGCTTGGGAACCAAGATCACATTGTGGGCTGTTTACGCCACGCTTTGGATTCCTCCTTTTTCTAGCTTCCAATGGGTCGTGGAACCTCAGGTGGGAGTCGGGTTCTCCCAAGAGGTCCGGTTCGGTGTCATGATGATGACCCACATTGATAAAATAATGACCCAGGAGGTGTTTGCATAAACCACGGCGGGTGATCAGATCCGTCTGTTTGCCAAGGAGCCCGGTAGAAAGAATCGCTCCCCGACGGCCCTCCTCTAATCCCATGAGACGTCACCTCACGATCGGTCTAGCGAGAGTAGTTTGAACGGACTCGAACCCGACCATGCATTCCAACCGGGTGGACCGGGAAAAGGAAACATATACTGAGTTAGGAGGATACATATAAGGGGTAGGTACGACCGCATAAACGGTGAAGGTCTGTGACATCGGTGTTGTCAATCGAATCGATGGACCCGGATCGTGTAGGCGCCGTTGTCGGGCTGGTGACTATGTAGGCGCTTATTGATGGCCCCGCCTCTTCACCCTTCTCTTTGGATTTAAAGGGCCCGACGTTCCCTTCACGCTGAATTTGTTGCCGCCTTCTTCTTCCGACAATGATACGGCTTGCCATGGATCCTAAACCATGGCATGTACTCCAAAGACGCATGTTAACTCAGAACGATGATTGGTTCCGGATAGGTAAAAAGTCATACCGGTTCTCCATCGCCTCGATATGACCACCAAAATCTTGGCCAATCCATGCGGTACGCAGTAAGTCCACTTTGTGCTCATCATCGAGCACCTCCTGTTTCGGAGATCGCCATCAAATCTAAATTGTCGCAGAACCCGATCCGACCGGTGCATCTCCACGGTCGCAGTAGGTGATCAATGGGACCTTCACGTACAACTGCTCGATTTTGGAAGAACTCTTCCTAATTACCGCCTCAATTTTTGGATCCTCGACGGTGTCCATTGAAACTATATTAACATTACCAAAATATTAGTTATATACATAATATTAGAGACTACATACGAAATACTAAATTATAATAACAAAATTTGAAACTTACTTGTGATTCCGACTGTTGGTTCAATAGGAGTCGATATCCTCAAGAAAGTTAGGTATTCCAACATGACTCGAAATGGTTCCACCTAATTAAATAAACTTTTAGCATGCACTTATACTATAAATCTACGAAATAATTGTAAAATATAATGTTAAATTTACCTCGTTATCGCGGGGAATGAATATGACCGGTCGAGTCGAGGACGTAAAATGGAAATCGAAACCATGCCCATGATGCAGAGTGATAGGCAACCTCCGATTTTGGCTTTACTCGTACCGCGTCTCCCCGCACAACTCCCTTGACAACCTCGATAAGACGGCGGACTTCAACTCAATTCACCTACCGCTCAAATCAACAAGTTTGAGAGCCATCTCGTGGACGAGGTTTCTAGAGAGGTCCCATCGATAGCCTCCAATTATCTCAAGAATGTATGCCCGAGCATACCGTATTCTTTCTACTTCAATAACCTCGCTCGTCTTCTGGAATGCGCCTCGTAACTGTGCCATATTGATCAAAGCTCCTTGAATTCTATCCGAATGGCACCCGTAAGCTCGTAGCATACGGCCATCCAATCGGTAGATGTTGCGGACCCAGAATTCACCGAATTCCCACCCAGTAATCCCAATCGCAATCGCACATCTTCTAGAGTGATGGTACACTCGCATGGCGATGGAAAGTGTCGCCTTGGGTCTCCACCTCTCTATCAACGCTACCGATCAAAGGCGGCCCAACTTGAACCCCTACTATCGTGGCCACGTGCAAAAATCCGCTTCCGCAGTAAGTCTCGATCAATCACGATGGGGACCATGCATGTTATGAATATAACATTCTAACACCCGATCTACAAACTGCTTAAAAATTATATAATTAAAATTAATTAAAATTGCATAATTGAAAAAATTAAATAATATTGAACAATTAAAATTAAAACTTACCATTTGCATTTGCTCGACGGAGATGTGCTTGTTGTCTAGGTGACGAATTCCCTACCATTGTAATCGATAAAAATTTTAAAATTTTCCAAAAAAATATATTAAAAAATTATAAAGGGCTTTTTCAGTAAATAGTAAAGGACTATTTAGAAATTTGAGCGTAAATTTCAATGACTTTGAGAGAAAATTGAGAGAATATTGAGAAAGGATTGAAGTATGAAAAAATAAAGGGTTAGAGAATTTTATACTTTTTTTAACATTAGGGCCCCAACGGTCAAAAAAATTGGTGTTGGATTTGATAGTTGGAGAGAAAGCGCGCTTCAGACGTCTTTTGTCACCTCAAAAAAAGCACATCTACGTAAGCGCTTTTGAGGTGGATGAAAAGCGGCGTCCTAAGGCGCTTTTGTTCAGATCCCCAAAAATGCTACCGACGCGGACGCGATTTTGAGGAAACAGATTTTCCGTAATTATTTTTCAAACCGACATATTTTCATAATTTTTTTTATTTTTGATATATATGAGATATTTACCCATTAAAATTTAGAAGGACCACAATTCTTAAAAAGAAAAAATTAGAGTCTAGATTTGAGGTTTTTGTGACAGTAAATAAATAAAATTTATGGCAAAAATAATAATTAATTAATAAATTCAAAAGTTCCCAGAAAACAAGGATTTAAAGCTGCAAAATCAGGCTTTTTTTATCATGTTTCGAAACTGTCCATTCAATCACTAATGATTGTCTGCAGGCCACACTTTTTTATAATTGGTTAAAATATGTTGTTAGTCCTTGTACTTCTATAGATTTTGAATTTTAGTTTTTATACTTTAAAAGTTAAAAGTTCAATCCTTTTACCTTTTCAATTTATAAATTCTAGTCCAATCATTATTTTCATTGGAGGGTTTTTGTTAAAATTTGTCAACATGGTATGTTTATTTTGGTTAAAATATGTCATAATTCCTTATACTCTTTATAAATTTATATTTTAGTCCTTATGCTTTTATTTTTAAGTCCATCCAATGCAACATTGAGTAACAAAAAAACAGGGAATTAATTTCCAATTGAAGTTAGTCCTTTAAAACTTGGACTTAGAAAATATAAAAATAACATATTTGAAATATTATTAAATTATTTATTTTTTATTTTTATTAAAATACATTTAATAATAGTTATATTAAAATATAATTAAATTAATTTTATTTAATTATTATCCTATTAAAATTTAATAACAATAATCATATACTTAAGTAAAATTATGTTAAAGATATCATGATCATTTCAGTTTTTTTTTTCTCATATGCTATTATAACACTATTTTATTCAACTAAAACAAAAATATTATTACAATTTTATTCCATTCCATTCAATCAAATAATTGAATTACTGATTACAATTTTATTATATTATAACTCTATTTCATTACAATAAACTAAACATAGTATAAGAGTCTAAAGTAAACCTGATATAATTATTATGGTTTAAAAGCTTAAAGCAAACATGTCAATGGACCCAAAACCTCCAAATGTGTTTGACATTGTCTCATCTTTTAGTATCTCTGTCCTGCTTGTTTGCCCATGGGTGTCAATTGTAGTCCTTGTCTTATCTTTATTATATGTGGCTTTTCATTTGTTTTTTATTTTTATTTTCTGGGTAATATAATTTTTTATTTTGAACTTTACAATTAGATTCACTTTAAAATTTGTATTATTTTTTATTTTTTTTATTTTGGCACTTGAACATAGCAACTAATCAATTTTTATTCTTGCATTTAGAGAAATATAGAAGTTTGATAATATGATACTTGAAATTTACAAAAAAAGTAAAGGTTAAATCATATTTTGGGATATAAACTTGACAACTTTTATCACATTGGAGCTTGAAATTTTATTTTCAAATTAGACCTTGAAATTAACAATTATTCTCATATTAGACCTTGAACTTTTTTTTGTCCACATTAGTCCTTGAAAACCCTAAAGTTCAGGTCCAATGTGGGAACAAATGTCAAGTTTAGGCTCCAATGAAAATAATTGTCTAATTAAGGGGTTAACTTAGACAAAAAAAAAAAAGGTTCAAGCTATGAAAATAGTTGTCTAGTTCAAGTCTGAATGTGAGAATAATTATCAAATGTAAGACCTAACTTAGACCAAAAAAATTCAAATCACAATATAAAAAAAATTAAGCTTTAATCCAAAAGTAAATATATTATGTATTTTGCTGAAGTGTAAAGATAAATGGGCTTGAGACCACCAAAAGATGAGGGGAAGTCCAATGATCATCATATTTATACTATACTTCAAAGTAAGAACAATCTCTACTTAAATTGAATTAGTTGACCAATCATTAACTAAATTAAAATTATTTTATTATAAATATATAAACTCATCTATACTTAAAAGCAATAAAATTACATATAAGGTAGGGTATATACTTTCTAAAACTTTAAATTTACCATGAAGATTAACGAAGTTTTTCGTTCTAATACTCATTCCGAGAGTTATCAAATTTGTTCTTATCTAAGAAGATTATTGGATCAAATGACAGACATGTTGACAAAACTACAGCTTTTCCCGGATGAAATGAAAATTGGAACTATTAAACCAGATTAAGCCTTTTCCAAGCAGTGTAGCAATACGAACAATTCCAGTATCACCAATCCACCATCTCAGACATAATCAATGTAGATTAGGTATAGAATACAACATTATATTCTGCTAATACAGCTTTTACATACAGATTACTGGACAAAACCTCGAATTTAAACACGAAGAAACCATTAACAGATTGGAACTACAAACCTTCAAACGTTCCCAGTATGCCCCCACTAGCTCCTTGTAATAGTATATTATAAAGCCAGTGGATCTGGATCTTTACAATGCTTATGTAACAATGTTTGATAGTTGTAGTTTGGCTTGCTTTGGAGATATTTCATGGATATCCGTAGGCAGTTTCGACCATGGGAACAATTCCGCGTTACTCTTCCTCCTATGCACAATGGCAGATAAGCTCAACAGCAAACAGGCGAGAGCAATCAAAGGAAGCAGAATCCCAAGAGTTCTTCTTGGCCAACACTTCATAATCAACTCCGCAGGCACCTTACCGTCAAGACTACAAACGGAGTTATTCATCTTCATGATCTCCACTCCGTTTAGAATCGCATCAATCGTATACCCCATGCTCTTGCTAGAAGGTCCAACGCTTACGGTAATGACCCCGGAACGACCAGCATCAACCACAAAATCAGCATAAAACGGAGAAGCCAACATGTAATTCGTAACGTCCGAGAGATCCAAATCTTTATATGCCAAATGTTCATTGACATAAACATTGAAATACAACAATCCAAGGGATATACTAGCAATATCACAAAAATGCATCCTAACAAGATATTTATAATCCTCACTCACTGGAAATTCCCAAGTGAGGTTCACATTAGGGATGGAAGCATTCTTGCTTCGAATCAATCGAGCTGAATCGTACACATTATCAGGACCAACCTCACGACTCGCCCCACCATCTTGGTACTTAATCCGACCACCGAAGTACACCTTATTGGAACCCTCACTTGATTTCAAATACTCATCATCAGGGATCCAAGTTCTCCACAAAGAATCATTGAACGGAGTAACTTTAGGACCTCCGACAGTTACCCTATACATAGTTTCAAATGCTTGTTTATTTAAACCCGGAAATTCCTCAATTTTATCACCATTAACATACTGAGCAGTTTCTAGTACCAAATCTTTTGGTGCAGATATCACTTCGATTGCATTAACGAAAGCAAAATTCGATTTTTTAGCTGGAACGAAACGAATTTCAACCTTTTCTGAATTAACCCAAAGCAAATATTCTATAACTTTAGGGTTTACTAAATCCCCACCGCTAAAATTGGTTAAAGCTACTAACCCATTAACCAAAACGTGAAATCGAGAGTTACCCAGATCCAATCTCGATGAATTGAATCGATGGAAATGGAGACGTACCATGTGCGTCCCTGGATCTTTGACATTGAAGACGTATTTCGACGGCGAATTAAAAACCCTAGCGGTGTGGTAGATTTGAGGCAGAGCAGGAAGGAGAGTTCCGGCACAGAGCGAAAAGGTCCGACCAGAAGAGAGATGGGAATCGGGTGAATTCGACGAGTCGGAGATGAATCGACGGTTGTCTACGACGGAATCGAGGGAGGCACCGCTGTTGATGAGGTAATTGTCGATCGGAGAGAAGGATAAACAGAGACCGTATAAAGTGACGGTCCAAAGAAGGAACAAGGAGAAACCATGGCTTGAAAGTAAAGTTCCCATGAGAGAAAACAAGGTCAATGATCAAAGAACATGAACAAAAATTAAATAAAAAAAGAAAAACATTAAGTATATGAAGGAAAAGGGAAAAAAATGGCGGCGGCAATTTTGAGCGCGTTATTGATGGACCGAGTCAAACGCGGTGACTTGAGTTTAGTGGTTGTCTGAGTCAAGACAGTTGTCACTAACACACTTGTCATGACATAAAAGAGATTCTACTTTCTTTGGGTTAATTTCATCAAAAGTCCTCACATTATTGTTCGATTACCAAACTTTAAAACCTTTTAATTGAGTTTTAAAGTATTAGTATTGTATTGGAAATGAGGACTTGGTACAGTTGACAAAGATGGAGGCATTGGTTCTTAAATACTCGAGTTTGAAACTTACTATGCACAATTATATGCGCAAGTTTTCAAGTCTCACCATGTGAGATTGTCATGTCTCACTAGGATACTATGTTGAATCTGATGTCGTAGTATATTCATTTTTGTATTCTTGTATTTTTCAAACAAATAGATTTAATTAAAAATCAATTAATTACATTAATACCCTTTGTATATTGTCTTCAATGTTTTTACACGCAAAGCAAAATGAAAGCAAATATTGGCTCATTGGTTATCTAACGTTTAACAAATATTAAGCGGTATTACGTGGTCGGATCGTAATACGAGAAGGAAACATGTATTAGTAGATGTACCTAAACATATCTTTAGTTTGATTGGAAATGAGCAAATCGATTGAAAGACTAATATGTCATCTATCGGAGCAATTGACTCCACGGGTAGAGACATAGATGTATTCATTGGTAGCATGATACATTGGGCTAGATCCAATATGAATTAATTCTAAATCCGTTTGTGCATTAATTCACTTGTGGCATTCATGATGTAATTTACCTAAATCCTGAGTTAGTTACTAATCATGCGTATGTAACTCATGTACTTTGATATAAGTAGAGGCTTATGCTCCAAAAATGATCGAGCCCATAGCCGGTATGTTAGGGACATGACTTGTATATGGCATGGCTTTACTAGCAACAGTGGAATTCATAGCTAAATTAAAAACTTAATGGTATCCTCTTATTGGCACTGTGTGAATTAATAAATATGGAATGTGGCCACGAGTTACTTGTTCTCGAATGAGCAATTTATCATGGTCATTTGTTGACAGTGATCATATTAGTCATCAAGAAGACACTATGGTGACAATGAGATAAAATAAGATTGTATTGAGTGAACGAATTTAACTCAAAGGAATCAAGGATATCATATAGGGTAACACACACATGACGAGATCAATGGACAAAGCAGTTGGATGAAATGCTTTCGTAAAGAGTATACAATAAGGAGTTTTCAATCATGGTACTTTTTGTGGACTAACTCCATGATTAAGTAATTGCGAATTATCGGAATGATGTTTCGGACATAATTGCAATCACTAGAGCCTAATTGTATATGTCTGATTGGTTTCTCCGCTAGCTCAACAAAAGCTCGATTGAACTGCATTTGAATCAAAAGAAAATTTTACGAGTTTGGGAATAATTTAATTGAGTCGATTTATTTGATGTGGAATTAAATTAGGTGGTCGTGAGAATTGTTCAACAAGAGAATTTGATTAAAGAATTTTATTGAAAAATTAATTTGGAAAATCTAAGTGATTTTTGAAAAAAATTAATTTTGATAAAGTAAAATTAAATTAACCAAATCAATTAAAATTAATATGATATTTTTGGAAGTTGTTTTTCAAGTCAGACAGTTGGCCCAATGGGTAATTAAACTTGAAAATTGGACTTGAGATCGTAAATTGAGCCCCGAGCCCAAAACTGAGACCAAGACCCAAACTGGTCAAACCGAGCCGACAGTTCAATTGGTGGGTGGACCGAACCAATGGGGGTGCCGATTTATTATGACGATGGCATTCTCGTGGCCAAAAATGGTCTACTGTATGTAGTCTTTGGTTGTTGAGTAGTGAAAGAATTACACTCTTACTAGGACTCTACTAGAGAATTTGATTTTAGATTAACTGTTTCAAAAATAATATTATTTTAATAGATTTAATATAAAATTAAATTTAATATTTATCTTAATAGTATTTTATCAATTTAATATTAAATTGATTATTTTAATATTAAATTTAATTTAATATTTATCTTGAGAAAATATTCTATTAATTTAATATTAAAGTGATTACGTTTAATCATTGTTGAACTCTCTAAACTCTCCCTATATAAAGAGCCTTGGGTCATTATTTAGATGCACTTGAATTCAAGAGAAAGTTGTATAGAGAAAATTTTATGAAGCAATTATTTCAGAAAATTTCTAGAGATATTTTTTTATTAACAACTTGGCCCAAAAATTTAGAGAAATTGTGAAATTACCTTACTAGTAATTTTTGTGAATTTTTTTGATTTGAAGCGAGCCTATACTTGGCAGACGTGAGCTTGAGGATAGCAGGGAAGACTACTCGGTTGAAGCGTTCATCGTAGACAAATCGAAGAGGTACAATTTTGATTAAGTGTTTATTACTTTAGATATCATAACCAAGTTATTGTTTTAGAAAAAAAAATTAAAACTCTGATTTTTCCTTAAATTTATTTTCCACTGCATTTTCCTAACACAATTTTTCAACACGAGCACCATTGGGAGAGTGTCTCAATGGACCTTGTCGTAGGGTTCCTGACGGTCAACCATTATAAATGCATTATGGTGGTTGTCAACTGATTTTCAAAGTACGCAACCTTCATTCTTGCCACGAACTATTGTTCGACCGAGGAGGTAGTCCAGTTGTTCCTAAAGCATATGGTGAAGTATTGGGGCATGCCTCAAACCATAGTGAGCAATTGAGATGGGAGATTTATAGGACATATGACAAAGAAGTGGCATGCATCCTTGCCAACTGAATATATAGGCAACAATATCACATGCCTTGGCAAGAGTACCTTGTCGAGTGGAATGGGCTACCTGATGTCGAGGCTAGTTGGGAACCAAGGGATGCTTTGTAGCAATTTAAGGACAAGATCAAAGATTTCTATGCGGAATGAGCAATAGGGATGTCACTTAATCAAATGGGGGAGAATGATACATCCTAGTAGAATTTGGCATCATTCAGGCCACCAAAGAGCACCAAAAGGATCAACTGTACTCAAAGAGTATTTTGTGGCCTACATGGACCATAGAGCCTTGGAGCATTCTAGATGGATGTAGATAAAATTGCCCACACTTGATCATACTCCTTATATAACATTTATTATGAGTAGCTAAGAGATAGTAGAGTTTAGATCTCCACTGTCCTTAGTGGACCTTATATCTCAATCTCAGCCGTTGATGTTTTCGGGCTATGCCTATAAACAGAGAGACACCCCCTCCCTCGTTTGTACACACGATCCATTTGAGAAATAGGAGTCTCACATTCTCTAATAGCTTTCATGCTCTCTTGTTCTCTTTGCCAAGGTTCTTATGGACAATCCAATTTAATGAGCAAGGCACTCACTCGAAAGCTTACTTAGGCATACTAGCGATCGAGTTTCCAAGCCTAAGGTCGTACAGTTGCTTGGCTAAATCTCTAAGCAAATGACATGACTACCATGTATAGAGTTTTGTCCAATTTGTTGACTTTAGTTTGGATTATACTAGTTCTTATTTCGGTAGTGCTATAAATGGTTTAATTCTACTTTGTCCTTCTTACGATATTCTATGTTGTAGTAGTTTCATACTTGTGGTTCCTCATACATATATTTGTATTTGTACTTTGATTGTACGTGCTTGTAACACTTTCAAAAATAAAAAAATATTTGTAATGTATCAATCACGTCATTTAATCAATCTAATCATGTTAAGTATAATTTGAATCTACCGTAAAGCATATCTGAAACACATGGATCAAATTGTAAACATATGTATACTTATCACATAGGCAATTTGGATTTAATGTGTTAAAAAAAACAATGTCAATAAAATTTAGAAGTGTTTGTTTAAAACATATCTGAATGGAAAAAAGGACTTGATTAATGATATTAATATATTTTGAAAACTTAGTTCACTACAGAAAAAAAAGACTTTTAGCGGCGTTTTTTAGGCTTTTGGCGGCGTTTATAAGCGCCACTAATAGTATTAAAAGCGCCGCAAAAAACGCGGTTAAAAATAACGCTGCAAACTTTAACGGAGTTTATGAGAAAAAATGCCACTAAAGGTCATGACTTTTAAAGGCGTTTTACCCACAAATGCCCCTAAAAGTCATGACTTTTAGCGGCGCTTCTCCACCAAACGCTGCTAAAGGTCATGACTTTTAGCGGTATTTCTCCACCAAACGCCGCTAAAAGTCATGACTTTTAGCGGTGCTTTCCCAAAAACGCCGCTAAAGAACATGACCTTTAGCGACGCTTTTCCCACAAACGCCACTAAAGAACTTGACCTTTAGCGGCGCTTTACCAAAAAATGCTGCTAAAGAGCATGACCTTTAGCGGCGCTTTTCCCAAAAACGCCACTAAAGGTCATAAAAAAAATTATATAAAAGAGCAGCACTATTATCACAGCACGCAAACAAGCTTTAATTGGATAACAGTTTATATACAAATCTATTCCTATCCCTCTACGCACTTAAGCAAATCTTTTAGCATTACTTTGATAACAATTCCTATACAAATCCATTTAAGTTCCAGGGGCACAGATCTATTTAACAAACAAATAAAAACTCAACCAATACACAAGAAATTTCATAAGTCTATATTAAGTTATGAGTTTCTCTCTAAAATACACCCATCTTTCAACCATGTAACTGAATGAAATAAAATATGTCATCAAAGCTTCCATTTCCCATGTATGCAAAATTAAAATAAAATAAATCCTAATCACGTTAATTGATTTGGGTATCAAACAATGGTTCGGTTCATTGATTCTTTACTCTGTTGTGTGTGTGCATATATGTATGAAAATAAATCATATATAGAAGTATTATATATAATACTTTGCAGATACAACGTTGAAGCAAAAGAAATGCAATTTCATGTGTAAGGACCATGATAAATTTACCTTCCGTTTGGTACGAGTATTGATGGGAATCAGATTTTTTGGTTGGCGATAATTTCTTCCACGGAACATGATAATTGTTTTCACATTGTGTATGTTAATGACAATTCCACCACTCAGTGTCGCAAGCATGGTTGCCATTTCCTTTATCTTTTCTTTGGGGAAGTTATCACAACAAACTTGCACTGTCTCATGAAATTTCCAGTGGAGATGCATATTTTGGACAACTCCTCCAAAGACCCTACGGACTCCAACAGCAACATAATTTTTGTTTCTGAATCCAATCTTTTTAAATGCTTGAAGCTGCTCAGGGGTCAAAAGCTCGGGATCATGCACAGAAGGCGACAGCTCTGAAAGCTTATATATGTTTTTTCTTCAACTTTCCATGTTAATCTAACCAAAAAAATCAAAACCATCTCAACCGTTTATTATTTCTATATGTTCTTTCTTCAATTTTCTTTTTAGATACACATTCAATAAATGCTTTCAACTTATATACTAACATGAATACAAAAAAATAATCCTTTAAAAAAAATTTCAAATCCATGAAAATCTTAAAATTCACATGAAACACATACTTAGGTTCGAGTTCAAATAACATAGTAACAGGGAATGGCGCCGGTCGGTTACCAAACTTGAGTTTCTACAAATGCATGAAGCTAAGCAAGTAAAGATAAAATCAAATTGAAATATTCAGTACTAAATTTGAATTACTCACTAATCATCTCCATGCTTTCCACTTGCTGACTCTTGCACTGTCAGAGATGGTATCATCACCTGCCAAAGATACATTGCTACATTAAAAAACATGAGGTTCAGCATGTATGTCTGTGCTTGTGCCACACTGTTAGACCAAGCTACAGTGTATAACAAGTCAAATTTCCTAACTCCCATGGGGCAGATAAAACTAAGTTCATCCATTCATTCAGTTTTATTTCCTTTGTTATTGTTGCTTCTGGTCATGGGAGTAAGTTCTGCAATAAAAAAAACTTAAAACCAATCAGAGAAACATGCACAGATATTCATTCGCTGCTCCTAGGGCAATAAAGGGTACAGGCCGAAGGCTAGACTTGGATGAAAGAATTTCTATGAGTACACATTTCTTTTCATACAGAGATGAGCTACTTGTCTGCCTGCTAGTGTTTCATAACTCTAAGACAATCAGCCAAACTATCCCAAGTAGGACCCCGGACATCTTGGCAGATGCAAATAGCTAGTGGTAGCATGTCATAAAAATAAGCAACTTCTATTAAATTATTTACACAATTAATTGACCAGGAAGCTGATAGAATACTGTATTGCATTGACAGATACAGGTAGCCGATATAGTATACAAATAACCAGTCAGAGTTATTAATAGAAAGTACACTGACAGGGCAGCATAGTTGTTTGCTGGTTCTGCCATGGGCTTCTAGGTACCCTTCATATGTCTGCAACCAAAATAAGGAGTAAGACATTAAAGGAAAAAAAAGAAGAAGAAAAGATTAAAGATATAACCGAGCAAGACTATTCTGAGAGAGAAAGAGAGGGGGCTCTTTTGGTGATAAAGCGAAAATTACGGCACTTCAGCTGCATATTGGTCATGCATCGGCCAAAAGTTTAATAAAGTGTGCCAATCTTTATGTCCACAGTTGATCAAGGAAAAACAACACATTGAGCACATGAAACATGTGGCAGGATTCACTACGCTGAATTCTTTGTAAAAAAGAGAAGTGGAAAGTTAGGGTGACAGGGCTCTTGGTAAATACTAACCTGAGAAATCTAGCTTCTCTGATTAATCATATTTTACATGACCACAAGGAACATATCCGCTTAGCAAAAGAGCATATAAATTAAACTTCAACAGAATATAAAATAGAGTTTAGACAGGTTCCCAATATCATTTCAAGGAAATCATCCTCAGTCAAGGTACTAGCAAGTGGGCTTTCTGCCCATAAACCCCAAGCATCAAATTGAGTAGACATATCATGGTTTATTTGTAGACTAGTGAGATTTCTGTTGATGTTAGAATTTTTCATACTTGCAACCTTTGATGCTCCTATACTGGTAGGAAAATACTCAGTAGCCAAAGTATGCGGATGTGCTAAATGGAATCTATTTGGGTCAGCCTGATATTGATAGAGGAAGGGATTGTAAGGCATGGGTGTACCAGGCCAAGGCACATGCAGCGAAGGCACACTATAATCTTGATCTCCTAAAGAATATGGAGGTTCTAGGCAAGGCCTCTTTGATGCTAGAATACATATAATTACAAAATATTTTGAAGTATCAAATTCACATTTTAGAACTAGGAATTTTACTTCTCAATGCCCAAGAAAATCAGAGGTTTAAGTCAATATTCACTCTCTAGAACTTGCAAAATAGATTTTATAAAATTCATGCAAATATTCTACGATCTTAGCATATTTTGTCTTGGAAAGTGACTAAATCAATCAATGAGCTCTATCACAAGCATAGTAATACTATAGAAGCATCTGAGCTCTTGGGCAGAGAATGCAGACAACATACCACCACAGTAGCAAAGGGGGGGGAGAATCCAACTCCAAGCTTCTCGGTTATCTCACTTTCTATACCCTTTCTATCAGTAAAACATAGCATAAGGACAGCAATGCCAACTCCAAACTCAACAATAAGCTAATGACCACATACATGCATACATGCAGGCACATGAGAATAAGTTCAGTTCTTGCCAAGAGATGCCAATGAGTGACATGAACCATTGTCCAAAAGTTATCCAAAGAACTTACCCAAACAAGGCTAACTACCATCAAGCACACAAAACTGATGTAATTTTTCCTGCCCACGCAATTATTCAACCACTGTATAAAATGGAAAAACAGTTAGTCATGTTCAAGATTATCTAAATAAGTACAAAAAGGCAGGATTGTTTTCAAAACACTACTACGAAATTACAATTTATAGAGCAAAAAGCAAAACTTACAGGACATGGCCAAGGAGCAATAATTAGTCAACCAGAAGCCCTAAGTGATTTCCAGTTCAGTTACATAACTTACATGTTCTGGCTGTTCAATTCTTAATAGTTCTCAAAAACCAAGAAATTTAGCCAAAAATTTATGAAACTGAAAAAGATGAACGTTTGATAACTCACTCAACAATGTGTCTAACAAGAAACAAGTAAATGAATAGAACATTAAAGGTAATTTATTTTCATCATATAGGAAGAGAAAGCTATATAAAGAAACTTTTTTGTATCTAAGCATGCACAGAGTAAGAGTGCTAATGCACAAGTTCAGGCTAATGGTGAAAGAAGATATAGCAGTATTCTAGGTTTTCCAGTTGCTAATTTTGATGAAGTTAGCTTTGGTTTGCCTTCTCATTTCTTGTATTTCATTGAAAAGGAAGAAAAAGTGAGAGGAAACAAAGGATAAGTCTTTTTTTTGGGGAGAGGGGAGCATTCAGGTGCAGGGAGAAACCAAGAGAGGACTATCCTGCTAGTGTGAACCTTACTTCTGCGTTACACAATGTGTAGAATAAAATGTCTTCTTCTCCAGATTGTTGCTGCAAAAGGTATTCATTTTTGCAGCAATCTTCTTTTACAAGACAAGCACAAAAGAAACCTCCAAGTTTGGAACACCACTGTGAATGATGCCTATTATATTGTCTTCCATACTTTACTCTTATCTTGCAAGGCTATTCTATAGAAGATGCATTCCCTAGTTAAACAGCATGAAATCCAAGTTTAGTTGAGACATACTATGATATGAACTACAACTCGTACACATATTCAAAACCTAATAAACAATAGCTGCTGTCATTATTTATAGCATAATAGGACTTCAAAATTATGTGTCCCAAAGTGCGATATGTAGGTTCTGAGCAAGTTAAAGAGAGAGGGAGATCATAAAACTTCTTTTTCTTGTCTTAAAATAATTCTAGGCCTACAACCAATGAACTAAAATCATGTTCAACATAAGATGCAAACATATACATGGGAAAGATGAATTTCAGATCAATTAAAGGGATCATAATCATGGCGTAGCTGTTTTACCAGACTCTTTCTGCATTCGTCTTTCGACCTTGCTTCGCATACTTCTCCCCCTTGAAGTTGACATCATCCGAAACCATCCATTGAAGGGATCAGTGAAGGAAGGAAATGATGCAAAATTATCTTCAAAACATCCATCTAATCGTATCATATTGCTTGAAATTAGTTTGGGAGCAATATCCTTAAAAGCCACAACATTCCTGCATTTTAAATAATAATAATAATAATAATAATAATAATAATAATAATAATAATAATAATAATAATAAAGTCAAACGAATAAATCCCAATTTTTACAGTAAAAAAGGAAACTTGTTAGAAATAAGAAATTGTTAAAATTCCATCAAGAATCAAACTAAAGAATACGAATAAAACCCAAAAAAGTAAGGAAAAGCTAATAAAACACTGTTCCGAGGTAAAGGAAACCGAAGAACAAAAGTGTATTAGGTTATAGGTCTGATTGATGGGAACTAACAAAATGACAAGAAAAACGATACCCAGAGCTTGATTTAGTCTTATTTATGGGGAAAGAAGGAGAAATGTACCTGTTGGGATTTGATTGCAACAGAGAAGACAGAGTCTTCAAGCAATGTTTTTGAATATTACTAGCAGCAAACATTTAATCTGGTAATAAATACCTCTCTTTTCCTCTTCACTCCGAAAGTCAGTTCTTTGATTTCATGGTATCTTTGCCATGAAAATCCTAGAAAGCCGTTAATAAAATGGAATCAACATGTGTTATCGAGTAGGGAAACAGTGGGGGAGAAAGAGAAGCACAAAATGAAGAGATGAGAAGTTAGGGTTAGAGAGCCATTTTTGGGGCATTAGATATTTTCTTACGCTTTTCCTTTTTTTTTTATTTTGGGTTTGGAAAGAGAAAGAAAGGGAGGAATTTGGTTTGTCTTTGGGGTCTTCTGGAGGGATGTGGCTTATTTCTACTTTATCATCTTTTAGCTTATTTTTTATGGTGACACTATAGTTCTATTTTTTATGGCATTTTGTAAAAATGCCACTATTACATAATTTTAATTTTTTTTATTTTTAATATATATTTTTTATTTTTTTAAATTTTGTGCTGAGATTATTATTTTTTAAATTTTTATTTTTTATATTTTGAGTATTGAACTTTTAACTAAAACATTAAATATTAAGTTTTTAAGTTTTAATTTTTATTATTAAATTTTAAAAATTTAATTACCATTATCAACTCTTTAGGAATTTCTTTTTTTTCTTTTTACATCAACATTATTCTTTTAAGTATAGTCTGCATTAGTTGTTTAGATTTTTATATAAATGACATTTAATTATATGTACATACCTAAATTTTGATATAGATATATACATCTCGTAATTATATATGAATTTTGGTTTAATGTGTAATTCTAAATGTGAAATTCTAATTGTGATTTAAATGTATAGTTGAAACTTTAATTTTATTTAATCATACACATTATTTTAAAATATAAATACATCAATATATTTTATATTAAATAAATATAAATTTCTATGTATGCAATATATAAATAAAAATGATGTTAATTATATCAATAATTGTGTTAATATTTTACAAGATCTGGATCAAATTAAAGTTCATGTATACAATTGTACACTAAACCATTGTTCATGTATGTTTTGGGATTTAGCCCATTTTGATATATATATTTTTAAAATAATAATTTATATTTATCTTATTTTGATTTATATTCTAAAAAATCCAAGATTAATCCTTAAATCATAAACCCTAGACCCTAAGTACTATACCCTAAACCATAAACACTAACCCCCAAACTCAAAACCCTAAATCATAAATCCTATACCATAAAACCCGAACCTTAAACTCTAAACCGCAAACCTTAATCCATAATCCGAGACCAAATTTTTGGGAATTCATGTGGCCAATGTTAGTGTAGTACAAAACATATATTTTATTTTCTTATAGTAAATAATATGGGCGTAGTACAAAATGGCATGAACATCAGTAAATTCCAAATGTTTTCAATTTTCAAACAAGATCCTTAAACCTTAAACCTCAAACTATAAAACCATAAATTCTAAACCCTAAACCCTAAACTATAAAACATAAACCTTTAACCCAAAATAATATACATTATATCATAAACCCTAAAACTTTAAACCATAGACATTAAATCTTAAATTTTAAACCCTAAACCATAAAATAAAATTTTTTTTGCGGCGTTTTTATAAAAAATGCAACTAAAGCTTACCTTTTGCGACTAAAGCTCAAAAAGTAAACGACGTTGTTTTGTTCAAAATTTTGTGGCGCTTTTATAAAAACGCCGCTAATGCTTAGACCTATAGCGGCGCTTTTACCTATAACGGCGTTTTTACAAAAGCGTCGCTAATGCTTAGACCTGTAGCGGCGCTTTTACGAAAGTCGCCGCTAATGCTCAGACCTATAGGGGCGTTTTTACTAAAGCGCCGCTAATGCTCAGACCTATAGTGGAGTTTTTACGAAAGCGCCACTAATGCTCAGATCTATAGCGGCATTTGGGCAAAAACGCCATTATTACACATTTTAATGGCGTTTGGGTAAAAACGCTTATTGCTCAACTTTTTATGCTTTTCTTTCAAACGCCCAATGTATAATATTTGTATGCTTTTTATTAAAACCCCGCTAAAAGTCTGTTTTGGTGTAGTGGTTTGAGACTAATTTAAATTAATTATTCTACTATTTTTGTATCTTTATAAATTTCAAACCATAAATAGGCGGATAATACGCTTCAACGTATTCGAACCCACAACCTCCTACATTGATAACAATACTCATGTCATTGAACTAAAACTCAATCGATAAAAATATTAACATATTCAACCTCACAATTTTACACTAACACTACAAAGAAAATGACTTTTAATGCGTTTTTTGACATTTAGCGGCGTTTATAAGCACCATTAAAAGTCTTTTGCGCTTTTCCAAACGCCACAAAAACGCCGCTAATACTATCATGGAATTTTTGCGCGTTGTTTAAAAAACGCCGCTAAAGATCTCGATCTTTAAGCGCTTGTTATAAAAGCGCCGCTAAAAGTCAGGTCATTAGCGGTGCTTTCCCAAAACGCCGCTAAAAAAACGCTTTTTTAGCGCTTACCAAAAAAAACGCTAAAAGTCAGATTTTTAGCGCGCTTTCCCAAAAACGCCGCTAAAAGTCAGGGCCTTTAGCGCTTTCCCAAAAACGCCGCCAAAAGTCGGGGCCTTTAGCGCCAAAGTCGCTTTTCCTAAAAAACGCTAAAAGTCAGAACCTTTAGCGGCGCTTTCCTAAAAACGCCAAAAAAATTTCTTGAGATTTTGCGCTTTTCTACAAACGCCGCTAATTTGTGCAGATTTAAAAAATAAAATTTTTTCAATATTATACCCTCCCGCACTAAAACCAACCAATAACAAAGATATAATTTCAATGCAAAACAAAGAAATTTAACATAAAAATCACACAATTACATTAATTATAAATGATACTTGAAATTTAATAAATTAAATGAATGATAACCGAAAATATTGTTTAAATGTAATAATGTCAAAACTTCTTACAACGAAAAACTAAATGTCTAAGATGGCGGTTTCACGATCATTGAAACATCTCGTGATCATATGTCAAGTCGGTCTTGGAGCTCTTCAGATTTTCTGCTTTGCTCTACTAGCATCGATGCTACCTCCCTCCCTCGCACTGCGGCCGCTTCTCTCGCCGCCGCTTCCTTGCTTGTGCTTGCTCAGATCCGCTCTAAGTCGCTGTGGAGTTCTTCATATTTTCTTTGAACATCGGCAATTTGCTCCTCCGCCGACCGTGCTCTCTTGCATCCGAGCTATCCGGTTTTGTAGCCTTTGAACTTCAAGACGAGATTGCCCCGGAAGGCATGTATCACCGGAGGCGGATCCAAAATATTGGCCTCGGGTAACTCCAGATCCTTTAATTCAACCCGACCATACCTTTCAAGACCAAAAACATCGGTGATAATTCTATTAATAATACAAGAAAGATTAATGAACTATCGGTTGAAGCAATGTACCTTTCAGACCCAAAACATCTGTAATAATTACATTATCAATCTCCTCAAGATTAACAGAACTATCAATCAAGCAAACCGCTTCATACTCCGCCTTTTTCTCCTTTAGTTTATCCTAATAAATCAATGAAAGAGTTAGAAACGAAATATATAAATAAGAAAGAATGCAACATAATTTAACATTATAAATTTAAAACTATAAACGATGAATTAAACTATTATAATTAAACGGTAGAAATATTTATAAAAATAAAATATTATTAAGTAAATATACCAAAATTTCGCAGCTTCGGATGTCATCGGAGATCCATCCTTCTTTCTATACGTAATGTCAAAAGTCAACGCGTCCAACTTTTTGACCACCAAAGTTTCCTACATTTTAGCGTAAAAATATAATTTAATAGTATAAAGTAATTAATATTTGATGTAATTAATAAATTATATTACCTCGTACGCCTACACAAGCAAAACTTCTAGAACTCCGCCGTAAAGTGAATTTTTGTTTCGTCACGCTTATCCCAACTCGCCACGGTCCTACATAATGCAATTTGAATTATATATATAGTAAATACTATAAACCAAATAATTTATACGATTTTAGATTTACGTAATACCTCTCCTTTTGTGAATTCCAAAATCTAACTTGATCTTCCCATTGGTACCTCAACATTCCGGTGGAACATTTCTTAATTTTTCGTCGAGGCTTATCTCTTTCTTGAAATATTGTTTTTGAGGTGCTTTTATTGTCTCTCCATTTTTACCCAATGTCTTCTTAACATAGTCATCGAGACCTCTAAATTAAATCTACCTCAAGAAAAAAAGTATAAAAATTAATATAAATGAAAATTAAATAAAAGTATTATAAATTACAATCACGTTTTATTACCTTAATATTCTCGAGGCTCGATTTTTGTTGGCATCGGGCATTTGATGCCATGATTCGTAGTTAATGGGCAACATATTGGAATTTCGTGCTAAAATGCCCAAATAGCCTCCTAACAATGAGCTTCAGATCCAACAGTGGCCATCATTGTTTCTCCTTACTTTAACACGATCGTTAGGCTCTAAGTCGATAAATCTTGAAGTAATGTACGCCCCGACCTTTATGCGCGTCCCACCACCTTCAAATGAAAAATAATATATTATTATATTAAAATTAAAAATGAATCAATAATAAAATTCAACATGCATGTAAAATAAACTTAACATTACTTTGAAATTCTCCGTGCTCGTCATCTATGTCCCAAGAGAGAAGATCCAACAACTGCTTTGTTCACTACTATTAGGTTCTTCCGGATTTGGAGTTTCATGGACAATATTTAAACCTCGTAATCGTCTTTCTAGGCATTTTTCCCGCAGTACACATGAAAATTATATAACATGACCAACATAAAATTATATTATTACATATAAATAATAAATCGTTAAATCTTACTACATCATATTTCAGTAAATATCTTCGCCCACATCCCGACGAACCCATTGAAATTGTTGACTAGTACTAGGGATATTTTCGTTAAGTCTTGTTCGAAAAGGCAAAGTTTCGATCTTTCGACTATGTCATCTCTACTTCCACTACCAACGTCGAAGAAGTCTCTAGGGTGTTTCAAGTACAACGTACCAACCCTTATCGCTTGGATCTTCCGAGTAAAAACTTGTTTAACTTGAGAAGAAAACACATACGGCTCGTCCATCGCTTGTTCTCCGGTGTGAATTAATCGAGAGAAATTTACCATTGTAAAACCATATTGATCGCTTTTTAATTCCATGAGCCGTATTCACATCACCCAATCACCTCGAAATAGGACAACTTTGCATTTACCGTAATAATCCAACTCAATGATGTCAAGAATAAGTCCGAAATATTCCAAATTCCCTCGACCGGATTCATCGTCCCTAGCACTAGCATAACTTGTAATCAAGAATTAACAACAATTCCGCAATTTTGAGTTCTCCTCAATCTCTCGCGATACCTTGTATGAAATCAGATCCGTTGATGAGGAAGCCACTATATCTTTTAACTATTCTGCTTGGACCTTGTGAAAGCCATTTAACGTCATCATTTACTTCATTCCACTCCAAACCTATTCAATGAAAGTAAATCGAGTAATTATGAATATTATTAGAAAATATTGTTACTTGTCAATGAAAATTTAAATTGCATACCATTTGGCTTAACCATTCATGGAATGATTCTGCGAACAACTTATTAATTTCTCGTCGATTTAATCTTCGAGATCGTGAACGAGCTCTCAATATTTGTTTGTACTGACTACAGAAAAAAAAGGTTTGACTTTGTTAGAAGACAAACAAATCATAATTGATGAGTATTTATCAAATTGTAGAACGATTCAAATTGAGCCATTGAATCATGATGAAAAGAACGATCGATGTGCTTGGACCCACGATCTATCGTCTAATTTTGTAATTTCGACTCGCCGACGGTTCTCAAACTTTGAAATAAATAAGTTTCACCAAATTATGATCCGTGAGCCCAAAGATTTCTACTTGGTCTGCTTCATTCTCGTTTCAACATCTTCCAAATACCTCGAACGAAAGTCATACATTCCTCCGCCAAGTATCCCTAAGAATTGATCCTTCCGGATAACGCTTATTGCGGCGAGATGACTTCAATTTGGAAAGGAACCTAAACACGATATACAACATTATCAAAAGTTGGAAATAAAGGCATTTAGTGAATGAAGGAATATTTTGCAAATAAAGTAAGACCTTTCAATGGGATACATCCATCGATAGAAAACGGGTCCACCAAGAATTGCTTCACGCGGAGATGAATTAACAAGTGCACCATGATAGTGAAGAAGGAAGGCGGAATATCTTCTCCAGATTGCATAAAGTTAATGCGGCTCGATCTTGCAGCCTCTCAAGTTCTTCAACATTCAAAACTTTACCACAAATGACTTTCATTATATTTGATAGTTCAATTACGAGAGCCGTCACCTTTTTCGACATACAACACCGCAGCAACCGGCGAAGTCTTGCATCAATATGTGATAGTCATGCGATTTTAAGCCATATAATCTTCGATCCTTAAGACTCACACATCGCGATATATTTGATGCATACGCATCCGGACCTTTATATCCTTCAACACCGCATGAATACTTCTTTCTCCGTCTTCGACATTGAAAAATAGCGGCGACAATCGATATTTCATATTCGGAAGTGCTCGGGGATGAAGCTCACGCCAATTCCCATGTGGACTAAATCAAGTCTACTCAAGATTATCTTCGATTTTCCATCGACATTCAAAATAGTCCCAATGATGTTCTCGCATACATTTTTCTCTATATGCATGACATCAAGGTTATGGCGTAAAGTTGATGCTCCTAATAAGGCAACTCAAAAAATACTTTTTTTTCCACAAGTCACCTCATTAGGATCATCCTCTTCATCGATTCATCATCGATTCATCCCTAGATCCTCTTTTTCTATGCGGGTTTGCGGTTGATTCATCTTCCCATAAATGAAATTCATATCTTTCAACATTAACAATATTTCGGATCCACCGGCTCACAAGGAGCTGATCTAAACTCTTCAAGACCATCAAATTGAGCACTCGAAATCTAAATGTATGATTTTCCAGAACCACCGACGATGCCCCATGTAAGAAAACTTCTTCCCATTATATAACCATTGCGAACATGTCTGCAAAGACAACACGGACAAGCATAACGTCCCTTGGTACTCCAACCGATAAATTCGCATAAGCGGAAAGTCGTTAATAGTCCACATTAATGCCGCACGTAAATTAAAGTTCTCTTTTCTCATTGCATCGAATGTCCGAACACCAACCCATAGTTGTTTTAACTCGTCAACAAGTGGTCGCAAATAGACGTCAATATCATTCCCTACCCTTTCTCTCCGTGTATAATCATAGACAATATAAAAGAAGATTGTTTCATGCAAACCCATGGAGGCAAATTGTAGGAACAAGCACCACAGTGCCAAGCATCGTACGTTGTGCTCATAAGTTTGTAAGGGTTAAATCCATCGGATGCTAGCCCAAGCCTCACATCGCGAGGATCGCTTGCAAAGCTTGGAAATTTAGAGTCAAAACATTTCCAAGCTAAAGAATCTGCAGGATGCCTTAACAACCCATCATCGGTTCGTCCATCACGGTGCCACGTCATTGATTCTATTGTCTTGGACGACATGAAAAGCCGTTGAAGCCTCGGTATTAAGGGAAAATATCGCAAAATCTTAATCGGTCGCTTTTTGATCGTACCATGTTCGTCCTCGTTATCATTCCTCTCGTATTTCTATGAATCCAACGGATTGGCGCATACATGACAAAGACTGTTGGTTTATGCGGTCGCCTAATACAACATGCGATCATTTGGGCAATGTGAATTTTATTGTATCCAAGGCCCAAATCCTTTATCAATTTCTTCATGTCTTTGGAAGATCGAGGATTTTTGCAAACGGAACATTTCTTGCAATAACTCTAATAAAGATTGTGAACGAGTTTCCGGTCCACCCACCCAAACATTTCAAGTGAAAAGACGAATACGTAATGACAGCTTTGGAAAATTTTGATCCTTCATACGCTTCTTCATTCATTTCATCAAGTAACGCGTAGAACCTCAGCACTTCTTCATTTGGTTGTTCATCCGGACACTTCTTTCCCTTCGGTGAAAGTATTTCCTCCAAAATTGTGATCATCGGTTGCACCCAAGTCGTGAAAATGACCAAACCATCATCACAAGATATTAAAAGCATCCCGCAACATGTTTTGCATGTTATCGCTCACTAACATTCGGTTGAAAGCGATGAGAATACCCAGATTCATCGATGAAGATGCTCCTCTAGATGTAGACTCGCCATGAAAAAACCATATTTTGTACCCCCGGACAAAACCATCAACAACTAGATGTTCGTAGACCACTTCACGATAATGCCAGTTAATATTGCAACACTTCTTACACGGGCAAAGAATCATATTCTCTTGGCTTGCATTTTGAAATGCGAAATTCAGAAAAGTTTCTACTCCATTTCGATAGCCGTTGCTTACCCTTGACAATTTCATCCAACTCCTATCCATTTCGTAGTTGTTGAAGTCTAAAGTTGACAATAAATTATACGGCTAACTTGTTAATTAATAATTTATATAAGTAATTTATGCAATTTGATATTAAAATTAGGTAAGTTATGTATTGTTTAAGATCCATCGTACGTGGCATTGTTACACCTAGGGAGGATCCGTTATATCTGACAGTGAGATATAAGGCAACCCGTCAGGTTTCCAGCCTATATACTTTGGATCTTTTTCTTAAGTTTTATGTAAGTTATGAAGTTTGATATTAAGGGAAAATTATGTAAGTTATTAAATTTAATCGTCAACTTATGTATTTTATGCAATTTGATATTAAAATTAGGTAAGTTATGTATTCTTTAAGATCCATCGACGTGGCATTGTTACACCTAGGGAGGATCCGTTATATCTCGACAAGGAGATATAAGGCAACCCGTCAGTTTCCAATTTATATACTTTGGATCTTTTCTTAAGTTTTATGTAAGTTATGAAGTTTGATATTAAGGAAAATTATGTGTTATTAAATTTAATCGTCAACTTATGTATTTTATGCAATTTGATATTAAAATTAGGTAAGTTATGTATTCTTTAAGATCCATCGACGTGGCATTGTTACACCTAGGGAGGATCCGTTATATCGACAAGAGATATAAGGCAACCCGTCGTTTTCCAAATTATATACTTTGGATCTTTTTCTTAAGTTTTATGTAAGTTATGAAGTTTGATATTAAGGAAAATTATGTAAGTTATTAAATTTAATCGTCAACTTATGTATTTTATGCAATTTGATATTAAAATTAGGTAAGTTATGTATTGTTTAAGATCCATCGACGTGGCATTGTTACACCTAGGGAGGATCCGTTATATCGACAAGGAGATATAAGGCAACCCGTCAAGTTTCCAAATATATACTTTGGATCTTTTTCTTAAGTTTTATGTAAGTTATGAAGTTTGATATTAAGGAAAATTATGTGTTATTAAATTTAATCGTCAACTTATGTATTTTATGCAATTTGATATTAAAATTAGGTAAGTTATGTATTCTTTAAGATCCATCGTGACGTGGCATTGTTACACCTAGGAGGATCCGTTATATCCGACAAGGAGATATAAGGCAACCCGTCAAAGTTTCAAATATATACTTTGGATCTTTTCTTAAGTTTTATGTAAGTTATGAAGTTTGATATTAAGGAAAATTATGTAAGTTATTAAATTTAATCGTCAACTTATGTATTTTATGCAATTTGATATTAAAATTAGGTAAGTTATGTATTGTTTAAGATCCATCGACGTGGCATTGTTACACCTAGGGAGGATCCGTTATATCTCGACAATGAGATATAAGGCAACCCGTCAAAGTTTCAAATTTATATACTTTGGATCTTTTCTTAAGTTTTATGTAAGTTATGAAGTTTGATATTAAGGAAAATTATGTGTTATTAAATTTAATCGTCAACTTATGTATTTTATGCAATTTGATATTAAAATTAGGTAAGTTATGTATTGTTTAAGATCCATCGACGTGGCATTGTTACACCTAGGGAGGATCCGTTATATCCGATAAAGAGATATAAGGCAATCCGTCAAGTTTCCAAATATATACTTTGGATCTTTTCTTAAGTTTTATGTAAGTTTGATATTAACTTAAAATTTTAGTGGTTAAATGTTATAGGTTAGTGGTTAAAGGTTAAGGGTTAAGGGTTTGGGGTTTAGTGTTAAAGATTTAAGTGTTAGAGTTTAAAGGTTAGGGTTAAGGGTTTAGGTTAAGGTTTAGTGTTAAAGGTTAAGACTTAAGGGTTTAGGGTTTAGAGGTTTAAAGTTAAGGGTTAAGGGTTTAGGGTTTAGGGTTTTAGGAATTAGGGGTTAAGGTTGGGGTTAAAGGTTTGGGGTTAAGGGTTTAAGAGTGAGGGTTTAAGGGTTAAGGGTTTAGGGTTTAAATGTTGTAGGTTTAAGGTTTAAGGTTTAAAGGTTAGGGGTTAAGGGTTAGTGGTTTAGGGTTTAGGGTTTAATGGTTAAGGGTTTAGGGTTTAGGTTGGGGTTTAGGGTTTAGGGTTTAGGGTTTAGAGTTTAGGATTTGGGGTTTGGGGTTTGTAGTTTAAGGTTTAGGGTTTTAGGTTTGCAGTTTAAGGTTTAGAGTTTAGGTTTTTAGGATTTAGGATTTAAGGTTTAGGGTTTAAGGGTTAAGGGTTAGGGTTTAGGGTTTAAGATTTAGGGTTTGGGGTTTAGGGTTTAAGATTTAAGGTTTAGGGTTTGGGGTTTGGGTTTGGGGTTTGGGGTTTAGGGTTTAGGGTTTGGGGTTTGAATTTTAGGGTTTGGGTTTTGGGATTTGGGGTTAAGTTTTGGGGTTTAGTGTTTTAAGGTTTAGGGTTTATTATAATCTTTATTATTATCTTTATTATTATTATTATTATTATTATTATTATTATTATTATTATCTTTATTATTATCTTTATCTTTATGTTTATTATTATTATCATTATTATTATTATCTTTATTATTATCTTTATCTTTATTATTATCTTTATTATTATCTTTATTATTTTCTTTATTATTATTATTATTATTATTATTATTATTATTATCTTTATTATTATCTTTATCTTTATGTTTATTATTATTATCATTATTATTATCTTTATTATTATCTTTATCTTTATTATTATCTTTATTATTATCTTTATTATTATCTTTATTATTATTATTATCTTTATTATTATCTTTATCTTTATTATTATCTTTATTATTATCTTTATTATTATTATTATTATTATTATTATTATTATTATCTTTATTATTATCTTTATCTTTATGTTTATTATTATTATCATTATTATTATCTTTATTATTATCTTTATCTTTATTATTATCTTTATTATTATCTTTATTATTATCTTTATTATTATTATTATCTTTATTATTATCTTTATCTTTATTATTATCTTTATTATTTTCTTTATTATTATTATTATTATTATTATTATTATTATTATTATTATCTTTATTATTATCTTTATATTTATTATTATCTTTATCTTTATGTTTATTATTATTATAATTATTATTATAATCTTTATTATTATCTTTATCTTTATTATTATCTTTATTATTTTCTTTATTATTATTATTATTATTATTATTATTATTATTATTATTATTATTATTATTATCTTTATTATTATCTTTATATTTATTATTATCTTTATCTTTATGTTTATTATTATTATAATTATTATTATAATCTTTATTATTATCTTTATCTTTATTATTATCTTTATTATTTTATTTATTATTATTATTATTATTATTATTATTATTATTATCTTTATTATTATCTTTATCTTTATTATTATATTTATTATTATTATATATAACAAGAATTAAATTTAATATATAACAAATTTATAACATTTTTAACAATTAAATTTTATATTGTGTTTATGTTAATCTTTATATCATTCCATACCATTAACTTAGTTAAATTAGAACCAAGTTGTTAATGTACCTTGATGTATTTTTTGTTGACATTTGAGTGATAAATCAACTTAACCAAGTGTGCAAGTTTAGTTTAGTTTAGTTTCAATGTAAGTAGTGGTAATAGGTAGATGTTTAGGTGAAATTTGTTTGTTTTTATCACCCTATTATATGTAATGCCGTTATGCCTCAATTTGAAGTTAATGAAAATACACATTTAATTTGATCAATTTGCGAGAAAATGGATATATATTCACAAAACTGCTTAACAACCTCCAAAGAACCAACAACATATAAATAATAATAATAATGATGTCATACTGTTAAGTTATTACCACAAATCCAATCCAACAAATCAGACCTAGAGGAAGCAAGAATCGACATAGAAACAACATGAGATTAATTTATCGCATACAAATATATATTAAAAACGATATTAAAGGAATAACTTAAGCATAAACAATTAGAAAGAGATTGGGAGTACGTAAAAAGAAAAGGAAAAAAATGTTACCAAGAATATCTAATACCTACTTACGAAAAACACCTCGAAAGTTATAATTTGATTTCAAAGAAATGTAAGACAAGATCCTGTGGAAAGTGCATGTAGTAATATATCAAGCGAGCAATGACATATAACACCGAAAATGTAAAGCAATCCAAATTAGAAAACCGAAAGATCACAAACATAATATTAGAATTCATAAAGCATACAAGTAAACTTATCTAGTCTACCATAAGCTAATAATAACTTTAAATCAGAAAAGCGTAAACAAAGAGAAAGTGCCAAATCCGATGCATCTAGACATAGATCGATATATTTGAGCCAAAGCAAGATGACAATTTTATATTAGGCCTTAAAACAAAGGTCAACTCACAAGACCGACTAAAACAACATCTCCAAGACAAAAGTAGTGGATAAATGACCATAGCCGATAACTATCCAGACCATGACGACTTATGAAAGAAGGAATTCTTCCATTACCATTGAGGATTTAGATGGCGATTTATTAGAAATATTTTAAATACGTAACTATTTATAAAACGGTCAAGACTTCTCATCATATTTTATCAACTTCCAAAACTCCTTCAAAGTCCAAACATGCCATTTATTGAGATTTGAAATACCACGATCAAGGCAATACATTCATTACGTTCAAGTTATTCAAGGCTCCACCGACAATACAATGAGAACATGGAACTTATAAGTACAAGGGATCATTATGGCTCGACCAACCATGGCTAAGCAAGATTACCTAAGTTGAGAAATTGACTTCATATACTTAGGAAAACACATGTAAATGCACTTATAAGTGTATAAGAAGTGTGGCGACTTCAAGCTCAACCAAGAAATTCTCCACTCAATTTACATATAAATTGTCCTCTTAAATGTAACAGGAACCATGTATGGGAACACTTTGAAGCTAATATAAAATTAAATATTGGAGACTCAAAAGAAATTTTCAAAATTGATTCCTTTCCAACCGATACCCGTAAAAAGAAACCACCAAAAGGAATATTCACTGTATATTAACCGACAAAAAGGAAATTAGAAATCTAGCATACCAACAAAAAGGGCAACTCGAAGTTACATATCAATGAGATAGAGCCCTATTCAATGCAAGATGTATTGCAAGATGCATTAACTCCTAAAACCAAAATGGGAAACATAATATGACAATCAATCTTAATACACAATACCAATCAACAAAAAGGGCACCAAAATAATTACAAATGTACATGCTAAATTGTCACTAAACAACCAACAAACAAGAAGTTATCTTACCGTGGTTAAGTTGAGGAGGCAAGGAGAAAGAGAGGTAAAGCTTGAAGGCGAAGGGCGTTGGTGGCGACGAAGAGAGGTGGAGCCGTGGAGGACGAATGACTAAAACGGCGAGGATTTCAAGACTTTAGGGAGAAATCAAGGAGAAATCAAAGAAATGATGGGGAAATCAAAGAAATCAAGGGATTTCAGACTAAAACTTTAGGATTTCAGCAGGGGGGGAATTTCTTTCAAGAGAAATGATGGGGTAAGGAAATCGGGTTTAAGGGTTGGGGAAATGGACGAGAGCAAAACGCGACGCTTACACAAAAAAAATATAAGCTTTGCGGCGCTTTCAAAATAAACGCCACTAAAAAATGGGAAACTACATCGCTTTTGATTAAAATTACATACATATGTTTGCGGCGCTTTTGAAAGCTACGCTATATCCTATTTTCATATCCCACTAAAAAATGGGAAACTACACCGCTTTTGATTAAAATTACATACATATGCGAAAGCACTATATCCTGATTTATCATGGCGCTTTCAAAATAAACGCCACTAAAAAATGGTAAACTACACCGCTTTTGATTAAAATTACATACATATGTTTATCGGCGCTTTTGAAAAAAAATGGGAAACTACACCGCTTTAATATCCATATTATGCTTTCAAAAAAATAAACGCCACTAAAAATGGGAAACTACACCGCTTTTTGATTAAAATTACATACATATGTTTGCGGCGTTTTGAAAGCGCCTATATCCCATTTATTGCGCGCTTTCAAAATAAACGCCACTAAAAAATGGAAACTACACCGCTTTTAATTAAAATTACATACATATATTTGCGGCGTTTTTGAAAAGCGCGCTATATCCTGATCGATCATGGCGCTTTCAAAATAAACGCCACTAAAAATGGGAAACTACACCGCTTTTAATTAAAATTACATACATATATTTGCGTTTAAAAATAAATCCACTAAAAAATGGGGAAACTACACCGCTTTTAATTAAAATTACATACATATATTTGCGGCGCTTTTGAAAAGCTACTATATCCCAAACCTTAAATACTAGACCATAAAACTCGAACCCTAAATTACTCTAAACTACAAACCCTAAACCATAATCCGAGACCAACTTTTTGGGAATTCATGTAGCCAATGTTAGTGTAGTACAAAACATATATTTTAATATCTAACACATTAGTCATAAATCCCTCATGAGGGATTTCGATTTCGGGATTTTGGGTCATATAGATAACACCCTAAACCCTAAACCCTAAACCCTAAAATCCTAAACTAAAATCATAAATCCTAACTTAGAAACCTAACACATTAACCATTTCCCCTCAAACCCCTAACCCTAAACCCATAAACCATAAACCATAAACCCTAACCCTAAAACCCTAATCAATTAATCATTTCATTCTAAACCCCTAACCCTAACCCTAAACCTTAACCCTTAACCACTAACACTTAAACCTTAATATCAAGAACACTAACATATTAAACACCATACAATAAACCCAAACAACAAACTTTAAAACACTAAACCCATACACCAAAATAACAAACCCTAAACCAAGAAATTAATATACTAAACATTAAACCCTAAATCAATTTTAATAGCTTAATTTATAACTTAAATGAAAACTTCTATATTGTTTAGTTAACAATTTGTAACTTTTCATAATTAAGTAACTAAAATGAAACTTTCTCATAGCTTATAAGTGAATGTATCAAAATAAAATATAATTCAAAGCGAGAAAAGGAAAAATATGAAAAACTTTTAGCGTTTTCCCAAAAGCGCTTAAAGATCAGACTTTTAGCTGCTTCCCAAAAGCCGCTTAAAGATCGATTTTTAGCGCGTTTCCCAAAAGCGCCGCTTAAAGCTCAGACTTTTAGCGCGTTTTCCAAAAGCGCCGCTAAAGCTCGATTTTAGCGGCTTTATAAATAAACGCCATAATATATCCTTTAGGCGCTTTTGATAATAAACGCCGCTATTGTTCTTTTTTTGCGTTTTCCTTCAAACGCCACTAATGTATAATATTTGCGCTTTTTCTTTAAAACGCCACTAAAAACGCCGCTAAAAGTCTGTTTTGGTGTAGTAACTAAACTAAAATTCATTAGAGTAGAGGAAATTGATGTACTCGTAGACCTTAAACTCCCACCACCCACGAAATTCTTCATTTGAAAAAGACTTAAACCTAATTTCATTTAATGTGCTACTTATGTTGAGTTTAATCTCAACGCTAATAAAATTTTCTGTTGACAACATCAGTGGGAGAAAAAGCAAATCATTTTGGTTAAATCACAATGATTCATGCTATTTGAATTTTATTATGTGTAATTATCAGTTTATTCAATTATATCTCACTTTTTATTTTTTATATTTTATATTAAATTTGATTTGATTTTATAATTAATCAAATATGTATTTATATTTGTAAACTTAAAAAGAATGTTATATACAAATCATACGAGAATCCTATCTCTTGATTATTGGCTAAGTCGAGTTAGAATATACTTGTCAAAATTTAACCCAAATTAAAATACAGTGTTTATATCTATAAATAGTAAATCCAAACTCTTTTAGATATGTGATAGTAAGATAAATTCGTATTTTTAATATATTTAATTTTGACTAATTATCGAATAAAATGCTATTAAATTTAGATTTTTCTTATCAGAAAAGAAGTTGTTGTGCTGAATACAAAAAGGGGCTAAATTGGAACAAAAAGCAAAGGGGATGGCTTGATTGAAAGATTGAAGATACAAAGATGACTAGATAAAGATTGAAGGTTAAAATTTTTTTTTCAAAAGTGACTGGATAAAGATTGAAGAATTTTTTATATTGTTACAATTTTGTAATCAATTTAAATTTAATCTCTAGTTTAAATTTAATTTTTAAATTTTGAATTATTTAGTGATAATATTGAGGATTATTTAGTGATAATATTTAAAAAAATCTAGCTAAATTTTAACACTAAAATATATGTAAATACCACAGCCAATTGAACATTCACTTTTGCCTTTAGCATTTAATAAAATTCTTTATTTTTTCCCATTACTGCATCATACTCAATTCTCTGTTTCATTCTCTCTCTTTTTTCTTTTGTTTCAAGGCTTTTTCCCTTTTTACTTTCCACAATTCCATTTAAACTATTTATTTTTAAAGCATGATTTTTTCATGATTAATTAAACCCTTTTTAGCGTTAACCCGATTATCGCTTCGACAAAGTAATCGTGAGATATGAACCCATACTAAACACTTTACAATTCGATATTCGCTATCTTTCCGGTATATGGGATAGTACAAACTTGTCCCCTCAAAGTTGATTTGATTTCAATTCAAAAAGTGTGCGTGTTGTGTAACAACCCACTTTTAGTGAAATTAAAGTAGTAGTTTCGGGACCACAAATCTAAAGTCATAAAAATTTATTATTATATGGTCTACGGTATGATAGAAATACCGTATAAAAATTTCGTTACGAAAATTTACCGTTTACATACCTAATTTAATGAAAAGGGCTAAATTGCTTTAAGTGCAAAAGTTGAGTTTTAATAGCTATTGGTATTAATAGCTATAGAAATTTAAATTAGAGGTCCTTATATAGTAAATAAACCATTAAAATGCTTAGTGGATAAGCATGAGTAGTTATCATTGGAAATTTCATGAAACATTAAGGTTAATTTTGAAAATTATCAATTAAAGTTGTAATAAATAAAATAAAATAATCTATTATTATCATTGATAGCAAGATAAATTTGTAATTCTAATATATTTATTTTGGCTAATTATAAAAAATGCTATTAAATTTGAATTTTTCTTATCGGGAATGAAGTTAGTGTGCTAAATTTAAACTCTTACAAAAAATAGTTAAATTGGAACAAAAAGCAAAGAGGAGGGCTTGATTGAAAGATTAAAGATTCAAAGATGATTGGATAGAGATTGAAGGGTTGAAGAATTTTTTTAAAAGTGGCTAGATAAAAATTAAAAGATTTTGATATTATTACAACTTTATAATTAATTTAAATTTGATTTTTAAATTTTAAATTATTTAGTGATAATATCTAGAATTATTTAGTAATAATATTTAGTAATAATATTTAAAATTATTTAGTGATAATATTTAGGAAAAATTTAGTTAAATTTTAGCACTAAAAATATATATAAACACCTTCCGCATTTAATAAATTCTTTTTTTTTCTTTTCTCTCATCCCGAATTTGGGCCTAGTAGGATTGGGCCGATTGGGCCTTGGGCTTTAGGGAGAAAATTTGAGTATTATTTGTGTTGGCTCGGGTATGAATCTTGTGTGTTACCATAGTCTTGTGAAAGCTTGATTTTATTTAGGAAGCTAGAATAATTTTTAGTATGGTTTATTTAATGAAGTGGATTAAGTGAACTTGACACTTAAGTTAATTTAAGTGTTAGATTCTAGCACATGAGGAGTTAGTGGCAAGGTGGTTATGATGCTTGAAGGGTTGCTTGAGGGAAGAGGTTCAAGTTGCATGGATTACATTTAGAAGGCTTTATTTTTTATGTAGCTTTGCATTAAATGTCGGTCAAACCTTATTTATGATAGGTTAGACTCTTAACTTTTGGTAAGTTGAATATTGGTTTATGGAAAGCTTGAAATTGGGGATAAGAATCTTAAGGTTATGGTATGATGAGGGGACAAAGGCATGGAATATGGAGGATGTTTTGGAAAGTAATCCTAGGCCTTTAGTGCATGTATGTGGACAGTATGGGTGTCTAGGGGGATGGCCGAATGTTGTTAGGTGGCTTGGGGGAATAGTTGGTCAACCTTTGCTTTTGTGCATCTTTTGTATTGTTTTCTTTCTCTCCAAAACTCCCTCCTTGACCGAATGTGTGCTATGCTTTTAGTGCAAAATTCCTTTTGGTTTTAGCCTTATTTTGTTGGAACCAAATCCTACTTTTTTCTTTCTTTCATTTTATCCTTTTGAAACCGAAACAACATTGGTACTTTTGTGCACTTTTCTTTTGGCAAACAAGGAGTTGGTCAATCTCTTAACCCCATTTTCTCTTTATTCTTTTTCTTCCTTTTGGTCAAACTCTCCTCTCCAAACTCCCTTTTCTTTTCTCCATTGTTGCCAAAATCGAACTCTCTCTCTCTTTCATTCTCTTTTCTATTCATATTTTCTTCTCTTATAACCAAATTGCCGAAACTCCCTACTTCCTTTTAGTTTTAATTTGACCGAATATTCAAGGGTAGACTCTCTTTGGTTTTCTTCAATCGATTTTGGAAAAGATTAAGTATTCTTGGCCGATTTTCCTATTATTTCTTTCTCCCTTCTATATCACATTCTTGTGGACATAAGCAGAATCTTTGGGCATTGGTTTGCAAGGTTCTAATCATTCTAGGAATCGATTTCAATTAGGCTCATTGGGACTTCGGAAACAATCGATCTAAGCCCATTCCATTAGCAATCGAAGTTGGTAAGTCAAGTGGTAAGGATTCAATATTCTTTAAGTTGGTTGAGAAAGCCTAAGGCTATTGGGATTAAGATTTGATGTTGGTAATGGTCTTGATTAAAGTGTTGTGGTTTGGCCGAATGTAGGACAAGGTGATCTAGTGTGGTAGATTGGGTCTTCGGATTTAGCCGATTGTGCAAAAAGGTGCGTAGTTATCGTGACCGCTCTTGATTGTGTGTATGTGTTATATTTATGTATATGTGATATGATGTTAATGGTAGCCGAATTAAGGGCTAAGATTGTGAATACCCATGGTGGGTGATCGAATACTCAGGTCAGTGATTTACTATATTAAATGATCATTGATGAATATATGAAATGTGATGGCATGTGATGCATTATTGTTCAAGTGATATGTTGCCATGATATACATAATTGCATGGGACTTGGGATGTGACTATCGAAGAAAAGGGTGTACATTATGTGCGTGGTCCGATGTTAGCCTTGTGCTACATTGGCGCTTGATGGTGGCTATGTGCTCCATCAAGGGAGGTGTTGGCTAGGTGCCCATCTCGGCGGATGATAGTGTGCATCACCGTAGATTGAGGATGACCTCGAGTCACCTCGTGGATACAGATATGTGGATCACTATGTGATCGGTGGCTTAACGCCTTGGGCCAAGTCCGCCAAGGTAAGATATGTGGATCACTATGTGATCGGTGGATTAGCCACGGCCTTGGGCGTGAGTCCAAGGTAGCCTCTAGGTTGTTGGGCTTCATGTTACATATTTATGCACGAATCACACTACCGTCACATGCCCGTGTGTCCGCCCATGTGCAACACTGATTTGAGTCACACAGCCTGTCACACACCCGTGTGTCAAGCCCATGTGAAATTTTGACTTACCTTGAATTGGGACAGTGAAGAACACGATCGGGACACACGACTGTGTACTCAACCGTGTGGGCAATTATAGGCCATTTTCAAGGCCAAATCGCCACCCATTTTGGGTCATACCTACAAGCATCCAACAAGCATCATTTTATGACCTAAAAGCAACCAAAACATGTCATTTTCAATATTCTAACCTCTCATCAAAACAACTAATCTTTGCATCACATAACATGGCCTAAACTCATCCATAATTACATGCATTAACAAGCCACATCACATGGCTACATATATATTTACATATTTCAAGACATAACATAAGTTCTCTAGCCTATACATGCCATACTTCTATATGTACATTTTCAAAAGGTACCAAAGTATAGTTTGATAGTGTGGTGATGATCCTCGATGATCCCCGAGCTTCCAGTAGCTTTGATAATCTATAAAACAATGTAAACACACACAAAGTAAGCTTTCAAAAGCTTAGTAAGCCATATACAAATAAACTTATTCTATAGAACATTCATAAACCAATTCATTTGCATAAACAATGGCATAACATAAAAGCAAATTCATAATTCTCATTTGGCTCAATTATTCCTAGCCACATGGTTACAAATATATCACATCTCTAAGTAGCTCATTTAATCATAGCACATTTGTATATATCACATTTCATTTCAATATTCTCAAACATGTACCTCAATTCCACATTTTTCACATACACTTACTTTTCATACTAGAACTTTGCGTATATTTCAAACGTACCTGCATTGGTAACACATTTCACATAATCATTCATTTCATGGAATGCCTATTGAACCGTCCGGAATCCATAAGGATACTTGGATAACTTGGAAAGTTCATACAATGCCAACGTCCCAGACGTGGTCTTACATGTAATCAGTATCGATGCCATTGTCCCAGACAGGTTCTTACACGAAATCATATATGATGCCAATGTCTCAGACATGGTCTTACACATAAATAATAAATCGATGCCAACGTCCTAGATGTGGTCTTACACGATAACACAAATCGGAAACCTATGTCATGGCATATGTATCCTAATTATTCCTAATGTTCGTATAGGACTTTTCGGACATTGATGCATATTCGAAACTTTTTCGGACTTCACGTATTCAGCTCAATTGGCCATATATCACAATTCATTCTCATATAAACAATAATAATTCAATTTAAACACATTTATTTGTATATTGACTTACCTCGTATAGGAAAGAACAGAAACGAACGACTATTCTACTACTTTCTACTTCCCCCGATCTAATTTCGTTTTCTTTGGTTCTTGATCTATACACATTCAAATTTAACTATTTTATTCATCAAAACATTCAATTCAATCCATATACACATATTTAGGGCATTTTACAAATTAGCCCTCACATTTTCACATTTTGACATTTAAGTCCCTATTTCATAAAATCACCAAATACACATAATTTCATTTTACCCAAGCTAGGCCAAATGTTACTACACTTCATATAAGCCCATATATTTCTTTTATTTCACATTTTATTCCTTCAATTTCTCATTTTCACAAATTAACCAATAATAGTCAAATTCATCAAAAATTCAAAGACAAAACATATTAATCGAACACATATCTTTCATATTTCATCAACTATCATCACAAAGCTCACAAAATCATCAATGGCATAACTTGCAATCTTCATCAAATTCAGAAATTGGGACATGGGCTTAGAAGAACACGAAGCAACGATCACAAAAACATAGAAATTATCAAAAATCGAACAACTATCATACCTTAATCAAAGAAAAACCATGGCCGAACCTAGCTTGCTTTATTTTCTTTCTTTTTCTTTCAATTTCGGTGGAAGGATGATGATAATGGCCATCCAATTTGTTTTTATTTTAATTATATTAACATAATAATCAATTACCAATTTTATCTTTAATTTAAAACATGTATAAACTATTAATGGATGGTCATTATTGTCCATTAATCATAGCAATAGTTCAATTGCAAAATAAGGACTTTATAGTTAATAAGCCATAACAATATAGCACATCAACAAATAACATGCAACTTTTACATTTTCTGCAATTTAGTCTTTTTTGCAAATTAAGCACACAACCAAATAAATTAAATCACGAAACTTTCACACATATCAATTCACATATTATAAACATAGAAAATAATATTAAAATATTTTTTTGACTCAGATTTGTGGTCCCAAAACCACTATTTCGACTACGGTATAAACTAGACTGTTACATAAGTTGGCGGTGTTGTATTCAAAATCCCGCAAACAAATTGACGTATTCAATTGGAAAAGTCAGTTAGATTCGCAAGGGAGATAGTGATCGAATTTAAATGACCCACATAGTTGAGGTCTTTAATTCGAGTTGGGCTTTTCAGATCACAAGGCTGTTGAAGTCTTAAATTGTAACACTCCCTACCAGTATTCGTTGTTCACATGAAGCATTCACTATAATTCTATTATTGTTCATAATTCATTCAAAGCTGTCTACTTGAGTCACAGTCACTAAATTATTTATTTCTCGAGCTACAGAACTCCAATTGAAGAACCGTTAATTTTCCATGAAACTAGACCCACATGTATTTATACCATAAAATTTCCAGAATTTTTGGCTCAGCCAATTAGTACAGTTTATTCATTAAAATTTCCCTTGTTTTACTATTTGACAGTTCAGACCACTTTTCACTACGAATCAATTTTCTCCTTGTAAAGAATTCAAATGATGTTTTAGTTTGTTTATTCTAAAAATAGACTCATTAAAAAGTCTAACCATATAAATTTAAGCCCCTAATTATTTTTATTCAATTTTTTATGATTTTTCAAAGTCAGAACAGGGGATCTCGAAATCACTCTGAACCAGTCTTACAAAAATATAAATACCTCAAAATACAGAATTACTTTGCTTTCTCTGTTTCTTTCATATGAAAATAGACTCAATAAGCTTTAATTTAATATCTCACTCACCTTCTAATTCCACTTATACGATTTTTAATGATTTTTCAAAGTTACTCTACTGCTGATGTCCCAAAACTGTTTTCTTATAGCTTACTTCTCAATTAAATCCATCTTTCAATTCTAACTTGAAATTCATTCAATTAAGTCCTTAATTCATGTTTTTGTTTCATCATAAACTATACTTGAGAGCTCACAAACTTTCAATATGACAACTTAGCTTCATCAAAACCTTGTTCCAAGGCTTCTAAAACATCAAAATTAAATAAAAATGGCTAAATTGACTTACCTATCAACTTCCAAGCTTCAAACTTCTAATTTTCCCTTTCTTCTTTCTTTTCTTTCCTTCCTTCTTTCCTTCTCTGTTTCGTTTGCCTATTCTGTTTCTATTTCTCCTTTTTTTTTTAGCTTATACACACACATATTTATAAATATAATAATAACAATATAATATATTATATTATAATTAAAACATAAAATATCTTTATTATATAATAATATAATAATATATATTAAACATAAAAATCTTAGATTTTCTTCACAATAAATCGCCTCAACTAGACAAAATGGCTTAATTGCCATTTTGGTCCTTTATAATTTCTTTTAATTTATAATTCAACTTTTATTTCTATTTCAATTTAGTCTTTTCATTTAATTACCTACCAAAACGTTAAAATTTTCTAACTAAATTTTAATACCACATTACTAACATTTTATAAATATTTATAAAAATATTTCCTATCATATAAATATTTATGCAAATGTATTGAAATAAATTTATCTTTAAATCGATTTATGGTTACTGAAACCATTGTTCCGATAACCTTGAATTTAGGCCATTACAACTCTCCCCCCCGTTTAAGGATTTTCGTCCTCGAAAATCTTACTAGTAAAGAGGTTCGGATATTGTTTCCTCATTGTCTCCTCCGGTTCCAATGTCGCTTCCCCAATCCCATGCTTTTGCCATAATACTTTCACTAAATTTATCTTTTTATTTCTAAGCTCCTTTGTTTCCCGTGCCAATATCTTGACCGGTTCTTCACTGTAAGTCATATCCGTTGAATCTCCACTTCGCTTGAGAATTAACATGTGAAGGATCCGACCGATATCGTCGTAGCATAGACACATGAAAAACATTATGAATTCTATTGAGTTCCGGTGGTAATGCCAATCGATAAGCGACTTGTCCAATTCTTTCTATGATCCCATATGGTCCGATAAATCTTGGACTCAATTTACCCTTTCGACCGAACCGAAGAACTTTCTTCCAAGGAGACACTTTCAGAAATACCTTGTCACCGACTTGAAATTCAATCTCTTTTCGTTTAAGGTATGATTTTTGACGATTAGATGCTGCTTTCAAACTATTCCGAATGACCTTTACTTTTTCTTCTTTTCCGGATCAAATCAACCCCATGTATCTTCTTTTCACTGAGCTCTGCCCAATATAACGGTGTTCTACACTTTCTACCATACAAAGCTTCATACGGAGCCATTTTAATACTGGACTGATAACTATTATTGTAAGCAAATTCAATCAAAGGTAGATACCTCTCTCAATTACCTTCAAACTCTAGTATACAACATCGGAGCATATCTTCCAATACCTGAATTACACGCTCAGATTGGCCATCTGTCTGAGGATGAAATGCAGTATTGAAATACAACTTAGTACCCAAAGCTTCATGCAATTTATCCCAGAAACGAGACGTAAATCGGGGATCTCTATCCGATATAATGGAGACAGGCACTCCATGTAACCTGGTAATCTCAGATATGTACAGTTCAGCCAATTTATCTAAATAATAATCCATACGTACCTGAATAAAGTGCGCTGACTTTGTCAATTGGTCAACAATCACCCAAATAGCATCCTTTTTCCTCATAGACAACGGTAATCCCGATACAAAATCCATCGTGATTCTTTCCCATTTTCATTCAGGTATAGTAATTGGCTGAAGTAACCCTGAAGGTACCTGATGTTCAGCTTTAACTTGCTGACATATTAAACATCTTAATACAAACTCAGAGATATCCCGTTTCATTCCTGGCCACCAATACATTTTTTTCAGATCATTATACATTTTATTACTCCCCGAATGTACAAACATAGTACCGCTATGAGCCTCGTGTAGAATCTTCTATATGAGCTCTAAATTCTAAGGTACACATACCCTTCCTCTGAATAATAAACAACCATCAGTCCCAATCTGAAATTCTGAATCAGTACCTGACTCGCACTGTGACCATTTAACTCGTAACTTCTCAACATTCTTCTGAGCTTCACATATTTGCTGTAAAAATGTCAGTTTAGCTCTCAATTAAGCTATGATTGAAACATTATCAACCAAAGACAATCGAGGTTCATAGCTCGCAAAGAAAAATAGAGATTTTCGACTTAAAGCATCAGCAACAACATTAGCCTTACCGGATGGTAATCAATAATCAAATCATAATCCTTTATCAATTCAAGCCACTGCTTTGTCTTAAATTCAGATCTTTCGTGTCATCAAATATTTCAAGCTTTTATGATCAAGATAAATATGACATTTCTCACCGTACAAGTAATGCCACCATATCTTCAATGCAAATACAATAGTGGCTAATTCAAGATCATGTACCAGGTAATTTCTTTCATGTGGTTTAAGTTGTCTTGAAGCATAGGCTATTACTTTACCTTCTTGCATCAAGACACAACCTAAACCATTTAATGAGGCATCACCAAATAACAAATTCCTTACCGGTTCAACTCGCACTAATACTGGTGCTTTTGTTAGTAGATCTTTCAATCGGTTGAAACTCTCCTGACATTCATCAATCCACTCGAACTTTACATCTTTATGCAATAATCAAGTCATCGGAGAAGCTATCATAGAGAATCCACAAATCTCCGATAATAACCAGCTAAACTCAAGAAACTTCTAACTTCAGATACATTCTTCGGTGGACTCCAATTGACAATAGCTGAGATTTTACTTGGATCTACCCTGATGCCTTCGGCAGATATAATATGTCCAAGAAAACCCACTTCTCGAAGCCAAAATTCACATTTACTAAATTTAGCATATAACTGCTTCTCTCGCAGAATTTGCAACACAATTCTCAAATGTTTTGCATACTCATTTTCATATCGAGAATAGACTAAAATATCATCAATGAAAACTTCCATAAACCTATTTAAGTTCTGTCTGAATATCGATTCATCAGATCCATAAATACTGTAGGTGCATTAGTCAGCCCAAACGGCATAACCAGAAACTCATAATGCCCGTACCTGGTTCTGAAAGCTGTCTTTGGCATGTCTGACTCTTTTACCCGTAGCTGGTAATAACTTGATCAGAGATCAATCTTCAAAAATAAAGTAGCACCTCTCAGCTGATCAAATAAATCATCAATCCGGGGCAACGGGTACTTATTCTTTATAGTTACCTTATTGAGCGACCAATAGTCAATACACAATCTTAAAGACCCGTCTTTCTTTTTCACAAACAGAACTGGAGCACCCCAAGGTGAATGACTCGGTCGGACAAAACCCCTGTCAACAAATTCTTGCAGCTGTGTCTTTAATTCCTTTAATTCTGTAAGAGCCATCCGGTACGGAGCTATGGAAATCGGAGTAGTTCCCGGAATCAAATCTATAGAAAATTCCACTTCTCTTTCTGGTGGCAACCCTGGTAACTCTTCTGCAAACACATCAGAAAATTCGCATACCACTGGCACTGCCTGAATCTTCGACTTAGATACCTTGGTGTCCAATACATAAGCAAGAAAAGCATCATACCCCTTTTTGACATACCTCTGAGCAGTAATAACTGAAATCACATCAGATAATCCCTCTGTCTGATCAGATTTAACCCTTCTTCGAATCATTTACACATTTCAGCTTCTGATTGTACCTATTCTCGAGCATATTTACTCAACCGAACAAATTCTCTTTCATACTCAGATACCAATATATTGCCCTGTTTCAGCTCAAGAAATTCTTTTCTTTTTTTGATCAAGAAATCTTTGACTGATACATTTCTTTTTGAACTCGGTCTTGAAGAATTCCCATGTAATTTCTTCTCTCGGGACAACTGAAGCATTAATATTTCACCAACGATAAGCTGTGTCTTTTAGCAATGAGACAGCACATTTCAAATATTCTTCTAGTGTACAGGATAAATCCTCCAAAACCCGAATAGTATTTTTAACCAAAATTCAGCCTGTTTGGGATCATCATCAAATGCTGCTTGAAATTCTTCGGCCTCATATTTTCGGATTTTATCAACCGGAGCTTTTCCTTTTCCGATGATTCAATACTGCACCCTGTGGAATCTCGGGAACCGTGGAGAAACAGAGGGAGTTTGAGTTTGTTTGCACTATAGGGTTAGTTCTTATATACTGAGTAAACCATTCATTCATCATTTGAAAGAAGCCTATTTTTGCCTCCTCCCATTGACCCTCTGTACCGGGCCTTCTACTGTTAGTTTCTTCTCTTTGTACTGAAGCCGGAGCATGACTCTCAACTTCTTTGGATTGAGCTCTGTCGGATGACATTACTATAAGAAAAACTCAATTTAAATGGTCAAGAGATATCACACTATCAATAATAATTTAAATGGCATGTATAGCTAATCCATATTTGCTATGTCGGTCCTAGAACCGGCTAAACCATAGCTCTGATACCAATAAATGTAACATCTCCTACCCGTATTCGTTGTCGAAATAGGGTACGAGGCATTACAGGAGTTTACGATTTTTTTACTCAATATAACCCCTTTATAAATATCTAGCCTTTCCTGCAAATTTTAAACCGAGACCAATTCACATAAACCAATCCAATTTAACATATTTTCAAAATAGATTCATACATAATTATAAGATAACACCATCACATACTAAAACTAAAATTTGTTAGCCATACCAATGGTGACATTATATTCATATTATATTAACATTTACTTTATTAGCTTATACATGCCATTTATTTCCAAAATAAAGTTTCTTTAAATACCAAAATCTTGGGGTTGATAGTGTGATGTGTCTCCACCGAATCGACCTCCGAGCTCCTAACACTATAAAGCAGGAAAAAGGAAAGCAGGGTAAGCACTTTGTGCTTAGTAAGCTCATGTAACAAGAATTATACTTACCTAATATTTTCAATACAAAGCAATAAACATTCATATATCCATTCAATGCACTATTGCCCTAACATACACAAACTCAACATTCAAGTTAATCCAATAATTTCCATATACCAATAATATATACCATGATTGATGAACTCATCAATACCATGATTTCCATTTCTTTGTTATATTTCCATATTTATCCCGTTGAATTACTCGAAATTTCGATGGGTTTTCAGAAGTACACTTTTAGTGTACAATCCAGTCCGTCAATTCATGTTCATATTTCCATTTCGAGAGCATTTCCATTTCGGAGAGCACACTCCATGAACATCATCCTTACAGAGGGATTACCACCCAAAGCTAAATCCTCAGCGACAATTACTCTAATGAGCTTGGATCCGAATTACAGTCCGAAGCTAAATTGCACCTAATTGGATTACCCGTCTGGCTAAATCCATTTTCCACATATTCTTCTGGAGGGCTATATTAGGATAGGATCACCCGTCTGGCTAGATCCTTTTACCGTCAATTCCTTTTAAAAGATCCATCGAATTTTCCTTTCATTCAACAGGGATTTCTTCCCCTTTTTATCAAATATATCAATGTTTCATCAATTTTCATACAATGAACATTCAAATTATATTCATATAAATAACATACATTTCAAGCATTTAAGAATATAATTCAAGTTACATGAACTTACCTAGATACTTGTTCGTACACAAAAATCTACTAATCCAGGACTTTTTCGTTTCCTCTATCTAACTTCGTATTTGTGTTTTCTGGATCTAAATAAATAAATTCAATCATTAATTCAACACATTTCATGTTCACATGTAGCATTCACTATAATTCTATTATTGTTCATAATTCATTCAAAGCTGTCGACTTGAGTCACAGTCACTAAATTATTTATTTCTCGAGCTACAGAACTCCAATTGAAGAATTGTTAATTTTCCCTGAAACTAGACCCACATGTATTTATACCATAAAATTTCCAGAATTTTCGGCTCAGCCAATTAGTACATTTTATTCATTAAATTTTCCCTTGTTTTACTATTTGACAGTTCAGACCACTTTTCACTACGAATCAATTTTCTCCTTTTAAAGAATTAAAATGATGTTTTAGTTTGCTTCTTCTAAAAATAGACTCATTAAGGAGTCTAACTATATAAATTTAATCCCATAATTATTTTTATTCAATTTTTTATGATTTTTCAAAGTCAGAACAGGGGATCTCGAAATCACTCTGAACCAGTCTTACAAAATATAAATATCTCAAAATACAGAATTACTTTGCTTTCTCTGTTTCATTCATATGAAAATAGACTCAATAAGATTTAATTTAATATCTCACTAACCTTCTAATTCCACTTATACGATTTTTAATGATTTTCAAAGTTACTCTATTGCTGATGTCCCAAAACTGTTTTCTTATAGCTTACTTCTCAATTAAATCCATCTTTCAATTCTAACTTGAAATTCATTCAATTAAGTCCTTAATTCATGTTTTTGTTTCATCATAAACTATACTTGAGAGCTCACAAACTTTCAATATGACAACTTAGCTTCATCAAAACCTTGTTCCAAGGCTTCTAAAACATTAAAATTAAGTAAAAAGGGCTAAATTGACTTACCTATCAACTTCCAAGCTTCAAACTTCTAATTTTTCCTTTCTTCTTTCTTTTCTTTCCTTCCTTCTTTCGTTCTCTGTTTCGTTTGCCTATTCTGTTTCTATTTCTCTTTTTTTTTTTAGCTTATACACACACATATATATAAATATAATAATAACAATATAATATATTATATTATAATTAAAACATAAAATATCTTTATTATATAATAATATAATAATATATATTAAACATAAAAATCTTAGATTTTCTTCACAATAAATCGCCTCAACTAGACAAAATGACTTAATTGCCATTTTGGTCCTTTATAATTTCTTTTAATCTATAATTCAACTTTTATTTCTATTTCAATTTAGTCTTTTCATTTAATTACCTACCCAAACGTTAAAATTTTCTAACTAAATTTTAATACCACATTACTAACATTTTATAAATATTTATAAAAATATTTCCTATCATATAAATATTTATGCAAATGTATTGAAATAAATTTATCTTTAAATCGGATTTATGGTTACGAAACCATTTTCCGATAACCTTGAATTTAGGCCATTACATAAATTACATGTACATGCCACGTGGTTGAAAATTTGACAAGGGTCGATTTGCAGGTGCTACCGGAATCGACTACGAGAGGAAGAGTTGGCAGTTTGAGGGATCCTCGATTGCTATAACTAGCTTATCGATTGGAAGGGAAAATCTATTTCAAGGATCGATTCAAGATTGGAGTATATTGAGGCTAAGGCTAAGCTTAAAGAATATTTTATTTATCCATTTATTTTATTTGCTTAAATTTATTTTTGTATTTTCAAATATATTTTTATTTTATTTTTCATATTTCCTTACTTTATTATCTTAATCAATTTAAAACCCCCATTTTTATTTTTTTTCAACACTACATGCAGAAGTCGTGTGCACGACTGTAGTCGCGACAACGAATCTGGTCATAAGAAAATGTAAAATTAGATAACCAGTTATTGTGGATTCGGCCCTACTACTCTATATTTCAATTTATTGTTATATTTGTTTTAGAAATTTATATTTGGTGGTTTCGACGCTCATCAATCATCTACCACAAAAAAAAAAAAAGAGAGAAAACCTAGCCATGGAAGCTTAAGATATTAGCAAACTTGTTTTACTTAATTAGGTATGTATTCTTTCCCATTTTTAATGATTTCTATGTTTTCGAGATCGTAATAGCTTAATCTAGTTAGCTCGGGGATTAATTTACAAAACTGTTAAAGTATTACGGTTTTGCCATAGATGAGTATGCTTGAATTGTGACACCCTAACCCATATTCGTCGTCGGAACATGGTTACGAAGTGTTACCAGAGTTTTTAGAATAATTACAGATAATTCATGTCAAATTTTATTCAATTACCGATATTACGCATAACGTCCCTTAAATGGTGTAGCACCCCATACCCGAGTCCGATGCTAAGACTGGATACGAGGCATTACCATGCTTGAACTCACTTAAAATATGTACTTACGGGCTATAAAGTTTTGTTTCGAATTAAAAACTTCTCTTTCTTAGTCTAATCATGCATTTCATGGGCCTACGAGGCCTTAAACACGTATCTGGAAACTTTCGAAACTCGAATGAAAACTTTCCCTTAAAACAGGGGTCATACGCCCATGTGACTTGGGACACGCCCGTGTACCCCTAACACATGCCTGTGTCTTCCACCCGTGGTCGAGACTGACTAATTACACGCGGCCTTGACACGCCGTGGATGTAAACCGTGTGCTATACCTTGATATATTGACTTATACACACTGTGCAGGGCACACGCCCATGTTCGACGTGTATCACACACTACCTAAACAAACGACCGTGGATTTGCCCGTGGCCTATTTTGACTTAAAACACTAAGGTGCGGGCACGACGGCCCAGACACCTAGCAGTGTGTTTAACCGTAGGGCACTTAGAGGCTATTTGCCAAGCCAATTGCCACCACAAAATCAAGACCAAACTCATGCTCAATTCAATACATTTTTCATAAACATTACTACATGCTTCATTGATCTCAATAAACATACATACTTAGTCAATTTTGGCCAATTACTTAGCCATATACAAAAGAATAATAAACTTAATAGCCAAAACTTTGGCTCTTCTTAAAACATATTCTCAAAATGAAATGCTTCTTATACATGCCATACTTAGTAAAATAACTTGGCTATACTAAAATAGCGATTGATAGTGTGCTCCGAGCTCCGATGACGATGATCCACGAGATTGACTTGGCGGAACTACATAGAAAGAAAGAATAAATGACATAAGCATTTAGCTTAGTAAGTTTGCATAAAATGCACATAGCAACATACTTGATTTATATAAACCATTTGACATAAACTATGGTATCATAGATTTCAGCTATAAAGCTTACTTACTCATACTGAATCTTACATATCTCATGATACTTACTAATCTCATCCTCGTGAGATAAATAAGGTACCTATATCACTTGATCACATTGATCAGTATACTTTAACATGATATTCATAAATCTTTCATTCATCATTCATAACATGGCAATGCTTATTTACAACTTAATAGTAGTTTTACTTACTTAGTTTTCTTCTTATCTTATTTGACCTTAACTCTTTTGCTTGATGAATTTCTGTGAATAACCGATGATACTAGATCTCGACCTACACATAACTTGATGCCAAAGCCATATCTTAGATACGATCTTACATGAAATTTCTCATTTTGTTTTCGAGGCCATGTCTTGACATGGACTTATACGAAGTCTTTCTCATGTGTTCCCTTGGGAACTTACCGTTGCCATGTATCGACATGGTCTTACTTGGTATCTTTACTCATGAACTGGTCAATGCCGAGCTCTGACTTGGACTTACATGAAATCTTCCTTGTTATCACCAATGCCATGCCTTGGCTTGGACTTACATGGGATCTCTATCTCTTGATAGCTTTTCAATGCTAAGACTTGTCTTGGACTTACATGATAACTTTTCAATGCCAAGACTTGTCTTGGACTTACATGACATCTTTGCTTGGAGACTCACCAATGCCATGCCTTGGCTTGGGCTTATATGGGTCTTCATCTCATAATAACTCTTCAAAGCCAAGACTTGTCTTGGTCTTACATGATAACTCGCTTGATTTCTGATGCCATGCCTTGGTTTGGTCTTATACGGACTTTCTCATTTCATGTGGTAGATCGAGTATCCTAGGTAATTCATCTTCAATTGGGACTTTCTCATACTTAATCTCATTGATTTCTTTGTTTAACATAACATTAAACATTTTCAAGATAATATTGTACATTGCACTAAGCAGTTCAATGATATAAATCATAAAGCTTAGAAATCATACAAACTTACCTCAATATACAAAATGCATGTAGATATGCAATTTAGTCTTCGATTTTGTTCTTGCCTTAGTTTCAATCCAGGATTCGTTTTTCTTGATCTATAATAATAATTCAACTCATTTAATAACCACATTGACTAAATTGGCCCTTAACACATACTTTGCAAAATTACTTTTGCCCCAAAACTTTCTCATATTTGCACTTTTGCCCCAAGGCTCGTAAAATGATTCTCATTCAACTTTCATAAAATTTGTGCTTAGTTGACTCATTAGCTTAACTACAGAAATAGCAAATTCTCACTATTTCTACCATGTATGACTAAATCTCATAAATTAACAAACTAGTCCCTACATGCATTTTTCATGAATTTCACATAGAAAAAGATGTTTATCTAACATCAAACTCTCATAATCTTCCATAATACATCATTTAACATGCATGTCATTCATGGGTATATTTTGAACATGCATCTTAGCTCAATTTATAGCTAAAAATAGCTAATTCATAATACGAGAACTCTAAAAATACGAAGAATATTAAAAACGAGACTAAGATAAACTTACTAGCAAGCTTGAAAAATTGAAGAACCCTAGCTATGGATTCCTTCAAATTTCCCGCAATAAGGGGGAGAAGATGAATAGATTTTTTATCATCTTTTTCCCATTTTAATCATTTAAATTGATTAAATGACCAAAATGCCCTTCTTTTTAAATTTTTACAATTTACTATCTCATATCCAATTTTGTCCAAAAATTATAATTTGGGCAAATTGCTACTTAAGGACTTCTAATTGATATTCTAAAGCTATTTCATACAAAAAGCTTCTAGAAACTCATATTTTGCAACTTTTGCAATTTAGTCCTTTTGGACCATTCAACCTCAATTTAACAAAATTACTTCATGAAACTTTCACACTAGCATGCAAACATGGCATAAACCTTAAAAACTCATAAATTCACCATGAATTCGTGGCCTCCCACCACTATTCTGACTAGGCCCTAAATCAGGCTGTTACAAATAGACCCTCGAGGCCCCAAAACAAGTATTAGAATCGAATTGAGACTAAATCGGAATTTAGAGAATTTTTGGCTAAATTTCAAAAAATTTCAAAGTTGCAGTGCTCACGCGCTTGTGTGGTCCAAGGGACACGCCTGTGTAACCTTAAGACACGCCCGTGCTGCAGTCGTGTTCGACCCCGTGTAACTCTCTGAGTTGTGCCACACGACCGGCCATACGCCCGTGTGCTAGGTCGTATAACACACACGACTGAGACACACTCCCGTTTTTCTACCCGTGTACTAAATTCTAAGCATTCTATTTCTCAAATTTAAGGTGCAAGGGCACATGGCCAGACCACACATCCATGTGCTAAGCCGTGTGTCACACATGGTCAAGACACACGCCCGTGTGTCTACCCGTGTGGATAAAATAAAGCCATTTTCTAGTTTCATTTCTCACCCAAACCTTTTCATAAACGTGGTATATCATTTCATGCTTTCATGCTTTTAATCTTACCTTATTAAGCATACTCGTTTAACCTTTCTCAATCAATCAATAATAAACACTTATGTTATCACCATGAAATAATCTTAATATGTATACATATATATATCAATACATAATCTTTACTAGCCATTCCAATGGTTAGATTACAATAACCATTTACATTTACATGCTAATATGGTTAAATTTAACCTATACGTGCCATTATAACCACAATTGTTTTACCATATGTATCGAAATGGGCCGATGGATAGTGTGAATGTAACACCCCCTACCCGTATCCGTCGCCAGAATAAGGCACGAGGCATTACCAGAGTTTACAGAACCATTTTTATTAAACCGAGTCAATTTACTATTCATATTCTGAACGTAATTATAATGTCCCTCTATTGGGCTCTCGAAGCCCAAAACATACATTAGAAATGATTCGGGACTAAATCGGGATCATAGGGAATTTTTTGCATAATCCCAAAAATTTTTTCTCTATTACAGGGGTTACACGTCCATGTGCTATAGGGACACGCCCATGTGGTTCAGGCCGTGTGACCAACACACCTATGTGACTTACCTCGCTCCAGGCCGTGTGGCTTCACACGCTTGTGTCCCTAGGCCGTGTAACTCTCTGACTTGCACCTCATGAACAAATTGATCTCATACAGCCAAGGCACACGCTCGTGTTCGTGTGCTAGGCCGTGTGGTTAATTTTATTTTCGAATTAGGTGCAGGATTCACACGGCCGTATCACACGCCCCGTGTATCCAGGTCGTGTACCTCACACGGGCAAGGTACATGCACGTGTGGGAGCCCGTGTGCTCGATCCTGGGCATTCTGTTTTGCAATTTTTGGATATAGGGGACACACGGCCTTGACACACGCCCATGTACTAGACCGTGTGTCACACACGGCCTAGACACACACCCGTGTGGACAAAAATAAGGCTATATCCAAGCCTCATTTCTCACCCAATTGGTCTTTTACTTACATCAACATTTAAATATGTTCAAGATTCAATTTATATGGTTAAATATCTAAATTTATCAATCAACTATTCATTTATATATATAGACATATTCATAAATTTTTATAGCATTCTTAACCATCTTCTTCATCCCTATACTTATACCATCTCATCATTTGTTCATTTTAAACCCATATCAAACATGATAAAATCATAATTATATGTAACTCAAAACTTACTAAATACAAGCCATACCAATGGCTAGTTACAGTTAGATCATTTATAAGCCAACATTAACTAATTAACCTATACATGCTATTATAAACATAATTCATTTACCATACATACCAAAAATAGGCCGATAGATAGTGTGAGTGATCTCCGTCGAGCTTTCTAACCAACGAGCTTCCAGAAACTCACTCATTTAAATTTAATATAAACATACAAGGCATATTCAATCATCTTGATCACGAGCCCTAACACATAACCTCATCACCCTTGTTAGTCGTACACTTCATATAAATACCAAGAAACATGTATGGGCTCAATTCTCATAAATTTTTCATATATATATATATACAATTTCACATTATGTAATCATGTAACATATAGCAACCATATCTCTGTATTTTAAATACATTTTCAAAAAACTTGTCTTAACTTCATACTATTTTAGATTTGAGCTTTACTCATCAAAGTATTTGAAATATCATCTTTATGCAAATTAGTACACATGAGGTACATAATTCCATAATTGTGAATGAACATATTTATCAAACATATTCCATGTTCATATATCATAGTCTCATGTCTCCATATATCAATAACCATCATTTTCTTGTATTTCAAATAAATACTTGTAACCATACATAGGTATGTAATTCGCTATTTCTTCCTGTCAATCACAATTTCAAATGACAAATTCTTATGAATGCGCTCACTAATTTCATAATTCCATGTATTTACCGTTTTCCATATTTATCCCATTAAATCCCTCAAAATTTTGATGGATTTCCTGTAGTACACTCATGATGTACAATATCATTAACCGTCAATTCGTACACGTATATACATAAGTCCTTTTCAGAAAGTACACTCCCGCAAACCTCATTTCTTACAGCAGGATTACCAATCTAGGCTAAATCCCCTGTAAGAGAGCACACTCTCGTGAACCTCATTTCTTACAAGGGGATTACCAGTCTAGGCTAAATCCCCTATAACATATGCTCAAAGAGTATTGTCAGGATTACCAGTCTAGGCTAAATCCCCTGCAATGACAAATACTCTATAGAGCTTTGTCTAGATTACCAGTCCAAGCTAAATACAGACTCACATTTACTTTGGATTACCCATATGAGCTAAATCTATTTCACACATATTCTTCGGGAGGGATTATATCAGGATTGCCCGTCCGGGCTAGATCCTTTTTACCGTCAAATCCTTTTCAGTGATCCATCGAATTCCATTCCATTCAATCGGGATTTATTTCCCTTTTTACTGAATATTATCAACATTTCATCAATAATCATACATTGAGCATTCAAATCACATTTTCATCACATAAACATACATTTCAAACATTTAAGAATACCAAGTTACACAAACTTACAATTCGATTTTTATACCATAACGATAATCTTAATTTCATAAGAAATATTTGAAATAAAACATTATATCATTTCTAATTCAACATTTATTGATTATAATCGGGCATGTGATCAATTTATACACAAGTCATTCATATATTTTCCTCCTCCTCCTCTCCATTCCACATCCTTAATGTATATATCACGTTTATAAGTAATATTATCTATAATTTCACTATTTACTTATATGTATATTCAAAGATGTCCATCCGTTTCATAGTCACTAAATTATTTTTATCTTGAGCTATAGAACTCCAAATTAAGATCTGCTCGATCTTTTTGAAACTAGATTCATATATTCTTCTACCATAAAAATTTTAAAATTTATAGTTTATCCAATTAGTAGAGTAAAATCTTCAAATTTATCCTTGTTTTGCTATTTGACAGCTTTGACCTTTGCTTACTAAAAATTAATTATCTCTTAACAAAGAATTTAGATGATATTCCTGTTTGTTTCTCTTGAAAATAGACTCATTAAGAATAAGCCCCTAATTATTTTTATCCAATTTTTGATGATTTTCCAAAGTCAGAATAGGGAAATCTTTCACATACCGTCTATAATATCCCGCTAGTCCCAGAAAATTGCGGACTTCAGACACATTTCTCGGAGGTTTGCAATCTAAAATTACTGAAATTTTGCTCGGATCAACTCGTATTCCCACAACTGACACTATATGTCCCAGAGAACCAACCTCGCGCAACCAGAACTCACATTTACTAAACTTTGCAAATAATTGCTTATCACACAGAGTCTGTAATACGATTTTCAAATGTTCGGCATGTTGCATCTCATCACAAGAATAAATCAAAATATCATCAATAAATACAACAAAAAATCGATCCAAATATGGTCTGAATATCCGGTTCATCAAATCCATAAATACTGTAGGAGCATTTGTTAGTTTCAAAGATATAACTAAAAATTCATCATGTCCATACCTCGTTCTGAAAGCAGTTTTCGGCACATCTGATTCTTTTACTCTCAACTGATAATAGCTTGATCTCAAGTCTATTTTTGAAAACACTGTAACTCCTTTTAACTGATCAAACAAATCATCAATTCGCGGTAAAGGATATTTATTCTTTATCGTCATTTTTTCAACTGTCGTTAGTCAATACACATCCTCATAGTACCATCTTTCTTTTTCACAAATAACACAGGAGCACCCAGGCGAGAAACTTGGTCGAGCAAATCCTCTATCTGTCAACTCTTGCAACTGATACTTCAACTCTTTCAATTCTATCGAGCCATTCTATACGGAGCTATTGAGATAAGGGTCATCCTCGGTAATAACTCAATGCCAAACTCAACTTCTCGTATCGGTGGTAATCTCGATAATTCTTCAAGAAACACATCAGAAACTCACAAACTATAGGTACAGATTTAACTTTATTTTCTATCACTTTTGTATCTATTACATATGCAAGAGAAGCTTCACATCTCTTTTTTACAAAATTTAAAGCTTTCATCGAAGATATTACAGCCGGTAGCCCATGTAATATCCAAGGTTCGGGGTTGTGCAAATTTTAATGTGTATCTATGTGTTTATGTACTCTGTATGACATTTGGAAGTGTTTAGGGGTTTCGAGAAACCCTGGGTTTGGATAGAGGCCATAGGAAAACTTTTGTCTTAACCTGAGTTAGGGGGAAACAAGGGAGCTAAGCCTTAAGAACATTAGTATAGGACTTATGACACAAGAAGTGCCTTGGTAAAGTGGCAAGGAGGCGCCACTTAAGTCACAAGGGAGGTGAGGCCACTAGGAGCAAGGAGGACCTAGGTTCGAGCTGCGAGGATAGCGTTTTGAGATGCTTTTTGCGTCAAGGAGGAAGGAGAGTTGGACAGCATGTGGACTCTAGGAAGGATGAGGTATAGATGGGGTTGGAGAGCTTGAGGATTTGGCTAAGATGAGGGGGATCAAGGGATAAGGGAGTGAGAGAAGAGTTGGCCGAATATGGGACTCTAAAGGGGGTGCATAATTCGGTCATACAAAGGGTGTGACCATCTTTTGATATTTATTTTCTTCCTTAATTTTCTTTGTGCTGAAAATTTATTTCTCCCATCTCATTCAAATTGTTTCCTCTTCAATTGAAAAAAGCTGAAATTGTGAGTACCTATTCTTTTTCTTTTTTTCCCTTTTTCGATTCACTTTCAAAAGCTAAAATAATTCTTGTGTTAGCCGAACCTCTATTGAATCTCTTCACCACTTCTTTTCTTCTCTTGTTCTCTTCAAAGCCAAAAGTACCATTAGCCGAGATCTACTCCAGTCGTTTCTAAAAAGTGGTAAGGGTCTTCTTTTTCTTCTTTTTGTCCATTCGTATCATCATCTTCCCGAAACTATTCTTTTTCTGTCATTTTTCCAAAGCTGAAATACTTCTTGTTAGTAGCCGAAAGTGGCCGAACCTACAAGGGTAGTGACGTCGACTACTTTCTCTTAGTCTCTTCAAGTAAGCGTTGGTGGTAAGTACCCTTCTCTTAGCAATCGGGTTTTTATCTCATCTTCGTTGGTGGCTGAAACCGAATGGTTGGCTTTGGTTTTAGGGATGGCTGAACCTTAGGAGGCCCTTAATCTTGTGTTTCCTTTTTTTGTGTAGCCAAAGGAAGGAAGCGTTAAGGATCTCGTGGGTTTGATTGCATAAGGTAAGGGGTTAATATTCGGTCAAGGGTTTTTCCATAGGTATTTTTTTTGTTGTTGAAACCGAATCGACTTGAGTGTATAGAGATTGACGGACTCCATAGGCAAGTGATAGTTTGGGATCTGACGAACAAGGTAAAGAGGGTCTAGATATTCACCAAAGGCCATATTGTCTATCAAAGTTGGCCGATTCGACTATGATCTTTTAGGGGCAATTCGGTAAGTGGGGAGTAAAGCAAAAGAGCCTTCGGGTTATCAGGTGTGTAGTTATTGCGCAATTTCCCGAGTATGTCTCAAATATTGTGTGTTATAAATGTGATGATTAGTGCAATGGCAATAATGAGATGGTTACCCTTAGTGGGTATGTCGATAATCAAGTCAGTGTTAAATGTCGATAAAATTGTGGTTCTTGATGTATATATTGCTGTATGTTGGAATAACATGTTCATGCATTATTTCATTATATCACTATCGTATGTTGCATAATCATGGGGCGAGATTTGTATATTTGAAAGAAGGACAGGGTGTACATTTATGTACGTGGTTTAGTGATGGCTACAAGCCTCACATGGATTGACGTTGACTACGGTCACGTTGTGGATTATTTTGTGATTTGATCACGTGGACCAGTGGCTCGACCACTTGGTGGATAGCATAACTTGCCGAATTGGTGTGTAGAGGTTGGAGGGTCGATTTAGTAATCCCCTGGTGTGTGGTGGTTGGATACGGGGATGTGTAAAGGATGGACCCTAGGTTGGGTTGGGTGCATTTGCATTATTATCTGATTTGTGGATTGGTGTGGTTTTGGGCCAAGCCCATATGTGAAATCTGTGGACTAATTACACATTGAGTCATTGACTCACCCAATTTTACCAAACAATGCGGTGATTCGTGATGTTGGACCGGGTTGGATGGGATTCGAGATGGCCATGCGGATACGCTTTTCTATATTTAAAGACTTTACTTTTAATTTCGATTTATTTGGGATATTTTGATGTAATAAGGCCATTCAACTATTTTGGGTTTTCATTGTGGGTTACATTAGACTAGACATGGATTCGTAGTTGCAAACAAAGTTTCAGATTGTGACGCTCTTATCACTTAAAAACTCATTTAAGTTTTTACTCGAATTTACTTAAGAATTTAAAAAAAAAACACGTTTCCAATTAACTCTGAACTTCAAATCGTTTTTCAACCTAAAGTTTTTTTTTAGTAGTATTCCGAATTCGGCCGTAGTGTTTTGGGCTGGGTTTGGGGCATTATAAATTGGTATCAGAGCCCAGTTTTTACACTCGGCCTATGGATTTTTGAGGCCCATAAATGCTTTCATTTTGTGTTTTAGTGGGTCAAAGAAAATTTTCAGGAAAAAGGGTTTTGTGGAGCATGGCACTTTCGAATCGTCCTACCTAAGGTCCACTGTAAGTACCCTAACCCTTGTGTGATTGGTATGTGGGAATTATAGGGATGTAGATTAGTAGATTAGGAGTTATTGAACCCAGGATTAGCTTACCTCAACAATCAATCACATAAAATTTAAAGCCTAACCAAACAAACACATGAATGAGTCATCGAGTTAAGGGTGTGGCAACTTGTCTTGCATGTCTAGGATTGGATTAGGGGAGCTTGGTATTTAAGCGATCCTAGTGACTCACCTCCTCTCCGTCGAATCCTACCTAGTGCATAATGACGGTTCACCCTAACCAAGAGGACTTAATCATGCTAAAATCCATAATTAAAACCCTAAAGGGACCAACCACCTTGTTTTGAATAATCCTTAAATCAAACCTTGGTTTCAAATTTCCAAAGAACCCTTGGTTCAAAATGACCAAAATACCCTGATTTGCAAATTGACCAAATTACCCACGACACATTGCTCGAATTACCAAAATACCCTCAGTAAGGAAAGTTGCCAAGGTACCCCCGAATTAAAAATTTCCAAAATACCCTTATTTTAAAAAACCACCTGGAACCATATTTTGCAAAATTAACGAAATACCCCTGGTTTGTAAAACTACAAAAATACCCTCGGTATCTAAAATTACCACATTACCCTTGAATCTTCTTACCAAGTACTCTTATTTTGCAAAAATATCAAAAATCTCTATTTTTGTGAAATTTTCAAATAACCTGATTTGGAAAATTACCAAAATACCCCTATAGGACAAATTATGAAAATACCTTTGGGTAGTGGAGAACAACAACAATGAAACCACAACATTTTTCTGTGATGAACGTAAGTTCATGAATGGTGATGATTGAATGAATAGACTTGAGACTGTGTGTATGTATGAATTCGAAAGAACCACTTTCTAGAACTATTAAACATAAGATCGTTTCGATAAATCAAGAGAACAAAAACTAATTCATAAAATTCTTAAGCGCACTAAATCACTAACGTAGACATGAGCTCTAGGGGCGTGGGCGCAATGTCTTGAGGCGTGGTAGAGGCGTAATGACCGTGTCGAAACCAATTGGATGCAGTCGGGTTTTGAAAATAAAGCACCGCCACCTACCGTAGGGGCGTAATTTTAAGAGAGAGCAGGAGGAGAGGACGCATGTCGCAGAGCTATGCTACGAGTTTTAGAGTGAGTGGTGGGCGAGTCTGTGAAATGGGGTTCAAAGTCGATTCGAGAGACTTAGAGTGAATAGGAGCCGAGGTTTTAGAGGAGTATCGGGAGTAGCTCGAATGTGGCGAAATCTTGGTTAGAAGGTAGTTGAAAGGATCATGGACGATTTGGATTTCACCGCTTGAGAAGAAGCTAAAAGGTGTTATCTCGTTGCTCGGACGAGGCTTACCAATGGTAGCTCACGATCGGGAAGGTACCCTGATTGAGTGGATCAAGGGTTATTTTAAGATCAAGTTTGAGGGAAAGTACGTAGGAGCTAGTTATGTGGACGCACAGAGGAAGGCGCTCTTCAATTTGGTGCAAAGTGGTAAATCGGTAGCTGAGTACGAGGTAAAATTTCTGCGATTGAACAGGTATGCTTGGGGCATCGTGGATACTAATTATGAGAGGTGTGTCCGATTCGAAGATGGACTGAGAGATGAGCTGCGAGTGCTGATTGCCCTGCAGAGAGAAAGGGATTTTGCTGTTTTAATAGAGAAAGCTCGGATAGCTGAGGAGGTCAAGAAGACGAGAGATGTAATGAGATAGAGATAGAAACCAAAATAAGAGGAGTTTTGGGCCGTCAACACCATCTGGAGGTTTCTAGAAAAGACCAAGGGTTGAAAATTACATTAGTGCACCTGCGATTCTTGGGAATCGAGTCATTCATGTGTTAAATGCGGAGAGTTCATGTTGGAGAGTCTTTGAGGATGTAATAAGGAATGTTTTGGTGTGGGTCCAAGGCTCATTTGGTTAGGAAGCATCCTCAAGAGATGGAAAGGGCTCGACAAGAGGCTGTGGATATGTCTGCAAGCGCAGAGGTGGTCACAGCGATGAGGGTCTTAGTTCAACCATGGAGGAATGGTTCCTACCGAGGTCGTGGAGCACCGTGCAGAGGTGTTGGGGTTCAAAGCGAGACGGCCGGGGTTGGTGTATGCCACCAAACGTCGTGAAGAGGGAGATGCACCAGATGTTATCACGGCTACGTTCCTTATTTACGAATTACCCTTTATGACTTTAATTGATGTTGGGTCAACTCATTCGTACATTGCTAGTGTGGTGTCTAGAACTTTGGAAGTGAACTCTGAAACTGTCTCTAGGAAAATGATTGTACTCAGTCCTTTAGGGCAATCTGTAGTGGTAGATAAACTCTTTAGAGATGTGCCTTTAGAAGTCCGGGGGTAGTGTTCCCGGTGACTTAATGGAACTACCATTCGGGGAGTTTGACCTAATATTAGGCATGGATTGGCTAATGAGGTATCATGTGAACCTGGACTGTGCTGATAAGCGCATATAGTTGAAAACTCCCGATGACAAAGAAATTGTAGTGATAGGGGAACGGAGAAATTACTTGTCGAATGTAGTGCCCGCTCTTAAGGCAGAGAAGATGGTGAGGAAAGGATGTGTGGCTTTTCTGATGCTTGTTAGTGCCTTGGAGGCTAAGGGAGAAGTGGTAGGAGAGGTCAGGACAGTGAAAGAGTTTGGGGATATTTTTCCGAAGGAACTACCGGGGTTGCCTCCAGATCGCGAGGTGGAATTTGGGATTGATTTGTTGCCAAGTACAGCGCCAGTATCTATCGCTCCGTACCAAAGGAGTTGGTTGAGCTCAAGGCCCAGATCTAGGAGTTGCTTGATCGTGGGTTTATCCGACTCAGTGTGTCTCCATGGAGAGTACCGATCTTATTCGTAAAGAAGAAAGACGGGTCTATGCAGATGTGCATAGACTATCGGCAGCTGAATAAGCTGACGATCAAAAACAAGTACCCACTGCCAAGGATAGACAACTTGTTTGATCGACTTAAGGGGCTGCGGTATTTTGAAAATAGATCTCGGTGGGATACCACCAACTCAAGGTGAAGGAAGTGGATATCCATAAAATAGCTTTTGGACTCGATACGGGCATTATGAATTCCTAGTGATGCCGTTTGGGTTGTGAATGCCCCATTGCGTTCATGGATATGATGAATTGGGTTTTTCAACCCTACCTGGATCGATTCGTCGTGGTGTTTATAGACGACATCTTGGTGTATACCAAGTCTGAGGAGGAGCACGATGAGTACCTCCGGGTGGTGTTGCAAGTGTTAAGGGAAAATAAGCTGTATGCCAAATTTCAGCAAGTGTGAATTCTGGCTAAGGGAGGTTGCTTTTCTGGGTCATGTGGTGTCTGCGGAAGGGGTAAGGGTAGATCCCAGGAAGATTGAGGTTGTGTTAGATTGGAAACCACCTAGGTCGATGGCAGAGGTTCGCAGTTTCTTGGGATTGGCAGGCTACTACCGGAGATTTGTAGAAGGGTTCTCGTCTATAGCAGCACCATTGACGAAATTGTTAAGAAAGGAGGTACCTTTCATATGGACGGACAAGCAGTAGGAAAGTTTTGAGAGATTAAAGAAGGTTTTGACTAAAGCTCTAATTTTAATTCAGCCTGAGGCAGGAAAGGACTTTGTGGTGTATTGTGATGCTTCCCATACAGGATTGGGATGTGTCCTTATGGAAGAAGGGAAGGTTGTTGCCTATGTGTTTCGGCAGTTAAGGCCTCATGAGGTTAATTACTCGACGCATGACCTAGAGTTGGCTGCTGTGGTTTTTGAGCTAAAGGTGTGGAGGCACTATCTATATGGAGAGAAGTCGGTGATCTATACGGACCACAAGAGTCTTAAGTATCTGTTGACCCAGAAGGAGCTGAATCTGAGACAGTGAAGGTGGGTGGAGCTATTGAAAGATTATGATTGTTCGATAGAGTATCACCCGGGTAAGGCGAATGTGGTGGCGGATGCCCTAAGTCAGAAAGTAGTATCGGATCTGCGGGCGATGTTTGCACATCTCAGTCTGTATGACGACGAAAGTTTGCTAGCAGAGTTACAAGTAAAGCCAACATGGTTAAGTCAGGTGAAAGAAAGACAGTTGGTAGACGATGATCTAAGTGCTAAGCTACGACAAGTGCAAGATGGGGGATTGGAAAGTTATGGTGTGAAAAGTGACGAAGTGTTGTGTTTCAAGGGCAAGGTCTATATGCCGAAGGATAAAGAGCTTAGGCAGAGGATTCTTCAGGAATCGCATGGTAGCCCTTATACTATGCATCCTGGAGGAAGCAAGTTATACAGAGATCTACGGGATCAGTTTTGATGGCCTGGTCTTAAACGGAAGTCACAGAGTTTGTAGGAAGTGCTTGACATGTCAGCAAGTTAAGGCTGAACACTAGGTACCCTCGGGGTTACTTCAGTCGATAAAGATTCCGCAGTGGAAGTGGGAGAGAATCACCATGGACTTCGTTAGTGGGCTTCCCCTTACGCCTACTAAGAAAGACTCGGTATGGGTAGTAGTAGATCGGTTGACAAAGTCTACACATTTCATCCCAGTGCGGGTTGATTATTCTTTGCAGAAGTTGGCAAAGCTGTATGTGGCGAAAATTGTGAGACTGTATGGAGTGTCGGGGTCGATTATCTCAGATAGGCACCCCAGGGTTACGTCTCGATTTTGGAAGGCACTATATCAGGCATTAGGCACTAGGTTAGACTTCAGTACGACATTTCATCCACAGTCGGATGGCCAGTCGGAGTGAGAAACCTAAGTATTAGAGGATATGTTGAGGGGATGTGTGATAGATTTCAGAGGAAGCTGGGAGGAATTCCTGCCTTTAGCAGAGTTTGCATACAACAACAGCTACCAAGCGAGCATTCAAATGGCGCCATATGAAGCGTTGTATGGGCGGAGGTGTCAGACACCTACTTGTTGGACGAAACTAGGGGAACATCGTATTTTGGGACCAGAGATGGTAGCGGAGTCAGAAGAAAAGGTTAAGGTAATTCTGCACAGTTGAAGGAGGCATCTGACAGCAAAAGTCGTATGCGATCTTAAGCGAAAAGAGATAGAGTTTGCGATGAGCGACTATGTGTTTTTAAAGGTTTCATCGTAGAAGAAGGTAATGAGATTTGGTCAAAGGAAAGTCGAGTCCTGTGTTTATAGGGCCTTATCGGGTTTTGAAACAGAGTTGGACCAAAGGCATATCAACTGGAGTTGCCTTTAGAGTTAAAGCGGTTGCACAATGTATTCCATGTCTCGATGCTACGTCATTACTGCTCGGATCCATCTCACGTGATTCCAGTTGAAGAAGTGGAGTTGAGACGGACTTGTCCTACGAGGAAGAACCAATTGATTTGGAGCGGGATGTGAAAGTCTTGCGTGAAATCAGTTCCTTTAGTTAAGGTGTTATGGGCGTAACCATGGATCGAGGAAGCTTCGTGGGATTTAGAGGAAGCAATCGGAACAATACCCACACTTATTTTGATCGAGGTAATTTGAGGCGAAATTATTTTTAAGGGGGTAGAACCGTAATATCCAAGGTTCGGGGTTGTGCCAATTTTAATGTGTATCTATGTGTTTATGTACTCAGATGACGCTTGAAGTGTTTGGGGTTTGGAAACCACAGGTTTGAATAGAGGCCATAGGAAAACTTTTGTCTTAACTTTGAGTTAGGGAAACAAGGGAGCTAAGCCTTAAGAACATTAGTGTAGGACTTATGACACAAGAAGTGCCTTGGTAAAGTGGCAAGGAGGCGCCACTTAAGTCACAAGAGAGGTGACGCCACTAGAAGTAAGGAGGACCTAGGTTCGAGCTGCGAGGATAGCGTTTTGAGATGCTTTTTGCGTCAAGGAGGAAGGGGAGTTGGATGGCATGTGGACTCTAGGAAGGATGAGGTATAGATGGAGTTGGAGAGCTTGAGGATTCGGCTAAGATGAGGGGGATCAAGGGATAAGGGAGTGAGAGAAGAGTTGGCCGAATATGGGACTCTAAGAGGGGTGCATAATTCGGTCATACAATGGGTGTGATCATCTTTTCATATTTCTTTTCGTCCTTAATTTTCTTTGTGCCGAAAATTTATTTCTCTCATCTCATTCAACTTGTTTCCTCTTCAATTGAAAAAAGTCGAAATTGTGAGTACCTATTCTTTTTCTTTTCTTCTCTTTTTCGATTCACTTTTAAAAGCCGAAATAATTCTTGTATTAGCCGAACCTCTATTGAATCTCTCCACCACTTCTTTTCTTCTCTTGTTCTCTTCAAAGCCGAAAGTACCATTGGCCAAGATCTGCTCCAGTCGTTTCTAAAAAGTGGTAAGGGTCTTCTTTTTCTTCTCTTTGTCCATTTGTATCATCATCTTCCCGAAACCATTCTTTTTCTGTCATTTTTCTAAAGCCGAAATACTTCTTGTTAGTAGCCGAAAGTGGCCGAACCTACAAGGGTAGTGACATCGACTACTTTTTTTTAGTCTCTGCAAGCAAGCGTTGGTGGTAAGTACCCTTCTCTTAACAATCGGGTTTTTATCTCATCTTCGTTGGTGGCTGAAACCGAATGGTTGGTTTTGGTTTTAGGGATGGCTGAACCTTAGGAGGCCCTTAATCTTGTGTTTCCTTTTTTGTGTAGCCAAAGGAAGGAAGCGTTAAGGATCTCGTGGGTTCGATTGCATAAGGTAAGGGGTTAATATTCGGTCAAGGGTTTTTCCATAGGTATTTTTTTTGTTGTTGAAACCGAATCTGACTTAAGTGTATAGGGATTCGACAGACTCTATAGGCAAGTGATAGTTTTGGGATTTAGACGAACAAGGTAAGGAGGGGTCTAGATATTCTACCAAAGGCCATATTGTCTATCAAGGTTGGTGGATTCGATTATAATCTTTTAGGGCAATTCGACAAGTGGGGAGTAAAGCAAAAGAGCCTTGAAGTTATCGGTGTGTAGTTATTACATAATTTCCTAGTATGTCTCAAATATTGTATGTGTTATAAATGTGATGATTAGTGCGATGGCAATAATGAGATGGTTACCCTTAATGGGTATGTCGATAATCAGTCGGTGTTAAATGCCGATAAAATTGTGGTTCTTGCTGTATATATGTGTTGTATGTTAGAATAACATGTTCATGCATTATTTCATTATATCACTATCGTATGTTGCATAATCATAGGGCGGGATTTGTATATTTGAAAGAAGGATAGGGTGTACATTTATGTACGTGGTTTAGTGATGGCTACGAGCCTCACATGGATTGAAGTTGACTACGGTCACGTTGTGGATTATTTTGTGATTTGATCACGTGGACTAGTGGGTCAACCACTTGGTGGATGGCATAACTTGCCGAATTGGTGTGTAGAGGTTGGAGGGTCGATTTAGTAATCCCTTGGTGTGTGGTGGTTGGATACGGGGGTGTGTAGAGGATGGACCCTAGCTGGGTTGGGTACATTTTGCATTATTATCTGATTTGTGGATTGGTGTGGTTTTGGGCCAAGCCCATATGTGGAAATCTGTGGACTAATTACACACTGAGTCTGTTGACTCACCCAATTTTTACCAAACAATGCAGGTGATTCGTGATGTTGGACCGGGTTGGATGGGATTCGAGATGGCCATGCAGACGCAGCTTTTATATTTAAAGACTTTACTTTTAATTTCATTTATTTGGGATATTTTGATGTAATAAGGCCATTCAACTATTTTGGGTTTTCATTGTGGGTTACATTAGACTAGACATGGATTCGTAGTTGCAAACAAAGTTTGATTGTGACGCTCTTATCACTTAAAAACTTATTTAAGGTTTTACTCGGATTTACTTAAGAATTTAAAAAAAGACGTTTCCAATTAACTCCGAACTTCAAATCATTTTTCAACCTAAAGTTTTTTTTAGTAGCATTCCGAATTCAGTTGTAGTGTTTTGGGCCGGGTTTGGGGCGTTACAGCCCATTCAAATCACTGGATTCAATTCGAACCATCTCACCATTCTGACTTCTCAAATAAATACTATTCTTTTTACAATTCACAATAGCATTATGCAAAGTTAGCCAATCCACACCCAAAATTATATCAAATTCATCAAAGGGTAATAGCATCAAATTAGCCGGAAAACAAATATCCCAAAACATCAACGGACAATTCTTGCACACTTTATCAACTAGAACACACTTACCTAAGGGGTTCGATACTCTAATTACAAATTCAGTAGACTCAACAAACAGAGTCTTACTAGATACTAGGTTCACACACACATATGAATGAGTAGATCCTGGATCTATCAATGCAATCACATCAATATCAAAAAGAGTAAAAGTACCAGTAATGACGTCTGGAGATGACGTTTCTTCACGAGCGCGAATAGCATAGGCTCGGGCAGGTGCTCTTGCCTCAGATCTCAAAGCTGTATCCATTGTTCTAGTAACAGCCCGATTTAGGGGCTAGTCGGAACAGTGATCTCGAATCACTAATTCAAGGTTATAGAAAATTATTTTCATGTTATGTTATGTGTGATAACATGTTTGTAAGGATGCATGAAAATTTTGGCGCCTTAATTTTAGCAAATTATAGCTAAATTGTGAAAAAAGACTAAATCGTAAAAAGTACGAAAGTTCTATTTTATTTCTTAGAGGTGCCAAATAGCTATGGGTTATACATTAGAGGTCCCAAATGTGCAATTAAACTATGGGAATCGGCTTGGACAGTTAAAGAAGACAAAGGGGACAAGGGCATTAAATGTTGTCATGTTAGGTTATTAAAAAGAAATAAAATAAGATGAAATAAGAAAAGCTATCATCGTTTTTTTATTTCTTCTCCTCTTCCACCGAAAATGGACAGAAAGAATGGGGTTTTTGAAGCTCAAAATTTCAGCATGTATTCCTCCTCACAAATCAAAGAAATCGAGTTTCGGACCTAGAACGGATAAAAAGAGAGATGTGGGCAAATAATCATTTTCGGCTATTTCAACATCAAGGTAAGTTCATGTGCAATTGTTGTAAGTACGTACGAGCTAATTTAATATTCCAATATTGTATAGAATGTATATATATATACTCAATGAATGTTAAAATGCCAATTGATGAGATGTCGGGAGAATTGAATTAAAATGAAATCCTTATGTGATGAACTCTAGTGGGATGTGGTTAATTAATGCACATTAGAAGTATGTGATAGAACTGTATTGAGATGAATTAGATATATGATAAACTCTTGAGTGGGATGAACGTAGTAGAATTTGATATTGGATGCATGGTTGATATTGATTGAGACTCTATGTGGCTCAAGTAGAGTAAAAGTGGTAGAGTTGTGCATGTGTTGTGATAATGCTAGATGGTAAGATAAGTACGATAACTTCTCGTTAATTGATTATGGTAGGCTAAGTGCAAAGCCACCGAAGTATTGACTGTATGGACTAACTATGTATGAAATAGCTAGGTGAATTAACTATGTGATTACGTTATTGAGGGAAGTGGCTGAGTGGATGTCTTATTGATGGTAATGATGGGCTGTGTGCGATACCATCTACCATATTATTATTGGTGGGCTATGTGCGTTACCACCTGAGTAACTAATAATCGATGGGTTGTGTGCGATATCATCGCTTACAAATGATTGGTGTGCTAAGTGCGAAAACACCATAAGTATAATAATTGGTGGGCTGTGTGCGATACCACCTTATTAGAGAGTTAATGGGGGCTAAGTGCGAAGCCACCGAGAGATGAGTAGTTTATTGATAAGGCTTGCTATATTTTTTTATGAAATTACATGACAATCAGTGCAGGAATGTATGCCGGTTAAACGAGCAATTGGCTTGTGGCACAGTAAGAATATGGTAAGAGATAGAATGAGTAAGCTTCAAGAGTGGTTGAGTAAGCAACCATGAGTTAATGGGAAAAACCCAGTGTAATACCTGGTAGTTATCCATATTTAATGAATATCAGTGTTTATCAATTATGCAGATGAACTTACTAAGCATTATTGCTTACTTCTTTTCTTTTCCTATCTCTTATAGGTTGTTTTGACTAGCTTGGGTTGGAGGCCGACGGAGATGTTTTCACACTATTGAGCAGACGCTTGGTATGAAGTATCAAGTCCTTATGAGTCATGTCATGTATAGGGCTAGTACTTAAGTTTGATTAAGTCTTGTGAATGTAGCCAAATTGTATTGGCCTAAGAGAACTTATAGTTGTTTGTGTATAGCCATAGGTAATGGCTTAAGTTGGTTATAATTATATGGAAAATAGCTCCCTTAGTGTATGGATTGCAGACTTTACTTCTCTTGTGTTTAAATGTCTTTAAACCAAGAATTATAATGATATTACTAGAATTTAAGTGATGATGAATGAATGTATGCAACTGAGGGTGGTGATTGGCTTGGAAAATAGCCTTTATGTGCTCATACGGATAGACACACGAGCGTGTGTCTAGGCCGTGCGTAACCTGCACCTTATTGTTTTAAGTCAGGATAGGCCACCGTCACACTTCACGGCCGTTTGTATGAGCCGTGTAGGACACATGGTTTGGACATGGGCGTGTGCCCCAGACCGTGTGAACAAGTCAGTATACCAAGGATTTACACACGGTCTAGGCCCACGGGCGTGTCAAGGCCGTGTGAATATAGTCAGTAACTCTCCACGGTTTAAGGCCACGGGCATGTTGTGAGGGTACACGGGCGTGCCCCCATTCCATTCAGCGTGCCCTAACCGTGGGAGTTTTGGCAGAATGTTGGGATTTTTTAGCACGGTACGTGCACATGGTCGTGTGTGACTACACACGGGCATGTGTGTCATTTAACATGGGCGTGTACACCCTATTTAAATGGAAAATAAATTTTAGGATCGTAAGAGTTCCCGATATAGTCTCGAGAGCCCTCACATGTGTGAGTGAGGTCTTGTAAGTCAAAAAAAAAGGTTGTAGTATCGACATCAAGGAGAGTAGTCAGTTGAGCTTAAGTGGTGTTCAAGTAGTTTTATGTGGTAATGCCTCGTGCCAAATTTCGATGGGGATTACGGGTAAGGGGTGTTACATTTAATGGTATCAGAGTATGGTTTAGTCGGTTCTCGGACTAACCTAGCATGAGTAAGAGTCTAGCTATACATGCCATAAGTGGACTATGATAGTGTGATATCTCTCACACTAACGAAATTGTTTTGTTAAGATAGGGTTGGTTCCCAATCGAGCTAAATTCAATAATGGTGTAAGTGGTAATGGGAAAATTGAAATACTCTTATGCATGAAATGAGAGTTATAAAGTGGTAAGCTTATCTGTATTGGCGGGATGTGCATAAGTGTTAAATACTCAACCTATTGGGTTAGGTGCATATGGTGAGTAAATTTACCCAGAGAATGGGGTATATGTGTATGTATGATTGTTTAAATGATGTATGATTAATATGTCAACATAGTTGAATCTCATGTGTGACTATTAAAGTAGAAAATTTTATAATTTTTTATTTCGTGACCCTGTATGAAACTACGAGTATTATGGTGTGAGAGTTAAACTAGAAAGTTCGACTAGGTAGAATGCAAGGATGGGTACGGTCGTTCAATGATAAAATGATGAATAAGACCATGGTTGGACCATGGCAGTACATGTGATCCCATATAAGACCATGTCCGGGATATGGCATTGGTACCTAGACAGGACTTCATGTAAGACCATATCTGGGATATGGCATTGGTGTTGATATGAGAGTTCATGTAAGACCATAGCGAGGCTATGGCATCGTGATGACATGTAAAGAAATAGTTGGGCTACGGTGTAGTGATACGATTAAGACCATAGTTGGACTATGGCAATCGTAAACGACGATGTACTCAAACCCGTAAGACATTCTTTAATTGATAAGTGATGGTAAGAGAAAGTAGAGTTAAATGTTGAATACTCAAGTAGATAGTAATGTGGAACTTGAGTAATTGAAATAATTATAGCGTGATAAATGTGAAAACTCACTTGAGATGAGTTGTATGACTATAATGATATTGTATTAATGATGAATAGTAAATCATGTGCATGTAATCACGAGAGTTAAGTTAAGGGGCTCTGTGGTTTCACCCCCTTACTACTGCTGAATTATGATGAGATGTTATGAGAGTCAAATTGAGCAAATTTGCATATGATTAATGCAACATTTATGTTAACATTTTGAGAATGTTTTGTATCATATTGGTACATGATACTCTACCATATAAGGTAATCATTGTTGAGCATGAGGTTGAAGTCCTAGGGGACTATAATGGAAAGACTACCATTGAGATACGAAATGGATAAGGTCCCGTATGAGACCATGTTCAAGGCATGGCCTCGGCATCGAGTTATGATTCCGTATAAGACCATATCTAGAATATGGCTTCGAAAATGGATATGAGAATCGTATAAGACCACCTCGAGGGTGTGGCATTGGTTTTGTATCTATTTGAATGTCGATGAATTTGTATTTTTGATTACCCCTAGTGATCAATGGGACAGATAGACGAGCCTAGAAGTAAATGAGATTAGTACTAAATTCTTGTGAAAGAGTGAATGCAGACATTTGTGAATGAATCACGAAGAATCTAGTATAATGTGTGGTACAATATGTTCTAAATAAATGGCAAGTATGAGTAAATTGACTCGAGGCCTGTAGTTTGTGCATAGTTAGTTGATGCTATGAAAGGAATTATAAAAATCTCTTGAGTATTTTCTTATAAATATTGGTTGCCTTTCGGGGCTGAGGTAGTTTTTCTTTTCATAACGTGTGATTGTGTGAGAATGGTAGCTGATAGTGAAAATCAGAAAAAATAGTTGTCGATTTAGTTAATTAAAATAGACATTCCTTTATATCTTTGTAACCACAGGTACTTTGAGGAGGAAGTCCGTGATGATTCTAGTATAAGAAGTGAAATTACGAGTTTAATGTTGTATGATGAAATTTCGAGTAAGCTAAATGGAGTCAATAGATTCAATCAAGATGTCCCTAATGTTGTGAGACACGGCACTAGTAAAAGTTTTAAATTAGCACAGCAAAAGAAACTTAGATGAGAGTATGCTAGAAAATGTTCTATGTGTGGAGAAAGGAGTAGAGTAATGTATTGACATATGATTCAAATTCTGCGTAGATTCACGCATGAATCAATAAAGAGGATAATTTCTGTGTGATCGTGAGTAAGGAGCACGATACAAAGATATGCTCATGGAAAGGATCATACTGTGATAGTCAAGTTGAAAATTATTGATAGAATTATTGTTTGAAAACCCAAGTATTGAATTCATTCCGAATTGAAAAATATATATAGTTGCCAAATTGGTGATCCCGAGACGATCACTTTTGTATCTGTATGAGAACTGGATGTGTGGTAATGATCTATGGGAAAATTGATGAGTAATTTCTAAATTTTTTTTATGAGTGAGAGCATCTTATAATGATAAGATAGTGGAGACGACTTGAGCTATTACCATAGTAGGTATAGTTGCTATTATACTTCTCAGATAATAGACATAGTATTGGTTTGAGTGAAAGATGTTAAGCAAAGCGAGATGGTTACTCGGTGAATCTTAGTTGGTAACATCTTAGTTTCAACAAGTTTAATGACTAGACCGAGTTTTCTTTTCAGAACAAAAGGGTTCAAAAAGATATAGTAAATGGTATTTTAAAGAAGCTCCGAATGAGTTAATTTGTGCTGATAAATTCAGGTTGTATAAGTCCTTCCGTTGTTGATGATTTCTTGAAATAGAATTGGAATGATGATGAATCCAAAACTTATATAAAGTTTTGGTATGAGATTTAGTGGTAGCATATCTGCTAAAGCAAGAATAAGGAAGTACAATTATATGCATAAATGTTTTGACAGTAGAGTACATTTCATGATATGATTGAGTTTATGGTCAGAAATAGTTGACCACTAAAAGCTGAGTTGTCAAAGCGTACAAGTCGAGACTATTACGGTTGGTGAATACTTTAATGAGGAAGTGAGATAAAACCTTATAGATTTTGAATGTGGTTTGACAAAATTCCCAAGAAGGGGGAATAACATACGAGTGGTAGTAAATCGACCTATAAGGATCCCAATGACCATTCGGATTTGTTCAGAGTTCCAAAATTAGTGGATCATTGAGTATATGCCCGGGATGAATAAATACCTAGGTCGCAAGTGGTGCTCCGACCTTATGTGTGATAGCTTAGAGATTGTTGACAGAAGAAACTTGTGGATAAATGAATTTGTGATTTTTGAAGAGTTTATGAAAATGTTTTAAGAATGTTGGTAACAACTCCTCCTAGTTAGATTTTCGGGGACAAAAATCCCTAAAGGGGGATAATTGTAACAACCCGATTTAGGGGCTAGTCAGAATAGTAATCTCAGAATCACTAATTCGAGGTTGGAGAAAATTATTTTCATATTATGTTATGTGTGATAACATGTTTGTAAGGATGCATGAAAATTTTGGCGCCTTAATTTTAGCAAATTCTAGCTAAATTGTGAAAAAGGACTAAATCGCAAAAAGTGCAAAAGTTCTATTTTATTTCCTAGAGGTGCCAAATAGCTATGGGTTATAAATTAGAGGTCCCAAATGTGCAATTAGACCATGGGAATTGGCTTGGACGGTCAAAGAAGACAAATGGGACAAGGGCATTAAATGTTGTCATGTTAGGTTATTAAAAAGAAATAAAATAAGATGAAATAAGAAAAGCTATCATCTTTTTTTTTTATTTCTTCTCCTCTTCCACCAAAAATGGACAGCAAGAATCGGGTTTTTCAAGCTCAAAATTTCAACAAGTACTCCTCCTCAAAAATCAAACAAATCGAGTTTTGGACCTAGAACAGATAAAAAGAGAGATGTGGGCAAATAATCATTTTCGGCTATTTCAACATCGAGGTAAGTTCATGTGCAATTGTTGTAAGTACGTACAAGCTAATTTTATAGAATGTATATATATACTCAATGAATGTTGAAATGCCAATTGATGAGATGTCGGGAGAAATGAATTAAAATGAAATCCTTATGTGATGAACTCTAGTTGGATGTGGTTAATTAATACACATTAGAAGTATATGATAGAGCTGTATTGAGATGAATTCGATATATAATAAACTCCTGAGTGGGATGAACGTAATATAATTTGATATTGAATGCATGGTTGATATTGATTGAGAATCTATGTGGCTCAAGTAGAGTAAAAGTGGTAGAGTTGTGCATGTGTTGTGATAATGCTAGATGGTAAGATAAGTACGATAACTTCTCGTTAATTGATTATGGTAGGCTAAGTGTAAAGCCACCGAGGTATTGACTGTATGGACTAACTATGTGTGAAATAGCTAGGTGAATTAACTATGTGATTACGTTATTGAGGGAAGTGGCTGAGTGGATGTCTTATTGATGGTAATGATGGGCTGTGTGCGATACCATCTACCATATTATTATTGGTGGGCTGTGTGCGTTACCACCTGAGTAACTAATAATTGATGGGCTGTGTGCGATACCATCGCTTACAAATGATTGGTGTGCTAAGTGCGAAAACACCATAAGTATAATAATTGGTGGGCTGTGTGCGATACCACCTTATTAGAGAGTTAATGGGGGGCTAAGTGCAAAGCCACCGAGAAATAAGTAGTTTATTGAAAAGGCTTAATGTATTGTTTTATGAAATTACATGAAATCAGTGTAGGAATGTATGCCGGTTAAACGAGCAATTGGCTTGTGGCACGGTAAGAATGTGGTAAGAGATAGAATGAGTAAGTCTCAAGAGTGGTTGAGTAAGCAACCATGAGTAAATGGGAAAAACCTAGTGTAATACTTGGTAGTTATCCATATTTAATGAATATCATTGTTTATCAGTTATGCAGATTAACTTACTAAGCATTATTGCTTACTCCTTTTCTTTTCCCATCTCTTATAGGTTGTTTTGTCTAGCTTGGGTTGGAGGCCGCTGGAGATGTTTTCACACTATCGAGCAGACGCTTGGTATGAGGTATCAAGTCCTTATGAGTCATGTCATGTATAGGGCTAGTACTTAAGTTTGATTAAGTCTTGTGAATGTAGCCAAATTGTATTAGCCTAAGAGAACTTATAGTTGTTTGTGTATAGCCATAGATAATGGCTTAAGTTGGTTGTAATTATATGAGAAATAGCTCCCTTAGTGTATGGATTGCAGACTTTGCTTCTCTTGTGTTTAAATGTCTTTAAACCAAGAATTATAATGATATTACTAGAATTTAAGTGATGATGAATGAATGTATACAACTGAAGGTGGTGATTGGCTTGGAAAATAGTCTTCATGTGCTCACACGGGTAGACACACGGGCGTGTGTCTAGGCCGTGCGTAACCTGCACCTTATTGTTTTAAGTCAGGATAGGCCACGGTCACACTCCATGGCCATTTGTATGAGCCGTGTAGGATACATGGTTTGGACATGGGCGTGTGCTCCAGACCATGTGAACAAGTCAGTATACCAAGGATTTACACACGGTCTAGGCCCACGAGCGTGTCAAGGCCGTGTGAATATAGTCAGTAACTCCCCATGGTTCAAGGCCACGGGCATGTTGTGAGGGTACTTGGGTGTGCCCCCATTCCACATAGGCGTGTGCCTTAACCGTGGGAGTTTTGACAGAATGTTGGGATTTTTTAGGACGATGCATGCACATGGTCGTGTGTGACTACACACACGCGTGCATGTCATTTAACACGGGCGTGTACACCCTGTTTAAATGGTAAAGAAATTTTACGGATTGTAAGAGTTCTCGATATAGTCTCAAGAGCCCTCACACGTGTGAGTGAGGTCCTGTAAGTCAAAAAAGAAGGTTGTAGTATCGATATCAAGGAGAGTAGTCGCGTTGAGCCTATGTGGTGTTCAAGTAGTTTTATGCGATAATGCCTCGTAACCGATTCCGATGGGGATTACGGGTAAGTGGTGTTACATTTCCTTTCTAACTACCACTCACATTTTTGATATTTCTGGGTGGTCTACCCTTAGCTTTCGTATTACTCGGCCTCGCACTTTATTCATTATCTTTCTCAACCAACTCCGGACAATCCCGAATAAAGTGATCTCGTGATCTACATTTATAACAAACTCTATTATTATACTTACCCCAGCATTCACCGATATGACGTCTCCTACACTATCTACACTCAGGCTTATTGTTTTTGACACTGCCCACACTCGATTCCATTAGAGTTTGAGATTTAGAACTCATATATAGTTTCACACGATTTCTATTCGAATGTCCCATCGAAGCATTTGAGTAATTAGTTGCATCTCTGAATCTCTTTGACGAAGAATGATACGACTTACTGATAAACCGTAAAAGTAACATATGTTAACCCCATATTTAGTATGCTTTTAGGATGATTTAGCCCTGATTTATGTAAAAAATGCTTTTAATCCTTTCTTTTCATATTTATACTCAGGAAAACACCAGAGGACAAAAAGAACAATAAACGGGCTTAAAATGGGCTAATTTGGGCCAAAGAAGAAATCAACATGGCCTAGATTTCAAGCCACACGGCCGTGCCTCGACAATTAACTATGACACGGCTATGCCAAGATTTACACGGCCATGCCCCAATCGATAGAATCAAGGCACGGCCCAACCGCGATTTACACGGGCGTGTACCATGGCCGTGCCCCTGTTACGGGAGAGAGCAACTTCACTCCGATTTGGACACTTAGAGGTAAAAAACACTTTTCAAAGCTTGTTCAAACACCGAGTAGGAAGCAGACTTAATTTAGGACACTTAGGGACCAAGTAAAGGATTCTGAAAGCCTATATAAACACCCTAAGTGCATCCTGAGAGGGGGCAGTTAGCTAGGCCAAGGAGCCGAGCCAGAAAGATCACATTTGTAGGAATCATTCGAAGATAGCCAGTTGATCTATCTCAAGAATCCAGAATTCTACTCAAGACTGCGAATTTCTCCTTCAATACCTTCAGGGGCTTTAGGGATTTCTTATGTTTTGTTTTATCTTTTCTCTTGATATATTTTATTTTCAAGTTATGAACTAAATCCTTCAGATACCTAAAAACCTAGATGAATTTTGTTATTATTTTCTGAATTATATGATAATACTTAGTTTGTTCATAATTATGCATCATTAATCTAAATCTGATGTGCTTAGGTGGAGGAGGAATAAACCCCGCTTGAGAGTAGATCTAGCATAATTAAGTGGAGTTGATTGAACGCCTAGAGATAGGGTTATGAGATTTTATCGAATTAGGGTGAAACCTAATATGGGAATCCATTGATCGATTTATTGCTATTCTAGGGGGTTATTATAAGCGAACGAGCGTTCCACTAATTAACCTAAGATTAGATATTATTCGCCTCGAGAGAGGGTTTAATATAGGTTAGGGAGTCCTACGGATCAAGCTAAGTAAGGAAATCATATGATTCAGTAATAAGTAACAAGTGAAGTCTAGGTAGATTCTTCCTGAGGGCATCGCCACAATCAATTGAGTTTCTTCAAGTTATTTCCCAATTCGTTCTTTTTGTCTTTATATCTTTCACTTAGTAGTCATAAATTAGTTAAAGTAACCAATCACTCCATATTTTAGGCTAAATAATGAAAAGAAAGTGAGTATTAGTACTTTTAGTTCCTTTGGGTTCGATAAATCCGGTCTTGCCTAAGCTATACTACTGTTCAATAGGTACACTTGCCTTTAAGTCGTTGTTAGAGTTAGTTTCCAGGTTTGATCATTTTATTTATAAATTTTAAAGCTCTGATTTCAGTGATCAAGTTTTTGGCGCCGTTGCCGGGGAACTAAAATATTAAGAAAACTCTATTTTTATTACTTTGGCCATTATTTTTTATTTATTTCGCAATTTATTTTATTTTTACTAATTTTATTTCTTCTTCCTTTTCCTAGTAGGTACCTCTAGTTTATGACTAGAAGGAACCCGACAGGACCTCTAGTATACGACAGCGAAATTGAAGCTACCGCTCGGAGAAATCGCAGAGAAATTAGGCAAGTTCTAAATTACTCAGAAGAAGAGCGAGAAGATAGATCCAATCCTACTGAAGGAATGGACGAGAATAACCCACCACGAGATGTGGCGGATGCTCCGCGCACTATGTATGATTATGCTAAACCCAATTTGACAGGAGCAGAATCTAGTATTGTTAGGCCTGCTATAGCTGCTAATAATTTTGAATTAAAGCCTAATACAATACAAATGATTCAACAATTTGTTCAATTTGATGGTTTGTAGGACGAAGACCCGAACACTCATATAGCAAATTTTTTAGAGTTCTGCAATACTTTCAAAATAAATGGTGTTTCTGATGATGCCATTCGTCTTCGCTTATTTCCCTTTTCATTAAGGAATAAAGCCAAGCAGTAGTTGAACTCGTTATCACGAGGGTCAATCATTACATGGGAACAAATGACCGAAAAATTTTTATTAAAACATTTTCCACCGTCCAAAACGGCTAAATTACGGAATGATATTTCTTCTTTTGTGCAGATGAATTTAGAGACATTATACGATGCATGGGAGAGATACAAAGATCTCTTGATGAGATGTCCACACCACGGGTTACCATTATGGCTTCAAGTCGAAACCTTTTACAATGGTGTAATCCCTCAACGAGACAATTAATTGATTCAGCCGCCGGTGGAACCTTGAATAATAAAACTCGTGAAGTAGCTTACGAGTTCATTGAAGAGATGTCGTTAAATAATTATCAGTGGCAGGTTACAAGGACAAAACCGACAAAATCAGCCGAAGTCTACAACATTGATGTAGTAACCATGCTATCGAATCAGGTAGAGATGATGAATGAAAAGCTTGACAGTTTATGTTCTTCACAGGTACATCCAGTCATGCAGTGCGGCACAAGTGGAACTGTGGCGAATCCTGAGTACCCACCCTACCAACCAAAGGCAGAGAATGAACAGACAAACTATATAGGTAACAATTTCAGATCCAATAATAATTCTTATAGTAATACTTATAATCCAGGTTGGAGGAACCATCCAAATTTCTCATGGGGATGTCAAGGAAATCAAAGACAGCAACCTCCTCAAAACTTCCAAAATCATCCTTATCCACAAGAGAAGAAACCAACCCTCGAGGAGATGCTAGCAAAATTTTCGGCAACACAGAGAAGCGTATCCCAAAACCGAGAAAACTATTAAGAGCAACGGAATCGAATGGGGAACTTGCGAAGTCAGTCAAGGAAGCCACGAATGCAGTTGAACAACTCGCAAAGCTGATGTCCGAACGAACGCTAGGAAGTCTACCAAGAAACACCAAGATTAACCCAAAGGAGCAAATTCAAGCCATCTCAGCTCAAGACAGTAAGGAATTAGAGAACCAAAATCAATACAAGAAAACAAGATAGATGAAGTAAGATAGAGATAACACAAGAAAAGCCAAAATCGGTAATCAAGGAGTACCAACCTCGTATACCTTATCCCGAAGTGATAAAAAGAGATGGTTCAGAGGAACAGTTTGGTAAATTTCTTAAACTCTTAAAGAAAATACATATTAACTTACCTCTTCTCGAAGCTCTTTTTCAGATGCCAGACGCGAGGAAATTCTTAAGATAGCTCATGACTAACAAATGCAAATTAGATGAAGAGCACCACGTGGAATTAAACGCAGCATGCTCAGCAATGTTACAAAATAGACTATCACGAAAGCTAAAAGATCCAGGGAGTTTTACAATTCCATGTTTAATTGGTAGTCTAACTATTAATAATGCGTTAGCTGATTTAGGAGCAAGCATAAATGTCATGCCTTATTCATTGTTTAAACGGCTAGGTCTAGGGAAGCCCAAACAAACTAGGATGAGTATACAATTAGCTAATAAAACTGTTAGAATTCCTAGAGGCATTATTGAAGATGTTCTTGTCAAAATAGATAAATTTGTTTTCCCAATAAATTTTGTTGTTTTAGATATGGATGAAGATAATACCACCCCTTAATTTTAGGAAGACCTTTTTTAACAACTGCCAAGACTAAAATTGATGTTGCTACAGGAGAACTCATACTTTGTGTAAGAGATGAATCAATCAGTCTTCAAGCTCTTGACTCAGCCAGAATAATAATCGATGAAGGTGAGAAAGTAAATACAGATGATAATCAAATTGTTCAACTTTCATCGCAGGAAACCCCACATAACGATAACCTCGAGCCGACTAATAAGACCCAAAACAACAAAGAAGAATCCTACAAGGGACAAGACTTTAGGATTAACAAATTTGAAGAATGGAAGACACACTTTAAAGAAAAGTCGGATACACACAAAGTAAAACTAGAGGAACCACCAGAAGAGCTCGTAGGAACATCAAACCACTACAAAATAGGAGACCAGCTATTGTTAGACAAAGAAGATCCACACATCACCACAACAAACCTAAAGACAAAGGGAGAAATACTTCTTAAGGTACATGATATCTTCCCCAATGGAACAGTCAAGATAAGCAATCCAATATTCAGCACTTTTAAGGTAAACGTTTCTCGACTTGAACCTCATCAAGAAAATAAAATTTTAAGCAAGAGGGAAGATATTCAAACCTTTAAACCTCCTTAATTTTTCTAAACCAAGAAAGGTCTAGCTTAAGACTATAAATGAGCGCTTTTCGGGAGGCAACCCGAGTACTAACACTAATTTTTATTCTGCAGTCTTAGTTTTATTTTTATTTCTACTTTCTCTTTTAAAATTTTAATAAACTGAAAGTACAGATTCCCAGACCACATGGCATAGCACACGGCCGTGGCTGAGGCCATATGGGTACCTCGAATCAACGTACTGACATAGCAGAGGCCGTGCGAATCTTGCCCCAACTAACTGCAGAAGTCATGGGCTCACTTACCCCACTACGGCCGTGTGAGGTGGCCGTGGGACAACACTGCCATTATAGACACAGGCGTGGCATCAGAGGAATGGGCATGTCATACCAAACACGCCTAGCATACGGCCGTGCGATGTGACCGTGTGAAGACACTGACTTATCAAACACGGTCATGGTAACCTGACCACGCCCGTGTAAACAAACACGCCCTCCATACACGGGCGTGGCACACCAACAAAGGGCAAAACTCTATTTAAACCCCACAGCTCTTCCCCTTATCCCTATCCTCTTACCTTATACTTTTTCCTTATTCTCTCTATTTCTTGTCTTAGAATAGGTATTAGACTCTTGAGCTACATTAAAATCATGCTGAAAAAGCGTAAGACGGCAAGCATTGTCTCCTCAAAGGAGACCTCAACAAATAAGATCATGCCGGCCACTTCATCCAAACACCAAGCCAAGGGTCTCCTAGACCATTTAAATTCTTCTTTATGTTTATTTTCCCCTTTATCCTACTTATCTATAATTCTCTTCTGCTTAATATATTTTAAATTCTTTCAGTTTCTTGGTTTTAGGTTCTAAAGGCTGCTTGGGAATCACACACCACAGCCTTAGAGGTCACACCCACCTTGTGAACCATCCAACAATAAGGACTCCTTAGTCCATTAGTCTTTTCTTTCAATTTCAGTTTTCTTCTTAGTCTCCTTCTCTTTATTTCCTTTGTCTTTAATTATAGTATTAGTATATTATTAATGCTTCTTTAGATTTCTTGGCTATATCTTTGTAGGCTACCCAATTTCTTTATCTAGCATAAAGATCATCGGTAGACACCCCACCAGGCCCATAGAAAACACCAACACCACCTCTTCCACCTACTTTCTACCACTGCCAACTCTTGGAATCATCCAAAATTCAGGAAGTGTTACTTCTCCCCTTCTCTTTTGATCATTTTATCACACGATTTTATATCTATCTTTGTACATTGAGGGCAATGTACAACTTAAGTGTGGGGGGTAAAAGTACCTAACTTTTTCCATTATTCTCAAATCCTGAATTTAGTCATGTCCATAAGAAATCTTCTCATATTATTAATTAGGGTGAAATTTCTAATGATTTGTGATTGTTATTAACATGTTTTTGAGTAAGTCATTAATAATTGTGCATTGATGATTTATACGTAATGAATACAAGAGAATCAAGCATGATAAGTCTATTTTTCAAGAATCAAAATTTTCTAGGTTGTTGAACTGAATTTGAATATTACCTTGAAGTTTGAAATCTACAAGATTGATGTCAAATACCCATAATTTTTGTGAGATTTGAGCATTATAGAGCATATATTCTTTTTCATGCTCACTTTATTGATTATGAGTGTGTCAACTTTGAACTGTTATTCTAGAACTTGCCTCAATTATACATGTCGAGACCACATCAATGATTTGAAAAGGCACTTAGGTTTTAACCCATTCACTCCACTAAAAAGCTTACCTACATGATGAACCCTTAGTGAACCCCTTTTATCCTAACCCTTTTTATTGAATTACCCGCTTAATATTAACCCAAAACCTTTTGTATTTGTTATCACCATTACTTTGACTATCCTTCTATCGAGAATTGATTTGATCAGTTGCCAAATTAGTTTATTTCAATTATTAAAGTTCTCTCTATTATGTTTCTAGTTTGTTCTTTAAAAAAAAACCAAAGTATATTCAAGTATTAGTATATGATTAAAGGAGCTTATGCATTTAAATTCCAATTGTTGTAGAAGAGCTCGTATCAAAAGTATTATCAATAGTAGTATTATTAGTTTCATTTGATGTAACCATTTATTTTCAAGTTCGTTATTTAGGTAATTAGTCAAGTCAATCTCGATTCTAAAACCTTCTAATTCAGCCTTTATCCACACCTTTAACCCTAGCCTCGTTACAACCCTGATAAAGACTTGTTGATTTGTGTATCATCTCATATACAGTGGTGGAGATTTGATTTTCAGAAAAGCCTATGGGATTAACTTTTCAGATTCGACTTATGAGTGCTTATTCTTGAACCTTAAACACTTCGAGTAATTTGAGTGAATCTTTTGTGAGGATGTCAATCCTTGTCAGTTTTAAATTAAAGGTAATTACTTAGATAAGGGGAGACACCTATGTTTTCGTACTACAAAGGTATGACTTATCTTGATTGAATCTTTGGGGTTCTTTGAGTTAAATTATCGATGAATAAATTATCTATGAATTATGATGAGACATTGTCGATAGGAATTATGAATTATGGAAAGTTCATTTTAATTGTAAGTTAAGAATTTTGCTTGAGGACAAGCAAAAGCTTAAGTGTGGGGATATTTGATAAACCGTAAAAGTAACATATTTTAACCCCATATTTAGTATGCTTTTAGGATGATTTAGCCCTAATTTATGTAAAAATATGCTTTTAACCCTTTCTTTTCATATTTATACTCAGGAAAGCACCCAAGGATGAAAAGAACAAGAAACGGGCTTAAAACGGGCCAATTTAGGCCAAAGAAGAAATCGAACGGCCTGGACTTCAAGCCACACGGCCGTGCCTCGATAATTAACTACTACACGGCCATGCCATGATTTACACTGTCGTGCCCCAATCGAGAGAATCAAGGCACAGCCCAACCACGATTTATACGGACGTGTGCCATGGCCGTGCCCCTATTACGGGAGAGAGCAACTTCACTCGGACTTGGACACTTAGAGCCAAAGAAACACTTTTCAAAGCCTGTTCAAACATCGGGTAGGAAGTAGACTTAATTTAGGACACTTAGGGACCAAGTAAAGGATACTGAAAGCCTATATAAACACCCTAAGTGCATCCTAAGAGGGGACAATTAGCTAGGCCAAGGAGCCGAGCCAGAAAGATCACATTTGTGGGAATCATTCGAAGATAGCCAGTTGATCCACCTCAAGAAGTGAAATTCTACTCAAGACGGTGAATTTCTCCTTCAATACCTTCAGGGGGTTTTAGGGATTTCTTATGTTTTGTTTTATCTTTTCTCTTGAAATGTTTTATTTTTAAGTTATGAACTAAATCCTTCAGATACCTGAAGGGGATGAAACCTAGATGAATTTTTTTATTATTTTCTGAATTATATGATAATACTTAGTTTGTTCTTAATTATACATGCTTAATCTAAATCTGATGTGCTTAGGTGGAGAAGGAATAAACCCCACTTGAGAGTAGATCTAGCGTAATTAAGCGAGTTGATCGAATGCCCAGAGATAGTTACGAGATTTTGTCGGATTAGCGTGAAACCTAATATGGGAATCCATTGATTGATTTACTGCTATTTTAGGGGGTTATTATAAGCGAACGAGAGTTCCACTAATTAACCTAGGATTAGACGTTATTCGCCTCGAGAGAGGGTTTAATATAGGTTAGGGAGTCCTACGGATCAAGCTAAGTAAGGAAATCATATGATTCAGTAATAAGTAAAAAGTGAAGTCTAGGTGGATTCTTCCTGAGGGCATCGTCACAATCAATTGAGTTTCTTCAAGTTATTTCCCAATTCATTCTTTTTGTCTTTATATCTTTCGCTTAGTAGTCGTAAATTAGTTAAAGCAACCAACCACTCTATATTTTAGGCTAAATAATGAAAAGAAAGTGAGTATTAGTACTTTTAGTTCCTTTGGGTTCGATAAATCCTATCTTGCCTAAGCTATACTACTGTTCGATAGGTACACTAGCCTTTAAGTCATTGTTAGAGTTAGTTTCCAGGTTTGATCATTCTATTTATAAATTTTAAAGCTCTGATTTTAGCGATCACTTACTTATCGACCTTTTTCTTTCGTCTCTAGCTTCTGAATCCGCTTTCTTCTTTTCTTTACTATGCTACTCAGCTTTGCAAGCTCTTTCAACTAATACCACAAATTCATTCAAGTCAAGAATCCAGACCAGAAGTTTAATATCTTCATTCAACCCTTCAATGAATCGTTTACACATAGTAGTTTCTGTCGAAACACATTCTCATGCATACTGGCTCAATCTCACAAACTCTCGTTCATATTCTGTAACAGACATACGGCCCTGTTTTAGCTCAAGGAACTCTTTATGTTTCTGATCTATGAACCATTGACTGATATATTTCCTTTAGAATTCAGTTTGGAAAAAATCCCAGGTAATTCGTTCTCTCGGAACCACAGATATTAATGTTTTCCACCAATTATATGCCATATCTCTTAACAGTGAGACAACACACTTAATACATTCATCGAGGGTGCATGACAATTCATCAAACACTCTAATGGTATTCTCAAGCCAGAATTTAGCTCGCTCGGCATCATTATCAACTGTGGCCCTGAACTCTTCGACCCCATACTTACGAATTTTATCAACTGGAGGTTTACTCAGTCGAATCGAGTCTATAACTTGTGGCACTACAAGAACTTGCGGGGGTGGAGGTTGTTGAGCAGCCGGATTCGTTCGAACGAACTCTGTAAACCACTCACTCATCATTTGGAAGAAGGCTTGTTTTGCCTCTCCCTCATGACTACTAGCAATCACCGATTCGATCAGACCGCCTCTGCATATTACTCTCAACATCATCAAGAATCGCCTACTCCATTTACTATACGAGAACACATTTTCAACTATTAGGAATCATCACACTATCACAGGTATATATATATGGCATGTATATCTAGGCTCTCACACGCTAGGAGTGAGCAAAACTTGATTCGACTCAAAAAAATCGAAAAAAAAATTCAAATTTCGAGTTAAACGAATCGAATTATTCGAGTTAATCGAGTTATTCGAGTCAACTCAATCATCATTCAATAACTCAATAATTCAATAATTCAATATTAAAATATAATATTTTATATTTTACCCCAAACTCCCAAACCTTTTACTTTTCCCTTAAAATTTTTACTCCTTCCCACTTTTCCCCATCCATTTACTATCCATTTCCCAAAAATTTTACATTTACTTTTCTCAAAATTTTACTCCAAAAACCCTCAAAACTTTTTAGGAATCATCACAAAACTACTCATCCCACTATATATATATTTTCCTTCCATTTTACTCTAGTTACTTTCCCTCAAACTTTTATTCCCCAAAACTTTTATTTTCCCCTAACTTTTACTTCTCACCTTTCACGTTAAAAATCAAAATTATCCAATCACTAAACATAAATAGTAATAATTTTATTTATATCTACTATTTATATTATTAAATTAAATTTCACATTTTATATTATTTATATTATTGAATTGGCTATTGAATATTTATATTAAAATAAATTAATGTAACACCTTTAAAATAACTTTTATTAAAAAATCACATTTTTACATTTAATATATATTTTAATTCCATCATAGTGACAAGAATCAAGATAATTGAAATAACTAAGCAACTAGAGGTGATGAAAGTTAATAAAATTTGATTAAAGGACAAATTTTATTACGGTATTTTTAAAATTTAACTCGAACAAATATATTCGATTCGATTCGATTCAATTCCATCTCACTCGACTTGAAATCATAACATCATACTATCATGGCTTAATATCAACACGTTAGTCCTAGAATCATAGTAATGTAACAATAGCCTATATCAAAGTCGAGGTATTACCGATGAAATCTTAAATATGGCTTAATATCAACACATCATAGTAATCAATAGACCTTAAACATACTTAAACATACTTTAAAGAAGGTTTGGTACTAAACCGATCTCATTCGAAAACATTACAATACTTAGAAATTTTTTCATCTTAAACAGGACACACGCCCGTGTGGCTAAACCATGTGCCTCACACGGCCGTGCCTTAGACCATGTATTACCCTATGTGCAACACTGAATAGGATCACACGGCCTGTCACACACCCGTGTGTCTGGCCCATGTGCAGCACTGACTTAAATCACATGGCTGTTCACACGCTTGTGTGTTTAGCCCGTGTGTAAATCTGACCTACATCGAATAAATACAGTAACGGACACAGACGAGACACACGCCCGTGTGCTCACTTGTGTGGACATTTTTAGGCCATTTGAAAGGCCAAATTACCAACCAAATTGGGTCATCCCTACATACTCAAATCCAACATCATTTAACATAAAATCATTCACCATCTCAACTATCAAATCAAGCATGAAACATACCATTCCTATTTCACCAAAACATACCATATAAACCCTTCTCACATGACCACATTTACACTTCACAAACACCATTTATACATATCAAAACATATACCAAAATCATTCCACAACCTTACTAGCCTATATATGCCATATACCATATATATACAACTTTCAAAAAGGTACCAAAATAGATGTCCGATAGTGTGATTGAGTCGCTGACGATCCCCGGATCTGAGCTAGCTTTAATGACACTGTAAAACAGAGGAAGACTTTATACAGTAAGCTTTAAAGCTTTGTTAGTTCGTAATATAACACAAATAACTCAACATTTCAAATTCAATATGAAAAATTAACTAACACATAGATCAATTTGCATCATCATTCATTCTCACTCATGACCATTACTCACTTTTATACCACATCTATAGATTTATGTACAAGCATTTATAATGCTTCTCAATCCAATTCTTTTCATCAATCATTCACATAATCATCCATCTATTTCATATACGATATCAACAACCACATAGGTTCTGTACATACCTGTACCATCACATATTTATTTATCACATTTACCACGCAATGCTCGATGCCATAACTCGTTCAATCTTCTTTAAACATTCAATGAACTCACACACTTAGTGCCAATTACTTAGCTGAAGCTATAATATAATCGCATACTTAGTGACATTACATTAAACTGAATTTGTCTCAGTATCGCACACATAGTGCCAAATAACATAGTCAATGCTTTCTTTATTTCGCAAATTTAGTGACGTTCATCATTGTATCTATTTTATTTATGCACACTTAGTGTCATATAGCTTCAAACTCACATTTCACATTTTCAATTCCACAATCACATTTCCATTCATTTCAACACATATGAACATCGTTTAAACAATATGTATTATACAAGAACTTACCTCGAACGTAGAAACAATGACACTAATCGATCAATCGAGCAGTTTGTTTTTGCCTCGATTATGGTCTGAATCTCTCTTTTCTTGATCTATATAATATCAAATTCAACTCATTCAATCACATTTTCATCCAAAACAATTCACAACACATAGTTAGGGTAATTTACACTTTAGCCCTCATAATTTCACACTTTGACATTTTAGTCCCTATTTCACAATTACATAAAATACATATAATTTTCTCACACCCAAGCTTGACCAAATTTCATACTAGTCCATAGCAGCCTATATCTTTCATTTATTTTACATTTTAGTCCTTCAACTTCTCATTTTCATCAAAAATTTAAAGACAAAATATGTTAATCTATCACATATCTTTCATATTTCATTAACTATCATCACAAAGCTTATAAAATCATCAATGACATAACTCAAAATTATCATCAAATTCTAAAATTAAGGTATGGGCTTGATAGTATACTAAGCAAAGATCACAAAAACATAAAAATCATCAAAAACAGATCAAAACACATACCTCAATCAAGCCAATTTCTAGCCGAACCCTTAAACTCTTTTTCTTTTTTTTTTCCATAGTAATTTTGGCAAGGATGAACATAAAATGCCACTAATTCATGTTTGTTTTAATTAATATTAACTTAATTGTCATTTTACCATTTTATCCCTTGATTAAAACATTATAAATTCATTCATTTAATGACCATTTATGTCAAATTCCACTACCCTTGGTCTAATATCAACATAAGGACTTCTCATTTAATAAGCCATGACAATTAAGCACTTCAACAATTAGGACATAGCTTTTTTATTTTATTCGATTAAGTCCTTTTTCATAAATCGACACACAAACGATAAAATTTTCACACAGAATTTTCACACATGCTTAATCACATACTATAAACATTAAAAATAATATTAAAATATTTTTCGACCTCAGATTTGTGGTCCTAAAACCACTGTTCCAACTAGGGTCGAAACCGGGTTGTTACATTTGGGCTATTATAGTGAGTGATCCCCGCCAAGCTTCCAATCCAATGAGCTTCGATTTGCTATAAAACAGGAAAATAAAACTAAGTAAGCATATAATGCTTAGTAAGTTCATATAACATGGTACTTAACTTACCATTTATTCTATTTCAAGATAAACAAGTAAGGCATATTCAATCAATTTGATCTCAAGCCCTACACATATCCTCATTGCCCTTGTTAGTAATATATTCCATAATAACACCATGAAACATACATGGGCTCAACAACAATCAGGTTTCCAAGCACATATGCTTTCCACATTACGTATTCATTTAACATGTATAAATCATATCTTTATATTACAAGTATATTTTCATAGTAATTCATATTGAGTTCAGATTATTTCATGTCAGAACTTTACTCATATAATTTGAAATATCAATGCCACACGAGTAGTACACTCAAGGTGTACAAATCTACAATCAAGGATGAACATATTCATCAAATAAATTCTGTGTACAAATATCATCATCTCATATTTCCATGTATCAATTTTCACATATCATCATTTTCATGTATTTCATGCAACTACGTGTAATAACTCATTTTATTATTCGTATCTTCTCATATCTAGATTGTTACCCGTTGAATTTATTTGAAATATCGATGAATACACAGGTAGTACACTCGAGGTGTACAAATCAGGATCCGTCAATTCATGTCCAATGGTACCCATAAGGTACTATATCAGAGAGTACACGCTTGAGCCACACATGTATACAACAGGATTACTAGTTCAAGCTAAATCCTTTTTATGACATATGCTCTAAAGTGCTTGATCTGGATTACCCATCCGGGCTAAATTCAATCCATAACATATGTGTAACACCCCTAACCCGAAACCGTCACCGGAATAAGGTAAAGAGGTATTACCGATCATTCAGAACATTTACATCTAAGTTTACAACACATAGTCAATCATCTTCAATCACTCTCAAATACAAACATATTGTCCCTTATCAAGGTTTAGGAGACCCTTATCACATACTAAAGAGGGCCGGGACTAAATCAAAACACATACAAAAGTTCTCGAAAACATAACAACTAAACCAAAATACAGGGGATACACGCCCGTGGGGATAGGCCGTGCCTCACCCACGGCTACTTGACACACTCGTGTGTCTTCCCGTGGTCATATACTGCCAAAATCAACACGGTCACCAAGCACGCCCGTGTGATAAGGCCGTGTACTACTAGATCATATACTGTCATTTCTCACATGGCCACCAAGCACGCCCGTGTTGAGGCCGTGTGTTACTAAGCTATATTCTGCCAATTCACCCACGGTCTATAGGCACGCCCGTGTGCCATAACCATGTGACATTATAGGCCATTTACAAGGCCAAAATGCCACCCATAAAGGTCAAACCTACAAGCCATATTAACCAAAATATCTTATGCACATGTTTCAACCAAAAACATACCAAAAATAGTCATTCAACCCATACATTCAAAACCAATTCCTACCATGACAATTTCAAAGACTCAAACTCACATCATCACAAGCATTAACCATTCATTTGCATATCCAAAACTTAACCATTTCATATGCATCATACCATACCAAAATATGTAATCATATAACTTATTCATCCAAGCATTCATCATCTCAAAACTTGCCAAAACATATGGCTAAGTTCATTTCATAAACATATACACATAACTAGCCTATACATGCCATATTTCAACTATATACATCCTTTCAAAAGTACCAAAATAGAATGTCGATAGTGTGATTTAGAAGCTGACGATCCCTGATCCGAGCTAGCTTTACGGACACTGCAAGGTAGAGAAACAATTCACACAGTAAGCTTCCCAAAGCTTAGTAAGTTCGTAACAAAATACATTAAATCAAAACATGTCATCACGTAGATTAATTCATAATCTAATATCTCATATCATCCAAAACTAGTAAATTCAATAAACCTTTCACAAAATCATCCGAAATTTCATCAACCACATAGGTTTCGAACATACCTTAGCCAACACTTAGTTGTCAAATATTTAAGCTACTCAATATTCATGAATCACATAGATCAGCATTCATCCCTTCTTCAGTTTATTCACACACTTAGTGCCTAAATAGTTAACCGAAGCTTAATTAGCATTGCACACTTAGTGCATCATATCAAACCGATCTTGAATTGGTATCGCACACACAATGCCAACCACATAATCGAAGCTTATATTACTCCGCACACACACAGTGCTATTCATCTCGACCACATTTCTGAATTCGCACACTTAGTGTCGTTTAACTCAAACTATCACATAGGATCCACATTTAACAATATCGTACCATTCATTTCATAATGTTAAACACAACAAAATATATGTATTATGCCCGAACTTACCTCGGATGTCGACCTATCGATACGGTCGATTAATCAAGCACTTTATATTTACCTCGATCTCGATCCGAACCTCTCTTCTCTTGGTCTAAACATATTCAAAGTCAATCCATTCAATCATCAATTCATTCATTTTAATCCAAACATACATTTATGTCATTTTGCAAAATAACCCACACATTATCACATTTCGACACTTTAGTCCTTAATGCATCAAATCACCAAATACACAAAATTTGCTTGTACTCAAGCCTAGCCGAATTCTTACTATGCTCATACAAGTCCACACATTTCATTTATTTCACATTTTAGTCCTTCAATTTACACTTTTCACAATTTAGCCCAAAATACTCAATTTCACTAAAAACTCAAATACAAACTATGTTAACCCAACACCAAGATTTCATATTTCACCAACTAACATCACAAAGTTCAAGTGTTCATCAATGGCACATTTCATGAACAACATCAATTCATCAAATTGAGACATGGGCTTGATAATAGACTAAGCAACAATCTCAAAAACATAAAAATCATCAAAATTCAACACCAAAACATACCTTAATTTGGTTAGATAGTTGCCGAAACCTAGGATAGTTTTCTCCTTTCTTTCTTTTGAATTTTCAGTGATAGATGGATGAATAAAATCCACTATCATGCCCATTTGTTTTATTTACTAATAACATAATTATTTAATTACTCATTTACCCATTTAAAAATCATATAGGACAAATATATATCATGGTTATCATGACATTGTACCCTCCACTAAATAAAATTTACATATTTGCCTCTTAAGGCCTCTACATTTAAAAGACAACAATACTTAAGTACTTATAAATTAGCACATAGCTTTTACTCTTTACGCGATTAAGTCCCTTCTCTTAATTCGGCATTAAAACGATCAAATCATCGCACAAAATTTTCACACAGACTATGTCACATACTATTCACACAGAAAATAATATTAAATTAACATTTTGACCTCAGATTTGTGGTCTCGAACCACTGTTCCGACTAGAATCTAAACCGGGCTGTTACAATATGCTCGAGAGGACTTATATCAGGATTACCCGTCTGGGCTAAATCCTTTCAGAAATGAGGTCAATAGGATTACTCATCTTAGTTAAATCCCACTAGCAACAAATATAGGACTTCATTCATTTCGGGAAATCACATATCCATCGATTTTCATTTATTCAATCGAGATTTAACTTTTTTCAAGCATTATCAGGCATTTGATTATTTCATATATCTATAACATTCATATAATTCAAATAAACATTCCATATTCATTTCAAGCATAAAAGTAACATTTTTATCATTTATCATTTATCGGGCATTATTATTGATCGAGCTTTGTCAGATATATTTTCAATGATATATATATATATGATATTTATACAATTCACAAACACAACATTTAATTCAAGCATATAAATATACACAATTTAGTTACATGAGCTTACCTCGACAAATGTTCATGTACGTAAAATCTACTAATCCGACATTTTCTTCTTTTTCACATTCTAACTCTGAATTTGGTCTATCCAGATATGTATGAGTAAATTTAACATCAATTTAATGTAATTCATACTCAATTTAGTCCAATGTACCCTTTAGAAAAAATTACCATTTTGCCCCTAAACTTTTAATAAATGACGATTTCGTCCCTAGGCTCGAAAATAAAATTTATGCAATTTACTCCCTATTCCAAGCCTAAACAAAACTTAAATATAAAATTTACAGCACATGTATTCTATAAAATTCATAATTTTTATTCAATTTTCATAACTTTACAATTTAGTCCCTAACTCATATTTTCATCAAAAATCACTTTATAAAAGTTGTTTATCTATCAACAACCTTTCATTTTCTACCATAAATTTCTAATTTTCAGCATATACATCCATGACCTAATTTTCATACTTTGATAACTCTTCAAATTGATCCCCAAATAGATAGATTAAGCTATCCCGATTTCAAAAATATAAAAATTACTAAAAATGGGACTTGAATACTTACCTAATTTGGCCAAGAAAGCTTTGTTTCTCTTTCCTAAGGTTTCCATAGAATATTTGGGAAGAAGATGAAATAAAATGATTTTTATTTCTATTTAATTATTTATCATCTTTTAATTATTTTAATTTTCAATTTAGTCCTTAACCTTTTCTAATTTTCCATGTATGAATCATCCAAAATATCTACTAAATTTTCATTAATGGTCTAATTACAATATAAGGACCTCAAGTTTTGAATTCCATAGCTATTTAATCCTTATAGCTACTAGAATTTAACTTTTATATTTTATGCGATTTAGTCCATTCCTAATTAAACACATAATCGATAGAATTTTCGTATCAAAATTTTCACATGACATTTCTAACATAATACAGACCATGTAATAAAATAAAAATAAATTTTATTTTTGGATCGAATTTGTGGTCCTGAAACCACTATTTTGATTTCACTAAAATTGGGCTGTTACATGAATTTTGAAGTTTTATAATAGAAAATAAAAGGTTGTTATTAGATAAAAAAACTTTTGTAAAGAGAATTTTTATGAAATTATCAATTAGGGATTAAATTGAAAAGATGATAAATTTATGGTAAAATTTGTGAATTTTATGAAATATGTCGGCTGCTATTAATATGTTAAAAAAGTTACTAGGCTTGAGTAAGGATTAAATTGCATAAAAGTCATTTTCCGAGCCTAGGGACTAAATTGTAATAAATTAAAAGTATAGGGACAAAATAGTAATTTTTCCAAAATATGTGTTGGACTAAATTGAATATGAATTATATTGAATTGAGTTAAATTCATTCGTATAGATCCAGTTAGACCTAGTATGGAGTTAGATCGAGGCAAAAAAATATCGGATTAGTCGTTTTCGTATCTACGTAAACTTGACGAGGTAAGTTCGTATAATTAAATTATACATTTATATGTGTTAAATTGAATTATTGTTTATGAATGGTATAATTGCCATGAATAAATATCGGTTGTATATTCGATAATTATCGAGCACCGTGTAAACTTTATGAAATTCGTAGGATACAAATGACATGTCATTAGAGTTACCAATTTGGTTGGGGTCCTGCATGTGTTGCGGACACACCACAACTCGCATGAGCTTCCTGTTATATAACTCACATGAGCTTCCCATTATAAAGCTCGCATGAGCTTCCCGTTATTTAGCTCGGAAGAGCTTACGGTTTACAGCTCATATAAGCATACATGAATATGAATTAACGGATTATAGTTCAGTACACCTCGTATGTATTACCCGTGTATCCAACGATATTTTAAATGGTTCAACGGGCACAGTTTTGTTATGAAATAATATGAGTTTGATATGAACTATTACCGGTATATACATGAAATATGATTATTTGATGAATTCAACCATGTGTGTTGGATTTTATATGTGATTTTCATGGCTAATATGTTGGTGATCATGTGTTTAGGCTTTTGGCCAAATTGATTGAGATATGCTATGTTTACTTACCTATTTTGTGGAAATATGGTAAGTTAAATTCTGTATTATATGAACTTACTAAGCTTAAATGCTTACTCTGTGTTATTTCCCATGTTTTATAGTAATTCAAAACTCATTCGAGTTGAAAGTTGGTTGAAACTATTTCACATTGTCCATCGGCTCTTTTGGTACTTTCAGTAAATTAATTTCGGTTATAATGGCATGTATAGGTTAATTTGACCAATGTTGGCATATACTTGTTTTGTTGAGACTAGCCACTTGAATGGCTTGTGTTTGGTATATTTTGATGTGTATATATGTGTGGCCTTATCATATTTAATGTGTGTTTGATATGGTTGAATGATGAAAAAAAATTATAGGTATATTGATGATTGGTTTGAAATAGTATATTTGGTATAATTATGTATATATGCATTTGGTTATCTAGGTAAATATGGATATTTGGTTTACATGTTATTAATTTGTCATTTGAGGTGCCTAAGGGCATATTGGTTGTATGTTGTGATAATACATGTTTAAGTCTTGATTTTAGCTTGAATTGAATGCCTTGTTATGGCTTGTTGATGAGCAAATTATTGTGTTTAGGTTGGTACCAAATTGGGTGAGAAATGTTGCTTGGAAAATAGCATATTTTCGTCCACATGGGCAGAGACACGGGCGTGTGTCTCAGCCGTGTGTGACACACGGTCAGGTGTCGCGGCCGTATGTCCCCTGCATCTTTAAAATTGCGCAAGTCAATATGCTTAACACGGCCTAACACATGGGCGTGTGACTTGGCCATGTGACTCAAGTTAGAGAGTTACACGGGCTAGGACTCAGCCGTGTGTCCCCATTTCGAATGCCCACACTACCGAGACAGGCGTGTCTCCCGTGTGAGTCACACTACTGCGTGTTCCCTGCAATTTTGAAAATTTTCAATGTTTTTTGAAAAAAAATTTGAATACATGATCTAGTCCTGACTTGTTTCTAATGTGTATTTTGGGCCTCGAGAGCTTATATAAGGGACAACATGCTTGATTTCGATACATTTCTGATATGAATGTTATATTATATGAAATGTCTAATTAATTTATTTGTAAACTTTGGTAATGCTCTGTAACCCTATTTTGGCAATAGATACGAGTTAGGGGTGTTACACATTGGGTTAGAATTGTTTGGCGTACAATTGGGAAGTTGAGTCGGCGGTGCTGTATTCAAATCTCGTGAATAAATTGGCGTGTTCAATTGGAAAAAGCTAGTTGGATTCCGTCAAGGGAGATAGTGGTCGAATTTAAATGACCCACACAGTTGAGGCCATTAATTCGAGTTGGGCTTTTCAGATCGGAAGGCTGTCAAAGTCTTAAATTACGAGTACGTGCCACGTGGTTGGAAATTTGACAAGGGTCGATTTGCAGGTGATACCGGGATCGACTACGAGAGGAAGAGTTGGCGGTTTGAGGGATCCTCGATGGCTATAATCAGTTTACCAATTGGAAGGGAAAACCTATTTTAAGGATCGATTCAAGATTGGAGTACACCGAGGCTAAGGTTAAACTTAAAAAATATTTTATTTATCCATTTATTTTGTTTTCTTAAATTTATTTTTGCATTTTCGAATATATTTTTATTTTTCGTATTTCCTTATTTTATTATCTTAATCAATTTTAAACCCCCATTTTTATTTTTATTTTCAGCACTTCCACGCACAAGTCGTGGGCACGACTGTGACTGAGACAGCGATTCTGGTCACGGAAAAAGGCAAAATTAGATAGCCAGTCCCTATGGATTCGACCCTATTACTCTATACTATCATTTACTATTATTTTATCGTAAAAATTTATATTTAGTGATTTCGATGCCCATCAATATGCTCCTATTATTTATAACTTCTTCTTTTGAAAGGAAGATATATGTTATCTTTATTTAATATTTGTTAATCTCGTTTATAGTTTACTTTTATTAAAATTTTAAACATAAGCAACTTAAATATTTTTAATAATTACATTATAAAATTATACATTTAATTTTTTATATAATATAAAATACATAATATATAAAAAATGAAAAAAAATTAACATATTATAAAATTAGAGAACACTTCATCTAAACATATCTCGTATTTTAAATGTTTTTTAAGTTTTACTTATATATTTTTATTCAAACCTCTTATATATCGGATCAATTAAAACCAATAACTTCACCCTTGATTAAGTCTAATATTTAAAGATCGTGACTTTATCTCTTTTCCAAATTCTATTTGGACGTGATTGACTCTTTAGTATATTATTAAAATTGTATTTCAATATTTATAATTCAAATTCGACTAATATTAATACGAATTTGTGAACTTTTGCTTAAAAATTTTCAAACAATCAACCATGTAAAAACTTCCATCAGTATGGATAATTATATTATTATGTGGTCTAAAATTTCTTTTCAAAAAAAAGGGAAAAATAGTAAATAAATTATATTAAAGATCAAGGAAGAAAAAAAAAATAGAAAAATGCTCATCGCAATTCAATGACTTCATCATCTCCACATACTCCAACATCAATAACCATGGTGCCTTTCTTCTTTGTAGGTAACACCCTGCAACAATTCCTCCTTGGAGGCTGCACAAAACATACACAAGAACAAGGTCAATCACCCATCGATGCTAGATTTGGGCTTAAATCTTTGAGACCTGGAATGAATTAGGGTTAAACTTTTCAAAATAGTTTAGGAAAGAATAAACTTTTTTCGGACCATCACGGATAAGGGTTTTTATGGGTAATCGTATCACTCTTCAAAGTTCTTACTTGAACAAGATCGAAAATATTTAGTTCTTAATCAATCATTGTTAACCTGAAAAAGTCCTTATCGAAATAGGTCTATAAAAGTTTGATCTTTAAGTGACCATTATTTCCAATTCCCTAAGAGTCTCAAAGGCTTAAGCCAACATTTAATTATGAATTTATTCTTTCTACTATGTAAATTCTGAATTTTAATTTAACATAATTGAATTAGTAGGTCCAAATTAATAATATTATTTGATCACTAATCAACCATGTTCAGTGGATAATATTAAGATTGTCTTAGAAATAGTTTTAAGCTATCGGTTTAAAGACAACAACTAACAATGTTATTAATTTGGACCTAATGATAATATCATAAAATAGAGCAATTAAATTATGCCAAATTAAAATTATAGTATAAAGCAACATTTAGTCCCTGAACTTGGCAATTATTTTTCAACTTGGTCCATGATTTTTTTTAGTCTACATTAATCCTGGAACTTAATAACTTTTTTTTCTAATTTAGTCATTAAACTTGGATTCAATTAAGGTGGGATGACATGGCACTTTGATGTAATCCAAATATATATATATATATATATTAAAAAAAACCAGGTGAATCTCATAGTGCCACACCATTAAACCTTAACAAAATCCAAGTTGAGGGACCAAATGGAGAAAAACTACCAAGTTTTAAGGTGGATCAGAAAAAAATTTAAGGACCAAAGTGAAAAAATTTGCCAAGTTCAAAGACTAAACATTGTTTTATCCCTAAAGAAAAAGAGCAAATTTCAAATTTCAAACTAAAACCATAAATTGTAAACAAAGAATATACCTTGACCCATAAATTCGAATCAGGTTTTCTATAAACCTCAACTCTCTCAATCCGAGAAGGATCCGCCATCTTCCACTTGCAATCCGAGTTCGAAACTTGGTGTTGAACATGCTCGGAAACCGTCTGGTTCATCACCTTGTTGTACGACGCTTTAGACAAGTAATAAACGATCGGCTTTTGGCAGACATGTCGGGTAACGGGTCGGGTATTAAAAGCAAAACCGGTGTAATCGGCTCTTTTGTACCAATTGAGGAAAGTCCTGGCCGGCATTTCCATTTCTCTCACTGAGAATATGCCTCTGTATATTTGAACTGTGTAGCCCCATGAGACCGAAACGGTCCAACTTCGAGTTTTGTCGTAGCAAACCGATTGTTGCATCACTGCAGCCGAGTCAAGGTTTATTGGGATATTGAGACGTTTAAGGGCTTGGACCCGATTCATGTTGGGGAATATGGGTTCGACCTTGTCTAGGTGGTGAATGGAGACCAGTGGAGCGACGGGGTGGGCGGATAAGAGACCCAAGAGGTTGCCAAATACGTCGTACTGATAAATAAAAAATAGATCACATTAAAATAATTAATAATTTGAATTTAATCCGGAAATGATTTTAAATTATCTAAATTTAATCCAAAAATCAATTAAATTGATTAAATGTGTAAATACATAGCGTTAAATTTGTTGATTTCTTTAATTTGGATTAAATTAATAAAATATGTAAATATTACGGGCTAAATTTATTAGTATACTAATAAAAATTATTTTAAATTGATAGAAAATATTAATATTATTATTGATTGTTCTTAATTGCTTACTTTTGAAATTGATGAAGACTAAATTGCTCCATTTTTTTTAAGAGGAACCAATTTACTCAATATTGAAATTTAGAGGGATTGCAAAAGTCTTTTACCAGTTAAATTCAATTCGGAAATGGTTTGAAGTGATATAAACCCAAGATGAATTGAAATGGGAAATCAACTAAAATCAGACCCCAAAAAATGATTAGAAATTGAAATGGTTTGAAATGACTGAACACAAGATAATTGAATTTGAAAATTAATTGACAACTTTTAATGATTTTAACCCAAAATAACCTAAATAGTGGCATCTTGGCTCCCCTAATCTAACTTAACCAAAAAAAAAAAAGCTTTGAACTTGCCTAAAGTGAACTATAAAATGATTAGAAATTCTAATCTAAATTAACTTAATTCAAAACTAAAATGATTTAAGTGATTATAAATGATCAAAATGACCTAAACCTAAAAAAGATGAGACCTAAAAAACTAAAATAAACTAGAATATTTAAACCAAAATGACTTGAAAAAGATTGAATCTCAAATGACCCAAAAAAGCAACCTAAAATGACCTGACCTTTATGTGCCCCAAATTAAAAAATTAACTCATAATCCAAAATGATTTAAACCTAAAACAATTCAAACTCAAAATAATAAAATCTCTAAATTAATTTAAACAAGAAATGAGTAAAAAAATTCCAAGGCTTTGAATAACTTGATGTTACAATCAACTTGATTTGCCTAACCCGTTTTGAATATAATTTTTTTTAATTATGTCCATCCAAATCTATACAACTCTATATAAATGGACCTTCTTGCGTTGGCAAGGGGTGAATATGTTTTAAATTTAAAAGATAAAGGCACTTAATTATTGAAAATAAAAGTAAGAGAATTTAATTCTAAATATATGAAATGTCATGGTTATTTATATAGATTAATTGAATTTTTTTAATATTTATATTTTAATAATTTATATAATCAAAATCGTATGAACAAGTGACGTGATCAATTCAATGTGCTTAGAGAAATTTTCAGAGGTAAATCTAATATAAGGAGATTAGGGAGGTAATTATGGGCAAAGCCATTGAATTTTGATTCAACCAAAAAGTGGTTGAAATGCGCCACGTACTGATCAAAATCTTGAACAAAAGAAAATGGGAAATCGGATTATTTTCAAATAAAAGGCACCAACATTGAACTTAACGCCTGTCTACGAGTTATTGTCCTACACGTGGACCAAGAAGAATCAAATTTTACTAAAAAGACAAAAAGGAGAGCATAACATCGAAAACGTCTCTGTGAGGCTACAAGTGTAAAATGGCGTCCAATTTTTCTTTTTCTAAAATAAATTAGGTTTATTTATGCCCCAAACTCCCCGTACTTTTAACACTTTTGAATCTCGGTCTTTTCTATATTTAATTTTAGAAACTCAAACCTAATGTGCAATAATATACAATTATATACATAAAATTTTGATTATCGAACTTTTATATTTATCAAATTTAATGACCACAATAATTTAAATTGTCAAATTCAGAGACTAAAACTTAAAAATTTTCGATTAAATCCATTGAATTTTAATCTTTAAATAAAAGATAGAAGGATGAGATAAGAACAAATGGTAGGGTTTAATTGAGTTTAGGCTCCACCGTCTTTAATCAAAAGGGGCGGTCAAGAAAGTGATAAGCATGGCCGATGATGATGCTCAAAAACATGTGAATAAAAACACAAGTCTTTCAAAAGCTGTACGCCTTGTCAATGCCGCGATAGACGATGATTTATGAGAATTAATTAACAACCGATTTTCCTATGCTTATTTATTTTTCAAAAATATTTCATTATTTAGGATTATATTTTTCTTTTTTATAAAATGAGCATAATGTTAAATTTAATTCATAATATTTCCATCTTTTATCAAGTTGGTTTTATTTTTTAATTAAATTTTTTAAATAGAAATATTGATTAAAATATTAAATTTTTAATCAACATAAAATATATATCGATTACCACACGAGCTGTCATACTAATATCATTAAAATTAATATTTTAATAAATACTTTTATTTAAAAATAATTTAACTATTTTTGAAATATCAAGTTGAAATTTATTGATAAAAATATAAGTTTATATTATTTCTATAAAATATTATATTTAACTGTAATATTCAATAAACCCAAAAAAAAAGGCTTTCAAGAAAAGGAATTGGGACAGGACTTTCACTTTTTATTTTTTAAGGACCTAAAATAAATTCAACAACTCGCTTTTAAATAAAACCCCAAAGAAGTAGGATTATAATTAGATTAGGTTATTAACAAATTCAAATTCAATTATTGTACTATCATCTAAAACACTTAAAACTTTCATCATTGAGTGAATTAGGTTTGTTTACTTATTTATTCAAATATATTTGGGAATAATCTCACAAATAGTGCATTACCTAAACCTAAACTTACTTTCAAAAGTTTTGGGTTAATATGTTTTGATATATTTTTTAATTTAGTAGTTAAATTTGATTTTGATGAATTTATTACTCGAATCAAACCATATTATATTATCTAATGAATATTTGACACGTGTTCTAATAAAGAAAATATAAGTACTTAATTGAGATAAAAAAATTTAAATATCAAATTAGATGCTAAAACCAAAATTAAGTACTTGATCGCAAGTATAGAATTATGTTTTAATGTATTCTAAAATTATTAAAACTAATATAATTATTTTATTTATTAGTGTTTATTAATTTTAATGGTGCAATTAAATATAAATCCAAATAATTAATTGATAAAAAAAAAAAAGGAGAAGAAGCAAACCTGGTGAAACCCGGTTCCTTGGTGAGTGGCACACCGAGCTCAGCCATGCAAGCATGAATCCGATCATCGGAGCCGTACAATCCCGGGTATCTCTGTATACACCGGTCTTGCATTTTAGCAAGTGCTTTAGCCAAAGGGTAACTAATAGCAAAACCTCCGCCGCCGTAAGCCATCCCGTAAGAGAAATTAATGTTCTGCAAATGACTCTCCGACGAACTTCCGATGTAATAAAACTGATTATGGTCGTATTTCGATAAAACCCGGACCAAATTATCGGGTACGAAGAACGTATCGTCGTCTCCCATAACGAACCACCTCACATCGTCCAAACCCAACCTTAAAGTCTCCGATACTATCCGGGATATCCTTATGGCCGACCGGTGACCCTTTGGGTTATTGTATTTGAACTTTGAAGTATCGCCGGAGATCATTTTTTGCGGCAAAAGATGGTCGTCGGTTCCGGTTTTTACTCCCTTGTCTAACCAGACGACACCGCGCATCTGGGGTTTCCACCATAACTTGATGTAATTCTTCCTATGATCCCATAATCGAGCTGAGGCTGCAATGCCGAAAACTATCTGATGAAGAGTTGTTTTCGATGAGGGGCTTGGTTTTGGAGATGGAACAGGCGGTGGAGCTACGGCTACCTCCTCTCTTCCGCCGTGGACGGCGGTGATGATATTCAGGTCTTTATTTGATGAATTAGAGAAACTTACGGTGTAGAAGATGCAGAGAATTGAAATTAAAAGGATTGAAGAAAGAAGAAATTTGGGGAAAGTGGTGAAATGGTTTCTCATGGTTTGATCCCATGGGAAGTTATCTTCAACCTTTGGATTGTTTTTCATGGTGGGAATTTAAAACAAAAAGAAAGGGGGGTAGATTCTGGGTGTCGAAGAAGACAGTGAAAATCTGTTCTTCGATTCCTTGCTCTAGTTCAATACCCAGTGTTGATCATAGAGTAAACATGGATTTTTCATAATTAATCTATGAATTAAAGAGGGAAAGAGTGGTGAAAAAGGAGAGAAATTATAAGCTGAAGTTGCAGGGGGAATATTGAATCTTTATATAAGGCTAAATAGCAGCCCTTAAAATTGGATTAATTTAATTTTTGGTCCTTGAATTTACTAACCAAGCCCATTTTGGCACCTATTTTTTGGGATCCATTTTAGCACATGAATTGTAAATTAAGTTGATTTCAGTCTTTAAATAATCATGTAAAAATGTGATGGTATGAGATTTTAAAATTATCCCATATCATCTCTTAAAACATAAAAAATATTTTAATTTTTAAATAATAATAAAACGTAATTTGAGTCATCCTCATCTTACTTTTACGAAATTCAAATTTAGATATAAGTGAATCAATGAAAATATAAATGAAAAACTAGACTTAATTTTCCTTTAAAATCCAATCATTTTGTTTGAAAATAATCTTTAAGCTCTCTTGATTGCTAGATTGAATTTGGTCTAATTTTGTGTTTAGCCCTTTAATATATTGAAATTTAAATTAATCCTTTTAGTTTGGCATAATTTTATCTTTAATTTCTATAATATTTTATGAAAGCTTTTATAGCATTAATATTCAATCCAAATTAATACTTTTTTAGGATAATACCATTGTTAATGATTCATATTAAAGTGATGACAAATTTTTATGAATTTGTTAATAGTATTAAAAAAATTTAGTAAAGAAAATAGCAACAGCGAGGCAAAAGGGCACTCTAATTCAAAGCAGAAAGCCTAAAATCCACCATAAGCAGCTCACTAATCGACGGTGGGGGATCCTTCAATAGATAAAATTGCAATAACTCGGGATCTACATTTTTTATTAATGGATCTGCCATAGTATTTTGAGTCCGAGTAATTGTCTGACACGAACTTCCCAATGATGAATAAGCATGCTATGTATCATTCTAAGTTCTGTCAGCCTACTATCCACGACACCTCCAGCAAGAATAATATCAATCAACAAGGTATTGTCACACTCCAACTCCCAAAATCCTTTATCCCATGCTAAGCGAAGCCCTTCAAGCATCGCCCTTGTTTCCACCTGAAATATTGTACTTTCTCGAATCGTCATTGTAAAACCACATTGCCACACCCCATTAGCATCTCTAATAATGCCTTCAACAGAGGCATAAGCCCTTGAAGAGAATACAACACCATCAGTATTAAGTTTAACATAACCCTCTTCTAGACTCGCCCAACATGAATTTATTGCCCTTGGATGAGAATAAGAAGGTTCAGAACATGATGATAAAACACTTCGCGTCCAACTTGTGCCTTTATCCACAATTTCTTGCACACAATTGTGGCCATCCGAAAAAACAAACAAATTTCGATTCTTCCAAAGTAGCCAACTAATAATGGAAAATAAAGAATTCTAAATGATCCCATCATTAAAATAAAGAGTAACATCTTTCAAATTCCATTCCAGCTAATCCTTAAGAGGTAGAGAGAATAAAAGTACTTGACTCTAACTCGACATTAACTTCATCCAAACTACCCTTGGAAAAAAGCAATCCCTCACCGCATGGATACCGGTTTCAATCCCACATTCACTAAAACACCCCAAACCCGACCCACGAGCCTTGACCGGATCTGGTATGTTCCCCGGTGTAAACCGTTTCAAATTCTTTTGTTACTTAGGAAAAACTTGTGTGTTTTGGAAGAAATATTGTTTTGGGTTGGGCTTGAGTTGAAAACAAGTTTATTTCATTGTTAAAATCCTTTACTTTAGGTGACAAAACGTTTAGGGTTTGTTTTAAAAATAAATTTACTTAATCTTTAATTGATAAAAATTCGTAAAATAATAATTAAAAGAATAATAAAGTAGTTCAACTATGGCCTTATTACATCAAAATAATTCTCAAAATTTAAATTCAAAATACTTAAAATAAAATAGTCCGAATAAAATGAATTCCTTCTTGAGCATGGCCATCCCTAAGCTTCTAGGCCCAGTCCATCACCGATCGTCACTGAAGAAAAATTCCCTAACGGGGTGAGTCAAACAGACTCAATGTGTAACCAACACTAACATTTAATAAATTCAGCATACATTATCATATCACATACATGTTCATATAACGATAGAAAAAATAATGCAACCGAACCCAAACCTATATACCATCCGCTACACATCACCCGTACCAACCTTGTACACGTGGGGACTACTAAGTCAACCTCCATCCGCTACACACCATCGAAAGCGATCATTGCGATGACGTACTCATCGCTCTTATAAAATTCGTGGTCTTAGGTCACCACATTCAAATATCGTGGTCTTAGGTCACCACATTCGGATATCGTGGTCTTAGGTCACCACATTCGATTATCGTGGTCTTAGGTCACCACATTCACTTCCCCTTTTCATATAACCCATATGCCCCATATCATCCATATCATGCATTAACATGCCAAATTCTTATTTCACATTCTTATAATGTCATATGTGTGTCGTAACCGATAATATTTAACATAATCCTAGTAGGAGTAGGAAACGTACATGAGTACTTTGTACCATTGCATGGTACCTTAGCCATATTCACATTCTTATACACATACTTATTTTAAACATTGTCATAAAACTTATTAAGAAATAGTGTGGGGTACACACCTGATTCGCTTAACAAATTCGCTGAAATCCCGAAATCCGATCCACTGCCTTAGATCTTTAACTCCCTTGGTGCCGATTGATGTCTAATCAAATGCTGAAAACTTTGTATCCTTCTTTCTTAAAATCGGCAATCACTAGATTACTTGGATAGATTAGTTTCGGCTTTTAAATATTAATGAAACACATCTATTCTCTCAACATGGCCTTGGCCGAATGCTATAGATACTTACCTTGTGGATTTTAAATCCCGAAACTCACCGAATAATTAGGGAACACGCGGCCTATGGTGTACCTTCGGGAAAAGAATTTCTCCTTCCTTGTAGTCGACACTTAGTAAATCCCGAAAGGTCTCCTTACTTTAGAGATCGATAATCCTTGCTTGAACTTTTAGCAATATTCGGCTATGTAGGCTAGAAGGATCTTGATTTCGGCTTTTGATTGGTATAAAGAAATCGGTTAATGATGGTATCTTGAGGAGTTTATGGATTCGGTTTAATGGAGATCAAAAAGCTATGAAGAATTGACTAGGCTTACTTTAGTTTTCACTTTGGCTAACAAAAGAAGAAGAAGAGATGCTCTAGGAAATTCGAGAGAGAAGAGTTGAAAGAAGATATGATGAATGGCTCTCTTTCCTCTAGTAGCCAAAATTATTAACTTAAAATCCTTTACTTGGCCATCACTCCTATTTTGATAACTTTATCACTTTAATTATCACCCATTCAATTTAATAAAACTTAATCCAATATTTATCTCTTATCTCTTAATAAAAATAATAATAATAATAGTCCATCATTATCTATCTATTTGCCAAATTTTAAAAGAATTAAACTCTTCCCAAGTGCCTTGGTGCCGTCCAACTCCTTGCTCCTTGCAAAGAAAATAAAACTTTTTATTTGCTTACCACGTGACTTGAACCTAGGCTCCTCCCCTTGATTGTGGCGTCACTTCTTGGGCTTTAAGTGGTGCCTCCTAGCCACTTCTCCAAGCCCGTTCTTGTGTCAAATTTCTTCTATTAATTTTTTAAGACCACCTTGCCTTAGTTTCCTCTTTTAAACTTAACATTTCTAAAACATTTCCTTACATTTCCAAGTTTCCAAAATGTTCACTTTCCTCTTTAAACTTAACATTTCCAAGTTTCCAAAATGTTCACTTTTCTCTTTTAAACTTAACATTTCCAAGTTTCCAAAATGTTCACCATACATTCATAACACATAAAACATGCCATTTCAATAATTAAAAAAAAATGCATAAGCCCATTTTCGGGATGTTACGCTTCTACCCCTTAAAATAATTTCGTCCTCGAAATTACTTACTATCGTTCAATCCTAACTCATCACACTACGCCTTTGTCACAAGACTCGATCTTAACAAAACTAACACATTTCTTAGATACTACCTCGACCACGTCCACTAGAACTCATTACTAACGTCGCGATTTAATCGATCAATTATGCATTAGTTCTTTGTTTCACTGTTTATCCGCGAACAGTTTTATGAAAAGGAGTTTAATAGTGGTTCTCTCGATCAAACAAAGTCTCAGTTCAAGTTCACCATTCTAATTCAGAGATTCACATTCACATTCACATTCATCCATCTCGATAGAGACACATTTATTCACAACATTCACTTCACTACTTTGGGCATTCCTGATCATTCCCCATCCAAGGGTAATTTCGTCATTTTTCCTATAAGGGTATTTTGGTAATAAATCGGGGTCAATTCAAAAATATTCTACAAATCAAAAGCATTTCAGAATTTACAAAACCTCTGGGGTATTTCGGTAATATACAAGGTAGGGGTAATTTCGTAAATAATTTTTTTTCCATAATCAAGGTATTTTGATATTTTGTAAATTTAGGGTTCCTTTAAGCAAGTAGTGAAATTTTGATAAGAACTGTGGGTATTTGGAAATTTCATAAACCAAGGGCATTTTGTAATTTTACCACTAGGGATATTTTAGTAAATTTGTAAATCGAAATATTTCAGGAAAATTTATAAAATAATCTTTTCAAATTAAGAGGTAATTTAGAAATTTTAAAACTAGGGTTTCCATAAAATACTGCTAGTCCCTTTCGGGTTTTAGTTAGGGGTTTAGCAGTGACTAAGTCCTCTTGGTTAGGGTGAACCATCACTACGCACTGGTAGGATTCAAGTGGGTAGGAGGTGAGTCACTAGGACTGCTAAATACCAAGCTCCCATGAAACCAATCCTAGACATGCGCATGCAGTTGCCACACCCCTAACTCGCGACTTAGACACAGGTTTGTTTAATTGTGCCTTAGAGTCTTATGTAATTGTTGGGGTAAACTAGTCTTAGGGTTCAATTCCTAGTCCACTAATCTACGTCCCTACATATATATCCATACATATAAATCACAAAGAGGTTAGGAGTACTTTCCTGGTGGACTTCGGGTCGGAGACTTAGTGGGCCATGCCAGAAAAACCTGCTTAATTCACAAAATCCTTTTTGGGCTTAACTTTGAAAACGTTTTGGGCCTTAAACCCAAAGCTGAGAGTTTAAAACTGGGCTCTGATACCAAATTGAAACACCCCAAACCCAGCACATGAGCCTTGATCGGATCTGGTATGTTCCCCGGTGTAAACCGTTTCAAATTCTTTTGTTACTTAGGAAAAACTTGTGTGTTTTGGAAGAAAGATTGTTTTGGGTTGGGCTTGAGTTGAAAACAAGTTTATTTCATTGTTAAAATCCTTTACTTTAGGTGACAAAATGTTTAGGGTTTGTTTTAAAAATAAATTTCCTTAATCTTTAATTGATAAAAATTCGTAAAATAATAATTAAAAGAATAATAAAGTAGTTCAACTATGGCCTTATTACATCAAAATAATTCCCAAAATTTAAATTCAAAATACTTAAAATAAAATAGTCCGAATAAAAATGAATCCCTTGCTGAGCATGGCCATCCCTAAGCTTCTACCGGCCTGGTCTATCACTGATCGTCACCTGGAAGAAAAGTTTCCCAACAGGGTGAGTCAAACAGACTCAATGTGTAACCAACACTAACATTTAATAAATTCAGGCATACATTATCATATCACATAAATGTTTATATAACAGATAGAAAAAAAAATGATGCAACCCGAACCCAAACCTATATACCATCCGCTACACATCACCCGTACCAACCTGTACACCGTGGGGACTACTAAGTCAACCCTCCATCCGCTACACACCATCGAAGGTAGTCGCTGCAGTCGACGTGCTCATCGCCCTTATAAAATTCATGGTCTTAGGTCACCACATTCAAATATCGTGGTCTTAGGTCACCACATTCAGATATCGTGGTCTTAGGTCACCACATTCAGTTATCGTGGTCTTAGGTCACCACATTCACTTCCCCTTTTCATATAACCCATATGCCCCATATCATACATATCATGCATTAACATGCCAAATTCTTATTTCACATTCTTGTAATATCATATGTGTGTCTAACCGATATTTAACATAATCCTATTAGGAGTAGGAAACGTACCTGAGTTCTTTGTACCATAGCATGGTACCTTAGCCATATTCACATTCTTATACACATACTTATTTTAAACATTGCCATAAAACTTATTAAGAAATAGTGTGGGGTACACACCTGATTCGCTTAAGGTTTCCAATCCAAATCTGAAAAGCTTGATCTAATGCCTTAGATCTTAAATCTCTACATTTAATCAATCATTTAATACTTAGTAAAGAGCCATTCAGCCATAAATCCAAATCCTAGTAGGATTGTTGTAATCAAATTCTTACCTTGGTGCCGATTGGATTAAAAATTAAATCCCGAAACTTTGTGATGCTTCTTTATTGCAATCTGCTATACCCTTAATCATTGAACTTGTTAGTTTCGACTTTTTAAACAAATAAGAATTAGATCTAAATACCACAATAGGGCCTTGGCCGAATGTCAGATTCACTTACCTTTATGAATCTAAATTCTAAAACCTCACTTACTTACATCGCATTCCTCCTAAAAATCAAGTCACCTAATTTTTACCTACATTCTAAATCCTCCACTTATTCAACAAACTGAAATTCTCAATTATCTTAGCCCATATGGTATTCACCAAAAAAAAAAAAATAGAAAAGGGCCATTAGGCCACCTACCATTAATTACTCACCTTCGCTTTTCCAAAATTGACACTTCGGCTTATTATAAAGTAGGATTCGCTTCTAGGGCTAAAGAAGAGAAATTGATAGGCATAGACAATTGATTCGGGTTAGATCTTAATGAGAAGAGAGGAAGAAATCGTGAGAAAAGAAATTCAAACTTACCGAATCACTAAAGAACATCGACCTATGGTGCACCTTCGGGAAACTAAAACACCCTTGTAGATTCGACTTTGAGGCTTAAAGAGATTTGGCTATAGGCTTGAAACTTGTCTTCGGCTTTTGATTGGTTTTACAAAGGAAAAAGAATTGATGATGGGAAGCACGGGGTATTTCGATTTTACAAGGAAAGAAAAGAAAGATATAGAACTTAGAAATTCTAAAGACTAGGGGATTTTGTTTTCGGCTTTGTAGAGAATTGAAAAGAAAAAGAAGAATAATGGCGAGAGAAAATTCGACAGAGATTTAAAAAGAGAAGAAAGAATGTTGAATGGCCTTAGTTTTCCTCCTTTTGTTGAAATTACTAAGCCTAGAGAGTCCCTTTCTTGGCCATCACTCTCATATCTTTATTTTCCTAGCTTAGCCAAAATTCTAAAAGAATTTGACTTCAACTTAAACTCCTACCTTAGTCTCCCTATGCCGTCCATCTCCTTACCTTAGGAGTGCTTAATTTTAACCCATTATTTTGGGCTTCATATGGCCATATTAGGCCCAAGTTATCCTAGCATATGGCGTCATTTCGAGCCCTAAGTGGCATCTCAGGCCATTTTCCAAGCCCGATTTTGTCACATTTCCAGGTTCCTTACATTTCCTTACATTTCCTTACATTTCCAAGCTTCCTCTTAAGACTTAATATTTTCTAAAGCATTTCCTTACATTTCCTTACATTTCCTTACATTTCCAAGCATCCTCTTAAGACTTAATATTTTCTAAAGCATTTCCTTACATTTCCTTACATTTCCACATTTCCAAGCTTCCTCTTAAGACTTAATATTTTCTAAAGCATTTCCTTACATTTCCTTACATTTCCAAGCTTCCTCTTAAGACTTAATATTTTCTAAAGCATTTCCTTACATTTCCAAGGTTCTTCAAATGCACACAACACATTCACAACACATAAGGCATACTATTTCATAAAATTTTAGCCATAGTGCATAAGCCCTCTTCCGGGATATTATAGTTCTACCCCCTTAAAATAATTTCATCCTCGAAATTACTTACTAACGAAAAATCGTACATCCTAACTCACCACACTACACTATCTTCAAGACTCGATCTTAAAACTAACACATTTCCTACAAAATTCACATCGGTACATGGGGGGGGTGGTGGCATTTCATTTTAGATCCTTGACCCGATCTAACGGGTTCAGACACGGTCATTCGACCTCTTCCACGGCCACACACGTTACGACCACGTCCCCTTGAATTTATACTTCCGCTTGCGTTTATCTGATTAAAGAATTTTATGAATTAGTTTTATTCTGCTTGATTATCCACGAATAGTTTTATGTTTAATGGTTTTAAGAAGTTGTTCTTTCGATTCATACACATACAGTCTCACATCATTCATTTAGTCACACACATGAACTTGCGTTCATTACAGAGAAATGTTGTGATTGTCGTTGTTTGTTATTTTCACTACCTAGGGGTATTTTCGTAATTTTATCCTATAGGGGTATTTTGGTAATTTTTTTCAAATTAAGGTATTTAAAAATGTCGTAAAATAGAGGTTGTTGATATTCTACAAAATTAAAATACTTGTTGGAAAAATTTCAATGGTAAAATGGTAATTTATACACTAGGGTATTTTGTAATTTTACAAGTCGTATTCATTTCGGTAATTTTTGCAAAGATATAGTTCCTGGTGACCTTCAAAACAAGGGCATTTTTGAAGATTTCTAATTTGAGGGCACTTCGTTGATTTTTCCTTATTGAGGGTATTTTGGTCATTTTGTAAGTCAGGGGTAATTCGGTCATTTTGCAAATCAGGGTGTCTTTGATATTTTGTAAAGTTTTTGAATACTTGTGCAAAATCAAAAATTGTTATTGAAATCGGGGGTAGTATGGTAATTTTGGAAATCAATGGCATTTTAGTAATTTTACCACTAAGGGTATTTAGGTAATTTTGTAAATCAAAAATTCTTAGAAAGTTTTTCCAAAATAGTAATTTTCATAATTTCAAAAGGGTAGTTTGTTGACTTTTAAAACTAGGGTTTCTATAAAATATGGCTAGTCCCTTTCGGGTTTTAGTTATTGGGTTTAATTGATGACTAAGTCCTCTTAGTTAGGGTGAGCAGTTACTACGCACTGTAGGATTCGAGTAAAGAGGAGGTGAGTCACTAGGACCGCTTAAATACCAAGCTCTTCTGAATCCACTCCTAGACATGCACACAACAGCTACCACACCCTAGCTCTCACGACTTAATCACATGTTTGTCTAATGGTCCTTAAGTCTTATGTACTTGTGTTTTTGAGTAGACTAGTCCTAGGGTTCAACAGATCCTAGTTCACTAATCTACGTTGCCATAAAAGCCCATACATTTCACATATTAAATCACTTCAGAAGTCAGAAGTACTTACCTGGTGGACTGTGGGTCGGAGACTTAGGTGCCATGCCAGAAAACCTGAAATTTTTTTTCAGAAAATTCCTTTTGGGCTAGATTTTGAAAATGTTTTGGGCCTTAAACCCAAGGCCGATAGTTTAAAATTGGGCTCTGATACCAAATTGAAACACCCCAAACTCAGCCCACGAGCCTTGATCGGATCAAGGTATTTTGATATTTTGTAAATTTAGGGTTCCTTTAAGCAAAGTAGTGAAATTTTGATAAGAAATGTGGGTATTTGGAAATTTCATAAACTAAGGGCATTTTTGTAATTTTACCACTAGGGGTATTTTAGTAAATTTGTAAATCGAAATATTTCAAGAAAATTTATAAAATAATCTTTTCAAATCAAGAGGTAATTTAGAAATTTTAAAACTAGGGTTTCCATAAAATACTGGCTAGTCCCTTTCGGGTTTTAGTTAGGGTTTAGCCCGTGACTAAGTCCTCTTGGTTAGGGTGAACCATCACTACGCACTAGGTAGGATTTGAGTGGGTAGGAGGTGAGTCACTAGGACTGCTTAAATACCAAGCTCCCACTGAAACCAATCCTAGACATGCGCACAACGGTTGCCACACCTTAACTTGGCGACTTAGACACAGGTTTGTTTAATTGTGCCTTAGAGTCTTATGTAATTGTTGGGGTAAACTAGTCCTAGGGTTCAATTCCTAGTCCACTAATCTACGTCCCTACATATATATCCCTACATATAAATCACAAAGAGGTTAGGAGTACTTACCTGATGGACTTCGGGTCGGAGACTTAGTGGGCCATGCCAGAAAAACCTGCTTAATTCACAAAATCCCTTTTGGGCTTAACTTTGAAAATGTTTTGGGCCTTAAACCTAAGGCCGAGAGTTTAAAATCGGGCTCGATACCAAATTGAAACACCCCAAACCCGGTCCACGAGCCTTGACCGGATCTGGTTTGTTCTCCGGTGTAAACCGTTTCAAATTCTTTTGTTACTTAGGAAAAACTTGTGTGTTTTGGAAGAAAGATTATTTTGGGTTGGGCTTGAGTTGAAAACAAGTTTATTTCATTGTTAAAATCCTTTACTTTAGGTGACAAAACGTTTAGGGTTTGTTTTAAAATAAATTTACTTAATCTTTAATTGATAAAATTGTAAAATAATAATTAAAAGAATAATAAAGTAGTTCAACTATGGCCTTATTACATCAAAATAATTCCCAAATTTTAAATTCAAAATACTTAAAATAAAATAGTCCAAATAAAATGAATTCCTTCTTGAGCATGGCCATCCCTAAGCTTCTCACGCCCGATCCATCACCGATCGTCACCGAAGAAAAAGTTCCCCAACGGGTGAGTCAAACAGACTCAATGTGTAACCAACACTAACATTTAATAAATTCGGCATACATTATCATATCACATACATGTTCATATAATGAGATAGAAAAAAAATAATGCAACCCGAATCCAAACCTATATACCATCCGCTACACATCACCCGCACCAACTCAGTACAATGGGGACTACTAAGTCAACCTCCATCCGCTACACACCATCGAAGGCGTCATTGCAGTCGACGTGCTCATCGCCTCTTATAAAATTCGTGGTCTTAGGTCACCACATTCAAATATCGTGGTCTTAGGTCACCACATTCAAGATATCGTGGTCTTAGGTCACCACATTCGTTTATCGTGGTCTTAGGTCACCACATTCACTTCCCTTTTCATATAACCCATATGCCCCATATCATACATATCATGCATTAACATGCCAAATTCTTATTTCACATTCTTATAATGTCATATGTGTGTCGTAACCGATATTTAACATAATCCTAGTAGGAGTAGGAAACGTACCTGAGTACTTTGTACCATAGCATGGTACCTTAGCCATATTCACATTCTTATACACATACTTATTTTAAACATTGCCATAAAACTTATTAAGAAATAGTGTGGGGTACACACCTGATTCACTTAATAAATTCGCTGAAATCCCGAAATCCGATCTACTGCCTTAGATCTTTAACTCCCTTGGTGTCGATTGATTTCTAATCAAATGCCGGAAACTTTGTATCCTTCTTTCTTGAAATCGGCAATCACTAGATTACTTGAATAGATTAGTTTCGGCTTTTAAATATTAATGAAACACATCTATTCACTCAACATGGCCTTGGCCGAATGCTATAGATACTTACCTTGTGGATTTTAAAACCCGAAACTCATCAAATAACTAGGGAACACGCGGCCTATGGTGTACCTTCGGGAAAAGAATTTCTCCTTCCTTGTAGTCGACACTTAGTAAATCCCGAAAGATCTCCTTACTTTAGAGATCGGCAATCCTTGCTTGAACCTTTAGCAATATTCGGCTATGTAGGCTAGAAGGATCTTGATTTCGGCTTTTGATTGGTATAAAGAAATCGGCTAATGATGGCATCTTGAGGAGTTTATGGATTCGATTTTAATGGAGATCAAAAAGCTATGAAGAATTGACTAGGCTTACTTTAGTTTTCGCTTTGGCTAACAAAAGAAGAAGAAGAGATGCTCTAGGAAATTCGGCAGAGAGAAGAGTTGAAAGAAGATATGATGAATGGCTCTCTTTTCCTCTAGTAGCTGAAATTACTAACTTAAAATCCTTTACTTGGCCATCACTCCTATTTTGATAACTTTATCACTTTAATTATCACCCATTCAATTTAATAAAACTTAATCCAATATTTATCTCTTATCTCTTAATAAAAATAATAATAATAATAGTCCATCATTATCTATCTATTTGCCAAATTTTAAAAAGAATTAAACTCTTCCCCAAGTGCCTTGGTGCCATCCAACTCCCTTGCTCCTTGCAGCAAAATAAAACTCTTTATTTGCTTCCCACGTGACTCGAACCTAGGCTCCTCCCCTTGATTGTGGCGTCACTTCTTCGGGCTTTAAGTGGTGCCTCCTAGCCACTTCTCCAAGCCCGTTCTTGTGTCAAATTTCTTCTATTAATTTTCTTAAGACCACCTTGCCTTAGTTTCCTCTTTTAAACTTAACATTTCTAAAACATTTCCTTACATTTCCAAGTTTCCAAAATGTTCACTTTCCTCTTTTAAACTTAACATTTCCAAGTTTCCAAAATGTTCACTTTCCTCTTTTAAACTTAACATTTCCAAGTTTCCAAAAATGTTCACCATACATTCATAACACATAAAACATGCCATTTCATATAATTAAATAAAAAAATGCATAAACCCATTTTCAGGATGTTACATTCACATCTTGGGCAACAACTATTAGTGGTCATATGCCTTCTCACTCGTTCCCTATTAGTTAGAAGCCTATTCTGCCAAAGAAGCCACAAATTAGATTTCGACGAATAGTCAAGCCATTAAAATCAATTTGGTATAGGTTCTTATACGTTTCCTTGGATGAAAACTTATCACTTACCATCTATTTCCAAATCAACTGATCTGACGCACTTGTTAGTGATGGCGAAATCACAGCTACAATATAATTCATAATTGAGCTAGGAAGCCATCTCCTCAACCTCACCCAATCCCATCCTTCTGCGACGTCCACAACATCACAAACACGTAATGCGTCGACTAGCTGACCTGTACCAATTTAGAAATCTTTGAGCGGTCTACGCAACTTTAGCCAAATCTCATTCCAAAAATTAGTCGTTCTACCATCACCAATGGTCCATAAGACATTCTTTAGAACCTCGGGCCATACCTTTGACAAAGACCTCCAAACAAAAAAGCAATTGGTTCTTGTAATAGACACCAGTAGTATCCCATCCATCTTATACTTCTTCTGCAGAACGCAAACCCAAAAGGCCTCTATATTTGTCAACAACTGGTAGGCTAGTTTGAGAAAAAAAATTCATTCTAATAAACTAAATTCTGCAATCTAATGCCCCATTTTTCTACAAAACGACAACAATCCTCCTAACTAAAAGTGTCGGTTTACAATCCAATGAAATTGATCCTCAAATAAAGTTTCGAGCATGCTTCTCAATTTCTCGACATATAAAGGCAGGCAAATGAACGATACCCATAAAGTAATTGGGTATAGCTAACAAAACAACTTTAGCTAACGTAATTCTACCTACAAGAGAGAGTTTCTTTGCATCCCATCCATTGAGCTTTCTTTAAAATTTATCCACTACAAAATCAAAATTCTACTTTCCAACTTTCCCATGGAACAATGGCATGCCTAAATACATACCCAAATTATTCACAGGTTTAAAACCGATTATGTTGCAAATATCAATTACAAAATCAACTGGAACATTAGAAGAAAAAATTTTGGGACTTACTTTTATTGACTTTTTGCCCCAAAAAATGGCAAAAAATATTCAAAATATCATTGATTAAGCAAGCTTGCCCCCTATCAGCCTCTCCAAAAAGAAATAGATTATCTGTAAAGAATAGGTGCGTCAAAGCTGGCCCACTCCTAGACAACTAAAGTCATTTCCACCTTCCTTGTGTAATGGATTCCTCAATAAGATGACTCAACCTCTCCATACAGAGTACAAATAAATAAGGCAACAATGGATCCCCCTATCGAATTCCTCGTGAAGGCTTAAACTCCTCTGTAAGAGTACCATTCCAAAGCACTTAAAAAGAAAAAAAGAAACACAGTGGATAATAACATTGACTAAAAAATGTGGAAGCCCCGCCTCCAATAATGTATCCTTCAGAAAGTCCCACTGGATACAGTCATAGGCCTTTTCCAAATCTATCTTCATAGCCATCCCAAACCTCTTGCCCTTAAAATTGCTTAAAGAGTGAACTGCTTCTTGCGCAACAAAAATATTATCAGTGGCACTTCACCCCATCACAAAGCTAGCATGATTAGAACTAGTAAGGTGCCCCATCAACGGTCGTAATCTATTGACGACTGTCTTGATGATAATCTTATAGAGTACTATGCATAAACTAATCGGACGAAACTGTGTAATTTGTTCAGGTTCAAGAACCTTCGGGATTAACACCAATAGGATTCGATTAAGAGTAGGATTCATCAGATAACCTTCCAAAACTAAACAAACCATGAGCATATTGAAAGACCAACCACATCCCAATGTATCTGGTAAAACTTAGCATGATAACCATCTACTCCATATGCTTTGAGAGGGGCCATACCAAACACAACATTATGAATTTTAATATCCGAAACAGTCCAATCAAGTGCATTTTTATCCATCAAGGACAAACTAAGAAACTGACCTCTACACAGAAAACACCCATCAACTGAATAATCTGAAGAAAAAGATTAGTGAAAAACCCCATAAAATGGTGCTTTAACAGATCATCATCAAAGCACCACTCATCATTATTGATTTAAGGCCTTCAATTCAATTGCTCTTCCGTTTAGCCAAGGTACGACTGTGGAAATAATTTGTATTACGATACCCATTATTAACAAGTCACGTTGCACGAGATTTTTGGAACCATAAAATCCCCTTATGTTTCAAAACCTCATCAATTTCTTGTCTAAGCTCCAACTCTCTACTACGAAGTTTGTCAGAAACTTTCAACTCCAAAATACGTTGAACACATTTGAGCTCAGCAGTGAGTTATTTTTTACGTTAAAAAACATTCCCATAAACTCTCTTATTCCAATCCATAACAATAGACTGAAACCTCTCCAAATTCTCTACAATCGAATCCTCACATTTCTAGTTGTTTCTTACTAAAGACTGAATATCTCCATGAAGTATCCAACTACCCAAGCATTGAAATGGACGAGTACCATTATTTATCATCAAATTCAAAGTCACAAGGATGGGTCCATAATCAGAATTAAGTCAGTGAAGATTCCTCACTCTACAATTAGGAAAAACCGTATCTTAGTCTTCATTACAAATCACTTTACTCTAGGTAAACTTGGACCCAATACAACCCAAATTCCAAAGACCATGATCAAAAACAAAATTTTGTAACAAACTACAACCTCTACGCATAGTCATAAATCCTCCTACCCTCTCCGAGGCATCCAAAATAGAATTAAAATAACCCGCAACCAGCCAAGGCCCCTCAATACTTAAAGTAAACAAACTTAAATAGTCCCATAACAACCTCCTAGAAGATATTTGTGGACTCACATAAACCGCTGAGTAGAGAAATTCAGTTGAACCAACACTGTCACAAACTCTCATAGTAATCATCTGATGGTGTAGAGCCACAATATTGACTGAAACAGTATCCTTCCAGAGAAACCAAATCCTTCCAGAAAAACCCAAAGCTTCTATCCTAAAAGATTGATCAAACCCCAGCTTACCAATGATCCCATCCGTTCGAACACCACTTATCTGAGTCTCAAAAAAATAAAAAATATATGGATTGAACTCCCACCTATATTTAGCAACAATTTTATGGAACCGAAGATGTCCCGTTCTTTAACAATTCCAAAAAATAATTTTTTTGTCCATAGCTAGTAACAATAAACCAAAGCACCAAAATACAGCCATTAGTGGCATAAAACAATTCATGAGGAAATAACCACATTACCTCCACAATCTACATCCATCTTCTCATTGCGTAAAGTCAAATGTTCATCACTGTTATTGTGCGTAACTATACTATCAATTGCCCTAACAATTTCCTCTATAGCTACTCCTACCTCCACCATCTTATTCCTCGATTTATTCAATGCCCTATTTGGTGGTTTACTCCGTTGGAAACATACTTTAAAAGCTAAGGAAGATTCCAGGTCAAAATCACCCAAACCGTGACTGCCAAAAATGAAAGGCCTATTTTCTTTCCCTCTAGGCCCCTCTACATTAACACAAACTAAAGGCTAGACATCCTTATGTTTCCCATTGTCCAACTTAGAAGCAACATTAACTTGCTCAAAATTGGTACCCAATAAACCATCATGACCTACACCTACTGGCCTACTAAAGCCATTAGAAGACTTCAAAGCCTGTCGAGCCACATTAAGCCCAATAACAACATCAATCCCCTTCCCTTTAATTTTACCTTTTCCTTTACCTATTGAGACCCTATCCCCCATATCCTTAGCCACCACTTCATCCCTCCTTACACCTAGCTACGGATCTTGAGCCAAATCCATTAAATTTTCCAACTGCCCATCAGTAATATCCCCTTGAATTCCGGGATTTCTTTCCAAATTTGGTGTATCAAGAGGGCAAATCACGATCCACCCGTATCAACATTCCGGCCACTTTCTTTTCGGCTATTTGTTGAGTCCCTTCTCCTTCATCGTTGTCGGAGCTCCACCAACATCCACGGCCCAAAGTTTCCTCTTCAACCGACTTCTGAACAGTAACAATCACCACCTCCGGTTCCTACTGTTCAACCTCATCCACCTACCTTAGGTAAACCTTCGTATTCCACCTTCTGCAATCGTCCCTCAACTCTAATCTTCGGAATCAAGGGCCTCCTTAGATCAATATTCACAGCCATACGAGCAAACCTCTCTCTTTTTGCTTGCATAGTGTTCACATCAATTTTAACCACTAGGCCAATAAGTTGTCCTATCGCCTTGAGAAGGAACTCCGAGTAAAAGCAATTCTAATAACCCAGGTAACATGATCCAAACCACTTGGCTATCAATCACATCCCTATCAGTGCAAAATGAGGGAGTCCATGGTTGAACAGATAAGTAGTGCTCGTAAATCACCCACGCTCCACCCGTAACCACACTTTCCAGATCCCCCTTGTCAAGAAAACGAACAAGGTAAAAGCTATTCTCTAAATCCATAAGTTGAAAGAGATTTTTAGGTTTCCATAACACTTGTACCTTGTTAAGGAGCGCATTGAACCCAATATTTCTCCCAAGCAACTTAATCACTAAAGGGGTCTCCATTTTATTTTCTATAAAACTGTAAACACGATCAGAAAAGTTAACTGACGGAATCCCATCCACCATATCCGTCGTAAAGTCTCTGACTTGCAGCTAAAATTCAGCCTCTTTTCAAGCATGCTCAAACAAGTTAAACGCCTCAACCCATTAGCGTCTCCTTGTAATAAAACCTCAAATTTGATCCTTGTAGTACTATTTGACCGTTTCTATCCACCGTAGGATCCTCCAACTCTGGGGGTTGATCCACACGCCTTCTAACCTTCTTCGTGGCCCGGCCAATTCCACTATTCAAACTCGACGAATTCGAGCCAATTGCAAACTCCACCGGCGACCGAGATTCAGACATGGAGTTTTTTTTAAAGCTCCTACTTTAATGATAAATAATAATGTAACTTTAATATCTCTTATTATTAAAAATATAGTTGATAGTGTTATCAATTTAAACCTATTGACAATACTATAAAAATATAAAAATTAAATTATGCCAAAAATAAAATAAAATATAAAACTAAACTAAACTTTAGTTACTAGGTTAAATATAAATTCACAATGGATAAGATTCTTAAAATTTGAAATTTAAAATTATATAAAAAATTAATAAAGACTTAATAATGTTTTCCTTTATAATCTTTGTGAATCAAAGAAGATTAATATAGCTTTATAAACTAAATTATGTATTGATGGTTGCTGAGATAATATTTCAAATATATATAATTAATAATTTTATAAAAATAATATAATAATCTATAATTATTAATAAAAGTAAATACATGAACGCACGCGGTAAATGTTGTGATTTGAGGCTTTGACAAGTGATTTTTGTGTTTTTTACAGGTTGATAAATAAGAAAAATAAGGAGAATGTGAGAGAAAAGAAGAAATAATAAAACTATTTTTGTGTTATTTTTAAGTTAATCCTTCTATATTTTAAATATATGGTGTTGATTTTATTTTTCAGGTTACATTTTAAGTTTTTCATGTTAATGTTATTACTTTTTATTTTATTTTGGAAATTTATTACATTAAAATGAAATAAGAAACAAATAGGGAATATATTCTTTGTATGACCCTAAAAATACTTAGCAGTAGACCTAGTGACAAAAATATTTTCAATAGGTTTTCACTTAACCAAAGAGTGGGGTTTTTCCGGAATTGGATTTTGGGAGGGTTGGATTTAGGAAAATTGTCTCTGCTTGTTCCTGATAATTATCAAAATGCCCTTATATAATATTATTTTAAAATATATAATAATAAAATTTATATTAATATTTTCTCTAGTATATATATTTTAATACAATGTCTACTTTTATTTTATAATACCTCACAATCCTAAATTAGAGTAAACATGCACTAAAATATGTTCAAATTCACGTCTTCTTAATTGCTGTAATAACAACAATATAAATTAATAGTATAATTATCCCTAGAAAATAATTATTAGTATTGTTGAAAAATAAAAAAAATCTATTTTGATCTAAAAACTGTGATATATCAAGTCGAGTTAGGTAAAACTTTGATTTTTCAGGTCAGTTTTATGGTAAGTAATTAATATTTAATTTTAGATTGAGTTAGAATCGAGTTATGGTGGGGGTATACTAGGTTGATGTCAAGGGTGGGAGGCGAAAACAATCTCGCCCTATCTAGTAGTTATCTCTAAGTAAATCTGCTCATGGATCAAATTATGACTTTAATTTAAAAAATTAAGTTTAGATTGATTTTGATTTACTAGTTAACCTATTTTACTAATTAAATATTAAATATATTCTTTAAAATTAAATTCAAATAAGATCAAAGCATGAAAATTGTTGCACAAACTTGATCTAAAGTGAGCTTGGACCACCCGATCCTTGAATAGCTGTACTTGAAAAAAAAAAATTAAGTGCTACACTGAAAAAGGTGAAACCACAATTTTCCCAGTGAACTCTTGCTTTAACACTTTATTGGAGGAAAATGTGTTGACAATTATGATTATGCCACAAAAGGAAGAACTTGATTTTTTATGAAAAACAACTAGTAAGTGAATTGTGTTGATGCCAATCATTAAGTCTTGACTATTAGCATTACTTACAAACTTATACCAAGATTTTAATGTTTTAACTAAAAATTTGGTATATTTCATTTTCAAAGTGAACAATAGAAATTTCTAAAAAAAAAAATGCATGGAATAGTGCAACATAGGAGAAAGAATATGTGGGAAATACAATGTTTCTTTTTTTTTTTTTTTCTATGGGTTGATTAGAGATCAAATTAGATTTAAGTATAACATGAACATGATTTATATTTGTCTAAGTCTAGTCTAGTCCAGCACAAAATACAGACTTAAATTTTTGTCAAAGCCTACTAATATTTGTAAATAACTAATTCAAACTCATTTTAGATTCATTCATTTTATTTTTAAGTTTTTTAAAGTATTTATGTTATTTAGTGATTTTATTCACTTTTTATTTGTTAAAATTATTATATATAGTTAACTCAACAATTTTAATGTTATATTATAAAATTATCTATCACTATAGATTTAATTTTTATATGTTATAAATTATATAATACAATACATTAGATAATTAGAAAATCGGTAAGACCAAGTCGGACTCTAACCTTGATTGTTGAGCTTGAGCCTAACTCATATTTTAAATGAGTTTAAATTTTTATTTGTTTGGATTTTTTCTTGTTTAAATCATTTCATATTTTGAGTGGATTTTCAAAGAGTAACCCAACCATTAATAGATCATATTATAATATAAGTGCCAAAATTACCTAACCCATATTATATGATCGACCTTGGATCTATTTTATGTTGCTCAATTTTATAGTGAATAATATGTATAAAAAAAAAGAAATGACTTTTCATGGCCTATCATTTATCTTTTAGGAGAGTATTTGTGGCAATGAGATTAATTATTACTGCTCACGATGGATATTTTGATTACTGAAAAAAAAATAAGATTAAAAAAAAAAAAAAAGAGATAGAGCAAGAGAAAGGAAGGCCTTGTAATTTTATGAATTGGTGGAATTTTTGGCACCTAACCATAGTAATTAACTCTATTTTGGTATGTATATTTTTATTGTCTCATTTCATATTTAAATTTAAATTTAAGTAAAATGTAATGACATAGCATAATATTATGATATCCTGTCATCACACTTTTACGAAATTTGAGTTTAAATATTAGAGTAGGAAAAGCTACTAAGTTTAAATATCAAAATGGATAAAAAAGTGTATTTATCAAAATGGACCTAGTTGCTTAGTTTAGAGACAAAAAAATTATATTAATTCATTTATAGGCATAATGTTAAATTTAACCCTCAACATTTATATTTTATCAATTTGACCCTTATTCTTTTTTTAAGTTAAATTTAGTTGTTAATATTTCAAAAGAGTTGAATCATTTTTTAATAGAAATATTAACTAAAACATTAAATTTTTAACGATTTTGGTATGTTAACCCACAACGCAATCCATATATACTTTATGTTGATATGATACTATTTATCTTGCATATCACGTCAACAAATAATTTAAAATTATAAAATATCCAAAAATAAAATAAAATAAAAAATTCAAAAATATAGTATGAAGTACACATTAATTATCATATGAGCTATCATATTTAAAAATTTAACCTTTTAATTACCAATTTCCTTAAAAACTATAATTTGACTCTTTTTTATAGATTAATTGTCAAATTTAAATTTTTTTTTTTTTTTTAAAGATCCAAAGGCTAGATTTAACTATCAAGATTTGTAAACATCGAAAGGAAAGCGGATTTATAAATGACCCACTGAATAGGCAAGGTATGATAAATTTCAACCGTTAGATCGTTATACTTATAATCCATCACCACGACAGACGAAAATAAAACATGTACGATAACGAGATTACACACATTTCATGAACTAAACAAGTCTCTGGCAAGCCTCCGTTTCCGCCCTCCATTGATCTTTTGTTCTTCTTTGGAAGCTTCACCTCAAAGATACCCTCAAAGGCTACCGTCAAAGGTTAGTGAAGTTTCTTTTAGCTTTTATTACTTTATTATTGATTCCTTGTAATAATCTCCATGTTTCGTTTGGTTGCTGAGAAAATGCAAGAAAAAAAAAAGAAGCTAATCGCTTAGAAATTTGAATTACTTTAGGTCCTTTATGCATATGAATTTGAATTACTTATCGCCCAAAACCAACTGGACTGAAATCTACTCGCGGAAACCGTTAGTTCTAACTCTTTTTTTTTTTTTTGTTAATTCGTATTTTTATTATTGAAATTGTATTAACTGTGTCTAAATTTATTCCAATGTTCAATTCTGTACAAATTTTCTTGATCATGAAATTGTGATTGACGTTTTTGAATTTAGCTTTGATAATAATTCGTTGAAGATTTTGTTATTTGCAGATTGAGAATTGTTTCTGGATTCAGTTTGTTATTCAAATTTTGTAGATGTTCACTTTTTTGGACCATGTGAGTAACTCTCAGTTGCTTTGTTGCTGTAATGATTGGAATTAAGCTTTCAAGACTGAGGTTATTTTCTAATTCCCTATATTCCTCTTCAAAATCGTCATCGGCTTTATACAATTCATTAATGAAGCCTACAGGAATTGCTTATAAAAACTATATCAAACCATCTTATGGTTCTGTGAATGGTTTCTATAACAAAACAAAACTTCGTTGTGCTGCAAAGTTTATGAATATTTGTAGTAAAGTTGCGGTCTGTTATCACAAATCCAATCCCATGTCTGCATTATCCTTGACTTCATCAAATTTGCCTTTCCGGAGTGTGTTTCCTTTAGTTTCGATGAGCCCAGTGTTGATACATCAATCGCAGTCATTGTCTTTCAGTAGCAAGGCAGATAAGGTTTCAGTTGCTTCTGGTGGAGCGGAAGTAGATGTTAGTAAAAGTGATGGTATTGGTAGTGGTTGGGGTGATAAAGTTAAAGATGCTTGGCATAGTGCTGCGTATGCAATAGGTTATACTGGGCAGAAGGCTAAAGAGTCTCCAATGAACTGAAGCCTCATGTTAATCAGTTGCTTGATACTCATCCGTATCTTAAGGATGTGGTTCTTCCTGTTGGGTTTACTTTGACTCTCACCATATTAGCTTGGGTGGTCTTGCCTAGGCTTTTGAGAAGATTTCATGAGTATGCGATACAAACGTCAATCCTGCCATCTGGAAGAATGCTTGGGGATCAAGTGCCATATGATAAAAGCTTGTGGGGAGCTTTGGAGGATCCAGTGAGATATGTAATTACCTTCATGGCAATCTCTCAAATGTCAGTGGTTCTGGATTTCTATGTTCAACTCTTTGTATCCATTTGTTCATATGTTTCTACATTTTTTTTGGGGTCTATGGATAATGAATAAAGATACCTGGACTTGCAGTTGCATGATGGTGGCACCAAGTACTGTTCCATCACAATATATTGTGCAGGCATGGAGGGGTGCAGCTATCCTTTCATTTGTCTGGTTTTTGCATCGTTGGAAAACAAACGTACTTGGTTGTGCACTGGCTACTAAGACTTTAGCAGGGCTTGATAGGGAGAAGTTGTTAACTATAGACAGGTTTTCATCTATTGGTCTATTTGTTATTGGGATTATGGCTTTAGCAGAGGCATCTGTCGTAGCTGTGCTATCTATTCTGACAGTTGGTGGCGTAGGAGGTAGATTTTTCTGTTAAATGCATATGTTCTCATCTGTTTCAGTCCATTTTAACAATAAGATCATTCAATTGGTTAAAAAATTATTTAGGTAGATAAATCTTATTTAGGTACAAAAGTTTTATTAATATTCTTGAAATATTTTATTTTATCTTTTAATAGTTTATTAGAATAAGAGAACTATTTTCCCTTATGTTTTAGTAGTTTATTAAAATAAGGGAATTATTTTTCCAATTAGGATTAGGACTTTTTCTCTATTTAAGTTCAATTCTTTAGTTAATAATAATAGAATAGTTTTATTAAAAGTTTTCTTGAAAACTTTCATGGTATCAGAGTTAGGTTAAATCTCTAATAACATCACTGTTAAAACATCCTTCACTAGAGATAAGAGATCCAGCGATCAAACAGAGGAAGAAAGTTCTACCGTTGAAACAACTACCGAGAGTACAATGACTCAAGGGACAGAGGCTTCTCACCTTTCTTTTTAGCTAACATCTCACAAGCTGAATGGCAAGAATTATTTGGAATGGTTGCAGTCCATAAAATTAGCAATTGATGGGCGTGGCAAGCTAGATCATTTAAATGGAGAAGTCAAGCAACCACAGGTGGCGGATCCAAAGATGAGCAAGTGGAGGTTAGAAAATTCTATGATAATTGAGTGGCTTATTAATTCCATGGAAGCGTCCGTAGGTAAACCTTTTCTTTTTCTCCCAACTGCTAAAGATGTTTGGGACGCTGTGAAAGACACCTATTCAGATTTAGAAAATGCTTCACATATCTTTGAGTTAAAAATAAAACTTTGGAAAGCTAGGCAAGGGGAAAAAAAGTTACTTTTTGTTATAACGAGATGATGTCTTTTTGGCAAGAACTAGATCAGTGTTATAATGATGAATGGGAGTATCCCGGAGATGGTGTAAGAGCTATGAAAAAAGAAGAGAATGAAAGGTTTTATTTGTTTCTGGCTGGTTTAAATAAAGAATTTGATGAAGTGAGATCTCGAATCTTAGGAAAAAAATCGCTTCCAAAATTTCGTGAGATTTTTTTCGAGGTTAGAAGAGAGGAGACAAGGAGAAAAGTAATGTTAAGGCCAGAGTTTGAAGCTAATGATGATAATTCTGCTCTTGTAACTATTAAAAATAATGATGATAGTAAAAAGAGGAAAAAACATTGGTGTGATCACTACAAAAGATATTGGCACATTCGAGAAACGTGTTGGAAGCTCATGGGAAACCGACAAATGGAAGAAAAAAGAGTGGCAATGGTTGTGGTTCACAATCGGGGTAGCAAAGCTTTCCAAACAACTAATGAAAATAATGAGGGCCAAAGTTCTCTGGAAGGATCTCCATTCACTAAGGAACAATTAGAGCATCTACACATGTTTTTTCAATCACTACAGTTTCGGATGAATTCTTTTATTCCTAACTCATCCAATAATCCTTCTTCCTCTTTTGCCCAATCAAGTACTGATTTTTTTATTTTTTTCAGTGTCAAGCCTTGTAAAACAAACAAATGAATCGTTGATTCTAGAGCTAGTGATCACATGAATAGTAGTCATTTTCTTTTTTCAACTTACACACCTTGCGCAGGAAATAAAAAGATCAAAGTAGCAGATGGGTCCTTCTCGGCAATAGCTGGGAAAGGCACTGTTAAAATTTCGTCTTCCTTGGTTTTACATGATGTTTTACATGTGCCAAATCTAGCTTGTAATCTCATATCGATCAATAAATTATCTCAGTCCTCGTATTTTCATGTTATATTTGAATCATCTATGTGTGAACTTCAGGACATGGTCTCAGGGAGGATGATTGGCAATGCTAAAGAATTTGGTGGAATTTACTTTCTTGAAGACGACCATTTAAGTCAACCAACAACTACTTTATGTTTAAATTCTGTTTCTGATTTTAATAAGGTTATGATTTGACATTATAGGCTTGGACATCCTAATTTTTACTATTTAAGATATTTGTTACCTAATCTATTTTTAAAAAAAAGTCCATCATTGTGAATTTTGTGAATTGGCTAAACATCATCGGTCATTCTTTGCACCTCAAAAATATAAAGCCTCCAAACCTTTTTCGTTAATTCATAGTGATGTTTGGGGACCTTCAAGAGTATCAACTTTTTCAGGAGAATGTTGGTTTGTCACATTTATTAATGATCATACTCGTATTTGTTGGGTATTTTTATTAAAAGATAAGTCTGAAGTTAAAAATGTGTTTCAGTCTTTTTATGCTATGGTGAAAACACAATTTGGTGTCAAAATAGAAGTATTTTAGAGTGACAATGGTGGGAAATTTTTTAGTGACCAATTAGGTGTTTTCTTAACCAAACGTGGAATAGTTCACCAAAGTTCTTGTACAAATACACCACAACAAAATGGGATTGCAGAAAGAAAAACCCGACATCTTTTGGAAGTAACTAGAGCCTTGATGTTCATTAGTCAGGTACCACGTTATCTTTGGGGCGAAGCTTTGTTAACAGCTACATATCTTATTAATAGAATGCCCAGTAAAACTCTAAACTATAAAACTCATTTTCGTCTCTTTAAAGATAACTTTCCTAACTCTAAATTGATCACAGATTTATCCCTCCGAGTTTTTGGGTGTAGTGTTTTTGTTCATCTTAACAACCAAGGTAAACTAGATCCTAGAGCAAAAAAAAATGTGTCTTTGTTGGCTATGCTTCTAATAAAAAGGGTTACAAATGTTATGATCCAATTGATAGGAAGGTTATTGTTACCATGGATGTCACATTTGTTGAAACGCAATCTCATTTTGATTCTAATCTTCAGAGAGGGAATTATAGTAAGGAAGATTCTATAATTGATCAAGAAAAGACTAGGAATATACAACATAGGAATTCTAATAATGGGAAAGGCGAATTTATGATTAACATAGAAATTAATGATGTTAATGTTAATGAAAAGGAGTATGAAGGTGTAGAGTCTGATCATGAGAATAAAGAACAAACAAAGGAGTTGATTGTTTACTCAAGAAGAAATCGAAATCAAGAAAGTGGAGTCCACCAGATTCATCACCAAGAATTCGACACGCAAGATCCTGTCAAAAGTCCAGATAAAACTCATAATCCAGCCAATGAATTTTCTGATTTAGATATTCCAATTGCCAAAAGAAAAGGTGTTAGAACTATTGTCAAATATCCCATGTCTAACTTTCTATCATATAAAGTCTTGTCTTCGACATTCTCAACCTTTGTTTCGTGTCTCGATACTGTAAAAATACCTAAAAATATGAAAGATGCTTTACAGATTCCTAAGTGGAAGGAGTCTATTTTAGAGGAGATGCGCGCTCTTGAAAAAACAAGTATATGGGAAACAATAGAATTACCTGTAGGGAAAAAACAGTGGGCTGTAAATGGGTGTTCACAACCAAATTCAAACCAAATGGATCTTTAGATAGATACAAAGCCCGGTTGATGGCTAAAGGGTACACTCAAACATACGGGATAGATTATCTTGAAACATTTGCTCCAGTAGCCAAATTAAATTCTGTTAGAGTTCTTTTAACAATTGCTGTTAATCTTGATTGGTCTTTATAGCAGCTAGATATGAAAAATGCTTTCCTAAATGGGAAACTTGAAGAAGAAGTTTACATGGATCCTCCTCTAGGTTTTGAAGAAAAATTTGGAACCCTAGTATGTAAACTCAAGAAATCTTTTTATGGTCTAAAGCAGTCTCCTCGAGCTTGGTTTGAACGGTTCACTCAAGTTGTTAAAAAACAAGGTTACTCACAAGGGCAAGTTGATTACACAATGTTCTATTGACATTCACAACAAGGAAGAATAGCAGTTATTATAGTTTATGTCGATGATATCATTCTTACAGGAGATGATGTGGATGAAATAAGGCACCTTAAGGAGAATCTAGCATTGGAGTTTGAGATCAAAGACTTGGGTCCTTTGAAATACTTTCTTAGAATAGAAGTTGCTCGATCAAGGAAAGGTCTTGTGGTCTCTCAGAAAAAATATGTGATTGATCTTTTAAAAGAGGCTGGGATGAGTTGTTGCCTCCCAGCTGACACACCAATTGATCTAAATGTAAAATTCGGAAATAAAGAAGGTCGATTAGTTGATAAAGGGCAGTACCAAAGATTATTTGGTAAGTTAATTTACTTATCATATACAAGGCCAGACATAGCCTTTGCAGTGAGCTTAGTGAGTCAATTTATGCACTCTCCAATGGAGGAACATGAAGAAGCAGTGTTTCAAATTTAAAATGCTTGAAGAGTTCATCTGGAAAGGGAATATTCTTCAAGAAATCCGAACAAAAAGGAATTGAAGCTTATACAGATGCAGATTGGGCAGGCTTAATAACAAATATAAGATCTATATCAGGATACTGTACATTTGTTTGGGGAAACCTTGTGGCTTGGTGAAGTAAAAAACAAAGTGTTGTAGCAAGAAGTAGTGCAGAGGCTGAGTTTAGATCAATGGCTCAAAGAATTTATGAAATAATGTGGTTAAAAAGAATTATGGAAGAGCTGAGGAAACTAATAACTTCGCCAATGATGTTGTACTGTGATAGCAAAGCTGCCATTAGTATTGCTCACAACCCAGTCTAGCATGACAGAACTAAACATGTTGAGATTGATAGACACTTTATCAAGGAGAAGATTGAAGAAGGCCAAGTGTGCATGCCGTTTGTTCCTTCAAAACAACAGATTGCTGACATACTTACCAAAGGGCTCTCTAAGACAAGCTTTGATTTTCTTGTAAGCAAGTTGGGCATGATTGATATATATATATATGCACCAACTTGAGGGAGGGTGTTGAAATATGTATATATTTTAAATTTATTTAGGTAGATAAATCTTATTTAGGTAGATAAGTTTTATTAATATTCTAGAAATATTTTATTTTATCTTTTAGTAATTTATTAGAATAAGGGAACTATTTTCCCTTATGTTTTGGTAGTTTATTAAAATGAGGGAATTATTTTCTCAATTAGGATTAGAACTATTCTCTCTATTTAAGTTCAGTTCTTTAATTAATAATAATAGAACAGTTTTATTCAAAGCTCTCTTGAAAACTTTCACTTTGTTGTTAGAATGGTTTTTAAGAATATGCAATGGTTTAGGAAATGCTAATTTTATGTGCTTTATTGCCAAAATAGAAAGGCGCCAAATTGCTGTTTCTTGAATCTTCATATTTGAAGATATAGTATGCATCACTCGTTTATCATCTTCAAAGTAATCATATAACTAATTCAATCTCCTTAATAGGAGTGGCTACTGCTTTTGCTGCCAGGGACATCTTTGGAAATGTGCTCAGTGGATTGTACATGCAGTTTTCGAAACCCTTTTCCTTAGGTGATACAATAAAGGTAACACAAATGAACATGTATTTTTCTTTTAGTGAAGGAAAAATGTTTTCCTTCTTTCCGTGTGAATGGATCCGCTCAGCTTTTGTAATAGTTACAGTCTACAAAGACAAAAATAGTTTTTTTTTTATTTCTAAATGTATTTGATGAACCCTGTATTTCATCCTAGATTGTTAAGAACTGACCTTCTCTTAGAAAATTGTATGGTTGGTTGCTGTACTTAATAATTTATTATTCTTGCTGGCTAATTCTGAGTTGTCTGTTTGAATCGGTTATCATCTTTCAACTTAGCCTGAATTGGCTCTTTCCATCCTAATTCCACTATTTATAGACTTTTAAGTTAATTCTCTGAAGTTAATTGGGGTTTATTTGATTCATGCTTCATGATATATGAGGTCATGGGTAATTCTGACCTTTGCCGAGATGTCAGTTATTTATTTCATCATACCGGGAACTCTGTCATATAACCTGAATGCCCTTTGTTTTGGTGGTAGCCAGATAAATTTTGATTTCCACTTGTGATTTTTAAAAATTTTCGTTTGTTCTTTTATTTATTTTTCTTTTCTGTAGGATTACTAATAAATTGTTCTTACTGCAGCAGGATTTATAGAAGGTCAAGTGGTTGAAATGGGACTGACAAGCACAACAGTACTTAACTCTGAGAGATTTCTGGTTCTGGTTCTGAACTCACTTTTCTCCAGTCAGGTTGGTATTTTTCTTTTTTATTTCTTTTGTTGAAAGAGAAGAAATCCTTATTTTCAACTTATCAACTCTTATGAGTGTATGCTTATTTGTTTATTTACACACGGTAGTCGTATTAAAAAGGCCAAAATTATCATTGTATTGTTTACTATGTAAAATTTCAGGTTATTGTAAACAAGTCACGTGCCCGATGGTTTGCAGTGGTGACCAAAATTCCCTTGCAAATTGAAGATCTGGACAAGGTTCCCGAGATATCAAATGTGATCAAGAGCATGCTGAAATCAAACTCAAAAGTTTTCTTGGGAAAGGAGGTCCCTTACTATTTCCTGTCTCATGTAGAAGGTTCTTATGCAGAACTAACTGTTGGATGCAATCTCATACATATGGTAACCTCTCATCTTCGTTACTTTTCAGATGTATCTTGTAGGAATTATCATCCCTTAGTCAAGGGATTCTGTAAATATTTTACAATCTATTATTCTAAAAGATCATATCTCTATTAGTTTCTTTCCTATATTAGAGTTTCCTAAATTAGAAACATAGTTTGTATATATAAAGGTGTAATATGTTCTATTGTATCAATTAAGAGAAAATACAGAGAATTACTCTGATTTCTACATGGTATCAGATTAGGTTACGGTTCCTTTCTAACCTAGACCATGTCCGAGACTTCTTCTTCTACATATCCTTCTCCTACTCCAGAGATTAATTCAAATCCACAAAATTTTTCTGGTTCTGATGCTCAATCAGATTTGTCTGGTCTGGTTATCACCTGCTATCGATTGAATGGCAACAATTTTCTAGAATAGTCTCAATCGGTTAAGATTTTTTTCTTAGGCAGAGAAAGATTGGGCTACATTACTAGTGAAATCAAGAAACCTGCTGTGTATGACACTGGTTTTGCTAAGTGGATGTGTGATAATGGTCAGGTTATGACTTGACTCCTTAATTCCATGACCCCAAGTATAAGCAGAAACTTTCTTCTTTTGCTTACTCCATTTCTTTTATAAAATAGTAGGCTCATTAAGCTTTAATTTCATATCTCTCCCAGCCTTTAATTCAATTTCTACTATTTTTGGTGATTTTTCAAAGTTATACTAATGTTGTTGCCCACACTGTTTTAATGTCAATTCCACTCATTCATTAATTCTTTATGTTCACTTTCATTTATACACACTTACACCAAAGCATATTATAATTTGGCTTATAACAACCAAGTGATCATAGACACATCTTACTTGTTTGCATCCTTATCAATAATGCATCATAATCCGAGCACATTATTTATGAATCTCATATACATACCTGCGTCTATTCATAATACTCACATATCCTACTCTTACTTATCTTGAGCATACTCCTTGAACTTCCCATTGAACTACTTGTAATATTAAGAATGTTCGGGATATCTCACACACCGATAGGGCGCCAATGCCATATCCCAAATATAGTCTTACATGGGATCGACATCTGGTGCGATGCCATGTCCCGCACATGGTCTTACATGGCACACTCACCGCCATGGTCCAACCATGGTCTTTTCCATCAATTCATCACGAGTCGTAGTATGCGAATGTACTTGACCTACATTTCTCACGATTGATCCTTCAATACAATCTCGTACTTGCGTACAGTCATGATTAGATAACATACATTTATAAAATAATACATCATCTCAATTCAAATTTAATAAGCATTCACTATAGACTATCCATATGAACTTACCTCAACGCGAATCGGTCATTTTGATTGACATTTCCCCGTACTTGGTCCAAATTTCGATTTCTTTGATCTAAAAGGTCACATTTCACTTAATTATCACTCACATTACTCATTTTAATACAAAAATCATAGTACAGTAAATTTATAATTTTGCCCCTAAACTTTCTCATAATTACGATTTTACCCCTAGGCTCGTAATATGATTTTTATTCAATTTCTATGAAATTCAAGGTCAGCCGAACCTTTTTCTCTTCCAAAGCAATCTCAATTTCTTATTATTTCACACTTTTAGGAGCATTTATAACTTTTACTAATTAACCCGGTTTAACCATTTTCAACGAAAATCACTTAGCAAAAATCGTTCTCCTAGCCTCGTGCACTCTTATTCTACCATTAAACATCAAAATACATAAATATCTAGCATGGGTCAATTTTTAAACTTCCTTTTTCATGCAAATAAATGGTATAAATAGAAAGGTTAAGCTTTTAGGATCTCAAAAATACGAAGAATATTAAAAACGGGGCTCAAATGCACTTACAATTGAACTTTGAAAAAGCTTGAAACCCTAGCCATGGCATCATGAAAATTTCGGCAGTATGGAGAAGAGAATGAGCAGATTTTTTTGGGTTTAAATTTTGTCTTTTATGCCTTAAAACACTTAAATGACAAAAATGCCCTTTATACTAAACTTTCAATTTTTACCCTTTCATGACTAGTTTTGTCCACAATGAAATATGATGGTCTATTTGCCATTTAAAGACCTCTAGTTTAAACCCCCATTTAAATCAAGTACTTATATTCTAGAACTCATATTTTGCAATTAATGCAATTTAATCCCAATAATAAAATTGGGCACTTTATCGATAAAATTACTTAACGAGATTTACACATCATCACCCAACATATCATAGACTCTAAAACAATCATAAATTAAATATTTTACTTCGAGTTTGTGGTCTCAAAACTACTATTTCGACTAGGCCCTATTTTGGGCTGTTACAAATGTGATAAGTCAACACATGACTAATCCTACTGAAGAGCATATGGCAGCATCAAATAGAATTCTCAAATACTTGAAGAAAACTCTAGGACACGACTTAATGTTTAAGAAGACACAAGACAGAACTGTTAAGATTTTTACAGACTCTTGTTGGGCCGGAGATCTCACTGAAAGAAGATCCACTAGTAGCTATTGCACTTTTGTTTGGGATAACCTTACAACTTGGAGAAGTAAAAAACAATCTGTTGTTTCAAGAAGTAGTGCTGAAGCTGAATTTAGAGCACTAGCTTTGGGAATATGCGAAGGAATTTGGCTACTTAAATTACTAAAAGAACTTGGCACTAATCAGGATGATCATTTTGAAGTTTTGTGTGATAATCAATCTGCTATTTAGATTGCCAAGAACCCAGTCCAACATGACCGAACAAAGCATGTGGAGATTGATAGGCATTTTATTGTCGACCAAGTCAACAAAAAGACACCATTCTTTCATACATTCCTTCGAAGGATGAGATTGCGAGACATTCTTACTAAGGCTTTGCCAAAGCCTGTTTTCAATAAATTCCTATTCAAGCTGGGATTATACAATGTATATTCTCCAGCTTGAGGGGGAGTGTAGGAATTATCTTCCCTTTAGTCAAGGGATTCTGTAAGAATTATCATCCCTTGGTCAAGGGATTCTGTAAATATTTTACAATATCTTATTCTAAGAGATCATATCTCTATTAGTTTCTTTCCTATCTTAGAGTTTCCTAAATTAGAGACATAGTTTATTTATATAAAGGTGTAATATGTTCTATTGTATCAATTAAGAGAAAATACAGAGAATTACTCTGATTTCTACACATCTTGTATGAGCTTGGTCTACCTAATTGATCTCAACTCTTTTTTTTTTTTTTTTTTTGATCTTTGGTTTGCCTTGACCTAGCCTTCAACCTCGACTTGTTAACATTGTTTTCGCATTCTGTGATTTTGTTGCGATTTGCTAATGCTGGATATTTGTTGGGATCATCTTTGAAATTCATCATTTTAAGTCTGAATTATGTTTACCTTTTCTCATTTCACTGATATCTACATTGCTGTTTTGATATGCAATTATAAAGCAAAGATGAATTGTACTCTACACAGCAAGATATTCTTCTGCAGTCTGTCTGGATTATCAAGAAGCATGGTGCTACATTGGGCAGCACATTCCAATGTCCTATCGGTCAGTGATGCTAAGAGAATGAGATCTTTTGCACCCAAGTTGCAATTTATGCGGTTAGACGTCTTCCACAACTTGAATATATCTTGAGATACAAATCGTGTTTGGTGATTTCGTGTTTCTGCATTGTTGTGGGACTGGAGGGTCGCCATTTTACATGGATTCATGAAGAAATGGGTATGACTAAAGGTGTTCATGGACCGAGCTGAGTCCTAGTTCCAAAAAATTCTTTACCCGAGCACGATGTGCTTATGCCCCTCCAAAGGCCTATTTTACTGTTTAAAAACAATGTTTTTATTTAATTTAATTATAAAAATATATAAATATTAATATAAAATTATTTTTTTTTTTTTATAATTTATAAACCGTAAAACTGGCACAATCTCTAAGGTTGAAAAACATAAACTCAAGCCCGGCCCAAAGCTGGCCGAGCTGCCTGGCTATGAACGCCTCTAGGTATGATTTGATAAAGGATTTTCTTTGCATATATATTGTTTTGGTAGACAATACTAGAAACCACAATTGCAAATCATGTGAACTAATATTTTATACATCCGCAATTTAGTTGAAAATGTTTTTCTAGAAAGAAAACTCTAGTAGTATGTTGTACTGATCGGGGCAACTATGAATTTGGTGTCGTTTAATTTCATGCCATTGCAGTCATTGAAAATGGTGATATAACATGGGACAACATATAGCGCAAGTCAAATTATTTAAGTGGACATTGAAATAAAACGGAAGGTACCTAACATTGTGTCCGAAATAAATAACTTAGCATATCCTTCATTCCTCCATTTTTGTTTAATTTGCAGCTCCACTTTCCTTCAGGTACTCCACAAATCTATTGAAGTAACTGTCATGCAGGTCTCGGTTCCCGAAAACTTGAGCTGCTTCTCTTGTTCGGATTCTTAGTTTCTCTCCTTCTGCAGACACCATTGCAAGTCTCAGAGCTTTAGCTATATCATCCCTGCTAAATGACCCGTCTTCACTTCTCTCTATCTCTACACCCAAACCCTTGTCTACCAGAAGCCTTGCATTCAATGGTTGGTCTATCACAAAAGGTAGCACCACGAGAGAGTGCCCGAACTGCAGTGTTTCGATAATCGAGCCCCACCCGGCGTGAAACAAAGAGCCCCCTATTGAAGAGTGTCCTAGTATCTCCAACTGCGGTGCCCAACCGAAGCAGACCATCCCTCTCCCTCGCGTACGCTCTTGAAAACCACAAGGCAACGCTTCGAGTTCATTGAAAGCCCAGTGGGGTTTCCTTAGTGCCCATAAAAAGGGTAACCCCGACAGTTCCACCCCATATGCTATCTGATGTGTCTGTTCTTTGCTTAGCTTGCACTCGCTCCCGAACCCGACAAACACAACCGAGTTAGGCTTTTGAACATCGAGCCACCTAAAAATTTCATCGGTTTGTCTTCCTTGGGGTTTTTCCGGTAGTAGCAAACCAATGGGGAACACTGGTTTGCTGCCATTGCCGGTTATATTCTCGAATGCGTTTAAGTACTCAGCTTCATATTCAGGGAAAGTACGAAACGCAACAGCTTTAGATGCCTGTAAAATTTTGTGAACCCTGTCAGCATCCGATATCCCGGAAGCATTCTTCCCATGAAGCCCTTCGTGCATGGCAGTAGCTAAGGATTTAGGATGACGCAATGGAGAAGAAAAACCAAACCACTCAGGCGGTGAGCCGGTGACATCAAACTTTCCGGGGATGACCTCGTCAACGTCTGATTCACAAAGAAACTAAAAACTGAAGCCGAAAAAACCAAGAAATTAACGAGAGGGATATGTTGTTCTTGAGCTATCTCCACCATCCAATGAGGAATCACATCTATCAAAATCCAATCTGGCTTTTGATCTATGACGAACTGCTTCACCGGTTGACGAAGCAGATCGTATGCAATCTTCAGGTACTGGATTTTCTCGAAAGGGATATCGACAGTCGCCTCACAACCTTCGGACAGCTGTTGCTCATCGTCTAAGTTTGGCAATGGAAAGACCACTAAGTCTAAAAGGGTTGCTATGTTTGATGGAACATTGGGCAGTCTTTTAATGTTAATTTCCAGGGGTTGATATGAAGGAGACTTTGATACCAGCTTTGGCTAATTGTAAAGCGAGTTGAAAGAAGGTTATAAGGTGACCAAAAGCTGACCATGGAACCATCACTATATGCAAATGTGTAGTAGCCATATCTGTAAACAAGGCAATACCCTGAGTCTAACCAGCCGACACAGATATAATGGGGAAAATTTAAGAGTTAATTGCATCAAACCTCTTCAAATTATTGCCCAATTTTACTTTGGTCCTTAAATTTAAAAAACATTACAATCCAATTCTTGAATTAAAGTACCGTTCCAATCGAGTTCAATTGATTTAGTTGATGATCTACTCAGGGCAGCTGCTTATGGTACACTTACAAGAAATTAAACCCTTTGAAAGACAATACTTTCAATTTTTAGGGAATTGATTGACTTGATAGACAGCACTTTGAAAATTTTTCTGGAAGGAGTTGACTCCCTCAATTAATAACTAAATTAACGAAAAACTTACTTAAAACAATATTTTAATTTTATTATTTTATTTAAATATTTTAAATTTTAAGGATGAATTTGCAAATTAATTCTTCAAGGTTTGGTAAAATTATACCTATTAAATAAAGATCTAAAAAGTTTTTGTTTTATAATAATATCCCACTTGTTTATAGTGTGATTCGAAGTTGCAGCAAGTTGGATTTCCTTAATTTGTTAATATTAGTGCAATTGTTCGGCAAAACTTTTAGGTTATTTTCTGTCGGCAGAAATATGTAAGAAACAAACCTTTTTTGGTTTAATTATCGAATAAATAAATCCCCAATGGATTTTTCTTAATATATTAATGCCGCCCTTGTACTTCTTTTCAGCCTCACCTGTAATGGAAAATGATGATCGGTAAAATATTAATTTATTTCAGAAATTTTAAATGAAATGATAAAATTTAGATTTTGTAACATTTCTATGACTTATTTATAAATTTTTCTTTTTATTTTTGTGACTAAATTAAATTCGATTTTGTTTTAATGATTAAATTGAATTTTTAGCTATTAATGAGGGGTTAGTCTTGAAATTAACCCTTTTTTTCATTTTAAGATGATGGTAATGTACTTGTGATGTTATTATTATTATTATTATTATTATTATTATTTTTTTTTATTATTAGGATTTTTTTTTATGATATATATTATTAGGATAATTATATACAACTTGATTAAATGTCCAGTAAAATTAGTTGAAAATTCTTGATTAAATCTCTAATAATTTTTTACAATTTTTATAATTTTTCAAAGTTGGAACAGGAGAACCCGAATCTACTCCGACCTTGTTTCATGAAAATTAATAGATCTCAAACTATAAAATCTCATTTCTTTTACCGTTTCTTCCATATGGAACTAGACTGAATAATCTTTAATTTCATATTTAATTCAATCTCTAATCTATAATTTTGATGAATTTTCAAAGTTAAATCATTGCTACTGTCCAAACTATTTTAATGAAAATATTTTCTTTCCATGGTTCTTTGTACTATCTTTCATTCAATCACGCATAATTGTCATACTTTTAATTACTATACAATTTAGACACTTATGTGTATGTGTAGAATTACATATTCATTTATTAATCTTAATACTTTTCACCATACAAATCACATTCTCTCTTACCAATTTAGTGTTTTAAGTCTCTATCCTTCATCAAATACTTTCTATTTCTATTATTTAGATTAAATACATGTTTCACACATCTCACTCAAAACACCTTTAACTCAATCTATTGAAATACACGTAGGTTTAGTATGAAACTTACCTTCTTTGTCAAGAATTTCTTCATTTCCATGCATTTCTCATCTTCACCACTTTCCTTTCTTTTTCTTCTCATTTTCTCCACTTTTATCTTCTATTTTCTTGCTTCTAAATTGATGAACATATTCTCTAAAATCTCTACTTCATCTTCTCTCTTTAATATTTAAGGAAATTTTCAAATATTTTGAATAAAAAAATAGATTTTCATGGCAAAAGACTAAATTGTAAAGAAAAGAAAACTTTCTTTCTCACCGTTTCACCCACGTTGGAAGGATGATAAATTCCCTTCATCCTTCCTTTCTTTTTATACTACCATTTTCTAAATAAAATAATAATTAATTAATTAATTAATTAAAAATCACAAAAATATCATCAACATTATCATTACATTCTAAAATTCTTTCTCTTGCTAATTGACCACTTTGTCCTTTATGATCTTTCAAAATTTCATCCTCAAATCATCACTTAATTTGGTAAGTTACATTTAGTCCCTCACAATTCTTCACCTATTCAATTTGGTCTCTGCATGCCAATTCCATATCTTAGTAAATTGTATTATTTTCACTTTTGGTCCTTCAACTTTCTATTTTACACTTTAATCTCCTAAAATTTGAATATTTATACTTGGGCAAAAACTTTTCACGTATTTACAATTTAGCCTTCACTTTAAATCAATATACTAAAACCTACTTCTTAATTATCATCATCATCATCATCATTATTATTATTATCCTCAATATTCTCTTTTATCATCTTTATATCATTTTCTCATTTTACCAAAAATCAATTATACATTATTCAATTTATTACTACTTTTATTGTATATCAATTTTAGAGATGTTTCATTTACACTTGTGCCATAGAAATTTTAGCATATTTACAATTTAGTCCTTCCTTAATACATTATATCATGCTTCTTGATTTAACTCTCTTTTGATATATTGCAACTTTTATTTTCTTTGATCTTGTATCTTATTTCGCTAAGATTTTATCTCATATTATTTACGACCAAGGGGTTTTGAGGATGTTACAAAGTCACCAAATATTGAATTAAAAAACATTCACTAAGTATACTTAAATCATAGTAAAAGTATTATAGAAGTTCTTGTATTAAAAGCCGATTATATTTTGTCCCATACTAAAAATTGAGTAAATTAATCTTTATATATTAGATCAAAGAATAAATTGATCATTCTATTAAAAATTCATCCATTTTTTCTGTTAAAAACTAGTCTCTATATGTTAATATAAAGTACACACGACACGTTAAATGTAACTGTTTAATTATTGTCATCTATATCAATTTTAACAATAAAATTAATAAAAATTTTAATAGAAAGAACCAATTTACTCTTTAAATTAAGATACAGAGATTAATTTGTCTATTTTTTAATAAAAGAAGCAAAATATAACTTGACTCATAGTACAAAAGCTCTATTGTAGTTTTATCCTTAAATGGCATATACAAACACACACACGTCTCAATGAATTGGTTCTGTATTGAACTTTACAGATTCTCTATAGATGAGCTCCTTGATGTTTTCTTCGGTAAACGACGGTTGCTCAAAATCAAAATTGAACGGCCTCGGGCAAATGGGCTCTTCGTTGATGTCGTAGAAAGGTGCCAAGTACGGGTGGCATAGAGCCTCTTCAACTGCAACGAAAAAGGATGTTAGCAAAAGGAGGATAAGGGATGATTTGGTTTGATTTCCCGATGCTTGTTCCAAACTAAGCATGAGATCGGAACTTTTGCTTGAAAGAAACTTGGAAAAGTGCTATTTTGAAGTAGCATAAAGAAATAAGCAATTTATAGTACCCGTAATGCGCCTATGGGGATCAAAGATAAGCATCTTCTCGAGCAAATCGACAGCACCAGACGAGCTGTTAGGAAATCTAGCAGAGAAATTTTGCTTTGGATATTGCGGAAGCTGTCTAACATATCTTCTAGCGTTCTCGCTTCGAAGAAAACCAAGACTGGAATCATCGGGTGAACCTATAAGCTATATTCCAAGGAAAAGAAAATTACGTGGTGTCAAAGAAAAAACAGCACTAGAAAAGAGCAAGCAAATAACGATCACGTAGGAAGGTAGAGTCAATGTTGATTTTACAGAATTAAGCTAAACGGATCTGAGATAATGCATTTTGCATACAAAGCAAAATCGAACTGAGAACCTTATAATAAAGGGGCCACCAGTAACACACCATCCGAAGAGCTTTCGGGTAGTTTCTCGGGAGATCATAGATAACATACCTCTGTGATAAGCCTCAACTGATGCACATAGTCTTTGCCGGGGAAGAGGGGTTGTCTAGTCATGATTTCACCGAGAATGCAACCCACCGACCAAATATCGATTGCAGCAGTGTATTCAGAACAATTCAGCAGCAGTTCTGGTGCCCGGTACCAACGAGTAACTACATATTCTGTCATAAAATCAGTTTCAGATGTTGTCCTCGCAAGTCCGAAATCTCCGATTTTAAGGTCACAATTCGCATTCAGAAGCAAATTACTTGGTTTTAAATCACGGTGCAAAACATTTGCTGAATGTACGTATTTCAGCCCTCGTAAAACCTGATATAGGAAGTACTGCAAAACTAACAATGCATAATCAACAATCATCCGGCTTCTAATTTGCCTACAGAAATCAAATAATGTTTCTATCTAAATAACACAATAAACAGTAGGAATATTGGTGCCAACCCGACAATGATCATCCGTCAACGACTGGTTAGATCGTATGATTTGATGAAGATCAGTGTCCATAAGTTCATAAACAATGTAGACATCATTAAAGTTCTCCTTTAATGGAGGCCGTATGATGTCTTTAATGGCGATCACCTGAAGAAGAAAAGGACCGACCATTTCAACTATAAATTCCACAATTGGAGATTAACCACTTTGGTCAAGCCTAGGAGTAAGAAACTAACATAAGCCTGTTCCTCCATTGGTGCATCGATAAATACGATAGGAAAAAGTTTCTGAAATGAACATTTAGATCATGCATAATATTACAAGCTTAGTCCTTGTGTAATAGTTAAAACTATCTTCAAAAATCGAATATCTTCCTATGGAAATTGAATAAACAAGAAGGTTAAAGCTGACCCCTTGTAGCATGCAAGGAGCATAACGAGTACGGTTTTGTTCACTTAAACGACATTTTTGAAACATCATCGAATAGGTGAAGCATGTGAAATTATAGAGCTAAAAGTACACTTACATTCTCATGATCCATGTGACGAAGAAGCTTGATCTCTCGCAATGTCCTCTTGGCATCAATCCTGTTGTCGAATGCATTGCCAATTTTCTTGATAGCAACCTCCTCTCGTGTCTCTGAATTCACGGCGGCACTTAAAAGAACAGAGGAGCAACAATGGCATCTTAGCTTCATATTATTAATAACATAAAGACAGCAAGCCTTAATACAGCCAAAACTTGAGCTTTAGATTCATTTTTCATTTAGAAGGCTAACACACTGCAAAAATACAGCTAAAAATGCTGATGAAAGCCAGTCAAAGGGTCACTCACTCTCAATGCTACATGAAAGTAACCAAAGGCTAAGGTCAGTCAATTCATTAAATTAATTCACCATGAAATAAGCTTGCAGAGGGAAAGCCGACTCCTTCCAAATAAGTCTTCAAAGTGTCGTCCGTCTAAAGCCATTGGACACCTCAATAGGCCAGTATTGTCCTCGAGTTGAGTCGAAATTTTGTCCTGTGACCCTGCGGAAAGCCTAAGTGCTTGAAGAGACCGTCTAGAGCATGGGTTTAAAGAGTCAGAGCGCCTTGCTGCTGGGTCAAACTGTACATGGCATATGGTCACCTCCCAAAGGAAATTGTGGCCATTTGTCAATGATAAGGTTTGAACCTAAGCTATAGGATGTAGGTCACTAGAAGGGAGGAGTGATACCACTTGGTCAAGCTTTGTGCACCACGCACAGTCCGACCTAGTAAGGCACTCTTATTTTGTGAACCTGTGTCACTCGAGTTTTTCAAGCATTCGGGTTCTCTAGTGTCTGAAGACAAAACTTCGACTTGACTCGGAAATGATACCGACTCATTATATGATCCATTAGCTCCGGATGACCGACACTTCGAAACCCCTCTCAAAAGAATCCAAAATCCAACAGCAAAGCTCAATCAATCTAAAAATAACTTACTAAAATCAAGAAACTATATAAAAAAAACACACAGAGAATCAACATTATCATATGCAACCTCAAGATAAAAAGAAATACCCAGATCATGAAATAAACAAAAGCTCAATCAAAATAGCAAAATTAACCCCTTTTTTAATTTCTTGCCAGACAATACCATTAGCACCACGACCAACGGGGCGAATAGGAGGAACATATTTTCTGGAAACTTCAAAAAGGCTACCATAAACATTATACTTAATATAGCCTCCACCATGAGTTGCTTCTCCTTTGATACCATGATCAGCTGACCCAGACCTTGATTCTATTGACATGCTTTCTGGATCCGAATTTTAGTTCAACCCGGACCCAAACTCCAACCACCCAAAAAAAAAAAACAATATTTTTCCTGCAAAATTCAGAGAGAAAATTTCGTCTTGGGTTTACTATTAATTTTCAAATTTATTCCAAAGACGATAAAAGTCATGAGTGGGAAGCTTTTGAACTGGAAAAAAAGAGCTTTTCTCGTGAAGGTTTCAACTTTCTGATACAGTTTTTTTTCTTTCTATGTTATTTGATTTTGATGGTTTTTTCTTTTTCATCTGGATTATTCTTAAAGGTGCTAAAGATTAAATGCCCCAATAATAGAATTTGGATTTTATTCTGCATTGTGTTAATCGCTGTGGAAAGATATGATTTTTGTATTAACTCTTTTGAATCCAGGTTTACATATTTAATTTTCTATTAAACTACTTGGTAAAGTATACCAAATAATAATGTATAAGCAAATTCATAATGAATTTATATTTGGTAGAATGTTCGAATATTAATAATTTTAGGTCGCATAATTTAATTAAATTATTATATTTTACTTTTAAATATAAAAAATAGTTAAACAGAATATTACAAGTTTTATACTAAGATACTGAGGAACTTTTATATTATATCAATTAATATAATCAGTATCGAAAAGGCATATAATTTTATGTAGATTTAAACAAGAACAAATCATCAAAAAGAATTTAAAACTAAATTAACTTATTTCTACATACTATTAGTGAATAAGATGATTCTGAACCATTAGGCAATTTTAAAACTAAATTAGCTTCTTTTTAATGAATGTTGCATAAAATTATATGCATCATATTTCCACCATCGCATTTCCAGGGATAAGCAGATAGCAGATGATGTTATATCAGATAAACTAAAACCAACAATCAATGTATCAAAAATTAAATCACTAATTTCTATTTCAATTTATTTAAATATTTATTCAACAATAATAAAAAATTATAAAAAATATTGAAAATTATAAATCAACTCAACCACCTATTGCGATTAACTTAAAAACCGGTTTAGTCCCATTCCAACCACACTGTACCCCTTACATTAAAGTCTACCAGATTCAGCATTTGGCCCAATCATAACTCGTAAATCCATAGCCATAACCCCAAAAGCCATTAAAGCTTTTGCTTTCTTTAGGCCAATAAGAGCCATTTAAGATGGCTCCAAGTCCTTTGACCAAAAGGTAGCAAGCCATGGTCAAGTGCCAATCTGCACTAGCCACCAGGCTCTCGGTCGGTGGTCAGTCCCATGAACCATTCTATCAAAGATAGTATATATAGTACCACCAGCCGCTGCATCTGCAACAATACTATCCAATAGATTAAACAAGCAATTCATACTATCTTCCCAGTTTCATATTATGAGAAGTTAACAACTTTTCTCAAATTAGTCCCGAAACTTTTTTTATTCCATATTAGACTTGAAACTTGACAACTTTCCACAATTTTGATCCCTGTGATAGTTTTTAGGTGAGTCATCACATGGACCAAAACTGAAAAATGCTACCAGGTTCAAGGACTAAATGTTACTTTTATCTCTTCATATTACCATAATAGATACAACCTGAGGATCTTCTCAGCACTCAAGCCAGGGATCATGAAAATGGTCAGAGCTAAGCTTGGTGTGCTGTCAAATGAAGATATCATCCTTGAGAATGACTCTGAGGAAAAAGAAATAGAATAATATCCAGATGAAAGAAATATAATGCATATATTAATTAAAAAACCCGGAAATACACAGCTAGAGATTTTCGTAGCTTCTATCCGAACATATCATCCACCTAATGTTTTACTTCAGAAAACATGTTATATATGTGAAAAATGGCCTGAACTGCAATGAGAATAGAGACATTTATAAGTGATATCCTAGGTAAATGGTGATTGATAACAATAAGAAGCAAGCATCTGCAAACAAATATAAGCCCTTTTTATATAGCATTTGACATAGGATGGTCCAAATACAAGTACAACCAAGTACTATAGTATAACACACCTTACAACTCACACAATAAATACTTTCATTACCCAAACAAGGTTGTATATCCCTATTAGTTAGAAAACAGAAGGTCTCATACCTAAACCATCTGTATACAGAAGAGTTTAGCTTTACTTCATTCATAATTCACCTCACAATTTGCTCGTCGGTGTTTCTTCCCAGAACTGAATTTGGGGTAGCACAACCTGCTCTTAGATTACAAAGCAAAGCATCACGCCCAGACAAAACTATTTTGAAAAAGTCATCTACTACCTTTGAAAGATTATCCAGCCCTTGCGATAGTTTCTCTGCTGTCTTCCTCAAATCCGAAACGGAATGCTTGAACGATTCCTCTTGAGCAGGACTGAACCCGTCTTGAAGCAAAGGATACAATTTATTGGCACAATTATCAACAGCAAGAAGTTCTCTAAGAACCGTAAACTCTCCACGAGAAAATATATTTCTAATTTCTGTATTCATAGTTGTTTGAACATTATAGAAAACTTGTGCCCATGGCAGTGTAGCAGGAACAGTCGAATTCAAATCTAACAAATTATCAGTAGAACCAGAGAAAGCAGCGGCAAAGACACTACAGATATATGTGGTCACCACCTTAGCTCCGTACATTGCACGCATCAGAACCTTCCCCTTAGCAGAGTTCCTTACCTTCGGCAAGTCCAATGATTCCACGAGGTTGTCCAGTACAGGACGACATGTTTCAACTCTGGGATTTTTTGAGCGAATTTGCTCTCTCCAGCTATGAAGTGAGGAACAAGCCCGCAGGAATTGATCTGGGGAATTGGATTCTAACTTATGCAAGACACACTGAAGTAAGAGATGGCCTTGGTTGAGCCTCGTAAGTTCAGAGGTAAAAGCAATAGTAATATCAAGCAACTTTACACTGATGTCCAGATACACATCTATCCATTTCTCATCCCAATCAGTCACAGGGATCTCAAGCTCAGTTATCAGGTCTTTTATGTCACGGTGAATCTCGGAAAGTAATTCCATTGCTAGTTTCATCCATGACAAGCTAAGGATGTCACTCTTGTCTTTAGGCACAAGTTTCTGCAGCCTCTCTGACAAGGTTTTCTCAAACTTATCCAATAAAGAAAGAAGTCCTGGAGGCAAATGAGAACCCTTTGGTGAACGGAAAGGATTTCCAAAATGGAAGAAAGAGCGTTGTGGTTCTTGAGGACGGCTCATTTTAATGTATTTACTGCAAGATCAAGAACAAAGTCAATCATCAAAATGAAATAATACCTGATAAACCAAATCAAGTCAATAATTCCATGGTTATAACAGACATCAAACACCCTAAAGTTTCCATAAGTAATCATCTTTATACTATGCAAGCAAGGGCAAAGCTTGAAACTGACATCATCTCACTAATAACAATTAGACCATTAGTTCAACCATCCGAAAAAAAAGAGAAATTAACTTGAAACCATGTCCAATACCATACCGAACAGATCTAACCACATCATACCTTATAAGCATCAAATCAGTACTGAATTTTATAGATTCAACCAAATGATTGATGGCAGTCAAGACCATATATTCAACATCAAAATCATTAAAAAATGCAAAAGATATGGTGTAACAATAAATCATAACAAATACATCGAGATCTCCTTAGTTGCCTTATTTTCTCTCAGGTTATCCATCCTAGCTAGGCCTAATTCTACTTCGACATGATTTGATTGATTTCCTCCATGAACATGAGGACAAACTTCATACAGAGAAACAGCCAAGTCATTTCTATACAGAATAAAATAATTCCAAACCAGAAATTTCAAGGAAACCCTGAAAATCAAATCTCTAAAATTAAATCCTTAAAAATCGAAATTCAAAACTCAGATATCACGAAAGCTAGAGCAGATCTCATAAACCTGAAGCAAAAAGATAAAGTCAAACCAAAAAACCAAGAAAACTTACCTAAAGTTTATATCCTTAAACCAAACGACCGATTAAACCAAGCAGAAACAAAAATTCTCCACAGATCTGTTAAAACTTTGTTAATTAATAACAAAAAAATAAATTATAACCTAAAAAATATTTCAACAACTAATAAACTTCATCTAAAAAAGCAAAAATTATTTAGAAAAAAAAACAACGAAATATCTTCAGAATTGCACGAAGATCGGCGAATTTAAAACAAAATTAAAAATTAAAACATAAAGAAAAATAGAAAATTGTACCCGACTTTGTACTGGTAAAGCAATTGGGAATTTTCAAATGAAAGCTTCAAAATGACTTGTCAGCTTCGTTGAATTTTCCTCTTTGTGGAGTAGCTGAAGACAGGGAAGTGTTTGATTTAATCACTGCCTGTTACGGAATGTCAGTCACAGAATGTATACGTGGAGGACATTGATTGGATAGAAGAATTTTGGGTTTTTAAGGTAAATTGTTGATAATTATTAAAGGGCCGTCGGCTGGGAATTATTTTTCAATGGGCCAACCAGACGTCAGCCCTACTTAAAGAAAAAGCGTTTACTTTTCTATTTAATACTTGGGTAAACTACAACTTAGATCACTGAACTATTAGTAAGTTTAATTTTCAATCATTTAACTTCAAAAAATTATAAAATTATCACTAAATTATTCAAAAAATTTTATTTAAGCTACTAGACTATTAAAATTATTGTTGTATGATCTTTCTTTTTGCACGATTTGCACCAATCAAAAGCTTTCATTATCCTTCTCTTTTACACTTCAGCTTTTCTTTTTCGATATTCGGCACTAGCAGCCAAATTAACTTAGATCTAAGGTATATTTTTCTACTCGTAGATGGGGTATTAATCTACCATATCGATTGTCGAATTGTCGCTTGGAGCTTGTTGATCGGATTTTTTTATTAAAAAACTTAACAGCCTAGTGACTTAAATAAAATCTCTTGAATAGTTTGGTGAATTAAATGAAAACTTTCAAATAGTTAACTGACCAATTTATAACATTTTGAAGTTGAGTGACTAAAACATAAATTTACTAATAATTTAGTGACATTGAGTGTAGTTTACCCTTAATAATTTAGCACAGAAAATCAATCATGATTTAGCGCAAATCCAACGGTCATAAATGAGCTGCCAGCTACTTGCCAGCTGCATGTTTCATGTTCCAAATTATTTGTGATTATATTGATATAAATAATTTTATTTTAATAATTGTAGGATAATTAATTTTCTTTTTTTAACAATTTTATTTTAATGGATTTCCCATTTGGTTTCTTCTAAATTCGTATTTTAAATTTTGCTCTCTTTTTTAAGGTTTAATTAAATCGGAAGCCATTAAATTATACCATTTGTTTGAGTTAGATATTTAAAAAATATTTAGTCTTAACGAAGTAGCTAAATTTTATTTCCGTAACTAATGTTGCCATCTATCATTATATCAGTTAAAAAAGAACTTATTGCGGTCAATCAAGAAATGCCACATCATTAAAATTTAATTAAATAAAATTTAATGAAAATAATTATAACAAAATAAAAAAATCTCCTCCGTTTTTCATCTTCTCCTCTCATCTCTCAAACATTTATTTAGTGTTTCTTAGGGATAAAAATTAAAATTATATATTAACTGTGGGTTAATGTGTAATTGTATACATAAATTTTGATTTAATTTAATTTCTATAAATTATTATTACAATTATTGATACAACATCGTTTTATGTTTATATATTACATACATGAATAATTATATTTGTCTAATATAAAAATAAATTGATGTATTTATTTCTTTAAATATATATGATTAAATCAAATTTAAAGTTTCAAGTATACATTTGAACTACAATTAAAGTTTCACGTGCATAATTACATCAAATTAAAGTCCACGTATACAATTTAATTTGCTATGAGTTTTTCTAACCAAGAGTAACAATAGGGACCAACATTGATTATGGAATTATAATTTATGTACCCGGTTCACAAAAAAAAATTAAGTACCTAAATTAAACAAAAGACATAATTTAAGGACCTCCTGTTAAATTAATCCTTTTATTAGTTCCATATTTTGAGAATCTTTTTCCTTTTTTTTTTGGTGATATAGACATGGATTGGTGAAATTGAAGCAATGTAAGCTTCTTTGTGAGCAACCGTACGCCTCATGGATCGGAGCCGCTCACCCCTACCTGCTAGCTTACCGTTTTATTTCCTTTTGCTTGTCTTATTCATTAGGCATAATAACCTCAATACCTCTCCCTCATTTTGTTGCCCAACTTTAGGCTGACGATGAGAGAGTGACAAAAATCATGGTTGTCTTCAATCGTTGTCATTAATAGTCTATTTTCAATGGTATCAAAAATAGTGATTTCGAAACTTTATTTTTTAAATTTAAGTCAATAAATATTATTTATTAATATTTATGAGTCTATTATAGAGTTATATAGAATTTCGGTCTAATAATTTTATTGAATGGTTAGTGATTAAGGTACAAGGATTAATTTATAAAACCGAAAAAATTAATCGGTATAAATTTTTATTGATAGAAGGCTTAAAAGGAAATTTTTAAGGTTTAAAGTGGGAATTTACCACTTTTTAATATAAGTGGGCGGTTGGTTGAGTTTTATTTTAATAATTTATATTAAAATTATGATTAAATTAATAATTGAAGTGTTAAAACATCAAAATAATTATCATCATCTTCCACTTTGCATTTTACCACCTTTTGGAAGGGAAGAAAACAAGTGAAGCCATTGTTAAGCTTCATATATTCGGCCAAGTTTTGCTTTCTTGCATGTTAAGCTTAAATTGATCTGTTTTCGTAAATTTTATGTTTTTGAGATCGTTGTAGCTCGGTTTAGCTAACTCTTGTGTTGATTTTCAAAATTGTTAAAGAATTGAAATGTTGCCATTGTTGAATATTGAAGCTTTTAGTAATAAATTGATCAATTTTAAGCTTAGATATGTAAAAGGACTAATTTATAAAGTAAAAATTGCTAGTTTTGAACATAGAGACTAAAATGTAATAAGTTTGAATTTGACATGAAATTTCTATAATTATAAGCGTTAGAGGGCTGTAGAAGAATGAAATTGAGATCAATTTCGAAATCAAAGCTCAATTTTGAAAGTTATGGCAAAATTCAATTTTAGGGACTAAATTGAATAAAATAAAAAAAGTTGAGAAAATATTTGATAAATGAAATTGAACTGATATATTATAATAGTATGTTGTTGTGGAATGTTTGGAATTGATAGTTTGAAATTAATTACTATATGGGTCAAGATTTGATTCAAGTCGAGGATAATTGGGGAAAAGGGAAAATTACTGATTATAGTCTCTGTGGTACAATTAGACTGTTGATTTTGTCAAGTAAGTTCATATGGTATATTTATATTTTGAACCTTATGTATGTTATAATGTGAATATATATAATTTTAATGAACTTTAATTTGCTTGCAATTTAGTACAAAATGGGTGAGATTTGGATTAATTTGAAAACAGATAAATATGAACTTGTATGACAAAAACTACCTTGATGAAATTTCATAAATGTATCTTACACACGGCTATAGGTTGAATTCCGATTATACCGAGCTCCAGCATTTGTTACGAACTCGAGGATACAGGTGGCGTAGATTTAACCTAGATTAGTAATTTATTGTCATTTTAAAGGTTTAGCCTAGACTGGTAATCTTTCATGTATTTATAGCTCTAACCAAACTATTTGATGTGTCAATATAAAAGTTTAGCCTGTACAAGTAACCAGACATGACTGTATGCTCAACTCAGATGAGCCTCTGATAAAATTAATGCTTGTGTTATTGAGTTGTTTATTGGGTTTCATTGGGTGACACAGTAATATGAAAGGTGAAATGAAAATGAGATGAATTGTGTAAATGGTCAAAGATATCCTAGTGAGAGATCTATTGTCAAATTTAAATAAATAAGTTGGGGTTAGTTTGAATATGAATATAACTCACCTTGTTATATTGTGCTTTGATGATTTAGGTAAATTTTATTATTTGTGTTAATTTTTCATATGTACTTGTTATTTGAGGTAAGTTATTTGTTTTTTACATATGAGTTTACTAAGCATTTTATAATGCTTACCCGTTCTTTTCCTGTAGATTTGGTCTTTTGAATCGTGTCAATCGAATCTTTAAGGAGCTCATACTATCCATCTCTTATTTCGGTAGATTTTTAATCATTTTAATTTGGTTATATATGACATGTACTTAGGAGTGTCAAATGAATTGTGATGTCAAATATGTTTGAATAATAGCGAATATGAACATTTAAGATAATCACATTTTGATCATGCTCATAGTTTACATTATATTATGTGAATATATATTTGGAATGTCATGTTATAAGGAATAGATGAATGGTGTGAAATAGCATGATTTGGTTCAATGGTGATGGCATATTAGTTAGTTGAACTTAGGACCATTTGATGATTATATGTATTGTGTTATAAATGGTTTTGTGCAGGCTATAATGGTGTCTAAGGCACCATTTTAGGTATCATTTGATTTGAGTATGAATAAGTACTAAAATATGATAATTTTGACATTTTGACATTAAGTATCGATACCTTGAATAAGAGTATCAATATATAATCAAATGAACAATATTTTAAAAGATAAAAATGCTAATTTGGCATATATATCGGTGTAAAGTATTGATCTTTAGAAATGTGTATCGATATTTAAATAATGATATCGATACAAAATAACTTGTTTCAAATTTTGAATTATAAAATAGGAGAATAAAATGTATAGAATTATTAATAACTCCTCTTGAACTCAAAATAAAAGAATAAAACATATTAAATACATTTAAACTCATAGTCTCTTGCAACAATACAACTACTACTTAAACTAAGATTTTTGTATTAACTTTGACCTTTGAACTACTATATTTTTGTTGGGCTTCTTCAGCCCATTTTCTATAAAGTTGGGAATGATGATGTTGTTATTGTCCCCAAAAAGTAAAAGTAACTTAAAATAATAATTAAAAAGGGGACCCTCCATTGTTGATTTCCTTCCTTAACTCCAAAAACTTGTAATTATAATTATTACACTTTTTAAATTGCTTCATAAACAATCAAACCTAAAAGTGGAGTACGGTTGTTTTTGCTAAGTTGCTATATTAATTGTGATTGGTTACACTTAGATTTGGAAACTTTAACACGCCATGTTATCTTTCTTTCTTACTTTACTTCTCCCAATTAAAAAGATTGGTCACTAATTGATTTTGTCCTCATTGTTTTCATCTCTCAAAAGTTAGACCGACAATATTCGCATATAAGAACCATGATACTTTTTCCCTTTTATTATTTTTTCTTGTTTGGTAGTTATATTCCATTTCGATTGAATCTGAACCATAATTTTAATAGAGAGATAATATCTTTTAGTGTTTTTTTTATTTATAAAATATAATCTGAAGATTGACGTCAGGGACATTAAATTATTTATAGGAGTGAAACCACAAATTAAGTGATAAGGGATTGAGATAAAACCAAATGGTGGGGGAAGACAAATTTTTGTATTAAAATGCGTAATAATACTATAGAGGCTCATGTATTAGGAGTCAGATTATTTTTTATACTCACTACTCAAAAGATGACCAAATTAGTCACTATATGTTAAACTAAGGAAGAAACTAGTCCTTTAGTTAAATTTTTTTTTCTATTTTTACTGTTAAAAATTAGTCATTGTATGTCATCATGAGGTACACGTGGCATGTCACTTGTAACTATCTGGTTATTCCATCACTCACACAAATTTTTAACAATAAAAATGGATGAAATTTTTAAAAGCAATGACTAGTTTACTCTTTGATCTAACGTACAGAGACTAATTTGTAAATTTTTTTAGTAAATGGGGTAAAATGTGAAATGACTCTATAACGATCCAATTTTCAGTAGTGTCAAAAAATACAGTTTTGGGACCCCATTTCTGTAAACCGGGTTAGCAAATATTAAATAGGGATATTTACGAAGTTAAATATTTAGATGAATTAAAATTTGGATAGTTAATTTAGCAGAAATTCTATTTAATTAAGACTCGTGGACTAAATTGTATAATCAAATTGCTATGAACTTTTAATTGGTAAATGGCATAGGGACCTAAATTACAATCATCGAAAGGGCCAAAATGGTTAATAAACTATTACTAACCATGTGCTAGTGGGTGGTAATGATGATTGTGGATTAAATTAAATAAATTAAGGTTAATTAAGATTAAAACCTAATTAATTAAACTAATTAAAATTTAATATATATATATTACTGGAAGGAGAGAAGAAAAATCATTTTCTCCAACTGGCCAAACATCAACACAAAGGGGGGACACCATTGTTGTTTCGTTAAGTTTTTTGGCCTTAATTTCATGTAAGTCCCTAGCCATTTTGTTTTATTTTTATAGATTTTTTTATCTTGGAAGCTTGATTAAGCTAACCCAATGATCAATTAGTGAAGTTTTTATGAGATGTCATTGTTGAGAATTGAATGTTTTAGGTGCTAAATTTATAGAAACTAAGCTTAGTTTAAGAAAAAGACTAAATTTGAAAGCTCAATTGATAGTTTCTAGAGACCAAATTGAATAAAATGTAAAAATAACATGAAATTTCGGTAGGAATAGAAAATAGAAGGTCCCTAATGAATATATGTGAAATCGGATTTTAACCCAAAGGTCTAGATTGAAAGTTATGTTTGTCTTGGGTTTAGAGACTAAATTGAATAAATTACAAAATATGTGTGACTTTGTAATTGATTGTGAATTGAGCTGGAATTTAATATTTTGTATTATTGGATTATTATTCATAGCTAAAGACTACGCATGGCCGTCAAGAGGGAAAGGAAAGGCGAAAGCCGATGATGAGTAACTTGATTCTTCGCTTTGTATTCACTAAAATTGTTGCATATTTGTACTGTTTTGCATAGTATGATATTCAGGTAAGATGGAAGCAATGATTCGAGTTGAATTATTATAATTGAGATTGGTTATTAGAATAGAGAACTAAATTGAATAGAATAGAAAATAGTGTAAATTGATGAAAATATGAGATTGACTTTGAATTGGCCTGGAATATGATATTTTAGGTGATAAATTGATTAATCGGATTGTGAATTTGAGATGATGAAAGGTAAACGATGTATATGATAAATTGAATAATTAGTTACCCTATTAACTATTCGGGCAAAGTCAGATTTAGTTGGCATGCCATAGGATAGATTGAGTACGGGTTACTTCGACTATATGTCGATGAGTGTGGCACAACTTTTACTTCTATTATATCGATGAGTTTTGGGTGCAATCTATTTACTTCGGACTTTCTGATGAGGCATTGGGTGTCAAATTAGTGTGCTGGTTGGGATCCGTGTATCTGTTTGAGTCTGAGTCATGTTAATAGGGGAATATAATGTATTAATTGGGTAATTGGTATTGGAAATGATCAAACATTACAAGTTGCACTACAAATACTTGTAAGAGCCCAATTTTGGCCGGGCTTTAAAATAAACCAAAATAAATAAAACCAGTATTTATTTTTAAACAGTCCAGATACAACATTTGGCCCAAACTCAATTTACAAAGCCCAAAATAAATTACCCAAGACCCAACCAAGCCCGTCACACCTTAACCTAAACTGCTTAGGCCCAAAACACCCATGGCCCAAAAGGCCCAAAGCATTAAGCAGAAACAGAAGCCTAGGGTTTCTGGGAAACCCTTGGCGCCGCATGCCGCAAGCAGGGGCTATCCCAACCGTCACGCTACAATATCTGGAGCCCAATCGCCGCAGCGGGAGCCCGATCGTCGCACCTTCGCAGCCACCAGAATTTCATCGATAGTGCCGTAATCTTCGCGATCACCTGCAAGAAAAGGAAAGGGGAGCAGCAAACTTGGCAACAAATAAGCTAGAATCAATGTTTTCCTCTTTCATTTTTTCTTTTTGGGATACAATATAAACATGTATTAAAAAAAGTATATAATGATTTTTTAAAAAATATAAAAAATATTGCAAATAAAATATATTATAAACAATTATAGTTTAAAAATAATATACGATATAATATTATATAATATACAAAATTTTAAAATATGATATAATAACTAATATATATAAATACTAAAATAGTTTTGTAAATAAAAATAATTAAACTAAAATAAAATAGTAAAATAATAATAATTAGAAATATATAATATAATAAATAATATGCTGATTTATATAATATAAGTAATAAATAATAATAATAAACATAGGAATACTAATGTTAAAAAGTAATGATAATACTAATATTGATAATAGTAAAATAAAAATATTAGTAATAAAATAATAAAATAATAATAGTAAAAAAATAATAATATGATAATAAAATAAAATTAACAATAATGATAATAAAATTAATAAAATAATGAAAATTATAAAGGAAATGAAAAAAAGGACGAAATTGAATCTACAAATGAAAGTTTAGGGTAAATTTAAAATACAAAAAAACTGAATTAAAAAAAACTAAATATGCGAAAGGGTTTGATGCGCAAATAGTCCATTTTACTGAAAAACATGCGGATCCTGTAGGCTGGGTCGGGTCGGATTCGGGCCAAAGGTGAAAGCAAGCGCCGCTTTTACGCAGAAGGGTCAGTGCAAAACGGCACCGTTTTGATGCCCTATAAAAGTTGCCCTTTTTCTTAAAATTTTCATTTCTTTCCTCAGCACAAAAAAAATTTTTTTTGAGAGCTTTCCCAGGGCGATTTTCGGCTCTTCTCCAGCGAGGCTCCGACCACCGTCCGCCACCGTCGCCAGCCACTGCGCGCGGTGGTCGGAATCCCAAAAATGTAAGTTTTTTTCTCCTCCTTTTCTTTTAGTATTTTATATATATGCTATATATATGATAAAAAATAAAAATAAAATATAAAAAAAAGTATACGAAAATAAAGATAAAAATAAAACAAAACCTTTTCCTTTTTTATTTTCTGAATCTCTCTGTGTATTTGCCTATCTTTGTTTTTCTCTAAAAATAATCTCTGTGTGTGTATTTCGTGTATCCTCTCGTTACATGTTTTTGATGGGTTTTTATAACCCGAAAAGAAAAAATGAAAGAGGAAAACATTGATTCTAGCCTATTTGTTGCCAAGTTTGCTGCTCCCCTTTCCTTTTCTTGTAGGTGATCGCGAAGATTGCGGCGCTATCAATGGAATTCTGGTGGCTGCGAAGGTGCGACGATCGGGCTCCAGCTGCGACAATTGGGCTCCAGATACTGTGGCGTGACTGTTGGGATAGCACCTACTTGCGGCATGCGGCGCTTAGGGTTTCCTAAAAACCCTAGGCTTCTGTTTCTGCTTAATGCTTTGGGCCTTTTGGGCCACAGGTGTTTTGGGCCTAAGCAGTTTGGGTTAAGGTGTGACAGGCTTGGTTGGGTCTTAGGTAATTTATTTTGGGCTTTGTAAATTGATTTTGGGCCAAATGTTGTAACTGGACTGTTTAAAAATAAGCACTAGTTTTATTTATTTTGGTTTATTTTAAAGCCCGGTCAAAATTGGGCTCTTACAATACTTATTTATGATATTGATTATCAATAGCATATGAAATACCATGTGATCTGGTTAATAAGCCTGAGGGCCAATATGATAAGATAAGGAATGATCGATTTGATATGAAATTGAAATGTGAATATGATGGTATATGTTAAATTGAGTAGGATTATGAATATTGGTGATGTTGGAATGGTATTACCATCTGGCTTAATAGTAAAGTATTACATAGCTAATTCATTCGGCATAATTGGTATATTATGGCATGTTGTAAAGATATGTGAATTGTAGATTAACATGATTTGTATATGAAATGATATTGTATATGAATTGGTTGATATTTGAATATGAAATTGATTTTATGCAATTAGTTGGAATTTACATTATATTGGCTTGAATCATAGAAATGCCACTAAGTTCTATTGCTTAGCGTACAAATTTGTTTTTCGTGCGCAGGTTAGGTTCGTATTGAGGTCCCGAGCATCAACTCTAGCATCCAACTAAAGATCCCAAACTTAGCCATGTTCGTAGAGTTCTCTTTTGTTGGTTATACAGCATGTACCTAGGTTGAGTCGGTTTGGTATTTTGTTATGTTTTGAGAACTTTGAATTGAAAGTTGTTAAATGGTCTTAATCATATGAATGCAAAATTCTCCATATGATTTTATCATATGGTTTTGTAATCTATAAATGAAGTATTTGCAATTAGTACTTGTGGATAGCGTGCATGTATATGATTTGAATGAATTGCACTTGATAGTTAGCTTAGAGGTAATAAGGTATAATAAGCATATTGTTGAACAAGGTATTAATGTGCTTAAATTGATACTTGAGGGTATATGTTTTGATTGTTTATGAGTTGAATGTGCATAATTGTTGATTTGGAAAATGTTACAGGTTGATGTTTATATAGAAAATGCAGAAACAGTATGTGATGTTATGACGTCCATCGAGCGTCGTTGCAATGAGATTAGGACACCATGCCACTGTAGAGTCCCATTTTTGCCCGGGCCCATCTGAATGAAATAAACCAGAATAAAACCAAAAATAAAAACTATTTATTTGAACAGTCCATTTACACAGCCCAAAACCCAACCGAGCCCAAACAGATACCCAACAACCCAAACTAAACTCGTAGCCCAGTTACATCAAAACCCAGACCCGAAAAAAAGACCCAACAGACCCTAACCCAATTGACCTACGAGGCCCAAAAGGCACAAAACCTAAATTAGAAATGAGGGTTTCTGAAACCCTAGGGAAGCATCAGCATAAGCAGCCCACCTCGCACCACAGCCACCAGGTTGCGCATAGCTTTGTGCAAATCGCCTCATCACAGCCAAGCCTCTCGTCGTTCACCTGCACAAGAAAGGAAAACGTAGCAGCAATATGGCAAAATATTTTCTTTCCTATTTTATTTTCAGGTTATAAAAACCCCTAATCTGTAAATCGAAAAAAAAATAGATACAGAGATACGAATACACAAAACAATACAGAGACATATTCAGTTCATAAAGCACAAAGGTTTTTATTTATTTAATTTTTTTATATTTCAAATACTTCTTTTTATTTTTATTTTTTTTACTCTTATATATATATATATATAAGATATATTTATTAAAATACAAAAAAAGAGAAAATTTTTACTTGTTTAGAAGCTCACCACAGGTAATGCATGTGGCACGCATACAATACGTAATGAGAGCTTCACGGACCTATGGCCGAAAATCGCCCAAGCTTGAGAGAAAAAGGGAAATTCGTTTTGTTTTTTTTAAAAGCTGCTGTAAGAATGAAAAAAAATCAGAAATGTCCCTTTTATATAAAACAGAAACGGCGCCGTTTTGGGCAGCCCCTTTAACGCCTAAAATGACATCGTTTTGGGGGCTGACCCCGCCTCGACCCGACCCAGTCTCAGGATTCACATGTTTTTTATGGAGGGGCTAATTGCACATTTAGCTCCTCCGCTTTTCTACTGTTTTATAATTAAATTTATTTTATTCTCAATTTTGCCCAATAATTTTCCTTTGTTGCAATTTGGTCCACATTCGAACGACACTGTTTCAGAGGGTGGGGTTATTTTCTGTTTTGGTCCCTCTACGTTGCGTGCTTGTTACAATTCGAGCCTTCCCCATTTATTTATTTTCGATTTCTCTCAAAAGTTTCATTTTAAGTTTAATTCAGTCCCTTCTTTATTTTCTTCTATTATTTTTACTATTTTGCCATGTTTTTTAATATTATTTTTATTATTTCTATATAGATATTATTATTATTTTATTATTACCATATTCATTATTTTCATATTTATTATTATTATTATTATTATTATTATTATTACTTACAATATTACTAGTATTATTTTTTTACTACCATAATTTTAAATCGCTATTAATTTTAATATTTACTATTATTTTATTATTAATATTATTTTTATTTATACTTTTGCTTTTATTATTATTTTCATTTACTATTAATATTATTATTATTACTATTATTATCACTAATTTAGTAGTATTATTATATTAAAGTTATTATTTTAATTTTGCTACTACTATTTTTAAATTTTATTTATAATTAACTTTATTATTATCATTATATTTTATTTACCATTATTTATATATATTACTACTATTATACTCTATTGTCATTATTTTCCTATTATTATTATTATATTTGTGACCATTATTTTATATATCATCATTATTATAGCTATATTTATTATTATTATTATTATTATTATTATTATTATTATTATTATTATATCTACCGATATTAATATTGTTATTATTATTATTTTTTAAATTATTTATTTGTTTATTTTTTACTTAATATTTTATTATCATTATTATTTTATTTTGTAGTTTTTTATTATTTATTGTTTATTATTTTGTTCATACTTTTCATTTATTTATAATTGCTTTAGTGTTAGTAATATTAGTCGCTTTTTATATTATTATTTCTTTTATTGCCTATATTAATATGAAATGTTAGTATATTATGATTGCTTTTAAGTATTTATGTTTGATAGTGTATTAATGTGATATTTTCATATGGATCATTGTTGAGAATAAAATATATTTTGTAAAATTATTACATTTTATCTAAAAGTTTTAAAATAAGGCAATGTTTTGTATTTAGAAATTCGAGAAATAGTGCCCTAACGTGCTGGGTTTCGATTTTCCGTTTGACTAAATAACTAAATATCCTTTTAATAAAATTTCATAAATTATGAGATGACTTTAGTTACGAGAGTTTAAAAAAATATCGTGTCCTAACGTGCTGGATGTGATGTTTGTATTCTTTCGGAACAAAGAAATCTCAAGATTTAACTCAAAATGGTTCAAGTTTTTTAAAAAAAAATCATATTTTATGTTTCTTTCAAATTTTCAACATTAGGACATGATTTTATCGATTAGGTATCAATTTTTGGGCGTTATGATGGTGCTAACCCTTCCTCATACGTAACCGACTCCCGAACCCATTTTCTCGTACATCGTGGACCAAAATCAAATATTTTGAAATAAAACGTTTTACAAGGTGATCCAATCACACCTAAGTAAAAAAGGATTGGTGGCGACTCCATTTCTATTTTTTTAAAGTCGATCCCCGTTTTTTTAAAACTTTTAAAAATGGTTTCGACAGCTTGGCGACTCCGCTGGGGAGAATAAGAGAGTCAGGCCGTAAAATCGATAATTTCATGTCTTTCTGTCTGAATTTCAAAATCTGATTTTAAAAAATTTTATGATCCTTTTTATTGCATGTGGTTTTAATTTCTTAAAATATCCCTATATTGCACTGCATGACCGTTGTGGTCGCACCCTTAAGTGGGAGTGAGAAACTATGCCTTCGTGAGGTTTTCACCTCCGCATGGGCTAGTGGACTGCTTTCGGGATACATCTGTATCTATGTCTTCGTGAGGTTTTCACCTCCGCATGGCCATAGGGAAATGTATTCCCCTGAACTGAACTCAATCCATATGAGCCTATAATGGGTGAGGATTGAGGAATCTGCTGGTTCAGGTACCTCAACTTTAGAGCTAAACCACATGTAGAAAACCTAAGTCCTTACCGTAGGTAGAATTATGCCAAACCGTAGTAGTCACCCAGATAGGTACCCTATTTTGGTATTGATTTCTCTTGTACTAATGTGTTTTCTTTTGTTTTGATTGCATTACGTTCACATCATAAAAAAGAGGTATTGATTCAAATTCGATTGCTAAATAGAAGAGTTGATCATAAGAAAATGGATTTCTTGATAAAGTGGATTATAATATGGCTGTCCGAATATAGTCCAAGTGAACACAACGAGAGAAGACTGATAGTCCGTGAAGGAATACAAGACCTTATTACCCAAGGATTTAAGTTGACAAAGACTATTTGAGAATTACCACGTCTCGGTTTTCTTGAAGAGGCTAACGAGCATTATGGAAATAAATGAACAGTGAGTCGCGGCCCAGATCAAGCAAAAAGAGCTAGAGGAGGCATCTATTAGAAGTTTGCAAGATTTGACCTTTGCGAAGAAGGAGGTTGATGTTTTCACTTGAATTATGAGGACAAAGCCACATATGTAATCCGTTTTGTGTAAAGAAATTTATTTTCTAGTAAAGTTTTTCTAATGGAATTGAATTCAGAATCAATACCTCTCTTTTTGCATTTCACTCCTTTGCATTGCATGCATTTGCATTACATCACATCATATACATTTAAGTCCATAGAGAGTCTAATTAGTTAAAATTATAACAGAGAGAGGGAAAGAGAGAAGAGAAATATGAAAACTGAACATCACTACGGTACACGCGCCAAATCAAAGAAAATGGATCAAAGACTTGACCAATTTCAGAGGGATATACAAGATCAGATGCAGGAGCAATTGGAAAAGCTCCAACAAGAAATGAGGGACCAAATGTTGGAAGCCCAAAGGAACATGATGGCTCAAATGGCCCAGATGCTGAGTGGGGCAATGGATAAAGGAAAGGGTTCTATAGTTAACGATGAAGACAACAAGGACTTTCCTAGGGGTTTCACCCCACCACATGTACAACTTGAGGAGTATCCTCAAAGGCCACCTGTTACGATTAAGCCTCAATAAGGGCAAAATGACACTAGAGTGCCCATAAATTTCCAAGTTGGCACAAGATCCAACCCAGGAGACCACCCTGTTAATCCCGTCAGCCCTGACTTAGACATAGCAGAAAGGGAAGGAATAAGGACTGAATCTTCAAGGCTAATAGAAGATCGTTGTAGATGATTGGAGGAAAAATTCAAGGCATTGGAGAATACTGATATTAACCATGGAATTGATGCTAAGGACTTGAGCTTGGTTTCAGATTTGGTGCTTCCTCACAAGTTCAAACTGCCAGAATTTGAGAAGTACAATGGACCCAGCTGTTTTGAAGCTCATATTACTATGTTCTGTAGACGGATGACCGGCTACTTTAACAATGATGAACTCTTGATTCATTTTTTCCAAGATAGTTTGGTGGGGGTAGCGTCCAGGCGGTACAATCAACTCAGCCGTGCTAGGATTAGCTCCTGAAGAGATTTGGCCCAAGCTTTCATGAAGCAATACAACCATGTCACGGACATGACGCCTGACAGAATCACTTTGCAAAACATGGAGAAGAAACCAAATGAAAGTTTCAGGCAGTATGCGCAAAGATGGAGAGAGATCGCAATGCAAGTTCAGCCACCACTTCTAGAAAAGGAGACTACAATGCTCTTCATCAATACCTTGAAGGCTCCATTCATCACTCATATGATAGGAAGTACTACTAAGAGCTTTGCGGATATAGTGATGGCAGGAGAGATGATTGAAAATGCCATAAGGGGTGGCAAGATTGAAGCAGGGGAAACCACCAGAAGGTCTACTCCTAAAAAAGGATGACGAGGTGAATAATACGAGTACATACAACAAAGGGTACTAAAAAATAATTACTGTTAATCAGCCAAAGATAATCATTGCTGGGTAACAAGGGTCGACAAGACAAGAATCAGGCACCAGACAGAACTCTGAAAGGCTCCAATTTATGCCAATCTCAATGACGTATAAGGATCTATATCAAAATTTGTTTGACGCACACGTGGTTTCTCCATTTTATTTAAAACCGTTGCAACCTCCGTTCCCAAAATGGTATAATGAGAATGCCCAATGCGAGTACCACGTGGGAATAAAGGGTCACTCAATTGAAAACTGTATTACATTTAAAAAGTTGATTGAAAGGTTCATTAAAATGGGAATTGTGAAGTTTGACGATTCATCAAAACCTGATCACTTTGACGAGGCAATAAATGCAATAATTGAAGGAGGAGACAAGAAAGTTGTGATCCCTTGAAGAAATCGAAAGCGAAGAGGGAATTGGGGAACAATGTTTCCAAACCTTAAGATACTTGGGAGTGTCTTGAATAATGGGATTGAGGAAGAGATCTTTATATTTTTAGAGCTGATATATAGTAATGTGCAAAACATGCTTGTTGCCTTAAGCCTAGAGGCAATAAGAACCCTTTTGTGAAATAGGCTTGTGTCCGAAACTTTATTTCAATAAAATGCATTTTTTAAGCAAATATTCTTTTATTCTTTCCATTTCATATTGTACATTCTTTTGTTTCACAATATTCTTTCATTCTTTATTCATGACCATACCATGCAAATAATCATCCTTAGAATCATTGATTCTTTGGATTTTTTTGCCTTCGTACATAGGTACCCAGATATCAACGACATGAGTGACGTTGTTACTGACTCTCTTTTTGAATGAGATATGGGTTTAGGGGATCTCAAGACTATGAAGATGACAGAGATTGTAACATATCTTCTGATTTATTAAGAATGGTTTAGCAAGATAAAAAAATAGACCTTACTCAACAAAGGGTCAGCGGATATTATGAGCCTAGAAAAGGGGTGAACATTGAAGCCCAGCTCACCATAGAAATAATGCGAGACATCATTGAGTTATTTTCAAAAATTTAAAAATGTTTTTGCATGATCATATCAGAACATGCCTGGGCTGCTAAGATGCGGGCTTAACATGAGGATCGGGCACTGTCGATCTACATAGAAAGGGATGGTATCAGCTATGCCGTATCTAAGGAGACAAAATTCATGTGCCTACTCCAGTTCTTTACAAATTTTCCATATGTGGGGCATGGATGTGATGGGGTCAATCTCGTCAAAAGTTTTTAGCCAATATTGATTCATCGGCATAGTCATTGTTTACTTCACTAAGAGGGTGGAAGTAGCTTCATGTGCCAATGTTACAAGGTTGAAGTTATCAAATTCATCAAAAAAAAAAAATGAAGGAAAGGTTCAGATGCCAGCAAAGAATGCCATAAAGGATCACGTTTAATAATGCATAACTGTACAAAGTCAAAGTTTACAGTTTGTCTAAAGATTAGGCAGTATATCACAGTACAACAAAAGTTGTCAAAAGAAAAAAAACAACAAAAAAACTATGAAAGGTGACTAAGACTGGTAAGTATTGGCCTAAGAAGCTACCAGTTACCCTTTGTCTTATCAAATATTGGCTACGACCTTCGTTGGGGCAACACATTTCTCATTGGAATAGAAACAGTTTTGTCCATTAAACCTAATTGAAACAAATGTTAAAAGCTATTTGTCACGGCCAGATGATGTGAGCTTATGTTAAAGAAGTTCATTTTAGGGAATTCCACGAAGAAACCTGATGTTAAAAGATTTTTCTTCTACAAAATGTTCCAGAGGAAGGCATATGCCAAACTGGGAAGGACTTATGTAGGACATGTTCTAGAAGAGCATCAATATTGACTGAGATGGATGGCAAAGACTTGCCCAATCTAGTGAATTCAGGTTTAGTCAAGAGGAAAGACTAAGGTGAAAACCTGTAAAGGGCGCTTCGAAAAAAAAAGAAGGAGAGGCCAAGGCGAAAACCAGCAAAAGGCGCTTTGAAACCAAAGGGGCTTTGAGTCGAAAACCCAAAAGGGTGGCTCAAATTTTGATCAAAAGTGGGGCATACAGTAGTCTTGCTACGCTTGAATTAACAATGAAGAGGTATGATATGTCTTGGGGCATTGGCAAAGTACTCCGGATCCCCTAAACACATATTGAGCTTAAAATGGTTCTCAAGAAGTTTGAACAAAGAAGCTCAGGCTGCGATATCTGGGGCACATAGCTTCTATCTTACTCATTTTTTAATTGGTTATCTTTGATTGCTTTATTCTTTTCAAGATACACCCAAATTAATTTTCTTTGCCTTGGTGATCTTTGATTAGCTTATTTATTTCGAGCCATACTCCTGACTAATTTCTTTCTCGTCCATTTTTGTGACCTTTTTTTTAGCATTTTATATTGAAATAACAATTAATGGACTAATAACACTTTCAAAGGAGTTTCGTATATTACTCTGAAAACTTCTAAATAATATGAGGAATCTGAAACATGACTATTGTTCAGAACTCACCAAGCCTAAGGGTTGGAAACATTGAAAAATGATTATCACTTCGGATTCTTATTGGATAAGACAATATTCGTTGGTGATACTATAACACCCCTTACCCGTAATCCATGCCGAAATAGGGCCCGAGGCATTACTGGATTAAATCTATATGATCGCCACATAGGATCATTGATTACTCTCTTAAGTCATCTCTACAATCTCAATCTCGACTTACGAGGCTTCACTTATACATGCAAGACTCTCGAGACCCTTTCGAAAACTTCTGCGATTTTAAAAAAAAATTCTTCATCTAAACAGGGACTACACGCCCGTGTATGGTGAGACACGCTCGTGTGAGGTCATACACGCCCATGGCTTCAACCCGTGCATAAAAACCCAAGCATTCTGCCAATGTCCCACGACTAGGGCACACACCCGTGCTTACCACCCGTGGTGAACACTGACATCACCATACGGCCTGAATTCTAGACACACGCCCGTGTGGCTAGCCCGTGGCCTATACTACTCGAATCTGTCAAAGAGACATAGCCAAGACAACACATCCATAATCAACTCAAATTCAACCACAATCTTATATGGATAATTATATTTATTATTATTATTATAATAAAGCAGCCAACAGCTAAGGTATTATACAAAATAGATTATCCATCTATAGGCTAACACATCTTAGCCATTTACAACAAAATTCACTAACTTGTCTAGCCTTTATACATGCCATATACAAAACATTTAGTCTAATGTACCGGAGTGAGCTGATAGTGTGGGCGATCTTTTGATTAATCCATGTATCTCGATTCAACCCTCTTTCTCTATAAGACAAGGGAAAGAAAAGGAGTAAACCTTGAGCTTAGTAAGTTTACACATAAACAATTTAAGCATTTTAGCATAAACTAAACAACAATTAGCATTATACTACCAAATAAATTCACATCCACAATTATGCTTACTCTTTCTATCCCTTACCCCATTTCCAAAACATTATGAGTCACATACTCATAATCATTGACATGCACCCCTGCACTCAATACCACATTTACTCGAAAATATGACATGTCATTTTATCACACTAATACATCCACACAGCTAAATTACTCGGTGGTTTCGCACTTAGCCCACCACAATCAGGAAATAAGGTAGTATCGCACATAGCCTACCAAGAGGTACTCATAGTGGTTTCCCACATAGCCCACTAAATAATATACTTAACTATGTTATCGTACACAACCCATAGTTATTAAGTATTAAGGTGGTATCACACTTACCCACCATCAAATATTATCATTACTCATCCACATATCTACTTACTCATTCATTATTCATTCTATTTGAACTACACAGGTTCTCAATCATTCTCATTCATTTTCATTCATGCTATACACTAGCTAGCATTAAGAATGTATAAGTAGAACACATTGATTACGCATAAACTTACATCGGTACTTAAAAAGTATAAAGATGTGCGGTTTAGTCCACCACCTTGTTCTTGCCTCGATTTCGATCCGGCTTCATCTTTCTTGATCTATAATGATAAATCAACTCGTTCAATACACACATTGACTAAATTGACCATTATCCCATGCTTTAGTAAAATTACCATTTTGCCCCTAAACTTTCTCATATTTACAATTTTGGCCAATACTCGTAAAATGATTTTCATTCAACTTTCTAGCCTTTTATGCATAGCCAAACCATTTATTCAACTAAATCAATCATCAATTCTCATTAAATTACACATGTATGACTAAACTCAAAACTTTCACAAACAAGTCCCTACTTGCTTTTTTCATGGAAATCACTTAGCAAAAAATGTTTTTACTACATCAAGCTTTCATATTCTTTCATTAAACATTAAAATACATGCATTTCATACATGGGTACATTTCTGAACATCCATCTTAGCTCAACATATAGCTAAAAATAGCTTACTCAAGTTACTAGGACCTCAAAAATACGAAGAATATTAAAAACAGCGCTAGAATACACTTACTAGCTAGCTTGAAAAGTTGAAGAGCCCTAACAATGGCTTCTCTAGATTTTCGGCATCCTTAGGGAAGAGGATGAATGAAAATTATATCATCTTTTCCCATTTTAATCATTTAATTAACAAATGACCAAAATGCCCTTTTGTCCAACTTTCCAATTTTAACCCATTCATGCCTAATTTTGTTCAAAAATTATAATTGGGGAAATTACTATTTAAGGACGTCTAATTGGTAATCCAAAGATATTGCACACAAATAGCTTCTAGAATATCACATTTTGCAACTTTTGCAATTTAGTCCTTTTGGAAAATTCAATCGCAATTTGACAAAATTGCTTCATAAAACTTTCACACTAACATGAAAACATGGCATAGACCTCAAAAACTCATATATATACCTCGAATTTGTGGTCTCGCACCACTATTTTGACTAGGCCCTAAATCGGGATGTTACAACTCTCCCCTTTTAGAGATTTTCGTCTCCAAAATCTTATCAGTAAAGAGGTTTGGATGTTGCTCTCTCATAGCTTCTTCCGTTTCCCACGTAGCCTTTTCTACACCATGATTTTGCCACAACACTTTCACAAGGGCTATGTTCTTATTCCTCAACTTTTTCACTTCTTGAGCCATAATCTTAATCGGCTCCTCTTCATAAGACATATCCGATCTTCTCTCAATTTCCGCTGAAGGAATCACATGTGAAGGATCAGAGCGATATCGTCGCAACATCGACACATGGAACACATTATGAATCTTTTTTAATTCTACTAGTAAAGCCAAATTGTAAGCCACTGGTCCAATTCTGTCAGTAATTTCATACGGCCCTATGAATCTTGGACTCAATTTCTCTTTTCGTCCAAATCTCATGATCTTCTTCCACGGAGATATTTTCAAAAAAACTTTGTCACCCACATCAAACTCAATTTCTTTTCTTTTCAAATCCGCATACGACTTATGTTGGTCCGAAGCAGCTTTCAGACAATCACGGATTACTTTCAATTTCTCTTCAGTTTCTTTAACTAGATCGACCTTATGGATTCGCTTCTCACTAAGCTCGATCAATATAAATGAGTCCGACATTTACGACCATACAAGGCTCATAAGGAGCCATCCGTATACTCAACTGATAGCTGTTGTTGTAAGCGAATTCGACTAGAGGTAGATATCTCTCCCAACTACCTTCAAATTCTAACACACAACATTGAAGCATATCTTCAATGACATGAATCACTCTTTCAGACTGGCCATCAGTTTGCGGATGGAACGCAATACTGAAATTTAACCTCGTACCCATGGCTTCTTGCAACTTCTTCTAAATACTCGAAGTAAACCTCGGATCTCTATCCGATATTATAGACATAGGCACACCATGCAATCTCACTATCTCTGCAACATACAATTCAGCTAACTTATCTAGTGAATAATCAACACGTACTGGAATAAAGTGAGCTGACTTCGTCAACCTATCCACAACAACCCACACAGCATCCGTATTTTTCGGAGTCATCGGCAACCCCGTCACAAAATCCATAGTAACCCGATCCCATTTCCATTCGGGAACCATCACTGGCTGAAGTAATCCCGAAGGCACTTGATGCTTAGGTTTCACCTACTGACAAATCAGACATTTTGCCACAAACTCTGAAATGTCTCTTTTCATACCCGGGCACCAATAAAACTTTCTCAAATCGTTGTATATTTTTGTACTGCCCGGGTGTACTGAAAAATAACCACTATGCACCTCATGCAAAACTTTTCGGATTAACTCTTCATCTCTTGGTACACAAATTCTGTCATGGTACATCAAACAATCATCCAGACCCACTCGAAAATCAGAATTACTTTCCGATCCACACTTAGCTCTCTTATCTTGTATCTCACTGTCATTTCTCTGAGCCTCACTTATCTGTTGAACAAATAGTGGTTTAGCTCTTAACTCTGCTAAAATAGCACCATCATCAGACAATGCTAAGCTCGTGTTCATAACTCTTAGAGCACATAAGGATTTCTTACTATGGGCATCCGTAACCACATTCACTTTTCCCTGATGCTAATCAATGACTAACTCATAGTCTTTCAACAACTCAAGCCACCACCTCTGTCGCAAATTCAGATCCTTCTGATCCATCAAATACTTCAAACTCTTGTGATCTGTAAAGATCCAACACTTTTCTCCATACAAGTAATGTTGCCAAATCTTTAACACGAAAACAATCGCAGCCAACTCCAAATCGTGAGTCGGATAATTTTTCTCGTGCGTTTTTAACTGCCTCGAGGCGTAAGCGACTACCTTACCCTCTTGCATCAACACGCAACTGAGACCATTAAACGACGCATCACTATAAACCACAAACTCTTTTCCCGATTCTGGTTGAACTAAAACCGGTGCCTCAGTCAACAGCCTCTTTAAACTCTGTTGACATAACTCAGACCAATGAAACTTTACATCTTTATGTAACAGTTTCGTCATCGGAGTAGCACAAAACGTCTGTAATATCCCGCTAAACCCAAAAAGCTTTTAACTTCTGATACGTTCTTCGGCTATTTCCAATCCACAATAGCCGATATCTTACTTGGATCAACTCGGATACCATTGCCTGACATAATGTGTCCTAGGAATCCAACCTCTTGGAGCCAAAACTCACTCTTGCTAAACTTAGCATACAACTGCTTGTCTCTTAAAGTTTGCAAGACAATTCTCAAATGTTCTTCATGATCATTCTCATCCCGAGAATATATCAATATGTCGTTAATGAAGAAAACCACAAACTTGTCTACATACGGTCTAAAGACATGGTTCATCAGATCCATGAAAATCACAAGTGCATTCGTTAAACCAAACGGCATGACCAGAAACTCGTAATGGCCATACCTTGTTCGAAATGCAGTTTTCAACACTTATTGCTCTTTCACTCTCAACTGATAATAACTAGACCTTAAGTCTATTTGGGAGAACACTGAAGCTCCCTTCAGTTGATCAAAAAGATCATCAATCCGTGGTAAAGGATACTTATTCTTCACCATCACCTTGTTGAGTTGTTTGTAGTCTATGCAAAATCTCATAGACCCATCTTTATTCTTTACAAATAATATTGGAGCACCCCACGGTGAGTAGCTCGGTTTCACAAAACCTTTTTCCATCAACTCTTGCAACTGAACCTTTAGTTCTTTTAACTCTACAGGTGCCATCCTATACGGAGTAATTGAAATAGGTGCCGTTCCCAGAATTAACTCAATCCAAAACTCGATTTCCCTCACTAGAGGTGATCCGGGTAACTCTTTCGAAAATACATCTAGATATTCACATACCACCGATACCGATTCAATCTTCACCTCAGACTCTTGAGTATTCAATACAAACGCGAGATAGGACTCACATCCCTTTCTCAAGCATTTTTCGGCCACTAAGGAAGAAATCATCATTGGTAGACTATTCGATCCACCTGATTCAACCCGAATAACATCTCTATCCTCACATTTCAGCTCGATAAACTTACTACCACAGTTCACTAAGACACTATGTGCAGTCAACCAATCCATACCAAGGATTAAATCAAACTCATCAAACGGCAACAACATTAGGTTTGCAGGAAAACAATGACTCTTAATCATCAAAGGACAGTTCTTACACACTTTATCCATAAACACATGCTTCCCTAACGGGTTTGACACCTTAACCACAATGTTCGTAGACTCAACGGTTATACTCAAACTAGATGCCAATCTCATGCAAATATAGGAATAGGTAAACCCTAGGTCAATTAAAGTAATAACAAAGGTGTCATAAAGAGAAAAAGTACCCGTTATAACATCTGGGGAGGATGCCTTTTCGCGAGCGCGAATAGCATACGTCCTAGCAGGTGCCCGACACTTCGGTCTCACAACAGAATCTCGTGACGCACCTTTACCACTAGTCCCCCTCCCGGGTTCTTTGGTGGCCTACCCATCATAGGTATATTGCTAGATCTTATCTCTTGGTTCTCTTCCTTGTCATCCCTCTCGGGGCAATTTCGGATAAAATGGTCTGGGGAACCACACTTATAATAGTTTCGACTGTTACCCCAACACTCTCCAGTGTGATATCTACCACAACTTGGACACTCGATTTTTTTTTCGGATTGCCCACATTTTCCATCGAGGTGGCTTGGACTCTTGAACCCGAATGAGTGCTGCCTTGATCTCGAGGTGAATATCCAACTGACGTAGTGGTCTGAGGATTCGCCTCATTTGATCTTTTCGATTGAGCTTGGTATGGTTTGTCCATTGGCCATTTTCTTGCATCTCGGGCCTCATTCACCGCTCTCCTCTTTTCTTTACTCAATTCTTCAGCCTTACTTGCCCTATCAACTAACACTACAAACTCTTTCAACTCCAAAATATCAACCAGGAGTTTGATATCCTTATTCAGTCCATCTTCAAACCTTTTACATAAAATGACCTCCGTCGACACACATTCTTGAGCGTATTTGCTAAGCTTAACAAACTCGCACTCATATCCTGCCACTGATATTCTTCCTTGCTTCAATTCAAGGAATTCCTTCCTTTTTCGATTGGTAAATCTCTGGCTTATATCCTTCTTTTGGAACTCTTTTAGAAAGAAGTCCCACGTCACCCGTTATCTCGGGACTACCGACGTTAACGTCTTCCACCAATGGTATGTCGAGTCTCTTAGTAAAGATACGACACACTTCAGGCTCTCTTCGGGTGTACATGAGAGTTCATCGAACATCCTTATTGAGTTCTCTAGCCACAACTCTTCCTTCTCAGGGTCATCATCAACCTTAGCTTTAAACTCCTCAGCCCCGTGTTTCCTAATCTTATCCGCCGGGGGCTTCGTTACTCTCACTTCTTCTATACCTTGAGGAGCCATTTGAACTGGCTGAGGTATAGGAGGAGGTGGAGGAGGTTGAGCGTTAAGGTTTGCTCGAACATACTTCGAGTACTAGTTACTCATCATCTGGAGAAAGGCTTCCCGAGCCTCGTCTCCTTGACCCCTAGTCTCGGGTTCACTCTGTACAGGCGCGGTCCCTTTGCGGGAGCCGGCACATTACTAGCTGTGTCATCAGTAGCTGATTGATCGAGATCCATACTCTATATAAAACAAGTTTAAAATCATCAAAAGCCACCACACTATCATTATACGCTTATGGCATGTATAGCTAGACTCTTACACCCGTTACGGTAGTCTTAAAATCGATTAAACCATAGCTCTGATACCACTAAATGTAACACCCCTTACCCGTAATCCATGCCGAAATCGAGCCCGAGGCATTACTGAATTAAATCCATATGATCGCTACATAGGCTCATTGATTACTTTCTTAAGTCATCTCTACAATCTCAATCTCGACTTACGAGGCTTCACTCATACACCGCAAGACTCTCAAGACCCTTTCGAAAACTTCTGCAATTTTAAAAAAATTCTTCACCTAAACAGGGACTACACACCCGTGTACGGTGAGACACGCTTGTGTGAGGTCACACACGTCTATGCCCTCGACTCGTGCATGAAAACCTAAGCATTCTGCCAATGTCCCACGGCTAGGGCAGACGCCCGTGTTCACCACCCGTGGTGAATACTAACATCACCACACGGCCTAAATTCTAGACACACGCCCGTGTGGCTAGCCCGTGGCCTATACTACTCGAATCTGTCAAAGAGACATGGCCAAGACACCTGCCCTTGGGTTGACACATGGCCTAGACACATGCCCGTGTGTCTAACCACATGGGCAAGAATAAAGCTAATTGCGAAGTTCTTTTCACTCCTCAAGTTCTTACAACATATACACAAACAACACATCCATAATCAACTCAAATTCAACCACAATCTTACATGGATAACTACATTTATTATTATTATTATAATAATGTAGCCAACAACTAAGGCATTATACAAAATAGATTATCCATCTATAGGTTAATACATCTTAGCCATTTACAACAAAATTCACTAACTTGTCTAGCCCCTATACATGCCATATACAAAACATTTAGTCTAATGTACCGGAGTGAGCTGATAGTGTGGGCGATCTTCTGATTAATCCATGTATCTCGATTCAACCCTCTTTCTCTATAAGACAAGGGAAAGAAAAGGAGTAAGCCTTGAGCTTAGTAAGTTTACACATAAACAAATTAAGCATTCTAGTATAAACTAAACAACAATTAGCATTATACTACCAAATAAATTCACATCCACAATTATGCTTACTCTTTCTATCCCTTACCCCATTTCCAAAACATTATGAGTCACATATTCATAATCATTGACATGCACCCTTGCACTCAATACTATATTTACTCGAAAATATGACACGCCATTTTATCACACTAATACATCCACATAGCTAAATTACTCGGTGGTTTCATACTCAGCCCACCACAATCAGGTAATAAAGTTGTATCACACATAGCCTACCAAGAGGTACTCATAGTGGTTTCTTATATAGCCCACTAAATAATATATTTAACTATGGTATCGTACACAGCCCATAGTTGTTAAGTATTAAGGTGGTATCGCACTTAGCCCACCATCAAATATTATCACTACTCATCCACATATCTACTTATTCATTCATTCATGATATCTACCACATTCATTCTATTTGAACCACATAGGTTCTCAATCATTCTCATTCATTTTCATTCATTTTCATTTATGCTATACATTAGTTAGCATTAAGAATGTATAAGTAGAATGCATTGATTACGCATAAACTTACCTCGGTACTCAAAAAGTATAAAGATGTGCAGTTTAGTCCACTACCTTGTTCTTGCCTCGATTTTGATCCGAGCTTCGTCTTTCTTGATCTATAATGATAAATGAACTCGTTCAATACACACATTGACTAAATTGACCATTATCCATGCTTTAGCAAAATTACCATTTTGCCCTTAAACTTTCTCATATTTATAGTTTTGGCCCAAGGCTCGTAAAGTGATTTTCATTCAACTTTCTAGCCTATTATGCATAGCCAAACCATTTATTCAACTAAAGCAATCATAAATTCTCATTAAATAACATATGTATGACTAAACTCAAAACTTTCACAAATAAGTCCCTACTTGCATTTTTCATGGAAATCACTTAGCAAAAGATGTTTTTACTACATCAAGCTTCCATATTCTTCCATTAAACATCAAAATAAATGTATGTCATACATGGTTACATTTTTGAACATCCATCTTAGCTCAACATATAGCTAAAAATAGCTTACTCATGCTACTAGGACCTCAAAAATACGAAGAATATTAAAAACGGAGCTAGAATACACTTACTAGCTAGCTTGAAAAGTTGAAGAGCTCTAACAATGGCTTCTCTAGACTTTCAGTAGCCTTGGGGAAGAAGATGAATGAAAATTCTATCATCTTTTCCCATTTTAATCATTTAATTAACAAATGACCAAAATGCCCTTTTGTACAACTTTCCAATTTTAACCCATTCATGCCCAATTTTGTTCAAAAATTATAATTTGGGAAAATTACTATTTAAGGACCTCTAATTGGTAATCCAAAGCTATTTCACACAAATAGCTTCTAAAATATCACATTTTGCAACTTTTGCTATTTAGTCCTTTTGGAAAATTCAACTGCAATTTGACAAAATTGCTTCATGAAAATTTCACACTAACATGCAAACATGGCATAGACCTCAAAAACTCATACATATACCTCGAATTTGTGGTCTCGCACCACTATTCTGACTAGGCCCTAAATCGGGATGTTACAGATACCATATCGGTAAATGACAAACAAGGTCAATCCAAGTATAAAAGGGGGTCATTGTCGGGAGACCCTGCATTCATGTAAATTTTAGACTCATACATCCAGGGAATGGTGTAACAAGTTAAATTGATGGAAAATGGTACAAGTTTTATACCTCTGAGTGGTAATAGATTGGATAGAAGAGACCAAATGTTATTTCCTTGAAGTTGCAGTGGGAGGTATCAAACTTCATGTCCCAAGGTTCAAGTGGAGAGGACTCCGAATTACCATGGAGCAAATTATTTGAGCAGAATATGGTTGATACTTAGTAAAGAACGAAGAGGAAACTTTGATGGATAAATGAATGATGACACTTAAAATAGGAAGCATTCGCATAATATTTTGCATTCATATATCATTGCATGTCTAATTAGGAGCATTTGATACATTTTGATCAAGGCATCCTAATTACTAGACATAAGCACATACCCATTCTACAGGTTATGTCCTCTAGAGGACAATGTAGCAAGGTAGAAGACATTAGTCTGGCGATCCCTGAAGTTGTAGGGAGCAGATTAAAATAGCAGATTTGGCATTCCTGAGGTTGTAGGAAGCAGATCGAAGACATTATTTTGGCGATCCTGAAGTTCTAGGGAGTAAATTAAAATAGTAGATTTGGCATTCCTAAGGTTGCGAAGCAGATCGAAGACATTGGTTTGGCGATCCCTGAAGTTGTAGGGAGAAGATTAAAATAGCATATTTGGCATTCTTGAGGTTGCAGAAAGCATATCGAAGACATTAGTCTGGCGATCCCTGAAGTTGCAGAGAGCAGATTAAAATAGCAGATTTGACATTCCTGAGGTTGCAGGAAGTAGATCGAAGACATTAGTCTGGCAATCCCTGAAGTTGTAGGGAGCAGATTAAAATAGCAGATTTGACATTCTTGAGGCTGCATGAAGCAGATCGAAGACATTAGTATGGCAATCCCGAAGTTGTAGGGAGCAGATTAAAATAGCAGATTTGGCATTCCTGAGATTACAGGAAGCAGATCAAAGACATTAGTCTGGCAATCCCTGAAGTTGCAGAGAGTAGATTAAAATAACAGATTTGGCATTCCTGAGGTTGCAAGAAGCAGATCGGAGACATTAGTCTGGCGATCCCTAAAGTTGTAGGGAACAGATTAAAATAGAAGATTTGGCATTCCTGAGGTTGCAAGAAGCAGATCGAAAACATTAGTCTAGCAATCCCTGAAGTTGCAGGGAGCAGATTAAAATAGCAGATTTGGCATTCTTGAGGTTGCAGGAAGCAGATCGAAGACATTAGTCTGGCAATCCCTGAAGTTGCAAGGAGCAGATTAAAATAGCAGATTTGGCATTCTTGAAATTGCAAGAAGCAAATAAAAAACATCAATCTTGCCTCTTTGAGTTTGCATGGAGTAGATTAAAAGTTAGTGGATATTGCCTTCCTGAAGTTGCAGTGAAGTAGATAGAAGCCATCAAACTTATTGAAATCAAGATGAAGTTCCAAATACCATTGAAGTTGCAGTGGAGTTGGAAGCCATTCGAAGAAGATGAGGACCAAGAAGTCAAGGCTTGGTAAAGATCGAGCAAAATTGGTCCTTTTATAATTTTTGCTCTATTTTTGTTACAAGACAATGAGCAAAGAGAGGCAGCTGTAGAGGCCCATTTTTGCTTGGGCCCATCTAAATGAAATAAACCAGAATAAAACCAAAAATAAAAAAAATTGTTTATTTGAACAATCCATTTACACAGCCCAAAACCCAACCGAGCCCAAATAGATGCCCAACAACCCAAACTAAATCCGTAGCCCAGTTACATCAAAACCTAGACCCGAAAAAAAGACCCAATAGACCCTAACCCAACTGACCTACGAGGCCCAAAAGGCCCAAAACCTAAATCAGAAACGAGGGTTTCTAAAACCCTAGGGAAGCATCGCGCCGCAAGCAGCCCCTGCCTCGCACCCAGGCCATGAGTCAAGTCGCAGTTTGCGCAAATCGCCTCATCACCGCCGAGCCTCTCGTCGTTCACCAGCACAAGAAAGGAAAACGTAGCAGCAATATGACAAAATATTTTCTTTCCTATTTTATTTTCGGGTTATAAAAACCCTTAATCTATAAATAAAAAAACACAGATAGAGAGATACGAATACACAAAACAATACAGAGACATATTCAGTTCATAAAGCACAAAGGTTTTTATTTATTTATTTATTTTTTTATATTTCGAATACATCTTTTTATTTATATTTTTTTTACTCTTATATATAAGATATATTTATTAAAATACAAAAAAGAGAAAATTTTACTGCTTTAGGAGCTCCACCACTGTCTTGTGATGGTCGACGACAACGGTCTTGGCAGAGCTTCACGGACCTATGGCCGAAAATCGCCCAAGCTTGAGAGAAAAAGGGAAATCCCTTTTGTTTTTTGTTTAAAAGTCACGCAAGAATGAAAAAATCGAAATGTCCTTTTATATAAAAAAGCAAAAGCTAGCTGTTTTGGGCACCTTTTAAAGCCTAAAACGACGTCGTTTTGGGGGCTGACCCGCACCTCGACCCGACCCAGTCTCAGGATTCGCGTGTTTTTGATGGAGGGGCTAATTGCACTTTTAGCTCCTCCGCTTTTCTACTATTTTATAATTAAATTTATTTTATTCCCAATTTTGCCCAATAATTCTCCTCTTGTTGCAATTTTGCCCACATTCGAACGGCACTGTTTCAGAGGGTGGGGTTATTTTCTGTTTTGGTCCCTCTACATTGCGCGCGTGTTACAATTCGATCCTTTCCCATTTATTTATTTTCGATTTCGCTCAAAAGTTTCATTTTAAGTTTAATTCAGTCCCTTCTTTATTTTCTTCTATTATTTTTACTATTTTGCCATGTTTTTTTAATATTATTTTCATTATTTCTATATAGATATTATTATTTTATTATTACCATATTCATTATTTTCATATTTATTAATTATTACTTACAATATTACTAGTATTATTTTTTTACGACCATAATTTAAATTGCTATTAATTTCAATATTTACTATTATTTTATTATTAATATTATTTTTATTTATACTTTTGCTTTTATTATTATTTTAATTTACTATTAATATTATTATTATTACTATTATTATCACTAATTTACTATTATTATTATATATAAAGTTATTATTTTAATTTTGCTACTACTATTTTTAAATTTTATTTATAATTAACTTTATTATTATCATTATATTTTATTTACCATTATTTATATATATTACTACTATTATACTCTATTGTCATTATTTTCCTATTATTATTATTATATTTGTGACCATTATTTTTATATATTATCATTATTATAGCTATATTTATTATTATTATATCTACAATTATTAATATTGTTATTATTATTATTTAATTATTTATTTGTTTATTTATTTATTTTACTTAATATTTATTATTATTATTATTTTATTTTTAGTTTTTTATTTTATTATTTATTGTTTATTATATTTGTTCATACTTTTCATTTATTTACAATTGCTTTAGTGTAAGTAATATTAGTCGTATTTTATATTATTATTTCTTTTATTGCCTATATTAATATGAAATGTTAGTATATTATGATTGCTTTTAAGTATTTATGTTTGATAGTGTATTAATGTGATATTTTCATATGGATCATTGTTTAGAATAAAATATATTTTGTAAAATTATTACATTTTATCTAAAAGTTTTAAAATAAGGCAATGTTTTATATTTAGAAATTCGGGAAATAGTACCCTAACGTGCTGGGTTTCGATTTCCGTTTGACTAAATAATTAAATATCCTTTTAATAAAATTTCGTAAATTATGAGATGATTTTAATTACGAGGGTTTAAAAAAAATATCGTGTCCTAACGTGCTGGATGTGATGTTTGTATTCTTGCGAACAAAGAAATCTCAAGATTTAACTCAAAATGGTTTAATTTTTTTTAAAAAAAATCATAGTTTAAATTTATTTCAAATTTTCAACATTAGGACATGATTTTATCGATTAAGTACCAATTTTTAGGCGTTATGAAGGTGCTAACCCTTCCTCATACGTAACCCACTCCTGAACCCGTTTTCTCGTACATCGTGGACCAAAATCAAATATTTTGAAATAAAACGTATTACAAGGTGATCCAATAATACCTAAGTAAAAAAGGATTGGTGGCGACTCCATTTTTGTTTTTTTTAAAGTCGATCCCCATTTTTTCAAAACTTTTAAAAATGGTTTCGACAGCCACGATGCGACGTTGAGTATAGTCGTTGCAACAAGGCCCAAAACAGTATGTTACATCATGACGGGGAACCACCTTATGTTGCGACGTCAACCTAAATTTTAGAAATATTGCATTGTAGTCCTAGTTTGGCCTAGGGTTAGCATTTAAGCTTTCATTAGCTCATGTATTTAACACCTTATTACTTGATCTGATCATTGGGTTCGAGTAACGAGTTGTCACATTCATTGCCAGAGAAACTAAAGTTAAAATACACTGTAAATAAATCAATCAAAATTTAATCATGTCATAAACACATTCACGTTATGATACACGAAAAAAATTGAGCTTAATCGAGCTTGCAAAAGATCTTTTTAGACCCGAGCATGACATAGGACTTAAATGTAAAAATTTAAAGTGCAAGATTGATGTTGTGACGTGAGGATGTTCCTTGTCGCAATGTGACAAACTACCCAGCCTCTTCGTGACGACGGGGTTCCTCATCATGACGTGGCAATCTATTTCGCAATTTCAGGACATTAAACCTTCAATTTTTTAACAACCAATGTCTAACTACATTCTTACCAAAAAAATGACCAAATGAACAGTTTTTCTGCATTTGTAACATGTCCAAAACACTCCTATATCACCTTTCAAAACATCAATTCCATAAAACCAACATCATCCATAGCATTAACTAACATACATAACACATTATCCTACTCATTAATTAAACTATATACATTATAATTTGTATATACTTATTTTACCTATGCGTATAAAAAACATATACATATTATACCAAAATGAACTTTACATACTAACATCTATGTTTAACACCACTTGCAAAACCAAAACACTTATAGGACTAACTAGGTACATCCCAAATTTAACTAGAAACAAGAGGCACAAACTATATAGAGTCAGGAATCTTGATAAGATGCTAAAGTGGATGCCTAAAATGTAGATATGAACCCATTTTGCACACAAGAAATAAATCGTATAATGAGTATATCACTTAGTAGTATTCTTATAAATCTGAAACAATATAAAGAGATGGTATAATTCACAGCACATAGAATCGTTATCTAAAAATCTTGTTCGTTATAACTCAAGCATGAAATCATCATTCAATATACATTTCTAATACATGAAAACTCAAACTGTGTTATCCTTCTGATGATATTCCGAGCGCACAAGTGCATATTCAACTTACTTCAATTTGTCATCCTGGATTGCCTGACGACAATGATCAGCCACCCCGGATTACCCAACAATGATGACTAGTTGCCCCGGATTGTAACAACCCAATTTTCAATGGTGTCTGAAACAGTGATTCGAGATCACTAAATCCGACAAGTGAGTTTAAAAAATTTTAATATTTATTATTTACAAGTCAAGTGTAATTTTAGGAAGACTTTTAAATTAATGATTTGCGATTTAAGAGAATTTATTAGGTAAAATGAGTAGAAAATGGGGTATCGAGACCTCGATTTTATAAATCGAGTTAGTATTAAAGTTTCATTAGGAAATTTTAATGTTTGGATAGTTAATTAATTAAAAAGGAATAAATTAAATTTAAAAAAGTGCATTCACAGGACTCGTTCAGAATCGACTCGTAAATATTTTTAATAAATATTTAAGAAGCTAATTGTATAGTTAATTAGGTGTCGGTTAAGTAAATTTGCTTGAATTAAAAGTAAATAGGTATAAAGACTAAATTGCATATAGGGCGAAAGTTAAATTATAGATTAAAGAAAAATTAAAGGGGCCAAAGAAGCAATTATGCCATTACTTAAAGTTGAGGCGGCATAAGTTAGATATTTATAAGTTTATTATATATATTATTATATATATTCTTAATGTTTAAGTATATATACTATATATATTATATTATATTATATTATATTATATTATATTATATAATAATAAAACAAACAAATAAAGAAAGAAACAGAATAGAAAACCAAACAAAAAAGAAAGAAAAAGAAAAAAAAGGAAAGAAAAAGAGAAAGAGGAAAGGAAGCCACGACCTTATGGACTTCTTGGGTTCAAAGTTCAATTGGTTAGTCAATTTAATCATTTTTCTTGTAATTTTTGTGTTTTTTAAGACTCTTGTAATTAGGTCCAACTATATAATTCATTAGTTTTTAATTTTATGGGTAACTTCAAAAGTTACCATTGATGAGCGCTGGATTTTTATGATGAATTAACATAGATTTGAAGCTTTAATTTTGTCATTTGATGATTTTATCAAGTAATTTTATATAAATATTAATTTTAGGACCAAATTGTAAAAAGGTTAAGAATTAGGGTTTAGTATTGAAATTATAAATATCAGTGGTTAAATGGTAGCCTAAAATAATTAGGTAAATTTTCAATTTGAAAAAATTAGCTCAATTGATAGGATAATTGATAAGGGACTAAATTGTAAAAATTGTAAAATTTGGGGTAAATGTGAAATTTTGAAACTTTAAGGGTATAAATTGTAAAGTGAATTAGAATTGAATTAGATTCTAATGAATGAATAATTTTATATTATAGATCAAGAATCCGAAGACAAACGTGAAAAATAGAAATTAGCAGAATAGTCCTTAAATTATTACAATTTCCACAATCTACCCCAGGTAAGTTCGTATGGTTGAACTTTGATATTTATATTGAATTGATACATGATATTATGTATTTATTTATATTATTAGTTAAAAACATGGAATACTATTATATAATGAATTTAAAATGAATGTTCGGGTTAAATAAAACGTAGGATTTGAGTACCATCGTTTGTGACAAAGGATGAATTGACGGATAAAACGATGGTTGGACCATGGCAATGTTTAAATATAAAACCATAGCTGGGCTATGACATTTTAATGAAAAGACCATAACTAGGTTGTGGCACTACAAATGCAAAACCATGGCAATGCATGTGTAAGACCATAGTTGGACTATGGCACAAAGAAAACAATGTACTCATATCCGTAAGTCGTTCTCCAATTTGGAAAGAATTGGTTAGTGACATGGAAAATTTTATGTATGTAAATGATTATGAATTGTTACCTAAATAAATATACATGAAATTCATAAAAATGATGGTACATGAAATATTAATTATTGTAATTATTATTTAATGTGTATGGTAAGTGGAATGAGGTGAGTATTTGATATTATGATATTGAATTGAATTGTTGAGGATTTGTGGTTATTGAATTGAAATGAATATTGGTTGAAATTGAAAAGTGATTTTAAACTCTATTAACTGTATCGGGCTGAGTCGGTTATATTTAGCATGCCATAGGATTGGAAGTGTTTAGGGATTACTTCAACTTCAAGTCGATAAGACACTGGGTGTCAAATTGTTACTTCGGATAAATTCAATGAGGTACTGGGTACCAAATTACTTTGGCATAGCCAATGAGACACTGGGTGTCAACTTATTCTTTGAATTATCCAATGAGGCATTGGGTGCCAATCTGGTGTGTTTTGGTTGGATCCATGTATCCGTCAGAGTCCGAGTCGTGTTAATAGGGGAAATTAAATGAAATGAAATTATGAATGGTAATTGATAATACCAAATGTGAAATGAAAATGAGACATATGAATTGTGTATTAAATTGTGAAAAGCCATTTGAGATAGCAGATTTAATGAAAATTGAATGTGCTATGAATGATCTATAAATATGTAAGAATTAAAATTGAAAGACTTATGGCTATTACCTAGATATATATATTGAAAATGTCTTAGAAATGATATTTAATTGATATATTGAAACGTGACATGTAAATGATATTTACTTAATATATTAAAAAGTGACTTGTAAATATGTGATTATCTTTGATATGATGATACAAGAAAAGCATGTATATGGTGACATGTCGAGAAAATAAGTTTATCAATATTGAATTTATGTGTAAGATGTGCAAGTACGCTAACTATTGTTGTTGCTTGATCTTTAGGCAAGTGTCAAGCTATTGACTGAATAGTAATATGTTTATTTATTTGAAGTATTGAAATGGTAAGGTTTAAATTATGCAATTTCTTATGGAACTACTTATTATGTGTTCAATTCAAAAAAGGATTTGGTTAAATGCACTAATTTGTGACCATGGCTGAATGATATGCATATGACTTGTATGACATGTATATGGAATAATATATGGAATAAATGTGGGAAAGTTAAAGTTATATAAAATTTTACTAAGCTATGGTAATAAGTATATGTGTGATACTATAGATTTATTTACTTTGTGAATTAATAAATACAGATATTATGAGTGTTATGGTAACAATATTGGATTATTTTTGGATATGTATAAATTTTATTTTTGAAATGAATTAGCATGATTAAAGATTATAGGAGCTTACTAAGCATTCATTGCTTACGTATTTGTTTTATTTACTTATTTTACAGATTATCGAAAGCTCGAACGAGTTGGAAGCCTATCGAAGCTATATCACACAATCTCTTGGGTTATTGGTAATTATTGATAACTTGATTCTGGTTACAATGGCATGTATAGGTTATTTTGTCTAAATGTTAGTCTATAATGCTGATATGATTGAATGATAAGAGGTAAAATAGTAGTTGAATATGCATAAGAGGTGTCTAAAAACATATTGGTTGTGTGTACAATGATAATTGGTTTCAAGGATATTAGTTGATAATAATTTTCACATACGTGTTTAGATAAATAGGTAAGTTTGGATACAAATAAAAGTGATAATATTATTACATGATTAAAACATGATCCTAGCTTAATTTGAATACATTGAATTGAGTTATTGATTTGCAATTTGGATGAGTTAGGTCATTAGATTGATGGTTTTGACATAATTTAGATGTATTTGGTTGTGATTTGGATTGGTTGAACAATTGGTTTTTTTTGAATTGCTTGAAGTTTAAACTTGCAAGGTTGGTAAACTAGATGTATAAGGCTTCTTTTGAGTCCACATGGCGTGGCACATGGGCATGTGATCGGACTGTGTGAGAAACAAGGTTATCACATGGGCGTATGGTTTGGCCATGTGTCCCCTGCAACTTAAAAAAAATATAAAACAAAATGCTTAGATATTTCAACAAGGGCGTGTGTCTCAGCCGTGTGAGACACACAGCCTAGCTCACGGGCGTGTGACTTGGCCGTGTATTATAAGTCAGAGAGTTATACGAGGTACGAAACAACCTAAAACACAGGCATGTCATAGGATGTAACACCCCAAACCCGGCCTAGACGTTATGGCCGAATCTGGCGACATCACATGATAGTGCTTTGGAAAACATAACTATGCTAAAACCATTTGTAAATATCTTAGGCTTTCGTCAAAACACGTCATTTAATTATTCATTATCTATTTTCAAAATATTATAAGTTGCGAAAGCTTTTAAAATAATTTGCAAGTTCGTGTGTATTTGATAAAACCTCTTTTTATTTTAAAAATTCGTGTCTTGTTCTACTGCTAGCAGTTTATAAATAAAAATCCCAAATTTTAAACAAAACTCCAAATGGCCTTATTTCATAACATTTACCCAGATATAATCAAACCATAAATAAAAATGACACCGTAAAATAGGAATCCAGAATCGTGGCCACCGCCGAGTCCTCTGTCGCACCGATCCGTCTACTGCTGGGGATTACCTAAACAGATTAAACAGAAAAGGGTGAGTTTTTGCAAACTCAGTGTGTAATCCCCATAGAAATCATAAAATAGAAATATCAAATAACATACATGATGTTCACAGTTCAGGTCTGAACCCATTATAGAAATGGTGTGGACCTTAGCCCACTCAGATACAGAATCAGACATATTATATGGCCTTAGCCCATTTCAGACAGAATATGCAGAAAATAGAGTCCTACCCACCAGCCTCTACACACCAACTCCGTCTAACCCTGCACACCATGTGGGGATAAAATCAATCCACCCAGCCCTACACACCATGGTGTATCGAATACGACACATAATCAAAAATTTGCAGCTGAGCTGCTAATTAACAGGTTTAAGAGCCTTTCAGATACTTCCTCCCATCATAATCCACCCACCCCGATGCAATGCAACATACAAGAATGACATGTTATTATGCAAATAAAACTCATATATTCAAATCAGCATACATGCCTACTACAGAAATCAAACATACAGATCATTCAGTTAAGGACCTAAGTATTGCTTACCGACCCTACGATAGGTCCATAGTCGACTTGGGCGACCCATGCAACCTTATAGAGTTTTTCAGAAAGATGAGCTCACACGCCCATGTAACCTATCCGTGTGGGCCCACACGGCCCAAATTAGCCTCCACACGGCTTGGCCCAGAATCCCACACGCCCGTGTGGGCCCACATGGCCCAATTGGTTGAGCCCATGTGTCGCACACGACCTTGCTGGGCCCTCACACATGCACGGCCAGGCTCGTCGATCACACGGCTGTGTGGTGACTTGCAGTCCTACATACGGCCTACCAGACGGGCGACCATACGCCAGTGTGGCGTCGATAGAAAGGTTTTCGACTTTCGTCGAAACCTTGTGTTCTGCATTTTCGGGTACACAACTGGTTTCGATTGATGCTAAGACAACCCCAGAGCACTCCAGAACCTACAGTTTACCAATTTCACTCAGTTTATCACTTAATCAATCTAACTAAAATCGAATCTGAAACGAGAAGAACATCCCTTAAGTGACGAAAACTTACCCCAACACCTCGACACAGTTGATTATACAATTCCACGATGAGACCCTTAATCCACGCAAGATACTGCTGCCAAACTTCAAAACCCCCAAATCAAGGTTGGAAAAACATATGTTAAAGAGAGCAAAACCCCACTTACCAGAACCTACGAAGTCAAAAGGTACACCGATGGGGGAAAAATTGCATAATTGAGGAAGGGAAAAGAACAAAATTTCGACAGGGGTTTTTGAGAAAGAAAAGTTGAATAGCAAAAGAAGAGAGACGAATTTGAGAGGGAGAGGAAAAGTGAATAGATTTTCTGATATTCTCCCTATCATCTCTCCAAATCTCTCCTTACTATCAGATTTTCAGTCCAACACAAACACCTACACAGCACTGGTAGCAAAAATAAATCCTTTGCCTGTGCAAGGATTTGAAATCCCAACCTCCAACAACCTCAACACTCCATTTAGCCACCAGACCAACAGACCCATTCTGTTAATTACCTACACACTTTTACTTAAAAGCCTACTAACCAAAGTTTGGGTTTTATTCATAAAAATTCCAAAATTTACCCAAGTTGAGACTTGAACTTGGGACCTCTCACACACACCCAGAACACATAACCACTGAAGTAGATACACAATTGTGCCTTGAAATTACAAAAGTCAAAATTAATGAAAAACTGAAGCGTTACATAGGGTCACACGGGCATGTCCCTTGACCAGATAGGCGTGTATGCCCTGAACCAAGGAAAAATTTTGAAATTTCACGAAAAATTTTCTGAGTCCTGATTGTTTCTAATACATATTTAAAGCCTCGAGAGCCTATAAAAGGGAAAATATGATTAATTTATGGTGTATATGCTATATGATATGATTACTTTTCGTATTTGATCTGAAAAGTCTGGTAATGCTCTGTAGCCCTGTTTCGAGGACGGATAAGGGTTAGGGGGTGTTACACGGATTACCCGGGGACAATGGCCTACCACCCCAGATTGCCCAGCAATAATGACCTGCCACATCGGATTGTCACCAAACAATGGCTTCCACCCCGGATTTCCCAAAAATGATGGTTTATCGATTCAATTTTGTCATCCTGGGTTACCTAGCAATGGTGACCTACCACCCTGGATTGCCCGGTAATGATGGCTTCCCAATTGCTCTGTCACATGTCGTATGGCTACAAGTCGTCCATCATTTCTTTCGTTTCATACAAACCAATTTATATTTCATAATTCAAAATTCATCAGTTATCATATATTTCAATATGTTTCAACTAAATTCTCATACTGATTATTAAATGCGGATTAAATCTATAATTTCTACTTTATTTATTTTAGTCCTTGTATCAATATTCAACCTCAATGTACCCCAATTCAATTTGATTCATCCACAATAATTCACTATGACAATCTACGATATAAAGTGACACAAAATATGAAATTTAAATAAGTATTAAACCATAGAAATACTTATTGTAAACTCTAAGCTATTCATCGATGGCTATAGCTTTTCCTTTTCCTATCATAGATTCTGGGTCGACGTTAGCTATGGATTAACATAAACATATAATACAATCAATAATCAATCAAAATCAGATTCAACTCTCAAATTAGACAAAATTTTTATTTTATTCAATTTAGTCCCTAAAATCGAGACTATCATAACTTTTAATTTAGAAATCCAAATTTTAATTCGATTTTACTATAGTCCATTAGTAACCTCTTATTTCTAAATTCTACATCCAATTTTATAGTTTATGCATTTTAGTCCCTATTATACAAAACTATCAATTAGCTTCACAAATTTAGTCCATTTTCACCTCTAAGCTTAAAATATATCAATTTAATACCTAAAACTTCAAGAAATCAATAATGGTAACTTTCTAAAACTTTAAAAATTCAAAAAATTGATACATGGGCTAACTAGTTAAGCTCCATTGATCTCAAAAACATAAAAACTACAGAAAGAGAGACAGACTAAATTGCACTAACCAATTAAAGCTTCAAGGTTTAAAACCCTTATAGCTGAAACTCTTATCCTCTCTTCTCCTATTTTGGTTGCATGAAGATTGTCAAAACCATTTTTTTATAAAAAAATGGGGATCGACTTTAAAAAATGAAAAAATGAGTCACCACCGATCCTTTTTTACTTAGGTGTGATCAGATCACCTTATAAAACATATTTTGTTTAAAACATTAATTTTGGCCTATAAAATTTGAGAAAAAATGTTTGGGGGTCGGTTACGTACAAGGAAGGATTAGCACCTTCGTGACGCCTAAAATTGGTACTGATTTGATCAATTGATGTCCTAATGTCAAAATTTGAAATGATTTTTAAAATACGATTCCTTTTAAAGAATGTTTGTATAATCCGTTTTGGAATATTAAGACTCGTTTGTTCCAAAAGGATAAAATATCACATCCAGTACGTTAGGGTGCGACATTTTAACCCCCAAAATTAAGATAATCCCTTAATTTCCCAAAACCCGAAATTAAAAAGATATTTAACCATTTGGACGAACAAAAAATCGAAACCCAGCACGTTAGGGCACAATTTCTCGAACTTCCCAAACACGAAACATTGCCTTGTTTTTCGAAATCCTTATCTCGAGATAACGAAATGTCACATCCAGTGCGTTAGGACACAACATTTTTGAATTCCCGAGAATAAGTTTTTTTTAACTCAGATGTCTCGATTTTAAAAGGAAAATAATAGGTTCTTCAGATTCGATGAGTAAAATCGAGACCTAGTAAGTTAGGGTGCGATTTCTTTCGAACCTTAAAACACGGAGCATTTGCGTATTTTAAAAATCGGATACAAGGTAATGCGATCGTAATAAAATGGAAAATGAATTTAAAATAAAATGTAAATCGATTTGTAATGCTAGCTTGTATAACAACATGATGATGATAACAATAGTAAAGGTAAAGATAAAATACAATAAAGTAAAAGTAATATAACAAATGAAATAAAATAAAAGAGAATAGTGACAAAATGAAAGCTATGTACAATAATAAAAACCATAGAATAATAATAATAGTAACAAAATGCTATAATAATAAAATACATTAATAAAGGAATAATAGTAAAATAAAATAATATTAGTATTAGTAATAATAATAATAATAATGAGAATAGTGATAATAATGTTGATAATATAATAATAATAACATAAAATAATAAGGAAAATAATAATGGTAATAACAAGATAATAATAATAGTAGATAACAAAACAATAAAAATATAGTAAATTTTAAAATTGAAAACATATACATTTATGTAGTAGTATAAAATAAATAATATATAATAATATAAAATAACTTAACCCAAAAAACTAAATTAAAATGAATTTTGAAATTAAAATAAAGTTAAAATTACATAAAATATAAAAGGTAATATAGACAACAAGTAGAAAAATACATACAATAAAATAACCTAATGAAATAAAACAAAATAATTTGAGTAAAATAATAAAGAATAAAAAAATTAAAAAAGGTTAAACAAGGACTGGATTAAAACATGCGACGTATCGTTGGGATCAATTGGGCAATTATACCCTATCACCAAGACGGCGCCGTTTTGATATCCACCTTTAAATGGCCTAAGGACCAAATCGAAATAGAAGAAAAATTTTAAGCCAAAATCAAAAGTAATAGAGGATCGCATCGTGATATCTCGCAAAAGTGGAAGGATCTGTTGCGCAAATTATCCATTCAATATAAAACACGTGGATCCTATGATAGCGGGTCAGGTTGCGCGCGGGTAGCCATGAAATGACGCCGTTTTGGGCTTTAGTGGCTTGCTCCAAAACGACGTCGTATGGAGAGGACTATAAATACCAAAATCAAACAAAAAATTTTCATTTCAGTTTTTTTTAAAAAAAAACCTTCAAACTCTTTCTCCTTTCTCCTAATCATGCCTTAGGCTCCGAGCGAGAGCTCCGATCATCGGCCGGCCAGTCACCACCTTAGATCGCCGCCGCTGGCCACCATACACGATGGCTGAAATTCAAAAAAGTAAGTTTCTCTTTTTTTTATATTTTAATATATATATGTAGTTAAAATAAAATAAAATCTTTATGTACGAGCAGTTTCGAAAAAAAAAAACAAAATGAAAAAAAACCTTTGCGAATCTCTTCTCTTTATCGCTCTTTGTATTTTTTGTGTGTATCTCTGTACCCTTTTTTTATAGATTTGGAGGTTTTTATAACCCAAAAAAATGAATCAAAATAAATATAAAACCCTATTTTTGCTGCTACTGTCGGTGCTCTTTCCTTATTTTGCAGGTATGTGCAGCGGTGATAGGGGCATGATTTTCGGTGAGAAGGCGGTGCGTGGCGTGGGTGGAGGCGGTCTTGGCGGTGGTGGCGCGTGGGAGGCCGGAGGGTATTATGCTAAGATGTTTAGGGTTTCAAAACCTCAAGTTTCTAAAAATTTTGATTTTTGGGCTTCTTTGGTCTTGTAGTTTTGGGCCTTTTGAGTGCATGTAAAATGGACTGTTTAATGTAATTGAGTCTAGATACTTGTTGTTTTTGGGCCACTGGATTGTTTTAGAAGCCCAGGTAAAATTAGGCTATTATAGCTGCCCCTCTTTGCTCATTGTCGTGTAATGAGAATAGAGCAAAGACTATAAAAGGACCAATTTTGCCTGTTCTTTGCCGAGCCTTGACTTCTTGGTCCTCATCTTCTTCAAATGGCTTCCAACTCCACTGCCACTTCAACGGTATTGGAACTTCATCTTGATTTCAATTTTAGAAAAAAGTCTGATGGCTTCAATCTGCTTTACTACAACTTCAGGAAGGCAATATCCGTTATCTTTAATCTGCTCTGCTGCAACTTTAGGGAGGTCAGACTAGTATCTTCGATCCGCTTCACTACAATCTCAGAAAGGTAAGATCTGTTGTCTTTTAGCTTGCTCTACTGCAAACTCAGAGAGCCAAAGCTAACGTCTTCGATCTTCTTCCTGCAACTGCAGGAAAGTAAGATCTGTTGTCTTCGACTTGCTTCACTGCAATAGATCTGTTGTCTTCGATCTGCTTCACTGTAACTTTAGAAATGTCAGATCTATGTCTTTTAGCTTGCTCTACTGCAAACTCAGAGAACCAAGGCTAACGTCTTCGATCTTCTTCCTGTAATTTCAAGAAGGTAAGATCTGTTGTCTTCAATCTGCTTCACTCCAGATCTGCTGCCTTTTAGCTTGCTCTACTGTAAACTCAGAGAGCCAAAGCTAACGTCTTCGATCTGCTTCCTGTAACTTTAAGAATGCCAAGTATGGTATCTTCAAGCTGCTCCACTGTAAACTCAGGGAGACAAGATCTGATGTCTTCGATCTGCTTCCTGCAACTTCCAGAATACCAGATCTGCTATCTTCAGCCTGCTCCACTGTAAACTCAGGGAAACAAGGTCTGATGTCTTCGATCTGCTTCTTGCAACTTCAGGAATGCCAGGTCTACTATCTTCAGCCTGCTCCACTACAAACTAATAGAGACAAGGTCTAATGTCTTCGATCTGCTTCTGTAACTTCAAGAATGCTAGATCTACTATCTTCAATCTGCTCCATTACAATCTTAGGGAGATAAGATCTATAATTTTTAGTCGCTCCCTTGCTACATCAGGAGGATAAGGCTAGTGGCTAAAATTTGCTCCATTACTACATCAGGAAGATAAGATTCACGAAATTTGATCTGCCCCACTACTATCTCGAGGAGACAAGATATATCATTTTTAGTCTGCTCCATTGCTACGTTAGGAAGATAAGGCTATAATCTTCAGCCTACTCCCTTTCTACATCAGGAAGACAAGGCTGGTGGCTAAAATCTGCTCCATTGCTACATTAAGAAGATAAGATTTGCTAAATTTGATCTGCACCACTGCTATCTCGAAGAGACAAGATCTACCATTTTTAGTCTGCTCCCTTGCTACATCAGGAAGATAAGACTATAATCTTCAGCCTGCTCCCTTGCTACATCAAGAAGATAAGGCTAGTGGCTAAAATCTGCTCCCTTGCTACATCAAGAAGATAAGGCTAGTGGCTAAAATCTGCTCCCTTGCTACATCAGGAAGATAAGATTCGCCAAATTTGATTTGCTCCGCTACTTATAACATCCGAGATTTAGGGGCTCTGCATCTATCTTGTTTTTGTGCATTTGGTATACTTTGTATATTTTTTGAGTGTGTTTGGGGTCTCCGATAAGGCCGGGGTTAAATCAGAACCTTGGCTAAAAATTTTCTATTTGGTCATTTTAGGGGGAAGCTGGATGGGGCAGGACTTAAGGTTTATTGTCTGTGGTTGTTGACACAAGAACTAAGATAGTAAGGTGGCAAGGAGGCGCCACTTAAGGAGCATGTAAGTGATGCCTCAGGGGGAGCAGAGAGGGAGCAGGTTCGATTCGCATCGTCAGCAAAGTGGATGTTTATTTTGGCTTATGCGCCAAAGAGCTTGGATGATGGATTCAGTTGGGAGCCTTGAAGAGTGGGGTGGACTTGGTCAAATCTTTTTAAAAGGGTGGACAAGAGTAAAAAGGAGGATTTGAAACTTTCAAACTATTTTGAATGGGAGGTTCTAAGTGAAGATATGAGAGAATCAAGGGGTGAAGGTGGGGAAGGTTGTTAGCCAAAATTTTTGAAGGGGTGCTAGGTGGGTTAGGCATTTGGTTTGGGGGGGTTGGTGCCAAAAATTTTAAAGGGTTAGCTTTAGGTGGTGAGTTCTCTTTTTCAGCATTTGAGGTGTAATGCATTTCGGGCTATTTAGTTCTTCTCTTTGAGTAGCTAAAATTCCTAAGATCTATATTCATTCTTCTTTAGCCTAAACCGAAACCAATTCTCTCCCCCCTCTTTTGCATTTTGGCAACTTGAGTTCTTTGCCTTACCATCAAAATCCGAATCAGGCCTCTCATCTTTTTGGTTGAAAAGTGTTCTCTTTGATAACCCTTTTGGCCGAATCTTCTATTTTTTCCTCCGTTACATCTTCTTCATCTTTTTTTTTCTTGTTAGCATTTTCGTAACAAGTGAGTATTATTTCATTCCCTCTTGTTGAACCTTCATAGTTTTAATTCTTCTTTTGCTTCTTCACTTATTTATTCCAAGCTGTAGCATCCCTATTGTTCGTACTCCATTACCGAAACTCCTGTGCTTCAACTCCTTCTTTATCTTCTTGGTAAACCGAACCTCCATAGCCAATTCTTTTTACATTTTCACTTTGTTTCTTCATAAACTGAAACCTATCTTCTCTTCTTTCTTCCTGAGTTGTTCTTTATCTTTTTGACTTGCCGAACCCCTTTTTGTGTTCACATCTCTTGCCCGACTCTTATTTTAGGAAAGTGCCACCATTCATCCTCCTATCTCCCTTACAAATCAGTTCCTTCCTATTAAGTGGTAAGCGCCAGCTTCTTTTTCTATTCTCTCTTAATCTCTGTTTGATTGGTAATTGATGGGGTTAACCATGTTCTGTATTTCTTTGGCCGAATGTAGAAGGGGTCTCTATTCGCATTCTTTTTGCATCTAATCAGTGTTGAAGGATCTTAGGAGGGGCAATCGGTCAACCAAGGTAAGGGAGTTTACATCTTTTGTTAGGTCGAAAGGCCACTCCTTCTGACCATATCCAAGATGGCCGATTCTAATATGGAGTTGTGTAGGGATTCTAGTGGCTTACTAATCCAAGTGTAGTAGCCTCCAGGTTCTATCGACTTAGGTAAGAAATCATTATCTTATTCAGCGTATATCCTTAATTTCTCTGCTTCGATGTCTTAACTCGGTCTTCTGACCAAGATCTTTTGATGGGATCCAATACCAGTCAGGCAAAGGAAGGAGTTGGACCCATAAACCCAGCCCCTAAGTTTAAAAAGCGTGCGGTGTCTGCCGTTCGAGATTGGCCACCGAGTTGTGGGCCAGCTTTTGAAAGGGATAAACAGATCGCTGTGATCCCTGCAAGTGAGGACGTTAGCAAGATTGATAGTGTAGTCTTGCGTGTTTAGAGGTGTGTAATTACCACACTACTTTCTTCTTTGTTGTATTAATTGTGTGTATGTTATGAAATCGAAAAATCCCTGCAATGGTGATTGAGTACCCATGTTGGATAAAATCGAAACATCAGGTTAGTGTATCTTGGTTAAACCTTACAATTTTGATAGAATGATTATGTGTATGATATTATATAACCTGTATATTATACTATGTTGCATGTGCATGGGATATTGAGATGGTTATGATATGAAGGGGAAGTGCTTATGGGTGACAATGTCACACTAAATGATGGCTTGGTGCCATAGTATCGTATCGATGATTTGATCACATGGTGATCGGTGGCTAGACCACGATATATTATTTTTGAGCGCAGTGTATGCATCGATGATGACCCAAAGTGGAGTGTAGAGGATGGAGGGTTGATTGTAGAAATCCCCAGGTGTGTTGAGGTTGGACATACGGAGTGGAGTGTAGAGGATGGAAAATTAGGCTAGGTTGGGTTTTCATATGGATTATTTGGTTATACTATGTTAATTGGGCTTCGGCCAATGGTGCTTTGAGGCTAAGGCCTATTTGTGGAGTATGTGGACTAATTGCACACTGAGTCTTGTGACTCACTCTTTTGCTTAAACAATTACAAGTAATTTTTAGCTTAATGGACTGGGCTGAAGGGAACTCGAGGTGGCCATGCATGGATTTTACTAGTAAACTTTATTTTATTTAGCGTTTATCACTTTTGGGGATTTTTCTTTGATTTGTAATAAGGCCACTACAAAATTTGGAGATTTTCTTTCGGGTTTTAAATTTTGGACATATTAATTACAGACTGCTCAACGGGATGTTTTAAAAAAATTAAATTACAAACTAAAGTTTTCTTATAACCTGTAAAATAACGTTTCTTATAATAAAAACATTTTTATTAAAAACCTGATAATCGAATAATCGGTAAGTGATTTCAAATGTCACTAATCACGAGGGTCGACTAGGTAAATTTTTAAGTTAAATAAACAATGAGTTTTCAACTGAGCAACGAAACTTGGAATTTTATAATGACCTAGAATTCTTCTGAAACTCGTGAAACTTTCTAAACTTCTTCCTAGTGACATGCCAGATCCAGTCATAGTGTTTGGGCCGGCTTTGGGGTGTTACAATTTGGTATCAAAGCCAGGTTTAAAAAGCTTGTCCTTGGGTTTTGGGTTCAAAATGTTTTTCGGATTTCTCTTTTAAGAAAAATATATATATGGATCTGTTTTCGAAGTGTGGCACCTGAGTTTCCAGTCCAAGTCTGCCAGGTAAGTTCTTGATTATTAAATGATTTGCATATTTTATGTGAATATGTTGTTAGGGGATTAAGAAACCTTACTATAGAAATGAAAAACTCTAGGAATACATGTGCTTGCGAAAACTACTTATAACCCTATCTTCATAAAACTACTCGATTAATAAACAGTGGAAAAAAATACTGATGCTTAAAATTTGTAATCAGAGTAAGACGGGTGATAGACATGAGTGGTAGAGGATGTGGACGTGTTATACGTGGCCGTGGGAGAGGCCGAGATGATGAGGTTGAACTCTCGGCGAGAAATAAGCCTGAAGGCGAAGCACCAGCATCACTTGTGGCAGAAGTAGGGTCGCAAGATAGAACTGGTGGAGATAATGCCCTATCCCAAGCTATGTTGTGGGTATTGGAACGAATGGATGGGGCAAGCACCGGAACAGCAACTTGGAAGTCCATCCCTAAGCGACTTCGATCGAATGGAGCCAAAATGATTAGAGGTATCTTTGGAGTAGCTCCAAACGTGGCTGAGTATTGGCTAGAGGCAGTCGAGAGAATTATGGATGACTTAGACTGCACGGCAGAGGAGAAGCTAAAGGGCGTGGTGTCTCTACTTCGGGATGAGGCCTATCAGTGGTGGCTCACCGTGAGAGAGGACACTCCGACAGATCAAGTTGTTTGGGATTTCTTTAAGATGATGTTCCAAAGGAAGTACTTTGGGGCCAGTTACCTGGATGCTCAGAGGAAAGTGTTCCTAAATTTAGTTAAATGGGGTAAGTCGGTAGCTGAGTATGAGGCAGAATTTCTACGGTTGAGCCGGTACGCCCGAGGGATAGTTGCAACCAACTACAAACGTTGTGTGCGGTTTGAAGATGGGCTACGTGACGAGCTGCAAGTGTTGATAGCTCCTCAGCGGGAGAGGGATTTTGCTATCTTGGTGGAAAAGGCTAAAATAGCCGAGGAGGTGACACAGACTGAGAAGCAAAATAAGGACAAGGATAGAGGCAGAAATAAGAGAAGTTATGGACCGTCAGGGTCATCTGGGGGTTTCCAGAAGAGGCTCAGGTCGCGTTGCAATGCCAGCTATCATTTTTCGACATTGTACTCAATGTGGGAGGTCACATGCAGGAGTGCTGGGGAAGAGATAGGGTATGTTTCAGGTGTGGGTCAAAGGATCATTTGATTAAGAACTGTCCTCTAGAAATGACCAGGACTCGGATGTTAGGTCAGGGGAATGTGCAGCCAAGAAGGGGTGAACAGCAGATACCGAGGGGTCGTGGTCCGAACAGAGGAGGGAATAGTTCTGGTTGGGGTCAGGGAGCACCAAGCAGAGGTGCTGAGAATAAAGAGGCGAGGCAGCCATGGTTAGTTTATGCAGCCAACCGTCGAGAAGAGGGGGATGCACTAGACGTTATAACGGGTACGTTCCTCATTTTTAATTTACACTTTACTGCATTAATTGATATTGGGTCGACGCATTCCTATGTTGCTAGTGTGGTGTTTGGAACCTTGAACATGAACTCTGAAATTACTTCTAGGAAGATAACGGTACTTAGTCCTCTAGGGCAATCTGTAGTAGTAAATAAACTTTTTAGGAATGTGCCTCTAGAAGTACAAGGGTTGGTTTTCCCGGCTGGTCTGATGGAACTACCGTTCGGGGAGTTCGATTTGATCTTAGGCATGGATTGGTTGGTAAGATATCGAGCAAACTTAGATTGTGCTGCTAAGCGCATGGTGTTAAGGACTCTTGAGGATGATGAAGTTTTGGTGATAGGCGAGAGGAGAGACTACTTGTCTAATGTAGTGTCTGCTCTTAAGGCGGAAAGAATGGTGAGAAAAGGGTGCATGGCCTTCTTAACTTTTGTCAGTGCCTTGGATACAAAGGAAGTGACCGTGGATGAGGTTAGAACAGTAAAGGAATTTGTGGATGTCTTTCCTGAAGAGCTTCTAGGGTTACCTCAGGATCTTGAGATGGAGTTCGGAATTGAGCTACTTTCGGGTACGATTTTGGTGTCCATCGTCCCTTACAGGATGGCGTCGAAGGAGCTGGTTGAACTTAAAGCTCAGGTCCAAGAGTTGTTAGATCGTGGAATTATCTGACCCAGTGTATCTTCGTGGGGAGCGCCGGTGTTGTTTGTGAAGAAGAAAGACGGGTTCATGCGAATGTGCATTGACTACCGCCAGTTGAACAAGTTGACCATCAAGAATAAGTATCCGCTACCGAGGATAGATGACCTGTTTGATCAGCTTAAAGGGGCCTCAATTTTTTCAAAGATAGATTTGAGGTCGGGATATCATCAGCTTAAGGTCAAGGAAGCGGATATTTTCAAGACGACTTTTCAGACTCGCTATGGCCACTACGAGTTCCTGATGATGCCGTTTGGGTTGACAAATGCACCAGCTGCGTTCATGGATATGATGAACCGGGTTTTCAACCCTATCTAGACCGGTTCGTTGTAGTGTTTATAGAAAATATTCTGGTGTATTCCAAGACTGAGGAGGAACACGATTTGCATCTTTGGGTGGTTCTGCAGATCTTGAGGGAGAAGCAGTTATACGCCATGTTTAGCAAGTGTGAGTTTTGGTTGAAGGAAGTTACATTTCTAGGTTATGTGGTATCTGCAGAAGGGATTAGGGTGGATCCCCAAAAGATTGAGGCGGTGTTAGATTGGAAACCGCCTAAGTCTATGGCTGAGATTCGAGTTTCCTTGGCCTGGTTGGGTATTATCGAAGGTTCGTTGAAGGGTTCTCATTAATTGCGGCACCTTTAACCAAGTTGTTGAGGAAAGGGGTACCTTTTGTTTGGGCTGGCAAGCAACAGGAAAGTTTTGAGAAGCTGAAGAAGATTTTGACAGAGGCTCCGGTGTTGATTCAGCCTGAGGCCAGAAAGGAGTTTGTGGTTTATTGTGATGTTTCACACACGGAATTAAGATGTGTGTTAATGTAGGATGGGAAGGTTGTTGCGTATGCGTCTCAACAATTAAAACTGCGTGAGGTTAATTATCCCACGCATGATCTGGAGTTGGCTGCGGTAGTTTTCGCTCTGAAAATCTGGAGACATTATTTTTATGGGGAAAGTCTGTTATCTATACCGACCACAAGAGTTTGAAGTATCTCTTAACTTAGAAAGAGTTGAATTTAAAGCAGTGAAGGTGGATTTAGCTGTTGAAAGATTATGACTGCTCGATCGAATATCATTCGGGTAAGGCTAACGTGGTAGCAGATGCGTTAAGTCGGAAGGTAATATCAGACTTGAGAGCGATGTTCACCCATCTTAGTTTGTATGATGACGAAAGTTTGTTAGCTAAACTTCAAGTGAAGTCGACGTGGGTAGATCAGATTAAAGAGAAATAATTATCAGATGAGGTCTTGAGTGTTCGACTTCTGCAAGTACGGAATGGTGGGGTAGAAGATTACAGTTTGAATGGTGATGGGGTTTTGTGTTTTTGTGAGAAGATTTGCATGCCGAAGGATATGGAGTTGAGGCAGATGATTCTTCAAGAAGCGCATAGTAGCCCTTACGCTATGTATTCTGGAGGAAGTAAGATGTTCCGGGATCTGTATGAATAGTTTTGGTGGCCTGGATTGAAGCAAAAGGTTACAAAACTTGTGGGAAAGTGTTTAACTTGTCAGCAACTTAAAGCCGAGCATCAGTTGCCTTCGGGGTTATTGCAGTCGGTGAAGATTCCACAGTGGAAATGGGAGAGGATCACTATGGACTTTGTTAGTGGGTTACCTCTTACGCCTACTAAAAAAGACTCGGTATGGGTGATTGTGGATCGGTTGACAAAGTCTGCCCATTTCATACCTGTTCGTGCCGACTACTCACTTCAAAGGTTGGCTAAGCTGTATGTGGCAGAAATTGTGAGATTGCATGGGGCACCAGTATCGATCATATCAGATAGAGACCCTAGGTTTACATCACGATTCTGGAGGGCACTACACCAGGCATTGGGTACGAGACTGGACTTCAGCACAGCTTTTCATCCACAGACTGGTAGTCAGTCTAAGAGAGTGATTCAGATCTTGGAGGATATGTTGAGGGTTGTGTCATCGATTTCAAGGGTAGTTGGGAAGAATTCTTAACGTTGGCGGAGTTCGCATACAACAACAGCTACCAAGCTAGTATTCGGATGGCGCCCTATGAAGCGTTATATGGGTGGAGGTGCCGTACTCCTACCTGTTGGACAGAATTGGGTAAATGCCAGATTTTGGGTCCCGAATTGGTTACAGAGATAGAGGAGAAGGTTAAGCTGATTAGGGCTCGATTGAAGGAAGCATCCGATAGGCAGAAATCTTATGCAGATCTGAAGCGAAAAGAAATAGAGTTTACGGTGAGTGACCAGGTTTTCTTGAAAGTTTCACCTTGGAAGAAGATGATGAGGTTTGGACGGAAGGGCAAGCTAAGTCCTAGGTTCATCAGGCCTTATCGAATTTTGAAACGTGTAGGACTTGTGGCATATCAACTGGAATTACCTTCAGAATTGAAACAGATGCATGATGTGTTCCATGGTTCAATGTTAAGACGTTACCGATCAGATCCGTCTCACGTTGTGCTAGTAGAGGAAATTGAAGTAAGGCCAGACTTGCCTTATGAGGAGGAACCAATCCAGATCTTGGATCGAGAAGTCAAGGTGCTAAGAAGGAAATCGGTCCCGTTGGTTAAACTCTTGTGGCGAAATCATTGAATGGAAGAGGCGACGTGGGAGCCAGAGGATGCGATACGTCAGCAGTACCCACATCTCTTTTTACCAGGTAATTTTGAGGCCGAAATTTCTTTAAAGGGGTAGAACTGTAACATCCGAGATTTATGGGCTCTGCATCTATCTTGTTTTTGTGCGTTTGGTATACTTTGTATATTGTTTGAGTGTGTTTGGGTCTCCGAGAAAGCCCCGGGTTAACTCGAAACCTTGGCTAAAAATTTTCTATTTGGTCATTTTAGGGGGGAAGTTGGATGGGGCAGGACTTAAGGTTTATTGTCTGTGGTTGTTGACACAAGAGCTAAGATGGTAAGGTGGCAAGGAGGCGCCACTTAAGGAGCAGGTAAGTGACGCCTCAGGGGGAGCAGAGAGGGAGCAAGTTCGATTTGCGTAGTCAACAAAGTGGATGTTTATTTTTGCTTATGCGCCAAAGAGCTTGGATGATGGATTCAGTTGGGAGCCTTGAAGAGTGGGGTGGACTTGGTCAAATCTTTTTAAAAGGGTGGGCAAGAGTAAAAAGGGGGATTTGAAACTTTCAAAGTATTTTGAATGGGAGGTTGTAAATGAAGATAAGAGAGAATCAAGGGGTGAAGGTAGGGAAGGTTGTTAGCCAAAATTTTTGAAGGGGTGCTAGGTGGGTTAGGCATTCGGTTTAGAAGGGTTGGTGTCGAAAATTTTAAAGGGTTAGCTTTAGGTGGTGAGTTCTCTTTTTCGGCATTTGGGGTGTAATGCATTTCGGGCTATTTCATTCTTTTCTTTGAGTAGTTAAAATTCCTAAGATCTATATTCATTCTTCTTTAGCCTAAACCGAAACCAATTCTCTCCCCCCTTTTGCATTTTGGCAACTTGAGTTCTTTGCCTTACCATCAAAAGCCGAATCAGGCCTCTCATCTTTTTGGTTGAAAAGTGTTCTCTTTGATAACCCTTTTGGTGAATCTTCTATTTTCTCCTCTGTTACATCTTCTTCTTCATCTTCTTTTTTTTCTTGTTAGCATTTTCGTAACAAGTGAGTGTTGTTTCATTCCCTCCTGCCGAACCCTCATAGCTTTAATTTTTCTTTTGCTTCTTCCCTCATTTATTCTAAGCCGTAGCATCCATGTTGTTCGTACTCCATTACCGAAACTCTTGTGCTTCAACTCCTTCTTTATCTTCTTGGTAAGTAGAACCTCCATAGCCAATTCTTTTCGCATTTTCTCTTTGTTTCTTCATAAACCGAAACCTATCTTCTTTTCTTTCTTCCTGAGTTATTCTTTATCTTTTGATTTGCCGAACCCCTTTTTGTGTTCACATCTCTTGCCCGACTCTTGTTTTAGGAAAGTGCCACCATTCATCCTCCTATCTCCCTTACAAATCAGTTTCTTTCTATTAAGTGGTAAGCGCTAGCTTCTTTCTCTATTCTCTCTTAATCTCTGTTTGATTGATAACCGATGGGGTTAACCATGTTCCGTATTTTTTTGGCCGAATGTATGAGGGGTCTCCATTCACATTCTTTTTGCATCTAATCGGTGTTGAAGGATATTAGGAGGGGCAATCGTTCAACCAAGGTAAGGGAGTTTACATCTTTTGTTAGGCCGAAAGGCCACTCCTTCTGACCATATCCAAGATGGCCGATTCTGATATGGAGTTATGTAGGGATTCCAGTGGCTTACTAATCCAAGTGTAGTAGCCTTCAGATTCTATCGACTTAGGTAAGAAATCATTATATTATTCAACGTATATCCTTAATTTCTCTGCTTCGATGTCTTAACTCGGTCTTCTGACCAAGATCTTTTGATGGAATCCAATACTAGTCAGGCAAAGGAGGGGGTTGGACCCGTAAACCTAGCTCCTAAGTTTAAAAAGCGTGCAGTGTCTGCCGTTCGAGATTGGCCACCGGTTTGTGGGTTGGCTTCTGCAAGGGATAAATAAATCGCTGTGATCCCTGCAAGTGATGATGTTAGCGAGATCGATAGTGTAGTCTTGCGTGTTCAGAGGTGTGTAATTACCACACTACTTTCTTCTTTGTTGTATTAATTGTGTGTATGTTATAAAAGCGAAAAATCCTGGCAATGGTGATTGAGTACCCATGTTGGGTAAAACCGAAACATCATGTTAGTGTATCTTGGTTAAACCTTACAATTTTGATAGCATGATTGTGTGTATGACATTATATAACCTGTCTATTATACTATGTTGCATGTGCATGGGATATTGGGATGGTTATGATATGAATGGGAAGTGCTTATGGGTGACAATGTCACACTAAATGATGGCTTGGTGCTACAGTATCGTATCGGTGATTTGATCACATGGTGATCGGTGGCTAGACCACGATATATTATCTTTGAGCAGTGTGTCTGTCAGCATGACTGCCAAAGTGAGTGTAGAGGATGGAGGGTTGATTGTAGAAATCCCAAGGTGTGTTGAGGTTGGACATACGGAGTGGAGTGTAGAGGATGGAAAATTAGGCTGGGTTGGGTTTTCATATGGATTATTTGGTTATACTATGTTAATTGGGTTTCGGCCAATGGTGCTTTAGGGCTAAGGCCTATTTATGGAGTATGTGGACTAATTGCACACTGAGTCTTGTGACTCACTCTTTTGCTTAAACAATTGCAGGTAATTCTTAGCTTAATGGACTGAGCTGGAGGGAACTCGAGGTGGCCATGCATGGATTTTACTAGTAAACTTTATTTTATTTAGCGTTTATCACTTTTGGGGATTTTTCTTTGATTTGTAATAAGGCCACTACAAAATTTGGAGATTTTCTTTTGCGTTTTAAATTTTGGACATATTAATTACAGACTGCTCAACGAGATGTTTTAAAAAAAATTAAATTACAAACTAAAGTTTTCTTATAACCTGCCAAATAACATTTCTTATAATAAAAACTTTTTTATTAAAAACCTGATAATCGGATAATCGGTAAGTGATTTCAAATGTCACCTAATCACGATGCTCAGCTAGGTAAATTTCTAAGTTAAATGAACAATGAGTTTTCAACTGAGCAACGAAACTTGGAATTTTATAACAACCTAGAATTCTTCTGAAACTCGTGAAACTTTCTAAACTTCTTCCTAGTGACATGCCAGATCTGGTCGTAGTGTTTGGGCCAGGTTTGGGGTGTTACACTACCGCTTAGGGAGATAAGATCTATAATCTTCATTATGCTTTCTTGCTACCTCAGGAAGATGAGACGCAAACTTCAACCTGCTCCCTTGCTACCTCAGGGAGATAAGGTTGATGGCTTGAATCTGCTCCAATGCCGATACATGGAGATAAGATTCGCCAAATTCGATCTACTCCGCTACCGTTTAGGGAGATAGGATCTATAATCTTCATTCTGCTTCCTTGCTACCTCAGAAAGATGAGACTATAAACTTCAACCTGCTCTCTTGCTACCTCAGGGAGATAAGGTTGATGGCTTGAATCTGCTCCATTGCCGATACATGGAGATAAGATTCGCCAAATTCTATCTGCTCCGCTACTGCTTAGGGAGATAAGATCTACAATTTTTAGTCTGCTCCCTTGCTACATCAGGAAGATAAGACTATAATCTTCAACCTGCTCCCTTGCTACCTCAAAGAGATAAGGTTGGTGGCTTCAATCTGCTTCACTGCAACTTCAGGAAGATAAGATTTGTCGTTCGATCTTGTTCCACTACTGCTTAGGGTGACAAGATTTATAATCTTTGACCTATTCCACTACTGGTCGGGAGATAGGACTGGTGAATTTACCGATGTTGCGACACCGTCCTCTAGGGGACATATCCTGTAGACTTGATTTTATATGATTATGTTTATGCCAAATGATTAGTATGCTATAATCGAAATGAATCTAATGCTCCTAACTAAATGTATTATGGACGACATTTGCATGAACGCAGAATGTCATGAGAATGATCCCATTTTTTAAATGTATAATGATTAGGATGCAATGATCGGAATGAATCTAATGGTCCTAACTGAATGATATTAAGGATGACATTCGCATGAATGCAGAATGTCATGAGAATGATATCCTCTCTTTTTTATGTACAACAATTAGGATACAATGATCGGAATGAATCAAATGCTCCTAATTGGAAGTGTATGCATGAGAATAATCCCCTTTTGAGTTGTCACTGCTCATAGTTCATCAAGGTTCTATGACTGATGTGTTACCTTACTTTCTTGTTCAGCTGGTATCTTTGACAGAAAACCCAAAGAAACAATCATGTTCTGCTCAGCAAGCTTGCCCCGCTGTAATTTCAGAGCCCCTTCCACTGTATCTTCTGGGACATAAAGTTTGTACCTCCCACTGCAACTTCAGGGGAATAACATTTGGTTTCTTCAATCCATCATGTTACCACTCAGAGGTATGGAATTTGTATCAATTTGATCTGTTACACTATTCACTGGGTACAATGACCTGATCTGTGTGCCTGAAAATTGCATGAATGCAGGGTATCTTTTTCTTTCCTCGAGAATGATCCCTTTTTACAATTGGGTTGACATTGCTCGTCATTTGTCGAGATGGTATCACTTGAAAAAATGTCTTGTCTTTTTGTCCAACCAATAAAAATCTAAAAGAGATAATCATCATTCAATATTTCCAAACTCTTAGGCTTGGTGAGTTCTAAATAATAGTTCTGTTTCAGATTCTCATATTATTTAGAAGCTTTTAGAGTAATATGCGAAACTCCTTTTATGAAAGTATTATTAGTCCATTAATCGTTATTTCAATAAAAAAGGCTTGAAAAAGATCATAATAATGGACGTGAAAGAAATTAATTAGGAGAATAGCTCGAAACACATAAGTTAATCAAAGATAACCAAGGCTATAGAAGAAAATTGATTGGGGTGTATCTTTGAAAAGAATAAAGTAATCAAAGATAGAAAATTTAAAATGGGTAAGATAAAAGCTAGGTGCCCCAGACATCGCAGCCTGAGCGTCTCTATACAAACTTCTTGAGGACCATTTTGAGCTCAATACATGTTTAGAGGATCTGGAGTACTTTGTCAATGCCCTAAAACGTAGCATACTTCCTCATTGTTAATTCAGGCATAGCAAGACTACCACATGCCCTATCTTTGATCAAAATTTAAGCTGCCCTTTTTGGGTTTTCAGCTCAAAACCCCTTTAGTCTCAAATTGCCCTTTGCGGGTTTTCGCTTTGGCCTCTCCTTTATTTTTTATTTTTTTTGAATTTGAACTCAATGCGCCCTTTGCGGGTTTTCACCTTGGCCTTTCCCCTTTCAGGTAAAATACTTCTTGACTGATCCTGAATTCACTGGATTGGGCAAGTCTTTGGCATCCATCTCGGTCAATATCAGTACTCCTCTAGAACAGGCCTTTTTTACAACATAAGGTCCTTTCCAGTTTGGCATATGTTTTTCTCTAAAATCCTTTTGTAAAAGAAAGATCAGGTCCCCCTCGTAGAATTCTCTAGGATAAACCTCTTTATCGTAAGTTTTCTTCATCTGACCATGATGGATAACTTTTAACCTTTTCTTCGATTAGGTTCAATTAGCAAAAATGCTTCCATTCTATAAACCAATGGGTAAGATGTTGCCCAGGCAAAAAGTCCTGGCCAACGTTCGACAATCATATAAGATGAATGGTAACTTTTTTATGCCAATCTTTACAAGTCTCGGTCATCTTTCCTACAATCCTTGTTTTGTTTTTTGTTCTTTTTTTCTTTTTGGCTGCCTTTGTTGCTCTATGATATGGTGTCTGATCTTTGAATAGACTATAAACTTTTGACTTTGTCCTTTTTGGCATTCTTTGTCGGCGTCTGATCTTTTTTTTTTATTTTTTTTTTTTAGAATTTGATGACTATCGACTTTGTAACGTTGGCATATGAAGCTACTTCCACCCTTTTAGTGAAGTAAACGATGACCACGATGATGAATTGATGTTGACTAGAAGCTTTTGACAAGATCGGCCCCATAATATCCATTCCCCACATGTAGAAAATCTGTGAAGAAATAGATGAGGCACATAAGTCATGTCTTCCTCAAATACGGCATAACTGATGCGATCCCATTCTATGTAAATTAGCAATACCCAAACCTCAATTAGCTTGGCTATTGTAAAACTATTAGCATGTGTCCTAACATCTTTATAGACCTATTTTAAGATTTTAACGTACCCGCGTCTCAGTTGCCCAGGCATGTCCTGATATAATTACGCAAAAACATCTTTGAATTTTTGATAATAACTCAATGATGTCTCGCCTTATTTCTGTGGTGAGCTAGGCTACAATCTTCACCTTTTTCTAGGCTCACAATATCCACTGACCCTTTGTGGAGTAAGGTCTGTTTTTCATCTTGTTCCATCATTCTTAACAAATCAGAAGATAGGCTACAATCTTTGTCATCTTCAAAGTCCTGAGATCCTTCTAGACACATATCTTACTCGAAAGGAGACTCTAAGTCAGTAGCAGCATTGCTCAAATCATTGCTATCTGGAGACCTATTGTAGGTTCGAAAAAAGATTCCAAAGAATAAATGATTCAAAGAATGATTATGAAGAATACTTAAAAGAAAGTCCAAAGAACAAACAAAAGAAAAAAAAACTAAGAACAATTGTTTGTACAATATGAAATGGAAAAAATAAAAGAATATTTGCTCAAAAAGATGCATTTTATTGAAATAAAAATTTCGGACACAAGCCTATTTCACGAAAGGGTTCTTATTGCCTCTAGGATTAAGGCAACAAGCGTGTTTTGAATATTACTCTAGATCAGCTCTAAAAATACAAGGATCTCTTCCATAGTCCCATTGTTCAAAACACTCCCAAGTATGCAAGGGTTTGGAAACTTTGTTCCCCGGTTCCCTCTTTGTTATATCTAAATTAGGGATAACAAAATTAGCAGGGATATCTCTTGGGTTAGATCTTGAGCCAACTTGGAAATTCATGAGTACCCTAATATCAGCTTGACCTTGTTGAGGCCTAATCGTGACAGAGGGCCTTTGAGGATGCACCTCAGGTTGTATCTGTACATGTGGTGGGGTGAAACCCGGAGGATAGTCTTTATTATCCTCTCCAGCATTAGTCATGGGCCTTTTCCCTTGTTCATTGCCCCATTTAACAACTGAGTCATTTGAGCAACCATATTTCTTTGGGCTTCCATTATTTGGTCCCTCATATCTTGTTGGATTTTTGCCAACAACTCTTGCAGCTGGTCTTGCACGTCTCTCTAAAACTATTCGAGTCTTTGATCCATATTTTTTAGCTCGAGTACCGTACCGATGTTTAGTTTCCAAATTAACTTTTTCTCTTTCTCTCCTTTTCTAAAATAACTTCAACTAATTAGGGTCCCTTTTGTAAAAGTCTAATACAAATGATGCAATGCAATGCAGATACATGGAATGAATGAAAAGAGAGAGGCATTGGTTCTGAATTCAGTTACATTAGAACAACTTTTCTAGAAAATAAACTCCTTTACATAAAACGGATATTTATACGGCCTTTCCCTCATATTCCAAGCGAAGACATTGATTCATTTCTTCTTATCCGGATATTAAGGTCCAATCTCACGAACTTTCTAATAGATGCCTCCATTAGGTCCTTTTTGCTTGATCTGGGCCACGACTCACTGCTCACTTATCTCCATAATGCTCGTTAGCCTCTTCAAGAAAGCCAAGACGTGGTGATTCTCGAATAGTCTTTGCTAGCTTGAGTCTTTGGGCAATAAAGTCTTGTATTCCTTCATGAACTATAAGTCTTCTTTCGTTGTGATTACTTGGACCATATTCGGACGACCATATTATAATCCACTTTATCAAGAAATCCATTTTCTCATCACAAACTCTTCTATTTAGCAATCAAATTTGAATCAACACCTATTTTCTATGATGTAAATGCAATACAAACAAAACAAAATAAAACACGTTAGCACAGGCAAAATAAACAACATAAAACACCTATCTGGGTGACCACTACGATTTAATATAGCTCTATCTAGGTTTGGCTCTTAAAGATCACTATATGTTTCTTAGTTCTAAAGGGAGGGTACCTGAACCAGTGGATTCTTCAATCCTTACACATTATAGGCTCATATGGATCGAGTTCAGTTCAGAGGAATACATTTCCTATGGCCATGCGAAGGTAAAAACCTCATGAAAACATAGGTACAGATGTATCCCGGAAGTAGTCCACTAACCCATGCGGAGGTGAAAACCTCACGAAGGCATAGTTTCTCACTCCCACTTAAGAGGAATAACCATAACGGTTGTGCAATATGATGCGGGAATATCCCACAAAGCTCAAACCACAACAAACATATGACACGGTACAACCTCATGTGGTGAAAGAATCAAAATCAAATTTTGATTTTCAATAAAAAGACAAAAAAATAATCAATTCGACACAACAAGTCAGTATCTTATCAAAAATAAAATTTAAGGCAAACGACAAATAATCAAGCACCTACCCGGGTGATTGCTATGGTCCGGCGTAGTTCTACCTAGGGTAAGCTCTTAGGGTTTTCTACATGTGGTTTAGCTCTAAAGTTGAGGTACCTGAACTAGCAGATTCCTAGATCCTCACCCATTATAGGCTCATATGGACCGAGTTCAGTTCAGGGGAATACATTTCCCTATGGCTGCACGGAGATGAAAATCTCACAAAGACATAGGTACAGATGTATCCCAAAAGCGATCCACTATCCTGCACGGAGGTGAAAACCTCACGAAGGAGTAGCTTCTCACTCTCACTTAAAAGGTGTGACCACAACGGTCATGCAATATGATGCAAGAGTACCTTGGACACTCAAATCACAACCAATTAAATGACCCAAACAAATGCAATAAAATAATCGTAATTTTCAAATTTGATTTTCAATTTTCGTCAAAAGGATAGAAATTAATCAATTTACGACTTGACTTTCTTATTGGTCTCCAGTGGAGTCGCCAAGCTATCGAAACCATTTTTTTTATAAAAAAAAGGGGATCGACTTTAAAAAAATGAAAAAAGGAGTCGCCACCGATCCTTTTTTACTTAGGTGTGATCAGATCACCTTATAAAACATATTTTGTTTAAAACATTAATTTTGGCCTATGAAATTCGAGAAAACAGGTTCTGGAGTCAGTTACGTACGAGGAAGGATTAGCACCCTCGTGACGCCCAAAATTGGTACCGATTTGATCAATTGATGTCCTAATGTCGAAAATTTGAAAAGATTTTTAAAATACGATTCCTTTTAAAGAATGTTTTGTATAATCCATTTTGGAATATTAAGACTCTTTTGTTCCAAAAGGATAAAATATCACATCCAGTACGTTAGGGTGCGACATTTTAACCCCCGAAATTAAGATCATCCCTTAATTTCCGAAAACCCGAAATTAGAAGGATATTTAACCATTTGGACGAACAAAAAACTGAAACCCAGCACGTTAGGGCACAATTTCTCGAGCTTCCCAAACACGAAACATTGCCTTGTTTTTCGAAATCCTTATCTCGAGATAACGAAATGTCACTTCCAGTGCGTTAGGACACAACATTTTCGAATTCCCGAGAATAAGTTTTTTTTTAACTCAGATGTCTCGGTTTTAAAAGGAAAATAATAGGTTCTTCAGATTCGATGAGTAAAATCAAGACCCAGTAAGTTAGGGTACGATTTCTTTCGAACCTTAAAACATGAAGCATTTGCGTATTTTAAAAATTGGATACAATGTAATGCGATCGTAATAAAATGGAAAATGAATTTAAAATAAAACATAAATCGATTTGTAATGCTAGCTTGTATAACAACATGATGATGATAACAATAGTAAAGGTAGAGATAAAATACAATAAAGTAAAAGTAATATAACAAATAAAATAAAATAAAAAGAGAATAGTGACAAAAAGCAAAGCTATATACAATAATAAAAACCCTAGAATAATAATAATAGTAACAAAATGCTATAATATTAAAATACATTAATAAACAAATAATAGTAAAATTAAAATAATATTAGTATTAGTAATAATAATAATAATAATGAGAATAGCGATAATAATGTTGATAATATAATAATAATAATAACATAAAAATAATAAGGAAAATAATAATGGTAATAACAAGATAATAATAATAATAATAGATAACAAAACAATCAAAAATATAGTAAATTTTAAAATTGAAAACATATACATTTATGTAGTAGTATAAAATAAATAATATATAATAATATAAAATAACTTAACCTAAAAAACCAAATTAAAATGAATTTTAAATTAAAATAAAGTTAAAAATTACGTAAAATATAAAAGGTAATATATACAACAAGTAGAAAAATACATACAATAAAATAACCTAATGAAATAAAACAAAATAATTTGAGTAAAATAATAAAGAATAAAAAAAATTTTAAAAAGGTTAAACAAGGATTGGATTAAAACACGCGACGTATCGTAGGGATCTATTGGGCAATTATGCCCTATCACCAAGACGCGCGCCGTTTTGATATCCACCTTTAAATGGCCTAAGGACCAAATCGAAATAGAAGAAAAATTTTAAGCCAAAATCAAAATTAACAGAGGATCGCATCGTGATATCTCGCAAAAGCGGAAGGATCTATTGCGCCAATTACCCATTCAATATAAAACACGCGGATCCTATGATGGCGGGTAGGGTCGCGCGCAGGTAGCCATGAAACGACGCCGTTTTGGACTTTAGTGGCTTGCTCCAAAACGACGTCGTATGGAGAGGACTATAAATACCAAAATCAAACAAAAAATTTTCATTTCAGCCCCCTTTTTTAAAAAAAAAAAACCTTCAAACTCTCTCCGCTTTCTCTGAATCAGGCCTTGGGCTCCGGCGAGAACTCCGATCATCGGCCGACCAGTCACCACCGTAGAAAAAAATAAAATAAAATAAGTAGAAAAGTAAGTTTTTCTCTCTTTTTTATATTTTAATATATATATGTAGTTAAAATAAAATAAAATAAAATCTTTATATACGAGCAGTTTTGAAAAAAAAAACAAAATGAAAAAAAAAACCTTTACGAATCTCTTCTCTGTATTGCTCTTTGTATTTTTTGTGTGTATCTCTGTATCCCTTTTTTACAGATTTAGGGGTTTTTATAACCCAAAAAAAGAGAATCAAAATAAATATAAAACCCTATTTTTGCTGCTACTGTCGGCGCTCATTCCTTGTTTTGTAGGTATGTGCAACGGTGATAGGGGTATGATTTCCGGCGATGAAGGCGGCTGCGGCGCGCGTGGAGGGAATGAGCGGCAATGGTGGCGTGCGTGAGGAGGCTAGAGGGTATTGCGGCGCAAGAGTATTTAAGGTTTCAAAAACCCTAAAGTTTCTAAAAAATTTTGATTTTTTTGGGCCTGCTGGGCCTTATAGTTTTGGGGCCTTTTGGGTCTGTGTAAAATGGACTGTTTAATGTAATAGAGTTTGGATACTTGTTGTTTTGGGGCCACTGGACTATTTTAGAAGCTCGAGTAAAATTAGGCTATTACAAAGATGAACGGAGAAAATTGTTTCTTTCTTTTCTCCACTAAGCTTATTTTATTATTTATTTCAATTTAGTTAATATTTATTATAACACATAAGTTTTATAAATAGGTTGTCCACCATCCACCATCATTTCCAAAGTGACAATAACTCATCCATTTTCTAATTAAAAACCTATAATAATTGGAATTTTACCACTTTTATAATTTAGTCTTTATATCTTAATTGAACACTAATTCAAAAAAATTAGGTATCAAAAATTAAATTTCCTTATACTATAACTCTGTAAATATTAACCCGCTTGATCTATAGAAACAGGGTCTCAAAATCGTATTTTCTGACACCACTGACTTCTGAGTCATTACAGTGTAAAACTCGGGAATGATTGTTTGTCGTATCTTTTTCCTATAATACTCGAATTTACATGTACTATGGTACGTATTGAATGTAACTTTATCGTAGTTTCTCCGGAAACGAATGTGATACCTCGTAACTTAGGCCCATCAATAGGGTGTTACAAACTCGTAGTATAGGGGCCTCAATGGTACTTTTACCTATGGAAATTACTATTATTGAATTTTTAAAGGACTCAAAATTACAATTTTACCATTTAAACAAGGGTAAAAGGGATTAAAACATATCATCCTTTAATTGAATAATTTCATGGTATTTTTTAAATGCTCTCTAAGTTCCTACTTTGTATATTTGAAATTTAGTTTCTTTTCTTTTATTGTCGTGCATTTAGCTCTTCTACCCTTCATATTTTAAAATCCAAGTATAATTGTTAACACAATTAAGGTTCTTCTATTAAATTTATTAGTATAGAATTTTGAAATAAAACAATACTCATCAATAGCTATGTAACAAAAAATTGATGTTGTAATAAACTGAACTTAACAAAAAATTTTAATAGTGTTAATAATTGGACTTACATTTTATATAAAAAAAGTAGGACTAAATTTCTTGAAATAAAAAGTAAATTGACTAAATTTCAAATGTACGAAGGATGCAAGGACTTGAATCATACTTGAACTTATTTTTTACCACAAATATTTATCATTTTTAGTGGTATGATTGTGGTTTTAGTTCCTCTACAATGCTGAAATTTGGAATTTAAAATATCTACTTTAATTTAACATAATATTTTCGTCTAATTTTATATTGTTACAAGTAGGTCCAAATTAATAACACTTTGCAACTGTTAACATGGTGACATTTTTTAACCTTAAGTAGACTGGCATGTAAATTTGTTATTGATTGAACACAGTTGATTCAATTTTCACATAATCTTGATTGCATAATTGGATAATTATAAAATAAAAAGATCAAATTGTTCATTTAACAATAGCAACTAACTTGAGAGTTTATTAATTTAGGGTGTGTTTGATAAACTGAAAATTTAAGTCTTGAAAAATTAAGTACTCAATTTTAGTGCTAAATTTTATAAGTGTTAAATTTATATCGTAAAATTGTTTGGAAAATTAATAAATATAAGCTCTGAACATAACTATGTTGTTTGACAAAAGTAAATATTGATCTTCAAATTAGTTTTTAATTTTAATCTTATTAATATAATGTTTTATATTATTTTGGATAGTTTTGGATAAAAGATATCTATGCTAATTTGAATATTTAAAAAAGATAACTTATTTTAATTTTAACAAAATAAAATTAACTTACTATTTTCTACACTAAGTGATAAATAGCTACCTACTTTTTAACTTATTCAATATTTTTTTGTTGAAATTTTTATATTAAATAAAAATTAAAATGACTATTAAACACATTTAAAATATTAACTATTAAAATTTTCATTTTCAATGAAATGAAAACATTCTATGGTTTATATCAAACACACTCTTATATATACTAATAATATTGTAAAAATAGAAAACCAATTTATACCAAATCAAAGTGATTAAATGTCGATTAGGCTTTGGATTGTTATTTAAGGCGAAGGCCCTAGGGTATGGAGTACCCAAGTTCAAATCTCACCATATGCAATTGCAATGTGTGTGTCTCCATTCAACAATGTGTGTATGTCATGTGTGAGTTTTTTTTTTTTTCCAATTCTTCATTGCTTGTGTTTCGTATTAGTTTGATTCTACATTGACATTGAAAACGGTTTACAGTCATGGTGGAAGTTTAAAAATTTTCAAACTGAGTTGGCTTGTGATATTTATAGCAATAAACTTTAATCAAAAAGTACATGTGCTTTGTGTGAAATAGATTTGAGTCGATCTTGGCTTTCAACCGAACGACTTTCTCCGTTATCCTCGTACCTTAAGTTCCATCGAGTATGGGCTCGAGCAACACAAATCAAACACAGAATAAGAAACAATATTATTACTTCCAGTAGGAAAATAATTTTCTCAATAGAAACCAGTAAAGATCGTAATTCCTAGAAAATAGAATTTATTCTAAGTAAATAAATTACCACTTTTTCTAGCAGAATAATGATAACTCTATATTCAAGAAGTGTGTGTTTAATATCAAACGATGTCATCTATTTATAAAAAAGATAGAAAAATCCTAGTTGAACAAGTCTTTTAGAAATAATATTTATTGAATAGAAAACATTCTCCTATTCTAACTAGGAGAGGGGTGCCAACACACCCTAGTAAATACTACTAGGGTTTTCACCCTAGAAAACATTCTCTTATTCAGGCCTCTTATGTATTAGGTCTAATTATATGTGCTTCTTAGACATTTGACCCAGCGTTTTAGAATTTAAACCAACCCAATATTTGTTTTCTATTTCTCAAAATAAATATTATTTATTTAATTAATTAAATTAACTAAATTAATTTCCCATTAAATAATTTTCTCAATCCAATTCTAATTTCACAAAATCATGATAACTTTATCGTAAAAATTTATGAGAAAATATATTAATTTTCTTATTCAATGATTCATAATGACTAATTAATTTAATTCTATTTTCGAACTCAATTATTTAATTATAATTAATTAAATAATAAATCAAAAACCTTAAATAAATTCTCAAGTCATTTCTATCCTTAGTGAGAAAAATCATTTATTTGTAAATGTGACTCATTTCTTTAACTTCATCATTTCCATTTATTTGGTTCTACATGCAATTTATTTCTAGTTTCAACGAGCTAGCAGAGGGATCGGTTGGACATACATAATTAGGGTTCAAATAATTTATAATTAAATCTAGTTTTTCACCCATTAATCATAAACTTATTTAGTTACGAAATCATTCCATTATAGTATTATGATTGAGCTCTCCCTAATTACATACCATTATGAAAGCTATGTAAAAAGTGCTCGCCTAATGACTTTGTCATAAGTGTGTTACCCTTATAGGATATCTTTAATCTCTTTGGGATAAATTCGTTCTTCCAATATGATCCTATTTTATCTCATAGTAACAATTATATCTTACTTCATGAAAAGTTAATTATTATCAAATAGTAATCAATTCATTTATCACAAAGACAAATAACCGTGAACACGTTTACTTTTTATCTATCATGTAATGTCGATGAGAGGATATATTTTTACCTATTAGTTAGACTATGAATTCCACTATTGTAAATGATGCTACATACTACATAAGTCATTTGTGCAACACACCAGTTTCTGATTCCTTATCTATTTGAACTCAAGCTTTTACTTACATAAAAGTATAAGAGTCATGCATACATATGATGTAAGCAGATCCGGGGCAACCCAGGATTCACAATTCGACCCTTTCAAGCTTCTTAAAGGCCCAGTGACTCGAGTTCAAACTAAACAATTACAAGAGGCTGTTTCGACTTTATTGACTTATTGTTGGACTGAAAGTCAGCTCGATGAAGATGGAAAGGCTAGGGTCAACATCTTAGAGAAACTTTGCACCTTGGTGCAAGCTAATTTCAGCTCAATTTCAGCTCCTCGAGCTCCGTTCAACTCAATTCAACTCACTTGAGATCATTTAAGCTCGTTTGAGTTCGAATTAGCTTCTTTCCAGCTCATTTCTTTTATCTTTAAAATAAAAGAAGTGTTAGTTTTAATTTGTTCAGCTTGATACAGCTCATGACTGAATTCCCTAGCTCAAATCAGTTCATTAATTGTTTTCACATGCTTTGAGCTTGCTGAATTTAATTAGTTAGCTAAGTTAATATTAAATTTGTCCTAAGTTAATTATTGTGATAATTAGTATGTCTAGAATTCATTAATATTTGTTTCAGCTGAATATACACTTGAATTAATTTGGTTCTTGTATTTTGTAGGTGCAGCTAAATGTGGAGGACATAAATGCAAGGTTCATGCATGTCAGGTTCAATGTATGGATGGCATTCAATGGAACACATGCATGTGGGACGTTCATGCAAAGTAAGCTGCTGATTGTTCATGTAATTGAAGATTCATAGACCGCATTTATGGACAAATTGAAAGATAAAAGCTTGGGAAATCCATGCATGTACCAACCAATATCTAGAACAAACTATTCTTCTCCCATGCATGAATATTCTGCCATTTATTAAGGTACATGGACGTTGGCCACAAGGGAGGTGAATTTTTATACATTCAATTCAAGTATTCCAGCACATTAAAGCCTCATTCGGCCAAGGCAGATGTAGGAGTACTAAAGGGCTGCACATTCATGGCATTATGGCTTTTCTTCAAGGCTAAGTATGATGTTTCAGCCAATTCATGCATTCATCTTTCAAGTTCATTTGCTTAATTTTGAAGCTGCCATTTGATATCCTATTCAGCCGAACATGGACTCAACAATTTATTTATTTTATTCTAGAAATTTCTAGCATATTCATGGCTGAATTCTTAGCCATTAAGTTGCCTATTCGGCTAGCCATATGCTAGGCTATAAATAGTTAGCTGATTTCATTTGTAAAGGACTTTTGAACTTTGATTAAATTTTATGAACATTTTGTTCATGAGTGAGTTTAACTCCTCTCCTATTTCGTACAAGTTTCTATTGACTTATCAAGCTTGCTTGTGGCATCTTCAAACTTGTTTTCTAAACTTATCACCTTAACTAGTGTGGCGTTCATCCTCCTTTTCCATCCTACCACCTTAACGACATAAGAAACGGGGTGGCATTATGATATAGTGTTGAATCTTTCTTCCGTTAAGTTCATTTTCCATCCCTACCATTTATCCCAAAATTATCTATCTTTATTATTTCTACTAATCCGGGCCACATAAATAACCATCTCCTTATTTCTTTCATAACCGAACCTACCAACATTATATCTTATTCTCAACCAATTTCAAAGCTTCTGCATACCTTAGCCTATTTTTACCCTCTTTCGACTATCGAACAATCTCCTCGTCGATGATCGGGTAAACAAGTGAAACGACTTGATTCAACCCGGGCTGTCTCACATCATTTGGTATCAGAGCTTGAAAACGAGGAGCTCCGACGAAGATCGAAGAAGCCGGAATAGGTTCGTGAAGTGAAAAAATTTGAAATTAAAAAAAATTTCAAGTTGTATTTGAAAGTTTTTATTGTATTATTTTTGTGCATTTGAAATATTAAAAAAAAAGAAATACGAAAATATATAATAAAAAAGAGAAAAAAATGGGTGTGAAGTTTACAAGTTTCTATTATGTTTCCATCTCCTCATTTCTTCTAATTCTATTTCTCGATCCTTCAAAGCCATCATTTGGTATCACCCATCCCACCCCAACGCCACACATAAATTAATTTTTATTTTCTTTGTTTTCAGCCTACCTTACACCCGATACGCTTTATCCATTGCAACCCCTTTGAAACCGACCCCGAGCAAGCAAGTAGGTCTTTCTAGGTGAAATACGAAATTGCGAGAGTGAGGTCGAGTGGTAAAAGGCGAGAGAGTGTGAGATTATTGAGAGACGAAAAAGCCATAAAAATGAGCGTAAACATGAGTGGAGTGAAAATTTTCTTTTCGAGTGACCTTGTAGGATTTTTGGGGTGAGGTATTTAATTTTCTATTTTTGTTCTTTTTAACATTTATTCCTTTTCAATAAATAATTATGTCTCGAGAAGAGTTTCTGCATTTGATTTTCAATACTTGTTGAAAGAAATGGAGAATATGCTCGATCGAAAGATTAAGCCCATTCAAGACAAGCGAGAACCTCGAGCAATAACTCGACGGAAGCAAACTCTACCGAGTCGAGAAATGAAGTTAAGTCCATCACGAAGACACCTTCCCGATGGCTACTCGAGGAGAGATTCTTTTCGAAATTCCTATTCAACAAGGCCGCCGAGACAAAGAGAAGCAAACTTTGAGTTTGAGACTTTTCAAAGTGATGAACAAGAAAGTACGAGTTATTCCTCGTATACCTCAAAGAAGTCCCTCTCGGAGAAACGTTCACGAAGACTTGATCGAGAAACCTATGAGAACACGTTCTCTTTCTTCGAGCCAAATACTTATCTTTTCGATTCTTTTGTATCATTTTCATGTTGTAATCAAATCGAAAAAAAACACGAAAGAAAAGAAAAAGAAGTCGAAAAAGAATTTGAAAAAGAAAATGAGAGTGAGAAAAAGAAAGACGAGATTGAGATCGAACAAAAGTGTGAAGAAAAGAAAATTAAAAAGAAAATTGAGATTGAAAAAGAAACAAAAGAAAAATACGAGAGAGAATTAGTGAAGAATATTTCCACTAACCAAGATATGAAATTTTCTTGTTATGTTTCTTTTCAAGTTTCCGAAAGGCCGAGTTATGAGTTTCAACTTTATTACCTTCATGAGGAGCGACGATTCACATGACCGGGAAAGGTAAGGTTGTCAAACCACAAGAGCTCGAAGGTAAGCAAGGTAAGGAATTTTTAATAACCGAGTCACGGCAATCCGATTTGAAATTTTTCAATAAAATTTTTGATGACTTAATTTTAAAAAGACCTCCTTATTTTCAACCAATTAATTTCTACTCTTTGAATGTGGTTGATATCGTTTGTTCCAATCAAAAAACCAAAAACTTGATCTTGCATGAAGACGATTTTTCACGAGAAAGAATTAAAATTTTTTATTGTGATAATTTTGTGCATCAATTACTGCCTTGTGAAAAATCCATGATTTAGTACAAATCTAATTTGAAACATGTAACGAGATTTGAATGTTTGTTTCTGTGGACGCGAAAATCCAATTGGTTTAGCAAGTTTGACTTAATGACCCATTTGCTACATTTCGATGTAAGTAATCAAACTTGCGTGTTTAACCCCAAAATTTGTTTTGGTTCGTGTTGTGGGAAATTCAAGCATCATCGATTGTGTGCGAACAATTTCTATTGTTTTGATACTTGGTTTTTAAATAAGGAAACGAGGTATGATAAATTTGTTTTCCATTTAAATTTGTTCCTTAAACAATTTTTGTGGTTGTACATGAAGTTTGCGTTTCATTTGGAAAAGGCTAATTCAACCACAAAGTTTCGACTACATTACCTTTCTGAAGAGAGAAGATTTGTGTTGATCGAGCAAGGAAAGTTCGATCTTTGTTTTCCTGCTCTTGAAGATAAACAAGGTGAGACACTTGAAACTTATGAAACATTTTGTTCTCCTCGGATGGTGACAAACATTGCATTGATGATTTGATTTTTGAAAGATACATAGACCGTGATGTGGGTAACCATTTTGTTTCATTTGTACATGATCTATCTATTTTGATGGTTGATAAAAAGATTCTTGTTTTTGATAATTTTTATGATGCCTATGTGAGAGAATCTATAGTCAATCATCTAATGCACGGTATGATTGTGCAACTTCGTGAACCGTGTGAATCTTTTCAAATACCTTCTTGTGACGGTTACGTCTACCATTTGATTCATTACTCGCGATTCAATCATGACTGGTGGAAACAATTTAAGTTGTTAGAATGCCTTGAAAGCTATTCAATTTTGTTTCAAACAATTGACTATGCATTAGCAAGTAAATTAGCTTGTTTGCATGGAAATTTGAATCTGTCCATTCACATGCATTATACTAGTCTTGTTTTGATTTTGCTTGGGCTGCAAATTTGTTCGGAATGCTTATTGCTAACTCATGGCTATTCTTTTCAGTTGACTCAATTTCCATCTGCCCCATTCGACCGAGGAAAGCCGCATCTGCCCCATTCGACCGAGGAAAGCCGAGTAAAAGGAACTATGTTCTAGAGAACCAACTGCTCGACTTGAGGACAAGTCGCTTTGAAGAGGGGGGATGATGTAAGCACACCCGAGGCAACCCAGGATTTGCAATTCGACCCTTTCGAGCTTCTTAAAGGCCCGGTGACTCGAGTTCAAACTAATCAATTCCAAGAGGCTATTTCGACTTTATTGACTCAATGTTGGACTGAAAGTCAGCTCGATGAAGATGGAAAGGCTTGGGTCAACGTCTTAGAGAAACTTTGCACCTTGGTGCAAGCTAATTTCAGCTCGTTTCAGCTCAATTTCAGCTCCCCGAGCTCCGTTCAGCTCAATTTAGCTCACTTGAGCTTATTTAAGCTCGTTTGAGTTCGAATTAGCTTCTTTCCAGCTCATTTCTTTTATCTTTAAAATAAAAGAAGTGTTAGTTTTAATTTGTTCAACTTGATACAGCTCATGACCGAATTCCCTAGCTCAAATCAGTTCATTAATTGTTTTCACATGTTTTGAGCTAGCCGAATTTAATTAGTTAGCTAAGTTAATATTAAATTTGTCCTAAGTTAATTATTGTGATAATTAGTATGTCTAGAATGCATTAATATTTGTTTCAGCTGAATATACACTTGAATTAATTTAGTTCTTGTATTTTGTAGGTGCAGCTAAATGTGGAGGACATAAATGCAAGGTTCATGCATGTTAGGTTCAATGTATGGATAGTATTCAATGGAACACATGCATGTGGGACATTCATGTAAAGTAAGCTGCTGATTGTTCATGTAATTGAAGATTCATGGACCGTATTTCTGGACAAATTAGAAGATAAACGCTTGGGAAATTCGTTTATGTACCAACCACCATCTAGAACAAACTATTCTTTTCCCATGCATGAATATTCTGCCATTTATTAAGGTGCATGGATGTTGGCCACAAGGGAGGTGAATTTTTATACATTCAATTCAAGAATTCCAGCACATTAAAGCCTCATTCGGCCAAGGGAGATGTAGGAGTACTAAAAGGCTGCACATTCATGGCATTATGGCTTTTCTTCAAGGCTAAGTATGTATGAATGCATCAAGTGAAGCAACATGATGTTTCGGCCAATTCATGCATTCATCTTTCAAGTTCATTTGCTTAATTTTGAAGCTGCCTTTTAATATCCCATTTAGCTGAACATGGACCCAACAATTTATTGTTTTTATTCTAGAACTTTCTAGCATATTCATGGTTGAATTCTTAGCCATTAAGTTGCCTATTCGGCTAGCCATATGCTAGGCTATAAATAGTTAGTTGATCCCATTTGTAAAGGACTTTTGAACTTTGATTAAAATTTATGAACATTTTGTTCACGAGTGAGTTTAACTCCTCTCCTATTTCGTACAAGTTTCGATTGACTTATCAAGCTTGCTTGTGGCGTATCCGAACTTGTTTTCTAAACTTATCACCTTAACCGGTGTGGCGTTCATCCTACTTCTCCATCCTACCACCTTAACGACATCAAGAAACGGGGTGACACTACGATATAGTGTTGAATCTTTCTTCCGTTAAGTTCGTTTTCCATCCCCACCATTTATCCCAAAATTATCTATCTTTATTATTTCTACTAATCCGAGCCACTTAAATAACCATCTCCCTTATTTCTTTCATAACCGAACCTACCAACATTATATCTTATTCTCAACCAATTTCGAAAGCTTCCGCATACCTTAGCCTATTTTTACCTGTTTCGACTACCGAACAATGGGCAAACAAGTGAAATGACTTGATTCAACCCGGTCGTCTCACATCAACATAGTCCATCCACTTAAGATTAAGGTATATCACACTATGAAAGTCACAAGTGAATTAATACATAAACGAATATAAGATCTATTCTACTCGAGTCTTGTCCTTTGTACTATCATTCCAGTCAATCACATCTATGTCTCTATCTTCTAGGAATCATCCGCTTTGGTGCTCAAGACAATACATCTCCCTAATTGGACCTGATAAACATCATATTAGTCTTTCAATCAGATTGCTCATTTCTGATTAGACTAAGGACATATTTGGGTTTATCTACAAATACATGTCTTTGCGTATTACGATCTAACAATGTAATACCATTTAGTATTAGTTAAACGTTAGATAACCAGTAAATCAATATTTGCTTCTATTTTGCTTTGTGTGCAAAAACATTAATGACAATATACGAAGACCATTAATGTAATCAATGAATATTTTATTAAACCAATTTGTTTGAAAAAATACAAGTATTCAAAGACGAAAATACTATGCTTAGGGCACTAGATCTAACAAATTAATCACAACGTTAATGTATTCCATCAATTGTACATAATTTTGATTTGTACAATAACAAGTTTAGCCTTCAATGTTTACATATTTTGTCATTTTGGCCTTAATTCTAAAAAATCAACAAATTTAGCCTCAATATTTACACTTTACACGAATGTTGCAAGATAAATTTGTTAAATTAGGACCAAATCGATAGAATGTGTAAACTTTGAGGGCCAAATCCATTATTATTCCAATCAAAATCATGTACAATTGATTGAAAACATTAGCATCGTGATTAATTGTCCTTAGTTGATTACTTTCAAAATTGCTCTGATTTTTTATAGATGAACCAATTTGTTCAATTTCGAAATTAAAAGGAACTAGAGAGGTTTTTTTACCAAACTCTCAAAGTAAAGTTATTAAATCTTAAGTGTTAACAAAATACAGTGACTAAAACTAAAATTAAATATATTTTAGTTCATCATTGTATGTAAAAGTAATATATCCAATGAAAATTTGCCACAATTAGCAGTATATAATATTGCATTCGAAATGGCAAATTTTAATTATCATCTCTCACCTCAGCTTCGATTCCAACAAACTGAGTTAATATATATATATATATCTTCCATTACCATTATTGAATGTATCGAAAACAATTAAATTTATTTTCAAACAGGCCCTCCCCGACGGCGCCTGCAAAGGGTTTTTTGAACATTGAAAAATGTTGTCTCCTACAATAACTCATCTGCCGGTCTACATTTGGAGAAAAATTAATTACATCACATGTTGATAAGAACACTATCATTAATTTTGATGTAATACTTTTTTTAATCATAACTGGCTACTTGGTTAAATTTAATTATTAATTTTATATTATCCATATAATTTTAAATTTTAAAAATACAAGGATTAAATTTACAAATTTTACAAAGTATAGGGACTAATAGAAAATTTAACCAAGTTTTTACTTACAAACAAATTAAGACACTCAATTACAATTGGTATAAGAATTTATGAAATCATCCATTTGTACAAATGCATACTTTATATTACACATGGAAAAAAAAAATTGCAGATTATTGTTAAAGATACAACCAAAAATAAAAACTGGGGACCTAATTGAAAAACATATAAACCTTAAAAAACTTCTGAAAACTAATTAAAAGTGGCTTAAATTTGTTAGCCTCCTAAGAGTTGATAAAAGCTTTGGCTGCTGATAGTTATATCACCTTCACTTGTATCTCCAACCTAATTTCGTTGCATTGTGATTCGTCTGCCGGTCACCGGGATGCAAATCCGAAGGTTCTTTTGTGATCCGGCGTTCCTGCAAAACAAGATAACAGTATTAAAACTCCTTTTCAGATACCGGAATGGCTAATATAAATGAAAATGAAGCTCACATCGCGGAATAGTAGATCATCGGCTTCGAGCATGTGGATAACATGCCCCATTTTTGGCCTTTTTGTTGCATCAGGATCAACACATCGAAGAGCAACTAATAGTACACGTTTAAGCGCTTTTGAAGCAGGCATCACGGGTAACTTAGGATCGATTACTTCTTCGGCTTTTCGGTTTCCGACCATGGTTTTTAACCATTCCACTAAATGCACCTCTCCTTGTGGTCGGGTATAGTCAACTGGACTTCTTCCGGTAATAATTTCCATAATAAGTATGCCAAAACTATAGACATCGCTCTTCTCGGTTAACATGCCGGTACAAGCATATTCCGGAGCAACATAGCTGGAAAAAAATGGACAGAATGATTAATCTTGGAGATAAAAAGGAAAAAGGCGGTAAAGGTATAATAAATACCCTTGTACTAAAATTAGATTGTATTTTGACTCTTAATTAAAAAACTAAGCAAATTAGTCTCTGTACATTAAATAAAAGAGTAAACTGATTCTTTTAGTTAATATTTTCATCCATTTTTGTTGTTAAAAACTAACGTGGCTGACGAAATAACTAGACAATTACACCTGGTGTGTAACATAAACCTTAAACCCTATAACTCATATCATCATATAGAAACTAAAATTTAATAATAGAAATGGATGAAATTTAATATATAAAGATTAATTTACTTATTTTTTAAATAAATGGGTCAAAATACAATCCAACTTAGTACAACGATACGATACTTTTACCGATAAAAAGCCGCAAAATGGAAGTTTAAACCAACCCAAATGTGCCCATCACTCGAGTAGTCACATAACTCCGTTCGGAACACAAGAGTTTGGCAAGCCCAAAATCCGAAACCTTGGGGTACCATTGACGGTCGAGTAGGATGTTGCTAGATTTTACGTCTCGATGAACAACTTTCGGTTCTAGACCTTCATGAAGGTAAGCTAAACTGCAAATAACAATGGCATCCAAAGCACAGAAATGAAGAGAATTTTACATGATTCAAAAGCACTAAGATGTAATGTTTTATAATTTTATTACCCCTTTGCTGTTCCTAAAATGATATTCATACGAATATCCCATGTAAGTGGACCAACATCACCAACATCACCATGGAGCCATTGCTCTAAATTACCATTGTCAACGTACTCATACACAAGCATCCTGCATAGCAAAACAAAACCCAGATACTAAGTTATCTTTCATGTCGATTTTACTATCTATATTCAAGTTTCGGAGTTGTTCTTCTCCAATGACGTTGTCGACACTTTTAGTAATACTATGTCAACAACAAAATGCAATCTTACTTTCACAGTAACTTTTCATTGCACTAAAGATGTAAGTTGCAGTACCTGTAAGCACCTTCAACACAGTATCCATGTAATCTCACAAGATTCTTGTGCCGTACACGTCCAATTGCTTCCACTTCTACTTTAAATTCGTTCTCAGCTTGTCCCCTGCAAATATATATATCAATGATTCGCAATAAACCCGAATCATAAATACAAACAAACATGAACAGTAAGACGGATAAAAAGAGAAATTGGATACCTGTTGTTGAGCAAATTTTTTACAGCAATTTTAGTCCCATCAGTTAAAACACCGTAATAAACAATGCCGTAGCCACCTTCGCCGATGACGTTTTCTTCACATAATCCATCGGTGGCTAACTCCAGTTCCCTTAACGTATACCATCTTCCCCACCCAAGGTGAGATACTTCCGGCCCGACCGTGCCGCTCCCAAACGACGGCGTTTCGCTCACGCTGGTATGTCCTTTACTTTCTCCGCTAGAGAACACCGTCACTACGTGCTGCTGCTGCTCCGTTTTCCCCAAGTCCACTTTAACCTCCGGAACCGGCGGCGCGACTCGTTGGTGATCCGGCGCCGATGGCTGACGGTGGTGGACTATTTCCTGGATCTCTTTGCAGATTGGCGGCGCGGGGTCAAGCTGTCGGTGTCTCCGAGATTTGCGGCGGGTTGTCAGACAAAGGGAGAGAAGGAACAGAGATAAAACTATGAAAGTACCGAAAAGGATTCCGATCACTACCCATAGCTTTAACCCGAAAACCGACGTTGGTTTCGATAGCACCGAGTTAACAAACGCCGCGTCGTACACCGACATTTTCAGATTCCGGCGGTATTAGCTTCACCGGAAATAAAAAAAAATGGAAAGCCAAAAAGAAACCCAAAAAGGATGAATAAAAAATAAAGTTTAAAATCAAAAGGAGTACACAAATAGAAAGATAGTGTTTCTTCTTCTTCTTCTTTAATGATCTGCACTTACAGCACTGAACACTTCTTTTAATACCTTCTTGCAACTATTTAAATAAAAAAATTTACTTTAATTGAAAATGTTTATTTTTATTTTAGTCCGTCTATGATACTAAAATTTAAATTTTAATCTTTTATTTAATTTAAAATGTGATTCTAAATTTGATGTGTTTCTTAATTTTTAAGTGTTTATTATAATTTTAAAAACAAATAAAATGTCAATCTTGAATTTAAATGATATTTAATTAATATTATGAAATATGAATTTTAAATTTTAAAAGATATAAATATGAATAACTTTATTATAAGTTCTAATTATATTTATTTTTTAACATAATGTTTAGAATCACCCATAACCCCACCCTATAAATAAAAAGATAATGCGTTTCAACGTATTAAAACAATATCCTCATGTATTGATAATAATATTTATATCAACCGAGTTAATACTTGATATATATATATATAATTTAAAGTGAGTTGTATACTCAATATACATAATACAAGTAAGAAGGGTAATTTTATAATTTTACATTAAAATTAGCTTCTCTAAAATAAAATTTTTATAATTAATTCATCTAATTTTATAATATTATTAATAGGTCCAAATTAATAACCCAATTAATTGTTGGAATTAAAGTGAAGCCATAAAAAAAATCTTTTAAAATAACATAAAGTATTCAACTGACATGTGTAAATTGACTAATTAGATTTCATGTGATACAATGTGAAAATAAAATGGAGAGATTAAATCTCAAGCTATAACAAAATGGAGGTACTAAAACTGGAATTAAACAAAATTAAAAATGTTAATGTCTACTTGTCATTCTTAGCTTGAGTTGGACTTGGAGTTGGAAATTTATGTATAAAATTCAAATGACGAAATTATCCTTTTCCTTTTCCTTTTCATTTCTTTCAAGTTAAAATATATTATTAGTCTTTCTATTATGCGTAAGTTGGAAATTTAATTTTTATACTTTAATTTATTCATTTTAATCTCTATACATTTTAAATTTTGAATTTTAATTACGACCACATAATGACTATTTTTTTATACAATGCTTAAAATTATTTATAGTCCCTCATCAACCCTTAAATAAGAGGATAATATGCTTCAATGTACTCAAACACACGTCATCTTGTATTGACAACAATGCCGATGCCAATCGAGTTAAGACTCAATCGGTATGACTATTAATTTTATTAAGTTTTGTTATTTTCAAAAATTTATATGGTAAACATATTATCACATGTGTAATACTATGTCAGCTTTCTATTTTTATATATTACTCTAAAAAAAAATCAACTCTTGAATTTAACAACTCTCATTTGTGTCAAGATTGAAATGTTAAAAATAGAAGAATACAAGGACTAAAAATGATCAAATTGAAAATGTGGACTAAATCTACAACTTCAAGCTTGGTATATGACTAATATCATAATTTAACCAAACAATTTGAATTGCTACTGTTTGAGTTAGGACTAAAATTTTAAAATTTAAAGAGTATGGGAACTAAACTTGATCAATTTCTAAAGTACAGAACTAAAATTGACCAAATTAAATTACAGAGTCTAAATCCTCAACTTATGCAAATTATAAGGACTAATAGCAGAATTAGACCTTCTTTCGTGTTAATATGTTTTAAGCCAAGTCCGGATAAATTTTCGACGGCTAATGACCGTTAAAAGGAAAAGCATAGGATACTTTTTGTTGTAGTGAGCTAAGCTTTCATCAAACGGTCAAGATGTAATCAAGCGAATCAGATTGAATATGGACGTCCAACGTGGGTTTACAAAGCAATTAACGATGATAGAGACTTACACGTGTAAGTACAATATTATTTACAAGTAGATTTATTCACGAGTCAAGTGAATATCTTGAATTGAATTTAAATACAAAAGATAAAAGAAAATTGTGCTACTTTAATCCATTTCGAATTTAAATTAAATAATTTAGAAATATATTCATCTAAATTTAATTATAAAAGAACATTTAAAATTAAAATTATTTTGAACCTATGTACTAATTTGTTGGTCAATGTATTTATTATTTTAATTGTGACTTAAATTGAATCGCATTAATTATATTGTTGTTAAGACTTTATTTTTTATTTTTTTAATTGTAAAAAAAGGTGATTTCAACATGTAAAAATCATGCCGTAATTTTGGTCCAGCCATAAATACCTTAACTCAGAAGCAAACTGCAACTATTAATTAATTAGTCAATTTCATTTTATTTTATAAAGTCAAATAAAAAATAAGTGAAATGAATAAGGAAATGGTAAGGATCCTCTCATTTTAATTAGTGGTTAAGAATTTAATTTTCGTCTTGAGTATAGGGACGAAGTTAGAAAAATTTTTAGTTGGGTTAAAATTAAATTATAATTTTACGATAATAAAGATACAATTTTACTATTTTAATAATCTCTATCTTTATAATTTTAAAGGTTTAAATTAAAATTTTATCATTTTAGAGGAACTAAAGTGTAATTTTATCTTTATTAATTTAAAATTAAAAAAATAAAAGACCTAGATTAAAAATTTTCATTTTAGGGAAGACCAGGGCCCTTATTAACCCCCAACTATGCCCTAATCTAGATATAAAATAACTTTAAAACTCGTGGCATTTCTATATATACCTTGAGAAATCATAAAAAGAAAATGATAGGTTGAACTTAGCTAGTTGGTTAAAAAGTTTTTAATGTTTAAATAATAGTTTAATTTTGGATAATTTGGATAATAAAGGATGTATTTGATTTAATGATATTTTTTTTTTGAAAAAAATTAAACCAGCTTTTAAACTTAGCGATTATATTGATTTGGACAATTTATTGTTATTTTTATTCAATCGGTCCAATTTAATTATGATAATATATTAATATTCTAAAAGACAGAAAAGAAAATTGTAGTGGAAAGTGGGGAGAGGAGAGGCGTTATTAGGAAATTTTGAGTAGATAAGGATAAATCATTGCATTAAATTTTGGGTCAGTATTTTATATACTATTACTATAATATTCTAATTTTATAAATAAATAGAATCAAATTATTATAATATAAATAGATTAATAATTAAAAATTTTAAATTAAATTAATTTATTAGACTAAAATCCACATACGATGTCGATATATTGTGGGATTTTGAAATCCACACGTATAATTGTAAATAATGAGTTTTGAATTTGAGTATTTAAAACTTAAGGTCTCCATCTTTGTCAACAAGTCGAGCCTCATTCATCTCTTTCTTCTCCTTTTTTTTTCAAACTCTTTTACTATACATTATAAATATACAAAACGTGAGTTTAGATGTGTTAAAGCGCACTTATTCTCCTATTTAATAATTTTAAATGAAGGTATGAGTAAATCTAAACATCATTTGTATAAAAAATTTTAAAGAAATTAAAAAATTTCCTTAATTATAGAATGAAGTATATTTGAACATCGTTTTGTTTTGTGCGTTTAAAAGACAAGTTGGAATTAGAAGGAAGCTAAAAGCAGTGATCTTGAAGTTTTCTTTTTGTTTTCTCTTTTTACATAAGGAATAAAGAATATGCATTATTGTACTAATCATTCATAGTCCCTATCATGATTTTATCATTCAACTATGATATAATAATTAGAGGATATGTTAGTGGATGTCTAGTGTTTTTCATTAAAGTAGCATTTATGAATAAAGATGGCAATTTATATGAACTGTTTTCTTTTGTTGATTCAATAAAAAAGAGAAACTTTTATTTAAAAAATAATTAAATTCCTTAACCAAGTGTTGATTCTTAAGACCGGAGTAGAAAAAAGAAAAAGTTGGAGGGCATCCAAGTTTATTGAGCATATTGATTTAATTTTGGGTTAAATGTATTTGATAATTCGAGTTTTAGATGAGTTTAATTCAAGTCATTTTAATATTTAAGTTGAAATTGGAGTTCTTCAAGTGGAGCAAGTTCTAATTGGTTATTTTAAGCTCAGTTCATTTTAATTTCCACATTAAAGTCATTTTTAGTTCAAATTGTTTCGAGTTTTGCTCGATTATGAATACTGATCGATTTAAATGTTCCAGAATGAGAGTCAGACTAAGGAACAAGAATTTAATCCTGACTGAAACTCCCCTAAAGAATGATGCATTACAATCAAGGTTCTAAGAACTAAACCGACATTCAAACTTGTAGCTGTAAGATTATCGATTCTTGATTCAATTGGTTCGTTCGATTTAATTAAATGAATTATTTAAAAATTCATAAAATTAAAAAAAGAAATTCGCAAGTCATCTTATCTAATCTTCTCTCTAAACTGATCCCACTAGTTAGAATGGTCCAACCAACATATCCAGTCTGATTTAAACAACATTAATTACAATATCTCCTCTCACATCATTAGACATACATTCCAGAAATGATGCAAATTATAACAACAAAATGCTACAAAGATCCTCAGCCGTTGTCTGGATTTACTTATTGCATCAAACGTGATCCTCGGTACCGATACTGTGATTCTCATGTCTATCAAAACTATTCGGATTCCAACCTTGAAAATCCCAAACTCGTAAGGAGCCCCAAATTAATGAGCCTATCTAGAAATGAATACATAACCTCTCAAATTTAAATGGTCGTCCATGTGAAGCTACTATTACCAAAATGATCTTGTATTCATGATGTATATTTTATATGCCAATAATATGCATACATACACATATATATACATGCAGACATTATTCGATATTTCAGATCATGATGATGGCAGTGAGAGCCATCATATGGAGGTACTGCAAAAGCTTATTGAGATGGAACGAAGGTCAAACTCAAAGCCGATCGGCCTTTTCAGTGTGGCTAGTCATAGTCAAGGGATGTATGGTCATGGTCAGTCACAATTCAAAGATCTATACACGGTAGCCTCTAACAGGCTAATACATTTGTATGATATAAACAAGGCATAAAAATGATATCCAGTGTATTGACATGCATGCATGCATTCATACATATATACATAACATCTGACTGCAACACCTTGTTAGCAAGTTAAGCAGCAGGACCGTTTACCTGCAACCTGGCATTAAAGCCTTGGAATGAACAATGAAAGAGAAGAGCGCACAAACTGTTCCACAAACACTTCGAGTACCTTGTTATGCTGTTGGACTGGTGTTTGCCGAGATATGTACGAGATTGATACTGTAGGAGCTACCAAGTTTCACAGCCTCAGGCTCTGCAGCATTTGATTTTATTACTAGTTAGTAATGAATGCAATCTATATTTTGACCAGATATCGTTTAGACCTTTCGGCATTTACCAACTTGAAACCTTTAAGTCAGGACAGGAAAGAGAAGCCAAGAAGGACACTAAATAAATTCAACATGATGAGTTCGGATTCAAACTTGAATGTGGTTTCAGTGTTATATTTACAGACTTCCATCAACAATTTTTTAAGGGCTAAAAACTGAAAGTTAAAATAATATATATTGTGTAAAAGGCAACAGTGCTGAAGAAGAGGAACAATAACTTACATGATCTTCAAACTCGGGGATTGTCAAATTGACACAGAGATTTCTCATCAACAACAATGCCTGCAAAGAGCCAAACAAAGCCCCTTGATTTAACTGTAAGCTTTATGTCAGAATATGACATCTCTATAACCTCACACCAACCCCCCAAAAAAAAAAAGAAAGAAAAGAAAAGTCTGGATTATTAACATCATTTAGTGTGACATACCGTTTCGAAATTTATTGGGTCCAGCTGCTTCAGCTTCTGCAAGTGCCCACTAGCACTGGGGTCAAAGACACTGCCGATGAAGCTGTACACCTCAGCAAAATCCGGCATAGCTGCATCAAATCAGAAGCAGATCAGTTATTGCTAATGGAAGGAAGGAAGGAAAATTTCAAGTTGCAGTAAAAACTAATGAAAAATTACATCATTTAAAAATAAAAAAGGGAACTTGTAAAATTTTCAGAAATTCAAAATTACACGCTGACATTGAAAAGTTTGCTACATGTCGAATCCTTATTTGCACTTAATGCCACAATGTTTTTAACGGCACTAGATTTTGTGGGTGAACTGTTTGACGGGGCAAAACTTTAGGAACCAAACTGAGACAAAAAATTCTTTAGGTGCAAAAATTAAAAAAAAAAAAAAGCTACTATAGGGGCTAATTTTAACAAACAGCAACAAAAAGAAGAAATGGGAAGAATATAGATCAAAATATTCCCATAGTCAAATACATAGATGTTCTTTATCATGAGGCAGCTAGAGTTCATCATAAGTATCTGAGACAAAATGGCCATTTTCTTGCAAATAGAAAATATGTTTTTTGTAACAATAAACAAATGTCAATATGAGAGAAAGTATTTTCAAGCGTAAAGATAAGCGCATGTATCATACAAATCAGAGTTATCTTTTGATAAAAAGAACTTAATTCAGTAATCAGAAGCAGCTGCTAAACCGTATTTGATTTACATCATATTAAGTGCTGCATGAGATAGCATTATAGATGTCATTTTTTTTAATTTTGAAAACATTCTTTTTTGATGAGGTTTATTAAAATAAAACATTTTGGTTTACTAAAACGGTATTTTTAGTTTACGAAATTCGAGAAAACGAGTTCGGAGTCGGTTACGTGCGAGGAAGGATTAGCACCCTCGTCATACCCAAAATTGGTACCGAATCGACTAATTAGTGTCTCAATGTCGAAAGTTGAAAATTTAAAAAAGATTTTAAAAATATGATCTCTTTTAAAATTATTTAAATTTTCTCGAATTGGATATTAAGATTCTCTCACTCCGAAGGAATAAAATATCACATCCAGCACGTTAGGACACGACAATTTAAATCCTCGAATCCAAGATCATCTCATGATTCCCGAGACTCATGCATTGAAAATATCAAAAGGATATTCGATTATTTGGCCAAGCGAAAACCGAAACCCAACACGTTAGGTCACAATTTCTCAGATTTTCAAACACAGAATATTGCTTTATTTTGAAAGCTTTTATTAAGCGATTATAGAATGGACTCAAAAATATATTTGCTTTTATTGTTAAAAGATGTCAATATCGGGCGAAAGTGAGAATTTGAATTATGATGCAATAACAAAAAACGTAGTTACAAGCATGAATAGTGATACATGACAATAATATTATACGAATGAATAACTATAATACAAAAATACGAAATAAACGAATTAAAATACACACAATGACAATAATCTTACGATATACACCATTCAAATATCAATATCAATAATTAAAACAAATAAATTTAACGACATATACAACAATTTACAAAATGTATAAAGCAAATTAAAATAAACCAAGTATAAAACATACAATTTGAAATGATAATAAATTAGTTTAAAATAATGTAAAAGAAGATTTTAAAATCGATGATATACAAAACAAATTTTAAGATGATATGTAAAACTTTAAACAGATAATATATATATATATATGCATATCTATATAAAAGTATAAAATATAATATGAAGAGAACTTAAAACAAATGATGATAGAACACTTTAAAACAAATAGAGAAAATGTAAGATAGAGTATATGAAATATTTTAAAATGGGTAACAAAACAATTTTAAGTAGTAAAACGAGTTTAGAAAATAATAATATACGAAGCATTTCAATATAGAACAATCTAAAATAATTAATACATAAAATAATTTAAAATAAAAATAAAGGAGACTTAAAATAAATAATATATAATATTTAAAATGAATAAATAAATACTAAATTAAAAAGGTTAAAATCAAAAGGACCAAGGACCGAATCATAATAGAAAAAAATATTAAGGAACTGCATTAAAAAATAAAAACGAATTAGGGCCCATCTGTACGCGCAGGAAAACAAAGAGGACCGAAAGGGAAAATATCCCTGGCCTCCATGCGCTGCGTTTTGTGCAGGACCAAAATAAAAGAAATGAAAATTAATGAGGATAGATTACAAAAAAAAGGAAAATAAGGTCATATTGGAACGTTATGCAAAAGCGGAGGGACCATTCGCGCAATTATCCCCTAAAGAGGAAACACGCGGATCCCTTCGATAGGCAGGTCGGGTTTTCGGGTTTAGACAAAACAGCATCATTTTGGCTATGAAAGCTTTAGTTCAAAACTGCGCCATATTACCCCTGTATAAGAATGAGAAATCAAGAAAAAAAGGTATTCTTCCTCTTTATTTTTCAAAAAAATTGAGGATTCTCTCAAAACTCCCTACCCCTCCGTTTTCAGTCCGGCCACCAGGCTTTTACACCGTTAACGACAATAGCTGTCGTGTATAGTGGCGAGAGAGTAAAAAACGAAGGTCGTTTTTAAACCCTTTTACCTTCCAAACCCCGTCCTAATACTAAAATATCCCAAAAAATTTTAAAATCCAAAAAGGTAAAAAACCTTTCGATTCCGTTTTTCCGATCGTCCGAAAAGGTAAAAGCTTTTCCCTTTTTTCTTATTATTTCATTTGTAACGATTTTGAAATAGTAAAATATAATAAATAAAACGATAGTAAATAATAGAGAAAAAAATGAATTCAACCTTTTGATGCTTTTTTTATTTCTGATCATTCGTAAACAAAGAAGTCGAAAATACAAGATTTGTTTCGATTTTTATAACCTATTTTACAGATTCGGTTTTGTTTTGTTTTGTTTTGTTTTTCTGTTATTCTTGTCATTTTCTTTTTGTTGTTTGTTGTTGCGTGTTTCTTGTCCTTGCAGGTGTTAGAGGCGCATGGGCGGAGGTGGTTGGTGAGCATGGTGGAGGCGGAAGGTCAGCGGTGCTGAGGGGTCAGAAGACCCTAGGTGCGGCGCACTTAGGGTTTAGTCTGCTGTCTTATTCTTTTTCTGTTTAATTGGTAGTGGGCTAGGTTTTGGATTGATTTGGGCTGAATTGGGCTTAATTGGGTTTCGGGTTTGTTTTGTAAATGGATATTTAACAATTGACTGATTTATTTTTTATTTTTTGTTTGCTGGTTTGGGCTCCGAGCAAATTTGGGCCTGTACAACTGCCCTTCTTTGCTCATTGTCGTGTAACGAGAATGAAACAAAGACTTTAAAAGGACTAATTTTGCCTGGTCTTGCTAAATCTTGGCTTCTTGATGCTTCTTTTCTTCAAGTAGCCCCCATTCCATCCCACTACATCTTCAGGTGATTAGGAAATAGTGCTTTTATCCACTCCGATGTAATTTCAGGGAAAAGAGATTTGTAACTTCGATATACTCCGCTGAAACTTCAATGAGATAAGAATTGGTAATTTCAACCTGCTCCACTGTAACTTCAGGGGGATAAGGTTTGCTAGCTTCATTCGCTCTAATGTAATTTCAAGGAAAGGAGATTTTTAGCTTTGATCTACTCTGCTGGAACTTCAAGGAGATGAGAATTCAGAGAGAAGAGGTTTGTAACCTCGATCTTCTCTGCTGAAACTTCAAAGAAATAAAGGTTGTGGTGCCAATATAGTTTCAAGGAAAAGATATTTGTAGCTTCGATCTTTTCTATTAAAACTTAAAAGAAATAAAAATTCAGAGAAAATAGATTTGTAACTTCAATCTTCTCTGCTGAAATTTCAAAGAAATAATGATTGATCCTCATTTGTAAACTCAGAGAGAAGGGACTTGTAGCCTCAACCTACTCCACTGGAATTTTGAGGAGATAAGAATTTAGGAAGAAGAGATTCGTAACCTCAATCTTCTCTACTAATACTTCAAAAAAATAAGGATTGATCCTCAATGTAAACTCAAGAAGAAGGGATTTGTAGCCTCAACCTCCTCCACTGGAACTTCGAGGAGATAAGAATTTAGGGAGAAGAGATTCGTAACCTCAATCTTCTCTGCTGAAACTTCAAAAAAATAAAGATTAATCCTCAATGTAAACTCACGAAGAAGGGATTTGTAGCCTCAACCTACTCCACTGGAACTTCGAGGAGATAAGAATTCAAGAAAAAGAGATTCGTAACCTCAATATTCTCTCGCTGACACTTTAAAGAAATAAGTATTGATCCTCAATATAAACTCAGAGAGAAGGGATTTGTAGCCTCAACCTACTCCACTGAAACTTCGAGAAGATAAGAATTCAAAGAGAAGAGATTCGTAACCTTAATCTTCTCTGCTGAAACTTCAAAAAAATAAGGATTGATTCTCAATGTAAACTCAGAGAGAAGGGATTTGTAGCCTCAACCTACTCCACTGGAACTTTGAGGAGATAAGAATTCAGAGAGAAGAGATTCATAACTTCAATCTTCTCTACTGAAACTTCAAGAAAATAAGGATTGATCCTCCATGTAAACTCAGGGAGAAGTGATTTGTAGCCTCAACCTACTCCACTAAAACTTCGAGAAGATAAGAATTCAAAGAGAAGAGATTCGTAACCTCAATCTTCTCTGCTGAAACTTAAAAGAAATAAGAATTGATCCTCAATGTAAACTCAAGAAGAAGAGATTTGTAGCCTCAACCTACTCCACTGAAACTTCGAGGATATAAGAATTGTGGCTTTCGATCTATTTCACTACTGCTTAGTAAGATAAGATCTGCGATCTTTAACTAATCTGCTATACTACTGTTATCTCGAGGGAGCAAAATCTGAAACTTCAGTTTGCTTCCTTGCTGCTCAGGGAGATAGAACTGGTGATCCTTGATCTGCTCCACTACTGTTATCTCGAGGGAGCAAAATCTGAAATCTTCAGTCTGCTTCCTTACTATCTTAGGAAAATAAGACTACAATCTTCAATTTGCCCCATTACTATCTCTAGGGGACAATCTGAAATCTTCGATATTGCTACACCGTTCTCTCGGGAACCTGTCCTATAGAATTAGTTTTATGTGCTTGTGCTTATGCTTATGCAAATGATTAGGATGCTACAATCGGAATGACTCAAATGCTCCTGACTACATGTGTTATGAATGATATGAATGTATAAATGTCATGAAAATGACTCCTTTTCAAATGTTTAAGGTGTCATTGTTATTCGAGGCTTTATCCCTGACGCATTATGTTGCCTTTTTGCTCGGCTGGTATTTTGACAGCAAACCTATAGAAATGATCATACTTCACTCAACCGGTTTGTCCCACTATAACTTCAAAGTTCACCATGGTACCTCTAGGACCGGGGGCTTGTACCATCTTCAAACCATCTTACCGTGATTCAGGGGGATGAAACTTTTCCAATTCATCCCATCGCCATTCAGGGGTATAGGATTTGTTTTATTTTCAATCCATACCACTACAACTCAGGGGTAAAAGACTTGTATCATTTTTAATCCATCCCACCACAACTCAGGGGTAGAAGACTGTAACTTGTTCAATCAACTGATCACTCATTGAGAAATTCGTCCAGATGTGTATTCATAATATTTTTATGGATGCAAAATATCATTCTTCTTGATAATGATTCCCCTCTCACGCTTGAGTTAATATTGTTCTCTTTCATCAAGATTGTATTACTGACGTAATATCTTATCATTTTGTTCAATCACCATTTTTGACAAAATCCGAAGAGATAACCTTAATTTGGACTCAAATATTTCCAACCCTTAAGCTTAATGAATTCTAAACAATAATCTTGTTTCAAGTTCTTATATTATTTAGAAGTTCCCAGAGTAATATGCGAAATTACTTTTGTGAAAGTGTCATTAGTCCACTAATCATTATTCCAATGTAAAATGCTTAAAAAAGACCATAACTATGAATAAGAATGAAATTGATTAGGAGCATAGCTCAAAACAAATAAGTTAAGCAAAGATAGCAAATGCAATCAAGAAGAAAATTTATTGGTAGTGTATTTTTAAACGAAATAAATAATTAAAAATAGCATATTCAAAACAGGTAAGATGGAAAATTAGGTGCCCCAGATATCGCAGCTTGAGCTTCTCTGTACAAACTTCTTGAGGACCATTTTGAGCTTAATATATGTTTAGGAGATCCGGAGTACATTGTCGATGCCCCAAGATGTAGCATACTTCCTCATTATTAATCCAGGCATAGCAAGACTACCATATATCCCACTTGTGATCAAAATTTGAGTCGCCCTTCTTGGGTTTTCAACTAAAACCCCATTTGGTCTCAAAGCTCCATTTGTGAGTTTTCGCCCTAGCATTTTCTTTTTTTTTTTTTTTTTTTATTCTTTTGATTTTTTTGTGCTTTTTTCTTTGGAAAACTTTTTATTGAATCTAAATTCACCAGATTGGGCAGGTCTTTACCATTCATTTCGGTCAATATCCATGCTTCCCCAGAACAGACCTTCTTTACTGTATAAGGTCCTTCCTAGTTTGGCATCCACTTTCTTCTGAAGTCCCTTTTGCATGAGAAAAATCTTCTTCAAAGCCCTATCATGAAATTTTCTAGGGCGAACCTTCTTTGTTGTAAGCTCGCATCATCTGACCATGACAGATATCTTTTAACAATTTCTCTTCAAATTCAACTGATCATATCAGGACTAAATCCATTCTACCTCTTCCAACTTCAATTCTGACAAGACTCAGAAAAAAGAATGTCGACTTCAATAGACAAAACATTTTTATTCCACAAACTAAGACATTGCCCCAGTGAATGTCTTGGCCAATATTTGATAAGCACAGAGGGTAAATGTAACTTATTAATGCCAATATTTACAAGTCTAGATCATCTTCTTAATGATCCTTGTTTTGTTGCTTTTTTTAATTTTGTTTTTCCTCTCTGACTGCCTTTGCTGCACTGTGATGTGGCACTTGATCTTTGAACAGACCTCAAACTTTTGACATTGTATGGTTAAATGTGATCTTTTTGACATTTTTTTGTCAGAATTCTTTTTTTCTTTTTCTCTTTTTTATTCTCATGACTATCGACTTTGTAATATTGGCCTACGAAGCTACTTTCACCCTCTTAGAGAAATAATTAATGCCAGTTAGAAGCTTCTGACGAGATCGTCCCAATAAACTCCATGCCCCATATAGATAAGGTCTATGAAGAAATGAAAGAGGTACATGAATCTCATCTTTTTAAATTTGACATTTACGACGTAATTGATGCAATTTCCCTTTCTTAGTTAACCAGTAGCCCGAACCTCTTGATTAGCCTGACTATTGTAGAACTATTAACATGGGTTCTTATCAATCTTAACAGCATACCCATGTCTCAATAGCCTGGTGTGCCTTGATATGATTGTGCAAAAATATCTTTGAATTATTGAAAACAGCTCATGATGTCTCGTCTTATTTCTGTGATGACATAGACTTCGGTCTTTACCTTTTCCTAAGCTCACAACGTCTACTGACCATTTTTAAGGTAAAGTCTATTCACATCTTGTTCTACTATCAAAAGATAAGTTACAATCTTTATCATTTTCAAAATCCTTAAATTCTTCTAGACCCATATCTCACTCAAAAGGGAGTCAGTAACAGCGTCGCTCATGTCTTGATATCTGGGTACCTATTATAGGTACAAAGATAAATTCAAAAGAATAAATGACGTTAAGGATGATTATTTATGAATGAAGAATGAAAGAATATTCCAAAAAATGTATAGTATGGAAAAGAATTAAAAAAATATTTGCTCAAAAAGATACATTTTATTGAAATATAAATTCTGGATACAAATCTATTTCACAAAAAAATCTTATTGCTTCTAGGCTTAAAGCAACAAGTGTGTTTTGTACATTACTCTAAGTAAGCTCTAAATACTACAGAAATTTCTTCCACAGCCCCATTGTCCAAAACGCTCCCAGGTTCATATTTCTGCATTTGGTGTGTCATCTAACTTCACAATACCCATGTTGATGAATTTTTTCACCAATTTCTTAAAAGCAAGGTAATTTTCTATCGAATGCTCTGTGATTTTCGCGTGGTACTCATACTGGGTATTTGGGTCATACCATTTTGGGTATGGAGGTTGCATTGATTTCGGGTAGTGGGGGACACAACGTGCGCATCAAATAAACTTTGATACAACTCCTTATACGTCATTGGGATCGGCGTAAATTGGAGTTTTTCAGTGTTTTGCCTTCTGTCAGATTCTTTTCTTGATGAACCTTGATACTTAGTAGTCACTGTTTTTGGCTGATTAACGGTAATCGACTTTGAGTACCATATGCTTGTATTATTCACTTCATTTTCTTTCTTCCTTGTGGCCATTCTCTTATTACTTTCTCATGCCTCTATCCTTCCACTTTTTATGGCATTCTCAATTATTCCTCCAGTCATTACAATATCCGAGAAGCTCTTTGTAGCACTCCCTAGCATATGAGTGATAAATGAAACCTTCAGTATATTAATAAAGATCATAGTCGAATCTTTCTCTAAAAGTGGTGGTTGAACTTGTATCACCAATTCCCTCCATCATTGGGCATACTGCCTAAAGCTCTCATTCTATTTCTTTTCCATATTCTGTAGCATGATTCTGTCGGGTGCCACGTCCTTTACGTGGCCATATTGTTTCATGAAAGCTTGAGCCAAGTCCATCCATGAACCAATTTGGGCACGACTCAACTGGTTATACCACTTGGCCATAGATCCGATCAAGCTGTCTTAAAAATAGTGAATTAATAGCTAGTAATTTTTTACGTATCCTGTCATCCTTCGACAGAACATCGTAATATGAGCTTCAGGGCAGCTAGTCTCATTATATTTCTCGAACACTGGAGTCTTGAACTTTGGTGGGAGTACCAACTCAGAGACTAGACTTAAGTCTTTTGCATCAATTCGCAATGATAATCAGCGTTCTCCATAGCCCTAAACTTCTCTTCCAACTATCGACACCGGTCATCAAGTTGTTTTGGCAAATCCCTCCCCATTTTCTCCATCTCTGCCACATCGTCAAAATCTGAGACAACGATATTAGTTAGATTATCCCCTGGGTTAGAATCCGAGCCCGTTAAAAAGTTTATCGGTGTCGATGCACCGGCTTGGTATTGGGACTTAATGGTGACAGGTACTCTTTGTGGGTATGCATCCGATTGCGTTTGGGTGGTCGTTGGGGTAAAACCCGGAGGATAAGAATGTTCTCCATTGTCATCACCAAGATTGGTCACAGGGTTTTTTCCTTTGTCAGGACCTCTAGCCAATAGCTAGGCCAATTGATTCATCATATTTCTTTGGGGTTCCAGCATCTGATCCCTCATGTCTTGTTGTATTTTGGCTAATTGCTCTTGCATCTGTGCCTGCAATTGATTTTACATATCCTTTTGCATTTGTTCTAATCTTTCAATTCTTTAATCCATTACTTTCGTCTTGCGGCAGGTATTGTAGTTGGTGGATTTTGGTTGGTTTCCAAGGTAACTGTCATAATTTTAATTAATTAGAGTCTTTTTACAAATTTTAATACATATGGTGTGATGTAATGCAAATGCATGAAATGCAATACAAATGTATGGAATGAATGCAAAAAGAAAGAAAGGCGTTGATTCTGAATTCAATTCCATTAGAACAACTTTTCTAGAAAACAAATTTTTTTACATAAAAAACGAATTACATATGCAGCCTTGCACTCGTACTCCCGATAAAGACATCGATCTTCTTCTTCATATCAGGACGCTATTGTCGAATCTTGCTAATTTTTCCAAAGATGTCTTTATTTTGATCCGTGTCGCGACCTATTGCTCACTTATCCCCACAATGCTCATTAACTCCTTTTAAAATAGTTGAGACGTAATGGATCTCGAATAATCTTTGTTGGCTTGAATCCTTGGGCAATGAAGCAAAGTCTTATTTTCCTCCGCGGACTATCAATCTTCTTTCGTTGTGTTTAGTTGGACCCTATTCGGATGGGCGTACTATATTCCACTATATCAAGAAGTTTGTTTATTTATGACAAACTCTTCTATTTAGCAATCGAATATGAATCAACACCTCCTTTTTATGATAATAAAATGCAATGCAATGCAATCATAAACAAAACAAAACACGTTAGCACAAGAAAAATAAACAACAAAATAAATTATCTAAATGGGTGACCAATAGGGTTTGGCATGGCTCTACTTAAGGTAGCCTCCTAAGGTTCGCTATATGTAGTTTAGTTCTAAAGCAAAGGTACCTGAACCAGCAGATTCCTCGATCCTCACCCATTATAGGCTCATATGGATCGAGTTCGATTCAGGGGAATACATTTTCCTATGGCCATGCGAAGATGAAAATCTCACAAAGACATAGGTACGGATGTATCCCGGAAGTAATCCACTAGCCCATGTGGAGGTGAAAACCTCACGAACGCATTGCTTCTTACTCCCACTTAGAGGTGTGACCACAACGGTCATGCAATGCAATGCCAAAATATTTTATGAGACTCGACATTATTCTAATCATAGCACCAACAAATGCATCAAAAGAAACATAATTTTTCAAAACAATTTTCCAAATTTTCAATCAAAAGGACAAAAATTAATCAATCTATAACATGACTCTCAACCAGTCCCAGGAGTCGTCAAGCTGTCGAAACCATTTTTTTGTAAACGGGAATCGACTAGGGTTTTGAAAACGAAAATAAAAACAGGAGTCACCACTAATCTTTTTTTGATAAGGTGTAATCGGGTCACCTTTGTTTTAATAAAACATTTTAGTTTACTAAAACAGTGTTTTTGGTCTACGAAATTCGAGAAAACGAGTTTGAGAGTAGGTTACGTGCGAGGAAGGATTAGCACCCTCGTCACACCCAAAATTAGTACCAAATTGACTAATTAGAGTCTCAATGTCGAAAGTTAAAAATTTGAAAAAGATTTTAAAAATACTATCTCTTTTAAAAATATTTAAATTTTCTCGAATTGGATATTAAGATTCTCTCGCTCCAAAGGAATAAAATATCACATCCAGCACATTAGGACACGACAATTTAAATCCTCGAATCCAAGATCATCTCATGATTCCCGAGACTCATGCATTGAAAATATCAAAAGGATATTCGATTATTTGGCCAAGCGAAAAACCGAAACCCAGCACGTTAGGGCACGATTTCTCAGATTTCCAAACACAGAATATTTCCTTATTTTGAAAACTTTTATTAAGCGATTATAGAATGGACTCAAAAATATATTTGTTTATCTTGTTAAAAGATAATCAATATCGGGTGAAAGTGAGAATTTGAATCATGATGCAATAACAAAAAACATAGCTACAAGCATGAATAGTGATACATGACAATAATATTATACGAATGAATGACTATAATACAAAAATACTAAATAAACGAATTAAAATACACACAATGGCAATAATCTCACAATATGCACCATTCAAATATCAACATCAATGATTAAAGATAAATAAATTTAATGACATATACAACAATTTACAAAAGTATAAAGCAAGTTAAAATAAACCAAGTATAAAAACATACAATTTGAAATGATAATAAATTAGTTTAAAATAATGTACAAAAAAGATTTTAAAATCGATGATATACAAAACAAATTTTTAAGATGATATGTAAAACTTTAAACTGATAATATATATATATATATACATATACATATCTATATAAAAGTATAAAATATAATATGTAGAGAACTTAAAACAAATGATGATAGAACACTTTAAAACAAATAGAGAAATGTAAGATAGAGTATATGAAATATTTTAAAATGGGTAACAAAACAATTTTAAGTAGTAAAACGAGTTTAGAAAATAATAATATACGAAGCATTTCAATATAGAATAATCTAAAAATAATTAATACATAAAATAATTTAAAATAAAAATAAAGGAGACTTAAAATAAATAATATATAATATTTCAAATGAATAAATAAATACCAAATTAAAAAGGTTAAAATCAAAAGGACCAAGGACCGAATCATAATAGAAAAGAAGATTAAGGAACTGTATTAAAAAAAATAAAAACGAATTAGTGCCTATCTGTACACGCAGGAAAACAAAGAGGACCGAAAGGGAAAATATCCCTGGCCTCCATGCGCTGCGTTTTGAACAAGACCAAAATAAAAGAAATGAAAATTAACGAGGATAGATTGCAAAAAAAAAAAAAAAAAAAAAGGGAAATAGGGTCATATTGGAACACTATGCAAAAGCGGAGGGACCATTCGCACAATTACCCCTAAAGAGGAAACACGCAGATCCCTACGGCAGACGGGTCGAGTTTTCGTATTTAGACAAGACGGCATCGTTTTGGCTATGAAGGCTTTAGCTCAATACCCCTGTATAAGAATGAGAAATCAGAAAAAAAAAAAAAGGTATTCTTCCTTTTATTTTTCAAAAAAAATGAGGACTCTCTCAAAACTCCCCACCCCTCAATTCTCAATCCGCCACTGGCTTTTACACAAATCAACGATGGCAAATGCGTGTATGGTGGCGAGAGAGTAAAAAACGAGGGTCGTTTTTAAATTTTACCTTCCAAACCCCGTCCTAATACTAAAATATCCCAAAAAATTTTAAAATCCGAAAAGGTAAAGAAACCTTTCGGTTCCGTTTTTCCGAATGTCCGAAAAGGTAAAACCTTTTCCCTTTTTTCTTATTATTTCATTTGTAACGATTTCGAAATAGTAAAATATAATAAATAAAACGACAGTAAATAATAGAGAAAAAAACGAATTCAACCTTTTGATGCTTTTTTTATTTTTGATCGTTCGTAAAAAAAGAAGCCGAAAATACAAGATTTGTTTCGGTTTTTATAACCGATTTTACAGATTCGGTTTTGTTTTCTTCTCTTTTATTTTTCTGTTATTATTGTCGTTTTCTTTTTGTTGTGTGTTGTTGCGTGTTTCTTGTCCTTGCAGGTGTCAGAGGCGCATGGGCATTGGTGGTTGGTGCGCGTGGTGGAGGAGAAAGGTCGGCGGCGCTGAGGGGTCAGAAGACCTTAGGTGCGCCTCACCTAGGGTTTGGTCTTCTGTCTTGTTTTTTTTCTGTTTAATTGGTATTGGGCTAGGTTTTGGATTGATTTGGGCTGAATTGGGCTTCGGGTTTGTTTTGTAAATGGACACTTAACAATGAACTGATTTATTTTTTATTTTTTTGTTTGTTGGTTTGGGCCCGGGCAAATTTGGGTCTGTACAAGTATTATTGAAGTATTATTTTAGATTTATTATTTTAAGAAATTGCATGTGTCCTGTAATTTGCCATTCCAGTGTTGCAGCTTCGAGATATGATCATATGGCAACATGGTCTAGGGATGCCCATATCAAGCTCAAAGTAGAAATAAATTACTAACCTCTAGATTTCTTCCCATGACCCCCTCCATCAATGGTTTCACTAAACAACCAAGTTCCGGAAGTGATTTTGTTGCTACTACTGTAACAAGAATTATGCACAATACATGGTCCAGCCAATGCTGCATCATCTGAAAACATACATGATTCATATGTGATTATATTTCCAGACTTGAGAGTAAGAAAAATTAAAGATAAAAGCAGTGCAGGAAAAATTAAAACCTTTGGTCAATTGAGATACAGAGACGTGTGGCACGGAGTTGTAATTCCAGGAAGATAGAGCTGAAGTAGCAATAGGATTTCGAAGCATGGATGATGAATCTTGTCTGTACGTATAACCTGAGTTAAGCAAGGCGGATGAAGATTGAAACGGTCCAGCAACTTGGGATACAACAGTAGCTGCAACTCATTCACAAATACCCAAAAAAATATACAACCAATATCAAAAAATAGTACCATACAGACCATTTTTGGGAACTTTTTGTGGGTACCCATGAGCTGCTTTCCTTTTTGGCCGAGGGGGCGGTACATGTTCACTCATCCCATTTTACTGAACCTTAAGGAAATAATTCTGAGCATGGCTATGGATCTGTCAATTGCACCCATTAAAGTCTTCAGCAAACACATAACAAAAACAACATATATGGCCAAGTTCATTGCGGAAAGAAACCATACCATCTTTCTAATTTTACTTGGATCACTGTCTTAGACCCAACAAATGCTTCAATCTTCTTCTAATCATGATCAAATCTAAAATAAGGTAAACAAAGATATCATTAGCACCACAAGCCACAGAGTATGCATATAATAATGTAAATATAAACAAACTCTATCAACGTATTTCTACGTTAAAAATCAATATCTTATTCAAATTTCATGCATTCCATAAGCTTAATTCTACGTACTTGGAGTTAAAATCAATATCTTATTCCAGTTACTCCTCAACCAAACAATGCCATTACCAAATTATCTGAAAAAGCAAATTGCATCGAACTGGTAAGTTTCCAAATAAAACGAAATCCTCCTCAACAAATCTAGCAATCTTCTTCGATTTTTTAAAGGAATTGACTTTGTTACTCACTTCATTAAATTCAAATTTAAAATTACTTAGAATTAAAATCAATATGTTATTCCAGTTGCTTCTCAACCTAACAATGTCATTACCAAATCATCTGAAAAAATCACCAAGTAATTGCATCGAACTGGTAAGATTCCACGTAAAACGAAAGCTCCCTCAAAAAATCTAGCAAAAACTTTCGTACATCACTTAAGCATATTATCTTCAATTTTTTTTGAAGGAAATTGACTTTGTTACTCCCTTCATTAAATTCAAATTTCAAACTGAACAAATAATAGCTAAAAACAATACTAAAGAGAAATGAAATCTAGTAAATTTTACTGACAATTGAAGAGCTTCGAGAGACTTATCGTGCTCCTGCTTAGTCCAGCTCTCTTTAGACTTGGTAATAGTGTCAGACTTCCTGATCTTCTTGTTCATAAGCTTGAAATTCCCAAAAATTAATTTAAAAAAAAAAAAATTAAATTGATGTAATTTTGGGGTAAATATTCCATATATACCAAAAAATAAGAAAAATTACGGAAATGTGCCAGTTTGAAGAATATTTACGGGAAAGTACCATTTCCCTTAAAAAACGCGTCCACGTCAGCGCATTTTTGGGGATGCAGAGCTAAAGCGCACCCCTGAGGACGCACTTTAGCCCTTCAACGGTCAAATCCCAACGACCAATTTTTTTTGACCGTTGGGGGCCCCAACGGTTAAAAAAAGTATAAAACCCCCCAACCCTTAATTTTTTTCACACTTCAATCTTTTCTCAATATTCTCTCAATTTTATCTCAATTTTCTCTCAATTTTCTCTCAAAGTCCTTGAAATTTACGCTCAAATTTCTAAATAGTCTTTACTATTTAAAAAGCCCTTTATAATTTTTTAATATATTTTTTTTTGGAAAATTTTAAAATTTTTATCGGATTACAATGGCGGGAAATTACGTCACCTAGACAATAAGCACATCTCCGTTGAGCAAATGCAAATGGTAAGTTTTAATTTTAATTTTTCAATATTATTTAATTTGTTTTTCAATTATGCAATTTTAATTAATTTTTAATTATATAATTTTTAAGCATATCTATAGATCGGTGTTGGAATGTTATATTCGCAACATACATGGTCCCCATCGCCGTTGATCGAGACTTACCTCACGGAAGCGGGTTTTTGGCACGTGGCCACGATAGGTAGGGGTTCAAGTTGGAGCCGCCTTTGATCGGTAGCGTTGATAGAGAGGTGGAGACCGAGACGCACACTTTCCATCGCCATGCGGAGAGTGTACCATTATTATAGAAGATGTGCGATTGCGATTGGGATTACTGGGTGGGCGATTGGTCGGTAGTCACCGGTCCGCAACATCTACCGATTGGATGGCCGTATGCTACGAGCTTCGGGTGCCATTAGGATAGAATTCAAGGAGCTCGGATCTATATGGCACAGTTACGAGACGCATTCCAAGAGCCGAATGAGGGTTCGATCAAGTAGAAAGAATACGGTATGCTCGGGCATACATTCTTTAGATAATTAGAGGCTATCGATGCTTGGGACCTCTCTAGAAACCTCGTCCACGAGATGGCTCCACAAACTTGTTGATTTGAGAGCAAGGTGAATTGAGTTGAGGGTCCGCCGTGCTATCGAGGTTGTACGGAGATGTGTGGAGCGGCGCGCTCGAGTAAAGCTAAAATCGGAGGTTGCCTATCACTACTGCAGCATGGGCATGGTTTGATTTCCATTTTACGTCCTCGACTCGACCACCATATTCATTCCCACTGATAACGAGGTAAATTTAATTTTATATTTTACAATTATTTCATAGATTTATAGTATAATTGCATGCTAAAAGTTTATTTAATTAGGTGGAACCATTCGGCAAGTCATGTTGGAATACCTAACTCGCTTGAGGATATCTGGCTCTATTGGACCAACGGTAGGAATCACAAGTAAGTTTCAATTTCGTTATTATAATTTAGTATTTCGTATGTAGTCTCTAATATTATGTATATAACTAATATTTTGGTAATGTTAATATAGTTTCAATGGACACCGTACGAGGATCCAAAATTTGGGCGGTAATTCCGGAGGAGTTCTTCCAAAATCCGAACAGTTGGCACGTTAAGGTCCCATTGATCACCTACGCGACCATGGAAATACACCAGTCAGATCGGGTTCTGCGGTAATTTGGATTCCGACAACCGATCCTCCTACCACCGGAGGTGCTCGATGATGAGCACAAAATGGACTTACGGCAACCGCACACGGATTGACCAAGATTTGGTCAGGTCATATCGAGACGTGGGAGAATCGATATGACTTTTTACCTATCCGGGAACCGATCATCGTTCCTGAGTTAGCGTACATGCCGGAGTACATACCATGGTTTAGGATCCATGGCAAGCGGTATCTGTTGTCGAAAGAAGAGAGGCGACGACAAATTCATGAAAGGGAAGGAACGTCGGGCCACTTTAAATCTAAGGAGAAGGGTGATGAGACGGGGCCATCAACAGCGTCTACCGATACCAACGATCCGAGCCCATCAGTTCAACCGACAACACCGACATCACAATACCACCGCTTATGCGGTCGTACCCTACCCTTATATGTATCCTCCTAACCCGAATATGTTTCTTTTTCCCAGTCCCATCCCAGGTTGGAATGTATGGCCGGGTTCGAGTCCGTTCTCGACTACTCCCGCTAGCCAGCCGATCGTGAGGTCGATGTCACATGTGGGATTAGAGGAGGCACCGTCGGGGAGCAATTCTTTCTACCAGGCTCCTTCACCGTACGAGATGTAGTCACCCCCGCCGTGGTTTATGCAAACACCTCCGGAGTCATTATTTTATCAAGGTGGGTCATCATCGCAACACCTGAACTGCACCCACCACTTGGAACCCGATTCCCCTCCCGAGGTTCCACGACCCCATGGAAAGCTAGAAGAAGGAGAAATCCAAATACAGAATCACACCACCCCGGTGTGCACTGGGTTCCCACATCGACCCTAAACCCTAATTTAGTTTTGTAATTTTATTTTTTAATTTAGTTTTAATATATTTAACAAAATTTGAGTTTAATTTTTATTTTTGTAATTTAATTTTTAACTTAATTTTAATATCTTTGATAAGATAGAAATGGTTTAATTTTTTTTGTAATTTAATTTTTTATATTTAATAAAATTTGAGTTTAATTTTATTTCTTTTGTAATTTAATTTTTTAATTTAATTTTAATATCTTTGATAAGATAGAAATGGTTTAATTGTTTTTTTTGTAATTTAGTTTTAATATATTTAATAAAATTTGAGTTTAATTTTTTATTTTTGTAATTTAATTTTTTAATTTAATTTTAATATCTTTGATAAGATAGAAATGATTTAATTTTTTTGTAATTTAATTTTTTTATATTTAATAAAATTTGAGTTTAATTTTATTTCTTTTGTAATTTAATTTTTTAATTTAATTTTAATATCTTTGATAAGATAGAAATGGCTTAATTGGTTTTTTTATTTAATTTTTTATATTTAACAAAATTTGAGTTTAATTTTATTTCTTTTGTAATTTAATTTTTTAATTTAATTTAAAATATTTGATAAAATAGAAATGGTTTAATTTTTTTGTAATTTTGTAATTTAATTTTAATAACTTGAATAAAATAAAAGTTCTTATACAAAAGTTCACCGTTTTCCTCCAAAAAAATAGAAATTACATAGCCACCAGGAGACAAAAAGCTAAGAACATGGTCAACTATTCCGATTTGGACACGACGAGATGTATGCACCATCCATACAAATGACTTTGGTTGCTTGTTTTTGGATATCCATATTGTTGCGTATTCTAGTCGAGCAAGGTCGACCTTTTGGTTTGTGCCTCAATTGTCTATCCCAAATATGACTTATACGGTGCAAGTGACACCGACTGACCACTTACGCTTATCCGGGATGGTGGGAATACGTGTCTCCACACGTTGTACATGTTTTCTAATTTGTACACTTCGTCGACATAGCTCATGGGATCAAGACGGAGATTCTAACAAGCCGCAAGTACATTAGCACATGGGTAACGAAATGCATCAAATATCCCACGATCATGCAGTCCTATTTGTCAAGTGTACACGATAATGCCCGCCAACAATACCTTGGTTTGGTCATCAAACTCGTGACATGAAACCATAGATCGTCATGTCGTGACATATTGTGTGCATGGTGTTCGCCATGCCTTCCTACGCTTTATTTCTTGCAAGACCTTCGGCTCCATACATGGCCTCCTTGCATCGCCTCTATAACTCGCTACTCTCTTCGAAAATAGTACCGCTAAATGAAAATATGTCTCCCACACAATCGATGTAATCGGCGGATGACGGGTTCTTTTAGAATGTAATTTATGCATTCGGCCAGTTTGTGGTCATATGACCATATCGTAGGCCACCGCCATATGCCCGTGTCCACTGCTCGAAAGGAATATTGCATGTAGTTTGCGCCTTCGCGTTATCTCGAGTGCAAATCGCCAAGATCTCCTAAAACGGTCTTTATTGATCTCGTACCCTGCCAACATACGTTGATAGCGAATATTACATACCACTCTTCAATTGAGAATAAATTGAATATTACAAACGAAATTATATTAATAGATATTTCATACCCATATCGGTCACTTGTTGTTTCTGTCTTTTAGATCGATATTGCCCATAGTAGTTGGATGAAACATACCTCGGACAATATCGATGGTGTGTCGATGCCACATGCTTCCTTGAGTTTTATTGCCGCAAGTATTCCAGGCCCGATCCGATATAACGTATGTCGTTGGGGATGGACATGATCCTTAACCTAGATAGGAAGAAGTCCCGGTCATCGGTGACTCTCCGGTGTTATTGCGAACGCAATCGAAAGGATTCTCCCACGTACCGCCTTGTGCCACGACTAGCAATAGCCGTCGCGTATATCTACCATACATAAAGGTACCGTCAATTTGTACCAATGGTTTGCGATGTAAAAGCATCTCGGCATTACTTAAATGTCCGAGCAGACGATTGAACACTACGCATCCACGAGCGACGATCGTTGTAGTACGCCGATTCCGTTTCAAGGTCCGTCGTCTTTGCTGGGACATATCTCTCCAAAGACTGACACCAATCGCCACACTTCATTATATGAAGTGTCCCACCGATCGATGCAACTTTTCTAACGCTTACGCTTGGCTATCCAAGCCTTTACGTAAAAGGGCGTGTACTCTAATTGGCTACGAATATTGCCAATTATGGCCGGCATCGTAGTCTTGGGATCGGCCTTCACCGTCGGGATTATTAAGTCATCCAACATGTCTGAATCCATCCTCGGATGATCTTGTGTTACACCTGTCATCGAAGTACGTTAAATAATGCAACATTACATAATATTAGTGTTATTCGAAATCATTGAACACAAAGTGGTACTGTACCGGCAATACATGTATGTGGACCTTTGTACTTTTTGACCTCCCACAACCCTGTCCTTTTCCTCAACGACACCATGATTTTTCATGAACATGTGCCGTCTTGCACTGCACACTTCGCCTCGTACTTATCGAGCCTAAATTTAACCATATTGTAGTTAACCCCGTTCCTGATGCTGTATTGTTTCAATGCAGCAAGAAAGGTATTATTGTTGGAAAACTGGTTACCAACTTCTAATTGGTCCGAATCCAACAAAGAATTTGTACGGTCATGTGTCCGGTGTGGTAGTTCAGGAAACTCCAATGCATCATCTTGAGATAGATTGACATTATGCATGTGGGCTGGAGGTGAGTACGCCCTGAATAGCGGATCTTCTTCTTCTTCGTCTGAACCACCCTCAACGTCTTCAGGTATAATTGGAACGGGCTCCGGTTCAGAAAATAATCCAACTTCTACACCATCGGGCCCTGGCTCCCGAGGTGGATCCATATCGGATTCATCGTCCGACCCTCTATAACCTGCAACAAACGAGGGCCCCTCGCCGGTGGATGTCGTCGGGAGTACATCATCCCTCCTTAAACATCTTTCGTAAAGATCCCAATCATATGTGGATTGCTAACAACTAGAAGTTGATGACGTCCCCCAATACGTATTTCTATCATCGGACGTCGAAGGATGGATATGCATGTCCTATCCACCAACCGAGTGTCATGTAGGGGTTATGTTTTCCATACTACCATCGCACACGGGCACTTTTGTGTTTTGCCTCCCACTTACAGAGTGTCGGCTTGGGGTCGTGTATTCCCCTCGAACGGTAGTAGATGTTGAGGTCGCAGAAAGATCACTTGGAGATGAAAATTCTACATATAACTCGAGATAAGGTGATCCACTGGCAAGATGAGTCTCCACCATTGCCTCAAGGCTCCGAGGACCTTTGATGTCGAATGAGTCATATCTCACCGGATCAACCGAAGCACAAAATCTATACTTAATAGACTAAACTTTCATTGGCGTTGTTCAATATTTTACGCCTAATTCTTTTGCGAAGTTCTACCAAATCGACGTTCAATTAAAACTCGATCATACTGTGTTCTCCGATAAGAAAACAACACCATTTTCGGTGTCACGAACTTCACCATCGTAGTAAATAACAAAGATTAATACGTTCACTCATTTTCGCTTTTTTTCTTTTGCCTGAATTTTCCTTCTGCCACCTGAGAATGAAATTTGGCTGATTTATAGCCTAAGTTTACCGGAGACCACTGTAGCAAAAGAACGTCCACGTGGGAGCTCTTTTCGGTATTCTTGCTGACAGTGCACCTATTTGGAAGCATTTTCGCCATCGTTTGTTTAGAAACGTCTCTCAAATTAATTTTTCCGGAGACCATCAGAGCAAAAGAGCGTCCATGTGGGAGCTCTTTTCACCTAGCGCTTTTATGCTTGTTCGAAACGCTCTCAAATTAATTTTGCGATAGTGCACCCACGTGGGAGCTCTTTTCGGAGCACCTTTTGAGCGTTTTTTGTTGTTCGTAAACGCCTTCTCAAAATTATTTTGCCGGAGACTCTTCGCCCAAAAATTCAATTAATTTTTCATACTGCAAGTGGACGGGAAGAGAGGGCAAAAACGCATCCACATCAGCGCGTTTTATTGGTTATTCAACAGCAAAGCGCCCTTGAGGATGCGCTTTAGCTCTGCATTCCCCAAAAACACGCTGACGTGGATGCGTTTTTTGAGGAAACGATACTTTCCCGTAAATATTCTTCAAACTGGCACATTTCCGTAATTTTTTTTATTTTTGGTATATATGAGATATTTACCCGTAATTTTGGGATTTTCTTTAAATAGTAAAAAGAAAGAAATAGAAAATATGGAAATGTGGTAAGGAAGTGACAGTTCGAGCATTTTTATTCAAACTGGAGGGAGAGTTAAATGGTGGGAATCTAACCGCACACGTGGATTAATATGACTCGTTTGATTGATAGTTAGACAAGTCCCAAATTGTAGGTTAATTCAAAGTTTTTAGTAAATGATAGTTAATTGAATCTAAAATTAGTGATTTGATGAGGTACATGAAATTAGATATAGAATAAATAACTGTGAACCAAAAAAAAAAAAAAATTGGTAATTTAAGTGAATTGATTTAAGAATTTTGTATAGTTTTTTAAATAATTTTTCTTTTTTTTATTTAATTATTGTTCAATCGAAGGTTCAATTAGTTGAACTGAATTAATAATTTGATTTATTGAATTGCTGTCCTAATTTTTACAACACTGAATGAAATAGAGGGTAATTTTTACCGACATGGCCATAAAGCTTCTATATTATGCAAACCTAGTTGATTCTGTTTTTAAACTTTAAAATGTTTTAATTAAGTTTTAAAAGTATTAAATATTGTATTAATCGAATTTTTTTGTCAACTTATTCATTTATTTAAATATTAAGTGTGATCCAAATCTGATTTGTTTATGCACTCCCAACAGAGGTAGTTTAGTGAGAGTTCGTCGTGGCGATGCCTATGTCTAAGAAACGTTTAGTATTATGGGGTTCGTCTACAAGGACATATGTATAGAATGAGGTTTATCTACTAGGGATATGTGTAGAAGCTCATAGAGGTGATATAATTAGGGGTGAGTATTCGATCGAGTCGAGTCAAAAAATTCGAGTTAGTCGAGTTGATAAATCTTATTTTCGCAATCGAATTCAATTTAATTTTTTTCGAATTGAATCGAATTGAGTCAAAAAATTTCGAGTCAAGTCAAGTCGAGTTAACGAATCCTATTATTTATACTTAATGTTGAACCAATTATTTAACTAATGAATGAAGTATAAAGTTATTTAACTATATAAACAATATAAACAATATAATGGTTTTGTATTTTAACTTAATAAGTAAATATTTATCAAAATAACGCTGTTTTGACTTTTAACTTAATGATTTTGACTTTTAACTTTAGAAAAAGTAAACATTTATCGAAATGGCGTAGTTTTGCCTTTTCTTATTCAGATTTTCGGATACCCGAATTGTGTAATTCACATTCGAGTTAAACCGAAAAACTTAATTTTTTATTCGAGTTGATCCAAAAAAAAAACTTAATTAACTCAAATAACTTGAACTATTTAATTCAAAATTTAAAAATTTTATTGAGTTTTTCGAATCAATCGAATTTTGCTCGCCATATAACAACACAATATTAGAGAAAGAAATATCAAATTTGGGTACCAATTGATGTATTGAGTCAAATTATTATAAGACCTCTTAATATTTGGGTTGATTTTAGATTGGATCAATCTAAACTAGATTAATTCCAGTTTTAAAATTTTCAGATCATTTCAAGTTTAAATTGTTTCTAATTCGAACTATTTTGAATTAGGTCATTTAGGTTTGCCACTTGAAGATTTTTTTGTGGTTAATTCATAAAAAGTTTAAATAATTTTAGTTAGGGTAATTTAAAGTTTGGATTATTTATGGTTCGAGATGAATGAATTCGAAATATTTTTGTGATTAAACTGCCTTTGTTTGGCCGAAAATAATTTCCCATCTTAAAACCTTTTACAAAACACGGGAAAAGAAGCGTTGATTTTAGTAAAATGTCTTATAGATTTTATCTTGGCAAGACATTTTCCAAGGGTTTTCCTTCCCTTGTTAATATTTTAATATATGAAATATAAATTTTAATTTTAAATATTTGTAAACTTAGCTTAAGCCTCTTCCCCCAGTTCCCTCTCCCTTCCCCTCCCCCATCCTTTGCACCCTGATCTACTGCTTGCCGTCAAACAAATGGACCCCTAACCTGACCCTGGGCTCGACTGGTCAGTCCTTCTGAAACCCACATCACCTTCCTCTCCTAGATGGCCAGAACCCAAGTCTAAACCAGACCCCACGGTCAGACCTGTTTCAATTGAAGACCAAGCCAGGTTTGCCAACATGCAAATGCAAAACAAGGTTCTTGGCAGTTGCAAAGAGTTTTTCAAGAACAGGGTTCGTGATGAAGAAAACGATGATGGTGATGATGATGATTTTGATGAAGAAGAAGAAGAAAAGAATGAAGTATACATGTTTTTTATGAGAATTTTGTGAATAACAGTGAGTTGAGGGGCTACTATGAGGAGAATCATGAGAAAGGTGAGTTCTTTTGCTTGGTTTGTGGTGGCATTGGTGAAAATTTAGGAAAGAAATTCCAGGGGTGTGTTGGACTTGTACAGCATTGTATGTCGATTTCGAAAACAAAGTGTAAGACAGGCTATAGAGCTTTTGAATTGGTTGTTTGTAAAGTTCTTGGTTGGGACATTGATAGGTTGCCTGTGATTTTGTTGAAAGGAGAGCCTTTGAGTCATATTTTGGCTAATTTAAGCGAATCACAGGTAAAATTCTTATGTTTATTTGCATTTTAATTGCCTAATAATTGTTTCAATCATGAAGCTGTATGAGTGTTAGATACATGGTATAGATTGTTTGAATTGAGTAATTTGTAGAATTTAATTGATGACTATTGGTTATATGAACTTCTATGAATGGTAAGGTTTGTAGTGTTAAGGATTTATGTTGAATTGATGGTCTGTGAGGTGAGTGAGTTTTTTCCCTTACTATTTACTTAATTAGTGAGGAATTTTGTGTAATGAGTTTAGGAATTGGATGTATAGTGAAATAAGGAACTGTATCCTAATGGTGTTAAGTGCAGAACACTTTGTAAGGAGAAGGTTCCAATAAAAATGTAGAAAGTCATGAAACTAGAAATTCAAGTGGCAAAGTCCAGAAAGATGCCTCTGATTCTCTGGTGAGAGTTCATCTCTTTATTTTTCTGTTAGAGTTTTTATGGACCATTTGCAATGTTGTGATAGTAGTGATCACTGCATGATGTGAAGTAAAAATAGTTGTTATAGCATTGTAGGTGTGGGGTTGGCATTTCATGGACAGTTGAGCAGGATTATTATATATGTCAGATATGCAAACTTTTGATATTTCGAAAATCAGTTAACAAATTACTTAAATACAAAAGGTACCACTTACCAATCTTCCCTTGCTGGTATACTTAGTACCATTGTCTTTATTTCATTCGTAAGAGCACTATAATTCTTCTTCTTAATGTTCTATAAGTATTCAATCTCATGATGTATTTAGAGAAAGGACAATAGATGATTTGAGGATATGCCAATGGTTGTCAAAAAGCCTATGAGTTTCTCCTAGAATATTCGGTCGGAGCATGCTTTTGTTTGATTTTATCCATGTTGTGGCTTTTTTCAAATGTTCCTTATCATAACATTGTTTGTGCATTAGTTAATTTTGGTTTTGTCAAGCTCAAGGGTTCGCTTACGTTCAATCCTGCAGGATAAGGGGGATGATTTAAATGTTATTTCTGGTGGTGTAGAGTTCGTGAATGCTGATGGCATGGATCAGTTAAAAAAGAGGTTTCTAGTAATGATCACAGTAATGGTGAATTGATGGCCTGTAACATGAGTAATGTGAGTGTAGGACTATTTGTTTTATCATTTGTGGAATCTTTAGTAAACATGAATATCTTGTTGTTTTTGTGAGTTGTAGAATTCCTTAGAGGAGGGGATGCCAACGAAAATGTTAAAAGTCTCGAGATTTCAGATGGTGAACAAAAATCTATGGTCCAAAAGTAATGTTTGATCGAGGTCCACCGGTGGCTTTCAATGTATTTGATTGGAAAGGGGAAAGGATTGATCCTGCATTAGTGCAAAAACTGACTAATAGGAACAATATTTCATTCTGCATTGGGTGTTTACAACACATTTGGTTCAGTGTTAAACATGAAGAAATGAAGGAAAAAGATGAGTTTCAGCCTGGGATAGATGTTACTGCTACAATTGGGTTCCTCACTAGTTTTGAAGACATTTATAGGCTTTGGGTATTTGTTTCAAGGTTCTTGGATGCTGATTTTTTAGAGAAAGAGAAATGGAGATATAAAGCTATTCACCAAAAACCAATTGAAATTTGGTCCAAGAACTTGTTAATTCTTTCATTCTTTGTATATTATTGTCTGGTATGAACTTTAGTCCAAAAATTATGATCTGGTATCAAAATTTGTAATATTAATTGTGGTTTGGAAGTTAATTTATTATTATTCAATTTTTGTTTTGTTTTTTATAACACAATTAGGAATCATTTGTTTGCTTTGGTTGTTTTCAATTTATGATTGTTAATATATTTAATTTAATATATTTATTTACAAATAAATCATTGTAATACATGTAAAAATAATATAAAATATATTTTTAATATTTAAAATAATAAGCTTGGATGAAAAAAAATCTCAAATGTATATTTATTTTATTTAAAATAGTTTTTATAAAATATTTTTAAAAATTTTGTCAAATATTAAAAATATTTTACGAGATCTATCCAAAATAATAGAAAATATTAATTTTTCAAAAAAAATTATTTTTAAAATTATTTTTCGAAACCATTTTCAGTTAAAGAAATGGACCCTAAATAAGATTAAATCAAGTTTATATTCAAATTAATTGAATTATATTTTCGTATTGGGATCAAAATTAAAAATTATTATTAGTAATTCCTTATTCATTTAGGTACACAAATTAGTTCACACAAAACCATAAAAAATTTAACCCAAACTCAAACTTTTGAAGGAAAAATTGTCAATCCACGTTTCCACACTTGGTGTGGTTTAAGAAAAGAAAAAGGAAAGAGAAAAATAATCACACAATAATCAAAATTGAAAGCAACACCAATATCTCATATATATCAAAAAATTAAAATATTTACGAAAATAGACCAGTTTGAAGAATATTTACGGAAAAGACCGTTTCCCCAAAACGCGTCCATGTCGGTAGCGTTTTGAGGAAAACAATGAAAAGCGTACGAGGGCGGCGCTTTGTACACCTCAAAGAAAGCGTTTACGTGGGCGCTTTTTTTGAGGTGGCACAAAGCGCCTCCTCGGCGCTTTAGCCTCTCAGAATCATCAAATCCCAACGGTAAAAAAAAAACTATAAAACCCCCCAACCCTTTATTTTTTTCACACTTCAATCCTTTCTAAATATTCTCTCAATTTTCTCTCAAAGTCCTTGAAATTTACGCTCAAATTTCAAAATAGTCATTTACTATTTACGAAAAAGCCCTTTATAATTTTTTTAATATATTTTTTTTTGGAAAATTTTAAAATTTTTTATCGGATTACAATGGCCAGGGAATTATTTCGCCTAAACAACAAGCACATATCCGTCGAGCAAATGCAAATGGTAAGTTTTAATTTTAATTTTTCAATACTACCACCGCACACGGGCACTTCTATGTTTTGCCTCCCACTTACAGAGTGTTGGCTTGGGGTCGTGTATTCCCCTCGAACGACAGTAGATGTTGAGGTCGCAGAAAGATCACTTGGAGATGAAAATTCTATATATACCTCGATATTGGGTAATCCACTGGCAAGATGAGTCTCCACCATTGCCTCAAAGCTCCGAGGACCTTTGATGTCGAATGAGTCATATCTCACCGGATCAACCGAAGCGCAAAATCTATACTTAATAGATGAACTTTCATTGGCGTTGTTCAATATTTTACGCCTAATTCTTTTGCGAAGTTCTACCAAATCGACGTTCGATTAAAACTCGGTCATATGTGTTCTCGATAAGAAAACAACACCATTTTCGGTGTCACGAACTTCACCATCGTAGTAAATAACAACGATGTACGTTCACTCATTTTCAGTTTTCTTTTTCTTTTTCCTCAATTTCCCTTATGCAATCTGAGAATGAAATTTGGCTGATTTATAGTCTAATTTTGTCGGAGACTACTGTAGCAAAAGAGCGTCCACGTGGGAGCTCTTTTCAAGATACTCTACGACATCGCACCTGTTGGAACCGTTTTTGGCCACTGTTTGTTCAGAAACATCTCCTCAAATTAATTTTGCCGGAGACTACTGTAGCAAAAGAGCGTCCACGTGGGAGCTCTTTTCAGTACTCCTGCTGACAGTGCACCCTGCTGGAAGCGTTTTTGGCCACTGTTTGTTCAGAAACGTCTCCTCAATTTAATTTTGCCGGAGACTACTGTCACAAAAATTCAATTAATTTTTTATGCTAATATATTTTGCCCAAAACCCTATATATATTTTTTCCTAGCCCAAAAATTCAATTAATTTTTCATAGGGGAAGGGACGGCAAAAACGTCCGTCGCCAACGCGCTTTTCTCGGTTATTCAATGACAAAGCGCTACTGGGACACACTTTTCATTGTTTCCCCAAACGCTACCGACGTGGACGCGTTTTGGGGGGAAACGACCCTTTTCCGTAAATATTCTTCAAACTGGCCTATTTCCGTAAATAATTTAATTTTTTGGTATATGTGGGATATTTACCCCCAAATCATAATCTTTGAATTTTCTTTCCCAAATATACAAAAATAAATTTAGGGTCTCGAAATTAAATTGTGATTTTTACGATAGTAAAAATGTAATTTCACTATTTTAATAGCCTATATATCTTTATAATTTTTAAAGGATTAAATCAAATTTTTATTGTTTTTATCATGGGCCGAGCCGAGTCCAATTTAGGTCGGGTCTAAGTATGATATTAACATAGTTTATACTTGTCCAAGTTCGATTTGACCTAAAATATGGGCCTAAAATTTTGTCCAAGTTTGACCATGGTTGCAAAAATCTAACCCAAGCTTATTTTAGACTCACCCATATTATTTTTAAAATTTGTTTATATTATTTTAATTTAATATTAATAATTTTTTTATTTAAGGTAAATTACATCAACAGTCACTCAACGTTGGGGTAACTGACAAAACAGTCACCTAGATTTCATTTCAGTCACTCAACTTATAAAAAGTTACAAAACCATCCTTTTTGCCGTTTTCCATCACAAACGTCACAGCAAAGTGACATGGCAGGTGACGGCGTGGGTAAATTATACCAACAGTCACCCAACTTTGGGGTAACTGACAAAACAGTCACCTAGGTTTCATTTCAGTCACTCAACTTTCGAAAAGATACAAAACAGTCACTAATTGACAGTTACCGTTAGGGTGTTAACAGAATTGCTGAAGTTAACGTTGGTGAAGCAGCTCCTCCTCCTCCTCCTTCTTCTTCACCTTCATTTTGGCTAAGGATTCAGAGGGGAAACCAACACTTTCAGTCGAAGAAATCAAAGCCCAATGCACTGTCAAATGATCTCTAAACACAAATAAACAACTTTCTGCCATGTTTTTTAAACTAGGGTTCTCTTACTTTTAACATTTTGTAATGTGTTTTTTTGTTTATACATGCAGGAGATGATGTTCGCAACACTGGATAATCCATCGAATGCAGCGGAATGGGCAATGGCAGAGATGATAAACCAACCTAAAATCCTCCAAAAAGCAACAGAGGAAATAGAAAGAGTTGTTGGAAACCAGAGGTGGGTTCAAGAGTCTGATATTCCAAGACTTAACTACGTAAAATCTTGTGCAAAGGAAGCATTTCGGATTCACCCCATTTCACCCTTCAACTTGCCCCATGTCTCAAATGTCGATGCTATCGTTGCTGGCTACTTCATCCTCAAAGGCAGCCATGTTTTGCTTAGTCGGCTAGGCCTAGGTCGAATCCTAAGGTTTGGGACAAGCCATTGGGGTTCAAACCTGAGCGACACTTGAAGGATGGGTGCATTGAAGAAGTTGATCTAACAGAGAGAGAACTGAGGTTCATATCGTTTACTACAGGGAGACGTAGGTGAATGGGGGTGGCTCTTGGAAGTGCAATGACAGTGATGATGTTGGTAAGGCTGATTCAAGGATTTTCATGGAGGGTGCCATCAAATGAGGATAACATCGATCTTTCTGTGTCGAAAAATGATCTTTTCATGGCAAAGAAAAAGAAGAAGAAGAAGGAGGAGGAGCTGCTTCACCAATGTGGCAAGTTAACTTGCCACATCAGCTGGTTAACTTGCCACGTCAACAATTCTGTTAACACCCTAACGGTAATTGTTAATTAGTGACTGTTTTGTAACTTTTTGAAAGTTGAGTGACTGAAATGAAACCTAGGTGATTGTTTTGTCAGTTACCCCAAAGTTGGGTGACTGAAATGAAATCCGATCACACATCAGTTGGTTAACTTGCCACGCCAAAGAATCCGTTAACCCCTAACGATTCTGCTTACTCGTTGGATCTGTTTTGTAACTTTTTCATAACGTTGGTGACTATTTTGTAACTTTTTGAAAGTTGAGTGACTAAAATGAAACCTAAGTGGCTGTTTTGTCAGTTATCCCAAAGTTGAGTGACTGCTGGTGTAATTTACCCTTTTATTTATTAAATTTTTTATATAGTCATCTTAACATTATTTTAATGTTTACATTAGAGTAGTGTTATATATTTAGTATAGGTTTACTTTTTTTAATGTGTTATAAATAACATAATATAAAGTATTATAAAATTAAAAACAAGCTGGGCTCAGGCCTTGAATGTTCAAGCCCGAACTCAACTCATATTTTAAACGGGCTTAATTTTGTTGTCAAAGCCCATTTTTTGGGCCTAATATTTTTGTCCAAATCCTCTCAAATTTTGGATGAGCCTTTAAGCCTGAGTGGGTAGCGTAGCCCATGAACAAGTCTAAGTAGAGGGGACCTCTCCTCCAATTTGAGAATTTTTTATTAATCCCCTTAAAGATTTCTAAAAAGTTATTTTGACCCCAATTTTTAGAAATTTATATTAAGCTTTTCAAAATTTTTAGAAATTTTAATTAAGTTCTTTAAACTTAATGATAAGATTCACCACTACAAATGATAATTATGTATAATTGAACTCGAATTTAATTTCTAAGAATCTAAAACCTCAACCTAACTAATAAGCCAAAGCATCATTCACACATAATGCATTGTTATAGGTATTTTGCTTATCTAGGTTTCGCCACCACAACTTTGTTGTACAACCACCACCAACATCTCAACCTAGCCAGGGCCATCACTTATGCTATGGCTAGACTCCATGAACATATGCTCGGGTATCAAGTGAAACATTTTTTATCTATTTGGCGAATGGTAGATGTTGAGTACTTTCTTGCATGCCTTACACAATTACACATAAAACATCGCCTAGTGCATCTCCATCACATTGTTACCTATTTAGAAGGTTATTGTGTCTCTCAAGTGACCAACCATGATGAGACTTACACCATACACGTATTAAAACTCTAAATTAAGACAGAGTTATACTCACCTATAAATATTTTTTCCTAACCTTGGTGAAGGATCTCTCTTTTTCTCTCCTTCTACCTCTTAGGTCTACCAAAAATACCATAACTTTTCCTTACAACTCTTCAAACACCTCTATATAAACCATCACCCAAACCTTCCATCTCTTTTTCCCATCAAGATACATATTACATATATTAAATAAAAACATTGAAAATGAATTGTCAATTCAAAAGAAAAAAGTTGGTCTACTAAAAAGCACATAGCAATCTAAGATTGAGAAGAAAAAGATTGATGGTTGTGGAGAATTCTAAATAAAGCTATAAAAAATTAAAAGAGGGTTTGAAAAGAAAACCACACAAGTGGAGGCTCTCATTTGTGGACCTAAACCTCTCAATTCAAGGGGCCGAAGCCAACGTAATATAACGTATATAGGCCGGCTACGCTACCTTCTCACCCTCTTGGGTCTTTTTGAGTGATAGCATGCAAAAGATTCTTATCCATACATCATCACTGTCGCCATGCAAAGCTGTGAATACATCAACCAACAAAAAGCATTGCCCTTATTTAACCTAATGATACCTTCCTTTCCTTCTATCATAATCATGAATGTCAATTTCTATTTGAATTTGAATTGATCAGAATCGTGATTGATTACAGCAAGAAATTATAAGATGAACTTGAAACAATCTTTACGAATAAATGACTTGAAATGATTGGGAAATTACAGAAATTGATATTAATTTAATTCACACGTATGATAAATCTAACACGATGAATCAATTATTTAGATTAATTTAGACCCAAATCAAATCAATTCATACACACGATAAATTTAACATTACATGCAAATAAAAAATAAACATAATAACAAATACAACCCTAACATTTACTTTTTATCACTTCAGTCCTTAATATTTAAATTTTATTTATATTACTTTATTTTAACAAAAAGTTACTAAACTGTTAATTTTTTACAACATGGATGTAGTAATCTATATGTATTTCATTACTGATGTGAGTAATTTTTTAAAATATTGACTTTAAAATTTTTAATTTTAAATAATAATAATTTTTAATTTATATGAAATATATAAAAATTATCACGAGTATTGTTACGTGAATATCGTTAAAATTTTAATCAAACTTTTTGATGAAAGGAAGTGTTATATTTTCTTTGATGTCATTAATTATAAAGGAGGAAAAAAGAGAAGGCTTTTCTATAAGCTGTGTTTGGTCAAATGCACGTCTATTTATAAATGCATTCAAATACGCCTCAAATTTATAGTCTTTGTAGATTTAAATTTTAGTTTTTATTTTCATTTTTAAAAATTTTAGTTTTTAAACCCTATGCGTTGGCTTGATTAGAATGTTCATCATTCTAAGTGTGGCCTACGTTCAAGTCGCGCTAATCGCGTTGTTACAAGGTTATCAAGTGAATTTTTTATTATTTTAAAATGTGATATCAAAAATTTAATAGAAAATTTCAACTGTATTAATAATTGAACATAATTTTTTAAATCTGAAAAGTAAAAAATAAATTATTAAAATAGAAGTACAATGATTAAATTGTAAATATACTAAAAATATTAGGACTTATAACATACTTTAACCTTACAATTATTAGACAAGTTTAAATTCTAATTTCAATTCAAATAATTCTTACAAATTATATTTAAAATGTAATGTTCTTAATATTTAATATCTCTTTGTTTTAAATTGGTATTTGGTTTGTAGTAATAATAGTAAGATTAAATTTATCTATTAGTTTCAGTATTTAAAAGTTTTGGATTTAATCCTTCTACTTTAATTTGCTTAATTTTAGTCTCAATATTTTTAAAATTTAAAATTTTGTTATTTTCAAAATCTAATGCACTAAACAGTTAAGCTCAATTTTGTTTGTTTAAATTCAATTACTTGTCTTATACTATATGTACAATTCTGATTTAGTCCATATTTTTAATTGAATCATTCTAAGTTGCAAATTTTGAAATTTAGTCTTAGCGCAAATAATAGTTGTTAATCTATTAGTTGAATTTTTAGTGAGTAATTTGTGGAAATAACAAGCTGACTTGACAATATACACATATGATAATATGTTTGACGTATTAGATTTTGGAAACAACAAAACTTAATAAATTTAACATTTATCATTTGGTGATGACTGAAATTTTAAAATTTAAAAAGTAAAGTGACTAAAATGACCAATTTAAAATATAAAGACTAAATCTAAAACTTTCACAAATTATAGAGACTAATAGGACAATTTAACCTAGTAATAAAGTGAAACCTCTTACGGGGAAATAAGTTATTTTAACTATTTATATCGACCAAATGTTAGGTGTAATAGTAAGATATGTTGCACTCTCCAGAGGAGAACACGAGTTCGAACATGAAAATAAACTATTTATATAATTAAATATTTGGTTAAAATATGTCATAAGTCCCTATACTTTTTAAAATTTAGAATTTAGTCATTATACTTTTATTTTTAGAAAATAGTCCCTACTTTTTAGATTTCAAAATTCAAGTCAAATATTAACATCGTTAAAATTTTTGGTTAAAAAATGACATTTTAACTAACTACAAATTTTAATAATATTAATAGTTGAACCTGAATTTTAAAATTTAAAAAGTAAAGAGATTAAATTACATGAAACACAAAGTATAAAGACTAAATTTTAAATTTTTTAAAAATAATAATAATTTATCACATATTTTAACCAAAATTTTTACCACTTTATGCAACATAGATTAATAAGATGACAACTTTGGTATTGTATTATCCAAAGATTCGGATCGAATCGAACCACTAATACATGTTGCGATACCATCCATGTATGGTGATATGGTGGTCCTCCACGTTTCCTTATCGGGGAATTTCTTATGGATCAAACTTCAAAATGCTGTTAATCAACGGCATTCGCGTGAAAGAAGCCAGCCCTACTACTTCGCGTCATCCATGTCGGGACCAATTGAACTTTAGTAAAATGGGATAAAATAACATTTTAATCCCTCAATTCGATAATTTTTAACTTAGTCCCTGATTTCTTCTAACCCACTTTAGTTTCAGAACATAGCAATGTGACACCATAAGATTATACTACACAGTTATTTAATTTTTTTAAATATATAAAATCTAAATAAATAAATAAATTGTGCATTTTTTAAAAAATGTTGATTTATCCCTAATAATATTTATATATTTTTTTGGTAAATAGTAAACTTAGAACAATTTTAAGAAAACATCATAAATTAGAGTATTCTATCTGTGACCAAAAAAATTGTCGAATATCCTCTTTCAAAAAGTCCCCTGCATAGCTCGAAGGATCATAAATAATAATCAGTTGATCCATCATCAGCCTTAGCAATGCAGTCCGCAGCCTTATTGGCATCCCTCTAAATATGTCTAAACTTAACTTCTCAAGGTTTCAAACAGCAGTCATGAATGCATTTGATTTCATCAACATTATTCACTGATACCTAACCATTCCAACTGAATCTAATCAACATTGCATTATCACTTTCTAATTTAACTTGCTTGAATCCTCGATTCAATTTCAGACCTTTCAGTACATTATCAAATTAGTAATAAATATATTTGAAAATTATATATATATATTTATGACATTATTCTTAAAAGCTTAATGGTAAAATCTAAACTTACCACAAATAAGCAAAAATAATAATGAATAGATTTAAATGTTATGGCAATAACCATTTGAATATTTGACCCACAGCTCAAATCAAATGTAGTAGGTTTGAGGGCTAACTTTCTGCCATCACTAGTAGTAGGTACGGGTTGAACCTTCAAATGAAATATATCTTTTTTTCTTTTCTAATTTTCGATAAATTTAATATTAAGATTCACTACTTATTATATTGAGTTTAAATTTAAAATTTCATGTGAATATAAAAATTATTTAAATATCATATAAACAGCCATAGCTTGATTTATTTAACTAGAAATAATTAGATTCTAAAAAAATTCGTTAATAATTAGGTGTTTTAGTTTTTCATGAAATAAATATGAAATTCAAATATCTTTTTCCTAAATAATTGAATTAAAAAAAATGCACGAAACAATGTCGTTTTTATTAATGAGATAATTGTTATGATTTAATAAAAATGTAGTAAAATATTCGGACGTAGAAATTTGACCGGTGGGGGCCACGCTCCGACTGAAATGCCTAAATCGGCGACTTTCTGTGCCGTTGGTTATTGAAATTATCAATGTCAAAAGCGAGAAGTTAGTTGCACGCGCCTCAATCTGCGGTGCACAAAAAAATTCACGCCTTCGCAGTAAAATAAATATCTTTGTACGCACCTGGGTGGGATCCACTTCCATAAATACCTGCCATCCAATTTGTGCAATAATTTATTTTAAGTTTAAAGGAATATTTTAATTTTTGGTCCATTTTATATTGAATTGATTTTAATTTTAATTGATGAAATATTATTTTTTAATATTTTAAAAATCAGATTAATAATTAAATTAGTCTTTTTTAATCTGACTAGTTCGATAATTGATCTAATAATAATTAAATTATTACAAATTTATAAATTAATTTAACTGTGAGTTTTTGTCTTAATTTTTTTTTACTGATTTTAAATGGTTTACTTAGAAATTGATATCAATCCGTTTACCTGAATCAATATACTAAATTGTTCTTTATCCAACCTATTGCTTCGGTACGATTCCAACAACATTGTGATTTATATTATACTTATACCAATAATTAAAACCATAATTGTTCCTCTTTAAAAATTAGAAATTTTATTTTAAGACAGTAATATATAATTTAAAAAATTACAAATATAAATATAAATACAATTATAAATATAAAAATAAATACAAAAATAATAGCTTGCGAAATATTCCAATATATCTTTTTGACTTCCGACATCAATAATTAATATTATGATCCACTTAGGAAATTAAAAAATGTTGGTTGTCAAATTTGTGCTATTTATGAAATTTTAATTAATAAGCTCACATAAGTTTAGTTAATATTTTTGTCAATTAATTTAATTGATATAGATATTATTATTAATATAAGGAGATATAAATTTAAATATATTAAAATAAATTATTTTTATTTATAAATTAAAGAAAGACTATAAATAATTTTATTTTAAATAAACTAATTGAATTGAATTAAAATTGAATCGAAAATAGATAATCTGACCGTTTGACCGATAATTTTTATATTAATAATAACCATTAAAAACTTTTCAAGAATAAAATAGAAAAAAAGTGAACCTTAAATATTATTATTATTATTATTATTATTATCATAAATTCAAAAATAAATAAAAGATGAGGCAATGGTATGATTACAATGCACCTTTCAATTGCGTGGGGATGACTTGTAGTCTTGTACAAATTATACATGTTTTTTTACTGCTTTTTTCAATGCTTCATCATCATCTTCCTTCATCACTCTCTTATAAACTCTCTCATCCATGGCCACTTGTTTTCACTCCCTTCCATTTTAGTCTCATTATTCACTGCTCTCTCTTTCTCTCTTCTTTTCTTTCCTCTACTTTAATTCTTTTTTTAAATCAGTCCAAAAATCTTTCCATATTTTTCAGAAAAACCAAGCAACATCCCATTACGTCTTCAATCCAATCTCTTCCTCTTTCACAATTTTCCCTTTGCCTTTTTATCTTTCTTTTTCTGTTTTTGTACACATTCTCTCAATTCCTCTCTGGGTTTCTTTTTAGATTTAAAATCTCTGCAAATTCCCTTGAGAAGGGTGTAAGCAGAAATGAAGGTATGGTTCCTTTTGGGATCTTTTTTTTTTTTTCCTTTCTGTTTATGACTTTAATTATTTGTTTTCCTTTTCTGGGTTTTGATTCTGAGGGAATCTTGTTGATGGGTTTGTTCTTAAATTCAATTTTGATTCTTCTTTTATACTGATTCCTAAGAATCAAAAAGACCGATTTCAATTTTTTGCATGTTCATCTTGTAATTTGAAAAAAAAAAAATTCTTAATTATGATTCTGAAACAGATCTCTTTTTTTATTGCAGAAGGTAGTGTTGAAGCTGGATTTGCATGATGATAAAGCCAAACAAAAGGCTTTAAAAACAGTCTCAACTCTTTCAGGTACTTCTTCATATATTTTAAAGCATGAAATCTTTGTAACAATTGCTACATGTGTAAAAAGTTTTTAAACATTTTTACCTTTTTTTTCTTTCTATTAGAGGCCCTTTTTTGAAAAGTTTATCAAATTTGGTGATGAAAATCTATAATTTTCCTAAATCAATTTCTATACAAAACAAAAATTTTTAACATAAACGAACTGATGTGACACTGCATAAAGAATTTTTCTTAAATAAAAAAGATTATAATTAAGTATTTACTTGATTGCTGCCCAAATGTTCTTTTTTAATATTAAACAAGGAAAATGATGGGACTCCTTCATGTATTTGTATGATATTGAAAGTTTAAACCTTGGTTGATTTGGTTCGGGATGTAGTTGGAATTCAATATAATTATTCGAGATATGAATCAGTGTTATAATACCGAATGGAAAGAGTGATTTGTTTTTAACTCAAGGTGAAAGCAATAGTAAAATGATTACTTGTCATATCATATCATATTATTCTTTCTTTTGAGCTGGCCTTGTGATTAATGTTTCTTTTCTATGATATATAGGAATTGATTCCATTGCCATGGACATGAAAGCAAAGCAATTAACAGTGATAGGAACAGTTGACCCTGTGACTGTGGTAAGCAAACTGCGCAAGCATTGGCCAACAGACATAGTATTAGTAGGACCAGCAAAAGAACCAGAGAAGAAAGAGGAACCAAAGAAAGAAGGTGAAGCCAAAAAAGAAGATGAACAAAAGAAAGAAGGTGAACCCAAGAAGGAAGATGAAGAAAAGAAAGATGAAGCCAAAAAGGAAGGAGAAGGTAAGAAAGAAGATGAAACCAAGAAAGATGGTGAGAAGAAAGAAGAAGAGAAGAAGGCATTACCGCCACCAGACCCTGTTTTGGAACTTGTTAAGGCTTATAGAGCTTATAATCCTCATATGACTACTTACTATTATGTTCAAAGCATGGAAGAGAACCCTAATGCTTGTGTTATTTGTTGATGGAAATTGGTGATGGGGAATTGAGAATGTCATCAATGGAGAATATATAGGGAGGTTTTAGAAAAAAGGAAAAAGAAACACAAAGAAGATTATAAAAATCCTTTGTATATATAGATGGTGAAATGCCTCTTTTTAATCCTTTTTGGTTTTTTGATTACGTATAAGTAATGTTGTTTGTGTAGGGGACTAGATTGAATAAAAATGAAATTTTGGGAATTTGTTTTGAACCTATTGTTGTATTCAATTTATTTCTTTTGGTACAAAAGAAGTTTTAGATTAACAGTTTTATAGAAGGATGAAAGTAATACTTATAAATCAACTATCGATTTTATAGAAAATTGCAAGTGATGTAGATCAACCACCCCAGGTTACTTGTCAGCCATCGAATGAGATCTAAACCCTGATATCATCGGCTTTATCGAAGAATAAAAGTGGTACTTATAGATCAATCATCAATCTTATAGAAAGTTAAAAGTTATACATACAAATCAGCTACCACATTAGATTCAAATCCTTATGGTTGAATTTTCTTCCACTTCACCCAACCCCACACCAACCTCTTCCACACCCATCGCTCAAATAAAAAAGATAAAAAGGGAAAGTGGTATTTACTGAAACTAGTACTAATAGATCAACCACTTAATGTGATTTGAACACTGATGTTTGAACCTTCTTCCTTTTCATCCCAATCACACACCAAGTCATCGGTCTTCTAAAAGGCGGGAAGCGGTACAGATCAACCATTGAATAAGATTTGAACCCTATCGCTCGAATCTTCTTCCCTTTTCACCCAACTCCCCTATTTCACTGCCCCCGCCCAAACAAACATGATCAAAAAAGGAAATTTGGGATGTCATTGGATGTTAATGCAATGCCACACAAATATGTCAAAATGAAGATAATTCGTTTAAGGGTACTTTTTGTTTGCAACAGTTGATGATATGGTGGTGGGGAAAGGAGGGAATGGCAGCTGAAAAAAGCAAAAAAAATTTAAAAAAAAAGGGTTAGCTTTCACATGTTTGACAACACCATGTCCATGGTGGGTTATAGTGACATTCTTCTCCTACTACATGTTGTTGTACAATCTGTTGAATATGTCAATGTTCATTTATTGATTTGTGGGTCTTCTTCTTTCACTAATGGATCTATCAAACAAAATCTCTTACGTGAAAGAACTGAATGGTCCCAATGCATTGGTCGGTTCATTCACGTAATCATTATTATTATTAGTAATTTTTTTTCAGGTTTCTGACTTTCTCTCTTTTTAGAATTTAGTACCCATTATTGTTAGCTGGAGAGCATAAGGGTGTGCTGTTTTTACCTAATGTAATTTTCTGTCTCAAGACCCCCATACTTTTAAAGTAGATAGACTTACATCCCTAAATTATAACATTCATTTTAAATTGATCCCTGTTTTTAAAACATTCTAATTACATCCTTAAACTATTGAGGTTATATCAATAAAGTGCTTTAATTACTAAAACCGTTAATTGAGACGTCATCTTTTATGTAGCATAATTAAAGAAAAATTAATCTCATAAAAATGGATGTTGGAAAAATGTTGGTTTTGATGTTTTCGAAACATTTAAAAAAGGTTTATCTTATGCTCTCCTTTTTCGATTTTACTTTATTTTTAGTTTTAGTTTTTAAAGATTATGCAGTAACATTTTACTTTTATTTAAAATTTTGTTCTAAATTATACCACATAAGATTTGATGTGTCATTTAACGATTAAATTAATAGTTTTATAATATAAGGGCTTGATTGATATAACATTAATAGTTTGAGGATGCAATTAAAATATTTTAAAGTTTGGAGACTAATTTAGAATGAAAATCTTTATTTAGGGATATCTAGTGCAATTAACTCGGCTTAAAAGGTGAAAGTACTTTCGATCCCTCTACTATAAGGATTGAATTAATTTAGTTCTTTTATCATTAAAAGAATAAGATAAAACCAAATTTTAACAATGCTAGTGTTTATTGTTTAAAAGTTACCTTTATTATTTAACAAAGTTGATATTTTTAAAGCTTTTATGGTTCGAAAATGAAATTTATTATTTGGAATTGAACGCAATAGAAAAAATAATTATTTTCACGTCTTTTAAAAGCAAGAAATGTTAACTTTGTTAATATTTAACCTTATTCGAATCTTTTTAATAATAGAATGATTAAATCGATCCATTTAATAATAAAAATAATTTGATTTGATCTTTACAATAGAGGGACCTAATAGGTACTACTTTCATTCTATAATTAAAACACTACATAAACATGATATAAACAAAGACTATTAGAATTGTTCCTTTAGTTTTAATCTTTGAGTTGTCATTATTGAGAAGAATTTATTTGAATATCATCATTGACTCGAATAAGATTTGTCTTACGTAATAAAATAGATGAGAACATTTATAATTATAAAAAAGTATTAGAATTTAAATTATATTGAAATGGTTTATAATTTTAGGTCTTAGGGCTTTATAGGATTTTGTTTGTTTGTTAATTAGAGTTTAAAAGATTAGATATATAGAGTAGATTTGGTCTTTATAGACATGTTATATTACTCAAAACATTAAAAATAATGAGAAATTTTTGTATTATAATTGAAAATTGCATGTGACTTTTATCTCAAAAAATTACATGATAACTTAGATTTTAAATTGGTCTGTTCTAGTTGTGTCCAAAATATTAATACCGTATCAATCATATTTTTTGTCAGCTTAGCTATCAATTTAGACGTTAAATGGCGAATTGGATTTGCCGTGGAACATATTTAAATCCTATGAAATAAAATTTAAATATATGTGAACCTATTACTTGGATAACTTAAATACGGGATGTTTAAAAAAAAGAAACCACATCAAATATGCTAATAAATACAAAAATTTAAAATTAACCCAATACCTTAAATATGTTGAATGTCAAATTTAATTTAACATTTAACGCTAGTGTGAAAGAAACATATTAAAATTTAATGACTAATTATTTTATACAATAATTATAGACTAATAAAAAGTATTTTCTTCTTGAATACTACTGAATCTCCTGTACTTGCCATCACTTTATTTGTCCTTTTACTAACTCAACCTAATTCAATTAAGATTAAATGAATAAAAACAAATAGACAACTGTTGTAATGCAACATTATTCCATATGGAATTGTACAATTTCTGTATTATAATTGATAAATGCATGTGACCCATCTTTTCCCTTTTCCTCCATAATTCCACTTAATTTTCTCATAAAATTAGGTCGCTAATCTTAGGCATGTGTCATTTGGTTTTAAACTATCACTTTATTCTTTTTGTACAGTGTTTTTTAACCATGGTTAGATATGAACTATGGAAGAATGATTAAATGGTGGTTGAATATCTTCATTTTATGAATTATCTTAAATTCGTAAATCTACTTAAAAATATGAATTCGTTTATTATTCACAAGTTATTCGAATCTTATTATTCAAATTTGAATTAAATATGATTCTCTGCCAAATATTCGAATTTGCTAATAAAAAAAACTAATTTAGAAAATTCAATCATTTTTCGAATACCTGAATTATAAGAATTTTGTAACAAGTGGATTCGAATATTTGGATATGCATCTATTATCTGCATAAGCAATGTGAATCCAGATAATGGATATCTGAAGTATCTATCTGCACCAACTTCGAATCCGTAGCAGATAGTAATTTTAAAATCCGAATCTGGAATATCCAAATTAGAAAATAATAAATTGATATATTTTAATATTTGAATATGCAATCCGAATTGCCATCCTTAGGTATGGATATGTATGAACATATATTGTGTTAAATTGACGGTTAGGCTGGCAATTGGACATGATTGATACGATATTGATATTTTGAGGACTCAACTAGAATAATTTAAAGTTATATGGATCAATTCAAAATTTAGAAAACAATTTGGGGATGTTTCGTAAAATTAACTGTGACACCCATACTTGACCCAATCGTCAAGTTCGAGTTACGTGATGTCACATTCATTGCCAGAGCAACTACGATCTCAATACAATGTAATGCAACAGTTTATACATGTTATTGTATTCAATACATCATTATAAACATTTTATACAATCATAACTGGGATTTATTCGAGTTTACGAAAACTCATTTGGTAACTCAAGGTCGAACAAAGACCAAAATGTAAAATCTCAAAACTATCAGATTGACATTGCGACGTCGGGGTGCCATATCGCGACTTCAAACAAATAGTGAGTGTCATCGTGATGTCGCGGGTCTGAGGTCGCGTCGTCACCTACTGTTTCCAAAGTTTCCATATGGTACCAATTCACAACACCTAAACCAAAGGTCAAATGAATCATTCCAACCATTTTTGTAGCATTGTACCATCTCATTACATATTTAACATACAACATGCTTGATTCAAATTGACATTAACTATCCACATTTCCAAAGTGACCATTTACGATACAAAACTGACTCAAAACATAGGTACATGCCATCTATCAAAAACATAGGGAAACTTTACGAACATTGCTAAGTCGAGTGTCGCATTTGGATGTTGGATCGCTTTTCGAGTCTTTAAGATCTACTGTTACAATCTATATGGAATAAATAAATCGTACGCTGAACGATAAAGCTCAACGGTACTTTCATGATTTAAGAAAATAAAATATTATAAATAACATGATAGGTTTCAATCAAAGCACAATTTAGTTTCACCAATTCAACTTACAAATCATGTCTCATGAATCGACTTATTCCCTATCTCAAATGGCAATATACATGAACAATTCATACCAAGTGTCCTATCATCATGATACATTCATTTTCATTCCAATTATTACCATATATTTATAGAATTATCTCAATTCCTTATGGAATCTATTGATTCGTCTTATCTCCATATTGGCCCTTAGGGCTCGTATAAATCGGTTCACATGATCTTCTACATGCTGCCATTTTTCACATTTCATATATATACAGAGTATACCAATTTCAATCACATTTCATTTCAACTATGACATAACCAATTCATGCTTTATAAACCCTACAAACCTGACACGAATGTAAGACAGATACATGGATCTTGTAACAGCCCCTAACTCTTATCCGTCGCCGGAACAAAGCTATGGAGTATTACCTAACTTTTCAAATCAAATACGGACATTTCACAATCATCTAGCATTCATATCATAGTTTAATTATATTGTCCCTGTCGAAACCATTTTTATTTTGAAAAAAAGGGGATCGACTTTTAAAACGAACATGGAGTTGCCACCAATCTTTTTTTTCGAGGTGGGATTGGATCACCTTAAGATTTGTCATTTTTAATAAGACATTTAGATGTATTAAAAAATTGATTTTGGTCTACAGAATTCAAGAAAATAGGCTTGGGAGTCGATTACGCACGAGGAAGGATTAAAACCCTCGTAACGCCTAAAAATTGGTCCCGAATTGATTAATTAACGTCCTAATGTCGAATACTTTAAAAAAAAAACAAAACCCTTTTTGTAACTTAAAACCCTTTAAAGGACATTTGATTCCTTGAATTTTAAAAGGAACATCGAAACTCAGTAAGTTAGAGTACGATCTTTCAAATTCCCAAACATCAAATATCCTTTTCGTTTTTGGAAATCCTTCTCCGAGATGACAAAATGTCGCATCCAATGAGTTAGGACGCAACCTCTTAATTTCCCAATAATAGGTTTTTATTTAAAATTTGCAATTTTTGATTTCAAAAAGGATACTTGGCTATGTAAATTCAACGAAGAAAATTGAAACCCAGTGAGTTAGGGCACAGTTTCCTCGAGACTTCCAAATGCCAAATATTATATTATTTAAGTAAGTACTTTTTGGATAAATAGTTGCAATTAAAAATGAAATACATTTTCTAAAACAATGATTTGAATGAAATGTGGCATTACTACATTACCAAACATAAATTTCAAAGAGCATTTTACTAAGTAAAAATAATAACATAACAAATAATGCAAATAATGCAAGCAATATAACAATTATACTAAGGCAAATAAAGATTACAAATTTATTCTTAAAAATATGAATGATCAAATAAAAGATAGAAAGCGATAATAAAAATCTATTTTTAAAAAGAAATTAAGGAATAAACATGAAAATTTTACACAAGATTAAATGTATATATAAAAATAAGGTGAATAATGTATATAAAAAATACTATAATAATAAAAAACAATATGGCAAATTCTAAAAAGATAATATATATTCATGAGAAAATAAGTAAGATACATTTTAAATAAATAAATAATATATAAATTTAAATAAAAATATATTTATAATACAATAATCTAATACATATATGCATAAAAACTACATATTTAAAATGAACAATATAAACAATATATGTTATACAATATACAAAATTTTATACAATATTAAGGATAAAACAATCTAAATGTCATATATAATTTAATATAATAATATATAATATACAAAATTTTTAAAAAATATATAATATAATAACTAATATGCAAATTTTAAAATGATATGTAATATATAAATAATATTGAACTTAATAAAATAACCTAATATAAATAATAAATAGTAATAATTTAATACATATATAACACTAAAATAATTAAAAATAAGAACAAAAATGAAAAAAAAGTAATTAAAAATCAAAGAAACAATGATCAAATCAAAATAAAAAAAATCTAAAGTAAAATTGTAAAAAGGATGATGTTGGAATGCACGCCAAACTATAGGGACTTATTGGGCAATTATGCCCTATCTCCTAAACGGCGCCGTTCCATCACCTGCCTTTAAAATGGCCTTAGGGACCTAATTGAAACAGAGGTCATAATTGAGCCAAATTGAAAATAAAGAAAGATGTAAATTGGACATGATTATAAAATTTCAATAATGCGGAAGGGCTTAAGGGCAATTAGACCCTTTAACAAAAACGCGCGGATCCTCCCCGGGTTCCGGTCAACGCGCGGATCTTTGGCCTTAAAATGATGTCGTTTTGGTGCTTAGTGACTTAAGCAAAAACGGTGCCGTTTTTATGTTGCTATATAAATCAAGTTTTATAAAAAAAAAAATCATTTGAAACTTGTTCTTTTTTTAAAAAAAAACCTCTGAAAATTCTCTAAAACCTTCATTTTTCCAGTTTGAAATCCGGCCATCAGCCTTACGAGACACCACCGCATGCACCTCACGCACCACCGTTAGCGCGGCCATGCACGGCGGCTAGGGGTTAAACCTATCCTTTTCAAATCGGCCGAAAGGTAATTGCTCTCTTTTTATTTTATGATATTTTGTATAAAAAGTAATAAAAACAAATAATAACTGTTTCCTTTTGATTTCTTATTTTTTTTAAAACAAAATCGTTTTCTTTTTCAATTTTACTGTGCTTTGTATGCATGAAATGAGAAACGAAATCTATTAAAAAATGAAGCAAAAATTAAACAAAATATAGAAGTGGAAATCACCTCTGTTCCTATTTGATTTTCGTATTATTGCTTTTGTAAAAAAAATTGTAGTTCTCTCTTACAGATTACAATAGGGTTTTTATAGCCCAACATAATCAAAGTACAGATTCTATTTTGCCATATTTGCTGCTTTTGCTGTGTTTTTCTTTCCTTTTTCAAGTTAATAGCGAAGATCTCGGTGGTTATGAAGGTTGGTGGCTAGGCTGTGGCGCGAGGGTTTTCCAGAAACCCTAGGTCTTCTGAAACAGTTCGGGCACTGGGCTAAACGCTGCTATTGGGCCATGGAGTTTAATTAGGCTACGGTAGTGTTTGGGTTTGGATTTTGTGCTGAAAGGGTTTAGTTTTTTGGGCCATGGTTAATAGGCTATGTATATTTCCTTGGGTTAATTTTGTGCTGTAATGGGTTTATGGTTTATTGGGCAATTTAGTAGTCTGGGCTGTTTTAATAGTTTCGGGCCCGTTACTTTGTAAAAGGACTTTGGACACTTTATTTTGGTTTTAGAAAAAAATTGGTTTGTTTTATTGACATGGGCCCGGGCTAAATTGGGTTCTTACACCTGCCCCTTTTTGCTCATTGTCGTGTAACGGGAATAAAACAAAGACTATAAAAGAACCAATTTTGCCCGGTCTTGTCGAATCTTAACTTCTTGGTCCTCGTCTTCTCCAAATGGCTTCCAACCCAACTGCAACTTCAGGGGTATTGGAATTTCAACTTAACTTTACTTCTCTGCTACTACTGCAACTTCAGGAAAATAAGATTTGCCATAAGCTTTGCTTTCTTCGATCTGCTCCACTACCACTTCAGAGAGGCAAGGCTAGTGTCTTCGATCTGCTTCACTGCAACCTTAGGAAAATAAGATTTGCCATAAGATTTGCTTTCTTCGATCTGCTTCACTACCACTTCAGAGAGGCAAGGCTAGTGTCTTCAATCTGCTTCACTGTAACCTCAGGAAGACAACATCTGTAATTTTTTAGTCTGCTCCACTGCAAACTCAGGGAAACAAGACTGGTGTCTTTGATCTGCTTCACTGCAACTTCAGGAAGGCAGGATCTGCTATCTTTTATTCTGCTCCATTGCAAACTCAAAGAGACATGGCTGATGTCTTCGATTTGCTTCACTGCAACCTCATGAAGGCAGGATCTGCTATCTTTTAGTCTGCTCCACTGCAAACTCAGGGAGACAAGGTTGATGTCTTCTATCTGCTTCACTGTAACCTTAGGAAGGCAGGATCTGCTATCTTTTAGTCTGCTCCATTGCAAACTCAGGGAGACAAGGCTGATGTCTTCGATCTGCTTCACTGCAACCTCAGAAAGGCAAGATTTGCTATCTTTTAGTCTGCTCCACTGCAAACTCAGGGAGACAAGACTGGTGTCTTCGATCTGCTTCACTGCAACCTTAGAAAGGTAAGATCTGCTATCTTTTAGTCTGTTCCACTGCAAACTCAGGGAGACAAGACTGATGTTTTTGATCTGCTTCACTGCAACCTCAGGAAGGCAAAATCTGCTATCTTTTAGTCTGCTCCACTGCAAACTCAAGGAGACAATGCTGATATCTTCAATCTGCTTTACTGTAACTTTAGGAAAATAATATCTGCTATCTTTAGTCTACTCTACTGCAAACTCAGGGATGCCAGACTGATGTTTTCTATCTGCTTCACTGTAAACTCAGGAAGACAAGATCTACTATCATCAGTCAGCTCCGCTGTAAACTTAGGGATGTCAGACTAGTATCTTTGATCTGCTTCATTGCAAACCCAGGAAGACAAGATCTGTTATCTTCGATCTGCTCCACTACAAACTCAGGGATGCCAGACTAGTATCTTCGATCCGTCTCACTGTAATCTCAGGAAGACAAGGTCTGCTATCTTTGGTATGCTCCATTGCAAACTCAAGGATGCCAAACTAGTATCTTCGATCTGTTTCACTGCAATCTTAAGAAGGCAGGATTTGCTATCTTCAGTCTGCTCCACTACAAACTCAGGGATGCCAGGTTGATGTTTTCGATCCACTTCATTGCAAACTTAGAAAGACAAGATCTGTTATCTTTAGTCTGCTCCATTGTAAACTCAAGGATGCCAGGCTGATTTTTTCGATCCGTTTCACTACAAACTCAAGAAGACAAGCTCTGTAAATTCACCGATGTTGCGACACAATCCTCTAGGGGACCTATCCTGTAAAATCAATTTTATGTGTTTATGCTTATGCAAAATGGTTAGGATGCTATGATCTGAACGAATAGACTGCTCCTAACCGAATGACATATGTATGAATGCAAAAATGTTATGAGCATGATTCCTACTCAATGTGTCATCACTCATTTGTTTTTTATCCTCGTCCTTTCGAAGTATCAACCATATTCTGCTCAAATAATTTGCCTCAAAGTCCGCTCCATTTGATCCTTGGGGACACAAGGCTTGTACAGCCTTCAAACCATTCCATCAAGATTTATAAGAATTGAAACTTTTTCATCTTCCCTACTGCAATTTAAGGATACAAGATTTGTTTCAACTCCAATTCATCCCACCACAATTCATGGGTTTTGAATTTTTCCCCATCAATTTGGTTTGTCACATCATTCCCCGAATGTTATGACCCGATGAAAATGGCATCACTTATCAACTCGTTATTTTGTCCAATTACCATTTGGACAGAGAATTTAGAGAAATGGTCTCTATCTAGACTCTTCTTTCTCAAATATTTCCAATCCTTACACATGGAAATTCTAAACAATTGTTCAGTTTCAGTTTCTTGTATTATCTAGAAATTTCCAAAGTAATATGTAGAACTTCTTTTGTGAAAATATTATTAGTTCATCAATCATTATTTCAATGCAACATGCTTATGAATGGTAATAATGGACAACAAATAAATTGATCTTGAGGATAGTTCAAACTGAATAAATTATCAACAAAGAGGAAATTATCTGGGAAAATATCTTTGAGAAGAAAAAGAATCCAAAGATAGTAAATTAATATGAATAGGACAAAGATCAGGTGCCCTAGATTCGCAGATTGGGCTTCTATATACAAACTCCATGAAGACTGCTCTGAGCTTAACATGCGTTTAGAAGATCCAAAGTACTTTGTTGATGCCTCGATATGTAACATACTTCTTTTCTTGTTGATTTAAGTATAGCAATATCACTGTATGCCCTTCAAATTTTGAGCCGCCCTTTTTAGGTTTTCAACTCAAAACCCCTTTGGTCTCAAGGCACCCTTTACGGGTTTTCGCCTAGGCCTCTCCTTTTTCTTTTTTTTTCGAAGTCTCAAAGCGCCCTTTGTGGGTTTTCACCTTGGCCTCTTCTCCTTTTTAAGAAAAATATTTTTTGACTGAATCCGAGTTCACAGGATTGGGTAAGCTTTTCCCATCCATTTCGGTCAAAATCAGTGCACCTCTAGAGAAATCCTTCTTCACCATATATGGTCCTCCCTAATTTGGCATCCATTTTTCTCTGAAATCCCTTTGTATGGGAAGGATCTTTTTCAATACAAGGTCCCCCTCGTGAAATTCTCTTGGGCAAACTTTTTTATCATAAGCTCGCATCATTTGTTTTTGGTACATCTGACCGTGACGAATAGGCCTTAGCCTCTTTTCTTCAATCAGGCTCAACTGATCATATCGAGACTGGATCCATTCCGCTTCATCCAGCTTTATCTCTAACAAAAATCGAAGAGAAGATATCTCTACTTCAATAGGTAAGACTGCCTCCATCCCATAAACCAGTGAGAAAGGAGTTGCCCCAGTAAAAGTTCTAACGGACGTTCGATAAGCATAGAGTGTAACAGTCCGGTCTATACCCAGTCGGAACAGTGGTTTCAGGACCACAAATCTGAGTTTGTATAATATTTTAATATTATTTTTTGTGCCGTTGATATGTGAATTAGCATGTGGTAAATTTTCGTAAGCGAATTTGTCTGTTTGTGTGCTTAATTTGATAAAAAAGACTAAATCGCATAAAGTTTAAAAGTGGTTGTTTATTTGATTAGTGGCCAAATTGATGTGGCTTTTGTTTGCAAGGGACTTAAGTGGAAATTAAGCCATTTTAAAGTTAGTGGATGAGTAATGGATGGTTGTGCCATTAAATGAATAAGTTTTATTTGTTATTAGTTAAGTGTAATTTAGTAAAAGGTGAATTATTATGTTAATATGATAATAATATGAAAATGGACATTATGCATGCATTCTTCCACCAAAATTCAAAGGAAAAAGAAAGGTTAAAGCTCTCATACATTTGGCTACTATCAAGCCAAAATTTAAGGTTCGTTTTTGATCGATTTTTGATAATTTCTATGTTTTTGCAATCGTTGCTTAGAGAGCTATCAAACCCATGTCTCAATTTGATGAATTGATAATGTTTGTGTGAGATGCCATTGATGTTATGTTAAGCTTTTTGATGATTTTTGGTGTTAAGTGAAAGATATGAGTTAGATGAACATACTTTGTTCTTGAATTTTTGATGAATTTAGCTAAATAGGGCTAAATTAAGAAAATGGTAAATTGAGGGACTAAATTGTAAGTTTGATGAAAATGTGGGCTTGTATGTGATGTATATGTATTCGGCTAAGCTTGTGTATGCATTGATCTTGTGAAATTTGATGTTTTGAGTAAAATAGACTAAATTGATAAAATGTGCAAATATGAGGGCTAATTTGTAAATAGCCCAAAATATATGTGTATGGATTGAATTGAACGAATTAGTGAATAAAAGGTTAATTTTGAATATGTTTAGATCAAGAACCGAGGAAAACAGACTTAGATCGCGGGAAAGCGAAAGTTAACGAGTAGCCGTTTTCATTCCGATATATCGAATTCGAGGTAAATCACTATGCAAATAAACATATTCATATGATATTATACTCGCTTCGTATGACTTATGTTGATAATGTATACCTATGAGAGTATATACTTATGAATTTCGAGATGAGTCTGACATAGTGATTTAGTCTGAGAAGTCCCGATCGAACCTAGGAATTGATAGGATTAGCTATGTCATGACATAGGTATCTATTCTGTTTCATCATGTAAGACCATGTCTGAGATGTTGGCATTGATTTTAAGACTCATGTAAGACCACGTCTGGGACGTTGGCATCGATATGAGTTTTACGTGTAAGACCATGTCTGGGACGTTGGCATCGTTATGATTTGTACGTGTAAGACCATGTCTGGGACATCGGCATCGTATTGAATTGTATAAGACCCTGTCTGGGACAGTGGCATCGATATACGAGTGCATGTAAGACCTCGTCTGGGACGTTGGCATTGTACCATTATTCCAAGCTTTCTGAGTATCCTACTAGGTTCCTAAGGGTTCAACGGGCAAGTCTGCAATACAAATGGTATATCCGAGCTATGATCAATTAAGTGAATGAATATCCGATTCAGGTACGTTGAATGTGCATTAAGTATGCATGAATGGTAAGTATGCATATGACTTTGATTTGAAGAAAAGTATGGTTGAATAGGATAATGTGAATGAGATGCAAGGAAGATTATGAATGAGCTATGTGCTTCAAATGAGTTTTAAATGGATAGATGTGACAAATGTAGTCATAAGTATGAATCAAGCATATACATGATAAATTGTTAAGTGAATGAGATGTGTAAATGCATCAAATCGTATATATACTTTTTATGCCAAGTTTATTTGTATATGACTTACTAAGCTTTCGGAAAGCTTACTCTCTGTGTGTGTTTTCTCTGTTTTATAGGTCGTCGAAGCTACTGAAGGCTCGGGATTGTCAAGTATCGTCATCACACTACAAAAACTTATTTTGGTACCCTTTTGGAAAATGTATATAGCAAAATATGGCATGTATAGGCTAGATATGTGTATATGTTTTTGGAAGTGAACTTAGCCATGTGTTTAGGCAAGTTTAATTTGGTAATATGCTTGAATGAATGTGATATATGATGCATATCTTGGTAAGGTGGAAGCTTATGAAATGGCCAAGTTTTGAGTGAGCTATTGCATGAATTATGCTTGTAATGATATGAGTTTATTTCTTTGGAATCATCATGGTTGGAATTGGTATTGAGTGTATAAATTGAATGGTCAATTTGGTATGTTTTGGTTGCATATATGCAAGGTATGTGTTGATATTTATATTGCTCCTAGGAAGATCCTAAGTGGGTGGCATATTGGCCTTGTAAAATGGCCTATAATGTTACACGGTTGAGGCACACGGGCGTGCCTAAGACCGTGGGTAAATTGACAGAATGTGGCTTAAATTGCACACGGCCTCGACACGGGTGTGCTTGATGGCTGGTGAGAAATGGCAGTATGTGATCTAGTAGTACACGAATTTAGCACACAGGCGTGCTTGGTGACCGTGTTGATTTTGGTAGTATACTACTGCGGGGAGGACACACGGGAGTGTCAAGTAGCCATAGGTGAGGCACGGCCGACCCCCACGGTCGTGTGTCCCCTGTATTTTAGAAAAGTTCTAAATTTTCATGAAATTTTGCATGTGTTTCAATTTAGTCCCGACTCAGTTTACAAGCATGTTTAAGGTCTCGATGACCTTCTTAAGGGACATTATGTTTGAGATTGATAAATGACTATATGATAATTATGTAAATGTTTTCGATCTGTCCGGTAACACTTCTAACCCTAATCTGGCGACGGTTTTCGGGTTAGGGGTGTTACATAGAGTGAAAATGGTAATTTCTCATGCCGATCCTTATAAGTCTCAGTCATTTTCCCTACTATCTTCTTAATGTTTTTATTGGCCGCTTCCACTGTCCCATTCATTTTTGGGCGACACGGAGATGAGTTTTGGGCGATCATGCCATCAACATATACTTCAATCTCTTTGTGCATCATGTCATGGAATAAGGTTACCATGTCCCTTTGATATGTTGCTCCTACATTCTTTAGCCACCTTATAACAAAAGGTACCCCACAGTGTTATGAAAGTAGTTTTCTCCATATCCTCAATATGCATCTTTATCTGATTGTATCCCAAAAAACCATCTATAGAAGAAAACAGTGAGTATCCTTCCGTATTATCCACCAAAGTGTCAATATGAGGCAAAGGGAAATTATCCTTTGGGGTAGCTTTATTTAAGTCCCTGTAGTTTACACACATCCAAACCTTTCCATCCTTCTTGGGGACAGTAACAATATTGGCAACCCACTCTGAGTATTTGACCAATTGTAGAAACCAGCATCAAACTGTTGCTCGACTTCCTCTTTTATTTTTAACACCACATAAGGCATCATTCTTCGTAGCTTTTGCTGAACTAGCTTGCATTCTTCTCTTATGGGAAGGCGATGAGCTACAATATCAGTACTTAGCCCAGACATATCTTGGTATAACCATGCAAAGACGTCTTTGAACTCTCGTAGTAACTCAATGAGGTCTTGCTTTGTCTCTTTGGCTATGTGTGCTCCTATTTTCACTATTTTCCCTTCCTCTAAGATTATGTTCTCTACCACCTCTTTAAGGGGTAAAATTTGTTTCTCCTCTTGTTCTACCATCCTTAACAAATTCGGAGGCAAGTTACAATCTTTGGCACCTTCAAAATCCTGAGATTCCTCTAAACACATGTCTCGCTCAAAAGGGAACTCTGAATCTGTAATATCGTTGCTCATGTCATTGATATCTAGGGACCTGTGGTAGACACAAAGGAATTTACAACGAACAAATGAATTCAAGAACAACTATTCACATGATATGAATGAGGATAACAAAATTTTTTGGAATGAAATTAAAAGATAAAAATAATATATAAAAAAATAAAAGAATAGTTGCTCGAATTGATCATCAAAGATGTATTTTATTGAAACAAAGATTTCCGAACATGAGCCTATTTCACAAATGAAACTTATTGCTTCTAGGCTTTAAAGCAACAAGTGTGTTCTGAATATTACTCTGTGGAATCTCTAAACACTACAGAAAGTTCCTCTATAGTTCAGTTGTTCAAAAAACTTCTAGGTTCATAAGGATGAATGCCCAATAAGTTTCTTCGTCCAATTCCTTCCTCGTGTATGGCATTGATATGGGGGTCTTCGTTTCTCAACAATCTTGTCTCGAAATGAATTATCCCTTCTGATAAAAAAGTCTAGGATATGTGAGGGAATGCTATTAATTCCCACTTGACTTCTTCCTCACTCAATCGTGCTGCCCTTCTCTCCTGCTTCTTTTCCATCTCTTTCTTCCTTTATCTAGCATCTGGCCTGAAAACCAAGCCAAAACGATCTTTTTTCTTTTTCAGCATCGGAACCTGAATCCCTCCTTAGAGATGTCTACCCAGTCCTTTTCCCAGTAAGGCTCCTTTCCCCACCTTCATTTGCAAACCCATTCTCGTGGTCTTGGATATCCTAGGTACTGAAACCTCATTCCCTTCCAAAATGAATGTTGCGTTCACGAACTCTAAAGATCGAAACGAACACTCAATGGCCTCCTCATTTATCTCTAAATATGGCGCGTCGTTGGTAACAGTTGCTATAATGTCCTCTTCAGCATTTATAGTAACTAGTCGACCTTCCGTCACTAGTTTCAATTTTTGATGTAATGACGAAGGCACTGCTCCTGCCGAATGTATCCAGGGCCTCCCTAACAAGCAATTGTAGGAGGGCTTGAAGTCCATTACCAGAAAATCTACTTCATATGTGTTTGGTCCAATCAACAAAGGTATGTCGATTCTTCCCATTACTCTTCTCTCAGTGCCATCAAATGCTCTCACTATGTTCTAGCATGTCTTCATGTAAGAACTGTCTATAGGCAATCTCTTCAGCATAGATAATGGTAAGACATTCAAAGCCGATCCATTATCGATTAACACACTTGGCAGAGTATATCCCTTGCAATGAGTAGTGATGTGCAGAGCCTTAGTCGATCTCATGCCCCCAGGTGGAATTTCATCATCACTGAAATAAATAAAGTTTTCGGCACTTATATTACTAACCAGACGGTCTAGTTTGTTGACAAATATATCTTTAGTAATATAGATATCATTCAACACTTTTATCAATATCTCGCGATGTACTTCTGAGCTTAAAAGTAATGCTAGCACTGATATGCGAGCCAGTTGTTTGTGCAATTGCTCTACCACACTGTATTCACTGTGCTTCAAGAATTTCAAAAATTCTTTAGCTTCTTCCTCCTTTACTGGTTTATTGATAAGTGTTTCAAGTCTTTTCTCTCGTTCAACTGCCAAGGTCCTTGATTTCACTGGTTCTGTTTTGACGCTTACCGAGTCGTAACGCCTTCCACTACGTGTGTAAGGTCCTTCATTTTGGTCCTTCTTGGAATCGCTAACTAGGATCTCCCCTCCTGGTATTGTCACATTACAGTCCTAATTCCAAGGTACCATTTTGTTATCCTTATAAGGAAAGGAAATAGGTTTCAGGATTACGACCTTTGACGCCATCTGTGTTCTGTCTTCCGTGTTTCTTGGTCGGGAGATGATGATCCTCGGATAATTAACTTTTTAGTTTACCAACTCTCCTTCTGTCGCGCATACACGTCCTCCTCCTGATCCTTCTTCAGAAAATTCCAATTCCTTATTGTCCATAAGGCCTTGCACCAAGACCCTGAACTCAACACATTCTTGGATCCCGTGCCCTTTTGTTTTGTGGAACTCACAATAGTCCCCTACTCCTTCACATCCTTCTACAGAATCTGATTCTATCAATCCTCTTCTTATCACTTCTCTCCAGACAATTCTCAACGGAGTTTTCACCTCCGCAATATTCTCCTTGATTCTTCTCACGATACTTTCACCAATCGCATTCACCCCATTATTTCCATGATTAGGTAATAGATTTTCTACACTTGGTGTATCATCAAACTTTACGATCCCCATCTTAATAAGTCTCTCAACTACCTTCTTGAAAGCAGTGTAGTTTTCTATTGAATGCCCCAATATTCTCGCATGATAGTCACATTGAGCGTTTGAATCATACCATTTGGGATATAGGGGCTGTAACAGTTTTAGATAAAATGGGGACACCACGTGTACGTCAAATAAAATTTGATATAACTCCCTATATGTTATTGGGATTGGCGTAAATTGGAGCTTTTTAGAGTTTTTCTTTGTTCCTGATTCCTTCTTTGTTGAACCTTGTTGCCCAACAGTGATTACTTTTGGTTGGCTAATAGTAATTGCCTTTGAGTACCCTTTGTTATATGTACTCGTATTATTCACCTCATTCTCATTTTTCCTTAGAGTTGACCTTTTGGTGTTCTCCCCTACTTCTATCCTGCCACTCCTTATAACATTTTCAATCATCTCTCCTGCCATTACTATATCCGCAAAGCTCTTTGTGGTACTTCCTATCATGTGAGTAATGAATGGGACTTTTAAAGTATTGATAAAAAGCATTGTAGTTTCCTTTTCTAGGAGCGATGGCTGAACTTGCATGGTAACTTCCCTCCATCTTTATGCATACTGCCTGAAGTTTTCATTTGATTTTTTTCCATGTTTTTCAAGGTGATTCTGTCAGGCGTCAAGTTTGTCACGTGATTGTATTGTTTCATAAATGCTTGTGCTAGGTCTCTCCAGGAATTAATCCTAGCACGGATCAATTGGTTGTACCACCTGGACGCTGCCCCACCAAGTTATCTTGGAAACAATGGATCAACAGTTGATTATTATTAACATACACCATCCGTCTACAGAACATGGTAATATGGGCTTCAGGACAGCTTGTAACAGTCCAATTTAGACCCTAATCAGAACGGTGGTTTTGAGACCAAGAGTCTGAGTTTGAAAAACATTTAAATATTATTTTCTATTTTAATTATATGTGAATTAGTATGTGTGAAAGTTTCGTAAAAAAATTGATTGTTTGTGTGCTTAATTAAATAAAAGGACTTAAACGCATAAAATGTCAAAATTACAAACTATAGTGTAAAGTGCTTAGTTGATAGTGGCTTTTTAATATGGAGTCCTTAAAGGGAAAATAGCCCATTTTTAAAGGTAGTGGACGGCTAAAGTCACCAATACCCTTAGTATATATGTTAACATTATTTAATAATAATGGTTAATTTGGTAAAATAATAATAATATCATAATATGTTATATTTTATCAAAAATTAAAAGCCATTTTCATTCTCTCTTCTAGCCGAATGTAAAAGAAAATAAAAATAATAGAACAAGCCTTAGGTTCGGCCATTGTTGAAGCTTAATTCAAGGTTAGTCTTAGTTCGATTTTTTATAATTTCTACGTTTTTGAGATCGTTGCTTAGAAATCTTCAAGACCCATGATTTAATTTTTAAGTTTGATGAATATTTTGAGTTGAGCCATTGTTGATAGCTTGTTGTTTATGTTGTTTAAGGATGAATTATGATAAATATGTGTTAGATTTATAAGTTTTGTCTTTGAATTTGTGATGAAATCGAGTATGTTGGACTAAATTGAAAAAATAAATTTTAGAGGGATTAAAATGTGAAATAAATGAAATGTATGGACTTGTATGAGGACTAGGAATATTCGGCCCTTAAAGTGTATAATCAAATTTTGTGTATTTTGTGTTTTGTGCAAATAGAACTAAATTGTAAAAGTATGAAATGTTAGGGGCAAAATGATAATTTGCCCATTTATGTGTTTTGGACTAAATTTAATGAAAATATATTTGAATGAGATTAATTTGAACATGTTTAGATCAAGAACCAAAGAAAACGGACTTGGATCGGGAAAAGCAAAAATAGTCGAATAGTTGGTTTTTATCGTCCTTCGATATCTGAGGTAAGTCTTTAAGCAATAAAATATTGTAAATTATGTACGTAACCTAGTATATGTTGATTTGGAAATTTTGTATCTAAATTATTGGATCGTCGAATGTGGTTAAAACTAAGATTTAATGTGTTTAAGTTGTTTGATTGAGATATGATATTTGAATGCTCATAGAAAGATTACAAAGTGTATAAAGGATACGATATATGAAATATTTGTGTGAGACATCTTAAAAGTATCGTTATTCAGGCTGTGAGCCTAGAAAGTCTTGGGCTGGTGAACTTAATCGGGCTTTGTGCCTAGCAGGCTTATTGCCGGTGATTGAATATTAGACCTCGGGTCTAGCAGGCCTAGTACCGGTGTGTGTGTTTCAGGCTTATGCCTAGCAGGTTTTATACCGGTGATCTAATTTCAACTTATAAATTATAATACTTTTTAATTATGTGATCATTGAGCAAGTAAGTTGATAAAATGAGTTGTATATTCGGCCAAACAGGTATGTGCATATGAGATATTTTAATTGAACTCGTATATTTGGCCGAATGGGTAAGTACACATGTGATGTTTATTGAGCAAGTATGTGACAAAATGTTCTTGTATATTCAGCCTTCTTGATATGTGGATAAAATGATATTATATACTTGTATACATGTGATGTTTAATGGATATATATATATATAAATATATATATTCGGTTATATGTGATTAATATGTACATGGTATTTACTTATTCTATTGTATATATGAACATATTGAACTATATGTATGTGGTAATATGAGCGAGTTACTAAGAGATGATATTCTATATATTAAACCTTTTGCTAAATTGGTAAGTTTGTATATTTAAAGTAAGATAGTGATAAATGTTATGCTATGTAAGGATAATAGCATTCGGCCATGATAGTCTATTTGTGCTAAGTTATTATTTCAATGTCATAAAGTGATTGGTTTAAAATGTTTGAATGTTCAATTGATTTGTTATATTTGCTTAAGACTTTCTAAGCTAAATTAGCTTACTCGGTGTGTTTTGTTATTCTGTTTTATAGATTTGGTTGTAAGTTACGAGCTCGGGGATCGTCATCGAAGTCATCCACACTATTGACTTATTTTGGTACTTTTAAAGTTTGGATTTTGAACTAAAGGCATGTATAAGCTAGCTTAATACTTGGATGATGTTTTGTTGTTGTAAATATAAGCCATGCAAAAATGGCTTGATTTAAATACTAATGACTTAATATTTAAATAGTCTTAATCGTAGTATGTGTGTATGTCATGCGTGGATTATGAATTCGGTTGTGATTTAAGTCCATGCTATGTATACATATATGCATATATGTTTTGGTATGAGGTATTCGATAATGTTTTGTAATTAGTGCCTTTATAAAATGGACATATGTGTGTTTGAATAAGTTTGGGTTATGAATTGATAAAGACTTACTATTAAGGTAAACTACAATGAAACATGAATCAATTTTGGAGATCATTTATAATGTATATGGTATATTCGGCTAGGTGATGAGATTATATGTTATGTACTTGGATAGGCATAATTGGACATGGTTTACATATGTGCATGTACATAAAGTTTAGATTTATGTGTTTCAGAATATGGGAGATATATTTGGAATTGTTGATTCGATTATGTTTTCATAGATGATTTGATCTATATTTTGTTTGGACGTGTACAATTAGTATATCTTGAATTTAATTAAATAAAGTTTATGCAAAAACATATTTATGTTAGCTTTGGTAATTGATAATTTGTTTTAGTAAAATAGTTATAAGCAAGTTCATATTCGCTAATGTATCTTAAATGACCAAATGAATAGTAACTTTGTTATTTGATGAATAATGCTTATATGTGAATTTGGCTAAATGGATTATGACATGTATGTTGATGTTTAAGTATGCTATGAAAGTACATTACTTATAATGCATTCGGTTATGTCTATATGAACAGTAAATAATTGATATGACCTATGATATGCATGGTAATGCCTTGCAACCCTAATCCGGCGATGGATACGGGTTAAGGGTGTTACATTTGATTGGTATTAGAGCTTACGATTTAGTCGATTCTAGGACTACCGTAGCGCGTGTGAGTCTAGCTATACATGCCTTAATTTATAATGCGATAGTGTGATGACTTCTGATATCTGAATTATATTTTTATATAGTAAATGGATCTCGATAGAGCCGTAGCTGATGATGTTGAGAGCGTAGCGCCTAATCCCGCACATGGGACAATGCCGATAGAATCTCGACCTATCTCGAGTAGTTATGAGGGAAGGCTAAGCAAGCCTTCTATCAAATGATGAACGACTGGTTTACTCAATATATCCGAACTAATTCGGCTGTACAACAACCTCCACCTCCAAAATCCATTTTCGATACCTATGGTACCCTTGATGATAGATCCGATGAGATTTAACAGGCCTCCTGTAGATAAAATTAAAAACACGGGGCCGAAGAATTTAAAGCTAATGATGATGATGATGCAGAACGAGCTGAGTTGTCGCTTGATAATACTATCCGTGTGTTCGATGAGTTATCATGTACTCCAGATGAATGCTTAAAATGTGCTATATCCTTATTACGAGACACCACATATCACTGGTAAAATACACTAGTATCGGTGGTTCCGAAAAAGAAAGTGACCTGGGAATTTTTCCAGACTGAATTTCGTAAGAAATACATCAGCCAGAGATTCATCGATCAGAAACGTAAAGAATTTCTAGAATTGAAGCAGGTTCGTATGACCGTAACCGAGCATGAACGAAAATTTGTAAGACTAAGCCAATATGCTCGTGAATGTGTTTCAACCGAAGCTATAATGTGTAAAAGATTCGAAGATGGTTTGAATGAAGACTTTAAATTGCTGGTTGACATACTTGAGATTAAAGAGTTCGTGGTACTTGTTGAACGAGCCTGTAAAGTTGAAGAGCTTCGAAAAGAGAAAAGAAAAGCTGAATTTAAAGCCCGAGACTTCCGTAAAAGATCATCGAGTAAAACTTTTCATTTCGTATCAAAGAAGTTCAGAGATGATTCTAATCGACATAAAGCTACTTCAGACTTTTCTAGACGAGACCGAGACCGACCACCTGTGGGTTCACGAGCTACATAGATTGCCAGTGTTGGTAATGTTTAGCAGAACAGGGTTGGGTGCAAGCATTGTGAAAAATGGCATTCTGGAAGTTGTAGATTGCATGATCGTCATGTTTTAAATGTGGATCGATGGATCATTTTATCTGGGAGTGTTCGATGTTAGCTGAGCAAAATACTATTCAAAATGCGAGACCTAGCAGTAAGTCAGTGCAAGGTAGACCACCCAGGCATTCGGGTAATGAAGGTGGCAGTCACAGAGGATCAAAAGTTACATCGGTTCGATCTGAGGCTCGTGCATCTGCTAGAGCATATGCTATACGTGCTCGTGAGGATGCTTCTTCCCCAGATGTTATTATCGGTACTTTCACTCTTTATGATACTAATGTTATTACTTTGATTGATCCTGGTTCGACTCATTCTTATGTGTGTGAAATATTAGTATCCAGTACGACTCTGCCTGTTGAGTATACTGAGTTTTTGATTCGAGTATCAAACCCCCTGGGCCGGTGTGTATTGGTTGACAAAGTGTGTAAAAATTGCCCGTTGATGATTCGAGATTCGTGTTTTCCAGTTGATTTGATGTTGTTTCCTTTTGTTGAATTTCATATAATTTTGGGTATGGACTAGTTGACTTTGTATGATGTTGTTGTTAATTTCAAAAGAAAGACCATTGATTTTAGATGTCAGAACAATAAAATTATTCAAATTGAATCTAATGATCCGAATGGGTTACCAGCAGTAATATCTTCAATGTTAGCTCAGAAGTATGTGAGAAAAGGTTATGAAGCTTACTTTGCTTATGTGCTTGATAGTAAAGTGACTGAAAAGAAGTTTGAATCTGTACCTGTTGTGTGCGAGAATCCGAATGTGTTTCCTGAAGAATTACCGAGTTTGCCACCTGTTCGAGAGGTAGAATTTGGTATTGAGTTAGTACCGGGGACGACTCCAATTTTGATAGCTCCATATCGGATAGCACCTACTGAATTAAAAGAGTTCAAAGCACAGTTGCAAGAATTAACAGATAGGGGTTTTGCACGACCGAGTTTCTCTCCCTGGGGTGCGCCAGTTCTATTTGTGAAAAAGAAAGATGGAACTATGCGAATGTGTATTGATTACCGATAGCTAAATAAGGCGACTATAAAGAATAAATACCCATTGCCACGGATTGACGACTTGTTTGATCAGCTGAAAGGGGCTTTAGTGTTTTCAAAGATAGATTTGAGATCGAGTTATTATCAGTTGCGAGTCAGAGATTCTGATGTGCCAAAGACTGCTTTCCGAATGAGGTACGGACACTATGAGTTTTTCTGTTATGCCTTTCGGACTTACTAATGCACCTACTATTTTTATGGATTTGATGAATCAGATTTCGGACAGTATTTGGATCGGTTTGTGGTAGTGTTTATAGATGATATACTAATATACTCTAGAGATGAAACCGAGCATGCCGAGCATCTGAGACTTGTGCTACACACTTTGCGAGATAAACAGTTGTATCCAAAGTTTAGTAAATGTGAGTCTGGTTACATGAAGTTAGTTTTCTGGACCATGTTGTTTCAGTGTTAGGTATTCGGGTTGATTCGAATAAAATATCAGCTATACTTGACTGGAAACCACCGAAAAATGTTACTGAAATTCAAAGCTTTCTGGGGCTCGCAGGTTATTACAGATGGTTGTGAAAGGTTTTTCTATGATTACTACACCGTTGACAAAGTTGTTATAGAAAGATGTTAAATTTGAGTGGTCGAAAAAGTGTCAGAAAAGTTTTGATCAGTTGAAAGCTCATTTGACTGAAGCTCCAGTGTTAGTCCAGCCTGAATCAAGTAAAGAATTTGTTATTTATAGTGATGCATCTTTGAATGGTCTGGGTTGTGTTTTGATGCAGGAAGGCAAAGTCATAGATTATGCCTCGAGATAGTTGAAGCCACACAAAAGAAACTATCCGACACATGATTTGGAGCTAGCAGCTAGGGGTGAGTATTCGATCGAGTTAAGTCGAATCGAGTCAAAATTTTTTGAGTTAGTTGAGTTAACAAATCCTATTTTAGTAACCGAACTCAATTTGAATTTTTTTCGAATCGAATTGAATCGAGTCAAAAAATTTCGAGTCAAATCGAGTCGAGTTAACAAATCCTATTATTTATACTTAATGTTGCGATTAGATGGACCGATTATTTAACTAGAAGACAAAGTACAAGATTATTTAACTACATGAACAATATAATGATTTTGCCTCTTAAGTTAATGGGTAAAAATTTATCAAAACGACATAGATTTGCCTTTTCACTTAATTATTTTGAATTTTAACTTTTAAAAAAGTAAACATTTATCAAAACGACATAGTTTTGTCTTTTCTTATTCGAATTTTCGGATAACTTGAATTGTGTAATTCATATTTGAGTTAAACCAAAAAACTTAATTTTTTATTTGAGTTGAACTGAATAGCTTTATTAACTCAAATAACTCGAACTATTTAATTCAAAATTTAAAATTTTTATTGAGTTTTTCGAATCGAATCGGATTTTGCTCACCCCTACTAGCAGCCATTGTGTTTGCGTTAAAGATATGGCGTCATTATCTATTTGGTGAGAAATGTCATGTTTATTCATATCACAAAAGTCTGAAGTATTTGATGACTCAGAAAGATTTGAATTTGAGACAACGCCGATGATTAGAGCTATTGAAAGATTATGAGCTAGTGATTGACTATCATCTGGGAAATGCTAATGTTGTTGTGGATGCTTTAAGTCAAAAGTCATTATTTGCTCTACGTGCGATGAACTCGCATATGGTTATGTTTGATAATGGTTCGATAGTAGCCAAATTAAAAGCAAGACCGTTGTTTGTTCAACAAAATAGTGATGCCCCGAAAGTTGATAAAGATTCATTGGCAAAATGAGCTCAGTGTGAAAGTAATGTTGAGTCAGAGTTTCGAATTGATGAGAATGACTGTTTGAAGTTCAAAGACCGAATATGTGTTCCGAGGAATTCAGATTTGATTCAGACGATATTGAATGAAGCTTATAGCAGCCAAATGTCTGTTCATCCGGGTAGAATGAAAATGTTTAACGATCTGAAATAGTTCTATTGGTGTCCTGGTATGAAACGAGACATATCTGACTTTGTCTCGAAATGTTTAGTCTGTCAACAAGTAAAAGCCGAGCATCAAGTACCTTCTGGGTTACTTCAGCCGATCATGATACCTGAGTGGAAATGAGATAGAGTCACTATGGATCTTGTATCCGGTTTACCTATGACACCGAGCAAGAAAGATGTAATTTGGGTTATAGTGGATAGATTAACCAAATCAGCTCACTTTTTTCCAGTCGTACGGATTATTAGCTCGATAAGCTTGCTGAGTTGTATGTATCACAAATCGTGAGATTACATGGTGTGCCTATTTCTATTATTTCGGATAGAGATCCGAGATTCACATCGCGATTTTGGAAGAAGTTGCAAGATGCTCTAGATACGAAACTGCACTTTAGCACAGCTTTTCATCCGCAGAAGATGGTCAGTCTGAACGGATCATTCAGATACTTAAGGATATGTTGAGATGTTGCATCCTTGAGTTCGAAGGTACGTGGGAACAATACTTACCTCTAATTGAATTTGCTTACAATAATAGCTTTCAATCTAGTATCAAAATGGCACCCTACGAAGCTTTGTACGGTCATAAATGTTGTATACCATTGTATTGGACCAAGCTCAGTGAAAATAAGATACACGGGGTTGACTTGATCAAAGAAACTGAACAGAAAGTGGCAGTGATTCGTGATGGTTTGAAAGCAGCATCAGATCGTCAAAAGTCATACGCGGATTTGAAATGTAAAGACATTGAGTTTCAGATTGGAGATCGAGTATTTTTGAAAGTTTCACCGTGGAAGAAAGTACTTAGATTCGGTCGTAAAGGCAAATTGAGTCCGAGATTCATTGGACCGTATGAAATCACAGAGTGTATCGGGTTGGTTGCTTATAGGTTGCAGTTACCATCAGAGCTAAAAAAGATTCATACTGTCTTTCATGTTTTGATGCTTCGTAGATATCGATTGGATCCTTCACATGTGATCTCTCCGGCAGAAGTTGAGATTCAGCCTGATATGACCTATGAGGAAGAACCGATTTGTATTCTGGCTCGTGAGATAAAAAAAATTAAGAAATAAGAAAATTTCGTTAGTTAAAGTACTGTGAAAAAAGCACGGAGTTGAAGAAGCAACTTGGGAGTCTGAGGATACAATGAAAGAACGTTATCCAAACCTATTCACTGGTAAGATTTTTGGGGACGAAAATCCCTAAGGGGGGAGAGTTGTAACATTCGATTTAGACCCTAATCAGAACGGTGGTTTCGGGACCATGAATTTGAGTCCGAAAAGTATTTAAGTATTATTTTCTATGTTAATTATATGTGAATTAGTATGTGTGAAAGTTTCGTAAAAGAATTTGATTGTTTGTGTGCTTAATTAAATAAAATAACTTAAACGCGTAAAATGTAAAAGTTACAAACTATAATGTAAAGTGCTTAGTTGATAGTGGCTTTTTAATATGGAGTCCTTAAAGGGAAAATATCCCATTTTTAAAGGTAGTGGACGGCTAAAGTCACCAATACCCTTAGTATATATGTTAACATTATTTAATAATAATGGTTAATTTGGTAAAATAATAATATCATAATATGTTATATTTTATCACAAATTAAAAGCCATTTTCATTCTCTCTAGCCGAATGTAAAAGAAAAGAAAAAGAATAGAACAAGCCTTAGGTTCGGCCATTGTTGAAGCTTAATTCAAGGTTAGTCTTAGTTCGGTTTTTGATAATTTTACGTTTTTGATATCGTTGCTTAGAAATCTTCAAGACCCATGCTTTAATTTTTAAGTTTGATGAATATTTTGAGTTGAGACATTGTTGATAGCTTGTTTTTTATGTTGTTTAAGGATGAATTATGATAAATATGTGTTAGATTTATAAGTTTTGTCTTTGAATTTGTGGTGAAATTGAGTATGTTGGACTAAATTGAAAAAATAAATTTTAAAGGGATTAAAATGTGAAATAAATGAAATGTATGGACTTGTATGAGCACTAGGAATATTCGACCTTAAGGTGTATAATCAAATTTTGTGTATTTTGTGTTTTGTGCAAATAGAACTAAATTGTAAAAGTGTGAAATGTTAGGGTAAAATGGTAATTTGTCTATTTATGTGTTTTGGACTAAATTTAATGAAAATATATTTGAATGAGCTTAATTTTAGAGTTCCCTGACAACGGCGCCAAAAACTTGATCGTGTCAAACAATCGAGTTTTAATATTTATAAAGAATGATCGAACCTGTAGGCTGACTGCGACAACAATAGAGGCAAGTGCACTTATCGAACAGTAGTATAGCTCAGGCAAGAATATCTTATCGAACCCAAGGGAACCTAAAAGTACTATTGCTCACTTTCTTTCTATTATTTAGCCTAAAATATTGAGTGATTGGATTATTAAACTAACGAAATGCTTAAACTAAATGCAAAGACAAAAGAATGAATTGGAGAAAGACTTTAAGAAAAACTCAGTTGATAAACACGATACCCTCAAGAAGAATCCACCTATGACTTCACTTATTATTTATTCCCCAAAGCATATGATTTCTTTACTTAGCTTGATCCGTGAGACTCCCTAACCTATATTAAACCCTCTCTCAAGGCGAATAACGTCTAACCTTAGGTTAATTAGTGGAGCTCTCGTTCTCTTATAATAACCCCCTAAGGAAGCAGTAAATCGATCAATGGATTCCCATATTAGGTTTCACCCTAATCCGGCAAAATCTCGTAACCCTATCTTTAGGTGCACGATCAACTCTGCTCAATTATGCTAGATCTACTCTTAGGTAGGGTCTATTCCTCCTCCACCTAAGCACATCAGATTAAATTAAGCAACATAATTAAGAACAAACCAAGTACTTATCATATAAATTTAGAAATCAAATAACGAAATCCATCATAGGTTTCATCCCCTTCAGGTATCTAAGGGATTTAGTTCATAACTAAATACGAAAACATCTCAAGAGTAAAGAATCAACAAAATATAAGAACTCCCTAAAACCCCCTAAAGGAATTGAAGGAGAGATCCTCAGTCTTGAATGGAGTTCTGATTTCTTGAGATGGATCAACTGGCTATCTTCAAGTGACCCCCTAAAAGATGAACGCTTCAGGAAAAAAGCCTCTGCCAAAAAGCCCCCTTTTTATGTTTGCCTTGGATTGTTTTTATAGGCTTTGGGATGCTATACTTGGCTCCTAAGTATCTCCTTCAAGTAGAATTACTATTAGGGTATTGGAGTAGACTTAAGACTATGTTACTTCGGCTTCAAGCATCCAATTCTGAGTGAAATTTCTCATTCTCGCAATAGGGGCACACCCATGGCACACGCCCGTGTAATTTTAGGGTTGGGCCGTGCCTTGATTCAGTCGTTTCAGGCACGGCCATGTAGATCACCAGGCACGCCCGTGTGTGGTAATGAGATGATGCACGGCCGTACAACTGGTAAGTTGGGCCGTGCTCTAGGTAATCAGTGAGACACAATCGTGCAGGCTTTTGGCCAGGCCGTGTTGGTTTCTTGCTAAGGCCCAATTACTCCGTTTTAAGCCCGTTTTGTGTTCTTTTTATCCTCGGGTGCTTTCCTGAGTATAAACATGAAAAGAAAGGATTAAAATCACCTTTTTACATAAATCAAGGGCTAAATCATCCAAAAGCATTCCAAATATGGGGTTAAAATATGTTACTCTTATGGTTTATCAAATACCCCCACACTTAAGCTTTTGCTTGTCCTCAAGCAAAATTCTCAACTTACAATTAAAATGAACTTTCTATAATTTATAATTCTTATCGACAATGTCTCATCATAATTCATAGATAATTTATACATGGATAATTCAACTCAAAGAACCCTAAAGATTCAATTACGATAAGTCATACCTTTATAGTACGAAAACATAGGTGCCTCTCGTTATCTAAGTGCTTACCTTTAATTCAAAATCAACAAGGACTGACATCCTCACAAAAGATCCACTCAAATCACTCAAAGGTGTTTAAGGTTCAAGAATAAGCACTCTAAGTCGAACCTGAAAAGTTAATTTGTAACATCCTTAGTTAGGGGCTATTATGTTTGCATTAATGGCATGTGAATGGCTTGATATTGTTGTCAATCAAGGTGTCTTGGGGTCCAGGCATGACCTCGGGTTAGGCCTGAGTCATGGCTAAAATTTTCTGTTTTAAGTGCTTGGAAGGGGAGTTAGGGAAGTTAGGGGTTAAAAGGAGTTGTTGGAGTGTCTTGATGCAAATAACCTAGTGGTAAAGTGGCAGGGAGGCGCCACTAAGGTACAAGAAAGGTGACGCCACATGCGGGGAAGGGAGCCTTGGTTCGAGCCGCAAATCTCCCTTGTGTAATTATTTTGACGAAGAGAGGGAAGAGTTGTGCTCACTCAAACTCGATGGATAACTGCTGAACAAGTCAATGATTTAAATGGGTGGAGAAGAGAGAATTTAGGAGTTTGATCAATTCAAACTCATTTGAATGGGTGGCCAGGAGAGTTTTGGGGAGGTTGCCGAAATTTGAACTCTAATGTGAGGAAGAGTAATCGGTTGGAAGACTAGGGGGAGTGCCGAAATTCCTAATGACATTTTTGGCTAGTCAATGCCTTGGTGCATTCGGTTGTGAGCTAAGCCGAAACCCCCTTAGCCTTGTCGATTTCTTCCCTTAAGTGCACCATTTGAATCAAAAGCCTAAGGTTTTTAGGCTATTGTCGACTTCCCTCTAAAGCATCTAGCCGAATCTCCCTTTCCCCCCATTTCTTTCTTTTCTTTCTCTCATATTTGCTTCAAAACCCCATCAACATCCCTTCTTCTCCTCATCTTCTTTTGTGCCGAAAGTTCATCAATCTTTTCTTGATTCTTTTCAAAGCCGAATCTTTTTTGTTCTTCTTTCAAAAGCCATTGCGGAAATCTCCCTTTACTCTCCTCTTCTTATTTCAACACTTTGGCCGAATATCAATCAAGGGTAGATCTCTTTGGTCTTCTTCTCTAATCGATTTTGGAAGGGGTAAGTATTCTTGGCCGAATCTCTGTCATCTTCTTCTTTTCTCTCTGTCGACATATATAGAACAAAAGTTGAATTTCGGCATTTGTCTTGGTTCTCATTCATCTGTGAAATTGATTTTTTCTTAGGTTCTTCGGGATTTTGAAGCAGTGGATCGTGATCATCTATTCTCTGTCAATCGGTCTTAGTAAGTCAGTGGTAAGGTTTCTCTTATTCTCTTGAAAAGCCGAAGGCTATTATTTATGTGGTTTAAGATCTTGGCCGATTGTAGGGAAGGCTCTATCTCGTGATCAAAAAGCATTAAGGTAAGGATGGCTATTAGATGCGTTAACTTTTCGGGATTTACAAGTGTAGCCAGATGGCTTTTTGCTAACAGTTGTCATTGGCCGAATGTAGGAAAGGGGGGATCTAGTGCGTTAGATCTTGATCTTCGGGATTCGATAGTCACGTTAGTAACCAGGTGTGTAACTTACACACTTCATAATCCATGTAAATATGCTAATAACCTAAACATGTTAAAAGCTGAAAACTGTGTAGATTTCGATATGGTACCCTTATGGGTATGAGCAAGGATTTCGGGTAAGTCTGTTAATGAGTTTAAGATGCATGATTGCTGATGCTATTATCTATGTTATGTTCGATATATGTTTAACGATTAAGCATGTTGGCATGGTATATTTTTGCATGTGCATTATCGTGCGTGATATAAGAGGAGGGGAAAGAATGATATCTGTGACTTTGGGTCACCAGTGGTTTGGTACCACAGTTGATATTCGTGACTTTGGGTCACCAAAGGTTTGACACCTCATAGCGACTCATCCCAGTGGCTTCGTACCACAGTGGGTTGGCCCCACATTTGATAAAACGGGATTGTCACCGGTGATTTGGTATCACAACGTGGGTTGGCCCCACATATGGGTTATTTGTGACTTTGGGTCACCAGTGGTTTGGCACCAGATTATTATTGATATCAATGGCTTTGGGTCACCAGTGGTTTGGCACCACCAGTGGTTTGGTACCACACAGGGTAGAAAAAGGAGTTGTGGATGGCTAGGTTTGGGTGCATGATGTATTTACTTGGTTATGAATCAGTGTAAGCATGTTGCTATAATCGGGAGGGGGATTATGCACTGAGTTTTGGTGACTCACCTTCTCCCTTATCTTTTCAGGTGACTTGTAGATCGCGGATGAGGAGCCGGGTGGACTCGAGGTGGCCATGCGACATTTACTTTTGGTTTTACTTGGTCTTTCAATTTGGGTACCTTCATTTTAAATTCTGATTTTATTTGGGTTTGTAATAAGGCCATTAGTATTTTTATTTTGGGTTTTATTATATCTGCTTTAATTTTCTAAATGTCGCTAAGTAAACTGTTTAACATGTTTTAAATAACCTAACAACCAAAGTTTTCAAAATTACACTACACAACGAGTTTTAAAAATCTTACCATCGGGTAACAATATTTTCAAGAGGATAACAAGGTTAACTCAAATGATTTTCAAAATCTAAGTTTTCCATGCTTAAAATCAAACGGTTTTAAATTAACTAAGTAAGAATTCACTCAGGTTTCAATAGATTTTAACGTTTTTCTTAAGTAATGAATACTAAACGAGTTTTAAAAAGCCTTTCGAGATTCCAAAGCAACTTAACGATTTCAACTATACATGCACCGGGGTTCTGCAAACACAAGAACAATGAGTTTTTCGCTGAAAATAAATCGGTGACTTGTTTCCTTCAAAATGTTTTCACTCTGTGACATGCTAGATTCGGTCGTGGTATGTTGACCAGGTTTGGGGTGTTACATTTTTTGGTATCAGAGCCAAGTTCAAAGGCTCAGCTGTGGGCTCGAGGCCCAAAATGTTTAAAAGTAGGGTTTTAAAAAAAAGTTTTGTGGGAAATATATGGTTTGAGAAGCATGGCACCGAGTCTCCGGCACCAATCCGCCCAGGTAAGTACCCCTAATCATTGTGTGATTTGTATGTGGAAGATCGTAGACTAGTAGATTAGGAGCTATTGAACCCTAGGATTAGCCTACTCCAACACAAAAAAAAAAAAATTACATAAGACTTAAAGATCAATCAACCAAACCTGTGAGTAAGTCACCGAGTTAAGGGTGTGGCAACAGTTGTGCGCATGTCTAGGACTGGATTCAGGGGGAGCCTGGTATTTAAGCAGTCCTAGCGACTCACCTCCTCTTCACTCGAATCCTACCTGGTGCGTAGTGACGGTTCACCCTAACCAAGAGGACTTATTCACAGGCTAAATTCAATAATTAAAACCCGAAAGGGACTAGCTACACTGTTTTATAAAAACTCTAGTTTTGAAATCACCGAATTACCCCCTTGATTTGTAAAAACTACCTTAGATATGAGAAATTACCAAAATACCCCGATTTTTGAAATTTTTGAAATACCTATGATTTGTAAAGATTTCCTCAATTTATTATTAAAATACCCCCAGTTTATGAGATTACCATACTACCCTCAATTTTTACCAAAGTATCCCTATTTTACAAAAAGACTAAGATACCCTTGATTTGAAAAATTACCAAAATACTCCTATAAGATAAATTACGAAAATACCCCCGGGTAGTGAAATGACGAGAGTACCTCTACAAGTGGAGAGTATGCATGGTGAATGTTGTTGAGGAATGAATGTGATTCTCTGAATTAGGGTAGAAGACTTGAAATGAAAACTATGTAATGATCGAAAGAACTACTACTAAACTTCTTTACATAAAACTTGTTCGTGGGTAATCAGTGGAACAGAAGCTAATGCATAAAATTTCTTCAAGCAGATTAAATCGCGATTATAGACATGAGTTCTAGGGGACGTGGTCGTAATGTGCGTGGGCGTGGTAGAGGCAGAATAATCATATCGAAACCAGTTAGGTCTGGTCAAGGGTCCGAGAATGAGATACCACCACCACCAGCTACTGGTGTTGAGTATCAAGACCAGACGGGGGATGATGCAGTATCACAGGCGATGCTGCGAGTTCTTGAGAGGGTGGCTGGAGCAGGTGGAGGTATGGGAGCTCAAAAATCTGTATCTGAGCGACTCCTAGCCAATGGAGTTGAGGTATTTCGAGGTGTATCTGGTGTGGCGCCCAATACGACTGAGTATTGGTTGGAGGCGACGGAGTGAATCATGGACGATTTGGATCTGACTGTCGAGGAGAAACTGAAAGAGGTGGTGTCTCGGGATGAGTCATACCAGTGGTGGCTCACGGTTCAGGATAGTGCTGCAGCGGATGATCTCACTTGGGATTATTTCAAGGCGACGTATCAGAAGAAGTGTATTGGGTCTAGTTTTATTGATGCACAGAGGAAGGGTTTCTGAGGCTGGTTCAGGGGAGTAAGTCCGTAGCGGAGTACGAGGCAAAATTCTTAAGGTTGAACCGGTATGCTCGAGGTATCGTGACTACGAAACATGAACGATGTGTCAGGTTCGAGGACGGACTGAGGGATAAGCTGAGATTGCTGATTGCTCTACAGTAGGAGTGAGAGTTTGCCTTATTGGTAGAGAAGGCTAAGGTAGCCGAAGGGGTCAAAGAATCTGTGAGACAGAATGCAGATAGGAATAGACAAAAGAGAGGTTTTGGATCATCTGGATCAGCCAGAAATTCTCAAAAAAGGGCTAGACATTGTGGGCCGAATTAGTCTGGGAGGCCTATTGCTACTAATCAGGGACCAGCGCGGTGTAATCGGTGTGGAAAATTTCATTAGGGAGAATGTTGGACTGGTGGCAAAGGATGTTTTGAGTGTGGGTCGCTGGATCATCGTGTGAGAGACTATCCATGAAAGTTAGCCAGGATTCAGTCTGAGGGACAGGGTCGTGCTTAGTTCAGGAACGAGGGATTGCAACCACAGAGGGGTCGTGGTTCTGGTAAAAGAGGTAATGGTTCTGGTTGGGGCCACGAAACACCGGGCAAAGGTGTAGGCAACACTGAAGCAAGACAGCCTGGATTGGTATATACAGCGAGGCATCGAGAGGAAGGCGACGTACTGGACGTCATAACCGGTACGTTCTTAATCTTTGGATTACCATATACTGCTTTGATAGATGTGAGTTCGACGCATTCGTATATTGCTAGTAGCATAGTGGAAACCATGAACCTAGACTTTGAAGCTACTTCTAGGGAGATGACAGTAATTAGCCCCCTAGGTCACTCTGTAGAAGTAAATAAGCTGTATAGGGATGTACCCCTAGAACTCCAAGGGGTAGTATTTGTGGCCGATCTGATGGAACTGTCGTGTGGGGAGTTCGATCTGATTCTTGGGATGGACTGACTGGTGAAGTACCAAGTGAGTTTGGATTGTGCGGCTAAGCGCATGGTTTTGAAAACGGTTGAGGGTGAAGAGGTGGTGATGATAGGTAATAGAAGAGATTATCTATCCAACGTGGTGTCTGCTTTGAAAGCTGAGAAAATGGTCAGGAAGGGTTGTGAGGCACTTATGTTTCGTGTGTGCCCTTTGGAGGCTAAGGAGTCAGCCGTAGAGAATGTCTGAACAGTGAAATAATTTGCCGATGTATTCCTAAAAGAACTTTCGAGTCTGCCTCCGAATCGTGAAGTTGAATTTGGTATAGATCTGTTACCTAGAACTGCGCCAGTGTCTATTGCCCCGTACAGAATGGCGCCAAAGGAATTGGTGGAGCTGAAGGCTTAGATTCAGGAGTTGTTGGACCGAGGTTTTATCCGGCCAAGTGTTTTGCCTTGAGGAGCACCAGTGCTCTTTGTTAAGAAGAAGGATGGTACAATGCAGATGCGCATAGACTACCGTCGGTTGAATAAGTTGACAACTAAAAATAATTATCCGTTGCCGAGGATAGACGACTTGTTTGATCAGCTTAAGGGGGCATCGATTTTCTCGAAGATCGATCTAAGGTCAGGGTATCATCAGCTTAAGGTGAAGGAGGCTGATATCCACAAGATGACATTTCACACTCGATATGGGCACTACGAGTTTCTGGTAATGCCGTTTGGATTGACTAACGCGCCGGCAGCATTCATGGATATGATGAATCGGGTGTTCCAACAGTACTTGGACCAGTTTGTCGTGGTATTTATAGACGACATATTGGTGTACTCAAGGACTGAAGAGGATCATGATACGCACTTGCGGGTAGTTTTGTAAATTCGAGGAAAGGCGCTTATTTGCCAAGTTCGAGAAGTCGAGTTCGCTTAGGAGATGACTTTCTTAGGTCACGTAGTGTCACCAAGGGATTAGAGTGGACCTCGCAAGATTGAGGCGGTGTTGACCGGAAACCGCCTAAGTCGATTCTTGGAGATATGGAGTTTTCTAGGTCTGGCAGGGTATTGCCGGAGATTTGTAGAAGGATTTTCTCGATCGCAAAGACCGCTGACCAAGTTATTGAGGAAATGAGTCCCATTTGTGTGGTCGAAAACAACAGAAAGTTTCGACAAGTTGAGGAAGATTCGACTAAGCTCCGGTTCGGTTCACTTAGGCGGGAAAGGTATTCACGGTCTCATCGTGATGCATCACATGCGAGCTTGGGATGTGTGTTGATGCGAGGAAGGAAAGTAGTGGCATATCGTCTCGATAATTTGAGACCGCATGAGGTTACTACCCGACACATGACTTAGAGTTGGCTGCAGCGGTTTTCGCCCTGAAGATATGGAGACACTATTTGTACGGAGAGAAATCGATAGTCTACACGAACCACAAGAGTTTGAAGTATCTTTTGACGTAGAAGGATTTAAATTTGAGACAGCGCAGAGGGATTGAGCTGTTGAAGGACTACGACTGTTCAATTGAGTATCATCCGAGCAAGGCTAACGTGGTTGCAGACGCATTGAGCCGTAAGGTAGTGTTGGATTTGAGAGCGATGTTTGCTCATCTTAGCTTGTATGACGACGAGAGTCTTTTGGCAAGATTGCAGGTTAAGCCGACTTAGGTAGAGCAGATTAAAAAGAAACAGTTAGTGGATGAGGGTTTGAATGCTCGGAGGTTACAAGTACAGAGTGGTGGTTTGGAAGGTTACAGCTTGACCAACGATGGAGTGTTCTATTTTCAAGGGAGAGCTTGTATGCCGAAGGACGTCGAGTTAAGGTAGAGGATTCTTCAGAACGCACATAGCAGCCCATACGCTATGCGTCCTAAAGGTAGCAAGATGTACCGAGATTTGCGAGAGCAATTTTGGTGGCCAGGTCTGAAGCGGAAAGTGACTGAGTTTGTGGGTAAGTGTCTGACGTGTCGGTGGTCAAGGTGAACATCGCCATTCACGTCGGGTTTACTTGATGGGAAGATTCTTCAGTGGAAGTGGGAAAGGATTATGATGGACTTTGTCGGTGGGCTACCCCTTACGCCTAGTAAGAAGGACTCAGTCTGGGTGGTTGTGGACCGTTTGATTAAATCAGCTCATTTCATACCAGTAAGGGTTAATTACTTGCTTCAGAAGTTGGCTAAGTTATATATGGTAGAGATAGTGAGGTTGCACGGTGTGCCAGTGTCGATTATCTCGGATAAGGATCCCAGATTCACGTCGAGGTTCTGAAAAGCATTGTATCAAGCATTGGGTACGCTGTTGGATTTTAGTACGACATTTCATCCGCAGTCGGATGGACAGTCAGAAAGGGTGATACAAATCTTGGAAGATATGCTGAGGGGCTGTGTTTTGGATTTTAGCGGCAGCTGAGAAGAGTTCCTACCGTTAGCGGAGTTCGCGTACAACAATAGTTACCAGGCAAGCATTAAAATGGCACCATATGAGGCGTTGTATGGTAGGAAGTGTCGTACACCTACATGCTGGACCAAGTTGGGTGAGCGTCAGATGTTGGGACTGGAGTTGGTTGCTGAGACCGAAGATAAGGTCAAGTTTATTCAGGCTCGTCTAAAGGAAGTTTCGGACAGGCAGAAGTCATATACCAATCTTAAGCGGAGAGATATTGAGTTTGCAGTGGGTGATAGGGTTTTCCTGAAGGTCTCGCCATGGAAGAAAGTGCTGAGGTTTGGAAGGAAAGGCAAGCTAAGCCTAAGATTTATTGGCCCATATAAGGTGTTGAGATGAATAGGACCAGTAGCTTATCAGCTCGAGTTGCCAGTAAAACTGATTCAGATACATGATGTATTCCACGTCTCCATGCTTAGGCGTTACCGTTCAGATCCATCGCATAAACTATCGGTGGAGGAAATTGAGGTGAGCCCAAATTTGACCATAGAAGAGGAACCAGTGCAGATTCTAGATCGGGATGTGAAGGTTCTGCGCAAGAAATCGGTTCCATTAGTGAAGGTATTATGGCAAAATCATGGCGTGGAAGAAGCTACGTGGGAACCATAGGATGTGATGAGGCAGCAATACCCTCAACTCTTTTGACCAGGTAATTTCAAGGTCAAAATTATTTTTAAGGGGGGTAGAACTGTAACATCCTTAGTTAGGGGCTATTATGTTTGCATTAATGGCATGTGAATCGCTTGATATTGTTGTTAATCAAGGTGTCTTGGGGTCTAGGCATGACCTCGAGTTAGGCCTGAGTCATGGCTAAAATTTTCTGTTTTAGGTGCTTGGAAGGGGGAGTTAGGGAAGTTAGGGGTTAAAAGGAGCTGTTGGAGTGTCTTGATGCAAATAACCTAGTGGTAAAATGGCAAGGGAGGCACCATTAAGGTACAAGAAAGGTGATGCCACATGCAGGGAAGGGGAGCCTTGGTTCGAGCTAGAGAAATCTCCCCTTGTGTAATTATATTTGACGCAAGAGAGGGGAAGAGTTGTGCTCAGCTCAAACTCTGATGGATAACTGTTGAACAAGTCAACAGATTTAAACGGGTGGAGAAGAGAGAATTTAGGAGTTTGATCAATTCAAACTCATTTGAATGGGTGGCCAGGAGAGTTTTGGGGAGGTTGCCGAAATTTGAACTCTAGTGTGAGGAAGAGTAATCGGTTGGAAGACTAGGGGGAGTGTCGAAATTCCTAATGACATTTTTGGCTAGTCAATGACTTGGTTCATTCGATTGTGAGTTAAGCTGAAACCCCCTTAGCCTTGTCGATTTCTTCCCTTAAGTGCACCATTTGAATCAAAAACCTAAGGTTTTTAGGCTATTGTCGACTTCCCTCTAAAGTATCGAGCCGAATCTCCCTCTCCCCCCATTTCTTTCTTTTCTTTCTCTCATATTTGTTTCAAAACCCCATTAACATCTCTTCTTCTCCTCATCTTCTTTTGTACTAAAAGTTCATCAATCTTTTCTTGATTCTTTTCAAAGCCGAATCTCTTTTTCTCTTCTTTCAAAAGCCATTGCGAAAATCTCCCTTTATTCTCCTCTTCTTATTTCAACACTTTGGCCAAATATCAATCAAGGGTAGATCTCTTTGGTCTTCTTCTCTAATCGATTTTGGAGGGGTAAGTGTTCTTGGCCGAATCTCTGTCATCTTTTTCTTTTCTCTCTGTCGACATATATAGAGCAAAAGTTGAATTTCAGAATTTGTCTTGGTTCTCATTCATCTGTGAAATTGATTTCTTCTTAGGTTCTTCAGGATTTTGAAGCAGTGGATCGTGATCATCTATTCTTTGTCAATCGGTCTTAGTAAGTCAGTGGTAAGGTTTCATGTCGACTCAATCTTTCTCTTATTCTCTTGAAAAGCCAAAGGCTATTAGTTATGTGGTTTAAGATCTTGGCCGATTGTAGGGAAAACTCTATCTCATGATCAAAAAGCATTAAGGTAAGGATGGCTATTAGATGCGTTAACTTTTCAGGATTTAAAAGTGTAGCCGAATGGCTTTTTGCTAACAGTTGTCATTGGTCGAATGTAGAAAATGGGGATCTAGTGTGTTAGATCTTGATCTTTGGGATTCGATAGTCGCTTTAATAACCAGGTGTGTATCTTACACACTTCATAATCCATGTAAATGTGCTAATAACCTAAACATGTTAAAAGCTGAAAACTGTGTAGATTTCGATATGGCACCCTTATGGGTATGAGCAAGGATTTCGGGTAAGTCTGTTAATGAGTTTAAGATGCATGATTGCTGATGCTATTATCTATGTTATGTTCGATATATGTTTAACGATTAATCATGTTGTCATGGTATATTTTTGCATGTGCATTATCGTGGGTGATATGAGAAGAGGGAAGAATGATATCTATGACTTTGGGTCACCAGTGATTTGGTACCACAGTTGATATTCGTGACTTTGGGTCACCAGAGGTTTGGCACCTCATAGCGACTCGTCCCAGTGGCTTCGTACCACAGTGGGTTGGCCCCACATTTGATAAAACGGGATTGTCACCAGTGATTTGGTATCACAACGTGGGTTGACCCCACATATGGGTTATTTGTGACTTTGGGTCACTAGTGGTCTGGCACCACATTATTATTGATATCAGTGACTTTGGGTCACTAGTGGTTTGGCACCACTAGTGGTTTGGTACCACACGGGGTAGAAAAAGGAGTTGTGGATGGCTAGGTTTGGGTGCATGATGTATTTACTTGGTTATGAATCTGTGTAAGCATGTTGCTATAATCGGGAGGGGGATTATACACTGAGTCTTGGTGAGTCACCTTCTCCCTTATCTTTTTAGGTGACTCGTAGATCACGGATGAGGAGCCGGGTGGACTCGAGGTGGCCATGCGACATTTACTTTTGGTTTTACTTGGACTTTCGATTTGGGTACCTTCATTTTAAATTCTGATTTTATTTGGGTTTGTAATAAGGCCATTATTATTTTTATTTTGGGTTTTATTATATCTGCTTTAATTTTCTAAATGTCGCTAAGTAAACTGTTTAACATGTTTTAAATAACCTAACAACCAAAGTTTTCGAAAAGTACACTACACAACGGGTTTTAAAAATCTTACCATCGGGTAACAATATTTTCAAGAGGATAACAAGGTTAACTCAAATGATTTTCAAAATCTAAGTTTTCCATGCTTAAAATCAAACGGTTTTAAATTAACTAAGTAAGAATTCACTCGGGTTTTAATAGATTTTAACGTTTTTCTTAGGTAATGAATACTAAACGAGTTTTAAAAAGCCTTTCGGGATTCCAAAGCAACTTAACGATTTCAACTATACATGCACCGGGGTTCTGAAAACACAAGAACAAAGAGCTTTTCGCTGAAAATAAACCGCCTTCAAAATGTTTTCACTCTGTGACATGCCAGATTCGGTCGTGGTGTGTTGATCGAGTTTGAGGTGTTACATAATCCCATAGACTTGCCTGAAAATCAAATTTCCACCACTGTATATGAGATGATACACAAATCAAAAGGTCTTTAATCAAGGTTGTAACGGGGCTAGGGTTAAAAAGTGTGGATACAGACTAAATTAGAGGTTATAATCGAGATTGAATTGACTAATTACCTAATCTAAAAATAATGAACTAAATATGAATATTTACATCGAATGAAAAACTAACAATATCTACTATTGATAATTACTTTATAATAAGAGTATTTTCATCACTCAAATTTTGAAAATACTTTAATACGAGCTTTTTCTTTAACAATTGGAGTTTTAAATGCTTTAAGCTCTTTTATTTACTACTAATATTGAATATACTTGGATTTTTTAAGAACAAACTAAAATAAACATAACAGAAGGAACTTTGGAGCTTGAAATAACCTAATTCAACAATTGATCAAATCAATTCTCGATAAAGGGTAGTCAAAGGAATGTTGATAACAAATACAAAAGGGATTTTGGGTTAATATTAGTGGGTGATTCAATAAAAAGGTTGTAAGGATTCAACGGGGTTCACTAGGGGTTATTTATGTGGTCTTGACATGTATAAACAAGGCAAGTTCTAGAATAACAGTTCAAAGTCGACACACTCATAATCAATTAACGTGAGCACGAAAAAGGGTATATGCTCTATAAGGCTCAAAATCTCACCAAAAATTATGGGTGTTTTGACATCAATCCTTATAAATTTTGAACTTTAAGGTGATACTCACATTCAGTTCAACAACCTATCAATTTTAATTTTTAGAAAGTAGACTTATCATGCTTGATTCTCTAGTTTTCTTCAAATTTAATCATCAATGCACAATTACCTAAGACTTATTCTAAAACATATCAATAAAAATCATAAATCATTAGAAATTTCATCCTAATTAATAATATGAGAAAAATACTCAAGATCAAGACTAATTTTAGTGTTTTGAGAATTATGCAAAAAGTTAGGCACTATTACCCCTACACTTAAGATGTACATTACCCTCAATATACAAAGATAGATAATGAAATTTATGTGCCAAATCAAAAAAGATAAGTGGGAAAAGTAATACTCCCTAAAATCTAGATGATGCCTGGCGTCTTTGGTGGCGGTGATGGTGTTTTCTATGGGCCCGGTGGAGTGGCTATCGAAAAGTAATTTGCTAGATGAAGAAATTGGGTAGCATGTGAAGAAATAGCCAAGAGATCTAGGGTAATAATAATATTATACTAAAAATATAATTAAAGATTAAGGAAATAAAATGAAGGAGACTAAGAAGAAAACTGAAATTAAAAGAAAATACTAATGGATTAAGGAGTCCTTATTGTTGGATGGTTCGCGAGGTGGATGTGACCTCGAAGGCTATAGTGCGTGATTCCCAAGTAGCCTTTAGAACCTAAAACCAAGAAACTAATATGAAATAAATTAATTTAAGCAGGAAATAAGTAGTAATAAGGAAAATAAAGGAGATGAGAAAAGAAAAATAGAACCAAAAAGGTTTTCGAGACCCTTGGCGTGTCAATTAAGTGAAGCTGCCGGCATGAACTCATGTTGAGGTCTCCTCTGAGGAGATGATGTTTACATTTCTTCGGCATGATCTTTGTGTTGCTCAAGTGTCTTGGATCTTTTCTATGAATAGGAAGAAAAATTTGAAAGAAAAGAGAAAGAAAGAATAAGAAAGAAGGTCGGACAAAGAGGACGGGCTGTGGGGATTTAAATAGGATTTCAAATCTAGCACGTTCCCACGCCCGTGTACCGAGGGTGTGTCGATTCACACGGCCGTATCGCACGGTCGTGTTGTGGGGTCTGTTGTTCTTCCACGCCTATTTTGTTGGTTTGCACACCCGTTCCTAAAAAGCCAGTATAGGAGCACGGTTGGACTGCACGGGCGTGGTCTGCCCGTGCTAAATAAGTTAGTATCTTAGCATAATTGTGAGGCATGGCCGTGCTATTTTTGTCGATACCCGTGCTGTGGGTGGTTAGATCTGTGATGTTGGGGGGTGGTTGGACTGACTTGCACGGCTCTGCTCTGTCAGTGTGGTGGTTCTGGTGGTTCACACGGCCACGGGCACGGCCGTGTGTAAGGCCGTGTGGCCTGGAAACCTGCATCTTTGTTTTAATTGTGGAGAGAGAAGAGAGAAAAGAAAAGAAAAGAAAAGAAAACTAATTTTGAGAAATAAAAAGTGTTAGCGCTCGGGTTGGCTCCCGAGAAGCGCTTGTTTATAGTCTTAAGCTAGACTGTCTTAGGCTTTGAAAATTTAGGGAGGTTTAAAGGTTTGAATATTTTCCCTCTTACTGACAGTTTTATTTTTGTGACAAAGTTTAGGTCGAGAAGGGTTTACCTTGAAATTGTCAAACATTGGATTGCATACCTCGACTATTTCATGTGGGTAAACATCGTGTACCTGAAGGAGTATTTCTTCCTATTTCTTCAGTTCTGTTGAACTGATGTAAGGATCGATTTTATCTAACAACACTGGATCTTCTATTTTAAAGTGATTTGATGTCCCTATGAGCTCTTCTGGTGGTTCCTTAGGTTTTATTTCGTGTGGATCCGACTTTCCTTTGGTGTGTATCTTCTGCTCTTCTAAATTGTTGATCGTACGATTTTGTGTTGGCTCAGTTTTGATGCTTTGTGATGTTTCCTGTGATGAAGGTTGAATAATTTGATTATCTATTGAAATGACTTCCTTACCTTCATCTTCTATGGTTCTGGCTGAGTCGAGAGCTTGAAGATTGACTGATTCATCTCCTACACGAAGTATGAGTTCTCCTGTGGCAACATCAATTTCAGTCTTGGCGATGCAAGAAAAGGTCTTCCTAAAATTAAAGGGATTGAATTTTCCTCATCCATGTCTAAAACAACAAAATCTCTCGAAAGCGAATTTATCGATTTTACTAAAAGGTCTTCAATAATGCCCTAGAATTCTAACATTTTTATCAGCTAGTTGGATACTCATCCTAGTTTGTTTGGGCATCCCTAGACCTAGTCGTTTAAATAGTGTATAAGGCATGACATTTATACTTGCCCCTAAATCAGCTAACGTATTATCAATAGTTAAACTACCAATTAAACATGGAATCGTAAAACACCTTGGATTTTTTAGTTTCTACGGTAGTCGATTTTGTAGCATTGCTAAGCATGTTGCGTTAAGTTCCACATGGTGCTCTTCATCTATTTTGCGTTTGTTTGTTAAGAGCTGTCTTAAAAATCTCCTTGAATCGAGCATCTGAAAAAGAGCTTCAAGAAGAGGTAAGTTAATATGTAATTTCTTTAGAAGTTTTAGAAACTTACTGAATTGTTCCTCTGAATCATCTCTTTTCAATGCTTCGAGATAAGGTATTCGAGGGTGATACTCTTTAATTATCGATTTTTCTTGTGCTACCTCTATTTTACCTGTTTCTTCTTTGGTTTCTTGTACTAAGGTGGGCTGGTCTACCTTTGTATCCTCTTGAGATGTGACGGCTTGTATATGTTCTTTTGGGTTTATTTCTGTGTTGCTTGGTAGACGTCCTTGTTATCGTTCTGAAACAAGCTTTGTGAGTTGTCTCACTGACCTAGTGATTTCCCCGACTTGTTCCTTGATTTCTTTGATCGATATTCCTTGGTCATCAAATGTTGTATCAGTTCTTTGGAGACGGGCATCTGTGTCTGCCATGAACTTTTTCAACATCTCTTCAAGACTCGGCTTCTTTTCCGGTGGATAAGGTTGATTTTGGTAATTTGGAAGAGGTTGCTACCTTTGATTTCCTTGTCCTCCCCACGAAAAATTTGGGTGGTTCTTCCAATCTGGATTGTAAGTGTTATTATAAGGATTATTATTAGATCTGAAATTGTTACCTATATAGTTTGTCTGCTCATTTTCTGCTCCTGGTTGGTAAGGTGGGTACTCAGAATTCGCCACATTCCCACTTACTTCGCATTGCATGACTGGATGTACCTGTGAAGAACATAAATTATCAAGCTTTTTATTCATTAACTCCATTTGTGTTGACAACATTGTCACTGCGTCTATGTTAAAAACTCCGGCTGATTTTGTCGATTTAGCCCTTGTAATTTGCCATTGATAGGTGTTCAACGACATCTCCTCAATAAAATCGTAAGCCGCTTCAGGAGTTTTATTATTTAGAGTTCCACCAGCTGATGAATCAATCATTTGCCTAGTTGGAGAATTCACACCATTGTAGAAAGTTTGGACTTGAAGCCACAAAGGTAATCCGTGGTGTGGGCATCTCCTTAGGAGATCCTTATATCTTTCCCATGCATCATATAATGTTTCTGCGTCATTCTGTACAAAAGAAGATATATCATTCTTAAATTTAACCGTTTTGGCTGGTGGAAAATATTTTAAAAGAAACTTTTCGGTTATTTGATCCCCTGTGGTGATTGACCCTCGTGGTAACGAGTTCAACCACTGCTTTGCTTTGTTCCTTAATGAAAAATGAAATAACCAAGACGTATGGCATCGCCGAAACACCATTTATTTTGAAGGTATCACGAATTCTAAAAATTAGATATATGAGTGTTTGGATCCTCATCCTGCAAACCATCAAATTGAACGAATTGTTGAATCATTTGTATTGTGTTAGGCTTTAATTCAAAATTATTAGCAGCTATAGCGGGCCTAACAATACTAGATTCTGCTCCTGTCAAATTAGGTTTGGCATAATCATACATAGTACGCGGAGCATTCTGTTCTTGCACATTTGGTGGATTGTTTTCGTCCATCCCTTCAGTAGGACTGGATCTTTTCTGTTCTTCTCTTGATAGTCTAGGGCTCGTCTTATTTCTCTGTGATTTCTGTGAGCGGTAGCCTCAATGTCACTTTTGTATTCTAATGGTCCTCTCGGATTTCTTCTAGTCATAAACTAGAGGTACCTGATATGCAAAGAAAGAGAGAAATTTGGAAAAACAAAAACAAAAACATATGTATAAAAGAGAAATTTAAAAATAAAAATAATGGCTAAAGTAATAGAAATATAGCTTTCTTAATATTTTAGAGTTCCCTGACAACGGCGCCAAAAACTTGATCGTGTCAAACAGTCGAGTTTTAATATTTATAAAGAATGATCGAACCTGTAGACTGACTGCGACAAAAATAGAGGCAAGTGCACCTATCGAACAGTAGTATAGCTCAGGCAAGAATATCTTATCGAACCCAAGGAAACCTAAAAGTACTACTACTCACTTTCTTTCTATTATTTAGCCTAAAATATGGAGTGATTGGATTATTAAACTAACGAAATGCTTAAACTAATGAAATGCTTAAACTAAATGCAAAGACAAAAGAATGAATTGGAGAAAGACTTTAAGAAAACTCAGTTGATAAAGACGATACCCTCAGGAAGAATCCACCTATGACTTCACTTATTATTTATTCCCCAAACCATATAATTTCTTTACTTAGCTTGATCCGTGAGACTCTCTAACCTATATTAAACCCTCTCTCGAGATGAATAATGTCTAACCTTAGGTTAATTAGTGGAACTCTCGTTCTCTAATAATAACCCTCTAAGGAAGTAATAAATCGATCAATGGATTCCTATATTAGGTTTCACCCTAATCCGGAAAAATCTCGTAACCCTATCTCTAGGCGTCCGATCAACTCTGCTCAATTATGCTAGATCTACTCTTAGGTAGGGTCTATTCCTCCTCCACCTAAGCACATCAGATTAAATTAAGCAACATAATTAAGAACAAACCAAGTACTTATCATATAAATTTAGAAATCAAATAACAAAATTAATCATAAGTTTCATCCCCTTCAGGTATCTGAGGGATTTAGTTCATAACTAAATATGAAAACATCTCAAGAGTAAAGAATAAACAAGACATAAGAACTCCCTAAAACCCCCTGAAGGAATTGAAGGAGAGATCCTCTATCTTGAATAGAGTTCCGACTTCTTGAGATGGATCAACTGGCTATCTTCAAGTGACTCCCTAAAAGATGAACGCTTCGGCAAAAAAGCCTTTGCCAAAAAGCCCCCTTTTTATGTCTGCCTTGGGTTGTTTATATAGGCTTTGGGATGCTATACTTGGCTCCTAAGTATCTCCTTCAAGTAGAATTACTATTAGGGTGTTGGAGTAGACTTAGGACTATGTTTCTTTGGCTTCAAGCATCCAATTCCGAGTGAAATTGCTCATTCCCACAGTAGGGGCACGCCCATGGCACACGCCCGTGTAATTTCAAGGTTGGGCCGTTCCTTGATTCTGTCATTTCGGGCACGGCCATGTAGATTACCAGGCACGCCCGTGTGTGGTAATGAGATGATGCACGGCCGTGCAACTGGTGAGTTGGGCCGTGCTCTAGGTAATCGGTGAGACACGGTCGTGCAGGCTTTGGGCCAGGCTGTGTTGGTTTCTTGCTAAGGCCCAATTACTCCGTTTTAAGCCCGTTTTGTGTTCTTTTTATCCTCGGGTGCTTTCCTGAGTATAAACATGAAAAGAAAGGATTAAAAGCACCTTTTTACATAAATCAAGGGCTAAATCATCCAAAATCATACCAAATATGGGGTTAAAATATGTTACTCTTACGGTTTATCAGCAGGCTTATTACCGGTGATTGAATATCAGACCTCGAGTCTAGCAGGCTTAGTGCCAGTGTGTGTGTTTCAGGCTTATGCCTAGCAGGTTTTATACCGGTGATCTAATTTCAACTCTGGGGTCGTCATTGGACATAAGTCCACTCTCTTCATACGATGGGTCTGATTCCAAGCATTAGAAATCTCTTTAACCCTTTTTTTGTAGCTATCTCCCTTATATAAAAACTTACATTGAGCCAACCCATGTGTAGCCGGTATGAACTGCCTTGATTTGTATTGCCTTAGTACGAGCAAGGGTGCATATCCAATGGCTCCCCAAATTCCAAATAGAGGGACCCAATCAAAACTCTCACACCGGTATAGCACTTCATCGAGAACCATCTAGGGAGCTCTCCACTCCACGTTTTCTTCTTGGAGATTTCGTAGAAGCGCTATCCAATTTTCTTCTGATATGTCATCTCTCCTTGGGGTGGCCACTATCTCTTTTGATGGGGAGTAATTTTCTGAGAAGACTTGGAAAGAAATCTTATCCACCTTCCAGAAATGACTGGAGAACCAAGCCAAAAACAACTGCGCGCATCCTATAAATCTGCCTTTCCCAGCTCTCCTACATGCATTCAATGATCGAAATGTCTCAGCCAAGATTGCAGGAACAGGTGTGACCTATTTGTCAAGTCAATTAAAAATATCTGAAACTGCTTCATCCACATATCCCAATGCCCTAGGGAAGATCACTAATCCATATATACTCAAAGCAAAAACATCGACTCTCTTTTTCATATCAGGATGTAATAGAATCAAATCTTTCAAAAATGGGATGCACTTCCACTCACCTTTTTGCTTGATTCTGGCTATGACCCACTGTTCGCTCATCCCTGTAATACTAATTAATTTCCTCCAAAAGGTCGAAACACTAGCAGCCCTTGAGTAAGCTTTATCAATTTGAATCTTGGGACAATGCAATAGAACTATATACTCTTCTATCGTGGGTACTAAATCAACCTTTCCAAAAGTAAAGCAACTATACGAAGGGTTCCAATATAAATGTTCGTCTACCTTAATGTCAAACAAGTACGAAAAATCCCCATAGCTGCGGTAAAATAACTGCTTGGTCTCGTCACTCCACCGATCCCATATTTCTCTTAATTCTTGGAGATCGTCTTGCGTCACACTGATGCGAGTGTAGTCCCATAATTCTGATGTGTACCCTTCGGCTAGGCTATCCCTTTTCTCTAATTGTGTTTGCTCTGACAATATGCAGACAGCTGCGTTGTCTTCCACTTTATCAAGAAATTTGTTCTCCATAACTAGCTTTCTAACTTACTAACTGACCGTGAATCGACAGCTTTTAAAATATGAAATGACATACACCAAAATAAAGCACAACAAGTTAGTACCATGAAATAAAACATAAAACAAATAAAATAAACACCTATCCGGGTGACCACTAAGGTTTGGCATAGTTCTATTTAGGGTGAGTCCTTACGTTTTTTACGTGTGGTTTAGCTCTAAAGTTGAGGTACCTGAACCAGCAGATTCCTCGATCCTCACCCATTATAGGCTCCTACGGACCGAGTTCAGTTTAGGGGAATCCATTTCCCTATGGTTGCATGGAGATGAAAATGTCATGAAGACATAGGTACGGATATATTCCGAAAGCGATTCACTATCCTTCACGGAGGTGAAAACCTCACGAAGGAATAGTTTCTCACTCCCACTTAAAAGGGTGTGACCACAACGGTCATGCAATGGAATGCAGAAATACTTTACAAGATTAGAACAATATGCAATAAAAAGGATCATAATTTTTCAAATCGAATTTTCAAATTTAGACAAAAGGACAGGAAATAATCAATTTTACGGCTTGACTATCTTATTATGTCCCCATTGGAGTCGCCAAGCTGTCGAAACCATTTTTATTTTGAAAAAATGGGGATCGATTTTTAAAACGAAAATAGAGTCGCCACCAATCTTTTTTTTCGAGGTGGGATTGGATCACCTTGAGATTTGTCATTTTTAATAAGACATTTAGATTTATTAAAAAAACTAATTTTGGTCTACAAAATTCGTGAAAATGGGCTCGGGAGTCGGTTACGCACGAGGAAGGATTAGCACCCTCGTAACGCCCAAAAATTGGTACTGAATTGATTAATTAACGTCCTAATGTCGAATACTTTTAACAAAACAAAATCCTTTTTATAACTTAAATCCCTTTAAAGGACATTTGATTCCTTGAATTTTAAAAGGAACATCGAAACTCAGTAAGTTAGAGTACGATCTTTCAAATTTCCAAACATCAAATATCCTTTTCGTTTTAGAAATCCTTCTCCGAGATGACAAAACGTCGCAACCAATGAGGTAGGACACAACCTCTTAATTTCCCAAGAATAGTTTTTTATTTAAAATTTGCAATTTTTTATTTCAAAAAGGATACTTGGCTATGTAAATTCAATGAAGAAAATTGAAACCCAGTGAGTTAGGGCACAGTTTCCTCGAGACTTCAAAATGCCAAATATTATTTTATTTAATTAAGTACTTTTTGGATAAATAGTTGCAATTAAAATGAAATACATTTTCTAAAACAATGATTTGAATGAAATGTGGCATTAGTACATTACCAAACATAAATTTCAAAGAGCATTTTACTAAGTAAAAATAATAACATAACAAATAATGCAAATAATGCAAGCAATATAACAATTATACTAAGGTAAATAAAGATTACAAATTTAATAATAAAATGTGAATGATCAAATAAAAGATAGAAAGCGAGACAATAAAAATCTATTTTAAAAAGAAATTAAGGAATAAACATGAAAATTTTACACAAGATTAAATGTATTTATAAAAATAAGGTGAATAATGTATATAAAAAATACTATAATAATAATAAACAATATGGCAAATTCTTAAAAAGATAATATATATTCATGAGAAAATAAGTAAGATACATTTTAAATAAATAAATAATATATAACTTTAAATAAAATATATTTATAATACAATAATCTAATACATATATGCATAAAAACTACATATTTAAAATGAACACTATAAACAATATATGTTATACAATATACAAAATTTTATACAATATTAAGGATAAAAGAATTTAAATGTTATATATAATATCATATAATAATATATAATATACAAAATTTTAAAAATATATAATATAATAACTAATATACAAATTTTAAAATGATATGTAATATATAAATAATATTGAACTTAATAAAATAACCTAATATAAATAATAAATAGTAATAATTTAATACATATATAATACTAAAATAATTAAAAATAAGAATAAAAATGAAAATAAAAAGAATTAAAAATCAAAGAAACAATGATCAAATCAGAATAAAAAATTTGAAGTAAAATTATAAAAAGGATGATGTTGGAACTCACGCCAAACTATAGGGACTTATTGGGAAATTATTCCCTATCTCCTAAACGACGACGTTCCATCACCTGCCTTTAAAATGGCCTTAGGGACCAAATTGAAACAGAGGCCATAATTTAGGGCCAAATTGAAAATAAAGAAAGATGTAAATTGGACATGATTATAAAATTTCAATAATGCGGAAGGGCTTAAGGGCAATTAGACCCTTTAACAAAAACGCGCGGATCCTCCCCGGGTCGGGTTAACGCGCGTATCTTTGGCCCTAAAACGACGTCGTTTTGGTGCTTATTGACTTAAGCAAAAACGGTGCCGTTTTTATGTTGCTATATAAATCAAGTTTTATAAAAAAAATCATTTGAAACTTGTTTTTTAAAAAAAAAACTTTTGAAAATTCTCTAAAACGTCCCTTTTTCCAGTTTGAAATCTAGCCATCAGCCTTACGAGCCACCATCGCATGCGCTTCACGCGCCATCGTTAGCGCGGCCATGCACGGCGACCGGAGGGTTAAACCTCTCCTTTTCAGACCGGCCGAAAGGTAATCGCTTTCTTTTTATTTTATGATATTTTGTATAAAAAGTAATAAAAACAAATAATAATTATTTCCTTTTGATTTCTTGTTTTTTTTAAAAACAAAATCGTTTTTTTTTCCAGTGTTACTGTGCTCTGTATGTATGAAATGAGAAACGAAAGCTATTAAGAAACGAAGCAAAAATTAAACAAAATCTAGAAGTGGAAATCACCTCTGTTCCTCTTTGATTTTCGTGTTATTGCTTTTGTAAAAAAAATCGTAGTTCTCTCTTACAAATTACAATAGGGTTTTTATAGCCCAAGATAATCAAAGTACAGATTCTATTTTGCCATATTTGCTGCTTTTGCTGTGTTTTTCTTTCCTTTTGCAGGTTAATAGCAAAGATCTCGGCAGTGATGAAGGCTGCGTCACAAGGGTTTTCCAGAAACCCTAGGTCTTCTGAAACAGTTCGGGCACTAGGCCAAACGCTGCTATTGGGCCATGGAGTTTAATTAGGCTACGGTAGTGTTTGGTTTTGGATTTTAGGCTGAAAGGGTTTAGTGTTTTGGGCCACGGTTAACGGGCACTGTATATTTCCTTGGGTTAATTTTGTGCTGTAATGGGTTTATGGTTTATTAGGCAGTTTAGTAGTCTGGGTCGTTTTAATAGTTTCGGGCCCGTTACTTTGTAAAAGGAATTTGGACACTTTATTTTGGTTTTAAAAAAATTGGTTTATTTTATTGACATGGGCCCGGGCTAAATTGGGTTCTTACAGTCCCCTTTATGATCCCTCAAGGCCCAAAATACACGTTAGAAGTAAATCTGGACTAAACCGGACACTCAGGAAATTTTTCACAAAATTTTAAATTTTTTCCTAGATACAAGGCACACACTCCCATGTGGCCTTGGAACACGCCTGTGTGGTTATGGGGACACACTCGTGTCTCAGACCGTGTCCTACCCTGTGTAACTCTCTGACTTAGGTCTCATGGTCGGCCACACGCCCGTGAGCTAGACCGTGTGTCACACACGATTGAGACACACGCCCGTGTGGAAATGCCTGAGTATTCTGTTTTGGAAATTTAAAGTTACAAGGGACACACAGCCAATTCACATGCCCATGTCTTAAACATCGAGTTTACCATACTCTGCAATCTTAGACATCAAGCAACCCAATTCAATATGTTCAAATTAAGCTAGGATCGAATTTAAAGAATGTAATATTATCACATTTATCTTTATATCCAAACTTACCTATCAATTCAAACACGCATGTGCAATTTATTACCAAATAATCTTATTGAAACCAAATATCATTATACCTATATGTGTTCACACCTAACCAATAGGATTTTATGCACCTTTTATGCATATTTGACTACTATTTCACCTCCTATCATTCAATCACATTAACATTATAAGACAGATTATGCAAATACCATAATACCAAAATGCAAGCCAAATAAATAACTAATATTAACATAACACCTATAGACTAACATTTAGTCAAAATAACTTATACATGCCATTATGACCAGAATCAAGTTATCCATAATTACCGATAGAACCAATGGATAGTGTGATATAGCTCCGACAAGCTTCCAACCTGTTCGAGCTTCCGATAATCTGTAAGGTAAACAAATAAAACAAACATGTAAGCAACAAATGCTTAGTAAGCTCTTATAATCTTGTTACCGTATCAAAAATATTCCAATATTGTTACCGTAATACTCATAAACTATACTTATTAATTCACAAGGTGAAATAATCTATAGTATCACACATATACTTATTACCCCCAATCTTAGTAGAATTTTATGTAACTTTAACTCTTCCACACTTATTCCATATGCATGTCATAAAGTCATATGCATATCATTCAGCCACGGTCACAAATTAGTGTATTTAACCAAAGCCTTATTTTAATTGAATACATATTAATTCATTCCATAAGAAATTGCATAATTTAAACCTTAAGAATCTTTCATAAACACTAACTTATTTTCACTTAAATACTTACCATTTCAATGCATCAAATAAATAAACAAATTACTATTCAGTCAATAGCTTGGCACTTGCCTAAACATCAAGCAACAACAATAGTTAGCGTATTTGCACATCTTACCTATAAATTCAATATTGATAAACTTATTTTCTCGACATGTCACCATATACATCCTTTCCTTGTATCAACATATCAAAGATAATCACATATTTACATGTCACTTCTTAATATATTAAGTAAATATCACTTCCAAGACATGTTTCAATATATCAATTAAATATCATTTCCAAGTATTTTAGGTATATAATGGTAATCAAAATAAATTTTTAATAATAATTCATATACATTTATAGATCACTTATAGAACATTCAATTCTCATTAATTTGCTATCTCAAATGGCTTTTCACAATTTAATACACAGTTCATATGTTTCATTTCCATTTCATGTTTGGTATTATCAATTTCCATTCATAATATCATTTCATTTAATTTCCCTTATTAACATGACTCAGACTCGGACGGATACACGGATCCAACCAAAACACACCAGTTTGGCACCCAGTGCCTCATCAGATAATTTGAAGTAATAGATTGACACCCAGTGTCTCATCAGCTATGCCGAAGTAAATTGGTACCCAGTACCTCATCGAATTAATCCGAAGTAATAATTTGACACCTAGTGTCTCATCGACTCGAAGTCAAAGTATCCCTGAACTCTTCCAATCCTATGGCATGCCAACTATATCTGACTCATTCCGGCACAGTTAATAGGATTTCAACTTACTTTTCAATTGCCATAATTATTCAAATATCACAATTCCCTATACATTCAATTCAATAACAATCAATATTCCATGTACCATTATTTTCCAGAATTTCGTGTATATTTATTTCGATAACAATTCATAATCATCAGTATACATAATTATCAGACAAGTTTCATATACATGAAATTTTCCATGTCACTAACCAAGTCTTTCCAAATCGGAGAACGACTTACGGATATGAGTACATCATTTCCTTTGTGCCATAACCCAATTATGGTCTTTTCATTGAATTGCCATAGCTCAGCTATGGCCTTCCATTTAAACATTTCCATGGTCCAACCATGGTCTTATTCGTCAATTTGCCTTTTGCACTGAACGACTATACTTAATCCCGCGTTCTACTTTAACCTGATATTCATTTCAATTCTTAATTTAACAATATTCCATTTCTCGACAATATATTAAATACATAATAATTTAACAACATACTATTTTTCAACAATGTACTAAATACATATTTACATTCATCAATTCAATATAATCATTAAATTTCAACCATACGAACTTACCTGGGGTAGATTGTGAAAGTTATAGTAATTCAGGGGCTATTCAGCTAATTTTTCTTTTTCAAATGTTTTCGGATTCTTGATCTATAATATAAAATTATTCATTCATTAGCATCTAATTCAATTCTAATTCACTTTACAATTTATACCCTTAAATTTTTGAAATTACACATTTACCCCAAATTTTACAATTTTTTCAATTTAGTCCCTTATCAATTATCCTATCAATTGAGCTAATTTTTCTCAATTGATAATTTAACTAATTATGTTAGGCTACCATACAACCATTGATAGCATTACTATACCAAACCTTAATTCTTAACCTTTCACAAATTGGTCCTAAAATCAATATCTATCAAAATTACTTAACAAAATCATCAAATAACAAAATTAAACATTCAAATCCATGTAAATTCATCATAAACATCCAACACTAATCAACGGTAGCTTTCAAAGTTACCCATAAAATAAAAAATTAATGAATTAAAGAGTTGAACCTAATTATAAAAGTCTTAAAAAAATAAAAATTTCAAGAAAAGAGCAAGAATTAACTCACATGAAGTGAAAATATGAGAAATCAGCTTCTTGGAGACCTCCTATGGCATTTTTGGCTGAAGAAAAGTGAAGAGATATCTAGAAATTCAATTTAATCCTATTTTGAACTATTTAATTTTATTTCTTTTCCAATTTTGCCCCTTGTTCACACTAACTTTTTGATTTTTTTTCTACTTGTGCCGTCCAAGCCTTCTAATGGGGGTCTAATTGCCTTTTTGGTCCTCTCTTATCTAGCACTTGTGCTATTTAATGACTATTTCTTTCATTTAACTATTTTTGCAACATTTTCAATTTAGTCCTTTTTATTTAATTAACTATCTAAACGTTAAAATTTTATAACGAAAATTTAATACTAACTTAATTACACTTTGTAAATATTTATAAAAATATTTACGGCTCAATTTATGAAATTGAGGTCTCGATACCTCAGTTTCAAAACTAATTAATTTGATAAATATTTCTAAAGCACAAATCACTAATTCTTAAGCCTTCTTAAATTCATAATTTACTTATAAACACTAATTAATAAAATTTTTAAACTCACTCGTCGGATTTAGTCATCTCAAACCATTGTTTCTGACACCACAAAAATTGGGATGTTACAGATCTATTACTCTGTTATCTCGGGTTGCCTAGTAATAATGATTACTAAAGCGTATACATACTACTACCCTGGGTTGCCTAGCAATGATAACTTTCACAATCTATTTACTCTATCATCCCAGTTTGCCCGACAATGATGACTACCAGAATATGTACATTTTATCACACTAGGTTGCCCAAAAAGGAAGGCTTATAATCATTATACTTGGCCCTATGACATGCCCGCTATATCCGACTTTGACCGAACAACTAATATGTAACAGCTCAATTTGATATGAGGTCAAAAAATATTTTAATATTATTTTCTGTGTTTACGATATGAGATTAAGTATGTTTGAAAATTCTATGTGGAAATTTTATCGTTTATGTGTCAAATTATCAAAAAGGACTTAATTGTATAAAATGTAAAAGATGTATGCTAGTTGTTAAAGTGCTTATTTGGCATGGCTTTTTAAATGACAGGTCCTTATGTTGTAATTGGACTATGGATAGTGGAGATGGACATAAATTGCTTAATATTTGATGGTTAAATGGTTGAATAATAAAAAGGCAAATTGGTAAAACATGAATTAAGTTAATATTAATTATAATAAAACATAATAGTGGCATGGATGTTCATCTTCTACTGAAAATTGAAAGAAAAAGAAGAGAAAATAGCTATTTAGGTTCAACAAGCTGAAGCTTCAATTGGTATGTATTTTTAACTCAATTTTTGATGATTTCTACGTTTTTGTGATTGTTGCTTTGTGTTCTATCAAACCCATACTTTAATTTTAGAATTTGATGAAGATTTTGAGATGTTCCATTGATGAATATGTGAGCTTTGTGATGATAGTTGGTGGAATATGAAAGTTTAATGTTGGATTAAAATAGTTTGTTTTTGAATTTTTGATGAAATTGGCTATTTTGGGCTAAATTGTGAAAATGAAAAATTGAATGACTAAAATGTGAAATAAATGAAATATGTGGGCTTGAATGAGCTAGGGGAAAATTCGGCTAAGCTTGTGTAAATGGAAATTTTGTGTATTTTGTGATTTTATGAAATAGGGACTAAAGTGTTGAAATGTAAAAATGTGAGGGCTATTGTGTAAAATGCCCTAAATATGTGTGTTTGGACTAAATTGAATGATTTGGTAATTGAATGAGTTAAATTTGAATATGTATAGATCAAGAAAAGAGGGAATTAGATCAAGATCGAGGCAAAGATAAAGTGCTCGATTAATCGACTCGTTTTGTTATTTCGACGTCCGAGGCAAGTTCGAGTATAAGACAAATTGTTAAATTCATATCTATGTGTTATAAAATGAATGAATGTATGGTTTTTGAATTAGAAATTTTATATGTGGAATTGAGATATGAGGCACTAAGTGTGCGTAATTAGAATCGAGACAAAGGTGAATAACACTTTGTGTAAGAAGTAATGGAAGCATTGGCTTATTGATTGGCACTGTGTGTGTGATACCGAGATAAATTTGATTTAATGTAAATGCACTAAGTGTATGATGATATTAAAGCTTCGGCTAAGAATTTGGCACTAAGTGTGCGAGTAAATCGAATGATTGATGAAGATTGAATGAAACGTGATATTGAGCAATGACTAGCAAGAATGGTCAATAACAATGTGTTGGCTAAGGTATGTATGGAACCTATGTGGTTGATGAGTTTGTAAATGGATATATGGATGCTTGAGTGAGCATACTAGCTATGGATAATATGGTGTATATTTTTGAATTGATTTAAGTGATGGTTTAATTTATGTATTGTAATTGAATTATTGAGTTATATGTATTATAAAACGAATTTACTAAGCTTTTAAGCTTACTATGTGAAATGTTTCTCTGTTTTATAGTGTCTATAAAGCTAGCTCGAATCCGGGATCGTCAGCGACTCAAACACACTATCGGCTATCTATTTTGCTATTTTTGGAAATATGTATATATTTGAATATGGCATGTATAGGCTAGTAGATATGGCATGTTTTGAAGTGTATAAGCTTTGCCATGTGATATGGCTTGGGAGTTGAATGATGTTTGTTCATATGAGTGGGTTTTGTGAATGATAAATATGGTATGAGCTGTGAAAATGGATATGTATGTTTCATGTTTAAATTGGTTGATGAGTATAGTGGTTCAAATGTGAAATGATGATATGAATTGCATGATGTTTGACTTATATGATTTGGGATGTGAAATTGGTATTTTAGATGGACTTATTTGAGTTGAAATTGAGTAAGGAAATAGATGGTGTGGATGATGATTAATTGGTGCATATATTGGTATGTTTTGGTTGCCATTTGAGATATAAATGCATATGATTTGATGCTTGTAGGTGATTCTAAGTGTGGGTGGTAAGTTTGGCCTTGCAAATAGCTTGCTCCTACTCAAGGGACAATGCCAGTCGAATCTAGGCCGATAGCTAGTAGCCATGATGGAGAGGCTAAGCAAGCCTTCTTCCAAAATATGAGTGAGTGGTTTTCGGAGTTCGTTCGAACGAATCCGGCTTCTCAACAACCTCTACCCCCACAAGTGCCTGTAGTGCCACAAGTTTCAGATCCAATTCGATTGAGTAAGCCTCTTGTGGATAAAATCTAAAAGTATGGGGCCGAAGAGTTTAAAGCCATAGTTGACGATGATGGTGAATGAGCTGAATTTTGGTTCGAGAATATAAACTGAGTGTTTGATGAGATGTCATTGACTCCTGATGAATGCATAAAGTGTGCTGTTTTATTGTTGAGAGATACGGCATATAATTAGTAGAAAACATTGATGTCCGTGGTTTCGAGAGAGAGAATCACCTGGGATTTCTTTCAAGTTGAATTTCAGAAGAAATATATCAGTCAATGATTCATAGATTAGAAACGTAAAGAGTTTCTAGAGCTGAAGTAGGGCCGCATGTCTATTACTGAGTATGAACGGGAGTTTGTGAGATTGAGCCAATACGCGCGGGAATGTATTTTGACCGAAGCTACTATATGTAAACGTTTCATTGAATGGCTGAATAAAGACATTAAATTGCTGGTTGGAATACTCGATTTGAATGAATTTGTAGTGTTAGTTGAAAGAGCCTGCAAAGCCGAGGAGCTTAGCAAAGAAAAGAAGAAAGCAGATTCCGAAGCTAGAGATGAAAGAAAAAGATCATTAAGTCGCATCAACCTTCGTCAAAGAGATTCAGCGATGCAAGCAATCATTCAAATATTTCATTTGGACATTCAAGTAGCGATCGTGTGAAACAAAGTGTTGGTCCAAGAACTCAAATTCCAATTGAATCGAGTGTTGGTAATGCCAAAAGCAACAAGCCTGAGTGTAGACAGTGTGAGAGGCGACATGTTAAAGAATGTTAGGGCAAGTAAAATAATAGAGTTTGCTACAAATGTGGATCACGAGATCACTTCATTCGAGATTGTCCAGACATAGATGAGAAAGACAATGTTCAGAATATGAGGCCGAGTAATACAATGGCTAGGGGAAGACCACCCAAAAATACTGAAAATGTGACTGGAATTCAGAGAAGGACAACAGATACAGTTGTGAGATACGTGGCAACGGATATTTATTCTTTACAGTTACTTTATTGAGTTGCCGATAATCGATGCACATTATCAAAGTTCTGTCATTCTTTTTCACAAACAAGACTGGCGCACCCCAGGGTGAGAAACTCGATCGAGCAAAACTTCTATCTGTCAATTCTTGCAACTGAGCTTTCAACTCTTTTAATTCAGTCGGTGCCATTCTATATGGAGCTATAGAAATTGGAGTTGTCCCTGGCACTAGCTCAATACCAAACTCTACCTCCCGAACAGGGGGAAATCTCGGTAATTCCTTCGGGAATACATCCGGATACTCACAAACAATCGATACAGATTCAATCTTCTTTTCTGTTACTTTGCTTCAATCACATACACAAGATAAGCTTCGTAACCCTTTCTCAAATACTGCCGAGCCAACATCGATGATATTACAGCTGATAACCCATTTAAATCATGATTCAATTCGAATTATCTTGTTATTCTGACACCTCAAATCAATAGTCTTTCATCTGCAATTCACTACTGCATCGTGTACGGTTAACCAATCCATACCGAGGATAATATCGAACTCATCAAATGATAGCAACATCAGATCGACTGAAAAATATGAGTCTCGAATCATTAAAGGGCAATTCTTGCACACTCTATCAACTATTACGCACTGACCTAGGGGGTTCGAAACCTGAATCACAAACTCAATAGACTCAACAGGTAGATTCTTGCTGGATACGGTGATGACATCTGAAGATGAAGCCTCCTCTCTAGCACGAATGGCATAAGCTCTAGCCGACGCACGGGCCTCTGATCGAATAGCCACATCTAAAGTCCCCCTCTGAGTGCCACTCCTACCTCCCACATTACGAGATGCTCTACCTCTAGCTGCAGTGCTACTCGGTCTCGCACTCTAAGCAATACCCTTTTCAACTATCTCCGGGCAATCCCGAATAAAATGATCCTACGAACCACACTTGTAACAAGTGCGATTAATAGATTTACCCCAACATTCACCAAAATGTCGTCTACTGCACTGTTGACACTTGGGCTTATTCGGTCGGGTATTGCCAACACTAGCAATCAATGTAGCCCCAGAACTCACTGGTGGTCGTTCTCGTATAGAGATCCTTGTGTTAGGTTTGGACCGGCTACTATCATTCTTAAACTTCTTTGTTGACACTTGAGGAAATTTACCCACAGATCTCTTTTGAAAGTTTTTAGCTTCAAACTCGGCTTTCCACTTTTCTTTCCCTAGCTCTTCAGCTTTACAAGCTCGCTCAACAAGTACTACGAACTCGTTTATTTCAAGGATGCCAACTAGAAGTTTTATATCTTCATTTAATCCTTCTTCGAATCTCCGGCACATAGCAGCCTCAAACGAAACACACTCACGAGCATAGCGACTAAGCCTCACAAACTTGCATTCGTATTCAAATACGGTTATACGACCCTGTTTAAGCTCAAGAAATTCCTTGCGTTTGGAGTCTATAAATTGCTGACTGATGTATTTCTTACGGAACTCCGTCTGAAAGAAGTCCCAGGTATCTCGTTCCTTTGGAATAACTGATACGAGAGTATTCCACCAATAGTAGGGAGAATCTCGTAATAATGATATGACACACTTCAGGCACTCATCAGGTGTACATGCTAACTCATCAAAAACACGAATAGTATTATCGAGCCAAAATTCAGCTTTTTATCAATTAATAGACCACGCATATTCTATCGCATGCATGACCAAGTATTTACAACTATATTATACTCTTATTAAGTCCTCATAACTGAATATGAACATATATAACAATCTAAGATAAATATAAACACCAATTAAAACAATTACTTAATCTAATATTTACAACCGAATATAATTCCATTGGATCATTAGATCATCAAACCTATTTATTCCATGCATATAAATTAATCCTATTCTTTCATGAATTACCTTATAGATACATGCAAAAATAAGCAAGGTTTATCCACTATCTAGAATGTATTATAGGCTTTACTCAACTAAAACCAATACTCAAATAATGCACAAAACATAATATGGAACAACATTAAAGTTGAGCTTATAAGTCAAATACAAAATTTACTTAAAACTATTGATAATATTCATAATGTAACAGCCCGATTTAGGGTCTAGTCAGAACAGTGATCTCAAAATCACTAATTCGAGGTTAGAGAAATTATTTTCAAGTTATGTTATGTGTTATAATATGAGTATAAGGATGCATGAAAATTTTGGTGCCTTAATTTTAGTAATTTCTAGCTAAATTGTGAAAAAGGACTAAATCGCATAAAGTGCAAAAGTTTCATTTTATTTGCTTGAGGTGAAAAATAGCTATGGATTATAAATTGGAGGTCCCAAATGTGCAATTAGGCCATGGGAATTAGCTTGGTCGGTCAAAGAATGCTAAGGGGACAAGAGCATTAAATGTGGTCATGTTAGGTGATTAAAAAAAGAAATAAAATAAGATGAAATGAGTAAAAAGCTATCATCTTTTCATTTCTTCTCTTCTTCCACCGAAAATGCAAACAAGAATGGGGGTTTTTGAAGATTAAAATTTCAGCAACTCATCTCCTCGTCAAGTAAGTGATTTTGATGGCTTTAGTTGATAATTTTTGTACTTTGGAGTCCCCAAAGCTTAAGCTAGCTAATGAGGGGACTAATTTGCAATATGATTAAGATTCTAGGGACTTTCTATGAAAGAGTTGCTGAGTTTTTATGGAAGAAAATGAATGTCAAAGTGATGAGAAACAACTTTTGTGAAAGGTGTTGTTATGAAAACACCTAATTTGGGCTAAAATGCAAAAGTTATAATTTGTTCCTTAAGGCATGAAATAGATGAAATTGTGGATAGTTATAATAGGATTAAATGTTCATCTAGGCTTTCCTAATAAGAAAATGTGAAAAAATTTTATTTACGAGCATAGGGACAAAATCATAATTTTGCCAAAGTGTATGGGCAAAATAGTCATTTTTGCCTAAAGTGTAGTTTATGGTGAATTATGATTTATAAGTGATTAAATCACTAAATTCCATTGTTATAGATCAAAGAAAATGAGTTTCAAACCTAGAACGGGTGAAAAGAAAAATGTGGGCAAAAAGTCATTTTCAGCCTTTTCGTCATCGAGGTAAGTTCATGTGCGATTGTTGCAATTACATACGAGCTAATTTAATATTCTAATATAATATGAAATGTATATTTATTCAATGAATGTTTGAAATATCTTTTGATGAGATGTTAAAAGAATCTAAGAGTAATAGAAAATATAAATAGCGTGATATGATGATAGTTAAGGCCTCGTGTCAGACCATGTTGGCATATGGCCTTGGTGTGAGATATTGAATAAGACCATGCCAGGGACATGGCATCAATACGATATATCATGCAAGACCCCATTGGGTATAATGTCAATATGACGCTATGCGTATAAGACTTAAGAGTGTTATTTAATAATTTGAGTGATTCAACGGGTATGTTGAAAGAGAGAAAGTATGTGGTTGTGCCGTGAGAAGCACAAGTATGTGTTAGAACTGAATTGAAATGAATTCAGAATATGATAAAACCTAGTGGATTATGTGTAATCAACGCACCTAGTTGCATAAGATATATTTATAAATGCATTGTGTGAATGTGAACAATTATTGTAGAATCTAAGTAAGAATGATAGTGGGTGAGGATGTTCATGGATGAACATTTGAATTAGAGAAATGTATGTGGATAAATATTTGTGAATGTATAATAACGGTGAGCTGTGTGCAAATACACCTCATTAAGGGTTATTAAATGATGGGTTGTGTGCGATACCATCAACCATATTATTATTGGTGGGCTGTGTGCGTTACCACTTGATTAATTATTAATTGATGGTCTGTGTGCGATACCATCACCTATATTATTATCGGTGGGCTGTGTGTGGAACCACCTGACTAAATAGTAATCGATGGGCTGTGTGCGATACCATCGCTTATAAATGATTGGTGAGCTAAGTGCGAAATCACCATAAGTATAAATGATTGTTGAGCTAAGTGCGAAATCACCATAAGTATAAATAATTGGTGGGCTATGTGCGATATCACCCTATTAGAGGTGGATGGTGGGCTAAGTGCGAAACCATCGAGAGGTTAGTAGAATGAGTGGCTTATCGAAAATGCTGGATGTGTTGTTTTATATGATCATGTGTGATCAGTGAAGGAATGTATGTTAATTAAATGAGCAAATTGGCTTGTGGCATGGTAAGAATGTGGTAGGAGATAGAATGAGTAAGCTTCAAGAATAATAGAGTAAGAAACTATGAGCTAATGAGAAAAACTCGACATATTACCTCGTAGTTAAGTTTATTCAGTGAATATCTATGATTGTCAAATTATGCAGATGAACTTACTAAGCATTATTGCTTACTCCTTTCCCTCTCCCATCTCTTATAGGTAAGTTTAGCTAGCTCAGGTTGGAGATCGCTGGAGATGTTTTCACACTATCGAGCAGACACTTGGTATGAGGTATCAAGTCCTTATGAGTCATGGAATGTATAGGACTAGTACTTGAGGTTGATTAAGTCTTTGTTGATGTAGCCAAATTGTGTTGGCTTAAGAGAACTGATAATTGGGTTGTGTGTAGCCATAGATGATGGCTTAACTTGTTGTAAATGAATTGGGAATAGTTCTCCCTAGTGTGTGGGATGAAGACGTCATCACTCTTATGATTAAATGTCTTTAATTCAAGACTTATATTGATGTTGTGTAATATTATGTGCTAATATATGATGGTATGCAAATGAGAGTGGATAAAAAAGGCTTGGTAGATAGCCTCAAAGTGCCCACACGGATAGACACACAGGCATGTGTCTAGGCTGTGTACTCCCTGCATGTTAGTGTTTTAAGTCAGAATAGACCATGGGCTAATCCCACGGCCGTTCGTTTGGGCCGTGTGTAGAACACGGACGGTTGACACGGGCGTGTCAAGGCCGTGTGAGTATAGTCAGTAACTCCACACGAGTAGAAGACACGGGCGTGTCAAGGCCGTGTGAATATAGTCAGTAACTCCACACAGGTAGAAGATACGGGTGTGTCAAGGCCGTGTGAATATAGTCAGTAACTCCCCACGGTTGGAGGACATGGGCGTGTCTAGGGGTACACAGGCGTGTCCCAAACCACATGGGGCGTGTGACCCCTGTTTCCAAGAAAGGTTTTACGATTAAGTTCCGAAAGTTTCCAAACATGAGTTTAAGGCCTCATAGGCCCATGAGATGTACGAATTGTTTGAGAGAGAAAGGTTCTTAATTGGGAACAAAATTTTATGGCCCATAATTCCATAATTAAGCAAGTTCTAGTATAGTAATGTATTGTATCCGATCTAGGCCTTAGACTCGGGTATAGGGTGTTACATTTAGTGGTATCAGAGCATGGTTTAGTCAGTTCTCGGACTAACATAGCTTGAGTAAGAGTCTAGCTATACATGCCATAGGTGGACCGTGATAGTGTGATATCTCCCGGCTCTAACGCAATTGTTTCGTTAAGACATAGATGGTTCCCAACCGAGCTAAATCCAATAATGTTGTAAGTGATAATAAGGTAAATGAAATACTCTTGTGCATTGATGAGATTCAAACTCAATATATCATCAATGGCATATCTCACATACATCATCAATACACAAAATTAATACATGGGCTTGATTGTAGAGTAAACAACCATCTCAAAAATACAAAAATTATCAATAATCTAAAGCTAAAACTCACCAAATTTTGCTTGATGAGTGCCGAACCCTTGCTTGGTTTTTCTTTCCTTTTTCTTTTGTTAGTTTCGGCCAAGAGAGCAAAAAAATGATGAACATGCAATCCTTTTTCTCCTTTTTGTTTTATTATAATATGTATATAATGTATATTATATCATTATCATGATTTAACAAATAAAATAAACATATAATATATATTATAAAGTTATGTTAATGTCCACTATACCATTTAAAGGTAAATTTTCCATTTAAGTACTCATACTTAAGAAGTCAAATCAATTTTGCCACTTAATTTGATAAATGGCTACTTTTTCCACTTATGCAATTTAATCCTTTTTTCTAAAATTAAACTTCCAAATAGACAAATTAGTCTACGATATTTTAACACATGCTCAAACACATAACACAGATATTAAAAATGTAAAAATTATTAAAAATCAGGCTAAACACTTACCTTAATCAAACTCAAGCATGGCCGAATGGAGCTAAACCTTTTTTTTTTCTCTTTTCTTTTATTTTCGGTCAAAGCTAGAAGAAGATGAACATTTTTTTCATCTTTTATCTATTATATTATTATAACATATATTAAATTATTTCATTGTAATATAATATAAAATAAAACAACCAAAATCAATCACTATTACATGCATAATCATGACCATCCACTGTCTCCATTTTATGGTCAATTTGCAACTGTAAACCTTCAATTTATAAAGACATCATCAATTCAGTACTTACACATTTAACCACCAAATTTTCTTTTTATGAGATTAAGCCCTTTTTCACAATTAAGCACTAAAACGATCAAATTTTAATATGAACTTTTCACACACACCAATACACATATAATGAGCATATAAAAATAATATTTAAATTTTTTTAACTTAAATTTGTGGTCCCGAAACCACCGTTCCGATTAGGGTCAAAATTGGGCTGTTACAACTCTCCCCCTCTTAAGGATTTTCGTCCTCGAAAATCTTACCGGTGAATAGGTTAGGATAACGTTCTCTCATTGAATCCTCAAGCTCTCAAGTTGCTTCCTCAACTCCATGCTTATGCCACAGTACTTTTACTAACAAGATTTTCTTGTTACGCAACTCTTTTACTTCGTGAGCCAAAATACGAATCAGTTCTTCCTCATAGATCAAATCAAATTGAATCTCAATTTCTGACGGGCTAATCACATGAGAAGGATCAAATCAGTATCGTCGAAGCATCGATACATGAAAAACATTGTGAATCTTGCCTAGCTTAGATGGTAACATAAGTTTGTACACAACTGGCCCAATACGCTCAATATCTTCATACGGCCCAATAAATCTCAGACTCAGCTTTCCTTTACGACCAAATCTAAGTATCTTTTTCCACGGCGAGACTTTCAAAAATTCTCGGTCGCCCACTTGAAACTCTATATCTTTACGTTTCAAGTCCGCATACGACTCCTGACGATCTGAAATATCTCGTTTCATACCATGCCACCAATAATGCTGCCTCAGGTCATTATACATCTTCATATTACCCGGATGAATCGACAATCTACTATTATGAGCTTCATCACAAATCATTCGAATCAACTCAAGGTTCTTAGGCACACATATTCGATTCTTAAACCGAAAACATCCCTCAGCATCTAACTGAAAATCTGAATCAGTTCTCGAACCACATTGACTCATTTTTGCTATTAAGTCATTATCAACCTCTTGAGCTTCGCAAATCTATTGTACGAATAGTGGTCTCGCTTTCAATTCTGCTATAATCACACCATCATCAGTCATAGCTATATCTGCATTCATTGCACGTAAAGCAAATAATGACTTTCAGCTAAGTGCATCAGGCACCACATTAGTTTTCCCCGGGTGACAAACAATCACGAGCTCGTAATCTTTCAATAACACCAACCATCGTCGTTGTCTCAAATTCAAATCTTTCTGAGTCATTAAATATTTTAGACTCTTGTGATCCGAATAGACATGACATTTTTCACCGAATAGATAATGACTCCATATTTTCAAAGCAAAAACTATGGCGGCCAACTCAAGGTCGTGTGTCAGATAGTTCTTTACCCTCCTACATCAAAACACAGCCCAGCCCATTTAAGGATGCATAGCTGAAAATAACGAATTCCTTACCCGGCTCTAGCTGAACAAGCACTGGAGCTTTAGTTAGCAAGGTTTTAAGCTGATCAAAACTCTTCTAACATCTTTCTGACCACTCAAATTTAATATCTTTCTGTAATAGCTTTGTCATTGGGGCTGCAATCATAGAAAACCCTTTCACGAAACGTCTATAGTATCCAGTAAGTCCCAAAAAGCTACGAACCTCAAGAACAGTCCGTAGAGGTTTCCAATCAAGTATAATCGAAACTTTACTCGGGATAACTCGAATACCCGATGCTGAAACAACATGCCCCAGGAAGCGAACTTCATTCAACCAAAACTCACATTTGCTGAATTTCGCGTACAACTGCTTATCACGTAAAATCTGTAGCACAAATCTCAAATGCTCAGCATACTTGGTTTCGGCGCGCTAGTAGATTAGAATGTCATCTATGAATACAACCACAAACCGATCTAGATACAGTCTGAATACCAATTCATCAGATCCATGAAAACAGCATAGGCATTAGTGAGTCCAAACGACATCACTAAGAACTCATAATGGTCGTATCTCGTCCAAAAAGCAGTCTTTGATACATCCGAGTCTCTAACTCGCAGCTGATAGTAACCTGTCATCAGATCAGTTTTAAAAAATACCGAAGCTTCCTTAAGATGATCAAATAAATCATCGATACGTGGCAACGGATATTTACTCTTTATAGTCATTTTATTGAGTTGTCGATAATCGATGCACATTCTCAAAGTTCCATCATTCTTTTTCACAAACAAGACTGGCGCACCCCAGGGTGAGAAACTCGGTCGAGCAAAACTTCTATCTGTCAATTCTTGCAACTGAGCTTTCAACTCTTTTAATTCAGTCGGTGCCATTCTATACGGAGCTATCAAAATTGGAGTTGTCATTGGCACTAGCTAAATACCAAACTCTACCTCCCGAACAGAAGGTAATCTCGATAATTCCTCCAGGAACACATCCGGATACTCACAAACAATCGGTACAGATTCAATCTTCTTTTCTGTTACTTTGATGTCAATCACATACGCAAGATAAGCTTCACAACCCTTTCTCAAATACTGCCGAGCCAACATCGATGATATTACAACTGATAACCCATTCAAATTCACAGATTCAATTTGAATTATCTCGTTATTCTGACACCTCAAATCAATAGTCTTTCATCTGTAATTCACTACTGCATCGTGTACGTTTAACCAATCCATACCGAGGATAATATCGAACTCATCAAATGATAGTAACATCAGATCAGCCGGAAAACATGAGTCTCGAATCATTAAAGGGTAATTCTTGCACACTTTATCAACTATTATGCACTAACCAAGGGGGTTTGAAACCCGAATCACAAACTCAATAGACTCAATAGGTAGAGTCTTGCTGGATACGGTGATGACATCTCGAGATGAAGCCTCCTCTCTAGTACGAATGGCATAAGCTCTAGCCAGCGCACGGGCCTCTGATCGAATAGTTGCATCTAAAGTCCCCCTCTGAGCGCCATTCCTACCTCACACATTATGAGATGCTCTACCTCTAGCTACAGTGCTACTTGATCTCGCACTCTAAGCAATACCCTTTTCAACTATCTCCAGGCAATCCCGAATAAAATGATCCTATGAACCACACTTGTAACAAGTGCGATTAATAGATTTACCCCAACATTCACCAAAATGCCATCTACCGCACTGTTGACATTCGGGCTTATTCAATCGGTTATTTCCAATACTAGCAATCAATGCAGCCCGAGAACTCACTGGTGGTCGCTCTAGTATAGAGATCCCTGTGTTAGGTTTGGACCGGCTACTATTATTCTTAAACTTCTTTGTTGAAACTTGAGGAAATTTACCCACAGATCTCCTTTGAAAGTTTCTAGCTTCAAACTTGGCTTTCCACTTTTCTTTCCCTAGCTCTTCAGCTTTACAAGCTCGCTCAACAAGTACTACGAACTCGTTTATTTCAAGGATGCCAACCAGAAGTTTTATATCTTCATTTAATCCTTCTTCGAATCTCTGGCACATAGCAGCCTCAGACGAAACACACTCACGAGCATAGCGACTAAGCCTTACAAACTTGCGTCAGATTCGAGATATGGTCATACGAATTGCTTACGCCAAGAAATTCCTTACGTTTGGAGTCTATAAATTGCTGACTGATGTATTTCTTACTAACTCCGTTCTAAAGAAGTCCTGTAACTCGTTCCTTTAGAACAACTGATACGAGAGTATTCCACCAATAGTAGGCAGAATCTCATAATAATGATATGACACACTTCAGGCACTCATCAGATGTACATGCTAACTCATAAAAAACACGAATAGTATTATCGGGCCAAAATTCAGCTCGCTCAGCATCATCATCATCTTCATCCCTAAACTCTTGAGCCTCGTGTTTTCTAATTCGATCAACTGGATAATTGCTTGCTCTTTCAGTATTAATGATCCGGGGTATCACCGGTACTACAGGGGAAGTGTTCTGATTCAGGGGTTGTTGAACAGCCAGATTGGCTCGAATTTACTGACTGAACCAATCATTCATCATGTTATAGAAGGCTTATTTAGCCCCCCATCGCGATTACTCGCAGCTGGTCGAGATTCCTCCGCGTGGTCCCTTGCGCGGAAGCAGGCGCCACACTCTCGACATCATCAGCTAAAGCTCACTCGGGATCAGGATCCATTTACTATATAGATGAAATAAACACATTTCACTGTCAGAAGTCATCACACTATCACATTATAAAATATGACATGTATAGCTAGACTCACACACGCTATGTTAGTCTGAGAATCGACTAAACCGTAGCTCTGATAAAAATAAAATGTAACACCCCTAACTCGTGTTTGTCACTGAATTAGCATTTCAAGGCATTACATGACCAAATACAAGTCAATACACTTTTACATCATCAACTCATTCACTAAAATCTTAATACAATGCATAATTAATTTATTATGTCACAACTAAAAATCATCTCAATGTAATACCATGTGCATCATTCGGAGATACAATTCAATACAAATAACTCAATACTATCCCTTTGGTCTTTTTGAGTAGCATAACCGAATACATATATATATATATATATATAAGTTAGACTCTATTCAACTTTTATCAATTAATAGACCACACATATTCTATCGCATGCATGACCAAGTATTTACAACTATATTATACTCTTATTAAGTCCTCATAACCAAATATGAACATATATAACAATCTAAGATAAATATAAACACCAATTAAAACAATTACTTAATCGAATATTTACAACCGAATATAATTTCGTTGGATCATTAGATCATCAAACCTATTTATTCCATGCATATAAATTAATCCTATTCTTTCATGAATTACCTTATAGATACATGCAAAATAAGCAAGGTTTATCCACTATCTGCACTGTGTTATAGGCTTTACTCAACTAAAACCAATACTCAAATAATGCACAAAACATAATATGGAACAACATTAAAGTTGAGCTTATAAGTCAAATATAAAATTTACTTAAACCTATTGATAATATTCATAACTTAATCTCATAAATCACACATACTAAAACCAAATTATATCATGTCCGAATATGCACATACATAACCAACGACTCAAATATATTCAACCAACGCAAGCATATTCGATCAACTCAAACCTACATATAAGCCATTTTCGTATGGCATTTATATACATTCACTTAAACATCATTTGAGTCAATTCAAAAACGATTTAGCCTATACATGCCATAGACCTTAAGTTTATACACAAAAGAGATATCAAAAATTTCAACGATAGTGTAATGAGCTTCGACGATGATCCTCGAGCGCGATATGAACATCCAAAAGAAATCTACAATACATAACACAACCAAATACAAAGTAAGCTTTCATAGCTTAGTAAGTTTTAAGCATTTAATACACATATAAGCTTTGTCATGATTCAAATAAATTATTTCACTTATAAATTCCTTGCTGAAAAATTAAATATAGAAAAATAGATTTCATAACAACATTATACGCATGTAATATATATATATATATATATATATATTTATGTATATATATCCATACACCACCTTCACAAAATAAAATAACCAGCATATGCATCTTTTACTCACCAAATTTCATCTTACATTACAAGCTACCATCAATCATAAGTCGTTATATATAATAAATACCTCTAGGTTATTTTCCTTTCCAACCGTAACTACCTATACATATGATGTGACTTTATATTTGAACATTTTAATATCCTTATCAACATTAATAATAGGAATCTTTAAAGAGAAACATCAAACCTGTATACTTGTTATCAAGATTCGGTAATGTATCATACACATAGTGCCGTTACTTTGGCATTCCGCACACTTAGTGCCTAGTTTCTGTAACGTATCGCACACTTAGTGCCGTTACTTATTTCCCGCACACATAGTGCCATACGATCGATTTCGCACACACAGTGCTTGGTATATAAGCTCGCACACATAGTGCCCCAACAACCGATCTCGCACACACAGTGCTCGGTATATAAGCTCGCACACATAGTGCCATCAATCCAGTTCTCCTCATTACGAAATACACATTTGTTCTAATATTTATTCACATATACTCGTATAATTAAAGGTTTACAAATAATTCATTTATTCTGATACTCACTATTACATTCGGCACCTTTATCATACATAAAAACTTATATCAACCATTTTAAAATAATCATCTCATATCATCCTTACATATAACCATCTCATATTTCATACATACATATTCAAACAACTCAACTAATCAAAGTTCACTTATACAAATACCCAGTCTTACATTCGGCCAACTCGTGCTAAATTCATTAACACACATTCGGCACTATGATAATTAACATACCTAAAATCATTTAACATATGCGCATAATATAGAATAAAATTCAATTTAATCCAATTGCTTAAAACTTACCTCGGAAATTGTCGGATTAAGGTTTCCCGGCTATTCGTTCAACTTTGCCTTTCCCCGATCCAATCCCGTTTCCTTTTGTTCTCGATCTAAATAGTTCCAAATTGAGCTCATTCAAATTTATTATCATTCAATTTAATCCAAAATCACATAATTATGCCAATTACCATTTTACCCCTAATATTTACAATTTTTACAATTTAGTCTCTAATACATAACTCACAAATTACACAAAATTTGTGTAACATCCTGAAAAGGGCCTATGCATTTTCAGTTTGATTGTATGAAATGACAAGTTTAAGCACTAAGAATAAATTTTTGGTATTTTTGGAAACCTGGAAATGCATAAAAATGGAAACCTGAACATTTTGGAAACTTGAACATTTTGGAAACTTGAACATTTTGGAAACTTGAACATTTTGGAAACTTGAACATTTTGGAAACTTGAACATTTTGGAAACTTGAACATTTTGAAATTTTTGAAATGAACCAAAAATGGAAACTGAACATTTTGGAAACTTGGAAATGTAAGAAAATGACAAGTTACAGAGCCGATCGAAAATTTTAGGAAACTTAGAAATGATGCAGAAATGTCAAATTTTAAAGTTTAAAATAGGAAATAAGGGCAATAGGGCCTTAAAAGAAAAAGTTGGAGAATTTTGACACACAAACAGGCTTGGAAAAGTGGCCTGAAGATGCCGCTTAGGGCTTATGGAAATGGCGCCACATGCAGGAGAAGTGGGCCTGAGTTCGAGTCACTTGAAAAGTAAATAATGAAGGTTTTATTTTTGCTTCCATAAGCAAGAGGGTGGACGGCACAAGCCTTCTAGAAAGGAGGTGTTTTAATTTCATAAACATATGATTAATAAGTGATAAATAAGGATTTTCTTTTAATAAGATAATTGAGGAGATAAGTGATGGATTAAACACTTTTATTTTAAATAAAAGAGACAATATTATCACTTATGAGGAGTAGTGGCCAAGTAAGGGACTCTCCTATTGATAATTTCGGCTAAAGGAGGAGAGTTAGGCTATTCTCTCATCTTTTTCCTAAGTGTGCCGAAAATCCCCTAGCCCCTATTTCTCTCTGCCGAAATTTTCCCTAAGCAAAACTCCATCTTTTCTTCTCCTCTCCTTTGTCATTGTTAAGCCAAACCCTTTTCTTTTGATCTCTGATTAAAACTCCATAGCCGAATCTCTATGACTCTAGGCAAGGAAGCAATCGATTAAAGGCATCAAGGTAAGGTTAAGCTATTCAATTTCCTTTCTTTTCTTTTCTATTTGCCGAAAGAGAATGGCCTAATCCCTATTCTTGTTCATGGCCGAATCTACAAGGATCTCTCAGGTTTCCACAATTACCAAATATAAGGATCAAGGATCTAAGGTAAGAACAATTAATTCTTGTTCTTTTAATTCTTTTAATCAAGATCTAAGAAATAACCCTTTTTATATCTCTTGGCCAAATATCAAAGGAAGAGTTTTGGGATTTCAGATTCAAGGAATTTAAGGTGAGGCACATTCGGCCAAAGGCCAAATTTTATTTATTAAAGTTAGATCAGATCTAACATATGAATTTTAGGAATTTCGACATCACTAAGGGAGCAAGGAATCGATTTTGGGAATCTCATCATAAGGTAAGTGGTTATAATTGGCCAAGGTTCTCTCTTAAATGTCTAGATCTATTTGTTTTAACCAGAGACTAATCAAATCAATGGATTTAATGGTTAGCCGATTTCAAGGGAGAAGAACACAAATCTTCGGGATTTGATCATCAATCAAATCGGCAAGCAAGGTAAGTATTAGTAATACCATTCCTATTAGGATTTGGTTTTAAAAGCGAAAAGGCTATTAATGTGTTTTTGTATGATGGGCCGAATATAGGATCTAAAGTTAGATCGGGATTTTCGGGATCTCAAAGAGTCTATTGCGAATCGGTGTGTACGCACACTAACTTCGATATATCATATGGCAATTATTTTAATATATGAATATGCATAAGAATGTGAATGTGGCTAAGTACCACGATGTGGTAAGAGTACCTGTGCACGCTTCCTACTTCGATAGGATTACTGAATATGATATATTTTGAACATATGAATAGTAATATGAATGAGAATTAAGTATGTTATGCATGATATAAAATTTATGGGGCATTCGGGATCTATGTGAAAGGGAAGAAGGTGTTGACTTGGTCTCACCAATGTAATATGGTGACTACTGACAAAATTTGAATATGGTAACTCGGTTACATTATCTGAATTTGGTAACTTAGGTTACATTATTTGAATATGGTGTCTAATGACACAAATTATATGGGCGATGAGCACGTCATTGCAATGACGCCTTCGATGGTGTGTAGCGGATGGAGGTTGACTTAGTAGTCCCACGGTGTGACCGGCGGTGTACGGTGGTGTGTAGCGGATGGACAAATAGGCTTGGGTTTGGGTTGCATCATCATTTATTTTATATGAATATGAATTTGATATGAACATGTATGCCTGATTTGTTGAATGTTAGTACTGTGTGCACATTGAGTCTGTTGACTCACCCCGTGTGGGAACTATTTTCGGTGATGAACAAAGGATTGGACCGGGACGGTAGACCTTGAGGTGGCCATGTTTCATTTGAAGATTTTATGTAATTTGGACTTTATTTCTTTTTAGTACCTTTACTTTTATATTTGGGTTTGATTGATGTAATAAGGCCATAAGGCCCAAGTTGAATTTCTTTACTTCTGTTTATTTTTGCTTTATAATGTTACGCATTATTTTTAATTAAGTTCAATTATATTCATTTTAAAAATAATAAACCTTAAATTGTTTTTTCAGAACTAAATAATTTCTAGTTAGAATAAATGGGATTTTAATTTAAGCCCAACCCAAAACGAAATTTTCCTGAAAATACACAAATTTTCTCTAAGAAACGAAGGATTTTGAAACCGGTTTACTTAAGGAACATACCAGATCCGGTCCAAGCTCGTGGGCCGGGTGTGGGGTGTTTCAATTTGGCTACCATTCCTTAGAGCCGAATTTTCCTAGGGACTTTATAAGTCCATATTTCTCATAAATTTCACAATTTAACCCTTCAAAATAATATTTTCAAAAATTAACCTTAATTATCTAAAATCCATATCAAAAACTCAAGAATAAAATATGTTCATCTAGCTCAACTCTTTCATTTAATACCAAAAATCATCACACAACTCAATATATCATCAATGGCATATCTCACATACATCATCAATACACAAAATTAATACATGAGCTTGATAGTAGAGTAAACAACCATCTCAAAAATACAAAATTATCAAAAATCTAAAGCTAAAACTCACCTAATTTTGCTTGATGAGTGCCGAACCCTTGCTTGGTTTTTCTTTTCTTTTTCTTTTGTTAGTTTCGGCCAAGAGAGCAAAAAAATGATGAACATGCAATCCTTTTTCTCCTTTTTGTTTTATTATAATATGTATATAATGTATATTATATCATTATCATGATTTAACAAATAAAATAAACATATAATATATATTATAAAGTCATGTTACCGTCCACTATACCATTTAAAGGAAAATTTGTCATTTAAGTACTCATACTTAAAGAAGTCAAATCAATTTTGCCACTTAATTTAATAAATGGCTACTTTTCCCACTTATGCAATTTAATCCTTTTCTAAAATTAAACTTCCAAATAGACAAATTAGTCTACGATATTTGAACACATGCTCAAACACATAACACAGATATCAAAAATGTAAAAATTATTAAAAATCGAGCTAAACACTTACCTTAATCAAACTCAAGCATGGCCGAATAGAGCTAAACCTTTTTTTTTTCTCTTTTCTTTTATTTTCGGTCAAAGCTAGAAGAAGATGAACATTTTTTTCATCTTTTATCTATTATATTATTATAACATATATTAAATTATTTCATTATAATATAATATAAAATAAAACAACCAAAATCAATCACTATTACATGCATAATCATGACCATCCACTACCTCCATTTTATGGTCAATTTGCAACTCTAAACCTCTAATTTATGAAGACAACATCAATTCAGTACTTACACATTTAACCACTAAATTTTCTTTTTGTGCGATTAAGCCCTTTTTCACAATTAAGCACTAAAACAATCAAATTTTAATACGAACATTTCACACACACCAATACACATATAATGAGCACATAAAAATAATATTAAAAAATTTTTTTAACTTGAATTCGTCATCCCGAAACCACCGTTCCGATTAGGGTCAAAATTGAGTTGTTATAGTGTTGAAGTTTTAGGTAGGGAGGGTGTTGAGGTTGTTGGCAATGAAGGTGGTGAGGGTATTGAAGGTTTAGATGGTTTAGATGCATCTATTGAAGGGTTAGAAGAGGGTGATAGAGGTTTAAATAGTGGTGTTAAAGAAGCTGGTGAGGAGGGGGTTGAGGATGAAAGTGATAGTGATTTAAAATATGAGAATATTTATTTGATGAATGTGATATACTTTTCAGATGGTGATAATGATGAGGAGCTTTAAGAAGCTAGGCAAAAGGTGAGGGAAGTGGAGGGGAAAACCAATGGCAAAGCTAAGGAAACAATGCTTGATGAGACTGAAAGTGAAAGCTCTGAAGAGCAGTTTGAGGTTGAGGTCCTTGAAGAAGTCAAGGGTAGATGACTAAATGATAGAGTTGATAGGGAAGAAGAAGGAAATAAGACTGAATATTTTGATAGTGATGATCATGGAAGCATACTTGGGTCAGATGAAGATGACAATACTGATGCTTGTAGAAGAAGAAGTAGGTTCTTTGCATACAATCCAAACTCAACAAGTTCGCACTTCTGTACTGGGATGATGTTTAAAGATGGTGAGCAATTCATAAGTACTCAATGTGTTGTAGAAGGGAACTTAAGATAATCAAGAATGAACTAAATAGGGTTAGAGTTAAATGCATTGCATCTAAAAAGTGTAAATGGGGAATATTTGCAAGTTATAGTAACATGTCCAGATGCATGCAAGTGAAAAGTTTTCATGATGAGCACAATTGTTGTGTTAGTTTTAGAAAAAAATGGTTAATGTAAAAGTAATTGTAGATAATTTTGAAGCTACTATTAGGGACCACCCAAAAATGAAGCTAAAGGAGATACAAAGAAGGGTAGCTTCAGAAATACATGTGAATGTTAACATGAGAAGGTGTAGAAGGGCCAAGAAAAGGGTGAAGATAAGTTGGCAGGAAACTTTGTAGAGGAATTTGTTATGCTGTGGGATTATGCTGATGAGTTGAGACTAAAGAATCTTGAAAGTATTATAAATATGACAATGAATGGTCACATTTGAATCTCCACCACATTTCAAGAGGTTTTATGTTTGTTTTGAAGCACTGAAAAGAGGTTGGAAAAAATGGTGCATACCTATACTAGGTTTGGATGGCTGCTCCTTAAAAGGTCCATTTAAGGGTGAGATGTTGTCTACTGTTAGGAGACATGGAAACAACCAAATGTACTTAGTTTCCTGGGCTGTTGTTGAGGGGGAATGCACTGATTCTTGGTCATGGTTTCTTAGTCTTTTGACAACAGACTTAGGAATGGAAAATGGTTTTGAGTATACCATCATTAGTGGCCAACAAAAGGTAAATAATGCTATTTATTTTGCACCAATTTATTACTGATATTTTACTTATGTTTTGTAAATTAATTTGCAGGGTCTTGAGATAGCCATTAATGACATTTTGCCTTGAGTAGAACATAGAAATTCTGCTAGGCATGTCTTATCAAACTGGTCTAGTAGGAAGAAAGCAAAGGCATTCGAATTTGCTTTTTGGAAAATTGTGAAGTCTACAATAGAGAGAGAGTTGGAACAAAACAAAGAAGAATTGTATAAGATTGATGAAGGTGTTGCAAAACAGTTATTCTCTAAGAATTCGAAAGCTTGGACCAATGCCCTCCAAGGGTAGCACTCGGTGTCAGATATTGTTGACAATAACCTTTGTGAAGCATTAACTCTAACATGGTGGAGTCTAAATTCAAGAGCATAATAACAATGTTGGAGGAAATCATAGTTAAAATGATGACCAAAATAGTGGATAAGAGGAAGTAATGCAGTTCATGGAAATACAATTATGATATACTGATAAAGAAGAAATTTGATGACATCAAGAAGGAAGGTGTTGATTGGAAGATGATCTGGAATGGGGAAAATAGGTGTGAAGTTAAGAAAGGTAGAAAACAATACATAGTAAATGTAGAGGATAAAACCTGCAGTTGTCGAAGCTGGCAATTATTTGGGATCCCTTGTCCCCATGCATGTTCTGCTATATGGCATTTTGAACAAGATCCTGATGACTACTTATATAGGTACTACTAGAAGGAGACATATTTGAAAGCATATGCATATGTTTTACAACCCATAAATAGGTCACATGAGTGGAGAAAATCTGGTATTGAGCCCGTGCTTCCACAAGTTGAGAAAACAATGCCTGGTAGGCAAAAGAAGAATAGAATGAAGGCAAAAAATGAACTGAAAAAAGTGAAGCCTGGACAACTTAGCAGGGCTGGTCTAATTATGAGATGTAGGAACTCTAGTGATGAGGGTCACAACAGAAGATCGTGCCTTCAACCTAACACAACTCCTTCAACCTAACACAACTGGATCATAGGTATATGTAAACACATTTTCATTATCAAGTTCCAAAATATTTAAATCTGGTCTAAGATTGTTATTTTTTTTCTCAATCTAGTACGAGTACAAGAACTAGAAGCCAAAAAGGATGATATATCAGGAACCTATCAGCACACAAGAATCAACTGCAGTAGAGAAAATAAAGAAATGAATTAAGATGTTATTTTGATTAAACATTTTGTTTGTTTGTTGAAATAGTTGCTTAATATATTTTTTGTTTGTCATTACATGTGATAGTTGCTTAAGATATTTTTTTGTATTTTAGGCTTCTAGGACTTGCTTGAATTTGATGTAACAATGATGGTATATGTAACAATTTGATGTGGTATACCGTTACTGCTATCGGCAACTATGTGGGTCTAGGGTCATTTTGTTAGTTATTATTTTGAACATGACATACAAGTCAAATATCCAACATTTTAGTACATGTAACTTCTTTTTCAACAAACATTCTTTTGTTCATTTTGCTCATAGACCTTTCATTATACTTCCCTCAAATTAGCTACAAACACCAATTCAAATGTGACAATTTGTGTCAACAACAAAGTTTGAAGGTACTAGATGTACAAAACATAAGAACATGATACCATGCTTTTCAAATTATAACATTCCTAAATAATGTGACACATAAGATAAATAATACACTGCAAATAAATATTTTTTTATAAAACTCTTTCTCTTTCTTGAGTGATTAACATTTTTGCGTCAAGCTCTCAATCTTTGTGTTTAATTCAATGTGATCCACAACATCATGATTGACCTCTTTTGTTTGGTTGTTCTTGCCCACATTTTGCACATTGCCACTCTTAGACATCTCAACATTACTGCTTCTACTACCACTCTCAAACATCTCAACACTTCCACACTTCATAATTTGCTTCCTAAGTCTCGTATTCTCTTTTGCAAGTTTTCTTTCACTATCACATAATTCATGTATTGCTTCATTCGCCCTGTTACACAATTTATCATCATACCACTTAAAAAATCTGCATCCACCAACCTATCATTCACTTAAAAATCTAACGATATGACGAATTGCAGCACCAATTTAGCAACACAAAAATCAAACAAACTAAAAAAACTCCAATTTCTTATGAACCCTAAAAAAAATTGGCTAACCAACACAAAAATCACACAAACTAAAAAAAATCCCCAATTTTTTATGAACCCTTAAACAAATTGGCTAGATATATGCTTACTAGAAAATCTGAGTAACCATAATACCTTCTACCTGGGTTTAAATTGCTCTACAAAGTTTTTCTCGAAGCTAACTTGTTACAGAAATATGTTATTTTATCTCCACCATAAATGAACTCCCCTCGTGATGAAGAAACCAACTTCAAATAAGGAAACTTCTCTATTGATGGCTTCCAACTGCTTTTTTCAGACAATATTTTCGATTCTTTGACCAACCCACTAGATTTCAAGCTTCGATTTTTGTAGAATTTTAGTGGAGAAAGAGAGGATACGAGATTTAGGGTTCTTCATTTAGGAGCTCTTACATTGATTTAATTGTGTCCGTGTGTGTTTAAGGGTTTTTTATTATTTTATTATTTTAAATTCATTTGCTGACGTGGCATATAAGAAAAAATAATTCCATATCAGCATTTACATACATTTAGCTTTAGGTGGAGTAATTTTTTTTCCAAATCAGTATCATTAGTCACGTAACGGCCACGTCAACATCTCCGTTAAAAATAGGTTAATTTGACAAAAAAAAAGGTTAGGTGTAAAAATGATCCAAAAAATGTTAAAGGCCAAAGTGACCAAACATCCAAACATTAGGGGCTATTTTGATATTATGCCTTCTATCTATAGCATAATTTATTCAATTTAGTCCCTCATGTTACAAAGTTATTTAACAAGTTAAATTTAGTTTCTAATTTAGCCCTTATTACAATATAAGCTTATTAACTATCAATTTCTTCGATTTGAGCTCAAATTCATCAGTTTCTCTATAACAGAAACTTGTTAAATATCAACTAATTGAACAAATTGATACATGGTCTAGCTAATTCAAGCTCCCATGATCAAGAATCTATAAAAATTAAAGAACACTAGCTTATGTACCTTGGTTGATTAATGGCCGAAAGTTGCTAAGGATGTTTGGTGTTTTTCTTTCCGTTTCAATGTTTTGGATTGTTGAACAAAGAGAAAAGATAACAATCTTCCATTCAACTTAATATATATACTTAGATTAGCATTAGTTTTGTTTAATTAGTCATATTTAATTAGTTAAATAAAGCCTTAATATACATATAATTAAACTAAGTGGAATCTACCATGATCATTCACAACTTCATATTAAATAATGGTTAAATAGTCATTTTGGATCTTTAGATAATTTCTAGCTAGGCCCTTTGCCACACCCCTTGCCAAGTCTGGTTGTCGAACCTGAGCTATAGGAGGTTACCATGTAAAACTCAGATAACTTTTTTATGTACTTTAAACATGCATGGTGAACCATGTCGCGGACTAGAAAAATGGTGGATCGATCAATTAATAGAATTTTAGATTGCTAAACTGTGGATTTTTTCGCGAACACAACTTTTGCTCAAAGTATGGCGAACTATTAAAATGATGGATTGTTCCACGAATACCTCTACAATAATAAGTACCACAAAAACTGCCTATGTATATCATAAACAAAACTTGTATCAATTTTAATTACATACATAAAAAAAAGCACAAGGATAACCCTTCAAACTCTAACATGACTGATTATAAAATAACAAACCCTCTATATATATGCCACTTAGGTAAACTAAACAAAATCAAAGGTCTACCACTGTCGTAACCATTTTTTGGAAAACGGGTTGACTTGGGTTTTGAAAAAAGAAAATAAAATGAGAGTCGCCACCAATCCTTTTTTGTTGAGGTGTGATCGGGTCACCTCGTAAAACGGTTGTTTTTAATAAACAGTTTGATTTATCAAAACAATGATTTTGGTCTACGAAACTTAGAAAATGGGTTCGGGAGTCGGTTACGTACGAGGAAGGGTTAGCACCCTTGATACGCCCAAACTTGGTACCGAATTGATTATTAATGTCCTAATGTCAAAAATTGGAAAAGATTTTAAAATACAAACCCTCTTAGAAAATGTTTGGATAATTCGAATTGGATATCGAAATTCTCTGGTTCCGAAAAGATGAAATATCACATCCTGCACGATAGGACACGATGTTTCAACCCTCGACACCAAGATCATTTCATGATTTCCAATATTCATGCGCTGCAATTTTAAAAAGGGTATTCCACTATTTGGCCAAATAAAAAAAAACGAAACCCAGCACGATTGGGCACGATTCCTTAAATGTCCAAATGCGAAATATTGCCTTTATTTAAAAAATACGGTCAAAATCTTATAAAGATATTTAGTTATTTAGACGAACGGGAAATCGAAACCCAACACGATTGGGCACGATTCCTCGAATTTCTAAATACAGAATATCGATCATTTTAAAGCTTGATGTATCGAATAAAGGTTAATGTAACATAAGTTTATAATACAATGCAAAAAAAAAAAACAAATTACAATACGGATGTGCGTAGCAAAAATGGAAATCAATGCGTTAATATGAATGAAAACATAAAAGACGAAAAATGAAATAGAATAAAATAAACGAGCCAAAATGAAGATAATGACAAATAAAAGTGAGAATGATAGATAAAAAATGAGTATATATACGAAAAGAAAATGTAATTATAATAGTAATAATAAAAATAATAGCAATAATAATAGAAAATAAATAATAGCATAATAACGAAAGTAATAATAAGATAATAAAATAATAATACTAATAAACATAACAAAAGTAAAAATATGTTAGTAAGGATAATTACAATGAAAAGAAAATAATAATAATATGCTAATAATATAATGGTAACGATAATAATAATATAATGATAAAAATACTAAATAATAATAATAATAATAATAATAATAATAAATAGTAAAAGATAACTAAATAATAGTGACTGTAATAATAATATTAATAATAATAGTAGTGATAAAAATGAAATAATGATAATGAGAGTTCATAATAGTAAAAATGTAAATAAATAATAGTGTTAATAGAAATGAAGATAATACTAGTAGTGAAATAAAAATAATAATAATAATAAATATAATACTAAATATAAAGAAATAATAAAAATTTGATCTTATAATAAATAAGTAAAAATAACCAAAAGAGGACGAAAATTGGATTAAAAACAAAGTGTTGGGGCGGATGCGAAATAAATAAAAGAGGGGAGGACCTTATTGTAATGCGCTAAAGAAGTGGGGGGACCAAAAATGTAATAAACCCCTCCGGCCAAAACGCGCAGCAGCGAGGGGACTAAATTGAAAACCAAATATACTTTCGGGCAAAATTAAAGAAACGGAAAACTTGATTGTAAAACCATGAAAAGACGGAGGGATTGCGCGCATAAATTCCCCGTTTTTAGAAAACATGCGGATCCTGAGGCGGGTCAGGTCAACACGTAGATCTTAAGGCAAAACGACGTTGTTTTGGAGCTTAAGGACACCTGCCAAAACGGCGTCGTTTCGTGCGCCTATAAAAGGCAAGGTTTTTCTAAAAATTTTCATTTTCATCCGTGTTTTTTTTTTAAAAAAAAAACTAAGCTCCTTTCTTTTTTTCTCTCTGTAGGGGGAGGAACTTCGGTAGTCCACCGTCGCCCCTCCATCGCCGGCTCCATTCACCGGCCACCGCGCATGGTGGCCGAAAAAGGTAAAATTTGATTTTTTTTCTTTTAAATAATATTATATATATATATATGTATAGGCCGAAAAGAAAAAAAAAAGAAGAACTTCGAAAAATAAAAAGAAGAAATCACCTCTCTTTCTCGATTTTGATTCTAGTTTTTAGGGATTAATCTCTGCTTCTTCATTGTTTGAATCTCGTATTTGTGTTTTCGTATTTGAGAATCTATTGCTCAATATCAGTAAATCTATTTTTTTTGTATTGCTCAAAAAGGGGAAGTCCCCATTACAAATGTTTGAATCGGCTTATATAGCCCTTTTTTCTTACTTTCTGTCACTTTCGTTTTATTGTTTGTAGGTTTGGGCAGTGCTGGGCGGTGGACAAGACCACGGTGGCAGGCAAGTGGCGGTAGCAGCTAGGTCAGAAGACCCTAGGTGCGACGCACCTCGGGTTAAAAAATTCTGGTTTGGGATTTGGGCTTCTAAATTGGGTTTAGTTTTTGGGTCTGGTAAGTTTGGTTTGTATTGGGTTTTTAGTGGGCTTATTGGTTTTTAGTTTTTGGTTTTAATTGGGTTTTAATCTGTTTGGGTGCAGGCCGGAAAAATGGGCTTGTCTGACTACCCTCTTTGCTCATTGTCGTGTAACGGGAATGGAGCAAAGACTTTCAAGAAAGACCAATTTTGCCCGGTCTCACCGAGTCTTGACTTCTTTGGTGCTCTTTTTCTTTAGGTAACCTCATTCTAGTCCACTGCATCTTGTTGTTTTGATCCACTCTACCGCTACTTCAGGGAGATGAGATTTATAGTTTTGCTCTACTTCGCTGCAACCTTGGGATATGATTATTGACTTCGATCTGTTTCTCTACAACTTTGGGAATGCCAGGTTTACTGTCTTTAATCTGCTCCATCTTGAGGGAATAAAGTCTAAACTTTCCAATTTGCTTCCTTACTATATTCAGGAAGACTTCAATCTTTAGTCTGCTCCACTAGGGGGCAAAATCTGAACTTTCTAATTTGCTTCCTTACTATATTTAGGAAGACTGAAAATACCTCAGCGTGCAACCTTAGGCTCAACTCACCTCTTGCAATATGAGTTGATTTTTTTTGGAACAAACAGAAATTGAAAATACCTTGGCATGTGACCTGAGGCTCAACTCACCTCTCGCATTATGAGTTAATTTTTTGAAAAAGAAATTAAAAAATAGAAATTGAAAATACCTCGACACGTGACCTGAGGCTCAACTCACCTCTCGCATTATGAGTTGATTTTTTGAAAAAAAAATTGAAAAATACCTCGGCGTATGACCCTAGGCTCAACTCACCTCTTGCAAAATGAGTTGATTTTTTTTTTGAAAAAGAAATTGAAAAATACCTCGGCGTGTGACCCGAGGCTCATCTCACCTCTCGCATTATGAGTTGATTTTTTAAAAAAGAAATTGAAAAATACCTCAGCGTGTGACCTGAGGCTCAACTCACCTCTCACATTATGAGTTGATATTTTTGAAAAAGTAATTGAAAAATACCTCGGCGTGTGACCCGAGGCTCAACTCACATTTCGCATTATGAGTTGATTTTTTTGAAAAAGCAATTGAAAAATACCTCGGTGTATGACCCGAGGCTCAACTCACCTCTCGCAATATGAGTTGATTTTTTTGAAAAATAATTTTTTTTAAATATCAGAATTTCAAAACATATCATCTGGTGGAACTCGGATGTCTTCTTTTTCCTTGATTCAGTACAACTATCATCAAAGCCTCTTGCTCTACTGGAGTACCTGTATATGTCATGTGTGATGTTATCATGATATGCACGTGTTTGTCTTAAATGCTTTCCTGCCTACATGATTATGCCATGCACATTGGGCTTGTTTGTCATATATCCCTTTTCGTTACTACTTCCTTGATGACCTGCATTCATTACTTTGATTCTTGACTTTCCTTTCAGGTTTTGTACTCGTCCTCAAGCTTTACGAGCAATCTGCGTTTCTCGTATATCACCCTTTTGCCTCTTGTTGAACTTTGTCCTTGCTTTGAGGCTCTTGCACTTACCAAATTCTCATCCAGGTAATGCTCAACATTCATTTTGTTTAGAGTATGTAATTTCACTATTTATCATTTAAATGAACCAAACATGAGATGCATGAAAATGGAAAAGTAAGTATGAAAAGGATACCTCACACTCATATTTACTTCAAAAGCAACAAGCAAAGAAAATTGACAAGGAATATTTTAATAAAGAAAATGTTATAAAAAAGGAAAGCAGGTTCAATTGTCGCAAATGCTCTAGATATCCAACGCATGAACTTCTCCATGTTTCTTCATCCTAGATCTTTTCGAGCAAAGCTTCTTGTGTAGAATATTTTGAGCTTTCGAGTCTGCTTCAAATATTATAATCTCGGCATTTGACTCTCTGTTCAAATCGTCTTGTTCTTTATGTCTGAAACCCCTTCATTAGGATGCCCTTTCAGGTTTTTATCCTAATCTTTTTGTTTATCAAAATGCCCTTTCGGGTTTTCATCTTGATCTTTTTTTTTCACCAAGACGCCATTTTTGGGTTTTCATCTTGATCTTTTTTTATCATTAGGCATAGTACTTTTTTCACGGCATCTGAGTTCACTGGATTAGGTAACTCCTTCCCATCCATCACAGTGAGAATTAAAGCTCCACCTGAGAAAACCTTCTTTACGACGTATGGCCCTTCCCAATTTGGTGCCCATTTTCCTCGAAAATCTTCTTGTATTGGGAGAATCTTTCTCAGTACAAGTTCTCTCTCGTGAAATTCTCTTGGCCACACTTTCTTGTCATGGGCCGTGATCATTCTCTTCTGGTACATCTGTCCATGGCAGATCGCCTTCAAGCATTTTTCTTCGATAAGATTTAGCTGGTCATATTGAGCTCGAGCCCATTCTGATTCTTCTAGTTTTGACTCTATTAAGACTCGTAGAGAGGGGATCTCAACTTCGATGGGCAGCACAGCTTCCATTCCATAGATCAGAGAGACAGAGTTGCCCCCATAGATGTAAGCACAGATGTGCGATATGCGTACAAAGCGAATGGTAGCTTCTCGTACCAGTCTTTATATGTCTCGGTCATTTTCCCAATAATCTTCTTAATATTTTTGTTAGCGGCTTCTACTGCTCCATTCATCTTTGGGTGATAGGGTGAGGAATTATGATGCTTTATTTGAAATTGCTCACACACTTCATCATCTTATTGTTTAGATTCAAAGCATTATCCTCAGGCAAACCATATCGACATATGATCTCCCTTTTTAAGAACCTGTAAACTGCGGTCTTTGTCACATTAGCAAATGAAGCGGCTTCTATCCATTTTGTGAAGTAATCTATGACCACAAAAATGAATCGATGTCCATTAGAAGCTTTTAGGGAAATTGGCCCTATAACATCCATGCCCCACATAGAAAAAGGCCACGGAGAAGTCATGACATGAAGGGGCGTCGCCGTAAATTTGACATTTGTGGCACTTTCGTGCGTAACTAATGCAGTCACTTTCCATTGCCAGCCAGTAATAGTTGAGTCTCATAATCTGCCTGGCCATAGTGAAACCATTAGCATGCATTCCACAAACTCCTTCATGGACATCTTCAAGTATTTTTCTGGCTTCAACAGCATCTGCACATCTCAGGAGCACTTGATCTTTTCCTTTTTTGTATAGGATGTCCCCATTAAGAACAAATCCCACCGCCATTCTTCTGATTGTTCTTTTGTCATTCTCATTTGCTTGCTCAGGATATCTTTGATTCTTGACATATTCTAAGATATCATGGAACCATGGCTATCCATCTGCCTCTTTTTCAATGTTAAAACAATATGCAGGGACCTCATATATGCTCATTTGGAGAGGCATTATTTTCGTTTCTCTGTTTACTTTGAACATTGAGGCCAAAGTGGCTAGGGCATCAGCCAATTGGTTTTATTCTCATGGGAAGTAATTAAAAGTCACTTCTTTGAACTCTTTGACCAACTCCGCAACAAGATCGCGATATTTGACCAACTTCGAATCTCTCACTTCCTAATCTCCACGAATTTGGTAAATCACCAACGCTGAGTCCCCGTACACCTTTAAGATTTTGATGTTTCGTTCAATGGCTGCACGGAGTCCCATGATGCAAGCCTCATATTCCGCAACATTATTGGGACAGAAGAAATTTAATCTGGCAGTGAGCGGATAATGGTTCCCCTCTGGTGACACTAGGACTGCTCCAATCCCATGCCCCAATGCATTTGATGCACCATCAAAGCTCATCTTCCATGATTTCTCTTTTGATGACTCACACTCTTTTTCTGTAATGCACATCAAGTCTTCATCTAGAAAATCAAATCTCAATGGCTCGTATTCTTCTGTTGTTCGAGTTGCTAAGAAGTCAGCTATCGCGCTCCCCTTTATCGACTTTTGACTCACATATATGACGTCGTACTCTGATAGTAGGATCTGCCATCGTGCCATTCTTCCTAAGAGTGTAAGTGATTCCATCATGTATTTTATTGGGTCCAGCTTTGAAATTAACCACGTTGTATGATACAACATATATTGTCTGAGCCTTCGAACTACCCAGACCAAAGCACAACAGAATTTTTCAATTGACGGGTACTTTGCTTCATACTCTGTGAACTTCTTGTTGAGGTAGTAAATTGCCCTTTCTCTTTTCCCTGACTCATCATGTTGCCCCAGTACGCAACCCATTGAGTTTTCGAACACAGTTAGATACAATATTAACGGTCTCTCGGGAGTTGGTGGTACTAGCATCGGGGGGCTAGACAAATACTGTTTTATTTTATCAAAAGCCACTTGGCACTCCTCGTTCCATTCTTCAGGATTGTGTTTTCGAAGGAGTCAAAAAATTGGGTCACACTGGTTGGTAAGTTGAGCAATGAATCGAGCGATGTAGTTTAACCTCCCTAAAATCCTCTGACTTCTTTTTGTGTGCGCGGAGGTGGTAGTTCTTGTATGGATTTTATCTTATCTAGATCAACCTCAATACCTCTCTCACTAACGATGAAGCCTAATAATTTTCCGAGGTAGCCCCAAACGTACACTTGGCTAGATTAAGCTTCAGTTGGAACTTTCTTAGTCTTTCGAACAACTTTCTGAGGTTCTCGACATGCTCTCTTTCCCCCCGAGATTTGGAAATCATATCATCGACGTAAACTTCTATTTCTTTGTATATCATGTCATGGAACAACATCACCATAGCCCTCTGATATGTTGCCCCAGTATTCTTTAATCCGAATGGCATCACCTTGTAGCAGAATGTTCCCCACATCGTCACGAATGTAGTTTTCTCCATATCTTCGGGAGCCATCTTTATTTGATTATAACCCAAGAATCCATCCATGAAAGAAAACAATGAATGTTTTGCTGTGTTATCCACCAACGTATCGATGTGTGGCAAGGGAAAATTATCTTTATGACTTGCTCGATTCAGATCGCGATAATCCATGCACATTCGTACCTTGCCGTCTTTTTTCGGTACTGGGACTATGTTAGCTACCCATTCTGGGTATTTGGAGACTTGTAGGAAGCCAGCATCAAATTGTTTCTTGACTTTTTCTTTTATCTTTAACAGCATTTCAGGTCTTATTCGTCTTAGCTTCTGTTGAATGGGTTTTCATTCTGGTTTCAGTGGTAGTCTATGGACCGCTACATCCTCGTTCAACCCTGGCATATCCTAATACGACCATGTAAATACATCTTTGTACTCACGAAGCAAGGCGATCAAATCATGTTTGATCTTCTCTGAAATGGAGGTCCCAATCTTCACTTCCTGCCTCTTTTCTTCATCTCCCAAGTTTATTGCCTCAACAGTTTCTTGATGGGGTAGAATTTGTTTATCTTCTTCTTCTATCATTCTTAGTAAGTCGGGAGACGAGACATAATCTTCAGCATTTTCCTCAGCTTCGCATTCTCCTACACAAATAGCTTTCTCAAAATCGATTTCAGGACTTGTAACGGGATTGTTCATGTCGTTGGTATCTGAGCACCTGAAAGGTGAATGAAAAAGAAAACTATAGAGGATCATCAAAGTATTGGAACCAAACAAACATAATGTTATGGCATGATATGAGAAACATGTAAGGACAGGCTGTGAGAAGAGGGAATAATTATGAAGTTAACAAGAATGAAAAGACTATGACAAAATGCATCTCCATTAATGTTCATTTAAATGATAAAGAGAAAACATAAGCTCTTACAAAAGAATCCCACAATTACTTAAGGGCACACAAAAAAGAGAGTTAACATTGAGCATTACTCTAGAGAGGACTTAGAAACTACAAGAAGATCCATAGCAGTCCAATTATTAAAAATGAATCTAGGAGGGCAAGGGCGTATCATATTCCGTTGAGCCTCTAACATCTGTTCCCTCATTTCTTGTTGGAGTTTTGTCATTTGTTCTTGCATTTGGTCCTATAAGTCCTTCTGGAATTGTTCAAACCTTTGATCTATTTTCTTTGACTTAGCACGTGTACCGTAAGGGTGTTTAGTTTCCAGATTTCTCTTTTTCTCCCTCTCTTTTCTTTGATAACTTTAACTAATTAGGCTCTTTTTTATAGACTTAAATGCATATGATATAATGCAATGCAAATGCATGAATGCAAGAAGAAAGCATCGATTCAGATTCAACTTTATTTTAGAAAACTTTATTAGAAAACAAAATCCTTTACATAAAATAGACTATAAATATGCTTTCGCCCTAAGGCCTAAGGTTTTGATTTTCCCAAGCAAAGAGATTAGCTCTTGATTACAACCCGACTGTAGCTCATACCCCACGCTCAATATGTCAGCCTCTACAGCCAAAGTCTGTAGATGATCAGCTACCTCTCAAATCTGGACTATCGCTTCACCCATGAGGTAATTTTGGCTTCTAACTTGCTCACAAGAATGGCGAAGCTCCTCCTCCCAACACATTTCTCTTGTTTCTAGAAGCTCAATCCGAAGCTCACCACTGTGTAATGCCGATTCTAGCTCTTCAACCCTACCCTTCATTTTCTTGATTTTGTTTAGACTTGATTTCAATTTGTTTTCCGAGTCTTGACTTCGATAGTGGTGCAGAGACCACCCAAGCTCAGCCACTCTAGCTTTTAGTCCCTTTTTTCTCCTTTTGGCTTTCTGCCATGCCCTTCTCTAAGGCCTCGTTTTGTGTTTGCATTTCTTGAAACTTTTTCTCCCAACTGCTAACTCTGGCTCTTTCCTCTCGGATCTCTTGTCGCTACTGCTCCGAAGTTTTTCCTAATCCAGTATTTTTTATCATCAGACGCATCTTCTTGTATTCCATCTTCAAGCTATCTCGGTCTTCCTCTACCTTCTATTTTTCCTTTCTAAGTTTCTCGGCCTCTGATTTTTGACCATCCACCTCTAATTTGAGGAGCATCTTTTCTTCTTTCAACTTTTCTATCGTTTTTCCAAGCTCCGAACTCATCCGTTCAAAATCTTGTTTCACAATCTCTAATTCTGATGGGACCACTCGCAAGCATTCTTCTTTCGATCGGGCGCCTTTGGATTTGGCTCAGGGACATTATCATTAATCCTTCTAATCCTCCATCTGTTGTACTCTAGAGTCGTCATCGAGCATGAGGATAACCTTTTCATTCTATGAATCTGATTCCAAGCACCAGCAATCTCTTTAACCCTCTTCTTATAGCTTTCCCCTCTATATGAAAACTCGCATTGAGCTAACCCATATGTGGTTGGTACAAACTGTCTTGAACCATACTGTCTCAGGACGAGTAAAGGGGTATTCCCAATAGCCCCCCAAATTTCGAGTAAGGGAACCCAGTCGAAATCCCCACATCGATAAAGGATTTTGTTAGGGATCATCCAAGGAACCCTCCACTCGATGTCTTCTTCTTGGAGATTTTGAAGGAGTGCTATCCAGTCTTCCTCAGATATGTCCTCTCTCCTTGGCGTGGCGACTATCTTTTTCAACGAAGAGTAAGTCTCAGAGAGGACCCGGTAAGACACTTTTTCCACTTTTCAGAAATGACTATGAAACCAAGTCATCAATAACTGTGCGCAACCAATGAACCTGCCTTCACCTGTTCTCTGACATTATTCAAGGATCTGAACGTCTCGGTTAAAATTGTAGGCACCGACGTAACCCCTTTGTCTAGTCGGTCGAATAAATTCGTAACTGTTTCATCTACATGTCTGAGAGCCTTAGAAAATATTACCAAGCCGTAAATACATAGGGAAAAGACGTCAATCTTTTTTTTATATCGGGATGTGACAGGATCAGGTCTTTCAAACTCTCCCAATGTATGCACTTACCCTCGCCTTTTCTCTGAATTCTGGCCAAGACCCATTGTTCACTCATCCCTGTGATATTCATCAACTTCTTCACAAAAGTAGGGGCATTGGCAGCCCTAAAATACGCTTTGTCGGTTTGGATCCTTGAACAGCGCAGTAAGGTTGTATATTCCTCCACTGTGGGTGCTAAATCTACTTTCCCAAAAGTGAAGCAACTGTAAGCAGTATTCCAGAACTAAGTCATAGCCCGGAATAGATGTTTATCGACCTTAATGTCAAGCAGGTAGTGTATATCACCATAACTATAATAGAACAACTGTTTTGCCTCATCATCCCATTGGTTCCATATCTTCCTCAACTCACAAAGCTCATTTTGTGTGATGCTAATACGAGTAAAATCCCACAGTTCTGATACATACCTGTCGGCTAAGCTGTCCCCTTTCTCCAATTGGCTTTGTTCTGACCATACGCGGATGGTTGCATTGTCTTCTACTTTATCAAGGAATTCGTTCTCCATAACCAGCTTTTTAATTTAGAAACTGACCGTGAATCGATACTTCTTAAGAGATGACATGATATGCATAAAAATAAAACATCATGAGTTAGTACCACAGCATAACATATATGATGCAAGTAAAATAAACGAATCTCCATCGGGGTGACCACTAAAGTTTGACATAGTTCTGCCTAAGGTAGGCTCTTAGGGTTCACTATATGTGGTTTTGGTTCTATAGTTTGAGGTACCCGAACCAGCAGATTCCTCGATCCTCACCCATTATATGCTCATACGGATCGAGTTCAGTTCAGGGGAATACATTTCCCTATGGCCACGCGGAGGTGAAAACCTCACGGAACCATAGGTACGGATGTATTCCGGAAGCAGTCCCCTAGCCCATGCGGAGGTGAAAACCTCACGAAGGCATAGCTTTTCGCTCCCACTTAAGGGGTGTGACCACAACGGTCATGCAAATATAAATGTAGAAACGTCCTATAAGACTCAACATTATTGCAATCATAGTACCCTCAAATCCATCAAAAGAAACATGATTTCTCAAAACAATTTTCCAAATTTTCGACAAAGGATAAAGAATAATCAACATTACGGCCTGACTCTCTTATATTTCCCCAGTGGAGTCGCCAAGCTGTCGTAACCATTTTTTGGAAAACGGGTCGACTTGGGTTTTGAAAAACGAAAACAAAATGAGAGTCGCCACCAATCCTTTTTTGTTGAGGTGTGATCGGGTCACCTCGTAAACGATTATTTTTAATAAACAGTTTGATTTATCAAAACAACGATTTTGGTCTACGAAACTTAGAAAATGGGTTCGGGAGTCGGTTACGTACTAGGAAGGGTTAGCACCCTCGATACGCCCAAAATTGGTACCGAATTGATTATTAATGTCCTAATGTTGAAAATTGGAAAAGATTTTAAAATACAAACCCTCTTAGAAAATGTTTGGATAATTCGAATTGGATATCGAAATTCTCTGGTTCCTAAAAGATGAAATATCACATCCTGCACGATAAGACACGGTGTTTCAACCCTCGACACCAAGATCATTTCATGATTTCCAATATTCATGCGTTGCGATTTTAAAAGGGGTATTCCACTATTTGGCCAAATAAAAAAAACGAAACCCAGCACGATTGGGAACAATTCCTTGAATGTCCAAATGCGAAATATTGCCTTTATTTAAAAAACACGGTCAAAATCTTAGAAAGATATTTAGTTATTTAGACGAACGGAAAATCGAAACCCAGCACGATTGGGCACGATTCCTCAAACTTCTAAATACAGAATATCGATCATTTTAAAGCTTGATATATCGAATAAAGGTTAATGTAACATAAGTTTATAATACAATGCAAAAAAAAAAAACAAATTACAATACGGATGTGCGTAGCAAAAATGGAAATAAATGCGTTAATATGAATGAAAACATAAAAGACGAAAAATGAAATAGAATAAAATAAACGAGCCAAAATGAAGATAATGAAAAATAAAAGTGAGAATGATAGATAAAAAATGAGTATATATACGAAAAGAAAATGTAATTATAATAGTAATAATAAAAATAATAGCAATAATAATAGAAAATAAATAATAACATAATAACGAAATAATAATAAGATAATAAAAATAATAATACTAATAAACATAACAAAAGTAAAAATATGTTAGTAAGGATAATTACAATGAAAAGAAAAAAATAATATGCTAATAATATAATGGTAACGATAATAATAATATAATAATATAATAATATAATGATAAAATAATAATAATAATAATAATAATAATAAATAGTAAAAGATAACTAAATAATAGTGAGTGTAATAATAATATTAATAATAATAGTAGTGATAAAAATGAAATAATGATAATGAGAGTTCATAATAGTAAAAATGTAAATAAATAATAGTGTTAATAGAAATGAAAATAATACTAGTAGTGAAATAAAATAATAATAATAAATATAATACTAAATATAAAGAAATAATAAAAATTTGATCTTATAATAAATAAGTAAAAATAATCAAAAGAGGACGAAAATTGGATTAAAAACAAAGTGTTGGGGCGGATGCGAAATAAATAAAAGAGGGGAGGACCTTATTGTAATGCGCTAAAGAAGTGGGGGGACCAAAGATGTAATAAACCCCTCCGACCAAAAGCGCTACCGCAATGAGGGACCAAATTGAAAACCAAATATACTTTCGGGGAAAAATTAAAGAAACGGAAAACTTGATTGTAAAACTATGAAAAGGCGGAGGGACTGCGTGCATAAATTCCCCGTTTTTAGAAAATACGCGGATCCTGAGGCAGGTCGGGTCAACACGTGGATCTTGAGGCAAAACGACGTCTTTTTTGGGGCTTAAGGACGCCTGCCAAAACGGCGTCATTTCGTACGCCTATAAAAGGCAAGGTTTTTCTAAAAATTTTCATTTTCATCCGTGTTTTTAAAAAAACTAAGCTCCTTTCTTTTTTTCTCTCTGCAGGGGAGGAACTTTGGCAGTCCACCGTCGCGCCTCCATCGCCGGCTCCATCGCATCGGCCACCGCGCATGGTGGCCAGAAAAGGTAAAATTTGATTTTTTTTCTTTCAAATAATATATATATATATATATATATGTATAGGCAAAAAAGAAGAACTTCAAAAAATAAAAAGAAGAAATCACCTCTCTTTCTCGGTTTTGATTCTAGTTTTTAGGGATTAATCTCTGCTTCTTCATTGTTTGAATCTCGTATTTGTGTTTTCGTATTTGCGAATCTATTGCTCAATATTAGTAAATCTATTGTTTTTTTTTTTTGTATTGCTCAAAAAGGGGAAGTCCTCATTACAATTGTTTGAATCGACTTATATAGCCTCTTTTTCTTGCTTTCTGTCACTTTTGTTTTATTGTTTGCAGGTTTGGGTGGTGCTGGGCGGTGGACAAGACCACGGTGGCAAGCAAGTGGCGGTAGCAGCTAGGTAAGAAGACCCTAGGTACGGCGCATCTAAGGTTAGAAAATTCTAGTTTGGGGTTTGGGATTCTAAATTGGGTTTAGTTTTTGGGTCTGGTAAGTTTGGTTTGTATTGGGTTTTTAGTGGGCTTATTGGTTTTTAGTTTTTTGGTTTTAATTGGGTTTTAATCTGTTTGGGTCTAGGTCGGGCAAAAATGGGCTTGTACAACCACAATGTTGGCGGATAGTGTGAACTTCTTGTTGATCCAATATAGCCGGTTAGTATCTACAAGGTAAAAGTAACGCGGAAGTAAGTATTAGGAATACTTAGTAAGCTCATACAAATTCAATGATTAACCTACCTCACATAGCCATTATATGTTAATCTAGTTTGCAAACACAGTTTACCTTTTAACTAATACATAATACCAGCGAGGTAAGTGTATACACTAAATTACATAGACTACGCCAAATAAGTAGTCGTGTTTGTGACAGTAACGACATTCCACCTTAGGGCAGGAGGAGAATTGATGACCATTCTGACGACAGTTTTTATAGAAAACATTGCTAGAGCTAGACTTCCGAGTCAATGGTCTAGTAGTAAGAGCACATCGGAGGAAGATGCTTGGACTAGCCTAGACGGGTCTCCTCAAAAATAAGTTTTTTAACAACAGTGTCTAAGGAAGAAAGGGGACTCTAAAGTAGCAGAGAGGCTTGAACTGGCTCATATTCAGGGTGAAGTGTCATGAGGACTTAGATAAGACGAATATAATTCTCACTGATCTTAGCTTGGGACAATTAAGTCCAGATCGGCTTTACTTTGGCTAGAAAAGACGTTCACAGATTGACTAGGCTTTTGCTTGAGACTGTGCAAGGTACTCCATAGTTGAAAGTAGTGAGCAAGATCGGTGGTTCAATATCGAGCAACAAGAAAATCCCATATCTCTTTTGTTATTTCAAACTCATCAAACTGAGCATAAATGTCAAGAACAGAAGTATTACAAAACCAAGTGATAATCTGATAATTCTTACTGTCCCAATCCACCAAACGGTCTTTATACTCAATAATAGTCTCATTTTTCTCATGAAAAGGCTGAATATTATCACCAGTAACAATGCACCACAATTTTCGGCCAATAAGGAAGTTACACATCCCGAAAGCCCAAATATTGTAATTTGTCCCATCCAGGTAACATCAATGGGGCGGGAAATCTCTATTTTCTCCATGATAAAGACAAATCAGACAAAAATAGAATGAATAAATAGAAGTAGAACAATGGAAAATGATGGGAGCAGTTTGGTCAACGGATTGAAAAAGAGGAAGAAACAGGGGCGGTGATGCCCAAAACATGATCAAAAGAGTAGAGAAAAAACAGAAGGGGAACCTAAGCTCTTGATACCATGTTATGAAACTCAAGAAAAGAAAGAGGAATAATTTTTTTAGTATATATCTATTGGTGTACAAGTGCTAGGTATTTATACTAGTACCTAGGAACTATACATGGGAACTAACTGGTCAGATTTGGATTATAGTCTAATTTGCATGCTAAAATACAAATTTACATTAACAATTGGGTTGTAGTACATGCACATACTTTTAGAGACATAGTCAAAGAGGCAGGCAAGAGCCTTGACCCCTTTGGTTAAATGAGAAAATTTCCCATTTACTCTTTTCAAACATTAAATCATTCTATTTAAGTCTTTTAGTTCTTAGTTGAATGATTTTTTTTTTCATTTTTAGCCCTTCCTAAAAATTAATAATACAATTAAATCCTTTTTAACTTTGTACCCTATAAAAAATTTATAATTTTATCTCAATCCTAAGTAAAATTTATGGTTTCACCCATACATACATGCATGCATACATACGATGGAGTGAAGTTTATTAATTTAAGTTCACCAAAGCTGACATTTTTCAAGTCTAAAAAATCAATCGACTTGCAACATGTTTTGGAATGGGATCCAGGCAATTTTAGCTCAAGATGTCTTTTGACCAATGGAAGATTTATGTTTTAGCTTCAAAATGTATTTTGAATCACCTTATTTCAAGTTTAAGAGCTAAAATTATGCATGTTTCAGTAAAAATTAAGTGAATAGAATTTTTTTGACCGGAATTATTATGAGAATTTTTTATTTCATGCTTAAATCATATTGATTTTGCTTTTAATATCTAATTTTGCTTATATATACATAGAATATTATATTATATTATATGCTCTTAATTCTAAATTACAAGATAAGTAAACATGATGGAGAAGGAACCCTTGGACGGCAAAGCTTAAAGCTGTGGACTATGGTGATGAGATATATATAGAAATAGATGGCACATAATTTGGTATCATATATATATATATAACTTGAAGGGTTAAACAACTGCTGAATTGGGTGCAAACATATTCTTCTTTGGGTGGGGCCGGGCATCATATTTCATCTCATATGTAGGATATTAGGCTTCCATTTTACTTTTTGTTGAATATTCAATCAAACAGTTAAAAAGAAAGCATCTTATTATGGATTATTTTTATTTTAATCATTTAAAATAGAAATTGATTAAGTTGGTCATTCTACTGTTAAATGATAACAGGATATTGATTATGCATTTTCACGTTAGTTACTCTAAATAAGAGTCGTTCCTATTTTAGTCATCTAAAAAAAATTACATGAAAATGCATTGTTAATCTTTCCATTACCATTTAATGGTGGAGTTTGATCAATTTCTTTTCGAGTGACCAAATTAATAAAAAATATTTTTGAATGACCAATAAGAATGACCGCTATTTAAAGTGACTAACAAAATAGCTTGCCCTAACACAAAGTCCTTGTTTTTCAACCAATAACAAACTTATATGTTAGCCAACTACTCAAGGCTATATAAAAAAGAATAATTCTAAATTTGGCCCTTATACTTTATCAAATCTTATATTGTGATATTTCTACTTTCAAAATATTGGTTTTGTTACCTAAACTTTAATTTTGTTTATCAATATTATACTTGAACTTTAAAAGATGTCAGAATTTAACATTATTAGAGAGAGATAATACATTGATAGACAAAATTAAAATTTAAGTATCAAATCAATATTTTAAAAATAAAGGTACCATTAAAAGTAAAAAGTTCCGCTTTGCCTTTCTAATGATAGTAACTACTGATGTGATTAGCTTAAAGCTACTAACAACATTATAAAAATAAAGGGATCAAATTATGCCAAATGAGAAGGGTTGGTCTCAATTTTTGATATAGTAAAGAGACTAAAATCATAATTAAATATTTTGGCACTGATTAAAAAAGGGTAAACTATACTCAAAATCACTAAACTATTAATAATTTTATTTTTAGTCACTCAACTTCAAAAAGTTACAAAATGGTCACTGACCTATTTGGAAGTTTTTATTTAAGCCACTGGTTGTTAAAATTTTTTTTAAAGCCCAACTAGCGAGCTCCAAGCGACGATCCAACGATCAATATAGTGGATTAGTACCCATCGATGAATAAAACATGCCATAGATCCAAGTTAATCTAACAACCAGTGTTAGAGATCGAAGAAAAAAGCCGTTTGAATTTTTGATTTACAAATTTGTGACATTCAAAGTTGTTTCATGGAAAAAAAACTGAATTGTAGAAGAGAAAGAGACTGAGAGCTTTCGATTGGTGCAAATGGTGCGAATAGAGAGTGTCGTAAAACAACAATTTTAATAGTCTAATAACTTAAATGAAAACTTTCGAATAATTTAAAAACTATTTTATAACTTTTTAAAATTAAATAATCAAAACATAAACTTAATTTATGTTATAAAAATTCACGAGTTCATGTTATAATGTCAATATCTACATGTTTTCTATTAGATATTTTGAAACACATTTGTAGACAAAGACTATACTATATATATACATACCCTTTGAGTAAGCCATGGAATAAATGGCTTCTGGATTACTTGAAAGCTTCATAATTTCATATGGGGGGAAGTCACTGATGTGACAAATCTAGCATACCATGTATACAAAGCTATGCATATAATATAATATATATATATATATATATATAAAATTCATGATGCACTTGTGAGATCACATCATGTTCCATGCCATGTTTGTTTGTTTGTCTGTCTCAACTGTCCTTTGTATTATATATGTTTGCACCACCAAGGCAATATTAATGTCATGGAAATGGAATGTTATGGCCAATCAAATGATGTCATATAATTGATTGTTGTCGAGTTATTTGTCTCGGTCAGGATTCCACCTCATTTCTAATTTGTAAGTAAAACAATTCTTTGACATTGTTTGAATTTTGAGTATTCAAGTTGACGGGAGTTGATGGGTGTTGGAGTTTTGTTATATGCATGTTTCATATGTAGATTTTGTTTAATTTTATATTCTTCGTCTTTTGGATTTGTTTGATTTTATGTTGTAATTACTTCAATATGTTTAAGAAATATATATAGGTTAAATTTTAATTTTGGTCCTTTTACAATATTTAAATTCAAATTTTAGTCCTTATACAATAATTTGATATTATTTTTATTATTTTTATAATATCAATAGTTACTTTTATAATAAAATATTAAGAAATATATATATATATATATGCATAAAAAAAGAGACACATAACAATTTATTAAGGCTACTTGTAGAATAAAAAAGTATATCATTAATGTATCAAATATTAACTCTTGTTACAATGCTAGAACAATATATATTTCATCTCCCACAAACTTAATGCTTACATATGGCAAGAATTTTCAATGTGAAAATACACAAAGAAAAAATTATTAACTTAGTGGTTTAATAAATCGACTGTTAAATTCAAATATCATAAGATTTAGAGTTTCGAGTTTAAATTGATTTTAAGTATTTGTTAAGTCTTTGCTCGAACAAGTGGTGAGTGAGGGGAAATCATGCATGGAGACATTATGGTCTCGTCATACAATCTAGTGGAAGAGAAATTGAGGCGAAGGTGTTTCTTCCGCCAACAACGTTTCGACCTGTTCGATTCTTGGTTCTCTCGATCGAGCACAAATGCTCGAATCTTGTTGAGGGCTACTTCAACAGTCTCGTCATCCATATTCGCGAAGCAAACTCGAAACCAACCTGGCTCAGAACATTGAAAAGATGAGCCTGGAGAAACATTGAGTTTCACTTCATTAAGAATCACACGCCACAACTCAATTTCGCCCTCGAAAGATTGCTCTTTAAGGAGCGGTCTCATGTCCATCCAAAAAAACAAACCGGCATTACTTGTTAAGCAAGAAATCCCAACCTGTTCCAACCTCTTGGTGAAAACATAGTGCCTCTTGGCCAACCTCTTAGAACTTTCCCTTAAAAAGTTCCCCACGAACCCATCGTCGGACAACATTGAAGCAAGCAAATATTGTGTTTGCGACGATACCAATCCAAAACTTGACATCTTACGAGCGCAAAGCATAACATCGTCGTTGAATGAGTACACTATCCCGACCCGAAAACCTGGGATCCCCATGTCCTTGGACAAGCTATAAACAATGTGAATGAGATCGCGGTTGCAACAATCCATATCTTGTATAACCTCGGCAACGCTAACGAATCGAGGGGAGTCAAAGACAGTGGCAGCATAGATTTCGTCGCAAACGAGGTGAATGTTGTTTTCGTTAACAAAAGCGACTAAGCTTCTCATCGTTTCAATGTCCAATGTGGTGCCTAAAGGGTTCGAAGGGTTCGCTATGATGATGCCTTTGACATTGAGGTTCCATTTTTGAGCTTTTTCATAGGCATCTTCCATGGCAGCTCTCGTTATACGAAAATTGTTTGAGCTTTTGCAGTCAACAGGAACTATTTCTAACCCAGTGCGCCATCTTAGGTCTCGGGCAAATCTACACAGTTTTCAAATAATGAGCAAAGCAGATATAAGAATCGAATGAGTGATTCAATCGGTCAGATTATTTGTTTTTGGTTCCAACATTATAAAATTTAAAATTTAAAATTTAAAAAATTTTAGTTATAGCGAATTTTTAATTATTTTTTAATAATTTAGCAAAAAATTAGATCTGTTTAAAATATAGGTTAGGCTCAAGCTTGAATATTCAATACCCAAGCTCGGTTAGGCCTATTTTTAAGTTTGTAATATTTTATATTATGTAATTTATAACACATAAAATTAAATCTATAGTAATATATAATACTACTATAATGTAAACATTAAAAATGTTAAAGATCCTATATATAAAATTTTAATAAATAAAAATATATTATTAAATATTAAATTAAAATAATATAAATATATTTTTTTTTAAATTTAAAATATATGAGTGGGTCTAAAATAAACTTGGGTTAATCATTTATAAGTATGAGCAAGTTTAAGCAAAATTTTAAATTCATATTTTGGGCAGGACTGAATTTAGACAAGATTAAAGTATATTAATATTATACTTATGTTCGACCTGGTCAGACCCATAAACACTTTAAGTTGAACCACCAGTTACCTTCAACTAATTGAAAAAATATATAAAAAAAAGCTAATTTCACTAAACATCTTAAACTATTACCCAAATTTTAAATTGATTCATAAACTTCAAAATATTCAAATTAAGCCTTTAAATTATTAAAATTGTATTCACGAGTTATTAACTTAAACCTCAATAAGAATGTTTTGAGACTATAAATGGATTGAAGTTATGGCTGATAGATTAGGATATTTGGTACAATTAATCTAAAAGAAGAAGAATTATTTATGAATGAACACGTTTCATATGAGGCATTTATAGGCCAAGTGGCCTACTCCACTTTGGGTTGGGTTTGATTTTATATATATATATATATATATATATGGAAAATCCAAGTTTTAAAATATTTCAAAATTATTTTGTTTATAATATATTCAAAAAGGATAATATTTTATAAACCTATAGTAGGATTAAAAAACTTTATAAATAGGATTAAAAATATATTCGATATATGCTCTCGTCAAATACTTAAATGAAATGGGTTCAAACCTTATCATCTTTCAATAAAAATAAGATACGTACCCTGGATAATAAGGAGAAGGTACAAGGAAAGCGTCGCCTGGATCGGCTAAGCAAAACATAATCGTCTCGTTTGCTCCTGTGGCTCCGCTGCTCATCACTATGCGGTTCGCATCGAATGTAACCTTATTTCCTCCTACTCTTCCCATAAACTTCGCTATAGCCTGAAATAAACTCGTTTTTTACACGTATTCAGATATAAACATAAATTTTAATTTTTAAATATATATTCGTATCTAACGATCACTAGAATTTGATTACCTCTCTAAACTCTTTCAAGCCATGGTAATCCTGAAAGATTGCAACATCTTTGAACTTATCAACTCCTCCAGCAGTGCATATGGAAGCATCAGGGTTTTCCATTATCCACTTTTTTATCAAATCAAAGCAAAGCTGAAAAGCGAAACAAAAATGGAAATTAATCAACCAACTACTAGGGCTAGGAAATTTTTTTCTATTTTCTTTTCATTTTTAAAAAATATTTTCATTTTTTCTTTTATTTCCAATAATAAAATATAAAAATATTTTATTTTTATATAAAAATATGAGAAATAAAATAAAAATCACAGGATCTAAGATATCAAATTTAATATTTAAAAATTATTAAAAAATAATATTTGTGTGTTTATATAGGTTTGAAGCTCGTCAATTCAATGAAAACGAAAATAACCTTTATTTTCTAAAACCAATCATGAATTTCTTTTTTAAATTATGCACGAGTTATTGATTATTTTCATGTAATTAAAAATTAAAATATTTTAAAATTTTATCAAATAAAGTTCAGAATCATAAAACAAAATCATTTTTGTCAAAATAAAGTCTGATAAATTTAAACCCAAGAAAAATCGAAAATCGAACCAAATTCAACCCTACTAATTACCTACATACACACACATGCATGCATGCATACATACATACATACATACCTTATTCTCTGCTAGGCCCATTTGAATGACACCATTGGGATTCTGAGTAGGGTGAAAAGGGTTATTGTCATAAGCTTTCAACCCATCAAAATATGGTGAATTCTCTCCATGTCGATCGTTAGTGGCTATCTTAGACAAGAGCTGTGTCTTGTTCTTTCTCTTGAACTCCATGTTTCTTTCTTGCTTTTGCTTTTACAGTGCTACTATTATAAAACTTGAAAAAGTTTCAGTTGCAGGTGGTAATAACTAAAGGGATAGTATAGTGAGATGTTTATTTGCGGACAATGAGAGAATTGTGGTCTTATTTATAAAGCAAGCCAACCAAAAATGTCTTCTTCTTCTTTCTTTTTTTTTTTTTTTCCAAATGTTTGATTTAGACACGAGGAATTAAGACAGACAAAAAATCTGTGAACACCATAGAATTTCATTTCTTCGTGTTTTTGGAACTTTTGGGTCCGTAGTAGCTTGCGTGTGAGTAGTGAGATCATGCATGTGCAAACCCATTTTTTAGGGAGGGGCTTAAACAAAATTTTGGTTCTGAATTAAATGGTATATTTTTACTATTTTAATAATTTATATATTTATAATTTTTAGGGATTAAAATATAATTTTATTATTATTAATTTAAAATTTTATAAACTATAAAAAATTTGAATAATTTTTTTCCATTTTAAGAAAATTAGGATTTGCCATTAAATTAATATTTGATGGACAGACATCAAATTGATATCATATAGTAAATGAAATTAAATGCATGGAATATATATATGTAAAGAGATCTTTAACTAGTTCATTGTTGTTAAATATACTCGTTATTTAGGATTGAAGCTAGAAAATTATTTTAGAGGCTAGAGATAAATCATAAATTATTGGGTATTAAAATGAAATTTTGTTATTATATTAATATGTAATTTTATATAATATTTAAGAAATTAAATGATAAATCTACCATTTTTATGGTAAGGCTACTGCCTCTATCTGTTACTTTTGCCTTCCTCACTGCTTTTATTGCAAAAATAACCTCTATATTTCGAATGAAATATTGATTTATGTTAAGCAAAGACAAAGAGTGAAGATAAAATTTTAAAATTTCAGCGGACTAAAGATAAAAAAATCGTGTTAAAAGGAATTAAATTAAATTATTAATTTTTGGAGGGGTCAAAAATGAAAAATTCCCGTTTACCCATAGCCTAAAAAGATTTAAATTGAAACCTTTTAATTTTTTGGAAGGATTAAATATTTTCTTTTTTCTCAAGGCCCTTGTCTCCTCCGGCTTATTAAGGGCTTATACGGTTACAAATTAGAGCTGACGGGTTTATTTGAATGAAATAGAAGTATAGGAAACTTATCTAAGTAACAAAGTTCGAGGACTTACTAGGAATTTATCCTTTTTTGTTAAAATATTTTTATTATCCAATGAAGCGAGTCAAAATCTTTTTTTTTTTTAGTTGAATTACGTAGAATTTTCAGTTAAATTTCTCCATGATTTTTCTTTTCCTTCCAAATTTGAGAAATTGTGGTTCAATAGTTCCAGGAAGAAATTTCCCTGAAACACATTGTTTGAAAGTAATAATTTTTAAATTCAAAGCGATAAATATGATAAATAATATTTTTTTTTTTTTAATCTAAAAGGTAAAAGTAAAACCCTTCCCCTACAGTAAATCGAATAATATTTTTTTCCTTCACTTTGGTATTGTAAAAGAACATCTTTTTGGTCGGTTGTCAAACTTATCCGCCATTAATGTAAACATTCCGAAATATCTGATTGAGGGATAAGAAATTTGATTTACTTTATATCAGTTAAGGATAAGATTTTGTTTTAGTGGCGGATTCTGAGACTATTTATCAAGTCTAATAAGATTTTAAAATTTGAGAAGGACTAATTAAAATTTTTTAAAAATTTCAAGAAAAAAATTGAAATTTTTCAAAAAATTTAAGACGCCTAATTCAAAATTTTAAACTAATTGAAGGAAAAAATCAAAATTTTTCAATTTTTTTGAGGGGGAGCCAAAGCCTCCTAGGCCATTATAACGGCCTCCTTCTACTTCACTTTGAACACATTTGAGATCAATATAATTATGAGTTGGTCTATAAGTCTATTACTAAAAAATTTATGAGTAGAGCTAAAGAGTGTAAATTGTATAAATTACTAATTAAATGAAGGAATGAGTTTTGGTGTATAGAGAGGATCTCATCGTTTAAGAAATAATCATAGAAACGATGGAACCCACTATATTAAAAAATCTCAGCAATGTTTGGCTTCCTTAAAATAAAAATTATATTTTTACCCTTTAAAATTTATAAAATTTTAAGTTAGCATATGATAAAATTACATTTTAACTCTCTAAATATGATAAAATTTTGATTTATTCATTCGTTAAAAATTATAAAAATAAGCTATTAAAATTATGAAATTACATTTTAACTCTTTTAAAAATATATAATTTAATCTCAGGCCCTCCAGAGATCCCTTAATTTTCTTATTTCAACTTCCTCCCAGGGCCTAGTGCTTCATATATAAACTACTGGTTCATGTGCTTGCCCTAAAGTGGCAAAAACTTATCCACTCTTTGTACTCGTTTTTAATATTTGGTTGTGCCATTAACCTAAAACTAAAATCAAATATAGAAAACCCATTTTCAGGGAAAACTGCATACAGTACATACTATACCTACGATTTATAATCATGGCGTCCACGTTGATGGTGTTGTTGAGAGGTTTCCCAAGAATTAAAGAAGAATTGATATATAATACCTATATATATATATATATATATATATTACAATAAAAGTATCTGTAAGTTAATTTTATAATTCATGAAAATTAATTTTATTTAATTGTGTAAATATTAAGGGTTAAAGTTATTATTATATTAATTTTAAAACTGTCACAATTAGACGACTACTTATTAACGAAAACATAATTGAATAGTTAAGTGATATTTTATAACTTTTCATTATTAACCGACAAAAAATATATTAATAGTTAGATAATTATTAACGTAGTTTACCCACCTCAGCAGAATGGTACGATTGATATCGATGGTGTCCACGTTGATCATGTTGAGAGATTTCATATATATAAGACAAGAAAGAAAAACACCAAGTTCAATTCACCGAAGCAGTTGGTCTCCATTGCCTGAAATGGAAACCAGTGACTTGAACATAGTTGGCTTATAATTTCAGTGCAATAACATTCCAAGACAAAAGTTGGTATTGCATAGGCAAGACTAGATGATAATTCTCCCTTTTTTTTTTCTTTTAATTTATTGATTAATTTATCATTTTTACTTTTAGTATGAATATGATTTTAATTACTTATATTTTATTATAAATATGGTTTGTTCATACATGAAAGTAGCGTAGAGGAAATTATAGTGAAGATCAAGGATGGTTCAATATTTTAGTTGGACGAAAGATCGTACCATGTCAGTGGTGGAGATGATGAAGATAGCAAAGAAGAGGGACAATGGGAAAGAAAAAGCTAAGAGTAAAGTGAGGAATGAGTGGCTGTACCCTCTCTTTGAAATGAGAGAGGGCTTATACTGGTCAATCTTGTGAGACACACGATTATATCTAGTTGGTTAGTTGTTCCCTTCGAAGATCTTTGTTAGGTGGCGAATGTAATAGTCGGAACCATTTTTTTGTTTGGAAAACGGGCCGACTTTAAAAAGAAAAACGGAGTCGCCACCAATCTTTTTTGAAGTGTGATTGGGCCACTTTTGAAAACGTTTTGGACAATGAATTTTAAGAAAACGGGCTCGGGAGTCGGTTACGCACGAGGAAGGATTAGCACCCTCGCAACGCCCAAAATTGGTACCGAATTGATTGATTAATGTCATTAATATCAAAAAAAAATTAAAAATATGAATCTTTAGAAATGTTTAAATAACTCACATTGGATATCGAAACTCTCTTGTTCCGAAAAGCTGAAATGCCCACATCCAGCACGATAGGACACGATGCTTCAAACCCTCGATACCAAGATCATTTCATGATTTCCAAAATACATGTATTGCAATTTGAAAAGGGTATTTCACTATTTGGCTAAACTAAAAACCGAAACCCAGCACGATTGGGTACGATTCCTTGGATTTCCAATCATGAAATATTGCCTTTATTTAAGAAATACGATAAAAAAAATCTGTGAAAGATATCTAGTTGTTTAGATGAACAGAAAATCGAAACCCAGCACGATTGGGCACGAATTTCTCGAACTTCCAAACACGAAACATTGCCTTATTTTCAAAAAATACGATTGAAATCTTTAAAGGATATTTAGTGATCTAGACGAACAAAAAAATCGAAGTCCAGCACGATTGAGCACGATTTCTCGAACTTCCAAACACACAAAACTACCTTTGTGAAATATTTTTTTTAAGTTTTTAAAAGAAACCAAAAATAAATACGTGGAAATGTAGACACGATTAATAGGAAATAACAATAATGCACCCAAAAGGAAAAAATAAATAATAATAATATCGCTAATGTAATATAACACTAATAATAAATAATTAATAATGAATATAAAAGTCATGGTGATAATATTAACCTTAATAAAGAATAATAGTAAAAGAAATAAAGGTATACCTTGATAGTAATAAAATAGTAGATATAAAAAATAATATATAAATAAACAACTAAAGCAATTCATGATATATGTGATAATAGATATAATAGTATGTAAAAGAAAATAAAGATAATAAAGAAAGATATTAGTAATAAAGTAATATAATGATAAATAATAATAAGTATAGTATAGCAATAATAGTACTAGATAAAAGAATAATAATAATAATCCAAAATAGACATAATAAGAAAACAATAAAATAATAGTACTAATAAAACAGTAGAAGTAAAAGAAAATAAAACATTTGATAATAATAAAAAATAAATAAAGTAAAATATATATAATAGTAAATATAATAGAAATATAATAGTAATATATAATATAGTAGTGATAATAAAAATAATGATATAATAGTATATAATAAAATATAAAACAATAAAAGTAATAAATAAAAATGTTAGTAATACAATAGTATAATAATAGATATGATAATACCAAGTATAGTACATAAAAATAACGGTATATTAATAATAAAATAAAAATAGTATTAATAAGAATGAGAATAATAAATATAATTATTAATAATATATAAAATAGGGATAATAAAATATTCAAAAATGATTACTTTAAAGGGTGAAATAGTAAAATAATTAGAAAGGGATCAACTTGGATCAAAACAAAAAATTTGGACCAAATTTAAAAACAAATGAAGGCAAAAGGGCTAAATCATAAAGTAGCAGCAACATAGAGGGCACAAAGCATAATTATTCTAGGTTCCCAAACACTGCACCTGAACACGGACTAAATTGTAATGAGGGCCCAAATTTGGGACCGAATTTAAAAGTAAAAAAAAAAGGAATGAGATGTGATTAAAACAATGGCGCAAACGGGGGGGACCGAAGGCGCAATTTTCCCATTAAAGGTGAGAATGCACAAATCCACCTGCATAAGTAAGTGGTCACGTGGAGGCCTTCACCCTTTTTAATTTCCAAAACAAAAAAAAAAAAAAAAACCATTTTCTTCATTCTCCTCTGTTTCAAAACAAAATAGAACCCCCCTTTTCAAATCTATTAGGGTTTCAGCCCCTTTTCTAAAAACAAAAGGTTTATTTCTCTTCCACTCTCCCCTTTCAGTCCTATCCGACTAGGGGTTCCGGCGAACACTACCACGACGCCGTCGATCGCAAAACAGGTAAAAGTCTCCCTTCTTTTTATCGTATTTTATACATATCATATAGTTAAAAAAAAAAGAATAAAAAACCCAAGCAAAATAACGAAATAGTTGTTTGAAAATGAAGAAAAGAGAAAAAGAATATAATAACAAAAGAAAACCTTTTCTTTGGTATTGATCTCTGTTTTCTGTCAAAAAAATATGCTCTACTGCCTCTATATTCTTTTTGTGTAAATCGTGTGAAAAAAAAAGTTGTCCCCCATTTACATTTGATTTTTCCTTTTTATAGCCTATAAAACTCCCCTAAAAATAGAATACAATCAAACCCGGAATCCCCACTACAATCCTACTATTTTATTGCTTCCTGTTTTGTAAGTGTACCACCGGAGGCGTGAAGGTGCACGTTGCGGATATGAGACGTGCTGCGTTGGGATGTGGCTGATGGCGCTTTTCTGCTAGGGTTTTTGCGATTTCTGTTCCCCCCTTTTTTAAGTTTTGGGCTAAGGTTTATTATTGGGTCTGGACTATTTTTTAATTATTTTTTGGTTTATTCTGATTTTTGGTATGGGTTCGGGCATAAATTGGGCTCTACAGCTGCCCCTCTTTGCTCGTTGTCGTGTAATGAGAACGGAGCAAAGACTTTGATAGGACCAATTTTGCCCGATTTTCTGAGTCTCGGTGCTTCCTTTCTTCAGGTAACTTTATTTCATCCACTGCATCTTCAGGGTATAAGAGTTTTGTTTAAATTTGCTCCACTACTGCTCGGTGGAGATCGGATCTGCTTCTTCAGCCTGTTACCCTACTGCTTAGAAAATTAAGGCTGGTGGCTTAAATCTGCTCCATCGCCGATACATGGAGATAAGATTCGCCATTTTTTTTATCTGCCCCACCCCTGCTCAGTGGGGATAAGACCTGCACTCTTCAGTCTGCTCCATTGCCGATACATGGAGATAAGACTTGTTGTATTCGATCTGCTCCACTCTTACTCAGTGAAGATAAGATCTGTAATTTTTAGCCCGGTACCCTCCTGATTAGGGAATTAAGGTTTGCTGTCTTCGATCTGCTCTACTCCTGCTCAGTAGAGATAAGATCTACTATCTTTAGTCTGCTCCATTGCCGATACATGGAGATAAGACTTGCTACTTTTGATCTGTTTCACTCCTACTCAGTGGGATAAGATCTGCTTCTTTAGCATGTTACCCTACTGCTTAGTGGAGATAAGGCTTCAATCTTTCGATCTGCTCTACTCCTGCTCAGTAGAGATAAGATCTGTTGTCTTCAATCCGCTCCACTCCTGCTCAGTGGAGATAGGATCTATATCTTTAGCATGCTCCACTCCTGCTCAGTAGAGATAAAATCTGTATTCTTCAGTCTACTCCATTGCCGATACATGGAGATAAGACTTGCTATTCGATCTGCTCCACTCCTGCTCCGTCGAGATAAGATATATTCTTTCACCTCTCCCTCCTGCTTTCGGTGGAGATAAGGCTATAAACTTCCGATCTGCTCTACTCACCTTGATGAGATAAGATCTGTTGTCTTCAATCCGCTCCACTCTACTCGGTGGAGATAGGATCTATATCTTTAGCTCCTCTCCCACTCACCTTCTCGCCGGTGGAGATAAGGCTTCAATCCATCTTCGATCTGCTCTCTCCTCACCTTCAGGTAGAGATAAGATCATTATCTTCAATCCGCTCCATTCTCGCTTTCGGTGGAGATAGGATCTACTATCTTTAGCCTGCTCCACTCACCTTTCGGTGGAGATAAGGCTTTAGTCTTCGATCCGCTCTACTCTGCTTTCAGTAGAGATAAGATCTATTATCTTCAATTCGCTCCTCTCCCTTTCGGTGGAGATGGGATCTACTATCTTTAGCTTCTTCTCTCTCCACCTTTCAGTAGAGATAAGGCTTGGTCTTCGATCTGCTCTACTCCTACTCAGTAGAGATAAGATCTGTTATCTTCAATCCGCTCCAGTCCTGCTCAGTGGAGATGAGATCTACTATCTTTAGCTCTTCTCCACTCTTCGATCTGCTCTACTCCGCTCAAGAGAGATAAGGTTTGGTCTTCGATCCGCTCTACTCACCTTTCGATAGAGATAAGATCATACTCTTCTGTAACTCTCATCAACTTTGCTACATTGTCCTTTGGGGAACCTACCTGTAGAATTGACTTCATGGGGTCTATGTTTATGTCAAATGATTAGGATGTCATGAAAGATGCTCCTAACCATATGTATCATGAATGTTATGAATGGATGCAAAATGTCATGAGAATGATCAATTTTAACACACAGGCATCATTGCTTGTTTGCTTATTAAGGTGACCCCTGACGTATGTCTTCTTTGTTCAGCTGATACTTCTAACAACTAATCTGAAGATGTCGTCACTACTTAAACCCTTATCTTAAGTCTCCGAGCCCTTTAAGCATGGTTAGTTCTAAGTAATTGTCCTGTTTCAGATTCTTGTATTATTTAGAGACTTTCAGAGTAATACTTAAAACTTCCTTTGTGAAAGTATTATTAGTTCAGTAATCATTACTTCAATGTGAAATGCTTGGAAAAAGACTATAAAAATGAATAAAACTAAAATTTATTCGAGATAAAAACCCGTGAAGAATGGGTTGAACAAGGAAAACAAATTCCATTAAGGTGCAATATGAGTAAGAATGGTATTGATGCCCCGGATATCACAGTCTGAGCTTCTCTGTATGTACTTCTTGAAGACCACTCTGAGTTCAACATGTGTCTAGAAGATCCATGGTACTTTGTAGATGCCCCAAGACGTAACATATCTCCTCATTGTTAAATCAAGTATAGCGAAACTACTGTATGCCCCCTCACGAGTTGATCATAATTTGAGCCGCCCTTTTTGGGTTTTCAACTCAAAGCCCCTTTGGTCTCAAAGCGCCCTTTGCGGGTTTTCACTTTGGCCTCTCCGTTTTTTTTTTGAACTTAAGATGCCTCTTTGTGGGTTTTCATCTTGGCCCACTTTCAAGTGAAGTACTTCTTGACTGAGTCTGCATTAATTGGATTTGGCAGACTTTTGACGTCTATCTCGGTTAGCATCAAAGCTCCTCCAGAAAAGGCCTTCTTTACAATATAAGGTCCTTCCCAATTAGGCATCCACTTTCCCCTGAAGTTCTTTTGCATAGGGAGGATCTGTTTCAACACCAAGTCTCCTTCATGAAATACTCTGGGGCAGACTTTCTTATTGTAAGCTCGCATCATCCGCCTCTGGTACAATTGACCATGGCGAATGGCTCTTAGCCTCTTTTCCTCAATTAGATTCAGTTGATCATATCGAGATTGAACCTATTCTGCTTCGTCCAACTTCAGCTCTGACAAAACCTAGAGTGAAGGGATCTCAACTTCAATAGGCAAAACTGCCTCCATCTCATAAACCAACGAGAAAGGAGTTGCCCTGGTAGAGGTTCTAACCGATGTTCGATAGGCGTAGAGGGCAAGCGGTAACTTTTCATGCCAATCCTTGTAGGTCTCAGCCATTTTCCTCACAATTCTCTTGATATTTTTATTAGCCGCCTCGACTGCTTCATTCATTTTCGGGCGATATGGCGACGAGTTATGGTGCTTAATGTTGAACTGACTGCAGACTTTCGCTATCGCTCTATTGTTCAAGTTTAGTGCATTGTCAAACACGATCCTTTTTGGCATACCATAGCGACATATGATCTCCTTCTTCAAAAACTTGCTAACTGTCGTCTTCGTGATATTGGCATATGAAGCTGCCTCTACCCATTTGGTGAAGTAATCAATGACCACAAAAATGAAATGATGTCCATTAGAAGCTTTCGGTGAGATCGGCCCAATGACATCCATGCCCCACATTGAGAAAGGCCATGGAGAAGTCATAACATGAAGAGGTGAATGAGGCACATGGATCTTGTCTCCATAAATCTGGCACTTATGGCACTTCTTGGCATAACAGATACAGTCTCCTTCCATCATGAAGCAGTAATACCCGAATCTCATGATTTGCCTGGCCATCGTAAACCCATTGGCATGTGTTCCACAGACACCCTCATGGACTTCTTCTAGGATTTTCCTAGCTTCAACAGCATCCACACATCTGAGCAACACTTGATCCCTCCTCTTTTTATACAGGATCTCTCCATCTAGAACATAGTCGCTAGCAAGTCTTCTCAATGTTCTCTTATCATTTTCAGTCACTTGATCGGGATATTCACGGCTCTTCACATATTGCAGAATATCATAGTACCAAGGATGATCATCTCTCTCCTCCTCTTCATCAATATTGAAATAATGAGCCGGAGCTTCGCAAATACTCATTTGGATGGGCTTCATACCCTCCTGCTCATTCACTTTGATCATAGAAGCTAGGGTGGCCAAAGCGTCAGCCATCTGGTTTTCATCACGCGGGAGGTAAAAGAATGTGATATCATCAAACTCCTCAATTAGTTCCAAAACTAACTTTCGATAGCTGATCAGTTTAGGATCTCTTGTTTCCCATTCTCCTTTGAGCTGATATATTACAAGGGCAGAGTCTCTGTATACCTCTAGCACCTTAACTTTGTGGTCTATGGCTGCTCGAATAACCATGATACATGCTTCGTATTTTGCCATATTATTTGTGCAATCGAAGTCTAACTTGCAAGTGAATGGATAATGCTCTCCCTTTGGGGATACCAGGACCGCCCCAATTCCATTACCAACGGCATTTGACGCTCCATCAAAGTTCATCTTCCAAGGATGGTCTTCTAGGATACCTTCCTCAGTCGCTGCTACAAACATCAACTTTTCATTAGGAAAATTGAAATTAAGGGGCTCATAATCATCTAGCGCCCTGCTGGCTAAGAAATCTGCTATTGCACTCCCCTTAACTGCCGTCTGGTTCACATAGACAATGTCGAACTCAGAGAGCAAAATTTGCCATTGGGCCATTCTTCTATTCAGGGCGATCGACTCCATTATGTATTTCAGAGGGTCCAATTTTGAGATTAACCAAGTCGTGTGGTACAACATGTACTGCCTTAACCTCCGAGTTGTCCAGACCAATGCACAACACAATTTCTCAATTGGCGAGTATCTCATTTCACACTCGGTGAATTTCTTGCTGAGGTAGTATATCGCTCTTTCTTTCTTCCCTGTCTCATCTTGTTGGCCTAGCATACATCCCATTGAATTATCGAACACTGTCAGATACAAAATCAAGGGTCTGTCAGGACTGGAAGGCATTAACACTGGGGTGTTGGACAAATATTGTTTAATCTTGTCAAATGCCCTCGACATTCATCATCCCAAATGCACGGATTGTGCTTAAGAAGGCGGAATATTGGATCACATTTCTCTGTCAATTGTGAAATAAACCGAGCGATGTAATTCAATCTCCCTAGAAAACCTCAAACTTCCTTCTGAGTGCGCGACGGAGGTAATTTTTGTACGACCTTGACTTTATCCGGATCTACTTCGATTCCTTTTCCACTAACCACGAAACCCAATAGCTTCCCTGATCGAGCCCCGAAAGTACATTTGGCTGGATTGAACTTCAGCTGAAATTTTCTCAATCTCAGGAATAGTTTCCTCAAAACTTGCACATGCTCTCCTTCCATTTGAGACTTTGCGATCATGTCGTCGACGTAGACCTCAATCTCCTTATGCATCATGTCATGAAACAAGGTTACCATAGCCCTTTGGAATGTTGCTCCCGCATTCTTTAACCCAAATGGCATCACTTGGTAACAAAAAGTCCCCCATAAGGTTATGAATTTGGTCTTTACCATGTCTTGGGATGCATCTTTATTTGATTGTATCCAGAAATCGTCCATGAAGGAGAAAATGAAAACCTGCCGTGTTATCCACTAAAGTGTTAATGTGAGGTAGTGGGAAGTTGTCTTTCGGTGGCCTTATTTAGGTCCCCATAATCGACACACATCCGGACTTTTCATCCTTCTTAGGGGCGAAAACAACGTTGGCTACCCATTCGAGTAATTTACTACTCGTAAGAACCCGACATCAAATTACTTCTTGATTTCTTCCCTTATCTTTACTGTGACATCGGGTCTCATCCTTCGAAGCTTCTGTTAGACCGGCTTACATTCTCCTTTTATGGGAATATGGTGTACCGCAATATTAGCACTCAATTCTAGCATGTCTTGATATGACCACGCGAAGACATCTTTGAACTCTAGCAGAAGTCTAATGAGGTCCTGCCTTGTTTCATAGGTTATGCAGGTACCGATTTTCACTTCTTTCCCATCCTCTACAAGCACATTTTCAATTGTCTCTTTGTGAGGTAGAATCAACTTCTCTTCCCGCTCTACCATCCTTAACAAATCCGGGGATAAACTATAATCTTCGTCATCTGTAAAGTCCCGTGATCCCTCTAGGCACATGTCTTGCTCATAAGGGAATTCTGGGTTCATAGCAGTGTCACTCATGACGTCGATATCTGGGGACCTATGGTAGGTATAAAAGAATATTCAATGAAAATGAATTTAAGAACGACTTATTTATGCGTTATGATTATGAATGGAATGGAAAATAAGGAAAAGCATAACTGCACTGTATGAAAGAAAAATACACTTTTATTGAAAGTAAAGATGCGTGAACATGAGCCTATTTCACAAAAGATTCTTGTTGTCCCTAGGCTTGAAACAATAAGTGCGTTTTGAGCATTACTCTGTTTTAGTCCTAAAAACTGCAGGAATTTCTTCCGCAGTCCAGTTGTCCAGAACACTTCCAGGCTCGTAGGGGTGAATGCCTTTCAAGTTCCTTTTCTTAGGACTCTCTTCAGTCACTGTATTGATGTTCGAAGCTCTCATCATGTCCACAGTTGTTTCCTTATTCATGTCCTCCTTTCCTGAATGAATAATTCCTCTTGACAAGAATGTATTAGATATATGGGGAAAGGTTATTGAACCCCACTCAATCTCATCACCATTCAATCGTGCCATTCGTCTTTCACGTTTCCTCTCCAGCTCTTCTTTTCTCTGTCCGACATCTGGCATATGGCCCAGATCGAAGCGATCATGCTTGTCAACCAATCCTGGCACTCTGACTGGACCCTGGAGATATTTTTCAAGTTTCCTCCCGGGCAGTGCTCCTCTTCCTATTGTCAACTGTAGGCCCACCCTTGTTGCTTCAGAGAGTTTGAGCACCGGGATCTTGATTCCTTCACTGATGAAAGTTGAATTTACAAACTCCAACGACCTAAAGGAACACCCTATAGCCTCCATATCATTCTCTATGTACAGTGCATTACTGGTAACGGACGCGATAATATCCTCTTCCGCATTTATGGTGATCAACCGGCCCTCTATCACCAACTTTACCTTTTGGTGTAACGACGATGGCACAGCCCCTGCTGAGTGGATCCAGGGCCTCCCTAATAAATAGTTATACGAAGGCTTGATGTCTATTACGAAGAAGTCTACCTCGTACGTGTTTGGCCCGATTAGGAGGGGTATCTCAATCCTCCCCATTACTTTTCTCTCGGTACCATCGAATGCTCTCACTATATTTTGGCATGTTTTATATGAGAGCATCTCATTGGCAACTTTGTTTAGTGTAGATAGGGGCAAGACATTCAGTGCTGACCCGTTGTCGATTAATACCCCCGGTAATGTATACCCTTTGCATCGGGTAGTAATGTGTAAAGCCTTGGTGGACCCCATGCCCCCTGGTGGAATTTTATCATCACTAAAAGAAATGAAATTATCTGCGCTTATGTTACTAAAGAGGTAGTCTAGTCTGTTTACCGAAATATCTTCAGCAACATAAATTTTATTCAACACTCTCATTAGTGTGCTGCGATGTACCTCTGAGTTTAGGATCAAAGCCAGTACTGATGTGCGTGCCGGCTGCTTGTATAATTGTTCCACAACACTGTACTCACTGTGCTTTAGGAACTTCAAAAACTCTTTAGCATCACTCTCTGCTACTGGCTCATTAACCAGTGGTCATGTCTTCTCATCTCTCCCTCTCACCATAGAGAACCCAGCTTCTGGGTTGAGTGTGCTGGCCGAACTCTCTTTCCGGAAACTATCACAGTACAATTGTAATTCCAAGGTACTCTCTTGTCATCTTTATAAGGAAAAGTCACAGGTTTTTGAATCATAATTCTCGAAGGAAGAGTTACGGGTCTTCTAATTACAACCATCGGTGTACCCTTATAAAGAGAAGTCACGGGTTTTTTAATTTCGACCCTCGGTACCACCTTCACTCCGGCCTCGTCGACCCCTGGCCGTGTGATAATCACTAGTGGGTGATTGACTTTAGGGATCTTTTCTGCTGACCCTCCTTCTGTGGAACATACGTCCTCTCTTTTCACCAAGTCAAAGAACTCCAGCTCTTTATTATCCATTAGCCCTTGTACTAGGGCTCTGAATTCGTTACATTGCTGGATTTCATGGCCTTCCTTGTCATGGAACTCACAGTAGTTCCTTGTATCTTAAGATCTGTTCACATTCTCTTGCAGAACTAACCCAATTTTCTGCATTTCTTTCCAAACCTCTCTCAATGGGGTTCTGACCTCAGCAATCTCCTGTTTGAACCTCCTCCCCCTGTTTTCAACTATCTCGTTTACCCCATTATCAGCATGACTGGGTAACAGATTTCCTCCACCAGGTGGGTCATTGAAGTCTACCACCCTCGCCTTGATAAGTCTCTCGACTAGTCTTTTGAATGAAGTACAGTTCTCTATCGAGTGACCTACTACATCCGCATGGTACTCACACTGAGCGTTTGTGTCATACCACTTAGGATATGAAGGTTGTAGCGGCTTCAAGAAAAATGGGGACACGACGTACGCATCGAATAAAGTCTTATACAACTCCTTATACGTCACAGGTATAGGAGTAAATTGGAATTTCTTAGTCTTCTGCCTCGTGTTGGGCTCTTGTCTTGGTCGGGCCTGCTGGCCCACAGCTACTGCTCTCGGTTGGGTAATAGTAATGGGTTTAGGATAACCCAAGCTTATATTTCCTACTTCACCTTCCCTTTTCTTCGGTGCCGCTCTTCTTGTACTCTCTCCTGCCTCTATCTTCCCACACCTGATCGCATTCTCTATCATCTCGCCTGATATCACTATGTCTGTGAAACTCTTAGTCGTGCCCCCTAACATGTGGTTAATGAAAGGTGCCTTCAGGGTATTGATGAAGAGCATAGTCATTTCCTTTTAGTAACGGTGGCTGGACCTGTGTAGCGACCTCCCTTCATCTTTGAGCGTACTTCCTGAAACTTTCACTTGACTTTTTCTCAATGTTTTGTAACGTGATCCTGTCATGTGCTATGTCGGTCACATGGCCGTAATGCTTCATGAAAGCCTACGCCAAATCTCTCCACGATTTGATTTGGGTACAACTCAACTGATTATACCATTTTTGCTGCAACACTAATCAGACTATCCTGAAAGTAGTGGATCAATAACTGGTCATTATTGACATATCCTGTCATTCTCCGATAGAACATCGTAATATGGGCCTCAGGGCAGCTAGTCCCGTTGTACTTTTCAAACTCTAGCATCTTAAACTTCGGAGGAAGTATTAAATCTGGGACTAGACTCAGCTTCTTAGCATCCACTTCGCATTGGTGATCAGCACTTTCCAATGCTCGAAACTTCTCCTCCAGCCATTTGCATCGATCTTCGAACTCTTTTGGAAGCTCTGCTTTTACTTTCTCTCTTTTTTCCACCTCATCGAAGTCTAGGACCATTGGTTTTACCAAATTGACTTCTGGGTTGGAGCTCGAGCTCATGGAAAGTTTACCGATCAAGCAAGCACCGGATTGATGCTGAGGTTTGATATTGACCGACACTCTTGGTGGTTGCACTTGGGAACTTGTCAGGGCCAGGCCTGGAGGGCAAGAAAAATCTTCATTATCTTCTCCAGTATTGACCATAGGCCTTTTTCCGTTTCCAGGCCCTCCAATTCAACAAGCGTGTTAGGCGGCTCATCATGCTTCTCTGGGATTCCACATTTGATCCTCATATCTGTTGGATCTTGGCTAATCGCTCTTGCATCCGAGCTGCAGCTTGGTCTTGCATCTCTTTCTGCATCTGCTCTAACCTTTCCATCCTTTGATCCATTGCTCTCGTCTTTTTTCGAGTGTAATAGCGGTGTTTCAGGATAACTATAGTATGACCTCTAGTTAATAGGGTTGTCTTATGATATTTAATGCAAATGTTGTGATGCAATGCCAATGCATGAAATGTAATGCAAATGAATGAATGCAAAAATAAAAGGAGTCGATTCTGATTCAATTTCTTTTAGAATACTTATTGAAAAAAACAAAATCCTTTACATAAAACAGAGTCACATATATGACCTAGCCCTTATGCCCAAAGTTTTAACTTTCTCAAGAAGCAAAGCTAACTCTCGACCTCGATCTGACGTTGACTCATATACTATACTTAACACATCAGCCTGAACCGCTAAAGTTTGTAAATGGTCGGCCACTTCTCGTATCTGAGTCACAGCTTCGCCCATAAGGTAGTCTCTTTCTCTGACTTGGTTCTGAGATCGTTGAAGTTGTTCTTTCCCTCACTGGTTCTCTGCCTCCAATAGTTGGATCCGGAGCTCACTGTTTTGCAGCGCCGTTTCGAGCTCCACCACCTTTCCTTTCAACTCTTCAATCTGGCTTAGGCATGATTCCAACTTCACCGTCGAGTTGTGACATTGATACAATGCCTTCTCTAATTCTGCTACTCGAGCTCTTAGCATCGTATTTTCGCTTTGGCTCTCACCCACAGTCTTTTTCAGGGCATCCTTTTGTGCTTGAACCCCATGGAATCTCTTCTTCCACTGGTCGACCTTGGTCTTCTCCTCCTGAACTTCTTGACGCCATTGTTCTGAGGTTTTACCCAGCCCAGCTGTCCTCATCGATAGATGCAACTTCTTGTAATCGGTCTTCAAGCTATCCAAATCTTCTTTGGCCTTCCTTTTTCCTTTCCTCAGCTTCTCAGCCTCTGATTTCTGGATATCAATATCTAACATCAAATTTATTTTTTCCTCTTCCAGTTGTTCTATCTTTTTTCCTAACTCTGAACTTTACTTTCAAAGTCCTGCTTCATGATCTCCAACTCAGAAGGGACTACTTGCAGGTATTCCTCTATCGATCGAGCAGCATCCTGTGTCGGCCCGGGGATATTATCATTTACTCTCTTACTCTGCCATGTATTATATTCGAGGGTTGCCATTAGACCCATAGTAACTCTTTTCATTCGGTGAATCTGCTTCCACGCATCAGAAACTTCTCGAACTCTTTTCTTATAATTATTCCCACTATACGAGAATTCAAACTGAGCTAACCCATGTGTTACCTGTATAAACTGTCTCGATTGGTATTACCTTAGCACGAGCAAAGGAGCATACCCAACGACTCTCCAGATCCCTAACAGAGGAACCCAATCATAACTCCCACGCCGGTGGAGGATTTCATTGGGAACGAATCAAGGAGCTCTCTATTCCACATTTTTTTCCTGAAGATTCTGAAGAAGCGCGATCCAGTTCTCTTCTGATATGTCATCTCTCCTGGGCGCGGCTGCCAACTCCTTTAATGGGGAGTACTTCACAAAAAAAACTTGACAAGAAGTTTTATCTACTTTCCAGAAATGGCTATAGAACCACCCCAACAATAGTTGTGCGCATCCCATGGATCTTCCCTCACCTGCTCTCCGGCACGAGTTCAAAAATCTAAACGCTTCGGTAAGAATCGCTGGTACCGGCGTAATCCCTTTGTCAAGACGATCGAACAAATCAATAACTGCTTCATCTACATGCCTCAAAGCCTTGGGAAAAATTACCAAGCCATAGATACTTAAGGCGAAAATGTCAACTTTCCTTTTAACATCTGGGTGTGCCACCATCAGGTCTCTCAAGCTTACCCAAGGAATGCATTTCATTTCTCCCTTCTGCTGAATTCGTGCCATGACCCACTGTTCGCTCATCCCAGTGATACTCATCAGCTTCTTTACAAAAGTCGGTGCATTAGCGGCCCTGAAGTAAATTTTGTCAACCCGAGCCCTTTGACTGCGAAGTAAAGCCGTATATTCCTCCACCGTAGGCACCAGGTCCACTTTCCCAAACGTAAAACAACTATAAGCGGGATTCCAATATTGAGTCATAGCCCGAAACAAGTGTTTGTCCACTCTGATATCGAGTAAGTAGGGTAGATCACCATAATTAAGGTAGAAAAGTTGCCTAGTTACTTCATCCCAACAAGCCCATATATCTCTTAGTTCTTGGAGCTCATTCTGTGTCACACTGATGCGAGTGAAGTCCAATAATTCTGATGTGTACCCTTCGGTTAGACTATCCCCCTTCTCAAGCTGTGTCTTCTCTGACCATATACGCACGCCCGCATTATCCTCTACTTTATCAAGGAATCCGTTTTCCACAACAAGCATTCTAACTTAGTAATTAAAATAGGAATCGACGCCTTTTAAGTATGAAATGACATGCAAATATGACCAAAATAAAACAAGTTAGTATCACATAAAAGTAACCAAAGCAAGTGAAAAAATGTCTAGCCACTAAGGTTTAGCATGGCTCTACCTAGGGTGGGCTCTTAAGGTTCACTATATGTGGTTTGGTTCTAAAGAAAGGGTACATGAACCAGCAAATTCCTCAATCCTCACCCATTATAGGCTCATACTGATTGAGTTCAGTTCAAGAGAATACATTTCCCTATGGCCATGCGGAGGTGAAGACCTCACGGAACCATTGGTACGGATGTATCCCGGAAGCAGTCCCCTATCCCATGCGGAGGTGAAAACCTCACGAAGGCATAGATTTTTGCTCCCACTTAAGGGTGTGACCACAATGGTCATGCAATATGAATGCAAAAATATTCTATGTGTCTCAAACCAAAGCAGATATATGACGCGACACAGACTCATGCAAATGAAAAATGAAAAAATTTTATTTTTGATAAAAACGACATTAATCAACCAATTTTACGGCTTGACTCTCTTATAGTTTGTCCTTAGTGGAGTCGCCAAGCTGTCGGAACCATTTTTTTGTTTGGAAAATGGGCCGACTTTAAAAAGAAAAACGGAGTCGCCACCAATCTTTTTTGAAGTGTGATTGGGCCACTTTTGAAAACGTTTTGGTCAACGAATTTTAAGAAAATAGGCTCGGGAGTCGGTTACGCACGAGGAAGGATTAGCACCCTCGCAACGCCCAAAATTGGTACCGTATTGATTGATCAATGTCCTTAATATCAAAAAAAAAAAATTTAAAAATATGAATCTTTAGAAATGTTTAAATAACTCACATTGGATATCAAAACTCTCTTGTTCCGAAAAGTTGAAATACCACATCCAGCACGATAGGACACGATGCTTCAAACCCTCGATACCAAGATCATTTCATGATTTCCAAAATACATGTATTGCAATTTGAAAAGGGTATTTCACTATTTGGCTAAACTAAAAACCGAAACCCAGCACGATTGGGTACGATTCCTTGGATTTCCAATCATGAAATATTGCCTTTATTTAAGAAATACGATAAAAAAATCTGTGAAGGATATCTAATTGTTTAGATGAACATAAAATCGAAACCCAGCACGATTGGGCACGAATTTCTCGAACTTTCAAACACGAAACATTGCCTTATTTTCAAAAAAAAATGATTGAAATCTTTAAAGGATATTTAGTGATCTAGACGAACAAAAAAATCGAGGCCCAGCACGATTGAGCACGATTTCTCGAACTTTCAAACACACAAAACTACCTTTGTGAAACATTTTTTTTAAGTTTTTAAAAGAAACCAAAAATAAATACGTGAAAATGTAGACACGATTAATAGGAAATAACAATAATGCACCCAAAAGGAGAAAATAAATAATAATAATAATATTGCTAATGTAATATAACACTAATAATAAATAATTAATAATGAATATAAAAGTCATGGTGATAATATTAACCTTAATAAAGAATAATAGTAAAAAAAATAAAGGTATCTTGATAGTAATAAAATAGTAGATATAAAAAATAATATATAAATAAACAACTAAAGCAATTCATGATATATGTGATAATAGATATAATAGTATGTAAAAGAAAATAAAGATAATAAAGAAAGATATTAGTAATAAAGTAATATAATGATAAATAATAATAATAAGTATAGTATAGCAATAATAGTACTAGATAAAAGAATAATAATAATAATCCAAAATAGACATAATAAGAAAACAATAAAATAATAGTACTAATAAAACAGTAGAAGTAAAAGAAAATAAAACATTTGATAATAATAAAAAATAAATAAAGTAAAATATATATAATAGTAAATATAATAGAAATATAATAGTAATATATAATATAGTAGTGATAATAAAATAATGATATAATAGTATATAATAAAATATAAAACAATAAAAGTAATAAATAAAAAATGTTAGTAATACAATAGTATAATAATAGATATGATAATACCAAGTATAGTACATAAAAATAACGGTATATTAATAATAAAATAAAAATAGTATTAATAAGAATGAGAATAATAAATATAATTATTAATAATATATAAAATAGGGATAATAAAATATTCAAAAATGATTACTTTAAAGGGTGAAATAGTAAAATAATTAGAAAGGGATCAACTTGGATCAAAACAAAAAATTTGGACCAAATTTAAAAACAAATGAAGGCAAAAGGGCTAAATCATAAGGCGCGCGCAACATAGAGGGGCCTGAAACGCAATTATTCCAGGTTCCCAAACACTGCACCTGAACACGGACTAAATTGTAATGAGGGCCCAAATTTGGGACCGAATTTAAAAGTAAAAAAAAAGGAATGAGATGTGATTAAAACAATGGCGCAAACGGGGGGGACCGAAGGCACAATTTTCCCATTAAAGGTGAGAATGCACAAATCCACCCGCATAAGTAAGTGGTCACGTGGAGGCCTTCACCCCTTTTAATTTCCAAAACAAAAAAAACCATTTTCTTTCATTCTCCTCTGTTTCAAAACAAAATAGAACCCCCCCTTTTCAAATCTATTAGGGTTTCAGCCCCTTTTCTAAAAATAAAAAGTTTCTTTCTCTTCCACTCTCTCCTTTCAGTCCTATCCGACTAGGGGTTTCGGCGAACACTACCACCGACGCCGTCGATCGAAAACAGGTAAAAGTCTCCCTTCTTTTTATCGTATTTTATATATATCATATAGTTAAAAAAAAAAGAATAAAAAACCCAAGCAAAATAACGAAATAGTTGTTTGAAAATGAAGAAAAGAGAAAAAGAATATAATAACAAAAGAAAACCTTTTCTTTAGTATTGATCTCTATTTTCATCAAAAAATATGCTTTCTTGCCTCTATATTCTTTTTGTAAATCGTGTGAAAAAAAAGTTGTCCCCATTTACATTTGATTTTTCCTTTTTATAGCCTATAAAACTCCCCTAAAAATAGAATACAATCAAACCCGGAATCCCCACTACAATCCTACTGTTTTATTGCTTCCTGTTTTGTAAGTGTACCACCGGAGGCGTGAAGGCGCACGTTGCGGATATGAGACGTGCTGCGTTGGGATGTGGCTGATGGCGCTATTCTGCTAGGGTTTTTGCGATTTCTGTTCCCCCCTTTTTTAGGTTTTGGGCTAAGAATTTGGGCTAAGGTTTATTATTGGGTCTAGACTATTTTTTTAATTATTTTTTGGTTTATTCTGATTTTTAGTATGGGTTCAGACATAAATTGAGCTCTACAGTAACATTACCTAAATTGCAAGGTATATAAATGACAGTTGATAATTATCTTATTAAAGTGGTCCAACTATAAAAGATAGTTAATTTGCGTGTTCCCAATTTGCGTGTTCCCAAGCTTGGTGGAACAATCCTAGTGGAGGAGCTACGCGGAATTAAGGAGGCAGGGCCAAGAGTCCTAATACTACAGCAAAGGTCACAAGGTGGCAGAGTTCCCATGTGTAGCATAATTATTTAGGCTTAATGTATAGATTGATTCCTCAAATTTTTCTTACATTAGTTTTTTTTTTTTTTTTGAATTATATTGGTACTTGATGTTGGCATCTAATGCACAGATTAGTCCCTACATTAATATCATTTGTTTTAAAGAATTTATTGATGTTGATAAGTTTGAAGTGACACGTGGATTCATCTTTAATTATTCTTAAAAAATTAAAAAAAACTTAAAATTTTAAAATTTTTAAGAGATGTTATAAATTATAAAAATTCAAAAAATTGAGTATATATAAAAAATAAAATATGAAAATAAAAATTAAGTTAAAATTTAACATTTAAAGCTCACTTTAAAAAATATAAATATTTTTTAAATCTAAAAATATATAAAATATAATGAAAATATACAAGAATAAGAAATAGTCAATTTCTTCAGAAATTTACAAAAAATAATGAAAAATTGATCGGGCTTGACCAACATTGATTGACATTGATAGGGAGTTGACCAACGTCAACCGGTCATTTTTTAATGTTTAAACTATTTTTAATTTTTATATTTTATATTTTACAATTTCTTGTAATTTTCTAAAATTAACCAAATTTATTTGTTTATTTATTTATTTTTAAACATAATTATTTTTAAAATTCTTTTAAATTAATATATTTTCCTCTCTTTTTGAAGTTTTATAATCTATAGATTTCTTATATTTTTAACAAATTTTATTTTATTTTTCAAAATTTTAAGTTTTTTAAATTTATTTAAGAATAATTAAAGATGAATTCACTTGTCACCCCATTATTTTTCCAAGTGTTAGTCACATGATTGTCCACATCACAAATTCTTCAACAACAAAAAAACAAATGGTGATAGTGTAGGACCAATTTAGGTAACAATTCCAACCTTAGAGAATAATGAGATAAAAAAAAATTCAAGAATTAATATGAAAAAATTACCAAATTCTGGGAACAATCTATATATTAAACCAATTATTTATAGCCACTACTTTGAATCTAAATTCGTTTAGGGTTAAATTAGTATTCTCGTTGCATTTAATAAAATGGGGAGCGTGGTTATGAAGTAATTTTGAAGCCAATGAGGACTTGGTATGATGATAATGTTGGAAATTTCGAGATCTCTTTTTTTTTTTTTCTTTTAAAAAATTTGTGGGTTTTTTAAAATTTATTTTAATTATCGTTAATTAGTTTGAGTTGTGAGTTAGTTGTTGAATTAATTATTCCGTTAGTTCTTGTAATAATTTTGATTGAAATTGTCATTTATTTTAACATTGTTTTTGTTGTCAAAAAGTGATTTTGTATAGCTAAAACTATGCTAAATACAGACATATAATACCACTAATTTATCAATATAGAGTCAATAAAAATATTATGGGGGTCCTGTCAGATTGCATTTTGACTCTTCTACTAAAAAATAGATAAATTAGTCATTGTACATTGGATCAAAGAGTAAATTAATCTTTTCTATTAAAAATTTCATTCATTTTTACTCCAAATTTATCCTCTTCTTCTTTTTTAATATAGGAAGTAAAATACAATTCGACTCTTGATACAAAAACCTTCAAAACACATTTATCCAACAAAAGATTTTAAATTCTTTCAATCTTGCAACTTGAAATATTCTCATACCCCACTAAATTAATTTTAAATATATCCAATCATATGTTTAAAACTCATATATATGTATTTTAGTGCATCTATAAGAATGATAATGTAAATCCTAAAAGCTTTTTTGAAAATTAAATTACCAAAATTGATTGAAGTTCCATGGATGAGGTGGCTAAGTGCCCAAACTTTACAAGATTTTTGTGTTTGGTGAAAAGTGTTGACTTAGTTTCCTCCACACAAAAATTATTAATATTTTTTATTTTTTTATTTCATTTAAATTCCAATTTAATCATCAATTTTACAATTTAGAAAAAGGGATCAAAGATTCCTATCCACACCACCATACAACAATTTACCAAAAACAAACCCCACTTTCCTTTGATTGGAGTCCAATAACGTTGATAATTTAGGTATTTAAGGTTTTATCTCCTTGATACTTACCAATAAGAACATGAGATATATCATGTTTTTATTGGATATAGTACGCTTTTAGAATAAAATGAGATAAAATTGATAATTTAGAGGTTAATTTTGTAGTGAAGCCTTATTTGTACATGAATATTCAATTTAATCGTTTTAAAATTCTAGTTTTGACTCGAATAATTGTTGTTAAATATCTATTAAATAATGTAACGTGATTTTTTGTGAGTATTAAGCGAAACTAACAACCTCGTGACATGATATTACACATGTGATAATATATTTGCTGCATAAGATTTTGAAAATCGTAAAATTTAAAGTAACGAATTTAATAACTATCATTTAATTAGGATGACAAAATTATAGTTAAAAAAAGGGTAAAAAGACCTTTTCAGTTCTTCTCGATATCGATATTAACCAAATTGGTCCATCAAAAAAAAAGTGAAGCAATTTAATCCCTGTCAATTTTAAAAGTGAGCAACTAAGGGCAATCAAGCATTGCGTTAATATTTTCCATCAATTGTATATAATTTCGATTAGTATGTTAACAAATTTAGCCCTCAAATTTTGTATAAATGTATAAATATTGAGACTAAATTTGTTGAATCTTTCAAAACTAATACCAAATTGATAAATTATGTAAACATCGAGAACTAAATTTGTTATTGTAGACGGCCCAAATTTGCCCGGGCCCAGCAAACAAATACAAACCAAAAATAAAACCCAAATCTTACAAGCCCAATCAAACCAGTTACCCAGACCCATTTTACAATAAACCAAACCCCAAAACAAAAATAAAAAAAAAACAGGCCCAGAAGGCCCAAAAATTAAAAAAAATTTTATCAGAATGCTAGGGTTTCTGAAAACCCTAGCCACCTGCCCTCTGACCTTTCAACTTCTGACACCTCTACCCACCGCCACCGACCGGCAGTCCTATCCCCGACCTGCTCCACCGCCCATGCCCTGCAAAAGAAGACAAACACGCAAACAAGAAGCAACAGAGAACAGAAGAAAATAAAAAAATCTCTTGTAAATGGCTATAAAAGCCGAAGGATCTCCCCGTTGTAAGGGTCCTTTTTTTTCCTTTTTTTTTCGATTAATAAAAAGAAAAGCGATAAGCAAAAAAAAGGAGCAAATAAAAAAAGAGGAACAAAGGTGATTTGTTTTTTAAAGCCATTCTATTTTATTTTATTTTATTTTTTTTCTTTTTCGTGCTTTCAGTATTCGTTTGTAACCCTTATTTTCTTTTTTTAAGCACATAAATATAAAATAAAAAAAACAAAAAAAATAAAGTTTTTTTACCTTTTTCGGCCACCGTGGGAGGTGGCCAGAGCTCCGGCGCCGGCGACGGTCAGCGGCGGCCCCCCCTCGCCGGATTTCTCCCCCTGCAGAGAAAAAAAAAAAGGAATTGTTTTTTTTTAAATGTGACTGCACAAATGAATTTTTTAGGGTTTTTAGCCTTTAAATAGCCTCCCAAAACGACGTCGTTTTGAGGTGCCTAACCCCAAAACGACGTCGTTTCACCCTTGACCCGCGTGCGACCCGACCCGCTCCAGGAGATCCGCGTGTTTTTGAAGGGAAGGGCTAATTGCATTTTTAGCCCTTCTGCATTTTTTAATGTTTTCAATTAAGTTTTTATTATTTTAAAATTTAGTCCGCACATTTAGTCCGGTCTTCAATCTAGTCCTCCGTCAGAACGCTGCGTTTAGGAGAAAGGAATAATTGCCATTTTGGTCCCCCTCCTTTCACGCGTGTTTCAAATAGTCCCTTTTCTTTTATTTTATTTTGAATTAACCCTAAAACTTTTATTTTTAATACAATTTAATCCCGTTTTTAATTATTTTGCAATATGTTTAGTCTTTTGTTGCTAGATTATTGTTATTACCATTATTATATTTTTATGTACATGTTTGATTGTTATTTTGTCTCACTATTTTCATTATTATTATTATTTGATATTTTGATTATATTTTTACTCCTATTTGTTTATTTACTATTATATACATTATTATTATTTTTATTATTACAATTGTTGTTTCATTTTTTTACTATTAATACCATTATTATTATTATTATTTTCATTTTCACTCTTATTTATTTATTTATTACTTTTATTTATTTATTTATTTTTATTATTCGTTCATTAATGTATCATTCTTTTATTAATGTATCATTATTTTTTATTATTATAATTATTTAATTTAAATTTGATCTCCATTCTTTTAATTTTCACCATTATGATTTTTTTATATATTATTTTATTCATTATTTATTTATTATTTTATTTGTTTATTTATCATTTCATTTACTTATTATTTATTCGTTTATTGTTCTTTACTCTTTTAGTACTTTAAGGCGTTTTATTTATTTATCATATTCTTTATTTTATTATTATTGTTATTATTTTCATTATATTTGTTTCTATAGCTTTATTATCGTCAAATTTTATTTCATTATTTATTTGCTCATTCATTTATTTATAAGAATTAGATTTATTCACATATTTGCTTATTTGCTATTATCATTACTATTGTCTAATATTAATCCAATAAATTTTCAAAATAAAGATAATATTCTGTGTTTGAAAATTCGAAAGATCGTGCCCTAAGGTATTGGATTTCGATTTTCTTTCCGTTTAATCTAAACAACCGGATATCCTATTAAAATAAATACATTTTTAAACAAAAAGCTTATTTTCGGGAACTCGAAATGTCGTGTCCTAAAGCATTGGAAATGATGTTTCGTATCCCGAGATAAGATTTTCTAAAATAAGGCAATGTTTTGGTATTTAGAAACTCGAGAAATAGTGCCCTAACGTGCTGGGTTGCGATTTTTCGTTTGACTAAATAACTTAGCATCCTCTTTACGAAGTTCTGCGAATCACGAGATGACTTTGATTACGAGAGATTAGAACATCGTGTCCTAACGTGCTGGATGTGATTTTGTATCTTTTCGGGACAAAGAAATCTCAAGTTTTGACTCAAGCCCTTTCTTAAATTCAATCCGATACGATGCATTTTGTAAGATTACTATACTCCATTTAAAGGTTTTGAAATAAAGGTAATGTTTTATATTTAGAAACTCGGGGAATAGTGCCCTAACGTGCTGGGTTACGATTTTCCGTTTGACTAAATAACTAAACATCTTTTTGGTAAACTTCGTAAAATCATGAGATAGCTTTGATTACGAAGGTTTAGAATATCATGTCCTAACGTGCTGGATGTGATGTTCGTACCCTCTCGGAACATAGATATCTCAAAAATCCAAATACCTTTTAAAAGACCCGTATTTTAAAACCTTTTCAAACTTCCGACATTAAGATACTAATTAATCATTTTGGTATCAATTTTGGGCGTGTCGAGGGTGCTAACCCTTCCTCGTCATGTGAATCAACTCCGAACCCGATTTTCAAAACTTGAGACCAAAAATACTTTTTAGTAAAGCAAAATGTTTTATTAAAATAAAGGTGATCCGATCACAACAAATAAAGGTCGAATGGCGACTCCTTTTTTATTTTAAAACCCAAAGTCGAACCCGTTTTGTTTTCAAAAAAATGGTTCTGACGACTTGGCGACTCCAACTGGGATCGATTTAGAGTCAAGCCATAAATTGATTATTTTCAGTCTTTTGTCGGAATTTTGAAAATTCGATCTGAAAATTACGATCTTTTATTGCATGTTTTAATTTCGGCATTGCATTGCATGACCGTTGTGGTCACACCTTTAAGTGGGAGTGAGAAGCTACTCCTTCGTGAGGTCTTCACCTCCGTGCAGGATAGTGGATCACTTTTGGAATACATCCGTACCTATGTCTTCGTGAGATTTTCATCTCCGTGCAGCCATAGGGAAATGTATTCCCTTGAACTGAACTCGGTCTAAATGAGCCTATAATGGGTGAAGATCGAGGAATCTGCTAGTTCAGGTACCCTTACCTTAGAGCCAAACCACATGTGGTAAACCCTAGGAGCCCACCTTAGGAAGAACTATGTTAAACCTCTAGTGGTCACCTGGATAGGTACTCTATTTTGTTTACTTCTCCTGTGCTAACGTGTTTTGTTTTGTTTGTGATTGCATTGCATTGCATTACACCGCATCATCTTAGAAAGAAGGTGTTGATTCATATTCGATTGCTAAATAGAAGAGTTTATCATAAGGAAATGTGTTACTTGATAAAGTGGATTATAATCTGATCGTTCGAACATAGTCCGTAAACTACGAGAGGACCAATAACCCATGAAGAATACAAGACTTTGCACGAGGATTCAAGCGACAAGGATTATTGAAGAGCCATCGTGTCTCCATTTTCTAAAAGAAGCTTATAAACATCGCGGAGGATAAGCGAGTGAAGAGGCACTGCAATGGGACCGAGGAACAAGAAGCTAGAGAGGCATCTATTGGGGAAGTTCACGGGACACGACCACAACATCCGGATCTGAAGAAGAGGATTTCACGGACTATGAGGACAAAGCCGCATATGCAATCCGTTTTATGTAAAGAAATGTATTTTCTAGAAGTTCTTCTAATGAAATTGAATTCATAATCAACGCCTCTCTTTCTTTATGCATGCATTTGCATTGCATTTCATGCATTGCCTTGCATCATATCACATGCATTGAGATTTGTAGAAAGACCCTAATTAGGTAAAGTTATTTCATAACCTAGAAGACATGGATCAAAGAATGGAAAGGCTAGAACAAATGCAAAAGGAAATACAGGAGCGGATGCAAGAACGATTAATCAAGATACAAAAGATATGATAGAACGGATGCAAGAGTCCCAAAATAACATGATAAGCCGGTTAGGCGCAACTATTGGCCAATGAGCGAGGAAAGGCGCCATTGCTAGCTCGAGGAATAATGGCGACCACACACCTCAAGGATTTACCCCGCCAAATACCCAAGCACCACGAAATATGTCCCCAAAGGGCGCCTTTTGTTATCGAGCCACGATGCGAGTTGAGACCGCAATGCCGGCCAAGACTTTCATTGGTTCGAGCACTAATCCGGAGAAGGTCCGGCTAATCCTATAGTCCCGATCTTGATGAAATGGCTGAAATGGATAAGGCAAAAGCAAACCTTCCTGCACAACTTGAGGATCGTTGCGGATGGTTAGAAGAAAAGTTTAAGGAAATAGAAACTGCTAACCATCACTACGGGGTGACGCTAAAGACTTGAGCCTAGTCCCGGACCTCGTACTTAGCCAAAGTTCAAGACCCAGATTTTGAAAAATACAATGGGACGATTGCCCAAGCGCACATCACAATGTTACGTCGACGGATGGTGGGATATGTTAACAACGATCAAGCTGCTTATTCATTGTTTTCGAGATAGTTTGGTCGGTCATGCCAAATGGTACAATCACTCGGTAGTACCAGATCAAGTCATGGAGGACCTAGCACAGCCTTCCGAAATAATACGGCACATAGCCGATATAGCTCTGATCGAATCATGCTCTAAAATATGGAGAAAAAGCCAAGCGAAAGTTTCGGCAATATGCCCATCGGTGGAGGGAAGTAGCCACACAAGTTCAGCCACCGCTTCTAGAAAAAGAGACCACCATACTGTTTGTCAATACGTTGAAAGCTCCTTTCATTAATCACATACTTGGAAGTGCCACTAAAATTTTTTACGATATTGTCTTTGTCGGGGAGATGATCGAACATGCAATCGGATCTGACAAGATTGAAGTGGGAAACCACTAGAAGGCCTCCTTCTAGAAAAAGGGATGACGAGGTGAATAATACAAACATGGGGACCCAAAGTCAATTCTTGTTAACCACCCAAAATGGTGACTCACGAGTATCAAGGTTCGTCGAGGAAAGAATCCGCGACAAGGAAAACATTGAAAAACTCCAATTTACGTCAATCCTATGGCGTATAAGGAGTTGTATCAAAGTTTATTTGATGCACACGTAGTGTCCCCAATATCAAAAACCGATGCAACCTCCATACCCAAAATGGTATGACCCAAACACTCGGTGTGAGTACCACGCATGGGATCACGAGGCCATTCGATGAAAATTGCCTTACCTTCAAGAAATTGGTGGAAAATCTCATCAACATGGGTATTGTGAAGTTCGATGATGGAGCGGTGGTAATTGAAACGAGGCGGGAGAGTTGCGTTTCCTTAAAGAAGTCATTAGAAACCTAGATCGAACGCCAATGGTGTGCAGAAGAGAACCGAGGAATAAAAGTTTCTTTGAGCATCCGCCTTTATGTACTTGGGAGTGTTTTGAACAATGAGGTATGGAAGAAACATGTATTTTTAAAAGCTAATCTAGAGTAATGTGCAAAACACACTTGTTGCTTTAAGCCTAGGAGCAATAAAGTAGGCTTGTGTCCAGAATTTTTATTTCAATAAAATGCATCTTTCCAAGTAAATATTTTCATTCTTTACATTTCATACTGAATATTTTTCACTCATGACCATATCATACGAATAATCATCCTTAGGATCATTTATTCTTTGGATTTTACATCACAATGGGCCCCAGATATCAATGACATGAGCGACGCATTCTTGACTCCTTTTAGTGAGATATGTATCTAGAGGGATCTAAGGGCTTTGAAGATGACAAAGATTGCGACTTACTTCCCCAATGTAGATCCTACCTTATGAAGTGTCAGCAGACGCTATGAACTAACGAAGGAAATGAAGATGGAAGCGTGGCTCCCCGTAGGAATAAGGCAAGGCATCGTTGAGCTATTTTCAGGAATTAGAGATGTTTTCGCACGATCATATCGAGGCATGCCAAACTATTAAAACATGGGTATGCTGTTAAGGTTAGGGTTTAAAGAACCCATGTTGTACAATAGCCTAGCTAATCAAGAGGCTCGGACTATTGGTTCACCAAGGAAGGGAAATTACATCTGTTATGCCATAAGCCGAGAAAGACTGTGCCTTCTCCATTTTCTCTATATGAAGCATGGATGTTAACAAGCCGGTCTCCTCAAAGCTTTTAGCCAACACCAATTCATATTCATGGTCGTTGGTTACCTCCTTTGAGAGGTGAAGATCGCTTCATATGCCAAAATTACAAAGTTTGTCAAAAAAAAAACCATTCAAGATTTTTTTGAAAAATGGCTGAGACTTGTAAAGGTTGGTATAGAGAAGTTGCCATTTACCCTTTTGGTTCTTTGAGCGTGGGCGGGACCTTTGCCGGGCATCTTTCCCATTGATTTATGAAAGGAAACAATTGTTGGGAGATAAGATTCCTTTTCCCAAACTTGGATTGAATTAGATAAAGCGAAATGCCTCCGTAAGCTCGATTGAAAGTATTCATGAGGTCAAATGTACCAAAATAGATACGGGCTTGACGAAAAGGTTCGCTCAAGAGAATTTCAAGAAGATGACCTAGCATTAAGAGATTCTTCTTATCCAAAAGAACTCCAAAAAAGTAAATGCCTTATTCACCAAAGAAGGCATGTTCTAGGAAAATGGGTGTTAACCAAGATGGATGGCAAGGACACCTTAATCCGGTGAGTTCAGATTCAATAAAAAGTTTTCTAAAAAAAAAAAAAAACGAAAAAAACGAAAAAAAAAAAAAAAAAAAGGAGAGGCCAAGGCGAAAACCCATGAAGGGCACTTTGAGACCAAAGGGTATTTGAGTTGAAAACCCGGAAGGCGACTCAAAATTTTGATCGAGAGTAGGGCATAAAGTAGTCTTACTACGCTCGAAGAAGTATGTTACGTCTTGGGGCATCGACAAAGTACTCTGGATCCCCAAACACATATTAAGCTCAAAATGGTCCTCAAGAAGTTGGAACAGGAAGCTCAAGTCGCGATATCTGGGGCACTTAGTTTTCATTTTACTCATTTTTGTTACTTGTGGTTATTTTATTCCTTTCAAAAAACCACCTATAAAATTCCTTCTTAATTACCTTTGCTAGCATTGATTAATTTGTTTGTTTCGAGCTATGCTCCCAATCAATTTCCTTTTTGTCCATTGTTACAATCTTTTTCAAGCATTTTGCATTGAAATAACGATTAGTGGACTAATAATACTTTCATAAAAGGAGTTTTGCATATTACTCGGAAGCTTGAATAATACAAGGACATGAAGCAGGACTATTGTTGAACTCACTCACTTTCAAGGTTTGAAAATATTGGAGAAAGATGATTATCTCTTTGGACCTTTTATTGGATGAACGAAATGGCAATACATTTCGCCGGTGATACGACCTTGACAAATAACGAGCAATGTCAACCCAACTGTACAAAGGGATCATTCTCGAGAAAAGAAAAATGATACTCTGTATTCATGCACATATCAGGCCTACACATCTGATCATTGCACCAGTGAATGGTGTAACAGATCAAATTGATCCTATACCTCGAAGTTACAGCAGGATGGATAGAAGAAACCAAATGTTATTCTCCTAGAGTTGCAGTGAGAGATGCAAACTTTATGTCTCGGAAGGTGCAGTGGAAGGACCACGAAATTACAATGAGGCAAGCTTGTTGAAGCGAGAATATGATCATTGTTTTGGGCTTTCTATCAAAGATACTAGTGAGCGAGAAAGCATGATAACGCATCGGTGATAGAACCTTAATGAACCACGAGCAATAACGACCCCAAGCATTTAAAAAGGGATCATTTCCTTTTCAAAGCACGTTTAGTTAGGAGCATTCGACTCATTGCATCCTGATCATTGTAAAAAGATCATTCTCATAACATTCTGCATTCATGTAAATGTCATCCATATTACACGTAGTTAGGAGCATTTGAGTCATTCCGACCATAGCATCCGCGCCATTTGGCGTAAACACAAGCATATAAAATCGAGTCTACAGGATATGTCCCCAGAGGACGGTGTAGCAACACTATTGAAGATTGTCCTATTGCCATCGACCAGCGGTGGAATAGGTTGAAGATTGTCCTATTGCCATCGACTAGCGGTGGAATAGGTTGAAGATTATCTTATTGCCACCGACCAGCAGTGGAATAAGTTGAAGATTACCCTATTGCCACTGACCAGTAGTGGAATAGGTGAAATACCGTCATATTGCCATCGACCAGGGGTGAAATAGGTTAAAGACCGTCCTATTGCCACTGACCAGCAGTGGAATGGGTCAAAAATTGTAGATCTTGTCACCCTAACCAGTAGTGGGGCGAGAGCGAAGGCAAATCTTAGCACCCTAACCAGTAGGGAACATGATTTAAGCCACTGCCCTATTGCCACTGACCTGCAGTGGAATAGGTCAAAAATTGTAGATCTTGTCGCCCTAACCAGTAGTGGGGCAAGATTGAGGGCGAATCTTGGCTCCCTAACCAGTAGGGAATATGATTTGGGCCACCATCCTATTGCCACACACCTGCAGTGGAATAGGTCAAGAATTGTAGGTCTGGTCACCCTGACCAATAGTGGGGCAAGACCGAATGAAAATCTTGGCTCCCTAACCAGTAGAAAGCATGGTTAAGCTTTAGCAGTGGAATAGGCTGAAGACCAAAGACCTCATCCCTCGAGATGGTAGTGGAGCAGACTGAAAATTGAAGTCTTCCTGAATATAGTAAGGAAGCACATTGGAAAGTTCAGATTTCGTTCCCTCAAGATGGTAGTGGGGCAGACTGAAGATTAAAGTCTTCCTGAAGATAGTAAGGAAGCAAATTGAAAAGTTCTGAATTCTTATTTCCTCGACGTTCCAGTGGAGTAGGTTGAGATTACAAATCCCGTCTCCCTGAGTTAACAATGAGGTTACATCCTTAATTCTTTGAAGTTTCAGTAAGAGAAGATGGAGATTACAAATCTCTTCTCCCTGAATTATTATTTCCTCAAAGTTCCGGTGGAGTAGGTTGAGATTACAAATCCCGTCTCCCTGAGTTAACAATGAGGATCAACCCTTAATTCTTTGAAGTTTCAGTAAGAGAAGATGGAGATTACAAATCTCTTCTCCCTGAATTCCTATTTCCTCAACGTTCCCGTGGAGTAGGTTGAGATTACAAATCCCGTCTCCCTGAGTTAACAATGAGGATAAGTCCTTATTTCTTTGAAGTTTCAGTAGAGAAGATAGAGATTACAAATCTCTTCTCCCTGAATTCTCATTTCCTCGACGTTCCAGTGGAGTAGGTTGAGATTACAAATCCCGTCTCCCTAAGTTAACAGTGAGGATCAATCATTATTCCTTTGAAGTTTCAGTAAGAGAAGATGGAGATTACAAATCTCTTCTCCCTGAATTCTTATTTCCTCGAAGTTCCTGTGGAGTAAGAAGTAAATCAAATAAATCAGTCTGGTGGTCCCTGAGTTTGCAGGGATCAGATTGAAGAAAGCAGATTTGACCTTCCTGAAGTTGCAGGAAACAGGTCGAAGATATCAGTCTAGTGGTCCTTGAGTTTGTAGGGATCAGATTGAGGATAGCAGACTTAGCGATTCCTGATGTTGCAGGAGCAAATCGCAGTGAGCGGATTAAAAACCAAAAAATCCCATACTTCTGAAGTTGCAGCGATGGGGTGGATCAAAACAACAAGATGCGGTGGACTGGAATGAGGCTACATGAAGAAGAGAAGCACCAAAGAAGTCAGGACTCAGCAAAATCGGACAAATTTGGTCCCTCTTTATGTCTTTGCTCTATTCTGTTGCGACAATGAGCAAGAGAGGCATTATAGAACGCCCAATTTTGCCCGGGCCCAGCAAACAAATACAAACCAAAAATAAAACCCAAATCTTACAAGCCCAATCAAACCAGATTACCTGACCCATTTTACAATAAACCAAACCCCAAAACAAAATAAAAAAAAAGCCTGTAAGGCCCAAAATTAAAAATTTTTTATCAGAATGCTAGGGTTTCTGAAAACCCTAGCCACCTGCCCTCTGACCTTTCAACTTCTGACACCTCTACCCACCGCCACCGACCGGCAGTCCTATCCCTGACCTGCTCCACCACCCATGCCCTGCAAAAGAAGACAAACACGCAAACAAGAAGCAACAGAGAACAGAAGAAAATAAAAAAATCTCTTGTAAATGGCTATAAAAGCCGAAGGATCTCTCCGTTGTAAGGGTCCTTTTTTTTCCTTTTTTTCGATTAATAAAAAAGAAAGAAACAGTAAGCAAAAAAAAAGGAGCAAATAAAAAAAAAAGAGGAACAAAGGTGATTTGTTTTTTAAAGCCATTCTATTTTATTTTATTTTATTTTTTTTCTTTTTCGTGCTTTCAGTATTCGTTTGTAACCCTTATTTTCTTTTTTTAAGCACATAAATATAAAATAAAAAATAAAAAATAAAGTTTTTTACCTTTTCCTACCACCAGGCGGTGGCCGAGTCTGCAACCGGCGACGGTCACGCCCCTCACGATTTCTCCCCTAGAGAGAAAAAAAAAAAAGAATTTTTTTTTAAATGTGATTGCACAAATGAATTTTTAGGGTTTTAGCCTTTAAATAGCCTCCCAAAGCAGCGTCGTTTTGGGGTGCCTTAACCCCAAGACGCGTCGTTTCACCTTGACCAGCGTGCGACCGACCCGCTCCGGGAGATCCGCGTGTTTTGAAGGAAGGGTTAATTGCACTTTTAGCCCTTCCGCATTTTTAATGTTTTCAATTAAGTTTTATTATTTTAAAATTTAGTCCGCACATTTAGTCCGGTCTTCAATCTAGTCCTCCGTCGAGCAACGCGTTTAGGAGAAAGGAATAATTGCTATTTTGGTCCCCTCCTTTCACGCGTGTTTCAAATAGTCCCTTTTCTTTTATTTTATTTGAATTAACCCCAAAACTTTTATTTTTAATGCAATTTAATCCGTTTTAATTATTTTGCAATATGTTTAGTCTTTTGTTGCTAGATTATTGTTATTACCATTATTATATTTTTATGTACATGTTTGATTGTTATTTTGTCTCACTATTTTCATTATTATTATTATTTGATATTTTGATTATATTTTTACTCCTATTTGTTTATTTATTATTATATACATTATTATTATTTTATTATTACAATTGTTGTTTCATTTTTTTACTATTAATACCATTATTATTATTATTTTCATTTTCACTCTTATTTATTTATTTATTACTTTTATTTATTTATATATTTTTATTATTAGCTTCATTAATGTATTATTCTTTTATTAATGTATCATTATTTTTTATTATTATAATTATTTAATTTAAATTTGATCTCCATTCTTTTAATTTTCACCATTATGATTTTTTTATATATTATTTTATTCATTATTTATTTATTATTTTATTTGTTTATTTATCATTTCATTTACTTATTATTTATTCGTTTATTGTTCTTTACTCTTTTAGTACTTTAAAGGCGGTTTATTTATTTATCATATTCTTTATTTTATTATTATTGTTATTATTTTCATTATATTTGTTTCTATAGCTTTATTATCGCCAAATTTTATTTCATTATTTATTTGCTCATTCATTTATTTATAAGAATTAGATTTATTGACATATTTGCTTATTTGCTATTATCATTACTATTGTCTAATATTAATCCAATAAATTTTCAAAATAAAGATAATATTACGTGTTTGAAAATTGAAAGATCGTGCCCTAAGGTATTGGATTTGATTTTCTTTCCGCTTAATCTAAACAACCGGATATCCTATTAAAATAAATACATTTTTAAACAAAAGCTTATTTTCGAACTCGAAATGTCGTGTCCTAAAGCATTGGAAATGATGTTTCGTATCCGAGATAAGATTTTCTAAAATAAGGCAATGTTTTGGTATTTAGAAACTAGAAATAGTGCCCTAACGTCTTTGGGTTGCGATTTTTCGTTTGACTAAATAACTTAGCATCCTCTTTACGATTCTGCGAATCACGAGATGACTTTGATTACGAGAGATTAGAACATCGTGTCCTAACGTCTTTGGATGTGATGTTTGTATCTTTTGGGACAAAGAAATCTCAAGTTTTGACTCAAGCCCTTTCTTAAATTCAATCCGATCGATGCATTTTGTAAGATTACTATACTCCATTTAAAGGTTTTGAAATAAAGGTAATGTTTTGTATTTAGAAACTCGGGAATAGTGCCCTAACGTCTTTGGAGTTACGATTTTCGTTTGACTAAATAACTAAACATCTTTTTGGTAAACTTCAGTAAAATCATGAGATAGCTTTGATTACGAAGGTTTAGAATATCATGTTCTAACGTGCTGGATGTGATGGTCGTACCCTCTCGGAACATAGATATCTCAAAAATCCAAATACCTTTTAAAAGACCCGTATTTTAAAACCTTTTCAAACTTCCGACATTAAGATACTAATTAATCATTTTGGTACCAATTTTGGGCGTATCGAGGGTGCTAACCCTTCCTCGTGCGTAACCGACTCCCGAACCCGATTTTCAAAACTTCGCAGACCAAAAATACTGTTTTAGTAAAGCAAAATGTTTTATTAAAATAAAGGTGATCCGATCACAGCAAATAAAGGTCGGTGGCGACTCCCTTTTTTATTTTTAAAACCCAACGTCGAACCCCGTTTTGTTTTCAAAAAAAATGGTTACGACAGTTATTATATAAATTAAAATTATGCAATTGTTGGAAGACATTAACACTATAATTAATTACCCTTAATTGCTCACTTTCAAAATTGATACAAATTAAACTGTTAGAATGGCCAATTTACTTAAATATTAAAATTGAAAGGACTAAAAAAATTCTTTTTATTTATAAAATTAAACCCAAACGACTAATAACAAAATTGCACGTTTTAAACGTAAACGTGTGTGTAAGTGTGTAATCGACGAGTCTTTATATGCAAACTACATACCTGACATTGGTTAGGCTTTTGTTTCCTTATTTTCCAAAGACATGTTATAAACTCATTAATTTCTTCATTTTTCTCCTTTTAGAACTACATTCAATTTGGTACAAACTCTACAATTATTTTTTTTATAAGATTAAAAAAATTCGTTGTGGGAATTTTACACTTTTGACTTTGTAATTGAAAATGCTTATCAGGACTCTAAATTTGATCACTTTTTGTTTTAGTTTCACGGATTTTGATTCTTAAATTTTGTATTTCATTAATGTGTGATGAGGTGGCACTTTAATATCGCGATGAGGTTACACGTTAAGAAAAACAAAACTGAAAAAAAAATATTAAATTATACAATTTGTAAATGTTGAGGGTTAGATTTTTCAGAACCTAGACTAAATTGACACAATGTATAAATGTTGAGGGTTAAAGCTGTTATTATGTCAATTTTAAAATTTACCACCGTTAGTCCCCTGGTGAAAAAAAATGACAAAATTTACTGATAGTTGAGTGACAACTAGAATAGTTTACCCTTATTTTAAAATAAAAATTCACATAAGCATTTGAAGTGGAGTAGTTATCAGTGTTAACCATTTGGACTAACCAATAACTTTTATAAGATATATCAGAGTATACTAAATTAATGTATAGAGACTAAATCTTAAATTTAAGATTGATATAGGGATCATAACCATAATTTGACCATTAAGAAAATATAAAGTCTATTTATTTTGACGTAAAAATGTATTTAATGTATTTTCTTTTCATACATTTGTAATTGAATTAAATAATCATTAACCATGATAAATGAAATCGTTAATTATTTCATTTTAACTATAAATATTATATAAATCATCTTTAAAAAATCCTAAATATAAATTGAATATAATTTAACTCTGAAAATTATCCACATGAGAATGAGAAAAGTATAAATTAAATATAAACACTCTACCTAAAAGTAACGATGCTAATATTTTAGTGATTAATTGAATTTTAAAGTTGATTTGATATAAATTAATTGCTAATATTATTAGTTTTGATTTTTTATAAATTTTAATAGAATAAATTTAGTGATAATTGTAAATTTGTTTAATTTTGCATTTAATTTATCAAATACGATCGATAGATGTAATTTAATTTAGGTTTTAGGATTGATTTGATAAAAAAATGTAATTCTTTTATCAAATACAAATGACATATAAAAATGTCAAATTTAAATATTAAATTATGTATTAAGAAATAAAATTTATTTATTTATCAAAAAATAAGTCATCTGATTAAATCATTATTGACTTTCAATGTCATCGTAGGTAGGGGTGAATAAAATCCGATTCGATTCGAAAAATTCGATAAAATTTTTAATTTTTGAATTAAATAGTTCGAGTTATTTGAGTTAATCAAGTTATTTGGATCAACTCGAATAAAAAATTAAGTTTTTCAATTTAACTCGAATATGAATTAAACAATCTGAGTTATCCGAAAATCTGAATAAGAAAAGTCAAAATTACGCCATTTTGATAAATGTTTACTTTTTCTAAAGTTAAAGTTAAAACCATTAAGTTAAAAGGTAAAACTACATTTATTTTGATAATTGTTTACTCATTAAGTTAAAAGGTAAAACCATTATATTGTTTATGTAGTTAAATAATTTTATACTTCGTTTATTAGTTAAATAATCGGTTCATGTAAACACAACATTGAGTATAAATAATAAGATTCGTCAACTCGACTAACTCAAAATTTTTTGACTCGATTCGACTCAACTCGGTCAAATACTCACTTCTAATTGTAGGTGAAAATTGTTTTTAGCTGTCCACTTATACCTAATACCAGCCTGTTCGGGGAAATGACACGTCTGCCGTCAAAATTGGTTAAAATCTATTCCAAATCCCTGTGCTTTTAGTATATTTTGAATTTAGTCTATTTACTTTTATTTCAAAAAATTTTAATTATTTATTTTTTGGATTTAAAAATTGTTGTCCGTTTGGAACAGGTAAACTCAAATGTGCATGGTTTGCCTTTTAAGGCACCTAGCATGGCACTCCTGGTTTGTAAACTTGTTTCTTCAAGTACTTATCCTCTCGGCAAAATCGAGAAACAAAACCTCCATTTAAGATAATATCAAACTTGTTCAGGGTCCAACTTATTGTCCAATCCTCGAGAAAAAAATGTGTTTTTTTTTTTTTTGGTTGAGGATAGGTCAACTCCGTTGGAAGATATCTGCAAAGTGTCATCTAATTAAAACTAATAGAACCCCTTAACAAACCCAGCAAGCCGCTCTTGCTCTCTGATCCAACCGGCTCTTTAGGCACTCAGACTATTGACAAAGTCAAGAGACAAAACTTTCATTAGAGATAGATAATAGTAGACTTATCGAGAGATTTCATCAACTTTAAACAAACAACTTTGCGAAAACTTCTCCCAACGAAATCGACCTTCCCTCAACAACCCTATTTAACCATTAATTAATGTCAAAGACCACAATGCACGGTAGCTATGGCGGGCTACAGCCATCAATAATATTTCAAAAAGAATTGAAACGAGAAAGATAATTACACCCCATTAAACTTAATATTAAAAACAGGGTAGTGCTCGAACAAAGGCTCCCTTTATGGTGAAGAACATTCGATTAAAGCTTTTGATCCGGAAACAAGAGCAAAACGGAACAGATCCGACCTGGCATTTTTCAGTCACATACACAGCTGAATAGAATGCAAAGTAAACTACAACTTTGGCTAAAGGCCTGCGGCGAAAACAGAGCAATTTTCCGATAACATGGCGAGCCAACTCATTAAATCGAGCCACTAAAACGATCCTCGTCTAGCAACCATTTTATGCGGTCAAGGTAGAAACCTTGTGTCCTTGTACAAAGCTTTTTAATTTATCGGATTCACCGACAGTAGAAAGCCATTGTGTGAGAATCTCCATGGTTATATAGTCAGGACTGCAACCATGCTCGATCATACTATCCATCAATATAAATGCATCTTCCAACAAATTGTTCTCTTTAAGCCCTTTAAACATTGCATTGTATGTGGTGGTATTAGGCTTCACCCCCTTTGCTTTCATTTCGTCAATCAGCGAATGCGCGGCTTTGACATCGTTATTCTTGCACAAAGATTCTATAAGAATGTTGTATACTACGGTGTTTGGCGTGGAACTCATGTTGTTAAAGATCTTCCTGGCTTCGTCAAGTTTTCCATTTATGCAGTATCCGTGTATAAGAGCTCCATATGTGGCAACCGTAGGGGCAAGACCTTCCTTAACCATTTTTTTCATCACCCTGTGAGCGAGTGTAAAGTTCCCAGCTTTGCAAAAATGCGCAATCAAAGTGTTAAATGTGATAGTATCGGGCTTAACTCCTGTTTCTTCCATTTCCTTGACGATTTCATAAGCTTGATCTACTTTCTTCTTCTTGCAGAACCCACTAATAAGAGAATTGTAGCATACAATGTCGGGGTGGAACCCGGCTACTTTCATCTTCAAGTAAACATTACCAGCATCATCCATCCTTCCAGCTCTACACAAACCAGAGATCAAGCTATAATAAACAATTGCATCTGCAGAGCATCCGCTTCTCACCATTTCGTCGAACAGATCAACTGCCTTACAGAAATTATCGGCATTACAGAAAGCAGTAATTAAAGTAGTATAAGCAGCTGCTGCATTGCCCTTTACCCCTTTCTCCTTCATATCACCGAAGAACTCGAGTGCACTATTGATCCTCCCGTGTCGGCACATACCGTCCACCAACATATTTACGGTGATCGCATTAGGTGAAACACCATCTTGTTGCATCTTTTCAAACAGTTCTTTCCCTTTCTCAACCTCTCCAGCTTTACAAAACCCATCAATCAAGCAATTATAAGTGATTGTATTAGGGACTAAACCCTTATTGGACTTCATCTTTTCCATTAAATCCAACCCTTCTTCTTGCCTGCCTACTTTGCAGAGCCCATTGATCAAAGTATTGAGAATAACAATGTCAGCTTCGACTGAAACACCATCAATCCCAGTTTCTTCACCCATTTTGTTGAACACCTCCATTGCGTCATCGACCCTTCTTAACTTGCATAATTGATTGATTACAATCCCTAAAGTAACAACATCGGGTTGAACACCACTCTCTTTCATCTCAGCCAAAGCAGTGTTCATTCTTTTAACGTCACCACACCTCACTAATCCAGTCAAAAGCACATTGAAAGTTGGGGATTCAATGGGTGCTCCTAGTTTCAGCTGTTCATGCAAAACATCCCAAGCTTGATTGATTTTCCCATTCCTACATAAGCTAGAAACCAATTGTGTCAGCCAATTTGTCTTTGGGAAAACACTATGTTTCCCCAAGTTTAAAACCAGCTTAATCAACTCTTCCTCGCTGACATTCCTCCCTTTCCTGCCTCTCTTGGTCAAACCATAGAAAACAATATCCCCAGTAACGCCATTAGGTGGAGACTCGGATACCGGTTGAAGCATTTCATCGAGCACATTGAGTGCACGGTCAATACGACCATCTCTCAACAAAACATCGATCAAAATATTACGAATATGTGTACTTTTAATAGATAGGTCGATTTCATCAAAAACAACAATTGATTTATCCACCATTTCGAGTCTCCCAAAGTACCGTATAAGAAGCGCGGTGGCATTGACAGTTAGAGGAACACTCCACTCTTTAGAAGCCTGATACAGTTCGAATAACCTTGATGCCGCATCGGGTTCTTTGCCGGCTAGTTCAAGAAGGGCTTGGAATGAATGAGAGAGGGATTGTGTATTTGTAGATAGGGAGTTTTCACGGAGGTGTTGGAAGAAATTAAGGGCTTGACAATAGGAAGGTAAGCTGCGAGTGGTTTTCCAGATAGAACGAGGAGATGGAAGAGGAGAAGAGAATAATAGCGATTGCAAAGGTTGAGAAGAGGACCATTCTTGGTGTGGGGTTTCGAGGAGGAGTTGAACTGTTTGAGTGATTCTTTGCTCATCGTCTTGCGGCGGCGTTAGTGGTTGTGGGTTAGGTTCGGTGCAGAAGCGACGGTTGTGTTTAAGAAGGTAGCGGCAGAGGAGTTTTGAGTGCTTAGATACCGTAAGCGTAGTGTTCATTTTTTGTTTAACAGTAATGGCTGTTGATAGACATACTTACATAGGTTGGTTCTCCTTTTAATAATGCGTTAAATTAAAAATCAGATCAATTTATTAATTCGAATAGGATTATTAAATTGGATTTTGTTTGATTTATTCAGAATTACTACTGAATTGAAAATTGAAATATGTTTATTATATTTATGTTTTGATGGATTTGATTGCTATTTCGATTCTGAAATATTACTTGATGATTGATGATATATATATATATATATATCTAAAATGGACGGTAGGGATTGTATTGGTTTGGATTTGTTTATTTTAGATTTTAAAAATTTCCAAGCATTTATTCCAAATTCTGGATTAAGGTTTGATATTTCAAATTTAGAATATTTTAGGTTTTAGTCACGTTGAGTTTTACTCATTCTCGGTTGCTCATGTTTTAATCACTATTCTTCATTGTTTTCCAAAAGTATTTTTGAAAAAAAAGTTGTGCAGAATAAATTTCTTTTAACTGGAATTTTTAACTTTTCAGAAATACTTTTGAAAAGCGCTTTTAAACTCAAAAGCAAAAGCAATTTTTTCTATTTTCTGCTTTTTGCAAAAGCACTTTTATATTTAGTAAAATTTAAGGTGAATTTGGATGGACAGTGTGTTTACTTACTATTAGCGTAAAAATAACAATAACAATAAAATTAAATATTATAACGATATTGTAACGTAAGATAAAAAATAAGCTAAATACTTCTCATTGTTCATCCAAACTCGCATTTAGTCTATTTTTTAAAAAAAAAAATTGTAAGTTTGTCAGGTAAAGCCCATCACCTAAGTACAATGGCCCATGCACATGATGATCATAATTGGGTTTTCGACTAGACTACCCTACTGAAATTCATTTGCTTGATAAGTAGTTAACTAAAGGATAAATTAGTCTGACCAAAAAAAAAATAAAAATTATTCCTACTGTTACGAAATTATTTTAAGTTTATTTTCTGGTTATTAAATTTTAAAAAGTTACAAAATAATTAATAAATTATATGAAAGTTTTATTTAATTCATTAGGCTGTTAAGTTTTTTTTCTTTACTAATGAGTTCTAAGCGACGATTTGATGACCGGTATGGTAGATCAGCACCCATCAACGAGTAGAAGAATATACCTTAAATCCAAGTCGATCTGATAATCAATGTTAGATATCGAAGAAGAAAGTTGTTTTGATTTTGATCCTCGGATTCGTAATATTTAAAGTCGTTTAATAAAAAATTCTAAATGGTAAAAGAGAAGCGTTTTTGGAAAAGGTTATACAATAATAATTTTAAAAATAATACAACTCAATAAATTTAACAATTATCATTTGGTTAAGACTAAAATTTTAATTTTTTATTTAAAATGACCAAATTAAAATGTAGAGACTAAATTTATAACTTATGTGTAATAAAAGGACTAACTAATAGCATAATTTAACGATAGATCAAGATTTAACATGAAATCATTTCTTTAAAAACAAAAGAAAAAGGAGAAAGGAGCTTGACACCTAAATCTAATTTACATTAGTTTTAGAATTTGATTTTTTTTTTTTTTTTGTTTCAATTTCGGTTTATGTAACAATGTGATATTCTGATAAGTGATGATATGTCACAATATCATAACGTCACATTGTCACGTATATCTGAAAAAAAGTTATAAAATTTCAAGACTAATGTGGACTAAAAAAGTTTAATGACTAAATTAAAAAAAAATTATCAAATTTAGAAGCTAGATGTTACTTTACCCCGAAACAAAGTGTAAGTATATTTACCAAAGAACTAAGAACTTTGATTACAATTAGTTAGGGTTGAACAAGAAAATCAAAAATCTATTTAAACAATTGCGCGGGGTTCAATTTTGTTTAATTTGATGTAAATTTGTTGCGATTATTATTTAAATGTTTTCTATTTAATTCGATTCACAAATTTAAAAAAAAGCTATAGTTATTTGAAAATTTTAAATTTTTTTTATTTTTGGCCAGAAATTTTATTTTTATTTAATTTATGGTGTCGAAACTATTTTAAAAATCGGGTTTTAAAAAATTGGGATCGACTTTAAAAACGAAAAATGGAGTCGCCACCAATCCCTTTTTACTTAGGTGTGATTGGATCACCTTGTAAAATGTTTTATTTTAAAAAAAATTCAATTTTGGTCCACAAAAATAAGAAAATGGGTTCGGGAGTCGGTTACTGTAATATTCGGGAATTAGAGCTTGTGCATTATTGCTTAAATTGTATGAAGTAGCATGCCTATGTGTGTGGTGAATGTGTTTTATGAAATTTGAGAACTTTAGAGTGTAGATGTATGCCTTAGAAATATTGTAATTTTAAGCCTTTAAGGGGGAGCTAGGCAAATGAGGCCTTAAGAAAAAATATAAGGGAAATTGGACATGGAAATGGGCTTGGCAGAGTGGCAAGGAGGCGCCACTAAAAGCCCTAGGAAGTGACGCCACAAGTCGTGTAAAAGGGCCTAGGTTCGAGCGATAGGAAACAAATGGGAGTTTTATTTTCTTTGCAAGGAGGAGAGGTAGTGGGCGGCACAAGGACACTTCAAAGATGAAGTGTAGATCAGGCTAAAAACTTAAAGATTCGGCTAAGGTAGAGTGAAAAGGGGGATTGAATGGAGAGAGGGAGAGTTGGCCGGCCAAGGGACTCCTTGGGTGACAAAATTCGGTCACCAAAATCCCCTAGGTCGAATGCATCATTAGCCTCACCCACACTTTTCCTTTTCTTTTCTTCTTCTAAGATCATTCTTTTTCTTCTCTCTCACTCAAACCGAAACATTATTGAAGCCTCTATACCATTCTATTTCTTCTTTTTCACAATCTTCCCCGTTAATCAAAAGCCGAAAGTAAGTCTTTTCCTAGCCATAGTCGATTGTTCACCAAACATCAAAAGCCGAAACCTGATTGATTAAACATCTAGCCTATAGCCGAATATCTCAGTGGTGTCAGGCAAGGAGTGCTGTCGATTTCTGTAGTAAGGGTAAGATCAAATGCTATTCAGTTTCCTTTCTTTTTCTTTTAGCCGAAACTTAAGAACTAATCCTATTAATGTACTTTGGCCGAAACTCTAAAGGAGGGTTTCGGGATTCTGCTATTGTCGACTACAAGGGAGGAGGTTTTCAGGATCTAAGGTAAGCGAGTGTGGTTTTAGGCCAAAGGCCATTCTATTGTGTTTAAGTGTTAGAACCGAATCTAACATATATCTATAGGGATTTCGGCATCAGCAGGAGCAAGGGTTAAATTCGGGATCTAGTCAAACAAGGTAAGTGAATATTCGACCAAGGGCCATCTTCATAGTTTCCATGTATTAAAACCGATTCTAACAATTGACAAGTAGGGATTTCGACAACTTCAAAGCAAGTAACCACTTTCGGGATTTAAAATCTCAAGGTAAGTACACATGACATTTGGCCAAGGCCATATTTGGTGTTTCAGATCTATTTCATATTTATTCAAAAAGTCGAAAACTAACTAGTTAAGTGATTTAGTGTAATATCCTGGAAATGGGCTTGTGCGTTCATGCTTAATTATATGAAATATTATGTTGATGAATGTTCTAATGTGATCTATGAATATCGTGAACTTTGAAATGCAGGGAAAAACTTTAGAAAATTTTTAGATTTTAAGTCTTGTTAAGGGAGCTAAGTGAATAGGGTCTTAAGAGAAAATGTATGTAAAATATAACATATAAAATAGGCTTGGTAAAGTGGCTATAAGGCGCCACTTAAGGGCCTAGCATGTGACGCCACCTACCTATGCAAATGGGCCTAGGTTCGAGCCACAAGGTGAACAAAAAAGAGTTTTTATTTTTCGGCATTAAGAGGGAGAAGTGGACGACATTAAGGCACTAAAAGGGAGGTGTTTTATTTTTGTTAAAATTCGGCAAATAGATGGATAAGTGATGGATTATTCTTAATAATTTTAAGTGAAGAGATAAAGAGAAAAGCTAGGAAAGGCTAGTGTTTGAGTGTTAGCCGAAAATTCATTCTCTTCTCATCTTTTTCATTTGTGCCGAAATTCTTAGCAAGAAGTGTCCATCTTTTTACTTTGTTTTCTTTTCATCTCTTTCTCTAGCCGAACCTTTACAAAGCAATTAAGCCTCTTTCTCGTTTTCTTTTCTTTCTCTTCAAAGCCACCATCTTTTGATTAGCCGAACCTTATAGCCTTGTTCTTTTCTTTTACTGTCCATTTGAATCATCATCTACCCCAAGACTAATCTTTTCTCATTGTTGACAAAAGCTGAAATCTGTCGAATATCTGCTTAGCCCATAGCCGAATCTCTGTAGGTTCAACAAAGAGCAGTCGACTTCAGAAGTAAGGGTAAGGATCTATTGTTATCGTTTTAATTCTTCTCTTTAAAGCCGAAATCTAAAGCACTAATCCCATTAGAACTCTTTGGCCGAAACTTTGAAGGGTCTTCCGGGATTTCTCTTATAGCCGATTACAAGGAAGGGAGTCTACAACATTCCGGGATTTGAGAATTTCAAGGTAAGTCCATATATACATTCAGCCAAGGCCTTAATTGTTGATTAAGATCTATTTTTCATTTAAAAAGGCCGAAACTAATTGGTTAAAGTGATTTAAAGCTTGGCCGAATACAAGAAAAGTATAGTGAAGATTTCAGGATTTGGCACCAAGGTAAGTTTTAGTGTACTAATCCTACTAGGATTTGGATTTATGGCCGAATGGCTCTTTACTAAGTATTAAATGATTGATTAAATGTAGAGATTTAAGATCTAAAGCATTAGATCAAGCTTTTCGGGATTTGGATTGGAAACCTTAAGTGAATCAGGTGTGTACTCCACACTATCTTTTAATAAGATTTATGGCTGAAATTTAATATGAGCATGTTTATAAGAATGTGAATATGGCTAAAGTTCCATGCTATGGTACAAAGTACTCAGTTAGTTTCCTACTCCTAGTAGGACTATGAAAAATATCTGTTAAGGTACACATATGAAACTATAAGTATGTGATTTAAGAATTTGGCATGTTTTGCATGACATGGGCATATAGGATATTATGAAAAAAGGGAAGTGAATGTGGTGACCTAAGACCACGATATCTGAATGTGGTGACCTAAGACCACGATATCTGAATATGGTGTCTCATGACACAAAGTATGTATCTGGTGGCTATGCCACAAACTTTTAAGGGCGATGTGCACGTCGACTGCAGCGACTGCCTTCGATGGTGTGTAGCGGATGGAGGGTTGACTTAGTAGTCCCCACGGTGTGCAGGATGGTACGGGTGATGTGTAGCGGATGGTATATAGGTTTGAGTTCGGGTTGCATCATTATTTCCTATCTGTTATATGAATATGCATGTAATATGTGAACATATGCCTAAACTGTTAAATTTTAGTATTGGTTACACATTGAGTCTATTTGACTCACCCCGTTGTGGGAACCTTTTTCAGGTAATGATCAGTAATGGACCGGGTCGGCAGGAGCTTAAAGGTGGCCATGCACAGCAAGGAATTTATTTAATTTGGATTTTTATTTTATTAAGTACTTTGAATTTATTTTTTTTGGGAATTATTTGATGTAATAAGGCTATAGTAGAACTACTTTATTTTGCTTTTATTTATTAAGCTTACAAACTTTTATTTATTAAAAGATTAAGTAAATTTATTTTAAAATAAACTCTAAGTGTTTTGTCACCTAAAATAAAGGGGTTTCCAATATAAGATAAACTTGTTTTCAACTCGAGCCCAACCCGAAAACAAACTTTCTTTCAAAACACGACTTTTCCAAAGTGACAAAAATTTTTAAGCGGTTTACATCGAGAACATACGAGCAGGTCCAAGGCTCGTGGGCGAGTTTGGGGTGTTTCAATTTGATATCGAGCCAGTTTTAAACTCTCGGCCTTAGGTTTAAGGCCCAAACGTTTCAAAGTTAAGCCCAAAAAGAATTTTTGTGAATTAAGCGAGATTTTTGGCATGGCCCACTAAGTCTCGACAAAGTTCACTGGTAAGTACTCCGATCTCTTGTGTGATCTATATTATGTATGATTTGTAGAAGGGTAGAAATGGAACGTAGAATAGAGATTTAGTACTTGAACCCTAGGGCTAGTTACCCCAACAATTACATAAGACTTAAATGCCTAATTGAATAAACCTGTGGTTAAGTCGCCGAGTTAGGGTGTGGCAACCATGGTGCGCATGTCTAGGATTAGTTTCGGTGGAAGCTTGGTATTTAAGCAGTCCGCGTGACTCACCTCCTCTCCACTCGAATCCTACCTGGTGCGTAGCCTTGGTTCACCCTAACCAAAAGGACTTATACACGGGCTAAACCCCTAACTAAAACCCGAAAGGGACTAACTGTATTTTTTTATGAAAACCCTAGTTTTATAATCACCAAATTACCCCTTGAATAGTAGCAAAAACTTATTTTGGAAAATTTTCAGAATATTTTCGACTTAAAAAAATTAAAAATTAATTACAAAAATACCCCTAGTGGTAAAGTTACAAAAATGCCCTTGGTTTATAGAAATTTTCAAAATACCCACAGTTCTTATCAAAATTTCACTACTTTGCTTAAAGGAACCCTAAATTTACAAAATATTAAAATACCTTGATTATGGAAAAAAAATTTACGAAATTACCCCCAACCTACAAATTATCGAAATACCCCCGAGCTACAAAATAACCAGAATGACCCCCGACTTTCAAAAAAATTTCTGCAACAACACTAATTTGGAAAACAAATTCTCAAAAACAACCCTCAAGTTTTGTAAATTCCAAAGTACCCTTGATTTATCAAGATTTACAAATTGACCGGTTAATTACCAAAATACCCTCGGATTTCAAAATTTCCAAAATACCCCCCGAGAATGCAAAATTTCCAAAATACCCTTATTGACAAAATCACCAAGGAACCTTATTTTGAAAAATTACGAAAAATACCCCTGTAAAACAAATTACGAGAATACCCCTGGGATAGGAACGGGCAGAATGTCCGAAGAGTGAATGTGTATGTGAGATACTATGGAATGGATGTGCTTTTCTGTGAATTAGGATAGAATACTTGAAACTTTGAATGATCGAAAGAACCCCTATTAAACTTCTTGCCATAAAACTTCTTGTGGATAATCAGTGGAATAAGGGCTAATTCATAAAATTTCTTAAACCAGACTAAAATCGCGATCATAGAAATGAGCTCTAGGGGACATGGTCGCAATGTACGAGGATGCGGTCGAGGTAGAATGACCGTGTCAGAACCCGTTAGATCGGGATAAGGATCTGAGAATGAGGTACCACCGCCACCACTACCGCCAATTTGTTGATGTTGAAAGCAGAAGATCGACGAAAAGATCTTTATGTCGTGGTCATCTTGTGAGTTCTTGAAATAGTGGTAGTCTTTGGAGGGAATATGGGAGCTCGAAATCACCGGCGACTCGAGCCAACGAATGAGGTGTTCCATGGAGTATCTGGTGTGGCACCCAGACTGGTGAATCTTGGTTGGAGGCGATCGGCGCATTATGGATGAACTCGATCGACCCCGAGGAGAAGTTGAAAGGAATGGTGGCATTTTCTGCGATGAAGCGTATCAATGGTGGTTAATAGTTCGGGATGGTGCCACGTTGAGGATCGGCACAGGAATATGTTAAGGCGGCATATCGGAAGAAGTATGCTCGGCACACATTATATTGATGAAGCGAGGAAGGCATTTTTGGGGCTAGTTCAGGGGAACAAGTCGATGGCAGTAGTATGAAGCTGAATTTCTGAGGTTAAGCCGGTATGCTCGAGGAGTAGTAGCTACGGAACATGAGCGGTGTGTCCAATTTAAGGACGGACTAAGGGATGACCTGAGGTTGTTAGTCGCTCCACATCAAGAGCGGGAGTTTTCTGCTTTGGTAGAGAAAGCTAAGATAGCATAAGGAATTAAGGACTCTATGAGGCAAAATACGGACCGAAATAAACAGAAGAGAGGATTTGGGTCGTCTGAAACATCTGGGAATACTCAGAAAAGGCTTAAAGTTAATGGGTCGAGAGGTCAGCAAACTGGTACTGGAGGGCAATATCGTACTTGTGAGCAGTGCGGGAAGAAACACTTAGGTGAATGCTAGAAGAAGACTGGTGGATGTTTCAGATGTGGGTCAAAGAACCATATAATTAAGGACTGCCTGAGGAAACCGGATGGGAATCGCCCAGCAGCTCAGAATGTTAATCAGGCTGGTAGAGGTGGGATGAAGAACCTCGGTGAGGTCGTGGTCCGAATAATCGAGAAATGGTGCTGGTAGAGGACGTGGAACACCGGGTCGAGGTACTGCTAACACTGAGGTAAGGCAACCGAGTTTGGTTTATGCGGTTCACCGTAGGGAGGATGGAGACGCGCCGGATGTCATGACCGGTACGTTTCTTGTTTTAGGAAACCCTATTATGCTTTGATTGATGTGGGCTCGACCCATTCTTATGTTGCCTATAGTGTAGTTGAAACACTAGGCATAGCCTCTGAACTTTCTAGTAGGGAGATGACTGTAGTAAGCCCACTAGGTCAAACTGTAGTGGTGAATAAGGTCTTTCGAAGTGTACCTTTAGAAATTCAAGGCGTAGTATTTTTTGTCGACTTGATGGAACTTCCCTTCGGAGAGTTTGATCTCATACTTGGAATGGACTTGCTAGTGGACCATCGGGCTGTGTTGGACTGTGCAGCTAAGCGAATGGAGTTAAGGACCCTAGAGGATGAGGTGGTCATTATGATAGGAGAAAGAAGAAACTACTTGTCTAATGTAGTTTCGGCGCTAAAGGCTGAAAAGATGGTTCGCAAAGAGTGCAAGGCATTTTTAGCCTTCGTAAGTGCATTAGATGGAAAGGAAGAAGGTGTTAGTGGAGTTAGAACGGTAAGGGATTTCGAAGATGTGTTTCCGGAAGAATTACCAGGAATACCCCCAGATAGGGAGGTGGAGTTTGGAATTGACTTGCTGCCGGGAATAGCTCCTGTGTCAATTGCCCTTTATAGAATGGCACTGAAGGAGTTGGTTGAGCTCAAGGCTCAAATCCAAGAATTGTTGAATCGTGGGTTTATCCGACCCAGTGTGTCTCTATGGGGAGCACCGGTCCTGTTTGTGAAGAAGAAGGACGGAACTATGCGTATGTGCATAGACTATCGTCAGTTGAATAAGCTGACCATCTAGAACAAGTATCTTTTGCCAAGGATTGATGACCTGTTCGATCAGCTTAAGAGAGCAGCGATTTTCTCCAAGATCGATTTAAGGTCTGGATACCATCAGTTGAAGGTGAAGGAAGTGGATATCCATAAGATAGCCTTAAGAATAAGGTACGGCCACTATGAGTTTGTGGTAATGTCGTTCGGGTTGACAAACACCCCAGCCGCGTTCATGGATATGATAAACTGGGTGTTTCAACCTTACTTGGATAGGTTCATCGTGGTGTTCATCGACGGCATCCTCGTATACTCCAAGACTGAGGAGGAGCATGATGAGCATCTCCGGATTGTGTTGCAAGTATTGAGGGAGAAGAAGCTTTATGCCAAATTTAGAAAGTGTGAATTTTGGCTTAGGGAAGTTACTTTCTTAGGGCATGTGGTGTCTACCGAAGGAATAAGGGTGGATCCTAGAAAGATTGAAGTAGTGTTGGATTGGAAACTACCTAGGTCAGTGGCTGAGATTCGCAGTTTCTTGGGATTGGTAGGCTACTACAGAAGGTTTGTAGAAGGGTTTTCGTCAATAGCCGCGCCTTTAACAAAGTTGTTAAGGAAGGAAGTACCCTTTGTATGGACGGATAAGCGGCGGAGAGCTTTGAAAAGCTCAAGAGGGTTTTGATTGAAGCTCAGGTGTTGATTCATATGGAGGCAAGAAAAGATTTTGTGGTGTCTTGTGGCTTCGCATCTGAGGATTAGGATGTGTTTTGAATGCGAGGATGGTAAAGTAGTCGCTTATGCGTCTCGGCGATTAAGGCCGCATGAGGTTAACTACCCAACCAATGACTTGGAGTTGGCGGCGGTGGTCTTTGCTTTGAAGGTGTGGAGCACTATCTTTATGGAGAAAAGTCGATAATCTACAGACCACAAGAGCCTTAAGTATCTGTTGACTCGAAGGAGTTAAACTTAAGACAATGAAGGTGGGTGGAATTACTGAAGGACTATAACTGTTCGATAGAGCATCACCCGGGCAAGGCGAATGTGGTAGCAGATGCGCTAAGTCGGAAGGTGGTGTCAGATCTGAGGACGTTATTCGCACATTTGAGTTTGTATGATAATGGAAATCTGTTGGCAGAATTACAAGTCGTTGAATGAGGTAAAGGAAAATCAGTTGGTGGATGAGGACCTAAGTGTTAAGTTACAACAAGTACAGAGCGGAGAGTTAGAGGACTATGGTGTTAGTGATGAGGAGTATTGTCTTCAAAGGAAAGGTCCAGATCTGGGGACGAGGAGTTAAAACAGAGGATTCTTGAGAAGCGCATGGTAGCCCTTATGCTATGCATCCGGAGGCACCAAGTCGTCTGAGGATCTAAGGAATAGTTTTGGTGGCACGATCTTAAGCGAGAAGTTCTTGAATTGTGAGAAATGTCGACGTGTCGACAAGTTAAGGTGAACACCAAGTACCATCGGGATTACTTGACCAATCGAGATTCCACAGTGGAAGTGGGAAAGAATTACCATGGACTTCGTTAGTGGGCTTCCTCTTACGCCTACTAAGAAGGACTCGGTATGGGTAATAGTGGACCGATTGACCAAGTCTGCGCACTTTATTCTAGTGAGAGTTGATTATTCTCTGCAAAAGTTGGCTAAGTTGTATGTGTTCGAAATTGTAAGGTTGCATGGAGTTCCTCTATCGATTATTTCGGATAGGGACCCAAGGTTTACTTCTCGGTTCTGAAAAGCGTTACATCAGGCTTTAGGCACTAAATTGGATTTCACTATGGCCTTTCATCCACAGTCGGACGGGTAATCTAACGGGTAATCCAAGTTTTAGAGGACATGTTGAGGGGCTGTGTGATGGATTTCAGAGGAAGTTGGGAGGAGTATTTGCCCTTAGCAGAGTTTGCCTACAACAAAAGCTATCAAGAAAGTATTCGAATGGCACCTTATGAAGCACTGTATGGTCGAAAGTGTAGGACTCCTACATGTTGGACGGAATTGGGAGAACGACGAGTTTTGGGTTCAAAGATTGTGGCAGAATCCGAAGAGAAGGTTAGTGTAATTCGGGCTCGATTGAAGGAAGCATCCGATAGACAAAAGTCGTACGCAGATCTCAAACGGAAGAAGATTGAATTTGATGTGGGAGACCAAGTATTCCTTAAAGTTTCGTCTTGGAAGAAGGTGATGAGATTTGGTCGAAAAGGGAAACTAAGTCCAAGGTTTATAGGACCCTATCGAGTGTTGAAGCGGGTTGGACCAGTGGCATATCAGTTGGAATTGCCACCCGAGTTGAAGCAAATGCACGACGTATTCCATGTGTCCATGCTACGTTGATATCGATCGGATCCATCTCATGTGGTACCAATCGAAGAGGTGGAGCTAAGGTCAGACTTGTCCTATGAGGAGGAGCTGATTCAGATCCTAGAACGTGATGTAAAAGTGTTAAGGAAGAAGTCAGTTCCTCTAGTTAAGGTGTTATGGCGCAATCATGGATCGGAAGAAGCCTCGTGGGAGCCAGAAGAAGCAATGCGACAGCGATACCCTCACCTATTCTAGCCAGGTAATTTCAAGGAGGAAATTATTTTAAGTGGGTAGAACTGTAATATCCTGAAATGGGCTTGTGCGTTCATGCTTAATTATATGAAATATTATGTTGATGAATGTTCTGAATGTGATCTATGAATATCATAAACTTTGAAATGTAGGGAAAAACTTTAGAAAATTTTTAGATTTTAAGTCTTGTTAAGGGAGCTAAGTGAATAGGGTCTTAAGAGAAAATGTATGTAAAATATAACATACAAAATAGGCTTGGTAAAGTGGCTATAAGGCGTCACTTAAGGGCCTAGCATGTGACGCCACCTACCTATGCAAATGAGCCTAGGTTCGAGCCACAAGGTGAACAAAAAGGAGTTTTTATTTTTCGGCATTAAGAGGGAGAAGTGGACGGCATTAAGGCACTAAAAGGGAGGTGTTTTATTTTTGTTAAAATTCGGCAAATAGATGGATAAGTGATGGATTATTCTTAATAATTTTAAGTGAAGAGATAAAGAGAAAAGCTAGGAAAGGCTAGTGTTTGAGTGTTAGCCGAAAATTCATTCTCTTCTCATCTTTTTCATTTGTGCCAAAATTCTTAGCAAGAAGTGTCCATCTTTTTACATTGTTTTCTTTTCATCTCTTTCTCTAGCCGAACCTTTACAAAGCAATTAAGCCTCTTTCTCATTTTCTTTTCTTTCTCTTCAAAGCCACCACCTTTTGATTAGCCGAACCTTATAGCCTTTTTCTTTTCTTTTACTGTTCATTCGAATCATCATCTACCCCAAGACCAATCTTTTCTCATTGTTGACAAAAACAAAAATCTGTCGAATATCTACTTAGCCCATAGCCGAATCTCTGTAGGTTCAACAAAGAGCAGTCGACTTCAGAAGTAAGGGTAAGGATCTATTGTTATCGTTTTAATTCTTCTCTTTAAAGCTGAAATCTAAAGCACTAATCCCATTATAACTCTTTGGCCGAAACTTTGAAGGGTCTTCCGGAATTTCTCTTACAGCCGATTACAAGGAAGGGAGTCTACAACATTCAGGATTTGAGAATTTCAAGGTAAGTCCATATGTACATTCGCCAAGGCCTTAATTGTTGATTAAGATCTATTTTTCGTTTAAAAGGTGAAACTAATTGGTTAAAGTGATTTAAAGCTTGGCGAATACAAGAAGAGTATAGTGAAGATTTCGGGATTTGGCACCAAGGTAAGTTTTAGTGTACTAATCCTACTAGGATTTGGATTTATGGCTGAATGGCTCTTTACTAAGTATTAAATGATTGATTAAATGTAGAGATTTAAGATCTAAGGCATTAGATCAAGCTTTTCGGGATTTGGATTGGAAACCTTAAGCAAATCAGGTGTGTACCCCACACTATCTTTTAATAAGATTTATGGCTGAAATTTAATATGAGCATGTTTATAAGAATGTGAATATGGCTATAGTTCCATGCTATGGTACAAAGTACTCAGGTACGTTTCTTACTCCTACTAGGACTATGAAAAATATCTGTTAAGGTACACATATGAAACTATAAGTATGTGATTTAAGAATTTGGCATGTTTTGCATGACATGGGCATATGGGATATTATGAAAAAAGGGAAGTGAATGTGGTGACCTAAGACCACGATATCTGAATGTGGTGACCTAAGACCACGATATCTGAATATGGTGTCTCATGACACAAAGTATGTATCTGGTGGCTATGCCACGAACTTTATAAGGCGATGTGCACGTCATTGCAATGATTGCCTTCGATGGTGTGTAGCAGATGGAGGTTGACTTAGTAGTCCCCACGGTGTGCGAGGATGGTGCGGGTGATGTGTAGCGGATGGCATATAGGTTTGGGTTTGGGTTGCATCATTATTTCCTATCTCATTATATGAATATGCATGTAATATGTGAACATATGCCTAAACTGTTAAATTTTAGTGTTGGTTACACATTGAGTCTGTTTGACTCACCCGTTGTGGGAACCTTTTTCGTGTAACGATCGGTAATAGATCGGGTTGGCAGGGAGCTTAAAGGTGGCCATGCACAGCAAGAAATTTATTTAATTTGGATTTTTATTTTATTAAGTACTTTGAATTTTTTTTGGGGGGAATTATTTGATGTAATAAGGCCATAGTAAAACTACTTTATTTTGCTTTTATTTATTAAGCATACAAACTTTTATTTATTAAAGATTAAGTAAATTTATTTTAAAATAAACTCTAAGTGTTTTGTCACCTAAAATAAAGGGATTTCCAATATAAGATAAACTTGTTTTCAACTCGAGCCCAACCCGAAAACAAACTTTCTTTCAAAACACGCAGCTTTTCCAAAGTGACAAAAATTTTTAAACGGTTTACATCGAGGAACATACGAAACCGGTCAAGGCTCGTGGGCGGGTTTGGGGTGTTTCAATTAGTGTCTAGCCAATTGCAAGAGGAACATCACAAAGTTTTGGATTTGATTAGTAATCAAATCGGCAAAGACAAAATAAGGATTTTGGTTGCAATAATCCTTGGATTTGATTATTTAGCGAAAGGCTTTTGCTAAAACACTAAGTGATTGGCGAATGTAGGAACTAAGGATCTAAAGCATTAGATCGGGATTTTCGGGATTTCAGTGAACTCGTTAAGTAAATCGGTGTAGCCCTAACCCTAAGTCTTAATAGATTTATGGTAATGTTTTAATAAATGTGTTAATAAGAATATGTAAAATGTGGCTAAGGGTACCATGCAATGGTACAAAGTACTCAGGTACGTAAACCTACTACTACTGTGGTTATAATATTATGAATATCTGTTATGGCACACATGTGAAACTATAACGAATATGAATAAGGCATAAGATAAGTTATTGGCATGATTTGTATGACATGGGGCATATGGGTGATATGAAAAGGGGAAGTGATCTTGTGGTTTATACCACAATATCTGAATGTGGTGACTCATGTCACGAAATCTGAATGTGGTGACTTACGTCACAAAATATTATCTGGTGGCTATGCCACGAATTTATAAGGGCGATGTGCAAGTCGTGCTGCAGCCGATCGCCTTCGATGATGTGTAGCGGATGGAGGGTCGACTTAGTAGTCCCCACGGTGTGATGGTTGGTACGGGTGATGTGTAGCGGATGGTTATATAGGTTTGGGTTCGGGATTGCATCATTATCTATATTTCTGCTATATGTACATGTATGAACTGATATGCCTAAACTGTTGGGACTTAGTGATGGTGGTTATACACTGAGTCCGTTTGACTCACCCCGTTGTGGGATATGTTTCAGGTGACACTCAGTAATGGACCGGGTTGGCAGGAGCTTAGTGGTGGCCATGGTCAGCTCAGCGTTTATTTTATTTTGGACTTTCTATACTTAAGTATTTCGGATTTATTCGGGATTTGTTTTTGATGTAATTATGGCCATTATTATTAGCTGTTTTAAGTAATTGTTTAAAATTGGCTTATTATGATAAGGTTATTATTAAATTGAGACTAAATAAATTTTTCTTAAAAATGTAAACAAACATTTAAATGTTTTGACACATAAACAACACCGTTTCCAATCTGAACCCAACACAAATCAAATGTTCTTCAAAACCATCCAAATTTTCCAAATCAACAAACAAGATTTGAAAAGTTTTTACTCAAAGAACATACCAGATCCAGTCAAGGCTCGTGGGCCGGGTTTGGGGTGTTTCAGTTACATATGAGGAAGGGCTAGCACCCTCATAACGCCAAAAATTGGTACCTAATCGATAAAGTCATGTCCAAATGTTGAAAATTAAGAAAATTAGAAAATATGATCATTTTATTAGAAAGAAAACCAGGACTTATTTATCACAAAGAAATAAAGTACTTTACCCAATAAGTTAAGGTATAGCACCTCATGACTTTGAAATTAAGCTCGTCTTTATTTTAGAAAATTCCTACTTCGAAACGCAAAACGTTGAACCCAATAAGTTAAGGCACAATGTTTTGAATCCCAAGAATAGGTTTTTTTTATTTAAAACTTGAGTTTTCTTTATTCCGAAGGAATATAAACATTACATCCAATACGTTAGGACACGACGTTTTTTAAACATCGTAATTAAAGTCATCTCATGTTTTATAAAACTTGTTAAAATGATATTTAGTTATTTAGCCAAACGGAAAATCGCAACCCAGTACGTTAGGGCACTATTTCCCGATTTTCTAAATACCGAAACATTGCTTTATTTTAAAAAACTTTTAAAAATATAATGGTTTTGCAAAAAAAAAAAATAGATTTTTATAATAAACAATAACCATGTGACAACATTGCATTAATTATCGAACATAAATATTAAAAGCAAATATACTAACGTTTAAGATAGGCAACAAAGAAATAATAATACAAAAGATGACAAATAATAATTCCTACACTAAAGCAATTATGAATACATGATGAAGTATAAACAAATACAATAAATGATAAAACAACTATGAACATATTTCATGCAAGATTAATAAATAAAATAAAAATATTACATACATATATGATATAAATAATGCAAACAATAAAAAGAATAGTATATAATGATTTTGAATAAATAAAATAAAATAAAAATAATATAAATGAAACATAAATATATTTTGTATAAAATATGATATAATATAATACTATACAATGTATAAAATAATATAATAACTAATTTATGAAAATAATATATAATTAAAATAATATTAAACAAAATATATATATATATATATAATACACTAATCATATATAAACAATATAAATAAAATAGATTAGGTAATATGAATAAATTTTATAAAGATAAAGTTTTAGAAATAATATATATAAATGTAACATAATAATACATACTATACAAAATATAATAACATATAAATTATTAAACAAGTAAAATAATATATATAGTAATAATTAAAATATATAAATAATACATATACAATATATATATATATATATATATATATAAATTTATACTATTAATAGATTAAAATAAAATAACAATATAATAAAAAATAAAGAAATCATGATCAAATAACAATAATAATAAATAAAAAGGGTTAAAATAGCAATTAAAACAAATATAGAAGGGTTAAATTTAAATGCGCGTTAAATTACAGGGACTAATGTGGAAATTAAACCTTTTTATGAAACGGCGTCGTTCTGATTTTTACCATTAAAACGAACCGATGGACTAAATTGGAACCAAAACAAAACTTTAGGGCTAATTTTAAAATAAATAAAAATGCGAATTGGGCTGAATTAAAATTAATTAAATTATGGAGGGACCGAAATGTCAAATATCCCATTTTCATAAAACGCGCGGATCCTGAGGGCCGGGTCGGGTCAACACGTAGATCATTGACCTCTAAAACAGCGCCATTTCAAATTTATTATATAAATCAGTTTTAATTAAAAAATCATTTTAACATCTGTTTAAAGAAAAAAACTTTAAAAAAAAAAAAACCTAAAATCCTCTCGCTTCTATCTCGAATGGGTCACTGGACCCCCGAAATTCTTCCTTCACGCGCAACACTCGCTACCACGAGCGGTGGCTAGAGACCGAGCTTCTTCTTTTCGAGCCCTCCGAAAGGTAAACCCCCTTTTTTATTACTGTTTTTTTTTTGTAAATAAAAGATGCGCAAAACATAAAAAAAAAATAAGAAAATAACAAGAGAATAAAATATAGACCACCTTAAAAAATTTGTATTCTGTTTCAATACGTTCTTTTTTTTTTTTTTGTATTTCTCTGTTTATTTCTCTGTGTAATCGTGTCCTCCCTTTTTGTTACAAAAATCGGGCTTTTATAGCCTTGAAAATGGAAAAATAAAAAAGGAGTTCGCTGCTGTTTGGCCATTTTTGTTGCGATTTTGTTTCCTTTTCTGTGCAGGAGTGGAGATCCTGGCGTGGGCGTCATTTGGGCGCGGATTAAGGCTGGACGAGTGCCTGGTTGGCGGCGCTATCGAGGGGATCCTGGTGCTGAGGTGCGAACGGCGTGACTGTTGATCTCCTGCCATAGCGGCGTAGAGAGAGTTGCGGCGCCTAAGAAACCCTAGGGTTTCCTGCTCCTGTTAACGTTTGGGCCCTTTTGGGCCATTTTTTATTTTGGGTCTGTTGGGATATGGGTAAACTGGGTTAGGTTATGTTGTAGGTGGGCTAAAGATTTAGTCTGAGGTTGCTGGGTAGTTTGGGTATTGGGTCTTGTAAATGAGCTCAGGTAATTGGGTAGTTTAGGGTATTTGGTTAAAAAAAAAGTAAATGGACAATTTATTTGGTTTATTATTAGCCTGGACAAAATGGGCTATTACATATGGTTAATTTAATTACTTTTTAATATAAAATAAATATTTTATATTTAAATTAGATAAAAGATTTACTTAAAAATACTATATAAAAATATAAAAACCAATGAACTAAATATTAAAATGGAAAATTGTTAATTAAGTGTTTATAACATTATTAAATTAAAATTTAATTTATGATAAAATTATATTTTGGCCCTCAAATTAAATAAAATTATGTTTAATCGCTTAAAATTACTAAAATAAAAATTAATACATTATAAAATTATATTTTGATCTTTTAAAATTTATTATTCAATTATGGCCCTTCTAAAAAAAAATTATAGATTCATCCCCATTTAACTAATATAAAAATAGGAAGATCAAATTGTATAAAATTAAAGTATGGTGACTAAACTTCCTAATTTTAAAATAAAAGAGTGACTAAATTAACCGTAAAAATTATAGACATATTTTCATTGACCAAACTATAGAGAACAATTTAACTTAGTACTTGATTATACAACATCTTTAATGTGGGTAAAAATAGAATTATGTAAAAATATATTTTATAAAAATTGATATAAAAATTGAATTAACCATTTTTAAAAACTATAATATCTTAAGTTTAAATCTCATTATAAATGTTTATTTTTTATTTTTTATATAAAAGATATATAACGACAAAAATAAAACTTAAGGTAATTATATTACTTTGCAGACATGGTAGCTTAGTCATTATCTAACTAAATTGGTGCTCGGTTGACTCATGGCTAGACTTGCTCATGGGTCAGTCCACTCAGCCCGGCCCGAAGGCCCACTCGAAAAGTAAAAAGATTTGGGCAAAAAAAAGGGGCTCGTTTAAAAAAGGGATTGGGCGTCAGGTAAGGCATTTTTTGCCCCAGGTCCAGCCCAAATTCACAAAAGGATAAAAAATTACTTTTTTGTTGTTTTAATACTATTTTATTGTTGTTTTCTCAATATTTTGCTATCATTTCACTATTATGTTACTATTATTTTGTTGTTATTATTTGAATATTGTATAACGCTTGTTTTATTTGTAATTTTGGTATTATTTTAGAGATATTTGCTTGTTAAGTTACATCTATCCTAGTGTTATTTAAGTATACATATTTTTAAAATTTATTCAACTTGTTGGGAAATATTTATTTTAATGTTTTTAGTATTTTTGATGTATTATATATATATTTAAAATTATATAAACATTAATATAAAAAATTAATATGGTGGTCGAACTCGGGTTTTAGTATTTTTATTTTTTATATAAAATATATGAAACGACCAGAAACACACTCAAAGTAATTATATTACTTCGTAAACACGGTATCTTAGTATTACCCAACTAAGTTGGTGTTCGGTTGACTCATGCCACTAACTCAATTAAGTAATTAATATAAAGTATAGAAACACCCTCAAAATAATATAATTTACTTTATAAATCGATGGTATTTTAGTCATTATCTAATGAATTGATACTTAGTTGACTCGTGATACCAACTCAATTAAAACTTTTAATATATTTGGTATAGATAAATAAAATTATTTTTATAATTATTAGTAAGAAAAATGTGGTATTAAAGTAGATGGAAGTGTAAGAAAAAAGTGGGAGCCAATGCTTTGCTTTTAGCCTTTAAAGAAGCATCAAATCCATGACTTAAAAAGAATAAACTATCAGACTGTAATACAACTCCATTTTGTTAATTTGTTGTGCTTTTTTCATACAATCAAACCCCATTTTGGGGATTAAAGTTTTTTTGTAATTTTACTTTCATCATCTTATTAACGGTCATTAAACTCTTCATAACAAGATTGTGATGGCAAAAGTATTATACAGTTTCTTGTATTAAGAGGTAGATTATATTTTGTTTTTTATTTAAAAATAGATAAATTAATTTTGTATGTTAGATAAAGAATAAATTGATCATTCTGTTAAAATTTTCATCAATTTTACTATTAACCATGAGGCACACGTTTGGTTGTTCATTAATCATACTAGTTTTTAACAGTAAAAATAAATGAAAATTTTAACAAAAATTATCAATTTGCTCTTTAGTTTAACATACATAGACTAATTTACTTATTTTTTAAGTAAATGTGACAAAATATAATTTTTTAATAGGAAAAAAAACATTAATAACCATTGAATGCAGCTATGCATAATTGAATCGGTACATTAAAACTCTATCACACAACCTGTTTATGTGGAGCCTCTCTAGTTTAGATCACAGCTAATACAATTTTAAGGGCTAATAGTTAAGGCAACAGCTGGTGGCTAATGTTTATTGCTTATTGGCTTTGAATGCATAGAGGTAAGCTATCTACAGTAGATTACTTGTATAAAACAAGATATTTGAAGAATTTTTTAACCTATTATAAAAAAAAATCACTAATAATTTCACTCGATAAAATTGTTGTCATCAATTATTTATGTTAGAAGTAAATCTGAAGAAGATAGACAGGAGTCTTGGCTTCTCAGATAGAAAATTTAATTTATGGTAAAATTATATTTTAATCTCTAAAAGAAAAAAAATATATGTCTAATCCCTTCAAAATGATGAAAATAATAAATTATTATTCAATTTCGACTTTCTCTAACAATATTTTTAGATTCACATATCCTATAATTGAGTCATATCAAGTTGCATCATTAACCTAACAAGAAAAATTTACCTCTAATCAAAAGTGAAGGCATAACCTATATACACATAACTCAAAGCAAGATAATCACCCTGTACTCGTTTCTCTCTTTAGGCTCTCAATTCCCACAACTACTCCAAGTCATTGAACTGTCAAATGAACCATCTTTGCAACCTTCTCCATCCTTAAATCCATCAACAAATACAATATATATATATATATATATATATATACACTTCAAAACCTACTAATAATGATAATAAAAAGTAATATCAATCTTCAAAAAAGAAAAATCAACATGAGGTCAACCTGCTATTTATAATTTATACGTTGGGATTTTATATTTGGGACTTAGGGTGCATGTTGTATCACGTTTAAGAAGTGTATATATATGTATGTATATTTGTGTAAATATGTCCCCACTTTCGAAATGTTTTCCAAGGAAATACTTTATTTGAGTTAGAACACTTTTCCTTTTTTAGAGATTAAAAAACAGGGAAAATTCTACCTTTGATTTCAAAAGAAAGAAAAGCACCCTTTTCTTTTCCTCTTTTTAACATTAGTCATAATAAAATTCTTAAAAAAAAAATTAACAATTTTGAGTTTGTGTATTATAGATCAAAATTAGTGCTCATAATTTTTTTAATGTAGAGATTAAATTCGACTCGATTTTGGATTTAGTCATAATAAAATATGAGTAATGAAAAGGGATTACATCAATCTTAATAAGAAATTCAACAGTAAAATTTTAAATTTGAGTCTTGTATATGAAAAATAGTATTGATAGATCTTGTTCTAGTTTACAGATTCAACTTAGACACGAGTTTGAAATTAGTTGAAATTGAATATAATTTAAAAAAAGTTTCATACAATAAATCAATTATTACCCACAAGTGTCGGATGTTATAGTAAGGAATATTATACTTTCAAGTGAAAACTCATGTTCAAACATTATAAATGACAATATTAGAAGTATCACAAACTCTAAAAGATTAATCTTTATAAGTAGTAAAAGTATCATAAAATTTATATATTAAGAGTTAGATTGTATTTTATCTTCCACTCAAAAATAGGCAAACTGGTCTATGTATGTTAGATATCAAAGGGCAAATTGATTTTTTTGTTAAAATTTTCATTTATTTATACGGTTAAAAATTGATGTAATCGATAGAATAATCAAATAATAACACGTGATATATCATGATTTATAAAATTTAGTATTTAAAAATAGAAATAGATGAAATTTTTAAGTGAATTTATTATTTTTAAAATTTAAAAAAAAAAAAGGCTAAATGAAATCTTACAGTTAGGGGCTCTACGTATTAAATTAAATGCAGCAGCAAAAGCATTCATCTACCCACCTTCTCTTCCTCAATCTTCTTCTTCTTTTTTGTTTTCTGTGTTGTTTTTTTTAGTCCCCAAATGGATTCTCCCTTTCCCTTCAAATGGCAACCCCTCCCCTTTCATCCCCTACTTATCTCACCACCAATTTAGGCGTCGGCTACGCCATCGTCGTCGCCCTCGGCTTCCTCCTCCTCCTCTCCACTCTCCTCCTCGCTTCCTACATTTGCTTCCGCTCTTCCACACCCCTTCCACCTCGTGCCATTTCCCCCAACCCCATTTCAACACCCACCGCCGCCAACTCCGACGGTATCGTCCTCCCCAGGATTGTTTTCATCGGCGAAGAAGACCATGAACACGACGAAGAAAACGTCGTCGTCTTTGGGCTTGATCGTGCCGTCATAAACTCTTACCCCAAGTTCCGGTTCAGCAAAAAGGAGGTGTCTACGGCGGTGGAGGTGACGGGTTCTAGTGCTGAGAACACCATTTGTTCGATATGTTTGTGTGAGTATAAAGAATCAGAGATGTTGAGGATGATGCCTGAATGTAGGCATTGTTTTCATGTAACTTGTATTGATGCTTGGTTGAAACTTAATGGGTCTTGTCCTGTTTGTCGTAACTCACCGTTTCCGACACCGATTTCTACGCCTTTGTCGGAAGTTATACCTTTGTCTCAGTACGATGCTGATCGGAGGAGGTGGTGACTTTTGGCTTTTGGGTTACCATCTTTTCTTTTTTTTTTCCTTCAATTTTTTTCCTGTGTGGAAATTTGTTTTTTTGTTTTTTGTCATGGATACTTTTTTTTTTGGCTTAATGAATGGCGATTTGGTATAATTCTGGTTTCAGTCTTTATAGTTTTCACATATTTAAAAGTTAGTCCCTTTACTTTTTTTAATCTTAAGAATTCATTTTTCTGCTCTTTTAATCTAATTAAAATCCAATTGAGAAGACGTCAAAGTAATTTTATTAAATTAGATTTTGTGTTTTCTTTAAAATAAAAAATTTGCTCATGGGACCAATATTACACGTCTGGAAGTCTAAATAAACAAATAAAATTTTGGGTAAATTGCACCATTAGTCACTAATTTATGATAAGTTTTTATTTTGGTCACTTAACTAAAAAGTTACAATTTGATAACTAAAGTTTTGAAATTGTTTTTTATGGCTCAATTGTTAAGTGATGCTGTTTTAGTCGGTATAATACTAATTTTGTCATCAATTTTATAGTTAATTTTAGTCATCAATTTTATAGTTTTTGTCAATTTGACCTTGATTATATATAAAATGATTAAAAACTCAAAATTATTTAAAATAGAATTTTTTTTCTTTTTGTATAACAAAAAGCTATGTGAAGAAAATAATGTAAAAAACAGAGAATCAATAATTTTGATTAATGTTTTTAAAGAATGGATATTGAATCTTTTATACAAATAATATAGAGAACATTTAAAATAATTTTCCTAATTTTCTCACTTTATCTATTAAAAAATTTATCTGCTTTTATTTAAAATTTAATGTTTACAATTTTTAAAAAGAATTTCAATTCTTATCATTTAATATATAATTAGGGTTAAATTGACAAAATATAGATATTATAGACTAAAATTATTATTATACTAACTAAAAAGTGTCAATTATCGAATGACAAAAAAAATAATTTACCTATAATTTAGTGATTAAATAATTTGTCTAGAATTTTTTAAAATTGTGTTGTAAGATTTTCGGAAGTGAATCTGAATTTATGATGTTTTCAAAAAGCAAAATTAAAAATATAGAAAATTAAAATTTAAATGTAGGAAAAAATTTAAGGAAAATTGGGCATTTAGAAATGTTTAACAGAGATAAGCTGACTTGGAATTTTTTTTTTAAAAAAAATCAAACCTTAAATACTTATCCACCAGCCAGAATGGCCCTTTAAAAGAAACAAGATGAACGTAGTAATTTGGTCCAATCGTTGTAGTTGGATAGTGAATTTTACATTTGGGTTTAAAATTGATCATCAATAACCTTAGACCATCATACCAGATAGTCAACAATGGAACAAAAATACAGATCAAATGCCACAAATTTATTGTCATCTAGTATTTCTTTGTCATCAATATCCATTTTTCCATATAAACAAAGCAACAACGAACAATGGGAGGGATTTCATCTTTTATTTCAAGTATATGAAGGAATTGGTCGGAGACTTTAGAAGATAGAACTCATCTTGGCTACAACATCCAATAAAGAAAACTATACCTTTTGGAATAATTACATCATCCGAGAAAACCCTTTCAGTATTTTGGTAGTAATCTCGATAAACGACCACTACCTTCCGATGTCGTGAGAGGAACGGTCGAGAATTCAGAATCTGAATGTTCATACTGCCGAAGATTTCCTACTGAGGGTGTGGGGCTTGGAGAGAAACTAGACCTAGAGAAACCAGAACCACCAGTTGTTTGGTCAGACGCAGATGTAGTAGGTCCTGTAGCATTTGGATTTCTTCCATTAAGGTCTTCATTGGATTTACTAGCATCTTCCGCCCTCTTTTCTCGTTCTTCAGTTTCCTTGAGTAGAAAATCAACCCAAAGATCTGCAATTGACTGAGGAAAAACAAAAATCCAAGTGTTCATGATACTGGGAATAGTCAAGGCTGAGTTATATTTGATTGTTTCCCATTTTGACGCATCTTGAATTCTACGTAAACTTGCATGTCATGGATAGTGAAAATGTAATAGGTTTCTTTCAGAGACTAGTGGTAAAAGTACCACGGAGGCTGCTGCACTAGGAGTCTGACTGCATCTTGCCCTAACTAGTCTTTCTGTTAAAAATTCTATCCATTCTTACTGTAAAATACTGATCCTTGTACAGTAGCATGAGATACACATGGTCAGGTTATTTCACTAGTCACGTCAGTTTTTGACAATACGAATGAATGAAATTTTTAACAAAAAAGATCAATTTGCTCTTTGATCTAATGTACAGAGACTAATTTGCCCATATTTTGAGTAAATGGGGCAAAGTGCAATTAACTCCTACTATAGGGGCCTCCATGATATATTTCTGATACTACTAGTTCAGGGACACCAAACCAATTTTGACCCATTTCCCCACAAATGACAAACGGCTAAATAAAAAAAAAAACATTGTTTATGGGAATTTGGACCCTCGTTTTCTGAATAAGGTGAAAAAAAGAAGTCACCTGATTATCTGGGGCTATACTTGCAGGTACATCAGTCGAACCTCCACCCAAGATGCCACCAACCAAACGACCAGGTAGACCCAAAACACCCCGAACAACGCCTTTTCCAGTACCTTGTTGAGCAATACCTATCCGCTGCTTGTCCTCATCTGAGAATCCCAGCATCCGAACCATAAGTTCCAAAACCTGGAATTCATATGAAAGTAAGTGTAGGAGAGTACAGCAATAGTTTTTTGTAGCAGAGATCAATGCCACAGCCTCAATTACCAAATAATAGCTCGCAAAAATGAAATGCATAGAGAAATTTCATTATCTAGTTGTGTCACATAATTACTTGAACCATTTTATACCTCTTTGCTGTGGTTTCTCTGGAAGTAGGTCACAAGCAGTTTGATTACAATACGCCTGCGAAAAAATAAGTTGCAATATTAACGTTCTAGTTATTCATAGAACATTAAAAAGAAAGAAAGAAAGAGCCACAGCAATTTCAAACTCAAATAAATAAATAAATAATCCACTGACAAAATAATAATAAAATATATTCAATTGTGACAAAAGTTAGTGTCAGTTAACATGGTAATGGTTAAATCCAGTCCTAAAATGTAGACAATTCCTCATAGTAAGAATATGATTCAACATCTAAACAGGCTAACCTGTCAACAACATAATCAGAGTCCATCGACATTCTGTTAAGCCTTGTCATGCTATGCTCAAGAGCACGCCTTAGCTTACTGTTATCTTCCCCAAGCTTGTTTACTCTTGCTTTCCCTTCTGCTAACATTCTTTCAGTTTGCGAAAGCTTTGCCAGAATTTCTTCTTTTTCCCTCTTTGATAATTCTGCTTGTTGATCTGCATCCTGAAGAATGCACGGATGATCAGAAAGGAAAAAAAGGGAAAAGCTCTTGACCTCGAGACACATGCTTTTCCACATTCTAACTCATGAAAGGAACTGTCAAATAACTAGGAAAGGAGGGAGACCATACTTTCAGAAGACCAGAAAGTCTAGAGGATTCTTCTCTAGCTAGAGCCAAATCTCGCTCCAAATGCTCCTATAACAGAACAATATAAAGCATTAAATCTAAGTTTTGTCTTTGGCCAGTGCTATCTTGAGTGTTTCTCCATACACAACGCTAAAGATTTAATTACCTTAGCTTCAATTTCAGCATAGTACTGACCGAGAGCAGTTTGAAGATTTAGTAGTTCAACATTTTTTGCATCTATTGTTCTCATGCAGTTTGCAAGTTTCTTATTAAGATCATCTATGATTTCCTTAGACTTCTGAAGTTCGTTGTTGTTTGTCATCTTAGCTTCCTCCTGACCTGCCATTGCCAGCTTCAGGGCTTTCTCCAAGCGTGCAATTTGAGCTCTTTGATATTCATTGCTCTCACGAAGTTCTTCAATAATTTTGCTGTCTTCATCCATTTTTTCTGATTCTTCAGATTCCTAGAAAATATCACAGAAAGATGAACCATGTTTAATTTGACTGCAGAAATTGTAAGAAATCACATTAAAATATACAGGATCCAGGATCCTCATAGAATGTAACAGAGGAAACAGAAAGTTGAAGCTAATCCTATTAAAAACTTAAAAGTTAGACAACCATGCTACTACTGTTTTCTCTCATGGGGGCATGTTTCCAACATCCTCATCCACATAAATATATAACAAAAAATACATAGAAGCTAAAAAGATCAAGACTGCATTTCTTAATAAAAGTTCCTCCGCTCTTTTCCCGAGGAGGGGGTTGAATTATGGTAACAAGGTAGAGCATTATATATTTGTAAAATATACAAACAGTGGTCAGAAAATTACAGTTGCATGCAAGACTCTACTAGGTGGTCATATTGTAATATCAACAAGTCAAGAATAACAAAGAAATCCTTTTAACATCACATAATCTATGCTAAACAATTTGACAGATGCCATTACAAGTGAAACTTGAAGACGTATAAGACTAAATTTTCACCAAAAACTCCATAAAAGTTCAAGGGGGTGCAACCTTTTCTAACAAATGTTGCTTAAGACGATTTAATTCTTGTAAAGCCTTATCCCTTTCGCAGCATGTTTCTTTCAGATCCTTCTCCATTTGCTGCAGTGATAGTTCCATTTCTTTTGTCCGGGGAGAACTTCCTGATGAATCCAACTTCTGGAGAAAAGGATATTACACAAAGAATTGATAAAATTGAAATGCTGCAGATAAAAAGTTTCAGCAAAGAAAATATAACAACAACCAATAATGAATCAAACTTTGCCAATGCATAACATATGCACACATGCACATCCAAACCAACCCAAAAATATGGCACTTGCAGAGAATATAGTTCATGCATAGCAAACTGGATATTACCAGAGTCTCTGAAGCATTGGGATCGATCTTGCCAGTTAAAGATTTCCTGCTACTTTCCAGGGCAGCTTCAAGTTCATTCTTCTCCATCTATGAGAGGATACAAATGGAAGTACATGCAGGATGTTAATATATAGGAGCAATATAATCTTTGTCAACGATAATACACTTCTTTAAATGGAAACTATTAACAACGCAAGCAGGCATCAACCTTTAGATGAGTGTTCTCTTTCTCCAAGGTGGCAATCGCTCTTTTCAAATTATCCTGTGTATCATCTGCACTTTCATCCTCCTGTCTATTCAACTCCATTTGCAAACGTCTTATTTCTACCATTTTTCCATTCAATTCACTGCGTAATTTGCTCAACTCAGTGAACGTCTGTCAATGCTCAGTAAAGTAAGAATATTTGACAATTAAAATCCAGAGAGAATGAAAAATAGAGAAGAGGTTATGCATGATTCTTTTAGATGGGACAAAAGAGGAACTCAAAATGGTCTTCAACTAACATAGACTGAAATGATTTGCTAACTCCCAAACGCTATTCAAATGAAGAACACAACTATACAAAAGTAGCAAACAGCTAACAAGCTAAACAATTAGCCGATATTGAATAAACATTATGCAAAAAGTCACAGAAACATAATAATTTCAAGGAAGACCCTAGATACTGGGATTGATGTTAACAATACAGAAATGAAGTACAGCAACTAGATTATACAATTGGAACATTCTAATTTGAAGCAATAGAAAGCACTAAAAGTTTGTCAAGTCATCATCGCTATCCACGTTGATGATTAAGGGTAAATGTGTATGGATACTGCCTGAATTGAAGAAAACACATTAAGCAATTTTCAACAGAGGAACCATCATGTGCTATAAAAGAAGGGGTGGAGGTGAGGTCATTTAAAAAAGTCAAATCAATGATAACATCTATCAACACCAAACAATTTAGAAGCTTACTTTATCCTTCTCTGATTTCAGTAACTTTAGCTCCTCCTGAAAAGACTCATTCTGCTTGTGCTCCTCTGGAATTTTACAATAAATAAGAAGAAAGATGATATTTCCTTTGCTTGACAACAGATGATATTGCAAGTATCATAAATGGGTCCTCAAGGTGTACAAATTATACCTTGCAATCTCATCTGTACATTCACTAGTTTATCACGCTCTTTTTCAAGTTCCATCTTGAATTGCTTTATTTGTTGTTCATGACTAGCTTGAACTGCCTCCAGGGACCTATTTTTCTCTTCGAGCAAATCTGCAAGCTCCTAGAAGGCATGCATATATATAAAATTTTCATCAAGTTCACCTGTTATCTTGAGAAACAAATAGAAATACAGAGGAAAATATTTATTTTGGAATAAAATGGAAAAAACCAAGAAAGAGCTTAGTATCCCCTAAAAAGAAAGGGGGAAAAAGCAAAACAGCACAAGGGCTTATGACCAGGTGAACACCAATTACATTCCAACATCCTAATAGTGCCTCTTATAATAAAATAGAGGGGGAAAAACAGTGCCATTACCTTTTCTCTTCCATCATGTTTAGAGGTAAGACCATTGGACATTAGGTTTCCACCATGACGATTTTTTACTAGACTTGCCGACTTACGCAGTTGGTGTGGTGACTGATCACCATTTCCCTGAAGAAATGGCTAATGCCAATCAGCCAATGAACAATGATTTAACGGACAGAGACATGCACATTACGATAGCAGGGTCACTTCTGGCTTGGTGGCAGCAGAATCATAATTCAAGACATACTTACAACATATCCAGTGGAAATAAATATATGTTCCAGTACAAGAACAACAAGAAAGCTCAATAATTAATATCACGCGTGTTATGTAATTGAGCCACCAAACCATCCAAGTATCCCAACCAACTCATTTTATGAAGGAGAGACATCAAGACCACAAGGTTACAAGAAGTAAAAGACCAATCTTTCATTCTACAAACAAGGATTCATCTCCACATTCAACTTTCTGTGGCATCCACCTATTGGGAGGTTCAAGTTTGCCAGAGGTATGAAACATAATACAACAAAACCTTTTCAGACCTGCTTCTCTCTAGTTACAGATGCAATAACATCTGAAACAGCAGACTCAGTAGTAGCACATTATGCTAGCTTTATTACATGGAACTACATATGCCTTCGGAATTGCAGAACCTAATGCATTAATTCCAGGATTTCTCAATAAACAAACCTCAGACAACTCTAACTGAGAGTAGCAATTACCTTGGGTGCATTAATTCCATTACTAGATACTTTGGAACTTTCGCTTCTAGCTGCAGTCAGAGCTGCATTTGTCGCATTCAAATTTTGTTTCAATGAGCCATTCTCTTGGTTCAGCCTAGAAATTTGCTCCTGGAAATGGAATGCAAGGCAAATAGAGAGAAAGAAGCCATTTGAAAATGTTTAAAAACTAGAAGAAAGCTGTAAATTAGTTGCACTATTATCATTTGTAAGAACTGAATTTTAGACCAATCCTGGAAATAAACTAGAACAAACCACAGCATGCCTTTATTGCCATAAAATATATCACCGGTCATAATTGTAAACTACCAAGTTGGCACAAGATATTTTTAAATCAAACAATACGAAAACTATCAGATACCTCTTTTTCTTTTAATAGAGCAGCATAATTGAATGATAAAGCCTTAATTTCTGCCTCGGATTCCTGAAGCTTCTTAATTTCTGCTCTGTATCTTTCAATCTACAAAAATAATCCTAATACAGTTTATTTATCATGCATGAAAAGTAAAATACCACAAATTCCCTAGAAATGCCAAGCCCACTAGTAAAGTAACTTCCATGAGATTAAAGAATAAAAAGTCATGCCTACAATTGACTCAATCAAAAAGCAAACAGTCATCTGTGACACCAAAAGAGGAGCTTAGGAAGCCCTAAAAGAGGTTACATTCAACCCTAAGCCAAATGCTCTTCAAATATTATGGCAGAGACCATATTATGAACCTGAATAAGTTTTTCTAACTAGTTCTCACGCAAATATGAAAATCTTAATACTAGAAAAGATTACACTCAGCTACTTGGGTTCTAGGAGGCTCTCTATCAACACCAAGATGACAAGAACAAATCCAATATAAATGTTACTAGAATAGCTTGTTAGACTTGTAATCATCAAATAAAAGTTCTATGCATCCATGTAAAGATCCTTGAACTATCTCAGCACTATTTCATGTTATCAACAACTTCAAACCTCACCAAGATATATATATATATATATATATAAGTTTAAGCAATAAATCTTTGGAAATTGAATTCATCAAGTCAAAGTTTTGGATCTACCACTAGGTGTTTACAGAGTAGTTTCAGGCTTAAGCTATCACTTCACAAAGCTTGATTCCAGATTGCCAAAGGACAAAATGTTACCTACTCAAACTATCAAATGTGATATATATCCCTAATAAAAGATCGACACTAATATCCTCAATTAATAGAGACTGTTCACTCATTCGCGAACTCAAACTGTAGTGTGAACTAATATCATTCCATAATTCTACAAATGCATCAAAAAAACAAGCTGAATCTATTCCAAACTAAGAGGCGCCAAACATTAATTTAAACAAAAATCAAGCGAGAAAACTAAATGCAATAATACCTCAGAATTAATCGGCGAATCGGTTCCATTAGCGATCGGAGAGACAGAAACGGGCTTTGAATGGGCAAACCTATGAGAGTTCCTTCTATCAAAGAATGGCGAATGATCTCCATTCCCTGAACCGTAGATCTCGCGTTCTTCGTCCTCATCGTCGTAAACATCAAGCGCGATCTTATGCAAATTCTCTTTCAAATCCGCAATCGAACTCCACATCTTCCAAAGCTCCCGCAAATCAAATTTGTGGAAAAAAAAAACGTAGATGGATTTCAAAAATACCTGAGATTTTCTTCGATGAAATTAGGGCAAAAAAGAACCGATACGATTGAACAACGGTTTTGAGGATTTAGAATGTTTTTTATTTTATTTTTGCAGATAAATAAACAAGAAATAAAAGGGTTAATTAATGTATGCTTAAACAGTACTGGTTAAGATCAATTGGGCGGATCCTGAAACGGGTCCTTTCGGGTTGGCCCGTTTATATCCGATTTATTTTTATTTTTATTTTTTGATAATATCCAATTTATTTTTATTGTTGGTTATAATGGTTGGTAAAGGCGGTTGAAATTTTACGCCACAAAAAAAATCGTAACGGCTTTCCTCTCCCCTCTTTGAAAACAATAAAAGAGTAAATTATACAGAAGATTATTAAACTATTATTAAGTTTACGTAAAGTTATAAAATAATTATTTAATTATTTAAAATTTTAATTTAAGTCATTAAGTTATTTGAATGTTTTTATTTAAGTTATTGAGTTGTTAAAATTTTTAAAATTTAGTTAACAAGTTCAATGAGGAAGAGAAAATTTATCTTTGAAAAGCTAAAATTAAATTTTAAAATTTTAAAGAAATCAAGTACAATTTTATCTTTGTATATGTTTATTACTTTAGAATTTTAATGAGATTAAGTTGAATATTTTTTCAACTTGGGGGCAAAGTGTATTTTTACTATTAAACTATTTTATAATTTTAAAAACTTAAAAGGAGATGAAATGAGAATTTATCCCTGAGAGAGCTCTAAGCGAGTATTTGATGATTAATACAGTGGATTAGTACTCATCAAGGAGTAGAAGAACATATTTCAGATCCAAGTTGATCTGGCGATTGTTGTAGGAGATTGGAGAAGAAAGCTATTTGAGTTTTGGTTCGCAGATTCATGACGTTAAAAGTTATTTTATGAAAAAAAACTTTAATTGTAAAAAAAAAAAAGAGAATAAGAGTTTTCGATTAATGCAAGCATGAATAAAGAAAGTTATATAATAGTGATTTTAACTGCACAGTGACTTAATAAAAATTTTTAAAAAGTTTAATAATCATTTTATATTTTTTAAAATTAAATATCTAAAATATAACCTTATTAATAGTTTAATGATTTTTGTGAAAATTTACCGATAAGATTTTGGTCTTAAAAACGGTCCGACCGACATGATTTTCTTCTTACGTTTGTTGAGATTCGTTTTCGTTGAACCTGCCACGATGATCAAGAAAATGAATTTACACATTAGCATCGACAAAGTCAAAGGCCCAATTTCCATATTTATTGGTAAATTCCACAAGGTTTCCTTGAAATATAGTCTAAATTTTAAATCAGTTCATAAACTTCAATATATTTTAATTAGATCCTTAAACAATCAAATATCATATCAATCAATTCCTTTCATTAACTAAGTCATTAGTTTGAGCATTAAGCGTGGACTCAAATATGGCATAGAAAATATTTAAAGCACATGAATCAATTTGTAAATATGTACATACTTATTGATTAGTCAACTTAGATCTAAAATGTTAAAAAAGTCAAATTTTGCTATTAATCCTTATATTATGCATAAAGTATAGATTTAGTCTCTATATTCTAATTTGGTCGTTTTTAATCTTTGTGATTTTTCAAATTTGAAAGTTCTAATCATAACCCAAAAGGTAGTTCTTAAATCTAATAAGTTGAAGTTTTTATATTTGTCTCAGATTATGCATAAGTTGTGAATATAGTCATTTTTAGTCTTACTTTTGGAATTGTGAATTGTCAATCATGACTCAAAATGGTAACCATTAAATATATTAATTAACATAATGTGACTTTTTTGTGTGAGTATTACGTGAAAATGATAAATTGACATGACATTACCTATATGACAATATATTTACCTCAAAATATTTTGAAAATAGCACAATTTAATAGCTAATGTTTTGGATTAGGACTAGAATTTCAAAAATCAAAAGTACAGTGATAAAAATAATCAAATTAAAGTAAATAGACTAAATTTGCAACTTACAGATAGCACATGGACTAATAATAAAATTTAACCTAAAATTAGTCCTGAATTTTATTAATATTATTTTTTTTAAGACATCAAATCCAATATGTCCACACGATAAGTATACATATTTTCGCAATTTGAATCACATGTTAGATTCAAACTTCATTCAATCTCTAAAAATTATCGCTATACTAATGAAAGGATCAATTTAAATCTTTGCAACGAGTAAGAGATTCATGCTGGAGGTATGTAAAAGCTAGTATTTTTTTTGAACTAGATCCAATGTGTTTGAATTGATTAGACTATTTAGTTTGATCTGTTAGTCTAGTTCAATCAAATAAATTATTATAAATTATTTAAAATTTTAAAAAATATTAAAAATATAAATTCTAATTCAACTATCAGTTCAATCGATCCATATAAGTTTACAAGCCAATTGATTTTTCACCTCTCTCTGAACCAATATCCTAATTGAATGGATCTAGTTTAGACAACTTTGGTAAAATCCAAACCATCATTGCAAATGCAAGAGGTAAACACATATTTGATTAATGTGTTTTAAACATTATTTGAGTTAGAATTGAGCTGACATTTAACTCATAAGATTATTTATTTATTTATTATAGAAACACATAAGTTAATGGCTAGTAAAATTGTTCATAGGCCAAACTACCCACCCACACCTCAAGTTCTGCCCGTAATTTTGGAGAATTTAAGAAAAAATATTAAATAAAAAAAAGGAGTTTTGGCAAAAAAAAAAAAACTAAACTTGTTTAAAATGGGTTTAGCTTTAGCATGAACAATCAACACCTGAGCCTAATCCATTTTTAAAATTGTAATATTTTATATTATGTTATTTTTATATATTATATAATTTATAACACATGAAAATTAAATCTTTAATGTAAATATTAAAAAAAATGTTAAAATTAAAATTACTACATATAACAATTTAGTAAATAAAAAATATATAAAATTATTAAGTATTAAATTAAAAATAATATAAATATATATTTAAAAAAATACGGGTGAATCTAAAGTGGGCTTGGCTTAAGTTTTTACAAATATGGGTGGGCCAATGCAAAATTCTAAACCCATGTTTCAGGTTGAATCAAGTTTGAGTGAGTATAAAGTGTGTTAATATCATGTATAAGACTTGACTTGGCCCAAGAACACTTCTAATGACTAGTAATTATAACTTTTTTGAAGTTTAAGGATCAATTTAGAATCTGGGTCTTAATTCGAGGATGTTTAGTCGAATTAACCCTATTTCTTGAAAAACCCTAATTGGTCTATTGGGCTTGGACTGAATCTCTAGTTAGCGGTCTCCTCCATCGGCCCAATGAATATCCAGCTCGTTCTTTATAAAGAGCAACAATCCTCTCCGCCTGTGTCATTCACGTAATCTAGGGTTTCAGCATTCGAGTGCCCCTCATTGTGCGGTGTCTCATTCAGCCCCTCTGTTTCGCTTTCTCTCCCTTTTGCGTCTCTCAATGTGTTTTTTAAAAAAAATTGAAGTTTAAAAGTCGAGATCTATGCGATGAAGATAACACCTGGAAAGGAAATTCGATTGCGCGAGTTTAACTAATTCCGCAAGATGAATCCTTGATATTTCTGGTTCGTATTCACTGAGCATCATCATCATTATCATCTTTTTTCTTTTTACTGGCTTTGGATGTGTAATTTTTTATTGCGAAATGTGTTTTTTTTGCTGGTGATGGAGAAACGAAGGACCTATGGATGGAGTGCGAAAATCGATGCACTTTAATCCAAGTTTGCCTTCGGAAAACAATGTTGAGATTTGACGATCCGGATCGACGTCCATTTTCGATTCGGTGTGTTATTCAGTTCTTATTTTCGAACATTTTTCTTAATTTCTTGAAATTAAATTGGAATTTTTTTAAAAATGCGAAGGTCCCAGCAGAAAGGTGAGAACTCTATGAATTGAGACCTTTCTAACAAATAAGCATAAAAATGCCTTCGCAAATTCAATTCTGCCGAATCGTAGGATGCCCAATTAATCCATTTTTGGAGCGTCTGGAACCCTCGGCTACATTCACTATCCAATTTTTTTTAAAAAAAACTAAAATTTTTAATAAATCTTAATAAGTTGACAGTGAGATTAATTACTGGAACATTGAGATTGAATAGTATATGGCAGAGTGTGTGTTTGAATTCAAATGCAGCGGTGAGGAAAGATTATAAAATAATTATTAATGACATTAAATTAAAAATGACAATGTATTTATGTTATATTATTAAATATAAAACATAAATTAAAATTATATTTTTATAAATTGATAATTAAAATATTAAAATTATATAAAAAATTAAATATTTTTAAATTATATTTATAATAAAATATCAAAATATTTTACAAATTATATTTAAATCAAATAATAAAAAGTAAATTAAATTGTTTTTATATTAAATTTATAAATAAAATTATAAATTTATTGAAAATTAAATTATATTAAATAATGACATATTAAATTTATGTTATGTGTATTAAATAAAATAAATAATAAAGGAGGAGTTGGGGTAAAATAATAATTATTTTATTTTTGAATTTTCAAATGAGTTTACTGGATCTTTTTAACTCCAGCTAATATTTTGAGTTCTAGTGAGGTGAGAAATATTCACTGATGTGCTTGCCAAACACCATAATTGGAGCTGCATTTTAATTCAAAATTTTTTATTTTTTAAATATCACGCACTGGAATTAACTGGTGATTCAAAGAGAAATAAATTTTAATAAGCAGAAGCTGGAATTGTATTGTAAGGCAGTAATAAGTAGCTGTAATGATACGCGTTTGCACAATTAAAAATTTCAATCCAAAATTTTTAAAAATAATCAAAAAATTGAATCAATGGTTTCAAACAGGGTTAACTAAGAATTAATAATCGAAAAATTAGGCTTGTCGGGAATGACTATCTTCCACATTCACTAATATCAAACACGTTTTGGGTCTTGATCCATATGTTTATAAAACTTTAGCTTCCAAGTTATCCTATCTTGAGAGGGGCAAAACTTGAGTGCTGGCAGGGAATCTGATTCATCTAAAATATAAAAATTTTATTTAGTTATTTGAAATTTTTTAAAATTTTATATTAATAAAGTTTAAATTATATTTTAATCCTTTAAAATTTAATTTAAATCTTTAAAATTATAAAAATAGAGTTATTAAAATAGTAAAATTATAGAGGTAGGGCTTCAAGATGTAATCTTGATTGTAGCTTCAAAGTTTTTGTGTCTTAGAAATACATTTTGGATGTTTCCATACTTGGGAATGGGATCCAAAAATTTTATTTTCAAATTAACTACAAATCATACCAAAACTGTTCATGATTATTTCAAGTAGTAATTAAAACTCATAAACTATGTAATATCCCCTAATATTAACAGCTCAAAATACATTAAACTCAATAGTAGATCAATCAGAACAATTAGATACTATATTCTATACCATGAAATTTGTTTCATTCCCTTTTTCTCTAAAGTGTTGAGAGATGTGTCGAGGTCGCTATTTCGAACGAGAACTTCAATCTAATCTTTCACCTCTGTGTTAAAAGATAATGTGCAAGTGCTCATGAATTCGAACCTTATTGTCACTTAGTTTATTCCACAATAATACAACTATTATATGAAACTAAATAAATTATTTAACGTTTATAAAATTCACTAATATTACAATTCACTATTTTGTCATTTCACAATATAACATGAACTTTTTATCAAAACTTACTTACCATGACTTTTTGCTCATGCTAGACATGTTTGAACCAGATGGATACATGAAACATATCACGATACACAAAGCACAAAAGTGCTGGAAACATGAGCATCGAAACACAAAACGAAAAATATGAGGCACCGAAGTGTAATATCATGATTAACACGAGAGTGCTTTACCACTAGTCTACATGGGCACTTGAATATAACCGAATTAACATTATTTATTCACAAAAGTTTTGCACTTTTTCAATTTAGTGCTTATTTTCACGAATTAAAGAATAATTGTAAGTTTCAATTAGAATAATCACGAGATTTTTTTCTTATCAACAACCTCAAATCACTTGTTTTTCCCTTCTCCTTATAACTTGATTCACTTTTTCAGTTTCTTTCTTCAACATGTTAAGAACATAACTGATAAAACTTTCCATGAGAAATCTTTACTTTTAACATCATTTCTATACATTTCTAATAAGATTAAACTTGAAAACTTGATAAAACCTTGATATTCATACCTTATTCTCTTGATTTCAAACCTTAGTCTGTTTTTTTTCTCTCCTCCCAACATGAACACACATCTTCTTCACCTAAAAATCACCTTGCTAGGATGTTGTATTATTGATTTCACAAAGCATTTCTATGGAAATTTGATGGTTTCTAGCTTAGATTTGATGATTATGGTGGAAAGGGACCAAATTGGAAGAAAATAAAAACTTTTCCTTTTATGAATGGTGGTGGCGTGAGATGAAGAAGAAGATGGATGAGTTTTCTAGACTCTTCATAAAAAAATCCTATTAATTTAATAATTAAACTATTAAAATATCATTAAAAAATCGCACATTTTGTCCCTTGCAATCTCTACAATTTCATCTACAATTCATAATACTTAGCTTAGTATATTTACACTTCTAGTCTTTCCTCTTTTTTCACTCAATTCAATTTAATCATTTATACTTTCATTTTTTACACTTTTACCTCAACACTTTTCACTTTCTTACAATTTAATTTATACCCCAGATTTATTTTGCTCAACGCATGAATCTTTTCAATTCCTTTTGGTATTGATCTACCTTCTCTACTAGCATTGTTAATTATTATTTTATTTACTTCTTCTAACTCATATATATATTCCCAAATTAACCGTATTCATTTTAGGGGGTTTTAAGGACATTATAGTAAAAGCTTGGTACAAGTGAACAAGAAAACATAGCTCCAAACAAAACTTCGAGCGAAGTTGAAACAAGTGAAGGAAAGGCAAAGCTTCAACCAAGACAAAACAAGGGACTTAAATGCTAGTATACTTAAAGCTCGAGTTAAAAATACTTAAATCAAGTTGAAACAATACTTAAATCAAGTTTTTTATATGTGGATTGCTATGTGGGCTGCTATGTTTAAAAATTTAACATTTTAGTCAATATTTCCATTAAAAGAACAACAAATTGACTTTTTTTTTTTCCAAAAGGTTGTTAGTCAAATTTGACTCTTTTCAAAACATTGAAAAGTCGAATTTAGCTAGAAAAAAGAGTAAAGATCAAATTGACAATATATATAAACATTAAGGGCCAAATTTGACATTATGTCAAAAATTAAAGGTTAATATGATAATTGAATATAATTTAGGGGCTATTTTATTATTTTACTATTACACCTGCTGCAAAAGCTTTTACATCTACAATGTTTCGTTTTATTTCTCTCTCAAAGTTCAGCTCCATACATACATACGAAACACCATCAAATTTCATAAGCATGACAAGGTGTAGACTAGAATTAATCCACTTCTTCAATCTTGGGTCCTGCACCAGAGCCACTAGATCCACTCTCAGCACCACCATCCATGGGCACATCACCACCATCACGACCTTGGTACATCTTAGTAATGATGGGATTACATAATCCTTCAAGTTCCTTCAGTTTATCTTCCTATTCATCAACCTCAGCCAATTGATTCCTATCAAGCCATTCAATGGTTTCATCAATGGCTTTCTCCATCTTCCCTGTTATAGTATAAGTCACATGTGATAAATTGATGTTAGCATTCTGTTAACATTCTGTTATGAGCTAACAGATTGTTTGTTAGTGTTTGTTAGGCATATTGTCTATATAGTCTTTGTATCAAGGCATGATAATGATAAGGATTCATTCTCATCAACAACAACATTGATTCTTAGATATAGAATAGCTTTATCTTCTCTGTAACCTTTTTCAGTCTTCTAGCATGGTATCAGTCGCTCGGTAACTGATCTTGGTGTGCACATCATATCGACGCCTACTATTGATCCTACTACGCATCCTGCTGATTCCGTTCTCATTGATTCGTCTGATTCCTCCTTCTCTGGTGATCGATTAGTTAGCTCGTTTCCTCGTCATGACATTGTCAAACTGGATGGCAGCATGTTTCTTCAATGGCAAAAGCAAGTTCGTCTTATTCTCACCGGTTACGGTTTAGACGATTTTCTTGATGGATCGGTCACGGCTCCTGCCAAATATGTCTACACAACTGATGGCTCTCGACTTATCAATCCAGCAGCTCTAGCCTTCAATAAGCAAAACAGTTTACTTACCTCGTGGTTGCTATCTACCATTAGCATCTCGTGTCTTCCATCCTTCAATCATGTTGAGACGGCGCAGATGTTTGGATGGCGGCCACAAAGCTCTTCGCTCTTGATACTCGCCAAGCAGTCCGCATTCGTCTTGAACTTCATTAAACTTGAAAAAGGTAGTCCATCGATTTACGATCTTGTTGCTAAGATGCAGAGTTTATGTGCTCTTTTGGAGGCATCGGGTACTCTGTTTTCGACGATGACCGGACCGATATTCTCCTGGCGAGCCTTCTTCCTGAGTTTGATGCCATAGTCTCGTCGGTTTCTCTATCTCCAATCTCATTGCCTCTTGAACGTGTGGTGGATACTTTGCTCGAGTTTGAACAACGTCAAGCCCGTGCTGTCCACGACTTCCTTCTTGTGGCGAATATGGTTGAGCGTCCCTCCTCTAACACGGCGAATGCTCCTAGTCGTGGCGGTCGCTCCTCTGTTCGTGGACGGGGTCGCGGGTTTTTTCCTCGTGTCCAGTGCCAGATCTGCAGTCGTTATGGCCATTTCACACAATGGTGTTTCTACCGGTACCGTCGTGATGATTCCCCTCTTGCCGATCCAAACACTTGGCTTGACGATGAGTTGAATTTTGGAAGAGAACATTTTCAAGATGGCCACTGGAACGGTCAAAATTGGGGAAGGAATGGTGTTTTAAATTTAAGAGGAAGGTTCGGTTTCTAAGGAGATTAGTCGGTGATGGAACAAATAGCTTCACGTGAACCCCATTTTACTTCAAGTAGACCATTTGGTGCTATACCTTCTTCACGTGGTTTTTCATCCTATCAACAAGCTAACCATAATTATGGTGGGCCCTCTGGTGACGCAAGGCATGACTATAATGGATATTTTACGGCTCCATTTTCTAATTCATTTCATGGGCAATCTGGTGGGCCTTCTAATGCGCATGTTCATGCCAATTTTCATGGGTAATTTGGGCCGCATAGTCCTAATCTTCATGGACCGCATGATTTTGAGAATAATTCGGTGCCTTATGGACCGGTTCAATCATGGCCTTTGACTGAACAAAATTATTCTACACCTAATGCCTATTGTGCTACTATTCATCTATCCCGGGATGTTGGTAATTCTGATCGGTCGTGGCGTACGAAACCGAGAGCTCGAGTTTTTCCTATTGATTCTTCCCCGTACGATTCGTCTCAATTTATTGGGTTACCTCCGCGGGTGTCTAATTTACGTGCCTCTGATTATTCTGACGCCACAGTTTATGATTCGAATTTCAACCATACAAGTTCTTATGATTCGCTGGCTGTAGGAAATGCGACCTGGTGCCTAGACTTGGGTGCTACTCATCATGTGTGTCAGAATACTTCGACTCTCAATTCTTCCAACCCGTATACAGGTATCTCTTCACTTCGAATGGGTAATGGTGCCTCTACTAAAATTGATTCTATTGGGAATTCGATGCTTGCTACAGAAAAGAAAGTTTTACACTTATCAAATGTTTTGTGTGTACCGAGCATTCGCAAGAACTTGCTCTCTGTGTCTAAGTTTGCTGCTGATAACAAAGTATTTTTTGAATTTCACCCTTCGTATTGTGTGGTTAAAGATATCCAGACGCAGGAAATATTGATGCGGGGCCGAGTTCGTGAAGGACTTTACTATTTTTTGCCCAGCTTACCGGATGAATTTTCAGTGGTGCATAATGCCTCCATTCGAGACACTAGTTTGAGTAATAATGTGTTTACATTGTGGCATAGGAGACTAGGTCATCCTTCTTCTACTGTAGTGAGAAATGTTCTTAGTTAATGTCACATTCAGTTAAATAAAAATTATTCTGATGAAGTGTGTGTAGCATATCAGCAAGGGAAATCGCATAAACTATCGTTCTCACATTCACTCACTAAGTATGATGAGTTGTTTGAGCTTGTTGTTTCGATCTCGGGGACCACTTACATTTCCTCGATGGCAATTTTTACTATATCTCTTTCATTGATATGTGCAGTTGTTTCAGTGGATTTATTTGATTAAACGTAAATCACAGGCTCTTGATTATTTTATACAGTTTAGACAGATGGTTCAGACTCAATTTGGGAAGTGTATTAAGAAATTTCAGAGCGATTGGGGTGGTGAATTTCGGACATTTGTCTCTGTTTTAGCTAGTCATAGTATTCTTCACCGATTATCGTGCCCTTATACGTCGGAACAGAATGGGGTCGCTGAATGTAAACATCAGTATATTGTGAAAATTGGTATTACCTTGTTAGCTCAGGCTCATGTACCGATGAACTACTGGGGTTATGCCTTTCGCAGTGCTGTGCATATCATTAATCGACTACCCACATTAGTCTTAGGTGATCAGTCTCCATACCAACGCTTGTATGGTCACCCACCAGAGTATGACCATTTTTGAGTTTTTGGATCTTTGTTGCTTTCCACACTTTGACCGTTTGTTCGACATAAGCTTGATTATCGCTCTCAACCTTCTACTTTTCTTGGGTACAGCTCGCAGCATAAAGGTTATTTCTGCTTACTACCAGATGGGAAAGTCATTATTTCTCGTCATGTGATTTTTGATGAACAAAAATTCTTGTTCGCGTCTTCGGGTTCTTTTTACGGTCATCGGCCTCCACATGAGTCATCCTACATATGTTCCGTTCTCGATCGGCTAGTTCCTTCACAGTGCGATGTGTTACAGCGATCGTGGAACCTATCCGTTGATTCTATACATGCCGAGCACCTACCAACACTACTAGTGCCTCATCACCAACCTTCAATTCTTCTCCGACGACCATACCAATGTTATGCATACGCCTCTAGCTCTTCCGCAGATGACTACGGTGACTTATCAACTCTTCTGGTGTTCCTCCCATGCGAGAACGTGAGGCTGTTAACACTCATTCAATGGTCACTAGGGCTAAAGCGGAATATTTAAGCCAAAAGTGTTATCTGTTGATCTGATCAATTTTGAGCCTAACTCGGTTGAAGAGGCTCTTGCTCATCTTGACTGGCGCAAGGCAGTTCAAGCTGAATTTGATGCTTTGTTAGCCAACTCCACATGGGTTCTTGTCCCTCTTCCGTTTAGTCACAAAGTAATTGGTTGCAAATGGTTGTTTAAAGTAAAAAAGAATCCTGATGGATCCATTGATCGGCGAAAGGCAAGATTAGTTGCCAAAGGCTGCTCTCAAGTACCCAGGTGTGATTTTACAGAAACATTTAATCCCGTGGTCAAACCAGCGAATATACGAGTTATTATTTCTGTTGCTGTATCATGTGGGTGGCAACTCAGGCAAGTTGATGTGAATAATGCATTCTTGAATGGCGATTTAACCGATGAAGTTTTCATGCAGCAACCCCCGGGGTTTGTTCAATATGGTTTGCATGGTGAACAACTACTGTGTCGTTTAACTAAAGCTCTATATGGCTTACGACAAGTACCTCGTACCTGGTTTGACAAGCTGAAGACATATCTTGTTGATGCTGGATTTACGATTTCTAAGTCTGATGTTTCGTTATTTGTGAAGGTCCTTGACAAGGTTACGTTATATGTTGTTTATGTGGATGACATCATTGTCACTGGAAATTCATCTGCTGAAATTGCTAGCTTTATTCAACAACTTAATGATAAATTTGCTCTTAAAGATTTAGGTGAGCTTCATTATTTTACGGGGTTGAGGTGAGCAAATCTACTTACGGTAGTCTTCATTTGTGTCAACAAAATACATTAAAAACTTCTTACTTCATTGTTCTATGCATAATGCAAAACTTGTTTCTACACCGATGGTTAGTTCACCGGTGATGTCTAAAGATGAAGGTGAACGACTTGCTGATCCCACCGAGTATCGTAGTCTAGCTGGTGCTCTTCAATATGTTGTCCTCACTCGTAGGATATTTCATATGTGGTGAATCGGTCTGTCGGTTTATGCATGCTCCCACTACGGTGCATATGATAGCTCTAAAGCGTATTTTGTGATATCTACGTGGCACACTATCTCATGGTTTGATTTTAGTCCATCGATAGACTTTCTTTGGTTGGCTATCACGGATGCCAATTGGGGCTTGATTTTGATGATCGTCAATCCAGCAAGGGTATTGTGTATATTTTGGAATTGCTCCTATCTTGTGGAGTTCAAGAAACAAAGTGGTCTCATGGTCCCTTCTTGAGGTCGATATCGAGTCTAGCGCAACCACTAGTGATATTGCATGGCTTGTTTCTCTTTTGTCCGAGTTAAAACTCACTTCGATGATGTTCCTCTTGTATGGTGTGATAACACCGGTCTTTATCTTATTGCGACCAATCCGGTTCTTCATTCCAAGTTCAAGCATGTCGAACTTGACTTGTTTTTTGTTCGTGAAAAGGTGGGAAATGGCGAATTAATTGTTGGTGAGGTTTCAGCCAGTGACCAGGTGGCGGACATTCTTACTAAGCCATTATCTGTAACATTGTTCACTCTTTTTTGTCGTCTTCTTCAGATTGTACCGTTAGGAGAAGCTCGGTGAATGTTATAGTATAAGTCACATGTGATAAATTGATGTTAGCATTCTGTTAACATTCTGTTATGAGCTAACAGATTGTTTGTTAGTGTTTGTTAGGCATATTGTCTATATAGTCTTTGTATCAAGGCATGATAATGATAAGGATTCATTCTCATAAACAACAACATTGATTCTTAGATATAGAATAACTTTATCTTCTCTGTAACCTTTTCAGTCTTCTAGCATTCCCTTTTTCTGATGGATCAAGTTTCCCACCAATCTTATCATCTTTAATGGTGTTCCTCATATTATAAGCATAGTTCTCAAGTGCATTCTTAGCTTCAACCTTCTTCTTCACTAGTTCATCCTCAGCTCTGTACCTTTCTGCTTCTTGTACCATTCTTTTAATCTCTTCTTTACTTGATCTTCCTTTATCATTAGTGATTGTAATCTTGTTCTTCACTCCTGCTGTCTTGTCTTCTGCAGACACATTCAAAATCCCATTTGCATCAATGTCGAAACAAACATTGATTTGCGGTACATCTCTCGGTGCCGGTAGGATACCGGTCAGCTCAAATTGACCGAGCAAGTTATTGTCTTTAGTTCTTGCCCTTTCACCTTCATACACTTGAATCAAAACCCCCGGTTGATTATCAGCATAAGTATAAAAAATCTATTCTTTTTTTGTCGGAATCGTTGTATTCCTCGGAATCAACACCGTCATCGCACTGCCGGCAGTTTCAATACCAAGACTAAGAGGTGTAACATCAAGAAGAAGCAAATCTTGTACTTTATCATCCCCTTCGCCACTTAAAATAGCAACTTGTACAGCAGCACCATAAGCAACTGCTTCATCAGGATTTATACTTTTACAAAGTTCCTTACCATTGAAGAGATCTTGTAAAAGTTGTTGAACTTTAGGAATCCTTGTCGACCCACCGACAAGAACAACCTCGTTAACTTGACTCTTATCAAGTTTAGAATCTTTAAGACATTTCTCAACAGGTTCCATACATTTCCTAAACAAATCCATGTTCAGTTCTTCAAACCTAGCTCTTGTAATAGTAGAATAAAAATGAATACCTTCATATAACGAATCAATTTCAATGGTGATTTGAGCAGTAGATGACAATGTCCTCTTCGCCCTTTCACAAGCAGTCCTTAGCCGTCTCAATGCCCTTGCATTACTACTAATATCCTTCTTATGCTTCCTTTTAAACTCTTGTACAGAATGATTCACCAACCTATTATCAAAATCCTCCCCGCCGAGATGAGTATCACCGGCGGTGGCTTTAACTTCAAAAATCCCTTCTTCAATCGTCAACAATGAAACATTAAAAGTACCCCCACCGAGATCAAAGATCAAAACATTTTTTTCACCAGATTTCGAACCTTTCTTATCCAAACCATAAGCAATAGCAGTAGCAGTTGGTTCATTGATGATCCTTAAAACATTAAGTCCAGCAATGGCCCCAGCATCCTTCGTAGCTTGCCTTTGTGAGTCATTGAAATAAGCAGGGACTGTAATAACAACATTTTTCACAGTTTGACCCAAATAAGCCTCAGCAACCTCCTTCATTTTAGTCAGCACCATTGAAGATATCTCTTCTGCAGCAAACTGTTTCTCTTCACCTTTATAAGTAACCACAATCATTGGCTTTATCACCAGGACCAGCAACCACCTTGAATGGCCAATGCTCTATGAATCATGGACACCGACACGCAATACGGATACTACGATACATATATGACACAATAATTTAAAAAAAAATGAGAATATGGATACGGTATAATAGAGTAATAAAAAAATATTTTTATTATTTTTATATATTTTTTATGTTAAAATACTCAATGTAAATAAAAATATTGATATTTTCACTATTTTTAAACTACTATAATTTGTTTTGACTTTCTTATCCCATTATACTGTTTTTTTCTTTCTTAAACAGGCTGCCATACATTTATATACCCTTTATTTTCTTCTCTATTTACCCATTTTTTCCCTCTTCATTTATTGCGTTTACCTTTGCCTCTGTATTTTTTCTCTGCAAAACATTCATCTACAAAACTTTCAGCATCACCATATTAACTTCATATAAACAAATCAAGTATGTCAAAAATCTTATAAATTATCACGATTAAATGTTAAAGCTCTTCTTTTTTATCTATTTTTTAAAGTTCTATTTTTGTATATGAGTTTTTTTCCATTTTTGATTCAGGTCAAAAGAAAGTCTGGTAGTGTCCGTTTTTGACACGAGTCAAGGTGTGTTCGGTACGTATCCAGTCGTGTCGGCAGCATGTCCATGTCAGACACCAGTACGACACTAGTAAGAGGGGATTTTCCGTGCTTCATAGCGGGCAATGCTTCATATCGCTTTGCACTGATGGGAGTGAACCGACGACCAATGAGACGTTTAGCATCGAACACAGTGTTTGAAGGGTTCATAGCGACTTGGTTCTTGGCTGCATCACCAATGAGCCGCTCGGTGTCAGTGAAGGCTACGTAAGAAGGAGTGGTGCGGTTGCCTTGATCGTTGGCTATTATCTCCACTGGATCATTTTGCCACACCCCAACACAACTGTACGTGGTTCCGAGATCAATCCCGATCGCTTTTCCTTCAGCTTTGGCCGCCATTGTTGATAAACAAAAAGTAGGCACAAGAAGAAACTAAACTGAATGGTTTTGGGAGATTCTTTTGTTTAGTCAACTTGGATCTGCTGAATTTTTACGGTTGAAGAGTTAATGGGGAAGAGGGTGGTATTTTATAGATGAAACAATGGGAATAGGCAAGAAATTAGCAGAGAAATGTAGAAAGAAATAGAGATTTGAAGAAGAAACGAAAGAGGGGAGGACAGGTCAGGGTGATGAAGCTGGAGAATTCTGGATTTACTGCAACCCACTGAGACTGTTTAGTTCGAAAATAAATGTTATGGTTTTTATTTGTACTTGATTTCGAGTTAGTTTAGGAATGTTTTTCAATTTTTTTTTTTGTTTTGGAGAGAGTTTAAAATTTGTAGCTTTTAAAAGAGTGATTTTAAACCAATTTTAGTTTGAGAAAAGCACTTTTCTCTAAAAAATAATTTATTTAAAATAGTATTTTAAAAGGTATTCTTAAATTATACCTTTTATCTTCTTCTTTAAAACTTAAATTTTAATATTTTACTTTTAAATTTATTAAATTAATATTTTTATTTTTATCAAGCATAACCTAATAAAATTTTGATAAAAAATACTAAAGATTTTAAATTAAAAAAACTTAAATTTAACTTTTAAGTATAAAAATAAAGTTTAAATTTTGTTAGATTACAAATACTAACCACAAATTTAAACCTTTTTTAATAGTCGATTGAGTTTTAATTGATTGACATGAATATATAAAGATGTGGATTCAAATGTGTTGAAACGTATTATCATTTTGTTTAAGAGTTAAGGAGGGACTAATTGTTGGATCATTTTTAATGATTTGACTTTGTTGTTCGTTGTAACAACCATGTCCAAGAGGCCCAACTTTTCTTCTATATTAGCCGTTAGGGCAAATATATATTTTGTACTTAAATTTGATTTCAAGGTTCAAATTAATACCTAAGATTTTTAATCTAATTAGGTACCTAAACTTTTTATAATAAATATCAAAATTATATATGAATACTAGCCCAACCTGTAATTTAATACATAAAACAAATTAGCAAAATTAGTAGTTCAACAACTTAATAATTTATATCATGAAAATCAATAATTCAACAATTTATATGCAAGAAATTAACAAAAGTAAATAGTTCAACAATTTATATCCAACAAATTAGCAAAATTAGTAGATCAAGTTCATAGAACCAAATTTTGACAAATTAAAGGGACAAACTTCTTAGTTTTCATTAAAGAAAGGGATAAATTCAAAATTAAACAAAAAAAAAATGAGGGTTTATGAAATAATTTTTCCTCGCTTAAAATTTAAAAATTTTCAAGCTTAAAATTGGGCAAAATTAGGCAAAAATGTCAGTTTTAAATGAAAATGAGGGAAATATGCCATTTCTTTTAAATTTTAGGGAAATAAGTTAATTTTTGATATACATGACCAAAACACACATGAAAAGATGCATTTTTAGCTGATATTGTAGGAGAGCTGAGTGAAACCATGTTCAAAATGCAATTAAAAAAAATCTTTTATAAATTTAGCTGTTAGATAAAAAAGAAAAAAAAAATGATGGTTCATAGAAATTTGATAAAAAAGAGAAAAGTTTAATAATTTTCTAAAAACCCGAGAATCCTAGGATAACATTTGCAGTTCGTCTCATCTTTCCCATTACAGATTCTTCATGTCACAATAATATCAAGAACCTTGGAAAGAAAAACTTTTAAATCTGATTTGTGAGTCATGTTCAGTTATTTCCAACATTTTGAAAAATGTTTGATATTTTGGGTAGAGTTTTCCTATGGAGAGCGTTTTATAGTTAAATTTCAAGCAAAAAATTTGCATTCTGAAAAGAAGATTGTTGATGTTATAAATTTAAAATTGAAAAATCAACCCAACAAACTAAATTAGTTCAAGTAAGTAAATTTGGTGTCATTGTTTGAATTTGGTTAACAAGTATTTCTTACCATCTCCCTAGAAAAGCACGAAAGATGGAATGTGCGTGTTTTAGTTCTCCATTTCTCTAGAAAAGCATTGATAAGTACAAGCTCTAATTTAGTTCTATCAAGCACACGGGACGCATGTAAGAATCCCGCCTCATTCAATTAACGTTCTATAACACGTGGTACTTTCGTACTTAAATTGTGTATATATGTTTCAATAATTCAATTTTCACTACACCAAAACAGACTTTTACTGGCGTTTTTAGCGGCGTTTTAAAAAAAAATGCCGCAAATATTATACATTGGTGGCGTTTGAATACAAATGCCGCAAAAAAGTCGAGCAATAGCGGCGTTTTTAACCCAAACACCGCTAAAAATGATAAATAGCGGTGTTTTTTTCCCAAACGCCGCTACAGATCAGAGCATTAGCGGCGCTTTTGTTAAAACGCCGCTATAAATCGAGCATTAGCGGCGCTTTTGTTAAACGCCGCTATAAGTCTGAGTATTAGCGGTAACTTGTTTAAAAACACCGCTATAAGTCCGAGCATTAGCGGCGCTTGTTTAAAAAGCGCGCAAAATATCTAATTATTCAAATACTCAAGCGACGCGTTTTGTTTCGAGCCAAGCAATAGCGCGTTTCTATAAAATTTGCTAAATTATTTTTTATGTAAAACAAAACGTCCTCATTTTAATTACGGTATAAAAATTGCAAAAAAGTTAGTGGCGTTTGTACTAAAAGCGCCAAAAAAATGAACTTATTAAGGCGTTTTATTCATAACGCCATGAAATTATTTTTTATTTCAAAACAAAAGCGTCCTCGTTTAATTTGATATAAAAATTGTAAAAAGTTAGTGGCGTTTGTACTAAAAATGTCACAAAAAATGAGTTTAGGGTTTCTCATTTTCTTGTCAATATAAGTTGAGAAGGTTATGAGTTTAGGGTTTATAGTTTAGGATTTAATGTTTAAAGTTTAGAGTCTATGATTTAAGGTTTAGGGGTTAGTGGTTCGGGATTATGGATTAAAGGATATGTGTTAATGGTTTATGGTTTAGGGGTTTAGGGTTTAGGGTTTAAAAAAATTAACTGAATATTTAATTTATTTTTAATTGGATATTTAAAATATAAATATTTTATCTTAATTAAAATATAAATATTTTATCTTAATTAAAATATAAATTATTTATAATGAAAATAATAATGACAGTAGAAAAAATTTTAGTTTATAGTTTAATTTTTAGTGTTTAGATTTATGGGGTTTAGGTTAGGGTTTAGGTTGGGTGTATAGTTTAATTTTTAGTGTTTAGATTTATGGGGTTTAGGGTTTAGTACTTAAATCAATCGAACAACAAAGTTAGAGTATTAGTGTTTAGGGTTTAATAAGGGTTTAAGATTTTGATAAAGAGATAAAATTCAAATTATTTTAGGGTTTATAGTTTGCAATAAGATTATATCTTTAATTACTTCGCACCTTATAATATATGTATGATTTGCGTTTAGGTTTAATGTATATGTATAATTTAGTCGGGGCTTATGGTGTATAATTTGGCGTTTAGTGTATCATATGATATACTTTTTAGGTGTATAATTTAGGGTTTTATGATTTAGATATGAGGACTTAAATTATAAAAGCTGTATAATTTAAATATAGTGTTACAAAAAAAACAAAATTATTTTAAAGGAATTTAATAAATAAATAAACTAAAAAATTATTGGTATTAGCGGCCTTTTTTGTGAAAAATGCATAAAAAACATATCAATAAACATATTAATAAACAAAACGGCGTCGTTTACATGGGGGCATTAGCGGCGTTAGCGATAAAACCCATAATAGATTAGTATTAGCGGCATTTTATAAAAGCATACAAAAAGTATTAATTTTAATTCAAGCAGCGCGTTTTCTTTAGAGTTCTAGTGGCGTTTTATATGAAACGCCATAAATAACCCGACAATTTAATTGAAGCGATGTCGTTTTATTTAGAGTGTTAGTGGAACGATTAATTCAAACGCCATCGTTTTTAAGGTAGTTTAGTGGCGCTTGTTGAAACGCCGATGAAACGCGTAATTTTTTTAACAAAACGACACCGTTTATTTCCTCGATATTACCCCAGTCATCCCCTCCCCCCAAAAGCAGACCTCCTAATCCTAATTTCTCCCCAAAATCCCTAGCGCTCTCGATTGAAATCTCCGAACCTCTCTTCATTCTCTGTTTCCTCCGTGAAAGGTACGTCTGATCCTAACTTGTGTTTACATTCTTCACTATTTCTTTCATTGATTTTTGTTTTCTCCTCTTATAATTTGTAGAAGCATTTTTGATTCAAAAATAAAAGTAATTTGTAGATCTGCTAGTTTCTTTTTTCTGCTTTAGATTTGGTGAATTAGTGCGATGCTTTTAAGTAGGCGCTTTTGCTTCTAATGATTTGATATGGAAATGATAATAATTTTGTTCGACTTGTAGTTTTTAAATTAAATTTTGTTAGGTATAGGATGAAATTTGTTGTTTACCCTTAAGTTCCATCAATTCGTATGCCCATGCTTAGATGGTCCCTCCTACTAACGATGCCATCGGTTTTGATGGAAAAACCCCATCCTTTTACAAATCCAAAGTGGGGTGGAATAGAGCGAATATTCTTTTAAATGTTTATTCCACTTTGTCCGGACTTGGTTTTAAGTTTCAAATTTGTACTTTTAATTTTTTGGTCTATTTTAATATTTAAATTTGGCCTCAAGTTTTAAATTAGATACACGAACTTGATTTTTTTGTTTAAATTAGTACTTAATTTTGGCTTCATAATTTAAATTGGTTTAAACAAGACATTTACTATAAGCATTAATTTGGACAAAAAAGCCAAGTTTATGTACCAATTTGAACATAAAAGTCAAGTTTAGCTATCTAATTGGACAAAAAAATAATCAAATTGAACCTTAAAACCAAGTTCAAATATCTAATTAGATAAAATAACTTTAAGTACTAGATTGAACTTTGAAATCAGGTTCGATCTTGAAATATATAATTAAGAAGAATGTAAAAAGAGTGCTTATTTTTAAGTATTAATTAATTATTATGAGCATTGCAGGATAAATTTTAATTAGAATTCATACACTTACATAAAATAAAGGATAAATATGTGTAATGTTAAAGATTATAGTTTAACATTATAGTGCGAGATGGGTTATGATATTGCTTGGACCTCACAAGATGTCTGCATATTTCCTATGAGAAAATGCCTTCTGCTATTGGGTTTCGCATTATAGTGAGAAAAAATTATTCTTTTTAATTGCTGTGGGTTGGTTGAGTTTGGTAACCTGCCACTAAATCCTTCGGTTGGGTTTGGTAACCTCTGCTTGCTTTATATAGAAACTAAGCGTTATTATATCACTTATACTAATATTATATCACTAACGAAAGTATGCTAATGCACATTGAGTTCTTTGTCGGTACTTACGAGTTGAAGCGATATTGTGGGTTACTAATTTCACCACTTTGATGAGGCTTTGGTGGTTGTTAAGCGAACCGGTCACAAGATGAGCCCTTTGCGCTTAAGCGATAGCGACATTTGCACCTTCTCAATATCCACACCTATCTCCTCCACATGCGCATGTAAGTTTAAGTGGCCTTGTGCTAAACTTGCGATTTGTGGCGACAATATGTTTTAGGATTGAATTAACACGTTCCTAAAAATTTTGATGATTGCTATTTGTGGCAGCAATTTGTGTACCAACTTTTTCTCTGGTGAAATCCCGGATATTGGAGTCCTCGACACTTTAGGAACAATTAGTGAGTACCCTTCTCATTCCATGACCATCTATTTATGTCTATGCTTGCTATTATATATGGATGCTTGCTATATCATACAACTGTCGACTTTGGACTTTACAAAACTCTAGTATCGATTTGAAAACCTTAATTTATGGTGTCAAAAACCTATTATATTGGTTGAAATATGCTATAAGTCTCTATACTTTTCGTGTATTTGAAAATTATAATTGGACAATCATAATAAGTATTAATAATTAATATAATTTTTCCGTCCGTACCAATTTGAACTCGTTACAATCGAGGCCGTAATAAATTTGAGCTAGAAAGCTCAAACCTATAACATTCAAGCTCAAGATCAATCGACCTAACTTCAAGATAAATTCAATCCAAAGCCCAAAAAATCTCAATTTATAATTGAACAATCATAATAAGTATTAATAATTAATATAATTTTATAATATTACTTAAAATAAAAATAAAATGTTAATAAATGACTATATTTTTGAAAGTGTTTCATAAGCATTGTATACTTATATTAAAATTTATTAATAGGAAAATAATTAATAATAATTTTATTATATTAAATTTAAAGTGAAATAATTTTTAAAAACATCAATTTAATACAAATAATTTGAATACTATAATTATATATGTATAAAAATATATAAAAATAATAATTATTAAAATATATAAAATTAAGCTTTAATAATAATATAGTAATATATTATATAACTATTATCAAAAATTGAAACCGATTACCTAACGACCTTAAACCAATACTAAATTGATATATTACTAATACATAATACAATAATGTATTATAATGTATTAGTATTACTAACACAAAATATAACATATAATTATTCCTAAAATATTAATACATATATAACTATTATTATACTATAGATTATAATAAAATATATAGTATTAAGTGATATTATAATGTTTAATTATCGATGTATATATATAAATTACTAATTTATTATATGATATGATATAACACTATATAACACATTAGGAGGGATAATTTTCAAATACACGAAAAGTATAGAGACTTATAGCATATTTCAACCAATATAATAGTAAATAATAATATTTAATAATATTTATTTTCTAAGCACCCTCACAACATCTCAACTTACCTAATCTAAAAGAATACAAAACTTATCTAAAAGATAGTAATAACTTTTTCATGTATTTGAATTCTATTATTTTATATTTAAATTGTAATAATTGAATTATTTGCTATGTTGTATTTGTGGTTTATGCTAAACCCTAAAACTTAAAACCCTAAACCCTAAATCCTAAATCTTAAACCCTAAATCCTAAACCATAAACCTTAACCCTAACCCTTAACCCTAAACCCGTAAACCTTGGAACCCTAAAACCTTAAAGCCTTAAACCTTAAACCTTAAACCCTAAAATCTTAAACCTTAAATCCTAAACCCTAAACTCATAAACTCATAAACCTTAAAATCTTAAAACCCTAAAGCCTTAAACCCTAAACCCTAAAACTTAAAACCATAAAACCTTAAACCCTAAAACCTTAAACCTTAAACCATAAACCTTAAACCCTAAACCCTAAACCCTAAACCATAAACCATAAATCCTAAACCCTAAACACTAAAACCATAACCCTAAAACTCTAAACCCTAAAATCCAAAACCATAAACCTTAAACTCTAAACCTTAAATCTTAAACCTTAAACCCTAAAACTTAAACCCTAAACCCTAAACCCTTATATCTCACAGTGAGATATACTGGATCCTCCCTAGGTGTAACAATGCCACGTATGATGAATCAAAAGAATACAAAACTTACCTAATTTTAAGATCAAATTTCATAACTTACATAAGTTTACGATCAAATTTCATAACTTACATAATTTTAAGTTAATATCAAACTTCATAACTTACATAATACTTGTATAGATAAAAGAAAAAGATTCAAAGTATATAAATTTGGAAACTCGACGGGTTGCCTTATATCTCACAGTGAGATATAATGGATCCTCCCAGGTGTAACAATGCCACGTATGATGAATCTAAAAGAATACAAAACTTATCTAATTTTAAGATCAAATTTCATAACTTACATAAGTTTACGATCAAATTTCATAACTTACATAATTTTAAGTTAATATCAAACTTCATAACTTACATAATACTTGTATAGATAAAAGAAAAAGATTCAAAGTATATAAATTTGGACACTGACGGGTTGCCTTATATCTCACAGTGAGATATAATGGATCCTCCTAGGTGTAACAATGCCACGTATGATGAATCTAAAAGAATACAAAACTTACCTAATTTTAAGATTAAATTTCATAAATTACATAAGTTTACGATCAAATTTGAAATTCACGCTTTACAGCGAGTTCTAGAAGTTTTGCTTGTGTAGCTGAGGCGAGGTATTATAATTTATTAATTACATCAAATATTAATTACTTTATACTATTAAATTATATTTTACGCTAAAATATAGGAAACTTGATTGGTCAAAAAGTTGGATGCGTTGACTTTTTGACATTACTATAGAAAGAAGAATGGATCTCCGATGACATCCAAGTGCAGAAATTTTGGTATATTTACTTAATAAAATTTTATTTTTATAAATATTTCTAATGTTTAATTATAATAGTTTAATTCATCGTTTATAGTTTTAAATTTATAATGTTAAATTATGTTGCATTCTTTCTTATTTATATATTTCGTTTCTAACTCTTTCATTGATTTATTAGGATAAACTAAAGGAGAAGAAGGCGGAGTATGAAGCGGTACCGCTTGATTGATAGTTCTGATAATCTTGAGAGATTGATAACGTAATTATTACAGATGTTTTGGGTCTGAAAGGTACAAGCTGCTTGTTGATAGTTACGTTAATCTTTAGTATATTTTAATAGAATTATCACGATGTTTTGGTCTTGAAAGGTATAGTCGGGTTCTATTTAAAGGATCCGTGTTACCCAGGCCAATATTTTGGATTCGGCTCCAGTGATACATGCCTTCCGGGGTCAATCTCGTCTTTGAAGTTCGAGGCTACAAAACCGAGATAGCTCGGATGCAAGAAACACGGTTGGCAGAAGCGATAAATTGTCGATGTTCAAAGAAAATATGAAGAACTCCAACAACGACTTAGGCGGATGTGAAAGCGGCAATGAGGAGGAAACAACGGCGGCGAGAGAGAGCGGCAATGCGAGAGGAGGTAGAGGCGACATCGATGCTAGCGAGAAGCGAGAAAATCGAAAGCTCGGCACTAGCTTGACATATGATCACGAATGTTTGAAAGATCGCGAAATTGCCATCTTAGACATTTAGTTTCTCGTTGTAAGAATGTTTTGACATTATTACATTTAATATTATTATTACAATATTTTCAATTATCATTCATTTAATTTATTAAATTTCAAGTATCATTTAGAATTAATGTATTTGGTGTGATTTTTATGCTAAATTTTTTGTTTTGGGTTGAAATTATATGCTATATTTATTTGTTATTGGTTGGTTTTAGTGCGGGGAGGGTATAGTATTGAAAAAATTGTACTTGAAATCTGTACAAATTAGCGGCGTTTGTATAAAAGCGCTAAATGTCAAGACTTTTAGCGGCGTTTGTAAAGCGCCGCTAAAAGTCATCATAACTTTAGCGCGTTTTTGGAAAAGTGCCGCTAAAATATAACTTTTAGCGGCGTTTTTGGAAAAAGCGCGCTAAAGGCCATAACTTTTAGCGGCGTTTTTTTGAAAAGCGCCGCTAAAAGTCATGGTCTTCAGCCCTTTTTCTCATAAACGCCATTTTTAGCGGTTGTATTGGCGGCGTTTTTGTGCTTAGAAAAGCGCCATAAACACTTTTAGTGGCGCTTATAAACGCTAAATGCCAAAAAATGCCGCTAAAAATCATGCTTTCTTTGTCGTCTTCATCCTAATTATATAAACACAAAACTCAACCAAAATACTAAATAAATTTCAACAACTTAATAATTATATTAACAAATATGAAAATTATAAGAATATTTTTTACCATCTGTAATTGAACACTAAATAGATATGTGAGATGCAAACTAATAAGTGACGTTAACATTTTTAAAATCTATAACGTTATCAAATTGAATATAATAAATTAATTTAACAATGAAATAGTTTAAAACTTCATAATATTATTAAAATATCACAAAATTAATAATTTATCTAACATAAAATAATATATTTCGACCCTAAAATGATAGATGCAAACAACTTAATCCTATTAATAATTTTTGTGGTGAAAAAAAATTAATTACATTAAATAATCCTAATCCTATTTATACCTATCTATTAATCTAAAATTTCTCCTAATAATTTTCTTGACTCCTTATTAGAATTTTTAGACTGGATCTCACGTCTTGATAGCAATGCACAGTCTTACTCAACAAAACGACATTTTAATGGTTTTCGTTATATTCCATGTTAAACCTTAAAAAATAAATAAATTTTTATTCTTTCATAAACACCATGCTATTAAACTAAAAAGAGTAGCCCAGATAGCCTTAACTCTTGGCAACCACCCACTAGTTTTTAAATTTGTCCCCACCCAATTTGAGATGCTACTCGAAAAGCATTGGGACTCCAGCCTGTAGGTACGAGATAAACACATTAAAAATGTAAATTACGTGAGATATTTGAGATGCTGAATCAAGACACAAAATTGATTTTGAGAGAGAAAATATTTTTTAGAATTTATTTAAGAATTTAAATAGAAAATTAAGAGGAAATGAATTTTGAGAATGAAAATTAAATTTGGAATTGATGAAATTAAGTGAGAAAACATTGAAATTAGTTTGGATATATAAAGGGGATGTAATAACCCATTTTGCCCGAGTTGAAAAACCAGAATAAAATAAATGCCCAAAGTTTTTTTTTACAGTTCAAAACTAAAATACAAGCCCAAAATAAATTAACTCAATTTCAGACTCATACTCGCGCGGCCCAAATGACCCAGACATTAATCAGAAGTCAGAATGGCCTAGGGTTTTTTGAAACCCTAGGCGCCGCAAGCAGGACTACTCCAATCGTCGCGCCGCAATGCCAGGCCAATCGTCACGCCGCAAGATCTGGAGTCCGATCGTTGCACCATCGTAGCCACCAGGAGCGCCGCCATTCTTGTGTCTGGTCTTCACCGCAAAATCACCTTCATTAACCTGCAGAGAGAGACACCAAAGCAGAAAGGAGCAAATCGCAGAAAAAAGAAATAATAAATATAAAAAGATTTGCTTTCCTTTTATTTTTTTGTTTTTGGGGTTATAAAACCCTTTGTAAAATCTATAAAAGAGGGGAGACACAAAACAATAACACCAAAATACCCACAAAATCAGAAGACAGATATAGAGAAAAAATATTCAAAAGATATATTGAATAAAAGAAAGCTTTAACAGCAAAGGTTACTCTCTGTTTTATTTTGTTTATTTCTTCTCTTTCGATCTATTTTTTTTTTATAAATACTATTAAAAAGAAAAGGAAAAGGAAGCATTTACCTTTCGGAAAGGGGCCCTTCTCACTGAAAAACATCGCGGATGACGGCGCGTGTGGCAGCGCGTGGCCGGAACAGAGGCCGGACTCCTACCGAATGCAGAGGGGAAAGGAGAGCTTTTCAGAGCTCTATTTTTTTTTTTTTTTTTTGAATGCTTGTTAAAATGATTTTTTTTCTTTTAATTTTGGGCTTATATAGCAAACAACAAACGACGTTGTTTAGCAGGCAGGATCCGCGCGTTGACCCGACCCGGCCCTCAAGATCCGCGTGTTTTATGAAAATGAGATATTTGACATTTCGGTCCTTCCAAAATTTAATTAATTTTAATTTAGCCCAATTCACACTTTTATTTATTTTAAATTTAGCCCTAAAGTTTTGTTTTGGTTCCAATTTAGTTCCTCGGTCCGTTTTAATGGTAAAATCGGAACGACACCATTTTGTAAAAGGTTTAATTTCCACATAAGTCCTTGGGTTTTAACGCGCGTTTTTGATTCAATCCTTTTAATCTGTTTAATTGCTGTTTAACCCCTGTTTCTTTATTTATTTTTTAATTTACTTAATTTATTTTATTTTAAATTATTTTAATTGTTTTATCATGTTTTATATTATTTTTCTATATTTATTAATTTATTAATATTTTATATATATACTTTATATGTATTATTTTATATATATTTAATTATTATATATTATTTTACTTAGTTTAATAATTTTATATTGTTATATATTATTTATTATATTATTTTTTAATTTATATATATAGTATTATATATTTTTAATTTTGTTTTGTATAAAGTCTATTATAATATATAACCTATTTTATTTATATAATTTTCATGATTAATATATTATGTATATAAATGTCTTTTTAAAATTATTATACATATTATTTGCTATTTTTTATGTATAATCTTTATATATTATTAGTTATTTTATATTATTTATTATGTATTATGATTATTATTAAGTATATTTATATTTGTTTAATATTACTTTAATTTTTTATATTATTCATTGATTATTTATTATTAATATAATTTGCAATTAGGTTGAATTGATATGTATGTTATAATGTATTATTCTATGTCTTACTCATACCATTTTTTTATTATAAAAATAGTTTTTAAATCAAGGAATTTTCAAAATATGGTGATATGTGATATTTGAGGAATTTCGAGAAGAATTTTGCCCTAACTTATTGGGTTCGATATTTCTCGTGAAACTTTAAGTATTATATATCCCCCTTTTTTATATATTTAAGAAAAAGCTGAGATTTACCAATTTCAAATTAAAAAACATATTCTTGGGAATTCAAAGCGTTTTGCCCTAACTTATTGGGTTCGACGTCTTGCATCTTGAGGTAGGAATTTTCTAAAATAAAGACGAGCTTAATTTCAAAGTCATGAGGTGCTATACCTTAACTTATTGGGTAAAGTACTTTATTTCTTTGTAATAAGTAAGTCTTGATTTTCTTTCTAATAAAAGGACCATATTTTCTAACTCTCTTTATTTTTAACATTCGAACATGATTTTATCGATTAGGTACCAATTTTTGGGCGTTATGAGGGTGCTAACCTTTCCTCATACGTAACCGACTCTCGAACCTATTTTCTTGTTTTCGCAGACCAAAATCAAATGTTTTAAAATAAAACGTTTTACAAGGTGATCCAATCACACCTAAGTAAAAAAGATTGGTGGCGACTCCCGTTTTTATTTTTAAAGTCGATCCCCATCATTTTTAAAACCCGATTTTTAAAATGGTTTTGACAAGAAATTTTAAGGACCTTAGGAATTATTTCTACCGTTGCGTTTAATTTTTTTTCACTTAAAATTCATTTTGCCGTCGGGCAAATAGTTAAAAAATCAGGAGTCTTGAATTTTTAGCTGTTGGCATCCAAACATTGAAAATTAAATTTTTTTTAAAATTTATTTTGCATGGATGCAATGTTACGAGGGCAAAAGCATACCCTGCGGAACCGAAAACCTGTTCAGCAGAGCACGTTTTTTCCTAAGTAGCATCCTATTCCTCAAATCAACTTATTTTTTTTAAAATTTTGTTTAAAAATAGTGACTTATTTCCAAGTTACTTATAATATGTCGTAGTATATTGTTCAACATTGTTGTATTTAGAACCAATATAAGTTTTAGGTCAAAATATGAACTCATTTTATAAGTTTGACACTTAATATTTTAAATATTTAATTCTCTTACTTTTTTACAATTTAAAAATTTTAATTTAATAGTTGACGCTGATAAATATATTTTTGTCAAAATTTGTTATTAATACACCCTGAAATTTTACTAATTTTCTAAACAAGTCATTATGTATGCATGATAAAAGAAAATTCTAAAAAAATCAACTGTTTAAAATTCAAAATTATCAATATAAGAGCTGTCTATTAAGTATTCACCTAATTTTTAGGTTAGAACCTTTCCTATTTGTTTAAAGATTCTTGTAATGGGCCATATTGACTAGTTTCGAATTTTAAAGATAATGTTGTTGTGAGGAGTAGTGGCAGAGATAGGGGGTTGGCAAGGGCTTCGATCCTCTTAAAATAAATTTTTTTCATTTAAATTTTTATAATTTATAAAATTTTAAATTTATAATAGTAAAATTACATTTTAACCATAAAATTGATAAAAAATAATTTAATCTTTTAACAGTTATAAATATATAAACTATTAAAATGATAAAATTATATTTTTATTATTGTAAAATATAGACAATTTAATTCTACCTCTCAAAAAAAATTATTTGACTCCGTCCCTGAAAAATAACAATCACCAATCTTAACATGAACAATAAAACAGATGTGAAGGATATGTTAGTTCTAAAAAAAAAAAAAGTTTATGGCTAACCTTGAGAAATATATAAAAGATGCTTACGCTCCCTACAATGATTTTAAACAGAAGCTGAGATGCTTTATCTCCCAACATTGTTCTGATTCCAGCCACGTACATATGGCAAAATTTAATCTTCTGTGTCACATTGTTCACCTTCTTCCGATACTTTCAATAAAATTACTTTAAAAATGTGAGGGCTGCTTTTCTATATAAACCCCCACATCTTCATGTTCTTTGGCACCAATCAACAAAGATTTAACAAAAGAAATTCAATATGAATATTATCAAGGGATTTCCCACTATTGTCCTTTCCATTTGCTTTGTTTTAATTATTACAGATTGTTTCATGGTTGAAGCAGATACTTGCAAGCCCAGTGGCAAGCTGAGAGGGAAAAAAGCCTCCGCCAGGGCAATGCGATTCTAATTGTTGTGAAGACGGAAAGTTTTATACAACGTATAAATGTTCACCGCCTGTGTCGAGTCATACAAAAGGAAAATTGACAATTAACAGCTTTGCGGCTGGTGGGAAAGGTGGAGGACCATCGGAATGCGACAACCGTTACCACTCGGATGATGAACCTGTCGTGGCACTTTCGACCGGGTGGTTTAACAATAAAAAGAGGTGTTCGAAGTATATAACAATCCATGGAAATGGAAAAAGTGTGAAGGCTAAGGTTGTGGATGAATGTGATTCTGCAAAGGGATGTGATTCGGAGCATGGTTATGAGCCTCCTTGTCCCAATAACATTGTTAATGCCTCGAAAGCAGTGTGGAAAGCTCTTGGAGTTCCTGAAAACGACTGGGGCTTAATGGATATCTACTGGTCAGATGCCAATTGATTTTTTAATCATATTTTTAATTTCCATTTGCAATTGAATAAAGATTTAAGATGTGATTTGGATTAATGTTAAAATCAACACTGATGTAAAAGTCATACAACATACGTTGTATGTTTGATAATATGTTAAAAGCAATAATACTATGTCCTGGAAGTCCAAAGTGTCACAAATTTATCCTAATTTCATGTTCCAATGATTGAGATTTTGAAGTCCAAAGTACAAAGCAATAAAGTCAGTAATGTGATTTTACGATGGAATGTCATTTGAAATATGATTATTAGTCTCCTTGTCTTAACAACATTATTGATGTTTTGAAAGCAATTTAAAAGGCTTTTGGAGTTCCCGAAAGTGATTAAGTGAATTGAATATTTACTGGTCGGAAACTGATTGATCTCTTCAATCTTATTTTTAAACTTTTCTTGTGTGTTTTAAGTTAAATTAATATTAATGTAAGAGTCATCCATTGTATGCTTTCTATAATGTTCAAATAATAAGGGTAAATGGCACCAAACATTCTTAAACTATCTTTCAGATTTTAAATTGATTTTTAAACATTCAAACATTTTAATTGAGTCCTCAAAATATTTGTATTGTCTCAATTATACCCTTCCCATAAACTTAGTTTTCACTATTAATATTAAATGTCGATTTGGATCTAACAAGGAATATTTTTAAAATATATAGATCAAGATGTCAACACTTATGTACTTACCTTATGAAGAATTTCGATTTGACTAATATATGCTTAGTCAGATTCTAATCTTATCTTTTTCACTTTCTTATAATTTAAAACATAATTGCAAGTTTAAACACAGAAAACAAGATTACAGCATTGTTACTTAGAGGAATATTGTTCAACATTGTTGGATACAGAGCCTTCAATATAATTTTGAGTACTTTACCGAAGATGTGGATTTAGTTTCCGACCTTTATTTGATTAATTTTAGTTTTTAAATTTTTTAAATTGGTAAATTTTAGTTTCTATATTTTTTCAAAATTTGAAAGTTTAGTTTTGGTTCAAATAGTAACAGTTAAATCCATTTGGTTAAGTTCAATTACTGGTCCTAAACCATGCGTATAGTTGTAGATTTAATCCATTTTACCCAATTGAATCATTGTAAGTCCCCATAATTTTATGAATTTTGAAATTTCAGTCTTAATGCAAATAACAGTAGGTAATTCATTAGCTACATTTTTAGTGAGTAATACATGGAAGTAATACGTTGACATGATAATACACATATAATAATGGCGCATCATGACTTATTTGCCCCTCCAACTTTATCAAAAAAGTCAGTTGTCTTCCATTTAATTTTTCGCCTCTTTTAACCCTTAAACTTAAGATATTTGTCAAATCACCTCAAAATAGATGAAAAGCTAACATCTACTAACTTTGCAAATGTGGCATACACGTGGATTGCCATGCGGATGCCATGTTAACAATTAATTATTTTTAAAATATAAAAAATCAAAAAATATAAAAATATTAAAAAATATATATTTTAAATATTTTTAATTTTTAAAAATTAATTAATTGTTAATGTGGCATATAATGTGGACTTCCACTTGGATGCCACGTCAGCAAAGTTAACAAACATTAACTTTTTCATCCAAACATTGCAAGTTCAATGGCTAAAAGAGGTAAAAAATTAAATGGAGAGTTAAAATGTCTTTTTGTAGAGTTGGAGGACCAAATAAGTTATTATGCCTAATGAATTTAAAATTATTAAATAGAGACTGAAATAGTTTATTTTAGCATAATATAATAAATTTAGGTTTTAACGTTCACATTTTTATTAAACTATAAAAATAAAAAAATAAATCAAAACCATAAAAGTTCATAAAAATTCAAAATATAATCATGAAATACATGTGAATTGCTATACAAACTAATATGTTTAAAAAATTTAACATTTTAATCAGTACTTCCATTAAAAAAGCATCAATTCAACTATTTTTTCAAAAGATTAATGGTTAAAATTAACATATTTTCAAATGTCAAGGGCCAAATTTAACTAAAAAAAAAAAAAGAACCAAATTGATAGAAAATATAAACTGACTAAATTTCAGATTATGCGTTTATTTTCCAACACATATTGCTTTGTCCAATGATGATTTATTAATGTTTTCACTTTGTTATGATTCCAGCTACGTAAATGTGGCAAATTTTAACATTTTGTGACACATTGTTTACCTTCTTCCGGTACTTTTTCTAAAATTGTGAGGGCTGATTTCTATATAAACCCCCAACATCTTCACGTTCTTTGGCACCAATCAACAAAGAGTTAACAAAAGAAATTCAACATGACTATTATCAAGGGATTTTCCACTATTTTCCTTTTCATTTGTTTCATTTTAATTATTACAGATTGTTTCGTTGTTGAAGCAGATACATGCAAACCCAGTGGCAAGCTTAAAGGGAAAAAGCCTCTGCCGGGGAAATGCAACCACGAAAATGACTCTGATTGTTGTATAGAAGGGAAGCTTTACACAACGTATAAATGTTCGCTGCCTGTGTCGAGCCATACAAAAGCAAAGTTGACAATTAACAGCTTTAAGCTTGGCGGGGATGGTGGCGGACCGTCAGAATGTGACAACCATTACCACTCAGATGATGACCTTGTGGTGGCACTTTCGACCGGATGGTTTAACCAAAAAAGAAGTGTTTGAAGTATATCAATATCCATGACAATGGAAAAAGCTTGAAGGCTAAGGTTGTGGACGAATGTGATTCTACGATGGGATGTGAGTCGGTGCATGATTACCAGCCTCCTTGTCCTAACAACATCGTTGACGCCTCGAAAGTAGTTTGGAAAGCTCTTGGAGTTCTTGAAAAAAATTGGGTCGAAATGGATATTTACTGGTCGGACACCAATTGATATCATTGTTAGATTTGTAAAATAAATCTAAAATAAAACTTAATAAACTAGGATCTATCATGTCAAATCATCAAGAATAAATCAAGAACAAAACTAGATGCGGAAGCGTACCTGAATCCATAAATTCCTTGAAGTTTTACCGGATCTTGGAGATTTGATCTTCCAAATTTGCACACAAGAAATTCAGAGAATATCTACTCTCTCTTTCCTAATGATGGGATATTAGAAAAGATATATGATAAACCATAAATGTAACATATTTTAATTCCATGCTTGGCATATTTTTGGATGATTTATAATGAGAATTAGTGAATTTGATGCTCTTAATCCCTTAAATTCATGTTTCTATACTTAGGAGAGCATTTGGGAGTAAAAGGAGTGAAAAAGGGGCCAAAATCGGAGTTTTCAAGATTCGCACGGGCTGGGCACATGCCCATGTGAGCCACACGGGCTAGCCACACGCCCATGTGCCAGTCCGTGTCGATTTCGCACCCTACTTCCCTGTTATGCGAAAAAACCCAATTTTTAGGGTTTCTGAGCATTCTAAAGTCTACAAATACACACTAGAAGAGGACCTAAGAGGACACGCAGAGTAGAACGAAGAAATTACTTGAAGGAAGCCGTCAGAATCATCTCTGAAGCAGATCCACTCCAAGATTGAAGATCTCCATTCGAATTTCCTTCGAAGTTTTATTGGGTTTTTCATGTCTTGTTGTTATTCTTATTTTGAGATGTTTTCCTCTATGAGTATGAACTAAACTCCCTAAATACCTAGGGAGGATGAAACCTACGATGGATCTTATTATTTAATTATCTGAATTACATGATAAATACTTGTTCTTGTTTTTAATTATGTGTTCTTAACCCTTGCTTTAATATTTTCAGGATATTAATCCAAGTTTGATGTGCTTAATCAGTGGAGCAAAAGTCCCTGTTTAAGAGTAGATCTAGCATAATTAAGCGGATTTGATTGCAATCCTAGAAATAAGACAACATAAATCTGCCGGATTAGAATCAAATCTAATAAGGGAATCCATAGATCGAGTGGATGCGATGATATGAGTTTTAATTAGAAAGAGATTTCAATTAATCAACCTAGAGTCAGTTGTTCTTAGTCTCGAAAGAGATATTAACATAATTTAGGGATTTCTACGGATCAAGGCAAGTGAATAAATCGTTTAATTCAGAATCATAATAATAAGTGAAATCTAGGTGGATTTCTCCTTAGGTATTGTTTCTCTCATTGATTTTCTTCGAATATTTTCCCAATTTTATCTTTGTCGCGCTCATAGTTAATTAGTTAGTTAAAATTTAGATTAAAAAACCCTTTAATTATTAGGCTAAATAATAGAAAGATAGTTATTACTAGTACTTTTAGTCCATGTGAATACGATATTCCGGACTCACTATAGCTATACTACTGTTCGATAGGTGCGCTTGCCTTTGTCATATATTAGTTAGTTTTGTGACCCATCAAGTTTTTGGCGCTGTTGCCAGGGACTAAGATATTAGGAACGCTTAATTTTCATTACTTTAGCCATTTTTATTTTTATTGCAATTTGTTTGTGTTTTTATTTTAATTTACTAGCTTTTCTTTTATTTTCTTCTGGCAGGTATTTTTAGTTTATGACTAGAAGGAACCCGTCAGGACCATTTCTTTTTGACAGTGAGATTGAAAGCACAGCTCACAGAAATCATAGAGAAATAAGGTGAAGTTTACAGTATATAGAGGAAGAGTAAGAGGACAATACCAATATTACCGAGGAGATGGCTTATAATAATCTGCTACCCCTGGTGGTTGTCGCAAATCATGTAAATTAGAATCCTGCTCCTCGTACTATGTACGATTATGCCAAGCCCAACCTGACTGGGGCTGAATTGAGTATTGTGAGACCTACTGTTGCTACAAATAACTTCGAGCTGAAGCCGAACACTATTCAGATGATCCAACAATGTGTTCAATTCGATGGTTTACAGGATGAGGACCCAAATACTCATTTGGCCAATTTCCTAGAATTCTCCGACACGTTTAAAATTAATGGCATTTCTGATGATGCCATTCGCCTTCAGTTATTTCCTTTTTCGTTAAGAAATAAAGCTAAATAGTGGTTGGACTCGTTACAACGAGGTTCCATCACTACTTGGGAACAAATGACCGAAAATTTTTATTAAAATATTTTTCATCGGCTAAAATGGAAAAGTTGAGGAATGATATCTCTTCTTTTGTGTAGATGGATTTAGAAACTCTTTACGATGCATGGGAGAGGTATAATGAATTATTGAGAAGGTGCCCTCACCATGGGTTACCTCATGGCTACAAGTTCAAACTTTTTACAACGGTTTGAACCCCTCAACTAGACAACTGATTGATGCAACTGCCGGTGGAACTCTGAATAACAAACCACCCGAGGAGGCTTATGAGTTCATTGAAGAGATGTCATTGAGTAATTATCAGTGGCAAGTCATGAGAACAAAGCCAACAAAAGCTGCTGGTGTTTTCAACCTCGACGGGATCACCATGTTATCGAACCAGGTAGAGCTCTTAAATAAAAAGATTGATGGTTTATATGGTTCTATGCAGGTACATTCGGTGATGTAATGCGACGAAAATGGAGGAGGGAACCATCTAGAAAATTTATCCTACAACTTTAGCACAGAAGACGAACAAGTTCACTATATGGGTAATAATTCTAGACCTCAAAATAACCCCTATAGTAATACTTATAATGCAGGTTGGAGGAACCACCCCAATTTCTCTTGGGGTGGTCAAGGAAATCAGAGGACACAACCCTTCCAGGCTTTCAACAACAACCCTACTAGCAGGAGAAGAAGTCGAACCTTGAGGAGATGCTAAAAAATTCATCTCGGTGTCAGAAACCCATTTTCAAAACACCGAAATAGTGCTAAAAAATCAACAAGCGTCAATTCAAAGGCTTGAGAACCAAATAGGTCAGCTTCCTAAGCTGATCTCAGAACGACCACAAGGTAGCTTGCCGAGTAACACCGAAACTAACCTAAGAGAACAACTCTATTCCATCACTGTGCATGATGAAGAGGGATTAGTAGAATCTGAATCTAAACCAAGGCAAGAAACCGTGGTAAGCAATGGTAAGGTTGAGGTGAGCCATAATGAACAAAAATCGGTAAATAAGGAGTATACACCTCGTGTACCATATTCCAACGTGACAAAGAAAGACCGCACGAATGAACAATTCGATAAATTTCTCGACCTCTTCAAAAAGTTACATATTAACTCACCGTTTATTGAAGCTCTTTCGCAGATGCCCAACTCAGTAAAATTTTTAAAGGAGCTTTTAGTAAACAAATGGAAGTTAGATGATGCATCACGTGGAGCTAAATGTAGTCTGCTCAGCCATTTTACAGAATAAACTACCCAACAAATTAAAAGATCCAGAGAGTTTTACTATTCCTTGTTTAATTGGTAGTTTAAATGTAAATAATGCTTTAGCTGATTTAGGGGCAAGTATTAATGTCATGCCCTATAAAATGTTTAAACAACTAGGTCTTGGGAAACCTAAACAAACTAGGATGAGCATTCAATTGGTAGATAAAACTATTAGGTTTCCTAGGGGTATTATTGAGGATGTGCTTGTAAAAATCAATAAATGTATATTCCCAGTTGACTTTGTTGTTCTAGACATGGATGAAGACAGTGACGCACCTTTAATCTTAAGACGACCCTTTTAAGCAACTGCCAATACTATTATTGATGTTGGTACAGGTGAACTCACACTTCGTGTAAGTGACAAAACAATCACTCTTCAGGCTCGTGATTCGGTTAAGACATCGCTTAATGAAGGTGGGTGTATAAATCCTATGAGTAACCATGTAGTCCAACCTTTTTTGCAAGAAGCACCTCGAAAAAGCATAAATGAGCCACGCCCTAGTTCTCATGACAACAATAAAACAATCCATGAAGAGCGAATGCTATGGATAGATGAACTAGATGAATGACAGACACATGTTAAGGAGAAACCAAGGATACACTATGTAGAACTTAAACAACATCATAACGAGCTTCAAGATGAAACAAATCAATTTACGATTGGAGACCACGTACTATTGGACAAAATGGACCCTCGAGTTGTCACTTCAAAGGCCAATGCAAATGGAGCAACTCCTTTTACGGTACTGAATGTCTTTCCACACGGTACGATCGAGGTAAATCATTCTAAATTAGGAACCTTTAAGGTAAATAGCACTCGACTTGAACCTTATTTTAATATTAAAACTAATAGCAGGAGAGAGGAGTGTCAACTCCTCGAACCACCATGACCATACAAATGAGAGGTAAGTCGAGCTTAGACTCTAAATAAGAGCTTCTCGAAGGCAACCCAAGCACTAACCCTACTAATTAGTTTATTTTTACTTCTTTTCATGTTTAAATGAAGGTTTTTGACCCACACGGCCTAGACACACGAGCGTGTCCTTGGCCGTATAGAAACAGGGCTAAAATTTTCCTAAAAATCGACAGAGACACGACCTTAAATTAAACCACACGGGCGTGCGACACGGCCGTGTGGACCACACGACCTAGACACAGGCATGTCCTAGGCCGTGTGAAACCTAGAACAAAATTTTTTGAATTTTAAAACAAGTAAGAGAGTTACACGGGCACGGAACACGGCTATGTGCGAGACACGGCCTAGCCACATGGGTGTGTGGGAGGTCACATGGGTGTGGGAGAAGCGAAGGATGATATATATGGCCGTGCGGCTCGGTTGCATGAACCACACGGCCTGGACACACGGGCGTGTCTGAGGCCGTGTGAAGACTGGGCTATATTTTTCGATGAACACGGATTGAAAACAAGCCACACAGGAGTGTGACACGGCCGTGTGGCCCAACAGGGACCCGCACACAACCGTGTCACCCCATAAAAGCCTAACCCCTTTTCTCTTTTCTTATTTTGTCTTCTTGTTTTATCTTATTCCTATTTTTATTTTTATTTTTATTTTTATTTTATTTGTCTTTTATGTTTCTTATTATCTTTTAAAGACTTGTCTAATATATTTTGAACTATATTTTAGTTATTATGGTTGTTCCTAATAGAGTAATCCTTTAATCTTCTCCACCAGTTGTGTTTATTTTCTTAATAGCTTGCTTAGAATCAGGCACTACATTTAGCCCTCTCTACAATTTCGCTAGTCACTAATTTGAGGACTTCATCCAAACTTCAGGGCAGTTTCACTTCTCTCCCTCACTTATGATATTCTACTTATACTGTCATTACATATATTCATACATTGAGGACAATGTATATCTTAAGTGTGGGGAGGTTGTTTATATGATTATTAGAAAATACCTGAATTATGTTTTGTATTCAAGTAATTTTCCCATTTTACTATTAGAATGAATTCTTATCGATTTGTGATTTTTATTGATATGTTTCAGATTAAATTCATAGGTAATTGTGCATTGATTGCTTAAACTTTAAGACATTAGAGAATCAAGCATGATAAGTCTATTTTCAGAATAAAAAAAAATTGCAAGGTTGTTTCCCTAAATTTAAATAGTTTGAGATTTACGAGATTGACATCAAAAACTGTAATTTTTGTAAGATTTTGAGCCTTTATAGCATACACTTTTCTTGCTCACTTTATTATTGGTTATGAGTGTGTCAATATTGATTGTTATTCTAGAACTTGCTTCGATTATACATATTGAGACCACACATTTGATTTGATATACTGAGATGATAAAGGCACCTAGGTTTTAACCCACTTATCCCAAAAATCCTACCTTTATAATTAACCCTTAGTGAACCCCTTTGATCCTAATAAACCGTTTCTTGATCTACCCTTAATATTAACCCATAACTCATTCTTTTTGATTCATTGAGAATTTTTTCTATTATATTGACCCCATTTTTGTCGAGATTTGATTTGGTCAGTTGCCTAACTATGTTCTTTTGTTCCAGTTATTAAATTATCTCTTTTATCCTTAACTAAAAAAAAAGTGAAAAAAAGTAAAAAAAAAAACGTGAAAAAAAATATGGACATTTATTTTAATTATTACTAGTTCTATGTTATTTGAGCTTAAACGAGTAATTTCACATTTTGAGAAGAAGCTAGTGTTATTATTGATAAGTTTTCAATTGATGTAATTATTCAACATTAGTTTATTTTTCTAGTTAGGTAAATTGTCAATTCAATCTCGATTCTAACCCTCTATTTCAGCCTTTATCCACACCTTTAACCCAAACCCCATTACAACCCTTTAAAAGACCTTTTGATTTGTGTATCATCTCATTTTATAATGGAAGAGATTTGATTTTCATGCAAGCTTATGGTAATGACTTTCCATGTTTGACTTTTGAGTGCTTATTTTTGAACTTTAAACACCTTGAGTGATTTGAGTGAATATTAGTGAGGATGTTAAATCTTGTCGGTTTTGAATTAAAGGTAATTACTTAGATAAAAGGGAAATACCTATGTTTTCATGCTTTAAAAATGTGTGACTTGGATCGTTTGAATTTTTAGTGCTCTTTTAGTTGAACTATCAATGTGTGATTATTTGTGAATTATGATAAAACATTATTGATGAGAATTATGAATTGAGAAAGCTTAATTTTAATTGTGAGTTGAGGATTTTGCTTTAGGACAAGCAAATGCTTAAGTGTGGGGATATTTGATAAACCATAAATGTAACATGTCGAAACCATTTTTTTATGATTTTAGAAAATGGTGATCGACTTAAAAATATAGAGTAGAGTCGCCACCAACCCTTTTTTGTTTAGATGTGATTGGATCACCTTGTAAAAATTTTTTTTTGGTCTACACAATTAAATAACAAAAAAAGGGTTCGGGAGTCGGTTACGCACGAGAAAGGGTTAGCGCCCTTATACGCCCCAAATCGGGTACCAAATCGATTAGCTAGTGTCCTTGCATTGAAAACTTGAAAATGTTTAAGGTGTGATACTTTTTAAAGAATGCTAATTAATTTTGAATTGAATCTCAAGATTCACTCATTCCAAAGGAATAAAAATATCATATCTAGCACGTTAGGATATGACACGTTTATACCTCGACACCGAGATCATCTTTGATTTTTAAAATATGCGATTAAAAGGATATTTGGTTATTTGGTCGAATGGAAAATTGACACCCAACACGTTAGGGCGCAATTCCTTGAACTTTCAAGCATCAAATATTGCCTTGTTTTAAAAACTTTTAAATAAGCGAATTTAAAATCAACTCAAAATGTATTTGTTTGGTTTGTTTGGATAAAAAATGAACAATTTTCATAAATAAGTTGGAAATCTTAATCACAATACAATAATAAAAACAAAAGTATAATTGCAAACATATATATATTTACATAAATGAGTAATGTTTAAAATAAACAAAAGATAATGAAGTATTTCTAAGACATGATACATATGTACAAACAAATTTAAATGAAAATATATAAATATTTACATAAGACAATATATACATGAAATAAAAATAATTTTGATAAAATTTTATATAAAAACATTTGTACATGAAATTCAATGATACGAAAAATATTTATATTCAAAATTATATCAATTTTGAATCATACAATTATCTAAAGAGGAATTAGAAATAAACATTTTTTATATTGAAACATATTAAAATTAATAAGTTAATTCAAAACAATTTATTAAAACCAAAAAATTAATAAATTTAATAATAATAAAATACAACTCAATTGAATTAAAAACAAAATTAAAATGTTAATTTATAAACAACAAAACTATTAAACATAATAAGGACTTAAGCGTAATGCATGCAAGTGATCAAGGATTAAAAGTACAAATATTCCCATAGCCAAAACGCAATGTACAAATTGGATCAAATCGACATAACGCATAAATTATAGAGATCAATTTAAAAAACAAAGAAAATATTTAACGGATCTAATCGAAAAAACAGTATGAAAAAGAAGGACTAAACACACAAATATCCTCGAGGATCAACACACACGGATCTTAGCCACATATGGATTGGGTCATCGGGTCGCACCACACGGCGTCGTTTAAGGCTATTGAATGAGCCCAAACGAAGCCGTTTTTTTAATGAACTAAACCAGATTAAAAAAACAAATTAATTATCATTCTGAACCAAACCCTAACCCCCTTTCATTTTTATTTTCAGTCGTAATTCAGAAAAAACCTCTCTGTTAATCACTAAAATGCCACTGTAAATGGCGAGGAGTGATACATGAAGGTTTGATTTGTTTTTATGAGCATCGATCCGTCGTGCTCTACAACCAATATCCCCATCTAAACCCCGATTGCGACGGAGAAGACAAGTAACATACATTCGCCATGGTAAACCATTTCTGTTTCTTTTTATTTGCAAATAAACACAAAAAAACAGAAAGAAAAAGAAAAGAAAACACGAAGGCAAAAAGATTTTCTAGATCACCTTTCAATATTTTTGCTTTTGATTTAGTATATTGCCTCTCGATTAGCGTAAAAAATTATAAGATATTGATGGCTTTTTATAGCCATCCAAATACAAATTTTATTTTTTTTCAGATATTCTTTGTTTCTCTGCTATTGGTAATCCTGTTTGTAGGTACGAAAGCCGCAGATGTGGCGTACAGAGGCGCGTGGGGCGTGCGGGAGCACAAGCAGTGGCGCTCGTGGAGGCATCCACGAGGAGGTCATTGCGATCTTGAAACCTCTGGAAGCTATCCTAGGGTTTCTATCTGCTGAAACTGTTTGGGCCATTCAGCCGGTTTCAAGATTGGGTTTAATCTGTTGGGTTGTAAGTGGGTTAGGTATTTGGGCTTTAGAGATTGGGTAGTGGTTTATTTGGGTTTGAAATTTTGTAATGGAATGGACATTTAATCTTGGGATTTTATTTTATTTATTTTTGTGTTCTAATTTGTGGTTAATGGACACTAGGCCGGGGAAAATTTGGGCTCTTATAGCTACCCCTCTTTGCTCATTGTCGTGTAACGAGAATGAAGCAAAGACTTTAAAAGGGCCAATTTTTCTGGTCTTGTCGATTCTTGACTTCATTCGGTGTTTTTCTTCTTCGAGTAGCTTCATTCCATCCCACTGCATCTTCAAGGGCTCGAGAACTAGCGCTTCGATCCAACTCAAGGAAATTAGAATTGTAGCCTCAATCTGCTCCAACGCAACTTCGGGAGATAAGATTTGCTATCTTTATTCTGCTCCACTACAAACCCAGGGATGCCAAACTCGTATTTTCGATCCGCTTCACTACAATCTCAGGAAGACATGATCTACTATCTTCAATCTGCTCCACTACAAACTCAGGGATGCTAGACTGGTATCTTTGATCCGTTTCACTGCACTCTTAGGAAGACAAGCTCTGCTATCTTCAATCTGCTCCACTGCAAACTCAGGGATGCCAGACTGGTATCTTTGATCTGCTTCACTGCAATATCAGGAATACAAGATCTATTATCTTCAATCTGCTCCACTACAAACTCAAGGATGCCAGACTGGTATCTTCAATCCGCTTCATTGCACTCTCAGGAAGACAAGATCTACTATCTTTAATCTACTCCACTGCAAACTCAGGGATGCTAGACTGGTATCTTTGATCTGCTTTACTGCACTCTCAGGAAGACAAGATCTACTATCTTCAATCTGCTCCACTGCAAACTCAAGGATGTCAGATTGGTGGCTTAAATCTGTTCCACTACTGCTTAAGGAGACAAAATTTGCCATTCGATCTTGGTCCACTACTGCTTAGGATGACAAGATCTACAATCTTCAACCTATTCCACTTCTTTGTCGGGGAGATAGGATCGTGGCTTAAATCATTCCACTCTCGCTTGGGGAGACAAGATTTGCCGTTCGATATTAGTCCACTACTGCTTAGGGTGACAAGATCTACAATTTTTGACCTATTCCACTGCTGGTTAGGGAGATAGTACTTATGGCTTAAATCTGTTTCACTACTGCTTATGGAGACAAGATTTGCCGTTTGATCTTGGTACACTACTGCTTAGGGTGACAAGATCTACAATCTTCGACCTATTCCACTGCTGGTTAGGAAGATAGGACTGGTGGCTTAAATCTATTCCACTACTGCTTAGGGAAACAAGATTTGCCATTCGATCTTGTTCCACTACTGCTTAGGGTGACAAGATCTACAATTTTTGACCTATTCCATTGCTGGTCAGGGAGATAGGACTGGTGACTTAAATCTGTTCCACTACCGCTTAGGGAAATAAGATTTTTCGTTCGATCTTGTTCCACTACTGCTTAGGGTGACAAAATTTATAATTTTTAGTCTGCTCCCTCGCTACATCAGGAAGATAAGACTCGTCGTCTTCGATCTGCTCCACTATTGCTTAGGGAGATAAGATCTGTAATTTCACCAATATTGCTACACCGTCCTCTGGGGGACATGTCCTGTAGACTCGATTTCATGTATCTATTTATGCCAAATGATTAGGATGCTATGATCAGAATGAATCAAATGCTCCTAACTAAATGACATTATGGATGTCATTTGCATGAATGCAGAATGTTATGAGAATGATCCTTTGTTAAATGTACAACGATTAGGATGGAATGAATCAAATGCTCCTAACTGGATGACATTTTCATGAATGCAGAATTTTATGAGAATGATATTTTTTAAATGCATGATGATTAGGATGCAATGATTGGAATGAATCAAATGCTCCTAACTAAATGTGTTTTTCATGAATGTAGAATTTCATGAGAATGATCCATTTTTAAATGCTTAGGGTTGTCATCGCTCATTGTTTATCAAGGCTTTATCATTGACGTATTATGCTACCATTTTGTTCGGCTGGTATTCTTGACAGAAAACTCGAGAAAATAATTATCTTGCTCAATAGATTTGCCCTACTGTAACTTCAGGGTTCATCTTATTGTGACTTAGGGGTACAGGATCTAAATCTTTTCCCATCTATCCCATTGCGACTTCAAAATGTAGGATTTGTTCCTTCTCCAATCCATCCCATTGCTATTCAAAGTTATAGGATCTGTATCAACTTTAATCCACCCCATTGTAATTCAGGAATATAGGGTTTGTTTCATCTTCAATCTATCCCACTGCAACTCAAGGGTATAGGATTCGTATCAACTTCCATCTATCCCACTGTAACTCAGGGGTATAGGATCTGTAATTTGTTCAATCAACTGATCACTCCCCGGGTGACCCAACCAGATGTGTATGCATGATACTCTCATGGATGCTGGATATTATTTTTTGAGAATGATCCCTTCTACGCTTGGGCTGTCATTGCTCGTGTTCCCTCGGGATTGTATCACCAACTATTTTTGAGAGAAAATCCAAGGAGATAGCCTCAATTTAGACTTTTCCTTCTCAAACATTTCCAGCCCTTAAGCTTAGTAAGTTATAAACAATAGCTCTGTTTCATGTTCTTGTATTATTTAGAAGCTTCCGGAATAATATGCCAAACTCCTTTTATGAAAGTATTATTAGTCCACTAGTCATTATTTCAATGCAAAATGCTTGAAAAAAATCATAACAATGGACAAGAAGGAAAGTAATTAGGAGCATAGCTCGAAATAATAAGTTAAGCAAAGATAGCAATCGCAATCAAGAAGGAAATTTATTGTGAACATATTTTGAAAAGAATAATATAATCACAAATAACAAATTTAAAATGGGTAAAATGGAAACTAGGTGCCCCGGATATCGCAGCCTGAGCTTCTCTGTTCAAACTTCTTGAGGATCATTTTAAGCTCGATATGTGTTTAGGGGATCTAGAGTACTTTGTTGATGCTCAAGACATAACATACTTCTTCATTGTTAATTCAGGCATAGCAAGACTGTTTTATGCCCCAATTTTGATCAAAATTTGAGCCACCCTTTTCGGGTTTTCAACTTAAATCCCCTTTGGTCTCAAAGCGCCCTTTGCGGGTTTTCGCCTTGGCCTCTCATTTTTTCTTTGTTTTCCTTTTTTGTGTTTTTATATATATATATATATTTTAAGGTCTCAAGGTGCCCTTTGCGGGTTTTCACCTTGGCCTCTCCTTTAAATGAAATCCGAATTCACCGGCTTGAGCATGTCCTTGCCATCCATCTTGGTCAAAGTTAATGCTCTTCCAAAACAAGCCTTCTTTACCACATAAGGCATTTACTTTCCTCTGAAGTCCTTTTGGATAAGAAGAATCCTTCTTAATGCCAAGTCCCCATCCTGAAATTCTCTTGAGCGAACCTTTTTGTCATAAGCCCGTATCATCCATTTTTGGTACATTCGACCATGATGAATACTTTCAATCAATCTTACTATAGACATTCTGCTTCATATAGCTTAGAGAAAAGGAATCTTAACTTCCAACAATTTCTTTCTTTTCGTGAACTAATGAGAAAGACGTTGCCCCGGTGAAGGTCCTGGCCAACGTTCACGAAGCATAGAAGGTAAATGGTAACTTCTCTATGCCAACTTTTACAAATCTCAGACATTTTTCCAAAATTTTGAATGGTTTTTGGCTACCTTTGCTGCACTGATATGGTGTTTGATCTTTGAACATACTGTAAATTTGTGCAATTATGTTAAACATGTTTCTTTCTGGCATTCTTTATTGCCACTAATTTGAATTTGGATTTGGATTTGAATTTAATGACTGCTGACTTTGTAACTTTGGCATATGAAGCGACCTTCACCCTCTCAGTGAAGTAATTGACAACCACGAAGATGAATTGGTGTCGTCTAGATGCTTTTGATGAGATCAGCCCCATAACATCTATGCCCAAAATATAGAAAAAAAATGGAGGAGGCACATAATTCTTGTCTTCCTCAACTTAGGATTTATGATGTAACTGATGCAATTTCCCTTTCTTGGTGAACTAGTAACCCGAACCACTTGATTAGCTTGGCCATAGTAAAAACATTAACATGGGTTCTTTAAACACCTTCATGGATCTTTTCTAAGATTTTCCCCAACCTTAACAGTATACCCACGTTTCAGTAGCTTGGCATGAATTGATATGATCGTGCGAAAACATCTTTGAATTCTTGAAAATAGCTCAATGATGTCTTGCCTTATTTCTATGGTGAGCTAGGCTTCGATCTTTACTCCTTTACTAGACTCGCAATGTCCACCGACCCTTTATAAGGTAGAGTCTATTTTCATCTTGTTCTAATATCCTTAACAAATCAAAAGATAGGATACAATCTCTGTCATCTTCAAAGTCCTTCGATCTCTTAGACCCATATCTCATTCAAAAAGGGAGTCAATAACAATGACGCTCATGTCGTTGATATCTGGGTACCTAGGTACGAAGGCAAAAAATCCAAAGAATAAATGATTCTAAGGATGATTATTTGTATGGTATGGTCATGAATAAAGAATGAAAGAATATTCTTAAAAAAAAGAATGTACAGTATGAAATGTAAAGAATGAAAAAATATTTACTTAAAAAAGATGCATTTTATTGAAATAAAAATTCTGGACACAAGCCTATTTCACAAAAGGATTCTTATTGCCTCTAGGCTTAAAGCAACAAGTGCGTTTTGTACATTACTCTGAGTAAGCTCTTAATACTATAGGAATTTCTTCCGCAGTCCAATTGTCCAAAATGCTCCCAGATACATAAAGGCAAATGCTTGGAAAACTTTTATTCCTCGGTTTCCTCTTCGGATACACCATTGGTGTTCTAATTTCTCGATTTCTAAGCTTCTGATGACTTTCTCAAGGAAACGCAACTCTCCTGCCCCTACTTTCAATTATCACATTTTACTACTTCGTCAGAATGATCAGGTTTTGAAAAATCATCGAACTTCACAATTCCCATTTTAATGAACCTTTCGACCAACTTCTTAAATGCAATGCAGTTATCGATTGAGTGACCTATTATTCTTGCGTGATACTCGCATTGAGCATTCGAATCATACCATTTGGGGTACGGGGGTTGTATTGGTTCTATATAAAAGGGGATACAACATGTGCGTCAAACAACATTTGGTACATCTCCCTATACGAGATTGGGATGGACATGAACCGGGGTATTTCTGAGTTCAATTTTGGATTGAGTTCTTCTCTTGGGGAGACCAGATAACTGGTAACTACCTTCTTTGGCTGATTTACCATAAATGGCTTCGAATGGCCCTTGTTATACCCACTCGTATTATTCACATCCTTGTCCTTCCTCTTCGGGGCCTTTAAAGTCCACTATTCCCTTTCCTTTGTTTCTACTAGAACAACTGGTTTGACTCGATCATCCCTCGGGTTAAAACTTGAGCCATCGAAAAGTTCAACAGGGCCGAGGTATCAATTTGACATTGGGTTTCGATAAAGATAGGTACCCCATGAGAATACGCGCCTGCTTGAGTCGGGGCACTTATTGGGGTGTAACCGGGGGGATAAACTAAGTCTTCCTTATCATCCTCACCGTTGACTACTGGGCCTTTCCTCTTTTCAAGCCCTTCAGCTGATAATTGGGTTAATTGGCCCATCACATTCTTTTGGAATTCTAGCATTTGTTCCCACATCTCTTGTTGAATTTTGGTCAATTGCTGCTGTATCTATATTTGCCTTTTCTCTATTCTTTCCAACCTTTGGTCCATGGCTTTTGTTCTTGTCGAATACCGTAATGATGCTGGTTTCCAGATTATTGAAATAATTTTTAATTAATTAGAGTGTTTCTACAAATTTTAATGCGTATGTGATATGATGTAATGCAAATGTATGAAATGCAATGCAAAAAGAAAGAGAGGCGTTGATTCTAAATTCAATTCCATTAGAAGAACTTTTCTAGAAAATAAATTTCTTTACATAAAACGGATTACATATGCGGCTTTGTCCTTATAGTCCAGGTGAAGACACCAATCCTTTTCTTCGTATCCAGATGTTATGATCATGTCCGTGAACTTCCTCAATAGATGCCTCTTCTAGCTTCTTGTTGTTTGATCCAAGTCACGACTCTTCACTCACTTATCCTCCGCGATGCTCATGAGTTTCTTGAAGAAAATTGAGACGTGATGACTCTCGAATAATCCTTGTTGGCTTGAATTCCCGGGTAACGAGGTAAAGTCATATACTATCAACATTTTCTTATTGTGTTTACTTGGACTATATTTGGATAAACGTATTATAACCCACTTTATCAAGTAATCCATTTCCTTATGGAAAACTCTTCTATTTTAGCAATCAAAATGAATCAACACTTCATTTCTATGATGATGAATTGCAATGTAGTCATAAACAAAAGAAAACACGTTAGTATCATATATAGATGGTAAAAATCAAATCAAACAAAAAATAGTCAAACACCTATCCAGGTGACTGCATAGTTCTACCTAAAGTGGGCTCCTAGGGTTCACTACATGTGGTTTGGTTCTAAAGAGAGGGTACCCGAACCAGCAGATTCCTCAATCCTCGCCCATTATAGGCTCATATGGGTGGAGTGCGGTTCAGGGGAATACATTTTCCCCATGGCCATGCGGAGATGAAAATCTCACGAAGCACATAGGTACAGATGTATCCCGAAGCAGTCCACTAGCCCATGCTGAGGTGAAAACCTCACGAAGGCATAGTTTCTCACTCCCACTTAAAGGTGTGACCACAACGCTCATGTAATGCAATGCCAAAGTATTTTATGAGACTCGACATTATTGCAATCATAGCACAAACAGATGCATCAAAAGAAACATGATTTTTCAAAACAATTTTCCAAATTTTCAATCAAAAGGACAAAAATTAATCAATTTATGGCCTGACTCTCAACCAGTCCCCAGTGGAGTCGCCAAGCTGTCGAAACCATTATTTTTAAGATTTTGGAAAAATGGTGATCGACTTAAAAAATATAGAGTAGAGTCGCCACCAACCCTTTTTTTTTGTTTAGGTTGATTGGATCACCTTGTAATTTTTTTTGGTCTACGCAATTAAAAAAAAGGGTTCGGAGTCGGTTACGCACGAGGAAGGGTTAGTGCCCTCGTACACCCCAAATCGGGTACCAAATCGATTAGCTAGTGTCCTTGCGTTGAAAACTTGAAAATGTTTAAGGTGTGATACTTTTTAAAGAATGTCAATTAATTTTGAATTGAATCTCAAGAATCACTCGTTCCAAAGGAATAAAAACATCACATCCAGCATGTTAGGATATGACATGTTTATACCTCGACACCGAGATCATCTTTGAATTTCAAAATATACGATTAAAAGGATATTTGGTTATTTGGTCAAACGGAAAATTGACACCCAACACGTTAGGGCGCAATTCCTTGAACTTCCAAACATCAAATATTGCCTTGTTTTAAAAACTTTTAAATAAGCGATTTTAAAATCGACTCAAAATGTATTTGTTTGGTTTGTTTGAATAAAAAATGAACAATTTTCATAAATAAGTTGGAAATCTTAATCACAATACAATAATAAAAACAAAAGTATGATTGCAAACATATATATATTTACATAAATGAGTAATGTTTAAAATAAACAAAAGATAATGAAGTATTTCTAAGACATGATACATATGTACAAACAAATTTAAATGAAAATATACAAATATTTACATAAGACAATATATACATGAAATGAAAATAATTTTGATAAAATTTTATATAAAAACATTTGTACATGAAATATAATGAAACGAAAAATATTTATATTCAAAATTATATCAATTTTGAATCATACAAATATCTAAAGAGGAATTAGAAATAAACTTTTTTATATGCAAGAAAATAAAATATATAATAAAATATATGTAAATAATTTGAAACATATTAAAATTAATAAGTTAATTCAAAACAATTTATTAAAAACCAAAAAAATCAATAAATTTAATAATAATAAAAATACAACTCAATTGAATTAAAAAACAAAATTAAAAGGTTAATTTATAAACAACAAAACTAATTAAACATAGTAAGGACTTAAGCGTAATGCATGCAAGTGATCAGGGATTAAAAGTACAAATATTCCCATAGCCAAAACCCAGTGTAAAAATTGGATCAAATCGACATAACGCATAAATTATAGAGATCAATTTAAAAAACAAAGAAAATAGTCAACGGATCTAATCAAAAAAATAGTACGAAAAAGAAGGACCAAACACACAAATATCCTCGAGGATCAAAACACACAGATCTTAGCCACATATGGATCAGGTCATCAGGTCGCACCACACGGCGTCGTTTAAGGCTATTGAAATGAGCCCAAACGACGCCGTTTCCTTAATGAACTAAACCAAATTATAAAAAAACCAAATTAATCATCATTCTGAACCAAACCCTAGCCCCCTTTCATTTTTGTTTTTAGCCGCAATTCAGAAAAAACTCTCTGTTAATCACTAAAAAGCGACTGTAAACGGCGATGAGTGATACACGAAGGTTTGATTCATTTTTATGAGCATCGATCTGCCGTGCTCTCTGACCAATATCCCTATCTAAACCCCGATTACAACGGAGAAGACAGGTAACATACATTCGCCATGGTAAACCACTTCTGTTTCTTTTTATTTACAAATAAACACAAAAAAACAAAAAGAAAAAGAAAAGAAAACACGAAAGCAAAAAGATTTTCTAGATCACCTTTCAATATTTTTTCTTTTTGATTTAGTATATTGCCTCTCAGTGTGCGTAAAATAATTACAAGATATTGATGGCTTTTTTTATACCCATCCAAATACAGATTTTTATTTTTTGCTATATATTGCTATTTCTCTACTATTGGTAATCTTGTTTGCAGGTACGAAAGGCACGGACGTGGCGTACGGAGGCGTGTGGGGTGTGCGGGAGCATGTGCGATGGCGCGTGCTTGCTTGGTACTCTGCTGACCTAGAAACCTCTAGAAGCTCTCCTAGGGTTTCTGTCTACTGAAACTGTTTGGGCCATTTGGGCCGGTTTCAAGATTGGGTTTAGTCTGTTGGGTTGTAACTGGGTTAGGTATTTAGGCTTTAGAGATTGGGTAGTGGTTTATTTGGGTTTGAAATTTTGTAATGGACTGGACACTTAATCTTGGGATTTTATTTTATTTATTTTATGTTTTAATTTTTGGTTAATGGACACTAGGCCCGGGAAATTTTGGGCTCCTACATAACATATTTTAATTCCATGCTTGGCAAATTTTTGGATGATTTATGATGAGAATTAGTGAATTTGATGCTCCTAATCCCTTAAGTTCATGTGTCTATACTTAGGAGAGTATTTGGGAGTAAAAGGAGCGAACAAGGGGCCAAAATCGGAGTTTTCAAGATCCACACGGGCTGGGCAATGCCAATGTGAGCCACACGGGCTGGCCACATGCCCATGTGCCAGTCCGTGTCGATTTCGCACCTTGCTTCCCTGTTATGCAAAAATACCCAATTTTTAGTGTTTCTGAGCATTCTAAAGTCTATAAATACACACTAGAAGAGGACCTAAGAGGATATGCAGAGTAGAACGAATAAATTACTCGAAGGAAGCCGTCAGAATCATCTCTGAAGCAGATCCACTCCAAGATTGAAGATCTCCAGTCAAATTTCCTTCGAAGTTTTCTTGGGTTTTTTAATGTCTTGTTGTTATTCTTATTTTTAGATGTTTTCCTCTATGAGTATGAACTAAACTCCCTAAATACCTAGGGAGGATGAAACCTATGATGGATCTTATTATTTAATAGTCTGAATTACATGATAAATACTTATTCTTGTTATGTGTTCTTAACCTTTGCTTTAATATTTTCAGGATATTAATCCAAGTTTGATGTGCTTAATCAGTGGAGCAAAAGTCCCTGTTTAAGAGTAGATCTAGCATAATTAAGCGGAGTTGATTGCAATCCTAGAAATAGGACGACATAAATCTACCGGATTAGAGTAAAATCTAATAAGGGAATCCATAGATCGAGTTAATGCGACGATAGGAGTTTTAATTAGAAAGAGATTTCAATTAATCAATCTAGAGTCAGTTGTTCTTAGTCTCGAAAGAGATATTAACATAATTTAGGGATTTCTACGGATCAAGGCAAGTGAATAAATCATTTAATTGAATCATAATAATAAGTGAAATCTAGGTGGATTTCTCCTTGGTATTGTCTCTCTCATTGATTTTCTTTGAATATTTTCCCAATTTTATCTTTGTCGCGCTCATATGTAATTAGTTAGTTAAAATTTAGATTAAAACAAATCCCTTAATTATTAGGCTAAATAATAGAAAGATAGTTATTACGAGTACTTTTAGTCCTTGTGGATACGATATTCCGGACTCACCATAGCTATACTACTGTTCGATAGGTGCGCTTGCCTTTGTCGTATATTAGTTAGTTTCGTGACCCATCAATATCTTGTGTGTAATTTGGGAATCATAACCCTAATATTTATAACCTTGTCATATTAGTTTTAATTCCTAATTAGCCCATCATTAATTAGAATTTGATTAGAACTCAATTACTAGAGTATCTACACATATTTGACCTATACTTTATTTAATAATTAAAGCCCAACAAAACTTTAACTAAATTAGATCACTTTTAATTTGGGTTAACCTATCATGATAGTAAATGTAATTACCATTATTATATATGTGATGTCCATATTTTCCAACAATCTCCCACTTGGGCCACATATATATATACTAATTACTCTATAATTACATGTCATTATATAACCTTATGAGCTCAAAATTTTACTATTATATCCAAAAGGTATTCCGAACAATCTTGTCCATTAATTATGTTAACATAGAACCAAAGCGACTTTCATTGCATATATCTTAACTAAATCCATCCCTGATCATGTATATTAACACAATCAAATGACATAGATCAAGTATGGATGTGTAGCATGGAAATTACATGCAATATGATCTAAACATGTTTATTTCCAACTGGTCCTCCTTAGTGAGATCAAACCTTACCAAAATTAGAGTGTGAATAAACCAAATAAATTTTTTTGGCAGAAAATAAACTTAATATCCGTAAACTAAAATAACTGAAAATGTTTCTATAACATAAAAGCATTTAAAAGTACAAACTTCCACTAAAACCAAATATCCTTAAATGATATTACACCCATATGAGCAATGTGCTCATGAAAAACCTTAGGTGTAGCCTTTTAGTAAGCGGATCTACAATTATGGAGTTTGCCCTAATATGCTTTATAGGCACCTAACCACTCTAAACTTTTATTTTAACAACCAGGAACTTAAAGTCTATGTGTTTTGACTTTGATGTACTCCTATAGTTATTGGAATAAAAAACTGCAATTTGTTTTCACAATTTGCACCTTAGTGACAAAATATTGTATCCATATTCTATCAAAATCGGAGTTCTGTATACTTAATGATCTCTAACTGATTAGACCTCCGATATGTGAGCATGTAATCTTTTGCTCTCTGAAAATACCTAATAACTCTCTTGGATGCTATCCAATGGTCCAAGCCAGGGTTACTTAAAATATATGCCTAACATCCCAATAGTGTACACAATATTCCAATGTATACAAGCTTGAATGTACATTAGACTTTCCACGGCTAAAATGTAAAAAAATCTTATGCATTTTTGTAATCTCAAAATCATTTGACTGAGGCTATACTTATTATTGACAAGCAGTATGTCATTAATATATAAAAATATAGAACCTTACTCCCACTAAACTTATGGTATATACGATTATCAACAAAATTCATCTCTAAACTGAATGAGATAATCATTTGGTAAAATTTTTAATTTTATTGACGGAAGTCTACTTAAGCCCATAGATGAAATTCTTTAATTTCCAAATCATTACCTTTGCATCATCAGACACAAAGTTTTCTAATTGCACCATATAAATGTATGATCAATGTTACCATTAAGAAACCATTAACTTAATATTCATCTGATGTAGCTTAAGGTCAAAATATTCCACTAAAGTCATTATAACCCTTTCTCTAGTGGACCTTTTTAATGACATTCATTCTTAAAGTTGTTGATGTAACAACCCACTTTTGATAAAATCGGAACAGTTGTTTCGGGACCACAGATCCGAGTCCCGTAAATAAAAATTATTTTAAAACTATTTTATGATCTACACTATGATAATAATATAGTGTGAAAATTTTGTAAAGAAATTTTATCGATTACATGTTTAAATTGATAAAGGACCAAATTGCATTAAATGCAAAAGTTAGTAATTAGATGGTCTAATCACCATTTTTTATGACCAAATAGCTATGGAATTCAAAACTTGAGGTCCTTATATGGTAATTAGACCATTAAAGAAAAGTTAGTAAATATTTTTGATGATTCATCCATGGAAAAATTAAAAAGGCTAAGGACTAAATTGGAAAGTGATAAAATTAAAAGATGATAAATAATTAAATAGAAATAAAAATCATTTTATATCTTATTCTTCCCCAAATATTCCATGGAAACCCTAGGAAAGAGAAAGCAAGCTTTCTTGGCCAAATTAGCTAAGTATTCAAGCACCGTTTTTAGCAATTTTTATATTTTTAAAATTGGGATAGTTTAATCTATCTATTTGGGGAATTAATTTGAAAAGTTATCAAAGTATAAAATTTATGTCATGGATGAATATGCTAAAAATTTGAAATTTATGGTAGAAAGTGAAAGGTTGTTGATAGATAAACAACTTTTACAAAGTGAATTTTGATGAAAACATGATTTAGGGACTAAATTGTAACGTTGTGAAAATTGAAGAAAATTTCTGAATTATATAGAATACATGTGCTGTAAATTTTATATTGAAATTTTGGTTAGGCTTGGAATAAGGAATAAATTGCATGAATTTCATTTTCCGAGCCTAAGGGACAAAATCGTCATTAATTAAAAGTTTAGGGGCAAAGTGGTAATTTTTCTAAGATGTGAATTGGACTGAATTGAGTTTAAATTGTATTAAATTGATGTTAAATTTACTCGTATAGATTTAGATAGACCAAATTCGGAGCTAGAACGAGGAAATGAGGAAAATGTCAGATTATTAGATTTTACGTACACGAACATTTGTCGAGGTAAGTTCGTGTAACTAAATTGTGTATATTTATATGCTTGAATTAAATGTTGTGTATTTGAATTATATAAATAACATATATATATTGAAAACATATCTGACAAAGCCCGATAAATGATAAATGATAAAAATGTTCCTTTTATGCTTGAAATGATTGTGGAATGTGTTTATTTGAATTATATGAATGCTATAGATGTATGAAATAATCACATGCTTGATAATGCCAAAAAATGTTAAATCCTGTTTGAATATTGGAATTTGATAGATATACGTGATTTTCCCTATTGAATGAGGTCCTGCATTTGTTGCTGACGGGATTTAGCTCGGATGAGTAATCCTATTAACCTCATTACAGAAATGATTTAGCCCAGACGAGTAATCCTGATATAAGCTTGATCGCTGCAAAACAGTCTAGTTTTAATATTTATAAAAGAGTGATCGAACCTGTAGACTGATTGCGACAACGATAGAGGCAAGTGCACCTATCGAAAATAGTATAGCTCAGACAAGAATATCTTATCGAACCCAAGGAACCTAAAAGTACTACTACTCACTTTCTTCCTATTATTTAGCCTTAAATTTGGAGTGATTAATTAACTTATCTAAGACTAATGAAATACTTAAACTAAATGCAAAGACAAAAGAATAATCTGGGAAAAGACTTTGGAAAACTCAGTTGATAAAGACGATACCCTCGGGAAGAATCCACCTATGACTTCACTTATTATCTAACTTTCAATTCATATGATTTCTTTTACTTAGCTTGATTCGTGAGACTTCCTAACCTATATTAAACCTTCTCTCGAAGCGAATAACGTCTAACCTTAAGTTAATTAGTGGAACTCTCATTCTCTTATAATAACCCCCTAGGGAAGCAGTAAATCGATCAATGGACTCGATATTAGGTTTCACCCTAATCGACAAAATCTCGTAACCCTATCTCTAGGCACTGATCAACTCCGCAATTATACTAGATCTACTCTTAGGCGGGGTCTATTCCTCTTCCAACTAAGCACATCGATTAAATTAAGCCACATAATTAAGAACAAACTAAGTATTTATCATATAAACCAATAAATCAAATAACAAAATCCATCATAGGTTTCATCCCTTCGGTATCTGAAGGATCTAGTTCATAATAAAATATGAAAACATCTTAAGAGAAAAGATAAAACAAAACATAAGAAATCCTAAAACCCACGAAGGAATTGAAGGAGAGATCCTCCGTCTTGAGTTGAATTCGACTCTTGAGATGGATCAACGGCTATCTTGAGTAATTCCTAAATGAGTAAAACTCGGCGAAAACTCTGCTAAAACACGATCCCTTGAATTCTGCCTTGGATTGTTTATATAGACATTTGGGATGCTTTACTTGGCTCATAAGTACTCGTAATTCAAGTGAAATTAAATCCTAAGTGTTTGAGTGGACTTAGGATTGCGTTTCTTGGGCTCCAAGTATCCAATTTCGAGTGAAATTGCTCTTTCCCACGGAAGGGCATGGCTAAGTCACGCCCGTGTAAATCGTGGTCCAGCCCGTGTCTCCATTCATTGATTTAAGCACGACTATGACACGCCTGTGTAATATCTGGGTAGAGGCCATGCTTGAATTACGCCAATTGGGGCACGCAGTAGTGTACATCGAGGTCGGTCGTGTTGGGCTTTTTGTCGACGAGGCACGATCATGTAAATCGAGGTGTAACCACATGCAAATCTAAATATTGGGGCATGGTAGTGTGGCATGAAGTCCGTAGTGCCGACTTCTTGGGTTGCTTTATTTTGGTCCGTTTTAAACCGTTTTGTGTCCTTTTTATCCTTGGGTGCTTTCACGAGTATAAGACATGGAAAGAAAGGATTAAGAGCACCTTTTTACATAAATTAATGATAAATTCATCCAAAAGCATACTAAATGTGGGATTTAAAATATGTTACTTTTACAGTTTATCAAAGCTCTCTCGAGCATATGTTATAGATTGGATTTAGCTTGGACAGGTAATCCAGATTAAGCTCTTTAGAGCATATGTTACAGAAATGATTTAGCCTGGAATGGTAATCCTGATTAAGCTCTTATGAGCATATGTTGAAGACAGGATTTAGCCTGGACTTGTAATCTTGTTATATGATATGTAGCTCGAATGTGTGCTTTTTGATTAAGTGCCCCAATGGGTACTCCTAAATATGAATTGACGGGTTATTGAATTGTACACCTTGAGTGTACTCTCTGAATATCCATCGAGTTTCAATGATTCAACGGATAAAATACTTGACATGATATGAGAAAATATAAATAGGAAATGAATTATTACATGTATCTGCCTGAAATACATGAAAATGATGATATATGGAAATATGAGATGATGATATTTGTACATGGAATTTATTTGATGAATATGTTCAACTTTGATTATAGATTTGTACACCTTGAGTGTACTACTACTCGTGTGACATTGATATTTTGAGTAATATGAGTAAAGTTTTGGCATTAAATAATCTGAACTCGAGATTAATTATTATGAAAATATAATTGTAATATAACGATATGATTTATACATGTTTTATGAATATGTGATATGGAAAGTATATGTATCTAGAAATCTGATTGTTGTTGAGCCCATATATGTTTCTTGATGTTGTTATGGAATATATTACTAACAAGGGCAATGAGAATATGTGTAGGGCTTGAGATCAAATTGATTGAATGTGCGTTACATGTTTATCTTGAAATAGAATAAATGGTAAGTTAAGTACCATGTTATACGAACTTACTAAGCATTATATGCTTACTTAGTTTTATTTCCTTATTTTATAATAAATCGGAAGCTCGTTGGATTAGAAGCTTGGCGGAGATCACTCACACTATCCATCAATTCATTTTGGTATATATGGTAAGTCAATTATGGTTATAATGGCATGTATAAGTTAAATTGGCCATATTGGCATGTAAATGATTATTATAATCTAGCCATTGGAATGGCTAGTGATGATTATTGTTTGGTATATGCATATATTAAGATTATTTTATGGTGATAACATAAGTATTTATTATTGATTGGTTGAGAAAGGTTAAACAAGTATGCTTATAAAAGATAAGATTAAAAGCATGAATGCATTTAATAATATATCATGTTAGATGAATAGAATTAACTTGGTTATGATGCTTGAATTGATTGGTATATGAATGAAAGTTTTGGTGTAGGTCATTGGCAAAGTTTGGGTGAGAAATAAAGCTAGAAAATGGCTTTATTTTGTCCACATGGGTAGACACACATGCGTGTGTCTTGGCACATGGGCGTGTGGTTTGACCGTGTGTCCCCTACATATTAAATTTGAGAAACAGAATGCTCAGAATTGTGCACACGGGCGTGTGTCTCGGCCGTGTGATGGACACGGCCTAGAACATGGGCGTGTGTCATGGCTGTGTGAAACTTGAACCTAATTTGTAGAAATTTAATTAACCACACGGCCTAGCACACGAGCGTGTAGCTGGTCGTGCGACACAAGTTAGAGAGCTACCTAGTTTCAAACACGGCTTGCACTACTGGGCGTGTCCCTTGGACCACATAGGCGTGTGAGCCCTGCATCTTGGAAAATTTTTGAAATTTTGCGAAATTTTCTTAGAGTTCACGATTAAGTCCCGAATCGAATCTAATACTCATATTGGGCTTTAAGGGTCCATTTAAGGGGAGTTATAAATAATCTTGGGAAATGAATAGTATCTGATATGAATTATCTGTAAATGTTCTGAAAACTTTAGTAATGCTTCGTAATCTTGTTCTGGCTACGGATAAGGGTTAGGGGTGTTACAGTTGAGTTTGTTCTTCTGGAACAATTACCTCATCTTGAATAGGGAGTTGTTCAACATTGTCTTATTGAGGTTCTGGATTCACTTCTTAATCAATGATAGGTATGAGAACCTAAATATCATCAAAAGTGATAGTAGAAACTGAGTTAGAATTCAATTCCTTCTTAAAAGCAATGTTTCTAACCTTATTTCTCCCTCCAAACTCAATATCCTAAAAGAATGTTGCAATTCTCATCTCAAAGATGTTCCTAATTGTGGGATCATAAAACTCATAGCCCTTAAATCGTTGAGAATTTCCTTGAACCTTATACTTTATAGACATCAAAGAAGTTAGAAGTGATGTCATTTCAACCTTATCCTTTTTAGCAAAACTTTTCTCAATTTCGTCAATGAAACCTTGGCCTGAGTAATCTTTTCAGATTTTGTGCCCTTAAAGGCTTCTGAAATGTTGTGCTTCATGATCATTAGAGTCATGCAATTTGAATGATCCTACCTCTCAAAATCCTTTTTAACATAAGGGGTGTTTTCCGCAGTGAGAGGTGCGGGTTGTTCTTCCCTTAGTGCAATGTCTATGTTCATACAACCAAACGCTATAAGTAAGTGCCTTTTCCATTCATTGAAATTAGTCCCATTAAGCATGAGTATAGAATTTATATTAGCAGATATTGTGGCTGTAGAAGATGAATTAGCTAAATATAGAACAAAAAATAAATAAAAATAAGCTCACATCAATATTCATAAGTAAACAATAAATTCAGGATAATAGCTAATGTCCATCTCAAGATATCAAACACAACATTAATATCAAGTCTTTGGATAGTAATATTAGCAGTAAGTGGTACTCTTGTTGTAGCAATCAAATATTGACAATAAATTATTTCAAATAATGAATTAATCTTTGGACTAACATATTTCTCACATAAAGTACCTTATAATTGTCATACATTTATCACCACAGATGTTGTTGAAATTCTGCCAAATATTAACTTACCTTTGGGTCAGTTAACAAACACATGAATAAAAAAACATATAATCATCTTGATATTTTAAATAAACTAATCTATGCAAAATAGATCACTTTGGCGGCATTTTGTTTCAACTAATCTATTTAAATATTAGACAACAATTACAATCCAAAGCCAAAATTTGAATTTATTTGTTTCAAAATATTTCTCTTAATTTCATCTTTCAATCAAATTAAAAGATAATAGTATATATATGTATATATATTTATCCCAAAACAACATACAATGATGTTGGCAAATATAATAATAGTTGAATAAATCATAAACCATAAACAACCTCACATAAGACTTTAAATTTAAACCAAAATAATTTGAATAAAAGTAAACCTCATCTCAAGATATCGGACACTCCATTAATAATTTATCTTTGGACAAAATATTAACTTGTAAGTGATATATTGGTGTAATAATCAAACATTGACAATAAGAACATGTCGTACCATAAATCTTCCTTTGGGCAAATTTATTGCTTACATGTAAAACCGAATAATTATCACATGTTTATTACCATATTTGCACATGTAATATTATTAACCTTTATTTGGGCCGATCAATAATAACATAACTTAAGTTATATGCACACAACCTTTTATATTTTAAAACAAAATAATTTATACAAAAAAATCACTTTAAATTTGTTATTATACCATTTTTTTAACCGTCACGCTACCTTCCCTAGAGGGAGCATTCGATCAAATCAAGTAAAAAAATTTCGAGTTAATCGAGTTGACGAGTCTCATTTTTTCATCCTAACTCGATTTGATTTTTTTTTTCAAATCGAGTAAAGTGAAATGAAATTCAAGTCGAGTCGAATCGAGTGAAATTTTTTGAGTTAAATTAAAAAAAATTAAACATGTCAAATTAAAATCTTGTTACAATATGGATAATTACATGTAACATCACATTAATATAAAACTATATATATTTGAAAACTCTTTCAGAGCAAAATAAGAAAAAAAAACAAAATACTTTTATATGATAAAATTGAATTATTAATTTACTTATTTAGGTCCCAAAATTATTATTTTAGAAAATTTTAAAATTTTTCACCTTTTATATATTCTTTAGAATTTTATTTTATTTTTATTTAAAAATACAAAATATAAATTTTTATAAATATTTTGAATTTTAAAAGATTTTTGGAATTTTGTTTATTTTATTTGTAATTTTGTTGAGAGAGACCAATTTGTGGATTTTCAAATTTGACAGCGATTAAAAGGATATTTACACAAATTTGTTATTTGAGTTATTCAATTATTCGAGTTATTTGAGCTATTCGAATTGTAAAATTTAACTCGACTCAAACTTGAAACTCGAATTACTTATTCGAGTTTACTTGAAAAACCGAATAACTCTATTCGATTAACTCAAAATTTGAATTTTTATTTATTTTTTTGAGTCGAACCGAGTTTTGCTTACCTCTATCTTTTTCACCAAAGATTTAACAACACTTAACGGAAATGGAAAAAAAAAAAAAGAAAAAGAAAAGGGGCAATAGTTTGGGGTCCGAATTAAAAAAAAGAAAAGAAAATAGTCAAGTGATAAAAAGGAGAGAGCAATACTTAGGTGACATGTGGTGTAGTTTACCCATTAAATTATAATATATATTTAAATATTTCAACGAAATCCTTAAAAAAAATCAAAATGATGTTTATTTATTTAATTAACAATCAAATTTAATATTTTAAATTAATCATGAAAAGATTTTTTTAATTATGCAACTGTTTATGTTGTGTTATTTTATTTAAAAAATGTTTGGAAAATGAGTTTTGGAAAGTTTGTGAGATAACAGAAAATGTTTTATGTAAAATTATTTAAACATCATAAAATTTTGTAATTTTCAGAAAATCATACTATTTTTAGAATTTATTTTTCAAAAGTAATTTTAGTGAATCAAACAGATCTTCGTATCTCTGTGTTTATTATTTTTCTGACCATGTATAAATCTTTTACATCCTATCAAAATATAAACATGCATAGTTTAGGTATAACTTTGGGTAATTGAGTATAATTTAAGTACCACTTGTAATAAAAAAATATTTTCCACATATATTTGCCACCAACATGTTCAAGTAGATAGAACAACTTTTGAAGCAAATCATTATAAACTCAGTAAATATACTCAATTAGTAAATAAATTTCGACCGAAAACATTAATGGTATCAATGACTGAACTACTGTTAGGATCAACCCGATTAAGCAACGAATAAGTAAAAAATAGCAGAAGAAATTGAGAAATTGAACACATAAATTTAACGTGGAAAAACTCCTCCAAAGAGAATAAAAAGCCACGGGTAAAGATAATTTTACTATAATGGAAAAAGAACGAAGAGTACAAAAGATGGAGATAAAAACTAAATCCCGAAAACCCGAAAACAAATAACCCTCAAAACGTAAACACAAAATTCTCTAAATGTATTATGAGTTCTAATATTTAATGGGTGTGTCTTCTAAGGTTGTAAAAGAGCCTATTTATAGGCTAAATTTATAGGTCAAATAATAATAAAATAATCTAAACTAATCAGTGTTTGATTTAAACAAATAAACAGAGTTTAACTAGAAGATTACTTCTCAAATTTGACTGAAATAGGAGTCATACTTAACAAATCTCCACCTTGACTCACATTTCCACAACGCCATCTTTGCCAAAGCCCACACGAGCCTATCTTGAACCATGTAGGAAATTAACTGACTCAAATTTGTGCTTAGAAACTGGAAGACTTCTAGCCTTCGACTTGTACACTGCCAAATCAAAACTAACCCGGGTTTGATTTTCACAAACACAGTGCCTTAACTTTTAAAAACCTGCATCCAAAAGAGAACCTCTCTTCAACGAAATGGTCATACCTTTTTCCCTCCTATGACCAAGTTGCCTCCGCTCTAAATGAGTTGACTTCGACTCTGTAACGGACGAGGGATGTCTGGTTTCATCGGTCACTATAGAACCTTCCAAAATATAAAAACTGCTAGTTTTTTTACCTTTTAACAAAATGAGAGCTCCACAAGATACTTTAATGCCGCTCGAATCGATGTTGATTATGCATCCTTTCAAGTTTAAAATACTCAAGGAGATGAGATTCTTTCGTAAATCAGGTATATACCTGACATCTGAGAGTGTCCTAATCATCCCATCGTGTATCCTAATTTTAACAGTACCAATACCAATTACCTTACTAGATGAATCGTTTCCCATGCACATAACTCCACCTTCAACCGAACTGTATGTGGAGAACCATTCTCTATTGGGACACATGTGGAAAGAACATCCGGAATCTAGGATCCACTCGGACGTGAGCTTGGAGTTATCGCTCGTTGAAACTAGCAAGAAATCATCACTGCTTGCATCGACCAAATTAGCACCAGCTACATCTTCCTCGTTACTCTCAACAGCTCTTTTATTTTGTAATTTATAACAATCTGCTTTGACGTGACCTAACTTTTTACAATAGCGACACCTTTTGTCTCGTTTCTTTGATGCTATCAAAACGGAAGCTTGCCTATCTGCCTTGCTATCCAAATGAGGCTCATTGTCGAGTTTGTCTCTACTCAACAAATGACCCTTCACATCTTCAAACGAGAGTTTGTCTCTGCCATAAATCAGTGTCTTCTTGAAAGACTTGTATGAAGGGGGTAAAGAGCATAATAATAGCATAGCCTAAACTTCATCGTCAATATGAACCTCAACATTCTTTAAATCATTTAAAAGAGTAATAAATTGACTGATGTGATCTCTAAGAAGCTCACCTTCATTCATGCGAAACGTAAATAGACGTTGTTTCAACACTAAACGGTTAGCCAGAGACTTAGTCGCATAAAGAGTTTCTAACCTTTTCCACAAGGCAGATGAGGTCTTCTTCATCAATACCTCCTGCAATACCGTATTCGCGAGGCACAACTGAATTGCAGATAAAGCCTTTTCATCAAGCTCTTCCCATTCTATTTTATTTAGATTCTTAGGCTTTTTCCCGATAACAACCTTTTTCAAACCGGATTGAACTAGAATTGCCATCATTCGAACTTGTCACAGATTGAAATTTGTCTCACCATCGAACTTCTCAATTTCAAACCTTGTTGCTGCCATATCTGAATGGGCTGATCTATGAAAATTGAACTAGCTCTGATACCACTTGTTAGGATCGACCCGATTAAGCAACGAACAAGTAAAAAATAGCAGAAGAAATTGAGAAATTGAGAAATTGAACACACAAATTTAACGTGAAAAACTCCTCCAAAGAGGATAAAAAATCACGGGCAAAGATAATTTTACTATAATGGCAAAAGAACGAAGAGTACAAAAGATGAAGATAAAAATTAAACCCCGAAAACGTGAACATAAAGAACCCTCAAAACGTAAACACAAAATTCTCTAAATGTTATGAGTTCTAATATCTAATGGGTGTGTCTTCTAAGGTTGTAAAAGAGCCTATTTATAGGCTAAATTCATAGGTCAAATAATAATAAAATAATCTAAACTAATCGATGTTTGATTTAAATAAATAAATAGAGTTTAACTAGAAGATTACTTCTCAAATTTGACTGAAATAGAGTCATACTTAACAACTACAATATTAAGTTAAAAAAAAGGGATAAATATAAAAATATGCATGAGCATTAGTCAAATGTGCAATGTTATACATGAACTATGATTTTAAGCATGGCATTTTGATTTATTCAATTTTCACAAATTATTTAAAAATTATCAATATAACATCAATTAGGCTTACATATGGCATACACAAATAATTATATTTATCTAATATGAATATAAAGAGATGTATTTATCTATTTAAATGTATATAGTTGAATCAAAATCAAAACTTCATGGATACATTCGAACAATAATTAAAATTTTATGTGTATAATTACACCAAATCGAAATTCATGTATCAAATTGTACATTAAATTAAAATTTATGTGTAGCGTAACATTTATCTTTAAAAAGATTAATAAATCTCCAACTTTATCCAAGTATAAAAACTGGTTGACATTTTGATGTAAGATGCTTCCGGCTCTACAACCATTAAATAGAAGCTTAGATGCTTTATTTCCCAACATATATTGCTTCGTCCAATGATGATTTATTGATGTTTTAACATTATGATTCCAGCCACGTAAATATGGCAAATATTAACTTTTTGTGTCTCGTTGTTCACCTTCTTGCGATACTTTTTATAAAATTGTGAGGGCTGATTTCTATATAAACCCCCACATCTTCATGTTCTTTGGCACCAATCAACAAAGAGTTAACAAAAGAAATTCAATATGAACCTTATCAAGGGATTCTCCACTGTTTTTCTTTTCATTTGCTTTGTTTTAATTATTACAGATTGTTTCGTTGTTGAAGCAGATACGTGCAAATCCAGTGGCAAGCTTAAAGGGAAAAAGCCTCCGCCGGGGAAATGCAACCAAGAAAATGACTCTGATTGTTGTATAGAAGGAAAGTTTTACACAACGTATAAATGTTTGCCGCCTGTGTCGAGCCATACAAAAGCAAAGCTGACAATTAACAGCTTTGCGCCTGGCGGGGATGGTGGCGGACGGTCGGAATGTGACAACCATTAACACTTAGATGATGACCCTGTGGTGGCACTTTCGACCGGGTGGTTTAACCACAAAAAGAGGTGTTTGAAGTATATCAACATCCATGGCAATGGAAAAAGCGTTAAGGCTAAGGTTGTGGACGAATGTGATTCTACGATGGGATGTGATTCGGTGCATGATTACCAGCCTCCTTGTCCAAACAACATCGTTGACACCTCGAAAGCAGTTTGGAAAGCTCTCGAGTTCCTAAAGATGATTGGGGAGAAATGGATATTTACTGGTCGGACACTGATTAATATCTTGAGTCACATTTTTAATATCTGTTTGCAATTGAACAAAGATTTCTTATATGCTTTTGAGTTAATGTTAAAATTACTAATAATGTAAAAGTGATATGTCTGTGTGTTATCTAAAATGTAAAAGCAATAAACTTATGTTTTATGCCAACAACTTTTTGACCTAATGATAAGAGCATTATGTTATAAGAATGAGAGTTTGTGTTCAATCCTAAACAACTCTATTTCTCTCTCCCAATTATATATAAAAAGAAGTCTTAAGGATTAATTGCACCAAATGTTTCCAAATTATTCTCGAGATTTTAAGTTATCTTTAAACTTTAAAACGTTCTGATTGAGTCCATTATGAATTTGTAATTCTGTGTTCATTTTGATTCTTAAGGATGGCTCACATACAATCACCATCACAAGCATATCATTGAACACGATCGAATAATCATTTTTACATATCTTTAACTGAGCAATGAATGTACCAAGCAATAGTGGCATACTTTGACCCGATTACTTTGACTATTTTTATGCTTCTTTTAAAGGATTTTGAGCAGAAAATTTCGAGATCATGATTCATGATATTCAATCATGGAAGGGTATTCTGAAGAAGTCTTAAGCATGATTCACTTGCCTTGTTTAAATTTTTTGCAATCAATAGAAGTTTAATGGATGAAGTTTCTTTTTATTTCATTTCATATCAAGTGTTTAATTGCTCAAAATTTTAATGATTTAATTCTATCATATTAATTGAGATTTACAAGTGTATAAAAATCAATATATTAAAATTTGTTCACAGTTATAGTTTGAATCAATTTAAATACTAGGGACACTTTGATAAATTAACTTAAAAGAGACAACATAATATTATCACTTAACCAATAAAAATAATATTTATTTTATAATTTTTTAACAATATTATTATAGGTTATGATCATATCTGTTCTTTTTTATACGATATCTAGAACCACTTATAATCTCTTTTCAATTCTTAAATAGTAGGATAATACGCTTTAGCGTACTCAAACCCACGTCTTACTTACTGCATTCACAACAATACCCATACCAATCAAACTAAGAATCAATCAACTTTATTTTATAGTTAAATTATAATTTGGATTCATAAAAAAACAGGTGGACAGAAATTTTCCATCGGTTAAAATCAATGTTGTTCACTTAACTTAGAATGTAAATTTCTTCGCAATGTTTAATAGTTATTGCATCTTTGGCTCTTTTCACTTGGTTGTTTGCTGTACGAAAAATTTCATGCTGAAAGAGTTAATAAACCAATGCTGTAAAAATTAAACCTTAATCAAATTGGTTAGATTATCAATTTTTTAATTTAATAATAATTAAATAAAATAAAATAAATAAAAAATTAATAAATCAATTCAATCGGTTGAACCGTCAAATTCTTCACCTCTATTTTTCAATTTTTTACCGGTTTAAATAATTTATTTTATATTTAAATACATATCACCAATCCAACTGATCAAATCACTAATTTTTATTTATCCCATTTTGGGATCCCTACTTATAACCATGTTGGTGAAGTCCAAGTTCCCTTATTTATTAGCCAATTATTAACTGCAACATCCTTCGTATTTTATTTTTTTACTTTATGCATTTTATTCGACAATACAAAAATATTCAATATATTTTATAAATTCCAATAACAATTACAAAATTTTGGGTATATGATATTATACTTGTCGAAACTATTTTTATTTTAAAGTTTTGGAAAACGGGATCGACTTAAAAATGTGATATGAAGTCGCCACCGATCTTTTTTGTTTAGGTGTATCTCGTAAAATATTTCATCTTTAAAAATTAATTTTAGTCTGCAAAATTAAAAAAGGGGTTCGGGAGTCGGTTACGTATGAGAAAGAATTATCATCCTCGTACGCCCTAAAATTGGTACCAATTTGATTAAATGATGTCTTAACGTCGAGAATTTGAAAAGTTTTGAAAATGCAATTTCTTTGAAAAAAAGGGTGGAATATTCCAAATGTAAGATTCATCCGCTCTAAAGGAACTAAATACTACACCCAGTACGTTAGGATGCAATATCTTGGACCCTCAAAGTCGAAATTATCTTATAATTTTAAAATCATGCGATTGAAAAGGATATTAAGTCTTTTGGTCAAACGAAGAAACCACGACCCAATACGGTAGGGTACAATTTTTCGGATTGCCAAAACACCAAATATCACTTTATTTTGAAAATCTTTTGAGTAATCAAAATGTTTTTTATTTGAGAAAAGAACAATTAAATAGACTTATAAAACCTGGAATTTGCATTATTATTAACAATAAGATTAAGTATGGAACCATAGCAACAATAACATGTAAATTTATATAAAAGTATTAAGAAATCAAATTAATACACATATGATGTAAAACAACATACACTTTAAAAATATCAACATTAACATTTAAAATCCATAAATTAAAAGACAAATTTTAAAAGAATACTAAACATATTGACATAGTACAAATATGACAAAAAAAAATACAGGAAAAACCATTTGCAACCAATATTATATGAATTATAAATTATATGTACATAAATTTGGAAATTGCATGTAAAAGAAAATCAAAATAAACCGGATATAAAATAGTAAATAGAAATAATATAAGTAAGATATATGCAATAAAACTTAAAGTAAAATATATATATAAAATAATAATATATACATATTGAAGGAAAATTTGAATGCAAACCTATATACATTTATATGAATAAAATAGGCAAAAATAATTTAAAACAAAGGTATAATGATATATGTATATACAAATTTAAATGAAAATATATGAATATATAAATATATACATAAAATAATATATACATGAAATGAAAACACTTTGGTGAAATTTTATAAGTAAACATTTATATATATACAACATAATGATGTAAAAATATTTATATTTAATATTAGATCAATTTTGAATCATACAAATATTTTTTAAAAAAATTAGAAATAAAAGGATAAAATGTATATAATAAAAGTATATGTAAATAATTTCAAACATATTAAAATTGATAAATTAACTCAAAACAATTTATTAAAACCAAAGAAATCAATTGATTTAAAAACTTAATTGAATTAAAGATATAATTAAAAGGTTAATTTATAAAATTATTTAACCAAATCAAGGATCAAACTGAAATACGCACAAATGATCAAGGGTTAAACCAGCAAATATTTCCATAGTTCAAAACACAGCGCATGGAATGGATCAAATTGAAATGATGCACAAATTATGGAGATTAATTAAAAAAAACAAAGAAAATATATAAGGGATCTAATTAAAAGAAGTATGGAAATAAAAGGGACCAAACGCGAAAATTCCCCTTTAACACACAAACGCGCGGATCCTGGGGGTTCTGGATCGGATCGGGTTGGGGCGGGCCTTGTACGGCGCCGTTTTGAGGCCACTTAATCAGGCTTCAAACGATGCCGTTTCGCACAGTTTTAAAATGCTAATAAAGCCTGAAAATCAATCAGAAAATTGGCCCCCTCTCTTCTTTCAAAATCGAAACCCTAGCTCTCCTTGTTTTTGCTCTCGGCCGCCTCTAAAATCCCCTCGTTTGTTCGCTAAAACGCCACCATAAACGGCGCACAATGGTTCACGATAGTTCAATTTAGCCAATGTCTTCGTCTAACCCCGATTGCGACGGAGAAAACGAGGACGGAGTTGCACAAAGGTATCTTTCTTTTTTCTTTTTATTTTCGTATATGTACTCAAAGTAAAAACAGTGAAAAGAAACTCTAAATCGAAGAGAAAAAAATGAAATCACCTTTTTGATTCTCATTTTTAATTTCGTATTCTTTTTTGAATATCGGACTCTGTGTATTCATATAAAAAAAAATTGGGGATCCTTTTACAATGCTTCGAATCGGCCTTATATAGCCAAAAACAAAATGAAAAAAGGAATCTGAAATACAAAATCTTTTTAATTTCTATTATCCTTTCTGGCAATTCTTTTGCTTTCTGTTTGCTCCTTTAGTTGTTGCAGGTACAGCTATGGAGGAGGGGTAGCCCGAGCGTACGGCTGGCGTGGGGCGACGCACGTGAGGGTTTTGGCTGCGGCGTGGCATTAGAATGCTCTAGAGCCTCTAGGGTTTTCTATAATTGGGCCATTTGGGCCATATTATTTTGAGTTAGAATTTGGGCTATGTATCTAGACTATTATGGACTGTAAAATTTTTTGGTTTTATTTAGTTTATTTTTGGTTTTAAAATGGGCCGGACGAAATGGGCCTATTACAGTACTTACATATGTATTTCGATTATAGCGGTCCACCAGAAGATTTTAAGCAAATTAAAAAATATCATTTTTGTCAATTGAGTCTTAGTTCGACTAACATAGACATTGTTATCAATATATGAAAAATGTGGATTTGAGTGCGATGAAGCACATTATCCTCCTATTTATGGGTTGGGGAGGAGATATGGGTAGTTCTAAATATTGTGTTAAAAGTGCCACAAATTGGATTTCACATCTATTGATATCTTATAATAAAATTGTTTAAAAAGATTATATTTCTTGAAAGTCAAAAGTGCCACAAATTTGTCCTAATTTCATGTTCCCAAGCTATTGATATCTTGAATCACTTAAAGGTATAAGCTTTATCTATAGCTTTTTTCCCAGTTGTAGTTTTTCACATCCCAAACATTAAACCCAAATTGGATTTCAAAGAAAAAATAATGAAGAAACAAAGTTGGTTCAAGTGTCTTTTTAATTCTCCTTTGTGTATGTACAAGTCTAATTCTGCCCGAGCCTACAATCCTATTTTATAGTGCATTACCCCAAATGACTAAACCTAATAAACACCAAAACCTAATTGCAAATCAGACCTAAACCCAAATAAACCCACATTAAACCACAATCTAATTACCCTAGCCCATTTCTACAACAAACCCAAAACAAAACCCAATAAACCCTAGCCCAAAATAGATTAACCCAACAACAAAATATTCAGAATTTTCAAACCCTAGGGGCGCCGCACCTAGGGTCTTCTGCTCTCTGACCCTCTGCTAACCACCACTGCAGAACCGCCCTCGCCACCGCCACTTGCCTGCAAAAGCATTAAACACGAAATGACAAAAGTAATGAAAAAGGGGGAATCAATTGTAAAAATGGCTATATAAGCCATCAAAAACCATTGTAACACGAGGAGAGGACAGAGATTTTACCAATACAAAAATAGAGATTTCAGTTACAAACATTTGCAACAGAGATTAATACAAGTATACAACAGGCAGTCGAAGAGAAAAAAGAAACAAAGTGTTAAGGTCGATATTCTATTTTTCTTTTCATCTTATTTTTCGAAACTATATATATAAACCTATTTTCGTTATTTTCTTTTTAAAACAATTTATATATATATATATATATAATATCAAAATATATTAAGTATAAAAAAGAAAAAAAAATTACCTCGGCCAAGTTGCAGTGCAGCGATCGTCGTCAGTGATTTAACGACAGCAGCGCCAGGCGACTAGCCGAATCTTCACCGGAGACCATGGTTCCTGCAGAGAAAAAAATCAAAAGGGTTAAGTTTTTTTTTTAAGAAGCAGGTGAAAATGAAATTTTTTGGAAATTTTTTGCCTTAAATACGACGTCGTTTTGGGCAGGCCTCTCAGGTCGTTTCACCATAGGATCCGTGTGTCAACCCGATCCGCCCAAGAAGATCTGCGTGTTTTTACTTTTGGGACTTATTGCTGTATTGGTCCTTCCGCTTTTTTATTACTTTGCAATCAAGTTTTTTTTAGTTTTCAATTCGTGCCCTATAATTTACTGCGCGTTTCAATTTAGTCGTCATGGTAACGACGTCGCTTTGGAAGGCAGGAGTATTTTCCCTTTTGCCCCCTTCAGTTCCCTCGTGCGTGTAAATAGGTCCCTTAATCATTTTTTTTATTTTCGGTTTGGCCCAAGGCTTTCATACTAAATTCGATTTAGCCCTTTTTTATTTTTGCTATTTTGTTTAATTTTAAATGTTACTGATTTTTTTCATTATTATTAATATTATTGTTATTATCATTATTATTACTATTAAATCTTTAATTTTGTATTATTATTACTACATCATCATATCTCTATATTTTTATTTTTAAAAATTTAAATACTTTTATTTTATTATATTATCCTTACTTATATATATACGTGTGTGTGTGTGTGTGTGTTTTCAATTTTAGATTATTTTCTATTTTATCATTAATATTATTATTATCTACTTATTTATTATACTTATTTATACCTTTTTTTTACATTTTCAAACTTAATTATTATTTTATCGTTATTGACATTATTATTTAATTCCTATTATTATTATTTTTTACCTTATTATTATTATTATTATTATTATTATTACTATTATTATTATTCATATTAATGTAGTTTTATCATTATTACTATTAATGTATATATATATATATTATTACATGTCTTTATATATTAACTTAAAATTTTCTTATGTATATAATCATATTGTTCATTTTATTTTCAATTATATTTTATTAAAGCATTTATCTTGTCATGCATGTAGCACCATATTCTCACATTTTACTACATGTTACATTAACCTTTATCCGATACATCAAGTTTTAAAATAATTGATATTTCGTATAAGAGATTCGAGAAAATCGTACCCTAACTTATTGGGTTCGGTTTTTCTCATTTAATCTGAACAATAGAATATCCTTTTTAAATCGCAATACAAGTTTTGAATAAAATACTTATTCTTGGAGATTCAAAGTGTTGTGCTCTAACTTACTGGCCATGACATCTTGTTACCCCGAGATGAGTTTTTTTGTAAATAAAGGCAATATTCTGTATTTGGAATTTCGAGAAATCGAGCCCTAACTTATTGGGTTTTGATTTCTCACTTGACAAATAACCGAATATCCTTCTCCAATTTAAATACGAGTTTTAAAAAGTCAAAAGACAAGCTCAATTTTGAGAACTCAAAATGTCGTACCCTAACTTACTGGGTGTGACATTTTATTTTTTTTCGAAATAAGAGGGTTTTAGCATCCATTTTGATTTGTTCAAGTTTTCTTTTAAATAAAGAGGATCATATTTTTAAAATCTTTTCAAATTTTTGATAGAAAGACATCAAATAATCAATTAGGGGCCAATTTTGGGAGTATCGAGGGTGTTTACCCTTCCTCGTGCGTAACCGACTCTCAAACCCGTTTTCTGAATTTCGTAGACCGAAATTGTTGTTTTGATAAATCAAACTATTTATTAAAAATAACCGTTTTACGAGGTGACTCGATCACACCTCATTAAAAAGGATTGGTGGCGGCTCTCGTTTTTCGTTTTCATTCTCAAAACCAAAGTCGACCTCATTTTTTTAAAAAAAATGGTTTCGACAATTGGCGACTCCACTGGGGACATGAGAGAGTCGAGCCGTAAAATTGATTGTTTTCTGTCTTGTTGTCGAAAATTGAAAATCTGATTTGAAAAATTACGATCCTATTATTGCATTTGTTTGTATTGTTAGTTATTGTAGTTTGAGTCGTGCATCATATTGCATAGGGACCATTTTGGTCTTACCCTTTAAGTGGGAGTGAGAAGCTACTCCTTCATGAGGTTTTCAACTCCGTGCAGGAAAGTGGATCGCTTTCGGGATACATCCGTACCTATCTCTTCGTGAGATTCTCATCTCTGTGCAGCCATAGGGAAATGTATTCCCTTGAACTGAACTCGGTCCGTATGAGCCTATAATGGGTGAAGATCGAGGAATCTGCTAGTTCGGGTACCTCTTTTTAGAACCAAACCACATACAATGAACCCTAGGAGCCCACCCTAGGTAGAGCCACTCCAACCCCTAGTGATCACCCAGATAGGTACTCTATTTTGTTTATTTCTCTGTGCCAACATGTTTTGTTTTGTTTATGATTGCATTGCATTGCATTGCATCGCATCATCATAGAAAGGAGGTGTTGATTCATATTCGATTTCTAAATAGAAGAGTTTGTTATAAGGAAATGAATTGCTTTATAAAGTGGATTATAATACGGTCGTTCGAACATAATCCAAATAAACAACGAGAGAAGGTTGATGGTCCGCAGAAGAGTACAAGACTTTACCCGAGGATTCAAGCCGACAAAGACTATTCAAGAGCCATCACGTCTCGACTTTCTTAAAGAAGCTTATGAGCATCACGGGGAATAGGTGAGTGAAGAGTCACGGCCTGGATCAAACAACAAGGAGCTAGAAGAGGCATCTATTGAGAAAGTTCACGGGACATGACCATAACATCCGGATACGAAGAAAAGGATTGGTGTCTTCACCTGGACTATGAGGACAAAGTCGCATATGTAATCCGTTTTATGTAAGAGAATTTATTTTCTAGAAAAGTTCTTCTAATGAAATTGAATTCAAAATCAACGCCTCTTTTTCTTTTTGCATTCATTCCATGCATTTGCATTGCATTTTATGCATTTGCATTACTTCACATCATATGCATTTAAGTCCATAGAGAGAGCATAATTAGTTGAAATTAATACAGAGAAAGAGAGAGAGAGAAAAGGAAAAATCTAAAAATTGAGCACCATTACGGTACACGTGCCAAGATAAAGAAAATGGATCAAAGACTTGAAATATTCCAGAGAGACATGCAAGACCAGATACAAGAGCAATTGGAAAAGCTCTAACAAGAAATGAGAGACCAAATGTTGGAAGCTTAAAAGACCATGATGGCTCAAATGGCCCAGATGCTGAACGGGGCAATGGACAAAGGAAAAGGTCCCATGGCTATTACAGGAGAGGATAGTGAAGGCATTCCTCCGGGTTTTACCCCACCACATGCACAAACGCAACTAAGGAGTATCCCCAAAGGCCATCTATCACGATTAGGCCTCAACAAGGGCAAGCCGATACTAGACAACCCATGAACTTCCAAGTTGGCTCAGGATCTAACCTAGGAGATAACCTAGCTAATCTTGTTATCCCTGATTTGGATATAGCAGAGAGGGAGGGGACAAGAACTGAATCCTCGAGGTAGTTAGAGGAACGCTGTAGATGGTTGGAAGAAAAGTTCAAGGCTTTGAAAAATGCCGATCATCACCATGGTATTGACGCAAAAGACCTGAGTTTGGTTCCAGATTTGGTGCTTCCTTATAAATTTAAAATGCTAGAATTTGAGAAGTACAATGGGACTAGTTGCCCTAAAGCCCACATCACTATGTTCTGTAGATGGATGACTGGCTAGGTGAACAATGATCAACTTTTGATTCATTATTTCCAAGACAATTTAGTGGGGGCAGCGTCTAGATGGTACAATCAACTTAGCCGTGCTAATATTAACTCTTGGAGAGACCTAGCCCAAGTCTTCATGAAGCAATACAATCATGTCACAGACATGACGCCTGATAGAATCATGTTGCAGAATATGGAAAAGAAGTCGAATGAAAGCTTTAGGCAGTATGCCCAATGATGGAGAGAGGTAGCTACACAAGTCCAGCCCCCACTTCTAGAGAAGGAAATGACCATGCTTTTTATCAACACATCGAAGGCTCCATTCATTAACCAAATGTTGGGAAGCGCTAGTAAAAGCTTTTCTGATATCGTAATGTCTAGGGAGATGATAGAAAATGCGATAAGATGTGGGAAGATTGAAGCAGGGGAAGGCACCAAGAGATCAGCCCCGAGAAAGAGGGATGATGAGGGGAATAATACGAGTACATATAATAAGGGTCATTCGAGGGCAATCATGGCAAGCCAGCCAAAAAAAAAACAACCATTAATCATCAGGGTCCCCAAGACAAGAATCCATCCCAAGGGTGAACACCGAAAGGATGCAGTTTACACCTATACCCATGAAGTATAAAGAGCTGTACCAAAGCCTATTTGATGCACATATGGTGGCTCCTCATTACATGGAACCAATGCAACCCCCATACCCTAAGTGGTATGATACAAATGCTCAATGCGAGTATCACGCAAGAATAATATGTCACTCGATCGATAACTGCATCACATTTAAGAAGTTGGTCGAAAGATTCATTAAAAAGAAAATTGTGAAGTTCGATGATTTTTAGAACCCGATCATTCTAACGTAGCAGTAAAATGTGATAATTGAAAGTGAGGTCAGGAGAGTTGTGTTTCCTTGAAGAAGTCATCAGAAGCCTGGAAATAGAGAAATCAAAACACCAATGGCGTATCCAAAGAGGGAATCGGGAATAAAAGTTTTCCAAGCATTTGCCTTTATGTACTTGAGAGTGTTTTGAACAACTGGACTGTGGAAGGGATTCCTATATTTTTAAGGCTTACTCAAAGTAATGTTTAGAACGCACTTGTTGCTTTAAGCTTATAAGCAATAAGATTTAATTTGTGAAGTAGGCTTGTGTCCAGAATTTTTATTTCAATAAAATACATCTTTCTAAGTAAATATTTTCATTCTTTACATTTCATACTATACATTTTTTTGTTCTTTCATTCTTTATTCATGACCATATCATACAAATAATCATTCTTAGATTCATTTGTTCTTTGAATATTCTTTCATACCTATAACAGGTCCCTAGATATCAACGATAGGAGCAACATTGCAACTGACTTCGAGTCTAGAGGGATTTCAGGACTTTGGAGATGACAGAGATTGTAACCTATCTCCTGATTTATTAAGGACGGTAGAATTAGATGAAAAACAAAACTACCTTATAAAACATTATTGTGAGCTTAGAAGAAGAGAGAGAGGTGAAGATTGAAGCCTATCTAACTACAGAGACAAAGCGAGACGTCATTGAGTTATTCCAACAATTCAAAGATGTTTTCGCCTGATCATATAGGCTAAAGAAATCTTACAAGAAGAACACATGCTAATGGCTTTATAATGGCTAGGCAAATCATGAAGTTCGGGTACTGCTGGTCCACCATGGAAGAGGGATTGCATCAGCTCTACCAAAAAAAAAAAGAGATTGAGACTCATAAAAATTGTCATCTATGCTTGTCGACGTCTATCAGAACCTCCACAGGGGCAACACATTTCTCATTGGTTTCACCCATTGAATTCAAAATTCCTTTTTTGAGTTTTATCAAAACTGAAGTTGGATGAGGCAGAATGGATTCAATCCCAATGTGATTGAGTGAATTTGAAGAGAAAATGTTAAAAGCTATCGGTCACGGTCAAATGATCCGAGTTTACAACAAAAAAGGATCGCCTTAAAAATTTCGTGATAGGGCTTTGAAGAAAAATTTTCCTATGCAAAAGGGACTTCAGAAGAAAGTGAATGCCAAACTGGGGAGAACCTTATGCAGCAAAGAAGGCCTGCTCTAAGAAAGCATGGATATTGACCGAGATGGATGGCAAGGGCCTACTCAATCCGGTGAATTCAGATTCAACCTTAAAAAATCAAAAAAGGAAAATTAATAATAAAAATTTTCATCAAAAAAGAAGAAAGAAAAAGGAGAGACCAAAAGGCGAAAACTCGCAAAGGGCGCTTTGAGACCAAATAAGGATTCGGTTGAAAACCTAGAAAGGGCGGCTCAAATTTTGATCAAAAGTGGGGCATACAACAGTCTTGCTATGCCTGAATTAACAATAAAGAAGTATGCTACGTCTTGAGGCATCGACAAAGTACTCCGGATCCCTTAAACGCATATCAAGCTTAAAATGGTACTCAAGAAGTTTGAACAGAGAAGCTCAGGCTGCGATATCTAGGGCACCTAGTTTCCATTTTACCCATTTTAAATTTGTTATTTGTGATTATATTACTCTTTTCAAAATATGTCCACAATAAATTTCCTTCTTGATTGCGATTGCTATCTTTGCTTAACTTATTCATTTTGAGCTATGCTTTCTTTCTTGTTATGATCCTTTTCAAGCATTTTGCATTGAAATAACGATTAGTGGACTAATAATAATTTCATAAAAGGAGTTTCGCATATTATTTTAGAAGCTTATAAATAATACAAGAACCTGAAATAGGACTGTTGTTTAGAACTCACAAAGCCTAAGGTTTGAAAATATTGGAGAAAGACGATTATCTCTTTGGGACTTTTTATTAGTTGAACAAAAAGACAAGACATTTCACCGGTGATACAACCTTTACAAATAACGAGCAATGTTAACCCATGTGTAAAAGGGGAATCATTTGCGAGAAAAAAATGATATTCTGTATCCATGCAAATATCATGCATACACATCTGGTCATAACACCCAGGGAAGGGAATGTGTAGTAGACCAAATTGATTGAATAAGTTACAAATTCTATACCCCTGAGTCGTAGTGGGATGGATTAAAGATGATACAAATTCTATACCATTGAGTCGCAATGGGATGGATTGAAGATGACATAGACCCGATACCACCCTGAATTGCAGTGTGAGGGTCTGAAGATGGTATAAGCCTTAAAGTCCCAAAGGTATCATGGAATGGACCTTGAAGTTACATTGGGGCAAGTCATTTGAGCAAAATATGATTGTCTCTTTGAGTTTTTTGGGAAAGGTACCAGCCGAATGAGATAGCAGTATAATATGTCAGCAATAAAATTTTGATGGACAAGAGCAGTGACAACCCTAAGCATTAAAAAAGGGATCATTTCATTTTGCATTCATACATCATCACTCAAGACACATTTAGTTAGGAGCATTTGATAAACCGTAAAAGTAACATATTTTAACCCCATATTTAGCATGCTTTTGGATGATTTAGCCCTTGATTTATGTAAAAAGGTGCTCTTAATCCTTTCTTTTCATGTTTTATACTTAGGAAAGCACCTGAGGATGAAAAGAACAAGAAACGAGCTTAAAACAGGCCAATTTGGGCCAAAGTGGAAATCAACATGGCCTGGACCTCAAGCCACACGGCCGTGCCTCGTCAATTCACTTCACATGGCCTAAACCTTGATTTACATGGCCGTGCCTCAAACAATAGAATCGAAACACGGCTGAAGTCGATCTACACGGGCGTGTGCCATGACCGTACCCCTGTTGTGGAAAAGAGGAATTGTACTCGGATTTGGATACTTTGAGGCAAAGAAACACATTCCAAAGCCTATTCAAACACCCGAGTATGAATTATACTTGAATTAGGATACTTAGAGGCCAAGTCAGACATCTCAAAGCCTATATAAAGACCTTAGAGGCCAACCTTTAGGGGATGTTCAGAGTTTCACAGAAGCCTTCTGCCAGGGCTCAGGCGGTGAGCTAGGCCAAGGAGCCGAGCCAGAAGGTCAGATTTGTGGGAATTACTTGAAGATAGCTAGTTGACCCATCTTAAAGAGCCAGAATTCTACTCAAGACGGTAGATTTCTCCTTCAATTCTTTCAGGGGGTTTTAGGGATTTCTTATGTTTTGTTTTCTCCTTTCTCTTGAGATGTTTTCTTTATTTGTTATGAACTAAACCCTTTAGATACCTGAAGGGGATTAAACCTAGATGAATCTTGTTGTTGTTTTCTGAATTATATGATAAATACTTAGTTTGTTCTTAATTATGCATACTTAATCCAAATCTGATGTGCTTAGGTGGAGGAGGAATATAACCTACTTAAGAGTAGATCTAGCATAATTAAGCGAAGTTGATTGCATACCTAGAGATAGGGTGACGAGATTTTGCCAGATTAGGGTGAAACCTAATATGGGAGTCCATAGATTGATTTACTGCTATTCTAGGGGTTATTATTCGAGAAAGAGATTTCCGTTAATTAACCTAGGGTTAGATGTTATTCGCTTCGAGAGAGGGTTTAATATGCATTAGGGAGTCTTACGGATCAAACTAAATGAATAAATCGTATGGTTTAGTGTTAAATAACAAGTGAAGTCTAGGTTGATTCTTCCTGAGGGTATCGTCGTGATCAACTGAATTTCTCTTCAAGTTATTTCCCAATTCATTCTTTTTGTCTTTGCATCTTTAGTTTAGTAGACGTTAATTTAGATTAAAGCAACTTCACTTATTTTAGGCTAAATAATAAAAAGAAAGTTAGTATTAGTACTTTTAGTTCCTTTGGGTTTGACAATCCGGTCTTGCCTAAGCTATACTACTATTCGATAGGTACACTTGCCTTAAGTCATTGTCAGAGTTAGTTTCCAAGTTCGATCATTATCTTTATAAATTTTAAAACTCGACAAAACAACGATCAAGTTTTTGGCTCTGTTGCCGGGGAACTAAAATATTAAGAAAGCTCTATTTTTATTACTTTAGCCATTATTTTTATTTTTCGCAATTTTACTTTTATTTATTTTTAGGTTAAATTTTGATTTTGCTAAGTTTTCTTTTATTTGATTTTTCCAGATATAGGAGATGGCACTAAATAATTATTAGTGGCAAGTTATGAGGACAAAGCCAACAAAAGCAACCGATATCTACAACCTCGACCCAATAACCATGCTATCAAACCAACTAGAGATGATGAATAAAAGGATTGATGGTTTGAATAGTCTTTCACAGGTACACCCAGAAATACAATATAATTCAGGAGGTGTGGCAAATCCTGAATACCCACCTTACGGATATGGCATGGAAAACGAGCAAGCTCACTATACGGGTAACTATTCTAGACCACAAAATAATTTTTATAATGACACTTATAATATAAGTTGGAGGTACCATCCCAATTTCTCATGGGATAATCAAAATAGCCAAAGACATGAACTTCCTCCAAATTTTCAACAACCACCTCTCCAACGGGAAGAGGAGTCGAACCTTGAAAAGATGCTGGCAAAATTCATCGCAGCCACAGAAACCCATCCCCAAAAAATTGAGACAACATTCGATAATCAACAAGCATCGATCAAAGAGATCAAAACCCAAGTTCGGGAAATTACTAAGTCAGTTAGACAACTTGCAAAGTTAATGTCCGAACGACCGCAAGGGCGTCTACCAAGCAACACTGAAACTAACCCGGGAGAGAAAAATCAAGCCATTTACTATAGTGAAGGGTTAGACAAACCAAACCCAAGGGAAGAACCTATGGTAAGTGAAGGTAAGGTTGAGGTGTGCCATGATATACCAAAACCGGCAATTACAGAGTACCAACCTCGTGTGCCATATCCCGATGTAATAAAGAAAGACCACACAGAAGAAGAATTGGTGAACTCACACTTCATGTAGAAGACGAAACAATCACTCTTCAAGCTCTTGACTCAGCTAGGACATTGAGAAATAAAGGTACGAACGTTAATTCTATTGATAACCATTTAGTTCAACCTTCTTTACAGGAAGCATCACGAAATCACTTAGTTGAGCTAGATCTTAGACCTCGTGCCAACAAAGAAGAATTATATGAGGAACGGGCCTTAGGGTCGATAAACTAGAAGAGTGGGAAACACAAATTAAAGAAGAACCGGAACCACACGAAGTGAAATCGAAGGAAACCCCAGACGAGCTGATAGGAACAACATATCACATCAAAATAGAGGATCAAGTATAGTTGAATAAGGAAGACCCTCAAATCACTAATTCAGACCTCAAGGAAAATGAAGAAATCACTTTTGAGGTACTTAATGTCTTCCTATACGGCACAGTCAAGGTAACCAATCCTAAATTCAGCACTTTTGAGGTAAACACTACTCGACTTAAACTTTATATCAAAAACCAAGCTGATCGCATGAGAAAATATTTTCACCTCCTCAAACCACCATGACCATACAAATAATAGGTAATTCTAGCTCAAGACTTTAAACAAGCGCTTCTGGGGAGGCAACCCGAGCACTAACCCTATTTTTATTTTTATTTTTTATTTTTATTTTCCCTTCTTAGCATTCAAATAAACCAAAAGTGCATATTTCCAGACCACACGGCCTTGTACACGGCCATGGCCATGGCCGTGTGAGCATCACAGGTAGGTAAAAGGGCGTGGTCTTAGACGTGTGGCAACAAGACAAAATTTTTCCCAAAACACGGGCTATACCTCTATTTTGAACCCCCCTTTTTTCCTTTTTCTTTTCTAGTTGTCTTTATTCTTTCATTTTCCATTTTTTTTATTTTTAATTTTTTTATTATTTTCTTCTTATTCTTCATGCCATTTAGATTTAGCTTAGGATACAAAAAATCAGACCGGCTACTCTGAGGATTCAATTTCAAACAGTTTGAGACGCTTCCCCACGTTCACCTCCAATCCTATCCAATTTTTTTTCATTGACTCCATCCAAAAATTCAGGAAGTGTTACTTCTCCCCTTCTCTTTTAATTTTATTATTACATAATTGTTTATCTATCTTTGTGCATTGAGGACAATGTAAATTTTAAGTGTGGGGGGTAAAAGTGTCCAACTTTTTGCATTATTCTCAAATCCTGAATTTTAGTCTTGTTCTTAAGTAATTTTCTCATATTATTAATTAGGGTGAAATTTCTGATGATTTATGATTTTTATTGATATGTTTTTGAGTAAGTCATTGATAATTGTGCATTGATGATTTATACTTGAAGAATACTAGAGAATCAAGCATGATAAGTCTATTTTTCAAGAATCAAAAACATTTCCTAGGTTGTTAAACTGAATTTGAATATTACCTTGAAGTTTGAAATTGACAAGGATTGATATCAAATACCCATAATTTTGTGAGATTTTGAGCCTTATAGAGCATATATTCTTTTTCATGCTCACTTTATTGATTATGAGTGTGTCAACACTGAATTGTTATTCTAGAACTTGCCTTGATTATACATATCGAGACCACATTAATGATTTGATATTCTAAGATGATAAAGGCACCTAGGTTTTAACCCATTCACTCCACTAAAAGGCCTACCTTCACAAATTAATCCTTAGTGAACCCATTTGATCCTAACAACCCTTTTTATTGATTTAACCGCTAAATTTTGACCCAAAACCCTTTGTATTTGTTATCACCATTCTTTTGACTACCATTCTATCGAGAATTGGTTTGATCAGTTGCTGAATTAGTTTATTTCAGTTGATAAAGTTTTCTTTATTATGTTTCTATTTGATTTGTTCTTAAAAAAAATCAAAGTATATTCAGTATTAGTAGTATAAAAGTGAGCTTGTACATTTAAATTTCAATTATCAAAGAAAAAGCTCGTAGTATTATTAGTTTCAAAGTTTCAATTGATGTAATAATTTATTTTCAAGTTCATTATTTTTAGTTAGGTAATTGGTCAGGTCAATTTCGATTCTAAAAATTCTAATTCAGCCTTATCCACACCTTTAACCTAAGGCCCATTACAACCCTGTCAAAGACCTTTTGATTTGTGTATCATCTCATATTACAGTAGTGGAGATTTGATTTTCAGGCAAGCCTATGGGATTAACTTTTCAGGTTCGACTTATGAATGCTTTTTCTTGAACCTTAAACACTTCGAGTGCTTTAAGTGAATCTTTAGTGAGGATATCAATCCTTTTCGGTTTTGAATTAAAGGTAATTATTTAGATAAGGGGAGACGCCTATGTTTTTATGCTACAAATTTATGACTTAGAATTGTTTGAGCCTCTAAGAGTCTTTGAGTTAAATTATCCATGTATAAATTATCTATGAATTATGATGAGGCATTATTGATAGGATTTATGAATTATGGAAAGTTCACTTTAATTATAAGTTGAGAATTTTGCTTGAGGACAAGCAAAAGCTTAAGTGTGGGGGTATTTGATAAACCGTAAAAGTAACATATTTTAACACCATATTTATCATGCTTTTGGATGATTTAGCTCTTAATTTATGTAAAAAGGTGCTCTTAATCCTTTCTTTTCATGTTTTATACTCAAGAAAGCAGCCGAGGATGAAAAGAACAAGAAACAGGCTTAAAACGGGCCATTGTAACACCCCAAACCCGATCAATACACCACGACCGAATCTGGTATGTTACAGGGAAGAATGTATTTGAGAGGTTTTAGGTTTAAGTTTAGGAGTTTGTTAAAATCATCTTGCTAAATTTGTACTTGAAGAAAATCTTGGGGATGACTGTTTTAAAACCGATGGTGCATTTGAAAACCCGATAATTTTTAAAACTTAATCGAGATATGTAAGTAAAACAAGTTTATCTCGCTTAAAATTCAATTAATCCTTGTTGTTGCTTAAAACATTTTGACTTAGTACGCAAAATGCATTCAAGTTGGAGAACATTTGAGTTTCATTTATCTTGAATTACGGTGTGATACCCGATGGTAAAGTTTAAAACATATCGCTTGTAGTTTGAAAACCTTATCTTTACAAATTTTAGCCAAATTTTAACCCAATAAATTATCAAGGCATATTTGAAATCCAATCTAAGCATGTAAATAACAAAACATAAGTTTAAAAGGCTTTTACAATCCAAATGAACCAAATGAAAACCAACAAATAAAGTACCAAGTTTAAAACAATGCAACTCTGAATTTATCCATGGCATGGGCACTCGAGTCCATCCCGGCTCCATGTCCGCGATCTATGTGTCACCAAATGATAAGGAGAAGGTGAGTCGCAAGACTCAGATGTATAAATCCTCTCCGGTGTATGCAACATGCTAACACACATCATAACAAAGCAATACAATTAATGCACCGATCCTAACCATCCGTAACACCTTTTCTACCCCTGTGTGGTACCAAACCACCGGTGGTGCCAAACCACCGGTGACCCAAAGTCACGATATCCATAGATGTGGTGCCAAACCACTGGTGACCCAAAGTCACGAAGATCCATCTATGGGGCCAACCCACGTGTGATACCAAATCACCGCGACAATCCCATGTCTCAAAAGTGGGGCCAACCCACGGTGGCGTTAACCACGTGGACGAGTCGCTATGAGGTGCCAAACCTCCGGTGTCCCAAAGACACAAGTGTGATATCAATCACTGGTGACCGCATCACGAATCAAATGACGGGCCAACCCATCGTGTGATACCAAATCACTAGCGTCAATCTCAGATAATCAACCGTGGGGCCAACCCATCGTGGTGCTAAGCCACTGACGAGACGCGAGGTGCTAAACCTCCGTGACCCAAAGTCACAATAATCAATCTGTGGTACCAAACCACCGGAGGTGCCAAACCTCCGTGTCCCAAAGACACGGATATCATATCCCCTCCTCTCATATCACCCAATAACATATCATACTAATGCAAATCGTGCAATCATGCTATCATGCTCACATGCTTAATATGACATCTCAAAATACATACACCATAAATCATGATATCACATATCATCACAGATCTCGTAATGAAACGGACTTACCCGAATCCGTATCCATACCTCATTGGGTATTATATCACCAACCATACTGCTTTCACTTACACAATCAAAGTTATTAACATATTACTCAAGAAGAAGGTGTGTTAGTTTACACACTGTTAGAACGCACGCCAATCCCAAAGACCCGGCCTAAATCCTCGATTATCTTGCTCCTAAAATCAGCCAAACACAAGATTAATCACTTGAAACCATTCGCCGTAATAGATAAACCAAAGGGGTCGCTTTGAACCTTATTTTGCAAATGGTTTGGTTTCCTACCAAACCCGAACCAACAATGGTTCCTTCGATAATCGGCCTCCCCTAAAACACAAACCATTAGTCTCATAAGCCTTTGGCTTAACAACTCTAAAGAAAACCATTAAAGCAACCTCTTACCACCACTTACCCAACGATTATCAGAGAAGGAAGGCTCTTCTTGCTTGCTTCCGAAATCCAAAGGCCCTATACGAAATCGATTACCAAAACCAAAGGTTAACTCCTTTCAACAAATGCCGAAATCGGCCCTTAAACAAACCCAAAATCGATAAAGCACAAGAGAGGGAAGAAATGGCCATTCAGCCAAACACTTACCTTCTACTAGACCGATTGAAACAAGAATCCAACAAGGTCAACACTCCTCTAATATTCGGCAATGAAGAACTATAAGGAGAGAAAAGATTCGGCTAGCACCCTTAACAAAAAGGAAAAGGAGATTCGGCCTTAAGAGAAATGGGAAGAACAAATGGTGACAAAAGGCTAAGGGGTTTTGGAAAAGAAGAAAAATAAAATGATGAATGGAGGGGGTGCTTTCAGTTTAAAGAAAAAGAAAATAGAGGATGATGTTTTTGGAGAATGGAGTTTCGGCAAGAGGATATTGAGAGAGGAAAAGAGAGTATGAGAGGAAGAGAAGCTAGTTTTGGCTCAATAGCTATGGAGAAAGCAAATGGAGAATGTAAGTTTCGGCACTAGCTTTAAGAGAAAGGAAATAAACGTATGAGAAGAAGGGGATACTAGTTTCGGTTTACACAAGATGTAAATGAGAAGAAATGGGAGCAAACATTCGACCACACACACACCAAATTAAGAGATGCAAAGCAATTTTTGGCAAAAAGATACTTGGACTTTCGGTTTAAGGAGAACAAAATGGAAAAAAAGAAGAAAACACTTGGGGTTTCGGCTTGATTTAACAAAAGGAGAATTTGCTTCCAAAATACTTTTTGACCGAAAATGCACAAAATGAAAAAGGAGTTTCGGCACTCCCACTCTCCCACGTACCAAACCGTCCATTCCCCCCCAAAATCTCTCCAAAATCTGGCCACAACTCCCCCAAACACTCCAAGCCTCCCATTCAAACTAGTTTGAACTAGTCTCTCTCCTAAATTCACTCTCCACCCACCATTTGAACGTTTGACTTGGTCCAAGGAAGAGTTTGAACTGCCTACAACTCCTCCCCTCCATGCCGTCAAAATAGAAGCCAAAATGGAGCACTCTGCAGCTTGAACACAGGACCTCCTCCCTGCAAGTGGCGTCACACACACAAGCCTCAAGTGGCACCTATCCTGCCACTCCACCAGCTTATTTGTTATGCTAAAATTCACCTAAAGATATTTATAAACCCCAGCTCCTTCACTCCTCCCACCTAAGCCTAAAAGCAGAGATTTTTCCTACCACTCAGGCTTACACCTAGCTTATAACTAAGCCCCCAAAACATCAAAACACAACAACATAGCAGGCCAAACACATGCAAACAAAGCCATAATAAAATAGCCCTTAACCCGGGATATTACAGTTCTACCCCCTTAAAAATAATTTCGGCCTCGAAATTACCTGATCAGAAGAGTTGCGGGTATTGTTGTCTCATCATATCCTCGGGTTCCCACGTAGCTTCTTCCACGCCATGATTCCGCCATAGTACCTTAACCAAAGGCACAGACTTCCTACGCAGAACCTTCACATCCCGATCTAGAATCTGAACAGGCTCTTCCTCCATGGTCAAATCCGGATTCACCTCGATCTCTTCCACTGCTACGACATGCGATGGATCTGAACGATATCGCCTAAGCATCGAAACGTGGAATACGTCGTGAATCTGACTTAGCTCTGCTGGCAACTCGAGCTGGTAAGCTACTGGTCCCACTCGTCTCAGTACCTTATACGGCCCAATAAACCTCGGACTTAGCTTGCCTTTCCTTCCAAACCTTAACACTTTCTTCCACGGCGAGACCTTCAGGAAAACTTGATCTCCCACCGCAAATTCAATATCTCTCTCGCTTAAGATCGGCATAAGACTTCTGCCGGTCCGAAGCTTCCTTCAATCGAGCTGAATCAACTTAACCTTGTCTTCGGTCTCAGAATCAACTCGTCCCAACAACTAACGCTCACCCAACTCACCCAAAGAAGTAGGTGAGCGACACTTCCTACCGCATAACGCCTCATAAGGTGCCATCTTGATGCTTGCTTGGTAATCATTGTTGTAGGCGAACTCAGCTAATGGTAGAAACTCCTCCCAACTACCTCAAGTCCGAACACAACCTCGCAACATGTCTTCCAAGATCTGAATAACCCTTTCCGATCGCCTCCGATCATGAGTGAAATGCCATGTTGAAATCCAACCGCTGCACTCAGAGCTCGATGCAACGCTTCGAACTCGGACGAATTGATCCCTATCCGAGATAATCAATACCGCACACCGCAAATTCACTATCTCTCGACACATACAAATAAACCTTTGAAGTGAGTAATCCACCTCACCGAATAAAGTGAGTCGATTTAGTCGACGATGCACAATTACCCAAATCAATCCTTCTTGCTAGGTGTAAGAGGTAATCCACCGACGAAATCCATAGTTATCCTTTCCCACTTCCACCGTGGAATCTTCATCGGTCAAGCAACCTCGACGGTAATCGATGCTCACCTTTGACTCACCGACATGTCAAGCACTTCCCCACAAACTCGTCACTTCCTCTTTAGACCCGCCACCGTAATCGCTCTCTCGAGATCCCTATACATTTTGCTACCTCCGGGATGCATAGCGTAGGGTCGCTATGTGCATCCCAAGAATCTTCGCTTTAACTCAATATCCCTCGGCATATAAGCTCTCCCCGAAAACACAAAGACTCCATCACTAGACAAATCAGAATCCTCCAAACCACCATTCAAAGACTTGTGACCTCTCGCGACTCAAAACCTCATCCATTAACTATTTTTCTCTCGATCCGCTCAACCCAAGTAGGCTTAACCTACATACTCGCTGTAATACTCCGTCGTCAGACAAACTCAAATGGGCAAACATTGCTCTTAAGTCCGAAACAACCTTACGGCTCAACGCTACGCCACCACGTTAGCCTTGCCCGATGATACTCAATCAAACAATGTAGTCTTTCAAAGAATTCAATCCATCTGCGTTGCCTCAGATTCAAATCTTTCGAGTCAAAAGGTACTTCAGACTCTTATGATCCGTAGACTATTGATCTCTCTCGCATAAGTAATGTCTCCAAATCTTCAAAGCGAAAACTACGTACCGCTAGCTCCAGATCGTCGGCCGATAATTGACCTCGTGTGGCCTCACCGCCGAGATGCGTAAGCCACAACCTTCCTTCCTCAGACAAGACACAACCCAAACTTGTATGTGATGCATCGCAATAAACCGTGAATTCCTTTCCGCCTCAAAGTTGAATTAGAACCGAGCTTCACCAAAATCTTCTTCAACTTGTCGAAGCTCTCCTGCCGCTTCTCACCAAATAAACGGAACCCTTTTCTTAACAATTTGGTCATCGGTTTCTACGATCAACGAAAATCCTCTACAAATCTTCGGTAGTATCCTCGCCAAACCCGTAAAACTCCGAATCTCGCCATCGACCTAGGCGGCTTCCAATCCAAAATCGCCTCAATCTTTCGAGGATCCACTCTAATCCCTCACCGACACTACATGACCCAAGAACGCCACCTCTCTAAGCCAAAACTCGCATTTACTAAACTTTGCATAAAGTCGTTTCTCCTCGTAATCAGAATACCACCCGCAAATGCGCATCATGTTCCTCCTCAGTCCTTGAATATACCAAGATGTCATCGATAAAAACCACTACGAACTGATCCAAATACTGCTGGAACACCCTATTCATCATATCCATGAATGCTGCCGGCGCGTTAGTCAACCCAAACGGCATGACTAAGAACTCATAGTGCCCATACCGAGTACGAAATGCCGTCTTGCAAATATCCGCCTCCTTTACCTTTAACTGGTGGTACCCAGACCTTAAATCAATCTTCGAGAATACTGACGCACCCTTCAGCTGATCAAACAAGTCATCTATCCAGGGCAGCAGATACTTGTTTTTGATCGTCAGCTTGTTCAATTGGCGGTAGTCTATACACATCCGCATAGTACCGTCTTTCTTCTTGACAAAGAGTACCGGCACTCCCCAAGGCGAAACACTTGGCCTGATAAAACCCCGGTCCAACAACTCCTGGATCTGAGCCTTAAGCTCTACTAACTCTTTAGGCGCCATCCTATACGGAGCAATAGACATCGGCGCAGCTTTTGGGTAATGATCTATCCCGAACTCTACCTCACGATCGGTGGCAAACCCTAAGCTCCTCGGGAACACATCAAGAAATTCTCTAATTGTTCTGACCTCCCCACGCAGACTCTTTAGCCTCCAAGGCACACACATGAACCACATATGCTTCACAAATTCCTTCCCGACCATCTTTTCGGCTTCAGAGCAGACACTACGTTGGACAAGTAATTTCTTCTATTACCGATCAGACTACCTCATCACCCTTAGTTGTTGAACCATGCGCTTAGCCACAAGAATCTAACTTCGCTTGGTACTTAACCACCGGTCCATCCCGAGAATCGATCGAACTCCCCAAACGGCGCTCCATCAGATCGACCACAAACACTACCCCTTGGAGTTCTAGAGGTACATCTCTATACAGCTTATCTACAACTACAGAGTGACCTAGGGGGCTAATTACGGTCATCTGCCTAGAAGATATCTCAGAGTCTAGATCCATGGTCTTCACTATGCTACTTGCAACATATGAATGCGTCGAACCCACATCAATCAAAGCAGTAAATGGAGAACCAAAGATTAAAATGTACCGATTATGACGTCTGGTGCGTCGCCCTCCTCTCGGCGCCTCGCTACATACACTAGCCCCGACTGTCTGGCCTCAGAACTACCTGCACCTCTGCCCGGTGCTCCACGGCCCCGACCAGAACTATTACCTCCTCTGCCATTACCTCGGCCCCTCTGCGGTGGTGGTCCATTATTCTGGAAATGAGTACACCCGACTCCTGACCGAATCCTAGCCAACTTACGCGACAGTCCCTCACACGGTGGTCCAGCGAGCCACACTCAAAACATCCTCTACCACCAGTCCAACATCCTCCCCAATGAGCTTTCCCACAACGGTTACATCACATGGCGGTCCTTGACTAACAGAACAAACCTACCAGACCGATTCGCCCACTTCGGTCTAGCTCTTTTCGAGGATTACCGATGACCCGAAGACCCAAAATTCCTCTTATGTCGGTTCCTATCCATGCCTTGCCTCACAGACTCCTTAATACCCTCGGCTACCTTAGCCTTTTTAACCAGACAAAGAATTCACGCCCTGCCATGGAGCAATCAACAACCTTAATTCATCTTGCAGCCATCCTTGAAACGAACAAACCTCTCGTGTTCAAGAGCCACCATACCCTAGCATACCGACTCAGCCTGAGGAACTCTGCCTCGTACTCTGACACAGATTTACTCCCCTGAACTAACCTCAGAAATGCTTTCCGTTGCTCATTAATGTAGTTAGCTCCAATGTACTTTTTCTGATAAGCAGCCCTAAAATAGTCCCAAGTTAGATCTTCCGCTGCAGCGCTGTCCCGAACCGTGAGCCACCACTGGTATGACTCATCTCGAAGAAGTGATACTATCCCCTTTAACTTCTCTTCAACAGTCAGGTCCAGATCATCCATGATCCGCCTGTCGCCTCCACCAATATTCACCAGGCTGGAGCAACACCGACACACCTCAAATACCTCACTTCGCTTATGCGAAGTCGTTCAGCACGATTTTCTAGCTCCTGCGCCTCCACCTACTCCACTACCCTTTCCGAATCCGCGAAGATCGCTCAGGACACTGCTGTCGTCCCGAGTCTGTTCTCGAACTCACCACCTCCACCGGTGGCGGTACGTATCTCATTCTCGACCCTTCGACCGTAACCTACGGGTTCGTAAACCGCATCCTACCTCAACCACGCCCACGACCACGCCCACCTCGTGTACTCATGACTAAAATCTTGTCTCGATTTAAAGAATTTTATGCATCAAGAATTATTCCACTGTTTAAAAGAAAAGTCTTATGAATATTAAAGAAGCTTGTTTTCGCAAGTCCACAGAGTCCTATCAGTTTCAGTTTCTAAGGTAATCCACTATTGCTAGTCATCCACTCACATCAACATCAAAATCACAAGCAATAGTAAGGGGTACTTACCTGAGCGGACTGGTGCCGGAGACTCGGTGCCATGCCTTTCAAACCATATTCTTTAAAGCCAAAACACTTTAAAAACCAGAATTTCAAACATTTTGGGCCTCGAGCCCACAGCTGAGCCTTTGAACTTGGCTCTGATACCACAATTGTAACACCCCAAACCCGGTCAATACACCACGACCGAATCTGGTATGTTACAGGGAAGAATGTATTTGAGAGGTTTTAGGTTTAAGTTTAGGAGTTTGTTAAAATCATCTTGCTAAATTTGTACTTGAAGAAAATCTTGGGGATGACTATATTAAAACCGATGGTGCATTTGAAAACCCGATAATTTTTAAAACTTAATCAGATATGTAAGTAAAACAAGTTTATCTCGTTTAAAATTCAATTAATCCTTGTTGTTGCTTAAAAACATTTTGACTTAGTACGCGAATGCATTCAAGTTGGAGAACATTTGAGTTTCATTTATCTTGAATTACGATTGTGATACCCGATGGTAAAGTTTAAAACATATCGCTTGTAGTTTGAAAACCTTATCTTTACAAATTTTAGCCAAATTTTAACCCAATAAATTATCAAGGCATATTTGAAATCCAATCTAAGCATGTAAATAACAAAACATAAGTTTAAAAGGCCTTTTACAATCCAAATGAACCAAATGAAAACCACCAAATAAAGTACCAAGTTTAAAATAATGCAACTCTAAATTTATCCATGGCATGGGCACCTCGAGTCCATCCTGGCTCCATGTCCGCGATCTATGTGTCACCTGAAATGATAAGGGAGAAGGTGAGTCGCAAGACTCAGTGTATAAATCCCTCTCCCGGTGTATACAACATGCTAACACACATCATAACAAAGCAATACAATTAATGCACCCGATCCTAACCATCCGTAACACCTTTTCTACCCCGTGTGGTACCAAACCACCGGTGGTGCCAAACCACCGTGACCCAAAGTCACGATATCCATAGATGTGGTGCCAAACCACCGGTGACCCAAAGTCACGAAGATCCATCGTGGGGCCAACCCACGTGTGATACCAAATCATGGCGATAATCTCGTGTCTCAAAAGTGGGGCCAACCCACGGTGGCGTTAACCACGTGGACGAGTCGCTATGAGGTGCCAAACCTCCGTGTCCCAAAGACACAAGTGTGATACCGAATCACCGGTGACCGCAATCATGAATCAAAACCCATCGTGTGATACCAAATCACTAGCGCCAATCCCAGATAATCAACCGTGGGGCCAACCCACTATGGTGCTAAGCCACTCGGACGAGACGCGGAGGTGCTAAACCTCCGGTGACCCAAAGTCACAATAATCAATCGTGGTACCAAACCACTTTGAGGTGCCAAACCTCCGTGTCCCAAAGACACGAATATCATATCCCCTCCTCTCATATCACCCAATAACATATCATACTAATACAAATCGTGCAATCATGCTATCATGCTCACATGCTTAATATGACATCTCAAAATACATACACCATAAATCATGATATCACATATCATCACAGATCTCGTAATGAAACGGACTTACCGAATCCGTATCCATACCTCATTGGGTATTATATCACCAACCATACTATTTCACTTACACAATCAAAGTTATTAACATATTACTCAGTAAGAAGGTGTGTTAGTTTACACACCTGTTAGAACGCACGCTCAATCCCAAAGACCCGGTCTAAATCCCTCGATTATCTTGCTCCTAAAATCGGCCAAACACAAGATTAATCACTTGAAACCATTCGGCCAGAATAGATAAACCAAAGGGGTCAGCGTTTGAACCCTTACCTTTGCAAATGGTTTGGTTTCCTACCAAACCCGAACCAACAATGGTTCCTTCTGATAATCGGCCTCCCCCCTAAAACACAAACCATTAGTCTCATAAGCCTTTGGCTTAACAACTCTAAAAAAAACCATTAAAGCAACCTCTTACCACCACTTACCCAACGATTATCAGAGAAGGAAGGCTCTTCTTGCTTGCTTCCGAAATCCAAAGGCCCTATACGAAATTGATTACCAAAACCAAAGGTTAACTCCTTTCAACAAATGCCGAAATCGGCCCTTAAACAAACCCAAAATCGATAAAGCACAAGAGAGGGAAGAAATGGCCATTCGGCCAAACACTTACCTTCTACTAGACCGATTGAAACAAGAATCCAACAAGGTCAACACTCCTCTAATATTCGGCAATGAAGAACTATAAGGAGAGAAAAGATTCGGCTAGCACCCTTAACAAAAAGGAAAAGGAGATTCGGCCTTAAGAGAAATGGGAAGAACAAATGGTGACAAAAGGCTAAGGGTTTTGGAAAAGAAGAAAATAAAATGATGAATGGAGGGGTGCTTTCAGGTTTAAAGAAAAGAAAATGGAGGATGATGTTTTTGGAGAATGGAGTTTCGCAAGAGGATATTGAGAGAGGAAAAAGAGTATGAGAGGAAGAGAAGCTAGTTTCGCTCAATAGCTATGGAGAAAGCAAATGGAGAATGTAAGTTTCGGCACTAGCTTTAAGAGAAAGGAAATAAACGTATGAGAAGAAGGGGATACTAGTTTCGATTTACACAAGAAGTAAATGAGAAGAAATGGGAACAAACATTCGGCCACACACACACACCAAATTAAGAGATGCAAAGCAATTTTTGGCAAAAAGATGCTTGGACTTTCGGTTTAAGGAGAACAAAATGGAAAAAAAAAAGAAAACACTTGGGGTTTCGGCTTGATTTGACAAAAGGAGAATTTGCTTCCAAAATGCTTTTTGACCGAAAATGCACAAAATGAAAAAGGAGTTTCGGTACTCCCACTCTCCCACATACCAAACTGTCCACTCCCCCCCAAAATCTCTCCAAAATCTGGCCACAACTCCCCCAAACACTCCAAGCCTCCCATTCAAACTAGTTTGAACTAGTCTCCCTCCTAAATTCACTCTCCACCCACCATTTGAACGTTTGACTTAGTCCAAGGCAGAGTTTGAACTGCCTACAACTCCTCCCCTCCATGCCGTTAAAATAGAAGCCAAAATGGAGCACTCTGTAGCTTGAACACATGACCTCCTCCCTGCAAGTGGCGTCACACACACAAGCCTCAAGTGGCACCTATCCTGCCACTCCACCAGCTTATTTGTTACGCTAAAATTCACCTAAAGATATTTATAAACCCCAGCTCCTTCAGCTCCTCCCACCTAAGCCTAAAAGCAAAGATTTTTCCTACCACTCAGGCTTACACCTAGCTTATAACTAAGCCCCAAAAACATCAAAACACAACAACATAGCAGGCCAAACACATGCAAACAAAGCCATAATAAAATAGCCCCTAACCCGGGATATTACAGCCAATTTGGGCCAAAGTGAAAATCGACACGGCCTGGACCTCAAGCAACACGGACGTGCCTCATCAATTCACTTCACACGGCCTAAACCTTGATTTACATGGCCGTGCCTCAAACAACAGAATCAAAATACGGCCTAAAGTCGATCTACACGGATGTGTGCCATGACCGTGCCCCTGTAGTGGAAAAGAGGAATTGTACTCGGATTTGGATACTTTGAGGCAGAGAAACACATTCCAAAGCCTATTCAAACACTCGATTAGGAATTATACTTGAATTAGGATACTTAGATGCCAAGTAAGGCATTTCAAAGCCTATATAAAGACCCTAGAGGCTAACCTTTAGGGGACGTTAGGAGTTCGGCAGAAGCCTTTTGCTAGGGCTCAAGCGGTGAGCTAGGCCAATGAGCCGAGCCAGAAGGTCAGATTTATGGGAATTACTCGAAGATAGTCGGTTGACCCGTCTCAAGGAGTAGAAATTCTACTCAAGACGGTGGATTTATCGTTCAATTTCTTCAGGGGGTTTTAGGGATTTCTTATGTTTTGTTTTATCTTTTCTCTTGAGATGTTTTCTTTATTTGTTATAAACTAAACCCTTCAGATACCTGAAGGGGATGCAACCTAGATGAATCTTTTTATTGTTTTTTGAATTATATGGTAAATACTTAGTTTGTTCTTAATTATGCATACTTAATCCAAATCTGATGTGCTTAGGTGGAGGAGGAATAGACCCTGCTTAAGAGTAGATCTAGCATAATTAAGCGGAGTTGATTGGACGCCTGGAGATAGGGTGACGAGATTTTGCCGGATTAGGGTGAAACCTAATATGGGAGTCCATAGATAGATTTACTGCTATTCTACGGGGTTATTATTCGAGAAAGAGATTTTCGTTAATTAACCTAGGGTTAGACGTTATTCGCTTCGAGAGAGGGTTTAATATGCGTTAGGGAGTCTTACGGATCAAACTAAGTGAATAAATCGTATGGTTTAGTGTTAAATAACAAGTGAAGTCGAGGTGGATTCTTCCTGAGGGTATCATCGTGATCAACTGAGTTTCTCTTCAAGTTATTTCCCAATTCATTCTTTTTGTCTTTGCGTCTTTAGTTTAGTAGACGTTAATTTAGATTAAAGCAACTTCACTTATTTTAAGCTAAATAATAAAAAAAAAGTTAGTATTAGTACTTTTAGTTCCTTTGGGTTCGACAATTCGGTCTTGCCTAAGCTATACTACTGTTCGATAGGTACACTTGCCTTCAGTCATTGTCAGAGTTAGTTTCCAGGTTTGATCATTCTCTTTATAAATTTTAAAACTTGACAAAACAATGATCAGCATTAAATTCATTCAGATCATTGCATCCTAATCATTTTAAAAGAAAATTATTCTCATGTCATTCGGCATTCATGCGAATGTCATCCATAATACATTTAGTTAGTAGCATTAGATTCATTCTGATGATTGCATCCTAACCATTTTGCATAAGTATAAACACATAAAATTGATTTTACAAGACAGGTCCCCCAGAGGGCGGTGTCGCAACATCGGTAAATTCACAGATCTTGCCTTCCTGAGCAAAGCGAATCAAAGATACCAGTCTGGCATCCCTGAGTTTGTAGTGGAGCAGATTGAAGATAGCAGATCTTGCCTTCCTTAGCGAAGTGGATCAAAGATACCAGTCTGGCATCCTTGAGTTTGTAGTGGAGTAGATTGAAGATAGCAGATCTTGCCTTCCTGAGTGAAGCGGATCGAAGATACTAGTTTGGCATCCTTGAGTTTGCAGTGGAGCAGGCCGAAGATAGTAGATCTTGCCTTCTTGAGCGAAGCGGGTCGATACCAGCCCTATCTCCTTGACCAGCAGTGGAATAGGTGGAAGATTGTTGATCTTGTCACCCTAAGCAGTAGTGGACAAAGATCAAACGGCAAATCTTGTCTCCCTAAGCAGTAGTGGAACAGATTTAAGCCACCACTCCTATCTCCCTGACCATCAGTGGAATAGGTCGAATATTGTAGATCTTTGTCACCTTAAGCAATAGTTGACCAAGATCGAATGGCAAATCTTGTCTCCCTAAGCAGTAGTGGAACATATTTAAGCCACCAGCCCTATCTCCCTGACCAGCAGTGGAATAGGTCAAAGATTGTAGATCTTTGTCACCCTAAGCAGTAGTGGACCAAGATCCAATGGCAAATCTTGTCTCCCTAAGCAGTAGTGGAATAGGTTTAAGCCACCAGCCCTATCTCCCTAACCAACAGTGGAGTAGGTCGAAGATTGTAGATCTTTGTCACCCTAAGCAGTAGTGGACCAAGATCGAGCAGAAAATATTGTCTCCCTAAGAAGTAGTGAAACAAATTTAAGCCACCAGCCCTATCTCCTTGACCAGCAGTGGAATAGGTTGAAGATTGCAGATCTTGTCGCCCTAAACAGTAGTGGGACAAGATCGAAGGCAAATATTGTTTCTCTCAATAGTAGTGGAACATGATTTAAGCCATAGTCCTATCTCCCTGACCAGCAGTGGAATAGGCTGAAGATTGCAAATCTTGTCTCCCTGAAGATACAGAGGAGCAAGTTAAAAATAAAAAATCTCATCCCCTCGAAGTTACAGCAGGAGTAAATTAAAGCCACACGTCACATCTCTCTGAAATAACGGTGGAGTGGATCAAAGCAACAAGATGCGGTGGACTAGAACGAGGCTACCTGAAGAAAAAGAGCACCAAAGAAGTCAAGACTCGACGAGACCGGGCAAAATTGGTCTTTCTTAAAAGTCTTTGCTCTATTCCCGTTACACGACAATGAGCAAAGAGGGAAGTTGTACAAGCCCAATTCTGCTTGGGCCTACAATCCTATTTTACAGCCTATTACCCCAAATGACTAAACCTAATACAACACCAAAACCCAATTACAAATTAGACCTAAACCTAAATAAACCCACATTAAACCACAACCCAATTACCTTAGCCCATTTCTACAACTAACCCAAAATAAAACCCAATAAACCCTAGCCCAAAATAGATTAACCCAACAATAAAATTTTAAAAATTTTCAAACCCTAGGTGCGTCGCACCTAGGGTCTTCTGCCCTCTGACCCTCTGCCAACCACCACTGCAGCACAGCCCTTGCCACTGCCACTTGCCTGCAAAAGCATTAAACACAAAATGACAAAAGTAATGAAATGGGGGAATCAATTGTAAAAATGGCTATATAAGCCATAAAAAACCATTGTAACAGGGGGAGAGGACAGAGATTTTACCAATACGAAAAGAGAGATTTCAATTACAAACATTTGCAAATAGAGATTAATACAAGTATACAACAGGAAGTCGAAGAGAAAAAAGAAACAAAGTGTTAAGGTCGTTATTCTAATTTTCTTTTCATCCTATTTTTCGAAACTATATATATAAACCTATTTTCGTTATTTTCTTTTTAAAACAGTTTATATATATATATATATGTATATATAAAATATCAAAATATATTAAGTTAAAAAATAAGAAAATTTTTTACCTCGAGCACCACCGTGCACGGCGATCGTCGGCGACGGAAGGCGGCGGAGGCGCGGCGATGACGGACAATGGCGAAGGAGCGGCGATGACTGGCCAGATCCTCGTCGAGAGACCATGGTCCCTGCAGAGAAAAAAATCAAAAGGGTCAAGTTTGTTTTTAAGAAGCAGGTGAAAATGAAAGTTTTTGGAAATTTTTTGCCTTAAATAGGCCTTCAAAATGATGTCGTTTTGGGCAGGCCTCTCAAGCACCAAAACGACGTCGTTTCACCATAGGATCCGCGTGTCAACCCGACCCGCCCAGAGGATCCGCGTGTTTTTGGTTTTGGGGCTAATTGCTGTATTGGTCCTTCCGCTTTTTTATTACTTTGCAATCAAGTTTTTTTGGTTCTCAATTCGTGCCATGTAATTTGCTACGCGTTTCAATTTAGTCCTCATGGTAACGACGTCGTTTTGGAAGGCGGGAGTATTTTCCCTTTTACCCCCTTCAGTTTCCTCGCGCGTGTAAATAGGTCCCTTAATCATTTTTTTATTTTCGGTTTGGCCCAAAGCTTTCGTACTAAATTCGATTTAGCCCTTTTTTATTTTTGCTATTTTGTTTAATTTTAAATGTTACTAATTTTTTTTCATTATTATTAATATTATTGTTATTATCATTATTATTACTATTAAATCTTTAATTTTGTATTATTATTTCTACCATCATCGTATTCTATATTTTTTATTTTTAAAATTTTAAATACTTTTGTTTTATTATATTATCCTTACTTATATATATGTGTGTTTTTTTCCAAGTTTAGATTATTTTCTATTTTATCATTAATATTATTATTATCTACTTATTTATTATACTTATTTATACCTTTTTTTACATTTTCAAACTGAATTATTATTTTATCGTTATTGACATTATTATTTAATTCCTATTATTATTATTTTTACCTTATTATTATTATTATTTTATTACTATTATTATTATTCATATTAATGTAGTTTTATCATTATTCTTTGTTTTATATATTATTATTACATGTCTTTATATATTGAGTTAAAATTTATCTTATGTATATATTCATCTTGTTCATTTTATTTTCAATTTCATTTTATTAACGCATTTATCTTGTCATGCATGTAGCACCATATTCTCACATTTTACTACATGTTACATTAACCTTTATTCAATACATCAAGCTTTAAAATAATTGATATTTCGTATTAGAGATTTGAGAAAATCGTGCCCTAACTTACTGGGTTCCGATTTTTCTCATTTAATTTGAACAACGAAATATCCTTTTTAAATCGCAATACAAGTTTTGAATAAAATACTTGTTCTCGGAGATTCAAAGTGTTGTGCCCTAACTTACTGGCCATGACATCTTGTTACCCCGAGATGAGTTTTTTTGTAATAAAGGCAATATTCTATATTTAGAATTTCGAGAAATCGAGCCCTAACTTACTGGGTTTCGATTTCTCACTTGACAAAAACAACCGAATATCCTCCTCCAATTTAAATACGAGTTTTAAAAAGTCAAAAGACAAGCTCAGTTTCGGGAACTCAAAATGTCGTACTCTAACTTACTGGGTGTGACATTTTATTTTTTCGAAATAAGAGGGTCTTAGCATCCATTTCGATTTGTTCAAGTTTTCTTTTAAATAAAAAGGACATATTTTTAAAATCTTTTCAAATTTTCGACAGAAAGACATCAAATAATCAATTAGGTGCCAATTTTGGGCGTATCGAGGGTGCTAACCCTTTCTCGTGCGTAAACGACTCCCGAACCCGTTTTCTAAATTTCGTAGATTGAAATCGTTGTTTTGATAAATCAAACTGTTTATTAAAAACAATCGTTTTACGAGATGACCCGATCACACCTCATCAAAAAGGATTGGTGGCGGCTCTCATTTTTCGTTTTCATTCTCAAAACCAAAGTTGACCCCATTTTTTTTAAAAAAATGGTTTCGACAGTGTTCTTTATATTTTTGCAAATGTTGAAGCTCAATCATGCAAGACCTAGTGGATGATAAGAGGGAAAAATCCTCCGCCGGGTCAATGTAATCTCAAAAATGACTCGAATTTGTTGTAAGGATGGAAAGTTTTACATGAGGTACAAGTGTTCACCACCTATACTGAGTAGTAAAAAAGCAATGTTGACACTTAACAATTTCGAGGCTGGCGGGGATGGCAGTGGACCGTCGAAATGTAACAACCAATACCACTCAAATGATTACCTTGCAGTGGCACTTTCGACCGGGTGGTTTAACTACGAAAAGAGGTGTTTGAAGTATATCAACATCCATAGTAATGGAAAAAGTGTGAGGGCTAAGGTTGTGGACGAATGTGATTCGGACTATGAATATCGGCTTCCTTATTTTAATAATATTGTCGATTCCTCTAAAGCAGTTTGGAAGGCTCTTGGAGGACCTAAAAATGATTGAGGTGAAATGAATATTTGTTGGTCAGATCGATTCATCTTTTTAACTATATTTTTTAATGTATGTTTGTATTAGAATAACTATTTCTAATTCCTTGTGTGTTTTAAGTTAAAGTCAATATTAATGTAAGAGTCATACAAGGTATGTTTTGTATAATGGTTTTTTAATGGATGTTTTGTATAATGTTAAAGCATTAAAATTATGTTTTAAATCTTAAGAATTAATTGTATGAAACATTCCCAAATTATTTTTCAAATTTTAAGTTGGTCTTCAAACTTTATTATATTTTAATTGAGTCCTCAAAATATTTGTATTGTCTCAATCATGTCCTTCCATAAGCTTAGTTGTCACTATTGGTGTTAAATACCAATTCCAATCTAATATGCAAGGGCAAATCCAGAAATTTTTTAGGGAGTCAAAATTGAATTATAAATTTTTGAGATGTCAAATATATATATATATATATATATATATTTATCATGTATTAAATATTAATTTATGATTTTATAATTTTTAAAATGAATAAATAGAATTTATTTCATTTTTTGGATGCCAATGTAATGCCCCGTTTTTTTTAAATTCGGGTTTTGGTAATTTTGACATGAATGAGTGTCTGGTTTAGTGGATATGTGTTTTGGGTGTGTGTGGGAGGTCCCAAGTTCAAGTCTCAAATTGGGTAAATTTTGGTATATTTATGAATAAAGCCCAAACTTTGGTTAGTAGGCTTATAAGCAAAGGTGTGTAAGTAGTTAATAGAATGGACCAATTGGTCTAGTGGTTAAGTGGAGAGGCAAGTGTGTGGAGGTCTTGTGTTTGAGTCTCTGCGCAATCAAGGGATTCTTTTTACGGTGGGCATCGGTCAAGAGTTTGAAGGAAATGGGATTCTGAGTGGTTGAGTGTAGTGGGGATATGGGGAGAAAAATAGGGATTGGAGAGTGGTTGAGATATCCCAAATTGCAAATTTTGGCTTTCCCCCTTCCACTCTCCCAATTTTCTGATGTTTACCCTTCTGTTCTATTGTGTTCCCTGTCGATTTTCTCTATTTTTGCTTCTGAACCTTCGCTAAATCTCAGTTTCTCTGCTTTGTTTTTTTTTCCTCTCAATCCACCCTCTCTTTTAATTCCGTTGCTCTTTCGGAGCCGCATGTTTGCCTTCGATAATAGTAAGTGATTCTAGCATTCTGTTAATTCGATTTTTAAAGAATTGGTTGGAGTTTTGTGAAAACTATTTTGGCAGCCTTGAATTAGGAAGGAAAGGATTCTCTTCGCTCGTAACCGTAATCAAAATTGTGGGGCTGTAGAGTAAGTATTATGTTGTTTTGGGTTCCTTAGTTTCATGTTTAATTGTGTATTGAAACAAATTTTGATAGTATTTTGACTGTATTTTGACGACTTTTTAGGTTCTGGAGTGCTTGGGAATCGGTTAGCTTCAATCGAAACTAGATGTGTACCCAAAAATGCAAAAAATGAGGTTTCGGTGAAAGCCAAAAACCTTATTGTTGACGTAACACGGGCGTGTGCAACACACGGGCCAAGAGAGGCTGTGTGTGACACACGGGCTCGACTAATTGGGCCATGTGGGCCCACACGGGTGAACCACATAGGCATGTGGGATTCTGAGCCAGTTGTGTGATCTACATGGCCAAGGCCAATTTGGGCCGTGTGGGCCACACGGTTGTGTGGGCCCACGTGGGCGAGCCACATGGGCGTGTGAGTCCATTTTTCTAAAAAGCTCTACAAGGTTGCACGGTTCTCCCAAGTTGACTGTGGACCTACCGTAGGGTCGGTAAGCAATACGTAGACCCCTTTGTCTGATTTCTGTACTAAGTATGTATACTGATCTGAATAAATGAGTTAATTGCATAATAGCATGTCATTCTTGTATGTTGCATTGCATCAGGGTAGGTTGATTATGATTGGAGGAAGTATCTGAAAGGCTCTTAAGCCTGTGATCTGGCAGCTCAGTTGAAAATTTCTGATTATGTGCTGCATTCAGTACAACATGGTGTGTAGGGCTGGGTGGGTTGATTTTATCCCACATGGTGTGTAGGGTTGGACGGAGTTGGTGTGTAGAGGCTGGTGTGTAGTACTCTATTTTATTCATATTCTGTCTGGAATGGGCTAAGGCCCTATAATATGTCTAATTCTATATCTGAGTGAGCTAAAGTCCACACCGTTTCTATAATGGGCTCAGACCCAAACTATGAACTTATGTTTGTTTTCTGATATAATTGTATGTATGTTCTCTGTGGGGATTACACACTGAGTTTGTGAAAACTCACCCTTTTCTGTTTAATCTGTTTAGGTAATCCCCAGCAGTAGGCGGATCGGTGTGGCAAAGGACTTGTCGGTGACTACAGTTCTGGACCTTTAACGGTTTTTCATTTGTAGTTTTGATTATATTTGGGCAAGTTTTATGTAACATGGCCTTAATGGATTTTTGTTTAAAATTTGGGATTACTATTTTATAAACTTCTAGTAGTAGGATAAGATGTAGATTTTCAAAATAAATAAATGTTTTATAAAAAATACACGAACTCACAAATTATGTTAAAAGCTTCGCAACATAAAATGTTTTGAAAATGGATAATAATTAAATGACACGTTTTGAAGAAAGCTCAAGATCTCTAAAAATGGTTTTAACATAGTTATGTTTTTCCAAAGCACTACCATGTGACGTCACCAGATTCGGCCATAATGTTTAGGCCGGGCTTGGGGTGTTATAGCCAAAGCATAATTTCCCCATATTAATTTATAATTTGATCATCTATAAGGAGCAATAATTACAATTTTCCAATTGGGGGGTCCGCCCTTGGGTACACATGTACTTACCTTATAAACAACTTAGATTTGACGTGTTAAAATAATAGATAGTGTCATTAAAATTTAAGAATTATTATTATTTTTAATTCAAGCACTTCACATAGTAGGTACACATATTTACAATTTAATCCACAAAAATTAAATATGTTTCAGGCTATACTTGAGTTGGCATTAAATGCCTAAGCCAATCATAAGGTCGATATAAAGAATGATTACTCCAATATTAATAACTTGAGTACCTAATTAGAATGTTCCGAAGTTTGAAATTGATTTAAATAACCTAAACTTAACCATTAATTTCCATGGGGAACAAAAATTCTCTAACACTTTGCTTTGTAGAATGGAAAGAAAATTGGAATGATGAAAATTTGAAGGGGTAGATGTAAAACCCCTAACCCGTATCCGACACTTGAATAGGGTTATGGAGAATTACTAGAAATTTCAGAACATTTTCAGATAATTCATGATATTTACTGTTCATAGCGAAACTGTCCACTTGATTCATAGTCACTAAATTATTTATATCTCAAGATACATAATTCTAAATAAATATCCTCTTGATGTTTTAGAAACTACACCCAAATATATTTCTACTATAAAAATTTCAGAATTTATAATTCATCCAATAAGTACAGTTAATTATTCAAACTTATCCATGTTCTGCTGTTTGACAGTTTTGACCTTTCTTCACTAAAAATTAATTATCTATTAGTAAGAGATTTGGATGATGTTTTAGTTTGTTTCTATTGAAAGTAGACTCATTAAGAGTTTAAACATACAAATTTAAATCCCCAAGTAGTTTTATATAATTTTTAATGATTTTCCAAAGTCAAAACAGGGGAAACCAAAATCAATCTGACCTTATCTCACAAAAATTCAAATATCTCATAAAATTAAATTATTTTGCTTACACCGTTTCTTCTATGTAAAACTAGACTCAATAAAATATAATTTAATATTTTATTAAACCTATAATTTGATTTCCACAATTTTTGGTGAATTTTTAAAGTTAGACTACTGTTGCTGTCCAAAACTATTTTAGTGAAAAATGTTGATAACTAAGTTTATAACACCTTCACTTCCTTTCAATTAAACCCTATACATGCCATATAAACCTTAAGATGCACAATAAAATTTACTGAAGTAATCTGGATAGTGTGCCCTGATGTGTTGATCCAATCCACCGATTTCACATCAATCTACAAAGAACATTAAATACACAGGAGTAAGCTTATGTAAGCTTAGTAAGTTCATAGACATAGAAAATAATTCTTACCGAACATCTTATAACACTTATACAATAAATAATTCCACTAATTCTTCCTGTCATTCTCAAAATCAATGACAAAATTCACTTGATTGAGCTCAATATCAATAAATAATCAATTTCAATCTCTTGGGTCCATTTATCGCTTACTTTTCTTAATCAATTTAGGGAACGGTTACGGAATTGAGTACTTCGTTTTCACAATGCCATAGTATAACTATGGTCTTGCACATAATCACATATCACACACAGAAGCCATAGCCCAGCTATGGTCTTACATGGAAGCACATATCACATCGATGCCATAGCCCAACTATGGTCTTATACGGAAATCACATATCACACCGATGCCATAGCCCAGCATGGTCTTATACGGAAATCACATATCACACCGATGCCATATCCTTCATATGGTCTTATACGAAAATCACATATCACATATTGCCATGGTCCAACCATGGTCTTTTCCGTCAATGCGTATGAGTCACTGAACGAAAGTACTCAATCCAATGTTCCACTAAATTAGAACTTTTATTCAAAAATTCATATTTTCACAATTATCTCATTTTAATAACATTCATATACAATAACATACCATAGCATTCATGAAATTTTCATAACAATTCATTAAATTTAGCCATATGAACTTACCTGGCCAATCAGTAAAATTTGTAAAAATTTAGGGACTAGTTTGATATTTTCTCTTTTTCGCGTTTATCTTTGGATTCCCGATCTATAATATAAAATTTTACATTCATTAGCATCTAATTCAATACTAATTCACTTCGCAATTTATGCCATTCAATTTTTGAAATTACACTTTACCCCAAAATTTATAGTTTTAACAATTTAGTCCCCACTTAATTAACACTTTAATTGAACTAATTTTTCCTCAAATAACACTTTATCTAATCATTTTAGGCTATTATACAGCCTTTGATATTCAGAATTTCAGTACAAAACCCCAATTCTTGGCTTTTTCACAATTAGGTCCTAAAAATCAATTTCTACTAAAATCACTTAATAAAATCATAATATAATGAAATTAAAGATTTAAATCTAAGATAATTCACCATAAAATTCCAGTACTCACTCATGGTAACTTTCAAATTCATTCATAGAATAAAAAACAAATGAATTCAATAGTTGGACTTAATTATAAAAGTCACAAAATATGAAAAATTCCAAAAAAAAAGCAAGAATTGAACTTACATGATGAAAAATATGAAAAACCAGCTTGAAAAATCTCTCCTATGGCGTTTTGGCTGAAGAAAAATGATGAAATCTCTAGATTTTTCAATTTTGTCTTTGTTATATATGTTTAATTTGCAAAATTTCTAATTTTGCCCTTGTTTCTCCTTATTTTCTTGCCCAAACCGTTCAGCCCATATAATTTGGGCCTAATTGCCTTGTAAATCCCTTCTTATTAGTCACTTAAGCTATTTAATCACAATTTAACAAATTTTGCACTATTTTTAGTTTAGTCCTTTTTAATTAATTGACTATCCAAACGTTAAAATTTTCAAACGAAACTTTAATACTAACTCAATGACACTCCATAAATATTTATAAAAATATTTATGGCTCAGATTATAAATTTGAGGTCTCGATACCTCATTTTAGACCCAATTTACCTATTAAATTCTTTTTAAATCACAAAATTCACTAATTCAAAAATTATTTTAAATTCACATTTGACCCATAATTATTAATTTATTAAATTTTAAAACTTACTTGTCGGATTTAATGATCCCAAATCACTGTTTTCGACACTACTAAAAATTGGGCTGTTATAGTAGAAAACTAGAAGGATGGAAAACATAATTTTCCTTTCCATAAGTGTGTTTGGTAGGAGAGATAAAAAGTGGTAAGAAAATTACATTTCCTTTTTCATCAATTATCCGATTTAGTTGAAATGATTGATTTTTATACATTAGGATGAAAAATGATCATCTCTCTTAATTTCTTCCCAATCAAGCACACTCAATTTTTTTTCTTTCCACTTTTCTACCTAACCAAACACACCTATAAGCATAAATGGACAGATGCCTTGGTGACGAATATGCTAAAAATCAAAGCTCATATGATAACATTGTTTTCAAGTATTTAATTTAGGCAAATATGTTGTTTGTTCAGATTCTAATCCTATCTTAAAATAGAAACAAGATAGCAGCCTTGTTACTTATATATGTCGAGGTATATTGTTGAACATTGTTGTATATAGAACCATAAATATCATTTTTAGGTCAACATTTAATGTCGTTACCTATAAGTTTGAGATTATTTTTATTTTCTAGATTTAAAAATCTAGTCGAATAGTTGAGATTAATAATATTTTCTCTCATTAATACGCATATGTAATCATAACATAGATTAGGACAAATTTGTGGCATTTTTGACTTCCAACAACGATATTTTTTTTTTTAAAACAATCTTATTATAGGTTCTGATCATATCTATTTTTTTAATACAATTTCTAGAACTACTTATAGCCCCACCCCAATCCATAAATAGAAGGATAATGCACTTCAGCGCATTTAAACCCACGTCCTACATTGATTACAATGGTTATGCCAATCGAGTTAAGACTCAATCAAGACTAAAACTTTTAAATCATAATAAATGTGAGATGCTGGTAAAAGTACTATGGAGACCCCTATACTAGGAGTGGGATTGCATTTTACCCTCTTTTCTAAAAAAAAAGAGTAAATTAGTCTCTATACGTTAAATCAAAGAGTAAATTGTTCATTTCTGTTAAAAATTTCATCCATTTCTACAGTTAAAAATTGACGTGGTTGATGGAATAACTAGATAGCTACACGTGGCATGCCACGTGAACCTCATGTTGATGTACAGAGATCAATTTTTAATAGTAAAAATGGATGAAAATTTTAAGAGAAAGACCAGCTTGCTCTTTCCTCTAATGTATAGGGGCTAATTTGCTATTTTTTTAGTAGAGTGGGTAAAATGAAATCTAACTCTTAATACAAAGACATTCATGATACTTTTACAACGAGATGATTTATTTCTCAACATATATTTCTTAGTCAAATGATAATTTATTGATATTTTAATTTATATTATGATTCCAACAATTGAAAAATGTGGTAATTTTTAAACTTTTGTGAGACATTGGGCCGTTTCTTGCGATACTTTTAATAACATTGTGGCTATATAAATCCACAACTTTCATGTTCTCTGCACCAAGAAAGAGTAATTTACAATGAGTTAATTGACAAAAAATATGAATTTGAAGGGTTTTTCTACTATTTTTCTTTTTATTTTATTCATTTTAGTTATTATAGATTGTTTGATGGTTAAAGCAGATACTTGTAAACCCAGCGGCAAGCTTAGAGGGAAAAAGCCTCCTGCAGGTAAATGTAACAAAGGCCATGATTCTGATTATTGCAAAGAAGGTAAGTTAGGAGAGGTCCTACGGCAAAATAGCTCGACGCTAGGATGATAAAAAGCTTAACCACCAAGTTCGGGATGGATTGGTGTTGTTCCTCTATGCCTAGGACACCAGAATATCGAACCATGAACGAAGAAAGGCATGTGAGAAAAGGAAAATCATATTGGCTAGTGATTATGAGGCCCCAATTCTTGACTAGAGGGGACACCAAAGGCCTTCGCCCTTCCATCCCATGGATAGATAGAGAGGGAGGCCAGAGCTTTTGGTTTTTTCATGTTGTCAAAGAGTTGAACAATGGATTTTTCATGTTGTCAAAGAGTTAAACAATGAAAATTGATGGCGAGTGCCTGATCGAATTGATCGGGTCATGTAGGAACAAGGTTCAAGTCTACCGATCTGTTAGGATGCCTCAGCTGCATATATCACTGCACTTCCACTTGACACCTATCGTAATGATAAACGACTCATCTCACCGTGACCTTCTCTTGAATTCTCAAAACTTCTGTCACTCGATCCCCGTAAGATAGAGAACCCCTTACCGTCTCGACTGTGCTAACGGAGGCTCTGGGAAAGTCAGAATAGGAGAGCACTTATCTTGGGGTGGGCTTACTATTTAGGTGCTTTCAGCAGTTATCCACTCCGCACTTGGCTACCTAACGTTTACTGTGGTCACTATAACTGGTACACCAGAGGTGCGTCCTTTTCGGTCCTCTCGTACTAGGGAAAGGTCCTCTCAATGCTCTAACGCCTACACCGAATATGGACCAAACTATCTCATGATGTTCTGAACCCAGCTCATGTACCACTTTAATAGGCGAACAACCCACCCTTGGAACATACTACAGCCCTAGGTGGCGAAGAGTTGACATCGAGGTGCCAAACCTTCCCGTCGATGTGAGCTATTGGGGAAGATCATCCTGTTATCCCTAGAGTAACTTTTATCCATTGAGCAACGACCCTTCCACTCGGTACTGTTGGATCATTAAGGTCAAATTTCATCTCTACTCGATGAGTGGGTCTTGCAGTCATGCTCCTTTCTGCCTTTGCACTCGAGGGCCAATCTCCATCCGGCCTGAGGAAACCTTTGCATGCCTCCGTTACCTTTTGGGAGGCCTATGCCCCATAGAAATTGTCTACAGAGATCGCCCCTTGGCTCGTAGGTCCCGACACAAGGTTAGAATTCTAGCTCTTCTTGAGTGGTATCTTACTGATGGCTTGGGCCCCCTCGAAGGAGGCCTTCTTCGCTTTCCCCTAAGCTGCAGCAGAAAAGCCTAAAGCCAATCCTAGGGAACAGTGAAGCTTCATAGGGTCTTTCTATCCAGGTGCGGGTAGTCCGCATCTTCACAGACATGTCTATTTCACCGAGCCTCTCTCTGAGACAGTGCCCAGATCATTACACCTTTTGTCTGAGTCTGAACTTACCCGACAAGGAATTTCGCTACCTTAGGACCATTATAGTTACGGCTGCCGTTCACCGGGGCTTCGGTCGTCGGCTCCCCTATCATCAAGTCACCAACTTCCTTGACCTTTTGGCACTGAGCAGGCGTTAGCCCCCATACATGGTCTTACGACTTTATGGAGACTTGTGTTTTTGGTAAACAATACCCGTGCTTGGTCACTGCGACCCCTTTGTAAGGAGGCACCCTTCTCCGGGTTACGGGCTATTTTGCCGAGTTCCTTAGAGAGAGTTATCTCGTGGCCCTATGTATTCTCTACCTACCCACTTGTGTCGGTTTTGGGTGCAGGTACTGTAACAACCCGATTTAGACCCTAGTCGGAACAATGGTTTTGAGACCACAAATCTAAGGTTAAAAAATATTTTAATATTATTTTTGGTGTTTATAATATGTGATTGAGCATGTGTGAAAGTTCTGTGAAAATTTTATTATTTGTGTATTTAATTTGAGAAAAGAACTTAATCGCAAAAAATGCAAAAGTCTGTGCTAATTGTTAAAGTGTTAATTTGACATGGCTTAGTAAAGTGAGAGTCCTTAAGTTGATATTATTCCATTGAATTATTAGATGGACATAAATACCTTAAGATAGTGGAAAATGAATGATAATAAAAAGGCTAAATTTGGAATTTGATAATTAAGTTAATATAATTAAAACAAAACAAATTAGATGGCCATTTTTTCTTCTTTCTTCCATCAAAATAGAAAAGAGAAATATCCACTGAAGCTTTGTGATATTCGGCTAGGGCTTAGCTTGATTGAGGTATGTTTTTGACTCGATTTTTGATAATTTCTATGTTTCTGTGATTGTTGCTTTGTGTTCTATCAAACCCATGCTTAAATTTTAGAAATTGATGGTGATTTTGAGATATTCCATTGATGAATATGTGAGCTTTGTGTTGTTAGTTGGTGGAATATGAAAGCTTAGTGTTGGGTTAACATAATTTGTATTTGGATTTTTGATGAAATTGAGTAATTTGGGCTAAATTTTGAAAATGAGAAATTGGAGGACTAAAATGTAAAATAAATGAAATGTGTGGACTTGTATGAGACTAAGAAGAATTCAACCTAAGCATGGTGTAGTAAAATTTTGAGTATTTTGTGATTTTGTGAAATAGAGACTAAAGTGTCAAAATGAAAAAATGTGAGGGCTATTTTGTAAAATGCCCTAAATATGTGTGTTTGGACTAAATTGAATGATTTGGTGATTGAATGAATTAAATTTGAATATGTATAGGCCAAGAAAGGAGAGATTCGGATCGAGATCGAGGCAAGGACAAAGTACTCGATTGATCGGCTAGTTTCTATATTTGATGTCCGAGGTAAGTTCGGATATAATACAAGTTGTTAAATTTATATCTATGTGATATGAAATGAATGAATGTATAGTTATTGAATTAGAAATGCCATATATGGACTTGAGAAATGTGGCACTAAGTGTGCGTAATTGAAACTGAGACAAAGATGAATAGCACTGTGTGTGTGATGTAATGGAAGCTTCGATTTTATTAATTAGCACTGTGTGTGCGATACCGAGATACATTCAGTTTTATAAAGTAAAGGCACTAAGTGTGCGATGTTATATAAGCTTTGGCTATGAAATATGCACTAAGTGTGCGATTGTATCGAAGGAAAAAATAAAGATTGATCAAAAGGTGGAATCAAGCATTGAGTACTAAAATTGGTTGTAAACTAGGTGTTGGCAAAGGTATGTATGAAAACCTATGTGGTTGATGAACTTATAGATGATGAATGGATTGTGATGTGAGAATATGGCTATAGTTGAAATTGTGTATTCATGGAAATCGATCTATGTGATGGTTTGTTTTGTATATTGATTTGAATTATTGAGTTAAATATATTGTATTACGAACTTACTAAGCTTTAAAAGCTTACTGTGTAATATGTTTCTCTATTTTATAGTGTCAGTAAAGCTAGCTCGGATTCGGGGATCATCAATGACTCAATCACACTATCTGCTATCTATTTTGGTACTTTTGAAAGATGTATATATTTGGTATATGGCATGTATAGGCTAGTGGTTATAGTATGTTTTGTAATGTTTGGACCTTGCCATGTGATATGGCTTGGAAGTTGAATGTTGATGGTTCATATGTGAAGTTAGGAAATGATGGATGTGGTATGAAATAGTGAGATTGGAAATGGTATATTTCATGCTTGAATTGGTTGATGATAATGGTATTTTAAGAGTGAACTTGTAGCATGAATTACATGATGCTAGGCTAAATGATTTGAGTTGTGAAAATGGTGTTTGGATGGACTTATTTGAGTAGGAATTGAGTATGGAAGTAAATGATGTAGTTGATGATTTCTTGGTGTTTGTATTGGTATATTTTGGTTGCATTTGAGGCATAAATTGGTAATGGTTTGATGTCTATAGATGATACCAAAGTGTGGTTGGTAATTTGGCCTTGAAAATGACCTATAATTGTCCACACGGTTGAGCACACGGGCATGTGGCTCGACTGTGTCATTCAAGTTGGTGAATTGAAACAAGTCAGGCTCGACTACGGGCTAGACACACGGGCGTGTGACTGGCCGTGTGGTGCAAGTCAGTGTCGACCACGGGTGAGGCACACGGGCGTGTCTCAGGCCATGTGGACAAGTCAGTATGTATGCCCTGTTTTAGTACGACTTGGACTCATGGGCGTGTGACCTCTGTAACTTAGAAAAATGTTTGAAATTTGAAAATTTTTGTATGTGTTCGGTTTAGCCTCGACCTCTTTCTAACGCGTGATTAAGGTCTCGTGGACCTCATTAAGGGACTGTGTGATTATGAATTATTCTGTTTGATTGACTTTGTGTTGAAAATGATATGGAATGTTTGGGAATGATTAGTAATGCCTCTTAACCCTAGTTCAGCGATGGTTACGAGTTAAGGATGTTACATTTTATTGATATCAGAGCTACGGTTTAGTCAATTCTAGGACTAACGTAGCGCGTGTGAGTCTAGCTATACATGCCATATATATAATTGCGTGATAAATCGTAAGAGTAACATATTTTAACCTTATATTTAGAATGCTTTTGGATGATAGAACCCTTGATTTATGTAAAAAGGTGCTCTTAATCCTTTCTTTTCATGTTTTATACTCAGGAAAGCATCCGAGGACGAAAAGAATGAGAAATGGGCTTAAAACGTGCCAATTTTGGCCAAAGTGGAAATTGACACGACTTGGACTTCAAAGCAACACGACCTGGACCACGATCACACGGTTGTGCCACAATCAACAGAATCGAAACACGGACTAGACCACAATTTACACGGTCGTGCCTAAATCAACAGAATCAAAATATGGCCTGAATTCGAAATACATAGGCGTGTCCATGGCCGTGCTCCTGTCATGGAAAAGAGGAATTTCACTCGAAAAATGATACTTAGGGAGAAAGAAACGCATTCCAAGAGCCTATATAAAGACCCTAAGTGTAACTTGAAAGGGGGAGATCAGTTAGGCAGTCAGCTAGGCGAGAAGCCAAGCCAGAAGGCCCGATTTGTTAGAATCACTCGGAGATAGCCAGTTGATCCATCTCAAGAAGCCAGAATTCTACTCAAGACGACAAATCTCTCCTTCAATTCTTTCAGGGGGTTTTAGGGATTTCTAATGTTTTGTTTTATCTTTTCTCTTGAGATGTTTTATTTTATAATTATGAACTAAACCCTTTAGATACCTAAAGGAGATGAAGCCTAGATGAATCTTGTTATTTTTTATTGAACTATATGGTAAATACTTAGTTTGTTCTTAATTATGTGTGCTTAATTTTTGTGTTAATATTTCCAGAATATTGATTCAAGTTGAATATGCTTAGGTGGTGGAGCAAAAGTCCATGCTTAAGAGTAGATCTAGCATAATTAAGCGAAGTTGATTGCGCGCCTAGAGATAGGGTGAAAGGAGTTTGCGGATTAGGGTGAAACCTAATATGGGAGTCCATAGTTCGATTTACTGCTATTCTAGGGGGTTATTAAGTGAGAAAGATATTTCCATTAATCAACCTAGGATTAGACGTTATTCGCCTCGAGAAAGGGTTTAATATAAATTAGGAGTCTTACGGATCAATCTAAGTGAATAAATCGTATGGTTTAGTGTTAGATAATAAGTGAAGTCTAGGTGGATTCTTCCTGAGGGTATCATCGTAATCAACTGAGCTTCTCTTCAAATTATTTTCCCAAATCCATTCTTTTTGTCTTTGCGTCTTAGTTTAGTAATTAATTAGTTAATTAAGATTTAAACAACCATATCATTCAATATTTCAGCTAAATAATAGAAAGAAAGTGAGTTTTAGTACTTTTAGTTCCTTTGGGTTCGACAATCTGGTCTTGCCTAAACTATACTACTGATCGATAGGTGCACTTGCCTTAAGTCATTGTCAGAGTTGGTTTCTAGGTTCGATCAATCTCTTCATAAATTTTAAAACTCGATAATTCTAGACGACCAAGTTTTTGGCGCCGTTGCTGGGGAGTTAAAATATTAAGAAAGCTCTATTTTTATTACTTTAGCCATTATTTTTATTTTTATTTTCACAATTTATTTTATTATTTTAGTCTTGCTAAATTTTCTTTCTTTTCCTATCAGGTACCTCTAGTTTATGACTAGAAGGAACCCAATAGGAACTCTAATATATGATAGTGATATCGAAGCTACCGCTCGTAGGAATCACAGAGAAATAAGGCGAGCTTTAAATTACCATGAAGGCGAATCCAATCCTACTGAAGGGATGGATGAAAATAATCCACCACGAGATGTGGCAAAGAACAATGCTCCGCACACTATGTATGATTATGCTAAACCTCATTTAACAGGAGCGGAATCTAGTATTGTTAGGCTTGCTATAGCTGATAATAATTTTGAATTAAAGCCTAATACTATACAAATGATTCAACAATTTGTTCAATTTGATGGTTTGCAGGAGGAAGACCCGAACACTCATATAGCTAATTTTTTAGAGTTCTATGATACTTTCAAAATAAATGGCATTTCTGATGATGCCATTCGTCTTCAGTTATTTCCCTTTTCATTAAGGAATAAAGCCAAACAGTGGTTGAACTCGTTACCACGAGGGTCAATTACGACATGGGACCAAATGACCAAAAATTTTTTATTAAAATATTTCCCACCGGCCAAAACGGCCAAATTACGGAATGATATCTCTTCTTTTGTGCAGATGGATTTAGAGACATTATACGACGCATGGGAGAGATACAAGGATCTCTTGAGGAGATGTCCACACCACGGATTACCTTTATGGCTTCAAGTCCAAACTTTTTACAATGGTGTAAATCCCTCAACGAGGCAACTAATTGATTCAGCCGTCGGTGGAACCCTGAACAACAAAACTCCTGAAGCAGCCTACAAGTTTATCGAAGAGATGTCATTGAACAACTTTCAGTGGCAAGTTACAAGGACAAAGCCAATAAAATCAGTCAGAGTTTTCAACATCGACGTAGTAACCATGCTGTCTAATCAGGTAGAGATGATGAATAAAAAGCTTGATAATTTGTGTTCTTTGTAGGTAAATCCGGTAATGCAGTGTGATGCAAGTGGAACCGTAGCGAATCCTGAGTACCCACCCTACCAACCGGGCACGAAAACCAACAAACAAATTATATAGGTAATAATTTGATCTAATAATAATCCTTATAGTAACACCTATAATCCAAGTTGGAGGAACCACCCAAATTTTTTGTGGGGAGGTCAAGGAGGCCAATGAAATCAAGGAAATAAAAAAAAACAACCTCTTCCAATTTTCCAAAATCAATCCTATCCACAGGAAAATGATCCGAGTCTTGAAGAAATGCTGAAAAAGTTCATGGCAGACACAGATGCCCGTCTCCAAAAAACTGATACAACACTTGATAACCAAGAAATATTGATCAAAGAGATCAGGGACCGAGTCAGGGAAATCACTAAAGCGGTTGGACAACTCATGCAATTGATGTCCGAACGACCACAAAGGCGTCTACCAAGCAACACTGAGATTAACCCAAAGGAGCAAATCCAAGCCATAACAGCTCATAGTAGTATAAAGGTAGACTAACCCAGTTCAATACAAGAAGACGAAGTGGAAGAAGATAAAATTGAGGTAGCACAAGAAAAGCCAAAACCGGTAATCAAAGAGTACTAGCCTCGCATACCTTATCCTGAAGTGTTGAAGAGAGACGATTCAGAAGAACAGTTTGGTAAGTTTCTTAAAGTTTTAAAGAAATTACATATTAACTTACCAATTTTTGAAACTCTTTCATAGATGCCAGATTCGAGGAAATTTTAAAATAGCTTTTGACAAACAAACGTAAGCTAGATGAGGAAGCCCATATGGAATTAAACGCAGTATGCTCAACAATGTTACAGAATAGACTACTACGAAAGCTAAAAGATCCAGGGAGTTTTAAAATCCCATGTTTAATTGGTAGACTAACTGTTGATAATGCATTAGCTGATTTAGAGGCAAGTATAAATGTCATGACCTATAAAATGTTTAAGCAGCTATGTCTAGGGAAACCCAAACAAACTAGGATGAGTATTCAATTAGCTGATACAACTGTTAGAATTCCTAGGGGTATTATCGAAGATGTTCTTGTAAAAATTGACAAATTCATTTTCCAGTAAATTTTGTTGTCTTAGACATGGATGAGGATAATTCAATTCCTTTAATCCTAGGAAGACCCTTTTTAGCAACTGCCAAAACTAAAATTGATGTTGCCACAGGAGAACTCATACTTGGTGTAGGTGACAAATCGATCAGTTTACAAGCTCTTGACTCATCCAGGACATCGATCAATGAAGGTGAGAATGTAAATTCAGTTGATAATCAATCTGTTCAAATCCCACAGCAGGAATAACCACAAAGCTACAAACTTGAACAGAAGAAAGGACCCAGTACCAATAAAGAAGAATTATGCAAGGAGCAAAGCTTTGATGACAATGAACTAGAAGAGTGGAAAACACATTTTAAAGAGAAGTCGAAACCACACGAGGCAAAATCGAAGGAGCATCTAGAAGAGCTTGTAGGGACATTGAATCACTTCAAAATAGGAGATCAGGTACGGTTAGATAAAGCAGATCCACGCATCACCAAACCAACCCTGAGTTCAAATAAAGACATTCCTTTTGAGGTACGCAATATCTTTCTACGTGGAACAGTCGAGGTAAGCAATCCCATATTCAGCACTTATAAGGTAAATGCTTCTCAGCTTAAATTTTATAAAACTGATAGTATGAGGGAAGATATTTAAACATTTAAACCACCGTAATCATATGAATGAAAAGGACAGTCTAGCTTAAGACTTTGAATGAGCGCTTCTCGGGAGGCAACCCGGGTACTAACATTAATTTCTATTTTGTGATTTTAGTTTTATTGTTATTTTTATTTTCTCTTTTAGAATTTCAATAAACTGAAAGTGCATATTCCCAACCACATGGCCCTGGCCGTGGCCGTGTGGGTACTCTGAATCTCCGTACTGACATGGCAAGAGATACGAGTCAGACGGAATCAATTCACCAAAGTCACGGGCTCACCTACTTTACCACGGTCGTGTGAAGCGGCCGTGGACCAATATTGCCTTTTTAGGAACGGACATGGTGTCTGGAAAATAGGTGTGGGTGAACACAAACAGCTGTGTGATTTGACCGTGTGAAGATACTGACTTATCAACCTTGGGCGTGGCAATAAAAACACGGGCGTGTAGATCCCAACACGCCCCCAAACATGACCGTGCGATGCGGCCGTGTAAATCGACACACCTACAGTACACGGGTGTGGAAAAGTGTTAGAAGCCAAAATTCTATTTAAACCCACCTCCTTCTTCTCCCTCACCCTCCTTCCTCCTTTCTTTCTTCCTTCTTCTTATCATATTTCCCCTCTTTCCTTTTCTTCTAACAATTCTTATAACTCTCCAGACCCTTTAGCTACATCATGTTAAAGAAGCATAAGAGGCCAACCACAATCTCTTCAATGGAGACCGATTCACATGAGTTCATGCCGATAGCTTCAGCTACTCAACACGCCAATGGTCTTCAAAACCTTTTCGATTTTATTTTTCTTTTCTCATCTCTTTTATTTTCCTTCCCTTTGACTATCTTATGCTTAATTTAGTTTATTTTATTCTAGTTTCTTGGTTTTAGGTTCTAAAGGCTGCTAGGGAATCACGCACCACAGCCTTAGAAATCACCCCCACATCGCGAACCATCTATCAATAAGGACTCTTCAGTCCATTAGTTTTCTCTTTTAATTTTAGTTTTCTTCTTAGTTTCCTTCTCTTTATTTTTCTTGTCTTTAATTATATTATTAGTATATTTTTAATGTTTCTTTAGATTTCCTGGCTATATCTTTCCAGGGGACCCAATTTCTTCATCTAGCACAGTTCTTGTCAATAGCCACCCCACTAGGCCCATAGAAAACACCCCACCTCCAATTCGACAAGGGAACAAGGATTCAACCAAAAACTCAGGAAGTGTTACTTCTTCCCCTTATCTTTTGATTTTATTATTACATGATTATTTAACTATATTTGTACATTGAGGGCAATATACATCTTAAGTGTGGGGGGTAAAAGTACCTAACTTTTTGCATTATTCTCAAATCTCTAAATTTAGTCTTGTTCCTAAGTATTTTTCTCATATTATTAATTAGGGTGAAATTTCGATGATTTATGATTTTTATTAATATGTTTTGGATTAAGTCATTGATAATTGTGCATTGATGATTAAATTTGAAGAATACTAGAGAATCAAGCATTATAAGTCTATTTTTCAAGAATGAAAAGTTTTCTAGGTTGTTGAACTGAATTTGAATATTACCTTGAAGTTTCAAATTTATAGGAATTGATGTCAAATACCCATAATTTTTGTGAGATTTTGAGCCTTATAGAGCTTACATTCTTTTTCATGCTCACTTTATTGATTATGAGTGTGTCAACACTGAATTGTTATTCTAGAACTTGCCTCAATTATACATGTCAAGACCACATTTTTGATTTGATATACTAAGATGATAAAGGCACCTAGGTTTTAACCCACTTGCTCCACTAAAAAGCCTACCTTCATAATTAACCCCTAGTGAACCTTTTTAATCCTAACAACCCTTTTTATTATTTACCCACTAATATTAACCCAAAAACCCTCTGTATTTGTTATCACCATTCTTTTGTCTACCCTTCTACCGAGAATTGATTTGATCAGTTGCCTAATTACTTTATTTCAGTTGATTTAGTTCTTTCTTATATTATGTATTTACTTAATTTGTTCTTAAAAAAAATTGAATCGATTGAAGTATATTCAGTATTAATAGTATAAAAAGAAAAAAAAACAAAGTATATTCATTATTAGTTTTATGTTTTAAGAGCTTGTACGTTTAAATTCAGCATCTTGAAGAAGAAGCTCGTATTATTAGTATTTTCATGTGATGTAATTATTCGGATTATTAGTTCAATTATTTTTTTTAAAAGTTAGTTATCTTGTCAATTGAATCTCGATTCTAAACCTTCTAATTCAGCCTTTATCCACACTATTAACCCAAGCCCCGTTACAACCCTATTAAGGACCTTTGATTTGTGTATCATCTCATATTACACTGGTGGAGATTTGATTTTTAGGCAAGCCTATGGGATTAACTTTTCAGGTTCGACTTATGAGTGCTTTTTCCTGAACCTTAAACACTTCCAGTGCTCTGAGTGAATCTTTAGTGAGGATGTCAAACCTTGTCGATTTTGAATCAAAGGTAATTATTTAGATAAGGGGAGACACCTATGTTTTCATGCTACAAATATATGACTTAGAATTGTTTGAATCTTTAGGAGTCTTTAAGTTAAATTATCCATGTATGAATTATCTATAAATTATGATGAGACATTATTGATAGGAATTATGAATTATGGAAAGTTCATTTTAATTGTAAGTTGAGAATTTTGCTTGAGGACAAGCAAAAGCTTAAGTGTGGGGTTATTTGATAAACTATAAAAGTAATATATTTTAACCCCAAATTTAGCATGCTTTTGGATGATTGAGCCCTTGATTTATGTAAAAGGTGCTCTTAATCCTTTCTTTTCATGTTTTATACTCAGGAAAGCACCCGAGGACGAAAAGAACGAGAAATAGGCTTAAAATGGGCCAATTTGGGCCAAAGTGAAAATTGACATGGCCTGGACTTCAAAGTAACACGACTTGAACCACGATTCACACAGTCGTGCCTCAATCAATAGAATTAAAACACGGCCTGGACCATGATTTTTGCAGTTGTGCCTAAATCAACAAAATTGAAACACGGTTTGAAGTCGATTTACACGGGCGTATGCCATTGCCGTACCACTGTCATGGAAAAGAGGAATTTCACTTGGAAAAGGATAATTAAGGAGAAAAAAATGCATTTCAAGAGCCTATATAAAGACCCTAAGTGTAATCTGAAAGGGGGTGGTCAGTTAGGCAGTCAGCTAGGCCAAGAAGCCGAGCAAGAAGGTCAGATTTGTGGGAATCACTCGGAGATAGCCAGTTGATCCATCTCAAGAAGCTGAAATTCTACTCAAGATGACGGATCTCTCCTTCAATTTCTTTAGGGGGTTTTAGGGATTTCTTATGTTTTGTTTTATCTTTTCTCTTGAGATGTTTTATTTTATCATTATGAACTAAACCCTTCAGATACCTGAAGGGGATGAAGCCTAGATGAACCTTGTTATTATTTATTGAACTATTTGATAAATACTTAGCTTGTTCTTAATTATGTGTGCTTAAGTCTTGTGTTAATATTTTCGGAATATTGATTCAAGTTGAATGTGCTTAGGTGGTGAAGCAAAAGTCCCTACTTAAGAGTAGATCTAGCATAATTAAGCAGAGTTGATCGCGTGCCTAGAGATAGGGTGACGAGATTTTTTCGGATTAGGGTGAAACCTAATATGGGAGTCCATAGTTCTATTTACTGCTATTCTAGGGGTTATTAAGTGAGAAAGAGATTTTCATTAATCAACCTAGGGTTAGACGTTATTCGCCTCGAGAGAGGGTTTGATATAAATTAGGAGTCTTACGAATCAAGCTAAGTGAATAAATCATATGGTTTAGTGTTAGATAATAAGTGAAGTCTAGGTGGATTCTTCCTGAGGGTATCATCGTAATCAACTGAGTTTCTCTTCAAATTATTTTCCCAAATCCATTCTTTTTGTCTTTGCATCTTAGTTTAGTAATTAATTAGTTAATTAAGACTTAAACAACCAAATCATTCAATATTTCAGCTAAATAATAGAAAGAAAGTAAGTATTAGTACTTTTAGTTCCTTTGGGTTCAACAATTCGTTCTTGCCTAAACTATACTACTGTTCGATAGGTGCACTTACCTTAAGTCGTTGTCAGAGTTAGTTTTCAGGTTCGATCATTCTCTTTATAAATTTTAAAACTCGACAATTTTAGACGACCATTGCGATAGTGTGATGAATCTTGACAGTTAAAAATGTGTTTTTGTGTAGTATATGGATCCCGATCGAGCAGTTGCTGATGATGTAGAGAGTAATACACCTGCTCCCGCTCGAGGAACAGCGTGCTGACCACATCTAGGCCGAATGATAGTAGCCAAGAGGAAGAGGCTAAGCAAGCCTTTTTCTGAATGATGAGTGAGTGGTTCTTGAAGTTCATTCTAACGAATCCGGCTGCTCAACAACTTCCACCCCACAAGTACTTTTTGTACCACAAGCGACAGATCCGGTTCGATTGAATAAGCCTCCTATAGATAAAATTTGAAAGTATAGGGCCGAAGAGTTTAGGGCCACAACTGATGATGATGCCGAAAGAGCTGAGTTTTGGCTCGAGAATATAGTCTGAGTGTTTGATGAGATGTATTTGACTCCTGATGAATGTATTAAATGTGTTGTTTCCTTGTTGAGAGATACGACATATAACTGGTGGAAGACATTGATATCTATGGTTTCAAGAGAGAGAATCAGCCGTGATTTCTTTCAAGCTAAATTTTGAAAGAAGTATATCAGTTAATGATTCATAGATAAGAAACGTAAAGAGTTTCTAGAGCTGAAATAAGGCCGCATGTCGTTACTCAGTACGAACGAGAGTTTGTGTGGTTGAGTCAGTATGCACGTGAATGTGATTCGACTGAAGATACGATGTGCAAACGTTTCATTGAAGGGCTGAATGAAGACATTAAATTATTGGTTGGAATAATTGACCTGAATGAATTTGTTGTGTTAGTTGAAAGAGCCTACAAAGCAGAGGAGCTTAGCAAAGAAAAGAAGAAAGTCGATTCTGAGGCTAGAGATGAAAGAAAAAGATCGATGAGTAAGTCGTCTCAACTTTCAACGAAGAGATTTAAAGATGCAAGAAATCGTTCAAATGCTTCGTTTGGACATTCGGTAGAGATCGCATGAGATAAAGTGTTGTCCAAGAACTCAAATTCTGACTGAATCAAGTGTTGGAAGTGTTAAAAGCAACAAGCCTAAGTGTAGACAGTGTGGAAGATGACATGTTGGAGAATGCTGGGGCAAGTATAATAATAGAGTTTGCTATAAATGTGGATCATGAGATCATTTTATTCGAGATTGCTCAGAGATAGCTGAGAAAAATAATATTCAGAGTGCAAGACCGAGTAATATAATGACTAGAGGTAGACCACCCAGAAATACCATAAATGTGAGTGGAGGTCAGAGAGGGACGACGGATATAGCTGTGAGATTCAAGGAAGAGCACCTGCTCGAGCCTATGCTATTCGCGCTCGTGAGGAAGCGTCATCTCCAGATGTCATTACTAGTACTTTTACTCTATTTGATACTGATGTGATTGAATTGATAGATCTAGGTTCTACTCATTCCTATGTGTGTGTGAATCTAGTATCAAGCAAGACTCTACTGTTGAGTCTCTGAATTTGTGATTAGAGTATCGAACCCCTTAGACAAGTGTGTCCTGGCGGATAAAGTGTGCAAGAACTTTCCATTGATGTTTTGGGATATTTGTTTTCTGGCTAATTTGATGTTGCTAACTTTTGATAAATTTGATATTATTCTAGGTATGAATTGGCTCAGTTTGCATAATGCTATTGTGAATTGTAAACGAAAGAGTATTGATTTGAGAAGTCAGAATGTTGAGATAGTTCAAATTGAATCCAATGATTTGAGTGGGTTTTCGGCTGTTATATCTTTGATTAAAGCTTTGAAGTATGTGAAAAAGGGTTGAGAAGCTTATCTTGTATATGTGATTGATACAAAAGTGACTGAAAAGAAAGTTGAATTTGTGCCTGTGATTTATGAATTCCCGATGTGTTTCCTGAAGAATTACTAGGATTACCTCCGATCCGAGAAGTTGAATTTGTTATTGATTTAGTGCAGGAAATGATTCCTATCTCAATAGCCCATGTTAGAATGGCATCAACATAATTGAAAGAGTTGAAGTCTCAGTTGCAAGAGTTGACAGATAGAGGATTTGCACGACCGAGTTTCTTGCCTTAGGGTGCTCCTATTTTGTTTGTGAAAAAGAAAGATGGTACTATGAGGATGTGTATTGACTACCGATAGTTGAACAAAGTGACAATAAAGAATAAATATCTTTTACCGCGAATCGATGATTTGTTTGACCAGTTGAAAGGAGCTACAATATTTTCTAAGATAAATTTGAGATCGGCTACTATCGTTGAGATTTAAAGAATTAGATGTATTGAAAACTGCTTTCAGAACGAGATACGGACATTATGAATTCTTAGTTATGCCTTTTGGACTAACGAATGCTCCTGTAGTGTTTATGGATTTGATGAATTGGATATTCAGAATTTACTTAGATAGCTTTATGGTAGTGTTCATTAATGGTATTCTGATTTATTCCTGTGATGAGACGCAACATGTTGAGCATTTGAGAATCGTGTTATAGACTCTAAGTGAAAAGAAATTGTATGCAAAGTTCAGCAAATGTGAGTTTTGGCTACGTGAGGTTGGTTTTTTGGGCATATTGTATCAGCTGCAGGAATACGAGTTGATCCGAGTAAGATCTCATCTATTCTTGAGTGGAGGCCTCCGAAAAATGTGTCTGAAGTCCATAGTTTTCTGGGACTAGCGAGATATTATAGATGGTTTGTGAAAAGCTTCTCAATGATTGTAACTCCATTAACCAAATTACTACAGAAAGATGTTAAGTTTGAATGGTCAAAAAGTGTCAGCAAAGTTTTGAACAGTTGAAAGCATTGTTGACAGATGCGCCTGTGTTAGTTCAACTTGAGTCTGGTAAAAATTTCATAGTTTATAGTGATGCATCGTTGAATGGTTAGGGCTGTGTGTTGATGTAAGAAGGCAAAGTCATTGCTTATGCTTCGAGACAGTTAAAGTCGCATGAAAAAAATTACCTGACACATGATCTTGAATTAGTTGCAATTGTATTTGCATTGAAGATTTGGCGCCACTACCTATTTGGTGAGAAATGTCATATTTATACATATCATAAGAGTTTGATGTACTTGATAACTCAGAAACAATTAAATTTGCGATAGAAAAGATGGTTAGAATTGTTGAAAGACTATGAACTTTTGATTGATTATCATCCAGGTAAAGCTAATGTTGTTGCTGATGCTTTGAGCTGAAAGTCTATATGTACTTTACGAGCAATGAATGCTCAGATAAATCTGTGTGATGATAATTCAGTTTTAGCTGAATTGAGAGCTAGGCCGATGTTTATATGTCAGATTTGTGATGCCCAGAAAAGTGATAATGGGATGATAGCAAAACGAGCTCAATGTGATTTGAATCCTAATTCAAAATTTTGAGTTGATAGTGATGATTGTTTGAGATTCAGAGATCAGATTTGTGTTCTGAGGAATTTAGAGTTAATTTAGTTGATTTTGAAAGAAGCTCACAATAGTCATTTGGCTGTTCACCAGGGGAGTACAACAATGTATAATGATTTGAAACAGTTTTATTGGTAGTATGAAATGGGACATCTCAGAGTTTGTTTCGAGATGCTTGGTTTGTCAGCAAGTTAAAGTTGAACATCAGGTCCCGTCTGGTTTTTTACAACTGATTATGATTCCTGAGTGGAAATGGGAGAGAATCACGATGGACTTTGTGTCGGGACTACCTTTATCTTTGAGAAAGAAAGATGCAATCTGGGTAATAGTTGATAGATTGACAAAATTAGCTCATTTCGTTCCGGTGAGAACAAATTATACACTTGATAAGTTAGCTAAATTGTATATCGATGAGATTGTGAGATTGCACGGGGTACCACTATCTATTGTGTCTGACAGAGACTCGAGATTTACCTCACGATTTTGGAAGAAATTGCAAGAGGCTTTAGGCATAAAGTTGCATTTCAGTACTGCATTTCATTAGCAAACGGATGGACAATCTGAGCGGATCATTCAAGTTCTCGAAGATATGTTGAGATGTTGTATTCTTGAATTTGAGAACACGTGGGAAAAGCACTTACTGTTGATTGAGCTTGCATACAATAACAGTTTTCAATCTAGTATCAAAATGGCACCATATGAGGCACTATACCGTCGAAAATACCAAACTCCATTGTACTAGACTGAGCTGAGTGAGAATAAGAAATACGGGGTCAATTTGATCAAAGAAATAGAACATAAAGTAAAAGTGATTCGTGACAGTTTGAAAGCAGCGTCAAATTGTCAGAATGCTATGGAAACTTAAAATGAAAAGATATTGAATTTGAGGTTGGTGACAAAGTGTTCATACTTTGATTTGGCCGAAAAGGCAAGCTAAGTCCGAGGTTCATCGGGCCGTATGAGATTATTGAACGAATTGGACCGGTTGCTTATAGATTATTGTTGCCACCAGAACTAGAAAAGATTCATAATGTATTTCACATATCGATGCTTCGACGATATAGATCTAATCCATTGTATGTGATTGCTCTTATTGAGGTAGAGATTCAGTCAGATTTGTCGTATAGTGAAGAACCGATTCGGAATTTGGCACGTGAGATCAAAGAGTTGAGAAGTAAGAAGATTTCTTTAGTGAAAGTGTTGTGGCACAAACACGGGGTTGAAAAGACTACATGGGAGCCTGAAGATGTTTTGAGAGAACAATATTCGAACTTATTCACTGGTAAGATTTTCGTGGATGAAAATCCCTAAGGAGGGAGAGTTGTAACAGCACGATTTAGAACCTAGTCGAAACAGTGGTTTTGAGACCACAAATTTGAGGTCAAAAAATATTTTAATATTATTTTTGGTGTTTATAATATGTGATTGAGCATGTGTTATTGAGCATGTGTGAAAGTTCTGTGTGAAAATTTTATTGTTTGTGTGTTTAATTTGAGAAAATGACTTAATCGCATAAAATGCAAAAGCTGTGTTCTGATTATTAAAGTGTTAATTTGACATGACTTATTAAAGTGAGAGTCCTTAAGTTGATATTATTCCATTGAGTTATTAGATGGACATAAATGACTTAAGATAGTGGAAAATGAATGATAATTAAAAGGCTAAATTTGGAATTTGATAATTAAGTTAATATAATTAAAACAAAACAAATTAGATGGCCATTTTCTCATCTTTCTTCCCCAAAAATAGAAAAGAGAAATAGCCACTAAAGCTTTGTTATATTCGGCTAGGGCTTAGCTTGATTGAGGTATGTTTTTGAATCGGTTTTTGATAATTTCTACATTTTTTGTGATCGTTGCTTTGTGTTCTATCAAACCCATGCTTAAATTTTAGAAATTGATGGTGATTTTGAGATATGCCATTGATGAATATGTGAGCTTTGTGTTGTTAGTTGGTGGAATATGAAAGCTTATTGTTGGGTTAACATAGTTTGTATTTGGATTTTTAATGAAATTGAGTAATTTGGGCTAAATTATGAAAATGAGAAATTGGAGGACTAAAATGTGAAATAAATGAAATGTATGGACTTGTATGAGACTAAGAAGAATTCGGCCTAAGCATGGTGTAGTAAAATTTTAAGTATTTTGTGATTTTGTGAAATAGGGACTAAAGTGTCAAAATGTGAAAATGTGAGGGCTATTTTGTAAAATTCCCTAAATATGTGTGTTTGGACTAAATTGAATGATTTGGTGATTGAATGAATTAAATTTGACTATGTATAAACCAAGAAAGGAGAGATTCGGATCGAGATCGAGGCAAAGACAAAGTACTAGATTGATCCGCTAATTTCGGTATTTCGACGTCTGAGGTAAGTTTGGATATAATACAAGTTGTTAAATTTATATCTATGTGATATGAAATGAATGAATGTATAGTTATTGAATTAGAAATGTTATATATGGACTTGAGAAATGTGGCACTAAGTGTGCGTAATTGAAACCGAGACAGAAATGAATAGCATTGTGTGTGCGATGTAATGGAAGCTTCGACTTTATTAATTGGCACTGTGTGTGCGATTTTGAGATATGCTCGATTTTATGTAAAGGCACTAAGTGTGCGATGTTATATAAGCTTTGGCTATGAAATATGCACTAAGTGTGTGATTGTATCGAAGAAAAAAATGAAGATTGATCAAAAGGTGGAATCAAGCATTAAGTACTAAAATTGGTTTAAAACTAGGTGTTGGCAAAGGTATGTATGAAAACCTATGTAGTTGATGAACTTGTAGATGATGAATGAATTGTGATGTGAGCATATGGCTATAGTTGAAATTGTGTATTCATAGAAATCGATCTATGTGATGGTTTGTTTTGTATATTGATTTGAATTATTGAGTTAAATGTATTGTATTACGAACTTACTAAGCTTTAAAAGCTTACTGTGTGATATGTTTCTCTATTTTACAGTGTCAGTAAAACTAGCTCAGATCTGGGGATCATCAGCGACTCAATCACACTATCGGCTATTTATTTTGGTATTTTTGAAAGATGTATATATTTGGTATATGGCATGTATAGGCTAGTGGTTATAGTATGTTTTGTAATGTTTGGACCTTGCCATGTGATATGGCTTGGAAGTTGCATGTTGATGGTTCATATGTGAAGCTAGGAAATGATGAATGTGGTATGCAATAATGAGATTGGAAATGGTATATTTCATGCTTGATTTGGTTGATGAGAATGGTATTTTAAGATTGAACTTGTAGTATGAATTACATGATGCTAGGCTAAATGATTTGAGTTGTGAAAATGGTGTTTGGATGGACTTATTTGAGTAGGAATTGAGTATGGAAGTAAATGATGTAGTTGATGATTGCTTAGTGTTTGTATTGGTATATTTTGGTTGCATTTGAGGCATAAATTGGTAATGGTTTGATGTCTATAGATGATACCAAAGTGTGGTTGGTAATTTGGCCTTGAAAATGGCCTATAATTGTCCACATGGTTGAGCACATGGGTGTGTGGCTCGGCCGTGTCATTCAAGTTGGTGAATTGAAACAAGTCAAGCTCAACCACAAGTTGGACACAATGGTGTGTGACTGGCCGTGTGGTGTAAGTCAGTGTCGACCACGGGTGAGGCACACGGGTGTGTCTCAGGCCGTGTGGACAAGTCAGTATGTATGCCCTATTTTGCCATGACTTGGACGCACGAGCGTGTCCGAGGCCGTGTGAGGCACATGGCCTACCCACACGGGCGTGTGACCTCTGTAACTTAGAAAAATGTTTGAAATTAAAAATTTTTTATGTGTTAGGTTTAGTCCCAACCTCTTTCTAACACGTGATTAAGGTCTCGTAGACCTCATTAAGGGACCATATGATTGTGAATTATTCTGTTTGATTGACTTCGTGTTGAAAATGATATGGAATGTTTGGAAATGATTAGTAATGCCTCTTAACCCTAGTCCGGCAACGGTTATGGGTTAGGGATGTTACATGTACCCTTTTGTTGAAGGTTGTTCGAGCTCTTCCTGGGAGTATAGCATGGGTTACTTCAGCGCCGTAGCGCCTGATACTCGAACATTGGCTCGGGGCATTTTCTCTACCCTTCTTACCCTGGAAAAGTAGGGGTACCTTGCGTCCTTGAACCGATAACCATCTTACGGCTATCCTAGCCTCTTTCGTCCCTCGGGACCAACAAGGGGTAGTATATGAATATTCACCTGTTGTCCATCGACTACGTCTTTCGGCCTTATCTTAGGCCCTGACTCACCCTCCATGGACGAACCTTGCGGAGGAACCCTTGGGTTTTCAGGGCATTGGATTCTCACCAATGTTTCCGTTACTCAAGCCAACATTCTCGCTTCTGCTTCGTCTACTCCCGTTCATGCGAGTGCTTCCCCCTAAGGCTATTCCCTTGACTCGTATTGATGAGAATTTGACTCATGCAAATTAAACAAAAAGTCGCTAATGTAATGTACTTATTTTGACCTTAATCAGAATAGTGGTTTTGGGACCACAAATCTGAGTTAGTAGAATATTTTTATAATATATTTGGTGCCTATAGTTTATGTTTGAGCATGTGTTAAAATTTCGTGAATTAATTTGTATGGTTGTGTGTTTAATTTAAGAGAAAGGATTAAATCGCAAAAGTGGTAAAAGTAGCCTTTTATTAAATTGAGTGGTTAAATTGACTTGTCTTCTTTTATATGTGGACTTAAGTTGCAAATTAGCCATTGGGTATGTTAGTGGATGGAAAAATGCTTCCATTATGTATTTTATTATTAGTTTTATATGTTAAGTTATAGTAATAATACATAAATTCTATTATAAACATATTATAATGAAAACATAAAAAAAAAGGTGTTGCATGTTCATCTTTTTACCTTCATTTGACTGAAACTAAAGAAGAATAAAAGAAACTTAAGCTCTCAAATATTCGGCCCTTTGCAAGCTTGATTAGGTATGTAATTGAGTTAGGTTTTGTTAATTTTTACGTTTTTGAGATCGTTGCTTCGAATACTATCCGACCCATGTTAGAATTTTTGATATTAATGCATGTGTGGTGTTTGACCATTAATGAAGGCTTGTGTTTTGTAATGTTTGATGGCAAAATATTAAGGATATGCTTTAGATTAACATGTTTTGTATTGGAAATTTTGATGATTGTGAGTAATTAGGGTTAAATTGTGAAAATTGTAATTTGAAGGGTCAAAATATGAAATAAATGAAATGTATGAGTTTGTATAAGAGCTATGAATATTCGACCCTAAAGGAGTAGGTTCAAATTTTGTGTATTTTGTGTTTTGTGCTATAGAGACTAAATTGTAAAAATTGTAAATGTCAGGGGTAAAATGGTAATTTGCATAATTATGTGTTTTTGGATTAAATTGAATGAAAATGGATTTGAATGAGCTTAATTTGAAATTATTTAGATCAAGAACAAAAAGAAACAGGATTGGATCGGGGAAAAGCAAAGTTGAATGAAAAGCCGGGCAAACCTAATCCGTCGATTTTCGAGGTAAGTTTTTAAGCAATCGGATTGAATCAAATTTTATTCTATATTAAAATGTATATGTTAAAGTGAAGTAAATATATTTAATTTCATAATGCCGAATGTGGCATGGGAAATATTATGTTTTAGCCGAATGTGGGTTAGTATATATACATATATATATATATATATATATATATATAAGCTTTAATTAATTGGGTTGATCGAATATATGTACATGTATTAAGGGATAGTTAAATGTGAAAATGAAATGAGAGTGATGTTTGTAATTGAATATGTGGATATATTTATATGTATATTGGGTGTTGCCGAATGTGATGATATGTGATAGGAGAAATGAGTTGTTTTTGAACCTTTAAATATATGTGTATATATGAATAAAGATGAAATCATATGTGTATTTAGTAATGAGGAGAAGATGGGTTAATGAGCACTATGTGTGCGAGCTTATATACCGAGCACTGTGTGTGCGAAATCGGTTGTCTGGCACTATGTGTGCAAAAAAAAAAGTAATGGCATTAAGTGTGTGATACATTACTAGTAAATGGCACTATGTGTGTTCTTTCTCAAGTAATGGCACTAAGTGTGCGATACGTTACATGAATTGCACTATATGTGCAGGTTTACGGATCCTTCAAACACATAAACTAATGAATGGAGATAAACGAGAGGTGATACATAGGTAAGTGATGCATGATAATTGAATAACTTAGTACTAAAGAGGTAAGTTGTTCTTGTTTATGAAATTATAGAAATGAGATGTGATCATTAATCTTTGAGCTTGTTCGAGATGGATAAACGGTACATGAGCACTCGGTTTTGAAATCTATTAAATATGGTAATTGTTGAATGGTGATATGTTATATATATTTGCGGTTATGAGTTCGTTGATGATCAAGTTTGATTGATTAAATTTGTATAATGATTAGTTGTATATTTTACCATTGCTTATAACTTACTAAGCTATGTTAGCTTACTGTATGTGTTTATTTGACTATTTTATAGATCTTGAAGTCTAAGTTCGAGCTCAGGGATCATCGTCAAAGTCAATCACACTATCAACTATCTTTGGTACCTTTTTGTGAATGAACTTAAAGTCTATGGCATGTATAGGCTAAACTACTTTAGAGTTGACTCAAATGATGTATATGTGTATGTATATAAATGCCATGCGAAAATGGCTTTATTTTTATGCTTGAGATGCTGCATATGTTTGTGCATATTCGGTCATAATATAAACTTGTTTTGGTATGTGTGTGTTTCATGAAATTATGAAAGGTATTTTATCTATATGTTACAAATGAATATTTCTTGTATGACTTATAAGCTTAACTTGGAAGTTATTTCATATTATGTTATGTGTAATATTTGAGTATATGAATTTTGGTTTGAATAAGGTATATAGTGCCTTTTGGTTGATTGATATGCATTTGATTATTTCGTATGCACTTATGAGATAAGCCATGAAAGAATAAGGTTATACTTTATGCATGTAATTAATGAATTCAATTTATTAATGATCAAATGGAAGTAAACTCACTTGTAAATATTCGGCCATGGTATTGACTTAGTTGGAGTTTATATATTTTTCATTGGATGTTTATATATATTCGATCATGAGGTTTGAAGAATTAAATTATGGTTGTGAACAACTAGTTATGGTGTGCATGTGATTGAATAAATCTAGTTACTTGATTGGTATAAATTGAATAAGGATAAACATACATATTCGACTATAGTATTTAAATTACCAAATGAATAGTGTTTTTCTATTTGAATGGAATTAGTTTTAAATGATGTTAATGATGATAAGTTGTGGTAACTTGCTTGACTATGATATCATGAATTGATATGAATTAATTAATGTAACAAGATTCATATGAGTGTAACATCCTAAATTAGGGGTTATGCGTTTGGAGCATAACTCAAGTGTTAGTAGGCTTTAAGTGTATTTGGAGGTGTTTGAGGGGCTTTGGAAACTCTAGGATGGAAGGGGAAGCTTTGGAAAAAGTATGAAAATTTTTAAGTTAAAAGGGGAATTGGGCTAAGGAGGCCTTAATAATAATTTTAGGCGTTTTTGGACATAAGAATCACCCTGGTAAAGTGGCTTAAGGACGCCATTTAAGGCTTGGGCAAATGACGCCTTGAGCAGGAGGGTTCGAGCTGCTGGAGTGGCGCTTGGGAATTTTATTTTTGCGTTATGTATGGGGGGTTGGGCTAGGAAGGTCTTAAAAATAAATGGTGAGGATTTTGGACATGAAAGTCGGTTTGGTAGAGTGGCTTGGGGCGCCACTAAGGGCCTTGGTGAACGCCGCCCCAAGCAGGAAGGACTACTCAAGTTCGAGTCACGATGGAAGCGCAAGGCATTTTATTTTTGGCTTTTGGCGATAAGACAAGGGGGAGCTAACGAGAGAGCTCTTAAAAGAAATTGTGACGAGTTTATGTCACAAAGAAATGCCTTAAGAGAATGGTTAGGGCGTTAGGCGCTTGTTCCATCGTGTCCCATGTTCGAACCATGGGAGCGAAGTTTGGTGTTTTATTTTCCATACTGGCGTGAAGGGGGAGAGAAGAAGTTGGACGGCACATGGGCATTTGGAGGATAAGGATTAAGATAGTTTTGTTTTTAATTTTCGTCTGGGATAATGGATATATGCTGGCTTTTATATATATATTTTTTTTTATTTTAAGATAGAAGACAAGGATGGCCTTATTTTATTTTTTTTTTGAAGAGGTGATAAGGGATAATGGCTGTTGTATTTTAATTATTTTGAATAGGTGTCAAGAGATAAAATAGGAGTTTTATTTGGAAGTTTATAAAGAGATAAAGTGGTAGAATGGGGACTCTCCACTTGGGGAATTTTCACTTTGAAGTTTATAAGGTGGGGTGCGAATTTTTGTTCTCTTTTCCTCTTTATGTGTCGTTCTCTTTTGTGCTAGAGCCATCTAGTTTCGCTTTCTTCCTCTTTGTTTGAGTGACCGAGACTTCAAGGACCAATAAGGTTATTGGTGTTCTTCCTCTTCTACTTGTTCTTGGCCGACCCTACACCTCTTTTCCAAGTTCCGAAATACTTCTTTTATTTTGGTGATAGCCGAATGGTTCATTCCCTATTCTAAGGTCATAGCCAATTTACCTTGGAGCCGATTCTTTCAAAAGCCGAAGGTGGTATGCTAGTTTCTTCTTCTCTTTTTTTTTATGTCTTTTTGTATTATTTTTCCCCGACAACTATTCTTTTCTTGTTATTTTCTTAAGCCGAATAATCCTTCTCCTGTGGCCGAATCTCTCTGGTAGCATAGGGGGGAGGCGTCGTCGATTTCTTTTGGTTTAAGCTATTCAATCGGTTTATTATAAAGGGATTTCGACATTTCAAAGGCAAGGAGTAATGGTATTCGGGATTACGGTAAGTAAGGTAGGTGATTTGTGGTATTCGGCCTTAGGCCATTTTATGAGTATAAGTGCGACTGATTATGTACTTTGGTTTATAGGGCAAATCGACAAAGGCTTCGGGGATTTAAACTCGCTTTGGTAAGTGATAGTAAGTTTCGGCCCAAGGCCATATTTCAGGTGCGATTAATCCTTCGGGATTTAGTTATTATAGCAGAATAGGCCCATGCCACTAACTTGGGTATTGGCCGAATATAGGGTCAAGAGATATAGCACAGTAGATCAGATCTTCGGGATCTAGGATTCGCGATAGTAACAGGTGTGTACTTACACACTTCATAACTAATATAACTGCTAATAAATTGTGTATGTTATACCGGATTTGTGTAGATCAGGATTTGATACCGTAAAGGTATGAGCAAGGATTCGGGTAAGTCCGTTTCAATATGAGCTTGCAATATAATGCATGTGGATGCATGACATATTTGGTATATGTGATACATAAAAATATGGCCTATGATAAATTCAAGATATGTTATTATTTAAGCATGTTTGGCATGATTTCTTTTATATGCACATCGTATCATGGTGGGTGATTTGAGTGGAGGGGAAGTGATATCCGTGTCTTCTGGACACCAAAGTGGTTTGGTACCACATTTTGTGACTTTGGGTCACGGAGGTTTGGCACCTCATAGCGACTTGTCCAGTGGCTTAGCACCACAAAGGTTGGCCCCACGGTTGATATTATGGGATCGCCGCCATGATTTGGTATCACACGGGTTGGCCCCACAACTTATTATTTGTGACTTTGGGTCACCAGTGGTTTGGCACCACCAAGGGTTTGGTACCACACGGGGTAGAAAAAGGAGTTAAGGATGGCTAGGTTGGGTGCATGCTATACTTAGATATGAATTGTGTAAGTCGTGGCATTAATCGGGGAGGGTTATACACTGAGTCTTGGTGACTCACCTTCTCCCTTAACTTTTTCAGGTGACTCGTAGATCGCGGATGAGGAGCCGGATGGACTCGAGGTGGCCATGAGATGGAAAATTTGCTTTAATTAGACTATGGTTTATTTTCATTTTATTCTTATTTTATTGTTTGAGTTGTAATAAGGCCACTAAAGTATTTGAGTATTTTATTAAGTATCTTTATTATTATGTTCTATTATGGATTGACAATCGAGATATTATTTGCAAATGGTTTTATTTATATATATAATCAAGTTTTGAATCCGTATTTTTACAACAACCAAATTCCTACATAGAATATTTTAAGTCACTAAATGTTTATTTAAAGGCAACAAATTTTAACGGTTTTACTTTTAAGTAAGAATATTTTTAAACGTTTTCGCAGTTGGCATTTCAAATTCAATGATCGAATGGGCCGGGTTTGGGGTGTTACAAATTGGTATCAGAGCCCAGTTCAAATCTCGGCTGTGGGGGCCCAAGGCCCAAAATGTTTTGGTAGGCCTTTGTGAAATATTATGAAAATGGTTTTTTTTTTTGTTTTGAACAGCATGGCATTGAGTCTCCGGCACCAATCCACCTAGGTAAGTACTTCTAATTACTGTGTGAATTATTATCTGTAGAGGGGTAGAAATGGAACGTAGATAGTATGATAAGTATTTGAACCCTAGGACTAGTTTACCCCAACAATCGTGATAAGACTTTAAATGCCTAATTAAACAAACCTATGACTAAGTCGCCGAAGTTAGGGTGTGGTAACCACAGTGCGCATGTCTAGGATTGATCCCAAGAGCCTCAGTACTTAAGCAATCCTAGTGACTCACCTCCTCTCCCGTGAATCCTACCGGTGCATAGCTACTGCTTCACCCTAACCAAGAGGACTCTGTCCGCAGCTAAACTCAATAACTAAAACCCGAAAGGGAACTAGCCGTAATTTTGTAAAAACCCTAGTTTTAAAACTCTTAAAGTTACCCTTTAAATTGGTGAGAACTATTTTACAAAATTTTTCGAAAAATTTTGCAAACATCTGTTTTGCAAAAGTACAAAAGTACCCTTAGTGGAAAAATTACAAAAATGCCCTTGTGTTATAAATTTTTAAAATGCCTTTAGTTTTTAAGATTTTTAGAAAATACCCTCGATTTTCGTTAAAATATTTCTATTTTACAAAAATATTGGAAACTTCTGTTTTGCAAAATCAAAATGCCATGATTATAGAAAATTACGAAATTGCCCCTAACTTACAAAATTACCAAAATGACCCTGATTTTCAAAATTTTTGCAACACTGTCAATTTGGAAAACAAATTCTCAAAAAAAACCCCAAGTTTTACAACTTTTGAAACACCCTGGATTTATTAAGATTTATAAATTTACCCTGGTAAATTACTGAAATGCCCCCGAAATTTCAAATTTCCAAAATATCCCCGAAATTTCAAAATGACTGAAATACCCTGTAAGGCAAATGACAAAATACCCTCGATGTGAACGGACAAAAATGTCCGAAGAGTGAAGGTGTATGGGAGATACTATGGAATGGATGAACTTTTCTGCGAATTAGGATAGGAAACTCGAAACTTTGAATGATCGAAAGAATCCCTATTAAACTCTCTTCATAAAATTTCTTCGCGGATAACCAAGTGAAACAAGTACTAATCCATAAAAATTTCTTAATCAGATTAAAGCGCAATCATTAGAAATGAGTTCGAGAGGACGTGGCCGTCGTGGACGCGGTAGAGGAAGAATGACCGTGTCAGAACCCGTTAGGTCGGGACAAGGGTCTGATAATGAGATGCCACCGCCACCACCACCCCCAGCTTTTGGTGCCGAAAGGCAAGATCGAGACGGGTGTGATCTTGTCACAGTCAGGCTCGAGTTTTGGAGTTGGTGGTCGGTGTAGGAGGAAATTTGGGAGCTCGAAAATCGGTACTCGAGCGACTCTGAGCCAATGGAGCTGAGGTGTTTCGGGGTGTATCAGGTGTGGCACCCAGTACGGCGGAGTATTGGTTGGAATCAACTGAGAGGATCATGGATGATCTAGATCTATCGACTGAGGAGAAGCTGAAAGGAGTTGTGTCGCTCCTCAAGGATGAGTCATACCAGTGGTGACTCACGGTTCGGGATGGTGCTGCGGTAGATGATCTTACTTGGGAGTACTTCAAAGTAGCATACCAGAAGAAGTATGTGGGGACCAGCTACATTGATGCGCAGAGGAAAGCATTTCTGAGGTTGGTTCAAGGGAATAAGTCTGTGTCTGAGTATGAAGCAGAATTTTTAAGGCTGAGCCGCTATGCTCGGGAATTGTGTCAACGGAGCACGAACGTTGTGTCCGCTTTGAGGACGGGCTTAGGGATGATCTAAGGTTGCTGATTGCTCCACAACAGGAGCGTGAGTTTTCAGTCCTAGTGGAAAAGGCTAAGGTAGCCGAAGGGATCAAGGAGTCCGTAAGACAGAACCACGAAAGGAACAAACGTAAGAGAGGCTTTAGATCGTCTGAATCTGGCAAGAATGTGCGAAAGAGGGCTAGATTTGGGGAATCGTAAAGAGCCGCAAAGCTCGCTTCGGGCCACCTCAAGGTGCTAGATAATCGAAATCCCACTCGGAGAATGTTTGGTCGGAAGTAGATGGTGCTTTGAGTGTGGATCAATGGAGCACCGGTAAGGATTGTCCATGAAAGTTGGCTAGGACTCAAGCTGAGGATCAAGGACGTGGTCAATTCTAGAGGGATGGCCAGCAACCACAGAGGGGTCGAGGTGCAGCTAGGGGTAATGGAAATGGTAACGGGCGTGGCCGAGGTGCTGAAGGTGCAGAGGCAAGGCAACCAAGGTTGGTTTATGCAGTTGGCCATCGCAAGGAGGAAGATGTGCCAGATGTGACAACGGGTATGTTTCTTATTTCTGGAATACCCTTAATTGCTTTGATTATTGTAGAGTTTTCTTGTTTTGCTAGGGAAGTGCCTGAAAACTTGGTTGTGAACTTAGAGATTGTGCCTAGGAAGTAAGATAGTTTTATTAAGATCAGAGTACACAGCATAAGCGTAGTGCGGTGAGTTAAGATGTACGATTTTTCGTTAGTAAGTAATTTTGATGATGAAATTATTTTTAAGGAGGGTAAAACTGTAACATCCTAAATTAGGGGTTATGCGTTTGGAGCATAACTCAAGTGTTAGTAGGCTTTAAGTGTATTTGGAGGTGTTTGAGGGGCTTTGGAAACTCTAGGATGGAAGGGGAAGCTTTGGAAAAGTATGGAAATTTTTAAGTTAAAAGGGGAATTGGGCTAAGGAGGCCTTAAGAATAATTTTAGGCGTTTTTGGACATAAGAATCACCCTGGTAAAGTGGCTTAAGGACGCCACTTAAGGCTTGGGCAAATGACGCCTTGAGTAGGAGGGTTCGAGCTGCTGGAGTGGCGCTTGGGAATTTTATTTTTGCGTTATGTATGGGGGGTTGGGCTAGGAAGGTCTTAAAAATAAATGGTGAGGATTTCGGACATGAAAGTCGGTTTGGTAGAGTGGCTTGGGGCGCCACTAAGGGCCTTGGTGAACGCCGCCCCAAGCAGGAAGGAGGACTCAAGTTCGAGTCACGATGGAAGCGCAAGGCGTTTTATTTTTGGCTTTTGGCGATAAGACAAGGGGGAGCTAACGAGAGAGCTCTTAAAAGAAATTGTGACGAGTTTATGTCACAAAGAAATGCCTTGGCAGAATGGTTAGGGGCGTTAGTGCAGTTGCTCCATCAGGTCCCATGTTCGAACCATGGGAGCAGCAGTTTGGTGTTTTTATTTTTCCATACTGGCGTGAAGGGGAGAGAAGAAGTTGGACGGCACATGGGCATTTGGAGGATAAGGATTAAGCTAGTTTTGTTTTTAATTTTCGGCTGGGATAATGGATATATGCTGGCTTTTATATTTTTTTTATTTTAAGATAGAAGACAAGGGTGACCTTATTTTATTTGTTTTTGAAGAGGTGATAAGGGATAATGGCTGTTGTATTTTAAATATTTTTGAATAGGTGTCAAGAGATAAAATAGGAGTTTTATTTGGAAGTTGATAAAGAGATAAAGTGGTCGAATGGGGGACTCTCCAGCTTGGGGAATTTTCAGCTTTGAAGTTTATAAGGTGGGTGTGCCGAATTTTTGTTCTCTTTTTCCTCTTTATGTGTCGTTCTCTTTTTGTGCTAGAGCCATCTAGTTTCGGCTTTCTTCCTCTTTGTTTGAGTGACCGAGACTTCAAGGACCAATAAGGTCATTGGTGTTCTTCCTCTTCTACTTGTTCTTGGCCGACCCTACACCTCTTTTCCAAGTTCCGAAATACTTCTTTTATTTTGGTGATATGCGAATGGTTCATTCCCTATTCTAAGGTCATAGCCGATTTACCTTGGAGCCGATTCTTTCAAAAGCCGAAGGTGGTATGCTAGTTTCTTCTTCTCTTTTTTTTTATGTCTTTTTGTATTATTTTTCCCCGACAACTATTCTTTGCTTGTTATTTTCTTGAGCCGAATAATCCTTCTCCTGTGGCCGAATCTCTCTGGTAGCATAGGGGGGAGGCGTCGTCGATTTCCTTTGGTGCAAGTTATTCAATCGGTTTATTATAAAGGGATTTCGACAGTTCAAAGGCAAGGAGTAACGGTATTCGGGATTACGGTAAGTAAGGTAGGTGATTTGTGGTATTCGGCCTTAGGCCATTTTATGAGTATAAGTGTGACTAATTATGTACTTTGGTTCATAGGGCAAATCGACAAAGGCTTCCGGGATTTAAACTCGCTTTGGTAAGTGATAGTAAGTTTCGGCCCAAGGCCATATTTCAGGTGCGATTAATCCTTCGGGATTTAGTTATTATAGCCGAATAGGCCTATGCCACTAACTTGGGTATTGGCCGAATATGGGGTCAAGAGATATAGCACAGTAGATCGGATCTTCGGGATCTAGGATTCGCGATAGTAACAGGTGTGTACTTACACACTTCATAACTAATATAACTGCTAATAAATTGTGTATGTTATACCGAATTTGTGTAGATCGAGATTTGATACCGTAAAGGTATGAGCAAGGATTCGTAAGTCCGTTTCAATATGAGCTTGCAATATAATGCATGTGGATGCATGACATATTTGGTATATGTGATACATAAAAATATGGACTATGATAAATTCAAGATATGTTATTATTTAAGCATGTTTGGCATGATTTCTTTTATATGCACATCGTATCATGGTGGGTGATTTGAGTGGAGGGGGAAGTGATATCCGTGTCTTCGGACACCAGTGGTTTGGTACCACATTTTGTGACTTTGGGTCACCAGAGGTTTGGCACCTCATAGCGACTTGTCCCAGTGGCTTAGCACCATAGTGGGTTGACCCCACGGTTGATATTATGGGATCGTCGCCAGTGATTTGGTATCACACGTGGGTTGGCCCCACAACTTATTATTTGTGACGTTGGGTCACCAAAGGTTTAGCACCACCGTGGTTTGGCACCACAATATTGATGGATATCGTGACTTCGGTCACCGGTGGTTTGGCACCACCAAGGGTTTGGTACCACACGGTAGAAAAGGAGTTAAGGATGGCTAGGTTGGGTGCATACTATACTTAGATATGAATTGTGTAAGTCGTTGCATTAATCGGGGAGGGTTATACATCGAGTCTTGGTGACTCACCTTCTCCTTAACTTTTCAGTGACTCGTAGATCGCGGATGAGGAGTCGGATGGACTCGAGGTGGCCATGAGATGGAAAATTTGCTTTAATTAGACTATGGTTTATTTTCATTTTATTCTTATTTTATTGTCCGAGTTGTAATAAGGCCATTAAAGTATTTGAGTATTTTATTAAGTATCTTTATTATTATGTTCTATTATGGATTGACAACCTAGATATTATTTGCAAATGGTTTTATTTATATATATAATCAAGTTTTGAATCCGGTATTTTTACAACAACCAAATTCCTACATGGAATATTTTAAGTCACGAAAATGTTTATTTAAAGGCAACAAATTTTTAACGGTTTTTACTTTTAAGTAAGAATATTTTTAAACGTTTTTCGCAGTGGCATTTCAAATTCAGTCGTATCGAATGGGCCGAGTTTGGGGTGTTACAATGAGTGTGTTGACTTGTGGTTAGATGAGTAATGCCTCGTAATCCTAATTCGGCGACGGATACGGGTTAGGGGTGTTACAGATGAATTGGCCTATTTTTTGCGTGTACCGATTGAAGTCTTTTGAAATGAATTGCAGAATAAAAGCTTTCTCGCCGGGAGGAAAAAGCTCAATCCAAGAATCCTCTTTTTTCTATAGCAGAACTAGACTGAAGTTTATTCAAAATGCCCATTCAAACCAAAGCAGCCGTATACAGAAGAGTCGTAACATAAAAAAAAACAATTTTTTTGTCCACAAAAATATTTTTTTATGCGTCTGTAAATGGAAAACCGCTCAACTTAATTCAGTAACAAAATAAGCAAGAAATCGAAATACTGGGTTCATCTCATACATCAAAGTATTTCAAAATAAAGATTTTCACTTTTTATTTTCAATATTTGGAGTTGATACGTTAGATACAGATAGATCATATCTTTTAAATTTTCTCCACTTTTCTTTTCTCAATTGGCCCCTTCCCTTTTATCCTTTCTTTTCGCTTCTTAAGAACTAAAGAACTAAACAAGTGGATTTCTTTCTTATAACATAATGATAAACGTAATGATAACTATTCTCTTTTTTGCCACTCATTTTTATCAAGATAATATTTTTCCTAATTTTTTTTCAATTAGTGCCGGACTCTAGACTATATATATTTTAGATAACCCGCGAAAATTTTTGACATATTTGATTGCGATCTTGATATAGACAGGGCGCTTCTTTGTCTCAAAATCTGAATAGAACAATCTTTATTATTTGGTCCGAAGGAGGACAACGGCGGTCCATGTGATTGCGAAAACAACTATCATAAAGATCCAGAACTGATCATGGTGCTTTCGGCTGGGTGGTTCAACAAGAAAAAATAGTGTATGAAGTATATTAACATACAAGGTAATGGAAAAACTATTAAAGCTAAAGTAGTCGATGAATGTGATTCCACGATGGGATCTGACGATGAACACGATTTCCATCCTTTATGTGCCAACAACATAGTCAATGCCTCGGATGCAGTTTGGGATGCCTTGGGAGTGTGTGGAGACAAACATGGCAAAATGGAGATATACTGGTCTGATGCTTGACTAAACTTTTTTGCCTCTTCGTATTTGCCTTTGTTTCAAGCAAGGATTGTGGTTCTTTACTCTTTAGCTATATGATATTTGGTCCTTAATTATATTTAGGACTTGAAAATAAAGTTTTAGTTTTAACTATTTGGTCCTTAATTGTATCTAGGACCTTGTCCCCTTGCTTAAATGGTCTAATTCTATTTTTGCCCTACTTAAAATATAATACTTCAATTTAGTTCATTTATCCACTTGATTAAATGAAAATTTTCATCTTTTGCCCCTCCTAACAAATTAATTATTTGATTTGAATCATTTTAACACCAAATTTTTGGTTTTGACCTCCAAATTTTGTTAATTTTATCATAACCCACAAATACAAAATTCATAGTTCCACCTCTACAAAATAGGTGTCAAAACCATTTTTGAAATCGTCTTTTTATTCAAAAAAAAAAAGAAAATAAAAATAGGAGTCACCACCAATCTTTTTTTTATGAGGTGTGATCGGGTCACCTCGTAATTTGATCATTTTAATAAGAAGTTTGATTTATTAAAACAATGTTTTTCGGTCTACAAAATCCAGAAAATAGGTTCGGGAGTCGGTTACATACGAGGAAGGATTATCACCATCATTACACCCAAAATTTGGTACCTAGTTAATTAATTAATGTCTTAGTGTCAAAAGTTCAAAACTCGAAAAAATTTAAATACGATCCCTCTTTGTATTTGTAATACCCCTTAACCCTAAACTGTCACTGAAATAGGGTTACAAGGCATTATCGAACATATAAATTTATGCTAATTGACTTCATTCATGTTTTTTTTTTAAATTTCGATATAACCCCTTTATAAATATTTAACCTTTCCTGCAATTTCAAACCGAGACCAAACCAAAACCAATATTACAACCAATGCAATTTCATATTTAATCGTATTAAAATCATACATATATCATTAATTTGATAATTTGCTTTATAAACATTTATATTGATATTAAAAATTAACTTATAATTTCATTCATTCCATTCTAAATTTAGTACCAATTATACCATGCATATCATATAAATTTTCGTACCATTTCATTAGTTTAAACACCAAAATTCCAAATACCATTCTTTATGACAAAAATCATGTAGCATTTTAAAGTGACCAAAATAACACCTATGTACATGCCACTTTTACTAAAGAGGACTACATCACCGAGTTTTATGTTGGAGTCGGGATCACTCTGGATGCTGAACCGGAACTCTGAACACCTATTAACTGCATATTTAAAATAATCAGACACGAGTATTTCATACTCAGTGGTATTACCATAATTCAAATTATAAACATAATAAGGATAATTATTAAATTAGACAACTTAAACATACTAAAACCAAATCAAACATAACTTTCATTTCTTTAACATTCATTACTTAAAACCTTCCATCAATTGAAATCATATAATTTCATATTGAGCCAACTAACATGCTTTTTCATTCTCATTTCCAGTTTCAATTCACAAATCCAATAAACTTTCCTTTTTCACATTTCTTCAATGGCTCAACCTATTCATTTCATTTAATTTAGCTTTTCATTTTTTTACCCATATTAACAGACTCGGACTTTGGCGGATACACGGATCCAACCAAACACACCAGATTGGCACCCAGTGCCTCATCGGATAGTTCGAAGCAATATAGTGACACCCAGTGTCTCATCGGCAAAGCCGAAGAAAGTTGGTACCCAGTACCTCATCGAAACTATCCGAAGAAATATAGTGACACGCAGTGTCTCATCGACTTGAGGTCGAAGTATCCCTAAACTCTTCCAATCCTATGGCATGCCAACTATATCCAACTAGCCCGACTAGTTAATAGGGTATTTAATTCACTTTTTAGTACAATTTTCATCTTAATTTAGTATCAATTATAATTTTCTTTTTTCAATCAGTTTCACATTATTGCAGTAATTCATTGCTTCAATAATTTCACAGTTCAATGCAGTACATAAAACAATATTTAGTAACTTCACAATTCAATTCAGTACTCAAAACAATATTCAGTATTCCATAATTCAGTTCAGTATTAGTCTCAATTTCAATACCCAATCATAAATTTATCATTTTACTAAACACTTACCTTAAAATACTTACCACACATAATTAGTAAATTAAACACATAACAATGATAAAGTTTGAATTATAGTGATACAAGCTGTGATTTACTCGATTACACCTCGATAACCTTTTTTTTTTTTGATGCCAATGCCTAGAGTTCTTTGCTAGCTACGTAAATTAAAATAATTTGTACTATTAATACAACACTAATTTATATTGAATAATTGAATTTCTATTAAATTTCTACCTTATTTTCAATTTGATCCTAACTAAATTCACTTACTTTTCTAACTCAATTCATGCTTTATTTCCATTCAAATTTCAACCAAACTAACACATATCTATCAAAATTTCATCATAAATCCCTAATTTTGAAATTCTTTCAGTTTAGTCCTTACTATGCAAAACTTATGGCTTACTTTTCAATTTAATCCCTTTATCAAATCTAAATTGAAATTCATTCAATTAAACCCCTTGAAACACCCCAAACCCACCCACGAGCCTTGACCGGATCTAGTATGTTCCTTCAGTAAAAACTTTTCAAAACTTATTTGAACTTTGCCAAATTTTATTGTGTTTTTGAAGATCATTTGATTTGGTGTTGGGTTCAAGTTGAAAACGGTGTTGTTTATGTGTCAAAACATTTAAATATTTGTTTACATTTTTAAGAAAAATTATTTAGGCTCAATGTAATAATAACCTTATCACAATAAATCCATTTTAATTGCTTACTTAAAACAGATAATAATATTGGCAATAATTACATCAAAGCAAAACCCCAAAATAAACTTGAAATACTTAAATAAAGTAAATAAAACAATGAAAATAGAAAAACTCTGAGTTGAGCATGGACACCACTGAGCTCCTGCCGTCCCGGTCCATTACTGAGTGTCACCTGAAAAATATCCCACAACGGGGTGAGTCAAACAGACTCAGTGTGTACCAGCCAACACTAAGTCCCAACAAATTTAGGCATATCAGTTCAAACATGTATAGATAGCAAATATAAGTAATGATGCATTCCCGAACCCAAACCTAGATTACCATCCGCTACACATCACCCGTACCAACCATCACACCATGGGGACTACTAAGTCGACCCTCCATCCGCTACACATCATCGAAGGCAGTCGCTGCAGACGACTTGCACATCGCCCTTATAATTTCGTGGCATAGCCACTAGATAATATTTTGTGACATAAGTCACCACATTCAGATTTCATGACATAAGTCACCACATTCAGATATTGTGGTATAAAACCACCAAATCACTTCCCCTTTCATAATCACCCATGTGCCCCATGTCATACAAATCATGCAAAGATTATGCCACATTCTTTATTTCACATTCTTACCGATATTCACATATGTGTCATAACAGGTATTCGTAACATTGTTAACATAGTTTTAGAGAATAACGTACCTGAATATGCTGTACCATTGAATGGTACCTTAAGCCATATCTTTCACATTCTTATTAACACATATAATAAATTAAATCCGTAAATCTATTAAGATTCAGTGTGGGTTACACACCTGATTTACTTAGCGAGTTCACTGAAATCCCGAAAGTCCCGATCTAATCCTTTAGATCTCAAGTTCCTACATTCGGCCAACACTAACCATTTTAGCTAAAGGCCATTCGGCCAAATGATCAAATCTCGAAGGATTATCGCAACCAAAATCTTACCTTGTTGCCAATTTGATTACTAATCAAATCCCGAAACTTTGTAGTGTTTCCTCCTTTCAATCGGCTAGCACTAAATCACTTCACAGATTAGTTCTCGGCTTTTGGATAAATAAGAAATAGATCTAAGTCACTAAATAGGCCTTGGCTGAATATCTTAAGCACTTGCCTTGTGGATCTGAATCCCGAAATTGCTACTTGATTGGGGTATCTGTCGAAATCACTATGGCATATGTTAGATCCAATTCTAACATTTAATCATAATGAATGGCCCTTGGCCGAATACATGCCTTACCTTAGATATTGAGATCCCGAAGATCTCCTCCTTATAGTCGACTACAGACAAATCCCGAAACCTCCTTTATAGTTTCGACCAAGAGACATAAATGGCATTAGAATCTTGATTTTGGCTTTAAGAAAAGAAATAAAATGATGACAATAAAATCCTTACCCTTAATATTGAAATCGGCAACACCCTTACTTGAACCCACAGAGCTTTTCGGCAATGGCCTAGATGCTGATCAATTGATTTTGGCTTTTGATGAATACTAGAGGGATTCGGCTTCAACAAGGAAAAGAAAAGAGAGAGTATGAGACTTAGAGAGAATCGTCAATGGTGGTCTTTAGAGAGGGGTTTTGGCTAGAACAAGAACAAGAAGAGAAAAGTGATGGCTTTGGAGGAAATGAATAATTGAAAGAGAGACTCAAATGCTTAATGAATTTCAGCTATTCTCCCTTACTAGACTTGGCCAAAAATCACCACCAAGGAGTCCCTAGGCCAGCCACACTCTTCCCCCATCTAATCCCTTATTTCTCCCTTTATCACTTCATTTAAAATAATAAAAATAAATCCACATTTATCTCTTATCTTAGCCAAATTTTAAAAAGGATCAGACCACATCTCAAACTCATCCCTTAGTGCCCCTTTGCCGTCCACTACTGCCCAACCTTGTAGCAAAATAAAATTCCCCTTTTTGCTTCCTTTGTGGCTCGAACCCAAGCCCTTTCCCCTTGCTTGTGGCTTCACACTCTAAGGCCCTGTAACACCCCAAACCCGGTCTATGCGTTGAGACTAGATTTGGTTTGTTACATGATTCGAACTATTCTTAAATCCTTAATGAGTTGAAAAACTACAATATTGTTTACTGAGTTTAAAATTTGTAGAGTATTAGATTTTGATAAATATTTAAAACATTAGTTGAAAATCATTGTATTATCTAAAACCGTTAGGAAATTTGTTAAAGAGTTAGCAAGAAAAAGAATTATTTATAAAAGAATTCCTTATACTTTGAAAACCAAGTTCATTTTAGTAAAGCATCATAAATCACATGACATGATTTAAAAGCCCAAATAAAGTTTAAATTCCAACACATAAAATCCATAAGTTATTTATAGAGGCCATTTATTACAACATCCCAAAATAGTAAAAATAATAATTAAAAGTTCAAATTTAAATAACCCTTATTTAGCGATATGGCCTCCACGAAGTCATCCTCATTGAAGTCCACATCGGTTTCCATTACGAGATGGAAAGAAATTAAAGGGTGAGTTACTTAGAACTCAATGTGTAACTCACTTACCACCATTATTGGGCGGATTGTCAAGATATTATGTTGGGCTTGAGCCCAATCCGAATTCAACAATATAACATGAATTTAAAATAATTAATAATGCATGAAAATGAAATTCCCAACCCAAACCTAATAACCATCCGCTAACACCCCTACCAACCATCACACAGCAGGATCAAGTCAACCCACCCCGCCATCACACCAATCGTAGGCATTAAGCCTTTTATAATTGTGGCATAGCCACCTAACTAGAGGCAATAAGTTCGATATTGTGGCGAAACCACCGAACTAGAGGCAATAAGCGGATATTGTGGCGAGCCACCGAACTAGAGGCAATAAGCGATATTGTGGCGAAACCACCGAACTAGAGGCAATAAGCCGATATTGTGTGGCCATTCTTCTCTTCATAAATCCCACCCATGCAATTATACATGTACTTTAAAATATAAAATTTATTATCAATACATAACATGGTGGGTTTTATCAATGACATTTCATTTGGCCCATAATTATAGCAATTTATCCATTTAGCAATTTAGTGGGCTTTGGCCCATTTACCAAACTAGAGCGTTTTGGCTAAATTTTAACGAACTAGAGTATTTATGGCCCAATTTATCGAACTAGAGTATTCTGACCCATTTTCACGAACTAGAGTATTTACGGCCCATTTTCACGAACTAGAGTATTTACTACCCATTTTCACGAACTAGAGTATTTACGGCCCATTTTCACGAACTAGAGTATTCTGGCCCATTTTCACGAACTAGAGTATTTACGGCCCATTTTCACGAACTAGAGTATTTACTACCCATTTTCACGAACTAGAGTATTTACGGCCCATTTTCACGAAACATCAAATTTTCATAATATCAATTAATTTCTTGAGGCGTTTTGAAATTTTCACGATTTAGTCGCTTTTTACGTATTTCGTCAAAATATCAATTTTGTGCTTTTACCGATCTAGTCGTTTTCGATTTTTCTACCATACCGAAATTTGACATACAACCCTAAAATAATGAGGTGAAATTACACACCTCGATCTGGTGAGTATTATCCCTTCTCGCTCCTCGGCACCTAAAATATATTTCGATTAGTTAGACAACTAATTACAAAAAAATAATCTTATTTGTTAATGGATCCAAAATCTTACCCTCTTGATTTTGAATCACTTGATTTTAGTTTTCCTTCGTTTATCGATTCACTAGCACGAGAATCCACCAACGATAACGACTCAGGTTCGTACTACTTCAAATAATGGACTTCTTTAGGAAGATGGCCCACAACCGATGGAAAATCCTTGATCGCGAAACCGCTCTTCGTTTGAATGGGGATTCTGAGATCCACCCTCTTACGATAACTAAACACCGCCCTTTTCTTCCCTATCTTGGCAGTCTTCAAGATCCAAAAGAATTTAGTTAGTTCTAAAATAATATCAATAATACTAGAGATTTAAAAAGTAGGATTTCCTTACAAAAATGAAACGTTTCCAACGTTTCCACGATTCTCCGATCACTTGAATTCCAATCTCCGTTATTGCACTAAATAATAACGAAATAAACGTTATTAGTATGAATGCTATATCAATCCAAAAAGACTCTCAAAAATCCTATGATATTAACCATAATATCACTAATCAATAAATCAAAAAAATGGAAGAAACCTTACCTACTTCCCAGACGAAAAGCAAGATTAAGAATGATGTTTAATTGATGGAAGATTAGGCTATAAATGATTAAGAATGGAAAAATAATTTTTGGCTTATAGGCACAATAACATTGACCAAGAGAGTGAAGATGGAGAGAATTTTCGATTGAAAAGAAATAGTATAAGAACGAAAGGATGATGGTGATGATGTTTTGATTTCAAGGAGATTAGAAGAAAAGAAAAGAAAAATAAGAACTTTAGGTGCTGGTATATTCGGCCATGGCAAAGAAAAAAGAAAAGAAATTGATTTTGGTATAGGTGATTTGGCACAAGAAGAAAGAGGCACAAGAATTGGTTATCAAGATAAGAAAAAGGAATGACCAAATGGTCACAAAACTTTGGCTTAACCAAGTGCAAAAATTGACCAAATAGGGATATTGAAAGGAGAGGAATAAAATTTCTGCACAAAGTGCAAAGGTTAACCAAAGAGAAAAGAATGAGATTTTGCCAACTAACAAAATTTTGGCTCTCCTCCCCTACCAATATTGCCGTCCACCTATGGTCAATTGGCCATTATTTCTTTCAAATTTTCCCTAGATAAGTGCCTTATGTCCCCCTATCTTTCCTTAAACTTTTGATTCCATACCATATGTTAGTTGTTACCTTAATCTCTTGATACACTAACCAAAAATACATGGTCAACACCTTCCTTATATGTCCCTTGCCGACACTTCATAGCCATGAGCGTAAAAATTAAAACAAAATTTTATCTAGGTGCTATACAAGGGATTGAACCTCTTCCCTCTTACTTGAACCCATGCGCCATTCTCCACCATGCCATATGCTCATTTTATGACACTTTAAGCACATAATTTAGCTTAAGTCTTAATCACCTTTGTTTCACTTCAATAAATTCCCAATAATAAATTTTATTCTTCTCCAATTTATGCTTTACCCTCTCTAGGACTTTAATAAACACTAAAATAAAAAAAAAAAAAAAAAAATTTTCCTTTAACATCTAAACACCAAAATCATGCCAATTTAAATACTCGATTTTTAGGGTGTTACAACTCTACCCTCCTTAAAGAAAATTTAGTCCTCGAAATTTACAGTTGAAAAAGGTGAGGTATTGTTGCCGAATTGCATCCTCTGGCTCCCACGTAGCTTCTTCCACTCGTGGTTACGCCATAGAACTTTAACTAACGGCACGGTTTTCTTCCTTAGTACCTTGACATCTCGGTCTAGGATTTCCCTTTGGTTCTTCTTCAAAGGACAAATCTGAATTCACTCCAATTCTTCTACCAGGTATAATGTGCAAAGGATCAGACCTATAACGCCTCAACATGGAAACATGAAAGACATTGTGAATTTGATTTAACTCGGAGGTAACTCAATCGATATGCCATTGGACCAACACGCTTGAAAGACACGATAAGGTCCAATATATCTAGGACTTAGCTTGCCCTTCCTTAGAATCGAAGATCTTTTTCCAAGGAGATACCTTCAAGAAAACCCGATCTCCCACACTATACTCGATGTCCCTCCGCTTCAGGATCTGCGTCGACTTACATCTATCTCGAGGCTTCTTTCAACCGTGCTTTCGAATAACTTTTACCTTATCCTCGGTCTGAGATATCATCTCGGGACCTAACATACATCTTTCGCCTTCTCACCAACAAATAGGAGAGCGACACTTACGACCATACAATGCCTCGTAAGGTGCCATCGAATGCTAGGCCGATAGGCGTTGTTATCATAAATTACGCGGTGGTAGATAATCCTCCCAACTACCCACGAAGTCGATTACATCCTCTTAACATATCTTCAATATCTGAATTACTCTTTCCGTGACCATCGATGAGGATGAAAAGCCGTCTTGAAATTCAACTTTGTTCCCAAGGCTTCATGCGAGCTTTCGAGAATCGTGATGTAAACCTAGGGTCCCTATCCGATATAATAGATCTGGTACCCCATGTAACCTCACAATTTCGGATCGTAAAGTTTCGCCAACTTCGCAAAGAATAATCCGTCTGAACCGGCAAGAAATGAAGCGGTCTTCGTCAACCGATCAACAATTACCCAAACGAATTTTTCTTAGTAGGTGTTAACGGTAACCCACTAACAAAATCCATAGTTATCCTCTCCCATTTCCAAAGAGGAATCTTTATCGGTTGTAACAATCCAGATTGGTAATTGGTGTTACGCCTTCACTTGCGACAAGTCAAACATTTTCCCACAAACTCGTAATCTCACGCTTCAACCACAGCCACCAATGTCATTCACGGAGATCTCGATACATCTTATTTCCTCCGGATGCATGGCATAAGGGCTACTATCGCCTCCGTAGAATCGGTTGCCTCAAATCTAGATCCTTAGGCATGCATACTCTCCTCGAAAGCACAACACACCTCGGTGTTTATTCCAAAATCTTCAATTTCACCATTTTCAACTTGCGAAGTAAGGGTCCCAACTTCTCATCGATGTCTGCTTTTTCCTTGATTTGTTCCACCACGAGGCTTCACGTAGTTACGCTAACAAGCGCCATCCTCGTCTGCACTCAAATGGGCAAATAGAGCTCTTAATTCGGATACCGCCTTCCGACTTAACGCGTCGGCTACCGTTAGCCTTTCCGGGATGGTATTCGATGGAGAAATCATAATCTTTTAACAATTCTACCCATCTTCTTTGTCTTAAATTCAACTCCTACGGGTAAGGAGGTATTTAAGACTCTTGTGATCCGTGTAGATTATGGACTTCTCACCATAGAGATAGTGCCTCCAAATCTTTAGAGCAAAGACAACGGCACTAACTCCAAATCATGAGTAGGGTAGTTTACTTCGTGTGGCCTCAATTGACGAGAAGCATAAGCCACCACCTTTCCATTTTGCATCAACACACAACCTGCACCCGTGTGAGGCGCATCACAATAAGCAAGTGAATTCTTTTAGGCCTCATTTGAATCAAAAGCGGAGCTTCATCGGGATCTTCTTCAATTTCTCGAAACTCTCTTCTGCTTTTGGTCGGATATACGGAACTCCTTTACGCAACAATTTAGTTAGAGTGCGACAATCAGCGAAAACCCTCTACAAAGCGCGTCTATAGTATCCGGTAAGCCTAAGAAACTCAAATTTCAGCTATTGATGTTGGTGGTTTCCAATCCGAATAGCCTCAATTTTCCGAGGATCTACCCTTATTCCTTCACCGATACTACATGACCAAGAAAAGTCACCTCCTTTAGCCAAAATTCGCATTTACCAAATTTGGCATACAATTGCTTATCACGAAGTAGTTGTAATACTATCATAAATCTTGGTCATGTTCCTCCTCATTTCTCGAATAAACCAATATATCATCTATGAACACTACCACAAACCGGTCTAAATATGGTTGGAAGACTCGGTTCATCATGTCCATAAATGCAGGTGGTGCATTGGTTAATCAAGCAGCATCACTACAAACTCATAGTGTAAAATAGCGTCCGAAATCTTTGTCTTATAGATGTCCGCTTCTTTCACCTTAAAATTTGGTGATAACCCGACCTTAAATCAATTTTGGAGAAAGCTGAAGCTCCCTTCAATTGATCGAGCAGTCGTCAATTCTCGGCGAGAGGATACTGATTCTTGATCGTCAATTTATTCAATCGCACAGTAGTCAATGCACATACGCATCGATCCATCCTTCTTCTTGACGAACAAAACTGGTGCTCCCGGAGACACACTTGGTCGAATGAATCCCGATCCGGCAATTCTTGAATTTGAGCTTTGAGCTCGACCAACTCCTTCGGTGCCATTCTATAGGAGCAATGGACACTTTGGAGCCGTCCCTGCAAAAGCTCAATGCCAAATTCTACTTCCCGATCTGGAGGTATGCGGGAAGTTCTTCGAAATACATCGGAAATTCCTTCACCGTCCTCACATCATTCACGGATAATTCCTTGGCATCCAAAGCACGAGATAAAGGCTAGGAATGCTCTGTACCCTTTCCGCTTTCCAACTTCTCCGCTTTTAATGCGAGATACCACATTTGCGGATAGTTCTTCGTTCACCAATCATTATGATTTCCTTATCATCCGGTCCTTCTTGTCATTCGTTTTTCAAAGATCCAATTGCGCGATGGTTAACCAACCATCCATGCCGAATGAGATCGAACTCGCCAGAAAGGTAGTTCCATCAAATTTGCTAAGAATACTTCCTCTTGGATTTTTAAAGTGCGTCTTTAAATATTTTATTAATTCTTGTTGTCCTAAAGGACTGATTCTTGTCATCTCATTTCGATAATTTGATTCTAAATTGATTTCCGGATATGGCACTAGATACATATGAATGAGTAGAGCCAATATCTATTAAGGCAATAACGGTACATCAAAAATGAAGAACGTGCAGTTATCACATCAGTGCATTCTTGTCCTCTCATGGCGTCTAATCGCATAGACCAGACCGGTATCTTTGCATCCGCATTCTCTATTACCATTGCCTCGACCGGTGCACCTTGACCACGACCAGCCCCATTACCACCACGACTGGTCCACGACCTCTCGGTGGTGCTGATTACCCACTGGCCATTTGTGCATCATTATTACGGACTTCTTGAGTCGTATCCATTCGTCGAGGACAACTTTTGTCTTGATGTTCCATTGAACCGCATTTGTAGCATGCACCGTTTTCCTCCAAAGATTCCCAAAATGCCTTTTCCCACACTCAAGACAATCTCGACTTGATTATTTGCTCTGGGGTTACGCCTTGGGCGATTCATCATTTCGGGTTTCTTCCGGAATCTCTTGGAAGAACGGACTGTTGTGTCTCTCTCTTGTTTGGGATCTTTCTCGGTTACGCTGTTCGAGTTCTTAGCCTCTTGGCTATTTTGGCCTTCTCCACAAGAGTGAAAAATTTCTAACTTGTCATGAACAATCGGAACCCTCGGCTCATCATTAAGTCCATCCTCGAAGCATACACAGCGTTCATGATCTGTTGCTACAATTGTCCCGGGCATAACGGCTCGGGCGTAAAACTTCGACTTCATATCTTGCCACTAGGTCTTACTTCCTTGGACAAGATTCGAAATTCCTTCCTTCGGCATCTACATAGCTCGTTCGGCGTATTTTCCTTGGAAGGCGGCTTTAAAGAATTCCCGATTAATCGATGCGGCTTGATGCCCTCTCGAGCGAGCCAGCCACCACACGCCTCATCTCTCAATAAGGATCTGACCCTCTCGGTTTTTGCTCGGTAGTGCATTCCATATCATCCATAATCCGTTCCACGACTTGAGCGATGATTCGCCACATTTGGAGCTACACCGAGACTCCTCGAAAACTTACGCATTATTCGCTTTAAGTCGCTCTGAAATTGACCCACGAGTTGTTGGCCCAATTCTAGTTCAATGACCCTTTCCAAGACTCGTAGCATTGCTTGAGTCAATGCATGATCTTCTTCCATGTGATCGCGTGATCCGGTCTCACTTTCTATTGGCGCAAAAGTCGTCCACTTCAACATATGATTTGGTGCTTGGTAGTAGCACCTCGGCCTCTACCACGGCCACGTCTACGCGTCCACGACCACGTCCTCTTGTACTCATGATTGCTTGTTCGTTTATCGATTACAAGTTTTATGAATCGAAATTTTGTTTGGTGTTTATTAACGATATTTTATGAGATTTGAGATATAAAGTTGTTTTTTATAGCGTGTCCTATAGTCTCAATCTCTACGCTTTTTCATCTAAAACTAGAAGTTCTAGAGTATTCCTATGATCATATCATAGTAATCATTTAAGCGATATATACTTACTTGACTTGTTGCGGATGCTTGTGGTGCCATCTTGATCTTTAAAATACCATTGAGCATTTTCATACAAAATTATTTTTGAACCCAAACCACGGTAGAGTTTTTGAACGGCTCGATACCACTAAATGTAACACCCCAAACCCGGTCTATGCGTTGAGACTAGATTTGGTTTGTTACATGATTCGAACTATTCTTAAATCCTTAATGAGTTGAAAACTACAATATTGTTTACTGAGTTTAAAATTTGTAGAGTATTAGATTTTGATAAATATTTAAAACATTAGTTGAAAATCATTGTATTATCTAAAACCGTTAGGAAATTTGTTAAAGAGTTAGCAAGAAAAAGAATTATTTATAAAAGAATTCCTTATACTTTGAAAACCCAAGTTCATTTAGTAAAGCATCATAAATCACATTACATGATTTAAAAGCCCAAATAAAGTTTAAATTCAACACATAAAATCCATAAGTTATTTATAGAGGCCATTTATTACAACATCCCAAAATAGTAAAATAATAATTAAAAGTTCGAATTTAAATAACCCTTATTTAGCGATATGGCCTCCACGAAGTCATCCTCATTGAAGTCCACATCGGTTTCCATTACGAGATGGAAAGAAATTAAAGGGTGAGTTACTTAGAACTTCGATGTGTAACTCACTTACCACCATTATTGGGCCGATTGTCAAGATATTATGTTGGGCTTGAGCCCAATCCGAATTCAACAATATAACATGAATTTAAAATAATTAATAATGCATGAAAAATGAAATTCCCAACCCAAACCTAATAACCATCCGCTAACACCCCGTACCAACCATCACACCTGTGGGATCAAGTCAACCCACCCGCCATCACACCAATCGTAGGCATTAAGCCTTTTATAATTGTGGCATAGCCACCGAACTAGAGGCAATAAGCGATATTGTGGCGAAACCACCGAACTAGAGGCAATAAGCCGATATTGTGTGAAACCACCGAACTAGAGGCAATAAGCCGATATTGTGGCGAAACCACCGAACTAGAGGCAATAAGCGATATTGTGTAATCCAGCCATTCTTCTCTTCATAAATCCCACCCATGCAATTATACATGTACTTTAAAATATAAAATTTATTATCAATACATAACATGGTGGGTTTTATCAATGACATTTCATTTGGCCCATAATTATAGCAATTTATCCATTTAGCAATTTAGTGGGCTTTGGCCCATTTACCAAACTAGGCGTTTTGGCTAAATTTTAACGAACTAGAGTATTTATGGCCCAATTTATCGAACTAGAGTATTCTGCCCATTTTCACGAACTAGAGTATTCTGCCCATTTTCACGAACTAGAGTATTTACGGCCCATTTTCACGAACTAGAGTATTTACGGCCCATTTTCACGAACTAGAGTATTTACTGACCCATTTTCACGAACTAGAGTATTTACGGCCCATTTTCACGAACTAGAGTATTTACGCCCATTTTCACGAACTAGAGTATTTACGGCCCATTTTCACGAAACATCAAATTTTCATAATATCAATTAATTTCTTGAGGCGTTTTAAATTTTCACGATTTAGTAAGCTTTTCGTATTTAATCAAAATATCAATTTTGTGCTTTTACCGATCTAGTCGTTTTCGATTTTTCTACCATACGAAATTTGACATACAACCCTAAAATAATGAGGTGAAATTACACACCTCGATACCGTGAGTATTATCCCTTCTCGCTCCTCGGCACCTAAAATATATTTCGATTCGTTAGACAACTAATTACAAAAATAATCTTATTTGTTAATGGATCCAAAATCTTACCCTCTTGATTTTGAATCACTTGATTTTCGGTTTCCTTCGTTTATCGATTCACTAGCATGAGAATCCACCAGCGATAACGACTCAGAGGTTCGTACTACTTCAAATAATGGACTTCTTTGGAAGATGGCCCACAACCCTGGAAAATCCTTTGCGAAACCGCTCTTCGTTTGAATGGGGATTTACAGATCCACCCTCTTACGATAACTAAACACCGCCCTTTTCTTCCCTATCTTGACAGTCTTCAAGATCCAAAAGAATTTAGTTAGTTCTAAAATAATATCAATAATACTAGAGATTTAAAAGTAGGTTTCCTTACCAAAATGAAACGTTTCCAACGTTTCCACGATTCTCCGATCACTTGAATTCCAATCTCCGTTATTGCACTAAATAATAACGAAATAAGCGTTATTAGTATGAATGCTATATCAATCCAAAAGACTCTCAAAAATCCTATGATATTCTACCATAATATCACTAATCAATAAATCAAAAAATGGAAGAAACCCTTACCTACTTCCACGGACGAAAAGCAAGATTAAGAATGATGTTTAATTGATGGAAGATTCGGCTATAAATGATTAAGAATGGAAAAATAATTTTTGGCTTATAGGCACAATAACATTCGCCAAGAGGTGAAGATGGAGAGAATTTTCGATTGAAAAAGAAATAGTATAAGAACGAAAGGATGATGGTGATGATGTTTTGATTTCAAGGAGATTAGAAGAAAAGAAAAGAAAAATAAGAACTTTAGGTGCTGGTATATTCGCCATGGCAAAGAAAAAAGAAAAGAAATTGATTTTGGTATAGGTGATTTGGCACAAGAAGAAAGAGGCACAAGAATTGGTTATCAAGATAAGAAAAGGAATGACCAAATGGTCACAAAACTTTGGCTTAACCAAGTGCAAAATTCGCCAAATAGGGATATTGAAAGGAGAGAATAAAATTTCGCACAAAGTGCAAAGGTTAACCAAAGAGAAAAGAATGAGATTTTTGCCAACTAACAAAATTTTGGCTCTCCTCCCCTACCAATATTGCCGTCCACCTATGGTCAATTGGCCATTATTTCTTTCAAATTTTCCCTAGATAAGTGCCTTATGTCCCCTATCTTTCCTTAAACTTTTGATTCCATACCATATGTTAGTTGTTACCTTAATCTCTTGATACACTAACCAAAATACATGGTCAACACCTTCCTTATATGTCCCCTTGCCGACACTTCATAGCCATGAGCGAAAATTAAAACAAAAATTTTATCTAGGTGCTATACAAGGGATTGAACCTCTTCCCTCTTACTTGAACCCATGCCCATTCTCCACCATGCCATATGCTCATTTTATGACACTTTAAGCACATAATTTAGCTTAAGTCTTAATCACCTTTGTTTCACTTCAATAAATTCCCAATAATAAATTTTATTCTTCTCAATTTATGCTTTACCCTCTCTAGGACTTTAATAAACACTAAAATAAAAGAAAAAAAAAAAAAAAAAATTTTCCTTTAACATCTAAACACCAAAATCATGCCAATTTAAATACTCAGATTTTTAGGGTGTTACAGGCCCTAAGTGGTGCTTTCATGCCACTTAAACAAGCCCATTTTTGTGTCATATTTCCCCTACTAATTTTCTTAAGGCCACTTAAGCTTAGCTCTCCCTTTAATACTTAAAATCTAATATTTTCTAAGGCATTTTCCCACCTTTTAAGGTTCTCAAAAATTCATACAACACATTCAAACACATTTAGTCATGCTACTTCATACAATTAAACAATAATGCATAAGCCCTAATTCTCGGATATTACAGTTCTACCCCCTTAAAATAATTTTGACCTCGAAATTACCTGGCTAGAATAGGTGGGGGTATTGCTATCGCATTGCTTCTTCTGGCTCCCACGAAGCTTCTTCCGATCCATGATTGCGCCACAACACTTTGACCAGAGGAACTGACTTCCTCTGAAGCAGCTTCACATCACGTTCCAGAATCTGAATCGGCTCTTCCTCATAAGACAGATCTGGTCTCAGCTCCACCTCCTCAACTGGAACTACATGAGATGGATCCGATCGGTAACGACGTAGCATAGAAACATGGAATACATCGTGCATCTGCTGTAATTCTGAAGGTAACTCCAACTGGTATGCCACCGGTCCAATTTGCTTCAATACCCGATAAGGTCCTATAAACTTGGGACTTAACTTCCCTTTGCGACCAAATCTCATTACCTTTTTCCAAGGATAAACTTTGAGAAACACTTGATCTCCCACATCAAATTCTATTTCCTTCCGTTTGAGATCTGCGTACAACTTCTGCCTGTCAGATGCCTCCTTCAACCGTGCCCGGATTACCTTAACCTTTTCTTCCGATTCTGACACAATTTTCGGACCCAAAATCTGACGTTCTCCCAATTCCGTCCAACATGTAGGAGTGTGACACTTCCGTCCATCTGACTTCATACGGTGCCATCCGAATCTTGGCTTGATAGTCATTATTATCATAAATCTGCTAAAGGCAAATATTCTTCCCAACTTCTTCTGAAGTCTATCACACAGCCCCTCAACATATCCTCTAACACTTGGATCACTCGCTCAGATTGGCCATCCGACTACGGATGGAATGCCGTACTGAAGTCTAATCTGGTGCTTAAAGCCTGATGTAGTGCTTTCCAAAATCGAGACATAAACCTCGGATCCCTATCCGAGATAATCGACACCGGCACTCCATGCAACCTCACGATCTCAGCTACATACAACTTTACTAACTTCTGCAGAGAATAGTCTACCCGCACTGGAATGAAATGCGCGAACTTTGTCAACCGATCCACTATCACCCATATCGAGTCCTTCTTAGTAGGCGTAAGGGGAAGCCCACTAACGAAGTCCATGGTGATTCTCTCCCACTTCCACTGTGGAATCTTTATCGGTCGAAGCAATCTTGGCCGGAACACGGTGTTCACCTTTAACTTGTCGACACGTTAAGCACTTGCCTACAAATTCAGTAACTTCCCAATTAAGACCAGGCCACCAAAACTGTTCCCTTAAATCTCTGTATAGCTTACTACCTCCAGGATGCATAGCATAGGGGCTACCATGCGATTTCAAGAATCCTCTGCCTTAACTCCTCATTCTTGACATCTGGACTTTTCCTTGAAACACAATACTCCCTCATCATTAATGTCATAATCCTCTAACTCTCCATTACGCACTTGTCGTAACTTAGCACTTAGATCAACATCCGTCAACCGACTTTCTTTCACCTCGTTCAACCATGTCGAAACGACTTGCAACACTTTGCCCACATACTTCCATCATCATAGAGGCTCAAATGTACGAACATTGCCCTCGGATCCGACACTACCTTCCGACTTAGGGCATCGCCACAACATTTGCCTTGCGGGTGATACTCTATAGAGCAATCGTAGTCCTTCAATAATTCACGAAACACCCCAAACCCATTAAAAAAGCTCAATCAATTTGATATGTTCCTTGAATAAAACTTTAGCAATTTCTCGTTTTGTTTAAGAAAAACTTCATGAATTTGTATAAAATGTTTACTTAATATTTAGGTTAAAATCAAATTTAAATAAATTTGTATCTTCTTAAAACATTATTTTTAAGAGAAATTTATAAGTTAAAAGAAAACCAAATTTTATGAAAATTTTACTTATTATTGTAAAACATATATTTATTAGTGTCAAAAGCAGTTTAAATTATTTATCGAAAACCATTTAGTTATTTAATTAAATATTGTTCATGGCGTAATAAAATTTAATCGCAAAAATTAAAAAAAATAGTTCATAGTGGCCTTATTACAAAAATAGCAAAACCCATAATAAATTCTAAGTAATAAAATACGCTTAATAAGTTTATTTAGGAGAAACTCAAAATACTTTGTTGAGCAATGGCCACCACGTAGTCCTCATTGACCCGATCCATCACGCTAAGAGTCATCTGAAAAATTATCCCACAAAGGGGTGAGTCATAAACTCAATGTGTAACAAAAACACTAAAAGCCCAATTGTTCATGGCCTTTAAGCCCATTTAATAACACATATAGCCATAAGCCCAATTGAGTCATATTTAACCATAAGCCCATTTTTTTATAGCAAATCAAATCAAATCATTAAGAAATCACATGGATATTTATATAATGAAATGCAAACCCGGCCCACCTAAATATCCATCCGCTACACACCACCGTACCAACCAATCACACCGTGGGATTACTAAATTGACCCTCCATCCGCTACACACCATCGAAGGCGATTCTTGCAGTCAACATGCACATCGCCCTTATAATTTTGTGGCATGGCCACGGATAATTATGACCAAGTCACGGATTTCAAATATGTGACCAAGTCACCAGATTCACATATGTGACCAAGTCACGGATTCAAAATATGTGACCAAGTCACGGATATTGTGGTAAAACCACCGAATACTTCCTTTTATCAATAACACCCATATGCCCATGCACATACATATTATTTAGTTTTCATGCCATTTACCCCAAAATCATAGCAAAATCATATTTATCTCACATTTAGGCATATAGTAAAATTAGCAAAATATTGGGGTTAAACATACGAAATATCGTATACCACCGAATGGTACCATGAACCATTATTACACATATTTTCATACAAATCACATTTAATATAGATCTATGAGATTTTAGTATAACGTTACACACCTTATGACGATGAGAACGATACCTTCCGCTCGTCAACACCTAGTTAATTATCACACTTGATTAGAACACACTAATACTTATAATCTATACTATTGATGAGAGATCTAAATCCTTACCTCTAATCTCGAACAACCGATATATGTGGTTTCTTTCCGATAGATGGGTCAAAACCCGATGACAACCCACTAACGAAAAGTGGTTTGGTTGTACATACGACTTCAAATAAACGATCTTCGTTAGCGGAGGTCCACAACCGGTGGAAAATCTCTTATCGTCGATATAGCCTTTCGTTTGAAGTTTGAGGTATATGAGCCTCCCTCTTCCAAACACTCCTTACGCTCTTTTGAACCTATCTTGTTAGTCCCAAAATCACCCCTAAAATAAAGTCGATTAGTAATCTATCTAAAAGAAACAATATAATCGAAAATGATAATCCTTACCTTGGATGATTCCGAAAGATCTCTCTTAAAACGTTGGCTACCAAAAAGAATCCTTAAATCCCCTTCAAAGATTCGGCCTAGGAGAAAATGAGAGAAATAAGTTTCTAAAATCGGCTATTCTAAAAAAAAATAATGAGAACACTTAACAAAAATCCTTACTTGACTACTTGAAGATTCGGCCTTAATGATTTAGAAAAGGAGAATTGGTGATTTCGACTTGCACAAAAAGAGAAGAGAAAGATAGTGATTTCTTTGGCTATAGTGGTTTCGGTTTTCAATAGAAGAAAAGAAAGGAGAAGATGAAAAGGAAGATGATGATTCGGTTTGACAAAAGAGAGGAAAGAATGGTGATTTTGGTTAGAGTAGATAATGTTTTGGTTAAGAGAAGAAGAAGAAAGAGAAGAGAGAAAGTAAAAGATTGAAGAAGAAGAAGATGATGATGATTTTCAAAAGAAAAGAGATGGGTTTAGAAGTTTATGTGCATTCGACCATGAGGGAAAAGTGAAGAAAAGGTCCTTGGAACTTTGGTATTTTCGATTACAAAGAGGAAGAAAGATGATATGCTTTGAAGAAAAGAAACTAAAAGACTACTCAAAACCGAAATGGTAAAGTATCAATTGACTAAAAGAAAAGAAAAGGCTTTTCTTTTGTGTAATAAGCAATCGGCTAAGAAACAAGGTTTTGAGAAAAGGAAAAAGATGAACAATTTGGTTAAAATTTTGGCCAACATACACCCCTAATGCTAAAGCAAAATTCGGCCAACACCTTGCCAACATGATCCCCCTTTTTTCTCCTCTTTTCTTCCTATCATCCCCTTGATTCTAACACAATTAAACCATCCCCCTTTAGCCCCTTATGTCGTCTAGGTTCATGGTCAAATGACCATGAAAAGCTTCCAAAACAACATCCCCTCTTCAAGCCCTTTGTCCCCCTATCTTACCATAACTTCATGATTCCATGCCATAACTTCTAACTTGCCTTTTACTTATGGTCTACTAACCAAAAATAAAAAAAATGTCCATCCATTCTAGAATAATCTTGGCCGACACTATAGGAAAGAAATAAATAAAAAAAATATAATTCTTCCACTTGTTAGCTAGGGGATTCGAACCTCTCCCCTCAAGCATTCATCCATGCGCCCTTACCACCTTGCCAATTGACTTATTATGCTTAAAACCTCTTGTCAATATTTCTTAAAGCCTATCTTGCTTAGCTCCATCTTAATTATTAAAAATTTAATATTTCTCTAAGCATTCACTTACATATTTGAAGTTCAAAAAACTTCTCAAAACACACTCAATTATACTTAGGCATGCAACAACATTCAATTAAGTAAAGATGCATAACCCCTTAATTCAGGATGTTACAGTTCTACCCCCCTTAAAATAATTTCGACCTCGAAATTACCTGGCTAGAACAAGTGAGGGTATTGCTGTCGCATCGCTTCCTCCGGTTCCCACGAAGCTTCTTCTGATCCATGATTATGCCATAACACTTTGATGAGAGTAACCGATTTTCTCCATAAAACCTTTACATCTCGCTCCAGAATTTGAATTGGCTCCTCTTCATATGACAAATCTGGTCTTAATTCCACCTCCTTAACTGGCACTACATGAGATGGATCCGACCGATAACGGCGTAACATTGAAACATGGAACACCTCGTGCATTTGCTTCAACTCCGAAGGCAATTCTAACTGATATGCTCTGGTCCGACCCGCTTCAAAACCCGATAAGGTCCAATGAACACAGGACTTAACTTCCTTTGCGACCAAATCTCATCACCTTTTTCCAAGGTGAAACCTTCAGAATACTTGATCCCCACAAAAAACTCTATTTCTTTCCGTTTAAGATCTGCGTCTTTAATTTTGCTGTCGGATGCTTCTTTTAATCGAACCGAATTACCTTAACTTTTTCTTCGGATTCAGCCATTATTTTTGGACCGAAAATATATCGTTCCCCTAGTTACATCCAACACGTAGGAGTGCGACACTTCCGTCCATATAGTGCTTCATATGGTGCCATCCGAATCTTGGCATGGTAATGTTGTTGTCGCAAATTCGCTAACGATGAAACTCCTCCCACTTCCTCTGAAATCCATTACATCCCCTTAACATATATTCTAAGACTTAAATTACTCGCTCAGATGGCCGTCCGACCGTGGATGAAATACCATCTTGAAGTCAATCGGTGCCCAAAGCTTTGATGTAATGCTTTCCAAAATCGAGACGTAAACCTCGGATCTCTATCCAAATAATTGACACCCCAAGCACTCCATGCAATCTCACAATCTCATACATATAACCGCCAATTTTGCAAAGAGTAATCAACCCGAATCGGAATAAAATGTGCGATTTCATCAATCGGTCCACTATCACCCATACCAAGTCTTTCTTAGTAGGCGTAAGAGGAAGCCCACTAACAAAGTCCATGGCGATTCTCTCCCACTTCCATCGGAATCTTTATCGGTCAGTAGCAATCCAAAGGTACTTGATGTTCAAATTGACTTGCTAACACGTTAAGCACTTTCCTACAAACTCCGTAACTTTCCGCTTAAGACCAGACCACCAAAACTGATCTCGTAAATCTCGGTATAACTTACTTCCTCCAGGATGCATAGCATAGGGGCTACCATGCGATTCCTGAAGAATCTTTTGCCTCAACTCCTGATCCCTCGGCATACATATTTTACCTTTGAAACACAATACCCCATCGCTGTTAATACCATAATCTTCCAATTCCCCACTCTGCACTTGCCGAAGCTTAGTACTCAGATCATCGTCTACCAATTGTCTCTCTTTCACTTGACTCAACCACGTCGGCTTTACTTGTAATTCTGCCAACAAGCTTCCGTCATCGTAAAGACTAAGATGTGCAAACAACGCCCTTAGATCTGACACCACTTTTCGACTTAGAGCATCTGCCACCACATTCGCCTTGCCCGGGTAGTACTCGATAGAACAGTCGTAATCTTTCAACAATTCTATCCACCTTCGCTGTCTCAAATTCAGTTCCTTCTGAGTCAATAGATATTTCAGACTCTTGTGGTCCGTGTATATCACTAACTTTTCCCCGTATAAATAATGTCTCCAAACTTTAAGAGCAAAGACTACATTGCTAACTCCAAATCATCGTCGGGTAATTAACCTCGTGTGGCCTTAATCTGCCGAGACGCATACGCAACTACCTTCCGTCTTGCATCGAACACATCCTAATCACGTGTGAGAAGCGTCACAATACAAGACGAAATCCTTCCACCTTGGTGAATCAAAATTGAGCTTGATTAAAACCCTCTTAAGCTTCTCAAAGCTCTCTTCTTGCTTTATCGGCCCACACGAAAGGTACCTCCTTTCTCAACAATTTCGTTAAAGGTGCAAATATCGATGAGAATCCTTGACGAATCTTACGTAGTAGCCTACTAATCCCAAGAAATGCGAACCTCGAGATCACGGACTTAGGTGGTTTCTAATCTAGCACACCTCAATCTTCCGAGGATCCACCCTTATCCTTCCAGACACCACATGGCCTAAAACGCAACCTTCTTGACCAAAATTCACCCTTGTGAATTTGGCATAAAGTTTCTTCTCCTTAAAACTTGCAACACAATTCGGAGATGCTTATCATGTTCCATTTCAGACATAGAATACACCAGGATGTCGTCTATGAATACCACGATGAACCGATCCAAGTAGGGCTGAAAACCCGATTCATCATATCCATGAACGCAAATGGGGCATTAAATCAATCCGAATGGCATTACTAGAAATTCATAATGCCCATATCTAGTTAGGAAAGTCGTCTTATGGATATCCGCTTCTTTCACTTTAAGTGATGATACCCGACCTTAGATCTATCTTTGAAAATACCGCAGACTCCCTTAAGCTGATCGAACAAATCGTCGATCCTCGGCAAAGGATACTTGTTCTTGATGGTCAGCTTATTCAACTGCCAGTAATCTATACACATCCTCATTGTTCCATCCTTCTTCTTCACGAATAAGACCGGTGCTCCCTATGGAGACACACTAGGTCGATAAATCCACGATCAAGCAACTCCACGGATCCGAGCCTTAAGCTCAACCAACTCCTTGGTGCCATTCTATACGGAGCAATAAAGCTGGAGCCGTTCGAGCAATAATTCAATCCCAAATTCTACCTCTCGATCCGGAGGCAATCCTGGCAGTTCTTCCGAAAAAAACATCTACAAATTCTCTTACAGTCCTGACTCCTTCAACAGTTGCCTCCTTAGCCTCCAAGGCACTCACCAACATCAGAAAGGCTACACATCCCTCTCTAACCATCTTTTCTGCCTTAAGAGCGGATACTACATTTGATAAGTAGTTCCGTCTCTCGCCCATCACTACAACTTCTTTGTCATCAATAGTTCTTAATGACATCCGCTTAGCAGCACAATCCACATTTGCATGATATTTCACTAGCCAGTCCATGCCTAAGATCAGGTCGAATTCCCCGAATGGCAACTCCATTAAATTAGCCAGAAATTGCATCCCTTGAACTTCTAAAGGCACTTCCTTAAAAAGTTTGTCTATTACTACTGTCTGTCCTAAAGGACTAAGTATAGTCATCTTCCTAGGTACAGTCTTAGAAGTCACATGCAAAGTTCCAGATACTTCACTAGCGATGTATGAGTGAGTTGACCCTATATCTATCAAAGCAATAAAGGGCAACCCAAAATCGAAACGTGCATCGTGATAACATCAAAAGTCCATCGTTTCTCTCGATGAACTGCATATACCGACACTGGCCGTCTCGCCTCGAGCTACCATCGCCTCTGCTCAAGTCCGCGACCTCTACCGAACCATTACCCTTCCATTTGGACCACGACCCTTATCGGTGCTTGTCCACCTCTGCCACTGATTAACACCTCGACTTCTTTGGGTGATTCTTATCTGAATTCATCGGCAATCCTTGATCATATGATCTTTAGACCCGCACTTGAAACATCCCCGGTCTTTTCCAATATTCTCCTGTGCATCTTCCCACATTGAGTACAAGCACGATGTTGTCCTCCCATAGCGATCTGTGACCTCGCGCCCATCAACTCTTGGTTTCTTACGAAAATTCTGGATGACCACAAGACCCAAAGCTTCTCTTATTCTTATTCGCCTCTATCCGGTTACTCTTTCGGTCAAACTTAACTTCTTCTTGGCTATCCTTGCCCTTTCTACTAAGATCGCAAAGTCTCTTTCTCGGTCTTGAGCAATCAACACTCATGACTCATCTCTTAGTCCATCCTCGAATCGACACACGCTCATATTCGGTTGCTACTATCCTCTAGCATATCGGCTAAGTCGCAAGAACTCGCTTCATACTCACCATCGACTTATTTCCTTGTACTAAATTCAAAACGCCTTTCTCTCGAGTCGATGTAGCTAGCTCCAACATATTTTCCTTGAACTTAACTTTAAAATACCCCAATCCACTCGATCCACAGGGGTACTCTCCTTGATAGTGAGCCACCACCGGAAGGCCTCATTACGGAGTAGTGAAACAACACCTTTCAACTTTTCTTGACAAGGCAGTCTAAATCATCCATGATCCTCTCGATTGCCTCTAACCAAGATTCGCTACATTCTGAGCTACTCCAGATACTCCCTAAAACCTCAAATCTATTTGATCTAAGTCTCTCGACTCGACTTTGAGACCCATTTCTGTACTAGCTTCGCTACTGTTCCAAAACTCACAAAGACAAACTTGTGATCTGCGTCACCTTCTTCATTTTGTTCTTGAAATTCCACCCCAACAGCCGGTGGTGGAGCTTCATTTTCGGAACCTTGACCAGATCTAACTGGTTCCGACACAGCCATTCTTCCTCTACCACGTCCACGACGACCACGTCCCCTAGAACTCATGTCTACTACGCGTCTTATCTTTTTTTATGAAAAGTCTTATGCATTATAGTCTTTTCACTTCTTATTAAAAGAAAGTTTTATGCAATGATATTTATTCAATGGTTTTTCCGTAGTAGTACACATACACCTAGGGTCCATGTCTCTAAAGTATAGTTTCCTTAGGCTTATCATAAATTCATATCATTTTATCAATAAAAGTACTTACCTGATGGACTGGGCCGAGAACTTCGGGTGCCATGCTCTTATAAAACTATTTTAACTTAAGAAAACTTTCAAAAAGTCATTTGGGCCAAATTTTGAAAATGTTGTGGGCTTCAAAACCCAAGTGAGAGTTTAAAAGCTGGCTCGATACCAAGTTGAAACACCCCAAACCCTACCAAAAAGCCCTAACCAAATTTGATATGTTCCTCGAATAAAACTTTAGCAATTTCTCGCTTTGTTTAAGAAAAACTTCATGAATTTGTATAAAAGCATTTACTTAATATTTAGGTTAAAATCAAATTTAAATAAATTTGTATCTTCTTAAAACATTATTTTTAAGAGAAATTTATAAGTTAAAAGAAAACCAAATTTTTATGAAAAATTTTACTTATTATTGTAAAGCATATATTTATTAGTGTCAAAAGCAGTTTAAATTATTTATCGAAAACCATTTAGTTATTTAATTAAATATTGTTCATGGCAGAATAAAAATTTAATCGCAAAAATTAAAAAAAAGACAGTTCATAGTGGCCTTATTACAAAAATAGCAAAACCCATAATAAATTCTAAGTAATAAAAATACGTTTAATAAGTTTATTTAGGAGAAACTCCGAAATACTTTGTTGAGCAATGGCCACCACGTAGTCCTCATTGACCGATCCATCACGCTAAGAGTCATCTGAAAATTATCCCACAAAGGGTGAGTCATAAACTCAATGTGTAACAAAAACACTAAAAGCCCAATTGTTCATGGCCTTTAAGCCCATTTAATAACACATATAGCCATAAGCCCAATTGAGTCATATTTAACCATAAGCCCATTTTTTATAGCAAATCAAATCAAATCATTAAGAAATCACATGGATATTTATATAATGAAATGCAAACCCGGCCCACCTAAATATCCATCCGCTACACACCACCCGTACTAACCAATCACACCGTGGGGATTACTAAATCGACCCTCCATCCGCTACACACCATCGAAGGTAGTTGCTGCAGTCAACATGCACATCGCCCTTATAATTTTATGGCACGGCCACCAGATAATTGTGACCGAAGTCACCGGATTTCAAATATGTGACCGAAGTCACCAGATTCACATATGTGACCGAAGTCACCGGATTCAAAATATGTGACCGAAGTCACCAGATATTGTGGTAAAACCACCAGAATACTTCCTCTTTATCAATAACACCCATATGCCCATGCACATACATATTATTTAGTTTTCATGCCATTTACCCCAAAATCATAGCAAAATCATATTTATCTCACATTTAGGCATATAGCAAAATTAGCAAAATATTGGGGTTAAACATACCTGAATATCGTATACCACTGAATGGTACCCGCAACCATTATTACACATATTTTCATAAAAATCACATTCAATATAGATCTATGAGATTTTAGTATAATGTTACACACCTTATGACAGTGAGAACGATACCTTCCCGCTCGTCAACACCTAGTTAATTATCACACTTGATTAGAATACACAAATACTTATAATCTATACTATTGATGAGAGATCTAAATCCTTACCCTCGGAATCTCGAACAACCGATATATGTGGTTTCTCTCCGATAGATGGATCAAAACCCGATAACCACTAACGAAAAGTGGTTCGGTTGTACGCACGACTTTAAATAAACGATCTTCGTTAGCGGAGGTCCACAACCCGGTGGAAAATCTCTTATCGCCGATCACAACCCTTCGCTTGAAGTTTGAGGGTATATGAGCCTCCCCTCTTCCAAACACTCCTTACCGCTCTTTTCGAACCTATCTTGTTAGTCCCAAAATTACCCCTAAAATAAAGTCGATTAGTAATCTATCTAAAAGAAAAATATAACCGAAAATGATAATCCTTACCTTGGATGATTCCGAAAGATCTCTCTTAAAACGTTGTCTACCAAAAAGAATCCTTAAATCCCTTCAAAGATTGACCTAGGAGAAAATGAGAGAAATAAGTTTCTAAAATCGGCTATTCTAAAAAAAAAAAAATAATGAGAACACTTAACAAAAATCCTTACTTGACTACTTGAAGATTCGGCTTAATGATTTAGAAAAAGAGAATTGGTGATTTCGACTTGCACAAAAGAGAAGAGAAAGATAGTGATTTCTTTGGCTATAGTGGTTTGGTTTTCAATAGAAGAAAAGAAAGGAGAAGATGAAAATGGAAGATGATGATTCGGTTTGACAAAAGAGAGGAAAAGAATGGTGATTTTGGTTAGAATAGATAATGGTTTCGGTTGAGAGAAAGAAGAAGAAAGAGAAAGAGAGAAAGTAAAAGATTGAAGAAGAAGATGATGATGATGATTTTCAAAAGAAAAGAGATGGGTTTAGAAGTTTATGTGCATTCGGCCATGAGGGAAAAAGTGAAGAAAGGTCCTTGGAACTTTGGTATTTTCTGTTACAAAGAGGAAGAAAGATGGTATGCTTTGAAGAAAAGAAACTAAAAAGACTACTCAAAACCGAAATGGTAAAGTATCAATTGACTAAAAGAAAAGAAAAGGTTTCTCTTTTGTGTAATAAGCAATCGCTAAGAAACAAGGTTTTGAGAAAAGGAAAAAGATGAACAATTTGGTTAAAATTTTGGCCAACATACACCCCTAATGCTAAAGCAAAATTCGACCAACACCTTGCCAACATGATCCCCCTTTTTCCTCCTCTTTTCTTCTCTATCATCCCCTTGATTCTAACACAATTAAACCATCCCCCTTTAGCCCTTATGCAGTCTAGGTTCATGGTCAAATGACCATGAAAAAGCTTCAAAACAACATCCCTCTTCAAGCCCTTTGTCCCCTATCTTACCATAACTTCATGATTCCATGCCATAACTTCTAACTTGCCTTTTACTTATGGTCTACTAACCAAAAATAAAAAAATGTCCATCCATTCTAGAATAATCTTGGCCAACACTATAGGAAAGAAATAAAAAAAAAAATATAATTCTTCCACTTGTTAGCTAGGGGATTCGAACCTCTCCCCTCAAGCATTCATCCATGCGCCCTTACCACCTTGCCAATTGACTTATTATGCTTAAAACCTCTTGTCAATATTTCTTAAAGCCTATCTTGCTTAGCTCCATCTTAATTATTAAAAATTTAATATTTCTCTTAGCATTCACTTACATATTTGAAGTTTGAAAAACTTCCCAAAACACACTCAATTATACTTAGGCATGCAACAACATTCAATTAAGTAAAGATGCATAACCCCTTAATTCAGGATGTTACAATTCCACCCACCTTCGCTGTCTCAGGTTCAAAACTCGGCCTTGAGGGCTTTTTGGGCCCAAAACGTTTTCTTTCTTGGAAATGGACTTTATAAGAAATTGAGCAGGTTTCTGGCATGGCACCTGAGTCTCCGGCCCGAAGTCCACCAGGTAAGTACTCCTAACTCTTTTGTGATTTGTATGTGGGAAACTATAGGGACGTAGATTAGTAGATTACGAAATAATAAACCCATTTACTTTTATTTTAGTACTTCCAATTTATTTTGGGTATATTTTGATGTAATAAGGCCATAGTATGAACTAATTATGCATGCTTTTAAATTTACAATATTATGTTTGAGTGTTATCAAAATTAAAGTTAAGTAATATTTTAAAATAAACTCGTAAATATTATGACATCTAAATACAAATGTTTTCAAAGGCAAAATCTTTAAAATTAAATCGGCATATCTTTTACTTAAAGTTTTAGGACTCAATAAAGAAATTTTATAAAACTTATATTTCACAAAACGAACTAGTTTCCAACTTGAGCCCAACCCAATTCGAGTTTTCTCCCAAAATCACTTAAAGATTTTCTAAGAACCCATGGATTTGAGCCGTTTTTACTCGAGGAACATACCAGATCTGGTCGAGTCTCGTGGGCCGGGTTTGGGGTGTTTCACCCCTAATTCATCATTTTGTTCAACATGAACTATGTTCAAAAACCTAAGAACTTCCAAAACCTCAATTTAATTTCAACAAAACTTTATTCTAAAGCTTCTAAAACATCAAATTTAAGAGAAAAAAGCTTAATTGACTTACCAATTAAAGCTTAAAGCTTCAAAATTCTAATTTTCCCTTTATCTTTTCCTTCTCTTTTCCCCCATCCTTTTTCGTTTAAGCTTCTATTCTTTTCTTTTCTTCTATTTCTTTTCTTTTTACTTTATATCTTTTATATATATATATATATATATATTAGTTAATAATAATGCATTCTAATAATTATAATAAATATCTATTTAATAAAAATATTTAAATTACAATTGTCACCATTTAATTTGTTAATAATACAAAATCTTATAAAATAATTATTTAATTAATAAATATCTTTCAAATAATAAATATCTATTATACAATTAAATATAAATATTACAAATATATGTATTTTTATTAATACACTTGTAATAAATCATCACCTTACATTTATCATGATTAAACTATTCATTATTTTAATAATATAATACCAATTAAATAATAATTTATATTTTATATCTTAATATTAATTAGTATATATATATACATACATACAATAATAATCTAAAAAAATCTAGATTTTTCATTCAACTATGCTAAATGGCCTATTTGCCATTTTGGCCCTTTTTATTTTCTTTTAATCTACAATTCAACTTTTACCCTTTAATCACTTTAATCCTTTTTTCTAATTTCTCTCAATTAAGCTAAATTCACCTAATTAAAACCTAATTAAGCACACCACTAGACTCATAAATATTCCTAGTAATTATTTACTAATTTAATTTTCTAAGATTGAGGCCCGATATTGCACTTTTTCGATGCCCGTGAATTTTGGGTCATTACAGTATTAAGGTGCTCTCTAACTAAAATAATTTTCATAAAAAGGGTTTATTTCAAGTTATTCGAGAAGGAAGGATCATGTCCCGTAAGTTAGGATACAATGCCTTAAATCCCCGAAAACAAGAATAAACGCTAAAAATTTTATTCATTTTAAAATAAATTCGATTATCTTGGTTTTAGAAAGAAGACATATTCCGTAAGTTAGGAACACGGATTTTCTAATTCTAAAAATAATGAATGTCGTTTCGATTTAAAAATTTTCTTTTTATTCATTGTGTAAAAAAATGAACATGATACTTAAAGTGATACGCATTTAATTTATTCGGGCGTGGTATGAAAACGAAAAGTATGTCAAAGGTCATCTTATCTTGAGGTAACAAAAGATCACATCCTGTAAGTTAGGATATGACACCTTGAAATTTGAAAAATAAGCTCGTTTTTTATTATTTAATTAAATCTCATGTATTTTGATTTTAAGAGGATATTCGGTCATTTAGGTTCAACGAGAAAATCAAAATCCCGTCAGTTAGGGTACGACTTCTCGAATCTCTAAATACGAAACATTGCCTATTTTAAATTTTCCTTCTTTTTGAATAATAACAAATGTAATATTTAAAACGATGTGTATTTAAAACGATGAAATAACTTAAAATAAACGAAAATTACATGATTGAAAAGACACGATTTGAAAAATGCCAAAAAAAAAAAAGGAATAATAAAATAAAATAAAATAAAAGAAGATGAAGATAATAATGACAATATAACAATTTGTACAAATATGAACATATGAATTTTAAAATAAAAAGTAAGAGAATAATAAATAAATATATAAATAAATAATAGTAAAATAAAAAATGCATGAAAGGTGAAATTGCAATAATAAATAAATGAATAATTAAATAATAATAATAAATTTCATGAAAGTCTAAGATTAAATAAATAAGGGATTGAATCGTAATTTAAATAAAATTGCAAGTATAAATCATAATAAAACAAATAAATTAAATAGTAAAACAAAATAAAGGACCAAAGTGAAATACGCGAAAAGGAGGAAGGACTAACTAGAAAATTATCCCCTTATCCTCTAAACGCACAGTTCTAGGGGACTAAAATAAAAAAAAATTAAGTGATAAAATTAAAAAACAGAACAGTACTAAATTGAAGCAGGCCACAAAAGCAGAAGGACTAAAAGGGTAAATAGACCCTTAGTCCAAAAACACGCGGATCCTCTGGGCAGATCGGGTCGGGCACGGGTCAAGGGCTAACACGATGCCATTTTGGGCTACTGGAATCAGCCCTTAAACAACGTAGTTTTACAAGGCCTATAAAAGCTAAATTTTTTTTAAAAAAATCATTCTGCACCATTTCTTAAAAAAAAAAAAAAAAAAATTAAAAGCACTCTCCTTGCTCTCTCACCCCCTTGAGCTCCGGTCGTCGGGCCATCATGGCGGCCACCGTTCATCGGCGACGGTGCCACTGTCCATGGTGGTCGGAGAGCCCAAAAGCTCAATTTCGACCCCCTTTCGAAGGAAATGCCTTCTCCTCTCAAAAAAGTCTAAAAAACAACAAAAAAAAAAAACCTTTGATTCTTTTAACCGTCGCGCCGTCTAATCCAACGAAACCCAAACTGAACTTTAATGGGTTTTGGGTTTTCGGCGCCGGGAGAACCTCCGATGATAGAGGGAGACGAAGCGTCCTAGGTAAGTTCTTGTCTTTTTTTTTTTATTTTATATATATATATATATATATAAAATAATAGATTTAAAAGGTTAAAACCATAAAAGAATCACCTTTTTTTGAATCTGTATGCAATTACTATATATTTTTGTATTTGATTTTCTCTACATACTTCTTCTTTTTCTTATAAAAATAAAAATAAATAATAGATTAAAAAATAAAAATCACGTTTGAAATTTTATTTTCTATTTTTGTTTGATTCTCTAGTGCGAGTAAAAAAAATACATGGTCTGTTATGGCCTCTTTTATAGCCGAAGTTACTAGATTCCTTTTGTGTTTTTGCTTTTATTTGCTATTGCTCTTTTGTTTTTTTCTTTGTTGCTCTCTATTGCCTTGTGTGTTTGTTCTGTTGTGTGTTCGTTCTTCTTTGCAGGTGACAGTGGCAGCGAAGTGGTGTCAGATTGCACGCGGGGAGGCGGTGCGGCGCAGACATGCGGCTAGGGTTTCTTCTTCTCTTTTTTTTTTTGCTAAAAATAGTTTAGTTTTTGGGCCATTAGGATTTTCTTGTATTTGGACTATAATTGGGTAGTGTATTTGGGCCGATATGTAATTGGACTGGGACTTTATTTTTATTTGTGTTTTTATTTGTTGTTGTTGTTTAAGGCCCGAGAAAATTGGCCCACTATAGCTGCCCTTCTTTGTTTATTGTCATGTAACGGGAATGAAGCAAAGACTTTAAAAAGAGCCAATTTTGTCTGGTCTTGCTGAGTCTCGACTTCTTTGATGCTTCTCTTCTTCAAGTAGCCTCATTCCATCCCACTGCATCTTCAGGGGTATAGGATGTAGTCTTCGATCTACTCCACTGTAACTTCAGGGAGATTAGACTTGTAGTTTTAATCTGCTCGACTGCAACTTTAGGGAGATGGGACTCGTATCTTCAATCTTCTTCACTGCAACTTTAGGAAGATAAGATTTGTGGTTTATAGCTTTAATCTGTTCCACTGCAACTTCAGGGAAATAAGATTCGCTAGCTTCAACTCTACTGCAACTTCAGGGAGACTAGATTTGTGGCTTCAATTCGCTCCACTGAAACTTCAGGGAAATAAGATTTATTATATTCAATCTACTCCATTGCAACTTTAGGGAGATAAGATTCACTATCTTCAATCTACTCTACTACAACTTCAGGGAGATAAGATTTGTAACTTCAATTTGCTCCACTACAACTTCAGGGAGATCAGATGTAACAGTCCGATTTAGGGCCTAGTCGGGATAATGGTGCGAGGCCACGAACCCGAGGTGAAATTATGAGTTTTTCAAGTTTATGCCATGTTTTCATGTTAGTATGAAAGTTTTGTAAAGCAATATTAAGTTGAGGTCAATTGGTCCAAAAAGGACTAAATTGCAAAAATTGCAATATATGAGTTTCTAGAAGCTTTTTACATGAAATAGCTTTAGAATAATAATTATGAGCCCTTAAATAGAAATTTTACCAAAATTTAATTTTTGGACAAAATTGGCCTTAAGAGACTATTATGTAAATTTTTAAGAGGAAGGGCATTTTGGTCATTTGGCCTCATTAGTGATTAAAATAGGAAAAAGATGAGAAAAATTCACTCATCTTCTTCCTTGTTGCTTCTGAAAAATTTGGAGACACCATAGCTAGGGTTCTTCATTTTTCAAGCTCATAGTAAGTTCATCTTAGCCCGCTTTTAATATTCTTCGTATTTTGAAGTTCCGTATTATGAATTAGCTAATTTTAGCTATAAAATGAGCTAAGATGCATTGAATCAAAAATCTAACCTTGAATGACATGCTTGTTAAATGATGTTTTATGGAAGTTTAAAAGAGTTTGATGTTAGATAAACATCTTTTACTTAATGAATTTCATGAAAAAAATGGTAGTAGGGACCATTTTTTAAATGATATTTATGATTATAAAATTGGTCATACCTACTAGAAATAGTGAGGTAATTTATTATCATTAAATTGCTTAATATAATGTACAATAATTGTATGAAATGATCATGTTATGTTCAAGCAAGAAATCATGATGATAAGTACGAGCAAGTCCCGATGGGAGATGAATTTCCCAGGATACTCGATCTACCACGTAAGTTATCATGTAAGTCCAAGGCAAGCTTGGCTTTGATCAAGTTAGCAAGCAAGTTATCATGTAAGTTCAAGGCAAGCTTGGCATTGATCAAGATATCATGTAAGTCCAAGGCAAGCTTGGCATTGATCAAGTTAGCAAGCAAGATATCATGTAAGTCCAAGGCAAGCTTGGCATTGATCAAGATATCATGTAAGTCCAAGGCAAGCTTAGCATTTATCAAGATATCATGTAAGTCTAAGGCAAGATTGGCATTGATCAAGTTAGCAAGCAAGTTATCATGTAAGTCTAAGGACTCAAGCTTGGCATTGAGTATGTTATCAAGAGCAAGACTTCATATAAGTCCATGTCAAGACATGACAGTGAAACCAAGATGTGATAACCATGTAAGACCATGTCTAGGATATGGCTTTGGCATCAGATTATGTGGGAAGAGATTTAGTATCCTCGGTTATTCACAGAAATTCATCGGGCAAATAAGTAAGCTAAAAGAAGGTAGCAAGAAAGCTAAGAAAGTAAAGTTAGTATCAAGATGAAGTTAGATGAAGTTTATTATCATTCATGTTGTGAATGAGAAAGTAGATATCATGATTATTGTTATTATAGTATACTGATCAATGTGATCAAGTGATATAGGTATCATGGTTACCTTACAAGTATGATAATAGTAAGTGTCATGAGACATGTAAGAATCTATATGAGTAAGTAAGCTCTTTAGCTGAAATTCATAATACCATTGTTTATGTGAAATGGTTTATATTAAGCAATGATGATGCTATGAGTTGTTACATGCAAACTTACTAAGCTATATGCTTACGTTATGATTCTTTCATTCTATGCAGTCCCACCAAGCTAACTCGTGGATCATTAAAGTCGAGCTCACAACACACTATCAACTCTTATTTTGGTATAGCCAAGTTACTTTACTAAGTATGGAATATATAGGAAACATTCATTTTGTGGGCATGTTTTAAGAAGGACCTTTGGAAAGGCTATCAAGTTTATTATTCTTTTGTAAATGGCTAAGTGATTGGCCAAATTTGACTAAGCATGTATGTTTATTGAGATCAATGAAGCATGTAGTATTATTCATAAAATTGGGTTGTTATTGCATCGTTGAATTGTGTATGGATATGATCTTCATTTCATGGTGGCTAACGGCTTGGTAAATAGACTTTAAGTGCTGGCACGGTTGGACACACGGGCGTGTGTCAAGGCCGTGTTAACCTTGCACCTTAGTATTATTAATCATAATAGGCCACGGGCAAATCCCACGGCCGTGTGTGTATGCCGTGTAAGACACATGGTTTGGACATGGGCGTGTGCCCAGACCATGTTAATTTAGTCAGTATATCAAGGATTAGCACACGGTCTAAGCCCACGGGCATGTCATGGCCATGTGAAATTAGTCAGTAACCTCCCACGGTTGGTAGACATGGGCGTGTCTAAGCCGTGTGGAAATAGTCAGTAGTTCTACACGGTTTGAGGGCATAGGTGTGCTTAAGGGTACACGGGCGTGTTCCAAGTCACACGAGTGTGTGAACCCTGCTTCAAAAATGAGTTATTTGATTTTAATTCCAAAAGTTTTTTGACATGAGTTAAAGGCCTCGTAGGCCCTTGTTATATGTGTTGACTAAGAAAGTGAAGTTTTTAAGTTGGAACGAAATTTTGTAGCCCGTAAGTACATGTTTTAGTGAGTTCAAGCATAGTAATGCCTCGTATCCAGACCCAGTATCGGTCTTGGGTGTGGGGTGTTACATCAGATTTGTAATTTGTAGCCTTAATCTGTTCCACTGTAACTTCAGGGAAATAAGATTCGCTATCTTCAGTCTGCTCCACTACAACTTTAGGGAGAAAAGACTTGTGGCTTTAATCTGCTCCACTGCAACTTCAGGGAGATAAGATTCGCCATGATGACTTCAATCCATCCCACTGTAACTTCAAGGGTATAGGATTTGTGGTCTCACTGATCTGTTACACCGTTCTCTAGGGAACATGACTTGCAGAATCAATTTCATGGGCCTATATTTATGCCAAGTGATTAGGATGCTATGATCAGAATAAACCAAATGCTCCTAATTAGATATGTATGAATGATGTTTGCATGAATGCAAAATGTTATTTTTCCGAGAATGATCCCCTTTTAATGCTTAGGTTGACACTTTTCGTTGTTCACCAAGGTTCTATCACTGACGTATTACCTACCTTCTTGTTCAGCTGGTATCTTTGATAGAGAAATCGAAGAAATAATCACCAATTTAGATTATTTTTCCAAATATTTCCAATTCTTAAATTTGGTTAGTTCTGACCAGTGGTTCTGTTTCAGGCCCTTGTACTATTTTGAACCTTTCAGAGCAATATGCAGAAATCCTTTTGCTTGTATATTATCTTTCCGTTAATCGTTATTTCAATAAAAAATGCTTGAAAAAGATTATAACAATGGACAACATTGAAATTTATTGGGAGCAGAACTCAAAATGAATAGATTAATTAATGATAGCAAACACTACTAAAATACAAGATGAATAAGATGAAACTAGATGCCCCAGATATCGTAGCATGAACTTCTCCGCACTAATGAAACTAGATGCCCCAGATATCGTAGCATGAACTTCTCCGCACTAACTTCTCAAGGCCCATTTTGAACCTGATATGTGTTTAGGAGATCTAGAGTACTTTGTTGATGCCCCAAGATGTAGTGTTCCTCCTCCTTGTTACGAGTTTAGGACAAGAATACCACATGCCCCATCTTCGATCAAAATTTGAATTGCCCTTTCCTGGGTTTTCAACTAAAACCTTTTGGTCTCAAGGCGCCTTTTTATGGGTTTTTGCCTTGGCCTCTCCTTTATTTTTTAGGTAAAGTACTTCTTGACTGAATCCGAATTCACAAGATTAGGCAAGTTGTTGTCATCCATCTCAGTCAAAATCAGTGCTCCTCCGGAAAAGGCCTTCTTTACCATATAAGGTCTTTCCCAATTTGGCATCCATTTCACTCTAAAATTCTTTTGTATGGGTATGATCTTTTTCAATACTAGGTCTCCCTCATGAAATTCTCTGGGTCAAACCTTTTTATCATAAGCTCGTATCATTCGCTTTTGGTACATCTGACTATGACAGATAGCTTTCAGCCTCTTCTCTTCAATCAAGTTCAGCTGATCATATCGAGATTGGATCCATTCCGCTTCATCTAACTTCAGCTCTGACAAAACTCAGAGAGAAGGAATCTCGACTTCAATAGGAAAAATCGCCTCCATTTCATAAACCAATAAGAAAAGGTGTTGCCTCGGTGGAGGTCCTAACAAATGTTTGATAAGCATAAAGGCCAAATGGTAACTTCTCATGCCAATCTTTATAAGTCTTAATCATTTCTCCCACGATCTTCTTAATGTTCTTATTGGCTGCCTCCACCGTACCATTCATTTTTGGACGATATGGTGACGAGTTGTGGTGTTTGATCTTGAACTGACTACAGACCTCCGCCATCGTACTGTTGTTAAAATTTAATGGATTGTTAGATATAATCCTTTCTGGCATCCGATACCGACATATGATCTCTTTCTTCAAGAATTTGTTGACTTCCGACTTTGTGATGTTGGTATATGAAATGGCTTCTACCCACTTGGTAAAGTAATCAATGACTATAAAGATGAATCCATGCCCCACATAGAGAAAAGCCATAGAGAAGTCATAACATGAAGAGGTGAAGAAGGCACATGAATTTTTTCTCCATAAATTTGGCACTTATGACATCTCTTGGCATAACTAATACAGTCCCCTTCCATGGTGGACCAATAATATCCAAATCTCATGATTTTCCTGGCCATTGTAAAACCATTAGCATGTGTTTCGTAGACACCTTCGTGGACTTCTTCCAAAATTTTCTTGGCCTCAATAGCATCCACACATCTTAGTAGCACCTGATATTTTCTTCTTTTGTATAGGATATCCCCATCTAAGACATAGTCATTGGCCAGACTTCTCAACGTCCTTTTATCATTCTCAGTTACTTGTTCAGGGTATTCATGATTCTTCACATATCACAGTAAATCGTGGTACCAAGGGTGATCGTCCTTTTCTTCTTCCTCAATGTTGTAACAATGAGCCATAGCCTCATAAATACTCATCTGGATAATTTTTACGTCCTCTTGTTTGTTCACTTTGATCTTGGAAGCTAAAGTAGCTAAGGCGTCAACCATCTAGTTTTCATCTCCAAGGAGGTAGCAGAAAGTGATATAATCAAACTCCTCAATTAACTCAAGTACCAGCCTTCGATAATTGATCAATTTGGGGTCTCTCGTCTCCCATTCACCTTTGAGTTGATAGATCACTAATGCAGAATCTCCATATACTTCTAGTACTTTGATCTTGTGTTCTATGGCTACATGGATACCCATAATTCATGCTTCGTATTCTGTCATATTGTGTGTGCAATCAATATCCAATTTACTAGTAAATGGATAATAATCTCCGTTTGGGGATACCAGGACTTCCCCGATTCTGTTACCCACAGCATTTGAAGCTTCGTCAAAATTTAGCTTCCAAGGATGACCCTTTTGAGAGTCTTCTTTAGTGGTTGCAACATACATTAGATCTTCATTCGGGATATCAAAGTTCAAAGGCTTGTAATCTTCTAGAGCTCTACTAGCCAGAAAACCTACTATTGGACTCCCTTTTATAGCCTTCTAGTTCACATAGACTATATCAAATTCAGAAAGCAGAATTTGCCACTGGGCCATCCTTTCATTCAAAGTAGTTGAATCCATCATGTACTTTAGAGGGTCCAGTTTTGAGATGAGCCAAGTTGATTTGTAACACCCCAAACCCGATCAATACACCATGATCGAATCTGGCATGCCAAAGAGGAAAACGTTTTGAAGAAAATTGAGTTACCGATTAAATTTTAGTGATAAACTCTTTGTTGTTCTATATTTGTAGAAAACAGTGTATAACAAGTTAAAAGCGATAATTTACTTTGAAATTCGTAAATAAATCTTTTAAAACTTAGTTGTCAATCCATAGGTTAGAAAACATTTATGTCATTTTAAGAAAACCCAATTATTACTTTGAAAACCGTTTGCATTTGAGTGTACAAACTTCAATTTGGAAATGATTTAAGTTGTCAAAAACACTTAACTTGAAATTTTACTATCAAACGATTTATATTACCCGATGGTAAGATTTTGAAAACCATTGCGTTTTTATAGTTTAGAAAACTTTGGGCTCAATTATTAAATCAACCATGATATTTATTTAGCCATGTTTAAAACAAGTCCAAAGCATATAATTAATCCAAAAACATAATTAAAGAGGCCTTATTACAATTTCAAATAAAGACAAAAACCAAATTAAAATAAAATAAAGTGCCCAAATCGAAGTTCATGTAAAACTGAATTTTTATTGCATGGCCTCCTCGAGTTCATCCGGCTCCTCATCCGTGATCTACGAATCACCTGAAAAGATACGGGAGAAGGTGAGTCACCAAGACTCAGTGCATAAATCCTTCCCCCGATTAATGCAACATACTTACATAATTCATAACCAAGTAATGTAAATAATGCATCCAACCTAGCCATCCATAACTCCTTTTCTACCCCGTGTGGTACCAAACCACTGGTGGTGCCAAACCACTGGTAACCCAAAGTCACGATATCCAATAATGTGGTGCCAAACCACTGGTGACCCAAAGTCACAAATAATCCATCTGTGGGGCCAACCCACGTGTGATACCAAATCACTGGCGACGATCCCGTAATATCAAATATGGGGCCAACCCACTGTGGTGCTAAGCCACTGGGACGAGTCGCTATGAGGTGCCAAACCTCTGGCGTCCCAAAGACACGAAATAATCTTATGGTACCAAACCACTAGAGGTGCCAAACCTCTGGTGTCCCAAAGACACGTATATCAAATCCTTCCCCCTCCTCTCATATCACCCATCACAATGCAACATTTATACAAATCATGCCATTATGCTTTATTAGGAATCACATAGCAAATATATCATAAATAGTATCATCATGCATCATATTGCAAAAGTCATATCGAAACGGACTTACCCGATTCCTTGCTCATACCCTTATGGTATCATATCGAGATTTTCACAGTTTTAGGCTTTAAAACATGATCAAGTTATTAATATATTACCGAGTTATAAAGTGTGTAAGTTACACACCTGTCACTAGCGAAATCACTAAATCCCGAAGACCCGATCTACCGTACTAGATCTCCTTGTCCTACATTCGGTCAATACTTAGATTAAAAACATAGACCATTCGGCCATACCACTAAATCCCAAAGGGTGAAAACTGACCAAAATCGATTGTCAGAGAATTGAGGCTTAGATCGTTTGCTTCTAAAGTCCCGAAGAGCCTAAAAGAATTTGGTTCCTATGAATAGTTAGAACCTTACTAACAAATGCCCAAAAATTCAGCCTTTGCCCTCATGAGAAACGATAGAGAGAAAAGAAAAGGAATAAGGAAATTCGGCCAATACACTCACCTATCTTCAAAACCAATTATAGATGAACCCAAAGAAAAGCTACCCTTGTTGATATTCGGCCAAGACAAATCAAAAAGGGAATGGGAAGTTTTGGCTATGGTTGTTTAAAGACAACAAATAGGATTCGGGTAAAGTGGAGAATGAGAAAGGAAAAGGAAAAGTGAAGATAGGAGAAGGAGAATTTGGCAATAGAAGAAAGAAAAGAATGGAGAGAAGTAAATAGAATGGGAGATGGATGCTTTCAACTTTGAGCAAAAGTGAAAGAATGAAAAGAGAATTGGGGAGGAGGAAGATTCAGCCAAGAGAAAGTAAAAAGAAATGTGGGTTTTGAAAAAGTATGAAAAGAATGGAAAAGAAAGTTGAGAATAAGAGAGGTTCAGCCAAGTACTATGATGGTTTCAGTTTTTTACACAATATGGTGTACTAGGGAAAAATTTGCAAAACTCAAAGGGCCTTCGGTTATTACACAAAACAAAGAATAATACCAAAATAAATTTTTACCTTATTGCCAAGAACACATTCGGCTAGGGAGAGAGTTTGTGGAGAGAAAAGAAAAAATGATGCTCAAATGCTAAGAAAGGTTTTACTAACAAACTATCAACCTACCAAGCCTTCAACAAATTTGGTCAACCCCCCCTAGGCCCCAAAACCGTCCAAATACATGGACTAATGGCCATAGAAGAGTTTCCAAAACAACTCTCCAACATTCAAGCCTTTTGTCCCCTTATCCTTCCTTAATCCATAAGATTCTTATCCCAAAATACAAGCTTTCCTAATCTATTATTCAACTTGCCATAAAATTTAAAGTCCAACTTACCATATGTAAAACTTGACTGACACTTGATGTAAGGATGAATAAAAATAAAGTCTTCAAAATGTATTCCATGATACTCGAACCAATCCCCTCAAGCAACCATTCATGTGCCATAACCACCTTGCCACTAACTCCTCATGTGCTAAAATTAGACACTTAAATTAACTTAAGTGTCAGGATCACCTAATCCACTTCACTAAATTTTTAATACTAAAAATTATTCTAGCTTAGCTAATAATTCCAAACCTTCACAAAACTATACTAAGCACACAATAAAAATCATACTTGAACTAACACAAATAACAAGATGATACTCAAATTTTAGGATGTCACATGTGTGGTACAACATGTCTTGTCTCAGTCTTTAGGTTGTCCAAATCAAGGCGCGAGACAACTTCTCGATTGGCAAATATCTTGTCTCACATTCAGTGAATTTCTTACTAACATATTATATTGCTCTTTCTTTTCTTCATGACTCATCATGTTAGCCCAGTACGCATCCCATAGAATTTCCAAATACTGTCAAGTACAGTATTAGTGGCTTATCTGGACTGGGTGGTATTAGCACAAGAGCGCTAGATAAGAATGTTTGACCTTGTCAAAAGTTTTCTGGCACTCCTCATCCCATACACCTGGATTGTGTTCCTTGAAGAGACGAAATATGGGGTCACATTTCTTCGTTAGTTGTGAAATGAAACGAGTGATGTAATTTAACCTCCCTAAGAAACCTCAAACTTCTTTTTGGGTTTGCGGCGGAGGTACCTTCTATATAGCCTTTACTTTATCTAGGTCGATCTCAATCCCCTTTTCACTGACCACGAATCCTAGCAATTTTCTCGACCTAGCCCTGAAGAAACATTTTGTTGGATTGAGCTTTAGCTAGAATTTTCTCAACCTCAAGAACAATTTCCATAGGACTTGTATATTTCCATTTTCTATTCGGGACCTTGCAATCATATAGTCGACATAAACCTCGATTTCTTTGTGCATCATGTCATGAAACAAGGTGATGTGTCTCTAACTAACTACGATCACAATAAAGGCAAGCGCACCTATCATTTAATAGTATAGTTATGGTAAGATCGAAAATATCGTAACCACAAGGACCAAGAGTACTAGTGATTACTATCTTTTTATTATCTAGCCTAAGATTTGGAGTGATTTCTTTTAAACTAATACTAATTAAAAGCACGACAGAGAATAAATTGGGAAAATACTTTTAGACAACTATATGAGATAGGCAATACCCAAGGAAGAATTCACCTAGACTTCACTTATTACTTTTGATTCATATGATTTATTCACTTGACTTAATCCGTAGAAATCCGTGATTTATGTTAATATCTCTTTCAAGACTAAAAAAAGCTGACTATAGGTTGATTAATTGAAATCTCTTTCTAATTAAAACCCCTATTGTCGCATTAACTCGATCTATGGATTCCCTTATTAGGTTTGACTCTAATCCGGCAGATTTATGTCATCCTATTTTAAGGGTTGCAATCAACTTAGCTTAATTGTTTTGATCTACTCTTAAACAAGCACTTTTGCTCCTCTGAATAAGCGCATCCGACTTGAATCAATAACATGGATTATCAAAACAAGAATAAGCACTCACAATTAAGAATAATAACAAGTATTTATCTTAAAAATCAAATAATAATAAGATTCGTCTTAGGTTTCATCCCCTTAGGTATTTAAGGGATTAGTTCATACTGATAGAGGGAAACATCTTAAAATAAGGAAAACAACAAAATATAAGAAAACCCAAAAAATTCAAGAGAAATTGATAGGAGATCTTCAGTCTTAATGGAGATTCTTCTTCCGAGCTGCTCCCGATGGCTGTCTTCGAGTATTTTCTACCTTTTCCTCGGCGTTCTCATTTAGGTTTCCCTCTATGGTTTTTATATAGGCTTTGTAACACCTTTCTTGGCCCACAAGTAGCCTATTCTGAATAGAATTAAACTTTGGTACGTCAGGGACACGCCCGTGTTTGATAGCCTTAGGCCGTGCTCACTTTTGCTCACTGCACATGGTGTGTTCGATGGCTTTTGGCCGTGCACGATTTTGCTCATCACACACGGCCGTGTCATTTGCCCGTATGTGGTAGTCCAGGCTGTGTTGATTTTCGAGGTAAGCCCATTTTGTCCCTTTTTGGCCCATTTATCTCTCTTTTCGACTCCCTAGGCTCTCTTGAATGTAAAACATGAAATTAAGGGATTAAGAGCATCGAATTCATCAAATCTAATGAAAATTCATCCAAAAATAAGCCAAGCATGGGGTTAAAATAGGTATAAATTATGGTTTATCAAATATCCCTACACTTAAGCATTTGCTTGTCCTCAAGCAAAATCCTCAACTTACAATTAAAATTAACTTCCTCAATTCATAATTCTCATTAGTAATGTCTCATCATAATTCATAGATAATTCATACATGGATAATTTAACTTAAAGAGTCCTAAAGATTCGAACAATCTAAGTCACAAATTTTTGTAGCATGAAAACATAGATGTTTCCCCTTATCTAAATAATTACCTTTGATTCAACACCGACAAGGATTGACATCCTCACTAAGGATTCACTCAAATCACTCAAAGTGTTTTAAGGTTAAAGATAAAGCACTCAAAAGTCAAACATGAGGAGTTATTACCATAGGCTTGCATGAAAATCAAATCTCCACCACTATAAAATGATATGATACATAAATCAAAAGGTCTTTAAAATGGTTGCAACGTGGCTTGGGTTAAAGGTGTGGATAAAGGCTAAAAAGGAGGGTTAAAATTGAGATTGAATTGACAGTTTACCTAACTAGAACAATAAACTAATACTGAATAATTACAATGTTTGAAAACTAATAACATGAGCTTCTTCTTAAAATGTGAAATTAACTGCTTAAGCTCAAATAACAAAGAACTAATAATGAATATATTTCCAACTTTTTCTTTAAGAATAAGAACAAGTTCACTATATAAGATGAATTTAACAACTGAAATAAAGAAAATAGATAGGCAACTGATCAAATCAAATCTCGAAAAAAGGGGAGTCAATAAAGTAGGGGAAGTAAAAATTTGGTTTTGGGCTAATATTAATGGGTGAGTCAACAAACGGTTCATTAGGCTCAAAAAGGGGTTCACTAGGGTCAATTATGAAGGTAGGCTTTTAATGGAATAAGTGGGTTAAAACCTAGGTGCCTTTATCATCTCAGTATATCAAATCAAAAGTGTGGTCTTGACATGTATAATCGAAGCAAGTTCTAGAATAACAAATAAATGTTGACACACTCATAACCAACAAAGTGAGCAAGAAAAGTATATGCTCTAAAAGGCTCAAAATCTCACAAAAATTATGGTTTTTGATGTCAACCTTGCAAATTTCAAACTTCAAAGCAATATTTAAATTTAGGGAAACAACCTAACAAAATTATTAATTTTGAAAATAGACTTTTCATGTTTGATTCTCTAATGTCTTAAAGTTTAAATGATCAATGCACAATTACCTATGACTTAATCCAAAACATATCAATGAAAATCATAAGTCAATAGAAGTTTCATTCTAATTAGTGATATGAGAAAATTTACTTAAGAACAAGACATAGTTTAAGGATTTTCTAATAATGCTATAATTAACCTCCCACACTTAAGATGTACATTTTCCTCAATGTAAAAAGATAAAAAATATAAGCAGAAATTCATAAGAGAGGGAAGGAGATAAAACTTCCTGAATTATTGATGAAATCCTCAGGGAGTGAAAATTGTAGAAAATGATCCAATGATAAGCATGATGAACTAGGTAGAGGTGAAGGTGGGGGAGAATACTCCGGTTGTTTGTTCATTCCATAATAGCACCTTGAACCTTTTGAAACTGCGGAGTCATCAGTAAAGTTTTAGGGGGTTTTATTAATGGGTTTCGTTATGGTTACTCGATAATAAACAACCAGAGATAAAAAGAAATCAAAATATACTAATATAAATTAAAGATAAGAAAGATAAAGAGAAATAGTTTAAAAATTATAATAAAAGAAAACAAAAAAAATAAATAGACTCAAAAGTCCTCATCAACAGATGGATCGTGAGGTGGGGGTGGTGACAAAATGTGAAAATGCTCACAAATCTGTTGAGGGTTGCCTCGATGTCGGTGAATCGTCAATATTGTTAAATTGCTAAGCACAGTACTGATCGAATCAAGTGAGGCACTCAAAGATGTCATTCAGTGAAGCAACCGCATGAATTGGTCGGTGTGTGGTGGTGGTGGTGGCTCCTCGTGATGTGGAGGGACATTATCAATAATTTCTTCTGGGTCGTCCTGCTCGGTGGGTTGCAATAGCCGGTACTGGGGAGGATCAAACCCACGTCGACGATCAATCATCCTCATGTGAAGCATCGTCTGGATGCCCTGAGGGGACATCTTCTCGATAAGGGTGAGCAAGAAGGATTGAGCTGCGGTGTTGAGGAGCCTAAAATATCGAGCCAAGCGCATGATGTATGGGCCCATAGAGATGACTCCTCTCCTATGTCACTCCATCTAATGCCGAATGGCGAGGACAATGAAGTAAGTTAAGTCAAAGATGTGCCCATGCACCATACACCATAAAAAGTAGGCGTCGTGAGTGTTGACGATGCCGGTGCTCTCTCACCTACCCGTCAAAGTTTGAGCTAGGATAGCGTGTAAGTACCTCAATGATGGTGCATGAGCTGATGCCTTGGATCAATTGGGGTCATAGGTGGCTGAGACAGGGACTAAATCTCTCCAATAGGCAGAAGGGAGTTCTAGATGTGGTAATAGAGGTCCTTGAAATCGTCGTCCTCCATAAACTCCTCGGTGTAAAGTCCTAAGATGACCCCAAACTCTAGGATACTCATCTCTCGTATGAGACCCCCTAGATAGAATTATAATGTGCCTGGGTCATCAAAGTTGGTCATCATCGTCTGAAGGTGGAATGTGGAATAGAGCTCTAGAGTGAGCTTTAAATATGTCGGCTCAACAATCTCGAAGAAGTGCCCCCATGGGTCGGTAGTCAGGAGGGCTTGGATGGCGTCGGCTAGTTGGACCTGCTCCAAGGTGGCCCAATCAATGCACCTCCCCACGCCGAGGGGTCACACGTGAAGTATCTGAAAGAGTTCCTCTTGGGATCCCGGAGGAAGTCAGAAAAGGGTGGCGTACTTTGGTAGAAGCGCTCTAGGAGGTCGCACTGGGTCCCTTCAGCTTTTTCGATCGCGAGGACATCGGTCTTAATAGTGAGTTAGATTATCATGGAATACTAAAATCATATGCTGAAATTAGATATGGAAAATGAGTATACTAAAATTAAGTAATAATAAACTATCAAACTAAAATCAAACATCAAAAGAACTAATAAATTTGAAGTAGAAATTTAAGTTGTAATAATAATGAAAATAATAATAAGAATAGAGAAAAAGATCAAACAAATAATTGAAAAAATGAATGAATGAAATAAGCAACAATGGTGGAGAAAAGTGAACTGATGGAGGTGTTGGAGCGGTGGCACAGACGTAGCGGTGGCACACGGGCGTGGTGGTCTTACACGGGCGTGGACTGCGTGCTGTATGCTTGGAGAAGAAAGGGAAAGGGGAAAGAGAGAGAGAGAAAGGGGACACGAAGGGAGGAGGGGGAGTCGATGGTGGCTGCAGGAATAGAGGAACTGAGTAGAGAGAGTGGAGAGCGGCTAGGGTTTTAGGGGAAAAATTTGGGAGAAGATGAACAATGGGGTGGTTTAAATAGAAATTGGGGCACACAGTTGAGGCCCACGGCCGTATGTCCTATGTTTAGCCCATGTGTTTCGTAAGTTTTGAATTAGAGCGCGTCTGAGTCGTGGCCCACACCCGTGTTCCTTGGGTGTGTTGGGTCACACGGTCGAATCGCACGGCCATGTGATGCCTCATTCGTTTCTACCACTCCTGTGTTTAGGATCACATGCATGTGGTAATTAGTCAGAATCGACCACGACCTATAGGCACAGGCGTGTCCCATGCCCGTGTGATTTATTTAGTTTTAACCATGACTTTTGGGCAAGGGCGTGTCGCACGCCCATGTCATTTACTCAGTATCAACCATGGCAATGGCACTTTATCGTAACTTGTGTTTTCGAGTTAGTTTCGAACACGGCCACATCGCACGGCCGTGGCATTTTAACACAGTCCATGTTTTGGGGAAATTTTCCTCCTGTTCCCACATGGTCTCTAATAAACCATAAAGGTAACATATTTTAACCCCATATTTAGCATGCTTTAGGATGATTTAACCATTGATTTATGTAAAAAGGTGCTCTTAATCCTTTCTTTTCATGTTTTATACTCAGGAAAGCACCCGAGGAAGAAAAGAATGAGAAACGGGCTTAAAATGGGCCAATTTCGGCCAAAGTGGAAATTGACATGGCCTGGACTTCAAGCCACATGATCGTGCCTCGACAATTAACTAAGACACGGCCATGCCACAATTTACACGGTTGTGCCCCAATCGTGAACCAAGACATGGCTCAAGACGATTTTGCAAGGCGTGTGCCATAACCGTGTTCTCGCTCATGGAAAAGAGGATTTGTACTCGAATTTGGATACTTTGAGGCAAAGAAACACATTTCAAAGCCTATTCAAACACCGAGTAGGAAGTATACTTAAATTAGGGAACTTAGAGGCCAAGTAAAGCATCTCAAAAGCCTATATAAAGACCCTAGAGGCCAACCGTCAGAGGAGGCCGAGAAATTCGGAATTCGACAGAAGCCAGAACTTTTGTAGGAATCACTCGAAGATAGCCAGTTGATCCATCTCAAGAAGCCAAAATTCTACTCAAGTCGGCGGATCTCTCCTTCAATTCCTTCAGGGGGTTTTAGGGATTTCTTATGTTTTGTTTTATCTTTTCTCTTGAGATGTTTTCTTTATTTGTTATGAACTAAACCCTTCAGATACCTGAAGGGGATGAAACCTAGATGAATCTTGTTATTGTCTTCTGAATTATATGATAAATACTTGATTTGTTCTTAATTATGTATGCTTAATTCTTGTGTTAATGTTTCCGGGATATTAATTCAAGTCAGATGTTCTTAGGTGGAGGAGGAATAAACCCTGCCTAAGAATAGATCTAGCATAATTAAGCGGAGTCGTTCGCGCGCCTAAAGATAGGGTGACGAGATTTTGCCCGATTAGGGTGAAACCTAATATGGGTGTCCATAGTTCGATTTACTGCTATTCTAGGGGGTTAATAAGTGAGAAAGAGATTTTCGTTAATTAACCTAGGGTTAGATGTTATTCGCCTCGAGAGAGGGTTTAATATATGTTAGGGAGTCTTACGGATCAAGTCAAGTGAATAAATCATATGGTTCAGCGTTAGATAATAAGAGAAGTCTAAGTGGATTCTTCCTGATGGTATCATCGTGATCAACTGAGTTTCCCATCAAGTTATTTCCCAATTCATTCTTTTTTTATTTGCGTCTTAGTTTAGTAATTAATTAGTTAATTTATATTTAATCAACCAAATCATTTAATATTTAGGCTAAATAATAGAAAGAAAGTGAGTATTAGTACTTTTAGTTCCTTTGGGTTCGATAATCCGGTCTTGCCTAAGCTATACTATTGTTTGATAGGTACACTTCCCTTAAGTCGTTGTCAGAGTTAGTTTCTAGGTTCGATCATTCTCTTTATAAATTTTAAAACACGACAATTTTAGACCAATCAAGTTTTTAGTGCCGTTTCCAAGGAACTAAAATATTAAGAAAACTCTATTTTTATTGCTTTAGCCATTATTTTTATTTTCGCAATTTATTTTATTGATAATTTTATTTCTTTCTTTTCTTAGCAGGTACCTCTAGTTTATGACTAGAAGGGACCCAATAGGACCTCTAGTATAAGATAGTGATATTGAAGCTACCGCTCATAGGAATTGCAGAGAAATCAGGCGAGCCTTAAATTACCAAGAAGAACAACAACAAGGTGAATCCAATCCTAATGAAGGGATGGACGAGAATAATCCACCACGAGATGTGGTAGAAAATAATGCTCTGCGTACTATGTATGATTATGCTAAACCTAATTTAACAGGAGCAGAATCTAGTATTGTTAGGCCTGCTATAGCTGCTAATAATTTTGAATTAAAGCCTAACACAATACAAATGATTCAACAATTTGTTCAATTTGATGGTTTGTAGGACAAAGACCCAAACACTCATATAGCTAATTTTTTAGAGTTTTGTGATACTTTTAAAATAATTGGTTTTTCTGATGATGCCATTTATCTTCGGTTATTTCCTTTTTCATTAAGGAATAAATCCAAATAGTGGTTAAACTCGTTACCACGAGGGTCAATCACTACATGGGACCAAATGACCAAAAAGTTTTTATTAAAATATTTCCCACCGGCCAAAATGGCCAAATTACGGAATGATATCTCCTCTTTTGTGCAGATGGATTTAGAGACATTATATGATGTATGGGAGAGATACAAGGATCTTTTAAGAAGGTGTCCACACCATGGTTTACCCTTGTGGCTACAAGTCCAAACTTTTTATGACGGTGTGAATTCCTCAACGAGGCAACTAATTGACTCAGCCGCTGGTGGAACTCTAAATAACAAAACTCCTGAAGTAGCCTACGAATTTATTGAAGAGATGTCGTTGAATAATTATCAGTGGCAAGTTACAAGGACAAAACTGACATGATCGGCCGGTGTTTTCAGCATCGATGCAGTAACCATGCTATCAAAGTAGGTAGAGATGATGAATAAAAAGCTTGATAGTTTGTGTTCTTCGCAGGTACATCCAGTAATGCAGTACGACACAAGTGGAACTGTGGTGAATCCTGAGTACCCACCCTACCAACTGAGCACAGAAAGCGAACAGATGAACTATATAGGTAATGATTTTTGATCCAATAATAATCCTTATAGTAATACTTACAATCCAGGTTGGAGGATCCACCCAAACTTTTCATGGGGAGGTCAAGGAAATAAAGGAAATCAAAGACAACAACCTCTCCAAAATTTCCAAAATCAGCCATATCCACAAGAGAAGAAGCCAAACCTCGAAGAGATGTTGACAAAATTCATGGCAAGCACAGAAAATCATCTCCAAGATAATGAGAAAACACTTAGAAGTCAACAAACATCAGTGAAGAGACTAAGAACCGATTAGGGGAACTTACTAAGTCAGTAGGGGAAGTCACTAAAGCAGTCAGACAACTTGCAAAATTAATGTCCAAACGACCGCAAGGGCGTCTACCAAGCAACAGTGAGATCAACCCAAAGGAGCAAGTCCAAGCCATAATAGCTCAGGAAAATGTAAGGTTAGGTGAACCCATCTCAATAAGAGAAAACAAGGACGAAGAAGGCAACATTGAGGTGACACAAGAAAAGCCAAAATAGGTAATCAAAGAGTACCAACCCCAATACCTTACCTCGAAGCAATAAACAGAGACGATATAGAGGAACAGTTCGGTAAGTTTCTTAAACTCTTAAAGAAATTACATATTAACTTACCGCTTCTTGAAGCTCTTTTTTAGATGCCAGATTCGAGAAAATTTTTAAAACAACTCTTGATGAACAAGCGTAAGTTAGACGAGGAGCCACATGTGGAATTGAACGCAATGTGCTCAGCAATTATACAAAATAGACTACCACGGAAGCTAAAAGATCCAGGGAGTTTTACAATTCCATGTTTAATTGGTAATCTAAAAGTTAATATTGCCTTAGCCGGTTTAGGGGCAAGTATAGCCGGTTTAGGGGCAAGTATAAATGTCATGCCTTATAAAATGTTTAAGTAGCTAGGTTTAGGGAAACCCAAACAAACTAGGATGGGTATTCAATTAGCTGATAAAACTGCTAGAATTCCTAGGGGTATTATCGAATATGTTCTTGTAAAAATTGACAAATTCGTTTTCCTAGTAGATTTTGTTGTCTTAGACATAGATAAGGATAATTCAATCCCCTTAATTTTAGGAAGACCCTTCCTAGAAACTGCTAGAACTAAAATTGATGTTGCCACATGAGAACTCATTCTTCGTGTAGGTGATGAATCAATCAGTCTTCAAGCTCTTGACTCGACTAGGACTACAGTCGATGAAGGTAAGAAAGTAATTTAGTTGATGATCAATTTGAGCAACCTTCATTGTAGGAAACACCACAAGGATACAAATCTGAGCCGAAGCACGGACCTAGTTCCAAAAAAGAAGAATTATATGAGGAACGAAGCCTTAGGGTCAAAAAACTAAAAGAATGGAAGACATAATTCAAAGAGGAACAGGAGCCACATGAAGTAAAACCTAAGGAACCCCCAGAAGAGCTCATAGGAAGATCAAACCACTTCACAATAGGAGATAAGGTATGGATGAACAAAGCAGATCCACGAACAATCGAAGGAATCCCTCTTGGGGTACGAAATATCTTTCCATACGACACAGTCGAGGTAAGCAATCCAACATTCGACACTTTTAAGGTAAATGCTTCTCAACTTAAACTTTATCATGAAAGTAAAACCGACTGCATAAGGGAAGATGTTCAAACCTTTAAACCACCATGATTATACAAACAAAGGGATAGTCTAGCTTAAGACTATAAACGAGCGCTTCTCGGGAGGTAACTCGAGCTCTAAACATAACCTTTACATTTTGCTTTCAAATTATTTTCCTTTCTAAAAAATTTAGTTTTAAATTAACACAAAAGTGCAGATTTCAAAGCCATACGGCCTTGCACACGGCCATGGCCGTGGCCATGTCAAAGTACCGAATCTCTGTACTGACATAAGCAAGGGCAGTACGAATCAAATCCCACCTAATTTTCAACGTCATGGATCCAACCACTCCCCCACGGGCACCGACAAAGTGGCACGGCCGTGCTCTACGACTGTGTGAAGCTACTGACTTACCAGACACGGGAAAGACATGCCCATACTACCCAATCGTGCCAAGACACTACCTTTTTAGGAACGAGCGTGGGACACGAAAAATGGACGTGGGTGAACCAACACGCCTAGACATACGGCCGTGCGATGCGGCCGTGTAATTCAACACACCCTCGGTGCACGGGCGTGGGAATGTGTCAGAAGCCAAAATTCTATTTAAACCCACCCCCTCTTCTTCCTCACCCTCCTTCCTCATTTCTTTCTACCTTCTTCTTATCATATTTCCTCTCTCTCCTTTTCTTCTAACATTCTTATAACTCTTGAGACACCAAAGCCATGCCGAAGAAGCGTGAGAGGCCAACCACAGTCTCCTCAAAGGAGACCGATTCACATGAGTTCATGCCGGCAGCTTCAGCTATTCGACAAGCCAAGGGTCTTTGAGACCATTTAGTTTTTATTTTTCTTTTCTCTTTTGCTTTAATTTCCTTATCTTTACTTCTCTTCTACTTAATTTATTTTATTTTGTTTTAGTTCCTTGGTTTTAGGTTCTAAAGGTTGCTTGGGAATCACACCGGAACCACGACCACAGCACCTCCGCAGCCTTAGAAGTCACACCCACCTCGCGAACCATATATCAATAAGGACTCTTCTGTCCATTAGTTTTTTATTTTAATTTCAGTTTTCTTCTTAGTATTATTCTCTTTTTTTTTTGTCTTTAATTAGATTATTAGTATATTTTTAATGTTTCTTTAGATTTCCCAGCTATATCTTCCCAGGATACCCAATTTCTTCATCTAGCACAATGCTTGTCGGTAGCCACCCCACCAGGCCCATAGAAAACGCCACCACCTCCAAATCGACAAGGGAACAAGGAATCCATCCAAAAATTCATGAAGTGTTACTTCTTCCTTCTCTTTTGATTTTATTATTACATAATTGGTTATCTATCTTTGTACATTGAGGACAATGTACATCTTAAGTGTGGGGGGTAAAAGTACCTAAGTTTTGCATTATTCCAAAATCCACGAATTTTAGTCTTGTTCTAAGTAATTTTCTCATATTATTAATTAGGGTGAAATTTCTGATGATTTATGATTTTTATTGATATGTTTTTGAGTAAGTCATTGATAATTGTGCATTGATGATTAAATTTGAAGAATACTAGAGAATCAAGCATGATAAGTCTATTTTTCAAGAATAAAAAATTTCCTAGGTTATTAAATTGAATTTGAATGTTACCTTGAAGTTTGAAATTTATAGGGATTGATGTCAAATACCCATAATTTTTGTGATATTTTGAGCCTTATAGAGCATATATTCTTTTTCGTGCTCACTTTATTGATTATGAGTGTGTCAACACTGAATTGTTATTCTAGAACTTGCTTTGCTTATACATATCGAGACCACATTATTGATTTGATATACTAAGATGATAAAGGCACCTAGGTTTTAACCCATTCACTCCACTAAAAAACCTACCTTCACAATTAACCCTTAGTGAACCCTTTGATCCTAACAACCCTTTTATTTAATTCACCCATTAATATTAACCCAAAACCCCTCTTGTATTTGTTATCACCATTCCTTTGACTACCCTTCTATCGAGAATTGATTTGATCTGTTGCCTAATTACTTTATTTCAGTTGATATAGTTCTTTCTTATATTATGTATTTATTTGATTTGTTCTTAAAAAAAATGAAAAACTGATAAACAAAAAAAAATCAAAGTATATTCAGTATTAGTAGTATAAAAAGTGAGCTAGCACATTTAAATTTCAATTATCAAAGAAAAAGCTCGTAGTATTATTAGTTTCAAAGTTTCAATTGATGTAATCATTTATTTTCCAGTTCATTGTTTTTAGTTAGGTAATTTGTCAAGTTAATCTTGATTCTAAACCTTCTAATTCAGCCTTTATTCACACCTTTAACCTAAGCCCTGTTACAACCCTGTCAAAGACCTTTTGATTTGTGTATCATCTCAAATTACAGTGGTGGAGATTTGATTTTCAGGCAAGCCTATGGGATTAACTCTTCAGGTTCGACTGTTGAGTGCTTAATTGTGAACCTTAAAACACTTTGAGTGATTTGAGTGAATCTTTAGTGAGGATGTCAATCCTTGCCTGTTTTGAATTAAAGGTAATTATTTAGATAATGGGAGACACCTATGTTTTCATGCTACAAATATATGACTTAGAACTGTTTGAATCTTTAAGAGTCTTTGAGTTAAATTATGTAACATCCTGATAATTAGGGGTTATGCATTTTACTTAATGGAATGATGTTGCATGCTTATTTATTAATCAGTATATTTTTGGAAGTTATTTGAGTTTCATTAATTAAGTGAATGCTTAGTTAAACTTTTAATTTCTATTAATTAAGAGAGAGCTAAGCAAGTTAGGCCTTAAGAATTAATGACAAGGAATTTCAAGCATAAGTTAAGTAATTGGCAAAGTGGTTAAGATGCATGGATGTGTGCTTGAGGTGTAAGGTTTGAATCTCCTAGCTAGCATTAGGGAGGATTTTAATTTTTTTTTGTTGTCTTCCCTATAAGTGTCGGCCAAGAAAGTTCTAGAGTGGATGAGCTTTCATTCATTTTCGGCTAGTTGACCATGTGAAAGAGGAAGCAAAGAACTTAAGGCATGGAATCATAAGTTCATGATAAGATGAGGGGGACAAAAGGCATGATATTGGGCTATGTTTTGGGGATGTGTTCATGGTCATTTGACCATGAACCTAGACGGCATGAAGGCTAAAGGGAGTGGTTTATTTTGATAGAAAATCAAGAGTTGATGGGGAAGAATCAAGGAGGAAAAGGGATAATGTTGGCATTGATTTGGCGAATTTGTGCTTTGCCATTAGGGGAGTTGGCCAAAAGTCTTGCATATTCTTTTGTCCATCTTTTCTCCCTTCTCCAAAACTTTTCCCTAAACCGAAACAACCATTGGCATTTGGTACAAGGTTACTTTGTTTTGGTATTGGAATTTTGACCAAAGAGGTACCCTTATTCCATCTTTTCTTCTCAAAATTCTCTCTTTGATGACAAAATATTGTCACTTTTGAAGTCACTCCTTTTCTTTCTCTTTAGTGCGAATCTAGCTATCACCAAAAGCCTTCTCTTTCATTTTCTTTTCTCTCTTTTCATTCTATTTCTCTTCTCTCTTTCCCTCTCATAGCAGAAACCATAAAAGACTAAGCACCATTTTCTTCTTCATTTTCTCTCCTTAGCCGAATGCATCTAAGCCCCAAAATCAATCTCCTTTCTCTTTGATCAATTCTCCTTTTCTTTTTCTTTTCATTTTATTTCTCTCTTCTCTTTCTCTCATTGCCGAAACCACATAGGATCAAGAACCATTTGTTACCTCCTTGGCCGAATGTGCAAAGGTTCCTAAACATTTCTTTTCTTTTGAGAAATCACCATCATCATCTTCTTCTTCTCTTTCTCTTTTCTTCCTTCTCTTTCCTTCTCCTTTCATTCTCTTTCTTCTATTCCTCAAAACCGAAACCATCATATTGAAACCACCATTTTTCTTCTCTTTTTGTTAAAGCCGAATCTTGAAGGACTCAAGTAAGATTTTATCAATTATTTTTTTATCTTTTCTTTTCACTTTAGCAAACTTAGAATCGTGATCTTTATTTTCTCTTCTAGGCCGATTCATTTGAAAAGAATTTTTCAAAGATCTTGTTGAGGACAACCTTTAAGTGACCATTCGAAATCATCAAGGTAAGGTTATTAATTTAGATCACATCAATTTCCTTAGATGGATCACTAATCTATGTTAATTTTAGGGACGATCTAAGATCAACAAGATAGGTAAGAAAAGAGCCGTCCGGAGTGTTTGGAAGAGGGGAGGTATTCCTTTACCATCGAACTACAAACGAAGATCCGTATCGGGAGTAAGAGACTTTCCACCGGGTTGTGGACCCTCTGCTAACGAGGATCGATTATTCAAGTAGTCGTATAACCAACCACTTTACGTTGGTGGAATATCGGTGGTTTTGATGCATCTAGTGGAGAAAACCACAAATAATCGCTGCTCGAGAATCCGAGGTAAGGGATTAGATCTCTCGTCAATAAGTATAGTTTTGTTAACAATAGTGTATACTAACCAAATGTGTTAATTAATTAGGTGTTGTGAACAAGAGGGTATTGTTCTCACCGTCACAAGGTGTGTAACCTTACATTAAAAATTTCCATAGATCTATATTGTAAAAAAATGATTATATGATAATATGTTTGTTGTGGATACCAATCATTGGTATACAAAATTCAGGTATGTTATCCCAATATTCCGTTTATTTTTGCTATATGCATCAATATGAAATAAGCATGACTATAATATGACTTGTGGGTAAATAGCATGAAAATCTAAATTGATATGTATGTGCATGGGCATATGGGTATATTGATAAAGGAGGAAGTATTCTGGTGGTTTTACCACATTTACATTGACTTGGTCACATATGTGAATTTGGTGACTTGGTCACGTATATTTGGCTCTGGTGACTTGGTCACATATGACTCCGGTGACTTCGATCACGTATGTGAATCGGTGACTTGATCCGCGTATTTGAAATTTGGACTTGATCGGTGACTTGGTCACATCTGTTTTGGTGGCTTTGCCACAATAAGGGCGATGTGCATGTTGATCGCAACAAGCGCCTTCGATGGTGTGTAGCGGATGGAGGTCAATTTAGTAATCCCACGGTGTCTTTGGTTGAGTACGAGGTGTGTAGCGGATGGATATTTAGGTTGGGCGGGCTTGCATTTCATTTCATGAACATAACCATGTAATATTGTATGATTATTATTTGATCATTATGAAATGGGCCTTTGGGCTAAATCTGAGCTAAATTGGGCCTTTGGGCTAAAAATAAGTTAAATAGGCCTTTGGGCTAAATATGAGTTAAATGGGCCTATGGCCATATGTGAAATTTTTGGGCTTGAAAGCATTTGATAAAATGGGTTTTTTTTAATATATGTGTTATACATTGAGTTTATAACTCACCCATTTTTATGGGATAACTTTTCGGATGACTCATAGTGCGATGGATCTAAGCGTGAAGGATTTTGAGGTAGCCAGTGCTCGTATTAAGTATTGTGGAGATTTTCCAACTTAAACTTATTATTTTAAATTTTATTACTTAACTTTATTTTGGGTTGCCAATAATATGTAATAAGGCCACTATAAACTATCTTTAATTTCGTGTTTGGATTTACTTTTATTTTTGCCATGAACAAAGATCTATTAAATAACTAAATTGGTTTTCGATAATTATTTAAAAAGGTTTTTGTCACTAATATATAAATGTTTTCAAAGAAGTTTTTCTTAAGTTTGGTTTCCTTTTTGATTTTATTAATTCCTCCTAAAAAAAAATGTTTCAAAAGACAAAATTACTTTACAATGTGATTCCGCTAAAGTTTTACTCGAGGAACATATCAAATCCGAATAGACTTTTTGGGCCGGGTTTGGGGTGTTTCAATTTGGTATCAGAGCCCAGTTTTAAACTCTCGGCCTTGGGTTTTGAAGCCCACAATGTTTTCAAAAGTTGGCCCAAATGACTTTTTGAAAGTTTTCTTAAGTTAAAAGATTTTATATGTAACATCCTGAAATTGGGCCTAAGAGAATTGAGCCCAATGGGCCTTAGGCATAGTAGCGTTTAAAATTTTTGGGAACAGGAGATCGGCTTAAGTGCAAGGTGGACCTTTTAGATAAGTGATTTTGGAAGGTTAGGGGGCTTCTAAGAAGTCTCGGGATCAAATATTGGCTTTGGGGAAATTTTAGTTTTAGGTGAAAAAACCACGGAGGTTGGCGGGTAGGCCTTAAGAATAAAATATAGAGGAAAATGACACAAGTGGAGTGTGTGGTGTAGTGGCAAAGTGACGCCACTTAAGGACAAGGGAATGACGCCACAAGGAAGGAAGGAGGTCCAAGGTTCTAGTTGTAGCGTTTGCATTCCTTTTAGATTATTTTTATTAAATGAATTTAGACCTTAGACATAGGGTTATATTTAGTTGCGCATGGTTTAAGACACAAGGAGCTAGTTGGTAAAGTGGCTAGCGGCGTGGATTATGCTACTGTGAGAGTGCTGGTTCGAATCTCATGAGAAGCAAGGAGTATTTATTTTGCGATTGGATGGTAAGAGTTTCATTGAATTTAAACTCTCGACGGAGGATCCCACATCGAAAGATACAAGGAATGAAGGTGAAGAGCTAGCTATATAAAGAGCATGCCGGAGAAGGTTAACATACCTTGGTGGGCGTTGGGCACGGGGAGTGGTCGCAGCTGTGCTTTAGCACCGTAGTCCTATCGGTGTGTAACTCTCTACTCTAGTTGTAGATGGCAAATGCCGAAGTGCTTGTCCTGCAGAATAGTAGCCCACGAGCGTGCGGCGCGCGTGTGGGGCTTCACGCGATAGTTGAGGCCATCAAGAGTATTCTTATGGGTTGGGCTACTTGGGCGCGATGGTAGAAGTGGGCCCAATGGGCCGTGGGTCCAATTGGAATAAATTGTATGATGATATAGTATATAGTGAACTAGACTAGGTGGAACCTATATCGTGGCTAGATTTGTGTTAGGTGGGCCACACGGCGTGTGGGCCTGAATGGGTCAAAATCGGGTTTTAGGCCCAATAGTCTAGTGACGACCTAAATGGTAGTCGAGTTGCTCAGATAACATTAGACCTTCTGGAGGCCATTGCAAAAGCGAAATTATGAAAATATCCTTGGTGGGTAAATTACTTAAAATACCCTTGGTGGGTAAATTATGAAAATACCATTGGTAGGTAAATTACGAAAATACCCTTGGTGGGTAAATTATGAAAATACCCTTGGTGGGTAAATTACGAAAATACCCTTGGTGGGTAAATTACAAAAATACCCTTGGTGGGTAAATTACGAAAATACCCTTAGTAGGTAAAATTACGGTTATACCTTAGAGGTAGATTAGCATGATTATGTTGTTTTATGTCTATCGATTATGATGATAATTCATGTTATACTTATATTTGATATATGTCTAGCATACATGACATCTGCATACACGAATTATTATGTCATATTGCACGGGTATGATGAGAGGATGGGGCAGTGATATTCGTGTTGATTGACACGGTGTTTTGGTAACACAATGTGACTACGGTCACCGAGAGGTTTGGTACCTCCGGAGGTTTGGCACCTCATAGCGTCTCGTCCTCGTGGCTTAGCACCACCGTGGGTTGGCCCCACTTTGAGATATGGGATTGACGCCATGATTTGGTATCACACGATGGGTTGGCCCCATCATTCGATTTGTGTCTTGGACACCGAGATTTGGTATCTCCAAAGATTTGGTATCACATATGTGACTTTGAGTCACCGGTGGTTTGGCACCACTAGTGGTTTGGTACCACACGGTAGAATCGGGAGTTTTGATGGTTAGGTTTTGGGTTGCATGACATGCATATTTTCATATGAAATTGTGTAAGGGTTTAACACACGTTGGATGGGGATTTACACCCGAGTCTCGATGACTCACCCTTAGTTAAATTTTGCGGTAATCATTAGATCGTGGATTTGGGAGTCATGGTGGACTCGTGGAGGCCATACATATGTTTACTCGTAAATTCATTTCTTTTATTTGGACTTATTTTATTTGGGTTTTGTTATGTAATAAGGCCTTGGTATTTTATTTGGTTTTAGTGTTTAAATTGGTTACTGCTTATTATTAAATGTTTAATGCGGGATTTTCCTAAAATATTAATAAACCGTTTCTTATTCAAAATTACTTCAACTCAATTTTCACAACAAATACAATTTTTACAAACTAATAACAACTTTGTAAAATGGGCATTAAATGAATCAGGTTTTATATACAAACCACGAAACGTGGAGTTTCAAAAAGAATACGAACTTTTTAACGAACGTACAATTTTTAAACATTCCTTTCATGTGACATGCCAGATCCGGTCGTAACGTTTAGGTCAGGTTTGGGGTGTTACATTATAAGAGCATGGCACTGTAAATTCTCGGCGGATCCATCGGTATGTACCTTTATTTGATAAGTGATATGAATGTTTGATAAGCCTAAGGAAACTTTAGAGACATGGACCTTAGGTGTTTGTGTGCTACTACGGAAACCACTGAATATCTGTTTCATAAAACTTTCCTTTAATAAGAAGTGAAAAGACTCTAATACATAAGACTTTTCGTAAAAACAGATAAGATACGTAGTAGACATGAGCTCTAGGGGACGAGGTCGTCGTGGACATGGAAGAGGAAGGATAACTGTTTTGTAACCAGTTCGATCTGGTCAAGGTTCCGAGAATGAAGCTCCACCACCTATTTGTTGGGCGGACTTTCAAGAACAAAATGAAGGTGGTGACACAAGATCACAAGTCAGGTCTTTGAAGTTTTGGAACGCAGTAGCGGAAGCTAGTTCGAAATGGGTCTCGAAAGTCGATGGTGAGAGACTAAGATCAAATGGAGCCGAGGTTTTCGAGAGGAGTATCTGGAGTAGCTCCAAATGTAGCTGAATATTGGTGGAGGCGATCGAGAGAATCATGGACGATATAGATCGCACGATGAAGAGAAATTGAAAGGTGCTATTTCACTTCTCCGTGATGAAGCCTACCAAAGGTGGCTCACTATAAAAGAAAGTACCTCGTGGATCGTCGGATTGGGGTATTTTAAGATTAAATTTGAAGGAAAATATGTTGGAGCTAGCTACATCGATTCCCAGAGGAAGACATTTCTGAATTTGGTCCAAGGGAACAAGTCGATAGCTGAATATGAAGCGAAATTTTTGCGACTTAGCCGTTATGCCAGAGGGATAGTGGCTACGGAATATGAACGGTGTATCAGATTTGAAGATGGACTTAGAGATGAGCTAAGAGTGATGATTGCTCCACATCGTGAAAGAGATTTTGCAATCTTAGTGGAAAGGGCAAGAATTGCCGAAGAGGCTAAACGGACTGAGAGACAGAACCGGGACAAAGGTCAGAGCAAGAATAAGAGAAGCTTTGGGTCTTCAGGGTCGTCCGGGAATTTTCAGAAGAAATCAAGAAATGATAGACCGCGAGGTCAACAGACTACTTCGGGTGTACAAAATCGTATTTGTTCTCAATGTGGGAAAATGCACTCGGGAGAATGCTGGAAGAAAACTGGCGGATATTTCAAGTGCGGTTCGAAGGATCATATGATCAAAGATTGCCCGATGAACTCGGAAAAGAATCGCCCAAAGAAGTCGAGGTGCTAATCAAATGTGAAGTGGACAAGAACCGATAAGAGGCCGTGGTCCAAATGGAAGGGGCAATGGTTCCAGTAGAGGTCGCGAAACTTCAGGAAGAGGCAATGGTAGCTCTGAGGCGAGACAACCAAGTTTGGTGTATGCGGTTAAATCGCGAGAGAGACAAAGGACGCACTTTGATGTTATCACGCACGCTTCGATTTACGGGTTGCCCTTTATTGCTTTGATAGATATAGGGTCAACTCATTCCTATATCGCTAGTGAAGTATCTGGGACTTTGCATGTGACTTCAAACTATACCTAGGAAGATGATCGTACTTAGTCCTTTAGGATGATCGTAGTTATAGACAAACTTTTAAGGAAGTGCCTCTAGAAGTCCAAGGATACGCTTTCGGTGATTTAATGGAGTTACCATTCTGAGAATTCGACCTAATCTTAGGCATGGACCGGCTTGTGAAGTACCGTGCAAATGTGGATTGTGCTGCTAAGAAAATGTCCTTAAGAACTTTTGATGACAAGGAAGTTGTAGTGATGGGCGAGGGACGGAACTACTTATCTAATGTAGTATCCGCTCTTAAGGCAGAAAAGATGGTTAGAAAGGGATGTGAAGCCTTCCTGATGTTAGTGAGTGCTTTGGAGGCTAAGGAAGCAACTGCTAATGAAGTCAGGACTGTGAAGGAATTTGTAGATATTTTTCCGGAAGAGCTTCCAGGTTTGCCTCCGGATCGTGAAGTAGAGTTCGGAATTGATTTATTACCTGGAACGGCGCCAGTTTCTATTACTCCATATAGAATGGCACCGAAGGAGTTGGTTGAATTGAAGGCTCAGATTCAGGAGTTGCTTGATCGTGGATTCATTCGACCTAGTGTGTCTCCATGGGGAGCACCGGTCCTATTCGTGAAGAAGAAGGACGGATCGATGAGGATGTGTATAGACTAGCGGCAGTTGAATAAGCTGACCATCAAGAACAAGTATCCTTTGCTAAGGATCGATGACTTGTTCGATCAGCTTAAGGGAGTCACGGTATTCTCTAAGATTGATCTAAGGTCGGGGTATCATCACCTTAAAATGAAAGAAGCGGATATCCATAAGACGCTTTCCGAACTAGATATGGGCATTATGAATTTCGGTAATACCATTCGGATTGACGAATGCCCCAAATTGCGTTTATGGATATGATGAACCGAATTTTTAGCCCTACTTGGATCGGTTTGTCGTGGTATTCATAGGCGACATCCCGTGTATTCTAAGTCCGAAGTGGAACATGATGAGCATCTCCGGATTGTGTTGCAGTCTTAAGGAAAAGAAATCTGACGCCAAATTCAAGAAGTGTGAATTTTGGTGAAAGAAGTTGCATTTTAGGACATGTGGTATCTGCGGAAGGGATAAGGGTGGATCCTTGGAAGATTGAGGTCATGCTAGATTGGAAACCACCTAAATCAGAATCGAGGTTCGCAGTTTCTTGGGTTTAGCGGATATTATCGAAGATTTGTTGAAGGATTTTCATATATAGTGCACCTTTAACGAAATTGTTGAGAAAGGAAGTACCTTTCGTGTGGTCTCGATAAGCGACAAGAGAGTTTTGAGAAGCTCAAGAAAGTTTTGATGAAGCTCTGCTTTGATTCACTGAGGTGAAAGGATTTCGTGTATTGTGATGCTTCTCACACGGATTAGGATGTGTTACGATGCAAGGCGGAAAGGTAGTTGCGATGTCGTCTCGGCGATTGAGACTGCACGAGGTTAATTACCCGACGATGACTTGGAGTTGGCAAATGTAGTCTTTGCTCTTAAAGTTTGGAGACATTATTTATATGGAGAAAAGTCAGTGATATACATGGACCACAAAAGTCTGAAATATCTACTGACTCGGAAAGAACTCAATTTGAGGCGTGAAGGTGGATAGAGTTGTTGAAAGACTACGACTGTTCTATCGAGTACCACCCGGGCAAGGCGAATGTGGTGGCAGACACTCTAAGTCGAAAAGTGGTGTCAGATTTGAGGGCGATGTTTGCACATCTTAGTCTTTTTGATGATGGAAGCTTATTGGCGTAACTTCAGTTAAGCCGACATGGTTAAGTCAAGTGAAAGAGAGGCGCTTAATAGATGAAGATCCGAGTGAAAAGCTTGACAAAAGTGCAGTGGGAAATTGGAAGATTTTGGTATTAATAAAGGACGGGTATTGTGTTTTAAAGATAAAGTCCAGATGCCAAAGGATCGGGAGTTGAGGCAAAAGATACTTGAGAATCGCATGGTAGCCCCTATGCTATGCATCCCGGAGGAAGTAAGTTATATCGAGACTTGCGAGATCGGTTTTGGTGGCTTCGGTCTTAAGAGAGAAGTTACGAATTTGTAGAAAAGTGCTTGACGTGTCGACAAGTCAAGGTGAACATCAAGTACCATCGGGATTGCTTCAAATTATAAAGATTCCACAAAGGAAGTGGGAGAGAATCACCATGGACTTTGTTAGTGGGCTTCCTCTTACGCCTACTAAGAAAGACTCCATTTGGGTGATAGTAGACCGATTGATGAAATCAGTACATTTTATCCCGATTGGTTGATTACTCTTTGCGTAAATTAGCAAAGTTATATGTATTGAGATTGTGAGATTGCATGGAGTGCCGTTGTCGATAATTTTGGACAGAGATTCGAGATTTACGCCGCAATTTTGGAAAGCATTGCATCGGGCTTTGGGCACCAAATTGGACTTCAAGACGGCATTTCATCCTCGATCGGACGGTCATCCGAAAGAGTAATCCAGATCTTAGAAGATATGTTAAGGGATGTGTGATAGATTTCAAGGAAGTTGGGAGGAATTCTTATCGCTATGAAATTTGCGTACAACAACAGCCTCCAATCCAAAGATTCGGATGGCACCATATGAAGCACTATATGGACGGAAGTGTCGCACTCCTACGTGTTGGATGTAATTAGGGAACGCCGATTTTGGGTCCAAAGATAGTGGTGAATCAAGAAATGGTTAAGGTAATCCTGACTCGGTTAAAAGAAGCATCCGGCATGACAAAAAATCGTATGTAGATCTAAAGTGGAAAGAAATAGAGTATGCAAGTGGGAGACCAAGTTTTCCTAAAGGTTTCACCTTGGAAAAGGTGATGAGATTTGACGCAAAGGGAAGCTAAGTCCTGTGTTCATTGGACCTTATCGGATTGTGAAGTTTAGCCTGATCCGTGGCATATCGCTTAGAATTGCCTTGAGTTGAAGCAAATGCATGATGTATTCCATGTTTCAATGTTACGCTACTACCAGATCCATCTCATGTAGTGCCGATTGAGGAGGTGGAATTAAGATCGACTTGTCATATGAAGAGGAGCCAATTCAAATTCTGGAGCGAGATATAAAGGTTTTACGGAGAAAATCGGTTCTTCTCGTTAAGGTATTATGGCGTAATCATGGATCAGAAGAAGCTTCATGGGAACCGGAGGAAACGATGCGATAGCAATACCCTCACTTATTCCAGCCAGGTAATTTCGAGGACGAAATTATTTTTAAGGGGGGTAGAACTGTAACATCCTGATAATTAGGGGTTATGCATTTTACTTAATTGAATGATGTTGCATGCTTATTTATTAATGAGTATATTTTTTGAAGTTATTTGAGTTTCATTAATTAAGTGAATGCTTAGTTAAACTTTTAATTTCTATTAATTAAGAGAGAGCTAAGCAAGTTAGGCCTTAAGAATTAATGACAAGGAATTTCAAGCATAAGTTAAGTAATTGGCAAAGTGGTTAAGATGCATGGATGTGTGCTTGAGGTGTAAGGTTCGAATCTCCTAGCTAGCATTAGGGAGGATTTTAATTTTTTTGTTGTCTTCCTTATAAGTGTCGCCAAGAAAGTTCTAGAGTGGATGAGCTTTCATTCATTTTGGCTAGTTGACCATGTGAAAAGGAAGCAAAGAACTTAAGGCATGGAATCATAAGTTCATGATAAGATGAGGGGACAAAAGGCATGATATTGGGCTATGTTTTGGATGTGTTCATGGTCATTTGACCATGAACCTAGATGGCATGAAGGCTAAAGGAGTGGTTTATTTTGATAGCAAATCAAGAGTTGATGGGGAAGAATCAAGGAGAAAAAGGGATAATGTTGGCATTGATTTGGCGAATTTGTGCTTTGCCATTAGGGGAGTTGGCCAAAAGTCTTGCATATTCTTTTGTCCATCTTTTCTCCCTTCTCCAAAACTTTTCCCTAAACCGAAACTACCATTGGCATTTGGTACAAGGTTACTTTGTTTTGGTATTGGAATTTTTGACCAAAGAGGTACCCTTATTCCATCTTTTCTTCTCAACATTCTCTCTTTGATGACAAAATATTGTCACTTTTGAAGTCACTCCTTTTCTTTCTCTTTAGTGCCGAATCTAGCTATCACCAAAAGCCTTCTCTTTCATTTTCTTTTTCTCTCTTTTTCATTCTATTTCTCTTCTCTCTTTCCCCTCTCATAGCCGAAACCATAAAAGACTAAGCACCATTTTCTTTTTCATTTTTCTCTCCTTAGTCAATGCATCTAAGCCCCAAAATCAATCTCCTTTCTCTTTGATCAATTCTCCTTTTCTTTTTCTTTTCATTTTATTTCTCTCTTCTCTTTCTCTCATTGCAGAAACCACATAGGATCAAGAACCATTTGTTACCTCCTTGGCCGAATGTGCAAAGGTTCCTAAACATTTCTTTTCTTTTGAGAAATCACCATCATCATCTTCTTCTTCTCTTTCTCTTTTCTTCCTTCTCTTTCCTTCTCCTTTCATTCTCTTTCTTCTATTCCTCAAAACCGAAACCATCATATTGAAACCACCATTTTTCTCTCTTTTGTTAAAGCCTAATCTTGAAGGACTCAAGTAAGATTTTATCAATTATTTTTTTATCTTTTCTTTTCACTTTAGCAAACTTAGAATCGTGATCTTTATTTTCTCTTCTAGGCCGATTCATTTGAAAAGAATTTTCAAAGATCTTGTTGAGGACAACCTTTAAGTGACCATTCAAATCATCAAGGTAAGGTTATTAATTTAGATCACATCAATTTCCTTAGATGGATCACTAATCTATGTTACTTTTAGGGACGATCTAAGATCAACAAGATAGGTAAGAAAAGAGCCGTCCGGAGTGTTTGGAAGAGGGAGGTATTCCTTTACCATCGAACTACAAACGAAGAGCCGATCGGAGTAAGAGACTTTCCACGGGTTGTGGACCCTCCGCTAACGAGGATCGATTATTTGAAGTAGTGCGTACAACCGAACCACTTTACGTTGGTGGAATATCGGCGGTTTTGATCCATCTAGTGGAGAAAACAACAAATAACCTCGCTGCTCGAGAATCAGGGTAAGGGATTAGATCTCTAATCAATAAGTATAGTTTTGTTAACAATAGTGTATACTAACCAAATGTGTTAATTAATTAGGTGCTGACGAACAAGAGGGTATTGTTCTCACTGTCACAAGGTGTGTAACCTTACATTAAAAATTTCCATAGATCTATATTGTAAAAAAATGATTATATGATAATATGTTTGTTGTGGATACCAATCATTGGTATACAAAATTCAGGTATGTTATCCCAATATTCCGTTTATTTTTGCTATATGCATCAATATGAAATAAGCATGACTATAATATGACTTGTGGGTAAATAGCATGAAAATCTGAATTGATATGTATGTGCATGGGCATATGGGTATATTGATAAAGGAGGAAGTATTCTGGTGGTTTTACCACATTTCTGGTGACTTCGGTCACATATGTGAATTTGGTGACTTCGGTCATGTATATTTGGCTCTGGTGACTTCGGTCACATATGACTCCGGTGACTTCGGTCACGTATGTGAATCTGGTGACTTCGGTCACGTATTTGAAATTTGGACTTGGTCGGTGACTTCGGTCACATCTGCTTTTGGTGGCTTTGCCACAATAAGGCGATGTGCATGTTGATCGCAAGAATCGCCTTCGATGGTGTGTAGCGGATGGAAGGTCGATTTAGTAATCCCACTTGTCAGTCAAGTTGGGACGGGGTGTGTAGTGGATGGATATTTAGGTTGGGCGGGCTTGCATTTCATTTCATGAACATAACCATGTAATATTGTATGATTATTATTTGATCTGTTATGAAATGGGCCTTTGGGCTAAATCTGAGCTAAATTGGGCCTTTGGGCTAAAATAAGTTAAATGGGCCTTTGGGCTAAATATGAGTTAAATGGGCCTATGGCCATATGTGAAATTTTGGGCTTGAAAGCATTTGATAAAATGGGTTTTTTAATGTATGTGTTATACATTGAGTTTATAACTCACCCATTTTATGGGATAACTTTTCGATGACTCGTAGTGCGATGGATCTAAAAGAAGGATTTCGAGGTAGCTAGTGCTCGTATTAAGTATTGTGGAGATTTTTCAACTTAAACTTATTATTTTAAATTTTATTACTTAGACTTTATTTTGGGTTGCCAATATTATGTAATAAGGCCACTATAAACTATCTTTAATTTCGTGTTTGGATTTACTTTTATTTTTGCCATGAACAAAGATCTATTAAATAACTAAATTGGTTTTCGATAATTATTTAAAAGGTTTTTGTCACTAATATATAAATGTTTTCAAAGCGCTTTTTCTTAAGTTTGGTTTCCTTTTGATTTTATTAATTCCTCCTAAAAAAATGTTTCAAAAGACAAAATTACTTTACAATGTGATTCCGCTAAAGTTTTACTCGAGGAACATATCAAATCCGGTTAGACTTTTTGGGCCGGGTTTGGGGTGTTTCAAATTATCCATGTATGAATTATCTAAGAATTATGATGAGGCATTATTGATAGGAATTGTGAATTATGGAAAGTTCATTTAATTGTAAGTTGGGAATTTTGCTTGAGGACAAGCAAAAGCTTAAGTGTGGGGGTATTTGATAAACCATAAAAGTAACATATTTTAACCCCATATTTAGCATGCTTTTGGATGATTTAGCCCTTTATTTATGTAAGAAGGTGCTCTTAATCCTTTCTTTTCATGTTTTATACTCAGGAAAGCACCCGAGGATGAAAAGAACGAGAAACATGCTTAAAATGGGCCAATTTGGGCCAAAGTGGAAATCGACATGGCCTGGACTTCAAGCCACACGACCGTGCCTCAACAATTAACTAAGACACGGCCATGCCACGATTTACATGGCCGTGTCCCAATTGACAGAACCGAGCCACGGCCTAAAGATGATTTACACGGGTGTGTGCCATGGCCGTGCCCCTGTCGTGGAATAGAGGATTTGTACTCGGATTTGGATACTTTAAGGCAAAAAAACATATTCCAAAGCCTATTCAAACACCGAGTAGGAAGTATACTTGAATTAAGGCACTTAGAGGCCAAATAAAAGCATCTCAAAAGCCTCTATAAAGAACCTAGAGGCCAACCGTCAGAGGAGGCTAAGACATTCGAAATTCGGCAGAAGCTGAAACTTTTGTGGGAATCACTCGAAGATAGCCAGTTGATCCATCTCAAGAAGCCGAAATTCTACTCAAGACGGCAGATCTCTCCTTCAATTCCTTCAAGGGGTTTTAAGGATTTCTTATGTGTTGTTTTATCTTTTCTCTTGAGATGTTTTCTTTATTTGTTATGAACTAAACCCTTCAGATACCTGAAGGGGATGAAACCTATATGAATCTTGTTATTGTCTTCTGAATTATATGATAAATACTTGATTTGTTTTTAATTATGTGTGCTTAATTCTTGTGTTAATGTTTTCGGGATATTAATTCAAGTCAGATGTTCTTAGGTGGAGGAGGAATATACCCTGCCTAAGAATAGATCTAGCATAATTAAGCGGAGTCGTTCACGTGCCTAGAGATAGGGTGACAAGATTTTGAAGGATTAGGGTGACCTAATATGGGAGTCCATAGTTCGATTTACTGCTATTCTAGGGGGTTATTAAGTGAGAAAGAGATTTTCATTAATTAACCTAGGGTTAGACGTTATTCTCCTCGAGAGAGGGTTTAGTATACGTTAGGGAGTCTTACGGATCAAGTCAAGTGAATAAATCGTATGGTTCAATGTTAGATAATAAGTGAAGTCTAGGTGGATTCTTCCTGATGGTATCATCATGATCAACTGAGTTGCCCTTCAAGTTATTTCCCAATTCATTCTTTTTTGTTTTTTGCGTCTTAGTTTAGTAATTAATTAGTTAATTTAGATTTAATCAACCAAATCATTTAATATTTAGGCTAGATAATAGAAAGAAAGTGAGTATTAGGACTTTTAGTTTCTTTGGGTTCGATAATCCGATCTTGCCTAAGCTATACTACAGTTTGATAGGTACACTTGCCTTAAGTTGTTGTCAGAGTTAGTTTCCAGGTTCGATCATTCTCTTTATAAATTTTAAAACTCGACAATTTTAGACTGATCAGTCTCCACCACACCGGTGTACTTAGTCATGGTTTCCCCACGGCCTTGCACATTGTCAGAGTTAGTTTCCAAGTTCGATCATTCTCTTTATAAATTTTAAAACTCGACAATTTTAGACCGATCAGTCTCTACCACGCCGGTGTACTTAGTCATGGTGTCCTCACGGCCACGCCCGTGTGCAAGGCCGTGTGGGTAGGGAAACCTGTGCCTATTAATATGGTTAGTTTTTAATTAAATGCTAAAATCGAAAATGTGGATGTTAGTGAGGTTAGTGCTCGGGTTGCCTCCAGAGAAGCACTCGTTTAATGTCTTAAGCTAGACTTACCCTGTTTTCATCTCCGTATGAAGTTTCACGGAGCTGAAGCTCCTCTCTCATATTCCTAAAATCTTCACCAATCTTCACCATTATATAGTTTAAGTCGTTGACCGTTTACCTTAAATGTGCCATAATTCGAATGAGTTACCTTAATTGTGCCATAGGAAAAAATGGTTTTGATTATGAATGAACCTGACCATCTTGATTTTAGCTTTCCAGGAAACAATTTGAGCCTCGAATTCTATAGTAGAACAAGATCTCCAACTTTAAATTGCTTTGGTTGCTTCAAACGAGCATCATGGGTTCGCTTTGTCGCTTCCTTGTATAAACGTGAGTTCTCGTAGGCATTAGCTCGCCACTCATCTAGCTCATTCAACTGCATCAATCTTTTCTCACCTGCAAGTTTAAGATCATAGTTTAGGAATTTTATAGCCCAAAATGCTTTGTGCTCTAATTCAAATGGTAGATGACAACTCTTCCCGTGGACAAGTCTGTATGGGGATGTTCCTATAAGAGTTTTAAAAGCGGTTATATAGGCCCATAAAGCATCATCTACTTTTAATGCCCAATCTTTCCTGTTTGATTCTGTGATTTTCTCTAGAATACGTTTTATCTCTCGATTGGCTACTTCAACTTGTCCACTGGTTTGAGGGTGATAAGGGGTAGTTGTTCTGTGGTGCACTCTATATTTCTTTAAGATTTTATCAAATTGAGTATTACAAAATGAGTACCCTTTTACTAATAATTTCTTTAGGTGTTCCAAATTGAGAGAAGAGTTTCTTAAGAAATCTTACTACCACTCTAGCATCATTAGTAGGTAAAGCTTGAGCTTCCACCCATTTTGGCATGTAATCAACCGCTACTAAGATGTATTTATTCCCAAATGAGCTAGGGAATGGACCCATAAAATCAATACCCCATACATCAAATATTTCACATGATAGCATATACGTTTGAGGCATTTCATCGCGTTTAGAGATATTACTTGTTCTCTGACATCTATCACATGAAGTAACATACCTGTTAGCATCCTTGAACAGAGTAGGCCAATAAAAACCTGATTCGAGTGTTTTATGTGCTGTCCTAGTCCCACTGTAATGTCCTCCTTTTGGTTCTAAAAGGCAATGGTCTAGGATTTTGCTTGTTTCGCCATTGTAACACACCTTCGAATCACTTGATCTAGACATATACGAAAAAGAAAAGGGTCATACCAAAAATAGTTTTTCACATCAGTAAAGAATCACTTCTTTTGATGATGTGTTAACCCTTTTGGTAGGATGTTAGCAGCTAAATAATTTGTAATATCTGCAACCCAAGGTACCTCGGAGTCGGATATAGCAAAGAGTTGTTCTTTAGGAAATCAGTCATTTATGTCACTCTCGTCGAGTTCTTTGATATGTGGATTTTCAAGCCTAAAAAGATGGTCTGTCGCGAGATTTTCTGCTCCTTTCTTATCCTGAATTTCCAAATCAAATTCTTGTAAGAGTAAAATCCATCTTATGAGTCGAGGTTTTGCATCAGATTTAGTTAAAAGATAACGAATAGCTGAATGGTCAATGTAAATGACAACTTTAGATAATATCAAATACTGTCTAAATTTATCAAATGAAAAACCCACAGCTAGCAGCTCTTTCTCTGTGGTGGTGTAATTTTCTTGTACGGTCGTCAATGTTATGCTAGCGTAATAAATCAGTTGAAAATGCTTGTATCTTTGCTATCCCAAAATCGCACGTACTGCAAAATCACTCACATCACACATTAATTCAAAGGGCAGATTCCAATCAGGTGCAATTATTATTGGAGCATTTATTAATTTATTTTTGAGGGTATTAAATGCATCTAAACATTCCTGATTAAAATTGAAAGGCACATCTTTTTCTAGTAATTTTGTTATTAGCTTAGCTATTTTAGAAAAATCCTTAATAAGTCTTCTATAAAACCCAACATATCCTAAAAAGCTTCTTATATCCTTAACGAACTATGGGAAGGTAATTTTTCTATGGTTTCAATTTTTGCTTTATCAACCTTAATCCCTTTACTAGAAATTTTGTGACCTAACACAATCCCTTCTCGTGCCATAAAGTGACACTTTTCCCAATTAAGCACAAGGTGCATTTCCTCACATCTCATTAGAACTCGTTTAAAATTTTTAAGGAAAAGATGGAAAGAATTACCAAATACCAAAAATTCGTCCATAAATGCCTCCATAATATCTTCCACAAGTTCATCAAAGATGTCTAGTGTGCAGCGCTGAAAAGTAGCAGGAGCATTACATAATCCAAAAGGCATTCTACGATAAGAAAACGTACCATATGGACATGTAAATGTTGTTTTTTCTTGATACTCAGGAGCTATTGGGATTTGGAAGTAGCTAGAGAGTCCGTCTAGGAAGCAATAGTACATATGCCCAGATAATCTTTCTAGCATCTAATCAATGAAGGGTAAGGGAAAGTGATCTTTTCTCGTGGCATCGTTCAACTTCCTATAGTCAATGCAAACTCTCCAACCTCAGGATCGTTCTTTTGGAATCAATTCATTCTTCTCGTTAGCTCACGTGATCATGCCTCCCTTTTTGGAACAACTTGCAGGACTTACCCAAGTACTGTCATAAATAGTGTAACAGACCGAATTTGAAACTAATCGGAACGGTGGTTTCGGGACCACGAATCCGAGTCTGAGAAATATTTTAATATTATATTTTGTGTTTATTATATGTGAATTAATATGTGTGAAAGTCTCGTAGAAAAATTTTATTGTTTGTGTGTTTAATTTAGAAAAAGGACTTAATCGCGTAAAAGGTAAAAGTAGCAAACTATAGTGAAAAGTGCCTATTTGATGATGGCTTTTTAAAGTGGGGCATTAAAAGAGTAAATAGCCCATTTTGGAGATAGTGGGTGGTTTATGACAAGACTAACCTTATATTATATATTATTTTTATTATTAAATAAAGGTTAAAATGGTAAATCATTAAAATATTATTATATGTTAAAAATACATGAAATTAAAAGCCATTTTAGTGTCTTCTTCTTCCATTGCCGTGAGCTAGCTAAGAAAAAAAGGGGTTTGAAGTCTTGAAACATTCGGCCATCATCAAGCACAATTAGGTATGAATTTTATCTCGGTTTTTAATAATTTTTACGTTTTTGAGATCGTTGCTTCGTATATTACCCGACCCATGCTTGAATTTTTTAGAATCATGTGTTTATGAGGTTCGGCCATTGATGAATTCTTGAGGTTTTTGATGTTTGATGATTTTAAATTAAAAATATGTTAAGGATTGATATGTTTTGTGTTAGAAATTTTAGTGAATGTTAGTATTTAGGGCTAATTTGTAAAAGTAAATTTTTAGAGGGCTTATTTGCAAAATAAATGAAAGAAATGGACTTATAATGCCCTTGTGAACATTCGGCCCTTGCATAGTCTTGGCAAATTTTGAGTATTTTATGTTTTGTAAAATTAGGACTAAATAGTAAAATGTGAAATCTTAGGGCAAAATGGTAATTTGCATGTTTATGTGTTTTGGGACTAAATTGAATTGAAATGCATACTCTAAGTGATTTAGTAAGCTGTTTCAATTCTAATTTAGGAGACTCTTCAATAGAGGGTTTTTATTTTAGTTTGTTATTTATTTCAATTCCCTCATACTTATTTTGTCTTGGGGAAGAAGTATTCAAATTTAACTCGAATTGTATTTCCCCCATCTTATTAATATCGTCATCTGCCTCCTCACCTTGGGTAAGACACAGTTCCAACGTGTCTTCATGTATGATTTCTTGAAAAGAATCTTGAATAAAATGATCAATAGCGTTGATAAAATAACAGAATCATCTTGCTCTCTAGAGTATCACATAGCTTCATAAATTTTAAAATAATTTCCTCGTCACCTACCCGAGCACAAGTTTACCATCACTACATCAATATGACCTAGCATGAGCTAAAATGGGCATCCTAAAATTAAAGGCACCTCAACGTCCTCATCCATATCAAGCACAACAAAATCAACAGGAATGTGAATTTATCAACTTTTACCAAAATATCTTCAATAATTCCCCTAGGATATTTAATAGATCTATCAGCTAATTGAATACTCATCCTAGTGGGTTTTGGTTCCCCAAGGCCAAGTTGCTTAAACATTTTATAAGGCATTAAATTAATACTGGCACCTAGATCAACTAATGCTTTCTCAATATTTAAACTACCAATCAAACAGGGAATAGTGAAACTTCCTGAATCTTTCAATTTGGTTGGTAGCTTATTTTGGAGAATAGCTGAACATCCCTTGTTAAGCTCCACAGTTGATAGTTCTTCAAACTTCCTTTTATTTGTCAAAAGCTCTTTTAAGAATTTCGCGTATGTCAGCATCTGCGAAATAGCTTCAATAAAAGGTAAGTTAATATGCAATTGTTTAAAAAGTTCAAGAAATTTATCGAATTGTGCATCCACGTGGTCTTTCAACTTTGCTGGATATGGGATCGGTGGTTTATACTCTTCAAGCACCGGTGTTACATTCTCGTTTACTTCCTCACCTTTTGCCTTATCAGTTTCTTGTGGCATCTTCTTTTCGGCTTCAACCAACACCTTCCCGTTCCTTAGTGTAACTGCCTTCACATGCTCTTTTGGGTTAGATTTGGTGTTACTAGGTAAATTACCTGGCTGCCTTTCGAAAACTAACTTAGCCAGCTGTCCAATTTGATTTTCAAGCCCTTGAATTGATGCTTGCTGATTTTTCAACGTTGTTTTGGTATTCTAAAAATGAATCTCTGACACCGAAATAAACTTTGCTAGCATATCTTCAAGGTTATGCTCTTTCTCTTGCTGGTATGGTGGTTAAAAATTTGGAGGAGGTTGCGGTCTTTGATTTCCTTCATTACCCCACGAGAAATTTGTGTGGTTCTTCCATCCTGTACTATATGTATTATTGTAATGATTATTTGGAGGTTTAGATTTATTACCCATATAATTTAGCTGCTTATTCTCTATGCCAGGGTTGTAGGATTGATATTCTGTATTGCCCATTCCTCCTCCATTCGTATCGTACTGCATCACTGGACGTACCTGTGAAGAATCATACAAACCATCAATCTTTTTATTTAAAAGCTTTACCTGGTTTAATAGCATGGTGACTGTGTCGAGGTTAAAAACTTTGGCTGCTTTTGTTGGCTTCGTCCTCATAACTTGCCACTGATAGTTATTCAGTGACATATGCTCTATAAACTCATAAGCAGCTGATAAACCGTAAAAGTAACATATTTTAATCCCACATTTAGTATGCTTTTGGATGAATTTATCCTCGATTTATGTAAAAAGGTGCTCTTAATCCTTTCTTTTCATGTCTTATGCTCAGAAAAGCACCTAAGGATAAAAAGACGTAAACGAGCTTAAAAGGACCAAATTGGCCGACCAAGAAATCGACACGGCACGGACTTCAAGCTATATGGTCATGCCTTGCAATTCACTTACACGCCATGCCACGATTTACAGCCATGCCCCAATTGATAGACTCGAAGCACGGCTGTACCTCGGCGTGCAGTAGTGCCACATCCATGCCTAAATCAGCGAATAGAGACACGGGCTGAAGGCGACTTACAGGCGTGCCATGCGTGCCCACAGAAATAGCAATTTTACTCAGATTAGGATGCTTGGAGCCTAAGAAATGCAATTCTAAGTCTACTTAAACACCTAGGAACAAATTATACTTGAATTATGAGTATTTAGGAGCCAAGTAAAGCATCCCAAAAGTATATATAAACACCTCAAGGTGGCTATTCAATGGCGTCAAGTTTTAGCGAGTTTTACGCTGAGCTTTACTCATTTAGGGAATTACTCGAAGATAGCCGTTGATCCATCTCAAGAGTGAAATTCTACTCAAGCAGATGATCTCTCCTTCAATTCCTTCAGGGAGTTTTAGGGATTTCTAATGTTTTATTTTATCTTTTCTCTTGAGATGTTTTCTTATTTAGTTATGAACTAAACCCTTCAGATACCTGAAGGGGATGAAACCTATGATGGATTTTGTTATTGTTTTCTGAATTTATATGATAAATACTTAGTTTGTTCTTAATTATGTTGCTTAATTCAATATGATGTGCTTAGGTGGAAGAGGAATAGACCCTGCCTGAGAGTAGATCTAGCATAATTAAGCAGAGTTGATCAGACGACTAGAGATAGGGTTCGAGATTTTGTCGATTAGGGTGAAACCTAATATGGGAATCCATTGATCGATTCTTTGCTTCCTTGGGGGTTATTATAAGAGAACGAGAGTTCCATTAATTAACCTAAGGTTAGGCGTTATTAAGCTTGAGAGAAGGTTTAATATAGGTTAGGAGTCTCACGGATCAAGCTAAGTAAAGAAATCATATGGTTTAGGGATAAATAATGAGTGAAGTCATAGGTGGATTCTTCCGAGGTATCGTCTTTATCAAATGAGTTTTCCAAAGTCTTTTCCCAATTTATTCGTTTATCTTTGCATTTTACTATTTCATTAGTTTTAGATAAATCAACCAATCACTCCATATTTAAGGCTAAATAATAGAAAGAAAGTGAGTAATAGTACTTTTAGGTTCCTTGGGTTCGATAAGATATTCTTGCCTTAACTATACTCTTGTTCGATAGGTGCACTTGCCTCTATCATTGTCATAGTTAGTCTCTGAGTTCTATCATTCTTTATAAATTTTAAAACTAGGCTTTTGCAATGATCAAGTTTTTAGGCGTCGTTTGAGAACTCTAAAATATTAAGAAAGCTCTATTTCTATTACTTTAGCCATTATTTTATTTTATTTTTAGATTAAATTTTATTTTTACTAATTCTCTTTCTTTCGTACTTAATCTTGCAAGGTACCCCTAGTTTATGACTAGAAGAAACCCTAGAGGACCATTAGAATCGAAAGTGATATTGAAGCTACCGCTCAAAATCGCAGAGAAACTAGGCGAGCTCTAGACTATCAAAGAGAAGAACAGCAAAAATCCAATCCTCTTGAAGGATGGCTGAAAATAATCCAAGCGATGCTTAGAAGACAGAATGCTCCGCGTCTATGTATGATTATGCTAAACCTAATTTGACAGGAGAGAATCTAGTATTGTTAGGCCGCTATAGTCGCTAATAATTTTGAATTAGAGCCTAACACAATACAAATGATTCAACAATTAGTTCAATTTGATGGTTTGCAGGATGATGATCCAAACACTCATATATCTAATTTTTTATAATTCTGTGATACCTTCAAAATAAATGGCATTTCTGACGATGCCATACATCTTCAGTAATTTCCTTTTTCATTAAGGAACAAAGCAAAGCAGGTGGTTGAACTCATTACCACGAGGGTCAATCACCACATGGGATCAAATGACCAAAAGTTTCTTTTAAAATATTTTCCACCACCAAAATGGCTAAATATAGGAATGATATATCTTCTTTTTGCGAATGGCCAAATTATAAGCATGTATGTGTTGTGTAATAAGTTGCATATTTTCTGTTATGTGGAAATAGGTTTATGCCTTATGAAATAGGTATTAATAGGAAGTATATTGCATGAAATTTGTATTGTTAAGTGACAATGTTGTTGTATACATTGTTTAGTCTTTTTAAGTTCATCGATGATTATACTGTACATGACTTAGATTGATGTATCAAGTATGTGTTTCACATGTGAAATTGTTTGTTTATCATTATTAAAACATTGATAAAGATGAACGATTACGTTTCAATCGAGTGAACTAAAGTTTTTAACTTACATGATAACACCCGTAACCCTAATTCAGCAGCGAACATGGGTTAAGGGTGTGTCGAGGTTAAAAACTTTACCTGGTTTAATAACATGGTGACTGTGTCGAGGTTAAAAACTTTACCTGGTTTACCTGGTTTAATAGCATGGTGACTGTGTCGAGGTGACTTTATTTAAAAGCTTTACTTGGTTTAATAGCATGGTGACTGTGTCGAGGTTAAAAACTTTCGCTGCTTTTGTTGGCTTCGTCCTCATAACTTGCCACTGATAGTTATTCAGTGACATATGCTCTATAAACTCATAAGCCGCTGATAAACCGTAAAAGTAACATATTTTAATCCCACATTTAGTATGCTTTTGGATGAATTTATCCTCGATTTATGTAAGAAGGTGCTCTTAATCCTTTCTTTTCGTGTCTTATGCTCAGGAAAGCACCTAAGGATAAAAAGAACGTAAAACGGGCTTAAAACGGACCAAATTGGGCCGACCTAAGAAATCGACACGGCCTGGACTTCAAGTTATATGGTCATGCCTTGCAATTCACTTCACACAGCCATGCCACGATTTACACGGCCATGCCCCAATTGATGACTCAAGCGGGCTCAGACTCGACGGCACGACGCTGCACAGCCATGCCTAAATCAATGAATAGAGACACGGGCTAGAAGACGACTTACAGGCAAGTGCATGACCGTGCCTCGCCAGGAAAGAGCAATTTTACTCAGATTAGGTGCTTGGAGCCCAAGAAATGCAATCCTAAGTCTACTTAAACACCTAGGAACAAATTATGCTTGAATAATGAGTATTTAGGAGCCAAGTAAAGCATCCCAAAAGTATATATAAACACCCCAAGGTGGCTATTCAATGGCGTCAAGTTTTAGCAGAGTTTTCTGCTAGAGCTTTACTCATTTAGGGAATTACTCGAAGATAGCCAGTTGATCCATCTCGAAGAGCCGAAATTCTACTCAAGACAGATGATCTCTCCTTCAATTCCTTCAGGAATTTTAGGGATTTCTAATGTTTTATTTCATCTTTTCTCTTGAGATGTTTTCTTATTTAGTTATGAACTAAACCCTTCAGATACCTGAAGGGGATGAAACCTATGATGGATTTTGTTATTGTTTTCTGAATTTATATGATAAATACTTAGTTTGTTCTTAATTATGTTGCTTAATTTAATCTGATGTGCTTAGGTGGAGGAGGAATAGACCCTGCCTGAGAGTAGATCTAGCATAATTAAGCGGATTTGATCGGACGCCTAGAGATAGGATTACGAGATTTTGCCAGATTAGGGTGAAACCTAATATGGGAATCCATTGATCGATTTACTGCTTCCTTAGGGGGTTATTATAAGAGAAAGAGAGTTCCATTAATTAACCTAAGGTTAGACGTTATTCGCTTCGAGAGAAGGTTTAATATAGGTTAGGGAGTCTCACGGATCAAGCTAAGTAAAGAAATCATATGGTTTAGGGATAAATAATGAGTGAAGTCATAGGTGGATTCTTCCTGAGGGTATCGTCTTTATCAAATGAGTTTTCCAAAGTCTTTTCCCATTTTATTTGTTTATCTTTGCATTTTACTATTTCATTAGTTTTAGATAAATCAACCAATCACTCCATATTTCAGGCTAAATAATAGAAAGAAAGTGAGTAGTAGTACTTTTAGGTTCCTTGGGTTCGATAAGATATTCTTGCCTTAACTATACTACTATTCGATAGGTGCACTTGCCTCTATCGTTGTCATAGTTAGTCTACAGGTTTGATCATTCTTTATAAATTTTAAAACTAGACTGTTTTGCAGCGATCAAGTTTTTAGCGTCGTTGCCGAGAACTCTAAAATATTAAGAAGGCTCTATTTCTATTACTTCAGCCATTATTTTTATTTTTATTTTTATTTTTAGATTAAATTTTTATTCTTTACTAATTCTTTTTCTTTCGTACTTAAACTTGCAAGGTACCCCTAGTTTATGACTAGAAGAAACCCTAGAGGACCATTAGAATCTGAAAGTGATATTGAAGCTACCGCTCGCAGAAACCGCAGAGAAACTAGACGAGCTCTAGACTATCAAAGAGAAGAACAGCAAAAATCCAATCCTACTGAAGGGATGGCCGAAAATAATCCACCTGATGCGCAAGAACAGAATGCTCCGCGTACTATGTATGATTATGCTAAACCTAATTTGACAGGAGCAGGATCTAGTATTGTTAGGCCCGCTATAGCTGCTAATAATTTTGAATTAGAGCCTAACACAATACAAATGATTCAACAATTCGTTCAATTTGATGGTTTGCAGGATGATGATCCAAACACTCATATATCTAATTTTTTATAATTCTGTGATACCTTCAAAATAAATGGCATTTCGACGATGCCATACGTCTTGATTATTTCCTTTTCATTAAGGAACAAAGCAAAGTAGTGGTTGAACTCGTTACCACGAGGTCAATCACCACATGGGATCAAATGACCAAAAAGTTTCTTTTAAAATATTTTCCACCAGCCAAAACGGCTAAATATAGGAATGATATATCTTCTTTTGTGCAGAATGACGCAAAAACATTATATGATGCATGGGAAAGATATAAGGATCTCCTAAGGAGATGCCCACACCACGGGTTACCTTTGTGGCTTCAAGTCCACACTTTCTACAATGGTGTGAATTCTCCAACTAGGCAATTGATTGATTCATCGGGTGGAACTCGAATAATAAAACTCAAGCGGCTTATGATTTTATTGAAGAGATGTCATTGAACACCTATCAATGGCAAATTACAAGGCTAAACCGACAAAATCAGCCGGGTTTTTAACATAGCTGATGACAATGTTGTCAACACAAATGGAGTTAATGAAAAAAAGCTTGATAATTTATGTTCTTCATAGGTACATCCAGGTCATGCAATGCGAAGCAAGTGGGAATGTCCCGAATTCTAAGTACCCACCTTACCAACCAGAAGTAGAAAATGAGCAGACAAACTATATAGGTAACAATTTCATATCTAATAATAATCTTTATAGTAATACTTACAATCCAGGTTGGAGAAACCACCCAAATTTTTCGTGGGGAGGACAAGGAAATCAAAGGCAGCAACCTCTTCCAAATTACCAAAATCAACCTTATCCACCGGAAAAGAAGCCGAGTCTTGAAGAGATGCTAAAAAAGTTCATGGCAGACATGGATGCCCGTCTCCAAAGAACTGATACAACACTTGATAACCAAGGAATATCGATCAAAGAAATCAAGGAACAAGTCGGGGAAACCACTAGGTCAGTGGGACAACTCACAAAGCTTATTTCAGAATGTCAACAAGGACGTCTACCAAGCAAGACAAAAATAAACCCAAAAGAACAGATACAAGCCATCATATCTCAAGAGGATACAAAGGTAGACAAGCCCACCTCGACAAGAAACCAAGGAAGAAACAGTAAAATTGAGGTAGCACAAGAAAACAGTAATTAAAGAGTACCACCTCGAATACCTTATCCGAAGCATTGAAAAGAGATGATTCAGAGGAACAATTCGGTAAGCTTCTAAAACTTCTAAAGAAATTACACATTAACTACCTCTTCTTGAAGCTCTTTTGGATGCCCGACTCAAGGAGATTTTAAGACAGCTCTTAACAAACAAACGCAAAATAGATGGAGAGCAACATGTGGAACTTAACGCAACATGCTCAGCAATGCTACAAAATCGACTACCGCAGAAATTAAAAGATCCAAAGAGTTTTACGATTCCATGTTTAATTGGTAGTTTAAATATTGATAATGCGTTAGCTGATTTAGGGGCAAGTATAAATGTCATGCCTTATACACTGTTTAAACGACTAGGTCTAGGGAAGCCCAAACAAACTAGGATGAGTATCCAACTAGCTGATAAAACTGTTAGAATTCCTAGGGGCATTATTGAAGACGTTTTAGTAAAAATCGATAAATTCGTCTTCCCAGTAGATTTTGTTGTTTTAGACATGGATGAGGAAAATTCAATCCCTTTAATTTTAGGAAGACCTTTTCTTGCAACTGCCAAGACTAAAATTGATGTTGCCACAGGAGAACTCATACTTCGTGTAGGAGATGAATCAGTCAATCTTCAAGCTCTCGACTCAGCCAGAACCACAGAGGATGAAGGTAAGAAAGTCGTTTCAATAGATAATCAACTTATTCAACCTTCATCGCAGGAAACATCACAAAGCATCAAAACTGAGTCAACACAAAATCATACGATCAACAATTTAAAAGAGCAGAAGATACACACCAAAAAAAAATCGGATCCACACGAAATAAAACCTGAGGAACCACCAAAAGAGCTCATAGGGACATCAAATCACTTTAAAATAGAAGATCAAGTGCTGTTAGATAAAGCTGATCCTTACATAAGTTCAACAGAACTGAAGAAACAGGAAGAAATACTCCTTCAGGTACTCGATGTTTTCCCACACGAAATAGTCGAGGTAACCAATCCAATGTTCAACAATTTCAAGGTAAACACTTCTCGACCTAAACTTTGTCACGAAAATAAAACTGTCAGTAAGAGGGAAAATATTCAAACCTTTAAACCTCCCTAAAATTTCAAAGCCTAAGATAGTCTAGCTTAAGACTATAAACAAGCGCTTCTCGGGAGGCAACTCGAGCGCTAACACTTTTTATTTCTCAAAATTATTTTTCTTTTCTTTTCTTTTCTTTTCTTTTCTCTTCTCTCCACATTTAAAGCAAAGATGGGTTTCAGTGCCACACGGCCTTACACATGCCGTGCTTGTGGCGTGTGGACAACGAACTACACACCGACAGAGCAGAGCCAGCAAGTCGGCCCAACCACCCCCAACGTCACGGATCCAACCACCCACAGCATGGGCATTGAAAAAAATAGCACGGCCGTGCTAAGATACTGACTTATTTAGCACTGGAAAACCACGCCCGTGCATTACAACCGTGCTCCTATACTGGCTTTTTAGGAACGGGCGTGCAAACCGACAAAACTGGCATGGAAGGAAAACATACCCTACAACACGGCAGTGGATACGGTCATGTGAATCGAACGACCTCCTCTTTGTCCCATCTTCTTTCTTATTCCTTCTTTCTCTTTCTTTCAAATTTTCTTCCTATTCATAGAAAAGATCCAAGACACTTGAGCAACACAAAGATCATACAAGAAACGTAAGCATCATCTCCCTAGAGGAGACCTCAACATGAGTTCATACCGGCAGCTTCACTTAATTGACACGCCAAGGGTCTCGGAAACCTTTTCGGTTCTATTTTTCTTTTCTCGTCTCCTTTATTTTCCTTACTTATACTTCTTTTCTACTTAATTTAGTTCATTTCATATTAGTTTCTTGGTTTTAGGTTCTAAAGGTTGCTAGGGAATCACACACCATAGCCTTGAAGGTCACACCCACTTTGCAAACCATCCAACAATAAGGACTCCTTAGTCCATTAGTCTTTTCTTTCAATTTCAGTTTTCTTCTTAGTCTCCTTCTTTTTATTTCCTTAATCTTTAAATTTATTATTAGTATATTATTATTATTATTTCTCTAGATCTCTTAGCTATATCTTCACAAAGCTACCCAATTTCTTCATCTAGCAAATTGCTTCTGTAGCCACTCCACCGTGCCCATAGAAAACACCATCATGCCACCAAAGACGCCTGGATCATCCAGATTTTAGGGAGTATTACTTTCCCCACATCTCTTTTGATTTGACACATAAATTTCATTATCTATCTTTGTACATTGAGGGTAATGTACACCTTAAGTGTGGGGTAATAGTGCCTAACTTTTGCATAATTCTCAAAACCCTAAATTTAGTCTTGATCTTAAGTATTTTTCTCATATTATTGAATTAGGATAAAGTTTCTAATGATTTATGATTTTTATTGATATGTTTTAGAGTAAGTCATAGTTAATTGTGCATTGCTGATTAAATTTGAAGAATACTAGAGAATCGAGCACGATAAGTCTACTTTCTAAAAAATTAAAATTGATAGGTTGTTGAACTGAATTTGAGTATCACCTTGAAGTTCAAAATTTATAAGGATTGATGTCAAAACACCCATAATTTTTGTAAGATTTTGAGCCTTGTAGAACATATATATTCTTTTTCGTGCTCACTTTATTGATTATAAGTGTGCCAACTTTGAACTGTTATTCTAGAACTTGCCTCGCTTATACATGTCGAGACCACATTAATGATTTGATATATCGAGATGATAAAGGCACCTAGGTTTTAACCCGATTCACTCCGCTAAAAAGCCTACCCATACAAATTAACCCCTAGTGAACCCTCGTTGAATCTGTTTGTTTTAGTTTGTTCTTAAAAAAATCCAAGTTTATTCAATATTAGTAGTATACAAAGAGCTTAGAGCATTTAAACTCCAATTGTTGAAAAAGCTCGTATTAAAGTATTATCAAAATACTCCTTATTATAGAGCAATTATCAATAGTGATATTATTAGTTTTCATTCGAAGTCAATATTCATATTTAGTTCAGTGTTTCTAGTTGGACAATTTGTCAACTCAGTTTCGATTCTAACCTTCTAATTCAGCCTTTATTCACACCTTTTAACCCAAGCCCCATTCCAACCCTGATTAAAGACCTTTTGATTTGTGTATCATCTCATATACAGTGGTAGAGATTTGATTTTCAGGCAAGCCTATGGAATTAACTTTTCAGGTTCGATTTAGAGTGCTTATTCTTGAACCTTAAAACCTTTGAGTGATTTGAGTGAATCTTTAGTGAGGATGTCAGTCCTTGTCGATTTTAAATTAAAGGTAATTACTTAGATAAGGGGAGACACCTATGTTTTCATACTACAAAGGTATGACTTATCGTAATTGAATCTTTAGGACTCTTTGAGTTGAATTATCCATTTATAAATTATCTATGAATTATGATGAGACATTGTCAATAGGAATTATGAATTGTGGGAAGTTCGTTTTAATTATAAGTTGAGAATTTTGCTTGAGGACAAGCAAAAGCTTAAGTTTGGGGGTATTTGATAAACCGTAAAAGTAACATATTTTAATCCCACATTTAGTATGCTTTTGGATGGATTTATCCTCAATTTATATAAAAAAGGTGCTCTTAATCCTTTCTTTTCGTGTCTTATGCTCAGGAAAGCACCTAAGGATAAAAAGAACGTAAAGCGGAATTAAAACGGACCAAATTGGGCCAACCAAGAAATCGCGCATGCGGACATCAAGCTACAGTAGTGCCTTTCCATTCACTTCACAGGCCATGCCACGATTTAACGGCCATGCCCCAATTAACAGACTCGAAGTAGGGCCTGTACCTCGACCTACACGACCGTGCCACAGCCATGCCTAAATCAATAGAATAGAGACACGGACTAGAAGGCGACTTACAGGCGTGCCATGACCATGCCCGCCAGGAAAGAGCAATTTCACTGGATATGGATGCTTAGAGCCCAAGAAATGCAATCCTAAGTCTACTTAAACACCTAGGACAATTATGCTTGAATTACAGTATTTAGGAGCCAAGTATTTTGTAAGATTTTGAGCCTTGTAGAGCATATATATTCTTTTTCGTGCTCACTTTATTGATTATGAGTGTGTCAACTTTGAACTGTTATTCTAGAACTTGCCTCGTTTATACATGTCGAGACCACATTAATGATTTGATATACTGAGATGATAAAGGCACCTAGGTTTTAACCCGATTCACTCCGCTAAAAAGCCTACCCATACAAATTAACCCCTAGTGAACCCCGTTGAATCCTAACAACCTTTTTATTGACTCACCCACTAATATTAACCCAAAATCCCTTTGTATTTGTTATCAACATTCCTTTGACTACCCCTCTATCGAGAATTAATTTGATCAATTGCTGAATTAGGTTATTTCAATTATCAAAGTTCCTTCTATTATGTTTGTTTTAGTTTGTTCTTAAAAAAAATCCAAGTTTATTCAATATTAGTAGTATACAAAGAGCTTAGAGCATTTAAACTCCAATTGTTGAAAAAGCTCGTATTAAAGTATTATCAAAATACTCCTTATTATAGAGTAATTATCAATAGTGATATTATTAGTTTTCATTCGAAGTCAATATTCATATTTAGTTCAGTGTTTCTAGTTGGACAATTTGTCAAGTCAGTCTCGATTCTAACCTTCTAATTCAGCCTTTATCCACACCTTTTAACCCAAGCCCCGATCCAACCCTGATTAAAGACCTTTTGATTTGTGTATCATCTCATATACAGTGGTGGAGATTTGATTTTCAGGCAAGCCTATGGAATTAACTTTTCAGGTTCGATTTAGAGTGCTTATTCTTGAACCTTAAACACCTTTGAGTGATTTGAGTGAATCTTTAGTGAGGATGTCAGTCCTTGTCAATTTTGAATTAAAGGTAATTACTTAGATAAGGGGAGAGACCTATGTTTTCGTACTACAAAGGTATGACTTATCGTAATTGAATCTTTAGGACTCTTTGAGTTGAATTATCCATTTATAAATTATCTATGAATTATGATGAGACATTGTCAATAGGAATTATGAATTGTGGGAAGTTCGTTTTAATTATAAGTTGAGAATTTTGCTTAAGGACAAGCAAAAGCTTAAGTGTGGGGGTATTTGATAAACCGTAAAAGTAACATATTTTAATCCCACATTTAGTATGCTTTTGGATGAATTTATCCTCAATTTATGTAAAAAGGTGCTCTTAATCCTTTCTTTTCGTGTCTTATGCTCAGGAAAGCACCTAAGGATAAAAAGAACGTAAAATGGGCTTAAAACGGACCAAATTGGGCCAACCTAAGAAATCGACACGGCCTGGACATCAAGCTACACGGCCGTGCCTTTCCATTCACTTCACACGGCCATGCCACGATTTAAACGGCCATGCCCCAATTGATGACTCAAAGCGGGCCAGTACTCGACTAAGATCAGAACACCCCAAACCCGGTCAATACGCCTACAATCGAATCTGGTATGTCACTGAGGATAATATTTTGAAAGAATCGAATTAACAATTAAATTTTGTGAAAAACTCTTTGAAATTCTATATTTGTAGAAATTACATGTTTAATAAGTTAAAATCAAGATTTACTTTGAAATTACATAAAACTTTTAAAATAAGTGAATAAATCATAGGTTAGAAAACATTTATATCATTTTAAGAAAACTCGAATTATTACTTTGAAAACCATTTGCATTTGAATGTAGAAACTTAATATTTGAAAATCATTTAAATTATCGAAAACACTTAAGTTGTTTAAATTATCAAATGATTTATGTTACCCGATGGTAACGTTTTAAAAACCATCGCGTTTTGTAGTTTAGAAAACTTGGTGCTCAATTTATTATAATAATCATGAAATTTATAAACCATATTTAAAACATGTTCAAAACATAAAAATAATCCAAAACATAATTAAACAGGCCTTATTACAAATCCATAAAATATGAAAACCAAATTAAAATAAAATACCCAAATGGAAGTTAATATAAAACCAACTTTTATTGCATGGCCTCCTCGAGTTCATCTGGCTCATCATCCGCGATCTCACGAATCACCTGAAAGGATAAGGGAGAAGGCGAGTCACCAAGACTTAGTGCATATTCCCTCTCCCGGGTAAATACCACATACTTACACAAATTATAACAAAGCAACATATATGTATAATGCACCCAACCTAGCCATCCATAACTCATTTTCTACCCCATATGGTACCAAACCACTGGTGGTGCCAAACCACTGGTGACCGAAGTCACGATAGAAATGTGATACCAAATCACTGGTGACCAAAGTCACGAACAATCCATCTGTGGGGCCAACCCACGTGTGATACCAAATCACTAGCGACGATCCCATATCTCAAAAGTGGGGCCAACCCACGGTGGTGTTAACCACAGGGACGAGTCGCTATGAGGTGCCAAACCTCTAGTGTCCGAAGACACGAATGTGATACCAAATCACTGGTGGTGCCAAACCACTGGTGTCCGAAGACACGAATGTGATACCAAATCACTGGAGGTACCAAACCTCTAGTGTCCGAAGACACTATATCAATCTTCCCCCTCCTCTCATATTGCCCATGCCAATACAATAAATAAACAAATCATGTCAATATACTTTGATACGTATCTCATAAAAAATATATCATAAATCGTAGATCATGATTTCTATCCACATGTATTTACAACATATCAAACGGACTTACCGAATCCTCATTCATACCATCATGGTATCATATCCAAATCTCATCGTTTTCCCACTTTCATAATATGATTAGTTATAACACACATAAATACATATATAAACCAAGTTATAAAGTGTGTAAGATACACACCTTTCACCAAAGCAAGAACTAACTTACGGAGATCCGATCTATCGCACTAGATCACCTTGTCCTACAATCGGCCAATACTTAAATTATAAACAAAGGCCATTCGCCCTACCACTAAATCCAATGAGTTATCACTTGAAAACCAAGTCTTACCTAAACTTACCCAAACGATAATCAAGATGTGAGGCTTAGATTGATTGTTTCCAACGTCCCGAGGAGCCTAAAAGAAATCGGTTCATAAATGGTTAGAACCTTGCAACAAATGCCCATAGGTTCGCCTTTGTCTACAAGAAAATAACATAGAGAGGAGAAAAGAAATAATAGGAAAATCGGCCAAGAATACTTATTTATTAACCAAAATCGATTGAAGAAAGCAAAGAGAATCTACCCTTGAATATTCGCCAAAACAAAACAATAAGAGAAAGGAAGTTTCGCAAAATGATTAAATGGTCAAAGAAATTCGGCTATGGTTGATTTGTAATAACAAAAGGATTCGATTAAAGTGGAGAAAAAGAAAGGAAAAAGGAAAAAGATGAAAGAGATTTCAATGGGAGAGGAATGTTTATGGCTTTGAACAAAAAGAAAGAAAGTAAAGAGAGATGGAGAGAAGGAAGTTTGGCCAAGAGAGAGTAGGAGAAATGTGGGTTGAACAAGTATGAAAGAATGGGAAAGATGTTGTGAACAAAAGAATTTCGGCCAAGCACAAAGATGGTTTCGGATTTGATACACTTTGATGCACTAGGGAGAAACTTGCAAAAACTAGAAAGGATTTTCGGTTATGACACCAAAACAATTATTGAAAGCCAAAACAACACCTAAAACTCACCTTATGACCAAGACACATTCGGCTATAGGAGTGTTTTAGGAGAGAAAAGAAATTGGTGATCATAAACTTAGGAGAAATGGCCAACTAGCTACTAACCTACCAAAGCTACCAACAAAAATCGGTCAAGCCCTCCCCTAGACCAAAATGCCGTCCACATACATGCACTAAGGCCTTGGAATACTTTCCAAAACATCCTCCATATTCTATGCCTTTTGTCCCCTCATCATACCAAAACCTTAAGATTCTTATCCCCAATTTCATGCTTTCCTTAAACAAATATTCAACTTACCAAAAGTTAAGAGTCCAACCTATCATAAATAAAGTTTGACCGTCCATCAATGCTAGAACACAAAAATAAAGTCTTCAAAATGCTAAACATGCTACTCGAACCTCTAACCTCAAGCAACTATCCAAGCATCATAACCACCTTGCCACTAACTCCTCATATGCTTAATTTAACACTTAAATTAACTTAAGTGTCAAACTCACTTAATCCACTTCATTAAATAACCCATACTACAAATTATTCTAGCTTCCTAAATAAAATCAAGCCTTTACAAGACTATGCTAACACATAAAATTCATACCCGAGCCAATATAAATAATACTCAAATTTTAGGATATTACATGCACGGTCGTGCCACAGCCGTGCCTAAATCAACAGAATAGAGACACGGGCTAGAAGACGACTTACACGGGCGTGCCATGACCATGCCCCTGCCGCGGGAAAGAGCAATTTCACTCGGATATGGATGCTTAGAGCCCAAGAAATGCAATCCTAAGTCTACTTAAACACCTAGGAACGAATTATGCTTGAATTACGAGTATTTAGGAGCCAAGTAAAGCATCCCAAAAGTATATATAAACACCTCAAGGCGGCTACTCAAGGGCATCAAGTTTTAGCAGAGTTTTCTGTCAAAGCTTTACTCATTTAGGGAATTGCTCAAAGTTAGCCAGTTGATCCATCTCGAAGAGCTAAAATTCTACTCAAGACGGAGGATCTCTCCTTCAATTCCTTCAGGGAGTTTTAGGGATTTCTAATGTTTTGTTTTATCTTTTCTCTTGAGATGTTTTCTTATTTAGTTATGAACTAAACCATTCAGATACCTAAAGAACCTATGATGGATTTTGTTATTGTTTTCTGAATTTATATGATAAATACTTAGTTTGTTCTTAATTATGTTTCTTAATTTAATCTGATGTGCCTAGGTGGAGGAGGAATAGACCCTGCTTGAGAGTAGATCTAGCATAATTAAGCGGAGTTGATCAGACGCCTAGAGATAGGGTTACGAGATTTTACTGGATTAGGGTGAAACCTAATATGGGAATCCATGGATCGATTTACTGCTTCCTTAGAGGGTTATTATAAGAGAACGTGAGTTTCACTAATTAACCTAAGGTTAGACGTTATTCGCTTAATATAGGTTAGGGAGTCTCACGGATCAAGCTAAGTAGAGAAATCATATGGTTTAGGGATAAATAATGAGTGAAGTCATAGGTGGATTCTTTCTGAGGGTATCGTCTTTATCAACTGAGTTTTCCAAAGTCTTTTCCCAATTTATTTGTTTATCTTTGCATTTTAGTATTTCATTAGTTTTAGATAAATCAACCAATCACTCCATATTTCAGGCTAAATAATAGAAAGAAAGTGAGTAGTAGTACTTTTAGGTTCCTTGGGTTCGATAAGATATTCTTGCCTTAACTATACTACTGTTCGATAGGTGCACTTGCCTCTATCATTGTCATAGTTAGTCTACAGGTTCTATCATTCTTTATAAATTTTAAAACTAGACTGTTTTGCAGTGATCAGCCGCTTCAGGGGTTTTGTTATTTAGAGTTCCACCGGTAGCTGTATCAATCAATTGCCTAGTTGAGGGGTTCACATCATTGTAAAAGGTTTGAACCTGTATCCATAATGGTAGCCCATGGTGAGAGCATCTTCTCAGTAGATCTTTGTATCTCTCCCATGCATCGTAAAGTGTTTCTAAATCCATCTACACAAAAGAAGAGATATAATTCCTCAACTTAGCCGTTTTAGCCGGCAGAAAATATTTAAGTAAAATTTTTTGGTTATTTGTTCTCATGTAGTGATTGATCCTCGTGGTAATGAGTTCAATCACTGTTTAGCTTTGTTCCTTAACGAGAAGGGAAACAATTGAAGGCGAATGGGATCATTAGAAAAGTCATTAATTTTGAAAGTATCACACAACTATAAAAAGTTGGCTAAATGAGTATTTGGGTCTTCATCCCACAAACCATCAAACTGAACAAACTATTAAATCATTTGAATAATGTTAGGGTTCAATTCAAATTTATTTGTAGCAATAGTATGTCTAAAAATACTCGATTCAGCCCTAGTTAAATTAGGTTTAGCATAATCATACATAATACAAGGAGTAGGATTTTTGGCAACCACTGGAAGTAATGGATTATTATCAGCCATCTCCTCGGTAGTATTAGTATTGTCCTCTTGCTTTTCTTGTATGTATTGTAGGCTTCGCTTATCTCCCTATGATTTCTACGAGCGGTACTTTCTATCTCATTGTCAAAAAGCAAGGGTCTTGATGGGTTTCTTCTAGTCATAAACTAGAGACACCTGTCAGAAACAAATAAAAGAAAAATTAGCAAGTTAAAATAAAAATAAATTGAAAATAAAAATAAGAATGGCTAAAGTAATAAAAATTTAGTGTTCCTAATATCTTAGTCCCCAGCAACGGCACCAAAAACTTGATGTGTCTCTAACTAACTACGATCACAATAAAGGCAAGCGCACCTATCGTTTAATAGTATAGTTATGGTAAGATCAGAAATATCGTATCCACAAGGACCAATAGTACTAGTAATTACTATCTTTTTATTTTCTAGCCTAAGATTTGGAGTGATTTCTTTTAAACTAAAACTAATTAAAAGCACAACAGAGAATGAATTGGGAAAATACTTTTTGACAACTATATGAGATAGGCAATACCCAAGGAAGAATTCACCTAGACTTCACTTATTACTTTTGATTCATATGATTTATTCACTTGACTTAATCCGTAGAAATCCATGATTTATGTTAATATCTCTTTCAAGACTAAAAACAACTGACTCTAGGTTGATTAATTGAAATCTCTTTCTAATTAAAACCCCTATTTTTGCATTAACTCGACCAATGGATTCCCTTATTAGATTTGACTCTAATCCATATTTATGTCATCCTATTTCAAGGGTTGCAATCAACTCCGCTTAATTGTTTTGATCTACTCTTAAATAGGTACTTTTGCTCCTCTGAATAAGCACATCCGACTTGAATCAATAACTTGAATTATGAAAACGAGAATAAGCACTCACAATTAAGAATAAGAACAAGTATTTATCTTATAAATCAAATAATAATAAGATTCATCTTAGGTTTCATCCCCTTAGGTATTTAAGGGATTAGTTCATACTAGATAGAGGGAAACATCTTAAAATAAGGAAAACAACAAAACATAAGAAAACCCAAAAACTTCAAGAGAAATTGATAGGAGATCTTCAGTCTTAATGGAGATTCTTCTTCCGAGCTGCTCCCGATGGCTGTCTTTGAGTATTTTCTACCTTGTCCTCGGCGTCTTCATTTAGGTTTCCCCCTAGGGTGTTTATATAGGCTTTGGAACACCTCTCTTGGCCCACAAGTAGCCTATTCTGAATAGAATTAAACTTTGGTACGGCAGGGACATGCCCGTGTGACACACTCGTGTTTGATAGCCTTAGGTAGTGCTCACTTCTGCTCACCACACACGCCATGTTCGATGGCTTTCGACCGTGTACAATTCTGCTCATCACGCATGGTCGTGTGATTTTCCTGTGTGTGAAAGTCCAGGCTGTGTTAATTTCTGAGGTAGGCCCATTTTGTCCCTTTTTGGCCCATTTATCGTTCTTTTTGACTCCCTAGGCTCTCCTAAATGTAAAACATGAAATTAAGGGATTAGTAGCATCGAATTCAACAAATATAATGAAAGTTTATCCAAGAATAAGACAAGCATTGGGTTAAAATATGTATAAATTATAGTTTATCACAAGGTTACCATGACTCTTTGATACGTTGCTCCCGCATATTTCAGTCTAAATGCATCACCTTATAGCAAAATGTTCCCCACATGGTTATGAATATGGTCTTCTTCATATTTTCGAGATGCATCTTTATCTGGTTGTATCCCGAGAAACCATCCATGAAGGAGAATATTGAGTAACGTGTCATGTTGTCCACTAAGGTGTCGATATAAGGCAATGGGAAATTCCTTTCGGGCTGGCTTTGTTCAAATCCTTGTAGTCTACACACATTCGTACTTTCCCATATTTTTTAGGGACGAGGGTGATATTGGCTACCCATCCTGAGAATTTAACCACTTGTAAGAAACCAGCATCAAATTGCTTTTTGACCTCCTTTTTTATTTTCAGTAAACGTCGGGCCTCATCCTTTGGAGCTTCTATTGAACTAGCTTACTTTTTTTTATGGGGAGCCGGTGTACCATGATATCAGTACTAACCCGGCATGTCTTGATATGACCATACGAAGACATCCTAGAATTCTTAGATTAACTCAATGAGGTCTCGCTTTGTCTCTGCGGTAATGCAAGCTCCAATCTTCACCTCTTTTTCCTCTCCTAAGCTAATAAATTCCACTGACTTTTTGTAAGGTAGGATTTTTTTCTCATCTTCTTCTACCATCCTCAACAAATCAGGAGATAGGTTACAGTCTCAATCATCTTCAAAACCCTGAGAATCCTCCATACACATATCTTGCTCAAAAAGAAGGCTCTGAGTCAATAACAGCATCGCTTATATCATTGATATTTGGAGACCTGTTATAGGGATGAAAGAAGATACAAAGAACAAAAGAATCTAAGAATAATTATCTATGTGATATGATTATGAATGAAATGGAAAAACAAAAGAATATTTGCTCAACATGATACGTAAACATGCATTTTATTGAAATAAAGATGTTAGACATAAGCCTATTTCACAAAAGGATTCTTATTGCTCCTAGGCTTAGAGCAATAAGAGTTTTTTGAACATTACTCTGAATTAGCTCTAAAAACTACAGGAATCTCTTCCGCAGACCAATTATTCAGAACACTTCTAGGTACATAAGGGCAAATGCCTGATAAATTTTCTCTCCCAATTCCTTCTTCGGATATGGCGTTGATGTTCAGATGTCCCAACATTTCTCTGTGGTTTCTTTTCTTGACATCTTCTATTTAGGGTGAATAGTTCCTCCTGACATGAAAGTTTTGGATATATGGGGAAAAGTCATTGGTTCCCATTTGACCTCTCCCCCGCTTAATCACGCTCTTCTCCTTTCTTGCTTCTTTTCTAGCTCTTTCTTCTTTTGCCTCGCATCTGGCTTTATCCTAAGCCAAAGCGATCTTGTTTGTCTGTCAGAATTGTGCCTCGACCCTTCCTTGTAGGTATTTTCTGAGTTCTTTCCCGGGTAAGGCTTATTTATCAACTGTCAGCTGCAAACCTATCCTTGTAGTTTTGGATATTTTGGGCACTGGGATTTTTTTTCCCTTCGACAAAATTCACAAATTCAAGCGATCGAAATGAACATTCTATTTCCTTATCATCCGCTCCTATGTATGGTGCGTCACTGGTTACGGATGTAATTGTAATATCCGAGATTTAGGGGTTATGCATTTTCACTTAAATGTATGTGGTAGGATGCTTGTGTGTGTTTTGAATGTGTTTTGGGGGCTTCGGGAACCTTGGGACGTAGGTAGAAGCCTTAGAAAAATATTTGATTTTTAAGCCTAAAAAGGGAACGAAGGGAGCTAGGCCTTAAGTAGAGGTGTGTGAGGGTTATGACACAAGTAAAGCCACGGTAAAGTGGCAAAGAGGCGCCACTTAGGGCACAGGAGGTGACGCCACAGGGAGTGTGAAGGGACCAGTTGACGACAAGGGAAGCATTTTGGAGCTTTTATTTTGACAAGGAGGTGTAGTGATGGACGACATAAGGACTCTGGATGGATGAAGTGTAGATTGGTCCGATACTCAAAGATTCACTAAGTAGGAGGAAAAGAAAGGATTGGGAGGAGAGAGGAAGAGTTGGCTGGCAAAGGGACTTTGAAAGAGGCATATTCGGTCATGCATAGGGGAGCTAGTGCTTAGAAATTTCTTAGTCTTTTTACTCATCCTTAGACCAACCCATCTCTCTCCTTTTCTTCTCTTTTATTTTGCTAAGGCTGAAACTTCTCTTTCATTCATTCCCACCATTGCCGAAACTCTTAAGGTCTCAAACATCTCTTCTCCATTCTTTTGACAAAAGCCGAATCATTCTTATTGATTTCTTTTCCATCTTTTCATCTTGAAAAGTCGAAACCCCTTTGTGTTCTCTTCTATTCTTTCAAGTGTTTGGCCGAATATCCTTGGCCTTATTTCTTTCTCTTCTCACGTGCTCTAAACTCCATACTCAGTGCCGAATCTATCTCTAGTTAGCCGAATCTTCTGGTAAGTAAACTTCCTACTTCTCTTCTCTTCTTGACTGATTTGGTTAGTGCCAAATCTAGGAATCTAATCCCTCTTATTTTCTTTTGGCCGAACCATGAAGGAGATCTTTCGGGATTCTTGTAGTCGACAATTGAAAGGTGAATTTTTTGGGTTTTGAGATCCAAGGTAAGCAGGAGGTAACATTCAGCCAAGGGCCATTCTTATCGATCCTATGCAATAATTCGAATCTGACATAAGTTATGTAGGGATTTTGACATCTTCAAGGTCAAACGATAGTTTCGGGATTTTGGAAAGCGAGGTAAGGGTTGTAGCGTATAGATCTATTTCATTTTCATTCAAAAGCCGAAGGCTAATCGTTTGTGTGTATTAGTGCTTAGCCGATTGAAAGGAAGGTTCATCACATAGCTTCGAGATTTGGTTGGAAACCAAATCGGCATTTAGGTAAGGATTATGGTTGTGCGTTAACCTTTCGGGATTTGTTTGTATAGCTGAATGGTCTCTTTGCTAATGATCTTAGTGTGGGCCAAATGTAGGGAAGGGGATCTACTATGTTAGATCAAGATTTTCGAGATTCGGTAATCGTGTTAGTAACCAGGTGTGTAACCTACCCTCAATTCTCGATTAGTAGTAATATTGTTATGTATATGTTAATAAGGCAATGAATGAATATGGCTAAGGGTACCATTCAATGGTGCAGTGTATTCAGGTATGTTACCCCTTAGTACTCGTTAATAATGCTTATAAACATGGATATGAGAAAATGTGAAATTTCATTATGGACATGGGGTGAGGTAAATTGCATGGTATTTGTATGTTTTGTATGATGCATGAGCATATGGGTGATAATGATAAAAGGGGAAGTGTTTTGGTGGTTTTTACCACATTATCTGATGACTTATGTCACCTATTATGAATCCGGCGACTCTGTCACATTATTTGGTGGCTATGCCACGATTATAAAGGCGATGTGCAGTTGACTGCAGCGACTACCTTTGATGATGTGTAGCGGATGGAGGGTCGATTTAGTAATCCCCACGGTGTGATTGGCAGGTACGGGTGATGTGTAGAGGTTGGATATCTAGGTGGGTTTGGGTTGCATCATTGTTTATATTTGTTTTACGTGATTTAATATGCCTTGATCGTTTGGGAGTCTATGTTGGTTGTTACACACTGAGTCTGTTGACTCACCCTTCGTGGGCTAACATTTTGCAGGTGATACTCAGTAAATGGACCGGGTCGGCAGGGACTTAGTGGTGGCCATGCTCAGCTCAGCATTTTCACGTTTTCTTATTATGTTTTCGGGTTTTATTCGGGTTTTGTTTTTGTTGTAATAAGGCCATTATTATTTAACTGTTTTATTTATGCGTTTTAATTTTTATTCTGGTACGATCAACGTTAGACAAGTGGTTAAACAATTTTTCGTAAAACAACTTCAAATGTTTTGACACATAAACACCTACGATTTTCAACTTAATGATAAGCTCTAAAATTCAGCATTTCTTTAAACTTGTAATTTCTGAAATATGAAGATAATGTTTTAATACAAAATTAAATTACAACACGGTTTTCAACTTGAGAATAACCCAAATCTATTTTCTTCAAAACCACCAAGTATTTCAAGATGACATAACGAGATTTAACTACGTTTTACTCAATGAGCATGCCAGATCCGGTCAGGGCTTGTGGGCCGGGTTTGGGGTGTTTCAGTAATACTATCTTCTTTCGCGTTTATTGTCACTAGTCGACCCTCTATCACCAATTTTAGCTTTTTGGTGTAGTGATGATGGCATTGCCCCTGCTAAGTGAATCCAAGGCCTCCCCAATAAGCAATTATAAGAAGGCTTGATGTCCTTCACCAAGAAATCCACCTTATACGTGTTTGGACCAATCAAAGGGGTATCTCAATCCTTCCCATCACCCTCCTTTTAGTACCATCAAATTCTCTCACTATGTTTTGGCACGTCTTCATATGAGAGCTATCCATAGGCAACCTATTCAGTGTGGATAAGGACAAGACATTCAGTGCAGATCCATTATCAATAAACACCCCTGGCAATATATACCATTTGCAGTAGGTGGTAATGTGCAGAGCCTTTGTAGACCCCATGCCCCCCGGAGGTATTTCATCATCATTGAAAAAGATAAAGTTTTTGACACTTATATTGTTAACTAGGCGGTCCAACTTGTTCACAGAGATACCATTAGTGACATAAGTTTCATTCAGCACATTCATCAACGCACTACGATGAGTCTCTAAGCTCAAGAGCAAGGCTAGTATTGATATGCGAGCTGGTTGTTTGTGTAGTTGTTCTACAACACTATACTCACTATGCTTTAATAATTTTAGGAATTCCTTAGCCTCGTTCTCAGTTATCGGCTCATTAACAGGTGATTCAAGTCTGGCTATCTTTTTTTTTCTTTTGTTCAACCGCTAAGGCTTTTCCTTTTACGGGCTCAGCTCTTGCATTTGATGGATCATAGCGCCTCCCACTGTACGTGTAGAAGCCCACATCCTGGCCCTCTTCTAAAGTGCTAACTAGATTCTCTTCTCCTGGGATTGTCACGTTGCAGTTATAATTACATGAAACCCTTTTACTGTCCTTGTAGGGAAAAGCTACGAGTTTCTGAATAATGACCCTTGGTGCCAATTGTACTCTCACTTCATTACTTCTTGGTTGTAAAATAATCACATCTGGGTGATTGACCATGTGGACTTTCTCCATTGATCCTTCCTCTAGCATAAACGTCTCCTCCTTCCAAGCCCTTGATATTTTCATAAAATTCAATTTCTTTATTACCTATCAAATTTTGTACCAGGGCCCTGAACTCAAGGCACTTGATAAACCGTAAAAGTAACATATTTTAACCCCATATTTAGCATTCTTTTGGATGATTTAGCCCTTGATTTATGTAAAAAGGTGCTCTTAATCCTTTCTTTTCATGTTTTATATTCCAAAAAGAACTCGAGGATGAAAAGAATGAGAAATGGGCTTAAAATAGGGCCAATTTGGGTCAAAGTGGAAATCAACACGGCCTGGACTTCAAGCCACACGACCGTGCCTTGAAAATTAACTAAGACACGGCCATCCCACGATTTACACAATCGTGCCACAATCAACAGAATCGAGACACGGCCTAAAAATGATTTACACGGGCGTGTACCATGGCCGTGCCCCTACCGCGAGAAAGAGGAATTGTACTCTGATTTGGATACTTTGAGGCAAAGAAACACATTCCAAAGCCTATTCAAACACAGAGTCAGAAGTATACTTGAATTGGGACACTTAGAGGCCAAGTAAAGCATTCCAAAATTCTATATAAACACCATAAGTGTAACATAAAAAGGTGTGTGTGGGTCGGAGGCCGAGACATTTAGAATTTGGAAAAAGTCGGAGCTTTTGTGGAAATCACTCGAAGATAGCCAGTTGATCTATCTCAAGAAGCTGAAATTCTACTCAAGACGGCAGATCTCTCATTTAATTCCTTCAGGGGGTTTTAAGGGTTTCTTATGTTTTGTTTTATCTTTTCTCTTGAGATGTTTTCTTTATTTGTTATGAGCTAACCCTTCAAATGCCTGAAGGGGATGAAACCTAGATGAATCTTATTATTGTTTTCTGAATTATATGATAAATACTTGATTTGTTCTTAATTATGTGTGCTTAATTCTTATGTTAATGTTTCCGGGATATTAATTCAAGTCAAATGTTCTTAGGTGGAGGAGGAATAGACCCTACCTAAGAATAGATCTAGCATAATTAAGTGGAGTCATTCGCACGCCTAAAGATAGGGTGATGAAATTTTTTGGATTTGGGTGAAACCTAATATGGGAGTCCATAGTTCGATTTACTACTATTCTAGGGGTTATTAAGTGAGAAAGAGATTTTCATTAATTAACCTAGGGTTAGATGTTATTCACCTCGAGAGAGGGTTTAATATATGTTAGGGAGTCTTACGGATCAAGTCAAGTGAATAAATCATATAGTTCAGTGTTAGATAATAAGTGAAGTCTAGGTGAATTCTTCCTGATGGTATCACCGTGATCAACTGAGTTTCTCTTCAAGTTATTTTCCAATTTATTCTTTTTGTCTTTGCATCTTAGTTTAGTAATTAATTAGTTAATCAACCAAATCATTTAATATTTAGGCTAAATAATAGAAAGAAAGTGAGTATTAGTACTTTTAGTTCCTTTGGGTTCGATAATCCGGTCTTGCCTAAGTTATACTACTGTTCGATAGGTACACTTGCCTTAAGTCGTTGTCAGAGTTAGTTTCCAGGTTCGATCATTCTCTTTATAAATTTTAAAACTCGACAATTTTACAACGATCAAGTTTTTGGCGCCGTTGTCGGGGAACTAAAATATTAAGAAAACTCTATTTTTATTACTTTAGCCATCATTTTTATTTTTATTTTCGCAATTGAATTTTATTTTATTTTTCTAATCTTCTTTCTTTCTTTTCCTAGTAGGTATTTCTAGTTTATGACTAGAAGGAATCCGACAGGACCTCTAGTATACGATAGTGATATTGAAGCTACCACTCGTAGGAATCGCAGAGAAATTAGGTGAGCCCTAAATTACATAGAAGAAAAGCAAGAAGGAAGATCCAATCCTACTGAAGGGATGGACGAGAATAATCCACCACGAGATGTGGCAGAAAATAATGCTCCGCATACTATGTATGATTATACTAAACCTCATTTAACAGGAGCGGAATCTAGTATTGTTAGGCCTACTATAGCTGCTAATAATTTTGAATTAAAGCCTAACACAATACAAATGATTCAACAATTTGTTCAATTGAATGGTTTGCAGGACGAAGACTCGAATACTCATATAGCTAATTTTTTAGAGTTCTATGATACTTTCAAAATAAATGGCATTTTTGATGATGTCGTTCGTCTTCGGTTATTTCCCTTTTCATTAAGGAATAAAGCCAAACAGTGGTTATACTCGTTACCACGAGGGTCAATCACTACATGGGACCAAATGACCGAAAAGTTTTTATTAAAATATTTCCCACCGGCCAAAACAACCAAATTACGGAATGATATCTCTTCTTTTGTGCAGATGGACTTAAAGACATTATACAACGCATGGGAGAGATACAAGGATCTCTTAAGAAGGTGTCCACACCATGGTTTACCCTTGTAGCTACAAGTCCAAACTTTTTATAGCGGTGTGAATCCCTCAACGAGGCAACTAATTGATTCAGCCACCGGTGGAACTCTGAATAACAAAATTCTTGAAGAAGCCTACGAATTTATTGAAGAAATGTCACTGAATAATTATTAGTGGCAAGTTACAAGGACAAAACTGACAAGATCAGCCGGAGTTTTCAGCATTGATGTAGTAACCATGCTATCGAATCAGGTAGAGATGATGAATAAAAAGCTTGATAGTTTGTGTTCTTCGCAGGTACATCCAGTAATACAGTACGACACAAGTGGAACTATGGTGAGTCCTGAGTACCAACCCTACCAACCAAGCACAGAAAGCGAACAGATGAACTATATATGTAATAATTTCTGATCCAATAATAATCCTTATAGTAATACTTATAATCCAGGTTGGAGGAACCACCCAAATTTTTCATGGGGAGGTTAAGGAAATCAAGGAAATCAAAGACAACAACCTCCTCAAAATTTCCCAAATCAGCCATATCCGCTAGAGAGGAAGCCAAACCTTGAAGAGATGTTGATAAAATTCATGGCAACCACAGAAAATCGTCTCCAAGATAATGAGAAAACACTTAGAAGTCAACAAACATCGGCTGAAGAGAACAAGAACCGATTAGGGGAATTTGCTAAGGCAGTAGGGGAAGTCACTAAAGCAATCAGACAACTTGCAAAATTAATGTCCAAAAGACCCCAAGGGCGTCTACCAAGCAATATCGAGATCAACCCAAAGGATCAAATCCAAGCCATAACAGCTCAGGAAAATGTAAGGTTAGATGAACCCATCTCAACAAGTGAAAACAAGGACGAAGAAGGCAAAATCGAGGTAACATAAGAAAAGCCAAAATCGGTAATCAAAGAGTACCAACCCCGCATACCTTATCCCGAAGCAATAAACAGAGACGATACAGAGGAACAATTCGGTAAGTTTCTTAAACTCTTAAAGAAATTACATATTAACTTATCACTTCTTGAAGCTCTTTTTTAGATGCCAGATTCGAGAAAATTTTTAAAACAACTCTTGATGAACAAGCGTAAGTTAGACGAGGAGCCACATGTAGAATTAAACGCAATGTGCTCAGCAATTCTACAAAATAGACTACCACGGAAGCTAAAAGATCCAGGGAGTTTTACAATTCCATGTTTAATTGGTAATCTAAAAGTTGATAATGCCTTAGATGATTTAGGGGCAAGTATAAATGTCATGCCTTATAAAATGTTTAAATAGCTAGGTCTAGGGAAACCCAAACAAACTAGGATGAGTATTCAATTAGCTGATAAAACTGTTAGAGTTCCTAGGGGTATTATTGAATATGTTCTTGTAAAAATTGACAAATTCGTTTTCCCAGTAGATTTTGTTGTCTTAGACATGGATGAGGATAATTCAATCCCCTTAATTCTAGGAAGACCCTTCCTAGGAACTGCCAGAACTAAAATTAATGTTGCCACAGGAGAACTCATTCTTCGTGTAGGTGATGAATCAATCAGTCTTCAAGCTCTTGACTCGATCGGGACTACAATCGATGAAGGTAAGAAAGTCAATTCAGTTAATGATCAATTTGAGCAACCTTCATTGCAGAAAACACCACAAGGATATGAATCTGAGTCGAAGCACGGACCGAGTGCCAACAAAGAAGAATTATATAAGGAATGAAGCCTTAGGGTCGACAAACTAAAAGAATGAAAGACACAATTTAAAGAGGAATAGGAACCGGACGAAGTAAAACCTAAGGAACCCCCAGAAGAGTTCAAAGGAACATCAAACCACTTCAAAATAGGAGATCAGATACGGTTAGATAAAGCATATTCACGCATCACAACACCAACCTTGAGTTCAAATGAAGACATTCCTTTTGAGGTACAAAATATTTTCTCATACGAAACAGTCGAGGTAAGCAATCCAACGTTCGACATTTTTAAGGTAAACGCCTCTCGACTTAAAATTTATCATGAATATAAAACTGACAGCATGAGGGAAGATGTTCAAACCTTCACACCACCATGATTATACAAACGAAATGAGGGAAGATGTTCAAACCTTCAAACCACCATGATTATACAAACGAAGGGAAAATCTAACTTAAGACTTTAAACAAGCGCTTCTCGGGAGGCAACCCGAGAACTAACACTATCTATTTATTTCTATTTTTGATTATTTCTTTATATTTTTATTCTAGAATTTTAATAGAACAAAAATGCATATTTCCAGACCACAGGGCCTAGCACACGGCCGTGGCCATGGCTGTATAGAAGTACAGAATGTCCATACTGATATGGCAGAGACGGTCTAAATTAGCCTCAACTCACTATTTAACCCCACCCTCTTCCTTCTTCTTCCTCACCCTCCTTTCTTTTTTTTTTCCTTATTCTTATCATATTTCCTCTCTCTCCCTTTCTTCTAACATTCCTATAACTCTTGAGACACCAAAGCCATGCAAAAGAAGTGTAAAAGGCCAACCATAGCCTCCTCAAAGGAGATCGATTCACATGAGTTCATGCTGGCAGCTTCAGTTATTCGACAAGCCAAGGGTCTTTGAGACAATTTAGTTTTTGTTTTTCTTTTCTATTTTGCTTCAATTTACTTATCTTTACTTCTCTTCTACTTAATTTAGTTTATTTCATTTTAGTTTCTTGGTTTTAGGTTCTAAAGGCTGCTTGGGAATCACACTGGAACCATGACCACAGCCCCTCCGCAGCCTTAGAAGTCCAACCCACCTCGCGAACCATCTATCAATAAGGACTCTTCAGTCCAATTAGTCTTTTCTTTTAATTTTAGTTTTCTTCTTAGTCTCCTTTTCTTTATTTTCTTTATTTTTAATTATATTATTAGTATATTTTTAATGTTTCTTTAGATTTCCTAGTCACATCTTTGCAGGCTCCCCAATTTCTTCATCTAGCACAATGCTTGTCGGTAGCCACCTCACCAGGCCCATAGAAAATGCCACCACCTCCAAATCGACAAGGGAACAAAGAATCCATCCAAAATTTCAGGAAGTATTACTTCTCCCCTTCTCTTTTGATTTATTATCACACAATTGTTTATCCATCTTTGTACATTGAGGACAATGTACATCTTAAGTGTGAGGAGGTAAAAGTACCTAACTTTTTGCAATATTCCAAAATCCTAAATTTTAGTCTTGTTCCTAAGTAATTTTCTCATATTATTAATTAGGGTGAAATTTCTGATGATTTATGATTTCTATTGATATGTTTTTGAGTAAGTCATTGATAATTGTGCATTGATGATTTATTCTTGAAGAATACTAGGGAATCAAGCATGATAAGTCTATTTTTCAAAAATTAAAAATTTCCTAGGTTATTAAACTGAATTTGAATATTACCTTGAAGTTTGAAATTTACAGGGATTGATATCAAATACCCATAATTTTTGTGAGATTTTGAGCCTTATATAGCATATATTCTTTTCAGTGCTCACTTTATTGATTATGAGTGTGTCAACACTAAATTGTTATTCTAGAACTTGGCTTGATTATTCATATCGAGACGACATTAATGATTTGATATACTGAGATGATAAAGGCACCTAGGTTTTAACCCATTCACTCCACTAAAAAGTCTACCTTCACAAATTAACCCTTAGTAAACCCATTTGATCCTAACAACCCTTTTTTTTTTTATTTACCCGCTAAATTTTAACCCAAAACCCTTTGTATTTGTTATCACCATTCTTTTGACTACCCTTTTATTGAGAATTGATTTGATCAGTTGCCGAATTAGTTTATTTCAGTTGATAAAGTTTTCTTTATTATGTTTCTATTTGATTTTTTCTTAATTAAAAAAAATCAAAGTATATTCAGCATTAGTAGTATAAAAAGTGAGCTTGTACATTTAAATTTCAATTATCAAAGAAAAAGCTCGTAGTATGATTAGTTTCAAAGTTTCATGTGATGTAATTATTCAGATTATTAGTTCAATTATTTTTCTAAAAGTTAGGTAACTTGTCAATTCAATTTCGATTCTAAACCTTCTAATTCAGCCTTTATCCATACCTTTAACCCAAGCCCCGTTACAACCCTATTAAAGACCTTTTGATTAGTGTATCATCTCATATTACAGTGGTGGAGATTTGATTTTCAGGCAAGCCTATGGGATTAACTTTTCAGGTTCGACTTATGAGTGCTTATTCTTGAACCTTAAACACTTCGAGTGCTTTGAGTGAATCTTTAGTGAGGATGTCAATCCTTGTCAGTTTTGAATTAAAGGTAATTATTTAGATAAGGGAAGACTTCTATGTTTTCGTGCTACAAACATATGACTTAGAATTGTTTGAATCTCTAGGAGTCTTTGAGCTAAATTATCTATGTTTAAATTATCTATGAATTATGATGAGGCATTGTTGATAGGAATTATGAATTATGGAAAGTTCGTTTTAATTGTAAGTTGAGAATTTTGCTTGACGACAAGCAAAAGCTTAAGTGTGGGGGTATTTGATAAACCGTAAAAGTAACATATTTTAACCCCATATTTAGCATGCTTTTGGATGATTTAGCCCTTGATTTATGTAAAAAGGTACTCTTAATCCTTTTTTTTCATGTTTTATATTTAGAAAAGCACCCGAGGATGAAAAGAACGAGAAACGGGCTTAAAACGGGCCAATTTGGGCCAAAGTGGAAATCGACACGGCCTAAACTTTAAGCCACACGGCCGTGCCTCGACAATTAACTAAGATACAGCCATGCCACGATTTACATAGCCGTGCCCCAATCGACAGAATCGGCCTGAAAACGATTTACACGGGCGTGTACCATGGCCGTGCCCCTGCCGCGGGAAAGAGGAATTGTATTCGGATTTGGATACTTTGAGGCAAAGAAACAAATTCCAAAGCCTATTCAAACACGGAGTAGGAACTATACTTGAATTGGGACACTTAGAGGCCAAGTAAAGCATTCCAAAAGTCTATATAAACACCCTAAGTGTAACATAAAAAGGTGTGTGTGGGTCAGAGGTCGAGACATTCAGAATTCAGCAGAAGCCGGAGCTTTTGTGGAAATCACTCGAAGATAGCCAGTTGATCCATCTCAAGAAGCCGGAATTCTACTCAAGACGGTGGATCTCTCCTTCAATTCCTTTAGGAGGTTTTAGGGATTTCTTATGTTTTGTTTTATCTTTTCTCTTGAGATGTTTTCTTTATTTGTTATGAGCTAAGCCCTTCAGATACCTGAAGGGGATGAAACCTAGATGAATCTTATTATTGTTTTCTGAATTATATGATAAATACTTGATTTGTTCTTAATTATGTGTGCTTAATTCTTGTGTTAATGTTTTCGGGATATTAATTCAAGTCAGATGTTCTTAGGTGGAGGAGGAATAGACCCTGCCTAAGAATAGATCTAGCATAATTAAGCGGAGTCATTCACGTGCCTAGAGATAGGGTGACAAGATTTTACCAGATTTGGGTGAAACCTAATATGGGAGTCCATAGTTCGATTTACTTGTATTCTAGGGGGTTATTAAGTGAGAAAGAGATTTTCGTTAATTAACCTAGGGTTAGACGTTATTCGCCTTGAGAGAGGGTTTAATATACGTTAGGGAGTCTTACAGATCAAGTCAAGTGAATAAATCATATGGTTCCGTGTTAGATAATAAGTGAAGTCTAGGTGGATTCTTCCTGATGGTATCATCGTGATCAACTGAGTTTCTCTTCAAGTTATTTCATAATTCATTTTTTTTGTCTTTGCATCTTAGTTTAGTAATTAATTAGTTAATCAACCAAATCATTTAATATTTAGGCTAAATAATAGAAAGAAAGTGAGTATTAGAACTTTTATTTCCTTTGGGTTCGATAATCCGATCTTGCCTAAGCTATACTACTGTTCGATAGGTAGTCATTGTCAGATTTAGTTTTCAGGTTCGATCATTTTCTTTATAAATTTTAAAACTCGACAATTTTACAACGATCAGCACTCTTGGATCTCATAACCCTTTTCATCATGGGACTCACAGTAGTTCCTCACTCATCTAAGTCTCTCCTCTAAATCTTGCACGATTAATCCTCTATCTACCATCTTTTTCCAAACACATCTCAGTGGGGGTTTTTACCTCCGCCACATAAATTTTTGTTCTCTTACCTCTACTCTCAATTATATCGTTTACCCCTTTATCAGAATGACTGGGTAATAGATTTTGTACCATATTAGGTATTGATAGGTCATTGAACTTTACAATTCCCATCTTAATGAACCTTTTAATCAACTTTTTAAATGTGGTGCAGTTCTCAATTGAATGTCCCGTTATTCATGCACGATACTCGCATTGAGCGTTCGCATCATACCATTTTGGGAATAGAGGTTGCATGGGCTTCTAGTAGAATAAGGATACCACATGTGCATCAAACAAACTCTGATACAACTTCCTATATGTCATCAGGATATGTATGAACTGGATTCCTTCCGTGTTCGGCCTTGAGTTAGATTCTTGCCTTGGGGGGCTTTGGTGGCTGGTAGTTATGGCTATTAGCTCGCTTACAGTAACCGGTTTGGAATACCCTTAATTATATAAGCTCGCATTATTCACTTCATGTTCCTTGTTCCTTGGGGCTGATTTTTTGGCGTTTCCCGCATCTATCTTCCCACTTCTCACTGTGTTTTCAATCATTTTTTCGGACATTACTATATTTGAGAAGCTCTTGGTAGCACTTCCCAACATAAAGTTAATGAACAGGGCTTTTAGAGTATTGATGAAAAGCATTGTTGTTTCTTTCTCTAGAAGAGGTGGTTGGACTTGCGTTGCCACCTCTCACCATCTTTGGGCATACTGCCTGAAGCTTTCACTTTTCTTCTTCTCTATATTCTGCAGCGTAATCCTGTCGGGCGTCATGTCTGTCACATGGCTGTATTGTTTCATGAAAGCTTGTGCCAAATCTTTCCATGAGTTAATTTTGGCATGGCTTAGTTGGTTGTACCACTTAACGGTCGACCCGATAAAACTATCCTAAAAGTAGTGGATTAACAGTTGATCGTTATTGATGTATCCCATCATCCTTCGGTAGAACATCGCAATATGGGTTTTAGGACAACTAGTCCCATTATACTTTTCAAACTCTGGAGTCTTAAATTTTGATGGGAGTACTAGATTTGGGACCAAACTCAAATCCTTAGCATCAATCCCGCAATGGTAATCAGCATTCTCCATTGCTCTAAATTTTTCTTCCAACCACCTGCATCGATCTTCAAGTTGTTTTGGCAATTCTACCCTTGCTTTATCCATTTCTGCCATGTCGTCTAAATTAGGAACAACCGGGTTGGTCGGGTTATCCCTGGGATTAGAACCTAGACCTGTTGGGTAGTTTATTGGTGCTGAGGTACCAGCTCGATACTGTTGGGGTCTGATGGTGATGGGTACCCTTCGTGGGTACGTATCCGGTTGGGCCTAGACATTTATCGAGGTAAAACCTGGGGGATAGGTAGGGTCTTCATTATCTTCCCCTGAGTTAACCTTAGTGCTCTTCCCCTTTTCAAGTCCTCCAGCTAGCAACTGCGTCAGTTGGCTTAACATACTTCTTTGGGATTCCTATATTTGATTCCTCATATCCTGTTGTACTTTTCGCTAACTGTTCTTGCAACTAGCTCTTGCAATTGATCTTGCATGTCCTTTTGAATCTATTCTAGCCTTTCTAATATTTGATCCATTGCTTTGGTTTTACCGCGAGTACCGTAATCGATGTCCAGTTGGTAGATTCTTGTTGGTTTCCAGGGTAAATGTCATAATTTTGATTAATTAGGGTTTTTTATGAAACTTAATACATATGATGAAATGTAATGTAGATGAATGAAATGAATGCAAAAAGAGGCATTGATTCTGATTCAATTCTATTAGAACAACTTTACTAGAAAACAAATTTCTTTACATAAAATAGATTATATATACGACTTTGCCCTAATACTCAAAGCCTTAACTTTCCTAAGAAGTCAAGCTAACTCTCAACCTCGATCCGATTCTGATTTGTATTTTAAGCTCAGCAAGTCGGCTTAAGCTGCTAGGGTTTGCAGATAGTCGGCTACTTCCCGTACTTGAAGTACAACTTTACCCATGATGTAATCTCTATCCCTAACCTGACCTTGAGAATGGTGGAGTTGCTCTTTCCAATGTTTATTGTTTGTTTCAAGAAAATCAACTTGAAGTTCACAATTTTGTAATATGGCCTACAGTGACCGGTTTGGAATACCTTTTATTATATAGGCTCGCGTTATTAACTTCATGTTCCTTCTTCCTTGGAGCCGACATTTTCAATTTTTCCCTGCATCTATCTTCCCGCTTCTCACCGCATTTTCAATCATCTCGTCGAACATTACTATATCTGAAAAGCTCTTGGTAGCACTTCCCAGCATGTGGTTAATGAACGGGGCTTTTAAAGTATTGATGAAAAGTATTGTGGTTTCTTTTTCCACAAGATGTGGCTAGACTTGTGTTGCCACCTCTCCATCTGTGGGCATATTACCTTAAGCTCTAACATTGCTTCTTCTCCATATTCTGTAACGTGACCCTGTCGGATGTCATGTCTGTCACATGACTATATTGCTTCATGAAAGCTTGTACTAAGTATTTCCATGAATTGATTTTGGCACGACTTAGTTGGTTGTACCATTTAGCTGCTGACCCGATCAGACTGTCCTGAAAGCAGTGGATTAATAGTTGATCATTATTGGCGTATCCTGTTATCCTTCGACAAGACATAGTGATGTGAGCTTTAGGACAACTAGTCCCATTATACTTTTCAAACTCTAGAGTTTTGAACTTGGTAGGAGTACTAAATCGGGGACCAAACTCAGATCCTTAGCATCAACTCTGCAGTAGTAGTCAGTATTTTCCATTGCTCTAAATTTTTCTTCTAACCATCTGCACCGATCTTCAAGTTACTTTGGTAGTTCCACTCTTTCTTTTTTCATTTCTACCACATCATCTAGATTAGGAAAACATGATTGGTTGGATTATCCCCAATTGGAACTTGAGCCTATTTGGTAGTTCATCAGCACTGATGTACCGGCTTGATACTATTAGGGTCTGATTGTAATGGGTGCCCTTCGTGGGTACACATCTGCTTGTGCCTGGACATTTATCGGGGTAAAACCTGGGGGGTAAGTGAGGTTCTCATTATCATCCCCTGAGTTGACCACGGTGCTCTTCCCTTTTTCGAGTCCTCCAGTCAACAATTGCTTCAATTGGCTTATTATATTTCTTTGGGATTCTTGTATCTGATCCCTCATATCCTGTTGTACTTTTGCTAGCTATTCTTGCAGCTGCGCTTGCAACTGATCTTGCATGTCTTTTTGAATTTGTTCTAGCCTTTCCAATCGTTGGTCCATTACTTTGGTTTTGGCGTGAGTACTGTAATGATATTCATTGGTAAACTCTTGTTGATTTCCAGGTTAGCTGTCATAATTTCGATTAATTAGGGTCTTTTTGTGAAATTTAATGCATATGATGAAATGTAATGCAAATGCATGGAATGAATGCAAAAAGAGGCATTGACTTTGATTCAATTCTGTTAGAACAACTTTACTAGAAAATAAATTTCATTATATAAAATGGATTACATATACGACTTTGCCCTAATACTCAAAGCCTTAACCTTCCTAAGAAGCCAAGCTAATTCTTGGCCTTGATCTGATTTTGATTCATATTTTAAGCTTAGTACATCAGCCTAAACTGCTAGGGTTTGCAAATGATCGACCACCTCTTGTACTTGATTCATAGCTTCACCCATGATATAATCTCTATCCCTAACTTGACCTTGAGAATGGTGGAGTTGCTCCTTCCAATGTTCATTATTTACTTCAAGGAGTTCAACTCAGAGTTCACAATTTTGTAATACGGTCTCGAGCTCTTCAATCTTCCCTTTTAGCTCTTCAATCTTATTTAGGCTCGATTTTTGATCAATTATAGAGTTGCAACTACAATACTGATGAAGTGACTTTTCTAGTTCTGCTACCTTGGCTTTTAATCTAACCTTTTCATTTTGGCTTTCCAATATGTCTCTTTCTAGATCACTTTCTTAAACTCGGCCATCTTGGAATTTCTTTCCCATTGATCGGCTCTACTCTTTTCTTCTTTGATCTCTTTCCACCATTGTTCTGATGTTTTTCCCAGCTTGACAATCTTCATTGATAAGAGAAACTTCTTGTAATCCGTTTTTAAACTGTCCAGATCTTCCTCGGCCTTGTTCTTTCCTTTTCTTAGTTTATCGGCCTCTAGCTTCTAGACGTCAACATCTAGTCCTAATTGCATCTTTTCTTCTTCCAATTAATCTATCTTCTTTCTTAGCTTTGAATTTTTTTTCAAAATCTTGCTTTATGATCTCTAGCTCAGATGGCACCACTTGTAGGTATTCCTCCATTGGTCGAGTGCCTTCTCGACTTGGCACAGGGATGTTGTCATGGACTCTTTTACCCCACCACTGATTATATTCAAGGGTCATCATCGGACTTGCAGCAAATCTTTTCAATCTATGGATTTGGTTTCACGGGTTAGATATTTCTCGAACCTTTTTCTTGTAATTTTCGCCCTTATACGAAAACTCACAATGGGCAAGCCCTTGCGTTGCTGGTATGAACTGTCTCGATCTGTACTGCCTCACCACAATTAAAGGAGCATATCCGACAGCTCCCCATGTCCCAAGTAAAGGGACCCAGTTGAAGTCTCCGCACCGGTATAAAATCTCATCAGGGATCATCCAAGGAGCCCTCCATTCAACGTCTTCGTCTTGGAGGTTTTGGAGAATCGCCATCCATTTTTCTTCTGAAATATCATCTCATCTCGGTGTAGCCACTAATTCTTTTAATGTAGAGTAGTTATCATAGAATACTCAATAAGAAACTTTTTCCATCTTCCAGAAGTGGCTGTGAAACCAAGCTAGCAAGAGTTACGCACATCTAATGAATCTTCCTTCACCCGCTCTCTAGTATGTATTCAAGGATCTGAATGTTTCAGCCAAAATTGTCGGGACCGGCGTGACCCTCTTATCAAGTTTGTCGAACAAATCTGAAACTGCCTCATCCACATGCCCTAGTGCTTTAGGGAAAATAACCAACCCATAAAGAGCAAAGACATCGACCCTTTTCTTCATATCTGGGTGTGCCAAATTCAAAGCTCACAAACTATTCCAAGGGATACATTTACTATCTCCTTTTTGCTTGATCCGGGCTGCAACCCATTGCTCACTCATCCCCGTGACGTTCATTAGCTTTTTTAAGAAAGTTGGGATGTTGGAGGCTCTGGAATAAACCTTATCGGCTAGAATTTTTGGGGAACGAAGTAAGGTCGTGTATTCTTCCACAGTAGGTATTAAATCCACTTTTCAAAAGTAAAGCAACTGTAGGCGGGATTCTAAAATTTAGCCAGAGCTCGAAACAAATGCTTGTCCACTTTGTTATCGAGTAGATAGGGCAAATCACCATAATTACAGTAAAATAGCTGCTTGATTTCATCATCCCATTGGACCCATATCTCTTTAAATTCTTAAAGATTCTTTTGAGTCACGTTGACACGAGTGAAGTCCCACAATTCTAATACGCACCCCTCCGTCAGACTATCACCTTTCTTTAGTTGCGTCTTCTCTGACCATATTCGGGCAGTCGCATTATCTTCCACTTTATCAAGAAATCCGTTCTCCATGGCAAGCTCTCTATTAGTAATTGAACGTGAATCAACACCTTTTTTTATGATGAAAATGTCATGCAATCACAGTCAAAGTAAAACAAAACAAGTCAGTACATTTTATACAAAGCTAAAATTTAAAGCAAGCAAGAAATAATAAATAAAGTACCTATTTGCGTGACCACTAGGGGTTCGTGTGGTTCTACCTAGGGTAGGCTCTTAAGGCTCATTATATGCGGTTCAGTTCTAAAGTAAGGGTACCAAAGCCGGTAGATTCATCGATCCTCACCCATTATATGCTCATAAAGACCGAGTTCAGTTCAGGGGAATTTATTTCTCTATGGCTATACCGAGATGAAAATCTCACGAAGACATAGGTATGGATGTATCCCGAAAGCAATCCACTATCCTATACAGAGTGAAGACGTCACGAAGGAATAGTTTCTCACTCCCACTTAAAAAGTTATAATCGACCGATTATGTAATGCAATATGCGAAAATATATCCAAAGACTCGAACCAATAAAGCAGATATATCAAAATGATGCAGCCATAAAAGTGAAATGCAACAACGGATCATAAATTTAAACCAAATTATCAATTTTCAAAAAAAAAAGATAAGAAGTAATCAACTCGTGGCTTGACTCTCTTATTTTGTCCCCAATGGAGTCGCCAAGCTGTCGAAACCTTATTTGAAATCGACTTTTATTTAAAAAAATGAAAAATAGGAGTCGCCACCAATCATTTTTGTGAGGTGTGATCGGGTCACCTCGTAATTTAATCATTTTAATAAGAGGTTTAATTTATTAAAACAATGTTTTTCGGTCTAAAAAATCCAAAAAAGGGGTTCGGGAGTCGGTTACGCACGAGGAAGGATTAACACCCTTATAACACCCAAAATTGGTACCTAATTGATTAATTAATGTCTTAATGTCGAAAGTTGAAAACTCGAAAAGAATTTAAAATATGATCCTTCATTGTATTATGTTATTTTTAATTAAAAATTTCTTGAATAAATCGAAACAAATGTTAAAAACCCTCTCGTCTCGAGATAACAAAATGTCACTTCCCGTAAGTTAAGACATGACACCTTGAACCTTTGAGAATAAGCTTGCCTTTATTTTTTATTTGAAATTTTATAAATTTTAATTTTAAAAAGGATGTTCAGTTATTTAAGTTCAAAAGAAAATCGAAACCCCGTAAGTTAAGGTACGATTTCTCAAATATCCCAAATATGAAACATTGCCTTATTTTGAAAATTTCCTTTTTGCGTATTTGGGTAAGAATTAATATAATATTAAAATGATATATGAAATGTTACGCTAATGAATGACAATAATATAAATGTGTAACACTCCAAACTTGGCCTAGAAGTCTAGACCAAATTTGGGATGCCACATTGATCACCGAAGTGATTGTGAGAAAATTTTACCAATCAAGTCATTCAAAATCTAATTTCTGAAAATGTTTATCCCAAAGCAAATCAAAACATTTAATCATATAAAATTCATTGGTAAGTTTAACAGTATAAAATGTACGAATGAAAACTTAACAAGAGCTGTACCACGATATTGTGAAACTTTACAATTCGAACTTAAACGAATAACAATTAAAACCTAAAATAAAAGCTTATAACTTATTTCCACCAAAACTGTCCGAGACCTCTGCGTACTGAGCCCAACTACAGAATCTAGAACTGTACCTAAAAGGGAAACAGAAGAGGGGATGAGCTACTCGAGCTTAGTGTGAGATCAAACCAGCTAAACTGTAGAAGCAAAAACAGGGAACTAGAAGCAGTTCAGAACCAGAACATACATATGGCTAACAGTTGAGTGAATTTGCCCAAAATCAAGACAATAGCAATAATTCTCAATAGTTGCATTTTGGGCCTAAACCCCTTTCAGAATTAGTATCAGTTTGGGCCTTAGCCCATCTCAGTACAGTAGCAGTCAAGTCTACAGAATTCTCTTTGGCATGAGTGCCTTTCAGTCGAACAATCAATCACATTCAGCCACAGTATCACATTCACTCAAACATATTCAATTAGATGCATATGAGTGCAAATGAGTTATAAAATAAAAACCCACCCATCCAGCCAACACACCTCTCCGTCCAACCCTACACTTCCTGTGGGGATTTAATCAACCCACTCATCCCTGCACTCCGAGTAGGACCTCGAAAAGCCCATCCAACCTTATACTCTATAGGATGTCATCCCGGGTTGCCCGACAACGATGATCATTAGCATTGTCCTCGACCTTCAGGAAATTGGGATCGCCCTCGACCCTCTGGTAATTGGGGCTAACAGTGTGCCGATAAACTTCCAGTCTCATATATTACGTAGCAATGCTAGCGTATAAGTCAGATCTTGTCAAGACGCAGAAACCGTAATCTGATACATGCAAGATGAACTACTAGATCAGATAGTGGTACGTAGCCTAGCTAATGTACATACGGTACAGTGCAATGTGATAATCCGCTATACCGATGAGTTACGGTAAAATTACCAAATCAGTCAATGATACGTAGCGATGCTAACATATATGTTGTACAGTGTAGTGCGAAAAATCGCAGTACAGTCAAATCATCCACGACCCTCAGGGTATTGGGACTGCCCTCGACCCTCTAGGTATTAGGGGCTTCAGTATGCAGTTAAACTACCAAATCGAAAATCTTCTTTCTCTTCAAAATCCCAACCCAAAATACTTTATATGCAGATGTGTGAATGTAGATGCACCAAATCAGAATACAATTGCAGCGATCATTCGAAGCGATCACTTACGATCGATCAATCATCATGAAACGTGCACACTTATGCATTCAGATTCAGTACCTAGCATTCCACACATTCACTTACAAGAAGTACATAATTCAAGTAAAATAGAATTGTATTCACCCTCAATATGCCTAGTCGAGGGATTAGAACACATAGACTCATGATGGCATTCGTTTTGCCCTAAAATCAAAATTTGGCAAGTTAGGGCCACACGCCCGTGTGCTCCGGCCATGTGGAGCAATCCAGACCATGTGGGGATCTAACTGCCCGTGTGATGGGTAGCACACCCGTGTAAAGCAGGGACACGGCCGTGTGAACAGGCAGTGTAACTCATTGTCCAAATTCATTAATATTAGGTACAAGGCAGACACGACCGTGTGTTCCTAAACACACACCCGTGTAGAATCCCTAAATCCCCAAATCAGTCACACAACCGTGTGGCGGTCAGTGACCCCAAAACTCTAATACCCTAATTCCCAAATCTCACACGCCCATGTGCTCGAGGGACACGGCCGTGAGAAAGTCGACAAAAACCCCAAATCGACCATACGGGCGTGTGGCCAGGCCTTATGGCACTTAATTTGGCCTGAAAACCCTAATTCCCAAATCCACACACCCGTGGCCGTCAGGGAGGTCACAAAACCACCCCATATCAGCCCCAAAACTGCCGCTTTGGCCACCAGAACTGTCCCTAACCTTTTCCCTATCAAAGGTATATCGAAAAGTGGCGATTTCTCACCACTTCCATCGACTAGAACTCAAAATCCTCAATTTAACATTCACTCAAGAAAACCCGAATCATAAGTTTGCAAAAACCATTAAACAATTAAAAAAACAATGTAGTTACAGTTCGAATCCCACACCTGTTTGCGATCGAAGAAGACGGCAGAGGCGCAAAATTCCCGAATCCACGAATCAACCGTTTTGAGAAATATTTAGAAGCAGGAGAGAGGGGAGGAGAGGAGAATGCTAAAACAGAAAAGCCAAAAAATAAATAAAAAAATAAAAGCAGCTTTTCATAAAACTAATAATTTAATAATTATAAATAATTATAATTATTAACTAAAAACAAAACAAAACAAAATACCTACCAAAAATTTCACACTAAGACTCGAACCCGGAACCATGAGGTTATCTACACACAACTAAACCACCAGACCAACACGCCCATTCTGACACTAAATTGCACAACTTCACTTATGTGCGCAACCTCCTCGTTGTCACTACACTCAAAACCCAAAACTTCTAGGCCCAAAATTCGGGGCGTTACAAAATGTACTAATAAGCAATTCATAGTATATATAATGGCTATAATCATATAATACATATCACTTTAATACCAATCTTAACAATCAAATAAAAATAAAATGAATAATAAAATAAATAATAACAATAATTATAATATTAACATAAATAATAACAATAATAATAATAACAATATATGTACAAGTAAAAAAATATAAATAATCTAATTTTTAAAAAGTATAAAAGAGGGTAATAAATAAATAGATGAATAAATGATAATAAAATAGTAATAATAATGAATGCATAAATAAAATAAATAATTGATGAAAGAAAATAAAAATTTAAGAATAATGAAAGAATAATAAATAAATGAATACAAGGATTAAAATAATAAATAAATAAATAAATAAATGAACAATATATAAATAGACAAACAAATGAACAAGCAAATGCATAAAATAAAAGGAATAATGAATAAATAAACAACTAAATAAATAAATGAATTAAAATAAAATAAAAGGGCTTATTTGTAACTTAAATGAAATTAAAGGGACAAATTGAATAAAATAAATAAAAAATGGGCTAAAATGTAATGCGCGAAAACAAGCGAGGGCCAAAGGAGGAAATAACCCAATCCTCTTGACACGCGTCCCTTCTCCAAGAGATCAGCAAGCCGGTGACTAAATTGAAATGCACAAAAAATTTAGTGGCCAAATTTATAAAACTAAAAAAGAGTAAAAAAAAAGGACTAAACTGAAGTGCGCCGCAAAAGCGGAAGGGCGGATCCTCTGGAGCGGGTCGGGTCGGCGCGTAGGTCAAGGGTGAAACGACGTCGTTTTGGGGCTATTGAAGCCATCCCTAAAACGACGTCGTTTTAGGGGTTTATTTAAACCAATTTGTTTCCAAAAATCACTTCAACCTGTTTTCTAGAAAAAAAGCCTAAAGCCCTCCCTTTTTTTCTCTAAACCAGCCCTTGGTCGGCCTTGGCTCCGATCGTTGGACCACCGTGGTGGCCGCCAACGACGGCGACAACGCCGTCGTCCACAGTGGTCGGATAAAAAAAACCTTTTTTTTTTTGCTTTTTAATTCCCCGATCCCAAAAATGCCATCTTTCATCGAAGATGGTGGCCTCCTTCCCCCCAGACAGCGCAAACGTGAAAAATAGGTAAGATTTCAGCCTCTTTTTTATTTTTTTATTTCTTTAAAAATAAGTGAAAAAAATAAATAAATAAAATAAAAATATATCAAATAAAAAACCACCTTCGTTAGACTTTTTTTTGATTTGCTTTTTCTCTTTTCTTGTGTTTGAATCACTATTTTTTTATTCCTTTGTCTGTAAAAAATCACATCGATGGATCTGGCTTTTATAGCCATTTACATATATTATTTTTCTTTTTCGTTCCTTGTCTCGCTACTGTTCTTTACATGTTCGTCTTTGTCCCTTGTTTTGCTTTGCTTGCAGGTGTTGGGGAAGTCAACAGGAGAGAAAGGCTAACCCTTGCCATTTTGGTGCAAGGGATGCGGTCCTCATGCGATGGGCGCGCTGAAGCGGCACTTGGAAAAGCGGCGCAGCTAGGCTACTAGGGTTTCTTACGGAAAATTAGTTTAGGTTGTGGGCTAATGGGCTGTTAGGGTTTTGTATTATTTGGGCCATCTGGGCCTTTTTTGTAATTGGATTTGTAATTTTTATTTGGGCTTGTAATTTTATTTTTGGTTTTGTTTATTATAATGTTTTTTATTTCTATTTGGGCTAATTGGCTTGGGCCTTTTACTAGCCTGGGCTAAATTGGCCTATTACACCTAGGGTAGGCTTTTAGGACTCATTATATGCGGTTTGATTCTAAAGTGAGGGTACCTGAGTCAGCAGATTCCTCGATCCTCACCCATTATAGGCTCATACGGACCGAGTTTAGTTCTGGGGAATATATTTTCTTATGGCTATATAGAGATGAAAATCTCACGAAGACATAGGTACGAATGTATCTCGAAAGCGATCCGCTATCCTATATGGAGATGAAGACCTCATGAAAGAATAATTTCTCACTCCTACTTAAAAGGGTATGATCGACCGTTATGTAATGCAATATGAGAAAATATATCCAAAGACTCGAACCAATGAAGCAAACATATCAAAATGATGAAAACCAAAAAAAAGAAATGCAACAAAAAGATGGCAAATTTAAACCAAATTATCAATTGTCAACAAAAAACAAAAATTAATCAACTTGTGGCTTGACTCTCTTATTGTGTCCCCAATGGAGTCGCCATGCTGTCAAAACCATTTTTTAAATCGACTTTTTATTTGAACAAACAAAAATGAAAATAAAAATGGGAGTCGCCACCAATCTTTTTTTATGAGGTGTATCGGGTCACCTCGTAATTTGATCGTTTTAATAAGAAGTTTGATTTATCAAAAAAATGTTTTTTGGTCTACAATATCCAGAAAATAGGTTCAAGAGTCAGTTACGTATGAGGAAGGATTAACACCCTTGTTACGCCCAAAAATTGGTACCTAGTTAATTAATTAATGTCTTAGTGTCAGAAGTTGAAAACTCGAAAAGAATTTAAAATATGATCCCTCTTTATATTAAGGCGCTCTCTAACTAAAATAATTTTCATGAAAGGGTTTATTTCAAGTTATTCGAGAAGGAAGGATCATGTTCCATAAGTTAGTATACAATGCCTTAAATCCCCGAAAACGAGAATAAACGCTAAAAATTTTATTCATTTTAAAAATATATTTGATTTTCTTGGTTTTAGAAAGAAGACATATTTCGTAAGTTAGGAACCTGACTTTTCTAAATCCAAAAAATAATGAATGTCGTTTCGATTTAAAAAATTTCTTTTTATTCATCGTGCAAAAAAACGAACATGATACTTAAAGTGATATGCATTTAATTTATTCAGGCGTGGTATGAAAACGAAAAGTATGTTAAAGGTCATCTTATCTCGAGGTAACAAAAGATCACATCCCGTAAGTTAGGATATGACACCTTAAAATTTTGAAAAAAAAAAAGCTCGTTTTCTATTATTTAATTAAATCTCATGTATTTTGATTTTAAAAGGATATTCGGTCATTTAGTTTCAACGAGAAACTCGAAACCCCGTAAGTTAGGGTACGACTTCTCGAATCTCTAAATACGAAACATTGCCTATTTAAATTTTCCTTCTTTTGAATAATAACTAATGTGATATTTAAAACAATGTGTATTGAAAAAGATGAAATAACTTAAAAAAAACAAAAATACATGATTGAAAAGACACGATTTGAAAAATACCAAAAATAATAAAAGGAATAATAAAATAACAAAAAATAAAAAAAGATAATAATGACAATATAACAATATGTACAAATATGAACAATATGAATTTTAAAATAAAAAGTAAGATAATAATAATTAAATAAATAAGTAAATAATAGTAAAATAAAAAATGCATGAAAGGCTAAAATTGCAATAATAAATAAGTAAATAAGTAAATAATAATAATAAATTTCATGAAAGGCTAAGATTAAATAAATAAGGGACTGAATCGAAATTTAAATAAAATTGCAAGTATAAATTATAATAAAACAAATAAATTAAATAGTAAAACAAAATAAAGGACCAAATTGAGATGCGAAAAGGAGGGACTAACTAGAAAATTATCCCCTTATCCTCTAAACGCATAGTTCTAGGGGACTAAAATAAAAAAAAAATTAAGTGATAAAACTAACAAACAGAACAGTACTAAATTGAAGCAAATCGTAAAAGCGAAAGGACTAAAAGGGTAAATAACCCTTAGTCCAAAAACACGCGGATCCTCTAGATGGATCGGGTCGGGCGCGGGTCAAAGGCCAAAACGATGCCGTTTTGGGCTATTGAAATCAGCCCTTAAATGATGTTGTTTTACAAGGCCTATAAAAGCTAATTTTTTTTTAAAAAAAAAATCATTCTGCACCATTTCTTAAAAAAAAAATTTTGAGAGTACTCTCCTAGCTCTCTCACCCCTGTGAGCTCCAGCCATCGGACCATCGTGGCGGCCACCGTTCGTCGACAACAATGCCACCGTCCATGATGGCCGGAGAGCCCAAAAGCTCCAATTTCGACCCCCTTTCGAAGGAAAAACCTTCTCCTCTCAAAAAGTCTAAAAAACAAAAAAAAAAAACCTTTGATTCTTTTAACCGTCGCACCATCTGATCCAACGGACCCCAAACCGAACCCTAATGGGTTCTGGGTTTTTGGCACCAGGGAGAACCTCCGATGACGGAGGGAGACGAAACATCCCATGTAAGTTCTTTTCTTTTTTTATATTTTATTATATATATAAAATAACAGATTTAAAAGGTTAAAACCATAAAAGAATCACCCTTTTTTTGAATCTGTATGCGATTACTATATATTTTTGTATTTGATTTTCTCTACATATTTCTTCTTTTTCTTATAAAAATAAAAATAAATAATGATTAACAAAAAAAAATTTTATTTTCTACTTTTTTATTCTCTAGTGTGTAAAAAAAAATACATGGTCTATTATGGCCTCTTTCATAGCTGAAGTTATAATATTCCTTTTGTTTTTTGCTTTTGTTTGCTACTGCTCTTTTGTTTTTTCTTTGTTGTTCTCTACTTGCTTGAGTGTTTGTTCTGTTGCGTGTTTGTTCTTCTTTGCAGGTGACAATGGCAGCGGAGTAGTGTCAGATCGCACGCGGGGAGGATGGGCGGCGCAGACATGCGGCTAAGGTTTCTTCTTCTCTTTTTTTTTTTTTTTGTTGAAAATAGTTTAGTTTTTGGGCCATTAGGGTTTTCTTCTATTTGGGCTGTAATTGGGTAGTGTATTTGGGCCTGATATGTAATTGGACTAGGACTTTATTTTTATTTGTGTTTTTATTTGTTGTTGTTTAAGGCCGGGCAAAATTGACCCACTATAATAGGAATTAAAGAATAAAAGTAAATTTGATAAACTATATAATTTATATGCAGGATAATTATTTGATACACTAATATAGTTTTTAAATTGTATAAGAGTGATAAAGGAACTAACACATGTCATTAATTGACGTTTAAGTTGGTACAATTCAATTTATAATGGTTCGACCCCAATTGCCTACCTACACTATCTTAATATACCTCAACTAAGGATTTCTTAAATCGGTATAAGAATTAGTACTTTTTAAGGAGAATGTATAATCTTTACAACCCTATCTTTTTCTTAAATTTTAGATTGAATTTCCCCTGGCTTTTATGGCTAAACTAACCCTTCTTAAATTTTAGATGGAATTGATAATTGTGCATAATAAAACTCGAATATGAGCCCCAAACTTTAATTGTTGAGGAAAGCTATAGTTTTGATTTGAACAATGTAACCTTTCACACCTCTAACATTTTATCTTGTTTTTAGAGGATGAGTCACATTAGAGGCTCACATATGATAATTGTGTATAATAAAACTCGAATTTGGGTCTCAAATTTTAATTGCTATGGAAAGCTATAGTTTTTATTTGAACAATGTAACCTTCCATGCCTCTAACATTTTATCTTGTTTTCAAAGGATGAGTCACATTAGAGACTCACATATGATAATTGTATATAATAAAACTCGAATTTGGGTCTCAATTTTTAATTGCTAAGGAAAGCTATAGTTTTTACTTGAGCAATGTAACCTTCCATGTCTGTAACATTTTATCTTGTTGTCAAATGGTGAGTCACATTGGATATTCACCTTATTCAGAGCAAGTAATTAGAGTGTTAGATATGAATATGCTAAAATAAAACATGGGTGTAGGTTATTAATCTTTCAAAAGCAATTTAAAAGATTTGTTATTATTTTAGATTAATATTAGAAAAACTATTTCATACATTATTTAAAGTTTAAAAACTACACAAGTGAGTTAAATGGTAGACACATACCCTAAAAGGGTCACTTAATTTAGATTTAATTTTAATGTAAGTCACAAATCTTTAATTTCATCAAATTAAAATCATTACACTTCTATTATTAACAAATTAGATGCTTATATTAACTCCATTGAGTAATTTTAATGAAAAATAGACTCAAAATGGCCTCTTTAACTTTTCATAAAAATAATTATTCAATGAAATTAGCATAATTGACCTACTTTGTTAATAACAAATGGTCAATGATATTGTTAGAATAAACGTTGATAATGGTGGTAAAACGATCGCAAAATAATAAGAACGGAAAAATAAGAATACATAGATTTTACTTGGAAATTCTTTCGAGAAAAAATCACGGGTAGAAAAGGAGAAATTCACAAATGTTGAAAAACGAATAATACAAAAAGAGCTTCAACTACATCTATTTAAGAGTTGAAAAATCTCATTCTAATCAAAATCAAATAGAAGAAAAATAGTTTTATACAAATTCAACTTATGTTGTATGGCCTGTATTTATATAAAAAACCTCGGCTCTCGTCCCCACAAATCCCCTTATTTTGTCACTATATTTATTTCTTCAACAAGTGACGGGATTCGGGTTACACAATCTCTATCAGATATAACTCAATGAAAATAAATAATTGTGATTTATATAAAAATTGATGTCAAGTTCAGTGAGTGACTTATAATGTAAATTACCCTCTATATGGCTGTATTTGAACTTAGCTTGTGAAATGGAGCTTTTATCTTTAACTCGGATGGAGCAGTAAAAGCGGGAATGATAAGGGTGATTGGGTGGTCGGATTCTCGCGGAAGATTGGAAGGACGGATAGTCTTCAAGCCAAGCTATGGGGCATTCGTGAAGGTTTGCAACTTGCTAAGAGTTCAAATATCCAATCTCTTATTGTTGAACTCGATGCCATGATGGTTGTTCACCTACTCAAGATGCCTCTAGATGACATCCACCTACTTAGTACTTTAGTGAGGGATTGCTTGCTCTTAATTGTTGAAATGTGGGTGATGGAAATCCAACATATTTACCAGGAAAGTAACAAATGTGTCGATCATCTCGCCAATCTTGCCCAGAACTCGGACTTGGATATGGTGGTCTTGAATTCCCCACCCGCGAGCTTTCTTTCTTTCTTCTAGACTGATACATATGGGGAAGGAGTTGTTAGATTGCAGTTCTTAATAATAACGTAATAACCACGGGAACTGAACTAAAACTCAATCTATACATCAAAAGCATTAAAATTATATCTTTAAATCTTAACCATTAATTACTATAGGGAACAACAGCATAAATTCTCTTAAAACGTATATGGACAGACAAATGCTTTTGGAGATGAAAATGTTTTTTTTTTTTCTTCATTTGATTTGTTCTGTTATAAAAAAAATAATAGGGTTCAAAAGTTTAACATTACAGCATTCTAAAAGAAAATATATTCAATCATTAACAGACTTACGTTTACATCAAAACAAATAACTTATCACCAAACTTTAAACATTTTCTCACGATTTATACTTGTAATTGCCAATGAAAATGGAATTTATGCTAAAATCAAAGCTCAATATTATGACAATCTTTATTTGTGGAATCTCCTTTACATGTTTCCTAGGTTATCTCATATTAAAATCCAACAAGATAGATAAAAAGATTCTAACAGTTATTGCTTATTAGTGTTGCTTTCGGGAATTTAAATGTCTTTAGTCAGATTCCAATCGATCTTATTCACCTACCTTTAGATTCTCTCCTATCCGAAGATTATTACGTATGAGTACATTTAAATCTACAATCGTTAAATTGCTATAAGAGATATTAAACTAAATTAAAGCAGGTTTTGAATGTATAATACAAGATCGCTATATTATTTAATATTACAAGATTGTTATAATATTACAATATCGTTACAATATTTAATATCACCACTACAGTTATTTTTATATTAATCGTGGATAAACACACAATTCATCTACAAGAGCCTTTAAGATTCAATTGATTTATTACTTAATTTCTTTTAAGAAATATATATTTTTCAACATTGCTAGACCAAAAGCCATCAATAAATTTTTTAGGTCAAACTATGTACCCAATCCTTGTATTTGAATAAAGTTTGAGGTTTATTTTGTAATCGGTCCATTTTGCCCGGGCTCGTGAAAACCAAAATAATAAAATTTCCATTTTACAAAGTCCATTTAACAAAACTGAAACCCAATCCATTACAGTAGCCCAAACCCACTAACCCAATACCTAAACGGACTACCCGGCAACCCAAACTAAACCCATACCCAAAACAGACCTAACCCAATTGACCTACGGGGCCCAAAGGGCCCAAAACTAAATCAGAAAAGAGGGTTTCTGGAACCCTAGGAAGCCTTCGCGCCGCAAGCGTCCCAGCAGCTCCTCGGTCACGCCACCACCAATTGCGCCAAGGTTAGCACGCCCTATCGCCGCCGCGATCCTCGTCTCTCGCCTGCAAAAAGGAAAGAAAGAAAAGTAGCAAAATGGTAGAATCTATATATTTCCTTTTTTTCATTATTTTTAAGGTTATATAAACCCTAAAACAAATCTGTAAAAGGACACACAAAAGGGACAGATACATACAGAGAATAATAAAAATAGTAGAGGTGATCCTTTATTCTATTTCGTTTTTCTATTTTCCTTTTCGATCTATGCATTTTATATATAAAAAATTGTTTAAAAATATATAAAAAGACTACCTTTTGACTTGAGCTGAAAAGAGGAAATTTTGGACCTCCGTCATGGATGTGGTGGGGCTTATGGTGGCGCGTAAGTGCACACGCGTGGCTTTGTTATTGGAGCCCACGCCGGAGTCTGGCAGGAAATTGCCAGAAAGAGAGCCTTCGGGGAAGCCTTTGATTTGTTTTTTTAAGGGGTATTAAAATGATTTTTTGGCCAACTTTTTAGCTTATATAGTTAAATGGAAACGGCACCGTTTTGCTTAATCCAATAAGCATAAAACAACGTTGTTTTAAGGGAGGATCCGCGTGTTGACACGAAAACCCGGGAGGATCCACGTGCTTTTGTTTGAGGGTGTAATTGCCTTATAGGCCCTGATCGTTGTTTTGTCGAGTTTTAAAATTTATAAAGAGAATGATTGAACCTGAAACTAACTTTGACAATGACTTAAGGTAAGTGCACCTATCGAACAATAGTATAGCTTAGGCAAGACCAGATTGTTGAACCCAAAGGAACTAAAAGTACTAATACTAACCTTCTTTCTATTATTTAGCCTAAATATTAAGTGATTGGTTGTTTAATCTAAAACTAACCGATCAGTAAGCTAAGATTCAAAGACAAAAAGAATGAATTGAAGAAATAACTTTAGGAAAACTCAGTTGACTAAGACGATACCTTTAGGAAGAATTCTCCTAGACTTCACTTGTTATCTAACACTGAACCAGACGATTTATTCACTTGACTTGATCTATAGGATTCCCTAATTTATATTAAACCCTCTCTCGAGGTGAATAACATCTAACCCTAGGTTGATTAATTGAAATCTCTTTCTAATTAAAACCCCTAGAATCGCATTAACTCGATCTATGGACTCCCATATTAGGTTTCACCCTAATCCGGCAAAATCTCGTCACCCTATCTCTAGGCGCGTGATCAACTCCGCTTAATTATGCTAGATCTACTCTTAGGCAGGGACTTTTGCTCCACCACCTAAGCACATCCAACTTGAATCAATATCCCGAAAATATTAACACAAGAATAAGCACATATAATTAAGAACTAATCAAATATTTATCATATAGTTCAGAAAAAATAACAAGATCCGTCTTAGGTTTCATCCCCTTCAGGTATCTGAAGGTTTAGTTCATAACAATAAAAGAAAACATCTCAGAAGAAAAGATAAAACAAAACATAAGAAATCCCTAAAACTCCCTAAAGGAATTGAAGGAGAAATTTGTCATCTTGAGTAGAATTCTGGCTTCTTGAGATGGATCAACTGGTTATCTTCGAGTGATTCCCACAAATTTGGCCTTTCTAGCTCGACTCCTTAGCCTAGCTAATCGCCCTCTTGAAGGTTATGCTTAGGATGTTTATATAGGCTATTGGAATGCTTTATTTGGCCCCTAAGTATCCTAATCTGAGTGGAATTCCTACTAGGGTGTTTGAATAGGCTTTGGAATATGTTTCTTTGCCTTCAAGTATCCAAATCCGAGTAAAACTCCTCTTGGCCGTGGCAGGGACACGCCCATGGCACACGCCCATGTGAATCAATTTTAGGTCGTGGTCGAGTCTACTGAAGAGACACGCCCGTGCGTTTCGGGGTCTAGGCCGTGTTAAAGTAAATTAGGGAGGCACGGCCGTGTGGTCTAGGGCCCAGGCCGTGTCGATTTCTTCTTTGGCCCAATTTGGTCCGTTTTAGGCCTGTTTCTCATTTTTTTCATCCCTAAGTGCTTTCCTAAGTATAAAACATGAAAAGAAAGGATTAAGAGCACCTTTTTAAACAATTCAGGGAATAAATCATCCAAAAGTATGCTAAATGTGGGATTAAAATATGTTACTTTTACGGTTTATCAAATACCCCCACACTTAAGCTTTTGCTTGTCCTCAAGCAAAATTCTCAACTTACAATTAAAACGAACTTTCCACAATTCATAATTCTCATTAAAAATGCCTCATCATAATTCATAGATAAGTTATACATGGATAATTTAACTCAAAGAGTCCAAAAGATTAAAACAATAAAAGTCATATATTTTGTATCATGAAAACATAGGTGTCTCCCCTTATCTAAATAATTACCTCTGATTCAAAATTGACAAGGATTGACATCCTCACTAAAGATTCACTTAAAGCACTCAAAGTGTTTAAGGTTCAAGAATAAGCATTCATAAGTCGAACCTGAAAAGTTAATCCCATAGGCTTGCCTGAAAATCAAATCTCCACCACTGTAATATGAGATGATACACAAATCAAAAGGTCTTTAACAGGGTTGTAATGAGGCTTAGGTTAAAGGTGTGGATAAAGGTTGAAATATAAGGTTAGAATCGAGATTGAATTGACAATTTACCTATCTAGAAAAAAATGAGTTGATAATAAAATTACATCAATTGAAAATTTGTAATACTAATACTAATAATACGAGCTCCTTCTTCAATAGGTGGAATTTTAATTACAAAAGCTCACTTTTCATAATATTAATACTGAATATACTTCGATTTTTTTTAAGAACAAATCAATAAATACATAATATAAGAAAGAACCTTTATCAACTGAAATAAAGTAATTAGGCAATTGATCAAATCAATTCTCGATAGAAGGGTAGTCAAAGAAATGGTGATAACAAATACGAGCGGGGTTTTGGGTTAATATTAGTAGATAAATCAATAAAAAGCGTTGTTAGGATCAAAGGGTTCACTAAGGGTTAATTGTGAAGGTAGGCTTTTTAGTGAAGTGAGTGGGTTAAAACCTAGGTGCCTTTATTATCTCAGTATATCAAATAAAAAATGTGGTCTTGACATGTATAATCGAGGCAAGTTCTAGAATAACAAATCAGTGTTGACACACTCATAATCAATAAAGTGAGCATGGAAAAGAATATATGTTCTATAAGGCTCAAAATCTCACAAAAATTATGGGTTTTTTATATCAATCTTTGTAAATTCAAACTTCAAGGTAATATTCAAATTCAGTTCAACAACCTATAAAATTTTTTATTCTTGAAAAATGGACTTATCATGGTTGATTTTCCAGTATCTTAAAGTTTAAATCATCAATGCAAAATTAAATATGACTTAATCTAAGACATATCAATAAGAATCATAAAATATTAGAAATTTCATCCTAATTAGTAATATGAGAAAATTTACATAAGAACTAGATATCATTCAGGGATTTGAGAATAATGCAAAAAGTTAGACACTTTTACCCCCACACTTAAGATGTACATTGCCCTCAATGTACAAAGATAGATAAATAATCATGTGATACTGAAATCAAAAGAGAATGAGAGAAGTGACACTTCTTGAATTTTTTTCTAGGATCACTATTCACGGCTTGATTTGGAGGAGGAGTCGGTGGTGCTGTGGTAGATGCCAACAGTCACTGTGCTAGATGAAGAAATTGGGAAACTCGTGATGAATTAGCCAAGAATTATTAAGACACATTTAAAATAAACTAATTATGTATTTAAGGACAAGAAAACTAAAGGGAAAGAAAATAGAAAGTAAGATAAAATTAACATAAAAGATGAATGGACTGAGGAATCCTTATTGTTGGATGGTTCGCGAGGTGGGTGTGATTCCTAAGGCTGTGTTGAGCCGGTGGTCATGGTTCCGGTGTGATTCCCTAGCGGCTTGAAGAACCTAAAACCAAGAAACTAGAATAACATAAACTAAATTAAGCATAAGAGAGTCAAAGAGAAGGAAATTGAAGCAAAAGAAAAGTAGAATAAAAGTTAAATGGTCTCAAAGACCCTTGGCTTATAGAGTGGATGAAGCGGATGGCATGAACTTATGTAGATTGATCTCCTTTGAGGAGACTGCGCTTGGCTTTTTTCACTTTTTTGACATGGTTTTGGTGTAGCTCAAGAGTATAGAGAATTGATAGGGAGGGGAGAAATCTGAGAAAGGGAAGGAAGAAAAGAAAAGATGGGGAGTTGGTGAGAAGAAGGGGAAAGGGAGGTTGGGTTTAAATAGAGTTTTGGGGTTTAACGCTCCCCACGCCCGTGGACTGTGGGCGTGCCGATTCACGCGACCGTGTTGCACGGTCGTGTTTCTAGGCATGTTGGTTTACACACGCCCGTTTTACAGATTGCTATGCCCGTTGGTAATGAGTCAGTGTCGTCCACGGCCGCGTTGCACGATCGTGGCATTTTGTCGGTGCCTGTGAGGTGGTGGTTAGAGTCCGTGACTCAAAAATTTGATTATTTCTGACTCGTACCTTTTCTGCCATTTCCAGTACAGAGATTCTGTACTTCCACACGGCCATGGCCGTGTGTAAGCCCATATGATCTGGAAATCTGCACTTTTGGTTAGTTTAAAACTAGGTGTTTAAGACGAAGAGAAGAAAAGAAACTAAAATGAAAATAAATGTGTAAATAAATAGGATTAGTGCTCGAGTTGCCTCCCGAGAAGAGAAGAAAAGAAACTAAAATGAAAACAAATGTGTAAATAAATAGGATTAGTGCTCGAGTTGCCTCCCGAGAAGTACTCGTTTAAAGTCTTAAGCTAGACTTTCCTCGTATTTGCAAAAATTAGGTGATTTAAAAATTTGAATATCTTCCTCATGCTGTAAATTCTATTTTTATGATAAAGTTTAAGTCGAGAAGAGTTTACCTTAAAAGTACCGAATATGGGATTGCTTACCTCGACTATTCCGTATGGAAAGATATTGCGTACCTCAAGAGGGATTTCTTTGTTTATATTTAGGTCTGACGTAGTAATTCATGGATCTTCTTTCTTTAACAGTACCTAATCTCCTATTTTGAAGTTGTTCGACGTTCCTATGATCTTTTTTTGGGGCTCCTTTGGTTTTGCTTCGTGCGAATTTAGTTCTTCTTTACAGTGTGTATTCCATGTTTCTAATTCGTTGACTTTAAGGCTTCATTCCTTATATAGTTCTTTTTTATTTGCACGAGGTCTATGATCTGGCTTAGGTCTACGGCAATTGTGGTGGATCCTATGGTGAAAGGTGAACAAATTAGTCATCAACATAATTTGCTTTCTCACCTTCATCAATTGATGTCTTGGTCGAGTCAAGAGCTTGTAGACTGATCGATTCATCACCTACACGAAGAATGAGTTCTCCTGTGCCAACATTAATTTTAGTCCTGGCAGTTGCTAAAAAGGGTCTTCCTAAAATTAAAGGAATTAAATTATCCTCATCCATGTCTAAGACAACAAAATCTACTGGGAAAACAAATTTACCAATTTTTACGAGAACATCTTCAATAATACCCCTAGGAATTCTAACAGTCTTATCAGCTAATTGAATACTCATCCTAGTTTGTTTGGGTTTCCCTAGACCTAGCTGCTGAAACATTTTATAAGGCATGACATTTATACTTGCCCCTAAATCAGCTATGGCATTATCAACAGTTAGTCTACCAATTAAACATGGAATTGTAAAAATGGATCTTTTAGCTTCCATGGTAGTCTATTTTGTAGAATTGTTGAGCACATTGTGTTTAATTCCACATGTGGCTCCTCATCTAACTTACGCTTGTTCGTCAAGAGTTGTTTTAAAAATTTACTCAAATCTGGCATCTGTGAAAGAGCTTCAAGAAGTGGTAAGTTAATATGTAATTTTTTAAAAGTTTAAGAAACCTATCGAACTATTCCTCTGTATCATCTCTCTTCATCGCTTCGGGATAAGGTATACGGGGTTGGTACTCTTTGATTACCGGTTTTGGCTTTTCTTGTATTATCTCAATTTTACCTTCTTCTACCTTGTTTTCTTGTATTGAATCGGGTTCTTCTAACCCTATACTATCATGGGCTGTGATGGCTTGGATTTGCTCCTTTGGGTTAATCTCAGTGTTGCTTGGTAGACGCCCTTGCGGTCATTCAAAATTACCTTTGCAAGTTGTCCAACTAACTTAGTAATTTCTCCAACTGACTTAGTAATTTCCTAACTGACTTAGAAAGCTCCCCAACTTGGTTATTGATTGCTTTGATCGATGCTTGTTGATTATCGAGCGTTGTTTCAATTTTTGGAGATGGGTATCTGTGGCTACCATGAATTTTGTCAGCATCTCTTCAAGGTTCAGCTTCTTTTCCTGTGGATAGGGTTGATTTTGGAAATTTGGAGGCAGTTGTTGTCTCTGATTTCCTTGATTTCCTTGACCTCCTACGAAAAATTTGAGTGGTTCCTCCAACCTGGATTATAAGTATTACTATAAGGGTTATTATTGGATCTGAAATTGTTATCTATATAGTTCATCTGCTCGCTCTCTGGTTGGTAAGGTGGGTACTCAGGATTCATCACAGTTCCACTTGCGTTGTACTGTATTACTGGATGTACCTGCGAAGAACACAAACTATCAAGCTTTTTATTCATCATCTCGACATGCATTGATAGCATGGTTACTGCGTCAAGGTTGAAAAATCCAGCTGATTTTGTTGGTTTTGTCCTTGTAACCTACTACCGATAGTTATTCAGTGACAACTCTTCAATAAACTCGTAGGCTGCCTCAGGAGTTCTATTGTTCAGGGTTCCACCGGTGGCTGAATCAATTAGTTTCCTCGTTGAGGGGTTTACACCGTTATAGAAAGTTTGGACTTGGAGCTATAAGGGTAAACCATGGTGCGGAAACCTTCTCAAGAGATCCTTGTATCTCTCCCATGCGTCGTATAATGTCTCTAAATCCATTTGCACAAAAGAAGAGATATCATTTCGTAATTTGGTTGTTTTGGCTGGTGGGAAATATTTTAATAAAAAAATTTTGGTGATTTGATCCCATGTGGTGATTGACCCTCGTGGTAACGAGTTCAACCACTGCTTGACTTTATTCCTTAATGAAAAGGGAAATAATCGATGTAACAATTGATTTATATCCTAGTCGAATAGTAGGTTTTGGGACCACAAATCTGAGTTCGTGTAATATTTTAATGATATTTTATGTGTGTATGATATGTGACATAGTTTGTGCGAAAATTCTATGTGATAATTTGATCGTTTGTGTGTCAAATTAAGAGAAAGGATGAAATTGCATCAAATGTGAAAGTTGCTTGCTATTTGTTAAAGTATCAATGTGTTGTGGCTTTGTAAGTTGTGGCCTTAAGTGGCAAATAGACCACTTTTAAGATAGTAGACATTAGAAGGACAAATGTGCCCTTAATGTATGTTTGTTTGAATTATTATGGAAGCGTTAAATGAGTAATTTGATTAAATAAAGGCTAATAAACCAAAATCAATTGAAAAAGCCATGTTCATCTTTATGTGATGACCGAATAAGAGAAAAAGAATAAGGGTTTTGAGCTTTGGATGTTTCGGCTAGCTTTAAGCAAGATTAAGATCAAGAACCGAGGAAAACGGATTTAGATCTCGGGAAAGCGAAAGTTAACGAGTAGCCATTTTCATTCCAATAAACTAAATCTGAGGTAAGTCACTATGCAAATAAACGTACTTGTATGATAGTATATTTGATTATATGACTATTGTTGATGACAAATGCTATTGAGAGGGTATGCGTAGGAATTTCGAGATGAGACCATTATAATGATTAAGTCTGAGAAGTCCCATTTGAACCTAGGAATAGATAGGATTAGCTATGTCATGACATAGGTGTCTATTCTATTTTATCATATAAAACCACGTCTGGGATGTTGGCGTTGATTTTAAAACTCGTGTAAGACCACGTCTGGGGCGTTAGCATTGATATGAGTTTTACGTGTAAGACCACGTCTGAGACGTTGGCATCGTTATGATCTGTACGTGTAAGACCATGTCTGGGACATCAGCATCGTATTGAATTGTGTAAGACCTTGTCTGGGATAGTGGCATTGATATACGAGTGCATGTAAGACCTCGTTTGGGATGTTGGCATTATACTACTATTCCGAGCTTTCTAAGTATCCTACTAGGTTCCTATGGGTTCAATGAGCAAGTCTGCAATATGAATGGTATATCCGAGCTATGATCAATTAAGTGAATGAATATCCAATTCAGGTGTGTTGAATGTGCATTAAGTATGCATGAATGGTAAGTATGCATATGACTTTCATTTGAAGAAAAGTATGTTTGAATAGGATAATGTGAATGAGATGCAAGAAAGATTATGAATGAGCTATGTGTTTTAAATGAGTTTTGAATGGATAAATGTGACAAATGTAGTCATAAGTATGAATCAAGCATATACATGATAAATTGTTAAGTGAATGAGATGTGCAAATGTATCAAATTGCATTTATGCTTGTTATGCCAAGTTTATTTGTATATGACTTACTAAGCTTTTGAAAAGCTTACTCTGTGTATGTATTTTCTCTATTTTATAGGTCGTCGAAGCTACCGAAGGCTCGGGATTGTCAAGGATTGTCATCACACTACTAAACTTATGTTGGTACCCTTTTGAAAATGTATATGGCTAATTATGGCATGTATAGGCTAGATAAGTGTATATGTTTATAAAGTGAGCATGGCTATGTGTATTGGCAAGTTTTTGAGTTGATAAATATTGAATGTATGGATGAAGTGAACCATTTGATATGTTTTGGTTGCCATATATGCATATTATGTTTTGGTATATATTGCTTGTAGGAAGACCCTAAGTGGGTGGCATATTGGCCTTGTAAAATGGCCTATAATGTCACATGGTTGAGGTACATGGGTGTACCTAAGATCATGGGTAAATTATCAGAATGTGGCTTAAATTGCACAGGGCCTCGACACGGGTGTGCTTGGTGGCCGTGTGAGAAATGACAGTATGTGATCTATTAGTACACAGCCTTAGCACACGGGCGTGCTTGGTGACCGTGTTGATTTTGGCAGTATACTACCACGGGGAGGACACACGGGAGTGTCAAGTAGCCGTGGGTGAGGCACGACCTACCCCCATGGCCGTGTGTCCCATGTATGTTAGAAAAGTTTCAAATTTTTCTGAACTTACTTATGTGTTTCGGTTTAGTCCCGACTCAGTTTATAAGCTTGCTTAGGGTCTCGATGACTCATTTAAGGGACTCTTTGATTGAATTCAAATGAGATTGATGATGATTGACTTTGTGTCGTGAATGTGATGTGAAATGATCCTATTGTTTGGTAATGCCTCTTAACCCTATTTCGGTGACAATTTTTGGGTTAGGGGTGTTACATTTTATTGGTATCAGAGCTACGATTTAGTCGATTCTCGGACTAACGTAGCGTGTCAGAGTCTAGCTATACATGCCATATATTTGAACTGTGATAGTGTGATGAATTCTAACGTGTAAAATGTGATTTCTTTATAGCAATGGATCCCAAAAGAGCCGTAGCTGATGACGTAGAAAGTAATGCGCCTGCTCCTGCACAAAGGACAGAGCCTTCTGATTCGAGACCGACTACGAACAGTCAGGAGGGAGAAGCTAAACAAGCTTTCTTCTAGATGATGAGTGGATGGTTCACTCAACTCATGAGAAATAACCCGACTGTTTCGCAACCCTCGCCTCGATTAATCCCCCTCAGACTACAGTTGTGCCACCGATTGTGTATCCAAATCTGTTAAATAAGCCTCCGGTTGACAAGATCCATAAGTATGGGGCTGAAGAATTTTGAGCTAGTAAGGATGATGATGCTGAAAAGGCTGAGTTCTGGTTAGAAAACACGATCCGGGTATTTGATGAAATGTCTCTGACTCCGGAAGAATGTATAAAATGTATGGTATCATTACTCCGAGATGCAACTTATCAATAGTGGAAAACCTTAATTTCTGTTGTTCCGAGAGAATGAGTTACATGGGATTTTTTTCAAACCGAGTTTAGGAAGAAATATATCAGTGAGAGATTCGTTGATCAGAAATGAAAAGAATTTTTGAAACTAAAGTAAGGCCGTATGACTGTTACAGAATATGAACGGGAGTTTGTCAGGTTAAGGCAGTACACTCGTGAATACGTATCATCTGAAGCTATAATGTGCAAAAGATTCGAAGATTGTCTAAATGAAGATATTCGTTTGCTAGTTGGAATTTTAGAAATAAAAGAGTTCGTAGTACTCCTTGACCGAGCATACAAAGCTGAGGCACTCGAGAAAGATAAAAGAAGAGCTGAGTCTGAAGCTCGAGATACAAGAAAGAGATTTTAGAATAAATCATTTCAGTCTGCTCTAAAAAGATTCCGAGATGATCAAAGTCGTTCTAGAGATAATGTGGGACATTTGAACAGAAATTGAGCTAAATTGCAAATGAGTTCCTAAACTCCAGCAACTTCAGTGGCCAGCATTGGTAATGTTCGATTAGAGAGACATGAATGTAAACATTACGGAAAGAAGCATCTAGGAAGCTATGGATTAAATGACAAAGCTTGCTTTAGATGTGGATCGCTTGATCATTTTATCTGCGATTGCCCTGAGCCTGTCGAACCAGAGACTGTTCAGAATCCAAGATCTGATAATGCACCTGCGAGAGGTCGATCATCAAAGAATGTAAAGAATGTCAGTGGTAGTCAGAGAACTATGAGAGACAATGTTGTCGATCCGAAGCCAGAGCGCCTATCAGAGCGTATGCTATCCGAGCCCGTGAAGAAGCTTCATCACCTGATGTGATAACTGGTACTTTTACTCTTTATGATACTTCTGGGATAGCTTTAATAGACCCTGGTTCTACGTATTCGTACTATGCATGAATTTAATATATGATAAGACTGTGCCTATAGAGTCTACTGAATTTGCTATAAAAGTATCGAACCCCTTAGGTAAAAGTGTCCTTGTCGACAAAGTATGCAAAAACCGTCCGTTAATGTTTTGAGATATTTGTTTTCTTGCTGATCTGATGTTTTTTCCATTTGATGAATTCGATATTATTCTGGGTATGGATTGGTTGTTTATGCATGATGCCTTTGTGAACTGTAAAAGAAAGACTATAGATTTACGAGGTCTAAATGATGAGATTGTATGGATTGAGTCTAGTGATTTAAATGGATTGCCTGCTGTGATATCCATTTTGAAAGCTCGGAGTTATGTGAAAAAGGGCTATGAATCATATTTTGCTTATGTGATCGATTCAAAAGCATCCGAGAAGAAAGTTGAATCAATACCCATTGTTTGTGATTTTTCTGATGTGTTCCCTGAAGAGTTACCAAGTTTACCTCCGATTCGTGAAGTTGAATTTGGTATTGAATTGTTGCCTGGTACGACACCTATTTCGATAGCTCCATATAGAATGGCACTGATAGAGTTGAAAGAGTTAAAGTCATAGCTATAAGAATTGACTGATAGAGGGTTTGCTAGACCGAGTTTTTCACCTTGGAGTGCTCCTGTTTTGTTTGTGAAAAAGAAAGATGGCACGATGAGAATGTGTATCGATTACTGTGTTTTCCAAGATTGAATAAGGTGACTATAAAGAACAGATTCATCTTTATGGACTTGATGAACAAAATTTTCGGACTTGATGAACAGAATTTTGAATGTATCTCGGATCAATTTGTTGTTGTATTCATTGATGACATTTTGATTTACTCCCGTGATGAGAATGAGCATGCAGAACATTTGAATATTGTGCTGCAAATTTTGAGAGAAAAGCAATTGTACACAAAATTTAGCAAATGTGAATTCTGGTTGAATGAGGTCAGTTTTCTAGGGCATATTATGTCAGCTTCTGGGATTCGTGTTGATCCAAGCAAGATTTCTGCTATTCTGAATTGGAAACCTCCGAGAAATGTATCTGAAGTTCGCAGTTTTTTGGGTTTAGCTAGTTATTACCGTAGATTTGTAAAGGGCTTTTCAACAATAGCTACTCCATTGACAAGATTACTTCAGAAAGATGTCAGATTTGAATGGTCGGATAAATGTTAGAAAAGTTTTGACCAGTTGAAAACTTTGTTAATGAAGCTCGATGTTAGTACTGACGAGAATCGAGTACGAAATTTGTTGTTTACAGTGATGCTTCATTAAACGGTCTAGGATGTGTTTTGATGCAAGAGGGCAAAGTGGTAGCTTATGCTTCGAGACAATTAAAGCCTCATGAAAAGAATTATCCGACACACAACCTTGAGCTCGCTGCGATTGTGTTTGCACTTAAAATTTGGTCATTATTTGTACGGTGAGAAATGTCATGTGTTTTCAGATCATAAAAGTCTGAAATATCTAATGACTCAGAACTGTTAAAGAAGATGATTAGAACTGTTAAAAGATTACGAGCTTGTGATAGATTATCATTCGGTTAAAGCAAACGTGGTTGCTAATGCGTTGAGTAGAAAGTCATTGTTTGCACTACGTGCTTTGAATGTTAAGTTAGATTTGTCTGATGATAGTTCTGTGATAGCTGAATTGATAGCGAAACCGTTATTTGTATAGCAAATATGTGATGCTCAGAAGGTTGATAATGATTTGTTGTTGAAACGAGCTCAATGTGAATCAAGTTCTGAATCTAAATTTTGAATTGTTGATGATTGTTTGAGATTTCGAGATCGTATTTGTGTTCCAAGAAATTCGGAGTTGATTCAGTTGATTTTGAATGAAGCCCATAATAGTCGTTTATCTGTTTATCCGGGTAGTACAAAAATGTATCATGATTTCAAATGACACTACTGGTGGTCTGGTATGAAATGGGACATTTCTGAGTTTGTTTCAAAATGCTTAGTTTGCCAACAAGTGAAAGCAGAACATCAACTTTCGTCTGGATTGTTACAGCCGATTCTGATTCCGGAATGAAAATAGGATAGAGTAACAATGGATTTTGTTTCTGGTTTGCCTCTGACTATGAGAAAGAAAGAAGCAATATGGGTTGTAGTTGACGGATTAACTAAATCAGCCCATTTTATTCCGATAAGATCTGACTACTTGCTTGAAAGATTAACTGAGCTTTATATTTCCAAGATTATGAGATTGCATGGGGTGCCACTATCTATTGTGTCAGATAGGGATCGAGATTCACATCGCGGTTCTGGAAGAAATTGCAAGATGCTTTGGGTACAAAATTGCATTTCAGTACAGCTTTTCATCCACAAACGGATGGCCAATCCGAGCAAATTATTTAGATTCTCGAAGATATGTTAAGATATTGTGTACTTGAGTTTAATGGTTAGTGGGAACAATACCTATCGTTGATTGAATTTGCATATAACAATAGTTTTTAGATGAGCATTAAAATGGCACCATATGAAGCTTTGTATGGACGTAAATGTCGTACACCTCTGTATTGGACTGAACTTAGTGAGAATAAGTTACACGGGGTCGATTTGATAAAAGATACAAAACAGAAAGTGAAACTGATTTGAGATTGTTTGAAAGTAGCATCTGATCGTCAGAAGTCCTATGCAGACTTAAAATGAAAGGATATAGAATTTGAGATCGACGACAAAGTATTTCTGAAAGTGTCTCCGTGGAAGAAAGTGCTCCGATTCGGACATAAAGGCAAGTTAAGTCCGAGATTCATCGGATCGTATGAGATCATTGAACGTGTTGGGCCTATTGCATATAGATTGAAGTTACCCTCTGAACTAGAAAACATTCACAATGTATTTCACGTTTCGATGCTCGTAGATTTCGGTCTGATCCGTCACATGTGATTGCCCCATCTGAAATTGAAATTCGATCTGATATGACATACGAAGAGGAACCGATCCGTATCTTAGCTCGTGAAGTGAAAGAGTTAAGAAACAATAAAATTCCATTAGTGAAAGTATTGCGGAATCGACACGGATTAGAAGAGGCTACGTGGGAGCCTGAAGATTCAATGAGACAACAATATCCAACTCTGTTTAACGGTAAGATTTTCGGGGACGAAAATCCCTAAGTGGGAGAATTGTAACAGTCCAGTTTATACCCTAGTATGAACAGTGGTTTTGAGACCACAAATTCGAGTCCGTATAATATTTTAATGATATTTTCTGTGTGTATGATATGTGACATAGTCTGTGTGAAAATTCTGTGTGATAATTTGATCGTTTGTGTGTCGAATTAAGAGAAAGGATGAAATTGCATCAAATGTGAAAGTTGCTTGCTATTTGTTAAAGTATCAATGTGTTGTGGCTTTGTAAGTTGTGGCCTTAAGTGGAAAATAGACCACTTTTAAGATAGTGGACATTAGAAGGACAAATGTGCCCTTAATGTATGTTTGTTTGAATTATTATGGAAGGGTTAAATGAGTAATTTGATTAAATAAAGGCTAATAAACCAAAATCAATTGAAAAATCCATGTTCATCTTTATTTGATGACCAAATAAGAGAAAAAGAACAAGAGTTTTGAGCTTTGGATGTTTCAGCTAGCTTTAAGCAAGATCAAGATCAAGAACCGAGGAAAACAGATTTAGATCGCGGGAAAGCAAAAGTTAACGAGTAGCCGTTTTCATTCCGATAAACCAAATCTGAGGTAAGTCACTATGCAAATAAACGTACTTGTATGATACTATATTTGATTATATGACTATTGTTGATGACAAATGCTATTGAGAGGGTATGCGTAGGAATTTCGAGATGAGACCGTTACAATGATTAAGTCTGAGAAGTCCCGTTTGAACCTAGGAATAGATAGGATTAGCTATGTCATGACATAGGTGTCTGTTCTGTTTTATCATATAAGACCACGTCTGGGACGTTGGCGTTGATTTTAAGACCCGTGTAAGACCACGTCTGGGACGTTGGCATCAATATGAGTTTTACATGTAAGACCATGTCTGGGACGTTGGCATCGTTATGATCTATACGTGTAAGACCATGTCTGGGACATCAGCATCGTATTGAATTGTGTAAGACCCTGTCTGGGACAATGGCATCGATACGAGTGCATGTAAGACCTCGTCTGGGACGTTGGCATTGTACTACTATTTCGAGCTTTCTAAGTATCCTACTAGGTTCCTAAGGGTTCAACGGGCAAGTCTACAATATGAATGGTATATCCGAGCTATGATCAATTAAGTGAATGAATATCCGATTCAGGTGCATTAAATGTGCATTAAGTATGCATGAATGGTAAGTATGCATATGACTTCGATTTGAAGAAAAGTATGTTTGAATAGGATAATGTGAATGAGATGAAAGAAAGATTATGAATGAGCTATGTGTTTCAAATGAGTTTTGAATGGATAAATGTGACAAATGTAGTCATAAGTATGAATCAAGCATATACATGATAAATTGTTAAGTGAGTGAGATGTGCAAATGTATCAAATTGCATATATGCTTTTTATTCCAAGTTTATTTGTATATGACTTACTAAGCTTTCAGAAAGCTTACTCTGTGTGTGTATTTTCCCTGTTTTATAGGTCGTCGAAGCTACCGAAGGCTCGGGATTGTCAAGGATCGTCATCACACTACTAAACTTATTTTGGTACCCTTTTGAAAATTTATATGGCTAATTATGGCATGTATAGGCTAGATAAGTGTATATGTTTATGAAGTGAGCATGGGTATGTGTATTGGCAAGTTTTTGAGTTGATAAATATTGAATGTATGGATGAAGTGAACCATTTGATATGCTTTGGTTGCCATATATGCATATTATGTTTTGGTATATATTGCTTGTAGGAAGACCCTAAGTGGGTGGTATATTGGCATTGTAAAATGGCCTATAATGTCACACGGTTGAGGCACACAGGCATGCCAAAGACCGTGGGTAAATTGGTAGAATGTGGCTTAAATTGCACACGGCCTCAACACGGGTGTGCTTGGTGGCCATGTGAGAAATGGCAGCATGTGATCTATTAGTACACGGCCTTAGCACACGGGCGTGCTTGGTGACAGTGTTGATTTTGGCAGTATACTACCACGGGGAGGACACACGGGAGTGTCAAGTAGCCGTGGGTGAGGCACAGCCTACCCCATGGCCATGTGTCCCCTGCATGTTAGAAAAGTTTCAAATTTTTATGAACTTACTTATGTGTTTCGGTTTAGTCCCAACTCAATTTATAAGCATGCTTAGGGTCTCGATGACTCACTTAAGGGACTCTTTGATTGAATTCAAATGAGATTGATGATGATTGACTTTGTGTCGTGAATGTGATGTGAAATGATCCTATTGTTCAGTAATGCCTCTTAACCTTATTCCGGTGACGATTTTCGGGTTAGGGGTGTTACAACTGAAGACGTATAGCATCGTCAGAAATGCCATTTATTTTGAAGGTATCACAGAACTCTAAAAAATTAGCTATATGAGTATTTGGGTCTTCGTTCTGCAAACCATCAAATTGAATAAATTGTTGAATCATTTGTATAGTGTTAGGCTTTAATTCAAAATTATTAGCAGCTATAGCAAGACTAACAATACTCGATTCTGCTCCTGTTAAGTGAGGTTTAGCATAATCATACATAGTACGTGGAGCATTGTTTTCTGCCACATCTTGTGGTGGTGGGTTATTCTCGTCCGTCCCTTCAGTAGGATTGGATCTGCCTTGTTGTTCTTCTTTTCTGTAATTTAGGGCTCGCCTAATTTCTCTGCGATTCCTGCGAGCGATAGCTTCAATATCACTATCATATACTAGTGGTCCTTTCGGGTTCCTTCTAGTCATAAACTAGAGGTACCTATGTTGGAAAAGAAAGAAAGCAAATTAGCAAGGTTAAAACTAAAATAAAAATAAATTGCGAAAAAATAAAAATAATGGCTAAAGTAATAAAAATTAAGTTTTCTTAATATTTTAGTTCCGTCGCAACGGCGCCAAAAACTTGATCGTTGTTTTGTTGATTTTTAAAATTTATAAAGAGAATGATCGAACCTGGAAACTAACCTGACAACGACTTAAGGTAAGTGCTCTTATCGAACAGTAGTATAGCTTAGGCAAGACCGGATTGTCGAACCCAAAGGAACTAAAAGTACTAATACTAACCTTATTTCTATTATTTAGCCTAAATATTAAGTGATTGGTTGTTTAATCTAAAACTAACTGATTACTAAGCTAAGATTCAAAGACAAAAAGAATGAATTCAAGAAATAACTTTAGGAAAACTCAATTGACTAAGACGATACCCTTAGGAAGAATCCACCTAGACTTCACTTGTTATCTAACACTGAACCAGACGATTTATTCACTTGACTTGATCTGTAGGATTCCCTAATTTATATTAAACCCTCCCTCGAGGCGAATAACATCTAACCCTAGGTTGATTAATTGAAATCTCTTTCTAATTAAAACCCCTAGAATCGCATTAAATCGATCTATGGACTCCCATATTAGGTTTCACCCTAATCCGGCAAAATCTCGTCACCCTATCTCTAGGCGCGCGATCAACTCCGCTTAATTATGCTATATCTACTCTTAGGCAGGGACTTTTGCTCCTCCACCTAAGCACATCCAACTTGAATCAATATCCCGAAATATTAACACAAGAATTAAGCATGCATAATTAAGAACAAATCAAATATTTATCATATAGTTCAGAAAACAATAACAAGATCTGTCTCAGGTTTCATCCCCTTCAGGTATCTGATGGGTTTAGTTCATAACAATAAAAGAAAACATCTCAGAAGAAAAGATAAAACAAAACATAAGAAATCCCTAAAACTCCCTGAAGGAATTGAAAGAGAAATCCACCGTCTTGAGTAGAATTTTGGCTTCTTGAGATGGATCAACTGGTTATCTTCGAGTGATTCCCACAAATCTAGCCTTTCTGGCTCGGCTCCTTGGCCTAGCTAACCGCCCTCTTGAAGGTTATGCTTAGGGTGTTTATATAGGCTCTTGGAATGTTTTATTTGGCCCCTAAGTATACTAATGTAACACCCCAAACCCGGTGAATACGCCATGACCGAATTTGGTATGTCACTAAGGAAAATAATTTTTGAAAGAATCGAATTAACAATTAAATTTTTGTGAAAAACTCTTTGTAATTCTTTATTTGTCGAAAATAAGTTAAAATTGAAATTTACTTGAAATTACATAAAAATTTAAAACTTAGTTGATAAATCATAGGATAGAAAACATTTATATCTTTTTAAGAAAATTGAAATATCATTTTGGAAAATCCGTTTGCAATTGAGTATAGAAACTTGAATTTTGAAATCACTTAATCTGTTGAAAACATCTAACTTGTAATTTTACTATTGAACTATTCATGTTACCCGATGGTAAGATTTTTAAAACCATTCTGAGTTTTAGTTTAGAAAACTTTGGGCTCAATTATTAAATTAACCAAGTAATTTAAAAGCCATATTTTAAACATATTCAAAACATAAAATAATCCAAAACATAATTAAATGGCCTTATTACAAATCCATAAAATATGAAAACCAAATTAAAATAAAGTACCCAAATGGGAAATTCATGTAAAACCAAATTTTATTGCATGGCCTCCTCGAGTTCATCCGCTCCTCATCCGCAAACTTACGAATCACACGAAAAGATAAGGAGAAGGTGAGTCACCAAGACTCAAGTGCATATTCCCTCTCCGGGTAAATACCACATACTTACACAAATTATAACAAAGCAACATATATGTATAATGCACCCAACCTAGCCATCCATAACTCCTTTTCTACCCGTGTGGTACCAAACCACCGGTGGTGCCAAACCATTGGTGACCGAAGTCACGATATAAATGTGATACCAAATCACCGGTGACCAAAGTCACGAATAATCCATCTGGGGCCAACCCACGTGTGATACCAAATCACCGGTGACGATCCCATATCTCAAAAGTGGGGCCAACCCACGGTGGTGTTAACCACGAGGACGAGTCGCTATGAGGTGCCAAACCTCCGGTGTCCAAAGACACGAATGTGATACCAAATCACCGGTGGTGCCAAACCACCGGTGGTGCTAAACCACCGTGACCAAGTCACGAATCATCAAGTTGTGGGGCCAACCCACGTGATACCAAATCACCGGCGACGATCCCATATCTCAAAAGTAGGGCCAACCCACTGTGGTATTAACCACGAGGACGAGTCGCTATGAGGTGCCAAACCTCCGGTGTCCGAAGACACGAATGTGATACTAAATCACCGGTGACCAAGTCACGATATCAATCTTCCCTCCTCTCATCATACCCGCAATATGACATAATAATTGTGTATGCAGATGTCATGTATGCTAGACATATATCAAATATAAGTATAACATGAATTACCATCATAATCGATAGACATAAAACAACATAATCATGCTAATCAACCTCTAAGGTATAACCGTAATTTTACCTATCAAGGGTATTTTCGTAATTTATCCACCAAGGGTATTTTCAGTAATTTACCCACAAAGGGTATTTTCAGAATTTACCCACCAAGGGTATTTTCAGAACTTATCCACCAAGGGTATTTTCAGTAACTTACCCACCAAGGGTATTTTCAGAATTTACCCACCAAGGTATTTTCAGAATTTACCCACCAAGGGTATTTTCGTAATCTACCCACCAAGGGTATTTTCGTAATCTACCCACTAAGGATATTTTCGTAATTTACCCACCAAGGGTATTTTGTAATTTACCCACCAAAGGTATTTTCGTAATTTACCCACCAAGGGTATTTTCGTAATTTTGTACCGAATGGCCTTTCTAAAGGTGCAAGGTCGCCTTGAGCGACTCAACTACCATTTTCGGTCTTTCTGGGACCGTTGGGCCTAAAACTCGATTTGGCCCATTCGAGCCTGCACGCCGTGTGGCCCACCTAACACAAATCTATCCACGTATATAAGTTCCACCTAGTCTAGTTCACTATATACTATATCATCATACAATTTATTCCAATTGGGCTCACGCCCATTGGGCCCATCGCACCAAGCACCCCAACCCACAAGAATACTATCGATGGCCTCAACTATCGCGTTGAAGCCCCACACGCAGGCCGCGCGCTCGTGGCTACTATTGTCGTGACCGGCACTTCGGCATTTGCCGCTCTACAACTAGAGTAGAGAGTTACACACCGATAGGACTCGGTGCTAAATCACTGCGACCACTCCTGTGCCCAACGCCCACCAAGGTATGTTAACCCTTCTCCTGGCATGCTCTTTATATAGCTAGCTCTTCACCTTCATTCCTTGTATCTTTCCGATGTGGGATCCCTTCGTCAGTAGAGTTTAAATTCAACTGAAACTCTTACCGTCCACTCTGCAAAATAAATACTCCCTTGCTTCTCAAGAGATTCGAACTCACGCTCCCTTGTAACATAACCCATGCTGCTAGCCACTTTACCAACTAGCTTCTTATGCCTCAAACCATGCGCAATTAAATATAACCCTATGGCCAAGGTCTAAATTCATTTAATAAAAATAATCAAAAAGGAATGCAAACGCTACAACTAGAACCTTGGACCTCCTTCCTTCCTTGTGGCGTCACTTTGCCACTACACCACACACACCACTTGTGTCATTTTCCTCCACATTTTATTCTTAAGGCCTACCCGCCAACCTCCAAGGTTTTTTCACCTAAAACCAAAATTTTCCCAAAGCTAATATTTGATCCGGGACTTCATAAAGCCCCTAACCTTCCAAAATCACTTATCTAAAAGGTCTAACTTGCACTTAAGCCGATCTCCTATTCTCCAAAAAATTTTAAACGCTACTACGCCTAAGGCCCATTGGGCTCAATCCTACTAGGCCTAATTTCAGGATGTTACAACTAATCTGAGTGGAATTCCTACTAGGGTGTTTGAATAGGCTTTGGAATGTGTTTCTTTGCCTTCAAGGATCCAAATCCGAGTAAAACTCCTCTTGGCCGAGGCAAGGACACGCCCATGGCACACGCCTCTGTGAATCGATTTCAGGTCGTGGTCGAGTCTGCTGAAGAGACACGCCCGTGTGTTTCAGGGTCCAAGCGCTGTTGGAGTAAATTAGGGAGGCACGACCGTGTGGTCTTAGGCCCAAGCCGTGTCGATTTCTTCTTTGGCCCCATTTGGTCCGTTTTAGGCCCATTTCTCATTCTTTTCATCCCTAAATGCTTTCCTAAGTATAAAACATGAAAAGAAAGGATTAAGAGCACCTTTTTACACAATTCAGGGAATAAATCATCCAAAAGTATGCTAAATGTGAGATTAAAATATGTTACTTTTGCGGTTTATCTGGCCCTTCCGCATTTTTGAAAATTTACAATTATGTCCAAATAGCATTTTTTTTATCTTTCAATTTAGCCCTAAAACTTATATTCTGTTGCAATTTGATCCTCGGGCTATTTAAAGGCCAATGACAGAACGGCGTCGTTTAGGAGATATGGCATAATTACCAAATAGATCCCTACAGTATGACGCGCATTTTTTTAGTCCTTTTACATTATTTTTATTTCTATTTAGCCCCTGTCTTTTTGTTTATTTCTTAAAACATTTTTTTATTTTAGATTATTTTAACATTATTATTTTATCATATTAAAATTTTATATCTTTTTTTTGTATATTAATTTATTAATAGTATAAAGTTTTTTAGGTATTATCTTTCTTAAATATGTATTATTTATATATATATTAAATTATTACTATTTATTATTTTATTCAGTTTAATATTATTTATATATTACATATTATTTTATAATTTATATATGAGTTATTATATTATACATTTTCAAAATCTTGTATATTATATAGTATTATATTATATCATATATCACTTTTAAAATTTTATTTTGTATAAAATTTATTTATATTATAACATATATTCTTTATATTATATATATTTAATTTTTATGACTCTTGTATTATATAATTACTTTTAAATTTTTATATAATATTTACTTATAATTGTTTTTGTCACATATTATTATTTATATTTTATGCATTAAATTATTAAATTGTAAATATCTTTATATTTTCATATACTTTAAGTTTTTATATTATTTATTTAAAATATCGTATTATATATATTAGATCGTTTTGAAATTGACATATTCCTTTTATTTCTTTTTGTGTCATAATATTCATTCAAAGATTTAAATATATCATTTACTTATTTTATTTGATCTTATGGAATTTAGAATTCATTTCTTGAATATTTTTATATATTTCAACGCTTATTTTATATTTCATATTTATCTATTTATTTTCTTTCATTCGTTTATTATTGCTTTAACATAGTTCTTTTATTTGTTTATTCATGTTATATTATTCTTTAATTATCCATTAGTAGTAATTGTTAATATGATTCGTAGTTATGATAAATTGTTATTTGGCATGTATGTTGTAATGTATTCATGCAAATGTCTTACTCAAACCATTTTTATAAAAACACATTTTGAATTAACGCATTTTATTCAAATATTTTTAAAAATAGCGACATACGATATCTGGAGACTTCTAGAAAAATTATACCCTAACTTACTGGGTTTTAATTTTTTTCGCGGAACTTAAGGTATCAAATGTCCTTCTTAGACATACAAATTTTAAAATAAAACTTATTCTCAGAAGTTCATAATTTTATATCTTAACTCATTAGATATAATGTTTTGTATTTTGATGTAAGGATTTTCTACAACAAAAAAAGACGAGTTTAGTTTCGAAGTTTTAAGATATTGCCTCCTAACTTATTAGGTGTGGTATTTTATTTCTTTGAAATAAGCAAGTCTTGGCTTTCTTTCAAATAAAAGGATCGTATTTTAAAATTTTCAAAATTTGGACATTAGGATATGAAATTATCAATTAGGTACCAAATTTTGGGTGTTACGAGGGTGCTAACCCTTCCTCGTACGTAACCGACTCTCAAACCCGTTTTCTTGTATTTCGCAGACCAAAATCAATGTTTTGAAATAAAACGTTTTATAAGGTGATCCAAATCATACCTAAGTAAAAAGAGATTGGTGGCGACTCTCATTTTCGTTTTTAAAAGTCGACTCCCTATTTTTTTTTTAATCAACTTTAAAAATGGTTTCGACAGCTTGGCGACTGCACTGTGGGACAATAAGAGAGTCAAGCCATAAAATTGATTATTTCCTGTCTTTTTGTCTAAATTTGAAAATCCGATTTGAAAACTTATGATCCTTTTTATTGCATGTTGTTTTAATCGTGTAAAGCAATTTTGCATTGCATTGCATGACCGTTGCGGTCACACTCTTTTAAGGGGAGTGAGAAACTATGCCTTCGTGAGGTTTTCACCTCCGCATGGCCATAGGGAAATGTATTCCCTTGAACTGAACTCGACCCATATGAGCCTATAATGGTTAAGGATTGAGGAATCTACTGGTTCAGGTACCCACCCTTTAGAACTAAGCTACATAAAGTGATCCTTAAAAGCCAACCCTAGATAGAATTATATTGAACCCTAGTGGTCACCCAGATAGTTACCCTATTTTGTTATTTATTCTCTTGTACTAACGTGTTCTCTTTTGTTTTGATTGCATTACATTCACATCATAGAAAGGAGGTGTTGATTTAAATTCGATTGCTAAATAGAAGAGTTTGTCATGAAAAATGGATTTCTTGATAAAGTGGATTATAATACGGTCATTCAAATATGGTCCAAGTAAACACAACGAGAAAAGACTGGTAGTCCATGAAAGAATACAAGACTTTATTGCCCAAGGATTCAAGCTGACAAAAACTATTTAAGAATCACCAAGTCTCGGCCTTCTTGAAGAGGCTAGCAAACATTGTGAGGATAAGTAAGTAATGAATCGCGTCCCAGATCAAGCAAAATGAGCTAATGAAGGCATCTACTAGAAGTTTGCAAGATTTGACCTTTGTGAAGAAGGAGATTGATGTTTTTGCTTGGAATATGAGGGCAAGGACGTATATGTAATCCGTTTTATGTAAAGAAATTTGCTTTCTAGAAGAGTTTTTCTAATGGAATTGAATTCAAAATCAACGCCTCTCTTTCTTTTTGCATTCATTTCATGCATTTGCATTACATAGCATCATATGCATTAAAATCCATAGAAGTACCCTAATTAGTTGAAGTTATTTCAGAGAGAAAAAGAGAGAAAGTAAGAAGGAAAATCTGGAAATTGAACACCATTACGGTACACATGACAAGACAAAGAAAATGGATCAAAGACTTGAACAATTCCAGAGAGACATGTAAGACCAGATGCAAGAACAATTGGCAAAGCTCCAACAAGAATGAGAGACCAAATGTTGGAAGCTCAAAGGAATATGATGGGCCAAATGGCCCAGATTGTAACAGTCCGATTTTGACCCTAATTGAAATAGTAGTTTCGAGACCACAAATCCGAGTCTAAAAAATATTTTAAAATTATTATCAGTGTTTACTATGTGTGAATTTTCTTGTGTTAAATTTTCATGTTTTAATTTCATTGTTTGAGTGTCCGATTAAATAAAAGGGCTTAATGGCATAAAATGAAAATTTGATGGTTAGTTGTAAAAGTGCCTAATTGTTGTTTTCTTTTTAATATGGAGGATTATTGTTGCAATTAGCCCATTTTATAAATTAGTGGACGGCATATTGATTAATATATATATATATATATATATATATATTATAAAAGTTAAAATAATTAATAACATATTATATTAACATATAATAAAACATAAAATTTAAAAGCCATTCTCTCATCCTTTTTGTGACCGAAACAAAGAAAAGAAAAAGAAAGAAACATAAGCTAGGTTATTCGGCCATTGCCAAGATTGATTAAGGTATGTAACTAGCTCGGTTTTTGATAATTTCTACGTTTTTGAGATCGTTGTTTCGAGTACTACAAAGCCCATGTTTTAATTTTTGAATTTGATGAATATTTTGAGTTTTTTCATTGATGATATCTTGTGATTTTTATTATTTGATGATGAAATATGAAAGATAGGTGTTGGGTTAACATATTTTGTATTGAAATTTTTTATGATTTTGAGTAATTAGGACTTAATTGTAAAAATAAAAAGTTGAGGGACTAAAATGTGAAATTGATGAAAAATAAGGACTTGTATGGTTATATGGAGTATTCGGCCTAATTAAGATGTTGTCAAATTTTGTTTATTTTGTGTTTTGTGCAATAGGGACTAAATTGTAAAAAGTGTAACAGCCAGGGGTAAAATGGTAATTTTCCTATTTATGCATTTTTGGGCTAAATTGAATGAAAATATGTTTGAACGGGCTTAATTTGAATATGTTTAGATCAAGAACCAAAGAAGTCAGATTTGGATCGGGAAAAATGAAGGTGGTCGACTAGCCATTCCATTTCGTTTTATATTGACCGAGGTAAGTTATAAGCATAATTGTGTTGTTATATATATATATAATTAAATGTGGAATTTATATGCTGATTTGTGAAATTTAAAGCTTATGTGTATAATTGATATGATGAAATATAGCACTAAGTGTGCGAGAGACAAAGTGACGACACTGAGTGTGCGACACGTCATGAGATTTTAGCACTAAGTATGCAAGGTATAATGTAACGGCACTAAGTATGCGACACATTACAAGGACATGGCATTGATCAGTGTGCGAGTTGCTGATTCTTTTTTTTTTTTTTTTTTTTTAAATCGATTAATAAATATTTAATCAAACTAGAAAGGGCCAGGTACGTGGCAACTGAATTTGTACGAACTTAGGTAAGTTGGTTACCAAGATATGGGATAAGCTTCGAATGTAATTCATGAAATAATATATGCATATGAGTGGAGGATTACATTCGGCTTAATAGTAATTATTTGATAGCACGAACTATGGAGCTCATGTTTGTATCAAAAGTTGAGGTATGTTGGGCTATTAGCATTTTGAATGTGATTATAGGTGCGGTGAAATGGGATTTATAATTTGTCCTTGTAAGAGGGTATAATCGGTTGTGGGTATGATAATGACATTGTAAGTGAAGAATTATACTTGATGCTATTAGTTGTGCATTCGGTCAAAGAGAACTAAATATATATATAGTTGCATGTTTATAAACACTTTTCATAAGTCAAATTATTTACTTGAGTATAATGTTGTCTTTCAGGTCTTTCCCAATAATAATTAATTGCTATCATGTTGTTTATTTGCTTATTACTTACTAAGCTTAGTAAGCTTACTTTGTGTAAATATGTGTTTTGGTTTTATACATTTTCGAAGACAAGTTACAAGCTCAGGGATCGTCGTTAATTAAAGTCTATCACACTATCCGCTACCTCGGTATTTAAATATTTGAACCCGGGTTATGGCATGTATAAGCTTAAACATATTTTTTTGAAACGTTTAACTCTGGCTATGTACTTAAAGCCATGCAAAAAATGGCTTGATAATTATGCCTAGATTCGGTTTCTATGGGTGTGTTTAGCTGGATTATCAAATGAATTTAGTGTTGGTAATTCGGTGATAAAAACGGTGAATGTGTAGTTGGCTTTTAGTAGCGTTATTCGAATACGTATAATAACGGGTCTAATGTGTATTTAACATAGTAACCAAGATGAGATTATGAACCTTGTTATAATTTTGAGTAATGGATGATTGAGTAATGGCTTGTTAAGTTAATTATTATTAAGGTGCGAAACGAATGGGTTCTGCTGATGTTTTGGCCACTGTTTTGGTATGTATTAAATGTTATTTATAACCTAAATTACTAGAGTAAGATAGGTACCATGTGCATAAGCACGACCAACATGTTCGGCCAACGCATAAGGCATTTAACAGATACATGGATTGCATAATAATTTATGATGATATTACTTGTGCTTAATAGTTAAATTGAAAATTTAGTAAACATTGCATGTCTTTAGTTATGGGAATTTAATTTATGCTGAAAATGGTCATTATTCAAATGGGAAATATGCCTGAAATGATGAGTTAAGTTGCGTTCATATGTCTGGTTATTTATCAAACCTTGAACATGACTAGCTACAGTAATTTGTCACGAACAAGATTAGGTGCTTTTAATTATATCTACATGTGTGAATGTTGCATTAGTTTGTACTAACGTATAGTATATGCCATTTCATGTTAGTCAATACAGTTATGCAGTATATTTGAAAAGTGGAATCTTGTTTTATGATATGAAAATTAGCTTAAACGAAATTTTGCTATCTTTAAACTAAAATTGAAATCAATCTAATATTAGATCAACAGGGTTTATAATAAATAATTGATACTAATGTTCATCCAGTATTATATGCTAAAGCCGCACATGCTAAACTTTTAAAGAAAAATTTGGTGAAATGTCTTATTTGATTTTATGATTGCTTATATATTTTAAGTATACTCCGTATGATTCTCATACTTATTTATTGGATGGTAAATATGACTATGTGCTCGATATTGACTATGTGACCTTATGGGATAATTATAATTGAGTCATTATTGATTTTAAATGTTTTATAATTAATTAGTTGTATATATATATATATATATTGTGTCTTAAGGTTAAATATGGAAATTATATGAGTGCATATTTGATTGTTTAGAATTTGTATTTTGATCAATAACATTTCATAACTCTATTATGTCGTCGAATGTGAGTTAAGGGTGTTACACAAATGCTGAACGGGGCAATGGACAAAAGAAAATGTCTCATAGTTAATGCTGAAGATAATGAGGACTTTCCTCGGGATTTCACCCCACCGCATGTGCAAACACAACCGGAGGAATATCCCCGAAGGCCATCTGTCACGATTAGGCCTCAACAAGGGCAAAATGACATTGGAGTGCCCATGAATTTCCAAGTTGGCACAGGATCCAACCCAGGAGATAACCCTTCTAATCCTGTTATCTCTGACTTAGACATAGCAGAAAAGGAGGGGATAAGAATTGAATCTTCAAGGCAATTGGAAGATCGTTGCAGATGGTTGGAAGAGAAGTTCAAGGCTTTAAAATATGCTGATAATCATCATGAAATTGATGCTAAAGACCTGAGCTTGGTTCCAGACTTGGTGCTTCCTCATAAGTTCAAAATGCCAGAATTTGAGAAGTACAATGGGACCAGCTGCTTGAAGCCCATATCACTATGTTCTGTAGACGGATGACTGGCTATGTTAACAATGATCAACTTTTGATTCATTGTTTCCAAGACAGTTTAGTGGGGGCAGCATCCAGGTGGTACAATCAACTTAGTCGTGCTAATATTAGCTCCTGGAGAGACCTAGCCCAAGCCTTCATGAAGCAGTACAATCATGTCACAGACATGACGCCTGACAGAATCACCTTACAAAATATGGAAAAGAAGTCAAATAAAAGTTTCAAGCAGTATGCACAAAGATGGAAGGAGGTCGCCATGCAAGTTCAGCCACAACTCCTAGAAAAGGAAACTACAATGTTTTTTATCAATACTTTGAAGGCTCCATTCATCACACACATGATAGGAAATACCACCAAGAGCTTTGATGATATAGTGATGGCAGGATATATGATTGAAAATGCCATAAGGGGTGGCAAGATTGAAGCAGGGAAACCATTAAAAGGTCTACTCCTAGAAAAAAGGATGACGAGGTGAATAATACGAGTACATACAACAAAGGGTACTCAAAGGCAATTACTGTTAGCCAGCTAAAAGTAATTCTTTCTTTGACAAGAATCAAGAAGGCAAAACTCTGAAAAGCTCCAATTTACGCCAATCCCAATGACGTATAAGGAGCTATATCAAAGTTTATTTGATGCATATGTGGTGTCCCCATTTTATCTAAAGCTGTTACAGCCCCCATATCCTAAATGGTATGACTCGAACGCTCAATGCAACTACCATGCGGGAATAATGGGTCACTCAATTGAAAACTATACTACGTTTAAAAGTTGGTCAAAAGGTTCATTAAAATGGGAATTGTGAAGTTCGACGATTCATCAAAACCTGATCACTTTGACGAGGCAGTAAATGCGATAATTAAAGGAGGAGACAAGAAGGTTATGACTCCTTGAAGAAATCAAAAGTGAAGAGGGAATCGGGAAACGAAGTTTCCAAGCCCTTACGTACTTGGGAGTATTTTGAATATTGGGACTGTGGAAGAGATCCCTGTATTTTTAGAGCTGATCTAGAGTAATATTCAAAACATGCTTATTGCCTTAAGCCTAGAGGCAATAAGAACCCTTTTGTGAAATAGGCTCATGTTCAAAATTTTATTTCAATAAAATGTATCTTTTAAGCAAATATTCTTTTATTCTTTCCATTTCATATTGTACAAACAATCGTTCTTAGTTTTTTTTCTTTTGTTTGGACTTTCTTTTAAGTATTCTTTCATTGTTCATTCATGATCATACAAATAATCATTATTTGAATCATTTATTCTTTGGAATATTTCTTCAAACCTACAATAAGGTCTCCAGATATCAACGATGTGAGCAACGCTGCTACGACTCAGAGTCGCCTTTCAAGTAAGATATGTGTCTAGAAGGATCTTAGGATTTTGAAAATGATAGAGATTGTGACCTATCTTCTAATTTGTTTAGGATGGTAGAACATGATGAAAAATAGATCCTACCTTACATAGAGTCAATGTACATTGCGAGCTTAGGAAAGGGGTGAAGATCGAAGCCCATCTTACCACAAAAATAAGGCAAGACATCATTGAGTTATTTTCAAAAATTCAAAGATGTTTTTGCATGATCATATCAAAACATGCCTGGACTACTGAGACGCGGGTACGTTGAAATCCTAAAAGAGATCCATAAAGATATCGAAGACACATGATAATGGTTTTACAATATTCAAGCTAATCATGAGGTTTGGGTACTGTTAATCTACATAGAAAGGGATGGTATCAGCTATGTCATATTTAAGGAGACAAGATTCATGTGCCTTCTCCATTTCTTCACAAATTTTTCATATGTGGGGCATGGATGTGATGGGGCCAATTTCATCAAAAGATTTTAAACCAATATTGATTCATCGTCATGGTCGTCGTTTACTTCACTAAGAGGGTGGAAGTAGCTTCATATGCCAATATTGCAAAGTTGACAGTCATCAAATTCAAAAAAAAAAAAAGGGATCAGATGCTAGGAAAGAATGCCAGAAAGGATCATGTTTAATAATGCATAACTGTACAATGTCAAAGATTACAGTTTGCTCAAAGATCAGCCAGCATATCACAGTGCAACAAAGGTTGTCAAAAGAAAAATACAAAAAGAAAAAAAACAAAATATGAAAGATGACCGAGACTTGTAAAGATTGGCATAAAGAAGTTACTATTTATCTTCTATGATTGTCGAACATTGGCCAGGACTTTTACCGGGGCAACATCTTACCCATTGGTTTATGGAATGGAAGCATTTTTGTCAATTAAACCTAATCGAAGAAAAGGTTAAAAGTTATCCATCACGGTCAGATGATGCAAGCTTACGACAAAGAGGTTTTTTCTAAAGAATTCCATTAGGGAACCTGATCTTTCTTTTACAAAAGGATTTTAGAGGAAAACAGATCCCAAACTGGGAAGGACCTTATGTTGTAAAAAAGGCCAGTTCTAGAAGAACATTGATATTGACCGAGATGGATGCAAAAGACTTGCCCAAGCCAATGAATTCGGGTTCATTCAATAAGTATTTTACCTGAAAGGGGAAAGGCCAAGGTGAAACCCCACAAAGGGCACCTTGAGTTAAATTTTTTTTAAAAAAAGAGAGGCGAAGGCAAAAACCCGCAAAGGGCGCTTTGAGACCAAAGGGTTTTGACCAGAAAACTTGAAAAGCGCGACTTTGATCAAAAATAGGGCATGTGGTAGTCTTGTTATGCCTAAATTAATAGTGAGGAAGTAAGCTACGTCTTGGGGCATTGACAAAGTACTCTAAATCCTCTAAACACATATTAAGCTCAAAATGGTCCTCAAGAAGTTTGTACAGAGAAGCTCATGATGCGATATCTGGGGCACCTAGCTTCTATCTTATTCATTTTTTTAATTTTCTATCTTTGATTACTTTATTCCTTTCAAGATACACCAATTAATTTTCTTTTATTGCCTTGGTTATCTTTGATTAACTTATTTGTTTCGAGCTATGCTCCTGATTAATTTCTTTCACGTCCATTATTATGATATTTTTCAAGCATTTTATATTGAAATAATGATTAATGGACTAATAATACTTTCATAAAAGGAGTTTCGCATATTACTCTAGAAGCTTCTAAATAATATGAGAACTTGAAATAGGACTATTGTTTAGAACCCACCAAGCTTAAGGGTTGGAAATATTGAAGGATGATTATCTTTTCAGATTTTATTGGATAAGACATTTCATCGGTGATACCATTTCGATGAGAAATGTCAACCCAAGTGTAAAAGGGGATTATTCTCGGGAAAAGAAAAAAGATACCTTGCATTCATGCAAATTTCAGGCACATACATCGGGTCATTACACCCAGGGAATGGTGTAACAGATCAACTTGATTGAAGATGGTACAAATTTCATACCTCTGAGTGGTAATAGGATGGATGAAAGAAACCAAATGTTATTACCCTAAAGTTGTAATGGGAGGTACAAACTTTATGTCCCAAAAGGTACAATGGAAAGGACTCTAAAATTACAGCGGGGTAAACTTGCTGAGCAGAATCTGATCGTTTCTTTGGATTTTCTGTCAAAGATACCAACTGAACGAGAAAGCATGGTAACGCATCATTGATAGAACCTTGATGAAATATGAGCAAAGACAACCCAAACATTAGAAAAAGGGATCATTCTCATGCATTTATGTAAATATCATTCATACACTTTCAATTAGGAGCATTTGATTAATTCTGATCATTGTGTCCTAATCGTTGTACATTAAAAAAAAGAGATCATTCTCATGACATTCTGCATCCATGTGAATGTCATCCCTAATATCATTTAGTTAGGAGCATTTGATTCATTCTGATCATTGCATCTGTCGAAACTATTTTTTTATTCAAGGTTTGAAAAATGGGGATCGACTCATCTTGTAAAAAAATTTATTTGGTCTACAAAATTAAATGATAAAAAGGGTTCGGGAGTCGGTTACACACGAGGAAGGCCCAGAACGGGTACCAAATCGAATAATTAATGTCCTTGCGTTGAAAACTTGAAAATGTTTAAAATATAATTTTTTTAGGTAAGTTAATTAATTTTGAATTGAGTCTCAAGATTAACTCGTATCAAAGGAATAAAAATATCATATCCAATACGGTAGGATATAACACGTTTATACTTCGATACCGAGATCATCTTTGATCTTCAAAACATGAGATTAAAAACGGTATTTGGTTATTTGGTTGAACGGAAAATCGACAACCAGTACGTTAGGGCGCAATTCCTCGAACTTCCAAATCTCAAATATTGCCTTGTTTTAAAAAACTTTTTTAGATAAGCGACTTAAAATGTGTTTATTGAATTACAAGATAATGAGCAACAAAAATATAGTATCGAGCATATAATAATATGTGAACACAAAGTTTATATAAATGGATGACAAGAATGATAATATGAACATACAATTCAATATATACAAAATCAATGATATCACAATTTCCATTTTGAAAATACCAACATTATTAATCAAGAAAAACTAAAACATAACTAATTAAAAACAAAATAAAAATATAGCAAATTTTAAAATAAATAAGAAAATGCTATACATAAAATAATATGTGACAATTGAAATAATGTATACGTAATAAAAATTTAATATAAAATGTATATGTAAAACAATAATATATATAAAAGTGTTTGGAGTAAATAAATACATAATTTAAAATAAGATCTTTAAATAAACAATTATATTTATATAAATTTAAAATAAAATATATACATAGATAGATTTAAAAGAAAATGCGTGCATAAAATAATATGAAATTAATGATAAATATAATTATAGTAATAATAATATCAAAGATAGTAATAATAATAATAATAATAATAATAATAATAATAATAATAATAATAATAATAATAATAATAATAATAATAATAATAGCATTAAAATACACCAAATAAAAAACAAATTAAATGAAATAACATAAAGAAATAATCAAAATAAAATTATGGTGATCAAATTGAAGTTAAAATAAAATTCCAGGGGTTAAATTATATTAAGTAAATAGTTAAAAGCATTAAATTGAAATCTAATCGAAAATATGGGGTAAAAATCAGAAATAAAGACAATAAGCATGACTAAATTACAATATGCGAATAATATAGAGGGTCAAATGGAAAATATTCCCAATCTACCAAAACGCGGTGTTTTAATCTTAAATCGAGGGATCTGATTAGAACAAAAATGAAGTTTGAGAGACAAATTAAAAAGCAACAAGAAGGACCGAATTAAAAAATGATAAATTGCGTAAGGACCAACGCAATAAATAACCCTTTTAAACAAAACACGCGGATCCTCTAGTTTTCGGTCGGATTGGATCCCATGGCCTATACGGTGTCATTTTGAGGCCATTGGATAAGGCTCCAAACGGCGTCGTTTTTGCCTTCTTATAAATGCCATAGTTTTCTCTTTTAAATCAACCAAAAAGCCTCTTTCTTTCAAAAACAAACCCTAGTCGCCTTAGCAGCAAAACCTTTCACTCCGTATTTTGCCGAACAAAAACTTTACATCCGATCATCATTTCGCGATGGAAATTATCAGATAAGGGTCCAACGAAGATCTATTATGCCTTATCTGAAGGCCTATTAAAAATAAATCGGTATTCGCATACTTCAAAATTCCCCATTGGAGCTCCGATTATCACGAAGAAACAGGGATTCGAAGCGGTCTTATAGAAGTAAGCCCTCCCTTTTTTATTTCACATGCAAAGAAATAAATAATTGAAAGCTAGAAAAATAAGATCTGAAATAAGAAAATGGAATCGAAATCACCTTTCCAATTTTTGTTTTTTTTTTTTGTATTCTATATTTGTTTGTATGCGTATGTAATTCAAAAAGAATCGGAATCCTTTTTACAGTACACTATAGGCCTTTTTATAGCTGAAATAGAAAAAATAAACCCCCCAAAAAAATACAATCTATTTTCCTTCTTTTTTCGTGCTCCTTTCTATTTTCGCTTCGTTGGTTATTGCAGGAACAGCTAAGAGGCGGGGTGGCAGGAGCATTCGACTAACGCAGGGCTACAACGCACGTGAGAGCTGCTCGTGGGAGAGAGCGGCACTGGAGTATTCTGGAAACCCTTAGGGTTTCCAGAAATTTTTAATGTAATTGGGCCTAACAAGTTGATTTAGCATTGGGCCTTGTAGGGTCTGAATTTGGGTCTATTATTTGTAAAAGGATTGTGGACTTTATTTTGTTTTATACTTTATTATTTGGGTTGGCTTTTTAATTCTGTTTTGGTTTTATTTTTTATTTTGTTTTTGGTTAAAAAATGGGCCTGGGCATAAATTGGGTCTTACAGCTGCCCCTCTTTGCTCATTGTCGTGTAACGAGAATAGAACAAAAATTTTAAAAAAGGACCATTTTTGCCCGGTCTTTGAATCTTGGACTTCTTTCAGTGCTCTTCTTCGTCGAGTAGCTTCATTCCATCCCACTGCATCTTCAGGGGCATGAGAACTAGCGCTTCAACCCAATTCAAGAGATTTAGACTTGTAGCTTCAATCTATTCCGCAGCAACTTTTAGGAGATAAGGTTTGTTTTGATCTACTCTACTGCAACTTCAGATAGATAAGATCTGTAATTTACAACTTCAATCTGTTCCACTACAACTTCAGGGAAATAAGATTCGCTATCTTCATTCTGCTCCACTGCAACTTCAAGGAGATAAGACTTGTATGGTAAATTCAATCCGACCTACTGCAACTTCAGAGGTATAGGATTTATCGTTTTAATCCGCTCCACCGCAACCTCAGGGAGATAGGATTAACTGTCTTCAGTCTGCTCCACTGTAACTTCAGGGAGATAAGACTTGTTTTGATCTGCTCTACTGCATCTTCAAAGAGATAAGATCTGTAATTCATAGCTTCAATCTGTTCCACTGCAACTTCAGGGAAATAAAATTCGCTATCTTCAGTATGCTCCACTGCAACTTCAGGGAGATAGGACTTGTATGGTAAATTCAATCTGACCTACTGTAACTTCAGAGGTATAGGATTCATCATTTTAATTCGCTCCACTACAAATTTAGGGAGATAAGGCCTGTTTTGATTAGCTCTACTGCAACTTCAGAGAGATAAGATCTATAATTTATGGCTTCAATCTGTTCCATTGCAACTTCAGGGAAATAAGATTCGCTATCTTCAGTCTGCTCCACTGCAACTTCAGGGAGATAAGACTTGTATGGTAAATTCAATCTAACCTACTGCAACTTTAAAGATATAGGATTCATCGTTTTAATCTGCTCCATTGCAACTTCAGGGAGATAGGACTAACTGTCTTCAGTCTGTTCCACTGCAACTTTAGGGAGATAAGACTTGTGACTTCAACCTGCTCCACTGCAACTTCAGTGAGATAAGGCTTGTTTTGATCTACTCTACTGCAAATTCAGAGAGATAAGATCTGTAATTTATAGCTTCAATCTGTTCCACTGCAACTTCAGGGAAATAAGATTCGCTATCTTTAGTCTGCTCCACTGCAACTTCAGGGAGATAAGACTTGTATGGTAAATTCAATCTGACCTACTGCAACTTCAAAGGTATAGGATTCATCGTTTTAATTCGTTCCACTGCAACTTCAATAAGATAAGGCTTGTTTTGATCTGCTCTACTGCAACTTCAAAGAGATAAGATCTGTAATTTATAACTTCAATCTGTTCCATTGTAACTTCAGGGAAATAAGATCCGCTATCTTCAGTCTGCTCCACTGCAACTTCAGGGAGATAAGACTTGTATGGTAAATTCAATCTGACCTACTGCAACTTCAAAGGTATAGGATTCGTCATTTTAATCCTCTCCACTGCAACTTCAGGGAGATAGGACTAACTGTCTTCAGTCTGTTCCACTATAACTTCAGGGAGATAAGACTTGTATGGTAAATTCAATCCGACCTACTGCAACTTCAGAGGTATAGGATTCATCATTTTAATCCGCTCCACTACAACTTTAGGGAGATAGGATTAACTTTCTTTAGTCTGCTCCACTGCAACTTCAGGGAGATAAGACTTCAATTCACCGATGTTGCTACACTTGTAGCCTCAGTTCCACATGGATATGTTTATGTCGAATGATCAGGATGCTATGATCAGAATGAATCAAATGCTCCTAACCTTACGTGTTATGAATGATATGAATGCAATTTTTTTTACAATGATTAGGATGCAATGATCAAAATGAATCAAATGCTATAACATTTTCCTAAATGCAGAATGTCATGAGAATGATTAGGATGCAATGATCGGAATGAATCAAATACCCCTTACTAAATGTACTATGGACGACATTTGCATGAATGCAGAATGTTATAAGAATGATTAGGATGCAATGATTGGAATGAATCAAATGCCACTAACTAAATGTGTTTTGCATGAATGCAGAATAAGAATGATCCCTTTTTAAAAGTTTAAGGTGTCATCGTTCATCTTGTTTAGCTGGTATTCTCGGTAGAAAACCCAAGAAAACTCATTATATCTTGCTCAACAGATTTTCCCCACTGTAACTTCAGGGTTCATCTCATTGTGACTTAAGGGCATAAGATCTAAATCCATCCCACTACGTCTCCAAAATGTAGGATTTGTTTCTTCTTTAATCCATCCCATTACTATTCAAGGGTACAGGACTTATATCATTTTCCATCCATACCACCGCAACTCAGGGGTAGAGGATTGTAACTTGTTCAATCAACTGATCGCTCCCCAGGTGACCTGACCAAGTGTGTATGCATGATATTTGCATGGGTACAGAATATCATTTTTTTCGCGAATGATTCCCCTTTTACACTTGGGTTAATCATTGACCATTTTTCGTCGAGATTATATCACCGACGCAATATCTTGTCACCATTTTTGACAAAATTCCGAAGAGATAGCCTTAGTCTAGATTCTTCCTTAAACTTGGTGAGTTTTAAACAATAGTCCTGTTTCAAGTTCTTATATTATTCAGAAGCTTCCAGAGTAATATGCGAAACTCCTTTCATGAAAGTATTATTAGTCACTAATCGTTATTTCAATGCAAAATGCTTGAAAAAGATCATAACAATGGATAAGAAAGAAATTAATTAGGAGCATAGCTCGAAACAAATAAGTTAAGCAAAGCTAGCAAATGCAATCATAGGAAATTTATTGGTAGTGTGTTTTGAAATGAATAAAATAATTAAAGAGAACAAATTTAGAACGGGTAAGATGGGAACTAGGTGCCCCAGATATCGCAGCCTGAGCTTCTCTTGTTCAAACTTCTTGAGGACCATTTTAAGCTTGATATGTGTCTAGAGGATTCGGAGTACTTTGTCGATACCCCGAGACGTAACATACTTCCTCATTGTTAACTAAAGTATAGCAAGATCACCACATGCCCCTCCTTTCGATCAAAATTTGAGCCGCCCTTTTCAGGTTTTCAACTCAAATCCCCTTTAGTCTCAAAGCGCCCTTTGCGGGTTTTCGCCTTGGCCTCTCCTTTTTCTTTCTTCTTCTTTTTTATGGAAAAATTTTATTTCTTTTTTTCTTTTTTATTTTTTTTATTTTTTTATTTTCTTTTTTGATTTTTTTATATTCTTTTTTTTAAAAGGTCTCAAGGCGCCTTTGGGGTTTTCACCTTGGCCTCTCCTTTTAGACAAAATCTGAATTCACCAGCTTGAGCATGTCTTTGCCATCCATCTTGGTCAAAGTTAATGATCTTCCAAAACAAGCCTTATAAAGTTTTTCCAAATTTAGCCTCTGCTTTCCTCTGAAGTCCTTTTGTATGAGAAGGATCTTTTTTAATGCCAGGTCCCCATCATGAAATCCTCTTTGGCAAACCCTTTTGTCATAAGCCTGTATCATCCATTTTTGGTATATTCGGCCATGAATACTTTCAATCAAACTTACTGGAGACTTCTGCTTCATCCTATTTAGTTAAAGCTTAGAGAAAAGGAATTTTAACTTTCAACAATAGCTTTCCCTTTCATAAACCAATGGGAAAGATGTTGCCCCGGTGAAGGTCCTGGACAATGTTCAAGAAATATAGAAGGTAAATGGTAACTTCTCTATTCCAACCTTTACAAGTCTCAGTCATTTTTCAAAAATTTTGAATGATTTCTTTTTTTTGGGCTGCCTTTGCTTGCTGCACTAATATGGTGTTTGATCTTTGAACAGACTGTAAAATTTTGACATTAGACGCGTTCCTTTCTGGCATTCTTTATTGCCATTTTTTTTTGAATTTGAATTTTGAATTTGGATTTGGATTTGAATTTGAATTTGGATTTGGATTTGATGACTATTGACTTTGTAACTTTGGCATATAAAGCAATCTTCACCCTCTTAGTGAAGTAATTGATAACCACGAAGAGAAATTGGTATTGGCTAGATGCTTTTGACGAGATCTGACCCATAACATCTATGCCCCACCTATAGAATGGAAAAGGCATGTAAATCTTGTCTTCCCTAATTTGGCCTTTACGGCATAACTAATTCAATTTTCCTTTCTTGGCAAACCAGTAGCCTGGACCTCTTAATTAGCCTAGCCGTCGTGGAACCATTAACATGGGCTCTTTAAACACCAATCTTAACATCATATCCACATTTCAATAACTTGGCGTGCCTTGATATGATCGTGCGAAAACATCTTGGAATTCTTGAAAATAGCTCAATGATGTCTCACCTTATTTCAGTGGTGAGTTAGGCTTAGATCTTTACCCCTTTCCTAAGCTCGCAACATCCACTAACCTTTTGTAAGGTTAGAGTCTATTTTCATTTGTTTTACCATCCTTAACAAATTAAAAGATAGGCTACAATCTCTGTCATATTCAAAACCCTTAGATCCCTTAAACCCATATCTCATTCAAAAAGGGAGTCTGTAACAACGTCGCTCATGTCGTTGATATCTGGGTACCTAGGTACAAAGGCAATCCAAAGAATAAATGATTCTAAGGATGATTATTTTTATGGTATGGTCATGAATAAAGAATGAAAGAATGTTCTAAAAACAAAAGAATGTACAGTATAAAGAATGAAAAAATATTTACTTAAAAAGATGCATTTTATTGAAATAAAAATTTTGGACACAAGCCCATTTCACAAAAGGGATTCTTATTGCTTCTGGGCTTGAAGCAACAAGCATGTTTTGAATATTACTCTAGATTAATTCTAAAAATACAGGGATCCCTTCCACAGTCCCATTGTTTAAAATCTTCCCAAGTATGTAAGGGCTTGGAAATTTTTATTCCTCTATTCTCTCTTCAGACATGTCATTAATGTTCAGATTCCCTAATATTCCTTCAGGTCTTTGATCTCTTCAATTTATTATCCATCAAGCCTTGCACTAAGGCCCTGATATCAACTCAGTTCAATAGACTTTCATCGGTTCCCCAGGTTGCTGAAATAATTTCACCTAATTAGGGTCATTTTGTAAAAACAAATACAAATGATGCAATGTAATGAAAATGGTGCAATGCAAATGATGTAATGCACATGCATGAAATGCAATGCAAATGCAATCAAAACAAAAGAAAACACGTTAGTATCATATACAGACGGTAAAAATCAAATCAAACAAAAAATAGTCAATCACCTATCCAGGTGATTGCTAAAGTTCGGCATAGCTCTACCTAGGGTGGGCTCCTAAGGTTCACTATATGTGGCTTGGTTCTAAAGAGAGGGTACCTGAACCAGTAGATTCCTCAATCCTCACCCATTATAGGCTCATATGGATCGAGTTCGATTCAGGGGAATACATTTCCCTATGGCCATGCGAAGATGAAAATCTCACGAAGCACATAGGTACAGATGTATTCCGGAAGCAGTCCACTAGCCCATGCGGAGGTGAAAACCTCACGAAGGCATAGCTTCTTACTCCTACTTAAAGGTGTGACCACAACGGTCATGCAATGCAATGCCAAAGTATTTTATGAGACTCGACATTATTGCAATTATAGCACAAACAAATGCATCAAAAGAAACATGATTTTTCAAAACAATTTTCCAAATTTTCAATCAAAAGGACAAAATTAATCAATCTATGGCCTGACTCTCAACCAGTCCCCAGCGGAGTCGCCAAGATGTCAAAACCATTTTTTATTCGGGTTTTGAAAAATGGGGATCGACTTTAAAAATATGGAGTCGCCACCAACCTTTTTTGTTTAGGTGAGATTGGATCAACTTGTAAAAAAAATTTATTTGGTCTTCAAAATTAAATGACAAAAAGGGTTCGGGTGTCGGTTACGCACGAGGAAGGGTTAGCACCCCCGTACGCCCCAGAACGGATACCAAATCAATTAATTAATGTCCTTGCGTTGAAAACTTGAAAATGTTTAAAATATAATTTTTTTAGGAAAGTTAATTAATTTTGAATTGAATCTCAAGATTAACTCGTTTCAAAGGAATAAAAATATCATATCCAATACGTTAGGATATAACACGTTTATACTTCGATACCGAGATCATCTTTGATCTTCAAAAAATGCGATTAAAAAGGGTATTTGGTTATTGGAACGGTGGAAATGTGCAAGTGTACACAATCGCAACAAGTAATAAAGTGACAAGTAAATGTCGAGTTATAGTACCCACAAGGACTGTAAAAGAATTATTTATGAAAATGATTTCAAAAACTTTGGTGCGGGAAAAATATTTGGTTTCAAGAAATATTTAAAAACTAGAAAACAAAGTAAAATAAATAAAATAAAGAAATTCTAGTGCACGATTTCAAAATATGTTTTAATCAAGATGATATAATTGTGTTGGATTAATTACATTTCTTACCTTAAAATTATTAAACTCATGCTTAAACTTGTTACGAATAAATCACAGCAACTCGGTAATTTGCTAACTTATGAACATATTTACAAATCAAAAATCCATCCATCTCTTGTACATATTCCTATGTTAATTCGACCACTACACCAAAACAGACTTTTAGCGGCGTTTTTAGTGGCGTTTTAAAGAAAAACGCCGCAAATATTATACATTAGCGGCGTTTGGAAGAAACCGCCGCAAAAAAATGAGGAATAGCGGCGTTTATTTCAAAAACTGCCGCTAAAAAGGAGAAATAGCGGCGTTTAATTTCAAACCAACGCTAAAGTATGAGTATTAGCGGTACTTTTGAAAAAACGCCGCTAAAAGTCAGAGTATTAGCGGCGCTTTTGGAAAAACACCGCTAAAAGTCAGAGTATTAGCGGCGCTTTTGGAAAAACACCGATAAAAGTCAGAGTATTAGCGGCGCTTTCGGACAAACGCCGCTAAAAGTCAGAGTATTAGCGGCGCTTTTGGACAAACGCCGCTAAAAGTCAGAGTATTAGTGACGCTTTAGGAAAAACGCCGCTAAAAGTCAGAGTATTAGCGACGCTTTAGGAAAAACGCCGCTAAAAGTCTGAGTATTAGCGGCGCTTTCGGAAAAACGCCGCTAAAAGTCTGAGTATTAGTGGCGCTTTTGTAAAAACGCCGCTAAAAGTTTTTAATATTTTTTCCTCATTCTTGCTTTGAATTATATTTTATTTTGATACATTCACTTAGAAGCAATAAGAAAGTTTCATTTTAGTTACTTAATTATGAAAAGTTAGTTTCATTTTAGTTACTTAATTATGAAAAGTTACAAATTGCTAACTAAACAATTTAGAAGTTTTCATGTAAGTTACAAATTAAGCTATTCAAATTGATTAAGGGTTTAATGTTTAGTATGTTAATTTCATGGTTTAGGGTTTGTTATTTTGGTTAATTTCATGGTTTAGGGTTTGTAATTTTGGTGTATGGGTTTAGTGGTTTAAAGTTTATTGTTTGGGTTTATTGTATCGTGTTTAATATGTTAGTGTTTACCGGTATTAAGGTTTAAATACTGTCAGTGATTAGGGGTTTTGGGGGAATGGTTAATGGGTTAGGGTTTTAGGTTTACGGTTTATAGATTATAGTTTATGGGTTTAGGGGAAATGGTCGATGTGTTAGGTTTCTGATTTTAGGGTTTATGGTTCAAGTTTAGGATTTTAGGGTTTAATTAGGGTTTAAAGTTTAGGGTTTATATATGGCCCAAAATCCCGAAACCGAAATCCCGGCCTCATGAGGGATTTATGGTTAATGTGTTAGCTATTAAAATATATGTTTTGTACTACACTAACATTGGCCACATGAATTCCCAATTTAGGCTCAGATTATGGTTTAAGGTTTGCGTTTAGAGTTTATGGTTCGAGTTTTATGGTTTAAGATTTATGTTTTGGGGTTTTGAGTTTCTTTGTTTGGGTTTTAGTGTTTACGGTTTATGATATATATAATATTTAAAGTCTAGGGTTTATGATTTAGGATTAATCTTGGATTTTTAGAATATAAATCAATATAAGATAAGTGTAAATTATTATTTTAAAAATATATATATATAACATATATTGATGTATTTATATTTTAAAATAACGTGTATGATTAAATCAAAATTAAAGTTTCAACTATACATTTAAACCATAATTAGAATTTCACATCTAGAATTACACATTAAACCAAAATTCATATATATATATATATATATATATATATATATATAATTCTAAATAAGATGTAGCTATATCAAAATTTAGGTGTATATACATATAATTAAATGCCATTTCACTACACCACTCGGTGTCACAACATTGGAATATTCTCCCTATCGGGGCACTCATTCTGACATTGACTCTATTTTGACCCAAAGTAAAAGACCCTAAAATCAAATTAACTCTAAAAGAAAGTATAGAAATGTTTTGAAAAACTTCAAATAAGCTTAAATATGTTAAAATGAAGTGTTTAGATAAATATTTAAATTAAGCGATGGTTGTATTTGGATGTAATATTTCTTACTCAAAATATAAGTTGAAATCGGATAGAGGATATTACATGTATAGTAAGATAAATATAGTTTTCTTAAAAGTTTAAAATTATAAAAATCTTCAAAATTTTGAAATTTTCTTTAAAAGTTTAATATTCAAAATTTTAAAAATTAAAATTAAAAAAATGATAATATCAAAAAAAATTGTGAAAGAAAAAGTAAGTAAAGAATGAAAAAAAATTAAAAATGAGAATAGTGGCGTTTTAAAAAAAAGCATACAAATATGTTTATGTGTTGTAAATAAAAGCAGCGTAGTTTTTGTCTATTTTAGTGGCGTTTATCTTGAAAACGCCGCAAAAAGTCAGGATATAGCGGCGCTTATAAAAACGCCAAAATATGTTTGTGTAATGTAAATAAAAGCAGCGTAGTTTTTGTTCATTTTAGTGGCGTTTATCTTGAAAAGCGCCTAAAAAGTCGGATATAGTGGCGCTTATAAAAACACATAAATATGTTTGTGTAATGTAAATAAAGCAGCGTAGTTTTTGTCTATTTTAGTGGCGTTTATCTTGAAAACGCGCAGCAAAAAGTCGAGATATAGCGGTAGCTTATAAAAACGCCGCAAATATGTTTGTGTAATGTAAATAAAACGCAGCGTAGTTTTTGTCTATTTTAGTGGCGTTTATCTTGAAAATGCCGCAAAATCTTTGGGATATAGCGGCTCTTATAAAAAACGCCGCAAATATGTTTGTGTAATGTAAATAAAACGACGTAGTTTTTGTCTATTTTAGTGGCGTTTTTCTTGAAAACGCCGCAAAAAATGGGATATAGCGGTAGCTTATAAAAACGCCGCAAATATGTTTGTGTAATGTAAATAAAAGCAGCGTAGTTTTTGTCTATTTTAGTGGCGTTTGTTTGGTAAACGCATGATAGAAGTTAAATGACATTGTTTTGTATATTTTAGTGGCGTTTTGTTTTGTAAACGCCGCAATAGGTATGTCTGTAGCGGCGCTATTTTATAAACGCCGCAATTCTTGAATTGTGTTAGTGAAAACGTCGCCGTTTTGCTCTCCTCCAGTTTCCCCAACCCTTAAACCCGATTGACTCAATTTCCCCAAGGCTTCTTCTGAAATTCATTTCCCCCTTCTTCTAAAATCCCTAAATTTCTAAAGGTTTAGTTTCTGTCACCCCTCTCTTCAGTCCGCCACCATCGAACTTCATCAGATCAATAATCTGTTCGTCCTCCACGGCTCCACTATTATTGTCTAAACCAACGTTCCTTCGGCTTCAAGCTTCACCTCTCTTTCGTCGGACTGTCGACATTGGCACATCTCAGATTCTCTAAATGGTAACATGCAAGTGAACAGAATATAGGTTTGGATCTTTGTTATCGACTAGTATTAGTTATTTGTTGTTTGGTTCTCTGAATTTGTCGGCTCATCTTAGAAAGAGGGAAGGGAACGGGACGGTGTAATGTGAAAGAAGGGGAAGGGTGAGGCTGTGGGATTATTCATTATAGTGAGAAAAAAATATTCTTTTTAATTGCTGTGGGTTGGATGACTGTTTGCGTGAGATGGGGGACTTGTGGGCATTGCATTATTTTCCTGTTTTATTACATTCATTATAGTGAGAATTGTTTCCCAAACTGCGAATTCTTTGAATAGCTGATAGTGGGGGTCATCTTGGTTCAGATTCTGAATTGAATGCCCTGTTTTATTACATTCAATTGAGAATTTTGGCTTTTCCCTTATTCTGGGGCTTGTGGCTTGCTCATTTTCCTTCGGGTGTTTTACACTATATTTTGATGTTTGGGATGTTTTGTTGTATTTGCGCTTTGTCTCAAAAGTATTTAGCCATATTTGGAGAAAAAACGGAAACTCGGGAATATGAGAAAAGAAGCTTGAAATATTAAAAGAGGTAAAAGCAAAATTTTATATTGTTGCTGAAGGTGTGAAAACAAATGGAGAGGGTCTCCACCCTTTTTAAAATATTTGTGAAAGGTCATGATGAATGTTGTTGCTTTTATTATGGTGGTTTAATACTTGGTTGTTGGATCTTGATTTGAAGCTGTGGATGCTTTTGGATGTATAGTATAATGATTTTTATTTTCTTTTTTTGTGTGTGTTTGAATTCACATTGCAGACCTCATGAAAATGATAGTACTGTGCTAAATTTCTTATGTTGTTTGTATTGGGACTGTTATATGTTTGTAGCATTGGTTTTAACTTAAGTTGTATGTTTGTGGTTTGTCAATTATTTCAACTGGTTTGAACTTAAGTTATATGTTTTTTTATCATATTATTTCAACTGGTTTGAACTTAAGTTATATGTTTTTTTTATCATATTATAAGCCATTTATATTTGCACTAAAAATTTGTACATAAGTAATTTGTACATAACAAATTAAAGTAAAATGTAAAAATTATGTTGATGATTAACTTTAATTTAAAAATAATAATAATAATAATAATAATAAACCTTGTTATATTCCATTTAAAAGTTAAATTCATAAAGTTCATATTTGGTTAGATGTTTTCTTTTAATTTATTTATAAGATTTTGTGTTCATATGCTCTGAGATTGAACAGGCATAGTTTTGGAACTGGTTAGAGCTTAGAAAATATTAGATTTGAGTTCACATTTTTTATATAATGAAGAAACTAATAGTAAAAAGGAAAAGAAAAAAGATAGAACCTGAAATTGTTCTTAAATTTCAGGCTATTCAATCAACTTGGAAGTTTAAAAAATGTTTAAACTTGTTTAAACTTGTTTATTCTGTGGGATCCAACAATGCATGATTCTGTTGTTTGAAGTAAAATTTGCTTATTTGCATGTTTGTTAGGTCTGATACTGTAGTAAATTTAAGCTTTCACACATGCAAAATTTCTTTCATAAAGATCTTTCATAAAGAAAAGTGCACAAGACTTGATGCAGATTAAACGCTCTAGTGAGTTTTTGAGCCTAAGAGCAATTCATTATACTTTGCTCCTTTTGTTTTTGTTGAGTGTGTCAAACTTATTGTGTTTATTCTAGAACTTGCTTGTGAATGCATTTTGAGACAACATTTTGGATTGATGCTTTAATTTTATAAGGGATATTAGGTTTAACCAATTCTTAGACTCTTCAAAGACACCTTCGCATTTTCCTTTTAGTTAGCGATTTGAGCCTATTTTCCATTTTCTTTGTTTTTAACACAATGTTTAACCCAAAGCCTTTTATTTGTTACCCCATTTTCTAACTTTAATGAGACAAGAGGAAAGTGTTGCATGGTACATTCTTAGTTTAAAAAAAAAGAAAAAAAAAAATTGAAGCTTTTTCCTTTAATGAAGAGAGAATATTTGGGGAAATGTTTGCTAAAGCAACTAAATTGTTAAATGTTACTTCTTCAAAATCCTTAGTGCTTAAATAAGATATGGGAATAAATTTCAAAGCTTTTTATAGTGTATTTTGTGTTGTTACGTAAGTAACTAACTATTTGTCTTGATTGTGAAAATTTTAAAATTTTCCTTTTACATACTTTACCTAAGCCCAGTTTCAACCCTTGTTAAGCCCCTTTGATTTTTGCATCATATTCATGTAGCTGTGGAGATTTGATTCATTTGCAAGCCTATGGTAATATCATGCTATGTTTTGATCTTGAGAGTTAAATGACAATTTGAGAGTATTGAGTGAAACCATATGAGGGTGCTAAGTTTTGTCGCATTTGATTTTGATGGAATAATGATATGTTTGATTTGTTGTTACAAAATTTATTGGAGGATTCATAATTTGATCCTCTTTTGCGGATTCTCATTGTCCTTACGCTTAAGTCTACTAATTTCACTACTTTCATCATCACGGTTCTAAGGTTCTAAGGTTGTCGAGTCTTTGTTGTAACTTTCCAAAGCATTTGAGGTTAGTTTCAATCTCGGTTTTGTTTGGTTTTATGAGTTTTATAGTAGAATTTTATCATATTAATTTTGTATCATTTTCATATTTTCTAAGATTTGAAGTTTTTGTAAAAAGGTGATTTCTATCATATCTATAATGAATCCATCATAACATAATATAATCAATTACACTATGGTGAATGAAATGAATATATATAACATCAAATAATAAATTAATCGATGTCCGATAAATTAAATATAACATGACATAGCTACTTAAATTACAAATCTTGAATTAAACAACCAATAAGTCAATACAAAACTAATTAAACGTAATTACATAAAGCTTTTCTTAAAATTCAAAACCCAAAACTTAAACCCTAAAATCCTTAAACCATAAATCCTAAATCCTAAACTTTTAAACCTTAAACCTCAAATCCTAAACCCTAAACCCTAAACCTCAAACCCCAAACCCCAAACCCTACACCATTAAAACCTTAAACCTATAAACCCTAAATCCCTAACCTATAAACCCTAAACCCTTAAACCTTAAATCCCTAACCCTTAAACACTAAACCCTAAAACCCTAAACCCTAAACCCTAAACTTGTAACCCCTAACCTTAAACCCTTAAACCCTAAACCCCTAACCCTTAAACCCCTAACCCCTAACCCTAAACCCCTAACCCCTAACCCCTAACCCTTAAACCCTTAATCCTAAACCCCAAACCCCAAACCCCTAACCCTTAACCACTAACCTATAACATTTAACCACTAAAATTTTAAGTTAATATCAAACTGTATAAATTTAAGAAAAAGATTCAAAGTATATAAATTTGAAACCCGACGGTTGTCTTATATCTCATTTATCAGATATAACGGATCCTCCCTAGGTGTAACAATGCCACGTCGATGGATCTTAACGAAACACCAAATTAAATATCGAAATAATGTAACATTTATTAAACCACAAACCCTACACCATTGAAACCCTAAACTTTTAAACCTTAAATCCCTAATCTATAAACCCTAAACCTTAAACCCTAAATCCCTAACCCTTAAATACTAAATCTTTAAACCTAAACCTTAAACCCTTAACCCCTAACCCTTAACCTTTAACCCTAAACCCCTAAACCCTAAACCCCTAAGTCTTAACCTTTAACCCTTAAACCCCTAACCCTTAACCTTAAATCCCAAACCCTTAACCCTTAACCCTTTAACCCTTAAACCCTTAACCCTTAACCCCAAACCCCTAACCCCAACCCTTAACCACTAACCTATAACATTTAACCACTAAAATTTTAAGTTAATATCAAACTGTATAAATTTAAGAAAAAGATTCAAAGTATTAAACCCTGAAACCCTACACCATTGAAACCTTAAACCTTTAAACCCTAAATCCCTAACTTATAAACCCTAAACCCTTAAACTTTAAATCCTTAACCCCTAAATACTAAATCCTTAAACCCTAAACCCTAAACCCCTAAGTCTTAAACCTTACCCCTTAAACCCCTAACCCTTAACCCTAAACCCTAAACCCCAAACCCTAAACCCTTAACCTCTAACCCTTAAACCCTAAACCCTAAACCCCAAACCCCTAACCCCTAACCCTTAACCACTAACCTATAACATTTAACCACTAAAATTTTAAGTTAATATCAAACTGTATAAATTTAAGAAAAAGATTCAAAGTATATAGGCTGGAAACCTGACGGGTTGCCTTATATCTCACTATCAGATATAACGGATCCTCCCTAGGTGTAACAATGCCACGTACGATGGATCTTAAAGAATACATAACTTACCTAATTTTAATATCAAATTTCATAAAATACATAAGTTGACGATTAAATTTCATAACTTACATAATTTTTCCTTAATATCAAACTTCATAACTTACATAAAACTTGTATAAATTTAAGAAAAGATTCAAAGTATATAGATGGAAACTTTGACAGTTGCCTTATATCTCATTGTCGATATAACGGATCCTCCTAGGTGTAACAATGCCACGTCGATGGATCTTAAAGAATACATAACTTACCTAATTTTAATATCAAATTTCATAAATTACATAAGTTGACGATTAAATTTCATAACTTACATAATTTTTCCTTAATATCAAACTTCATAACTTACATAAAACTTGTATAAATTTAAGAAAAAGATTCAAAGTATATAAATTGAAACTGACGGGTTCCCTTATATCTCACTATCGGATATAACGGATCCTCCCTAGGTGTAACAATGCCACGTACGATGGATCTTAAAGAATACATAACTTACTTAATTTTAATATCAAATTTCATAAATTACATAAGTTGACGATTAAATTTCATAACTTACATAATTTTTCCTTAATATCAAACTTCATAACTTACATAAAACTTGTATAAATTTAAGAAAAAGATTCAAAGTATATAGGCTGGAAACCTGACGGGTTGCCTTATATCTCACTGTCAGATATAACGGATCCTCCCTAGGTGTAACAATGCCACGTACGATGGATCTTAAAGAATACATAACTTACCTAATTTTAATATCAAATTTCATAAATTACATAAGTTGACGATTAAATTTCATAACTTACATAATTTTTCCTTAATATCAAACTTCATAACTTACATAAAACTTGTATAAATTTAAGAAAAAGATTCAAAGTATATAAATTTGGAAACTGACGGGTTGCCTTATATCTCACTTGTCGATATAACGGATCCTCCTAGGTGTAACAATGCCACGTACGATGGATCTTAAAGAATACATAACTTACCTAATTTTAATATCAAATTTCATAAATTACTTACATAAATTATTAATTAACAATTTAGCCGTATAATTTATTGTCAACTTTAGACTTCAACAACTATGAAATGGATAGGAGTTGGATGAAATTGTCAAGGGTAAGCAACGGCTATCGAAATGGAGTAGAAACTTTTCTAAATTTCGCATTTCAAAATGCAAGCCAAGAGAATATGATTCTTTGCCGTGTAAGAAGTGTTGCAATATTAGCGGCATTATCGTGAAGTGGTCTCGAACATCTAGTTGTTGATGGTTTTGTCCGGGGTACAAAATATGGTTTTTCATGGCGAGTCTACATCTAGGGAGCATCTTCATCGATGAATCTGGGGTATTCTCATCTGCTTTCAACCGAATGTTAGTGGCGATAACATGGAAAACATGTTGCGGATGCTTTCAATATGTGTAGTGATGGTTTGAGTCATTTCCACGACTTGGGTGCAACCGATGATCACAATTTTGGAGGAAATACTTTCACCGAAGGGAAAGAAGTGTCTGGATGAACGACCAAATGAAGAAGCGGCGAGTTTCTACGCGTTACTTGGTGAAATGAATGAAGAACTGTATGAAGGATCAAAATTTTCCAAACTGTCATTCTATATTCGTCTTTTTCACTTGAAATGTTTGGGGGGGTGGACCGAAAACTCGTTGACAATGCTGTTAGAGTTACTGCAAGAAATGTTCCCGTTTGCAAAAATCCCTCGATCTTCCAAGGACATGAAGAAATTGATAAAGGATTTGGGCCTTGGATACAATAAAATTCACAGTTGCCCAAATGACTGCATGTTGTATTGGGGCGATCGCATAAACCAACAGTGCTGTCATGTATGCGGCCAATCCCGTTGGATTCATAGAAATACAGAGGATGGTAATGGGGACGAACATGGTACAAAGTCAAAGAAGCAGCCAGTTAAGATTTTGCGATATTTTCCCCTAATATCGAGGCTTCAACGACTTTTCATGTCGTCGAAGACAGTCGAATCAATGACGTGGCACCGTGATGGACGAACCGATGATGGGTTGTTAAGGCATCCTGCAGATTCTTTAGCTTGGAAATGTTTTGACTCCAAATTTCCAAGCTTTGCAAGCGATCCTCGGAGTGTGAGGCTTGGGCTAGCATCCGATAGATTTAACCCTTACAAACTTATGAGCACAACGTACGATTACTTGCACGTGGTGCTTGTTCCTACAATTTGCCTCCATGGGTTTGCATGAAACAATCTTCTTTTATCTTGTCTATGATTATACACGGAGAGAAAGGGTCGGGGAATGATATTGGCGTCTATTTGCGACCACTTGTTGACGAGTTAAAACAACTATGGGCTGGTGTTCGGACATTCGATGCAATGAGAAAAGAGAACTTTAATTTACGTGCGGCATTAATGTGGACTATTAACGACTTTCCGGCTTATGCTAATTTATCGGTTGGAGTATCAAGGGACGTTATGCTTGTACGTGTTGTCTTTCTTGAACATGTTCGCAATGGTTATATAATGGGAAGAAGTTTTCTTACATGGGGCAACGTCGATGGTTCTGAAAAATCATACATTTAGATTTGAGTGCTCAATTTGATGGTCTTGAAGAGTTTAGATCGCTCCTTGAGCAATAGGTGGATCCGAAATATTGTTAATGTTGAAAGATATGAATTTCATTTATGGGAAGATGAATCAACCAAGCAAACCCGCATAGAAATAGAAGATCTAGGGATGAATCGATGATGAATCGATGAAGAGGATGATCCTAATGAGGTGACTTGTGGAAAAAAGAAGTATTTTTTCGAGTTGCCTTATTGGGAGCATCGATTTTACGCCATAACCTTGATGTCATGCATATAGAGAAAATGTCTGCGAGAACATCATTGGGACTATTTTGAATGTCGATGGAAAATCGAAGATAATCTTCAAAGTAGACTTGATTTAGTCCACATGAGAATTGGCGTGAGCTTCATCCCCGAAACACTTCGAATATGAAATATCGATTATGCTTTGCTATTCTTTCAATGTCGAAGACGGAGAAAGAAGTGTTCTGTATGGTGTTGAAGGATATAAAGGTCTCGGATGCGTATGCATCAAATATATCGCGATGTGTGAGTCTTAAGGATCGAAGATTATATGGCTTAAAATCGCATGACTATCACATATTGATGCAAGACTTACTGCCAATTGCTATGCGGTGTTGTATGTCGAAAAAGGTGGCGGCTCTGTAATTGAGCTATCAAATATAATGAAAGTCATTTGTGGTAAAGTTTTGAATGTTCAAGAACTTGAGAGAGCGCAAGATCGAGCCGCATTAACTTTATGCAATCTGGAGAAGATATTCCCGCCTTCCTTCTTCACTATCATGGTGCACTTGTTAATTCATCTCCCGCGTGAAGCAATTCTTGGTGGACCCGTTTTCTATCGATGGATGTATCCCATTGAAAGGTCTTACTTTATTTGCAAAATATTCCTTCATTCATTAAATGCCTTTATTTCCAACTTTTGATAATGTTGTATATCGTGTTTAGGTTCCTTTCCAAATTGAAGTCATCTTTGCCGCAATAAGCGTTATCCGGAAGGATCAATTGCCGAGGATACTTGGCGGAGGAATGTATGACTTTACATTAGAGGTATTTGGAAGATGTTGAAACAAGAATGAATGTACCAAGTAGAAATGCGGGCTCACGGATCATAATTTGGCTGAAACTTATTTATTTCAAAGTTTGGAGAACCGTCGGCGAGTCAAAATTACGAATTAGGCGATAGATCGTGGGTCCAAGCACATCGATCGTTCTTTTCATCACGATTCAATGGAACCATTTGAATCGTTCTACAATTTGATAAATACTCATCAATTATGATTTGTTTGTCTTCTAACAAAGTACAACCTTTTTTTCCGTAGTCAGTACAAACAAATATTGAGAGCTCGTTCACGATCTCGAAGATTAAATTGACGAGAAATTAATAAGTTGTTCGCAGAATCATTCCATGAATGGTTAAGCCAAATGGTATGCAATTTAAATTTTCATTGACAAGTAATAATATTTTCTCATAATATTCATAATTACTTGATTTACTTTCGACTCAATAGGTTTGGAGTCGGAATGAAGTAAATGACGACGTTAAATGGCTTTCACAAGGTCCAAACAGAATAGTTAAAAGATATAGTGGCTTCCTCATCAATGGATATAGATTTCATACAAGGTATCGCGAGAGATTGAGGAGAACTCAAAATTGCGGAATTGTTGTTAATTCTTCAATTACAAGTTATGCTAGTGCTAGGGACGATGAATCCGGTCAAGGGAATTTGGAATATTTGGACTTATTACGACATCATTGAGTTGGATTATTACGGCAAATGCAAAGTTGTCCTATTTCGAGGTGATTGGGCTGATGTGAATACGGCTCGCGGAATTAAAAACGATCAATATGGTTTTACAATGGTGAATTTCTCTCGATTAATTCACACCGGAGAACAAGCGATGGAATGAAGCGTATGTGTTTTCTTCTCAAGTTAAACAAGTTTTTACTCGGAAGATCCAAGCGATGAGGTTGGTACGTTGTACTTGAAACACCCTAGAGACTTCTTGACGTTGGCGGTGGAAGTAGAGATGACATAGTCGAAAGATCGAAACTTTGCCTTTTCGAACAAGACTTAGCGAAAATATCCCTAGTACTAGTCAACAATTTCAATGGGTTCGTCGGGATGTGGGCGAAGATATTTCTGAAATATGATGTAGTAAGATTTAACGATTTATTATTTATATGTAATAATATAATTTTTATGTTGGTCATGTTATATAATTTTCATGTGTAATTGCAGAAAAATGCCTAGAAAGCGATTCTGAGATTTAAATATTGTCCATGAAACTCCAAATCCGAAGAAGCTAATAGTAGTGAGCAAAGAAGCAGGTTGTTGGATCTTCTACTCTGGGACATAGATAGCGAGCACTGGAGAATTTCAAAGTAATGTTAAGTTTATTTTACATGCATGTTGAATTTTATTATTGATTCATTTTTAATTTTAATATAATAATATATTATTTTTCAATTTGAAGGTGGTGGGATGCTGAGAGGTCGGGGCGTACATTACTTCAAGATTTATCGACTTAGAGCCTAACGATCGTGTTAAAGTAAGGAGAAACAATGATGGCCACTGTTGGATCTGAAGCTCATTGTTAGGAGGCTATTTGGGCATTTTAGCACGAAATTCCAATATGTTGCCCATTAACTACGAATCATGGCATCACATGCACGATGCCAACAAAAATCGAGCCCTCGAAAATATTAAGGTAATAAAAGCGTGAATGTAATTTATAATACTTTAATTTAATTTTCATTTATATTAACTTTTTATACTTTTTTTCTTGAGGTATATTTAATTTAGAGGTCTCGATGACTATGTTAAGAAGACATTGGGTAAAAATGGAGAGACAATAAAAGCACTCTCAAAAACAATATTTCAAGAAAGAGATAAGCCTCGACGAAAAATCAAGAAATGTTCCACAAGAATGTTGAGGTACCAATGGGAAGATCAAGTTAGATTTTGGAATTCAAAAAAGGAGAGGTATTACGTACATCTAAAATCATATAAATTATTTGTTTTATAGTATTTACTATATATATAATTCAAATTGCATTATGTAGGACCGTGGCGAGTTGGAATAAGCGTGAGATGAAATAGAAATTCACGCACACAGCGGAGTTCTAGAAGTTTTGCTTGTGTAGGTGGCCGAGGTAATATAATTTATTAATTACATCAAATATTAATTACTTTATACTATTAAATTATATTTTTACGCTAAAATGTAGGAAACTTATTGGTCAAAAAGTTGGACGCGTTCATTTTTTGACATTACAGATAGAAAGAAGGATGGATCTCGATGACATCCAAAGGCTGCGAAATTTTGGTATATTTACTTAATAAAATTTTATTTTTATAAATATTTCTACCGTTTAATTATAATAGTTTAATTCATCGTTTATAGTTTTAAATTTATAATGTTAAATTATGTTGCATTCTTTCTTATTTATATATTTCGTTTCTAACTCTTTCATTGATTTATTAGGATAAACTAAAGGAGAAGAAGGCGGAGTATGAAGCGGTACTTGATTGATAGTTCTGTTAATCTTAAGGAGATTGATAATGTAATTATTACGGATGTTTTGGGTCTGAAAGGTAGGACCGCTTGATTGATAGTTACGCTAATCTTTAGTATATTATTAATAGAATTATCACGATGTTTTTGGTCTTGAAAGGTATGGTCGGGTTCGAATTAAAGAATGGAGTTACCCGACCCAATATTTTGGATCCGCCTCGGTAAGACATGCCTTAGAGGTCAATCTCGTCTTTGAAGTTCATAGGCTACAAAACCAGATAGCTCGGATGCAAGAAAGCACGGTTGAGCGGAGGCGACAAATTGCCGATGTTCAAAGAAAATATGAAGAACTCCGACAATGACTTAGGCGGATCTGAGCGGCACAAGCAAGGAGGCAATGAGAAGCCGAGAGAGCGATCGCGGTGCGAGGGAGGCAGAGGCGACATCGATGCTAGCGAGCGAGCGAAAAATACGAAGAGCTCCAAGCACTGACTTGACATATGATGCGATGTTTGATGATGCGAAACCGCCATCTTAGACATTTAGTTTTTCGTTGTAAGAAGTTTTGACATTATTACATTTAACATTATTGTTACAATATTTTCATTATCATTCATTTAATTTATTAAATTTCAAGTATCATTTAGAATTAATATAATTCGTGTGATTTTTATGTTAATTTTGCTGTTTTATGTTGAAATTATATCTTTTTATTGGTTGGTTTTAGTGTAGGAGGGTATAATATTGAAAAAATTTTATTTTTTTAAATCTGTACAAATTAGCGGCGTTTGTACAAAAGCGCCGCTAAATCTCAAGAAATTTTTGCGGCGTTTTTATGGTAAAGCGCCGCTAAAGCCCCTGACTTTTAGCGGCGTTTTTATGGGAAAGCGCCGCTAAAGCCCCTGACTTTTAGCGGCGTTTTTGGGAAAGCGCTAAAGCCCTGACTTTAGCGGCATTTTTATGGGAAAGCGCTAAAGCCCCGACTTTAGCGGCATTTTGGGAAAGCATAAAGGCCTGACTTTAGCGCTTTTTATTACAAACATAAAAGGCCCTTTTGGGAAAGCGCCGCTAAAGCCAATCGACTTTTAACGTTTTTGGGAAAGCGCCGCTAAAGCCCACGACTTTTAGCGGCGTTTTTTGAAAGCGCGCTAAAGATCCCGACTTTTAGCGGCGCTTTTATTCTAAACGCCGCTAAAGGTCGGGATCTTTAGCGCGTTTTCTTTATAACGCCATAAAATTTTTGGGTAGTATTAGTGGCATTTTGGTGGCGCTTGAAAAGCGCCAAAATACTTTTTGTGGCTTATAAACGCCACTAAATGCCCAAAAACGCCGCTAAAAGTACATTTTCTGTAGTGGACCGATAAAACAGATTTATAAAAGTAAACATGTTATTGCACATACATACTTATCAAATTAAACCATCTCTCGCATATCACTATGTCGATCCAAACGAATAATTCAACCTAATAAGCATATAAAAGACCATGTGAGGCAACAAAGTATCCTCACCTTGAAACAGTTTAATCACAAAAATCTTGCAAGTTATGCAAGGCATATGTATCGCCAAATACAATGCTAATTTAATCTTCAGCTACATTAGAAGAATTAAACATGCACAGATTAAGTGTTGTGTCCATTAATTACAATTTCAATGCGTTTAAATAATTAATTCTTTAGTTATCTAAAAAATTATAATGTCAGATAACTTAAACATGATTTTACTTAATCAAGCATTTTACCGAGGCCTATAACAGCATAAACACAATTTTAATAATTTAAGAGGACGAAATGCAATCAACCCAACACGAATTAAATTCAAACTAAATTGATTAAAGTAACCATTTCAATAGCATAAATATTCATAAAAGTGTTTTTCAAAACAACAACGAAATTTAAAGAGATAGGGAACAAGAAGCAAATCCGGTGTGTCTCCGTGACTTGACTGATTGCTCCGTTCTTCGTTATCTGTTGTCCTCGGCTATCAAAGTGACTTATGAACACTCCAATTGCTGCTCCAAATGGCTGAGAAAACACCTCTTTTCCAAGAGGGGAAATCGGCACAAGAAGGCTTGGATTTTTGGAGAAAAGGAGAGAAAGTGAGAAGAGAGAATGAGATGTGCATGAGAAATAAGGGATGAGGGATGATGTGAATGATCAGCAAGGGGTGGTATTTATAGCTGATTGTGGCTGCTAAAAATATAAAAAAGTAGCAGCCAAAGAGACCTCCCTTGGCCGGCCATCTATGTGGAAAAGTTGATGGTTTCAACTTTGCTAAATATGGCATGGGGCAAATCTAGAAAGCCACTAAATTTGGAGGGGGTTGAATGCAACTTTGAAAAGTCTTCAAGGGCTTCTTTGCAAGCTTAATTAATCATCTGATAAGCTGATTTGGGCCAGCATATGGATGGTTTGTGAAACACCCCAAACCCGGCCCACAAGCCTCGACCAGATCTGGTATGTTCCTCGAGTAAAAACGGTTCAAATTCGTGGGTTTTTTTTGGAAAACCTTTAAGTTATTTTGGGAGAAAACTCGATTTGGGTTGGGCTCAAGTTGGAAACTAGTTCATTTTTGGTGAAATATAAGTTTTTATAAAATTTCTTTATTGAGTCCCAAAACTTTAAGTAAAAGATATGCCGATTTAATTTTAAAGATTTTGCCTTTGAAAACATTTGTATTTAGATGTCATAGTATTTACGAGTTTATTATTTTTAAAAAAATATTACTTAACTTTAATTTTGATAACATTCAAAACCTAATATCGTAAATTTAAATGCATGCATAATTTGTTCATACTATGGCCTTATTACATCAAAATATACCCAAAATAAATTGAAAGTACTTAAATAGAAGTAAATGTCAAATCATAAAATTCCTTGCTGAGCATGGCCACCACTAAGCTGCTGAGCATGGCCACCACTAAGCTCTTGCCGGCCCGGTCCATTACTATGCGTCACCTGAAAAATGATCCCACAACGGGGTGAGTCAAACAGACTCAATGTGTACACAAACACTAAGTCCAATTAGATTTAGGCATACCAAGTCATACACATTCATATCAAAATATACAATTAATGATGCATTCCCAAGCCCAAGCCTAGTTACCAACCACTATACATCACCCGCACTAAACTTTTGCACACCATGGGGACTTCTAAGTCAACCCTCCATCCGCTACACACCATCGAAGGCGATCATTGCGGTCGGCGTGCTCATCGCCCTTATAAATTAGTGGCACGACCACCGGATAATATTTTGTGTCATGGGACACCACATTGAGATAATGTGAGGTCACCACATTTAATAATGTGACCAAGTCACCACATTCTTATATCGTGACATGAGTCACCACATTCACTTCCCTTTTCATAATATCCCATATGCCCATGTCATACAAAACATGCCAAATTATTAATTCACATTCTTATAGTTTCAGTATGTGTGCCATAACAGATATTTATTATAATCCTAATAGGAGTAGGAAAACGTGCACAGTACTTTGTACCATTGTATGGTACCTTAGCCACACTTTTCACATTCTTAATAACACACACACACATATATATATATATATATATATATATATATATATAGACATTGCCATAAAACTTATTAAGAAATAGTGTGGGGTACACACCTGATTAACTTAGCAAATTCACTCCAAATTCCCAAAGATCTCGATCTAGCGTCCTAGATCCTTTGTTCCTATATTCGGCCAACATATAGTAATTTACTAAGACCCATTCGGCCATAAAACCAAATCCTAATAGGATTATGGCAATTAAATTCTTACCTTGGTGCCGACTTCACTGCTAACCAAATCACGAAATTTTATGATGCTTCTTTATTGCAATCGGCTATACCCTTACCATTGAACTAGTTAGTTTCGGCTTTTAAACAGAATAAAAATAGGTCTAAATCATCAAATAAGGCCTTGGCCTTGTGGATCTAAATTTCAAAAAGTATCCCTAGGCTATGGAGATGTCGAAACCTACAGGGTACATGTTAGATCCACCTCTAACATTTATTTCACCATGAGATAGCCCTTAGCCGAATATACACATGACTTACCTTGAACCTTTAAAGTCCCGAAATCCTCCCTTGTCGACAACACCAAAATCCCGAAACTACCTTCCAAGATTCGGCCAAAGAACAATAGTAGAGATTAGATCTTAGTTTTCGACAAGCCTAAAAGAAAAAGAATGAAAACCGATTTTGATCTTACCCTTACTTGAAGAAATCGATAGCCCCTTTGCTTGAAGCCCCTCAAAGATTCGGCTATGAAGACTTAGAGACTAGTCGACTATGGCCACTAGTGTATTCGGCTTCAACAAGATTGAAAAGAGAGGGATTGTGAGCTTTAGGAAGATTCGACAATGGCTATTTTAGGGAGAAGAGGAATTCGACTTGACAAAAGAAAAGAAAAGAAGAACTTGGGAGAGGCAAATGGAAACTCGGCTATAGGAAGAGATGAGAAGAGAATTAAAAATTTCGTCACACCTACACTATGATTAGCTGAAAATACCACCCAACTACTCCCTTGGCCGGCCAACTCTATCAATCTCCTTACTTTTCTCCTCCTTCATCTCTTATCTCCTCATTTAAGATTAAAAATAATCCATCATTTATCTCTTGAAAATAAAAGGATAAAAACTCCTAGAATTTAGCCTTAGTGCCGTCCCCCTACTCCCCTCTTATTGACGTCACAAGCAAAAATAAAAACCTTAAAATTTTGCTTCCCACACGACTCGAACACAAGTCCTTCCCCTAGCTTATGGCGTCACACACTAAAGCCCTAAGTGGCGCCTTGTAGCCACTTTGCTAAGCCCAATTGTGTGTCAGATTTCCTTTATTAATTTCCTTAAGGCCCTGTTAGGCTTAGCTCCCTTATTAAAACTTAAAATACGACATTTTTCTAAGGCATTTCTTATTATTCTAAAGTTCACAAATTTCATTATACATAGTCACAACATACTCAAGCATGCTATTTCATATAATTAAGCATAAATGCATAAGCCCATTTTCAGGATATTACAGTTCTACCCCCTTACAATAATTTCGTCCTCGAAATTACCTGGCTAGAATAGGTGGGGGTATTGCTGTTGCATTGCTTCTTCTGACTCCCAAGAAGCTTCTTCCGATCCATGATTGCGCCATAACACCTTGACCAAAGGTACTGATTTTCGTCGTAACACTTTCACATCTCGTTCTAGAATCTGAATCGGCTCCTCCTCATAGGACAAATCTGGCCTTAGCTCCACCTCTTCAATCGGGACTACATGAGATGGATCTGATCGGTAACGGTGTAGCATGGACACATGGAATACGTCATGCATCTGCTTCAACTCCGGTGGCAACTCCAACTGATATGCCACTGGTCCAATTCACTTCAAAACCTTATAAGGTCTTATAAACCTTGGACTTAACTTCCCTTTGCGACCAAATCGCATCACTTTCTTCCAAGGCGACACTTTAAGGAACACTTGATCTCCCCCATCAAATTCTATCTCTTTCCGTTTGAGATCTGCATACGACTTTTGTCTATCTGATGCCTCCTTCAACCGTGCTCAAATTATCTCAACCTTCTCTTCAGATTCTGCCACTAATTCTGGTCCCAAAATTTGACGTTCCCCTAATTCTGTCCAACACTTCAGAGTGTGACACTTCTATCCATGCAACGCTTCATATGGTGCCATTCGAATACTGGCTTGATAGCTGTTGTTGTAGGCAAATTCCGCTAAAGGCAAATATTCCTCCCAACTTCCTCTGAAATCCATCACACAGCCCCTCAACATATCCTCCAACACCTGGATTACCCGCTCAGACTGCCCGTCTGACTGTGGATGAAAAGTCGTAGTAAAATCCAACTTAGTGCCTAAAGCCTGATGTAACTCTTTCCAGAACCGAGAAGTAAACCTTGGGTCCCTATCTGAGATAATCGACACCGGCACTCCATGCAACCTTACGACTTCCGCCAAATACAACTTTGCCAACTTCTGCAAAGAATAATCGACTCTCACCGGAATAAAGTGCGCGAACTTGGTCAAACGGTCCACTATTACCCATACCGAGTCCTTCTTAGTAGGCGTAAGGGGAAGCCCACTAACGAAGTCCATGGTAATTCTCTCTCACTTCCACTGCGGAATCATGATTGGCTGAAGCAACCCTGACGGAACTTGGTGTTCAGCCTTAACTTGCTGGCATGTCAAACACTTACCGATAAATTCTGTAACTTCCTTTTTCAGACCAGGCCACCAAAACTGTTCTCTTAAGTCTCTGTACAACTTAGTGCCTCCAGGATGCATAGTATAAGGGCTACTATGCGATTCTTGAAGAATCCTTCGCCTAAGTTCCTTATCCTTAGGCATACAGACCTTGCTCTTGAAACACAACACTCCTTCGCCATTAATGCCATAATCTTCTAACTCTCCATTATGTACTTGCTGTAGCTTAGCACCTAGGTCCTCATCAGCCAACTGTCCCTCTTTCACTTCATTCAACCACGTCGGCTTGACTTGCAACTCTGCCAACAGGCTTACATCATCATACAAACTCAAATGTGCAAACATTGCCCTCAGATCCGACACAACTTTCTGGCTTAGGGCATTCGCCACTACATTTGCTTTGCCCGGACGGTACTCTATTGAACAATCATAGTCCTTTAGTAACTCCACCCACCTTCGCTGCCTTAAGTTTAACTCCTTCGAGTCAATAGATACTTAAGACTCTTGTGGTGCATGTAGATCGTCGACTTTTCACCAAAAGATAGTGCCTCCATACCTTAAGGCGAAGACCACTTCTGCTAATTCAAGTCATCGTCGGGTAGTTCACCTCATATGGCCTCAAGCGTCGGGATGCATATCGACTACCTTCCCATCTTGCATCAATCGCAACCCAAACACAGTATGGGAAGCGTCACAATACATTAAAGTCCTTTCACGCCTCAAATGAATCAACATTGGAGCTTAGTCAATACCCTCTTAAGCTTTTCAAAGCTCTCCTGTTGCTTATCCGTCCATACAAAGGGTACTTCCTTCCTCAACAACTTTGTTAAAGGCGCGGCTATTGACGAGAACCCTTCCACAAACCGTCTATAATAGCCTGCTAGTCCTAAGAAGCTCTGAATCTCTGCCACCGACTTAGGTGGTTTCCAATCCAACACTGCTTCAATCTTTCTAGGATCCACCCTTATTCCTTCAGCAGACACCACGTGCCCTAAGAATGCAACTTCCTTAAGCCAAAATTCACACTTACTGAATTTGGCATAGAGGTTCTTTTCCCTTAACACTTGTAGCACAATCTGGAGATGCTCATCATGCTCCTCCTCAGTCTTGGAGTACACGAGGATGTCGTCGATGAACACAACGACGAACCTATCTAAGTAGGGTTGAAAAACCCGGTTCATCATATCCATGAACGCGACTGGGGCGTTCGTCAATCCAAACGGCATCACCACGAACTTAAAATGGCCGTACCTTGTCCTAAAGGCTGTCTTATGGATATCCACCTCCTTCACCTTCAACTGATGATATTCAGACCTTAAGTCGATCTTTGAGAAAATTACGGCCCCCTTAAGCTGATTGAACAAGTCATCTATCCTTGGCAACGGGTACTTGTTCTTGATGGTCAGCTTATTTAACTGACAGTAGTCTATGCACATACGCATAGTTCTGTCCTTTTTCTTCACAAACAGGATCGGTGCTCCCCATGGAGACACACTGGGTCAGATAAACCCACGATCCAGTAATTCTTGGATTTGAGCCTTGAGTTCCACCAACTCCTTTGGTGCCATTCTATAGGGGGCGATTGACACCGGAGTCATTCCGGCACAAGTCAATTCAAACTCCACCTCCCATGCTGGGGTATTCCTAGTAATTCCTCCGGAAACACTTCTTCGAAATCCCTTACCGTTCTAACTCCACCAACACCATCTTCCTTTCCATCTAACGCACTTACGAAGGCTAAAAACGCTTTGCACCCTTTACGAACCATCTTTTCAGCCTTTAGCGTTGAAACTACATTAGACAAGTAGTTTCTTCTTTCTCCTATCATAATGACCACCTCATCCTCTGGGGTCCTTAACTCCATTCGCTTAGCTACACAGTCCAACACAGCTCGATGGTCCACTAGCCAGTCCATTCCAAGTATGAGATCGAACTCTCCAAAGGAAGTTTCATCAGTCGTGAAAAATACCACGCCTTGAATTTCTAAAGGTACACTTCGAAAGACCTTATTCACCACTACAGTTTGACCTAGTGGGCTTACTACAGTCATCTCCCTACTAGAAGGTTCAGAGGCTATGCCTAGTGTTTCAACTACACTACATGCAACATAAGAATGGGTCGAGCCCACATCAATCAAAGTATAATAAGGCTTTTCAAATACAAGAAACGTACCGGTTATGATGTCCGACGCGTCTCCATCCTCCCTACGGCAAACCGCATAAACCAAACCCGACTGCCCAGCCTCAGTATTAGCAGCACCTCAGCCCAATGTTCCACGTCCTCTACCAGCACCATTTCCTCTGTTATTCAGACCACGGCCTCGCTGAGGCTGCTGTCCACCTCTACCAGTCTGATTAGCATTCTGAGCTACTGGTCGATTCCCATCTGGTCTCATTGGGCAGTCCTTAATCATGTGGTCCTTTGACCTACATTTGAAGCATCCACCTGTCTTCTTCCAGCATTCGCCTAAGTGTTTCTTCCCACACTGCTCACAAGTACGATATTGCCCTCTAGTACCAGTTTGCTGACCTCGCAGCCCATCAACTCTAGGCCTTTTTTGAGCATTCCCAGATGATCCAGACGACCCAAATCCTCTCTTCTTCTTATACTGGTTCGTGTTCTGCCTCACAGAGTCTTTAATTCCTTCCGCTATCTTAGCTTTCTCTTCTAAAGCAGAAAACTCCCGCTCTTGATGTGGAGCGACCAACAACCTCAGGTCATCCTTTAGTCCGTCCTCAAACCGGACACACCGCTCATGCTCCGTAGCCACTACTCCTCGAGCATACCGGCTCAACCTCAGGAATTCAGCTTCATACTCTGCTACGGACTTGTTCCCTTGAACCAGCCCTAAAAATGCCTTCCTCTGCTCATCAATATATCGTGTGCCGACATACTTCTTCTGATATGTTGCCTTAACATACTCCCAGGTCAGATCCTTAGCTGTGGCACCATCCCGAATGGTTAGCCACCATTGATACGCTTCATTGCTTAGCAGTGCCACCATTCCTTTCAACTTATCCTCAGGAGTCAGATCGAGCTCATCCATCATGCGCTCGGCTGCTTCCAACCAATATTCAGCTGTACTGGGAGCCACACCATATACTCCATGGAACACTTCAGCTCCGTTGGCTCGGAGTCACTCGGGTACAGATTTTCGAGCTCTCATTTTCCTCCAGCACCAGCCACCATTTCAAGAACTCATAGCCTGACTGCGATCTGACATCTTCTCCCATCGATCTTGTCTCAACACCAACAGCTGGTGGTGGTGGCGGTGGTACCTCATTCTCAGATCCTTGACTCGATCTAACGGGTTTCGACACGGTCATTCTACCTCGATCACGTCCTCGTACATTGCGACCACGTCCCCTGGAGCTCATTTCTACTACCGCACTTTAATCTGATTAAGAAATTTTATGCATTAGCCATTGTTTCACTGATTATTCGCGAAGAAGTTTTATGAGAAGAGTTTAGTAGCAGTTCTTTCGATCAATCAAAGTTTCAAGTTTTCTATCCTAATTCACAGAAAAGCACATCCATTCCATAGTATCTCCCATACACATTCACTCTTCGAACACTTCTGTCTGTTCCTATCCTAGGGGTATTTTCGTAATTTGTCCTACAGAGGTATTTTCGTAATTTGTCAAAATAAGGTTCCTTGATGATTTTGTTAATAAGGGCATTCTGGTGATTTTGCATTCCCGGGGGTATTTTGGAAATTTTGAAATTCGAGGGTATTTTGGTAATTAACCCCGGATGAATTTGTAAATCTTAATAAATCAAGGGTATTTTGGAGTTTACAAGACTTGGGGGTTGTTTTTGAGAATTTGTTTTCCAAATCAGTGTTGTTGTAGAAATTTTGGAGATTGGGGGTCATTCTGGTAATTTTGTGACTCGGGGGTATTTCGATAATTTATAGGTTAGGGGTAATTTCGTAATTTTTCCAAAGTCAAGGTATTTTGATATTTTGTAAATTTAGGGTTTTTAAACAAAGTAATGAAATTTTGATAAGAACTGTGGGTATTTTAGAAATTTCATAAACCAAGGGCATTTTTATAATTTTACCACTAGAGGTATTTTAGTAATTTTGTAAAAATATTCCAGAAAAATTTTATAGAATAGCTTTTACAAATCAAAAGGGTAATTTAGTAATTTTAAAACTAGGGTTTCCATAAAAATACGGCTAGTCCCTTTCGGGTTTTAGTTAGGGGTTTAGCAGTGAATAAGTCCTCTTGGTTAGGGTGAGCCGAAGCTACGCACTGTAGGATTCGAGTGGAGAGGAGGTGAGTCATGCGGATTGCTTAAATACCAAGCTCCCATCGAAACCAATCCTGACATGCGCACCATGGTTGCCACACCTAACTCGTGACTTAACCACGTGTTTGTTTAGTTAGGCATTTAAGTCTTATGTATTTGTTGGGGTACGCTAGTCCTAAGGTTCGAGTACTTATCATGCTAATCTACGTTCCATTTCATTTCTACCCTTCTACAAGTCATAACATAAATCACACAAGAGATCAGAGTACTTACCTGGAGGACTTCGGGTCGGAGGCTTAGTGTGCCATGCCAGAAAAACCTGCTTAATTCACAAAATTCCCTTTTGGGCTTAACTTCGAAAACGTGTTGGGCCTTAAACCCAAGGCCAAGAGTTTAAAACCTAGCTCTAATACCAAGCTGAAACACCCCAAACCCGACCCACCAGCCTCGACCAGATCTGGTATGTTCCTCGAGTAAAAACGGTTCAAATTCGTGGGTTTTTTTTTTGGAAAACCTTTAAGTGATTTTGGGAGAAAACTTGATTTGGGTTGGGCTCAAGTTGGAAACTAGTCCGTTTTTGGTAAAATATAAGTTTTTATAAAATTTCTTTATTGAGCCCCAAAACTTTAAGTAAAAGATATGCCGATTTAATTTTAAAGATTTTGCCTTTGAAAACATTTGTATTTAGATGTCATAGTATTTACTGAGTTTATTATTTTTTAAAAAATATTACTTAACTTTAATTTTGATAGCATTGAAACCTAATATCATAAATTTAAATGCATGCATAATTTGTTCATACTATGGCCTTATTACATCAAAATATACCCAAAATAAATTGAAAGTACTTAAATAGAAGTAAATGTCAAATCATAAAATTCCTTCTTGAGCATGGCCACCACTAAGCTCTTCTGCGACCGGTCCATTATTGTCGTCACACGAAAAATGATCCCAGCAGGGTGAGTCAAAGCAGACTCAATGTGTACACAAACACTAAGTCCAAATAGATTTACGCATATCAAGTCATACACATTCATATCAAAATATACAATTAATGATGCATTCCCAAGCCCAAGCCTAGGTACCAACCGCTACACATCACCCATACCAACCTGCACACCGTGGGGACTACTAAGTCAACCCTCCATCCGCTACACACCATCGAAGGCAGTCGCTGCAGTCGATGTGCTCATCGCCCTTATAAATTCGTGGCACAACCACCAGATAATATTTTGTGTCATGGGACACCACATTCAGATAATGTGACCGAGGTCACCACATTCAGATAATGTGACCGAAGTCACCACATTCTTATATCGTGACATGAGTCACCACATTCACTTCCCCTTTTCATAATATCCCATATGCCCATGTCATACAAAACATGCCAAATTCTTAATTCACATTCTTATAGTTTCGTATGTGTGCCATAATAGATATTTATTATAATCCTAATAGGAGTAGGAAAACGTGCACCTGAGTACTTTGTACCATTGTATGGTACCTTAGCCACACTTTTCACATTCTTAATAACACACACATATATATATATTAGACATTGCCATAAAACTTATTAAGAAATAGTGTGGGGTACACACCTGATTAACTTAGCGAATTCACTCCAAATTCTCGAAGATCTCGATCTAGCGTCCTAGATCCTTTGTTCCTATATTCGGCCAACATATAGTAATTTACTAAAACCCATTCGGCCATAAAACCAAATCCTAATAGGATTATGGTAATTAAATTCTTACCTTGGTGCCGACTTCACTGCTAACCAAATCACGAAATTTTATGATGCTTCTTTATTGCAATCGGCTATACCCTTAACCATTGAACTAGTTAGTTTTGGCTTTTAAACAGAATAGAAATAGGTCTAAATCATCAAATAAGGCCTTGGCCGAATGTACATATGGACTTACCTTGTGGATCTAAATCCCAAAAAGTATCCCTAGGCTATGGAGATGTCAAAACCTACAGGGTACATGTTAGATCCACCTCTAACATTTAATTCACCATGAGATAGCCCTTACCCGAATATACACATGACTTACCTTGAACCTTTAAAGTCCCGAAATCCTCCATTGTCGACAACACCAAAATCCCGAAACTACCTTCCAAGATTCGGCCAAAGAACAATAGTTGAGATTAGATCTTAGTTTTCGACAAGCCTAAGAGAAAAAGAATGAAAACCGATTTTGATCTTACCCTTACTTGAAGAAATCGACAGCCCCTTTGCTTGAAGCCCCTCAAAGATTCGGCTATGAAGACTGAGAGACTAGTCGACTATGGCCCCTGGTGTATTCGGCTTCAACAAGATTGAAAAGGGAGGGATTATGAGCTTTAGGAAGATTCGACAATGGCTATTTTAGGGAGAAGAGGAATTCGGCTTGACAAAAGAAAAGAAAAGGAGAACTTGGGAGAGGCAAATGGAAACTTGGCTATAGGAAGAGATGAGAAGAGAATTAAAAATTTCGTCACACCTACACTATGATTAGCCGAAAATACCACCCAAATACTCCCTTGGCCGGCCAACTCTATCAATCTCCTTACTTTTCTCCTCCTTCATCTCTTATCTCCTCATTTAAGATTAAAAATAATCCATCATTTATCTCTTGAAAATAAAAGGATAAAAACTCCTAGAATTTAGCCTTAGTGCCGTCCCCCTACTCCCCTCTTATTGACGTCACAAGCAAAAATAAAACCTTAAAATTTTGCTTCCCACACGACTCGAACACAAGTCCTTCCCTAGCTTATGGCGTCACACACTAAAGCCCTAAGTGGCACCTTGTAGCCACTTTGCTAAGCCCAATTGTGTGTCAGATTTCCTTTATTAATTTTCTTAAGGCCCTGTTAGGCTTAGCTCCCTTATTAAAACTTAAAATACGACATTTTTCTAAGGCATTTCTTATTATTCTAAAGTTCACAAATTTCATTATACATAGTCACAACATACTCAAGCATGCTATTTCATATAATTAAGCATAAATGCATAAGCCCATTTTCAGGATATTACAGTTTGGGTTGCCCAATTCTTTGCTTGGTTCGGTTTAATCGGTTTGGTTCAACTGATGGGGTTCAACTGGGCCTTTTTCATAATTAATTAAGATTAATTTATTTAGCCAAAATTAAATTGGGAATAAATTAAAATTAATTATATTATGATAAAATATTCATAATTGGACTGTCTTGGGCTAGAAATAAATTCGCCTGGATACTTCAAATTGCTTCTCGGGTTTATTCTTGACGATTATTCATCGAGCCAATTTTAGCCCTTTGTGCAAATCATCGAAAATAGTAAAATTAATCAAAATTAACTATAAAATTAATTAAAATCCATCATGTTCATATTTTTAGCACAATTTAATTATTTTATAATATTTAATTATTTTCCGACAAGAATTTAATCAAAACTGCAAAAATTTAAGTTAAAAGGGGCATGAAAAAATGTATAAATTTTCGTGTTTCCACACCCCCAAACTTAATTCATTGCTCGTCCCGAGTAATGCACAAATTTAAAAAGAATTTTCTCGAAATACCTTTGAAAAACTCCTTCAGAACAACTTTCTTCTCAAAATTATGAATTTAATATGCTTATGCTCAAAAACAAGAAATTTGATAATTATGCAACTTAAGTATTCATATCGTTCAAATTACCCCCAAAAATTATTATACTAGCAAAATTAGACTAAATGTTTCTTAATAAAGGCATGTTACTCACTACCAAGTTGATTTTAATTCCTTATTCAAAATTAAACTGCAACCATTAAGCTTAACTGATGTATTCATATGTTGAACAGAGCAATTTCTCTCCACTACTGTAGGTAAAATTGGAACTTTGAATCAATAGGTCTTTAATAAGGTTCTAACGTGGCTAGGCTTAGGGGTAGGTAAAAGATAGACAAATTTTTGGCTTAAAAACCCTAGACTCAGCTTAAAATTGAACCTTCGAAATTCTTACCCTTGATATACCAACTTATGCTCTTTCGATCATTTATTTTATTTTGAGTACATGTTTTTTTTATTAAAATTCAAGCTCAAATTTGAGCACTTGCTTCATGTACTACAATTTTTCGAGCAATTGATACTTTTTTTCAACTCCCCAAACTCATTTTCAGATGATATTTTGAATAGTACTGAGTCTAGTGTTTGGGACAATTTTAAAAGTAATGAAGAGAAAATTGATGGCTAAATATTGCATAGGTCCAAATAAAATTAGGCCATATAGTCTCAAAGTTGGGTTTCAAAGGATAATTTTATCAGGGTCGGCTTGAAAGACTCAAATGGTCCAAACAATATTTTCCTTAAATCATTTTCAATATTCCATGAAAGACTCAAATGGTCCAAACAATATTTGCCTTAAATCATTTTCAATATTCCATGCTTCTTAGGATTCATTTGCAATTAATATTTAAGTTGTCCCGTAATAAACATAGAAATTACTCAAAACTTTCATGGGCCTTATTACAACTCGAGTCACGAGAAAAAGTTAAGGAAAAGGTGAGTCACCAAGACTCAATGTGTAACCCTTCCCCCGGTTTAATGCAACATCTTACACAAATCATAACTAAGTTTAACATGCACCCAACCTAGCCATCCATAACTCCTTTCTCTACCCCATGTGGTACCAAACCACTGGTGGTGCCAAACCACTGGTGACCCAAAGTCACGATATCCATCAATATTGTGGTGCCAAACCACCGGTGGTGCCAAACCACCGGTGACCCAAAGTCACGAATAATAATTTGTGGGGCCAACCCACGTGTGATACCAAATCATGGCGGCGATCCGTAATATCAACCGTGGGGCCAACCCAATGTGGTGCTAAGCCAGCGGGATGAGTCGCTATGAGGTGCCAAACCTCGGTGACCCAAAGTCACGAAATATGTGGTACCAAACCACTTTGGAGGTGCCAAATCTCGGTGTCCCAAAGACACGGATATCACTTCCCCTCACTCAAATCACCCACCATGATACGATGTGCATATAAAAGAAATCATGCCAAACATGCTTAAATAATAACATATCTTGAATTTATCATAGGCCATATTTTATGTATCACATATACCAAATATGTCATCATCCACATGCATTATATTGCAAGCTCATATTGAAGCGGACTTACGAATCCTTGCTCATACCTTTACGGTATCAAATCCAGATCTACACAAATCCGTTATAACATACACAATTTATTAGCGATTATATTAGTTATGAAGTGTGTAAGTACACACTGTTACTAACGCGAATCCTAGATCCCAAGATTCGATCTCGGTGCTCATCCTTGACCCTATATTAACCAACATCAAAGTTAGTGCCATAGGCCTATTAATTATAATAGCTAAAACCGAAGACTCATTTGTGGCACTTACCTTGAACCGATTTGGTTTCCAACCAAATCCAAACCCACATGCTCGGATTCCTTGCAAGCGGCCAAATCTTAGATCCATACAAGTGATTAGCTTTCGGCTTTTCCAAGTATCTAATGGAAAGACTAAAGAGAATCCCTTCAATGAGACTTACCAAATCGATTAGCGAGAATGGAGGATCGATCTATTGCTTTGAAAATCCTAGAGTTCCAAGGTGAAATCGGTTTCAAAAAGTGGTTAGCCAAATCATCAATAAATGCCGGATCTCGGCTTTTCCCTTCATCCAAATTGACAAAGAACAAGAGAATATGGGAGAAGAGTTTGACAAACACTTACCTTCTCAAACCGATTGAAAAAAATCTCGAAGAGATGTATACCAAGCTTTATATTCGCCAAGTGAATCTAATGGGAGAGGGAGATTTGACAACAAGAGTGGAAGAGATTAGGCTAATAGAAAGGAAAAGAGAAGGAAAAGAATATGGGGAATTGACGGAGGGAGGGTAGAGAGGTTTCGATTTTAAGCAAACAAGAAGAAGAAGTAGGGGATTAATGGTGGTTTCGGTTTTGAGAAAGAAGAAAAGAAATAGATGGGAGATGAGAGTGTAGGGAGATTCTGCCAAAGGCTAAGAAGAAGAAAAGAGGATCCATGGTTTTGGTTTTGGTATGTGTTAGCGAAAATGTCCAAATAGGTGCCTAAAGAAAATTCGGCCACCACCTTTACACACTCCTTGCCATTTACTCCTCTCCAACAAGGAGTCTTAGATTGACCAACACCTTGAATCACTCTTGGCCAATCATTTAAAATTATTCAAATAAAATCCTTATTATCCCGAAAGAGTTTGAGTGAACACTTCTCTCTCTCTCTTGCCGTAAAAATAAAGAGCAAAAAAGAGAATTCTGCTACTCGAACCTAGGCTCCCTTGCTCCCCTTGGTGGCGCCAATTCCAGCACTTAAGTGGCACCCATTGCCACTTTTCTAAGGCCTTATTAGTGTCAAATATTCCCTTTTTAAAACCTGTAACCCCTATTTACTATGGCTCCTTGTCTTATTAAAGCTTACAAATGAAATTTTTCTACCACTCGAGCCTACTCAAGGTCCATAGTTAAGTCTTATTACACCATAAATAGCATTACAGTAATCCAATCATATGCACAACAATACAATCACAAATAACCCCTAATTCAGGATGTTACAGTTCTACCCCCTAAAAAAATAATTTCGGCCTCGAAATTACCTGATCAGAAGAGTTGGGGGTATTGCTACCACATTACATCCTCCGATTCCCACGTAGCTTCCTCCGCACCATGGTTTCGCCATAGCACTTTCACCAAAGTCTTGACTTCCCTCGTAAAACTTTGACATCTCGATCTAAGATCTAGGCCGGTTCCTCCTCGAAGATAAGTGCGAATTCACCTCAATCTACGCTCATGGCTGGCGTGTCTTTGGATCGTCGATATTGCCTAAGCATTGACATGTGGAAGGCGTCATGAATCTGTCTTAATTCACTGCTGGCGACTTGAGCTGATAAGCTACCGGTCCCACTCACTTCAACACTGTGTATGGCCCAATAAACCTAGGGCTTAGCTTCCCTTTTCGCCCAAATCTCAATACCTTTTTCCAAGGCAACACCTTCAGAAAAACTTTATCTCCCACTACATATTCCATAACCTTGCGCTTAAGGTCGGCATAAGACTTCTGCCTATCTGGCGCTTCCTTGAGACGAGCCCGAATTACCTTAACTTTATCTTCAGTTTCTGCTACCAACTATGGACCCAAAACATGTCGTTCACTTAATTCCGTCCAACACGTAGGAGTACGGCATTTTCGTCCATACAGTGCTTCATATGGTGCCATCTGAATACTTGCTTGATAACTATTGTTATAAGCGAATTCCGCCAATGGTAAATACTCTTCCCAACAACCACTGAAATCCAGAATACAGCCACTTAGCATATCTTCTAAGACCTGAATCACCCTTTCTGATTGTCCGTCTGTTTGCGGGTGAAAAGCTGTGCTAAAATCCAACCTCGTTCCCAAAGCCTGATGCAAAACCCTCCAAAACCTTGACGTGAACCTCAGATCCCTATCCGAGATAATCGATACTGGCACACCATGTAATCTTACTATCTCAGCTACATATAACTTCGCTAGCTTTGGAAGTGAATAATCCATCCTCACTGGTATGAAATGAGCTGGCTTAGTCAGTCGATCTACAATCACCCAGACTGAGTCCTTTTACTAGGCGTGAGAGGTAGCACCGATAAATTCCATGGTGATCCTTTCCCATTTCCACTAAGGGATCTTTCTTGGTTGAAGTAAACTTTGACGCAACGATGTTCACCTTAACTCGCTTGACATATGGACACTTTCCCACAAATTGATTGCCTCACGCTCACCTTGGCCACCAGAACTATTTCCGCAAATCTCCATACATCTTGCTACCTCCAAGATGCATAGCATATGGGCTGCTATGTGAATCTTGAAGAATTCTTTGTCTTAATTCCACATCCTTCGGCATACAAGCTCGCCCTTGAAAGCATAGCACTCCATCACCAGACAAACTATGCCCTTCTAAACCACTATCTTGAACTTGCAATCTCCGCGCGTTCAAACTTTCATCTACTAACTGTTTCTCCTTAATCTCCTCGATCCAAGTCGGCTTAACTTGCAATTTTGCCAAAAGACTTCCATCGTCATAAAAATTGAGGCGAACAAACATCGCCTTAAATCAAATCACGACCTTACGGCTCAACGCGTCGACCCTTCGTTAGCCCCCGCCTGGGATAATACTCAATTGAATAGTGGTAGTCCTTCAATAGCTCAATCCATCGACGCTGCCTCAAGTTCAAATCCTTCTGAGTCAAAAGATACCTCAGACTCTTGTGATCTGTGTAGACTATAGACTTCTCCCCATACAAGTAATGCCTCCATATTTTCAAAGAGAAGACTACTGCCGCTAATTTCAAGTCGTGCATCGGATAGTTAACCTCATGCGGTCTTAGCTGACGGGATGCATAAGCCACTACTTTCCCTTCTTACATCAACACACACCCCAAACCAGTATGGGATGCATCACGATGAAAGCGTAAATAACTTTCCGCCTCGGTCAGTATCAAAATTGAGACTTGATCGAATCTTCCTTAGCTTATCGAAACTTTCCTGCTGTTTCTCCAACCATACAAATGGAACTCCTTTTCTTAACAACTTAGTCAATAGTGCCGTGATCAAAGAGAATCCTTCCACAAACCTTCGATAGTACCACCCGGACCAGAAAACTACGAATTTCTACCACCGACCTAGGCGGTTTCCAATCAACACCGCTTCAATCTTGCGAGGTCCACTCTAATCCCTTGGTGACACTCGTGACCTAAGAAAGCCACCTCCTAAGCCAAAATTCGCACTTATCAATTTGGAAAACAAGCTGCTTCTCCTCGAGATTTGTAGAACTAATCGCAAGTGCATGTCATGCTCCTCCTCCCTCTTTGAGTAAACCAACATGTAGCCTATAAACACCACGATAAACCCATCCAAGTTCTTTGAAACACCTTATTCATTAAGTCCATGAATCTTTGCCGTGCGTTGGTCAACCCAAGCGGCATCACCAAAACTCGTAATGCCCATACCAAAGTCTGAGAATGCCATCTTGTGAACATCAACCTCCTTCACTTTAAGTTGATGATACCACGACCTAAGATCTATCTTGAGAAAGCGATGCACCTTTCGGTTGGTCAAACAATTCATCAATCGAGGCAATGGATACTTGTTTTTGATCGTTAACTTGTTCAGTTGGCGGTAATCTATACACATTGGCATTGAACCATCCTTCTTCTTAACAAACAGCACAGGTGCTCCCCACGAAGATATACTTGGTCGGATAAACCCTCTATCCAGAAGCTCCTGAATTTGAGCCTTCAGCTCCACCAATTCCTTCGGCGCCATTCGGTATGGTGCTATAGACACTGGCGCCGTTCCGGGCAATAAGTCTATACCGAATTTAACTTCCCTATCTGGAGGCAGACCCGGAAGTTCTTCTGAAAATACATCAGCGAATTCCCTTACTGTTCGGACATTCTCTACTGCTGACTCTTTAGCCTCCAAGGCACATATCTGAACCAGAAATGCCTCACAACCTTTCCTGACCATTTTCTCCACCTTCAGTACAGAGACCACATTTGATAGGTATTCCTTCTCGATACCTATCATTGCCACCTCCTCGCCTTCCATTGTTCTCAACACCATATGCTTAGTAGCAAATCCAAACCGGCTTGGTTCCTCACTGACAATCCATTAGAGAATTAGATCGAACTCCTTAAGCGGTAGCTCCATCAAATCCGCTAAGAACACTACCCTTGGAGTTCTAGGGTACATCCTATATAACTTGTTTACTTCTACAGAGTGACCTAGAGGGCTAATTCTTGTCATCTCCCTGAAGTAGTCTCAAAGTCTAGGTTCATAGTCTCTACTATGCTACTAGTAACATATCTGAATCGTCGAACCCACATCAATCAATGCAACATATGGAAGTCCAAAATTAGGAGCGTGCAGGTTATGACGTCCGGTCGTCACCCTCTCGACGCCTCACTGCATAGACTAAACCAAGTCGCCTTGCTACATGCTACCCGCACCTCTACCCGGTGTCCCGCGGCCTCGACTAGAACTATTACCACCTCTACCATTACCACGACCCCTCTGTGGTGGTGGTCCTTCATTCTAACACGAGCACGGTTCGACCCTCTGGTGATTCTTAGCTAACCGAGGACAATCCCTCACTCGGTGATCCAGCGATCCGCTTTTCGAAGCATCCTCTTTCACCGGTCCAACATCCTCCCTAATGTGATTTCCCACGGCCATTACCTTTGGCGGTCTCACGATTAGCGACCATGGGCCTCCACGGACCGATTCACCCACTGCCTAGCCTTCTTACATGCATTACTACCCGATCCGACAATCCAAAGCCTCTCTTCTGTTTGTTCCTTTCGTAGTTCTGTCTCATGGACTCCTTGATCCCTTCGGCTACCTTAGCCTTTTCTACTAGGACAGAAAATTCACGCTCCTGCTGTAGAGCAATCAGCAACCTCAAATCATCCCTCAGCCCGTCCTCAAAGCGGACCTTAGCGTTCATGCTCGTTGACACAATTTCCGAGCATAGCGGCTCGACCTCAAAATTTTGCCTCATACTCGAACCACGACTTATTCCCTTGTACCAACCTCAGAAATGCTTTCCTCTGCGCATCAATGTAGCTGGTGCCCACATACTTCTTCTGATATGCTACTTTGAAGTACTCCCAAGTAAGCTCATCTGCCGTGGCACCATCCCGAACCGTAAGCCACCACTGATAAGACTCATCCTTCAGAAGCGACACCGCTCCTTTCAGCTTCTCCTCATTCGTCAGATCTAGGTCATCCATGATCCTCTCGATCGATTCAACCAATACTACTGCGTCTTGGGTGCCACACGATACACCGGAACACCTCGGCTCCATTGGCTCGGAGTTGCTCGGTCTGATTTACGAGCTCCTTCCTCCACTTGCCCCACCACCATCTCAAGGACTCATAACCACCTGCGAGCTTGCCTCACCTCCCGTCGATCCTGCTCCTCGGCTCCAAAAGTTGGGGGTGGTGGTGGCGGTGGTACCTTATTCTCGGACCCTTGACCCGACCTAACGGGTTCTGACACGGTCATCCTGCCCCTACCGCATCCACGTCGGCCACGACCTCTAGAACTCATCCCTTATCGTCGCGATCTGACTAAAAAGTTTTATGAATTTAGTCATTGTTTCACTAATTATCCGCGAAGAAATTTTATGAAAGAGTTTAGAAGTTGTTCTTTCGATCACACAAAGTTACAAGTCTTCTACTCTAATTCAAAGATACCCATTCATTCAGACATCCATTCAATGGCACCTACTACACACATTCATCATTCGAACATTCTTGATCTTATTCCTACCACAGGGTATTTTCGTCATTTTCCTCTGAGGTATTTTTGTAATAAATCGGGAAATTTTGAAAACTTTAATGAATCAGGACATTTTGAAATTTCCAAAATTGGAGGGTATTTTCAAAAAAATTTTAAATTAAAGGTGCAGCGAAATTTGGAAACCGGGGTATTTCGATAATTTTGTCAATCGGGGTAATTTTGTAAGTTTTCCAAGTCGGGTATTATTTTGCAAAAGAAGATTTTGGATACTTTTGTAAAGTAAGAGACTTTTATTGAAATCGGGGTAGTATAGTAATTTTAGAAACCAAAGGCATTTTGTAATTTTGCCACTAGGGGCATTTGGTAATTTTGTAAATCGAAAATATTTTGGAAATTTTCAAAAATAAATTTTTATATTATTTAAAGGGTAATTTGGCTATTTAAAGATTAGGGTTTTCATAAAACATGGCTAGTCCCTTTCGGGTTTTATTTATTGTGTTTAGCTTTATGACCGAGTCCTCTTGGTTAGGGTGAGCGAAGCTACGCACTGTAGGATTCTCGAAGAGGAGGTGAGTCACTAGGACTGCTTAAGTACCGAGCTCTTGGGATCCAATCCTGAACATCGCACCATGGTTGCCACACCCTAACTTGGCGACTTAGCCACGAGTTTGTTTAATTAGGCATTTAAAGTCTTATGTGATTTGTTGAGGTAAACTAGTCCTAGAGTTCAAATACTTATCATACTATCTAGACAAATTCTAAAGACCTAAACTTTCATGCCTACCTAATTTTTTAGTAGGGAATTAAAAATTTTATGGTGCAATTTGCATGTTTTATTAAAAGAATACATTCAAATCATTATTAAGCTAACATAATAACTTATTGAAATAATAGAACTTTATTAATACTAAAGTTCAACATACTTAATAAAATTTCAAATTATTGAACAAAATATATCCTAATCATAGTTAAAAGAAAATTTTATTCTTAGTGGAATTAATTCAAATTTTTGGTCCCCCCTACTTAAAGTGAACAATGTCCTCATTTTTTAAAGTGAATAGATACTATACACCAGGTAGGATATTTAGAAAAGAGGAGGTGAGTCAAATTGACTGGCTTAAATACCAGGCTCTCTCTAAAATCCAATCCTAGACATGTATATATCTATTGCCACACTTTAGCCTTTGTGACTTGTTCAGATTTTATTCATGACTCCTTTCTCTTGTTTAATTGTGCAAAAATAAAAAATTCCTAATTAACCTAATCCTAGAATAATTTAAGAATAAAAATAAACTAGAGTTGAAGTCCTCCCCTTTTTATTTGTTTGTCGATCCTTCCAAATTTGACTCATCTTTTGCTCCATTAGTATTGCCTTTGCATGAATCGCCTTGCTCCCTCATTCATGATGAAATCCATGGTTCAAATATGAAATCTGGAAACTCAGGCACAAAAATAAATGGGTCATTCTAAATTTTCTTGAGGGCACTCCTCATCGAGTCATCTCTTATTTTTTAGTATCTCCAGTAGGCTTGTTGTTGCCATTGCATGTGTTGCATTAAGTCCATCAGCTTAAACAGCTCATCACGAAGAACTGGGCTAGGCGGTGGAGCTCCAAACATTGAGGTTTCGATATTAGGTTCAGCTTCTGGATCCATTGATTCTGCCTTATTAAGGGCTTCAGTTGATTGCTCTGGCGGGATTTCTATGGGATCATCTTCTACTTTTTTGGGATCCTCGCTCTCTTCAACTCTTTACTGTAGAACAGAATCTCCGGCTACTCAGCAGAGGTCCCAATCGGTGATTGTGCCTTGACTATACTCTGTCCCCTTCATGTCCGCAAGGAGTTTTGCTTTTAAGCATAAAATTTTTATTGTAAAGGGGAAATAGGCCGAGCCAAAATGTCTAACGGCACAATTTTGCATTTCTCTTAGGATGATTTTGCCCACATCAATGGTCTTTCCAGTTAGAATCGAGTATAATAGGACCATTCGCTCTAATGAGATTGTAGTCCCATGTGAACTAGGCATAAGGCTGAAACAGATGAAATAGAACCATACCTTTGCAAGTGGTGTCAAATACTCTCTTTGACACGTGTGGATTCCTTATTTTGACACAGTCCACTTAGAACCTGGAACTATAAGTTTGTTGAGAATTTCTTGCAAATTTTCAGGCTTAATGTTGCTCAACAGAGAAGAATATTCATTGTTGTTGAAATCAGGCAATTCAAAGAATTCATTAATAGCATTTGAATTTATTGGTACCTTGATTCCTCGGACTGGAACTTCAGTCAATTCGCTTGAGGTTACGTTTGCGTAGAATTCACGAACTAGTTCCTCATCCACACTTGGTCTCTTTGCACAAAACAATTCCCAATTGAGGGCTTCAGCAACTTGACGAATACGTGCCATAAAATCTCTATAGTTGCTTTCCTTCAATGTGAAGCCTTTCTCTGGATGCATCTATTGATTTTTGAAATACTTTCGTATCTTGCTTTGGCTTCTTCACATTGAAATTTATTCTGTGCTTCATCAATTTGGGCGGAGGCACGAGTTCTCTTGCGAGGCATGATTGACCTGAACATAAGATAGGAGAAAAAATTATTTTCTCAAAGATTTAATTAATAAACATTACTAATATTTCAATAAATTAAAAAATTATATAATTGAATAAAAATTAAAACTTAAGGAAAAAAATTGTTCTTACCACCTTCCTCGTAAAAATTAAGAACTCTTAAAATAAAATATACTAATGACAAAAGATGGAAATTTAAAAGGAGGGTTGAAGGCTTTTAGGTTGGGCGGATGGGTGCGTGGTAGAAATTGCACACAAGCAAAGATGCACAAGGCCTTACAGGTGAGGCCACGGGCATGCTTGAGTCTGACAGCGAGAGCGAGGCACCACAGGCTGGTCGGTGTGTGGGAGATGGTCTGTGACAAACAGCGCGAGCTGGAGGTAGCAGGCGTGAGGCCAAAACCTAGGAAGCTACTAGAGCTGAGGCGTGCGCGTGTGCTGGAGCTGCTGGCCGAATGGCTGAGTGTGGCTAGTGACTTGCGATACTTTCGTGGGTTGGTGGTTTGGGGTTTTGAGATATGAATGAATGGGGAGAAGCTAAGGGGTAATTTATAGTAGGAGTAATGGGACTTAGACTAGAACTCTTAGTAAAATTTAATGATTAAAAATAAGAGTCCAATTCTAATTTTACTCAATATTAACAACAATTAATAATTAAATATACACATATAAAATTATCAATTGCTATTAAATTATTAAGATAAACATAGAATAAAATTAATCCTAATCCTAAGCTAAGTTGATAAAAGTTAATATATAAATTATAATGAATATAATTATATATTAAAGTTTATCAATAATTTATAAGTATGGCATTAAGTAAAATATTTATTCTAGATGCCTTTTCAAAAATATTTACAAAAAGAGGCACCTAGTTTTTATTATTTACGAAAATAGCAACCAAAATTTGAAAATAATTCAATTAAGTCCCTAGACTTAATGAAAATTTGAAATTGAGTTGAAATTTAAGATTTGGGTCAAAATTGACCTTTTTATTTGGAAAACCAAAAATTTATTTTGTTATTTAGGGGCTAATTTCTTGGAAAATTATGTAAAAATCAATTCCCAGGAAAGATTGGAGGGGTCACAAGCGGTCCCGCTTAAGTTCCAATCTCTGATGCGAATTTATTTAAACATAATAAACCTGAAAATATACCCTAAATAATTTATTGAAAACAAGAAAATCTAAAGATCAGACAAACTGAACAAGATTTGATCTTGTTCAAGTCTTTCTCCATAGTAATGTTTCAAACACTAAGCATTGACTTGAAAATTACCTCCCTTACCTTGGAGTTCAACAACTCCGTATGGATAGAAGCGATGAATCATAAATGGACCGGACCAACGTGATTTTAACTTACCTGGGAAGAACTTCAATCTAGAATTAAATGACAAAACTTGCTGACCTGCTTCAAACTCTCGAAATCAAATATGCTTGTCATGCCATTTCTTTAGTCTTTCTTTGAGTAATTTGGCCTTTTCGTATGAGAACATTCGAAATTCCTCTAGCTCGTTGAGTTGGAGCATCTGTTTCTCTTTAGCAGACTTAAGATCCAAGTTGAGTCGTCGAAGGGCCCAGTAAGCTTTGTGTTCTAACTCCAAAGGTAGATGACAGGCTTTCCCAAAGACTAACTTGTAGAGTGACATTCCTAAAGGTGTCTTGTATGCCATTCTGTAAGCCCATAAAGCATCATCTAGTCTCTTGGACCAATCTCGTCGATTTGGGAAAACTACCTTCTCAAGTATGCCTTTGATCTCCTTATTTACTAGCTCAGCTTGCCCATTTTTCTGCAGATGGTAAGCTATCGCAACCTTATGTTTCACTCCATGTTTATCTAACAAACATTTTCACCACTTGGTCACAAAATGGGTCCTTTCATTGCTGATAATAGATCTTGGGGTTTCGAACCTTGTGAACACATATTTCTGCAAGAACTTCATCACAACCTTAGCATCGTTCGTCAGATAAGCTTGAGCCTCGACCCAATTGGACACATAATCTACTGCTACCAATATGTATTTGTAACTGAAAGACTGAGGAAGGGACCAAGAAAGTCAATGCCCCAAACATCAAACAATTCCACTTCAATGATATTTGTTCGAGGCATCTCATTTCTGTTGGTAACATTTCCAACCCTCTAACATCGATCACAACTCTTTACGTAAGCGTATGCATCCTTGAATAGTGTTGGCCAAAAGAATCCTTCTTGCAATACTTTGGCCACTATACGAGTACCTCTGAAATGTCCCCCACTCGGAGCTAAATGACAGTGGTATAAAATCTTCGATATTTCATCTTCTGCCACACATCTCCTAATCATCTGATCTGCACACTTTTTAAACAAATATGGCTTTTCCCAAAAATAGTACTTCACATCATGAAGAAACTTTTTCCTTTGCTGATACGTTTTATCAATTAGCATCAAACCACAAGCTAAATAGTTAGCAAAATCAGCAAACCAAGGCATATTATGGACATGATTTACCTTCAGTATGTGTTCATCTCGAAATGTCTCTTGGATCGGTAAAAGTGGAGAATTTCCCTCTTGCGGCTCTAATCTAGATAAGTAATCTGCTACTTGGTTTTCTACTCCCCTTCAATCTTGGATTTCTAGATCGAACTCTTGAAGTAGAAGCACCCACCGGATCAATCTCGGTTTAGCATCTTTCTTGGCTAATAAGTACTTAATTGTGGAGTGGTCCGTATAGACAATCACTTTGGTACCTACAAGATAAGATCGAAACTTGTCGAAAGCAAACATAACAGCAAGTAACTCTTTTTCTATTATCGTATAGTTCAGTTAAGCTTCGTTTAGAGTTCTACTTGCGTAGTAGATAGGATGAAAAACTTTGTTCCTTCACTGACCCAAGACAGCTCCAATGGCGAAGTCACTTGCGTCACACATCAACACGAATGGCGAATCCCAGACTGGTGTGACGATTATGGGTGCCGTGACTAATCGACTCTACAGATCATTGAAGGCTTTTAAGCATTCCTCATCAAACTTGAATACCGAGTTTTTCTCCAATAGCTTGCATAAGGGTTTAGCCACTTTGGAGAAGTCCTTGATAAGTCTTCGATAAAAACCAGCGTGGCCCAAAAAGCTCCTAACACCTTTTACAGATGATGGAGGTGGGAGTTTCTCAATAACATTTACTTTTGCTTTGTCCACCTCGATCCCATGTCTCATTATTCGATGCCCTAAAACAATTCCTTCTCGTACCATAAAATGGCACTTTTCCCAGTTGAGTACGAGATTCGTTTCTTCGCATCGCCTCAATACCTTAGCTAGATTGGCTAAGCAATCATCGTAAGTATCTCCATATACTGAGAAATAGTCCATGAAAACTTCTAAGTACTTCTCAACCATGTCAGTAAAAATAGACATCATACATCTTTGAAATGTAGCTGGTGCATTACATAAACCAAATGGCATGAGTCCAAATTCAAATGTACCGTACAGACAGGTAAATGTCGTTTATGTTGATCTTTTGGTGCTACTGTAATCTGATTATACCCTGAGTATCCATCGAGAAAACAGTAGTAATCTCGTCCTGAAAGTCTATCCAGCATTGTAACAGCCCAAACCCGGCCCAAACGTTAGGACCGAATATGGGTCGTTACGGGAAAAACTTTTTGAAACCCATTTTGAAATCCAATTTAAGTTTTGTTGAAAACACCTCGTTTTGGTTATCTTGCTGAAATCTTACTCGGATTAAATTTGAAAATTTAATTGAAGTCAAGTTGTTATACCAATTTTTGGATGTGTCCGCTGACACGATAAAACATTTTCGTGTTGATTTTGGAAAACGTGTGATTCAAATTTATAGTTAAAAGTAAATTATCCAACATATAAGAAAATAACTAAAGTAAAGTATATGGAGGCCTTATTACATCCAAAACAAATCAAACCAATAATAATATTTATCATAACTAAAATTAAAGTTCATTTAATATTAAATCCACCGCATGGCCACCTCAAGTCCATTTGGCTCCATATCCGCGATCTAAGCGTCACTGAAAAAAATAATGGAGAAGGTGAGTCACCAAGACTCGATGTAACCCTTCCCGTTTTAAAACATTTTCATACACAACACATAACAATTAATATGCAAAATATGAAATACCCATCCTAGCCATCCAAGCGCCCTTTGTCTACCCGTTGTGGTACCAAACCACTTGGTGGTGCCAAACCACTGTGACATATAGTCACAATGTGTTACCAAAACACCGGTGTCCATAGACACGATCATTTGATGGGGCCAACCCATCGTGTGATACCAAATCAGCGGCGACGATCCCATATCTCAAGTGGGGCCAACCCACGGTGGTGTTAACCACGAGGGACAAGTCGCTATGAGGTGCCAAACCTCTGAGGTACCAAACCTCACGGTGACCGTAGTCACGGTGTGTTACCAAAACACTTGGTGCTGTCGGCACAATAATCTGCCCCCTCCACTCACTAATTCCACATCAGTCATATATACATATATGTTTCATGCCATCACATGCTTAAATCTCATGCATCAATACATTTTGCTTACCAAAAGCATCAAGTAACAAATACACATTTTCAGGGACTTACCCGAATTGCCAACTATACCGTTGTGGTACATTATCCAATGCTACATAAAAAAAAACCAAGATAGCATTCACAAAGAATCAGCATATTAAATGTTACAGATTCTACCCCTTAAAATAAATTTCATCCAAAATTACTTAGCTAAAACAGATGAGGGTATTGCCACCGATCACATCCTCGGGTTCCCACGTAGCTTCCTCAAAGACCGTGGTTCCGCCATAGCACTTTCACTAAGGCATTGACTTCCTCACGCAGAACCTTCACATCCCTATCCAAGATCTGAACGGTTCCTCCTCAAAAGATAAGTTTGCGTTAACCTCGATTTACATCACAGCACCACATGTGATGGATCGACCGATACCGCCTAAGCATTGACACGTGGAAAGCGTCATGAACTCGACTTAACTCTGCCATAGCTCGAAATGATAAGCTACCGGTCCTACTAAACTTTAATCAGTATATGGGCCAATGAATCTTGGGCTTAGCTTCCCTTTTCGCCCAAATCTTAGTACCTTCTTCCAAGGCGACACCTTCAGAAAGACCTTATCCCCCACGGCATACTCCATTTCCTTGCGCTTAAGATCAGCATAGGACTTCTGTCTATCTGATGCTTCCTTAAGACGGGCTCGAATCACCTTCACTTTATCCTCGGTTTAGTTACCAATTCGGACCCAACACTGCTGTTCACCCAACTCCGTCCAACACGTCGAGTTCGGCATTTCCGTCCATCTGATTACTTCGTATGGTGCCATCGAATACTCGCTGGTAATCTTTGTTGTAGGCGAACTCGCTAAAGGTAAGAATTCCTTCCAACTACCTCGAATTCCAAGACACAACCCTCAAAGATATCTTCTAAGATCAGATGACCCTTCGGATTGCCCGTCGACCGAGGATGGAAAGCTATGTTTGAAGTCCAACCGCTGCACTCTAACGCTTGATGTAACGCTTCCAAAACCTCGAAGTGAACCTTGGGTCCCTATCCGAGATAACTCGTCACGGTACACCATGCAATCGACTATCTCGCCACGATAACTTTGCTAGCTTCGAGTGAGTAATCCATTCTCACCGGTATGAAGTGAGTGATTTGGTCGACGGTCTCACGATTACCCAAACTGCATCTTTCTTGCTGGGGGTAACGGGTTGACCACTGACGAAATCCATAGTGATCCTCTCCCATTTCCATTGAGGAATCTTTACCAGTTAAAGTAGCCCTGATGGCAATTGGTGTTCAGCCTTAACCTGCTGACACGTCAAACACTTCCCTACGAATTCTGTTATCTCACGCTTCAACCCGGGCCACCAGAAGTGTTTCCGTAGATCTCCATACATCTTGCTGCCTCCCGGATGCATAGCGTATGGGCTGCTATGAGCATCCTGGAGAATTTTCCGCCTCAACCCCATATCCTTCGGCATACAGGGCCGTCCTAGAAAACATAACACACCATCACCAGTCACACTATACCCTTCTAAACCACCATCTTGAACTTGCATTCTCTTAGCATTTAACCCTTCATCCGCTAACTGTTTGTCCTTGATTTCCTCGATCCATGTTGGCTTAACTTGAAGCTCTGCCAAAAGGCTTCCATCGTCATATAGGCTCAACTGAGCAAACATTGCTCTTAAGTCCGCCACAACCTTCCGGCTCAACGCATTAGCCACCACGTTAGCCTTACCCGGATGATATTCGATGGAACAGTCGTAGTCCTTTAACAGTTCAATCCATCTGCACTGCCTCGATTCGAGATCCTTCGAGTCAGAAGATACCTCAAACTTTTGTGATCCGTGTAAATCACTGACTTCTCCCCATAAAGATAATGTCTCTATATCTTCAGAGCGAAGACAACTCCTGCTAACTCCAGTGTCGTGAGTTGGGTAGTTAACCTCATGCGGTCTTAGCCGACGGACGCATAGGCTACTACCTTCCCATCTCAGATCAACACACACCCCAAACCGTGTGAGATGCATCACAATAGACCGTGAATAATTTCCACCTTCGGGTTGTACTAAAATCGAGCTTCCGAATCTTCCTCGACTTATCAAAACTTTCTTGCCGCTTCTCTAACCATACAAATGGAACACCTTTCCTTAGCAACTTAGTCAATCGGTACTGCGATCGGAGAGAACCCTTCCATAAACCTCCGATAATACCTCGCTAAATCCGAAAACTTCAGATCTACGCCAATCGACTTAGGCGGTTTCCACTCCAACACCGCTTCAATCTTGCGGGATCCACTCTAATCCTTCCGCGACACTACGTGACCTAAGAAAGCCACCTCCCTTAGCCAAAATTCGCACTTCTCAATTTGGCATACAATTGTTTTTCCTCAACACTTGCGGGACTATCCAGTAAATGCTTGTCGTGTTCCTCCTCCGTCTTAGAGTAAACTAATATGTCGTCAATGAACACCACGATTTAATTGGTCTAGGTAATCTTGTTGGAATACCCTATTCATTAAGTCCATGAACACCGCGGGGCATTGGCCAACCGAATGGCATCACTAGGAACTCGTAATGCCCATATCGAGTTCGAATACCGCCTTGTGAACATCGGCCTCCTTCACCTTAAGTTGATGGTAACCCGACCTAAGGTCTATCTTCGAAAACATCGACGCCCCTCCTCGATCCCATGTCTCGTTATTCGATGCCCTAGAACAATTCCTTCTCGTACCATAAAATGGCACTTTTCCCAGTTGAGTACGAGATTTGTTTCTTCGCATCGCCTCAATACCTTAGCTAGATTGGCTAAGCAATCATCGTAAGTATCTCCAAATACTGAGAAATCGTCCATGAAAACTTCTAAGTACTTCTCAACCATGTTAGTAAAAATAGACATCATACATCTTTGAAATGTAGCTGGTGCATTACATAAACCAAATGGCATGCGTCCAAATTCAAATGTACCGTATAGACAGGTGAATGTCGTTTGTGTTGATCTTTTGGTGCTACTGTAATCTGATTATACCCTGAGTATCCATCAAGAAAATAGTAGTAATCTCATCCTGAAAGTCTATCCAGCATCTAGTCCAAAAATGGCAGATGAAAGTGATCTTTCCTAGTTACCTTGTTCATCTTCCGGTAATCGATGCAAATTCTCCATCTCGTAACTGTTCTAGTTAGAATCAACTCGTTGTTCTCATTTTCCACGACCATGATACCTTCTTTCTTCGGCACGCACTGGACTGGACTCACCCATGAACTGTCTGAGATGGGGCAAATTATACCTGCATCCAACCACTTGATAATTTCTTTTTTACTACATCTTTCATGATGGGGTTCAGTCTCTGTTGTCCATCAATCGTTCCTCTCTCGCCATATTCTAATATGATCTTGTGCATGAATACAGATGGGCTAATACCGTGAATATCAGCTATGGTCCATCCGATAGCCTTCTTGAATTGTTTCAAAACTATGATAAGTTTCTCTTCTTGTTTAGTAGTTAATCCTGCTGAAATAATCACAGGTAGAGTAGAGGCGTTACCTAAATAAACATATTTTAAGTGTGAAGGTAATACCTTGAGTTCTAACTTAGGTGGCTCTTCGATTAATGCTTTTGGCTAGATGTAATCTTTTTTCTAATTCCAAAGATTCAAAATGGGATTGCGGATTAAATCCCTTTTGATTAGCTTCTAGCACAGCTAAGTATTCATCCTCCTCTTCATCATTTGGGAGATTCGATGTCAAAATTCTTTCCAGTGGGTCCTCAACACAGTTAAGTTCCTCATCTACTATTAATTCCTCTAAATCGGCTACTGCAGAACAATCATCCATTTTGTCAAGAAATCGCATTGACTTAAAAACATTAAATAATACTTGATCATCCTGAACACCCATAGTTAGCTCGCCCTTTTGCACATCAATAAGGGTCTTTCCATTTGCTAGGAATGGTCTTCCTAGAATAATTGGCACTTCTTTGTATACTTCAAAGTCTAGAATTACAAAGTCAGCAGGAAAGATAAATTTATCTACACGTCCCAATACGTCCTCGATTATTTCCTTCTGGATGCGCTAAGGATCGATCTGCTAGTTGAAGTGTAACCGTAGTTGGTCTAACTTCTCCTATCCCTAACTTCCTAAATATTGACATAGGCATCAAGTTGCTACTTGCACCTAAGTCACATAAAGCCTTACCACAATATGTTGCTCCAATGTTGCACGATATGGTAAAACATCTAGGATCCTTCAGTTTTGTGGGTAGTTTGTCCTGAAGATATGCACTGCATTCCTTCGTCAAAGCTACCGTCTCAAATTCTCCAAGTCTTCGTTTCTTAGATAGGATATCTTTCATGAACTTGGCGTAGTTCTACATTTGCTCGAGTGCTTCGACCAAAGGGATGTTGATGTGAAGTTACTTGAGTACGCCAAGGAACTTCTTGAATTGAATCTCCTACTTCGGCTTCTGAAGTCTTTGAGGGTAGGGCAATGGTGGTTCTATTACTAGAACTAATTCTGGTTGATTCGCCTTTGGCGGTAATTCTACATCTAATGAAGTTCTTGGTTGATCAGAATTGACGGGTCCTGAGGTTACTTTGTCAGGTTTTACAGATTTTGGTTCTAGTGAAACGGGGTTTCAACACTTGGTTGAACTTCTTCTGAGTCTTGAGCATCAGCTTGCTCCTTTTCAACTTTGACAGTGTTGGGCTCTACTATCTTTCCCCTCCTCAATGTCAACGCTTTACAATACTCATTTCCCGAATTTCTCAAATTTTCTGTGTCATTGGGTAAGGTACCCTGTGGTCGGTTCCTAAGTTCAATTGCAAGCTGGCCCACTTGATTCTCCAAATTCTTCAATGTAGCTTCTTTGCTCTGGATTAAGGCATCATTCTTTGCCATGTATGTCTTCAGCAAACTCTCCAAGCTATTGGATGTTTCAGCTTGAACTGGTTTCTGAACTTGTTGCGGAAAACTAGACAGCTGGGTTGGTCTAGGTTGGGTGTAGGTGGTACTAGTTCCAGCCCTTTGATTACTCCGGGAGAAATTCGGGTGGTTTCTCCACAATGGGTTATAAAAGTTTGATTGCAACCCTTGCCTTCCTCGATTTTGGTTCTGATTACCCATGTAATATAAAGATCCTGGGTTCGATGGACATTCTTCAAACAAATATCCCTCCCACAATAAACACAGGCTATATTTTCAAATTGATTAGGCGGTTGTGCTCCAAAACTATTAGACCCATTAGTAGTAAGATTTTTAAGCATTGAGGATATTGATGATACCTGAGATGCGAGTGAAGTAAGAGCGTCTACTTCATGAATTCCAACGACTCGTCTTCCTAACACTGCACAACTGGTTGGCCATTGATAATTATTGCTGCAATCCTCTCAATAATTTCATAAGCCTCGTTATAAGACTTAGAAAGGAGAGCACCATTAGCAGAGGCATCCACTACCATCCTTGTGTGGGTGTTATGTCTCAAGTTGAATACAATGTGGGATTCCATGATGAGGGCATTTTTGTAATAACTCTTTAAATCTTTCCCATGCCTCATACAAGGACTCATCATCCATTTGGTGGAAGGCAGTGATCTCGTTCCTCAGCTTAGCATTCTTGCTTGCAGAAAATACTTCATAAGAAATCTTTCGGCTAACTCTTGCCATGTAGAAATAGAGTTTGGTGGCAATGAGTTCAACCAGGCACGAGCTCTGTCCCTTAACGAATATGGGAACAATTTCAATCGTAAGGCATCTTTGAAAATTCCAGCTAACTTGAAAGAATCATTCACTTCCATGAATTGTCTTAAGTGAAGGTGAGGATCTTCAGTAGGCATTCCACTGAATTGGCCCACAGTCTAAAGCATCTGGAACATGACTGGCTTTAGCTTGACTTGTTGTGCCTTAATTCCGGGTCTCCTAATACCCAGATTAAGATCATTAAATACTGGCTCGGCATATTGTCTTAAGGCTCTATCCCTGTCATCAGCAATAAGGATAGGATTCTGAGCAAGGTTTGCTCCATTTCCTTGGTTCATATTCTCGAAGTTCATTTCTTCAGTCCTTCTCTGGTTTTCTTGCCTTCTTCATTGTCAAAAGGTTCGTTCTATTTCAGGGTCCACAGGGAGTAAGTCAATAATCTGGACAATACTCATAAACACCTGAAATATTCACAAAAAATTAATTAAGTAAAAATTTCAATACGAAAAATAAATAAACCAAAATGTAAGACAGATTCACAAATAATGGCTTTCAAAAACGGTCCCAGCAACGACACCAAAAACTTGGAATAGTGGAAATGTGCAAGTGTACACAATCGCAACAAGTAATAAAGTGACAAGTAAATGTCGAGTTATCGTACCCACAGGGAATGTAAAAGAATTATTTATTAAAATGATTTCAAACACTTTGGTGGGGGGAAAAATATTTGGTTTAGAAATATTTAAAAACTAGAAAACAAAGTAAAATAAATAAAATAAAGAAATTCTAGTGCACGATTTCAAAATATGATTTAATCAATATGATATAATTGTGTTGGATTAATTACAATTCTTACCTTAGAATTATTAAACTCATGCTTATACTTGTTATGAATAAATCACGGCAACTCGGTAATTTGCTAACTTATGAACATATTTACAAATCAAAAATCCATTCATCTCTTGTACATATTCCCTTGTCAATTCGACCGATAAAATAGATTTATAAAAGTAAACACATATCAAATTAAACCATCTCTCGCATATCCATATGTCGATTCAAACGAATAACTCAACCTAATAAGCATATAAAAGGCAATGTGAGGTAACAAAGTATCCTCACCTTGAAACAGTTTAATCACAAAAATCTTGCAAGTTATGCAAGGCATATGTATCGCCAAATACAATGCTAATTTAATCTTCAGCTACCTTAGAAGAATTAAACATGCACAGATTAAGTATTGTGTCCATTAATTACAATTTCAATGCATTTAAATAATTAATTCTTTAGTTATCTAAACAATTATAATGCCAGATAACTTAAACATGATTTTACTTAATCAAGCATTTTATCGAGGCCTATAACAACATAAACACAATTTTAATAATTTAAGAGGACGAAATGCAATCAACCCAACACGAATTAAATTCAAGCTAAATTGATTAAAATAATCATTTCAATAGAATAAATATTCATAAACATGTTTGTCAAAACAACAACAAAATTTAAAGAGATAGGAATAAGAAGCAAATCCAGTGTGTCTCCGTGGCTTGACTGATTGCTCCGTTCTTTGTTCTTCGTTGTCCTCAGCTATCAAGGTGACTTCTGAAAAATCTAATTGCTTCTCCAAATGGCTGAGAAAACACCTCTTTTCCAATAGGGGAAATCGGCACAAGAAGGCTTGGGTTTTTGGAGAAAAAGAGAGTGATAAACCATAAAAGTAACATATTTTAATCTCACATTTAGCATACTTTTGGATGATTTATTCCCTGAATTGTGTAAAAAGGTGCTCTTAATCCTTTCTTTTCATGTTTTATACTCAAGAAAGCACCTAAAGATGAAAAGAATGAGAAACGGGACCAAATTGGGCTAAAGAAGAAATCGCCACGACCTAGGCCCAAGACCACACGGCCGTGCCTCCCTAATTTACTCTAACACGGCTTGGACCCCAAAACACACGGGCATGTCTCTTCAACAGACTCGACCACGGCCTAAAATCGATTCACACGAGCATGTGCCATGACCGTGTCCCTGCCACGGCCAAGAGTAGTTTCATTCAATTTGGGTACCTAGAGACAAAGAAACACATTCCAAAGCCTATTCAAACACCTTAGTAGGAATTCTACTTGAATTAGGATATGTAGGGGCTAAATAAAGCATCTCAAAGTCTATATAAACACCCTAGAGGGCAACTTAAGCGAGGAGTTCGGCAGAAGCCTTTTGCCAGGGCTTTTGGCGTTCAACTAGGCCAAGGAGCCAAGCCGAAAAGGTCAGATTTGTGGGAACCACTCGAAGATAGCAAGTTGATCTATCTCAAGAAGCCGGAATTCTACTCAAGACGGCGGATCTCTTTTCAATTCTTTCAGGGGGTTTTAGGGATTTCTTATGTTTTGTTTTATCTTTTCTTCTGAGATGTTTTCTTTTATTGTTATGAACTAAACCTTTCAGATACCTGAAGAGGATGAAACCTAAGACAGATCTTGTTATTATTTTTGAACTATATGATAAATACTTGATTTGTTCTTAATTAGGTGAGCTTAATTCTTGTGTTAATATTTCCAGGATATTGATTCAAGTTGAATGTGCTTAGGTGATGGAGCAAAAGTCCCTGCCTAAGAGTAGATCTAGCACAATTAATCGAAGTTGATCGCGCGCCTAGAGATAGGGTGACGATATTTTGCCAGATTAGGGTGAAACCTAATATGGGAGTCCATAGATCGAGTTAATGCGATTCTAGGGGTTTTAATTAGAAAGAGATTTCAATTAATCAACCTAGGGTTAGATGTTATTCGCCTCGAGAGAGGTTTTAATATAAATTAGGGAATCCTACGAATCAAGTCAAGTGAATAAATCGTCAGGTTCAGTGTTAGATAACAAGATAAGTCTAGGTGGATTCTTCCTAAGGGTATCGTCTTAATCAACTGAGTTTTCCCAACAGTATTTCCCCAATTCATTCTTTTTGTCTTTGCGTCTTTAGCTTGGTAGTTAGTTAATTTAGATTAAACAAACAACCAATCAAACATTTAGGCTAAATAATAGAAAGAAGGTTAGTATTAGTACTTTTAGTTCCTTTGGGTTCGACAATCCGGTCTTACCTAAGCTATACTACTGTTCGATAGGTGCACTTGCCTTAAGTCATTATCAGAGTTAGTTTCCAGGTTCGATCATTCTCTTTATAAATTTTAAAACTCAACAAAACAACGATCAAGTTTTTGGCGTCGTTGCCGGGGAACTAAAATATTAAGAAAGCTCAATTTTTATTACTTTAGCCATTTTTTATTTTTTATTTTTTTATTTTTTTGCAATTTAATTTTTATTTTTTTTAGTTTGCTAATTTTTCTTTTATTCGGTTTTGGCAGATAATTTTAGTCTATAGAAAAGATGGCACTGAATAATTATCAGTGGCAAGTAATGAGGACAATTCCTACTAAAGCAGCCAGTGTCTTCAACCTCGACGTGGTCACCAGATTATCTAATCAATTAGAGATGATGAATAAAAAGATTGATGGTTTGTATAGTCTCTCACAGGTACACCCAGAAATACAACATGATTCAAATTTAGGAGGCGTGGCGAATCCTGAGTACCCACCCTACGGACATGGCAAGGAGAACGAACAAGTCAACTTATGGGTAACTATTTTAGACCTCAAAATAATTTTTATAATGACACTTATAATGTAGGTTGGAGGTACCATCCCAATTTCTAGTGGGATGATCAAAATAGCCAATGACCGGAACTCCCTCCAGAATTTCAACAACCACCTCACCAACAGGAAGAGAAGTCAAACATTGAAGAGATGTTGACAAAATTCATGGCAGCGACAGATACCCATCTCCAAGACACTGAGACCACCCTTAAGAATCAATAAACATCGATTGAAGGGATCAAGAACCAAGTTGGTGAACTTACTAAGTGAGTTTGGGAAATTACTAAGTCAGTTGGACAACTTGCTAAGCTGATCTCAGAACTACCACAAGGAAGCTTGCCAAACAATGCTGAAACTAACCCGAGAGAGAAAAATCAAGCCATTTACGATAGTGAAGGGTTAGACATACCAAACCCAAGGGAAAAAACTATGGTAAGTGAAGGTAAGGTTGAGGTGTGCCATGATATACCAAAATCGGCAATTACAGAGTACCAACCTCGTGTGCCATATCCTAGTGCAATAAAGAAAGACCACACAGAGGAAGAATTCGGTGAACTCACACTTCGTGTAGACGACAAAACAATCACTCTTCAAGCTCTTGACTCATCTAGGACATCGAGTAATAAAGGTACGAATGTTAATTCTATTGATAATCATTTGGTTCAACCTTCTTTACAGGAAGCATCACGAAATCACCTAGCTAAGCCAGATCTTAGATCTCGTACCCATAAAGAAATAATTCATGAAGAACTAAGGCTTCAGGTTGATGAAATAGACGAGTGGAAAACACACTTTAAAGAGAAACTAGGAATACACGAAGTGAAACCGAAGGAAACCCCAGACGAGCTAATAGGAACAATAAATTACTTTAAAATAAGGGATCAAGTATTGTTGAATAAGGAATACCCTCGAATCGCCAATTCAGACCTCAAGACAAACGAAGAAATCACTTTTGAGGTACATAATGTCTTCCTATATGGGACAGTCGAGGTAAGCAATCCTAAATTCAGCACTTTTGAGGTAAACACTATTCGACTTAAACTTTATATCAAAATCGAGTTGATCGGATGAGAAAGGATTTTCACCTCCTCAAACCACCATGACCATACAAATAAGAGGTAAGTTTAGCTCAAAATTTTAAACGAGCGCTTCTCGGGAGGCAACCCGAGCACTAACCCTATTTATTTTTACATTTTTATTTTTTCTTGTTTCCTTTTCTTCTTCTTCTTTAGCACCGAACTAACCAAGAGAGTAGATTTCCGCACCATTATTACCTTACACACTAGTGGCGATGGTAGTGTGGTAACAAAAAAAATTCCCAAAACACGAGCTACATCTCTATTTAAACCTCCTTCTTCCTTTTTCTTTTCTAGTTGTCTTTCTTCTTTCATTTTCCATTATTTATTTTTATTTATTTTATTTTATTTTTATTTTTATTATTTTACTTTATTTTATTTTTTTATTATTTTCTTCTTATTCTTCATGCCATTTAGATTTAACTTAGGATACAATAAAATCAGAATGGCTGCTTCGAGGATTCAATCTCAAACGGTTCGAGACACTTCCCCACGTTTACCTCCAATCTTATCCGATTTCTTTTCATTGACTTCATCCAAAATTCAAGAAATTTCACTTCTCCCCCCATCTTATGATTTTATGATTATTTTGATATTATCTAGCTTTGTACATTAAGGGCAATGTACATCTTAAGTGTGGGGAGTTAACTATAGTATTATTTGAAAATCCTTGAATTATGCCATGTTCTAAAGTAAGTTTCTCTTATTATAATTAGGATGAAATTTCCCTAATTTATGATTTTTATTGATATGTCTTAGATTAAGTCATAGTTAATTGTACATTGATGATTTAAACTTTAAGATACTAGAGGTTCAAGCATGATAAGTTTATCTTTCAAGAATCAAAAAAAAAATTCTAGGTTATTGAACTGAATTTGAATATTACCTTGAAGTTTGAAATTTACAGGGATTGATATCAAAAATCCATAATTTTTGTGAGATTTTGAGCCTTATAGAGCATATACTCCTTTTCATGCTCACTTTATTGATTATGAGTGTGTCAACACTAAATTGTTATTCTAGAAATTGCTTCGATTATACATGTCAAGACCATATTTTTTATTTGATATACTGAGATGATAAAGGCACCTAGGTTTTAACCCACTCACTCCACTAAAAATCCTACCTTCACAATTAACCCTTAGTGAACCCTTTGATCCTAACAACCATTTTTATTGATTCACCCACTAATATTAACCTAAAACCCTACTCGTATTTGTTATCACCATTTCTTTGACTACCCTTCTATCGAGAATTGATTTGATCAATAATTACTTAATTACTTTATTTCTTATATTATGTTGATAAAGTTATTTCATTATATTATGTATTTATTAGCTTTTAAAAAATGACGAAGTATATTCATTATTAGTTCTATGTTCTAAGAGCTTATATGTTTAAATTCAACATCTTGAAGAAGAAGCTCGTATTATTAGTATTTTAAATTTTCATGTGATGTAATTATTTAGATTGTTAGTTCAATTCTATTTCTAGATAGGTAACTTGTCAATTCAATCTCGATTCTAACCTTCCAATTCAGCCTTTATCCATACCTTTAACCTAAGCCCCGTTACAACCCTGTTAAAGACCTTTTGATTTGTGCATCATCTCATATTACAGTGGTGGAGATTTGATTTTTAGGCAGGCTTATGGGATTAACTTTTCAGGTTCGACTTATGAGTGCTTTTTCCTAAACCTTAAACACTTTGAGTGCTTTGAGTGAATCTTTAGTGAGGATGTCAATCCTTGTCGGTTTTGAACCAGAGGTAATTATTTAGATAAAGGGAGACACCTAAGTTTTCATGCTAGAAATATATGACTTAGAATTGTTTGAATCTTTAGGAGTCTTTGAGTTAAATTATCAATGTATAAATTATCTATGAATTATGATGAGACATCGTTGATGAGGATTATGAATTGTGGAAAGTTTGTTTTAATTGTAAGTTGACAATTTTGCTTGAAGACAAGCAAAAGTTTAAGTGTGGGGGTATTTGATAAAGCGTAAAAGTAACATATTTTAATCCCACATTTAGCATACTTTTGGATGATTTATTCCCTGAATTGTGTAAAAAGGTGCTCTTAATCCTTTCTTTTCATGTTTTATACTCAGGAAAGCACCTAGAGATGAAAAGAATGAGAAACGGGCCTAAAACGGACCAAATTATGCTAAAGAAGAAATCGACACGGCCTGGGCCCAAGACCACACGGCCGTGCCTCCCTAATTTACTCTAACACGGCCTGGACCCCGAAACACATGGGCGTGTCTCTTCAGCAGACTCGACCACGGCCTGAAATCGATTCACACAAGCATGTGCCATGACCGTGTCCCTGCCGCGACCAAGAGGAGTTTCACTCAGATTTGGGTACTTAGAGACAAAGAAACACATTCCAAAGCCTATTCAAACACCTTAGTAGGAATTCTACTTGAATTAGGATATGTAGGGGCCAAGTAAAGCATCTCAAAGTTTATATAAACACCCTAGGGGGCAACTTAAGTGGGGAGTTCGGCAGAAGCCTTCTGTCAGGGCTTTTGGCGTTCAGCTAGGCCAAGGAGTCGAGTGAAAAGGTCAGATTTGTGGGAATCACTCGAAGATAGCCAGTTGATCCATCTCAAGAAGCCGGAATTCTACTCAAGATGGCAGATCTCTCCTTCAATTCCTTCAGGGGGTTTTAGGGATTTCTTATGTTTTGTTTTACCTTTTCTTCTGAGATGTTTTGTTTTATTGTTATGAACTAAACCCTTCAAATACCTGAAGGGGATGAAACCTAAGACGGATCTTGTTATTGTTTTCTGAACTATATGATAAATACTTGATTTGTTCTTAATTATGTGAGCTTAATTATTGTGTTAATATTTTTGAGATATTGATTCAAGTTGAATGTGTTTAGGTGGTGGAGCAAAAATCCCTACCTAAGAGTAGATCTAGCATAATTAAGCGAAGTTAATTGCGCGCCTAGAGATAGGGTGACGAGATTTTGCCGAATTAGGGTGAAACCTAATATGGGAGTCCATAGATCGAGTTAATGTGATTCTAGGGGTTTTAATTAGAAAGATATTTCAATTAATCAACCTAGGGTTAGACGTTATTCGCCTCGAGAGAGGGTTTAACACTACACCAAAATATACTTTTAACGGCATTTTTTAAGCTTTTAGCGACGTTTATAAGCGCCACTAATAGTATTTGCGGCTTTTAAAAGCTCAAGCTGAAGATAATGATTTTCAGCGGTACTTTTCTCACAAACGCCGCTAAAAGTCATGACTTTTAGCGGCGCTTTTCCCAAAAATGCCGCTAAAAGTCATGCTTTTTATAAAATGCCGCTAAAAGTATGTCTTTAGTGGGACTTTTTTTACAAACGTCACTAATTTGGTCATGAAAAATAAAAAAAAATTAAAATATTTTTCTTCATATCAAAAAATTAAAAAAATAAAAATTTTGCTTTACTATTGGATCTCTGATTTGTTTGGTACCGAAATACGACATTTTATGTCACATCAATCTACATATTTTCCTTCAATAAATGACCAAAAAAGGGAAAAAATACAAAAGGAAACCTAGATTTGCTCGGGCTATCATCTTCCACATCAGGTTATCTCTCTGCACTTCTGTCAGATTTAGCATCTTCTTCAATGCCATTGCTCTTTCGCTCTCCATTTTCCCTAGGAGCTTCACACTTCACCAAATCAGCCACTTCATTCTTTATGTGAGGAATTGCTCTCTAGTAGCGGAAGGGATTGGTTCCCAATCGCAAATCGTGGACAACCCCATTGATATAGTGTAGTAAAAATAAAAAAGTTCAAAGAACGAGAATTATCCATATCGGTGAGGCTTTAGCAAACAAAGCAAGAAAATTGGAAGTAGAAAACAAGAATATCCGTGTTCCGAACTTTTATATGATAGCATTACGGGAAGGGGTAATAATCAAATGATGGGTATCACATTTGCCCATGTCAAGTACCCAACAAGCGATATCCTTTTGGCATTATCAAGGAAATAGGAAACAAATAACTTAGGACATTGAATTTCGGGACCATGTCAAATTTTCCTAGAAAACTTCTAGTCAATCAAAATTTGAGAAAGCAATCCAAAACTCCAACACTTACCACTTTTCTGCGAAGGCCCTTCATGCTTCTATGGTTTTCCTTGATCATCATTGTCATTGCTATTTTCACTTACTCTCATCACACCGTAAGGCTATCGATGCCACGATAAAAAGAGGATATAGTAATTTAAGTTCTATAAGATACTTAAGAAAGCTAATCACTCACCGTGAACTTGAAGCATCATAACCCAATTTGTTTTGCTTGGATTGGAAAAAGTTTTGGTAAATACCACACGGATGTATTAACAAAATTAATTTCTAGGGACGAAACCATGATATTTTCTCAACAAATGTTCACCAAGCACTAGAGAGAAACACATGGATCTACTTCAACAAAGACACAAGTGACAACGCATTTCAAAGAAAGTATAAAATATGCATTTGGAGCCGGAGAAAGAATATCGGTTTCTTTAGTAGGTCCCCTACCATGATGCCTTCTTTTCCCACCAATGTCTGTTTCATCTTGAAATTAGGTTCACCGGTTTGTCCAGATTTATTTGATGACAAAGCATTGACACGTGTGTTCTGCACCACAAACATAAATTATTGGGAGCAATTGGATAAAAATTTGCGAGCCAAGTTGAATATACACATAAAATAAGTGGGCACGGTGATCTTACAAGTCCAAAGTTCCACTCTGCGAGATCAAGGAAAAGTCCTTCACAACTTTATGTGCAAGCTCATTCCTCCTAAAACATAAATGCCAAAAAGAAAATGGAATTGAAAAATAATCCAATGATAGCATGACGAAGACACCAAATCCATCAACAACACAATGCTAGATAATGTAGGACATAAATCCATCAACTTAGTAACAAATTCATGAACGAAAATCATGAAATATGCAAGGATATTTAAATCCGAAATTTTTATGAATAAATTCTTGTTTTAATATCGATAATTATGATATCATAATAAAATATTACAAGACCTCGGAAGATGGATTTACCGACAATACGAAATGAGATAATTAAAGGATGGAAAATTTATTAGTGTTATCCATTTTCAATTTAAATAATATTATTTGTAGGGTACCAAAAGCTGCTAAATTATCTATATTTTAAAAAAATATTTAATTAACTTTCTTTTGAAAGGCAGCTAAATTATGATATCCTCGCCTAAGGGACTTACCGCCAAATCCAAGCCACTTGTTTTTTAAGATTTAATATTTAAAGCTAATATAGATATTTTATTTTAATTTGTATATTTATTATTAATAGAATTTTAAAAACTCATTTAATAGTGTTTTTATAAAATCATAAAATCATTATAAATCTTAAATTTATCTATAAATCTTAACCTGAATCTAAAACAAATAGCCACATTTGAAACTTGTAGCTAGAAATTGTTCGTGGAAAACTCTTAAAATCACGGAGGGCTAAAGAAAGAATTTTCTCTAAGTTATTAATTTAATGACAAAATTATTGTGTTTGGGATATGACAGTTTATGTTTAATTTGTAGGTTCTCATTCCAATCCATCTATTCAAAAGAAAAAAAAGAAAAAAAGATATTGTTATATTGATAATATGAGTAAAAGAAAATATTTTAAGTTAAAAATATTTTTAAATTTTACTTAATAATTAATATAGGTAGATTTATATTTTAGTTTGTTTGGATATGTATTTGATTCTAGAATTTATATTTTCAAAATTGATATGATAATATAAAAGTGTTATCAAAATTAGAAAAACTTGAGCAGTCATCAAAATTACCAAGCCAACAATTGAAAATCTTAAAAGAGGTAGGAATCGAGCAAAGATTATTATAAAACAAAACTTGGGTCCATTAGCCTCACCTTTCCATGGTTACCAATGCTTGTAGCAACTAAAGGAATTTCAGCAATTTCTTGCCCAAAACTCGAATTATTCGGTGATACAACGAATGACCAAGCAACAATATCCAAAAGAGAATATTGTCAACATTCAAATAGCAAAAGCATCTAAAGCTTTAAATGTAATGAAAAACGTCTTACTCAATTGTCAATACAAGACAATACATTCCTCCATATTCTTGGCCTTTTAAGTTCCTTCTATAAGAGAGAAGGTAATACAAGTTTGTCAAAAAAAGGGGTGTATATATCTACAACCAAAGAACATCCAAAGACCAAAAGAGAAGAAAAAGGGTTCATGCTTACCCATAAACCATGCATGGGATAAGGTCCCTCCGATTCTTGCATCAACTATGGGGTTGAAACATTCCTTGACCCAAACAAAAAGAAAAGTTCAGGAAATAAGGTAAGCCATGGCTCGATGCATCTTTTATGTTTTGAAAACAAAAAACATAGCCTCATCAAAGCCCCAAATGTCAAAAATTATCCTACACTGCTAAATCATAGTTTTGAATAGAACATGCAAATCATGGCAGCTTTGCTAAGCAATATTCCAACAGAAAGGGCCTAAAAACAGAATCCCCCTATAAGTAAACAACAACATGAAATGCAAATAGTGAAGAGTACACCCCTAAAGAACTACCAGATCTACAATCCATGGTCCCATATCAAGGAATCTTCCAAGAAGAACTAGAGCACGGAATCGATGATATTGACTAAGCAAAACCTGAAACATCAATTGTGAGCTGGTCAGATATTACATTTAAATTTTTTGCATAACTAAGCCACAGTAAATATGAACTGTTTGCCCGTCACTGTTAGTGGCCCTTAAAAGTAGGCAGACCTATAATAGTACGCATGTTCCGAAATTCATATAAAATAATTCGCATTTCATTCAGTAAAATAACCCAGGAGGCCCTTGTATTAGGATTTAGATTGCATTTTACTCCCTCAAATTAGTCCTTGTAGGTTAGATTAAAATCCAAATTGGTACTTCCCTTAAAAATTCAAAAATTGGTTTTTAGCATGACACGTGCCACTGTCATTGTATTTCTATCAGGCACACCAATTTTTAAAAGGCTAATTTACTCTTTTATCTAAAGTTTTGGGTCTAATTTATGCAATCTGACTTATTTCAAACCGGAGAAGACTACACTGTCGAAGAGTGGACTATCTTATATTGAAGGACAAGTACTAATTTGGTCATAGCAAGAGTTTCGTTGATTCAATCATGAAGACGATACCTACACCTGACTAAGTTATAGAACACATACACGGATAAATATATATATATATATATATATACAATCCCTATCAAGCTTTCCATGAACAAGATTCAAATTTTCAAATTCCAGTTTTCAAATAGGAGCTATTAAAAGAAAATACAGCTCCACTTAGTACAAAACCGAATCAAGCAACACAAACCCGATAAGAAACTTGAATGAACTTAAAATATAACATAGCAAATAACAAAATAACCAGTCAAATTGAAATATGAAGCGAAAAAGAAATATGCTTTTGAACCCAAAATTTATCGAGGAGATGAGCAGAGAAGAACTTACGGTGTAAACGAAAAAGGCAAAAGGGATAGTTAGAAACACAGGTTAGCTTTTTAGTTGCAGTGAATAATGGGAACCCGCATGAGAGCAAGCTGAACATAGAAATAAAGAATAATGAAAAGGAAAAAGGAGAAGAAGGCCAGGCCAAGCAAAGCCAAAGCTAAAGAGAGACTGTTTTGTTTTGTTACTAATATTCTAGAGTATGAAAAACTAACGTTAAATTGTGATATTTGAACAATTAGTAAGTATAATATTAATGCTTCGCTAAATCACTTCTAAGTTCCAACTACCAACATTGAATAAACTACATAGATTTAACCTAACAATTTGTCACAAGACAAGTCAAAAAGATTTTAAAAGACCCCAAAAGTAAATTCCCAAACATTGGAAGCACCAACCAAGAAACACATCCATCAATATAAATGAAATGGAAATAAATCAAGAAATACAAAGCACCAGACGAAAAAACAAGTGCAGGTAACAACATAAAGCGAATATTTATATATAGAATTGTTTGAACATGGAAGGGTACAAACCATGCCATCCTCGATCTCTTCAGGGCGGCGAGAGGAAGAGCCAAGCACAGCTCTTTGCATAGCCTTGTAGGCTTGGTTTTTCCCATTTTCGAAATACCCGATTCAAAAATCCCGGAAAAATCAAAATTAAAAAAAAGAAAAAAAGAAAGAGAGAAATTGCTTTTTGGTATTTAAGATATTAAGGGTAAAAAACCAGATCAATTAGTTTCTAAAACCATATCACGCACTTCAAATCCATAAAACCAATAGCTTCATCGGTAGAAACCCTAGCTTTCTCTTCGATTTTATCCGATCGTTTATCAAATATCATTCTTTTAATAGCTAAAGCAAAATAAATAAGCAAAGTCAAAGCCCTGTAAAATTCTAGAGCTTAAATGAGATACATGTAACTGATAAGCATACCTTTGTTAGAGAACGATTACAGAAGGTGTTCTTCATTTTTTTCCTGGAAAATGAGAGAAAATTAAGGAAGAGAGATTTTTTTAGGATAATAATTATAATAGATACAAATGAAACGGTGAAGATAATAAAACAAAGACATAGAGAAGGAGGTGTTTTTGGATGGAAAGAAAATCTAGGGATTTTGCGATTTTCCCTTTCTCTATTGTCGTTATAATTTTCCTTTTATTTTACTTTTGCGCATCTTGTTTGCGGCGTTCTCAATGAAAATGCCACTATTGCTCTCCATTTGCAGCTAACTCTTAATTTTTTTACAATTTTTATATTAAATTATTTTATTTTTTATATAAATTTTAAATAATTTTTTTAATTTTAAGTAATATTTAAAATAATTAGATAAAATTATAATTTTATGTAACAAAACAAAAATAAAATAAAAAATTCCAAAATATGAAAAAAAAAGCTTTAAATTTTTTTCTCTTTGTAATTATATATTCTTTTAATATTTTAGGAATAATTTATATTTTAATCAATTATATTTTAATTAACATTATTAGTTAGGGTTTAAGGGTTTCGATAACGTAAAACTTCTTAAGGGTTTAGTTATCAATTTGTAACGATACTTTTCATAATTAAGTCGGTTAATTTCAATTACCAAAATAAAATTAAAATCAAAACAAAAATAAGAAAAATTAAAATTAAAATGAATAAAATCGAAATGAGTGTAGATTACCCTAAGTGAAAATAGAATTGTTGTTCAACATTTAGCGGCGTTTAAGGTTAGTGTTTAATGGTTAATAGTTTAGTGTTTATAGTTTAGGGGTTTATGGTCGAGTGTTTAGAGCTATGATTTAGGGTTTAGAATCTAGATTTATGGTTTATAATTTAGGGTTTAGACTATATAAGATTTAGGTTTTAGGGTTTAAAGATAAACAGATGCACAATCAGATTTTGTTAGGGGCTGAAATTAATTTGTAAGTAAAAATTACAATCTCACCATTTTATAGCATATATTTTAATAATTTTTTAATGATTAAATCAAATTTGATATTCTGCCTTCATTCGATAAACCCTAAATCCTAAACCCATGAACCTTAAACCATACACTCACAAACCCATAAACTCTAGCCATAACCCTAATCCTCAGACTAACCGTAAACCATAAACTGATAAAGTACACTAAATCTTGAAATGCTGAACTCGAAACCCTAGTCAGCCCATATTAACATCTTTGCAGCGTTTTTTCAAAAACGCCGCTAATTCTCAAACCTTTAGCGGCGTTTTTCCAAAAGCGCCGCTAATGCTCAGACATTTAGTGGCGTTTTACAAAAGCGCCACTAATGCTAATGCTCAGACTTTTAGCGGCGTTTTTCCAAAAGTGCTGCTAATGCTCAGACTTTTTGCAGCGTTTTTCCAAAAGCGCCGCTAATGCTCAGACTTTTAGCGGTGTTTTTCCAAAAGCCCCGCTAATGCTCAGACTTTTAGCGGTGTTTTCCAAAAGCGCCGCTAATGCTCAGACTTTTAGCGGCGTTTTTCGAAAAGCGCCGTTAATGCGCAGACTTTTAGGACCACCGCTAAAATTCATCACATAGTATTTAAAATTCATCATAATTACATGAATGTGCAATTACTAGTAATTATATTTTCATCAAATTACTTTATGCCATCTATTATACCCTAGCAAAGCAAGACAGTTGGCAAGCTGACAAACAACCCTCTAACTACCCCTATTGGGCACCCCTCGTTAGGACCACCCAAGCATAACTATCTTCATACGACCCTAAGGACAGGAATATCATAGAAGAATCACATAGTACACTCTATGATGACAACTCACCTCTAATGGCATTGCCACCTATCTGGCCCGCAAAAACGTGCAAGTTATTGTACTATTAACTACGTGGCACTACAAGACAAGCAATGACCCATTATATAAGCCTAGGTGCATGAGGGACCATGAATCGACTCCTTCCTTTTGGCATCGACATACCAACCTTAAAGCATCACTATTTCCTCTTTTCTCTTTCTCTCTCTCTTTTCATCGACTCTTCACCTAATATAGGTGAGCTGCCACTCCTCTCCTCCCCATTGATTTTGATAACCAGTATCAACAGTATATAAATACAAACTTAGCTTCTTCGCGAGGAATTGTTAGCTTCCACATTCAAATTAACATACATAGCAGTTAGATAAAAGATAAGGAATAAATAACATAATATGAAAGCCTACAAACAAGTAGTCAGGGTGGCCGAGTGGTCTAAGGCGCCAGACTCAAGTTCTGATCCTCGTGAGAGGGCGTGGGTTCAAATCCCACTTCTGACTTTTTGTTTTCTAATTTTTCCTTCAAATGGGCCGGGGCTTCATTGGATTCTTTTTCTTTTCTTCTCTTAATAAATTGAATAAATAAAAATTTTAGGTTAAATTGTACAATTGGTCCCTATATTTTTTTGTTTTGAGTAATTTAATTTTTTCTTTTATGTTTTTTAACTTCTTTTTTTCTTTATTTTCTATTCTCTTCCACTTCTCCCTCTATTTTTCTCACTTCTCCATTTTTTTAACATAATTTTTCTATGTTTTTCATTTGTTAAAACTAGTCCCTATACTTTTTATTTTGGTAATGGATATTTCCTATACACTCTATTTAATCTTCCTTTTAATTAGTTTTTCACGTTAAAAGAAATGAAGAAAGGAGGAAAATAGAGAGATGCGAAGAGAATGGAAAATAAAAAAATAAAAAGAAAGTTAAAAAATATAAAAGAAAAGAATTAAATCATTCAGAATGAAAAAAATATAGTGAGCAATTGTATAATATAACCTAAATTTTTTTAAATGATGATTTAACGTGTCACGTCAACTTACATTATCTTTATTAACGACAATTTACAATATGATAATGTAAATGACTAAAACGTAGCATTTCAAACATAAGTAACTAAAATGTAACTTGAAGTAAACAAAGTGACTATTTTGATCATTTACCCACAAATATATTATATGGTTTAATTGTTTTAACAAATCATATACATAATTCATATTAGTATAAACTTTCCATTTTAATCATAATATATTTTCATATTTGTACAAACTTAGAAATGAAGCCTTTTTGGAATGTGTTGTTTAATACTTTCTCTGAGGCTGTGTCACTATAAATGCATGTTTTAATTTCCCCCACTCTTTAATTGCTTCATCCATGCATTATTTATACTATTTAATTGTAAGTCTGACCATCATTACTTTAAAATATTGAACTCAGTAAAAGTTAATTTTTAATATTTCACTCTGTTTATCGATCAGACCACTCGAGCTGCTCAAAAAGTGAGAGGATTTGGACAAAAATATAGGTCTGAAAAATAGGCTTAGACAAAAAAATAATGCCTGTTTAAAAAACAGGTCAAGCCTCGAGTAAGGCATTTTTTACCCGGGTCCGGCCCAGCCCGACCCGAAATCACAAAAAGTCAAAAAAATATGCTATTTTTTTTGTTATTTTAATGCTATTTTTTATTGCTTTCTCCCTATTTTGCTACCATTTTACTATTATGTTACTACTATTTTGTTGTTATTATTTGGATATTGTATAACACTTATTTTATTGTTAATTTTGTTATTATTTTAGAAGCATTTGTTTGTTCAGTTGAATCTATCTTAGTGTTATTTAAGTATACATATTTTTAAAAGTTTATTTTCAATTTTTCAAGAAATATTTATTTTAATATTTTTAGCATTTTTATCTGGGGCCGGGTTTGAGCAAAATTTTAGGCACTTTTTTCGGACAAGGCCTAATAAACGGGCCTAAATTTTTTATTGGACCCAACCCGACCCAACCCATGAACACCTCTAATGCCACCAAATCGAGTATATATATATATACCGTACGATTCTCCCAATCTAAAATCAAGCAGGTTTTACTTGAAGAAGGTTTGCCTTAGCATGTTCTTTTTGATACGAGTAGGAGAAGCTGTATTCTTAAAAAAATAAAGAAATCAGAACCAAGTCAAGATGATACGGATCAGCCCCTTCTTCTTGCGCCAAAGATCTTACCATTTCGAAGGAACTTATGTGTTTTCACGACCCTTTAAGACCCTGAAATTTTGACAAATTTCTTTTCTTTTCTTAGGAACACATACAAGATCCGTCACTACAAACAAGATAATGGTAACCCCACGATTGATTACTTTATTTATGAATTTCATAGTAATAGAAATGCATGTCCTACCGAAACAGAATTTGTAACTTGCTATCCTCTTGCCTAGCGGGCAAAGATTTACCTCTGTAGAAAAGATGATTCATTCAGATCCGTATGAAAGCGCAACTCCATTGCATTGCCAGAATCTATGTTGTATATTTGAAAGAGGTTGGCCTCCTTGCTTCTCTCATAGTACAATCCTCTTCCCGCTGAGCCTCCTTTCTCCTCGGTCCACAGAGACAAAATGGAATGTAGGACTAGGACTGGCACCAATAGTTAATCACGAAAGAAAGGAATCACTGAGCCAGGATCACTAACTAATACTAATCTAATACTAATAGAATAGAAAAAATAGAATAGAAAATACTAATATAATAGAAAGAAAAGAAATATATATATATATATATATATATATGTATATATATTCATTTATACCAATATGAATCAATTCTAATGATAAATTACTCTTCGAAATTTTTGCTTCATAAATTAAAATTTTTTATTGGATAAAATAATATAAAAATTATTCTTTTAATTCAAATATAATAAATTCGTTTATTTTCTTTCTAATTGCTATATCTTTAATGCTATAATTATGTCATAACAGTCTGAATTGTATTTAAAGTTTATTATTTTAAATTATATTTGTATTGTATTATATAGTCTATAAAGATAAATAAATTTTAATAAAAAATTGTTGAATATATTTTTAGATATAACTATTACATTGAAATATTTTTTTATAGATAAATCTAACAAACGAGATAATTATTTAGTAAAATAGGATAACTCTTAGATTATTTAGGAAAGTAGGCGTATTTTGTTCAGACAATGATCTCACCACATCAAACTTAAAAAAATAATTAACTGTGAATCCAGGCAATGTTAGTTAAAAAATATTTATGAAAAGAGTACAAGTTCTCTGCTCTTAACATTTAAGAGAGTATTTTTTTTTTCTTTTTTCTTTTTAATTCTAGATTTTAAATTGGTCATTAAATTTTAAAGTTTTTTAATTGAGTCCTCAAAACGCTTGTATTGTCTCAATCATGTCATTTGTTTACAAGGCTAGAACTTTAGTCTCACAATCCGTGTGGCCTTAGGAAAATTCTTCGCTTCAAAAACGTCTAAGTTAGCCTAACTCCCAACAATCAAGGATTTAACTAGAATTCCTCCAAGGCAACAACGCAAAGCGGAAGAACTTAAAGATGAACAAATATGAACAAACTTTAAAATATAAGAATAAAGCCACAGAGAACACAAGAGAGAAAGTTTCGAGTGAATGCTCTCAAGAATTCTATTACTCAATGAAGTGATTTACAATAAGGGGGAGAATCCTCTATTTATAGTTGAGCCTCCCCAAATTTAACAGTACAGATTAAAGTACATCAACGGCTAAGATTAAAGCTTATGGACGACTCAATTCTGACGTGTTAAAACAATATACAATGCTATTTGTAAGGCCCAATTTTGGCCCGGCCCCATACGAAAAACCAAAAAACCCAAAAATAAACAGTCCAAAAGTCTTATGGTCCAATCCAAACAGACCCAAACCTAAACTAAAATACAAACCCATTTGTCGAAACCATTTTTTTGTAAACGGAGATCGACTAGGTTTTGAAAATAAAAATGGTAAACGAGAGTCGCCACCAATCTTTTTTTGATGAGGTGTGATCGGATCACCTCGTAATTCAATCATTTTAATAAATATTTTAATTTTAATAAATATTTTAATTTTCTAAAACAACAAATTCTACTCTAAGAAATTTAGAAAAACGGGTTCGGGAGTCAACTATGCATGAGGAAGGATTAGCACCCTCATGACGCCCAAAATTGGTACCTAATTGATTATTTGATGTCCTTATGTCGAAAATTTGAAAAGATTTTAAAATACAATCTCTTTTAAAAATGTTTGAATTTTCTCAAATTGGATATTAAGATTCTCTTGCTCTGAAGGAATAAAATATCACATCCAGCACGTTAGGACACGACAATTTAAATCCTCGAATCCAAGATCATCTCATGATTCTCGAGACTCATGCATTGAGATTTTTATAAGGATATTCAATTATTTGGACAAACGAAAAAATCGAAGCCTAGCACAGTAGGGTACGATTTCTGGATTTTCAAACACGAAATATTGCCTTGTTTTTAGAAAACATGGACAAAATTTTAAAAGGATATTTGGTTATTTGGTCAAACAGAAAATCGAAACCCAGCACGATAGGGCACGATTCCTCGAATTTCTAAACACGAAATATTACCTTATTTTGAGAAGTTTCGTTGACTCATTCGGATGAGAATTAATGATATAAAATATTATGTTCATGAATGACGGTACAAGACGATGATACACAAATGAAACGTCGCGTTTAATAAAATGACAATAATGAATATGCTAATGAAAGCAATAGCCGATACTTACATAATGTACATTATTTTAACATTACTATAAACAATCCAAGAAAAATAAAATAGACAACCCATGAAGTTAATAATATTAGTGTCGAAACCATTTTTAAAATCGATATTGAAAAACGAAGTTGACTTTTAAAAACGAAAATGGAGTCGCCACCAATCTCTTTTTATTTAGGTGTGATTGGATCACCTTGTAAATCGTTTCATTTTAAAACATTTGATTTTGGTCTACGAAAAAAACAAGAAAATGGGTTCGGGAGTCTGTTACGTACGAGGAAGGGTTAGCACCCTCGTAACGCCCAAAAATTGGTACCTAATCGATAGAATCATGTCCAAATATTTGAAATTTAAAATGAATTTAAAATATGATTTCTAAAAAACTTCGAACAATTTGATTTAAAATTTGAGAGTTTTTCGTTCCGAATGAATATAAACATCACATCCAGCACGATTGGACATGGTTTTTTTTAACATTCGTAACTAAGATCATCTTACGATTTACAAAGCTTCGAGCAATTTTGATTTAAAATTTGAGAGTTCTTCGATCCAAATAAATATAAACATCACATCCAGCACGATTGGACACGATATTTTTTAAACCCTCGTAACTAAGATCATCTCATAATTTATAAAACTTCAAGCAATTTTGATTTAAAATTTAAGAGTTCTTCAATCCGAAGGAATATAAACATCACATCCAGCACGATTGGACACGATATTTTTAAATCCTCGTAACTATGATTATCTCATAATTTATAAAACTTGTTAAAATGATATTTAGTTATTTAGCCAAACGAAAAATCGAAACCCAGCACGATTGGGTACTATTTCCCAAATTTCTAAATACCAAAACATTGCATTTATTTTAAAAACCTTTAAATAAAATATTAATTTTGCAAAAATGTATTTTTTTATTTTAAACAATAACCATGTGACAATATTGCATTATACACCATCGAACATAAATATATATATAAAAAAACAATTATAACATACTAACATTTAAGATAGGCAACAATAATACGTAATACAAAAAATAATAATTTCTATTCTAAAGCAATTACAAATATATGACAAAGTATAGACAAATATAATAAACAATAAAATCAACTATGAATATATTTCATAAAAATTTAAATAATAGATAAAAAGAACATACATATGATATAAATAATATGTTATATATATATATATATATATATATATATATATATTTATATAATATTGTAAATAGAACATATTATACAATAAAAATAAATTTTAGTTAAAAATAATATACGATATAATATTATATAATATACAAAATTTTAGAATATAATATAATAACTAATATATATACTAAAATAGTTTTGTAAATAAAAATAATTAAACTAAAATAAAATAATAATTAGAGATATATAATATAATAAATAATATGCTAATTTATATAATATAAGGACTAAATAATAATAATAATAATATGAATACTAATATTAAGAGTAATGATAATACTAATATTGAAAATAGTAAAATATTAGTAATAAAATAATAAAATAATAATAATAATATGATAAAAAATAAAATTAACAATAATGATAATAAAATTAATAATAAAATAATAAAAATTATAAAGGAAATGAAAAAAGGACGAAATTGAATCTGCAAATGAAAGTTTGGGGTAAATTTAAAATACAAAAGAACTGAATTACAAAAAACTAAAATTGCAGAAGGGCTTGATGCGCAAATAGCCCATATTTCTGAAAACACGCGGATCCTGAAGGCTGGGTCGGGTCGGATTCGGACCGTAGGTGAAACGGCGTCGTTTTGGGTCAAAGGGTTGGTGCAAAACGGCACTGTTTTGATTCCCTATAAAAGCTACCCTTTTTCCTTAAAATTTTCATTTCTATCCTCAAAAAAAAAAAAAAAATTCTTTTGAGAGCCTTCCCAGGGCGATTTTTGGCCCTTCTCCGGCGAGGCTCCGACCGCTATCCGCTAACGTAGCTAATCACCGACGCTGATGGTGAATCCCAAAAACGTAAGTTTTTTTCCCTTTTTAGTATTTTATATATATCTTATATATATGATAAATAAAAATAAAATATATAAAAAAAAATCTGAAAATAAAATAAAATAAAACAAAACCTTTGCTTTTTATTTTACGAATCTATCTCGTATTTACGTATTGTGTATATTTTTCTGTCTATCGTGTATCCCCCTCTTTTACATATTGCTTTGGGGTTATTTATAACCCGAATAAGAAAAATAAAAAAGGAAATATATATTTTCATATTTGTTTCTTTCTGGTTTTGCTGCGTTCTTTCCTTCCTTGTTCAGGAGCATGGCGAGAAGAACGGCAGTGGAGCGCTATCTGCGCTAATCGTGGCGCGAGGAGAGGTCGATGTCGGGGCTGCGCTGGGTTCAAGCTAGACATGCAGCGTGGCGATCGGGCTTCTGCTGGGGCCCGAGGGTAACCCCAGTATCGAGGCTTGCGGCGCAAAGTAAAAACCCTAGTTTAGGGGTTTCCAAATTCTGAAACAATATTTGGGTCGTTGGGCCATGTAATTTTGGGTTTTAGGTATTGGGCCAGGTCTGTTTAGGAGGTTGGTTTAGTTTGGGTCTAGGTTAGTTAAGGTAATTGGTTAGTGGGCCATTTGTTTGAGCTCGATTGGGTTTTTGTAAAAGGGTTGTATAAATGGACTGTTTAAATGTAACATCCGGGACTTAGGGGTTATGCATTTTTACTTGAATATATGTGATTGCATGCCTGAGTATGATTTGAATGTGATTTGGGGCTTCAGAACCTCGGGATGTGGGTAGGAGCCTTAGAAGTTATTGGATTTTTAAGTCTAAAAGGGGAACTAAGGGAGCTAGGCCTTAAGAAGTTTGTTGTGTGGTTTAAAACACAAGAAAAGCCTTGGTAAAGTGGCAAGGAGGCGCCACTTAGGGCCTTAGTCAATGACGCCACAGGTAGTGTGAGGGCCTAGGTTCGAGCAGCAAGGGAAGCGTTTTTAGAGTTTTATTTTGCAGCAAGGAGAGGCAGTGTTGGACAGCACAAGGGCACTTCACAGATGAAGTGTAGATTGAGTTAAAAGCTTAAGGATTTGGCTAAGTAAGAGTGAAAAGAGGGATTGAGTGGAGAGAGGGAGAGTTGGCCGGCCAAGGGATTTCTTTGGTGTCAATTTCGGTCATATTGAAGGGGGGAGGAAACCGAATATGCATAGTGAAGTTTAGGCACCTTTTTCTCTCTTGACCAAAAGTCGAAACCATTTGTGCATCCCCTTCTCAATCTCACCATTGCCGAATTCTCCTAACCTTCTTCTATACTTCTTTTTCTTCTCTCAACCGCAAGTTTATACCTACTCTTTTGGTGGCCGAATATCCCATCTCTATTTGGGAGTATTAGCCGAATCTTGTGTCCCTTATTCTCTTTTCTTTCTTTTGCAAATCCTTAAAGCCGAAGCATTCACCATCCAGTCGATTTCTTCATCTATTTCTCCTTTAAAGTCAATCACTTTTCTATAGTAGCCGAATTCCTCTGTGGTTCTAAGCAAGAGTGCAATCGATTTCAACATTAGGGGTAAGGATCAACAGTTATTCGTTTTTCTTTTCCTTTTTCTTTTGGTTAGCCGAAATAAAGGACTCTAATCCTCTATGTTTATTTGGCTGAAACCATGAAGGTGATTTCGGGATCCTCTAGTGGCCGACAGTTTAAGGTGATCTCCTCGGGATTTAAGATCCAAGGTAAGCAAGGCTTACCATTCGGCCAATGGCCACTTTTACTTGTTCAAAGGCTATGCCGATTCTAACTATGGTGTTTTAGGTAGTCTTCGACAGATCTTAGGGATTTGGCTAAACAATCTAGGTGAGTGTTCTGGTTTTAGATCTATTCCTTATTCGTTCAAAAGCCGAAAAACTAACCGTTGAGTGTACTAGTGCCTAGCCGATTGCAAGGGGGGATCATCACAAAGTTTCGAGATTTGGTTGGTAACCAAATCGGCAGCAAGGTAAGGGTTTTGGTCTCACTAACCCTTCGGGATTTGACTGTTTAGCCGAATGGCTTTTTGCTAATATGCCTAGTGTTGGCCGAATGTAAGAAAGAGAGGTCTAATGCGTTAGATCAGGATTTTCAGGATTTCGATTAGATCTACAATAATCAGGTGTGTAACCCTACACTAACTCCCGATAGTTTAATAATAATTATGCTAAACATGTGATAGTGATGTGACATATAAACGTGGCTAAGGGTACCATTTAATGGTACAGTAAATTCAGGTACGTTACCCTTTTTACCCCTGTAAACAATGTTTAAAAGCATTGATGTGAAAATATGTGGAATCCTGATATGATTTTAGGGTAAGGTAAATGGCATGAAAAATAAGCATGTTTTGTATGTTGCATGGGCATATGGGTGATTATGTGAAAGGGGAAGTGATCTGGTGGTTTCTACCACAATATCTGGTGACTCTGTCACATTATCTGGTGACTATGTCACATAACATAAATCTGGTGACTCTGTCACATTATCTGGTGACTATGCCACAAATTACAAGGACGATGTGCAGTTGACTGCAGCGACTACCTTCGATGATGTGTAGCGGATGGAGGGTCGATTTAGTAATCCCCACGGTGTGATCGGTAGGTACGGGTGATGTGTAAAGGTTGGATCTAGGTGGTTTGGGTTGCATCATGGTTCATCGTTATTTTATGTGATATATTATGCCTTGTATGTTTTGGGAGTATGTGATGGATTACATACCGAGTCTGTTGACTCACCCTTCGTGGGCTAACTTTTTGCAGATGGCACTCAGTAGATGGACCGGGTCGGCAAGAACTTAGGGGTGGCCATGCACAGCTAAAGTTTTCTTCAGTTTTCTTATTAAGTTATTTTGGTTTATTTTGGGATATATTTTGATGTAATAAGGCCATTACTACTTAACTATTTTATTCTCTTTGCGTTTTTTTTTATATTTCTGATATGATACGAACAACACCAATTGTTTTGAAAATCAAACACCAACGTTTTTTTTTGGGTTAACAATAATATTAAACTCTAAAATTTGGTATTTCTTAAACTTGTAACTTTTGAAATATGAACTTATCGATTTAGTACAAATTAAGCTACAACTAAATTTTAAACTCGAGATCAACCCAAATCCATTTTCTTCGAAACCACCACGATTTTTTTCAAAAATGTCATACGAGACTTAACTACGTTTTACTCAAGGAGCATGCCAGATCCGGTCAGGGCTTGTGGGTCGGGTTTGGGGTGTTTCATTAAAGACATTATTTTTATTATTTTTTTTTATTTTCTGGTTTATTCAGATGGGCCTAGGAAAAATTGGGTACTTACAGCTGCCCCTCTTTGCTCATTGTTGTGAAACAAGAATAGAGCAAAGACTATAAAAGGACCAATTTTGCCCGGTCTTGGCCGAGCCTTGACTTCTTGATCCTCGCTTTCTTCAAATGGCTTTCAGTTCTACTACAACTTCAATGGTATTGGGACTTCATCTCGATTTCAGTAAGTCTGCTAACTTTATTCTACTTCTTACAATTTCAAGAATGCCAAATTGATGTCTTTGATCTGCTTCCTACAACTTCAGGAAGATAAGATATGTTGTCTTTAGTTTACTCCGCTGCAACTTCAGGGAGGCAGGCTAACATCTTCAATCTGCTTCCTACAACTTCAGGAAGATAAGATCTGAAAGTGTCTTCGATCTACTTCTTACAACTTCAGGAAGATAAGATCTGAAAGTGTCTTCGATCTACTTCCTACAACTTCAGGAAGATAAGATCTGAAAGTGTCTTCGATCTACTTCCTACAACTTCAGGAAGATAAGATCTAAAAGTGTCTTCGATCTACTTCCTACAACTTTAGGAAGATAAGATCTGAAAGTGTCTTCGATCTACTTCATTCAACTTCAGGAAGATAAGATCTTCTTTTTTCAATCTACTCCGCTACAACTTTAGGGAGATAAGACTGAAAATTTCTTTTGATCTACTTCCTGCAACTTCAGGAAGATGAGATCTTCTATTTTCGATTTGCTCCACTGTGACACCATGGATATAAAATCTTCTATCTTTAGTCTACTCCACTGTAACTTTAGGGAGATAAGACTGAAAGTGCCTTTTGATCTACTTCCTGCAACTTCGGGAAGATAAGATCTTTTTTCTTCAATTTGTTCTACTGCAACTTAAGACTGAAAATGCCTTCTAATCTGCTTCCTACAACTTCAGGAAGATAAGATCTTCTTTCTTCAATCTACTCCACTACAACTTTAGGGAGATAAGACTAAAAGTGTCTTTTGATCTACTTCCTGCAACTTCAAGAAGATAAGACCTTCTTTCTTCAATCTGCTCTACTGTAACTTCAGAGAGATAAGACTGAAAATGCCTTCTGATCTACTTCTTGCAACTTCAGGAAGATAAGATCTTCTTTCTTCAATCTACTTCACTACAACTTTAGGGAGATAAGACTGAAATTGTCTTTTGATCTGCTCCTTGCAACTTCAGGAAGATAAGACCTTCTTTCTTCGATTTGCTCCACTGTAACACCAGGGAGATAAAATCTTCTATCTTTAGTCTACTCCACTGCAACTTCAAGGAGATAAGACTGAAAGTGTCTTTTGATCTGCTTCCTGCAACTTTAGGAAGATAAGATCTTTTTTCTTTAATCTGCTCTACTGCAACTTAAGACTGAAAATGCCTTCTGATCTGCTTCCTGCAACTTCAGGAAGATAAGATCTTCTTTTTCAATCTACTCCACTACAACTTTAGGGAGATAAGACTAAAAGTGTCTTTTGATCTGCTTCCTTCAACTTCAGGAAGATAAGACCTTCTTTCTTCAATCTGCTCTACTGCAAATTCAGAGAGATAAGACTGAAAATGCCTTCTAATCTGCTTCCTACAACTTCTGGAAGATAAGATCTTCTTTCCTCAATCTACTCCACTACAACTTTAGGGAGATAAAACTGAAAGTGTCTTTTGATCTGCTTCCTGAAACTTTAGAAAGATAAGACCTTCTATCTTTGATTTTCTCCACTACAACATCAGGGAGATAAAATCTTCCATCTTTATTCTACTCCGCTATAACTTCAGAGAGATAAGACTAAAAATGTCTTCGATCTGCTTCCTGCAACTTCAAAAAGATAAGATATTCTTTCTTCAATCTGCTCCACTATAACTTTAGGGAGATAAGACTGAAATCTTCTTTTGATCTACTTCCTATAACTTCAGGAAGATAAGATCTTCTGTTTTCAGTCTACTCCCTACAACTTCAGGGAGTTAAAGTTGAAATTCTTTTCGATCTACTTCCTACAACTTTAGGAAGATGAGATCTTCTATCTTCAGTCTACTCCCTACAACTTCAGGGAGATAAGGATGAAATTCTTTTCGATCTGCTTCCTACAACTTCAGGAAGATGAGATCTTCAAATTCACCGATATTGCTACATTGTCTACTAAAAGACATGTCCTGCAGGCTCAGTTCCATATGTTTATGACACATGACTAAGATCCTATGATCAGAATGAATCAAATGCTTCTAGCTACATGTGTTATGAGTGACACAGATGCAACATGTCATGAAAATAATTTCTTTTAAAGGATTAGGATGCAATGACCAAAATGAATCAAATACTCCTAATGAAATTTGCTATGATACAGAAATGTTATGAGTATGATTCTTATTCTAGGTGTTATCACTCATTTGTTTTTCATTCTTGTTCATCAATCATATCCTGCTTAACCAGCTTGCCCCAATGTAATTTCTGAGTCAGCCCCGCTTAAGCCTTGGGACACGAAGTTGGTATCTCCCTTTGCAACTTCAAGGGAATGATATTTGGTTTCTTTCAAATTTCTGTTACCACTCAAAGGTACAAAACTTGTATCACTTTCAATCTATTACACCATTCCCTGAGTGTAATAACCAGATGTATGTGTCTAAATGGATGCAGGGTATCCCGACAATGATCCCCTTTTACATTTGGATTGACCTTATTTGTCATTTGCCAATGTGATATCACCAACAAAATTGTCTTATCCAATAAGAATCTGAAGAGGTAATCATTTTTCAATGTTTCCAACCCTTGGGCTTGGTGAATTCTGAACAATAGTCATGTTTCAGATTCCTTATATTATTTAGAAGCTTTTAGAATAATATGCGAAACTCCTTTTGATAACACTCTAGAATGACATGTTTTTATGTGCTAATTGTATATTAATTTTGAATGTGATTCTACTAATTTGGGCTATTTATGGACTTTTATCTCGTAGGGACTAAATTGGAGACCAATGCAAAATTGAGGCCAAAATCGTGAAATTAAAGATAAAATGGACCAATGTGCAACAAAGAGAAAAGATGGTGCCAAAAGTGCAAACATGGAGGCGGAGGGACCTGAAATGCAAAAGAAGAGACTTTACTTTATCAAATTCTATTTTAAATTATATTAGGATAATTAATATTAGGATAATTATCTAGGATTATTTAATTTCTTTATTTATCTCTATTTATCTTTAATTAAATTGTAATTATCTTTGGGAGTTTGAGTAGAATTAGACTATCTACCTTAAGCACTATAAATAGGGATGGAGTAACTCATTTGGGGTGTTCATCTTTTTCTCGTACACTCTTCTCCCATAAGTTTTGTTCCTCCTTTATTTTTCTTTCAATAAAATTCCTTTTTCCATAATTTTATATTTTATTTACTTTTCCACCACAAATATGAGCCACTAAATTCCATCTAGCGAAGTTGCGAATTCCCGAAAAAAGGTTCTTGAGGCTTAGAACCCGTGCTTAACTTTCTCACCCAGGTATTCATCGTTTCTCTGCATTACGGGGCTGACGCTTCCGTTCAAGTCCCTTTAAAAGTAACCCTTTCAACTTATGCAAAGGCGGCTTTGTGTGTTTTTGGGAGGATTGCACCGTCGGTTCGTGAGCTTCTCACGTCGAGGTTAGCGAGCCCAAGAGACAAAATGGTATGGGATTCGCCATTGAGAAACGTTGATCTAGCATAAATGATTCTACAAGGGCAATAGCAAGCTAAAGTCAGGCTCCCTAAATCCGTAAGTTTAAACTCTTGGAGTTGGTGGCCGTAGGCGTTCTCTTCCACTATAACTGGCTTACTTGGGCAGAGAAAGGTCATCCAAAAGCCGAAGACGGAGCTCAAGGAGGAACGAGACAACCGGAGGCTGGAATCTCTCCACATAAGAAACTTTTCTCTAAACCCTTTCTTTTTATTTTCCTCATTTTAATTCTCGTAATTTATTCTCGTGATTTTAATTCGTTCTAAATTCTATTTTTATTATTATTTTTCAGATCGAAAATTATTAATTCTGTTTTTTATTTATTTTTCAGGAACGTAGGTTTTCTTGGGCATGATTCTGCCCAGGATCTCGAGAAATAGGCATTTGTATAATTCGATCCCTGTGGATTCGACCCTACTTACCCTTTACTATTATTTTCGTTATTTTACAGGGAGTAGTACATATTTTGGTGCATTCAATGACGCATCAAATTTTGGTGCCGTTGCCGGGGATCGATAACGTACTAATCCTATTTTTTGTTTTCTATGACCAGATCTACTCCAGACATTCTTGCGTTTGATTCAGAGATCGAAAAGACTGCAAAAGCTAATCGGAAAGAAACTAAGTTAAGTAAAAAGCAATCAGTGATGGTAGTGACTCGAAGCAACCTACATCCAAAAATCAGAATTGATGATGAAGTAGAGTCTAGGGTTAACGAAAACCCCACCCAAACACTTGAAAGTAAAGCAGAAGAAGTCGATTCACTTGAAGAAGTGCTCAATGCTAGGGTTGACGAAAACCCTAATTTGGTGCAAGAACCAATGGCTCAAACGATTCGGCAACTAGTCAAGCGCCGATAGAACAACCACCACTGTGCATCGCATATCCTACCATGGATATTGACTTTGAGCTGAAATCAGGGTTGATTCAGTTGCTACCAACATTTCGAGGGTTACAGAATGAAAACTCCCATAAACATTTGAAGGAATTTCATATGGTTTGTCTGAGTATGAAACCTCAAGGCGTAACTGAGGATCAAATTAAATTACACGCTTTCCTTTTTCCCTAGCAGATTCAGCTAGGGAATGGTTGTTTTATTTACCTCCTGGATCTATAACTAAATGGGCTAATCTTTCTCGTTTGTTTCTCAATAGGTTTTCCCAAATCTAGGCAATTGAGCTAAGAAGAGAGATCGTGGGGATTAGGCGAAAAGAAGCGAAACTCTTTATGATTATTGGGAGTGGTTCAAGAAGTTGTGTGTGTAGCTGTCCACAACACGGTATATGAGCAATTCTCCTCCAATACTTTTATGAAGGTTTAAAACCGATGGAGATGAATATGGTAGATGCCGCTAGTGGAGGAGCTTTGGTCAATATGACCCCCCAACAAGCAAGGGACTTGATTTTCACAATGGTCGCAAATTCTCGCGATTCAAGCCAATCTGAACCTCCTGTAAGGGTTCACCAGCTAAGTAATTCTTCCATAGAAGATAAACTTGATAAACTTACTAATATGATGAATACTCTTCATGCAAAAAAAACAAAGATAGCTCGGTTATGTGGAATATGTGCTGCACCTGAGCACACAACTGATGCATGTCCCGGTTTGTACGATGACTCTATGGCTTACTTAGGTGCAGTGGGAAATTTTCCTGGCCCACCACAGAGGCGATACGACCCTTACTCTAATACCTACAACCCAGGAGAGAGGGATCACCCTAACTTAAGTTATGGGGCCAACCCACAATATAACCAGCCATACCAGAACCGAGTTCCACAGCAGCCACAAGATTTAGGTAATTCTCTAGAAACTTTGGTCAATAAATTAGCAGCTAATATGCTTGATTTTCAACAGAAAACCGAGGCATCTATAAGAGAATTGACCATATTAGTTGAGAAATTAAACTCTCAAGGAAGTCACACACAAATGTAACCAAACCCAAGGCAAAACACAAATGCAATGACGCTGCAAGTGGAAAGGTATCGAATCGATTCAAGCGTAAATCATGCCCAAGAAATCACCCAGGAAAAATCCAAAAGAGACAAACAGGTCCGAACGAAACCCCCATTGCCCATAATTCAACCTCCATTTCCAGAACAATTCCACCAATGTCGAAAAGGTAAGCAGGACAAGGAAATCCTCGAAACATTTAGGAACGTCGAAATCAACATTCCACTGTTGGATGCCATCAAGAAAATACCAGTACGCTAAATTTCTTAAAGAGATTTGCACCAACAAACGAAAGTTAACGTGTAATGAAAGGGTGAATGTTGGTGAAAATGTGTTTGCGATTATTCTGATGAAAATGCCAAGCAAAATGTAAGGATAGGGGTATGTTTGCAATACCATGTAAAATAAGACATTTGGGAATTAAAAAGGCTATGTGTGATCTAGGAGCCTCCATAAATGTAATGCCCTATTCTATTTATGAATCACTTAACACAGGTTTTTTGACAAAAATAGGTGTTAGCATTCAATTGGCAGACAGGTCCGTTGTGCATCCCAAGGAGTCCTCGAGGGCGTGTTGGTAAAAGTTAATGAACTTATTTTTCCCGCAGATTTCTATGTGATAAAAATGGAGGAGGACGGTGTTCGGATCTTGAGATCTCTTGTTGGGACGACCATTCCTTAGTACGACTAGTACTAAAATTGACGTTGAAGTGGAACTCTCACGATGGAGTTTGATGGGGAGATCGTGAAATTTAACGCTCTCGATGCCATTAGCCACCCCAAAGAAATTTTGAGCGTGAATTGTGTCGATATAATCGACTCATTAGTGGAAGAAAATTTTGAATCCATTTATGATTTTAAATTTGACTTTGATAAATTTGAATCTGTTAATGAGTTGTTATCCCGTGTACTAAGCTTTTACCTTCATTGTGCAAGAGCGGATCCAAAATTAAAACCACCTCTCGAGCATCTCAAATTCACATTTTGGAGGATGATGAGACCATTGCCGACTTAAAAGGGTTTGACCCTTGGAGGAAAATATGAAACCAATGAAAAGGCGCAAAGACGATTAAACCCAAATATAGTGGATGTGATAAAAATGAGAATTTCCAAGCTTACATGATTAAAAGATTTATTTTGAGCCACCGTAGAACCGCTTAAGTTGTCAAGATAATGACGTTAAACAAGCGCTTGTTGGGAGGCAACCCAATCTTTATTTTATTTTATTTTGTTTATTTGTTTTATTTCATTTTTATTATTATTTCTTATTTATTATTTTCCTTTTTTATTAACAAGTTTCTCTTCTTCCATCTAGGTAAAACGGAGCGCATTGAGGCTCGACTCGACACTTTTGGCCAAGAACTCACCGAACTTATTGCTATCCTCCGTGTCGGCAAGTAGCTACACGGGAGCTTTTCTAAACTTTTCTTCCTATTTATTTATTTTGCGTCCACATTGAGGACAATGTGTTTTAAGTAGGGGAGGTACTTTTCAGTATTATTATCATCTGCTTCTTTGTGATTTATGTTTGTCGCTTGAGGCTCCATTTTGTCCATATTTTTTCTAAGAATATTTTGTCGCTTTTCATGCCCAAGAATTTGACCATGACTTGCCACCGTTTGACCTACATGCATGATTCTTAGCTACTGAGTTAATTATGATTCAGTCAGTTTGATTTTATCTCCACTGTTTTTGTAACAGCCCAAACCCGGCCCAATCGTTAGGACCGAATATGGGTCGCTACTAGGAAGAACTTTTTGAAACCCATTTTCTAAATCCACTTAGGTTTTGTTGAAAACTGCTCATTTTAAGTTATCTTGCAAATTATACTTAGTCCAAATTGAAAATTTAATTAAGTCAAGTTATTACACAAATTTTCCGATGTGCCCGATATACGATAAAACATTTTCATGTTAATTTAGAAAACGTGTAATTCAAATTTTAATTAAAATAAAATATCCAACATAAAAGAAAATAACTAAAGTAAAGTTTAATGAGGCCTTATTACATCCAAAATAAAACAACCCAATAACCAAATTTAAAATAACAAAATTAAAGTCCATTAAATTCTAAGTCCACCGCATGGCCTCCTCAAGTCCCTCCCGGCTCCATGTCCGCAATCTAAGCATCACCGAAAGAAATAATGGAGAAGGTGAGTCACCATGACTCAAGATGTAACCCTTCCCCGTTTTAAAATATTTTTCATACACAACATATAACAATTAATATGCAAAATAATGTGTACCCAACCTAGCCAACCATACGCCATTGCTCACCCGCTTGTGGTACCAAACCACCGGTGGTGCCAAACCACTGGTGACATATAGTCACAATGTGTTACTAAAACACTGTGTCCGTAGACACAAATCGGGTGATGGGGCCAACCCATCGTGTGATACCAAATCACCGCGGGACGATCCCATATCTCAAGTGGGGCCAACCCACGGTGGTGTTAACCTCGGGACAAGTCGCTATTGAGGTACCAAACCTCCTGAGGTACCAAACCTCCGTGACATATAGTCACGGTGTGTTACTAAAACACTGGTGCCCGTCGGCACGATTAATACTGCCCCTCCACTCATCAATCCCACAATGTATAAACATACATATGTTTCATGCCATCACATTCTTAAATTTCATGTGTCAATACACCATGCTTACCAAAAGCATTAATAATAATAAATCACATTAATGTGTACTTACGAATCACCACTTATACCGATTTGGTATTAATTCCAATGCTACATTAATAAAATGAGCATTCACAAAGTTAAGCATAGTTAATATATTATATAGTGTGTATGTACACACATTACCACGATAGTCTTAAATCCAAGATAATCAATCGCCACACTCTAAGTCCTTGCCCCTATATTCTACCAACTATCAAGGTTAGTAATATGGCCATTCGGCCAAACCAAATTATTTAAAGGGTCATATTTTGTACCCGCACCTTACCTAATCGCTTGAATCCTAGCTTCAAGACCAATCGCAACTGTTCATAAACTACAGCTTGGTCAATATTAGTAACCATGGCTTTCGGCTTTTCTTAATCATTAGAGGAGTAATCTTTATAAGTAAACACTTACCACCACCTACCCAAAACCGAATGTCGAGAATGCCGATCCGATCCTCTGCTTTGAGATCCCGAGTGCCTATCATCGATTTCAACACCGGTTAGAACTCTTGCTACTAGTTGTCAAACTTCGCTTCCATTCAATCCCATAAGTCGACAAGAAAAAGTAAATCTGATGGAGGGTTCGCCATCCTTACCTTGATAATCGGTTGAATTACAAAGAAGTCCCGAGTATCAATGCCATCGCACTATTCGCCAAAGTGCAACCAAGGAGGAATGTGAGGTTTCAACACTACAAGAGAGTATTAGATTCGCTATTTGGAGGTAGGACAATAGGGGTTTTGATCTATGAAGAAAAGAAATAGATGGGCTATGGAGATGTGGAGGGTTCTGCCAAGGTTTTGGAGAGGATGTAAAAGAAAGAAAATATAAGATGAGAGGGTTTGGAGATTCTGCTAGCAAGCTTGGAAAAAAGAAAACAAGGTGATCACTTAGGTGCTTATATAAGCATTCTAAGCCTCCCCTAGTGTCCTTGCCGTCCACTTCTTCTAAAGAGTTCAAGATTCATCAATCTTCCTTGAATCACTCTAGACCACTTAATTTAAAACCATTCAAATAATTTAAATTTTCTAATAATAATCCAATGATAATTCTTTTAAATCTCCATGATCTACTTGATTATCCTTAAAATAATATACTTATATTATCTATTAATAATAATTAAAGAGTTTAAAGGAGAGAGGACTCTCCTCAAGTGCCATCAATATATTGCCAAAAGAGGATTTTCATGACTCGAACACAAGCTCTCCCTTGCTCCTTGGTGGCGTCACATGTAGCTCTTAAGTGGGCTTACTTTGCCACTTAGTCTAAGCTCATTTTATGTCCAAATTATCCCCATTTATTCTTATAACACCCTCTTGCTAAGGCTCCCTACCTTAAAAGTTAAAAACTAAAATTTCCTACCAAATCGAGCCAACACAAAGCCTTAAATTGATCATTATTATTCCATAAATAATATCTCAGCAGTCCTTACATAAGAAAAATAATTAAATTCCAAATAACCCCATTCTTGGGATGTTACAGTTCTACCCCCCTTAAAATAAATTTCGTCCCGAAATTACATAACTAAAACAGATGAGGATATTGCCGCCAGATCACATCCTCGAGTTCCCACGTAGCTTCCTCAAGACCATGATTCCGCCATAGCACTTTTACTAGGGCACCGACTTCCTCGTAGAACCTTTATGTCTCATCTCAAGATCTCGAACCGTTCCTCCTCAAAAGATAAGTCTGCGTTAACCTCGATTTACATCACAGGCACCACATGTGATGGATCCGACCGCACTGCCTTAACATTGATACGTGAAAGACGTCATGTATCGACTTAACTCTGCCGGCGAGCCCAAATGATAAGCTACCGGTCCTACTCGCTTCAAGATCAGATATGGGCCAATGAATCTTGGGCTCAACTTCCTTTCGCCCAAATCTTAGTACCTTCTTCCAAGCGACACCTTCAGAAGACCTTGTCTCCCACAAAGATACTCCATTTCCTTGCGTTTGAGATCGGCATAAGACTTACGCTTATCTCGATGCTTCCTTGAGACGAGACCGAATCACTTTGACTTTGTCTTGATCTCGCTACTAATTCGGGCCCAACACTGTTGCTCACCCAACTCCGTCCAACATGTCGGAGTTCGGCATTTCCGTCCGTCTGGCCGCTTCAGTATGGTGCCATCTCGAATACTCGTTTGGTAGCTATTATTGTAGGCGAACTCGGCCAAAGGTAAGAATTCCTCCCAACTACCTCGAATTCCAAGACACAACCCTCAAAGCATATCTTCTAAGATCTGTATGACCTTTTCGATTGCCCGTCCGTCGAGGATGGAAAGTCTAAATCAACTAACGCTTGATGTAACGCTTTCAAAACCTCGATGTGAACCTTGGGTCCCTATCCGAGATAACGCTTGATGACTATCTCGCCACATACAACTTTGCTTGAGTAGTCCAAAACCTCGATGTGAACCACCGACGAAATTGGATTCATTCCACTTCCATTGAGGATCCCCCGATATCAACGAGATAAATTCGTTATCTCACGCTTCAATCACCACGGTCGCTTCAGTAGATCTCCATACATCTTGCTTCCTCCGGATGCATATCTATGACTATCTCAACTCCATATCCTTTGGCATACACATACACACTTTATACCCTCTACACCACCATTCGAACTAGCTTTAAGCGGTTCTTAATCTCCTCGATCCACGAACGAAGCTAGTCCATTATAAACTCACAAACATTGCTCTTAAATCCGCCACGACCTTCCGAAGTTAGCCTTACCGGATGATACTCGATTTAGTCCTTTAATGACGGTCTCAAATTCGAATTACCCCTCAAACTTTATGGTCGCATTCTTAATGTCTCCAAATTTTCGATGAAGACTTCGGCTAACTCCAGATCGTGAGTTGGGTAGTTAACGCGGTCTTAGTCGACGGAGGGTACTATTTTTATTAGGCTAAAATAATTATGATTAATAAGTTAATTCTATCTTGCTTTTCAAGGAGTGATTTGAAAAGTTTTAAAACCAAGTTTTGTTTTCATCAATTTGATCAAGTTTAATATAAAGTGGACAATTAATACATTTGCATGCCTAAATTTTATTCGGTCTATTAGGTGGTTACTAAAACTTATTTTTCGACACTTGATTATTTCTCTTAAGTCCTATTAGAATTAAAATTTTGTGTAAATTTTATTTAATAAATGTTTACAAGGTTATGAGTGCGACTTTGAAGCGTGGATCGATCGAGTAAAAGAGTTCAAGATTCATCAATCTTCCTTGAATCACTCTAGACCACTTAATTTAAAACCATTCAAATAATTTAAATTTTCTAATAATAATCCAATGATAATTCTTTTAAATCTCCATGATCTACTTGATTATCCTTAAAATAATATACTTATATTATCTATTAATAATAATTAAAGAGTTTAAAGGAGAGAGGACTCTCCCTCAAGGGTAGGGTGCTTGAGTTGTCATTCTACTTAATACGTGCAAAAGGTTTTGTGGCGTAATAGGTAAAACTCCGCTAGCCAAGGTTATGAGTATGGCTCGAACGTGGTCGTCGAAATGCTTAAGTAGGTGCTTGGTTGTCATTTTACTTCACGTCAAAAGGTTGTGTGACGTAATGGGTAAAACTCCGCTAACCGGAAATAAATAATTTTTAAGAGTATGTTGAGCTGAGTAACCGGGGTGGGGTGCTTGGGTTTTCATCTCTCTTCGCGTAAAAAGGTTCGATATATTCCTAAGTAAATAAATATCTCCATTTATATTTAAAATAAAAAGAAAAAGAAGAAAAAAAAAAAAAAAGAAAAATAGTACTAATAAAATTTCAGCTAAGGACTAAAAGTGGGAATAAGTAGAGTGTCTCGGTGGGTTTGGTAAATCACCTAATTGACATGAAATAATTCAAGAATTAATTTTTGTGTGTGTTAATTAGAATACTTTTTCTATTTTACTTAAAGCAAGCTTAGAAGTTCTCTTTATTTTTCATATGCATTTTTGACTAATCTTTATAAAACTTTGGAGTAGAATTTTTTCGGATCTAATTTTCACAAGTGGATAGGAACCATACTTGAGGCAAAGCATGGGCTAAGTAGGGGATTTGATAACACTCTAGAATGACATGTTTTTATGTGCTAATTGTATATTAATTTTGAATGTGATTCTACTAATTTGGGCTATTTATGGACTTTTATCTCGTAGGGACTAAATTGGAGACCAATGCAAAATTGAGGCCAAAATCGTGAAATTAAATATAAAAATGGACCAATGTGCAACAAAGGGAAAAGATGGTGCCAAAAGTGCAAACTTGGAAGGCAGAAGGACTGAAATGCAAAAAGAAGAGACTTTGCTTTATCAAATTCTATTTTAAATTATATTAGGATAATTAATATTAGGATAATTATCTAGAATTATTTAATTTCTTTATTTATCTCTATTTATATTTAATTAAATTGTAATTATCTTTGGGAGTTTGAGTAGAATTAGACTATCTACCTTAAGCACTATAAATAGGGATGGAGTAACTCATTTGGGGTGTTCATCTTTTTCTCAGACACTCTTCTACCATAAGTTTTTGTTCCTCCTTTACTTTTCTTTCAATAAAATTCCATTTTCCATAATTTTATATTTTATTTACTTTTCCACCACAAATATGAGCCACTAAATTCCATCTAGTGAAGGTTGCCGAATTCCCCAAAAAGGTTCTTGAGGCTTAGAACCCGCTTAACTTTCTCACCCGGTATTCATCGTTTCTCAGATTACGAGGTGACGCTTAGTCTGTGTCCCTTTAAAAGTAACCCTTTCAACTCATGCAAAGGCGGTACTTTGTGTGTTTTGGGAGGATTGCACCGTTGGTTCGTGAGCTTCTTGCGTCGAGAGGTTAGCGAGCCCAAGAGACAAAATGGCATGGGATTCGCCATTGAGAAACGTTGATCTAGTATAAATGATTCCACAAGGGCAATAGCAAGCTAGAGTCAGGCTCCCTAAATCTGTAAGTTTAAACTCTTGGAGTTGGTGGTCGTAGGCATCCTCTTCCACTATAACTGGCTTACTTGGGCGAGAAGTGTCATCCAAAAGTCAAGATGGAGCCCAAGGAGGAACGAGACAACCGGAGGCTGGAATCTCTCCACATAAAAAACTTTTCTCTAAACCCTTTCTCTTTATTTTCCTCATTTTAATTCTCATAATTTATTCTCGTGATTTCAATTCGTCCTAAATTTTGTTTTTATTATTATTTTTCCAGATCGAAAATTATTAATTCTATTTTTATTTATTTTTTAGGAACGCAGGTTTTCTTGGGCACGATTCTGCCCAGGATCTCGAGAAACAGGCATTTGTATAATCCGATCCCTGTGGATTCGACCCTACTTACCCTTTACTATTATTTTCGTTATTTTACAGGGAGTAGGACATATTTTGGTGCATTCAACGACGCATCACCTTTTATGAAAGTGTTGTTAGTCCATAGATCGTTATTTCAATATAAATGCTTGAAAAAAGAACACAAAAATGGACAAGTAAGAAATTAGTCAGGAGCATAGCTCAGAAAGATAATTTAATCAAAGATAACCAAGGCAATAAATGAAATCTTAAAAAGAATAAAGTAAATATAGCAAAGGCTATAAAAGAAAATTAATTGGGGTGTTTCTTTAAAAAGAATAAAGTAATCAAAGATTTAAAATGGGTAAAATGGGAAACTAGGTGTCCCAGATATCGCAGTCTGAGCTTCTCTGTTCTGATCTCTTGAGGACCATTTTAAACTCAATATGTGTTCAGGGAATCCAGAGTACTCTGTCAATGCCCCAAAACGTAACATACTTCTTCATTGTTAATTCAAATGTAGCAAGACTACTGTATGCCCCCCTTTTATTCAAAATTTGAGTCGCCTTTTCGGGTTTTCAACTCAAAGCCCATTTAGTCTCAAAGCACCCTTTGTGGGTTTTCTCCTTGACCTCTCCTTTTTCTTTTTCTTTTTCTTTCTTTTTCTCTTTTTTTTTTTTTTTTTTATTTTTTTTATTTTGATGCGCCCTTTACTGGTTTTCACCTTGGTCTTTCCTCTTTCAAGTAAAATACTTATTGTTTGAACCTGAATTCGCCGGATAAGGTAAGTCTTCGCCATTCATCTCGGTCAATATCAATGCTCCTCCAGAATAGGCCTTTTTCAACATAAGGTATTTAGGAATATGCTTTCCTCTAAAATCATTTTGTAGAAAAAAGATCTATTTCAACATCAGGTTCCCCCTTGTGAAATTCTCTAGGATGAACCTCTTTGTCATAAACTCGCATCATCTGACTGTGATGGATAGCTTTTAACATTTTCTTCTATTAGGTTCAATTGATGAAAACACATCCAATCTATAAACCAATGTGTAAGATGTTGCCCCGGTAAAGGTCCTGACCAACGTTCGATAATCGTAGAGAGTAGTGATAGCTTCTTATGCCAATCTTTACAAGTCTTAGCCTCTTTTTTTGGCAACTTTTGTTGCACTGTGATATGCTGTCTGATCTTTGGACTAACTGTAAACTTTGACTTTGTACAGTTATTTAAACGTGATCATTTATAGCATTCTGCTAACATCTGATCTTTTCCTTCATTTTTTTCAATGGCTTTGACTTTGTAACATTGACATATGAAGCTACTTCCACCCTCTTAGTGGAGTAAACGATGACTATGTTGATGAGTTGATATTGGCTAAAAGCTTCTGACAAGATTGGCCCCATTACATCCATGCCCCACATATGGAAAATTGGTGAAGAACTGAAGTAGGCATATGAATCTTGTCTTCTTATTTTGACATAGCTGATACCACCCCTTTCTATGTAGATCGGCAATGCCCGATCCTCATGTTTAGCCTGCATCCTAGTATCCTAGGCATGTCTTGATATGATCGTGCGAAAATGTTTTTTGATGTCTCATATTATTTCTATGGCAAGATGGGCTTCGATCTTCATCCCTTTCTAGGCTCGCAATATCTAATGACCCTTTGTAGAGTAAGGGCTATTTTCCATCTTGTTAAACCATTCTTAACATGTCAAAAGATATGTCATCTTCAAAATCCTGAGATCCCCTAGACTCATATCTTGTTCAAAAAGGGAGTCAGTAACAATGTCACTCATGACGTTGATATTTAGAGACCTACTGTAGGCTCGAAGGAAGATTCTAAAGAATAAATGATTCAAAGAATGGTTATTGGTATGGTCATGAAAGAAAAACAAAAGAATGTACAGTGTGAAATGTAAAGAATAAAAGAATATGTATTTAAAAGATGCATTTTACTGAAATAAAAATTTAGGACAAAAGCCTATTTCACAAAAGGGTTCTTATTGCCTCTAGGCTTAAGGCAACAAACGTGTTTCAAATATTACTCTAGATCAGCTTTAAAAATACAGGGATCTCTTCCACAGTCCCATTATTCAAAACACTCCCAAGTATACAAAGGCTTGAAAACATTATTTTCCAATTCTCTCTTTATAATTGACCATTGGGCCATTCTTCTTTTCAAATCCTCCAGCTAGCAAATGACTTAACTGGTCAATCACATTCTTTTAAAATTCCCGTATGTCTCGTTGAATCTTAGTTAATTGTCTCTGCATCTATATTTGCATTTGCTCTATTCTTTCCAATCTTCGTTCCCTATTTTCTAAGTTAACTAAAATAATTTTACTTAATTAGGGTCTTCTTGTAAAAATCTAATGCAAATGATGCAATGTAATGCAAATGCATGAATGCTAAGAGGCATCGATTCTGATTCAACTTCATTTTAGAAAACTTTATTAGAAAACAAAATCCTTTACATAAAATGGACTACAACTATGCTTTTGCCCTAAATCCTAAAGTTTTAATTTTCCAAAGCAATGGAGCTAGCTCTCGACTACGATCGACTGTTACTCATACTTCATGCTCAACATATCAGCCTGTGATCCCAAAATCTATAGATGATTAGCTACCTCTTGAATCTAAACTATTGCTTCACCCATGAGGTAATCTTGACTTCTAACTTGGTCATGAGAATCATGAAGCTCTTCTTTCCAATGCTTCTCTCTTATTTCAAGAAACCCGATCTGAAGTTCACAACTGTGTAATGTATTCTAACCCTTCATTTCCTTAATCGATTGCAGAATTACGGCTTCGATGGTAGTGAAGCGACTGTCCAAGCTTAGCATTCACCCTAGCTAGCACCATACTTAGAGAGATTCTTCCGCTTCCATGGCTCATAAAGATCAGAATTTTTCCTAGACAAAGAAGGAAATGAGGAGCTCTAGAAAGTTTAAATTGTATCTATTCAAACTTTTTCCAACTCTAACCACAGGTGAAAGGCATCTATTCTGGTTCATCTTTTTGAATATATCAAATGGGGGATCAATACGAATTCCTTTCATTTCTCCACAATGAATCAAATCCATTCTAATGTTGTTTGGATCACAATGAGGAGTCAAGAAATTCACAACAACCCATCTTTCAATCCGATATAGTTTTTAATTTCCTTTTTTCCACCTCCAATTGGGTTATCTTGGCCATCGGGGCTTGCATTTCCATTATTTCTGGTAGGTGCAACATCTTCAAATACAACAATAAACTCAAGTTTGTTGTTTAGTAGTAGACCTATAAACTCTTTTTACCATCATAGGCAAAATTCTTTCCATCCAAATCATTTTTGTAGATCTCATTCTTTAGTCACTTTCCTTCCAACACTCTTACCGTCCACAGGGTGACCATCTTCATATGAAAGAGAAATGCTGTACTGGTAAAAGTGTCTATCCATATTCCCCACGCTTACTTTGAAGTGATTGGTGAGTATAGTTACCTTTTGCCCTTTAGTTCTAACACCACGCCTTGCCATAGGGTATCGTATAATCTTCTTCATATCCGATTCTACTTTGATAAGAACAACATCAGGAGGCACAGGTGGCAGGGATTCTGGCGCTGCCCCATTTCCTTCTTGCTAAAACGAATCCATACCCTCTTTCTCTAATTGCCTATGCTCTAACTATACACGAACGACTGCATTGTCTTCCACTTTATCAAAGAATTCATTCTCCATAACCAGCTTTCTAACTTAGAAACTGACCATGAATTGATACCTCTTAAAATATGAAATGACATGCACAAAAAATAAACACAACAAATTAGCACCGCAGAATAAGATATAAAGCAAGTAAAATATGATGTTATGTAATGCATGAATGCAGAGAAAGAGAGGCGTTGATTTTGAATTCAATTCCATTAGAAAAATTTTTCTAGAAAGCAAATTTCTTTACATAAAACGGATCGCATACACGGCTTTGCCCTCATATTCCAAGCAAAAACATTAATCCCCTTCTTCACAAAGGTCGAATCTTGCAAACTTCTAATAGATGCCTCATCTAGCTTCTTTTGCTTGATCTGGGTTGCGACTTATTGTTCACTTATTTCCATAATGCTCGTTAGCCTCTTCAAAAAGTTGAGATGTGGTGATTCTCGAATAGTCTTTGCCAGCTTGAATCCTTGGGTAATAAGGTCTTGTATTCCTTCGCCGGCTATCAGTCTTCTTTTATTGTGTTTACTTGGACCATATTCGGACGAGACCGTATTATAATCCACTTTATCAAAAAACCCGTTTTCTTATGACAAACTTTTCTATTTAGCAATCGAATTTGAAATCAACACCTCTTTTCTATGATGTGAATGCAATGCAATCAAAACAAAAGAAAACCCGTTAGCATAGGAAAAATAAATAACATAGAACACCTATCAGGGTAACCACTAGGGTTTGACATAGTTCTACCTAGGGTAAGCCCTTAGGTTTTCTACATGTGATTTAGCTCTAAAGCTGAGGTATCCAAACCAGCAGATTCATCAATCCTCACCCATTATAGGCCCATACGGACTGAGTTCGGTTCAGGGGAATACATTTCCCTATGGCCATACGGAAGTGAAAACTTCACGAAGACATAGGTATAGATGTATCCCGAAAGCAATCCACTAGCCCATGCGGAGGTGAAAACCTCACAAAGGCATAGTTTCTCGCTCCCACTTAAGGGTGTGACCACGACGGTCATGCAGTGCAATGCAAAGAGATATATTTTAAAATCACATGCAATAAAAGGATCATATTTTTAAAATCAGATTTTTAAATTCGAACAAAAGGACATGAAATTATCAATTTTACGGCCTGACTCTCTTGGTCCCCAGTGGATTCGCCAAGCTGTCAAAACCATTTTTAAAATCGATATTGAAAAACGAGGTCGACTTTTAAAAATGAAAATTGAGTCGCCACCAATCCCTTTTTATTTAGGTGTGATTGGATCACCTTGTAAAACATTTCATTTTAAAACATTTGATTTTGTTCTACGAAAAAACAAGAAAATAGGTTCGGGAGTCGGTTACATATGAGGAAGGGTTAGCACCCTCGTAACGCCCAAAAATTGGTATCTAATCGATAGAATCATGTCCAAATATTTGAAATTTAAAATAAATTTAAAAATATGATTTCTAAAAAACTTCGAACAATTTGATTTAAAATTTGAGAGTTTTTCGTTCCGAATGAATATAAACATCACATCCAGCACGATTGGACACGATGTTTTTTTAACATTCGTAACTAAGATCATCTCACGATTTACAAAACTTCGAGTAATTTTGATTTAAAATTTGAGAGTTCTTCGATCCGAAGGAATATAAACATCACATCTAGCACGATTGGACACGATATTTTTTAAACCCTCGTAACTAAGATCATCTCATAATTTATAAAACTTCAAGCAATTTTGATTTAAAATTTGAGAGTTCTTCGATTCGAAGGAATATAAACATCACATCCAGCACGATTGGACATGATATTTTTAAATCCTCGTAACTAAAATTATCTCATAATTTATAAAACTTGTTAAAATGATATTTAGTTATTTAGCCAAACGAAAAATCGAAACCCAGCACGATTGGGCACTATTTCTCGAATTTCTAAGTACCAAAACATTGCCTTTATTTTAAAAACCTTTAAATAAAATATTAATTTTGCAAAAATATATTTTTTTTATTTTAAACAATAACTATGTGACAATATTGCATTATATACTATCGAACATAAATATATATATATAAAAAACAATTATAATATACTAACATTTAAGATAGGCAATAATAATACGTAATACTGAAAATAATAATTTCTATGCTAAAGCAATTACAAAAATATGACAAAGTATAGACAAATATAATAAACAATAAAATCAACTATGAATATATTTCATAAAAATTTAAATAATAGATAAAAAGAACATACATATGATATAAACAATATATTTTAAATATATATATATATATATATATAAAATATTGTAAATAGAACATATTATACAATAAAAAAAATTTTAGTTAAAAGCAATATACGATATAATATTATATAATATACAAAATTTTAGAATATAATATAATAACTAATATATATATATATATACTAAAATAGTTTTGTAAATAAAAATAATTAAACTAAAATAAAATAATAATTAGAAATATATAATATAATAAATAATATGCTAATTTATATAATATAAGTAATAAACAATAAAAATAAAAATATGAATACTAATATTAAGAGTAATGATAATACTAATATTGAAAATAGTAAAATATTAGTAATAAAATAAAATAATAATAATAATAATAATATGATAAAAAAATAAAATTAACAATAATGATAATAAAATTAATAATAAAATAATAAAAATTATAAAGGAAATGAAAAAAGGGCGAAATTGAATCTGCAAATGAAAGTTCAGAGTAAATTTAAAATACAAAAGAACTGAATTAAAAAAAACTAAAACTGCAGAAGGGCTTGATGCGCAAATAGCCCATATTTCTGAAAACATGCGGATCCTGAAGGCTGGGTCGGGTCGGGTTGGATTCGGACCGTAGGTGAAACGGTGCCGTTTTGGCGTCAAAGGGTTGGTGCAAAACGGCACCGTTTTGATTCCCTATAAAAGCTACCCTTTTTCCTTAAAATTTTCATTTCTCTCCTCAACAAAAAAAAAAAAAATTCTTTTGAGAGCCTTCCTGTATGCGATTTTGGCCCTTCTCCGGCATGAGGCTCAACCGCTATTCTCTGATCGTCACGGCCACAACATGTGGTGGCCGGAATCCCAAAAAACGTAGGTTTTTTTTTCCTTTTTAGTATTTTATATATATGTTTTATATATATGGTAAAAAAATAAAAATAAAATATATAAAAAAAGTATACGAAAATAAAAATAAAACAAAACCTTTGCTTTTTTATTTTCTGAATATGTCTGTGTATTTGCGTATTGTGTATATTTTTTGTCTATCGTGTATCCCCACCCTCTTTTACATATTGCTTTGGGGTTATTTATAACCCGAATAAGAAAAATAAAAAAGGAAATATATTTTTTCATATTTGTTTCTTTCTGGTTTTGCTGCGTTCTTTCCTTCCATGTGCAAGAGCGTGGCGAGAAGAACAACAGTGGAGCGCTATCTGTGCTAATCGCGGCGCGAGGAGAGGTCGATGTTAGGGTTACGCTGGGTTCAAGCTGGACATGCGGCGTAACGATCGAGCTTCTGCTGTGGCGCGAGGGTAACCCCAGTATCGAGGCTTGCGAAGCAAAGCAAAAACCCTAGTTTAGGGGTTTCCAAATTCTGAAACAATATTTGGGCCGTTGGGCCATGTAATTTTGGGTTTTAGGTATTGGGCCAAGTCTGTTTGGGAAGTTGGTTTAGTTTGGGTCTAGGTTAGTTTAGGTAATTGGTTAGTGGGCCATTTGTTTGAGCTCGATTGGGTTTTTGTAAAAGGGTTGTATAAATGGACTGTTTAAAGACATTATTTTTATTATTTTTTTATTTTCTGGTTTATTCAGATGGGCCCAGGCAAAATTAGGTACGTACAATTAGTAATTACAACAATGCACGAAAGAGAATATCAAATTTTCAAACATTAAAAGGACAAAGAGATATATACATACACAAATAAATCTTAAAAAAACGATTTGAAATATTGATTATGAAATAAAAACAAACAAGAGTGGTGGCACTTATAATAAAGCACAATAATAAATAATAATGATAATAAATAATAGCAATCATAACAATAAATAATACATTAACAATCAAATAATAAAATAAATAAGTAAATAAGAATAACATCAAATATTAAGGAAAATAAAAGAATAAATATATAGGTAAAGTAAATAAATAATTTAAGTATTTAAATAATAACAAACAAGTAATATAAATGTATGTAATGTTTAAAAATAACCAAAGGTAAGTGAATAAATAAACAAATAGATATAATAGATATAAACAATAGATAAATAAAAATTAGATGAAAATAAAATTTCTAATATAAAATATAAATAAATAATAAAACAAATGGGTAAATAAATAAAACAAATGAAAATGTAAACGGAATGAAATTAATTAAATGAAGGATGAAATCGAAATTAAAATAAAATCAGAGGAACAAATTATAAATAAAGAAAAGAAAAGAGCTGAATGGAGGGCCAAAAGAAAACGCGCGCGAAAAGGCAAGGGACTAACAGAGAAAATATCCCTGGTCTTTTATGCGCAGCGTTTTGGGCCAAATTGAGGGATTAAATTGAAAACAGAATAAAACTAACGGGGTGAAAATTAAAAAGAAAAAGGACTCGATTGCAAACCACTTAAAAAGCGGAAAGACCAAAAGCGCAATAAGACCACTTTTCAAAAACACGCGGATCCCCTAAAGCGGGTCGAGTCGCGCGCGGGTCGTGTCCTAAACGACTTCGTTTTGGGGCGTGAGCTGAAGGCCCAAAACGGTGCCGTTTTGATGGCTTATAAAAGCCATATTTTTTTAAAAAGTTTTCATTTGTTGCAGCCACATGGAAAATAAAAGGGGAAAAAGGGGAGGGGTGCTCTCATTCTTTCTGGGCGAAGCCCAGATTCCGGCCAAATGGCCTCCGCGACTCCGTCATACCTCTGCTGTCACCGGCCACTGTGCACGGTGGCGGAACTCCCAAATGTAACTCTTTTCCCTTTTTTATTTTAAATGTTTAACTAGCTTCAAAAAATGAAAAAAAATAAAGAGAAATAGATATATAATAGCTTCGAAAAAGAAATAAAGAGATAATAAAGGACCTCGGCTCATTTTTTTGTTTGGATGCTCAAATCTCTTTTTTATATTCGATCTCATTTTTTGATTCAAAAATCCCCCGTTTACATTGGTTGGTTTCAGGCTTATATAGCCGAAAAGAAATGCAAATTTATTGATTTGTTTGCTTGCTATTTTGCTTTCCTATTTTCTTGCTACTTCTATTTCTGTTGTTGTTGGCATGTTACGTTGGTTTTGTCTTGTTTGCAGGTGGAGCCAGTCCTTGGGCGTGGTGCTCGCTGCCATAGCATGTGGGGTGCGGCGCCTTAGCTGCTAGAGTTAGGGTTTCAGCTACCCTAGTTCTTCTGAAAATTTTTTGTTCTGTGCATGTTGTATTTTGGGCCTTATTTTATTGGACTTTTTATTATTTTTTTGCTTGTTATGTGGGCCGGGCAAAATGGGCCTGTTACACCATTAAGGCCCAAATTAACCCTAGCCTATTTAGCCCACAACCTTAACATTTTCAGCCACCAACAAACCCTAAAATAGAAACCCAACGTCGCACGCCGCTCCTCCGCATCATGCGCACCGCCACGTGATGTGCCCTTCTCCACCACGCCTCCTACATACCTACAAAACAGGGAAGACTCGGTTGTAAAAAAGGCTATAAAAGCGGAACAAAACATGTAAAAAGAGGATTTTTTTTTATATACGAGAGCAAAAACACACATTTTTTTACACACAATACAGATACACAATCAAAAAGAAATCAAGCAAAGGTTTGTTTCTTTTTTTTATTTTTCCTTTTTTTCGAATCTGCCTTCATATAAAATTTTCGTTTCTTTTTTCTTTTTTTTACTATATATATATATATATATTTAAATAAACTGTAAAAAAGGGGGAAATTTAACTATTTTTTAATTCTGGCCGCCGTGCACGACGGGCGACAACGATCGGCGCCAGAGTTTCGTCGGAGTCCTCACCAAAAATCGCCCCAGGAAGAGAGGGGAAGGAGAGAAAACTGAAATATTTTTCTAAGGAAAGCAGAAAATGATTTTTTTAAGTTTTTTATTATTATTTATACTAGAAGTAAAACGGCGTCGTTTTGCTTTAGTCATTTAGGTGCCAAAACGGCGCCGTTTCAGTCTTACCCGCGTGTTGACCGGACCCGCTCCAGGGATCCGCGTGTTTTCTTGCGGAAGGGCTATTTGCACTTTTAGCCCTTCCGCTTTTTCAGTCTATTTCAATTAGATTTCTTTTGGTTTTTAATTTGGCCCTACAGTTTCACAATTGTTCCAATTTAGTCCCGCACAAAGTGACGCATTTTGGAGGGAACGGATATTTACCATTTCGGTCCCTCCATTTCATTCGCGCACTGTGATTTGACCCTCCCTCTCTCTCTTTTTATTCCCAATTTACCCCGAAATTTTATTTTTAAGTTTAATTTAGTCATTTTTCTTATTTTCTTTTTTTTATTTTAGCTATTGTTGTCATTATTTCATTATTGTTATTTATTTCTAATATTATTATTATTGCATTTATTACTATTATTACTTTTAATATTACTAGTGTTATTATTTCTATTTTACTACTATTATTTTTATTTATTACTATAAATTTTAATATTGTAATTATTATTTTAATATTACTACTATTTTTTATTTTATCTATTATTATTATTGTTGTTGTTGTTGTTGTTGTTGTTGTTATTGCTATTGTTATTATTTTGCTATTATTATTTCTATTATTTCTATTATTACTAATATTATTTTTATTTTCACTATTATTATTTGTTTATTGATATATTTTATTATTATTGTATTTTTTACTATTATTATTATTTTTATTTTTAATTATTATATAGTATTTATTTAGTTATTGATTTACCATTAGCTTTTTATTTTGGTTATTATTCTCTTTGATTTATTTCTATTGACTTACCACTAGCTTTTATTTTTGTTATTTTTCCTTTTTATTTATTTATTATTTTCTTAGTATTGCATATAGATGGTTGGTTTTAAATTAAATTTTTATTGTATTGTGTTTTGCCTCCATTTTTATTATTTACATTGTTACCCTTGTCTTATTCCATTATGCATGTGTACGATACCCCATCTTCCATTTTACTACAATCAAATCTCATATTACTCGATGCATTAAAATTTTATTTTGAAATAAGCAAACATTCCATGTTCTAGGTTTCGAAAGAAATCGTACCCTAACTTACTGGGTTTCGATTTTTCTCATCGAACCTAAAGAACCTATTATTTTCCTTTTAAAATCAAAGCACATGGGTTAAATAAAAACATATTCTCGAATTCAAAAATGTTGTGTCCTAACTCACTGGATATGACATTTTGTTATCTCAAGATAAGGATTTCTAAAAATAAAGGCAATATTCTGTATTTGAGATTTAGGAAAATTGAGCCCTAACTTACTAGGTTCTTATTTTTCATTGGACCCAAATAACCGGATATCCTCCTTAAGCTTAAATATGAGTTTTAAAAGTTGAAAGACAAGCTCAGTTTGGGAACTCGAAATGTTGTACCTTAACTTACTGGGCGTGACATTTTACTTCTTCGAAATTAGAGGGTCTTAGCATCCATTTTAAATTATTCAAGTTTTCTTTTAAATAAAGGGGATCGTATTTTAAAATCTTTTCAAATTTTCGACTTAAAGACATCAAATAATCAATTAGGTACCAATTTTGGGCATTACGAGGGTGCTAATCCTTCCTTATGCGTAATCGACTCCCGAACACCTTTTTTTAAATTTCGTAGACCAAAATTATCGTTTTAATAAATTAAAATGTTTTAATGATCAATCTTAAGGTGACCCGATCACACCTCAAAAAAGACTGGTGGCAACTCCATTTTCATTTTTAAAGTCGGCCCCGTTTTCCAAACAAAAAAATGGTTCCGACAGCTTGGCGACTCCACTAGGGACCAAGTAAGAGGGTCAAGCCGTAAATTGATTAATTTTTGTCCTTTTGACGAAAGTTGAAAATCAAATTTGAAAATTATGATTCTTTTATTGCATTTGTTTGGGTCATTTAGTTGGTTGTGATTTAAGTTTCTAGGGTACTCTTGCATCATATTGCATGACCGTTGTGGTCACACCTTTAAGTGGGAGTGGGAAACTATGCCTTCGTTAGGTTTTCACCTCCGCATGGCCATAGGGAAATGTATTCCCCTAAACTGAACTTGATCCGTATGAGCCTATAATGGGTGAGGATTGAGGAATCTGCTGGTTTAGGTACCCTATCTTTAGAACCAAACCACATATAGTGAACCCTAAGAGTCCACTTTAGGTAGAACTATATTGAACCCTAGCAGTCACCTAGATAGGTGTTTGACTATTTTCTGTTTGATTTGATGTTTACCATCTATATATGATACTAACGCATTTTTTATTATGACTACATTGCATTTTATCATCATAGAAAGGAGGTGTTAATTATATTTGATTTCTAAATACAAGAGTTTTTCATAGGAAAATGGATTGCTTGATAAAATGGGTTATAATGCATTCGTACAAATATAGTCCAAGTAAACAGAATGAGAAAAGATTGATAGTATATGACTTTGCCTCGTTGCTCGGGAATTCAAGCTAACAAGGATTATTCGAGAGTCATCACGTCTCAATTTTCTTAAAGAAGCTTATGAGCATCGTGGAGGATAAGTGAGTGAAGAGTCACGGCCTGGATCAAGCAACAAAGAGCTAGAAAAGGCATCTATTGACAAAGTTCATGGGACATGACCATAACATCCGGATACGAAGAAAATGATTGGTGTCTTCACTTGGACTATGAGGACAAAGCCGCATATGTAATCTGTTTATGTAAAGAAATTTATTTTCTAGAAAAATTCTTCTAATGGAATTGAATTCAGAATCAATGTCTCTCCTTCTTTATGCATCCATTCCATGTATTTGCATCACATATCATGCATTTGCATTATATTGCATCATATGCATTGAATGTCATAAAAGAATCTTATTAACTAGAGATCGTATTATAGTTACCCTAGAACATCACTACTACACTCGAAGGAAAACGAAATCCATGGATCAAAGGTTGGAAAGAATAGAGCAAATACAAATACAGATGCAGGAGCAATTGACCAAAATTCAACAAGAGATGCGAGAACAAATACTAGAATTCCAAAGGAATATGATAGGCCAGTTAACCCAGTTACTAGCCGGAGGACTTGAAAAAAAGAGTGGCCCAGTGGTCAACGGTGAGGATGATAATGAAGACCTCATCTATTCCCTAGGTTTTTCCCAAATAAGTGTCCCAACCCAACCAGACATGCATTCGTATGGTGTACCCGTCATTATCGAACCCCAATGTCAGACTGATATCCGGGCCCTGTTAAACTTTTCGACGAGTTCAGGTTTTAACTCGAAGGATGATCGATCCAAATTGGTTGTTTTGGTAGAAACAAAGGAAAGGGGAGAGTGGACTTTAAAGGCCCCGAAGAAGAAAGAAAAGGAAGCGAATAGTACGAGTAGGAATAACAACGGCCATTCAGAGCCGATTATAGTAAGCCAGCCAATGACGGTAACTACCAGCCATCAGTTCTCCCCAAGACAAGAACCCAATCCAAGATCGAACTCAGAAAAACCCCAGTTCGCACCCATCCCAATCACTTATAGGGAGTTGTACCAAATTTTATTTGACGCACATGTTGTATCCCCTTTTTATGTAGAACCAATACGGCCCCCATACCCCAAATGGTACGACGTAAATGCCTAATGCGAATACCATGGGGGAATCACAGGGCATTCGATCGAGAACTGTGTCATTTTTAAAAAGATAATCGAAAGACTCATCAAATTGGGTATCATAAAATTTGATGATCCCTCTGGTACATAAAATCCATTACCCAACATTTCTGTTAAAGGGGTAAACATTGTGAGTTCCATAATAGATAGGGGCATAAGATCCAAGAATGCATCGAGCTCAAGGCCCTGATGGATAATAAATTGAAAAGGTCAAAGACCCAGTGGGAATGTTTGGGAATTTAAACATTAACGACATATTTGAAGAGGAATCGGGAATAGACTTTTCCAAGCTTCTGCCTTTACGTACTTGGGGGTGTTTGGAACAATGGGACTGTAGAAGAGATCCATATATTTTTAGAGTTAATCTAAAGTCATATTCAAACACGCTTATTTTGTTAAGCCTAGAGGCAATAAGAGTCCTTTGGTGAAATAGGCTTTTGTCTAAAATTTTATTTCAATAAAATGCATCTTTTTGAGCAAATATTTTTTTCATTCTTTCCATTTCATACTATACATTCTTTTATTCTTTGAAATATTCTTTCATTCTTCATTCATGATCATACCATATAAATAATCATCCTTAGAATCATTTATTCTTTGAAATTTGTCTTCATACCTACAATAGGTACCCAGATATTAAGACATGAGCAACACTGTTACTGACTCCCTTTTGAGTGAGATATGGGTCTAAAAGGATCTAAGGATTTCAAAGATAACAGAGATTGTAACTTATCTTTTGATTTGTTAAGAATAGTAGAACAAGAAGAAAAATAGATCCTACTCTACAAAGTGTCATTGGGCATTGCAAGCCTAGGAAAGAGGTGAATATCGAAGCCTAGCTCACCACAAAGACAAAGCGAGACATCATTGAGTTATTCCCAATTCAAGGATGTTTTAGCGTGATATGCCTAGGCTACAAAGACGTATGGATGCTATTAAAGCTAAGGAAGTTTTAGAAGAGGTCCATAAGGGTGTCTGAAGAATACATGCTAATGGTTTTACAATGGCCAAGCAAATCATGAGGTTTGGGTACTACTGGTCTACCATGGAAGGGGATTGCATCGATTTTTCTGTAAATGCAAAATTTATCAAAACAAGATTCAAGTGCCTCATTCATTTCTTCATAGGCTTTCTCTATGTGGGGCATGGACGTTACTAGGCCGATCTCGTCAAAAGCTCCTAACAGACATTGTCATCTTTGTGGTCGTCGGTTACTTCACTAAATGGGTGAAAATCACTTCATATGCCAATGTTACAAAGTCGAAGGTCATCAAATGCAGAAAAAAAAAGATCATATGCCGACAAAGAATGTCAGAAAGGATCATATCTAATAAAAGCATGATATCAAAAGTTTACAGTCTGCTCAAGATCAGACACCATATCACCCCAAGATGAATGGTACAAAAAAATCGTGGGAAAGATGACCGAGACTTGTAAATATTGGCATAACAAGTCACCATTTACCCTCTACACTCATCGAACGTTGGCCAAGACCTTCGCCAAGGCAGCATCTTTCTCGTTATGGAAGTGGTTTGCCCATTGAAATCAAGATTCCTCCTCTCCAAATTTTGATCGAGTCAAGAATTGGATAAAGTAGAATGGATCCAATTGAAAGTTACCCGTCATAGTCAAACGTACCAAAAACGAATGATGCGAGCTTACGACAGAAAGGTTCGTTCTAGAGAATTCCGCAAATGAGACCTGGTGTTGAAAAAAATCATTTCTATACAAAAGGACTTTAGAGAAAAGTGGATGCCAAACTAAGAAAGATCTTATGTAGTAAAGAAGGCCTTTTTTGGAGGAGCATTGATTCTAGCCAAAATGGATGGTAAGAACTTGTCCAATCCTGTGAATTCAGATTCCGTCAAGAAGTATTTCACCTAGAAAGTGAAAGGCCAAGGCGAAAACCCGCAAATGGCACTTTGAAACTTTTAGACAAAAAAAATAAAAAATAATAAAAAGAAGAATAAAAAAGAAAAAGAAAAAGGAGAGGTGAGGCTGAGGCGAAAACACGCAAAAGGTGCTCTGCGACCAAAGGGGATTTGAGTTGAAAACCCGAAAAGGGCGCTAAAATTTTGATCGAAAGTGGGGCATACAGTAGTCTTGCTACGCTTGAAGTAACAATAAGAAAGTATGTTACGTCTTGGGGCATCGACAAAGTACTCCGGATCCCCTAAACACATATTGAGCTTAAAATGGTCCTCAAGAAGTTTGAACAAAGAAGCTCAGGCTGCGATATATGAGGCACCTAGTTTCCATCTTACCCATTTTGAGTTTGCTATCTTTAATTATTTTATACACTACCGATAAATTTCCTTCTTGATTGCATTTGCTATCTTTGCTTAACTTATTTGTTCCAAGCTATGCTCCTAATTAATTTCCTTCTTGTCCATTGTTGTGATCTTTTTCAAGCATTTTGCATTGAAATAACGATCAGTGGACTAATAATATCTTTTACAAAAAGAGTTTCGTATATTATTCTGGAAGCTTCCAAATAATAAAGAACTTGAAATAAGACTGTTGTTTAAAACTCACCAAGTTTAAGGGATTGAAATATTGGTGGAGGAAGAGTCTAAACTGAGACTATCTCTCCGGATTTTTGTGAAAAATGGTGATTGAATAAAATGACAAGATATTGACGAAAAATAAGCAATGGTAACCCAAGAGTAAAAGGGGAATCAGTCTCGAGAAAAAAAAGATATTTTGCATCCATGCAAATATCATGCATACACATTTGGTTAAGTCACCCGGGGAGTGAATAATTGATTGAAAAAGTTACATATTCTATACCTTTGAGCTGCAGTGGGATGAGTTGAAGTTGATACAGATCCTATAGCCATGAATTGTAGTGGGATGGTTAAAGATGGTACAAATCTTATGTTCCCAAGGTACAGTGGAAGGGACGCTAAAGTTATAGTGGGGCAAACCAGTTGAGCAAAATACGATTGTTTCTTCAGGTTTTCGGTCAAAATACCACCTAAGCAAGAAGACAGCGTAATACGTTAGTGATAAAGATGAACAACGAGCAATGACGCCTTAAATATTAAAAAGGATCATTCTCATGAAATTTTGCATTCAGCATTCACAACACATTCAGTTAGGAGCATTTGATTTATTCTGATCATAGCATCCTAATCATTTGCATATGAAACCGAGTCTGGAGGACATGTCCCCCAGAGGACGGTGTAGCAACATCGGTGGAATCACAGATCTTATCTCCCTAAGCAGAATGGAGCAGATCAAAGATGGCAAATCTTATCTTCTCGAGGTAGCAGGGGAGCAGATTTTAGCCACTGGCCTTATCTTCCTAAGGTAGCAAGGAAGTAAGCTGAAGATTATAGTCTTATATTCCTGATGTAGTAGGGGAGAAGACTAAAAATTGTAGATCTTGTCTCCTCGAGATAGCGGTGGGGCAGATCAAAGATGGTGAATATTATCTTCCCGAGGTAGCAGGGGAGTAGATTTTAGCCACTGGCCTTATCTTCATAAGGTAGCAAGGGAGCAGGCTGAAGATTATAGCCTTATCTTCCTAATGTAGCAAGGGAGCAGACTAAAATTTGTAGATCTTGTCTCCTCGAGATAGTAGTGGGGCAGATCAAAGATGGCGAATCTTATCTTCCTCAGGTAGCGAGGGAGCAGATTTAAGCCACCAGCCTTATCCCCCTAAGCAGTAGTGGAACAGGCTAAAAATTACGAGTCTTATCTCCATATATCAGCAATGGAGCAGACTGAGGATTGTAGATCTTGTCTCTCTAAGCAGTAGTAGAGCAGATCGAAGAAGGCGAATCTTACATCCATATAACAATGGAGTAGATTTAAGCCACCAGTCTTATCCCCCTAAGCAGTAGTGGAACAGGCTGAAAATTACAAGTCTTATCTCTATGTATTGGTAATGGAGCAGATTGAGGATTGTAGATCTTGTCTCCCTAAGCAGTAGTGGAGCAGATCAAAGATGGAGAATCTTACATCCATATAGCAATGGAGCAGATTTAAGTCACCAGCCTTATCCCCCTAAGTAGTAGTGAAACAGGCTAAAAATTACGAGTTTTATCTCCATGTATCGACAATGGAGCAGACTAAAGATTGTAGAACTTGTCTCCCTAATCAGTAGTGGAGCAGATCAAAGACGGAGAATCTTACCTCCATCTGGTGGCAATGGAGCAGATTTAAGCCACCAGCCTTATCTCCCTAAGCAGTAGTGGAACAGGCTGAAGATTATAGATCTTATCTCCCTAAGCAGTAGTGGAGCAGATCGAAGACGGCAGATCTTGCATCTATATAGCAATGGAGCAGATTTAAGCCACCAGCCTTATCCCCCTAAGCAGTAGTGGAACAGGCTGAAGAGTGTAGATCTTATCTCCCTAAGCAGTAGTGGAGTAGATCAAAGACGGCGAATCTTACATCTATATAGTAATGGAGCAGATTTAAGCCACCAACCTTATCCCCCTAAGCAGTAATGGAACAGGCTGAAGATTGCAAATCTTATCCCCCTAAGCAATAGTAGAACAGGCTAAAGATTGCAAATCTTATCTCCCTAAGCAGTAGTGGAGCAGATCAAAGACGGTGAGCCTTATCTCCCTAAGCAGCAGTGGAGCAGGCTGAAGATTACAGATCAAATCTCCTTAAGCAGTAGTGGAGTAGATTGAAAAGGAAATTCCTATGCCCTTGAAGATGCGGTGGATGGAATGAAGCTATTTAAAGAAAAGAAGCACTGAAAGAAGTCAAGATTCGGCAAGACCGGACAAAATTGGCCTTTTAAAATCTTTGCTCCATTCTCGTTACACGACAATGAGCAAAGAGGGACAGCTGTAAGGCCCAATTTTGGCCCAGGCCCATACCAAAAACAAAAAAACCCAAAAATAAATAGTCCAAAAGTCTTATGGTCCAATCTAAAGCGACCCAAACCTTAACATTTTTAGCCACCAACAAACCCTAAAATAGAAACCCAACACCACACGCCTCTCCTCCGCATCATGCGCACCGCCACGCGACGTGCTCTTCTCCACCATGCCTTCTACATACCTACAAAATAGGGAAGATTCGGTTGTAAAAAAGGCTATAAAAGCCGAAAGAAAACATGTAAAAAGGGGATTTTTTTTATATACGTGAGCAAAAACACACCTTTTTTTTACACACAATACAGATACACAATAAAAAAGAAATCAAGTAAAGGTTTATTTCTTTTTTTATTTTTCCTTTTTTTGAATCTGCCTACATATAAAATTTTCGTTTCTTTTTTCTTTTTTTTTACTATATATATTTAAATAAACTGTAAAAAAAGGGGGAAAATTACCTATTTTTTAATTCTGGCCGCCATGCACGGCGGGCGGCAGCGATCGACGCCTGAGTTTCGTCGGAGTCCTCGTTTAAAATTGCCCCAGGAAGAGAGAGGGAGGAGAGAAAACTGAAATTTTTTTTTAACGAAAGCATAAAATGATTTTTTTTTTTAAGTTTTTATTATTATTTATACTAGAAGCAAAACGACATCGTTTTGCTTTAGTCATTTAGGTGCCAAAACGACGCCATTTCAGCCTTACCTGCGTGTTGACCCGACCCGCTCTAGGGATCCGCGTGTTTTCTTGTGGAAGGGCTATTTGCGTTTTTAGCCCTTTCACTTTTTCAGTCTATTTCAATTAGATTTCTTTTGGTTTTTAATTTGGCCTACAGGTTTCACAATTGTTCCAATTTAGTCCCGCACAAAGTGACGCGTTTTGGAGGGAAGGGATATTTACAGTTTCGGTCCCTCCATTTCATTCGTGTACTACGATTTGACCCTCCCTCTCTCTTTTTATTCCCAATTTTCCCCGAAATTTTATTTTTAAGTTTAATTTAGTCCTTTTTTCTTATTTTCTTTTTTTTTTTAGCTATTGTTGTCATTATTTCATTATTGTTATTTATTTCTAATATTATTATTATTGTATTTATTATTATTACTACTTTTAATATTACTAGTGTTATTATTTCTATTTTTACTACTATTATTTTTATTTATTACTATTAATTTTAATATTGTAATTATTATTTTAATATTACTACTATTATTTTTTATTTTATCTATAATTATATTTATTATTTTTATTTTTATTTTTATTTTTATTATCAACATTATTTTTCTATTTTTCTATTATTACTAATATTATTTTTATTTTTACTATTATTATTTGTTTATTGATATATTTTATTATTATTATTGTATTTTTTACTATTATTATTATATTATTATTTTTAATTATTATATAGTATTTATTTAGTTATTGATTTATCATTAGCTTTTTATTTTGGTTATTATTCTCTTTGATTTATTTCTATTGACTTACCACTAGCTTTTATTTTTGTTATTTTTTATTCTTTTCTTAGTATTGCATATTGATGGTTGGTTTTAAATTAAATTTTATTGTATTGTGTTTTGCCTCCATTTTTATTATGCATACGTACTATACCCCATCTTCCATTTTACTACAATCAAATCTCTTATTACTCGATGCATTAAAATTTTCGTTTTGAAATAAGCAAACATTCCATGTTCTAGGGTTCAAAAGAAATCACACCCTAACTTACTGGGTTTCGATTTTTCTCATCGAACCTAAAGAACCTATTATTTTCCTTTTAAAATCAAAGCACATGGGTTAAATAAAAACTTATTCTCGGGAATTCAAAATGTTGTGTCCCAACTCACTGGATATGACATTTTATTATCTCGAGATAAGGATTTCTAAAAACAAAGGCAATATTTTGTATTTGGGATTTTGAGAAATTGAGCCCTAACTTACTGGGTTTCTATTTTTCATTGGACCCAAATAACCGGATATCCTCCTCAAGCTTAAATATGAGTTTTAAAAGTCGAAAGACAAGCTCAGTTTCGGGAACTCGAAATGTCGTACCCTAACTTACTAGGCGTGACATTTTACTTCTTCAAAATAAGAGGGTCTTAGCATCCATTTTAAATTATTCAAGTTTTCTTTTAAATAAAGGGGATCGTATTTTAAAATCTTTTCAAATTTTCAACATAAAGATATCAAATAATCAATTAGGTACCAATTTGGGCGTCATGAGGGTGCTAATCCTTCCTCGTGCATAATCGACTTCCGAACCCGTTTTTCTAAATTTCGTAGACCAACATTATCGTTTTAATAAATCAAACGTTTTAACGATCAATCTTAAGGTGACCCGATCACACCTTAAAAAAAGATTGGTGGCGACTCCATTTTCATTTTTAAAGTCGGCCTCGTTTTTCAAACAAAAAAAATAGTTCCGACACTATTAACATTTAATAGAGTATTTTTCTTTTTTCTTTTTAATTCAAGCAATTCACACATTAAGTAAACACATGTTTGCGATTTAATTAACATATTTTAAATATGTTTCACGTTAGATTTGAGCTAACATTTAACACTCAAGCTAATGGCGAGGTTGATAAAAAATCTAATAAATACAATATTGATATTTTGATGATTCAATTTAAATATTTTAAAATTTGAAATCAATTTAAATTTTGGGATTTTTATAAAATTAACCCAAAAATTTAATTAATTACATAAATGACCCTTTTTTTTAACTAAACACGTAAATGACCTAAAATCTATAGTGAAAGTTGGTGGAGCCAAAGAGTTTGGCGCCACCAACATGCCACATCAGCAATCAGGATAAAAAAATCATATTTTTTTTTGTGGAGCTATGTAGAATAACGCCACTTGTATAAATAACAGGGAAATACTGTAATTTCTGAAAGAAATGGAGAGACTTTAAAAAAAAATTCCTCTTTTAGTAGAGCCAAATAAATTCGCGCCACCCATTTCCAAAGTTGCTTGCCACTTTTTCCTTTTAAAATTTTAAATATATTAAAAACTTTTTTTCTTTACATATTAAAAATATTTTAAAATTTTAAAATTGGTTATACTTAAAAAATTTTAATATGTTTAAAATTTTAACATATTAGGTATATTAAAATTTTAAAATTGGTTATACTCAACATTTTCTTTAACATATTTAAAATTTAATATATTTAAAATTTTAAGTTTTTTAAAATTTAAATATATTAAAAAATCTTTTTTCACTTTACCTATTAAAAATATATTAAAATTTTAAAATATATTTTAAAAAATATATCGAATATATTAAAATTTTAAAATTGGTTATACTTAATTTTTAATATATTTAATTTTTAAAATATATAAAATATATTAAAATTTTAAAATTGGTTATACTTAACATTTTTAATATATTTAAAATTTTAATATTTTTAAATTTTTAAATTTTTAAAAATTTTAAATATATTAAGAAAATATTTTTGTCTTTACGTATTAAAAATATATTTTAAGTACATTAAAATTTTAAAATTAATTATACTTAACATTTTTTTAATATATTTAAAATTTTAGAAACCTTTAAAAAAAATCACATTAGAAACCAACTTATTTGGCTCCACCAGAATATGGAAAACATTTTTTAAAGTCCCCCCATTTGCTCAGAAATTATAGTGTTTCCTTAATATTTATACAGGTGACGTCATTCTACATGGCTCAACCAAAAAATTGATTTTTTATCCCGATTGCTGACATGGCATGTTGGTAGTGCCAAACTCTTTGGCATGTTGGTAGTGCCAAACTTTTTGCTCCACCAACTTTCACTCTAGATTTTAGGTCATTTACGTATTTAATCAAAAAAATAGGTCATTTTTATGGGCAAATATCCCAAAAATACCAAAAAAAATTAAAAATTACCGGAAAGGACAGTTTTCAAAATATTGACCTAGAAGGGCAATTTCCCCAAAAATCGCGTCCCACGCCAAGACGTTTTTGGGAAAGGCCTAAAATGCGTCCATGGGGGCGCTTTAGGCCACCTCAAAAAAACGCTCCACGAGGGCGCTTTCTTTGAGGTGTCTAAAGCGCCCCCATGGACGCGCTTTAGGTCAAGAATTGTCAAAAATTTGACCGTTGGACCCTAACGGTCAAAAGCAATCGTAAAAAAAAAAAACTATAAATACCCCCAACCCTTCATTTTTTTCACACTTCAATCCTTTCTCATTTTTCTCTCAATTTTCTCTCAATTTGCTCTAAATTTTCTCTCAAGTTTCTCTCAAAGCCCTTGAAATTTACGCTTAAATTTCAAAATAGTCTTCTACCATTTACGAAAAAGCCCTTTATAATTTTTTTAATATATTTATTTTTTTGGAAAATTTAAAAATTCTTTATCGGAGTACAATGGCCGGGGATTTACATCGCCTAGACAAAGAATCACATTGGCCCAAAGAATTGAAAATGGTAAGTTTGAATTTTAATTTTTCAATATTATTAAATTTTTTTAATTATGCAATTTTTAATTAATTTTGAATTTTATTATTTTTTAAACAGTCTGTAGATCGGGTGTTGCAATGTTATATTCGCAACATGCCTGGTCCCCCATCGCCATTGATCGAGAATTACTGCGGAAGCGGGTTTTGGCACGTGGCCACGATAGTAGGGGTTCAAGTTGGACCGGTTTTGATCAGTAGCGTTGATAGAGAGGTGGAGACCGAGACGCACACTTTCCATCGCCATGCGAGAGTGTACCATCACCTTAGAAGATGTGCGATTCTGCTTGGGATTACCGGTGGGCGGGTCGGTAGTCACCGGTCCGTAACATCTCTCGATTAGATGGCCGTATGCTACGAGCTCCTGGGTGCCATTCTGGATAAATTGCAAGGAGGTCGGATCGATATGGTTTGGTTACGAGATACATTCCCGCAATCGAATGAAGATTCGATGAAGATGAAAGAATACGGTATGCACGGCATACATACTTGAGATAATTGGAGGCTATCGATGTCGGACCTCTCTAGAAACCTCGTCCACGAGATGGCTCCTCAAACTTGTTGATTTCAGAGCGCACGGTGAATTGAGTTGGTGGTCCGCCGTGCTATCGAGGTTGTACCGGAGATGTCTTGAGGCGGCGGTCTTGGGTAAAGCAAAATCGGAGGTTGCCTATCACTACTGCAGCATCATGGGCATGGTTTCGATTTCCATTTTTACGCCCCGACTCGACCAAACCATATTCATTCCCATTGATAACGAGGTAAATTTAATATTATATTTTACAATTATGTCGTAGATTTATAGTATAATTGCATGCTAAAAGTTTATTTAATTAGGTGGAACCATCCGACGAGTCATGTTGGAATACTGACTCGCTTGAGGATATCTGACTCCTATTGGAACAACTAGGAATCACAAGTAAGTGTTTAATTTTGTTATTATAATTTAGTATTTATGTATATAACTAATATTTTGGTAATGTTAATATAGTTTCAATGGACACCAGACGAGGATCCCGAAATTCGGCAATAATTCCGGGAGTTCCTCCAAAATCCGAACAGTTGTACGTTAAGGTCCCGCTAATCACCTACGCGACCGTGGAGATGCACCACCGGATCGAGTTATGCGGCAATTTGATTTCGCAACCGATTCCGTGGCTCTGAGGTGCTCAATGATGAGCACGATGTGGACTTACTGGCGGCAAGACACGGATTGGCCAATATTTTGGTCGAACATATCAAGACGTGGGAGAACCGGTATGACTTTTTACCTAACCGGAACCGATCGTAGTTCTGAGTTAAGCGTGCGTCTTGGAGTACATGCCATGGTTTAGAATCCATGGCAAGTCATCTGTTGTCGATCAAGAGAGACGACGGCAAATTCTGGCGAAGGGAACGTCGGGCCCCTTTACATTCAAGGAGAAGGGTGATGAGACGGGCCCAAGAACGCCTACACAATCACCGGCCCATCAACAATTGTTTATACAATCACCGGGCCCATCGGTTCAGGTGACAACACCGACAACACAATCCACGATTTATGCCAAAAGCGCACCACCTTACATGTATCCTCCTAACCCATATATGTTTCCTTTTCTAGTCCCCCAGTTGGAATGCATGGCGGGTTCGAGTCCGTTCCTCGACAACTCCTTTTAGCCGATTGATCGTGAGGCCGACGCCGGGTGTGGGATTAGAGGAGGTGCCGTCGGGAGCAGTTCTTTCTACCGAGCTCCTTCACCGCACGGATGCGCCACCCCGCCGTGGTTTATGCAAACACCTTGGGTCATTATTTTATCAAGGTGGGTCATCATCGCAACACCTGTAACTGCACCCACCGCCGGGAGGATCGGATTCTCACTTTGAGGTTCCACGAACCCCGCGGGAAGCTAGAAGAAGGAGGAATCCATGACAGAATCACGATCGCCTGTGTGCACTGGGTTCCCACCCAAGATCCGCACTAATCCTAAACCCCTAATTTGAGTAATTGTAAATTAATTTATAATTTGAGTTTAATTTTTTTGTAATTAAGGTTTAATTTTTGCAATTAAGTTGTAATATATTTAATAAAATTTGAGTTTTTTTTTGTAATATAATTTTTTAATTTATTTAATTTTAATAACTTTGACAAAATAGATTTGGTTTTTTTTTGTAATTAAGTTGTAATATATTTAATACAATTTGAGTTTTTTTTTTGTAATTTAATTTTTAATTTATTTAATTTTAATAACTTTGACAAAATAGGTTTGGTTTTTTTTTTGTAATTAAGTTGTAATATATTTAATAAAATTTGAGTTTGTTTTTTTAATTTAATTTTTTAATTTATTTAATTTTAATAACTTTGACAAAATAGGTTTGGTTTATTTTTTTTGTAATTAAGTTGTAATATATTTAATACAATTTGAGTTTTTTTTGTAATTTAATTTTTTAATTTATTTAATTTTAATAACTTTGACAAAATAGGTTTGGTTTATTTTTTTTTTTGTAATTAAGTTGTAATATATTTAATACAATTTGAGTTTGTTTTTTTTGTAATTTAATTTTTAATTTATTTAATTTTAATAACTTTGACAAAATAGGTTTGGTTTATTTTTTTTTGTAATTAAGTTGTAATATATTTAATACAATTTGAGTTTGTTTGTTTTTTGTAATTTAATTTTTTAATTTATTTAATTTTAATAACTTTGACAAAATAGGTTTGGTTTATTTTTTTAATTAAGTTGTAATATATTTAATAAAATTTGAGTTTTTTTTGTAATTTAATTTTTAATTTATTTAATTTTTTAAATTTAATTTTTTATATAATAAAATTGAGTTTACTTTTATTTGTTTTGTATTTTAATTTTTTATTTTAATTTTAATATCTTTGATAAGATAGAAATGATTTAATTTTTTAATTTAATTTTTAATTTAATTTTAATAACTTGAATAAAATAAAAGCTGGTTTATTTCGGCATCAACGTTGATTAGGATGGGCTGTTTTATTTTTAAATTGTAATATATTTTTTATTTTTGAATAAAAAGTTGTTTGATTATTTGTGTTTGTAATTTAATTTTAATTATCTTATATTTAATAAATTTGAGTTATTGTACAAAAGTTCACCGCTTTTCCTCCAAAAAATGAAATTACATAGCCAAGAAGAGACAAACAAGCTAAGAACACGGTCAACTAGTCCGATTTGGACACGAGCGAGATGTATGGCCTGGTTCCTACACCACCCGCACCACCGACTTTGGTTGGTGGCCTCTCGATATCCATATTGTTGCGTATTCTAGTCAAGGAAGGTCGACCTTTTGGTTTATGTCTCAATTCTCTATCCGCAATGTACTTATACGGTGCAAGCGATACCGATGGCCACTTACGCTCATCCGGACCGTGGAATACGTGTCTCCACATGTTGTACATGTTTTCTAATTTGCGACTTCGTCGACATAGCTCATGGGGTCAAGACGAAGATTATGACAAGCCGCAAGTACATGAGCACATGGGTAACGGCGCATCAAATATCCCATAGTCGCATGTCCTATTTGTCAAGTGTACACGATAATGCCCGCCAACAATACCTTGGTTCGGTCTCATCAAACTCCGTGACACGAAACCATAGGTCGTCATGGTCGTGACAAATTGTGTGCATGGTGTTCGCCCGTGCCTTCCACGCTTAATTTCTTGCAAGACCTTCGGCTCCATACATGGCCTCCTTGCATTCGCCTCGATAACTCGCCGCTCTCTTCAAAATAGTGCCGCTAAACGAAAATATGTCTCCCATAAACCGCAGAATTCGGCGGATGACGGGTTCCTTTTATACGTAATTTATGCATTCGGCCGTGTTTGTGGTCATATGACCATATCGTAGGCCGCCATATATGCTTGTGTCCACTGTTCAAAAGGAATATTGCACAGTACTCTGCGCTTGGGCGTTATCTCAGGCATAAACCGCCAACATCTCGTGAAAACGGTCTTTATTGATCTCGTACCACCAATATACGTTGATATCGAATATTACATACCACTATTCAATTGCGAATAAATTGAAAATTTTAAAAGAAATTATATTAATAGATATTTCATACCCATATCGGTCACTTGCCGCTTCGTCTTTGAGATCGGTGTTGCCCATAGTAGTTGGATGAAACATGCCTCGTGCAATATCGATGGTGTATGCGATGCCACATGTTTCCCTCGCTGCTCTATTGCCGCAAGTATTCCAGGCCCCGATCCGATATAACGATATGTCGTTTGAGGCGGACATGCCTCCTTAACCTAGATAGGAAGAAGTCCTATCATCACCGACTTCGTGTTATTGCGAACGCAATCGGAAGGATTCTCCACGTACCGCCTTGTGCCACGCTAGCAATAGCCGATCGCGATATCTACCATACATGAAGGTACCGTCAATTTGTACCAATGGTTTGCGAGATGTAAAAGCATCTCGGCATTGCTTAAATGTCCGAAACAGCGCTTGAACACCGCGATCCACGGAGCGGACGATCGCTTGTAGTACACCGTTCCGCTTCAATGTCTGCAGTCTTTCGGACATATCTCTCCAAAGACCTTACACCACCGCCACACTTCATTATATGAAGCGTCCCACCGACCGTGCAACTTTTCCAACGCTATCGCTTGGCTATCCAAGCCTTTCGAAGAGGGCGTGTACCCCATTTGGCTACTGAATATTGCCAATTAAGGCCGCATCAGTAGTTTTGGGATCGACCTTCACCGTCGGGATTATTAAATCACCAACATGTCTGAATCCATCCTCGGATGATCTTGTGTTACACCTATCAACGAAGTACGTTAAATAATGCAACATTACATAATATTAGTGTTATTCAAAATCATTGAACACATAGTGGTACTGTATCGGTAAGACATGTATGCGGACCTTTGTACTTCTTCACCTCCCACATCCCCGTCCTTTTCCTCAACGACGCCATGATTTTCCATGCACATGTGCCGCCTTGCACAAAGACACTTTGCCTCGCACCTATCGAGCTTTGATTTAACCATAGTGTAGTTAACCTGCTTCTCGATCGTCAGATTGTTTCAATGCACCAAGAAAAGTGTTCTTGTTGGAAAACTGGTTACCAACTTCTAATTGGTCCGAATCCAACGAAGAATTTGTACGGTCACGCGTCCGGTGTGGTAGTTCAGGAAACTCCAATGCATCATCTTGAGATAGATCGACATTATGCATGTGCGCTGGAGGCGAGTATGCCCTGAATAGCGGATCTTCTTCTTCTTCATCCGAACCGCCTCAACATCTTCAGTACAATTGAACGGGCCCGGTTCGAAAAATAGTCCAACTTCGCACCGTCAGTTCCCGGCTCCGAGGTGGATCCACATCGGATTCATCGTCGATCTTCCATAACTCGCAACAAACGAGAGCCCCTCATTGGTGGATGCCGCTTGTAATACATCATCCCTCCTTAAACATCTTTCAGAAGATTCCAATCGTATGTGGATTGCCATCCACTAGAAGTTGATGACATCCCCAATACGTATTTACGCCATCCGACGTCGATTGACAAATATGCATGTCCCATCCACCAACCGAGTGTCGCGCGGGTTATGTTTTCCATACTACCACCGCACACCGGGCACTTCGTGTTTTGCATCCTACTTACAGAGTGTCGACTTGGGGTCGTGTATTCCCTCGAACTATACTAGATGTTGAGGTCGCAACAGATCACTTGGAGATGAAAATTCTACATATACCTCGATATAGGGTGAACCACGGCAAGATGAGTCTCCACCATTGCCTCAAGGCTCAGAGGACCTTTGATGTCGAATACGTCATATCTCACCGGATCAACCGCGCAAAATCTATACTTAATAGATCGAACTTTCATTGGCGTTGTTCAATATTTTACGCCTAATTCTTTTGCGGTTCTACCAAATCGACGCTTCGATTAAAACTCAATCGCACTGTGTTCTCCGATAAGAAAAACACCATCTTCTGTCACGACTTCACCATCATAGTAAATAACAAAGATTAATACGTTCACTCATTTTCAATTTTTTTTCCTTTGCTTGAATTTGCTTTACTAACCGAGAATGCAATTTGGTGATTATAGCCTAATTTTGCGGACAAGATCAGAGAAAAGTGGTCCACGTGGGGCGCTTTTCGCTCTCCGGTAATAGTGCACCTATTTGGAAGCGTTTTTGCCACTGTTTGTTGAAACGTCTCTCAAAATAATTTTGCGGAGACCATCAGTAGCAAAAGCGCGTCCCACGTGAGAGCTTTTTCTACCACGGTTTGTTCAAACGCTCTCAAAATTATTTTGTCTGAGACTACGCCCAAAAATTATTTCATTTTCACATTGCAAGTGGATTTGAAAGATTCCCAAAAATCGCGTCACGTCGGTAGCTTTTTTGGGAAAGGGACAAAAGCGTCCATGGGGGCGCTTTAGCCACCTCGCAAAGCGCCCTCGTGGGAGCGTTTTTCTTTGAGGTGGCCTAAAGCGCCCTCATGGACGCTTTAAGCCGCTTTCCCCAAAAACGCTACTGACGCGACGCGATTTTGGGAAATTGCCTTTCCTAATCAATATTTTTGAAACCCGTCCTTTCCGGTAATTTTAATTTTTTTGGTATTTTTGGATATTTGCCCCATTTTTATAATTAATTAAATTTTTAAGTTAATTTTATAAAAAGCCAAAATTTTGGCAATAATTTAATGACAATAAAAATCCTTTCATGCATAAATTGACATGTAGATTCCTTGGAGATGAATATGCTACAAATCAAAGCTCATATGGTAATTTTTTGTTAGTGTTGTTTTCGAGTATTTAACTTAGGTAAATATATGCTTAGTCAGATTGATCCTTCTCAATGTTTACATATTTATTGATTTAGTTTTCATTATTAAAAAAAATCAACAATTTAAATTTTAACTTTTACACATTTACAAAAACATTACAGACTAAATTCATTAGATTATGATGAACCCGAAACCAGCACTTCTCTCCACCATCCTCTCCTCTCCTGATGATAACCATTATGAAGAGTATCAAATACAAACTTAGTTTATTTGCGAGGAATTGTTAGCTTCCGCGTTCAAATTAGCATACATAGCTGTTAAAAAAAATATTAGAATAAATTATATGATATGACAAGCTATAAACAAATAGTCAGGATGGCCGAGTGGTCTAAGGCGCCAGACTCAAGTTCTGGTCTTCGTGAGAGGGCGTGGGTTCAAATCCCACTTCTGACATTTTGTTTTCTAATTTTTCCTTCTAACGGGCCGGGGCTTCATTGGGTTCTTTCCTTCTAATAACGGCCTTACCATTGGGTGTTAAGAAATTGAGTAAATTACACCATTAGTCACTGAACTATGGGTATATTTTTATTTTAGTCATATAACTAAAAAACATTTACAATTTAGTCACTAAAGTTTTCAAATTTGTTTCAACTTTTTAATTGGTATAATAACAATTTTAGTCCTCAACTTTTACATTCTCTATCAATTTGACCTTATTCTATACAAAAATTAGGTTAAAATGTGCCTGTAGTCCGTATACTTTTCAAATATAAATAAAAATAAAGTCAAATGTAATAATTTTTGAATAAAATTTAATATGTTGTTCATCCATTAATAAAGAAGCAAAGTAAGGAAAAAAAAAAAAAAAACCCCACTTTCAAACGATTCTATCTATTATCTTTTTTTGTTTTTTTTGATTTGATGTTAAAATAAATTATCTACCTTGATCTTCAACACATTTATTTATCATCATTCTGTTTACTTTGATCTTCAAAAGAACTTGAAACATGAGAAGACTGAAGAGAAGAGAAGCAGGTTACTCTCAACCAAGAACACTGAGACAAGCTGTAAGGCTTTTGTTATTATTATTATTATTATTATTATTATTATTATTATTATTATTATTATTATTATTATTTTGTATTGTTGTGTCGATTGGGTCATTTTTCCAATTTGATCCAACACCAAGGAGCCCAATCTTCCAAAAACCGGTCCAATTCCCAGTTACCGGTCCAATCCGACTTTCCACGGTTCAAATGATTTTTTTATATTGTTTGGACCGGTTTGACTAGCTGGTCCAATTTAATTTCCAAAACATTGCTAATATGTATGGTAAACAAAATAACAAATCCCCCTCCCGAAAAGGTACATCATTAAATGTTTTTGACTGTTTGTCGAAATCAAATTAGTAATAATTTTAATTTAAGTTTTATATTCGAGTAAAACATTCAAAATTGATACTACTAACGCATATTGAATCGACTTTGAGGTCAGTCTTTTAGCCTAAAAAATTCCAAACATACCACAATTTTTTTCAAACTCAATTCAAATCTTTAATTCATTTAAATTATTTTAAAACCCAAATTATAAATTCAAAGTATATTATGATTTTTTTATTTTCTTAAAACAAAAAAGCTATATCAAGAAACATAAGAGGTAAAAAACAGAACAAATAATTTTGCTTAATGTTTTTATTTTTTTTCTATGTTTATTTCAAGAATGGGTAATTGATATTTATGCATAGACAGTACAGAAAGAAAATTTGGAAGGGCTAAAATAATTTTCCTCATTTTCTCTTACTTTATCTATTTTTATAACTTTTATCTATTTTAATTTTAATTTTAATTTTTAGAATTTTCTAAATTTTTTAAATGATTTTCATTTTTTATCATTTTATATATAATGAAAGGTCAAATTGAAAAAAAGTATAAAAGTTGAGACTAAAATTATTATACTAACATAAAAGGTTTCAAAACATCAGATGATCAAATGATAAAAAATAATTTTGAAAAATTGAATGATTAAATTATAATTTCTTTTATAAATCTAGTTTACAAATATAAATGAAACCTAAATGATAAAATGGCACATGAATTAGTGTTTAACAAAAAGTCTTTAAGGCTCCTTTGGATGCGCGTTTTTCTCCAGTGTGGTGAGATTAGGCTATCAATTTCATTGTATTGCTGTTTAGTTTAACATTCCAGTGATAGTGAAAATTGGTTTTAATCTCACTGCTGTACTGAAACGGGGTTGGAGATGAAAACAATAATTAAAAGTAATTAGGGCAGTAGATATTTTTAACAGACAAAAATACTCATTTTTAAATAATCTCCATGAAATTTGTAGCTTAATTGTGCGGTTTTTTATCTTACTTCTTCTCCATCCAGGTACTTTCCTCTTAATTCTTTTATTTTTGAAAATTTGGATGCACTTTATGTAAAATTAGCTGTTGAATCATAGATAAAGTATTTAAACTGTGAGTTTTATGTTTTTTCTTTTGTTTTTTACTTTACATTCATGCTTATTATAGGTATTTAAACTGTGGATTTCATGTTTATAATTTAAAAACATGGATCTGAAGTTATAAATTTTCGGTTTTTTTCTTGTTTTGTTCATGGGACCACCTTCTCCTTTCCACTTCACCCCCAAACCTCTCAGAACCACCACGCTATTGATGCAATTCCACCACACTTCTTCATGTTTGGGACCAAATTGCAGAAGGGTTTCTTCTATACTTGACCCTCGTGCCACCGGTAAATTCCCACTCACCAGAAGCTCTCTGCATCTTACTCGTATTCCATCAGGGCTCCTTTGCTACAACCAACTCCCATTTGGACACCCCGGGCTCATCCAACAAGTTGGAAGCTATGGAAGAGCGCATAGAGTTGGTCATTATTATTTCATTAGATAAGATATTGACTCAGATGATGCGCACTTATCTCCTTTTTTGGATGTATTTTACAGGTCATTTATCGATGTCGGTTTATGGCTCTTCTGGCTGTTTTTGGGTCTTTAACTGGATCATTCCTTTGCTCCATCAAGGTTAGTCAAATAGACAAACACAAATATATATACATAGAAGACTCTAACATGGAATGCTTTTGGTAGTATTTAGTATTTTGTATGTGTTATTGAGTTACTCTTCGGGTGTTTACTTGATTATCTTCTACAATAAATCGGCTTCAACTTTTGTTTTCATTTATGTAATTTTGCTTATTTTGTTCTATATTGTATATTCTAGTTAGAGCTGAGATTCTAGGACTGCAACGGAGCTATTTTCTGATTTTCCCCTTTCATTTTGAGATTCTAAAAATTTAAATAAGAACATCAGGATGCTAATGAGATAATATAAAGAACTGATATAACCTGGAGAAAACATAATTTATAATGCTTTATTCTATGTACCACATGTGAGGAGAGGTGTCTTAGAATATTGCATTAATCTGTTATCTTAAATGAATTTATTTACCCTGTCATATGCAGGGCTGCAGTTATATCATGTCATCTTTCATGGAATATTGGGTGGATCGGAGCAAAGTGATTTTGTTGCTGGTTGAGGCCATAAGTGAGGGTTGGTTTGTTATGGAAGAGTCAAAGTATTTGTGCTCTTATGTTTATGGATGATAGAGTGTACCAATCAAAGAAACAATGGAGCTTGCCTTCATTTCTTATCCACAATTTATTTGATTCTGTATCAATTACTATTGCTGCCATACCTAGTAATCATATACATAGAATGAACTGGGTCTACTGCCTACGTATGATGCTCAAATTTCCAGGGCAAACAAGCTTTTGGTAATAAGCAAGTTCCCTAATCAACGTTCATTTAGGTTTTACATAACAGCTGCATTAGCATCAATATCCATTACACTTTTTTTCTCTAGAAACTGTTTGAAACCAGCGATTCAATAAAAAGAAAAAACCAAACTCATGTTATGGATCTGGTGTAAAGCTGACAGTGGCTGATATCAAATAATCTGTTTATTAAGTTGCCACTGCTAGTTTATGTAATTCCATTTGGATTTCCTATTTCTTTCCTGAAACTAATATTGTTTTTGGAGTCTAGATTTGCATGCTGATATTTTCTTTTGTGTGACAAGTGACAACCGGTTTTGCATGATTAATAGGCATTTATCATTATGTTATTAATTCCGTGATCATTTGCTATCCACTCCCAAGCATTATTTTCTCTCAACTCCAATACTTTCAAGCCTATTCTTGCTGCTTCCACTTATTTGCTTTTATAGGCATTATGAGAACGTTCAGGTTGAAGAAAAGTTATACGTAGACAAACACATGAATAGATTGATGCTTGTAGTTAGAAAACTTAAGCCTGCAGCCTAAACAAAGTTTTCCACGTTGAAGTATACTTCTCTTGTGCTTTTGAGCCTGCATAGATGGTTTTATTCTTGTTAATTCAAAGTGATGACCCTAGAATTGTGTCCTTTGTCGCCTCATGCTGTACCATGTTACACTTTGTCCAATTAATCATCTCTCGAGGCAGATATGAAGATCCTTGTAAGAACTAGCAGCGACTCTGATTGCTATCTTTTCCTTCTCAATTTCAATATTTTGACCGGCTATCTAGCTAGGTTTCCAAGTTTCAAAGATAACCACGACTTTTGGTTGGTTTTCAATGTGATACTTACGACCAGATACAAACCCTTGATGGTTCTAAACCATTTAGATTTAAATTATTAGGTAAATTGCTGCTTTGCTGAGTATTAGAATCTACAGAAAAGGTGTTGAAATTCTTTATCTTTATGTATATAAAAATGAGCTTAGTGTATTAGAATTATTCAGTAGTTGCATAGAAGTTGTGCTCTTAAGTAGCTTATGCATCTTGATGTAGTAAACTTGTTCTGTTTAGTGTTGTAATGTCAAAATACAGGTATGCGGTTTATTGTTTCTAAACCCAGATTGATGCTTGTAGTTAGATCCTATTGAGATGAGACCACTAATTGCCACTGTATTGTTCTTCCAGATATCTATCTAATGGGAACAGTAATGCTGGTTTTTGGAATGGGTCTTTATGATCTCTTTGTTTGCAACCTTGATATTGCAAAAACACAATCGAAGGAAAAGGCCACATCAACATCAAATCTCTTTGGATTGTTTGCTTTAAAGGTTAGACAAATTTTTTTATCTTTCTAGTTTTGGTCACGAGGATCTTTTATGCTACTTGATTTAATTAATTGGTGGAAGAAAGAAAAACACTTGTGGAAAATTCGAAGTTATCACATGCATGTAGTAGCTTGTGAATATAATTTCATTTGTACCAGGAACGACCAAGATGGTTGGAAATAAAATCAGTGAGTGAACTGAAAACCAAACTTGGGCATGTAATAGTGATGCTTCTTCTGATAGGATTTTTTGACAAGTGCAAGAAGGCTGTCATACACTCTACACAGGATTTGCTTTGCTTCTCAGCTTCTGTCCTACTATCCTCCGGTTGCCTATTTTTGCTATCTAAGCTCAATGGCTCTACATGAGACTTTTGATTCTTCTCTTCTCTTCTGTTTCATTCAGTAAAGAGGATAGTTAGGCAAAGCTATGTATGTAAGATATATGTTAGAAACAAGGAGTGGATCCTGCGTGTTTGTTAATACACGTTGTGATGCATGCATTGGGATGTATTATTTGTAGACTATAGATATAATAAAACATATTTGAAAAGTATCTTATCTTATTGTTTGAAGAGGTTGGATGACACTAAAAGAGTAGTTGATTAGTTATAGACAATGGAAATATATCTAGCTTGGTCATTCGACAAGCAAGTTTTAATAGTTATTGCAACAATGATTTTGCATAATTACATTCGAAGACATGCTTGGTCAAATGATGAGAATTTTCGACAATTTGAGAATATACCCGACATGTCAATCTCTTCAGGCCATTTTGATAGAGGTGAATCGAGTTCTTCTAACAGTGAAAGTGACCTTGAAATTGCAATGTTAAGGGAAACCATTGCAAATAGTTTAATGAATCAATATTTGTAAAAAAAAATTTGTATCATAACTTAATTTCTAGTAGTAATGAAATTTGTTATGTCTTATGTTACTATATTTTTTTTATTTAAAATCATTCGCTTAGATACTTTAAAATTTAATCTAAGTATAATGTTACCATTTAGAAAAATAATATTTATCATTGTTATAAAAGAATATTTAACTATAAAAATTAAAATAATTTTCATTTTATCTAATAAATAATTTAAATTGATTATATAATTCATTAAAATATTTATAATAAAATATTAAAAATACATTTTAATAATTTATTAAATGAATTTATAAATTCATATATTTTAATAATTTTATATAAGTAAAATAATTTAAAACTTCTATTATATATCAATTCTAATTTGATGTCTTTAATAGTTATTTTTTAATTTCACCTCACTGCTACAGCTGCGTTTGAATCTAAACACACACTCCATCATTGTTTTAATCTCATTACATAAAGGCACAATCTCACCACTACAGTAACTAATTTCACTACCACCACTATTTTTAACCTCACCGGAAGTAAATACACCGCCTATCCAAACTAAGCCCCATGCCATTTAAATTGGCTTGCCTCAAATCAACCGTAGTCATTAAAATATTGACACTGTATAGCATACAGTGACCTACGTTCTCACCTGCAAAATTCCAAATATTTGTCAAACGACAATCTCCCATTTTTGTGCTATAAAATGTTGGACCTTCACCACCATTGTTTCAACGCACAAACAACTCCATCCTGTAATAAACTAGCCTAACAACATGGCATTCAACTTAAAGTATCAGCTCCATTCATCTGCATGATGGTTTTGGTGCTAGCAACTGGTTCCAATGGTGGTGGAATTTCCTTCTATTGGGGCCAAAATGGCAACTAAGGCACCCTAGCAGACACTTGCTCTACGGGGAATTATGAATACGTGAATATAGCCTTCTTGGCAACATTTGGAAATGGCCAAACTCCAATGATAAACCTCGCCGGTCATTGCGATCCTTATAGCAACGGTTGTACTGGGTTAAGTTCCGATATTAAATCGTGTCAAGCCAAAGGTGTTAAAGTGATTCTTTCTATTGGTGGAGGCGCCGGTAGTTACTCCCTCGCTTCGTCAGATGACGCTAGGCAAGTCGCAACGTATCTTTGGAACAATTTCTTAGGAGGAACATCGTCATCTCGACCGCTTGGACCGGCTATCCTTGATGGAATTGACTTTGACATCGAGGGAGGTACTAGTAAATACTGGGACGAGCTCGCAAAGTACCTTTCTGGATATAGTAAGAAAGGCAAGAAAGTGTACTTAACGGCGGCTCCTCAATGCCCGTTCCCTGATGTATGGATCGGAAATGCATTGAAAACAGGTCTATTTGATTACGTTTGGGTCCAATTCTATAAGAACCCTCTCTTGTCAATACTCATCGGCCGATATTGCCAACCTTGAAGATGCATGGAAACAATGGACATCGGATATCCCGGCTACGAATATTTTTCTTGGACTACCGGCAGCTCCGGATGCAGCAGGTAGCGGTTTCATCCCTGTAAATGATCTAACATCGAAGGTTCTCCCTGCCATAAAGAATTCCTCCAAGTATGGTGGTGTTATGCTTTGGTCCAAGTATTATGATGATCAAAGTGGATATAGCTCTTCCATCAAGAGCCATGTTTAAGAATTTATATATTCAATATCTGACTGTTATAAGTATATGCTCTTCTTTATGAATGTATTTTCAATTGCTTCTCTTAAATATGGTTTTGTTCTCTAAATTTGCATTTTAAGCTTATACTTTAATTACAACAATTTGAATTTTTTAAAAAAATTTAGTCAAAATGTTAATGTGAATGAAAAATTTATATTTTGCTGACAATGAAAATGTTAATGTTAATGCTAATGAAAACTAACATTTCTTTTAACTTTGTTGATATTGTATACATATGAATGATAGGTCAACATTTAATTAATTTTTAAAATTTAAAATTAATTAAATATTAACGTGTTATCTACATGTATATCACTTCAAAAAAGTTAACTTTTCATTCATTTTAGAATGATTTGATAAAATAAACAAATTGAAGGGATAAAAGAGATAAAATAATTAAATAAAAGTTAAAATAAATTTTTTATAAATTTAAAGGACTAAATAAATTATTATACCTTAATATTAAACATAAATAATTAAAAATTGGAATAATCTGGATTAAAATAATATTAACAGACTAAAATCCATCCATTGCAATATCATTGATAGTCGTCCAAAATTTTTTTATGAAACATGGGATAATTCGAAAATTAAAGAATTAATTAAAAAAAAAAAAAAAACTCCTGCTTATTGATCTGCCTTTCTTATCCTCCTGCAAATTTTGCAGTGCCTTAGTCGGTGCTTCTGAAAGGACTTTGATTTCCAGCCCATGATCAGCTGCTAACTTCGCCAGTAGGTCTGCCACCATGTTGGCTTCCGGGTAGACATGTGCTGCTTCCACTTTCCATGCACGGCTGAGTACGTTAAGAATAGCTCTCTCAAGGCTTCCGGCTAGATATGTGCTTCAGAAAGGGCCTTGTTATAGTCCTGAACCATGCTGAACTTAACAATAAAGAAGTCGTTCTCCAAATTCACAACGTGAAACTCTCCCACCAGTTCCCAAAGCAACGTCAATCTGTTCACCAATGCTCTATAACCGATAGCCCTACCCATTAACCAGACTATGACAGAGTTAGTCATGCTCTTATATATCGATAAGAGAAAGCAATCTCAGGGTAAGGACCTTCCGTCGACACCGTCACATCATCATCTTTCAGAATCAATTCACCCTTCACACTAAACTAATGGTATTTATATGAATGAAATTATTGAATGAAATTAGCATAATTGACCTACTTGGTTAATGTTAGAAGTTCATAACTCAATGAAATTAAATAATTGTGATTTATATGAAATTTAATGTTAAGTTCAGTGACTTAGAACGTAAATTGGCTGTATTTGAACTTTGCTGGTGAAATGAAGCTCTTCTCCGTAACTCAGATGGAGCAGTAAAAGCGGGAACTGGTATTGCATCTGAAGGTGGTTTAATACGGAATGATAAGGGTGATTGAGTGGTCGAATTCTTGCGAAAGATTGGAAGGACGGATGGTCTTCAAGTCGAGCTATGAGGCTTCATGTGGGTTTGCAACTTGCTAAGGGTTTAAATATCCAGTCTCTTATTGTTGAACTGGATTCCATGGTTGCCCACTTCCTCAAGATGCCTCTAGATGACATCCACCCGCTTAGGGATTGCTTGCTCTTAATTGTTGAAATGGGGGTGATGTGATGGAAATCCTAACATATTTTCCGGGAAGGTAACAAATATGCGCCCATCATCTTGCCAATCTTGAGCAGAACTTGGACTCAGATACGGTGGTCTTGAATTCCTCACCTCGTTAGTATGATAACAACTATGCCAATTGAGATAAGGTTAGATCAATCCTTTTTTATTCATTAAAAGCATTAGAATTAATTATAACTTTATATCTTAACCGGAACAACAACATAAATTCTCTTCAAACATAAATGGACAGACAGATGCTTTTGGAGATGAATATGCTAAAGTCAAAGCTCAATATTATGACAAAGAGAATCTCTTTTACATATAACAGACATGTCTATGTTTCCTAGGTTATCTCATATTAAAATCCAAAGAAAATAAAAAGATTCTAACAATTATTGCTTTTTAGGGTTGCTTTTGGGAATTTAAATGTATTTAGTCAGATTCCAAACCTACCGGTAGATTTTTTCCTATCCCAAGATTATTACGTACATTTAAATCAACATTCGTTATTTTCACCCAAAAAAAAAAATCTAATTATATTACTAAAGTAGTGATTAGAGAGTAAAATCCGATTCAATTTTAAAAATCAAAAAAAAATTCAAAATTTAAGTTAATTGATTGAGTTATTTGATTCAACTCGAATAAGTAATTGGAGTTTTGAGTTCAAGTTGAGTAGAATTTTACAGTTCGAATAATAGATAGGTATAAATACCCTTTCGGTCCATGTCAATTTTGAAATTGAACAAATTGGTCTCTCTCAACAAAAATTACAAAAAAAAAAATCAAAATAATTTTCAAAATTTAAAACACTATAAAATTCCAATTTATATATTTTTTATAAAAAATTCTGAAAAATATATAAAGAAAGTTAAAATTTTAAAATTTTCTAAAATAATAATTTTAGGGACTTAAATTATAAGTTAATTAATGATTCAAGTTTATCATAGTTTTTAATATATATGATTTCAAATTTATGTGCTCTAACATTAGATTATTACATATTTAAATACATTTAAATCCACGTTTAGAACTATACATATCTAGAACTACTCATAGCCCCTCTCCAACCCATAAATAGGATGATAATATATTTTAACGCACTCGAACTCATGTCTTCCTATATTGATAACAATGTCCATGCTAATTGAGTTAATACTGAATGGGCAATTAGAATTTGTAAATTTAACACATATAGTAAATCTCAATGTGTATTTTAGCGTAATGCATTTCTATTTGTTTAAAGATGCTTACGGCTCTAACTGAGATGCCTGATTTCCAAACATATATTTTAACTTGATTCCTGCCTTGTAAAATGCGGCAAAATTTAACCTTTTGTGACACATTGTGCATCTTCTTACGATACTTTGGATTAAATTTAACTTCACTCCTTAGAATTAAATTTGATAAACTAAGTAATTTATATATTAGATTATTATTTGATAATTTTTTGTAGGGCCTGGCCTTGCTTATCATTGGGTTCTTTTTGTTTTCTTGTCAACTTTCCTTGTATAACGAGCCTTATCATTGGGTGTTAAGAAATTAAGGAAATGAGCCCATCATTTGATAAAAATAAATAAATGGCATATGAATTAGTGTTCAACAAAAAGTCTTAGGCATTGCCATTTAAATTGGCTTATATTGCTTGCCTCAAATCAACCGTAGTTATTAAAATATTGACACTGTATAGCATACTGTTGACGCTACGTTCTCACCTGCAAAATTTCACAATATTTGTCAAACAACAATCTCCCATTTCTGTGCTATAAAACGTTGGACCTTCACCACCATTGTTTCAACACACAAATAACTCCATCCTGTAATAAACTAGCCTAACAACATGGCATTCAAGCTTAAAGTATCAGCTCCATTCATCTGCATGATGGTTTTGGTGCTAGCAACTGGTTCCAATGGTGGTGGGATTTCCATCTATTGGGGCCAAAATGGCAACGAAGGCACCCTAGCAGACACTTGCGCTACGGGGAATTATGAATACGTGAATATAGCCTTCTTGGCAACATTTGGAAATGGCCAAACTCCAATGATAAACCTCGCCGGTCATTGCGATCCTTATAGCAACGGTTGTACTGGGTTAAGTTCCGATATTAAATCGTGTCAAACCAAAGGTGTTAAAGTGATTCTTTCTATTGGTGGAGGCGCCGGTAGTTACTCCCTCGCTTCGTCAGATGACGCTAGGCAAGTCGCAACGTATCTTTGGAACAATTTCTTAGGAGGAACATCGTCATCTCGACCGCTTGGACCGGCTATCCTTGATGGAATTGACTTTGACATCGAGGGAGGTACTGGTAAATACTGGGACGAGCTCGCAAAGTACCTTTCTAGATATAGTAAGAAAGGCAAGAAAGTATACTTAACGGCGGCTCCTCAATGCCCGTTCCCTGATGCATGGATCGGAAATGCATTGAAAACAGGTCTATTTGATTACGTTTGGGTCCAATTCTATAACAACCCTCCTTGTCAATACTCATCGGCCGATATTGCCAACCTTGAAAATGCATGGAAACAATGGACATCGGATATTCCGGCTACGAATATTTTTCTTGGACTACCGGCAGCTCCGGATGCAGCGGGTAGCGGTTTCATCCCTGTAAATGATCTAACATCGAAGGTTCTCCCTGCAATAAAGAATTCCTCCAAGTATGGTGGTGTTATGCTTTGGTCCAAGTATTATGATGATCAAAGTGGATATAGCTCTTCCATCAAGAGCCATGTCTAAGATTTATAATTTATATAATCAATATCTGTCTATGTTATAAATATATGTTCTTCTTTATGAATTTACTTTGAATTATGTTGCTTGTCTTAAAATATGGTTTTGATATCTTTTATGTAATATTTCTTTTTTGCCATGGGCCCATATAAAAAATTAAAAATAATAAATTAATTAAAATGTCTCTTTACAGTTCAATTTACAGGCCTGATATTAATCTTCTCAATTCCCCAAATTACAAACCAGACTAATAATCCAGTACCCAATTACACCCAATAAGCCCAAAACCTACGGGCCCGAAGTGGCCCAATACCCGAACTGTTTCAGAACCTAAGGTTTTGGAAAACTCTTGCCGCAAGTGCCTCAACACAGCCCTTCAGTCGCGCTGCAATCCGCGTGCAAATAACGCCCAATGTCGAGATCTACGCGGTTCACCCGCAAAACAAGGAAAGAAGAGGGACAGTAGCAGCAAAATAGGAACCCTGTATTTATTTTTTTGATTCGTTTTTGGGTTATAAAAACCCCTAAAAACGAGAATACACACAAGTACACGCATGCATACAGAGAAATAAATACGAAAACTTGATAGCAGAGGTGATTTTCTCAGTTATTTCATTCTGTTTAAATTTTTTCTTTTCGATTTATGCTATTTTTTATACGTATACACATACTGTTTAAAAAAATAACAAATAAAAAATACCTTCGATTCGGCTTTAAAAATAGAGAAATTCGACTCTCCCACTACCGTCTGAGGTGGCGCGACGGCAAAGACGATACGGTGGCCATCCACCGAATCCAAGCGAAATTCGCCTCGGTCGAGGAGAAGAGAGCATTTCGGAGCTCTCGTTTTGTTTTTTAAAGGGGTGTGTAAAATGATTTTTTGGGCTGATATTTGGCTTATATAGGATTATGGAATCGACGTCGTTTTTGCTTAAGCCAATAAGCATTAAAACGAGTCGTCTAAAGGGCCAGGATCCGGGTTGACCCGACCCGGGGAGGATCCACGCATTTTTATAAAAGGGTCTAATTGCTTCTTTGGTCCTTCCGCAATTTCATTATTTTTAATTTTGTCCAATTTAAATTTTCCTTTTAATTAAATTAGCCTTAAAATTTATATTTTGTTTCAATCTGATCCTCGGGACATTTAAAAAGCTAATATTGGAACGGCGTCGTTTAGGAGATAAGGCATAATTACCTAATGGGTCCCTACAATGTAACGTGCGTTTTAATCTAGCCCTTTTACATTTACTGTTATTTCTATTAAATCCTTATTTCTTTGTTGTTGTTTTTTGTATTTCTATTTTATTTTATTTTTTAAATTGTTTAAACATTATTTTATTTTTATTTCTATATTATTTCTATTTTTTATTTGTATGATGTATATCACTTAAATTAGTTTATTAATAATATAAAGTTTTTATGTATTATTTATTTTAAATATGTACTGTTTTTATATATTAAATTATTATTAGTTATTATTTATATTAGGTTATTTTATTTTAATATTATTTATATATATTACATATTATTTTATAATTTATATATTAGTTATTATATTATACAATTTTAAAAATGTTGTATATTATATGTTATTATATTATATGTATAATTTAAATTATTTTATCCTTAATATTGAATGAAATTTTGTATATTGTATAAAATTTTATATTGTATATTATTTATCTTTTTTAAATATATTTTTTATGCATATATGAATTATGAATATATTTTGTTTAAAGTTATATATTATTTACTTATAATAGTTTTATCATGTATTATTGTTTATATTTATATATATACTAAATTATTAAACTATACATTTATTATAAGTTATCCTTAATGTTTTTCATGTATTCTAAATTTTTATATTATTTATTTAAAATATATTATTTGTACATATTAATCATATTGTTTTTTATTTATTTATTCAGTGTTTAATTATATCAATCATTTATTTACTTTTATATTTAATCTTGTTTATAGAGTTTAATGTTCATTTCTTAAATTTTATCTTTCACATAGATTTTAATTACTCTGATTATTTATATCTTGTGTTTATTCATATATGTTTTTTATTGGTTTATTATTGCTTTAGCATAATCCTTTTATTACATGTATCACTTATTATGCTATGTTGCTTTCCTTTTAATTGTCTATATTAATATGAAATGTTAGTATATCTTGTAATTTTATTAATTGTTTTTAGTACTTATGTTTGATGATGTATTAATGTGATATTTTTACTTGGATCATTGTTTAAAATAAAATACATTTTGCAAAATTACCATATTTTATCCAAAGGTTTTTTAAAATAAGGCAATGTTTTGTATTTAGAAATTCGGGGAATAGTGCCCTAACGTGCTGGGTTTCGATTTTCCGTTTGACTAAATAACTAAATATCCTTTTAATAAATTTTGTAAATCATGAGATGATTTTGGTTTTGAGGGTTTAAAATATCATGTCCTAACGTGCTGGATGTGATGTTTGTATTCTTTCGAACAAAGAAATCTCAAATTTTGACTCAAATTGTTCAAGTTTTTTAAGAAATCATATTTTCAAATCTTTTCGATTTTCGACATTAGGACAATAACTAATCAATCCGGTACCAATTTTGGGCGTTACGAGGGTGCTAATCATTCCTCGTACGTAACCGACTCCCGAACCTTTTTTTCTTGAATTTAGTAGGTTAAAATCAATGTTTTGAAATAAAACGTTTTATAAGGTGATCCGATCATACCTAAGCAAAAAGGGATTGGTGGCGACTCCATTTTCGTTTTAAAGTCGATCCCGCTTTTTTTCATAAAACTTAAAAAAAATGGTTTCGACATTTTATATACTTAAATTTTGAATTTAATTTTTATATTCTAATTTAGAATAATTTCATGCTATATTTTATAATTTTAATTAAAATACTAATGTATGTAGGGCCTTTTTTCAATACATCATCATGATGAATTATGACGGTTTTGGATAAAAATACATTATTATTTAATTAGAATAATTAATAATGTGAATTATTTGGATTAAATAATAATGTTATAAAATTAAAGAATTAAATTATTCTAAATTAAAGCATAAAGATTTTCATCATTTGAACATAGTAAAGGAATCAAAATCAAAATTATATTATTTTATATCTGCCATCAAATGACAACTTAATCATTGAGTTTTTTTTTTTTGTATTCTTTATTCTCGCTTTTACGGTCTACATTTGAAATTTGTGATTATTACTCTTAATAATGTTATCTTTAAAGTTTGAATATCTCTTCTTAAAAATACCGCATGCTTGCATTCAAATTTATTGTCAACTTCTTTATGTTTACTAAGAAATATCAATCACTATTTTAATATATATATATATATATATATATATCAAAGACAAATTTTATACATAAGGCTATGGGGAGACCTTGCCTTCTAAGACATGGAGGGTTAAACTACGGTCTTTTTAAAGCTTGCAAATGAAAATACAATACAATCATAATTATAAATACATTAGTGTAATTATATAGTAAAATTGAATCTAGAAATAAATTAAGAATTGAACTAAATTTACTTAACTAAAATTTACACATTATAACAATACATAATAAAATTGGAGACCCACAACTGACAATTATAACAAATATGTATAATAAAACTCTAATTTATCAATGTGACCAATACACACATGTTTATAATTTAATTTATATGTTTTGAAAATCCGTCACATAATATTTGAATTGACATTTAACGCCTAAATTAAAGGTTATGTTGATTGATATTGTCAAAACCATTTTTAAAAGTCATTTAAAAATGGGGATCGACTTTAAAATTAGAAATGGAATCGCCACCAATCCCTTTTTACTTAGGTGTGATTGGATCACCTTTGTAAAATATTTTATTTTAAAACATTTGATTTTGGTCCACGAAATATAAGAAAACGGGTTCGGGAGTCGGTTACGTACGAGGAAGGATTAACACCCTCATAACGCCCAAAAATTGGTACCTAATTGATTAATTAATGTCCATATGTCGAGAATTTGAAAAAATTTTAAAATTCAATTTTTTTTAAAGAATATTCATATAATCCTTTTGGGAATATTAAGACTCTTTTGTTCCAAAAGGATAAAATATCACATCCAGTACGTTAGGGTGCAACATTTTAAACCCCGAAACTAAGATTGTTCCTTAATGTCCCAAAACACGAAATTAAAAGGATATTTAGTTATTTAGATGTACGATAAACCGAAACCCAACACGTTAGGGCACAATTTCTCGAACTTCCAAACACGAAACATTGCCTTATTTTCTAAAATCCTTATCTCGAGATAACATAACGTCATATCCAGTGAGTTAAGACACGACAATTTTGAATTCTCAAGAATAAGTTTTTATTTAACTTTTAAAAAGAAAGTAATATGTTCTTTGGACTCGAAGAGGAAAACCGAAACCCAATAAGTTAGGGTACGATTTCTTTCGAACCTTAGAACACGGAGTGTTTGCTTATTTCAAAACCAAATTTTTGATGCATCAAAGAAAATATAATATAATTGAAAAAATAAATCATAATGGCAACATGCATAAAGGAATAAAAGTGTAGGTAATAATATACATAATAATTAATGAAGGCAATAATAAATAAAAAATATTAAATAAAAATAATAGTAAATAAATAAACAAATAAGTAAGAAAATAATAACAAAATAATATCAAATTAACAAATAGATAAATAATAAGTATAAAATAATAATAATAGTAAAAAATAAAATGGAAATATATTAATAAATAAATAATAGTAAAAATAATATTAACAATTATAAAATAAAAATAATAATGAAAATAATGATAAAAATAATAGCAAAAATAAAAATATAGTAATAATAAAATAATGTAAGGATATTAAAATTAATAGTAATAATAATATAGAAATAATAGTAGTAGTACAATAAGAATATACTAATAATAAAAATAATAATATATGTTAATATTCAAATAATAGTAAAAATAAAAACAACAATAATGAAAATAGTAATAATAATGGTAATATTAGAATAATAATAATAATAATAATAATAGTAATAATAATAAATATAATAATAATAAATATAACTATAGTAATAATAATATATAAAAATAATGGTCAATGAAAATAGTAATAATACAAATGAATAAAATGATAATTATAAGGTTAAAAATAAAATAATAGTAATAATAATATTAAAGTAATAATTATAATAGACAAATAATAATAATGATAAAAAATTTAATAATGAAATAACAAGAATTACAAAAGAAAATAAAAAAGGATGAAATTGAACTTGAAATAAAAATTTGGGGTGAAATCAATGTTGAACATTTTCAAATATTTATAGTTTTTAATAACTATAAATGAATGAGTATAATTAATTAAAAGATTATATCTTTTAATTTTTGAAAAGAATTATAACTATTTAAATAATATTATTTGAATAGTTATAATTAAATGAATAATAATGTTTTATTTTAAAAATATTATTATTCGGTAAGGTACCTATTAATTAAATATGTCTCTATGAAGAGACATGAAAATTCCTATAAATAGGAATCGATTTCATTTGGAGATATACCAACAAAAAAAATTCTAATATTCTTTCTCTTCCTTCATTATCTAATATTGTTAGATTGTTCTATAAAGTATTATCGCAAAAACTTTATAGAAATTGGTTTTCTTGTCATACATTGCTTAGTGTGTAGTGGGCTATTCTCGCAAGGTAAAACGCAAATAGCCATTGGCTTCATTGTATCCTCGAGGTTAATTTGCTCGAACTCGTTTGCACAATCAAGATAGGTGGGGCTAATATAACCTTAAAGATAGTGATTTGATACACGCCTTGGAGCCTTGTCCTATTTCTTCTTCTCGCTCGAGTTTTCGCTTCATGTGTTCGAGATTTTCCTCACCGGAGTTTTGTAATAACAATTTTAAGGTTATATCCACAATGACTACCGCAACTCACGAAAGTGGAACACTAAGGGAGTTGGCTTCCAATTTTGTCAAGCTTGATCGGTTTGATGGTGGCAATTTTCGACGATGGCAGAAAAAGATGCACTTCTTATTATCAACTTTGAAGATTGCATATGTTTTGGATACCCCAAGACCTGAGGAGACTGAAAACGAATCTGTTGCTGCAGCCCGAGAAAGACAAAAATGGGACAATGCTAATTACATATGCATGGGCCACATATTGAATGGTTTATCTGATGGTTTGTTCGACACCTACCAAAATGAGGTCACCGCTAAAGAATTATGGGACAAATTGGAGACAAGATACATGACCGAAGATGTTACAAGTAAGAAATTTCTTGTCAGTCATTTCAATAATTATCAAATGATTGATGGTCGTTCTGTTATGGAACAATTTCGTGATATTGAAAAGATCCTGAATCAATTCAAACAATATGATATGAAAATGGATGAAATGATTGATGTATCCTCCATAATAGACAAACTTCCTCCATCTTGGAAAGACTTTAAAAGAAGTCTAAAACATAAGAAAGAGGAAATATCTCTTGAGGCTTTGGCAAATCATCTTCGTATTGAAGAAGAATATCGAAAGCAAGATCAGAATCTAAATTCTGAAAATGCCAAAGTGCATGTTACGGAGGAAGTATAGACTACTAAACCATTCAAGAGAAAGTTCAAAGCAGATCGATAGAGCACCTAAGTTTAAAAAGAAACAAAAGGGCTCATGCTATCATTGTGGTAAGTCGACATTTCAAGAATGAATGTTGATTCTTAAAAAAGAAATCATCTTCTAAGACTAATAATAATGAAAAGTTCGTTGCAATGATAACTGAAATTAATATGGCACAAGATGATAATACATGGTGGATTGATACTGAGCAACCAAACACGTGTAAAGACAAAAGCATGTTCACAAAGTTTACACAATGTGAAAATGACAATGTCTTGTACATGGGAAATTCTTCCACCGCAGCAATCAAAGGCAAAGGGTCTGTTGAACTGCAATTCACTTCTGGAAAGGTTTTAACCTTAAATGATGTATATTATATACCAGAAGTTAGAAAGAATTTAGTGTCTGGAAGTCTGTTAAATAAGTTTGGTTTCAAACTTGTTTTGAGGCGTATAAATTTATTTTGTCTAAGGAGGAATTTTGTAGGAAAGGGTATATGTATGAGAGTATGTTCAAACTAAATATTATCAATAAGAATGAAAATACTATTTCTACTTATATGGTTGAATCTTTTGTTTATAGCATTATAGATTAGGTCATTTGAATTATAGAAAATTGAATGACATGTATAAGTTAGATTTAATTCTGCTTTTAATAATAATATTGAAAATGCAATACATGTATGTTGACTAAAATTACAAGAAACCCTTTCCCTAAGGTTAAAAGAAAAACAAAATTGCTTGATTTGATACATAGTGATTTATGTGACATGCATAATACTCCTACATTAGGTAGAAAGAAATATTTTGTTACTTTTATTGATGATTGTTCTAAATATTGTTACGTATATTTATTGCATTCGAAAGATGAAGCGCTTGATAAATTTAAAGTTTATAAATCAGAAGTTGAACTTCAATGTGAATCATTTATCAAGTGCTTAAGATCGGATAGAGGTAGAGAATACTATAATCCAAGTTATTTTGAATCCACCGATTGTCCATCAAGTTTCACCCTTATACACCACAACAAAATGGTGTAGCTGAAAGGAAAAATAGAGTATTAACTGTATGCAGACCCATTTCACCAGCCAAACAACAAGAAATAAAAAAATAAAATAAAGGACCCAAAAAAATAGGCCTGTAAGGCCCAAAATTAAAAAATTTTTGAAAATGCTAGGGTTTCAAAACCCTAGCCACCGCCTCCGACTCTTCAACTTCGACGCCTGCTCGACGCCACCACCACCGCCATCGACAATGGCCACCGACCTCCACTTACCCCCATGCCCCGCAAAAGGAAAGGAACACGCAAATGTAAACAGAGCCAATAAAATACAAAAAATCTTTTGTAAATGGCTATAAAAAGCCGATTAAGATCTATTGTAAGGGATTCTTTTTTCAAATCAATACAAAAGAAAGACATATTCAAACCCAAAAGAAGAAAAAGCAAAAAAACAAAGTAGATCTGCGAATATTGAAATGTAAACTGAAAAGGTGATTTTTTATTTTCAAAACCCTTTCTTCAAGTTTCCAAAATGTTCGGTTTCCAAAATGTTCGTGTTTCCAAAATGTTCAGTTTCCAAAATGTTCAGTTTCCATTTTCATGCATTTTCGTGTTTCCAAAAATATCAAAATTTATTCTTCGTGCTTAAACTTTTCATTTCATACAATCAAACCGAAAATGCATAGGCCCTATTCAGTGATGTTACAGTTCTACCCTTAAACAAAATTTCGTCCCCAAATTTCCTAACTAAAATAATTGAGGGTATTGTTGTCGCATGGTCTCCTCGACTCCACGAAGCTTCTTCCGCTCCATAATTGCGCCATAGCACTTTGACTAGAGGAACTGCCTTCCTTCGTAGTACTTTCACATCACGCCCAAGATCCAAATCGGTTCTTCCTCGTAGGATAAGTCCGGCCTTAGCTCCACTTCTTCAATAGATACCACATGCGACGGATCCGATCGACATGAGTAACATGGACACATGAAATACGTCGTGCATCTGCTTGCAATTCGTGGCAACTCTAATTGGTATGCCATCGCCCAACTTGCTTCAAGATTGATAAGGCCCTACAAACCTTGGGCTTAACTTCCTTTTCGATCAACCTCATTACCTTCTTCCAAGGCGAGACTTTTAGGAATACTTGGTCTCCCACTTCAAACTCTATTTCCTTCCGCTTAAGGTCTCGTCGACTTTCGCCTATCGAGGCTTCCTTCAACCGCGTCTTAATTAACTCAACCTTTTCTTCGGTTTCGCCACTAATTTCGGACCCAAAACTTGGCGTTCTCCTAACTCGGTCCAACAAGTAGGTGTTCTACACTTCCTTCCATACAATGCTTCATATGGTGCCATCCGAATCGTCGGCTTGATAGTTGTTGTAGGCGAATTTAGCTAAAGGCAAGTAATCTTCCCAACTTCCTCGAAATCCATTACACAACCTCTCAACATATCCTCCAACACTTGTATAACCTGCTCAGATCGCCTGTCGATTGTGGATGAAAAGTCAGAGTGAAGTCTAGCTTAGTGCCTAAAGCTTGATGAAGTGCCTTCCAAAATCGAGACGTAAACCTTGGGTCTCTATCGAGATGATCGACATTGGTACTCCATGTAACCTCACAATTTCGCCACATACAACTTAGCCAACTTCAAGAGAATAATCCATTCGACCGGGATAAAGTGTGCGGACTTGGTCAAATGGTCCACTATCACCCATACCGAGTCCTTCTTAGTAGGCGTAAGGGGAAGCCCACTAACGAAGTCCATGGTAATTCTCTCCCACTTCCATTAGGGAATTTCGATTGGTTGAAGTAATCTGATGGGACTTGGTGTTCAACCTTAACTTGTCGACACGCCAAACATTTCCCCACAAATTCGGTCACCTCCGCTTCGATCGGACCACCAAAAGCTGCTCCTTAGATCTCTATACGACTTGATGCCTCCGGATGCACAAAGATAAGGGCTACCATGCGCTTCCGAAGAATCCTTTGTCTCAACTCCACGCCTCTAAGATACAAACTTTTCCTTGTAGCACAACACTTCTTCATCATTGATGCCATAGTCCTTTAATCCTCCTTGCTTGTATTTGTCAGAACTTAGTACTTAAGTCCTTATCACCAATCGTCCCTCTTTCACCTCCTTCACCATGTGGGCTTGACTTGCAATTCTGCCAACAGAATTCCGTCATCAAACAGACTTAAATGAGCGAACAAAGCCCGTAGATCTGATACAACCTTTCGAATTAGGGCATCAGCCACGACGTTTGCCTTGCCCGGGTGGTACTCTATCGAACAATCGTAGTCTTTTAGCAATTCCACCCACCTTCGTTGCCTCAAGTTCAACTCCTTCTGAGTCAATAAGTACTTAAGGCTCTTGTGGTCTGTGTAGATAACCGACCTTTCTCCATAAAGGTAGTGCCTCCAAACCTTAAGGGAAAAAACCACTGCTGCTAGTTCCAAGTCATGAGTGGGGTAGTTAACCTCATGAGGCCTTAGCTGACGTGACGCATAAGCGACTACTTTTCCCTCTTGCATTAACACACCGCCTAACCCCGTATGCGAAGCGTCACAGTACACCACAAATTCTTTTCCCGCCTCCTATTGAATTAACACTGGGCTTCCACAACACACTTTTAAGCTTTTCAAAGCTCTCCTGCCGCTTATTCGTCCATTCGAAGGGTACTTCCTTCCTTAGTAACTTGGTTAAAGGCGGCTATTGACGAGAATCCTTCCACAAACCTTCTGTAATAGCCTGCCAAGCCTAAGAAACTTCGGATCTCAGCCACGGTCCTAGGTGGTTCCCAATCCAACACGGCTTCGATCTTCCTAGGATCCACTCTTATTCCTTATGTGGATACCACATGTCCTAAGAATACCACCTCCTTAAGCCAAAATTCGCACTTGCTAAATTTGGCATAGAGCTTCTTCTCCCTTAACACTTCCAACACCACTCGGAGATGCTCATCATGCTCCTCCTCCGACTTTGAATACACCAAAATATCGTCGATGAACACAACGACGAACCTATCCAAGTAGGGTTGGAAAACCCGATTCATCATGTCCATGAACGCGGCTGGAGCGTTCGTCAACCCAAACGGCATCACCACAAACTCAAAGTGACCATATCTTGTCCTAAAAGCGGTCTTATGGATGTCAGCCTCCTTCACCTTCAACTGATGGTATCCCGACCGTAAATCGATCTTCGAAAACACTGCGGCTCCCTTCAGCTGATCGAACAAGTCATCGATCCTTGGCAAGGGATACTTGTTCTTAATGGTCAGCTTATTCAACTGACGGTAGTCTATGCACATACGCATAGTTCCGTCCTTCTTCTTCACAAATAAGACCGGTGCTCCCCACGGAGACACACTGGGTCGGATGAACCCACGATCCAACAGTTCTTGTATCTGAGCCTTGAGCTCCACTAACTCCTTTGGTGCCATTCAGATAGAGCAATTGACACGGAGCTGTCCCCAGAGCAAGTCAATCCCAAATTCCACCTCCCCGTCTGGGGTATTCTTGAATTCCTCCGAAACACATCCACGAAGTCCCTTACCATCCTAACTCCATAAATACTTTCCTCCTTTCCACCTATCGCACTTACTAAAGCTAAAAATGCCTTGCAACCTTTCTTAACCATCTTCTTAGCCTTCAAAGCTTTAAACTACATTAGACAAGTAATTTTTCCTTTCTCCGATCATTACTACCACTTCATCCTCCGGGTTCTTAGTTCCATACGTTTAGCGCACAATCCAACACTACTCGGTGTTCTACTAGCCAATCTATTCCGAGTATAAGTTTAAACTCTCAAGGGTAATTCCATTAAGTCTGCCCGAAAGTTCACTCCCTGAATCTCTAAGGGTACATTTCGAAAAATCTTGTCTACCACTACAGTTTGGCCTAATGGGCTTACTACAGTCATCTGCCTATCAGAAAGCTTAGAGTCTAGGCCTAGTGTTTCCACTACACTACTTGCAATATAGGAATGGGTCGAGCCCACATCAATCAAAGCAAAGTAGGGTTTGTCAAAGATAAAGAACGTACCGGTTATAACATCCGGTCGTCACCATCTTCCTTCTACGAATGCATAAATCAAACCGGTTGTCTTGCTTCATTAACATTAGTACCTCGACCTTGTGTTCCACGGCCTCTGCCAAGACTGCTACCTCGGTTACCGAACCACGACCCGTTGAGGTCATTGCATTACGCCTCACCGGTCAGCTAGCATTCGAACTACTGGGTCGGCTCTCATCGATTGTTTGGGACAATCCTTAAGCATATGGTCCTTGGACCCACACTTGAAGCATCCTCCGTCTTTTCTCCAACACTCTCCCATGTGTTTCTTCCCACAATGCTCACAAGGCGACATCGCCTACCGTGCCAACCGATTGATTTCGTGGCCCGTCAACCCTAGGCCTCTTGTAACCCTTTCCAGATGGCCCAAATCCTCTCTTGGCCTTATTCACATCTCAGTCCGCTTAGTAGCATCCTTAATCCCCTCGCCACCTTGGCCTTTTCCACCAAAGCGAGAATTCCCGCTCACGATGCGGTGCTATCAACGACCTCGTGTCATCTCTTGATCCGTCCTCAAAGCGGACACGGCGTTCATGCTCGATTGTCACTACCCTCGAGCATAGCGGCTCAATCTCGTAAATTCGCCTCATATTCTCATGCGCGGACTTACTCCCTTGCACCAACCCTAAAAGCCTTCCTTTGTTCATCTCAGATACCGGTTCCCACATACTTCTTCCGAAATGCCTCTTCAACATATTCCCAAGTCAAGTTTTCACCGTGGTACCATCCCGCAGCTTAACCATCATCGATACGCTTCATTGCGTAACAACGCTACCATCCTTTCAACTTTTCCTTCGAAGTCGGATCCAAGTCGATCGCATTAGGTGCCACATTAGATACTCCTAATATTTCCGCTCCATTAGCTCGAGTTGTTCAGTCTGTACTTTTTATTTCTGAATTTCCTCCCGATTCGCCACCAATTCCAAAACTCACAAGACCGCTGCGACACAAAGATCTTCCCGTCTCGAGCCTCGCCGCTCAACATTAATAAATGGAGGTGGTGGTGGCGGTGGCATTTCATTGTCGGACCCTTGACCCGACCTAACGGGTTCCGACACGGTCATCCTTCCTCTCCTCGACCACGACGACCACGTCCTCTAGAGCTCATTTTCTAGCGTCGAGATCGATTAAGAAATTTTATGGATTAGTCATTGTTCCACTTTTTACCCGAAGGAGTTTTATGAAAAGGATTTAAGAGTGGTTCTTTCAGATACATACAAACACACAGTCTTTTCCATTCATTCATTCATCCATCAAACAAGTATGAACTTTCGTTCATTCGGAGAAACGTTGTAGTTTTTGTTGTTGTTGTTTTCCACTACTGAGGGTATTTTCGTAATTTTATCCTGACAGGCATTTTCGTAATTTTTCGTAAGAAAACGTTTCTTGGTGTTTTTGTCAAAAAGTATTTTGAAAATTCGAAGTCTCGGGGTAATTTGGAAAAATTTTGAAATCCGAGAGTATTTCGGTAATTTTTGACCTCAGGGGTATTTTGGTAATTTTTCACAAATCGAGGTAAATTTGTAAATTTAATAAATTAGGGTATTTCAAAAGTTGTAAAACTTTGAGGGTTCTTTTCAAAATTGTTCCTTCAAAAATGGGATGTTGCAAAATTTTGGAAATCGAGGTCATTTTGGTAATTTTGTAAGTTAGGGGCAATTTTGTAATTTTTCCAAAATCAAGGTATTTTGATATTTTACAGATTAGGGTTTTGAATGTTTACAAAATAATGAAATTTTGGTAAAGTTTGTTGAGTAGTTGAACATTTTATAAACCAAGGCGTTTTGGTAATTTTACCCTAAGGGTATTTTTGTAATTTTTGCAAATCAGGAGTTTTTCAGAAAATGTTGTAAAAATAATTTTCTTAGATTTAAAAGAAAGTTTTGAAAGTTTGAAAAACTAGGGTTTGTTGTTTTGTTCTCTTTTTTTTTTTTTAAAAATGGCTAGTTCCCTTTCGGGTTTTAATTATTGGGTTTAGCCTATGACCGAGCCTTCTTGGTCAGGGTGAACCAAAGCTACGCACTAGGCAGGATTCGTGTGGAGAGGAGGTGAGTCACGCTGGATCGCTTAAATACCAAGCTCCCACCAAACCATTCCTAAACATACGCACAGAGGTTGCCACACCATGAGCCTCCGAGTTAGGGTGAACCGAAGCTACGCACTGGTGGGATTCTGCAAGAGGAGGTGAGTCACTAGGACGCTTAAATACCAAGCTCTTCCGGATCCAATCCTAGACATGCGTACAAGGGTTACCACACCACTAGCTCAGTGACTTAGCCATAGGTTTGTTCAGTACATTAAGTCTTATATGGTTTGTGTTTGAGTAGTCTAATCCTAGGGTTCAAGTTCCTATCATTCTATTCTACGTTCCATGCCTTTTCTACCCTTAAACAGTTCATAAATCACAGAATCACACATAGAGTTAGGGGTACTTACAGGTGGATCATGGGTTTGAGACTTAGGGGCCATGCCAGAAAACCTGCTTATTTTTCAAAGAAAATCATTTGGCTCGCTTTGAAAATATTTTGGGCCTTAGCCCACAGGCCGAGAGTTTAAACTGGGCTCTGATACCAAATTGAAACACCACACCCGGCCCACGAGCCCGAACCGGATCTAGTATGTTCCTAAAGTAACCGGTTTCAAAATTTTCAAGATTTAGAGAAATTTGAAAAAAAATATTTAGGAAATGTTGTTGTGGATTGGGCTTAGATTGGAAACCCATTTGTTTAATCTTGTAAATCCAATTTATTACGTTCAAAATAACCTTTAGCACAATATTTAAAAGCAAAGCAAAGATAAAGAATAATCCACTGGGCCTTATGGCCTTATTACATCAAGTAAAACCCAAAATAAAATTAAAGGTGCTAAATAAAATAAAGTCCAAATAAAATAAAATCTCCGAACGTAGCATGGCCACCTCAAGGTCCACCGGCCGGTCAAACCGCTCATCACCAAAATAATTCCCACAGCGGGTGAGTCAATGACTCGGTGTGCACACAATACTAACATTCAACAAATCGCATACATGGTCAAATCAAATTTACATTCAGATAAAATAAATGATGATGCAACCCAAACCCAAGCCTAATGGTCCATCTGCACACACACACCCGACACCGGTCACACCATGGGGACTACTAAGTCAACCCTCCTTCCGCTACATACCATCGAAGGCGATCATTGCAATGGCGTGCTCATCGCCCATATAATTTGTGTCATAAGACACCATATTCAAATAATGTAACTGAAGTTACCAAATTTAGATAATGTAACCGAAGTTACCATATTCAAATATTTGTGACCATAGTCACCATATAAAGTTGGTGAGACCGAAGTCAACACCTTCTTCCCTTTTCACATAAACCCGAATGCCCCAAAAATTAATAATCATGCATATAATTAAATTCACATTCATATTCGTATTTTCACATGTTATAGAGTAACATATTTCATAATCCTATCGGAAGTAGGAAACGTACCTGAGTACCTTTGTACCACATTAGGGTACTTAGCCATATTCATATCTTTATACATATTCATAAAAATAATTGCCACATGATAAATCGAAGGTTAGTGTGCGTACACACTTGATTCGCTTAAAAAGGTTCCTTGAGATCTCGAAAATCCCGATCTAACTTTAGATCTGTTAACTCCTATATTCGGCCATCATATAAGACACATTAATAAACTTATTTGGCTAATATCAAAACCAAATCCTAGTAGGATTTGTAAAAAGGCTTACCTTGAGGCCGATTGGTGTTTATTCAAATCCCGAAAACTTGGTTTTTCCTTTACCTGATATTCGGCCAACCTTGAATCTCAATATGGGTTAGTTTTCGGCTTTTTAACAATTAAAAAAAACTGATCTAGATAATCACACAAACATTGGCCGAATACATTTAGATGCTTACCTTATGAACTTTAAATCCCGAAAACTTCACCTTCCTCTTTCTTGGAATCGGCCAAATCCTAATTCCCTGAATCCATTAGTTTTTGATTAACTTGATTTGAATACCTAAGATTTGGCCTTGGCTGAATGTATGTATTCACTTACCTTGGATCCTTTATTCCTATATTCAGAAAAGTGTAGAAACTTGAGAAACCCCTTGTAGATTCGGCCATGAACAAGATTTGGGATTAGTACTTTTACTTTCGGCATTTAGAAAAGAAAAGAGAGGAAATTGAATGGCTTAACCTTACCTTGATGCCTTTAATCGATTGCTTCTTTACTTAGAATCACCAAAGGTTCGGTTCGAGAGTAGAAAGAGAAGAAATTGAAGAAGAGAGGATGGTTTCTTGCTTAAGGAAAATTGACGAGAGGGGGAGAGAGTTAGCAAAATTTGGCAAGGCTAGAAGAGATGAGAGAATAGTCTCAATTTTCCTCTTTTAACTGAAATTGCTAGACCAAGAGTCTATAACTTGGCCACTACTCCCCACAAGTGATAATTTTATCTCCATTAATTATCACCTAATTAAATTAAAAGTATTTAATCCATCCTTTAACTCCTCATTTATCTTAGTAAAAGAAAATCCTTTATTTATCACTTATTTTATCATATTTTTATGGAATTAAAACTCCTCTAATTCTAGAAGCTTGTGCCGTCCAACCTCTTGGCCTTGGAAGCAAAATAAAACCTTCATTATTTTCTTCCCAAGTGACTCGAACTCAGGCCATTTCCATAAACCCTAAGTGACACCTTCAGGCCACTTTTCCAAGCTCGATTGTGTGTCAAATTTCACCAACTTTTTCTTTTAAGGCCCTCTTGCCCTTATTTCCTATTTTGAACTTTAAAATTTGTCATTCTGGCCTTATTTGTAAGTTTCCTAAAATTTTCGATCGGCTCAGAACTTGCCATTTTTCTTACATCTTCAAGTTTCCAAAATGTTCGTGTTTCCAAAATGTTCGTGTTTCCAAAATGTTCGTGTTTCCAAAATGTTTAGGTTTCCATTTTCATGCATTTCCAGGTTTCCAAAAATATCAAAATTTATTCTTCGTGATTAAACTTGTCATTTCATACAATCAAACTGAAAATGCATAGGCCCTATTCAGGATGTTACAGTCCCAGTGGCTTTGTACCACAGTGGGTTGGCCCCACATTTGATAAAACAGAATTGTCGCCAGTGATTTGGTATCACAACGTGGGTTGGCCCCACATATGGATTATTCGTGACTTTGGGTCACCAGTGGTTTGGTACCACATTATTATTGATATCAGTGACTTTGGGTCACCAGTGGTTTGGCACCACTAGTGGTTTGGTACCACACGGGGTAGAAAAAGGAGTTGTGGATGGTTAGGTTTGGGTGCATGATATGTTTGCTTGATTATGACCTGTGTAAGAATGTTGCTATAATCGGGAGGGGGATTATGCACTGAGTCTTGGTGACTCACCTTCTCCCTTATCTTTTCAGGTGACTCGTAGATCGCGGATGGGGAGCCGGGTGGACTCGAGGTGGCCATGCGACATTTATTTTTTATTTCACTTGGACTTTCGATTTGGGTACCTTCATTTTAAATTCTGATTTTATTTGGGTTTGAAATAAGGCCATTAGTATTTTTATTTAGGGTTTTATTATACTGCTTTAAATTTTCTAAATGTTGCTAAGTAAATTGTTCAACATGTTTTAAATAACCTGATAACCAAAGTTTTCAAAATTTTACTACACAACGGGTTTTCTAAATCTTACCATCGGGTAACAAAATTTACAAGAGGATAACAAAGTCGACTTAAGTGATTTTCTAAATCTAAGTTTTCCATGCCAAAATCAAATGGTTTTAAATTAACCAAGTAAGAATTCACTCGGGTTTCAATAGACTTTAACGTTTTCTTAAGTAATGGGTGATAACAAGTTTTAAAAAGCCCTTTTGGAATTTCAAAGCAACTTAACGGTTTCAACTATACATACACCGGGTTTCAGCAAACTCAAAAACAAAGAGCTTTTTGCTGAAGATAAACCAGCAACTTGTTTCCTTCGAATCGTTCTCACTCTGTGACATGCCAGATTTGGTTGTGGTGTTTTGACCGGGTTTGGGGTGTTACATAATAATTAATGAAGGCAATAATAAATAAAAATAATATTAAATAAAAATAATAGTAAATAAATAAACAAATAAGTAAGAAAATAATAACAAAATAAAGCTAATATCAAATTAACAAATCGATAAATAATATGTATAAAATAATAATAATAATAATAATAAAATGGAAATATATTAATAAATAAATAATAAAAAATAATATTAATGATTATAAAATAAAAATAATAACGAAAATAATGATAAAAATAATAACAAAAATAAAAATAGTATTAATAATAAAATAATATAAGGATATTAAAATTAATAGTAATAATAATATAGAAATAATAGTAGTAGTACAATAAGAATATATTAATAATAAAAATAATAATATATGTTAATATTCAAATAATAGTAAAAATAAAACAACAATAATGAAAATAGTAATAATAATAATATTAATAATTAATAATAATAATAATAATAATAATAACAATACTAATATTAATAAATATAATAATAATAATAATAATAAATATAGCTATAGTAATAATAATATATAAAAATAATGGTCAATAAAAATAATAATAATACAAATGAATATAATGATAATTATAAGGTTAAAATAAAATAATAGTAATAATAATATTAAAGTAATAATTATAATAGACAAATAATAATAATGATAAAAAAATTTAATAATGAAATAACAAGAATTACAAAAGAAAATTAAAAAAAAAATGAAATTGAACTTGAAATAAAAATTTGGGGTGAAATCAAAAATAAAATTAAAAGGAGGGACTGATTAGAACACGCTAGTAAGTAGGAGGGGCTAAAAGGGAAAATATCCCTTCTCTCCAAAACGTTGCGCTTAGTGTAGGATTAAATTGAAATCGAAATAAAATATAAGGCTAAATTAAAGAATAAAAGAAACTTAATTATAAATTAATAAAAAAGCGGAAGGGCTAAAAGCGCAATTAGCCCTTCCAATAAAAAACACGCGGATCCTCTTTGCAGGTGGGGTCAGTGTGTGGGTTGGCCTTAAAATGACGTCCTTTTAGGCTTAGGGGATGGGCTACTAAACGACGTCGTATCAGTTGGCTATATAAGCCTAAATTTTTAGAAAAAAAATCATTTGGCCTTGTGTGTTTTAAAAAAAGGTGAGAGGAGAGAAGAAAAAAAAGTCTGAGCCCCCTATGCGATTTCTAGCAGGCTCTCTGGCAAGGCTCTGGCGCCATAGTCGTCGTCGCCAGCCACCGTACACGGTGGCCGAAAGTAAAAAAAAATGTGAGTTTTTCTCTTTTTTTATAAATGTATTATATATATATATATATGCTCTCCAGAAAAACAAAATAAAAAAATGTATTTGAAAATGAAAAAAAATAAAATAAAACCTTTGCTTCTTTTTTAATCGTGTATATCTTTATTTTTTTTGTATATATTCGTCTCTGTGTATCTGTATATGTATGTGTGTATCATTACAGATCTTTGAGGTTTTTATAACCTGAAAATAAAAAAGGAAAGAAAATATTTTGCCATGTTTTGCTCTTGTTTTGCTGTTGTTTCTTTCTCCATTTGCAGGTGAACAGCGATCTCGGTGGTGGAGCATCATCCGTGCGCGGATTGCGGCGATGAAGGCGGCTGGTATGGGGATGGCAGGGCCTAGGGTTTTAGAAACCCTAGGTCTTAGAAATTGTTTGGGGTTTTGGGCCTTTTTAGGCCGTGTAAGTTTGGGTAAGTTAGGCCTGGGTAGTGGGTTATTAGTGTTTTGGGTCTAGGGTGTAATGGGCTTGGGTTGTAATTTTGGGCCAAGGGTTTGGTCTGGTTTTTAGTTTGGTTTGTAACTGGACTGTAAAAAATATTGGCTTTATTATTTTTTTTCTATTAAGCCCGGGCAATAATGGGCTATTACAGATAGAACACCAATACTTTAAAAACTCAATTAGTAGATCCTATTTAGCAATCAATTTAGAATATGTGGGATAATTTAAAGCCCTTCAAATGATGCACCGTTTATAAATTAATAGACTTAAAATCCGTACATTCATCTCATGTTTTTTTTATTTTATCATTATCGTATTTAAAGTATTACTTATATCACCTTTGAAATCTATCTTGTATTTAATCGAATTTGGACAATTCCATAATGATTAACTTAATCGATTGTATTACTACATTAATTATCAACTAATTAACAATGTGAATGAAAATTAACCAAAAAAAAAAAAAGAGAGGTGTCTATTGATTGGTATCATTTAGCTTATTCCAATATACATTCCCCCAATTCTCCACTTGCTTATCTATGTTGTCTATTTTGTCCATAGAAGCTTGAATAGCTTGAGGTTCATAAGGAGGAGGCAACTCACATGGAGGCTTATGGCTTGGTGCCTTCACCAAGGATTGAAACAAGAACTCCTTCCATACACCTTTTTGCTTGCACGCCGTTGATTCGACACATATCCTTCGAGATTTCGAAGGTACCGTTGGTTTGTACTTCAATAGCTTTGAGTATTCGTTCAACAAGTGAAACATGTAATCGTATACATTCCGCATCGTTAGAATCTCTTCGATGAATTTGCTCCCTGCCTTCCCTATGTCCTGTGCCTGCAAATTCATGGAGTGAGTCAAATTATTGTTGTTCATATTTTCCTATCAATTGGACGGTCGATGTTGGTTTTAGGATTCATCAATCTAAATAGATCCAATTTGGGTAAGTTCAAAGAGTGAAGATTGATATTTTCTTTCATATAGACGTAATAATAGAGCAATTTGAATTGCTTTTGGATTGCATCAATTTGGACATAGTCAATTTGGGTTTAATTTTTTTTTCCATTTTGGTTTTAATTATTTTGGATTTGTTAATCATTTTTTTTCAAATCAATTATCTAGCTTCAATCAATAAATATTGGGTTTTGTGGTAAGTCACATTGCATCCAAAAAAAAAAGCATATTCAAACATTGGAGACAACCGTGCTAGAAGGGGCAGCCACAAACCTTAAACATGAACCATAAAACAGACATAAAAGATATAAAAAAATAGGTTTTGGATTTAGGTCATTTCAAGTTTAGGTATTTTTTTATTATTCAAATTTGACAAATTTGAATTGTTGACTTTTTAAAGTTAAATTTAGTACGATCATATTGGAATTCAAGCTAGGATATGTGTAGCATTACTTCTAGCTATCCAAAAACACTTTTTAAACAAAATGCTTTTACCTTCCAAAAATGATTTTCAAGTCAAACGAAGAAATTGGTTGTGAAGTGCTTTTCAAAAGCACTGAGCAAGAAAAGCACTTCACAACCGCAATAAGAAGAATTGTGTCTTCAAGCTTGAGTTAGAATTGACAAGTCTATATACATACAAAAATAACAAATTAATCATGATGGTTTGATTAAGTACCTGTTGAGTGTGATTATTGCCCCATTCAACGGCGAACTTAAGGTCTCTGCACTTGTCTTGGCGGCGTATGGGCCAATAATGTTGCATTGGCACCATGCTTCTCGAGAAAAAATCAAAGTATCGGGGCTTTATCATCAATGTCATGCTATCACATGCTAGTATGTATTTCTTACTTACGGACCATGTTGATCCTTCTATATAAATCTTGTATCTTTCCATCATACAACATCAACAAAAAATCAAGTTAATTACACTATACAGATTGGATTTTAAATTAGTCTTCAAACTTTAAAATGCTCTAACTGATTTCTCAAAGAATACAATCATATCAATTATATTCTTCCATTAGCCTAATAGTTAGTTTGGACATTAAATGTAAGTTTGAATATGTAAATTAAATTATAAACACGTATACACCTACTGCATGAAGGCCCTTGTACTATAAGACAGATTGCATTTTGCCCTATCTAATCAAAAAATGGGAAAGTTAATCATTATACATTAGATCAAAGAGCAAATAGGTCCTTCTTGTTAAAAAATTCATCCATTTCTACTATTAAAAAATTTGGTCCTTATACAATACTATAAGGTACACGTGGTACGCTACGTATAATTGTCTGGTTATTTTATCAAACACGCCAATTTTTAACAATAAAAATGGATGAATTTTTTAATAGAAAGGACCAATATGCTCTTTATTCTAACGCCTATTTTCTAGTAAATGTGGCAAAATGCAATTTGACTCCTAGTACAGGGGTCTCCATGGTGGTTTTACCTAACGTGTTAAAAATGACGTTGTCTTTTTTTCTTCTAGATCAAAGTTGTTTATGCAATAGGTATACATGTATTTAAATTTTGATCCATGTGTTTAAAATCCATGCTAGATCTAACCTAGCATTTAACGTCCAAGTTAACTTTAGGCTAATAGAAAGAACTAAGTGATACGATATTAATATTTTGAGAACTCAAGTAGAATATTTTTAGAGTTCAAGAATCAATTTAGAATTTGAGCTATTAGTTGAGGATGGTCGGTGAAATAAACCCAATTTTCATGAGGAAGAAAAGAAAAGCTTGGCATATATACCTATAGGTGCATTGATCTTCCAATTTAGAATTATTGAACCCTTCATCAACTACTTTACTCCAATTCTGAAATTCAAAACAAATAATTAATAGTTACAAAAACCTATTTCAACAAATCTATTATATGTCCCCCAAACTATGGTTCAATATCTAAACTGGTCTCCCTAAGCTTCAAAAACATTTCAATTAAGTCATCAAAGTATCAGTATCATATCACTCAAGTCTTTCCATCAACTTAGCCATCAACTTGTCTGTTAAATGACAACTCAGATACTTTGATAACTCAATTAAAACGCTTTGAAGCTCGACAATCGATCTGATTTTGAGGAAATTAATCGATTACCTTGTAATAGAGTCGAACATTCCAGTCATATTGATCTGAAAGGTTACATTTCATAAGGTCAAGCCTATTTTTAGCAACGTGAGGGTTACCCTTCCAAAAGGCATAAGGTTCCCTTTGTTCCCACTTGGTCCTCTTTCTCCCTTTCTTTATTGCCCTCAACATGTCCTCCCATGGCATTATATTAACTTCAGCCCTGCTAGAAAAAGTGGGTTAGCTGCTTAAATTTATTATCAATTTTGTTACCGGGTTAATTCTACCTAACGTCCTCGAACTAATGTTTAGATTTTAAATTGGTCTGAATTATAAAGTGTTCTGATTGAGTCCTTAGAACATTAATGTTGTATAAATCAAGTTCTTCCCTCTAAACTTAGTTATTAAATGTTAATTTGGATATGATGTAAAGCACTTTTTAAAATCATGTGGATCAAACTGGAAACACGTGTAACTATTGTATAAACAGTTTTGAATTTGATGTATTGAAAAAATAGATTTTTTTACCACGTCAAATCAGAGCAATTCATATGGTAGGTATACATGTGTTTAAAATTTGTCCTATACGCTTTAAATATGCCAGGGCAGATGGTAATAGGAGTCAGGTGCCTTGGCCCCTTCAAACTTTTTTTGGAAAATTCCGTTACTCCCTTGAAAATTTTTGAAATTTTAAATAAGTCTTGAAATTTTTGGAAAATCTCATTAGGCCTTTTTTTTTTTTTTTTTTTTGAAATTTCATTTAACCCCATAAAATTTTGTAAATTCTAATCAAGCTCTCAAAATATGTAAAATTTTAACTAAACCTTTCTTAAATTCTCGTTAAACCCTCTAGAATTTTTGAAAATTTTAACCAAGGCCCTCAAAACTTAATGCTAAGATCCGCCACTAGCCCAAGCTAGTGGAAAAGTTGACGGAATGACCTAATTGATACGATAGTGATACTTTGAAACTCAATTAGAATGTTTAGAAATCCAAGACTAGTTTAAAAACCGGACACTATAGTTTGAAGACATTCAATGTAATTAACTATTTGTTGTTAGTAATATGTGTAGTAGAAAGGGCTAATATAACTTTTAGTCCTAGAACTTGGCAATTAAATCTACTTTGGTACCTATACTTTTCCTTAGTCCACTTTAGTACCTAAACTTGACAACTAAGGTCCATTTTAATCCATGAACTTAGATTCCATCAAGATTTGATGATGTAACAACCTACGAATGTGCCACATCATTATATTTTTAGATGTGCCAAGTTCAAGAACCAAAATAAACTTAATTGTCAAGTTCAAATACCAAAGTGAACCAAAAAATGTCCAAGTGCCAAAATAAACCTAACTGCTAAGTTTAGACACTATAACTTATATTAATCCATTTTAATCCTTGAACTTGGAAATATGTCATGTTTGGTACATAAACTTAGCAATTAAGGTCCATTTTGATCTTGAACTTAAATTCCATCAAAATTTGATGATATGTGCCACATCAAACTTTTACGTTGTCAAGTTCAGGAACCAAAACAAACCTAATTCCCAAGTTCAAATACCAAAGTGAATCAGAAAAAGTACAGGTACCAAAATAAACCTCACTGCCAAGTTCAAGGACTAAAAATATATTAAACCATAATAGAATTTTACCATCCCCAGAAGGTCCAATCAGGGAAGACAATGTCCAAAGTTTCCTCGGATCCACAATAATGAAACAATGGCGGTGCTAATGTAGAATTAGGACCTTGGTAATCACTTCTCATGATCTTCGTCTCATCTCCACTGTAGAACAATAGGTCCAAATCTGGTACTTTACCAGGGTACAACCTTAAAAGTTGCAAAATGCCCCATTTGGTAAACACATCCCTTGTTTGATATGGTCTCGTATATTTTTCAACATAAACATTGCCCCCAACAATGACAAGTCTAAAATGTGCACTTGCCTTTCCCCTTTCAATCATGTCTTCGGTAATGCCTGATGTTTTCCACTCTTGTAAATCTTGATGGATCCATCGGAAATAGTCCGGGCAAGTCTCGGTTGATGATTCGTCGGGTTCAAAGACCGACGGGTACTTGTTCGGGCATTTTTTTCCTTGTAAAGCTGTGACGAGAGCAATTGAGAGGGAATTCAACCCTTTCGTGGGGCTTTTTGGTACTTCTTGAGGTGAAACTCATATGGGCTAATGGAGAACCTTGTATGATAGGCTTGGGGAGAAAAAACAAAGAAAAAGTGATGCATTAATCTTATTGTAGTTTAAGTGTAAATTTTGATATGAACCCATAATTCAACTCAACTCGATTTGATCATAAAAAATCAACACCTTAAAAATAAATAGACTTAAACCTAAAATAACCCAAAACTCAAAATACTTGAAAAATAATCCTAAACAACGGCGAAATCAAGAGTCTTAGCTTCCTTTTAACTCGTCCCAAAACAAATATCATTCAAATTAGGTTTTTTAGCTCTTGAATAAATGAAAAAAATTGCATTTTTGGACCCTTAAGAAAACCTAGTAATGCAATTTAAGCTTGTTTAACACAAAACTTTTAACCTTAGCCGCTCTAAAATTTTATAATTTTATGTCCCAAAAATAAAATTTTTAACTTTGCCCTGGCCCTAAATGACTTGAACTTAAAATAAATAGAAATCAAAATTATCCAAGCCCATATTGTCTTCACTCAAACCTGAAAACCAAACATGATCAACTTGAATTTAAATTAATCCAACTCGAATTATTTTTTTTAAAAGTCAAACAATCCAAAACCGTCCAAATCAAACTTAAATTGCCTTTTAACTTAAACCGACCTAAACTCAAGACAACCTAAACCTAATGTGATTTGAACTTGTAAAGAACTAAACTCAAATGAACTATATTCGAAATTGATCCAAACCCTAATGACAAGAAAAATTCAAAATCCGAAATAACCTCAAACCAAATTTACCATAAACAAAACCAACTCCATCAATTGATATATTCTAATAACACAACTTACTTTAATCAATTAAAAAAAAAGATAATATAATTTTTGGCCCCTGAACTTGGCTACTAAGTCCACTTTGGTACTTGTATTTTTTTTTCACTTTGGTACCTAAACTTGGCAATTAGATCTATTTTGGTATCTATACTTTTTAGGTGAGAGTATCTAATACATCCTCTATTATAATTTAGGAATCAAAATGAATCTAGTTATGGATCAAAAAAAGTACGGGTACCAAAGTGCACCTAATTGCCAAGTTGTGGGGACAAAAATTATATTATCCCATTAAAAACTAAGCCAACAGCAATGGTAAACAGGTTGGGAAGACTTACAATTTGCATCCAATTAAACAAGGCTGCAATAAGAACGAAGGAAAAGAGGAAAAGAAAAGCAGTTGTTGAGACCAATCCTTTGAAGCGTCCAAGGCCAACCTTGTGAATGCAACCAAGAATTACTTGATCACCGTATGGCCAAAACCCAGGAAATATTTTAGCATGTTCTCCCATGGAAAACTATGCTACTTTGTTCACAACACTTGAAGCTCCAATTGGGTCTTACACAGCTTGGTTCAATGAGCAAAATTGATCAAACTTAAAGAATCCAGTTAAATTATAATTAAAAAATAATGTTTCTGCAAAATTAATATATATATATATATATAAAACTCAAATTCTTTCAGTTCATCAGATAATTTTTATAACTGATCCAAAAGAATTGAAGAAGATGAAATTATACGTAAAAGATCGTCTAATTTGAACATAATATGATCTTGTTAATATACGAGAAAAAACTGAACCATAAAGAGCATACCCGTAGTTTATGCAGGAAATGTTTTTTAGCTGAGAAAGAATGGATTGGATGAGATCGGAAGCACCATGAAAATTCGAAGAAGATAGTGAAATTAGGCAGTGTTTTGATCTGTGGAAAGTGTGAAGCTAATTCGAGTTTAGTCAAAATATTACGTGCAGTACGTAGCGGGATACTATGGGCTTTAATATCTTAATTATTATAAATTTTGTTATATATATATATATATATATATATTAATTAAGCATGTAAAATTTTAAAATTTTAGAGGTCACATAAAAAAAATATATCAGTAACAACCCAGAATCTGTTGATCTAATTATGGTTTTCCAGTATTAAACAAGTAAATTATTTAGCAATTTCTTTGGAATTATGAACTCAGAATTTGATTGTCTAATTATGATTTTAGTCCTTCTAATATGTTAATATCTTAGGTTTAATTCTTTTATTTATAGGTTGAAATTGATAATATTGTTAATTGTTGTTGCCGAAACCCTTTTTTGAAGCTCGACTTTTTATTTTAAAATAAAAATAGAGCCACCACCAATCCTTTTTATTACGTGTGATCGATCACCTTGTTATTTGATTATTTTAATAAAATTTTAGATTTACTAAAATGATGATTTTCAGTGTACAAAATCTAGAAAGTGGGTTCGGGAGTCGGTTATGCATGAGGAAGGATTAACACCCTCATAACGCCCAAAATTGGTACTTAGTTGATTATTTGATATCTTAGTGTCGAGAATTAAGAATTCAAAGAAAATTTAAAGTACAATCCCATTTTTTTGCATGATGTTATTTAATTAAAATATCGCTAACTAAATTAAATTTTATGGAAAAAGCCTTCTTATTTCGAGTTATCAAGAAGAAAGATCATGCCCTATAAGTTAGGGCACGAGGTCTCGAATCCTCGAAAACAAAGAATTTTCTCCATTTAATTATTATCTAATTACTACGTGTCTTGAATTTTAAATAGGATGTTTGGTTATTTCGAATCTAGGAAGAGGCCATACTTCGTAACTTAGGAGCACAACTCCTCGAATCCTGAAAATAACGAACATTGCCTCGTTTTTAATTATTATTATTTTTATGTACTTACGCCAAAAAACGGATGAGTATATGTAGCATAATTTACAATGTACAATGATGAAAAAATTATGGTATTAACAAAATAACAACATAAATAATGGAATAAAATGATAATACTATATTGAATACAATAATAAGAAATAATAATAACAATAATAATAAAATATTCAATTAATAATACTATATGATAACAATTATAATAATATTGAAATAATATAAAAGTGTATGATAATAATATAATTACATAAAATATTGATATTTGAGCAAATTTTTTTTAAAAAAAATTAATTAGCAATGATAATTACATAATAATATTAATAGTATCAATGATTAAAAATAAAAGACCGAAATAAAACAATCGGGAAATTCATAGGCGAAAACGTAAATTATGCAACTTAAAGGGTGACAATTACAAAAACAGCAAGTACAGGGCCTTAATTAAATGAACATTGCACTAAACTAAAATTGCAATAAAATTTAAAGTATAAATAAATAAGAACAGAAATAAAAGGGTTAAATTAAGATAAAATAAAAATGCAGGGACCAAATGGGCAAATAACTCCAACCCTAGTACACATGTCACTCCCCAGAGGCTCAATAGCCTAGGGACCATAATGAAAACAAATCAAAATTAAATTGCATAATTTTAAAAAGAAGAAAAAACAAAATCAAGACCACATTGAAAAGCGCCTAAAGGCGAAAGGACCTAGGTAGCAATTTGACCCCTCTTTCAAGAAAAACACGCGAATCCTATGATATTCAGGTCGGGCATTTGAGTCGTGTCAAAACGACGTAGTTTTGGGGCTTTTGAAGCCAGGACAAAACGACGTCATTTCATTAAACCTATATAAGTTAGAAAATATTTTAAAAAATCATTTTAAAACTTGTTTCAAAAAAAATTTTCTTGCTTTCTTTTTTTTTCTCTAAAGGCTCCCCTCATCCGACCACAAGGCCGTCGCACATCCGCCGTGCCACCGATCATCGGCGACGGTGACCACCACCTCCGATGGCCAAAAAATCTTTTTAAAAAAACCTTTTGAAACCTTTCAACGCGTAGAACGTGATTCTAGGGTGAAAACCCCTTAAAAAGAATCAAACCTCCAAAAAAGAAGATGAAACCCTTCGGTTTCTTTCTCGTCCGATGAGGCCCTCGACAAACCCTAAGAGGGCTCGGAGACCTTTCGAATCGGGAAGGCCAGCCACGTTGACGGTGAGACAAAACGTCAGGTAAAGATCTAAACTTTTTGTTTTATTTTTTTTTCTGTTTTGAAAATTAAAAAAAATCGAAATAAATAGACTACCTTTTTTTTTGAAATTTCGTTGTTGTTTTTTTTTTATATTTTTCTTTTTTTTCTTGTGTTACAATGGTTTCGACTTTTATAACCAAATAGATTACATGATATTAGTTTTTGTTTTTTTTTTTTTGCTTTCTTCTTTTTGTTTCTGCTATTCCTACTTTTCTGCTTCTGTGTTTCTGCTATTCTCTACTCCCTATTCTTTATTTTTTTCTTTTTTTGCAGGTTTTTCATGGCAATGGGTTGAATCAACGGCGGTGGAGAGGCACGCCCCTTGCCATTTTGGTGAAATGGTGGCAGAGGAGGTAGACCTTAGGGCGTAGGGACTTCGGGAGGTGTGCCCCCGACGTGGCAAAACGGAGGAGCGGCGGCAGCTGGTGAAGTCTTAGGGGATTAAGGTTTCTTTCTGTTTAGGTTTAGATAGTGGGTTTTGGGCTTTAGGGTTTTTTTGGGCTTTTAGTTTTTTTGTATTTGAGCTTATAATATGGACTATTTAATGGTGATGCGTCGTTGAATGCACCAAAATATATCCTACTCCCTACAAAATAATGAAAATAACAGTAAAGGGCAAGTAGGGTCGAATCCACAGGGATTGGATTATACAAATGCCTGTTTCTCGAGATCCTGGGCAGAATCGTGCCCAAGAAAACCTGCGTTCATGAAAAATAAATAAAAAATAGAATTAATAATTTTTGATCTAAAAAAATAATAATAATAATGAAATTTAAGGCAATTAAAATTACGAGAATTAAAATGAGGAAAATAAAAGAAAGGGTTTAGAGAAAAGTTTCTTATGTGGAGAGATTCCACCTCCAGTTGTCTCGTTCCTCCTTGGGTTCAATCTTGACTTTTGGATGACCCTTCTACGCCAAGTAAGCTAGTTATAGTGGAAGAGGATGCATCGACCACCAACTCCTAGAGTTTGACCTTACAATTTAGGGAGCGACTCTAGCACGCTATTGCTCTTGTGGAGTCATTTGCGCTAGATCAACGTTTCTCAATGGCGAATCCGCCATTTTGTCTCTTGGGCTCGCTAACCTCGACGCGATAAGCTCACGAACCATGCGGTGCAATCCTCCTAAAACACACAAAGCGGCCGCCTTTGCATAAGTTGAAAGGTTACTTTTAAAGGGACACGGAAGGAAGCGTCGACCCGTGTCTGAGAAACGATGAATACCTGGGTGAGAAAGTTAAGCGCGGGTTCTAAGCCTCAAGAACCTTTTTCTGGGGAATTCGGCAACCTTCGGCTAGATGGAATTTAGTGGCTCATATTTGTGGTGGAAAAGTAAATAAAATATAAAAATATGGAAAAGGGAATTTTTATTGAAAAGAAAATAAAGGAAGCACAAAAACTTATGGGAGAAGAGTGTACAGAAAAAGATGAACCCCCAAATGAGTTACTCCATCCCCTATTTATAGTGCTTAAGGTAGATAGTCTAATTCTACTCAAACTCCCAAAGATAATTACAATTTAATTAAAGATAAATAGAGATAAATAAAGAAATTAAATAATCCTAGATAATTATCCTAATATTAATTATCCTAATATAATTTAAAATAGAATTTGATAAAGCAAAGTCTCTTCCTTTTGCATTTCAGTCCCTCGCCTCCATGTTTGCACTTTTGCCACCATCTTTTCCCTTTGTTGCACATTGGTCCATTTTATCTTTAATTTCACGATTTTGGCCTCAATTTTGCATTGGTCTCCAATTTAGTCCCTACGAGATAAAAGTCCATAAATAGCCCAAATTAGTAGAATCACATTCAAAATTAATATACAATTAGCACATAAAAACATGTCATTCTAGAGTGTTATCAAATCCCCCCTACTTAGCCCATGCTTGCCCTCAAGTATGGTTCCTATCCATTGTGAAAATTAGATCCTGAAAGAAATTCTACTCCAAAGTTTTATAAAGATTAGTCAAAAATGCATATGAAAAATAAAGAGAACTCTATGCTTGCTTTAAGTAAAATAGAAAAAGTATTCTAATTAACACACACAAAATTAAAATCATCTTGAATTATTTCATGTCTATTAGGTGATTTACCAAACCTCTGAGACACTCTACTTATTCCCACTTTTAGTCCTTAGCTGAAATTTTATTACTACTATTTTTCTTTTTTCTTTTTTTCTTCTTCTTCTTTTTTTAATAGAACTATTTATTTACTTAGGAATATATCGAACCTTTTACGCTAAGAGAGATGACAACCCAAGCACCCACCGGTTACTCGACTCAACATACACTTAAAATTATTTATTTTCGGTTAGCGGAGTTTCACCCACACGTCACACAACCTTTTGACGCCAAGTAGAATGACAACCCAAGCACCCTACCCGGTTACTCAATCGGTCACGTTCGAGCCATACTCATAACCTTGGCTAGCGGAGTTTTACCTATTACGTCACAAAACCTTTTGACGCAAGTAGAATGACAACCCAAGCACCCTACCCCGGTCACTCGATCGATCACGTTCTAAGTCATACTCATAACCTTGAAAATATTTATTAATCACAATTTACACGAAATTTTAATTCTAAGAGGACTTTAAGAGAAATAATCAAGTGTCGAAAATAAGTTTTAGTAACCACCTAATAGACACTGAATATAATTTAGGCATGCAAATGTATTAATTGTCCACTTTATATTAAACTTGATCAAATTTACGACAAGTGAGATAGAATTAACTTATTAATCATAATTATTTTAGCCTAATAAAAATAAAAGCAGTGGAGATAAAATCAAGCAGACGAATCATAATTAACTCAAGAGCTAAGAATCATGCATGTAGGTCAAGCAAAGGCAAGTCGTGGTAAAATTCTTGGGCATGAAAAGCAATGAATATTCTTAGAAAAAAATATGGACAAAATGGAGCCTCAAGCGACAAACATAAATCACAAAGACGGATGATAATAATACAAAAGTACCTCCCCTACTTAAAACACATTGTCCTCAATGTGGACGCAAAATAAATAAATATGAAGAAAAGTTTAGAAAAACTCCCCATGTAGCTACTGTCGATTACGGAGGATAGCAATAATTTCAGTGAGTTGCTGGCCAAAAGTGTCGAGTCGAGCCTCAATGCGCTCCGTTTTACCTAGATGGAAGAAGAAAATTATTAATAAAAAAAGGAAAATAAGAAATAAGAAATAATAATAAAATGAAAATAAAACAAATAAACAAAATAAAATAAAATAAAGATTGGGTTGCCTCCCAACAAGCGCTTGTTTAACGTCATTAGCTTGACAACTTAAACGGTTCTACGGTGGCTCAAAATAAATCTTTTTAATCATGTAAGCTTGGAAATTCTCATTTTTTATCACATCCACTATATTTGGGTTTAATCGTCTTTGCGCCTTTTCATTGGTTTCATATTTTCCTCCAAGGGTCAATCCTTTTAAGTTGGCAATGGTCTCATCATCCTCCAAAATGTGAATTTGAGATGCTCGAGAGGTGGTTTTAATTTTGGATCGGCTCTCACTGTGAGTAAGGTAAAAGTTTAGTGTCCATAGGAGCCAACAATTTATTAACGGATTGAAATTTATCAAAGTCAAATTTAAAATCATAAATGGATTCAAAATTTTCTTCCACTAATGAGTCGATTATATCGACACAATTCACGCTCAAAATTTCACTGGGGTGGCTAATGGCATCGTAGACGTTAAATTTCACGATCTCCCCATCAAACTCCATCGTGAGAGTTCCACTTCGAACGTCAATTTTAGTACTAGCTGTCGTCCCAATAAGAGATTTGAAGATCCCGGAGCACTGTCCTCCTCCATTTTTATCACATAAAAATCTGCAAGAAAAATAAGTTCGTTAACTTTTACCAACACGTCCTCGAGGACTCCTTCGGATGCACAACGGACTGTCGCATGGCCGAATGCTAACACTGTTTTGTCAAAAACATGCATTAAGTGATTCATAAATAGAATATGGCATTACATTTATGGAGGCTCCTAGATCACACATAGCCTTTTAATTCCCAAATGTCCTATTTTGCATGGTATTGCAAACATACCCCTATCCTTACATTTTGCCGGCATTTTTCATTTGTAACATCTGCAGACACATTTTCACCAACATTCACCCTTTCATTACACGTTAACTTTCGTTTGTTGGTGCAAAGCTCTTTAAGAAATTTAGCGTGCACAGGTATTTGCTTGATGGCATCCAACAGTGGAATGTTGATTTCAACGTTCCTAAATGTTTCGAGGATTTCCTTGTCCTACTTACCTTTTCGACACTGGTGGAATCATTCTGGAAATGGAGGTTGAATTATGGGCAATGGGGGTTTCGTTCGGACTGTCTGTCTTTTTTGGGTTTTCCTGGCGATTTCATGATGATTTACGTGGGAATCGATTCGATACCTTTCCACTTCACAACGTCCTTTGCATTTGCGTTTTGCCTTGAGTTTGGTTACATTTGTGACGGCGGCTTCCTTGAGAGTTCAATTTCTCAACTGATATGGTTAGTTCTCTTATAAATGCCTCGATTTTCTGTTGAAAATCCTTTATTTCTCTTTGGAAATTAAGAGTTTCTTGTTGAAAATCAAGGACATTGGTCGCTAATTTATTGACCATGGTTTCTAAGAAATTACACGAATCTCGAGGTCATTGTGGAAGCTGATTTTGGTATGGCTGGTTATTTCGTGGATTGGCCCCATAACTCAAGTTAGGATGGTCCCTCCACCATGGGTTGAAGGTATTAACATAGGGATCATAACGCCTTTGTGGTGGGCCAGGAAAGTTTCCCACGGCATCCAAACGAGCCATAGTGTCATCAATTAAAATGGGACATGCATCAGTTGTGTGCTCAGATGTAGCACATATTCCACATAATCGAGCTGGTTTAGTTTTTTTTGCAACAAGAGAGCTCACAATATTAGTAAGTCTATCAAGCTTATCCTCTAAGAAAGAATTACTTAGCTGATGAACCCTTCTGGGGGGTTCAGGATTGGCTCAAAACTACTGAGAATTGGTAGCCATTGTAGAGATTAAGTCTCTTGCTTGCTGGGGAGTCATATTGACCAACGCTCCTCCACTAGCGGCGTCCACCATGTTCATCTCCATTGGTTTCAAACCTTCATAAAAATCTTGAAGGAGAGATTGCTCGGTTATCTGTGTTGTGGGCAACTTGCACAAACTTCTTGAACCGCTCCCAATAATCATATAGAGTCTCGCCTCTTTCTCGCCTAATCCCCACGATCTCCTTCTTAGCTCAATTTGCTCTCGATGCTAGAAAAACACATTGAGAAACAAACGAGATAGATCATTAAGTAGTTATAGATCCGGAGGTAAATAAAATAACCATTCCTAGTGAGTCTGCTAGGGAAAAAGGAAAAGCGCGCAATTTAATCTGATCCTCAGTTACGCCTTGAGGTTTCATACTCAGACAAACCATATGAAACTCCTTTAAGTGTTTGTGGGGGTTTTCATTTTGTAACCCTCGAAAAGTTGGCAGCAACTGAATCAACCCTGATTTCAGCTCAAAGTCAGTATCCATGGTAGGATATGCGATGCACAGTGGCGGTTGTTCTGTCGGCGCTTTGGCTAGTTGCCGAATCGTTTGAGCCATTGGTTCTTGCACCAAATTAGGGTTTTCGTCAACCCTAGCGTTGAACACTTCCTTAAATGGATTGACTTCTTCTGCTTTACTTTTAAGCGTTTGAGTAGGGTTTTCGTTAACCCTAGATTTCGCTTCGTCGTCGATCCTAATTTCTGGTGGTGGATTGCTTTGAGTCACTACCACCGCTGACTGCTTTTTCTTCAACTTAGTTTCTTTTCGATTAGCTTTCACAGTCTTTTCGATCTCCGAATCAAATGCAAGAATGCATGGAGCAGATCTGGTCATAGAAAATAAGAAAAACAGATTAGTAATCGTTCTGGATCCCGAAGAACGGCTCCAAAATTTGATGCGTCGTTGAATGCACCAAAATATATCCTACTCCCTGCAAAATAATGAAAATAATAGTAAAGGGCAAGTAGGGTCAAATCCACAGGGATCGGATTATACAAATGCCTGTTTCTCGAGATCTTAAGCGAAATCGTGCCCAAGAAAACTGCGTTCTGAAAAATAAATAAAAATAGAATTAATAATTTTCGATCCGAAAAATAATAATAATAAAAAATTTAAGGCAATTAAAATTACGAGAATTAAAATGAGGAAAATAAAAAGAAAGGGTTTAGAGAAAAGTTTCTTATGTGGAAAGATTCCACCTCCAGTTGTCTCGTTCCTCCTTGGGTTCAATCTTGACTTTTGGATGACCCTTCTACGCCAAGTAAGCCGATTATAGTGGAAGAGGACGCCACGACCACCAACTCCTAGAGTTTGACCTTACAATTTAGGGAGCGACTCAGCCTTCTATTGCTCTTGTGGAGTCATTTGCGCTAGATCAACTTTTCTCAATGGCGAATCCGCCATTTTGTCTCTTGGGCTTGCTAACCTCGACGCAATAAGCTCACGAACCGACGGTGCAATCCTCCCAAAACACACAAAGCGCCGCCTTTACATAAGTTGAAAGGGTTACTTTTAAAGGGACACGACAGGCGTCGACCCGTAATGCAGAGAAATGATGAATAACTGGGTGAGAAAGTTAAGCGTGGGTTCTAAGCCTCAAGAACCTTTTTCGGAAATTCGGCAACCTTGGCTAGATGGAATTTAGTGGCTCATATTTGTGGTGGAAAAATAAATAAAATATAAAAGTATGGAAAAGGAATTTTATTGAAAAGAAAATAAAGGAAGCACAAAACTTATGGGAGAAGAGTGTACGAGAAAAAGATAAACCCCCAAATGAGTTACTCCATCCCTATTTATAGTGCTTAAGGTAGATAGTCTAATTCTACTCAAACTCCCAAAGATAATTACAATTTAATTAAAGATAAATAGAGATAAATAAAGAAATTAAATAATCCTAGATAATTATCCTAATATTAATTATCCTAATATAATTTAAAATAGAATTTGATAAAGCAAAGTCTCTTCTTTTTGCATTTCAGTCCCTCTGCCCTCCATGTTTGGACTTTTGCCACCATCTTTTCCCTTTGTTGCACATTGGTCCATTTTTATCTTTAATTTCACGATTTTGGCCCTAAATTTTGCATTGGTCTCCAATTTAGTCCCTACGAGATAAAAGTCCATAAATAGCCCAAATTAGTAGAATCACATTCAAAATTAATATACAATTAGCACATAAAAACATGCCATTCTAGAGTGTTATCAAATGGACTTTTATTTTTTTTCTTAGGTCGAACGAAATTGGATTTCTACAGCTGCTCCTCTTTGCTCATTGTTGTGTAACGGAAATGGAGTAAAGACTTTTAGGAGGACCAATTTTGTCCGGTCTTGTCTAACTCGACTTCTTTAGTGCTCATTTTTTTCAAGTAGCCCATTCTTTCAATCCATTGGTTACTCTACTCCACTATATCTGCTTTGTTACAACTTTAGGAAGGCAGGATTTTGTGTCACAGTTTCATCTTGCTCCATTGAAACTTCAAGGAGCTAAGATTTACTGTTGTAGTTTCATTCCAACCCATTGCAACTTCAGAGGCATAGGATTTGTAGCTTCATCTTGCTCCACTGTAATTTCAGGGAGATAAGATTCGTCATTGTAGTTTCAATCCGACTCACTGTAACTTCAAGGGTATAGGATTTGTAGCTTCATCTTCCTTGTAACACCCCTTACCCGTAATCCCATCCGAAATCGGGCACGAGGCGTTACCGTACAAAACTATTTGATCACCACTTAGGCTCAACGCGAATACTCTACTTAAGTTTCTACAACGACTTCATTATCGACTTACGAGACCTTACTCGTAAGTACAAGGGCTCTCGAGACTATATCAAAAACTCCTACGATCCATAAAATTTCTTTCTCAACTAAACAAAGAGTACATGCCGTGTTAGAAGACACACACGCCCGTGTATAGTCTCACACGCCTATATACCCAAATCATGCCTAAAAACCCCATTATTCTACCAAAGTCCCACAGCTAGGGCACAAGCCCATGTGGAATAAGACACACTCGTGTACCCTCAAGACATGCTCGTGTCTTCCGCACGTGGTCGATACTGACTAATTTCACACGGCCTAAACACGCCCGTGTGGTTAGTCCGTGGTCTATCCTGACTTAAAATGCTAACATGCAGGGGACACACGGCCAGGTTGCATGCCCGTGGGTTGACCGTGTGTCACACATGGTCTGGACATACGCCCGTGTGCCTACCCATGTGGACAAGAACGAGACTATTTGCCAAGTTCTTTGCACTCCCCTTACTCATACCACATAATTCCATTCATCATACTAATAAACAATTCATGATTTCAATATGAACTCCCATCGGTATTTTATAATTCATAAAGGTAAGATGAGCCATCAATCTTGGCAATTTACAAAATAATTGTTTTAACAAGAGCCAATACACCTTTGGTCAAAATAACAAAATAATTTAACTAGTCTAGTCCCTATACATTCCATTTACAAATTCATTAAGACTAAGTATACCGATGTAAGTTGATAGTGTGGGCGGTCTCCTGGTTTTCGGCATATCCCGGCTCGTCTCTTAAGCTCTATAAAACAAGAGAAAGAGAAGGGAGTAAGCTTTAAGCTTAGTCAGTTTATGTGTAAACAATATAAGCATTTTAACATGCATTAAACAATTTCATAACATTATATATAGTGAACAAGAAACAATCTACATTAATGATCATGCTTACTCATTTCCTCCATTCACACATTCCAACCACATCACAAGCACAATGCATACATTCATTAACGGTTCCCCTGCACTTAGCATCACAAAGTCAGACAATACATCACATCGCTACGTCTAAATCCATTACTCATTGTCGAATTACTCGGTGGTTTCACACTTAGCCCACCATCAGTCTTTATTAGGGTGGTATCGCACATAGCCCATCAAAAGTGTAATACCCTGAAATAGGGATAGATTTTTTATTAAATTATTTTGCATAAGTGTGGTCATCATGGTGTTGATTGAGGTATTTTAGGTGCTAGTTATAAGCTAAGGAAGGCAGAGCTATAGGAGAAATTTTGTTTTAAGTGTTAATTAAGGGGAGCTAGGCTAAGGAGGCTTTAAGAGAAGTTGTTGGGGATTTATGACATAAAAAAATGCCTTGGTAAAGTGGCTTAAGGGCACCACTTAAAGGCCTGGAAGTAACGCAAACAAGGGCACAGGTTGAAACACTGGCGATGAAGTGGTGGTTTATTTTGTTTTTGGCGTTAAGGGAGGAACAAGATGAAGGATGTCTTAAAAGAAATTGAGTGGAACATGTCACAAAAGCGCTGGTAAAGTGGCTTGGACGCTTCTTTGGAAAGGGTGCTCCAGGGGATGAGGTTCGATTCACGTGGGCAGAAGGAGTGGGGTTTTATTTTAGCTTTTGGCGTTAAGACAAGGGGAGCTAGGGAAGGAGGCTTTAAAAGAAATCGGACGGAGTTTATAACACAAAAAGAATCGCAGCAGAGTGGCTTGAGGCGCTACCTGCGGCAAAGGGTTCAATGAGTCTTAAGTTCGAATCGTGGTGGCAACAAATGGGTGTTTTATTTTATTTTTGGCTTTTGCGTCAAGGTGGAGAGAAGTGGACGGTTATGGGACTTTAAGGATAAGGATAAGTGTTTTTTTATTTATTTGAAGTGATAAAGTGGTTTTTATTTGTTTTAAATATTAAGATAAATGTTGGTTTATTCAAGATATTTTGAATAAGTGTGGATTATTTTTAGAGAGATAAGAGATAATTGTAGATTTATTTTATTTATTTTGAATAGATAAAGAAGAGATAAAGTATGGATTTTATTTATTTTAGTCTAAATAAGATAAGAGATAAAGATTGGCTTAATTCAAATTATTTTTGAATGAGTTTGGGAGAGGAAAAATAGGTGCTTAATTTGAGTAGTATAAGTAGGGTGTTCATCCTTTGGCCATCCTTTCCTTCATTTTATTTCCTTTTGCGAAAATTTGTTTGTTCATCTTTTAATCTCCATTGTCGAAATTCTTCTACTTTTCCTTATTCATCTTTTTATTTCTTCCAACCCCAAATCCCTTGTAGCGAATATTTCTTGTGATTTAAAGCCTTAGCAGAACCTTGTTAGTGCTTTTCTTCTATTTGTATTTTTCTTTTATTAATAACCATAGCCAATCTCAAAGGAGGCCGTTTTCTTTTCTTCTATCGCAAGTTCTAAAAGCCGGGATCCATTCTCTCTTAGCCTCTTCAAGCAACGTGTAGTGGTAAGTAGTTCTCTCCTAGCAATCGGTTATGGGGTTTCTTTCCATTAAGGTGCCGAAATCAAGTGTAGAGGCCTTGATTTCTTTGGATGGCCGAATGTCCATTAAGCTATTTTATGTGTATTTTGTGTAGCCGATATTAAGGAGCGATAAGGAGTTCTTGAGTTCAAAGCATCAAGGTAAGTAGTATGTGTTATTCGCCAATGGCCACTATTCATGGATTTATGTATTAGCCGATCTTTAACATATAGTATATAGGGAGTTCGACAGTTTCAAGAGCAAGAGCAGTTTCGGGTTTTGGGATTTCGTCAACTTCATAACCAGTGGTGATTCGAGAATAGTTAGCAAGGGGCTAATCGACAGCATAAGGGCAAGTTTCGGATTCTAGATTGTGTTAGATTCAATAGATCGAAATCTCGCTAAATAATCAAAAGTAGTTATCGTGACCGCTCTTGAATGACTATATGTGTTATTTTATGTATGTGTATAATGTGAATAATAGCAAAATAAGGGCTAAGATTGTGAATACTGTGGTGGGCGATTGAATAATCGGTCGTTGATTTACGATAATAAATGATTATTGATGAATGTATGAAAATGTGGTCGCATGTGATGTATATTTGTTTCAAGTGATATGTTGCCATGATACATATATATATGCATAGGACTTGGGATGTGACTATCGAAGGAAAAGGGTGTACATTATGTACGTGGTCTAATGTTAGCCTTATGCTACATTAGCGCTTGATGTTAGCTATGTGCTTCATCAAGGGAGGTCTTGGCTAGGTGCCACATCTCGGCGGTTGATGGTCGTGTGTGTCACCGTAGATGATTGATATGTGGGATCACTTAGGTGATCGGTGGCTCAACACTGACCTTGAGCAACAAGTCTGCCAAGGTAAGATATGGGATCACTTATGTGATCGGTGGTGGATTAGCCACGGCCTTGGTGAGAGTCTGCTAAGGTAGGTGTAATGGATGGACTTAGGTTGGGTTGGGCTTCATAATTGCATATTTATGGATCGGTAGATATGGGCCAAGCCCATATGTGGAGACATGTGAAATGACTATGCACCGAGTCTGCTGACTCACCCAAATTTTACCAACATTTCATGTGATGCATAAAGCTTGGACCGGCCGGAGGGATACGAGGTGGCCCATGCGAGAAGTTATTTTTATGCCATGCAAGTTGATTTTCCTTATTTTTATATATTTTATATTATCGATATTTTGAGAATTTATTTGATGTAATAAGGGCCACTTATAGTACTTGGAAACTTTATTTATGGTTTAAAAGTTTATTTTATTATCGAACTAATAATGGGAAATATTTTGGATTTAATTTATATTACAATAACATATGTAAAGTTTTAATCCGAAAATTTATACTGACTAAATTTTCAATGGGCTTTTAAATACATAATGTTTTTCCAAGGACGTAAATTTATACGTTTTCACCTTTAAGTCAAATTCTTTTAAAACATCTTCCGCAAAGGACATACGAGATCCGGTCAAGGCTCGTAGGTCGGGTTTGGGGTGTTATGCTTAGTATCGAGCAGGTTCAAAACTCGACTTTGAGGGTTGTGGGGCCCAAAAACATTTTCAAAATGGGCTTTTCAAAATATGGACTTTCTATGAAATTTTCGAGTTTATTCGGCATGGCACCAGATCCTACCAAGCCCACCAGTAAGTACTTCCGATTGTTGAAGTGGTTTGAATTTGTGAACTATATGGGCTTTTATGGGAACGTAGATTAGTGAACTAGGATCTATTGAACCCTAGGACTAGTCTACTCAAACACATGCATAAGACTTAAGGACTATTAAACAAACACGTGATTAAGTCGTGAGCTAGGTGTGGCAACCACCATGCGCTTTTCTAGGGTTGGTATTCAGAAGAGCTTGGTATTTAAGCGCCCTAGCGACTCACCTCCTCTTTACTCGAATCCTACAGTGCGTAGCTACTGGTTCACCTTAACCAAGAGGACTTATTCACGGCTAAACCCGATAATTAAAACCCGAAAGGGACTAGCCATGCAGTTTATAAAATTCCTAGTTTTAAAGTTCCTAGATTACCCTTTTAATTTTAGTAAAAGATTATTGTGAAAATTTTTCCAAAATATCTCCGATTTACAAAATTATAAAATGCCCTATATTGTAAAATTACTAAAAATACCCTTGATTGTAAAAACTACCATACTACCTCAACTTTTGTTAAAATAATTTTACAAAATACCAAAATCTCTAGTTTTCAAAATATCAAGATACTTCGATTTGGGAAAATTTACGAAAATACCTGGTGGTAAATTACCAAAATGCCCTTGGTTTCTAAATTTTCATATTACCCTCAATTTTATTTAAAATATTCTTACTTTACAAAAATATCGAAAATTCTATTTTTGCAAAAGGTAAAGATACCTATTTGGAAAATTCTTGAATTACCCAATTACCAAAATAACCCCGATTTTTGAAATTTCTGCAAAACCTTGATTTGGAAAATCTTTCTGTTAAAATGCCCATGAGTTTGGAAAAAATTTCAAAATGGCTTTAGTGATTTTCAAATTTACCCCGATTTATTACCAAATTACCCCTGTAGGACAAATGACGAAAATACCCCTGGGATAGAAACGGACAAAAATGTTTGAATAGTGAATGTGGGTGGTGGATACCACTGAAAGAATGTGGCCTTGTTGAGCAATGAAGATATCTCCATTATGAATGTGATTGTGAAGGTGATTCTTTGAATTAGAGTAGTGAACTCGAACTGAAACTTTGATTGATCGAAAGAACAACTTCTGGAAACTTCATTTCATAAAATTGCTCGTGGATAAATAGTGGAACAAAATTTCTAATGCATAAAATTTCGTAAATCAGACTAAATCGAGGCGCTAGAAATGAGTTCTAGAGGACGTGGTCGTCGTGGACGTGGTCGAGGCAGAATGACTGTGTCGGAACCCGTTAGGTCGGGTCAAGGATATGAGAATGGGGTACCACCACCATTACCACCGACTTTTGGTGTTGAGCGGCAAGATCGAGACGAGGATGATGTTGTGATCGTGGCGGTCTTCGAGTTCTTGAGATGGTGGTGGGACCGGTGGAAATATGAGAGCTAGAAAGTGCATGCCGGCGACTCGAGCTAATGGAGTGAGGTGTTTTGAGGCGTGTCGTGTGGCACCCAGACTGGTGAATATTGGTGGAAGCAACCGAAGCGAATTATGGATGAGCTCGATCGACCACCGAGGAGAAAGTGAAAGGAATGGTGGCGCTACTTGCGACGAGGCATATCAATGGTGGCTAACGATTCGGATAGTGCCACGGTGGAGGATCTCACAGGAGTACGTTAAGGCGGCGTACTAGAAGAAGTATGTCGGTACTCATTATATTGATGCACGAGAAGGCGTTTAAGGGGTGGTTCAAGGAACAAGTCCGTAGCGAATCTGAGGTTGAATTCTTAAGGTTAAGCCGATATGCTCGAGGGTAGTTGCTACGGAGCATGAGCGATGTGTCCGATTTGAGGACGGATTAAGGGACGACCTGAGGTTGTTGATAGCTCCTCATCAGGAACGGGAGTTCGCTGTGTTAGTCGAAAAGGCTAAGGTAGCTGAAGGGATTAAGGACTCGGTGAGACAGAACAGAGATAAGGATAGGAACCGGATAGGAGGAATTTTGGATCGTCTGAATCATCGAGGTCTTGAGAAAAGACCGAGGTTGAAAATTACGCTCGTGTTGCTAAGCCACTATGGAAAATTTGGACCGTCTGTGTGCTCGATGTGGAAGGTATCATGTTGGCAAGTCTTTGGGCCGGAACGGAATATTTTAGGTGTAAGTCTAAGTCTCACCTGATTAAGGACTATCCTCAGGATCCGAATAGGGCTCGGACAATAGGCCAAGGTCATGTGCAGCCGGGTAGAGATGGTCAGCAAGCGACAAGGGGTCGTGGTCTGAACCATGGAGGAAATGGTTCAGGCCGAGGTCGTAGAGCACCAAACAGAGAGGCTGAAGGTGCAGATGCAAGGCAGCCAAGGTTGGTTTTTGCAGTCGGCTGTCGTGAGGGGGAAGATGTGCCCGAGTTGACAACGGGTAAGTTTCTTATTTCTGGAATACCCTCAATTGTCTTGTTTGTGGTTAAGTTAGTTCGTTCTTATGTTGCTAGTGAAGTGTATGGAACTTTGATTATGAACTTAGAGAGTGTGTCTAGAAAGTATGATAGTTCTTTAAGATCGAGTCTTGTGCGATAGCGCGATGTGTTGAGTTAAGGATGCACGATTGAGCGATAGTAAGTAATTTCAAGGACGAAATTATTTTAAGGGGGGTCGAATTGTAATACCCTGAAATAGGGATAGATTTTTATTAAAATATTTTGCATAAGTGTGGTCATCATGGTGTGGATTGAGGTATTTTAGGTGCTAGTTATAAGCTAAGGGAAGGCAGAGCTATAGGAGAAATTTTGTTTTAAGTGTTAATTAGGGGAGCTAGGCTAAGAAGCTTTAAGAGAAGTTGTTGAGGATTTATGACATAAAAAATGCCTTGGTAAAGTGGCTTAAGGCGCCACTTAAAGGCCCAAAAGTGCGCCAACAAGGGCTGGGTTCAAACACTGGCAATGACAAGTGGTGGTTTATTTTTGTTTTTGGCGTTAAGGGGAACAAGATGAAGGATGTCTTAAAAGAAATTGGGTGGAACATGTCACAAAAGCGCTGGGTAAAGTGGCTTGGACGCTTTTTGGAAAGGGTGCTCGGGGGGATGAGGTTCGATTCACGTGGCGAAGAAGGAGTGGGGTTTTATTTTTAGCTTTTGGTGTTAAGACAAGGGGAGCTAGGAAGGAGGCTTTAAAAGAAATCGGATTTGAGTTTATAACACAAAAGAATCAGCAGCAGAGTGGCTTAGCGCCACTGCAGACAAGGGTTCAATGAGTCTTAAGTTCGAATCGTGGTGGCAACAAATGGGTGTTTTATTTTATTTTTGGCTTTTATGTCAAGATGGAGAGAAGTGGGACGGTTATGGGACTTTAAGGATAAGGGATAAGTGTTTTTTAATTTATTTGAAGTGATAAGGTTGGTTTTATTTGTTTTAACTATTAAGATAAATGTTGGTTTATTCAAGATATTTTGAATAAGTGTGGATTATTTTAGAGAGATAAGAGATAATTGTAGATTTATTTTATTTATTTTGAATAGATAAAGAAGAGATAAAGTATGGATTTTATTTATTTTAGTCTAAATAAGATAAGAGATAAAGATTGGCTTAATTCAAATTATTTTGAATGAGTTTGGGAGAGGAAAAATAGGTGCCGAATTTGATTAGTATAAGTAGGGTGTTCATCCTTTGGCCATCCTTTCCTTCATTTTATTTCCTTTTCCGAAAATTTGTTTGTTCATCTTTTAATCTCCATTGTCGAAATTCTTCTACTTTTCCTTATTCATCTTTTATTTCTTCCAACCCCAAATCCCTTGTAGCCTAATATTTCTTGTGATTTAAAGCCTTAGCCGAACCTTGTTAGTGCTTTTCTTCTATTTGTATTTTCTTTTATTAATAACCATAGCGAATCTCAAAGGAGGCCGTATTCTTTTCTTCTATCGCAAGTTCTAAAAGCCGGGATCCATTCTCTCTTAGCCTCTTCAAGCAACGTGTAGTGGTAAGTAGTTCTCTCCTAGCAATCGGTTATGGGGTTTCTTTCCATTAAGGTGCTGAAATCAAGTGTAGAGGCCTTGATTTCTTTGGATGGCCGAATGTCCATTAAGCTATTTTATGTGTGTTTTGTGTAGCCGATATTAAGGAGCAGTAAGGAGTTCTTCGAGATTCGAAAGCATCAAGGTAAGTAGTATGTGTTAATCGGCCAATGGCCACTATTCATGGATTTATGTATTAGCCGATCTTTAACATATAGTATATAGGGAGTTCGACAGTTTCAAGAGCAAGAGCAGTTTCGGGTTTTGGGATTTCTCAACTTCATAACCAGTGGTGATTCGGGAATAGTTAGCAAGGGGCTAATCGATAGGCATAAGGGCAAGTTTCGGGATTCTAGATTGTGTTAGATTCAATAGATCGGAATCTCGCTAAATAATCAAAAGTAGTTATCGTGACTTGTCTCTTGAATGACTATATGTGTTATTTTATGTATGTGTATAATGTGAATAATAGCCGAAATAAGGGCTAAGATTGTGAATACCTATGGTGGGCGATTGAATAATCAGGTCAGTGATTTACGATAATAAATGATTATTGATGAATGTATGAAAATGTGGTCGCATGTGATGTATATTTGTTTCAAGGGATATGTTGCCATGATACATATATATATGCATAGGACTTGGGATGTGACTATCGAAGGAAAAGGGTGTACATTATGTACGTGGTCTAATGTTAGCCTTGTGCTACATTAGCGCTTGATGTTAGCTATGTGCTTCATCAAGGGAGGTGCTGGCTAGGTGCCACATCTCGGCGGTTGATGGCTGTGTGCATCACCGTAGACTGATTGATATGTGGGATCACTTAGGTGATCGGTGGCTCAGCCACGGCCTTGAGCAGCAAGTCTGCCAAGGTAAGATATATGGATCACTAATGTGATCAGTGGTGGATTAGCCACGGCCTTGGGTAGGGAGTCTGCTAAGGTAGGTGTAATGGATGGACTTAGGTTGGGTGGGGCTTCATAATTGCATATTTATGGACTGTGTAGATATGGGCCAAGCCCATATGTGGAGACATGTGAAATGACTATGCACTGAGTCTGTTGACTCACCCAAATTTTTACCAACATTTCAGGTGATGCATAAAGCTTGGACCGAGTCGGAGGGGATACGAGGTAGCCCATGCAGAAGTTATTTTTATGCCATCTGAAGTTGATTTTCCTTATTTTTATATATTTTATATTATCAATATTTTGGGAATTTATTTGATGTAATAAGGGCCACTTATAGTACTTGGAAACTTTATTTATGGTTTAAAAGTTTATTTTATTATCGAACTAATAATGGGAAATATTTTTGGATTTAATTTATATTACAATAACATATGTAAAAGTTTTAATCCAAAATTTATACCGACTAAATTTTCAATGGGCTTTTAAATACATATTTTTTCCAAGGATGAAATTTATACGTTTTCACCTTTAAGTTAAATTCTTTTAAAACATCTTCCCAAATGACATACCAGATCCGGTCCAAGGCTCGTGGGTAGGGTTTGGGGTGTTACAAAAGATTAGTTACGGTGGTATCACACACAACCCACCAAAAGATTAGTTACTGTGGTATCGCACACAGCCCACCAAAAGATTAGTTACGGTGGTATCGCACACAGCCCACCAAAAGATTAGTTATTACACATTCACATGATTGTGTCATCATTCATAGATAATTATTCATTGACTACCATACTCTATTTAGCATTATAATGTTCACAAAAATATGCATTGTTACACATAAATTTACCTCGGTGCAAAACGTGTTATCTAGCGATTTACTCGATCACCTTGTCTTTCCCACGGTCAAGGTTAATTTCGCGCTCTTCTTGATTTATAACAACAAAATTCATTCGTTTAGATCATTCTATGATCATAATACATCAAATTCTACACTAGGGCAAAAATAATCATTTTGCCCTTGTATATTGGCAAAATTACGATTTTTCCCCTGGGCTCGTAATTCATTTTTCAACACATTTTCTCAATAAATAAGCATAGCTAAACATTTATTTCTCTTACAACTACTCACCATTCTCACCATTTCATTCATTTAGGACACAATTTCATTCTTTGCATTTAAGTCCTATCTAGGTGTTTTCTTGCTAATACCTTTCACAAAAGTTGCTTCTCATCCCCCTAACATTCATTTTCTTCCATAAAACTCAGCTAGCAACATGAACACTCTCATGTCAAGTCCTTAGACTTTCAACCATATCACAAACTAGTCCCCTCTATAGCTAGCTTAAGCTTTGGGGACTCCTAAAGCAATAAAATTATCAAAAATAACCATCAAATTGACTTACTAGCAAGGATGAATTGTAGCTGAAATTTTTGAACTTCAAAAGCCCCTATTCTCTCTTCAAATTTCAGTGGAAAAGATGCATGAATGGTAAAAGATGATATCTCATCTTTTTATTTTAATTTAGTCATTATTTTTTTTATCACCTAATCTCCATCAAATTTGACCAACATTTAATGCTATTGTCACTTTAAAATCCTCCAATTTATATTCTATAGCTATTAGGTGCCCTTACCTTATAAAATAGAACTTTCGCATATTATGCGATTTAGCCCTTTTTTCACAATTAAGCATGCTATTGCTAAAATTAAAGCACCAAAATTCTCATATAGCCATATATTAATACCATAACACATAGAATAATAATAAAATAATTTTCTTCAACCTCAGATTAGTGGTCCCGAGACCATTTATTACATTAGCCCTAAAATCGGTCATTATAACTCTCCCCTTTTAAGGATTTTCGCCCTCGAAAATCTTACCGGTAAAGAGGTTTGGATATTGCTCTCTCATGGCTTCTTCCGGTTCCCACGTAGCCTCTTCTACACTATGTCTTTTCCACAACACTTTTACTAAGGCTATGTCTTTATTCCTCAACTGTTTCATTTCTCGAGCTAAGATTTTAATCGGCTCTTCCTCATATGTCATATCCGGTCGTATCTCAATCTCTATTAGAGGAATCACATGCGAAGGATTGGAGTGATAACGCCTTAACATCGACACATAGAATACGTTGTGGATTTTCTCTAACTCTACCGGTAAAGCCAACCGATATGCCACAGGCCCAATCCTCTCAGTAATCTCATTCGGCCCTATGAATCTCGGACTCAATTTACCCTTTTGACCAAATCTTAATATTTTCTTCCATGGTGACACTTTCAGAAATACCTTGTCGCCCACTTGGAACTCAATTTCTTTTCTTTTCAAATCCGCGAACGACTTATTTCGGTCCAAAATAGCCTTCAGATTATCCCGGATCAATTTCATATTCTCCTCAGTCTCTTTAACTAAATCAATCCCATGAATTTGCTTCTCACTCAGCTCGGTCCAATACAAGGGAGTCCGACACTTACGACCATATAAAGCTTCATATGGTGCCATCTGTATGCTCGACTGATAATTGTTGTTGTAAGCAAATCCAACTAAGGGTAGGTATCTTTCCCAACTACCTCCGAACTCTAATACACAGCATCAGAGCATATCCTCAAGAACTTGGATCACTCTCTTAGATTAACCATCAGTCTGAGGATAAAATACAGTGTTAAAGTTCAATCTTATACCCAAGGCTTCCTACAACTTCTTCCAAAACGTCGAAGTAAATCTCGGGTCTCTGTTCGAGATAATAGATTCAGGCACTCCATGTAACCTTACTACCTCTGCAATATACAAATCGGCTAACTTCTCTAGTGAATAATCAATACGCATATGTATAAAGTGAGCCGATTTTGTTAATCTATCAACAATAACCCACACAGTTCTCTCTTCTTTGGAGTCATAGGCAAGCCCGTAACAAAATCCATGGTAATTCGATCCCACTTCCACTCGGGAACCATCACTGGCTGAAGTAATCTCGAAGGCACTTGAAGCTCAGCTTTCACTTGTTGACAGATCAGACATTTTGTTACATACTCCGAGATGTCTCTTCTCATTCCCGGCCACCAATAGAATTTTTTCAGATCATTGTACATTTTTGTACTGCCCGGGTGTACTGACAAATAACTACTATGTGCTTCTTGTAAAATTTCTTGGATCAACTCGTCATCTTTGGGTACACAAATTCTATCATGGAATATTAAGCAACTATCTGAATTCACTCAGAATTCAGAATTAGCTTCGATCCACACTTAGCTCTTTTAGCTAGTATTTCACTATCATTCCTTTGAGCTTCACATATTCGTTGAACAAATAGTGGTCTAGCTCTCAACTCGGCCAGTATAGCGCCATCATCAGACAATGATGAACTCGTGTTCATAGCTCTCAAAGCATATAAGGATTTCCTACTCAAAGCATCCGCCACCACATTCGCTTTTCCCGGATGCTAATCGATTACTAGTTTATAGTCCTTCAATAATTCAAGCCACCACCGTTGCCGTAAATTTAAATCTTTTTTATTCATCAAATACTTCAAACTTTTATGATCCGTGAAGATTCGGCACTTCTCACCATATAAGTAATGTCGCCAAATCTTCAACGCGAAAACAATCGCGGCCAACTCCAAATCATGAGTCGAGTAATTCTTCTCATATGGTTTTAGCTGTCTCAAGGCGTAAGTGACCACCTTACCCTCTTGCATCAACACACAATAGAGACCATTTAACGATGCGTCACTGTAGACCACAAACTCTTTTCCCGACTCAAGTTGTACCAAAACTGCTGCCTCTGTCAACAACGTTTTCAATCTTTCAAAACTCTGTTGGCATTTTTCAGTCCATTCAAACTTAACATCCTTGTGCAATAGTTTCATCATCAAAGTAGCAATCATAGAGAATCCTTTCACGAATCGCCTATAGTACCCTGCTAAACCCAAAAAGCTTCTGACTTTCGACACGTTCCTCGATGGTTTCCACTCTACAATAACCGAAACCTTTCCCAGATCAACTCTAATACCCTCACCCGACACAATGTGTCCTAAGAATCATAACTGCTTGTCTCTCAAAATCTGTAAGACAATCCTCAGGTGCTCCACATGATCACTCTTATCTCGGGAGTAAACCAATATGTCATCAATAAAAACAACTACGAACTTGTCTAAATACGGTCAAGACACGATTCATTAAGTCCACAAAAATCGTAGAAGCATTCGTTAAACCGAACAGCATAACCAAAATTCATAATGGTCATACCTCGTCTAAAAGGCCGTTTTCGGAACATCCTGCTCCTTAACCCTCAATTGGTAATAACCGGATCTCAGGTCAATCTTGGAGAACACCGTAGCTCCCTTCAGTTGATCAAATAGATCATTTATCCTCGGTAAATGATGCTTGTTCTTCATATTTACTTTGTTGAGCTGTCTATAGTTTATGCACAATCTCATCGACCCATCTTTCTTTTTTACAAAGAGTACTGGGGCACCCCACGGTGAATAGCTCGGTCTTACAAAACCCTTATCCGTCAACTCTTGCAACTGAACCTTCAATTCTTTCAAATCTAGTGGGGTCATCCTATACGGAGTAATAAAATAGGTGTCGTTCCCGAAACCAACTCAATTCTAAACTCGACCTCTCTAACCAGGGGCAATCCGGGTAACTCTTCTGGGAATACATCCAAATACTCACATACAACCGGCACTGTTTTAATATTTGCTTCAGACTCTTGAGTGTTCAGTACAAAAGCAAGATATGACTCATATCCTTTTCTCAAATATTTCTCAACCACCAAGGAAGAGATCATCACCGGTAAATTATCTAACTCACCTGATTCAACCCGAATAACATCTCCATTTTTACATTTCAATTCAATGAATTTACTACCACAATTTACTAAAACACTATGGGTATTCAACCAATCCATACCAAGAATCAAATCAAAATCATCAAACGGCAACAACATAAGGTTTGCCGAAAAATAATGACCCCTAATTGTTAAGGGACAGTTCCTACACACCTTGTCCACTAACACATGTTTTCCTAACGAGTTGGAAACCTTTACCACAAATTTAGTAGACTTAATAGTCATATTCAAACTAGATGCCAATCTCATACAAATATAAGAATATGTTAACCCCGGGTCAATCAAAGTAATAACAAAGATACCATGAAAAGAAAAAGTACCCGTTATTACATTTGGCGATGATGCCTCTTCTCGAGTGCAAATAGCATAACAGTAGAGTCTCGTGATACACCTCTACCACTAGTCCCACCTCCCGGGTTCTTTTGTGGCCTACCTCTGGAGGATATATTGCTTGATCTCACCTCTTGCTTTTTCTCTTTATCATATCATTCAGGGCAGTTTCAGATGAAATGGTCGGAGGAACCACATTTGTAACAATTTCGATTGTTTCCCCAACACTCCCCGGTGTGATGTCTGCCACAACTTGGGCACTCTGGTCTAGACTTCGATTTGCCCACACTTGCCATTGAAGTGGCCTGAGCTCTTGAACTCGAGTAATTATTGCCTCGTTCCATTTACGAATACCAAACTGATGCAGTCGCCCGAGGATTCATTTCTTGAACCTCTTAGATTGAGCTTGATAAGATTTACTCATCGATCTTTTTCTCGCATCCCGGACCTCACTCACAGCCTTCCTCTTTTCTTTACTCAATTCTTCGGCCTTACTAGCCCTATCCACCAACACCACAAACTCCTTTAGCTCTAAAATCCCGACTAAAAGTCTGATATCTTCATTTAACCCATCTTCAAATCTCTTGCATAGGATAGCTTCCGTGGACACACATTCTTGTGCGTACTTACTAAGCCGAACAAATTGACGCTTATATTCCACCACAGCCATTTTTCCTTACTTCAGCTCAAGAAATTCCTTCGCTTTTGGTCCACAAACCGTTGACTTATATACTTCTTCCAAAACTCTTCTAAAAAGAATTCCCACGTTACCCTCTCCTTAGGAACCACTGAGGTCAACGTTTTCTACCAATGGTATGCTGAGTCCCTCAGCAAAGACACAACGCACTTTAAGCTTTCCTTAGGTGTACAGGAGAGTTCATCAAAAACCCTCATTGAGTTCTCAAGCCAGAACTCCGCCCGCTCAGGGTCATCATCTATATTAGCTTGAAAATCTTCAACCCCTTGCTTTTGAATTTTGTCTACCGGGGGCTTAGTTGTCCTCACCATTTCTATATCTTGGGGAACCCTAGGAACTGGCTGAAGTATAGGAAGAGGTGGAGGAGGTTGAGCGTTGGGGTTTGCCTGTACATACTCAGTGTACCAGTTACTTATCATTAGAAGAAAGGCTTCCCGAGCCTCTTCTCCTTGACCCCTAGTCTCGGGTTCACTCTGCAAAGGCGCGGTCCCTTGCGCAAGAGTCAGCGCATTACTAGCTGCGTCATCAACAGTCGATTGATCGGATCCATATACTACATAGAACAAATTTAAAATCATTAGAAGCCACCACACTATCATTATACGCTTATGGCATGATAGCTAGACTCCTACACACGCTACGGTAGTCTTAGAACCGACTAAACCATAACTCTGATACCACTAAATGTAACACCCCTTAGCCGTAATCCCCGCGGAATCGAGCACGAGGCATTACCGTACAAAACTATTTGATCGCCACTTAGGCTCAACGCGAATACTCTACTTGAGTCTCTACAATGACTTCATTATCGACTTACGAGACCTCACTCGTAAGTATGAGGGCTCTTGAGACTATATCGAAAACTCCTACGATCTATAAAATTTCTTTCTCAACTAAACAAGGAGTACACGCCTGTGTTAGAAGACAGACACGCCCGTGTATAGTATCACACGCCCATATACCCAAACCGTGCCTAAAAACCCCATCATTCTGCCAAAGTCTCACGGCTAGGGCACACACCCATGTGGAATAAGGCACGCCCGTGTTCCCTCAAGACATGCCCGTGCCTTCCACCCGTGGTCAATAGTGACTAATTTCACACGGCTTAACACGTCCGTGTGGTTAGTCCGTGATCTATCCTGACTTAAAATGCTAACATGCAGGGACACACAGCCAGGTTGCACGCCCATGGGCTGATCGTGTGTCACGCATGGTCTGACACACGCACGTGTGCCTACCCATGTGGATAAGAACGAGACTGTTTGCCAAGTTCTTTACACTCTCCTAATTCATACCACATAATTCTATTCATCATACTAATAAACAATTCATGATTTCAATTTGAACTCCCATAGGTATTTTATAATTCATAAAGGTAAGATGAGCCATCAGTCTTGGCAATTTACAAAATAATTATTTTAACAAGAGCCAATACACCTTTAGTCAAAATAACAAAATAATTTAACTAGTCTAGCCCCTATACATGCCATTTACAAATTTATTAAGACTAAGTATACCGATATAAGCTGATAGTGTGGGCGGTCTCCTGGTTTTTGGCATATCCCGGCTGGGCTCTTAAGCTCTATAAAACAAGGGAAAGAGAAGGGAGTAAGCTTTAAGCTTAGTAAGTTTATGTGTAAATAATATAAGCATTTTAACATGCATTAAACAATTTCATAACATTATATATACTAAACAAGAAACAATCTACATTAATGATCATGCTTACTCATTTCCTCCATTCACACATTCCAACCACATCACAAGCACAATGCATACATTCATTAACGGTTCCCCTGCACTTTGCATCACAAAGTCACACAATACATCACATCGCTACGTCTAAATCCATTACTCATAGTTGAATTACTCGGTGGTTTCACACTTAGCCCACCATCAGTCTTTATTAGGGTGGTATCACAGATAGCCCACCAAAAGATTAGTTACGATGATATCAATCACAACCCACCAAAAGATTAGTTACGGTGGTATCGCATACAGCCCACCAAAAGATTAGTTACGGTGGTATCGCACACAGCCCACCAAAAGATTAGTTATTACACATTCACATGATTGTGTCATCATTCATAGATAATTATTCATTGACTACCATACTCTATTTAGCATTATAATGTTCACAAAAATATGCATTGTTACACATAAACTTACCTCGATGCAAAACGTGTTATCTAACGATTTTCTCGATCACCTTGCCTTTCCCACGGTCAAGGTTAATTCTGCTCTTCTTGATCTATAACAACAAAATTCATTCGTTTAGATCATTCTATGATCATAATACATCAAATTCTACACTAAGGCAAAAATGACCATTTTGCCCTAGTGTATTGGCAAAATTACGATTTTTCCCCTAGTCTCGTAATTCATTTTTCAACACATTTTCTCAATAAATAAGCATAGATAAACATTTAATTCTCTTAAAACTACTTACCATTCTCACCATTTCATGCATTTAGGACATAATTTCATTCTTTACATTTAAGTCCTATCTAGGTGTTTTCATGCTAATACCTTTCACAAAAGTTGTTTCTCATCCCCCTAACATTCATTTTCTTCCATTAAAATCAGCTAGCAACATGAACACTCTCATGGCAAGTCCTTAGACTTTTAACCATATCACAAACTAGTCCCCTCCATAGCTAGCTTAAGCTTTGGAGACTCTTGAAGTACAAAAATTATCAAAAATAACCATCAAATTGACTTACTAGCAAGGATGAATTGTAGCTAAAATTTTTGAACTTCAAAAGCCCCTATTCTCTCTTCAAATTTTGGTGGAGAAGATGCATGAATAGTAAAAGATGATATCTCATCTTTTTATTTTATTTTAGTCATCATTTTTTTATCACCTAATCTCCATCAAATTTGACAAACATTTAATGCTATTGTCCCCCTTCATTCCTATGGCCGGCCATCACTAGATAAATGGCCTATTTGCATTTTAAAATCCTCAAATTTATATTCTATAGCTATTAGGTGCCCTTACCTTATAAAATAAAACTTTCACATCTTATACGATTTAGCCCTTTTTTTCACAATTAAGCATGCTATTGCTAAAATTAAAACACCAAAATTCTCATATAGCCATATATCAATACCATAACACATGAAATAATAATAAAATAATTTTCCTCGACCTCAGATTAGTGGTCTCGAGACCACTATTCCGACTAGCCCCAAAATCGGGCTGTTACATTGCTCCACTATAACTTTAGAGAGATAAGATTCGCCATTATAGTTTCAATCTGACCCACTACAACTTCAGGGGTATAGGACTTGTAGCTTCATCTTGCTCCACTACAACTTTAGGGAGATAAGATTTTTCATTTGTAGTTTCAATCCGACCCACTAAAACTTCAGGGGTATAGGATTTGTAGCTTTACCTTAGTCCACTGTAACTTCAGGGAGATAAGATTCGCCATTGTAGTTTCATTTCAACCCACTACGACTTCACGGGTATAGGAATTGTAGCTTCAATCCGACCCACTGCAACTTCAGAGGTATAGGATTTGTAGCTTCATCTTGCTCCACTGCAACTTCAAGGAGATACGATTCACCATTATAATTTCATTCTGACCCACTGCAACTTCAAGGGTATAGGAATTGTAGCTTCATTCGTTTCACTGCAACCTCAAGAAGACCGGATTTCATGTTGTAGCTTTATCTTGCCCCCACTGTATCTTCGTGGAAATGAGATTTACTATTGTAACTTTGATCCGATCCACTGTAATTTTTGGGATATGGGAGTCACTGTTTCACTGATCTATTACACCGCTCTCTAGGGAACAGGACCTGTAGAATCTATTTCATACGCTTATATTTTTCCAAGTAATTAGGATGTTATGATCAAAATGAATCAAATGCTCCAAACTAGATGTATATGAATTATATTTGTATGAATGCAAAATGTCATTTTCGATAATGGTCCCCTTTTTAGTGCTTAGATTGACATTGTTCATCGTTCGTCAAGGTTCTATCACTGATGTGTTACAATGCCTTCTTGTTCAAGTCTGGTATCTTTAACAGGAAACCCGAAGAGGTAATCACAATCTGAACTATTCGTTCCAATATCTTTCCAATTTTCAAATTTGGTTAGTTCTAACTAGTGATCCTATTTTAGATCCCTGTACTATTTAGAAATCTTTCAGAGCAATATGCAGAATCCTTTTACTTTAATATTGTTAGTCCATCAATCATTATTTCAATGCAAAAATGTTTGAACAAGGTCGTAACAATTTATAAGACTAAAATTTATTAGGGGTAAAGCTCTTAATAAAAGATTAATCAAAGTGGAAAACATTACTAAAACATAAAATAGGTAAAAATGAAGCCATGTGCCCTAGATATCTCAATATGAGCTTCTTTGAGCAAACTTGCTGATGATCAATCTGAGCCTGATATGTGTTTGGGAGACCTAGAGTACTCTGTCGATGCCCCAAAATGTAAAGTTTCTCCTTTTTTGTTACCTTTAAGGGGAAGCGACTATTACAAGCCCATTTTTTGTTCAAAGTTTGAGCCGCCATTTTCGGGTTTTTAACTTAAAACTCTTTTGGTTTCAAGACGCCATTTGCGGGTTTTCACCTTGGCCTCTCTCTTTTTTTAGGTGAAATACCTCTTGATTGAATCTGAATTCACAGGGTTGGGCAAATCTCTGTCATCCATCTCGGTCAAAATCAACGCTCCTCCAGAAAAGGCTTTCTTCACCATATAAGGTCCTTCCCAATTCGGCATCGATTTTCCTCTGAAGTCTTTTTTATGGGCAAGATTTTTTCAACACCAGGTCCCACTCATGGAATTCTCTATGGTGAACTTTTTTGTCATAAGCTCGCATCATTCGTTTTTGGTACATTTGGCCATGACGAATAGTTTTTAGCCTCTTCTCTTCGATCAAATTCAAATGATCATAACGAGAATGAATCTATTCTATTTCATCTAACTTTAACTCTGATAAAACTCAAAGAGAAGGAATCTCAACTTCAATGGGTAAAATCACCTTCATTCTATAAACAAATGAGAAAGGTGTTGCATCGGTGGAGGTTCTGACAGACTTTCGATAAGCATAGAGGGCGAATGGTAATTTCTCATGCCAATCTTTATAAGTCTCTGTCATTTTCCCCATGATCTTCTTAATGTTCTTATTGGCTACCTTAACTGTACTCTTCATTTTTGGATGATACAGTGATGAGTTGTGATGTTTGATGTAACAGTCCGGTTTATACCCTAGTCAGAACAGTGGTTTTGGGACCACAAATTCGAGTCCGTATAATATTTTTAATATTATACTCTATGTCGTTGATATGTGATTAAGCATGTTGTAAATTTTCGTGTGCTAATTCGTCTGTTTGTGTGATTAATTTGACAAAAGGGATGAAATTGTATTAAATGTGAAACTTGTATGCCATTTGTTAAAACACCTATGTGTTGTGGCTTTTAAAAGTTATGGCCTTAAGTGGTAATTGAACCACTATTTAGTTAGTGGATTATTTTGGTCAAAATTGACCTTGTTAGTTATGTTATAAATATTTTATATTTTAAGGCTAAATTAGTAAATAGATTATTATGTATGTTATATTTGATAAAAGCATGAAAATGGCCATTTTTAGTTCATATTTTGGCCGAATATTTGAGAAAGAAAAAAGAAAGTTTTGAAGCTTGTATTTTGGTTGATTACAAGCCAAAATTCAAGGTATGTTTTCGGTCGATTTTCGATAATTTTTACGTTTTTGTAATCATTGCTTTGAGAGCTACAAAACCCATGTACTAATTTTGAATATTGATGATGTTTGTGTGAGATGCCATTGTTGATATGTTGAGTTTTTAAATGAGTTTAGTTGATAAATGAAAGTTTGGAGCTAGATGAATATATTTTGTTCTTGAAGTTTTGATGAATTTAGCTAATTAGGTCTAATTTGTGAAAATGGTAAATTAAGGGACTAAATTGCCAATTTGATGAAAAGTATGGACTTGTATGATGTCTATACACATTCGGCTAAGCTTGGTTGTGTATGGATTTTGTGAATTTGATGTTTTGAGAAAAAACAGACTAAATTGATATATTGCGTAAGTATGAGGGCTAATTTCTAAATTGCCCTAAATGCATGTCCTTGGATTGAATTGAATGAATTAATAATAAAAGGGTTAATTCTGAATATGTTTAGATCAAGAACCGAGGAAAACAGACTTAGATCGTGGGAAAGCGAAAGTTATCGAGTAACCGTTTTCATTCCAATAGATCGAATCCGAGGTAAGTCACTATGCAAATAAATGTATTTGTATTGAATTGGATATATATTCATATGATTATCAATGATAATGAAGGTGTATGAGATGCTATGTACATGAATTCTGAGATAAGTTGATAAAGTCCGAGAAGTCCCGTATGAACCTAGGAATAGATAGGATTAGTTCTATCATGACATAGGTATCTGTTTTGTTATATCATGTAAGACCACATTTGGGACATTGGCGTTGATTTGTGATTTTGTGTAAGACCACGTCTGGGACATCGGCATCGATATGTGCTTTACGAGTAAGACCACGTCTGGGACGTTGGCATCGATATGAGCTTTAAGAGTAAGACCACGTCTGGGACGTTGGCATCGAAATGAGTTTTACGTGTAAGACCATGTCTGGGAGATCGGAATCGTATTGATTTGTATAAGACCCTGTTTGGGACAGTGGAATCAATATACGAGTGCATGTAAGACCTCGTTTGGGACGTTGGCATTGTACAATTATTCTGAGCTTCTGAGTATCCTACTAGATTCCTATTGGTTCAGCAGGCAAGTCTGTGATATGAATGGTAAATTCGATCTATGATCAAATAATGAAGGAATATCCGTTTCAAGTATGTTGAATGTTCATTAAGCATGTATAAAAGGTAAGTACCTATATGACTTTGGTTTGAAGAAAAGTATGATTGAATATGAGAAAGTGAATGAGAAGCAAAAATGATTATGAATGAGCTATGTATACATATGACTATTGAATTGTAAATGTGGCCAAAATGGTCAAGTTTATGAACCAAGTTACATATGTTATGATTTATTAGTGATTGGAATGTGCAAATATATCTATTTGAATTATATGCCTACTATGTTAAGTTTGTTTGTAGATTGACTTACTAAGCTTTTGGAAAGCTTACTCTGTGTGTGTTTTCTCTGTATTATAGGTCGTCAAAGCTACTGAAGGCTCGGGACCATCAAGGATTGTCATCACACTATTAAATTCTTTTTGGTACACTTTGAAAATGTATATAACTAGATATGGCATGTATAGGCTAGTTTTTGGTACAATTTGTTATATGAACTTAGCCATGTGATTTGGCTACCTTTAAGATGGAAAATTGTTTGAATGAATGTGAAATGTGTGGATGTTTTGATATGGATATTTGATTTATGAAATTGGTCAAGTTTTGCTTAAGTGCTTAGATGAATTATGCTTTTGATTATGCATATGTATTGCTTTGGAAGTTAGCATGGTTATATTGGTATGTGTTAGTAAATGATGCTTGTAGGTAAGACCCATGTGGGTGGCATTTTGGTCTTGCAAATAACCTATAATGTCACACAGCTATGGCACACGGGTGTGCCTAGTAACCGGGGGGTAAAATCAGTAGCTAGCTTATGAAGTACACGGTCATTGCACGGGCGTGCCTAAAGGCCGTGTAAGAAATGGCAGTATATGACTTAGTAGGACACGGCCTTAGCACACGGGCGTGCTTGGTAGCCGTGTTGATTTTGGCAGTTTATGACCACCGGGAGGACACACGGATGTGTCAAATAGCCGTGGGTGAGGCACGGCTTACTCCCACGGGCGTGTATCCCCTGTATTTAGAAAAGTTTTTATTTTTCCATGAAATTTTGTATGTGTTTCAAGTTAGTCCTGACTCGATTTATAAGCATGTTTAAGGTCTCGATGATCTATTTAAGGGACATTATGATTGATATTGATGAATGGCTATATGATAAATTCTGTAAATGTTTTCGATCTGTCCGGTAATGTTTTTAACCCTAATCCGGTGACGGTTACGGGATAGGGGTGTTACATTTGATCTTGAATTGGCTGCAAACCTCCGATATTGTGTTGTTATTCAATTTCAATGCATTATCAGATATGATCCTTTCTGGCATTCCATATCGACATATGATCTCTTTCCTCAAGAATTTGCCAATTGTCGATTTCATGACATTGGCATAAGAAGCGGCCTCTACCTACTTGGTGAAGTAATCAATGGCCACAAAGATTAATCGATGCCCATTAGAAGTTTTTGGCGAGATCGGCCAGATAAAATCCATGCCCTACATAGAGAAAGGCCGTGGAGAAGTCATAACATGAAGAGGTGACAGAGGCACATGAATTTTATCTCCATAAATTTGGCATTTATGACACCTCTTGGCATAATTGATACAATCTCCTTCCATGGAGGACCAATAATGCCCGAATCTAATTATTTGTCTGGCCATTGTAAAACCGTTAGCATGTGTTCCACAAACACCCTCATGGACTTCTTTTAGGATTTTCTTGGCCTCAACAGCATCTACACACCTTAATAACACTTAATCATTTCTTTTTTGTATAGAACCTCCCCATCTAGGACATACTCATTGGCCAACCTTCTTAGTGTCCTTTTATCATTTTCTGTTGCCTGCTCAGGGTATTCACGATTTTTATACGTATTGCAATATTTCGTGGTACCAACGGTGGTCATCCTTTTCTTCTTCCTTGATGTTATAAATAATGGAATAAAATGACAATACTATAGTGAATACAATAATAAGAAATAATAATAACAATAATAATAAAAATATTCAATTAATAATACTATATGATAATAATGATAATAATAGTGAAATAATATAAAATGTATGATAATAATATAATTACATAGAATATTGATATTTGAGAAATTTTTAAAAATTAATATTAATTAGCAATGATAATTACTTAATAATATTAATAGTATCAATGATTAAAAATAAAAGACCGAAATAAAACAATCGGGAAATTCATAGGGTAAAACATAAATTATGCAACTTAAAGGGTGACAATTAAAAAAATAGCAAGTACAGGGACTTAATTAAATGAACACGGGACTAAACTGAAAATGCAATAAAATTTAAAGTATAAATAAATAAGAACAGAAAATAAAAGGGTTAAATCAAGATAAAATAAAAATGTAGGGACCAAACGGGCAAATTACTCCAACCCTAGTACATGTGTCACTCCCCAGAGGGTCAATAGCCTAGGGACCATAATGAAAACAAATCAAAATTAAATTGCATAATTTTAAAAAGATGAAAAAACAAAATCAGGACCACATTGAAAAGCGCCTAAAGGCGGAAGGACTGGCAGCAATTTGACCCCTCTTTCAAAAAAAACATGCGGATCCTATGATATTCGGGTCGGGCATTCGGGTCGTGTCAAAACGACATCGTTTTGGGCTTTTGAAGCTAGGCCAAAACGATGTCGTTTCATTAAACCTATATAAGTTAAAAAATATTTTAAAAAATCATTTTAAAACCTGTTTAAAAAAAATTCTTCCTTGCTTTTTTTTCCTCTAAAGGCTCTCCTCCTCCAGCCACAAGGCCGTCACACGTCTCCCCGTGGCCACCTGTCATGGCAACGGTGACCCCTGCCTCCGATGGCCAGAAAATCATTTTAAAAGACCTTTTGAAACCTTTCAACGCGTAGAACGTGATTCTAGGGTGAAACCCCTTAAAAAGAATCAAACCTCCAAAAAAGAAGAAGAAACCTTCGGTTTTATTCTCGTACGATGAGGCCTTCGACGAACCCTAAGGGGGCTCGGAGAACTTTCGAATCAGGGAGGCCACCCACGTTGACGGTGAGACAAAACGTCAGGTAAAGATCTAAACTTTTTTTTTTATGTTTTTTTACTTTTTGAAAATAATAAAAAATCGAAATAAATAGACTACCTTTGTTTTTGAAATTTCGTTGTTTTCTCTTCTTTTTTTTTGTATTTTCTTTTTTTTCTTATGTTACAATGGTTTTGGCTTTCATAGCCAAATAGATTACATAATATTAGTTTTTTTTTTTTTTGCTTTCTCCTTTTTGTTTATGCTATTCCTACTTTTTTGCTTCTGTGTTTCTACTGTTCTATGCTCTTTGTTCTTTGTTTTTTCTTTTCTTTTTTTTTTGATTTTTTTTCATGGCAATGGGTTGAGTCAACGACGGTGGAGAGGCACGCCCCTTGCCATTTTGGTGAACTGGTGGCAGAAGAGACAGACCTCAAGGTGTGGGGACTTTGGGAGGCGTGCATGCTAATGTGGAAAAGTAGAAGAACGACGGCTATTGGTGAAGTCTTAGTGATTAAGGTTTCTTTCTTTTTAGGTTTAGATAGTGAGCTTTGGGCTTTAGGGTTTTTTGGGCTTTTAGTTTTTTTGTATTTGGGCTTATAAAATGGACTATTTAATGGACCTTTTTTTTGGGGGGTTGGACGAAATTGGGCTTCTGTAGTTGTCATTGAAAGTAATTTTTTAGATTTTTAATTGGGTTAAAGTATCATGGAGGTACATGTATTAGAAGTAGGGTGAGCAAATCCGATTCGATTGAAAAACTCGATAAAATTTTCAAATTTTGAATTAAATAGTTCAAGTTATTTGAGTTAATCAAGTTTTTGGATCAACTCGAATAAAAATTAAGTTTTGGTTTAACTCGAATGTGAATTACACAATTGGGTTATTCAAAATCCGAATAAGAAAAGGAAAAACTACGCCATTTTGATAAATATTTACCTTTTCTAAAGTTAAAAGTCAAAATCATTAAGTTAAAAGTCAAAACTACGTTGTTTTGATAAATATTTACTCATTAAGTTAAAAGGCAAAATTATTATATTGTTTATGTAGTTAAATAACTTTATACTTCAATTACTAGTTAAATAATTGGTTCATGTAAATGCAACATTAAGTATAAATAATAGGATTTGTTAACTCGACTCGACTTGACTCGAAATTTTTTGACTCGATTCGATCCGATTAAAAAAAATTCAAATTGAATTCGGTTGCGAAAATAGGATTCGTCAACTCGACTAACTCGAAATTTTTTGACTCGATTCAACTCGACTCGATCGAATACTCACCCCTAATTAGAAGTTAGATTGTATTTTGTGCATTTTAATGAAAAAATGGGCAAATTAGTTCATGTAAGGGTACATTTGTTTACATGTAAAAGGTTTTATGAAAAATATTTTTCTGCATTTTTCTATGTTTGTTTCACTAAAAGCAGATTGGTCAACGGAAAATAAGTCTTTTTTTCCTGTAAAATGATTTACCCTTTTAAAAAATGTAAGTCATTTTTCGGAAAAGAGTTCCTTTATAGTTAATTTTATTTTTATATAAAAACTAACTTAAATCAAGCTTAATATTATTATATTGATAATAAATTAGATTTTATTTTTAAAATATTTAAAATTATTAAATTATTAATATAAAATATTATATTTTTCAATATTATTAAACACATATTTTATTATTTATATTTAGTCATATAATAAATTATTAATATAATTTATTAAATAATAAATTATTTAATATTTTAATTTTATTTTAATAATAAATTTTAAAAACAATAATTTTAAATAATATGTTCACGTGTTATTGAAAATATTCAATATTAATATCTTAATAATAAATATTTTGTAGTATAAAGATTAAAATATGTCATAAGTCTACACGCACTCTTCACGAATTTGCAATTTAGTCGTCGTACTTTTATTCTCAAGAATTTATTCCATTTATTTTTCAGAAGTGAAAATCAAGTCCAATTGTTGACATTATTAATTTTTTTTGCCAATTTTGTTAACGTCACATTTTTAAATAAAAATACTCACTTAGTAGTCATCTCACTAAAAATAACATTGAAATGAACTCTGAATTTAGCAAAATATTTTAATATATGCAAAAAAATGAAAAATATAAATTTATAGATATAAAATAAACTCAATTAAATAATAAAAGATAAGAAAATCTCAAATGTATATTTATTTCATTGAAAATAACTTTTATGAAATATTTTAAGAAATCTATCAAACAATGAAAATATTTTACATGATTCATCCAAACACCAAAACATATTAAATTTTTCAAGAAAGTCATTTTCGGAAAATGAGAAAATATTAAATTTTTCAGGAAAATAAGTCATTTTCCAAAATTATTTTTCAAAAGTTATTTTCAGTGAAACAAACAGTTAATACAAATGGATAAAATGTTTAACAGAAGAGCCAATTTGCTATTTGAATTAATGTATAAGAACTAATTTACCTATTTTTAAGTAGAGAAAGCAAAATGTAATATGACTCCAAATACAAAAGCCTCCATTATATTTTTCACCTTCTTATTGTTATTCGATCACATGGTTAAAGAGATAGTGTGAAAAACCAATCAATCATGTTTAACAAATAATAAATTTATATATCAACAAAATTTTATGCTATTAAATAAAAGATTTTATTTTCAAAATCATAAAAGCTTTAAAAATATTAACGTTATTAAATAGTAAATGACATTTTAAACCATAAATGTTAGCTCTATTAAAATTTGACTTAACTAATCCAAGGACTAAATTGATCTATTTAATAGTATAAAGACTAATTTAAATCAAACCCTCTAATAAAAGGATGTATCAGATACCTTCACCTAAAAAAACCACCATACATTGATAAAGGGGTGTTTTAAGAAATCCATTGACTACATAGATGGAAATACAGACATCCAACGGCCGAGAATCAAGGCGAAATACAGACATCCAACGGCTTTGATCGGACATGTGTTTCTCTTCCATATCCAACTCTATTGTCCCAACATCAGCTTGAACCAATCAACCAACCGATCACCCTGCAAAGTCACATGAGTTGCCGGAGGGATAATTGCCCTATTGAAAAAGGCAATTAATGGAGGCCGATATCAAAAGAATACTCGTCAGTGTTTCCAAAAGACTAAAACGTATATGGCAGTACGCTGCATACCTCGTTACGAATAATTGAGAAATTCTCCAAGTTTACAGGTTTCAATAGCCAATTCAGAAAAGGAGGTCTTCCCTTAAAGAGTTTGGAAGCTGAGCTATATTCTTCAGCCCTGTCCTGCAATAAGCAAACCCAGTAATCACTAGTAGTCCATGCCACCGATGCACTCGTATTCATTTTTCCAAAATTAGGATACTAGGGAGTATAATTTGTATCGTTCGGGGTTAAGTCGATGGGAAAGTAAAACCGATATCAGCATTCCATACTAATGAGTAACTCGGTTTTACAGCTCATAATCAAAGCCATTAAAAGGGTACACAAGCAACCAAGTTATACCGAGAGTTATCTGTTGGTTCAAAAAAGCATGTTTTCTTGCATCTACTACCAGCTTCATATTTGCAAACCAGACCAAAAATGTATCAAGGTCGAGAATGAAATTTAATAATGTAAGTCCATAAGCATCGAGAATCATTACCTTGAGTTCTCGATAAGAAACCTCGTTGGATGAGCATCTGATTTTGCATTCATGCCTCAATGATACGAAAGTTTCCAAAAATCGCTTCCTAGGGAGGAAAAATGTTCTTATAAGAACACGTTAATGGCATGTTTTGGTTCCATTAGCATACTTTTAACTTACTTGCACAACAATGATTCCGTCGATGGATAAACTGCCCCTTTAGAAGATGTGCCCTGCTTTCGTCCGGTAGTTCCAAGAACAACTTCATGCAGCCCCGATTTATTCCAGCATATAGAATACCTAAAAAAACAATATATAAATCAATATAAAAAGCAAAAGTATAAAACAATACCTACACCTATTTTTTGGTATATTCAATATGAGTACCCGCAAGTTAAGGTGGCTTGAGCAGTCTCAAAATGTTGAAACTCCTTTGGTGGTACCGGTGCTGCACAAAATATCGGCTGCTCACACAGCATTAAAGTATCAAAATCCCCTTGTTCTATATATAGGATTAAGAAACTGTAAACTTCACAAACCTTGTTAACTTCAAAAGGTTTTATAAGCTCATTTGATAAAGGTGTAACCCGCTCGAACAAGGATCTTTTCAATTGTTTCACCAAGCAAACATCCTCGGAAACATAAGGAGATCTTCCGACAGTAACAGAATGCAGGTAAACAGGTTGAAGAAAGTATGAAAGCAGAGCCCCTAAGACGAGACACAAAATGTAAAATCATAAAAAGGAAAACATATATGCTGCACAGTTATCCATGTTTCAGTATCGATGATAGTAGAAACAAAGCATGTAGCATGCAAATGATAGTAGACTACGTATATAATAGCAAGTGATGAACCTTGAACCTTGAACACCAACAACATTCCAACGAGCTATCTTATCAGAACAGCTGACTGACAATGTTGTATCACCTCGACCAGGCTTCTTTTGAACCAATCCAATTAGTTCTGAACAATCTCCTGAAAACGGTGGTACCGATTCAATCAAAGGCACGAGGATCATACATATTACTATCAAAACTAATGTATAGTATAACCAGTTCACAGAAATCTTAAACACAAACCGACCATGCTCACCGATAGAAGACGGTACCAGACTAAGTGAAGCATCCCCACCTATTAAACAAAAGAGGTATAGAAACTTAAAATGCATTCTCAAAAATGAAATTGAAAACTAAAAAAAAAAAAAAAAAAAAAAAACCATTAAGGAATTACATGGTAATTGAGAAATGTACAAATGTAATTTCCACCCTGCTCGGATTTTATACTTTATTCCGCCGGAACCATCCAATTCCGATTCGAAAATCGAGTTTTGAAAACCATTGTCATCATTAAGACATTGAATCTCTGCATAGAAGAACCTGGCTCAATCACAAAAGGGGAAAATATATAAAATCTTAGAAACCCTAAAACTTAATTTTATAAAAATCCCTAAAACCCATTTTAGCAAAAAGGGGGGGAACCTTAATAAAGCTCTGCGAGCAATAATTTCAGCATGGGAATCATTGACAATGTTACCACTATGGGTTAATTTTGAGCGGCCAATACATTTTGTTCCCGTGCCTAATGCAATCACTTCCGTATCTGAACTGCAAAAAAGAATAAAAAGTAAGTAAATTAATTCATTATTTCAATGGAAGCACCATCTTCAACAAATTGATTGAACCTTGAGAGGGAGATGAGAAAAGAAAAGCGGCTAAAACGGTGACTTCACGTCCTTGAGGCTTCCCTTTCTTGGGAAGTGATTTGTAGAGTGAAAAGACTTTGTCTGCAACTATGGGTCCCCATTGTTTCTCTTCAAGTTCCAATTGAGATTCCTCCATGGCAAGTCAAGCAAGGAAGGAAGGTGAAAGGTGAAAACTGAAAAGGAGAGACTGTGAACTGTGAAGCTTTCCACTTTGGCTGGACTCGGGCTGGGTGGGCTGGTGGTTGGCCAATGGGGGCTTCTTCGAGCTACCCAGTTTGTTGTTGGGCTTGCTCTAAACCTTCGTGTTCTTCGTTAATTTAAGAAAAGGATAATATACTAAACAAATCCTTTAACTTCTACACTTTGTTCATGTAAGTCCTTTTTTAATAACCAAATTAGCCCTGGCCTTTAAATTTTATTCACGAAAGCTCTTGTTTTTAAAATTAGTTAGCATTTTATGCTAAATTGTTAATGGGACAGAATGACATGCTAAATTTTGTTGACTTTGACAAACATACAAAAATATAATCTATTATTGTAATTAATATGATGGATTAAAAATAAGTAATCACATAAATAATAAATAATACAAAATAATATTTTATTCGGTAAAAATACCATGAAGGTCCCTACGTTTGTCTCCTCTACTCAAAAAATAGGCAATTTAGTCTTTGTACATTAGATCAAAGAGCATACTAGTCTTTTCTCTTCTTTTTTTTAATTTCCATTCATTTCTATTGTTAAAAACCAACATGGCTGACAAAATAATCAAACTATGACACATGGCATGCCATATGTACCTTATACTTACGTATAGGGATTAGTTTTTAACAGTAGAAATTGATAAAAAATTTAGCAGAAGGACCGAGTTACTCTTTGATCTAACGTATAGGGACTAATTTGTCTTTTTTTTAAGTAGAGGAGTAAAAATGTAATTCAACTCCTAATATAAGGCTTCCATGATACTTCTACCTATTTTACTCTTTTTTATTTTATTAATTTATAATTTAATATAGGTATAATTTTAATTTTACATTTACAGTTTAATATAAAAATGTCAATATGATAAAATGTATTTAATCATTATTTCTCGTTTTATTATAATTCACCTTATTGTGGTCTCATTCTTACATTTAAATCCAAATATATATCTAATTGTAGATTACAATCATGGGGAAATCAGAAAAAATTTTAGGAGGCCAAAATTAAATTGTTATTTTTACAATAAAATATAATTTTACCATTTTAATAGACTATATCTTTATAGTTTTAAAATATTAAATTAAATTTCTATATTTTAATGGGTCAAAGTGCAACTTTACTTTTATTAATTTAATATTTTAAAATTTTTAAAGGAGTCATATGAAAAATTTTATTTTAAGGGATGCCAGGGCCTTGCACCCATAGTTTGATTATAATCTCATCGTAATAATATTCAATTTAACTATTACAACAGTTAATCAATGAACATGTTTTTTTTTTTTTCTCATTTATACTAAAATAGAGGTATTAATAAAATTTCTGAGCCCAATTTCGAACTTGACTTAACCCAAAATGCTCAAATGACTCATTTCTTTATTTTTTTTAAATTTAATTATAAAATATATATACATAAATTTATATTAATTTTATATATTTTTTAATTTTTAAATAATAAATGAGAGCGAACTTCAAATTATAAATTATTCATTTAGAATTCACGTTTTAAAACTAACATGACTTCAAATTATTTTATCAAGAGAATAATGAATTAGATCAAATCGAATTAATTTGAGATTTAAAACTTAAAATTAACCTGCAGCTATGCAAAAAAGTTTTAGAGTATTTTTAATATGCGACGTATTTACCTACAGTTAACATAAAACTTAAAATAATAATAAAATTAAATATTATAACAATACTGTAACACTTAATAAAAAAACTAAACCTACATGTCAAAAGTAAAGATTAAAGAACTTTAATCATTAAATTAATAATAATCTTAATAATAAAATATTGAAAAAGACAGCATTAAAGGTATTGGTCCCCTTTTATTGCAAAATGGCCAACCAAGTGATTAGCAAACAGCGCAGCATCGAATCATTCAAAAGGGATCCCATGCACGTCATCAAATGTTTGCTTGGCTGGTCACCACCCAAATTTAGGGTTTAAACCTTAATATTTTCCAACTTATATCTAAAAACATCATCTCTTAAAAGACTAACTCAATCATCACGCATTTTATTCTATTTAATGATTTCTTTTATCATCTCGATAAATTTTAAACCTTAAATTTTACCGACTCGATTATTATTTAAGTTTTGGGAGAATAGATATAACCTTCAATCGAGTTACCGACTCGATTAGAAAAATTATGAAAATATTTTTTATAATTAAAATAAATTATATTATTTGACAGTATTTTAATTTTTTATTTTAAAAATTAATAAAAATATATATATATACATATTGTGAGATTTAAATCTAAACTAATTACAATAGTAAAACATTTAATTTACCACTCAACTAAAGTTTTATTTTTATAATTTTATTGTTCACTTTTTATTACTTTCGTCAATTGTATATCTATACTAGAGGTGTGCATGGGCCGGGCCGGGCCAGGCCCAAAAAAATTCCAGTTGAGCCCGGCCCAAGCCCGGCCCGAATAGTATAATTTTTTATTTTATTAAAAGATAAAATATAATAAATTGAATACATTTTAAAAATAAAATAAATATTAAAACAAAAAATAAATAAAAATATAATAAATCAAATACATTTAAAAATATAATAAATCAAATACAAATAAAATACATTTAAAAATAAATCAAATACAATTAAAATATAACAAATAAAAATATTTGGTCAAGGCGGACCGAGCCAAAAAATCATACTCGAGGCTCTTTCCTTTTTCTAAACGAGCCTCATTTTTTTGCCCAAGTCTATTTTTCGGCCTATATTTTTGCCCAAACCCTCCCACATTTCGGCCGGGTAGGGCCGGGCCACCCGGCCCATGCACACCTCTAATCTATACTAATTATTATTTAAGTTTCTAATTGAGTTTGTATAATATGATTTCTAATAATAATATATTTCATTGAGTTTGTGTCACAAGTGTTAACTCAATACCGACTCAAGATTAATGACAACACGATGATAAACAATTTAATCTATTTTTTTATTTTAATATTGAACATATTTAATATGTTATTATTAATTAATTTCGAATCATATATTTTATTATTTATTGTATGTTACTTTCAAACACATATTTGTATTCTAAAATTGTGATTTTCACATGCATACGCATGTGAGAGGATTTCTAATACATGTAAAGCAGTTTGTAAATATGAGTAGACTTATTATATAGACAACTTGGATATGGTGTGTTAAAAAAACATGTCAATAAAATTTACAGTAAATTACACAAATAGTCACCTAATTATTAATAAATTTTTTAGTCTCCTAACTATAAAAAGTTTAACCATCAATTATTTATTTTATCAGTTTATTTGAATAAATTATTAAAATTAAAAAAATTAAAATATAAAGAATCAATTTAACTTCCTAATTTGATCGATTCACGAGTCTACAAACTTAACCTCTTATTATTAACTGGTACTCTAACAAATTTTTGATCTAACTAATTAAACCGATTTAATTCGAAAACAATGCGGTTATCTAGATTGATTGCGGATTAACAAAAAAGGATTAATCCGTTGGAAAACGACGAGACAAACCTGGGATTCTTCACGCCAGCTCATCAATTTCAGGTCCCTGTTTTTTTTCCCCCAAACGGCGCAAAGCCTTTCAATATCGTCAAACCAATCAATGCTGGTGGTGGGGCCCCTACTCTTTCCCGTCACTACATGACACGATGTTAGTTCCCAGCATTTATGCCTTAAATCTACTCCACGTCGTCGTATCTCACTTGCCCATACACGTGGCAACTTTAACCGCTTTACCTGTCGGCATAAAATTATTTCACTCCCTACCCCTACTCTTCATTTTATCTTCAATTAAATTTTTAGATTTAAAAAAAAATCACGAATTTGATTAGATTTTTTAAATTTTTATATTAATTTTAGATTTTTATGGTTTTCAATATTAATTGAAAAAATATTTTTAAATAAAAATATAATGATAAATTTAATTTCCATGTTTATTTTGTCTATCATTTTAACTTTAATTCTCTTTCCTAAATCAATTTAATTATAGATTTTAAAATTTAGTTAAATTATTTTTTAATCGAAAATTAATAAAATTATAAAATTTTAATAGTTTTAATGTGACAACTCATGTGACAAACTTCATTAATAATGAGAATTTTTTAATTATGGATTTTTATAAACTTTTTTAAATTTTATGAAGTATAAGTAGTTATTACACGAACAATTGTATCATTATTATTAAAATTTAATGATTTAATCAATTTTTTATAGAAAAATACTAAAATTTGGAAATTAATCCAAAATAACAAAAGTACTTTTTAAAAATATTTATTTTTAAATCATAAAAATTAAAATTAACTATAACTTTTTTTGACACAATATTTAAAATTATACATACTCTTCAACCCATGAATAAAAAATAATACACTTGAATACACTTAAACTTAAATCCTCTTAAATTAATAATAATATTTATACCAATAAAATTAAAACACAAACGAAAAAATTAACTCTTAACGTTCTATTTGAACAAAGAAACCGACCACGGATTCTAATAAATTTTTATTTCTGGATTTTTTTTTCTTCAGTCCCACCTATCCCTACTTACACTCTACAACACATTTGTCTCTTTTCAGAACATACCAACCGTTGGATGGAATGAATCGAAGATAAGTATCCAAAATCAACGGCAAATGGATCACTATTTACGCACTTTGTGCAGTATATAAAACTGCATACTGATATTAAATGAATTTATATCATTTGCAGCTAACGTTACTAGACATTATAGGGATATTTGAAAATTTTCTAGACTTATCCATTACCAAATTATTATCATTTTTCTTTTTCCTTTCACAAATTGTACACCTATAAGCTTTTATTATGGCGGAGGAAGCGAAGAAGGAGGTTGCGGCTGAAACGCCAGTGGCTCCGACGCCAGCAGTGGAGGATCTTAAAGCTGATTCCGAGAAAACAACCGTAGCTCCACCGCCAGCTGCGGAAAAATTCGATGAATCGAAGGCTCTTGCCGTCGTTGAGAGTAAGCTTTGTTCGCCATCGCCACTTATCTTTTTTTATGATTAAACTTATTTATATCATAATAACGATACTTTTCATATAATCCAAAATTCCATCATATTTTTAGTTCATTAAATTTGTAATCAACTTAAATTATCTTTAAAAAACAGAGCCTAAGATTGTTTAGTATGAAGTTATATATTGAATCGCTTTCTCTAGTGTCAATTTAATTCAAATTGAGACAACATGTTAGTCAATTTCTTCTTAGTTACAATTAAAATAACTATCAGATCGCTTCGTTGTAAATTTTAAATTTTAAACTTGGGAGTCAACATAGCTCGGCTTGTTAGTAATTAGTAAGGGCGATACTAGTAAACTTGAATTAGAGACAAAGGTAGAAAATTTGTTGGAAGTCAAATTAAATTATATATTTTATAAAGATTAAAATGTATTTTACTATTTTAATAATTTATATATTTTGAATATTTAAAAAAATTAAATCAAAATTTTATTATTTTAGAGTGAAGTGTAATATTACCGTATATTAATTCAAATTTTAGGTAGTCAAAGCCTCTACCAGCCACCCTAGTGTTGCCCCAAGCTCGAACTCAATTGAACATCTAGTTTAAAACTCAAGTTCGGCTCTAAATATTATTAAGCTAGATAATTAGACTTAGGGTTAATTAATAACATAAAATATTTAAAATATATATTAAAATAAAAAACTTGATAAAATTCACGAGCCATTAGAGTCAAATATTACTGAGTTTGAATTTAACTTTATCAATAACTCGAATTATTTGAGCTTAACTCAATAATTACTAAATAGAGTCTAAGTTGACATCAATATTTCATTTACACTCTTATTTTTTAAGCATTTAATAAGCATTAAGAATAACGAAAGTCTCATCATCACCTTTAGTCTTCTACCAACTTGAATACATGCTTAGAAAAACAGAATGAGAAACACTTAATTTATCAATAAATTAATTGAATTTCCACTTCAAAATTGAAAACTAGACCCCTAAGGAAAGTATAGTTTTCTAGAAGTAGAATCCTACTTTTGAAGCTAGGCTTTTTTTATGGGTTTTCTCCTTTTAATTCATCAAAATTCATTAACGTTATGAAAGGGATACTTCTGTTATAGGTTTTCTTTTTTTTAAAAAAAAAAAAAATCAAATTTCTTTTCTCAAATCTACTAGTATAATTAGGCTGGCAAAGTGATTTATTATATATATATATATATGATCTTTTGTGAACATTGTTCTTCAATTTATTTATCATGTGGCATTTATTAACCATTATGGCTGCTTTAATTTGTTTTTTAAGGTAAACTATTAAAGTTGGATAAAGTTGCTTTGATGCTACACCCTGTCTTATTTATTTCCTTTTAAGATTGCATAAATTAACTTCAATTGCAATGTCATATATATATACATATATAACTTCTCTATATATAGAAATCCCATAAATTTTACCAGTTTTGTTGATAGTGTTAGAGAAAGTTTTACTGTATATTCTTCTTCAACCTGAGTTTTGTTTTTCCTCCATGGACTCAAAGAGTGAGCTTACATTTTTAATTCAAATGGATTGTCATCATTCTTCTAGTAGTTCCAACACTTTTTTCTTTTCATTTTGACAGAAGCCCCTGAGCCAGCACCAAAGAAAAGTTCAAGTGGATCACATGATAGAGGTATATTCTTTATTTTTTTTAATCTATCATTACGAGCCCCAAATGAAATTAACTCAAATCAAATTAACTAGCAGACTAAGAATTAGTTTAATAATGTTTTTAAAAAGTGCTGTGAGAAAATACTTTTCAAAAGTGCTTTTGAAAAATTTGAATGTTTAGTATTGCTGTCAAAAAATACTTTTGAGAAATAAAATGTTCATTTTAGACATTATTATTAAGTAACATATATGCATTTAAATAATATTTAAATTAGTTAATATTATTATATTTTAGTAAGAATATAAAAATTTGTTATAACTTGTTAATATTTTAATATATGAAATATAAATTTTAAATATTTTAAGCAATAAATATTAATTATTTATAAAATTTAATTATAATATATAAACTATATTTTAAATATTTGAATATAACCAGAGATATTTGTAATTAGTATTTTAAAATTTTTATTTTTAATTAATAATTTTAACACATTTGTAATTAAGTACCAAGAAAAACAAAGGAAAATATTATATTATTGGAGATGTGAAAAAGTAATTAAGCACCAAAAAGTATTTTTAGAGAGAAAAAGTTAAAAATTTTAACTTCTTTTATTTAGAAGTGCTTTTCAAAAATATTTCTGAAAAGTTAAAAATTTCATCCAAAAGTAATTTGATTAGCACGGTTTTTCTTCGAGAAGTATGTTTTTTAAAACATTACTAAACAGGTGTTAAAATAACCCACACATTTATATTAGGTGTGATTCTAACCTGAATTCTACAAGTTCTCAAGGCTTCAGTAGGGTAGAGGTATACCTTATTTGGGGCAATCATTATCATCAGATTTTCGAACATTTGATATTCTCTCGTGTTCGTATTATCTTTTACCGTTATTTTTTCACATAGTCTCCATAGAGATAACGAAAAGAGGATATTTAAGATGAATCACTTTGTTTTTATTTTTTGATGGTACTCAGATGTTGCTCTTGCGGATCTTGAAAAGGAAAAAAAGTTGACATTCATTAAGGCATGGGAAGATAGTGAAAAAACCAAAGCTGAGAACAAGTAAGGCTCAAAACTCTCTTTGATTAGCTATATATTTTAGTATAATTAAAGTAGTCTGAGACCCTTTCCAATTGCATTAAATTGAAAAATATGAATTGGTGTATGAATTCTCCCCTTTTCTTTATAGTTTTAACTTTTCATAATCTTCCATTTAGTGTTCCATTGCTGTAAATATTCTGGTCAAATTATGGTTTTGGTCCTTTCACTAGGCTCAAGTTTGCATTTAATCTATGTAGTCTAATTTAGCATAATTTAGTTAGTCTAGATAGTTAATGATTTTGGTTAAAATCTTTACCCCTTCCACTAAAAAAATCCATGCTGGCATAGTGAGTTGGAACTTGGAAGGGTGCTTTAAAAGAAGACTTCATCTCATCATTTTAACAGTAACAATTACCATTATTAACTATTTGGACTAACTGGTAATATTATAAAATAGGAGAATTAAATTATGTCAAATTAAATATAATGACTAAATCTCACATTTGAGCATAATGGAGGTACCAAAATCATAATTTTAATTAAATATTCTATCTCTATGTGGAGCTTATTTGCTAAATTGTTTGTCAACATTACTGAAATTTATGAATAGGGCCCAGAAAAAGCTCTCTGCTATTGTAGCATGGGAGAACAGCAAGAAAGCAGCTCTTGAAGCAAAACTCAAAAAAATTGAGGTATTTTTTCCCCATCCTTGCTCGATTTTCTGGATAACAAAAGGCTGAACATTCGACATTTGTGTTTGTCATATGGAACTTACTCGTATCGAACACATTCATATCATATTCTCGGTAACTTTAACGCCCGTGTCCGAGTATCGACAGGAACAATTGGAAAAGAAGAAAGCCGAGTACGCTGAGACAATGAAGAACAAGGTAGCTTCAATTCACAAGGAAGCAGAAGAAAAGAGAGCAATGGTCGAAGCCAAACGTGGAGAAGAGGTTCTCAAGGCCGAAGAAATGGCCGCTAAATACCGTGCGACCGGACAAAGTCCGAAAAAGCTCCTTGGGTGTTTCTGAAAGTTTCCGGTCCGGTATTGAAATGAAATTCATTAAAACTTGTTTGCTTGCAAACACTTTTGTTTTTTTTCCTTGTTTGTAACTCCATGTTTTCAATTGTGTTTATCTATCTTGTTTGTTTCTATGTTGTTTCTGTATCTTGAACAATGTGGAAGAAGGACATCATTACAAATTATGTATTATTGAATGTGTTGTTATAGGAATACAATTTTATTTTATTGTTCTTTGAGGACAACTTTTTTAGGGTTTTTCTAATTTGGGTTATGATAGAGATTACTTAGTTGATTCGGTTAAGTTAATTCAATTTTTATTTTGGGTCGGTCAGTTAAACCAAGCTAAGTTGGTCGATTATCGGTTTTTATATCAAACATTAATGATTGAATTATCTGAAGCCCATATCTATTATAGTATTGTCCAAACTCAAATAAATATATTAATGATTCAAAATCAAATTTTCAAACCCAATTATTTGAATAAGTAACTTGAAAGGATTCGAACTGTTATTTGAAGCGGCTAAAAACTCATATTTTTTAAATTTGTAATGATCCGACTTGAAATACTCGATCATCAAATCTAATTTTGATTTGAATCTAAATGATTCAATAATTTAAAATTGGAGTTAATTTTATTCATATTGACTCATTTCAAAACCAATTAAAATGTCTAAAATTAGGTAAGAAGCATGAGAGAAAAGTTGTTGTGGAGGATGCTATGAAGCTGAATGACAAGACTCTCTTTCTTAAAAGTGAAAGAATTGTGTTCTATGTGCATTCTAAAATAATTTATCAATTGAAGCCTGCAACTTTTGCCGCAACAAAGAAAACCTATTTAATGGAGTTGTTGATTAGATGGCTAATAATGTTGATCGATGTTTCGAATGTATCTTCCGCTGTGTGGCTATTAGCTATGGTACAATTTGATTACTTCCTCAGGGATCAAGATTTTTTTCAAAAATTTCTTAATAAATTTTTATATATTTTTAACACTTTTAAATTGTCAAGTGATTGATAATACGATACAATCTCAAAACACCTTAAGGGAATTTAAGTTTAAGGATTAAATTAAGAAAACTTGTCAAGATCCAAGATTAATGTAACCACAAATATAGTTTATGGACCAAGTTAAAAAAAAAAAAAAAACTTACCAAATTTAGTGACTGAATGTTGCTTTATCCCTATAACAATAACAACGACATTTACCATTTTAGATTATCTTTTTTTTCTTGGTAAGCCATACCTAATATCTTTAAGCTATTAGTAAGTTTACGTTTTGGTCACTTAACTTTAAAAAAATACAAAATGGTGAATGAACTATTCAAAAGTTTTCATTTAAGTCATTGGGCAGTTAAAATCACTATTATATGTCCTTCTTTATTTGGACCACCTTAACCAATCGAAAACTCTTTTTTCTTTCTTTTTTACAATTAAGTTTATTTTCATGAAATAATTTTGAATGTTATAAATATGTGAACCAAAATCTAAATAGTTTTCTTCTCCGATCTTTAACACTAAACGTCAGATCAACTTAGATTTAAGATATGTTCTTCTACTCGTCGATGGGTACTAATCCACCGAACTAATCGTCAAATCGTCATCTAGAGTTTACTAGTAACTTAAAAGGGTTAATAACCCAATGACTTGAATAAAAACTTTCAAATAATTTAGTGACTATTTTGTAACTTTTTAAAGTTAAATGACTAAAATATAAACTTACTAATAACTTAATGACCTTGAGTGTATTTATTTTTTTCATTCCTCAAATGGATAAGGAAATTAATTAATGGCCTAACTCAACAAAAAAAAAATTGACGCGCCAATTGCATGATACAACGTCAGTTTCAGTGGGTCCCACCGTTGGTCTGGACTTTTAAATTTTGGTGGTAGTTGATCGTTATCCTCAACGTGGATAAAAACATTGTCAAATGTCACCTTCATTAAAAGCACGTGTAACACACGGTCCAATCAAATGGCTTCCCTTACTAACACTCCGTGAATTACACGCCTCATGTTTCTTTCTTAGTCGCCGCGAAATCTCAGTTTTAGTTTAAATTACCATATTTGATTAACAAAAGGCTTTATTCTACAATTAGTTCCTAAACTATACTCTAATTATTATATTAGTCCTTAGAATTATTTTTTTTTGGTAAAGATTAATCCTAAACTTTCAATTTTGTCACCGTTTAAAAAAAGTGATATCACCCAATAAGAACATGACACAAGACATATTCTTATTGGGTGCCTTGCATTTTTTTAGGTGAAATGGGACAAAATTAATAATTTAGGGACTACTCTCGATAAAAAAACTTTTAAGGGCTAATCTGAGAATTGGATATAGTTTAGGGTCCAACTTATGAATAAAGCCAAAAATGGAATTTAGCTTTATTTTTGGTTGTTCAAACAATGACATCTCAATCGTTAATTCCCACTTTTCCTCATTTGTTAACTCACTTCTTTTGAAAACCCTAAATTTCTAAGCATAATCAGCTTCTTTCTCATCAACATTCAGGTAATTTTCATAATCAGCATAACACTTTTAATGAGCTTTTTTTTTATTGCTTAAATTGAAGAATTTCTGTTATTGTTTTACATTTTAGTAATTTTCTGTCTTAATTGCTGTTCTTAGATTAGATTATAGTACTAATAGCAGTTTTGAAATGGGGGGATTATGGTGTTTGAAAGGAAATTGCTTTTTTTTTTTTAAATCAACTATGCAAAATTTTAAATGTATCATTGTTACATGAAGAATTAATGTTAATGGTAGCAATTTTTAGGATTTTGTATCAAGTGATCATTGAGAGATGACTACAATATCATTAGTAGCTGGAAATTGTGGAAGAGGAAGAGGATATGAAGATGGGAGGTTTGAATTCAGGTCAAAGTTATATCTTGGGAAAGATTTTTTGGCTAGTGACTTGTTTAATAATAATCCATTTAGAAGAAGAGGAAATGGGTGTTTGTCAAAAGCTTTAAAAGGTTTCGGGAACGGAAACGGGAGGAGGTTTCGGGTTATTGCGAGAGTTAAGAAAGGGAAGAAGCATGATTACCCTTGGCCGGATAATATCGACCTGGATATCAAGGACGGGCACTTGGCTTACTTGTCTCATTTCAAGCCTTTGGCTGAGAAACCAAAACCGGTGACCTTACCATTTGAGAAGCCATTGGTTGATCTTGAGAAAAAGATTATCGAGGTGAGTTGTTTTTCATTGGTTTCCTGTTGATTTGTTTAATAGAACATGTTGTTTCAACATTCATTATGTGTGTTAAGCTACATGATGAGGATTCATTTGAGAGTGAAAACCCGAACCGGGGACTAATGTTCAACTTTAACGTGTTATGTCAATGCGGAGCAATTTTGATTTCCTCATTCCATGATATTTAGGTGTTTGTAAAGCACAAAATTGAGACGTAGTCTCTCTCTAGATTCTAATAAATTTTTTATTTTGCTCGCTATAATTTTGGACAGGTATGCAGAATGGCTGATGAAACTGGTCTGGATTTTACTGATCAAATTGGTGCTTTGGAAAACAAGTATCAACAGGTTGGTATATAAAGTAATACCTTCACCGTAAGTGTTGGAAATCATCAATGAAGTTCTCATCTATTCCATTAAATACAACGTTATGGCTAAAAATAGAATATTAAGTGACCTCAAAAGGGTGCCTAAGGATACTTGCTCGCAAAACCCGAGTTTTAATATTTGATCACTGGTAGTAACTTATGTCATTCATTATATGTGGTAACTCTGAATTCTATGTTTTCATGTAGTTGTCGAAATGTAGGCATGCATTGCTTTGTCTTAGGCTCCTAGTTTATCAATTGTAATAGTGAGAAATTCATTGATTCGTGCCAACTAATCTTTGCATAGGCCATTTTCGGTTGTTTAAACGTTCTGCTAAACTTGCAATCCACCTTTACTTTTCAATGACATCCTTTTTGCCATGTCTATAACTTTTTAATCTGTTCTAAACATCAGGCTCTGAAAGATTTATACACACATTTGACACCTATTCAACGCCTGGCCATTGCACGACATCCCAACAGACCGACTGCTCTTGATCATATATTGAATATCACAGAGAAGGTATTTCAACAGTATGAAACTTTTATGTGTTTATGCACCTAAAAGAATATGAAGTTATTTTCTTATAGTCTTGCTCTTTTACTATCTTTTAGTGGGTGGAACTCCATGGAGATCGTGCTGGCTATGATGATCCAGCCATGGTAACTGGTATAGGAACCATGGATGGTAAGAGCTACATGTTTATAGGCCAGCAGAAAGGTAGGAATACAAAGGAGAACATTTTTCGCAATTTTGCAATGCCGACTCCCCATGGGTACGTTTCAACGATCTTTTATTTGAACAAGTAACTTGAAGGCTCAGCTTGTATAGGTAACAGGGATGTAATTGTAGTCCCTGATATTCAAGAAAGTCTATTGAAAATAGTTTTGAATCTTATCTACTCATATGAAAGTTCTTTCTGCAAGCAGATATCGGAAGGCTTTGCGAATGATGAAGTATGCTGATCATCATGATCTTCCTATCATAACATTTGTTGACACTCCGGGGGCTTATGCTGATCTTAAATCGGAGGAACTTGGTCAAGTGCGTCGAACTAGCTTCTAATGTTGGAAATCGTGATATTACCTACTCTGTATTCAGAAACACCTAGTTCATATAATAACATGACCCATTTCATGTTTTTTACCCTATACAGGGGGAAGCAATTGCACACAACCTGAGGACCATGTTTGGCCTTAAAGTGCCAATTGTAACTGTTGTCATTGGTGAAGGTGGTTCTGGTGGGGCTTTGGCCATTGCTTGTCCCAATAAATTGTTTATGCTTGAGAACTCCGTTCTATACGTTGCAAGGTGGGATCCTTTCCTTCTTTTCGCTCGGAAAATAACTAACTGAAGATTATGATGCATGAAGTTATTAACTCGAATACAAACATAACTAATCCTTCCAAGTTTAAAAAGATGCTTTACATGTTAATTTGAGTTTTTAGTTTTTAAAGCAACAGAAATATCAGCTTAGTGCCAAACTACTCGTACTTCTACACCATTTTGTATAACTTCTGTTTCTCGAATTTGTCTTAACTGACAAGACATATTTACAGCTATATTTTCTATACTTTTAATGCGGTCTTTGGCTTGTCATGTATTCGTGTTTTTATTTATCGATGAACTCTGAAATACGTGTTGCTTTTGACTCTGGTTCTCTTAGCCCCGAAGCATGTGCTGCTATACTATGGAAATCTTCCCAAGCAGCTCCTAAGGTAAGTGATTTCTTATACGATGGTTGAAATGAGAACCGTTTTTATGTCATTAGTGATGTTTCATACTTGTATAGGCAGCTGAAAAACTGAGGATAACAGCTCAAGAACATTACAAGCGCAAAATTGCCGATGGTATCATCCCCGTAAGCATCTTCAACATATAAAGTTTTATACTGTTTCTCAAGCCTTCCGGTCAAGTAAAATGTCTGTGGCTGTTTTTTTTTTTTCAATTTTTTCAATATTTGTTTGATTTATAGGAACCTCTTGGAGGCGCACATGCTGATCCTGTATGGACTTCCCAACAAATTAGACTTGCAATCACTCAGGCCATGGATGTAAGTAATGGCAACTGGAAATTGTGCTTTAGTTGCAGGATTGATTTGGCTACTATATTTCTTTTTCTTTTCCTTTAGTTGATTTCCGAGTTGTTGGGAACTTGCAATGTCGTTCAAATGAACATAGGAACTAACAAAAATGGATACGGAAGAGTTGCTTCGTCATCGTATGCTTAAATTTCGATCAATTGGAGGTTTCCAAGAAGGCAAGCCCGTGGAACCTGAAAGAAAACGAAACATGAAGCCTTCGGATGCTAGCATGTTAAATGCTGCAGATATAGAATCCGATCTTGAGAAGTTAAAGAAGAATATCTTGGAGGCTAAGGTACCTTTCGATCCTATCATGGATCAAGCAATAGAAAAACTTAAGCAGGATGTTGACAACGAGGTCACGAGAGCGTTTATTTCAATGGGATTGCAAGAGAAGCTTGAATCACTTAAGTTGGAGTTATCCCGAGCCTCTGATAATCAGACCCTTAATCGTAATTTGAAGGTGAAGGTGGATAAACTTATGCAAGAATTTAAGCAAAATTTGTCAAGACCAGGGGCCTATCTTGGTTTAAAACAAAAGCTTGAAAAGCTAAGCATGGTTAGCAGACTCATTGAGCAGAAAGAGAAAGGTGAGAAACTGAAAGCCGAGATTAATCAGAAGATTCCATCCGAGATCAAAGAAAAGTTGGAACAATTGGAAACCGCTCAGGCGAACTTATCGAAAGGGGATCCACTCGATGAAGATTTGGTGGCCGAGGCAGTAAAAGCTAAGAAAGAACTGATTGAAGTTTTGAAGTCAGCAAACTTGGAAATTGTTGGAGTGGCAAAGAGAAAGGCCGCTGCAGAACTACAAGAGAAGACTGTAAACGTGAAGAAAGAGATTGATGGAGAGATTGAAAGGGTAATTGATGTAGCCGGTCTTCATGGAAAAATCGAAGAATTGAAAGCGGAGATGGCGATAGACTCTAGTTCACCAAAGGTAGAAAAATTACAAGCAGAGATCAAGGAGGAGATCCGTACCGCCTTGGATGACACAGCATTGAAACAGAAGGTTGAGAATCTAAGAAGAGAATTTGCAACATCCTCAGAAGAAGTTATCGACGATAAAGTTATCTCTGAAAATGGAAGATGGTGAAAAACACAACATCTTACATATTATAGAGTAAGGGTGTGATTTCATGTTGCAGATCAGGGTATATAGAATGAGTATTTTTTTTTACATTAAAAATGCTATCCTTTGGCATATGGTGTTGTCTTATTTTTTGTTTTTATTTTATGTTAATTGAATAGTTTTGTATGTTGTAGAACTTAAACTATGATGCAATGTAACGAGTACAAATGTTAACCCTTTTTAAGGGTATTTCCACTTTGATTTTTTTGAGATCACTACCTATCGGGAGCCTTTAATGAGTTGTACTGTTCTCGATTAAAGTTTTGTCTCTTGATTTTGTGGAGAATTCAAGTGTGTGAGGTTGCTTAAAAAGGCAACATATTCAACAAAATGGGAGCACCTTGTCAAATTGGACCGTGCTTGGCAAATAGCCATCTACCAAGGGATGTAAGTATCCGCGCTTGGTAGGGTTTGAACCCAAGCCCTTAAATGATATCAATGGGCATTTATGCTACCACTTTATCTATTACTCCCTCCCGCTATAGGTTGGAGGTTCAAACCTTACAAGCACGGATGCACACGATTTCACATATCCACCTGCAAAAGCAAAAAATTGCGCGGGGCCCACCCTCTTTAATGCTTAAAACCTAAAACCAATTCTTTCATTCATTTCCTTCTCCGTTTCAAAACCAGGAAAAAGCCACTTGGAAGTTGCCTTCTTGATGCTTCCTTTTTCCGTAGCTTTATTCCACCCACCGCATTCTCATGGGTATAAGGATTTTGTTTGATCTGCCAATGTTTTCGACTGTTCCACTCCCGCCGGTGGGATAAGGTCCGATATTTTCGACCACCCTACTGCTAGGAATTAAGGCTCAATGTTTTCGACTGCTCCACTCCTCGCTTAGTGGGATAAGGTCCGATATTTTCAGCCCGTTACCTTACTACTTAGGAATTAAGGCTCAATGTTTTCGACTTGCTCCACTTCGCTCGGTGGGATAAGGTCGATATTTTGGCCCTGTTACCCTACTGTTTAGGGAATTAAGGCTCAATGTTTTCGACTGCTCCTCACGCCAGGTGGGATAAGGTCTGTAATTCTCTGTAACTCCCATCAATTTTGTTACATTGTCTTATGGAGAACCTACCTGTAGAATTGATTTCATGGGTATATGTTTATGCCAAATGATTAGGATGTCATGAAAAATGCTCCTAACCCTGTATATTATGAATGTTATGAATGCGAAATGTCATGAGAATGATTCATTTTTAACAATTAATGTCCTTGCTCACGCTTATTAAAGTGATCCCTGACGTATGTCTTCTTTGTTCAGCTGATACATCTAACAACGAATCAAGATGTCGCCACCGCTAGTCCCTTATCTCAAGTCTCTCGAGCCCTTTAAGCCTGATTAGTTCTAAATAATTGTCCTATTTCAGATTCTTATATTATTTAGAGACTTTCAGAGTAATACGCAAAACTTCTTTTGTGAAAGCATTATTAGTTCAATAACCATTATTTCAATGAAATGCTTGGAAAAGATTATAATAATAGACAAGAAAGAAAGTAATTAGGAGCATAGCTCGAAACAAATAAGATAGTGAATGCAATCAAGAAGGAATTTTATTGGTAGTGTATTTTGAAACGAGCAAATTAAGAATGGGTAAGATGGCAATTAGATGCCCCCAGATATCGCCGACTGAGCTTCTTTGTTCAAACTTCTTGAGGACCATTTAAGCTCAATATGTGTTTAGGGGATTCAGTACTTTGTCGATGCCCCAAGATGTAACATACTTCCTCATTGTCAATTCAAGCGTGGCAAAACCATCATGATGCCCCATCATGATTTGATTACAACTTGAGCCGCCTTTTCGTGTTTTCGACTCAAAGCCCTTTGGTCTCAAAGTGCCTTTCATGGGTTTTCACCTTGGCCTCTCCGTTTTTTTTGAAAGCCTCAAAGCGCCTTCGCGGTTTTCGCCTTGGCCTATTTCCTTCTTAAGCGAAGTGTTTCTCGATTGAGCCGCGATTAACTGGGTTCGATTGACCCTTGCATCCATCTTAGCTAGTATCAATGCTCCTCTATTAAAGGCCCTCTTTCCGACTCCACTTGGAAGTTGCCACTTGATAGTGCACCTCGCATGTTTTGATCAGATGATATACTCTCGCTCTATTGACCCTCCACCTCTTCAAGCAACCTCAGACATTCAAGCTCGGGTTGTGAGACAAAACCTTAATTAGGGTCAATTTTGACCTGCAATGCACCATGCATGGTCCAACCCAATGGGTTGCTCCCGCTCTATTGAACTCACATGGACCAGAAATTTTTTTACGGAGGCAAAATTGAATTGTAATTTTTTGAGAGGATGTATTGATTTATGATTTCTATCATTTTATAAAAGATTAAAGAGAATTTTTTCTATTTTGGGGGCTAAAGCACAATTTTACCATATATATGAATTTATAATTTCATCAATGATAAGGGGATAGAATTTCAATCTTCCCATTTTTGGGGGGCCAAGGAAGCTACCTGCACCTGTATTCTCCTCTATTGCCATCTCTTCAAGCAGCCTGGAGGTTCATCACAAAGTCGAAAACAAAACCTCAAGTGGAGACAATTCTAACCCTTGCAAAGTCAAAAGACAAAACTTTAATAGGAGACAATCCCGATCTATTGAGGAGTCCAACTCTGAATGAATAATACTTTAAACACTTTTTTTTGGAAGGAGTACATTATAACTATTTTTAAAAGGTCCCAAATTGCATATAAAATCAAGAGAAAACAAAAAAAAGAATCGGAAATTATTCAAAGTATATATTATCAATTGATCATGCAAGTTGTTGGAATCATCAAATACATAGAAATCAATCCAATCCAAAAAAGAACATTCAGTTTTTGATGAGATGGTCTGCAACTCAATCAAAATGGTTTCATTTGCAAAAGCTCTAAAAAGATCATCATCATGGTGGTAGGAAATTATAAAAGAACCAAATGGTGTGTGTTTCAATTATCAGATGCCTCTTTGGATTCTTCATCAGCAGCACTTTCCTCCGGTTCGGCACGAGTTTCCACATTCTCAGACGACGATGCCGTCGAATTGTTCCTTCTATGGGTAGCAGCTTGAAGAACGTGGTTATAGTTTCCTTTCACCATGAAAAGTTGAGCGAAATGGTGCTTGCAATATAAGACACCGTCGAGAGCAGCATAAGATGAGTGTGTCAGTGGACAGCCACCGTGGGCGCACCTAAAACATGTCTTGTGGAAACATTCACCTTCCATAGTAACCTGTCCTCCCCAACAATGTCGACCATAGTTAATAAGCAACAACAACAAAAAAAAAAAAAAAAAAAAACATAAGATCCATGAAAAACAATGAATACAAAATTTACCTTTTCCAACGGGTACACTGTTTTCTCGCAAGCTGCACACTTGTCTAGGGTTCCAGAAAACAGGGATGAAAGTTTGCTGGGAGTCCTATTCTGTAACATGTTAAGCAAATATGTGAATAGGGATGGCAAAAGATTCTTGGCATATATATATAAGATGAAAGACAAGTAATCTATTGATAGAGTGGTGGACCCTTAATTCCAGTGGGTGGTCATGAAACCCGACATATATATATATATAAAGCAAGGAAGACATACCAGTTCAGTAGGCCTGGTCCCTGCAAAAGTGATCATCAAAGAAGATTATTATTGTTAGCCATGGCCATTCAGGCTAAATTTTAGAAAATAATGGAATAAAGGGAAAGAAAGTGGAAAAACACACAAGAAAATGGGCATTCTTTCAAAAAAAATTCAACCTGTTTGAAAATTCTTGCTGAAATTCCCAGATTCCTTAAACAGTTGCTCAAAATGAGGCTTGCAATACAGTATTCCATCCATCCAAGAATAAGTGGTCATCTATCAATCCAACAAAAGAAAAGGGTTAATTTCATCAAACACCTTCAAAAGTGTAAATATGTTTTTCACTCCCTTTGAAATTATAAACCAACTTGATGGTAAAATTGCACATTGACACTAAAACAATTTCCTCACTTTACTTACCTGAAGGTTACCCTTGCAATGGCTGCATTTGAAACAAGTTTTATGGTATGGCACTCCTTCGAGTGTCATCATATCGACCACATGGACAGTCTTGTCGCAAGCCTTGCACTTGTCCAAAGTTCCAGTGAATGCCATTTTTTGTCGAAGTTATTTATTTATTTTATTTTATTTCAGCAACAGATCAAAGGAACAGTGGGACAAGAGAAAGAAGAAAAAACACACAGCAGCTTGCCCCCGTTTGCTGGAATTAACCTCGGACAAATGAAGGACAAATAAGAATTGCCCTATTCCTCTGTTTTTATAAAAACTGTTCATATATTCAGAGATTAAAACTGCCATTCCATTTTTGTTGATTGAAAGACACGTGATTGGATGTCCCAATCTTTTGGAATGTTTGATTTTGGTCCTAAATTTGGACTGAATTTGTTTGTGTTTCATTGGAGAAGAGAAAAATGTGGGTTCTGAGTTTTGAACATTTCAAAGGGGGAGGGGATCAATTATCTGAGCCATCCAATTGAAAATAATAAGGGATGAATTCCGTATTTTTTTTTTCATTTTGGTCCTTGAATTTTTTTTGTCCAAGTTAATTTTGAAATTTATAGCTTTTTCTGATTTGGTCCTTGAACTTGGATTCTATTAAAGTATAAAGACATGGCACTTTGAAATTGTGTCACGTTATTATATTTTGATGAAATCCAAATCCAGGGATAAATTTGGGAAAAATTGTCAAATTCTGAGACGAATGTAAACTAAAAAAAGTTTAAGGACCAAGTTTTAAAAAAATACCAAGTTCGGGAAATAATAACCATAGATAGCAAAATTTTATGGGGAGAGGGATTTTTGGTTTGTCAATAATAAGAACTATCCAAACAACAACAACAACAACAACAACAACAACAATAATAATAATAATAATAATAATAATAATATTTAGTCCTTGAACTTGATAACTTTTCTCACCTTGGTTTTTTAACTCTTTTTCTGCTTACATTAGTTCTAAAACTTGCATCTTTTCTCAATTTGATCCTTGAACTTAGATCCCGTTAAAATATGATAATATGACACTCTAGGATTATGCCACATTATTACATTTTAATGTAATTCAAGTTTAGGGATTAAATTGAAAAATACAATCTGACAAAAATATTCAAAGACCAAATTGAGAAAATAATCAAGTTTAAGATTTAAATGTTGATTTATCCCTAATAATAACCCAAGATTGGAAAATTGGGGGGTCATAAAAAAATGAGAGCCATCCAACTAATAATAACGATATGTTAAAAAAAAAAAAAGAAGGTAAAAATATGCAGTTAGTCCTGTACTTTAGTAGAATTTGAGTTTTAATCCTAAAAGTTAAAAATAAATCCTCATATTTTTCTTCAAAATCTTTTGCTTGGCATGTTTCATTTCCATCAATCATAAATCATGTCATATAAGAGAAATCTAATCAACATATTAAATTAGCAAATTTTGATGAAAAATATCAAAATATCAATCATCATATCATGATTTTGGATCTAAAAGTAAAATGACTTGATTTTTAATTTTAAAATATACAAATTAAAACTCAATTTTTTCTTAAAGTACATCAACTGATGGCATATTTTAAGTTAATAATAATAAACCAATATTAAAATCGAATCAAATTATGATATTCAAGACCAAAGTTCAAGAAATTTCTATTAAGAGCACGAGATAAAATTATAAAATTTCTAAATTGAAATTTAAAAATTTTCATGAATTAATTGTCAATAATTAAATTTTAAAAAGTACATCTAAAAATGAAAATGAGAACTATAATGAAGTCCAATTCAAATTTGGGTTCAAATTTAAAAAGTATACATAAACCAGTTATTTATACTCTAGACCTGAACTAATTTATTTATTTCATCTTTCATATTTTTACTGATTTATGTATTGGAATGCTTTGATGCAAGCATGACAGACAACAATTAGAAAATATTGAGATGGAGGGGGTAACATTCCGGTCCCCATTTCGATTGTGAAATTCAAATGCATGATGTCACATTTTATTGTCGAAGCAACTCAAGCAAACTTACTTCTTTTATCATATCATTTAGAGCATAATTATCATTCATATCAAACTAATCATCCATTTCAATTACAATATTACTTTCATAGAGTTTAATAATTTGATTCATCGAGTTACGAGGTGATACTAAGTCAATTTAGGAGTTGGGACTCGAATCCAATCCCAATTATCAAGTTTCAATGTTGTGTCTCGAGACAGACTTTCATTTATTTTAGGTAATTTTTCTTTGAGATTAAACTGTCTCGAGACCAACCTCCCTTATTTTCTTATTTTAGCTTTGATGTTTGAATGTCTCGAGACAATGTAACAACCCATTTTCAGTGAAATCGAAACAGTGGTTTCAGGACCACAAATTCGAGTCCGTAAGAAAAATTATTTTAAAATTATTTTATGGTTTACCGTATGATAGAAATATTGTATAAAATTTTGTTAAGAAAATTTTACCGATTACATGTTTAATTGATAAAAGGACCAAATTGGAAATGCAAAAAGTGAGTTCTAGTAGCTATAAGTATCAAATAGCTATGGAATTAAAAATTTGAGGTCCTTATATGATAAATAGACCATTAAGAGGAGTTAGTAGATAAGTATGATGATCCATCCATGGAAATTTAAAAAAAGAAAAGGACTAAATTGGAAAGTAAATAAATAAAAGATGATAAATAAAATAAATATCTAATATCATCATTTTATATCATCTTTCTCAATTAAAAGACATGGAAACGCTAGTTTTTGGGTGTTGAGTTCAAGCAAGTTGTTTTGGTTCAATTAGGTATGGATTCTTGTCCCGTTTTTAGTAATTTTCATATTTTCGAGATCGTAATAGTTTAATCTAGCTATCTCGGGGATTAATTTGTAAAGTTATCAAAGTCCTAAGGTTTTTTCATGGATGAGATGCATGAATTATGAAAATTTATGGTAGAAAATGAAAGATTGTTGATAGATAAACAACTTTTGTAAAGTGAATTTTGATTAAATTGTGATTTAGAGACTAAATTGAAAAGTTGTACAATTCATGGAAAAATTCTAAATTTTGTGAAATACATGGGCTGTTATTGTTACATGTAAAAATTGGCTAGGCTTGAAATAAGGATTAAATTGCATGAATTTCATTTTTCGAGCCTAGGGAAGATATCGTAATTAAATAAAAGTATAAGGGCAAAATGGTAATTTTTCCTAAGATGTGAATTAGATTGAATTGAATATGAATTGTATTAAATTGAGTTAAATTTACTCATATATATTCTGATAGACCAAATACGAAATTTGGTCGAGGAAAGGAAAAAGTATCGGATTAGTAGATTACAATTCACAAACACTTGTTAAGGTAAGTTCATGTAATTAAGTTGTGTATATTCATATGTTTGAATTTAATGTTGTATATGTGAATTGTATAAATACGATATGTATGAAATTGATCACGTATCCGATAATGCCCGATAAATAATAAATTCCGTTAGGATAAATGGGATTCGATGGATATAGGGTTCCCGAATTGGTTGTGGTCCTGCATATGTTGCGAAGACACCATAGCTCGAAATAGCGTCCCATTATTAGCTCTCACGAGCACCCCAGTATTTGGCCCTCTCGAGCTTCCCGTTATATGGTTCTTGCGAGCTTCCTGTTAATATGTAACAGTCCGAATTTAACCCTAACCGAAACGGTGGTTTCAAGACCACGAATCCATGTCAGAAAAATATTTTTATATTATTTTATGTGTTAATTATATATGATTGAGTATGTGTGAAAGTTTCGTAAGATAAATTGCCCGTTTGTGTGATTAATTTAAGAAAAAAAGGACTAAATTGCATAAGTGGTAAAAGTAGCCTATTTGATTAATTGAGTGGTTAATTGATGTGTTTTTATATAAGGGAGGATTTATGTGGTAAATTACCCATTTTAAATGGGATATTGGACGGCAATGTATATATTATAATGCATTTACATGATTATTTTATGATAAGATATATTATAATATTATAATTATATTATTAATAAATAAAAGACATAAAACAAGCTTTGCATGTTCATCTTTTTTTTTAATTCACTTAGACCCAAACAAAAAAAGAAAAAAAGGGAGAGAAAACTTCAAAGGTTCGGCTATCTTCAAGCTTGATTAAAGATCAAGAACAAAAGAAAACGAACTTGGATCGGAAAAAAGTGAAAATAATCGAATAGCCGATTTTTATTGTCCGACGATATCTAAGGTAAGTCTTTAAACAATTAAACATTGTTAATATTTAATGTAATTTAGTTTAATATGCTGAATTAGAATTAATGGATTTATAATGGAGATAGCCGAATGTGATAAAGCATCGTAACAGTGTATTTGAGCTTAATTCAATTGAGTTATAACATTTGAAAGTCCATATGAATTATGAGGAATATCTGTAATATTCGATATGTGAAATGTGTATGAGACAGCGCTATAATATTGATATTCGGGCTTTGAGCCTAGCAAGCCTTGTGCTGGTGAAATATATCGGGCTTTATGCCTAGCAGGCTTAAGGCCGGTGATTGAATATCAGACATCGGGTCTAGCAGGCCTAGTGCCGGTGTGTGTTTCAGGCCTTATGCCCAGAAGGCTTTACGCCGGTGATTTACTATAAGTATATGCTTCAATGGATAATTAACGATGTGAAATTTAAAAACAGCTAATGAGCTAAAAGTCCAGGTACATTTAAGCTTAATGGCTGTATGAGATAAGGTAAGTTGGTAATTACTATTTGATACTAGTGGTAAGTATTATAGATGATGTATATTTGCAAAGTTCTAGTATGTGTATTCAGCCTTATAAGTGTTGAGTATGTCATATTAAAATTTGGTTTTTGGATGTGAGCTTAGATGTATCTTTTAGATTCGGCCCCATGGGTAAATGTATATGAGATGTTCAAGGAATATATGTATATTTATATTTACATGCATAATCGGTTATATGTGGTTAATATGTATATAATATTTACTTAATTCGATTGTATGTGAAAAACATATTTAAATATATATATGTTCGGTAAGTAAGTATAATTAAGGTAAGATAGTGATATTTCGTGGTTGACAAGTGATAAATGTTATGCCAAGCAAGGATACTGGCATTTGGCTATAATTGTTTATATGTGCTATGTTACTACATCTATAATGAAAAGTGATTGTTAAATTATTTGATTGTCCAATTGAATTATTATATATGCTTAAGACTTACTAAGCTAAGATAGCTTACTTTGTGTGATCTGTTATTCTGTTTTATAGATTTTTGTCTCAAGCTTCGAGCTCAGGGGATCGTCACTAAAGTCATCCACACTATCGACTTATTTTGGTACCTTTAAAGTTTATATTTTGAACTTAAGGCATGTATAGGCTAGCTTAATATTTGGATGATATTTTGTTAATGTATATAAGCCATTTTGTGTGTAAGTATGATTAATGTATGGAGATTAAATAAAACAGCTTTTGGTTAACAGCAGTAACATGATTTTGAAAAATCACTAAAAATAGGAGAAATGGAATTAAAGAGTGAATAAGATATAGACTTAAAGCTTATTATGTCTATTTTTATATGAAAGAAAAATAGTACGCAAAGGAATTTTATATTATGAGATATTTAAATTTTAGTGAGACTGGTTCTGAATGACTTCGTGATTTCCTGTTCTGTCTTGGAAAAATTGTTAAAAATTGTACAAAAATAATCATGGAGCATAGTTTATATGATTAGAATCCTTAATGAGTCTATTTTTTATTGGAATAAACAAGAACATTATTGAAATTCTGTACAATGAGATAACTGAGTTTTTGTAAAGATAGGTCAGAACCATCAAACAGTGAAATAGGAGAAACTTTGATGAATAAACTGTACTAATTGACCATATGAAAAATTTTGGAAAAATTTTGTAATAAGATATATGAGTCTAGTTTCAATAAAAATTTACAGATCTAAATTTTGAGTTTCGTAACTCAAGTTATGGTCAATTTAGTCAACATGATGCAGTTGGACAGTTTTAATTTTTATGCCCCGAATTAGTAGTCAAGTCTAGTAATGCCTCATACTCGACTCCGGCAAAGGTCTTGGGTAAGGGGTGTTACATAATAGCTCTTTGGAGCATCCCGATATATGGCTCTTTGTGAGCTTCCCGATTAAAGGCTCTTCGTAAGCTTCCTGATTCATGGCTATCCGAAACTTCCCGATATGGCTCGCTTGAACTTCCCGATATATGGCTATTTGGAGCTTCTTGATTAGTGGCTCTTCGGAGCTACCCGTTATTGGCTCGCACGAGCTTCCTGATTATGGCTCTTATGAGCTTCCTATTATACAGCCCGGATAAGCTTCCTGTTACATGGCTCGCATGAGCTTCCCGTTATATGGCTTGAAAAAGGGCGTCCCGATTATGTGCTTTAATGAGCACTCCCGAATATGAATTGACTGATTACTAATTCATACACTTCGTGTGTATTATCGTGTATCCATCGATATTTCAAATGGTTTAAAGGACAAATTTTCGATATAACTTAAGGTGAAATCTAAATAAGATAATACCTGTATGCATCTGAAAACACATGAAAATTTGATATTTGATGAGCTCATCACTAATTCTTGATATTCACATGAAATACATGACTAACATGTTGATGAAGTTGTGTGTTTAGGCTATTAGCCAAATTGCTTGGATGCTTTTTGTATGCTTACCTTAAATGTAAATGAATGGTAAGTTTATTTCTTGTTATACAAACTTACTAAGCATTAAATGCTTACTTTATTTTATTTCCTCTGTTTTATAGAAGGGTGGAAGCTCGTTAAGGTTGGAAGCTGGTCGGAGACACATCACACTATCCATCAGCTCATTTCGGTATAAATAGTAAATTTTTAATTTTGGTTATAATGGCATGTATAGGTTTAAATAGCCAATATTGGCATATAAATGTTTTGGTTGTAATTAGCCATTGGAATGACTTATGATGAATGTGTTTTGATGAAAATATATGAGATAATGTCATGTTTGATATGAGTGTTTAGTATGGTTAATTGATAGTAAACTTCATAAGTATGTCTATATGCATTTTTGGTCAAATAGATAAGTTTGGATATATAGATTTATGAAGTGATATGTTATGCATAAGACTTGATTTTGACTTTGTTTAAATGTCTTGGATTGACTTGAGAATATGTTCAAGTGTTTATGTAGGTGGAAGGCAAGTTTGGGTGAGAAATAAGGCTTGGAAATGACCTTATTTTGTCCACATGAGCAGAGACACGGGCTTGTGTCTCAGCCGTGTGTGACACATGACCTAGTGCATGGGCGTGTGTTTCGGCCGTGTGTCCCCTGCATCTTTAGAATTTCAAAATAGTATGCTCAAATCACACGGCCTGGCACACAGGCGTGTGGCTTGGCCGTGTGACCCCTGCACCTATTTAATGCAAATTTTCATATTCACACGGCCTAGCACACGGGCGTGGGACTTGGCCGTGTGACCCAAGTTAGAGAGTTACATGGGTACAGACACGAGCTAGGACACGGCTGTGTTCCCTATTTTGAATACCCACACGGCCTGGCCACATGGGCCTCGAGGGCTCATATAAGGGACAATATGATTAAAAATGATCGATTTATGGTGTGAATGCTAAGTGACATGAAATATATGTATTTCATCTGTAAATCCTGATAATATTTCGTAACCCTATTTTGACGATGGATATGGGTTAGAGGTGTTACAGACAAGGGGTTCTCTCGAGACCTAGAGCAGGGCTAATGTAACAGTCCGATTTATACCCTAGTCGGAACAGTGGTTTTGGGACCACAAATCTGAGTCCATAAAATATTTTAATATTATTTTTAGTGCCGTTGATATGTGATTAAGTATGTGGTAAATTTTCGTGAGCTAATTTGTCCGTCTGTGTGTTTAATTTTACAAAAGGATTGAATTGCATTGAATGCAAAACTAGCATGCTATTTGTTAAAGTACCAATGTGTTGTGGCTTTGTAAAGGTGGAGGCTTAAATGGAAAATAAACCATTTATAAGTTAGTGGCTTATTTAAGGAAAAAAATAGCCATATATTATATGAATTATAATGGTTTTCATTAATGGTAAATTGGTAAAGTGTTTAATAATGTTATTATAATTTAACAAAAAGAAAATGGTGGCCATTTCAATGGTGTTCATCCACCAAATGTAGAAAAGAAAAGAAAGGGTTAGACTTTGTTTCATTCGGCCAAAGTTCAAGCTTAAATCGGGTATGTGTTTTTGATCGATTTTCGATAATTTCTACGTTTTTGTAATCGTTGCTTTGAGAGCTATCAAACCCATGTCTCAATTTGATGAATTGATAATGTTTGTGTGAGATGCCATTGATGATATGTTAAGCTTTTTGATGATTTTTGGTGTTAAATGAAATATATGAATTAGATGAACATACTTTGTTCTTGAATTTTTGATGAATTTAGCTAAATAGGACTAAATTGAGAAAATGGTAATTTGATGGAAAATATGGACTTGTATGAGATGTATATGCATTCAGCTAAGCATGTGTATGTGTGGATTTTGTGAATTTGATGTTTTGAGAAAAATGGACTAAATTGATAAAGTGTGCAAATATGAGGGTTAATTTGCAAATAGCCCCAAATGTGTGTCCATGGATTGAATTGTATGAATAAGTGAATAAAAGGGTTAATTCTGAATATGTTTAGATCAAGAACCGAGGAAAACGGACTTAGATCGCGGGAAAGCGAAAGTAACCGAGTAGCCGTTTTCATTCTGATAAACCGAATCCGAGGCAAGTCACTATGCAAATAAACGTACTTGCATGAAATTGTAATTGTTTATATGACTAATGTTGATAATGGATGCTTATGAGAGGATTATGCATATAAATTCCGTCATAAGTTTAATATAGTAAGTAAGTTCGGATATAATACAAGTTGTTAGTTTATATCTATGTGATGGGAATTGAATGATAGTTATTGAATTAGAAATGCTACATGTATGATGTTGAGAAATGAGGCACTAAGTGTGTGTAATTGAAATTATGATGGAGTTAAATAGCATTGTTTGTGCGAAGTAATGGAAGCTTCGGCTTTTATGATTGGCACTGTGTGTGCGATACCGAATTAAGTTCGGTTTTGTATTAATGCACTAAGTGTGCGATGTCATTTAAGTTTCGACAACGAATCACGACACTAAGTGTGCGATTATAATAAATGAATAGCACTGTGTGTGCGATGATATGAAAGCTTCGGCTTATTGAATTGGCACTGTGTGTGCAACATCGAGACAAGTCGATTAAAAGAATAGGCACTAAGTGTGCGATTATAAGAAATGAATAGCACTGTGTGTGTGATGATATGAAAGCTTCGGCTTATTGAATTGGCACTATGTGTGCAACATCGAGACAAGTCGATTAAAAGAATAGGCACTAAGTGTGCGATTATAAGAAATGAATAGCACTGTGTGTGCGATGATATGAAAGCTTCGGCTTATTGAATTGGCACTGTGTGTGCGACATCGAGACAAGTCGATTAGGCACTAAGTGTGCGATTATAAGAAATTAATAGCACTGTGTGTGCGATGATATGAAAGCTTCGACTTATTGAATTGGCACTGTGTGTGCGACATCGAGACAAGTCTATTAAAAGAATAGGCACTAAGTGTGCGATGATTAATATGCTTCAATTATGTATATAGACCGAAAAGTGCGATTAAGTTGAATGAATATTAAAGGACGATCGACATGTAATATCGAGCATTGAATAGCTTGGAAGTTGAATAATTATGTGTTAGATAAGGTATGTATTGAACCTTTGTGGTTGATTAGTTATAAACAAGCTATGAATGAGTGAATGAGTATTTTAGCTATGTCTGGGACGTTGGTATATATAATCATTCTGAGTTTTGAGTATCTTATTAGATTCCAAAATGTTCAATGAGTAAATCTGAGCTATGAACAATTACGAGAATGTATATTCGTTTCAAATACGTTTGGCATGTACATTAAGTGTGTATAAAAGGTAAGTACCTATATAACTTTAATTTGAAGAAAGGTATGATTGAATATTAGAACGAGAATGAGATGCAAGAATGTTTAAGAAAGAGTTGTATATATATACATATGATTCTTGTATGAATGAATGTGGCAATTGTGTCCAAGTATATGAACCAAAGCAATATGAGATAGTTTCTTAAGTAAATGTTATGTGTCAATGTAATTTATGCGTATATGCCTTTATGCTAAGTTTATTTGTATTATGACTTACTAAGCTTTGTAAAACTTACTCTGTGTGTGTGTTTTTTCTCTATTTTATAGGTCGTCAAAGCTATTGAAGGCTCGGGACCGTCAAGGATCGTCATCACACTACTAAACTCATTTTGGTACCCTTTTGAAAATGTATATAGCTAATTATGGCATGTATAGGCTAGATATGTGTAAATGTTTAAGAAATGAACTTAGCCATGTGTTTTGGCAAGTTTTGGGTTGTTTTAATGTTTGAATGAATAATTCATATGATTTATGTTTTGGTATGGCTTGATGCATATGAAATGGTCATTTTGGTATGTATTTGGTTGCCATATATGCATGACATGTGATGAGAATGGTTGCTTGTAGGTATGACCCATTTGGGTGGCATTTTGGTCTTGCAAATTACCTATAATGTCACACGGTCTTGGCACACAGGCGTGCCTAGTAACCGTCGGGTAAAATCAGTAGCTAGCTTAAGAAGTACACAGTCATGGCACGGGGGTGCCTAGAGGTCGTGTGAGAAATGGCAGTATATGACCTTGTAGGACACGGCCTTAGCACACGGGCGTGCTTGGTAGTCGTGTTGGTTTTGGCAATATATGACCACGGGGAGGGCACACGGGTGTGTCAAGTAGCCGTGGGTGAGGCACGGCCTACCCCCACGGGAGTGTATCCCTTGTATTTAGTAAAGTTTTTATTTTTCCATGAAATTTTATATGTGTTTCAATTTAGTCCCGACTCGGTTCATAAGCATGTTTAAGGTCTCGTTGACCTATTTAAGAGACATTATGAATGATTGTGTGAAATTCTGTAAATATTTTCGATCTGTCCGGTAACACTTCTAACCCTAATCCGACGACGGTCACGGGATAGGGGTGTTACAGCTAAATTAATATAGCTTCGAAGTTTACTTGTCTCAAGGCTTAAATAGGATTGTCTCGAGAGTAGCTTGCCAAGTCTCGAGACACTAAGCATGTATGCCAAAATACAAGGTAAGTTTTTTTCTTATGGTTTCAAGACATGTTCATGTTGTCTCGAGACTTAATGTTAAAATAACTCTAAATGCACATTTTCAAGTAACCAAACCATACTAAATGGTACATGAAATATACCTAAACTTTACATCAAAATAAGACCATTAATTTAGTACATACAAACACAACCAAACATCATCAAATTATAACCATCAACGCATCATTTAACCAACTAATTTACATAATCAAAACTTATATAAACTAATATAATTATCTACTAATTAAAGATTAAAATTTATCTTATAAAACCTTATAGGCCAAGTACCAAAAATACTTAAATGACCACTTAAGCAACATGCCCAAAACAACTTAGGTACATGCCATTTTAATACTAACACATATATAAATACAAAATAAATAATCAGGCGTGTTTCGAGCTAAGTTGCTGAGTTGGATGCTTGATCATTTAAAATCTACGTCTACTCACGTCTGGTACCTGGGCACAGAAGTTGTCTGAGTACTAAATACTTGGTGATTCTAATATAATTCAAATACATTGTGTTAAGAATAAACTAAAGTAAGTATAAATGACAAGTATCCATTACATCAATGTATACTACTTTTAACTAATCAAATCATTTTCCCACTTTCTTCTCCATTTCACGTTTCAATATCAACTTCAATGCTTATTCATTTTTAGCCCCTATTATTCGACAATAAACATTAGGTAATACTCATATATATATAACGAATAAGTCCACGACTATCTGTAAATTGAGATTGTCTTACTCTATTATCCTGGGTTGCTTAACAACGATGGTTTTAATAATTGTCTATACTATTTATTCTGCCATCCCAGATTGTCCAGCAATGATGACTAATAAATCACTATATCAATGACCCTATGGAATGTCAGTTATATCTGACCTACGACTAACATCGTTTAATGGGGCATTATCATCATAATTATTATTGTAACACATGTCATCATAATACAAATGTCTCAACATTTATATACATATCAAACATAATTCCGAACATTTTCAACATATTTCAACTATCACCATATCGAATCCATCATTCGAAGTAGGGAAAAGATACTATTGTATATTCATGTTTGATTATAACAATCAAATTAATCTACGTAATCAAATTGAAACTAAATTATAAAAGCACAAACCAGAAGTGACTATTCGTTAATGGCTTTAGCTTTTCCCTTGTCCCGAGAATGTCCTACATTATCTTTAGCTATAAAAATTAAACCCGATTATAGAAACACATTAATCACACAATTCAAACATAATCCTGAACTATATAGATATGGTTGCATTTTATTCACCTTGGTCCTATATGCATTAATATTCGAATTATTCATAACTTTTGATTTTCCTTATCGAATTGAAAACCGATTTCACTTTTTTTTTACTAAAAACCTCTAGTTTTCAACTCATTATAATGTTTTTTTGATAAATTTTAATTTATTCAATTTAGTCCCTAACATCATAAAATTAACTATATAAATTTAAGCTTGACTCGAGCTTAATTTAACTTTTTTTACTATAATTTTAACCTATTTCACCATAATCTCATTTCATACTAACTTAATTGATTTAATTACTAGCTAATTCTACTTCTTATTCCAGTGTTTAACTTATGACTTCTTCGTTTCAACTTCCCAAACATCTCAACCTAAAATTTTCAGTTTGAAGCTAACTTTTCCAACACTACAAAAATCGGGTCATTAGAGAGGGAGCTAAGTTATTTTACTGGTTGACCAATTCGTCATTACCATAGCAAATCAAATTCGTTTCAAAGCATGATGGAAACATAAGAGTTGAGCAATAGTAAAAGAAAAAGATTGAAGAGCTAGAATGTGAAAATGGAAGTGGTTCAAAATATTGGGCAGAGACGTCAATCTGGAAAAATAATGAAGTTGGAGAATCCTACAGCAATTGATGATGAAGAGAAAGACAATAGGTTGTCCCAAAATAGCCCCCACCGGAGCCATGATCATGATAAGTTAGAATACTAGATGGATGGGACGACCTCTGACGTTGAGTTACATCTGCTCCTCACCAACCTGATTTTGTATTCCTCAAAGAGACTAGAAAATCCTTAAATTATATGTCACTACTAGGTAAATGTTTAGGTTTTAATGGATGTTTAGGAGTAGGAAGTAAAGGTAAAAGTTGTGGATTTTGTATGTAGTGGGAGTTGTACAGCTTGTTTTTAGATAAATTAGAATAGTAGTTTGGGACCACAAATCTGATGTTGAAATAATTATTTTATTATTATTTTAATATTTATAGTATGATAGTATGATCGTGTGAAAATTTCATTAAGAAATTTTATCGTTTGAATGCTCAATTTGATAAAAAGGACTAAATCGTGTAAAGTGTAAAACTTGTGTTCTATTAGCTAAAGGTGTCTAATAGCTATGGAACCTTAAAGTGGAGGTCCTTAAGTGGTAATTAGACCATTTTTAATGTTATTGGACAAAGATGGACATCATTTTAATGGCTTTAAAGGTTATATATTAAAGGTTAAATAAGTAATTTAATAATTAAACTAAGTAAAATAAAGAAAACAATTTTTTCATCTTTTAATTCATCATCTTTCACTGAAAATTGAAGAAAAGAAAACCAAATTTAGGGCTAGACATTTGGCCAAGGCATTTTTGTCCAATTAGGTACCATTTTTGTCCCGTTTTAATGATTTCTATGTTTTTTTGATATCGTTGTAGCTTAATCTAGCTAGCCCAGGGACTAATTTGAAAAATTGTTAAAGGTTTAGGGTTTTTCCATTGATGAATATAAGTTTATTTTGATGTTTGATGATAGAAAATGTATGCTTGTTGTTAGATAAACAACATTTGTAAAGTGATTTTTGGTAAAATTGTCAATTAGGGATTAAATTAAGAAATGTAAAAATTTTGTGGTAGAAATGTGAAATAAATGAAAAATACTGGCTGCTATGGTAATAAGAGAAATTCGGCTAGCATGGGTAGGGATTTAATTGCATGAATTTGTATTTTTATGAGCTAAGGACTAAATTGTAAAGAAATTAAAATATTAGGGGAAAAAGTGTAAAGTTACCATAATGTGATTTTTGGGCTAAATTGAATACAATGATAATTAAATAATTTAATTTTGATATTATGTAGATCAAGAAAAACGAAGTGCGGATCTAGATCAGGGGAAAATGTTGGATTAATCGATTCATTCCGTCGTTTTTGTGAATCAAGGTAAGTTCGTATGTTAATAAGCATTATTATAATTGTGTTTTAAATGATTTATGATTGAATTAATTTTGTATACAATCTTACGGATGTGTTCGACGAAGATTCGGTAAATGTGAAATCCTGGTTGAACTTTAGGAATAAATTAGGATACAAATGACATGTCATTAGGGCTTATGTGTTTAGGTGCTGGTCTATACGTCCTACCGGTGGCTGAGTTATCCGGTATGTGTTGCGGATTCTCTTCAGCTTGTGTGAGCAGCACCGTGTAGCTATGTCATGACCGTCAGCTTGTGTGAGCAGACCCGTTGATAGCTCGAGAGTGAGCAATATATGTGATATGAGATTGAGATAGCTTCAGCTATGTATTGGCACTTAGGGTGCGAGATTCCTGAGTATCCGATAGTATTCTAAATGGTTCAACGAGTATATCAAGGATATGGATGAGTATGAGATTGATACGAGCTTGTACAGGTATGTACATGAACTATAAAATCATCAAATCGAAGATGTTGATGGAAATTGGGTTTAATCTTTGGATTGATTATATGTGTTAAGTTATGCTTCAAATTTGAATTGCATTATATTATGTTTATGTTATTGAATTGTTTGTTGGAAGATTACTTACTTAGCATATGAGCTTACTAAGCTTTATAGCTTAATTTGTTTACTTTTTCGTGTTTTATAGTGATTATCGAAGCTAGCTCGGATTGGGAGTCGTCAGAGATTTCATCACACTATCAAGCTTTCACTTTGGTACTTTTGAACTTTTGTAATTTGGTTATATGACATGTATAGGAATTATGGTCATTTTGGTATTTTTAGTAATGGATTTAGCCATTTAAGTTGGCTTGTAAATGATGAATGGTTGTTATGTGTATAGCCATGTGAAATGGTTTATTTTGGGCATGTTTAGTGATGTGTATACATGTGAGAAAGGCCTTTTGATATGTTGTGTATAATTGCTATGTGATGCTTGTTGTGAATTGGCATTTTGGATACGAAATGGTTAAAATTTGAGACTGATATGCTTGTGGTTTTATGCATAATTGAAAGTGACCATTTACGTGATTTGAGAATGTGAAATTAGTATGAAATTGAATAGCATATTGTGGTACTTGTGTGCTTTGTAGTTGTTGGTATTGATTTAGCATGGATCGAACTTGGTTTAGATGAGTTTAAATGCCATTTGAAGTTGTGGTTATATGCTATTTGGTTTGTGTAGGTGATTGAATAATTGGGTGAGAAAGATGGCTTGGTAAATAGCCAATTTTTGTCCACCCGGGCAGAGACACGGGCGTGTGTCTCAGTCATGTGTGACACACGGTCAGGTGACATGGCCGTGTGTCTCAGCCGTGTGTGACACACGGTTAGGTGACACGGTCGTGTGTCCCTTAGTGTTTAATTAAAAACCAAGTCAGTATGCTCCACATGGCCCTGCACATGGGCATGTGACTTGGCCGTGTAGCATAAGTCAGTATACCCTACAGGTTTGGCATGGCCTAGCACGCGGCCTGGCACACGGGCGTGTGAGGCCATTTCGAAGGGCACACGGGCTGGTCACACGGGCGTGTGGTTGGCCGTGTGACCCAAGTCAGAGAGTTACACGGGGTCGGACTCGTGCTGGGACACGGCCATATAATCCAATTTTGAATGTCCACAAGGCCTGTGACACAGGCGTGTCTTTGGCCCTGTGTCGGACCACACGGGCGTGTGTCCCCTGTATTTTGTAAAATTCTCTAAGTATTACAAAAATTTCTTGAGTTATCGGTTTAGTCCTAAATCACTTCTAAAGCATGTTTTAGGCCTCGTAGGCTCGTATTAGGGACTTGATGTATGATTGTGAATGGTTTATATTTGAAAATGAAAAATGTATGAGAATTGTATGTTTAATTGTGTAATAAGTCCGATAATGCTCTACAACCCTATTCCGGTGACGGATATGGGTGAGGGGTGTTACAGGAGGAGTTGATAATGTTTTATATGAACCATTTTACCATTAATGAAAATATTATCATAACACGTTGTTGCAAATTTTTATCTTGGGTCCAATTTTCAAGTTTAATTACCCATCGGGTTAATTGTTTGACTTAAAATTAAATTTCAAAATATCATATTAATTTGATTAATTTAATTTTACTTGATCAAAATTAATTTTTCAAAAATCATTGAGATATTTTAAATTATTTTTAAAAAATTTAATCAAATTTTCTAATTGAATAAGTCACACGACCACTTAATTTAATTCCACATGAGTAAATAGACTCAATTAAATTATTTCCAAAGTTGTAGAATTTTTTTTATTCAAATGCAGTTCGATCGAGTTTTAGTTGAGCTAGCAGAGGGACCAACCAAACACATACAATTAGGCTCGAGCAATTGCAATTATGTCTAGACGTATCGTTCCGATAATTAGCAATTTACTTAATCAAAGAGTCAATCCATAAGAAGATTCATGATTAAAAACTTAAGTATACTCTTTACGAAAGCAATGCATCCAACTGTTTTGTCCAATGACCTCGCCATATATGTGTTGCCCTCATATGATATTCTTAATTCTTTTGAGTTAAATTTGTTCACTTAATACAATTTTATTTTATTTTATTTTATTGTCACCATTGTGTCTTCTTAATGATTAATATTATTACTGTCAACTAATGACTATGATAAATTGCTTGTTAGAGTGCAGGAAACTTGTGGCCACGTTCTATATTTATCAATCCACACAATTTCAATGAGAGAATATTGTTAACACTTTAATCAAGCTATGAATTCCATTATTGATAGTAAAGTCATGTCATATACAAGTCATGTACCCAACATATTGGTTATCGGCTCAATCACCTTTAGCGCATAAGCCTCCAGTTATATCAAAGCACATGAGTTACATACGCATGGTCAGTGACTATGTAACACCCCCTAACCCTAAACCGTCACCGGAACAAGGTTACAGAGCATTACCAAACATTACGGACAACTTACGAATATTATACAATTTTATTAACATTTATAATATAATATATTCATTAAGTCCCTTTCATGGACCCTCGATGCCCAATTTTCGAATTAGAAGTGAATCGGGACTTGATGACTAAATTACCCCTATTAGCAACACTCGGACTTTGACGGATACACGGATTCCAACCAAACACACCAGAAAGGCATTAAATGCCTCTTCGGATAATCTGAAGAAATAAAGTAACATCAGTATCTCCTCGGCCAAGCCGAAAAGTCCCCTGAACTTTTCTGAATCCTATGGCATGCCAACTATATCCGACTCAACCCAACTAGTTAATAGGGTATTCAAATCTTTTCTCAATTCAATCTCATTTCAATTCAAAACACTCATTTCAATTTAATCACAATTCAATTTAATACATTTTCCACTTTCTAATCAATGAACAATTTAAATACTCAAACATATTCATACTTTATCTCAATTTCATTCATGTCAATAGTAATACTTACCTTATAATTTACTTACCATACATAAGAATTTAAATATAACATTAACTAAATAGTAGTTTGAATTATAGTAATACAAACCCGAAATTCGCGATTACTCCTCGATGACCTTCTCTTTTACTTTCTGTGCCAATGCCTCGGGTTCTTTATTAGCTACGAAAAATTAAGATAATTTTTCACTATTAATACAACACCAATTTATATTAAATAATTGAATTTCTATTCAATATCTATCTTAATTTCAATTTGATCCTAACTAAACTCATTTACTTTTTCTAACTCAATTCACACTTCATTTCTACTTAATCTCTTGCCATATTCAACTTGACTATCCAATGTTCATATTAAAACCCTAAATTCAAATTTCTTTCAATTTAGTCCCTCTAACACAAAACTTATAGCTTCTTTTACAATTTAATCCCTCTATCAATTCTAACTAGAAATTCTATTAATTAAACCCCTAATTCGTCATTTTGTTCAAATGAATTATGTTCAAAAACCTAAGAACTTCCAAAGCTTCAACTTAATTTCAACAAAACTTTGTTCTAAAGCTTCTAAAACATCAAAATTAAATAAAAAGGACTTAATTGACTTACCAAATTAAACTCCAAGCTTTAAAACCTTAGTTTCTCCTTTTTCTTTTCTTTCTTTCTTTTTCCTGCTCTGTTTCGAATTAGCTTCTGTTTCTTTCTTCTTTCCTTCCTTATTTCATTTATGTTTTATTTATTTATTAGTTTAATAATAATTATATAATATTATAACAAATATCTATTTAATAAACAATATATGTATTACAAATGTATATTATCATCACTCTACACTTGTCTTGATTTAATTTAATTTATTTGTTTTAAATAATTTAATATTTTAATATAATAAAATCTATTTACTTAAGTAAAATTAATTAAATAAATTTATTACTAATGTATAAATATATTTATTACACTTGTATAATTTAATCAACATACATTTATCTTTATTTTAATTTATTTCATAATATAATATCAATTTAATAATAATAATAATATATTATTATTATTATTAAATATCTAATATAAAACCATAATAGTAAATAATGATAATTCATTCTTTGTTAATGGCTTAATGGCCATTTTAGTCCCTTTTATTTTCTTTCAATCTATAATTAGACTTTTACCATTTTTTTCCCTTTAGTCCTTTTTGCTAATTACTCTTAATTAAGCTAAATTCACTTAATAAAAATCTAATTAGACACACCACTAGACTCATAAATATTTCTAATAATTATTTATGAACTCGGTTTACTAAGACGGAGGCCCGATAATGCACTTTTGGGATGCCCGTGAATTTTGAGTCATTACAGACTAACTTAGTATTTAGGTAAGTCACATCATTAACGTCACAAACGAATTCAGAATTAATTCAACTTGGGTTCAGTCTAATGTATCATTCTTCCAATGAGTACATTTATGTTTTTAACCGTGGAGTCAATTGCTTCGATAACCAAGACTAGTCATCTCCCTAGTTGGAATTATAGACAACATAATAATCCTTTTATGTATTTGAATCAAATGCTCATTTTGATTTTTTTTTTTTACAAGATTATAGACTCATTTAGATTATCTACTGAAGTAAATTATCTTTCTCGTAGTGTAAACATTCTTACAGTGCCACTTATCATCAATTTGAACTTAGACAATCAATAAGCTAATATTTGATTGTCACAAGTTCATTATGTATGTAAAACATGAAAGGTAAAAACATGAATGTAAAATTAACTCCATTTATTTATCAATCGTTCAAATACATAGAAAATAGTTATATGTTTACTATAATATGGACACATTTCCCAACCATGACATGATTGAATTAGCAAATTATTTGCTTTAGATATGAATAGTTGATATGTAATTGATTATGCCTTATGGTTGAGAGGTTGAATTGTATAATGTTGAGTGGTTGGTTTAGGTAATTATATGTTTGAATTGAGTTTGTTTGACATGGTTGAAAGGTATCATAATTGTAATAGGTTGATAGAAGCCATTTGGATGTTAGTTTGAAAGAAAATGAATAGGTGCCAAATTGTTAATTTGTCAAGACAGAGGCAATGCTGCGACATCGAGATTTCGATGATGCAACATGGGCCAAAATGAGTGACGTCGTGACATCGACTTGCTTGAAGTCGCAACGTGATTCACTATTTGATGATGTTACGATGAAGAGGTTATGAAGTCACGATGTCCATCCAGAACTTTGAAAACTTTACAATTTGGTTCTAAATCACCCACGAGTTAATAAAAGAACTTTTGTAAGCTTGTGTGAGGCTGGAAATGATTAAATAAAGTAATGTGAATTTGATTTATATTTAATTGTATGGACGATGATTGTATAAAGATTATATGATGTTAGTTTCACCGATAATGGTCATGACATTTCATAGCTTGGACTCAAAGATCGAGTCAAGTATGAGGTGTTGAGCAAGGAATCATGTAGCAAAGGACAAATCCAATGCGATGGGTTGAAAATATAAATGAAAGTAAAAAAAAAAAAGATATAAAGTAAATGATCCGTAATACATCTATTGGCTGATGGAAAGATGAAAGTCCTTTTTTTGAAGGAAGCATGGAACCAAGATGGAAATTCACTCCAAATGATAATTTTTCGATAAGATCGGCCTATTTTGGAGAGTGCAAGGATAGAATGAGGCGTGGCACTAGGCCAAATAATGTATAGATTAATGAAAGAGATAGGAAATTGTTGTGGTCGAGCAAATTACCTTTTAAAGTTATCATTTTTCTCTGGAAAATTCTAAATATTTTACCGTGTAAATTGGAAATCCAGAAATGGGTTCAAGTGGTGGACACAGGGTGTGCTATATACCATGGAGAAAGATAGGACTTGGAGCACCATTTAGCGATTACACCTTTGCGAGAGTAATTTGGCTTGGGTCTAAGCTGAGAATTACATCAGATAGACTTGGTGTGAATTCTCTACAAGAGTGGATCCTAGAAGAGAAGTATTTACAAAAATTGCCCCTATCTTATGAAACATATGGATCCATAGAAATAAAGCCATTTTTGAAGTAAAAACCCCAAATCTGGTTGGTGTGATCAATCTTGCTTTAGAATAGACAAATCAGACAATTAGAGCTTATGAGAATTGGATTGACCCAAAGGCTAGAAGACAGGTTAGGTTGGACATAAAACTTGATAATGCTCCAGCATCGGGTTTCAACATCTTCATTGGATGGAAAAGAGGTAATTCAAAGGTTGATATGGTCATCTTATTCCAAACACCCGAGTTTAGAACAAGGGAAGTCATCTAGGAATGTCTCGATCAGGTACATGGAGTGAATGACAAACTGATAATTGCTCGATTTTGTTCTGATGCCATCTAGTCGTATGGGTATTACTTCAACAACTTTTTGGACTAAGGATAAATTCTTAGGAGCAAATTTTAAAGGTAAAAAGGTACATATAAAGTAGAAAATTCAACCTATTCAGGAGGACATCATAGTATTGCAGATTCTTTTTAAGTCATATTGGTATAGGTAGCATTTATGCTAAAGCCTTGAATTGGGTCTATAAAGAGGCATCAAGATTGCTTCAAGGTGAGTTTGGATGGACGCTGTGGTGCGGTGCGTTTAGTTTATTTTTTATCTCATGTTACAGTATCACTATAATATCTAACCTCACTGCCACTATTGTTTTTATACTAACCACAGATAAATGTGCTGCCCATTCAAACCCACCCTCAATCATGTTAGTTGTTTAGTTTTCTCTTACATTGTTCATGCTTTCTTTGATATTTGATCCATGTATTAAAAAAAATATACCCACAAAGCTTTATATCTATATTAAACATACATCCAACCTCCAACTTGGGACTATTAACATGTGCAAATTACCCTCGAACTCAGTCCATAGTGGAAAAGACATCATCAATATTAAATTAAATTATTTTAAATCAATTTTAATAAATAGTTTGGATTTCAAGCGAATATAACATAATTTTACATTTACATTTTGCATAAAAATAGGTCTACTTATTCAACATAAAAAACTAATGTATTTATTTCTTTAAATATAAAAATTGAATTAAAATCAAAGTTTTATATATACATTTAAACCACAATTAAAACTTTATTTGTATAATTACACAAATAAAGTTTACGTATCAAATTATACATTAGCTAAAAGTTCATGTATAATTTTATATTTATCCTTATAGTTAATATAATTTTGTTCACCAACTTAAGGCTAGTTTGGTAATACTTTTGAAAATCTTGTGAAAAGATTTTGAAAAGTCTTTTGAAAAGTTTGTTTTAAAATTTGAGTATTTAATATTCTTGTCAAAAAGTCTTTTGAGAAATAAAATATTCATTTTAGACATGTTATTATCAAGTAACAAATATATATTTAAATAAAATTTAAATTAGTTAATATTATTATATTTTAGTAAGAATATAAAAATTACTATAACTTGTTAATATTTTAATATATGAATTATAAATTTTGATTTTAAATATTTTTAAGTGATAAATATTAATTACTTATAAAATTTAATTAGAATATATAAACTACATTTTAAATATTTAAATATAACCATTAAATATTTGTAATTAAAATTTTAAAAAATATTTTTTATTTTTAATTAATGATTTTAACACATTTGTAATTAAGCACCACGAAAAAAAAAGGGAAGTACTGTGTTATTAGAGGGGTGAAAAAGTAATTAAGCACTAAAAGTGCTCTTGGAAGAAAAAAAGTTAAAAATTTTAGCTTCTCCTTTTCAGAATTGTTTTTCATAAGCACTTCTGAAAAACTAACAATTCTAGCTAAACGCAGTTTGTTCTACATAACTTTTTTTTTTTAGAAGTGCTTCTGAAAAGTAATGAAAAATTGACCCTTAGTAATTAGGTATATTTTAGTACTTGTATTTTTATCAACTATGATCTCTAAATTTAGTAATTAGATTCACTTTGAGTCTTAATATTAGATTTTATAAAGTGTAGTTGAAATTTAAAAAAATATTTTTCAATTTCAAGTAACGATGTAACACAATTTCAAACGTAATATCATTAAATTTTACTAATTTCAAGTTTGGAGATTAAAGCAAGGAAAAATGCAAAACACATACTAAAATGGATAAAAAAATCACTTTTTTCAAAATTAAATTAAAATATGGGGTTAGACCGATTGCTTTGAGAATCGATTGAATTAGTTGATTTGGCTAATTGAATTCAACTAAAAAATTAATTAAGATAGAGGTTGAATCAATTTTTTTATTTTTAACATTTTTTATTTTTATTTAATTGACCTTAATAAATTGGGCGGACAAAAAATTAGTAGTCTAACAAGTTAGGCCATCAATCCAATTACCGAAAACATTAAAAGATACATATATCAAAATAAATTTATTCAAGAGCCAAAAAAAATAAAATAAATTAACACTAATAATAATTATTAGTATTAAAAAACGTGAAAGTAAGAGTTGAAACCAAAAGCTTAATAACATCAATAGAGGGAGAGGCATGGAGCGAGCGGCTCTTGGCAGCCAGATGGGGGCGAATGAACGAGGCTCACTTTCAGTCCCTGGCTCTACGCGCCTCCCAACCCGCACCAGAGGCCGTGACCATTCAAATACTGACTCACAAGCAACGACAGATAAAGAATCCGTAGCTTCCACGCGTGGATGACGCGACTGCGTATTATATCACAACTGGAATATCCAAAGAGCATATAAAATCAAGTCACCCTCAACAGAAAAATAGGGTAAATTGCACCTAAAATTACTAAATTATTACTAAATTTATATCTAGATCATTTAACTTTAAAAATTACAAAATAATTATTAAGCTATTCGAAAATTTTCATTTAAGTCACTGAATTAGTCGAAAATTTATTTAAGTCACTGAGATGTTAATTTTTTTAAAGTTGGGCTAGTGTGCTCCAAATGACAATTTGGCGATTGAAATAATAGATTGTTATTCATCAATGAGTAGAAAAATATACTTTAGATCCAAGTCGATCTGGCAATCAATATCGAGGATCGAAAAAAAAAGTTGTTTGGATTTTAGTTAGTAGATTCGTGAATTCAAAGTTGTTTCATTAAAAAAATTAAATTGTAAAAAAGAAAAATAATGAGAGCTTTCAATTTATGTAGATGTTGTGAATATAAAAGGCCATACAATAATGATTTAACAGCGCAGCGACTTAAATGAAAATTTTCGAATAGTTTAGTGATAATTTTGTAATTTTTTAAAGTTGAATGACTAAAATGTAAGTTTATTAATAGTTTGGTGACCTTAGATGTAATTTAACACCAAAAGACCAAATGTACAAAATTAAAACTTGTTTTAATAATTTCCAAATAATAAAACAAAATTTATCCACCAATCATCTAATTTCCTCGTGTATATATTATTTTCCCTCCTCTCTTTCCTACTTCCCAAACAGAAAAAAGAAATAGAGGGAAAAAATTAAAAATCAAAGAAAAAAAAGTAAAATAAACTCGTGAATTTCATAATTGAAAAGCAAAAAAAGGCCACGTTGATTTGTTTATCAGTTGTGTCATTTTCTGCCTTCTTTTTTTTTTTTTTGCTTTTTAGTCATAAGATTTTCCTCTCAATCTCCGCCTCCTACATTTCCGCCGTTTCTTTGATCGGTCAGTTCGCTTTCTCTTCATTTTTCTTTTTACTTATTGATTTTTATTCAGTACCGATTTTATGTATAGGTTATATTGTACGAGTATAAACTGTGAAGTATGTACTGATTTTGCTGTTCTAGGGTTACTAGCGTGGATTCTATAATATTTTGTTTTTTTATTGCTCCAGGTGTTTGATAAAAGGTCAATTAGAGTTCTTGAAATGCGTTGCTAAGAATAAAGATCGGTGTGGTGAAGAAAGATGGATTTCGCTTGTAGTTTTAAGCGTCCTATGGTATTTCATGGTGGTGAAGGGAGTGGTAGTAGTTATAGGATGCTGGATCCGTTATGTTCTAGGTTTAAATATAGGAATTTGAGTTACAGTGTTGTTGATCCCACGATTGGATCCAAAACTCGGTGTTTGAAGAAAATGAGGAAAAGTATGGCTTATGGTGGTTGTTTATGTTCGAATTTGGTTTTCGGGGGGAAATTTAACAGTCATTTGTGCAGTGCATACTCTAGTAGGTCGTTGTTTTATGGTTTGCGTGATGTGTCGAAAGTAAGAGGAGTTAGGTTGTGTTGTCAAGGTAATGATTCTTTGGCTTATGCTGACGGGAATGGTCGGAATGTGGAATTTGCAGAGAGTGGTGATGGGAGTTCGAGTGGTACTGTATCAAATGGTTTGGAAGAAGAAGATAGAAATCTAAATGATGAAGTGGAAACACCTAGTCTGGATGACTTGAGGGAAGTGTTGCAGAAGGCGATTAAGGAATTGGAAGTGGCACGTCTTAACAGTAGGATGTTTGAGGAAAAGGCTCTGAAAATATCAGAAGCAGCTATAGCTTTGAAGGACGAAGCAGCCAATGCTTGGAATGATGTTAATAGCACACTTAATATGATTCAAGATATTGTGAATGATGAGTGCGTTGCTAAAGAGGCTGTTCAAAAGGCAATGATGGCATTATCTTTAGCTGAGGCAAGGCTTCAGGTGACAGCAGACTCATCTGAATCTCTGAAAAAGGGAAATGATTCCCCAGAAAGTTCTGGAGAGAGTGATGTGGAAATTGATATTAGGGAAGATGATGGAGCAGCATTGACTGCACAAAATGAGATTAGAGAATGTAAGGAGAAGTTAGAAAATTGTGAAGCGGAGTTAAGGCACTTGCAGAGTAAAAAGGAGGAGTTGCAGAAAGAAGTAGATAGATTGAATGAGGTTGCTGAGAAAGCACAGATGGATGCATTGAAAGCTGAGGAAGAAGTTGCAAACATCATGCTTTTAGCTGAGCAAGCTGTTGCTTTTGAATTGGAAGCTACACAGCATGTGAATGATGCAGAGATAGTTCTGCAAAAAGCTGAAAAGTCTCTTTCTAATTTGACTGTTGAGACTGTTGAGCAGCAGGTTTTGGCCGAAGAGACTGTTATTGAGGAGGAGACCAGTCCCGGGGGTCCTAATGATGTTTTTGTTGAAAGAGAAAGGGATGCTTTGATTAATGGTGGCATGGTGGTTGCTGAGCCTACAGCAGACATCATATCTGGTAAAGCTAGAAAAAGTTCTGAAGATATCAAACAATTTGATGATCTAAGTGATCATGAGAACGGAATCCCGGGTTTAGATTCTCCAAAAGAAGCTGAAATTGAAGCAGAAAAGTCAAAAAGTGTTCAATCGAAGAAGTCGGAATCTCAGAAGGAGCTGACAAGGGAGACTTCACCCCCTAATTCCTCAAAGTCGTTGTTGAAGAAATCTTCACGTTTCTTCCCTGCATCATTTTTTTCCTTCACCGATGATGGGACAGAGTTCACACCATCGTCAGTCATCCAGAGTCTTTTGGAGTCTGCAAGGAAACAAATTCCTAAACTGGTAGTAGGAGTACTGCTCTTGGGAGCTGGGTATGTTTTTGAATATTACTACTGTATTATATTAACTAAATTAGTTATAACTCCTCTAAAATTCCTGTATATGTCTTTGCTGAGCTTTAATTTCTCCTTCATGACCGAAATGGCATGTTTTGTTAAAACAAGATGTTTTTCTTTTGGAATGCTATGTCTATTTCTTCTTTGATCAAACGTTTAGATCTAGAGAATTGACTGCTTGACTATAATAAAAACACCGGATCAACTCCTCTGGAAGGAACCGTTTTATTGAGTTTGTGTTTTATCTTTGTTACTCTTTTATAAGATTCGATGCCTGCAAAAATGATTGCCTGCCTTTGATCACAGGGTTGCCTTCTATGCTAATCAGGCAGAGAGGAGAGCTCTGTTGATGCAGCAGCCAGATGTCATAACTACTAGTATAGATGACATTTCCTTAAATGCAAAACCTCTGATGCGACAAATAAAGAAAATACCTAAAAAACTAAAAGAACTAGTTGCTTTTCTTCCACATCAAGAGGTATGTGATCCTACACCATTTTTTAGTTTCTCCATTTGTTTCTTTTGATTGTAATCATACTGAATATAGCAGCTTGTCAGAAGCTTATTTCAATCTTTGAATTTCTCAGATGAATGAGGAGGAGGCTTCTCTCTTTGATGTGTTGTGGTTACTTCTTGCAAGTGTAATATTTGTGCCTATATTTCAGAAAATTCCTGGAGGTGACTAAACTCTCTATCCTTTAGCTCATTTCAGTATGTAGACGCATGATCTTTTGTCAATATGAACTTTTGCAAAGACTTTTGGTGCTCAAGTTTGAATTCTCTATTTGCTTTTTATGATGTTTCCTCACAGTCTGGAGAAAACAATGTTTTTTCTCTTTCCTGCTCCTTAACATTATTTGTTCTATTTTTCCTTTACTGGTGTTTTTCTTCTATCTGCTCCAATTTTTAGGCAGTCCCGTTCTTGGATATTTGGCTGCTGGCATCTTGATTGGACCTTATGGTCTTTCCATTATCCGTCATGTGCATGGGACCAAAGCAATAGCTGAATTTGGAGTTGTTTTCTTGCTATTCAATATTGGCCTTGAGGTGGAGTTTATTTTTATACATCCATAATTGCAGCTTTACATTGAATTCTATCATTATAAGATGGTATTAAACATGTACCCATATTTTCCCTTTTGCAGTTATCCGTTGAAAGGTTAAGTTCCATGAAGAAATATGTTTTTGGATTAGGCTCTGCGCAGGTGATTGAGAAAATAAATTTTCTGTTACTGTCACATATGTTTTGAAAGTTCTTTTAACTTATACTTTTATTTGATACAGGTCCTTGTGACTGCAGTTGTAGTTGGCTTGGTTGCTCATTTTGTTGCTGGGCAGCCTGGTCCAGCTGCAATTGTGATTGGGAATGGCCTGGCATTATCTTCAACTGCTGTTGTCTTGCAGGTAATTAACATAGGCACATTCTGCTTCAGATGTCATTAATTTTGACATTGTATTATTATTACTCTTGCACATCCTGAAGGACACAAATTTTAGCAAGCTTGCTAGGGCAAAAGATTAAAATTTTATTTTTGTTGAATATTTATAAACATCTATTTTCCTCTTATATTCCTCTGCGACCTCTTAAAATCTTTAGAAATTAGAAGATAACTTGGTTTCTTGCGATTGTCTTCACAAATCTACCTAATAGGTTTAGTAATAGCATGAATGTGACCTGATTGTATCAAACTCTTGTCATTTGTTTTATTTTTTATATTTTTTTCTCTTTTACAATAACATACCTACCATAGAAGATAAAGAGACCTCATGGCTCCATTATGTGGTCTTATAATTGATATTGTCTTCATTTGCAGGTATTACAGGAGCGAGGTGAGAGTACTTCGCGCCATGGACGTGCTACATTTTCAGTCCTACTTTTTCAGGTTGTCCTAGGATCTTGAGAAAAGGGATTTGACTTCAGGAGGCATTTTTTATGAATTGAATTTTGCAGTCAGTGATGATAGTTCTTTATTCGATTATTATATAAATGAATGTCTTGATAACTGATACGTGTATGCCTGCTTCTACTTTTTGTCCCTTTCTTTTTCTTCTTATTTTTAAATCTTCTTTCCCAATCTTTATGTTTTAAACAGACATATATACTGTTGAAGTAAGCAAAGATGAAATTAGTTATCTACTCAATGCAACATGGTAATCGCCTATGCAATTAAGCCATCTTGCTCCCATAGTACTAAAAATGCTTTATGAATGATGCGACTAAATTGGCAATTAGGACACATAATGTTGGAATTCCTAAGATTAAGGACAGATTACTTACCTTATCACTAGGAGATCTCTTGTAAATAGAAACTAATCTCAGTTACTAATTCTTAGGAAGTTACTACTTTTTAGGGATTATTTCCTTCATTAGGTTAATTCCTCTCCTTATAAACTGTAAGCTAACTAGCAGGAGAACGTATCAATATTTTCTCTAAAATTCTACATGGTATCGGAGCTCTAGGAATCATTCGATCCCTCTCATTCATCTCGAAAAATCTCTTCCTAAAAATCCCTCCGATTTAGTTTTTATTTTCTCCCATGGGTGATCTCAATGAAACCCTGTCCGAAATTGAGACCTCACAAATATCTCAGAATGTCAATAAGGGAATCACTCAAAGTGACCTCAATTCCTCACTGATAATCACCAGTCATCGTTAGATGGGAAAAAATTCTTACAATGGTCTCAATCAGTCCTTATGGTGATTCGTGGTCGTGGCAAATTAGGATACATCAATGGAGAAATTCCACGACCAAATACAGTTGACCCTACTTATGCACTTGGGAACTCAACAACTCCATCGTAATGGCGTGGCTAATTAATTCGATGGAAGGCCACATAAGTCGAACCTATCTCCTCTTCAAAACTGCAAAAGACATGTGGGATGCAGTCAAAGAAAACTACTCGGATCTTGGAAACGCCTCCCAAGTATTTGAGATCAAACTTAAGTTAAAAGATATCCGACAAGGGACACTCGAAGTAACTCACTACTGCAACAATTTGAAAATTTTGTGGCAGGAACTGGATATGTACTATGAGGCAGATTGGGGTGAAGGCTTAGAACGCACTAAGTTTATGACTCACCTCAACAATGAGCGTCTTTATAAGTTTCTAACAGGACTGAACCGTGAGTTAGATGAGGTTCGGGGCAGAATTTTGGGCAGATCACCTCTCCCAACCATTGGTGAAGCTTTTGCCGAAGTGAGAAGAGAAGAAAAGCATCGTCTTGTCATGATGGGAGAACCTAAACCGATGATATCTTTTGGAAACCAGTCTACTGAATCCTTTGCTCTCATCTCCAAAGGTCCACAGACACAAAAAACACGTGCTGGAAATGATTCTGGATCAACCAGACCATGGTGTAACCATTGCAACCGTGTTGGTCATTCAAAGGAAAAGTGTTTCAAATTCCATGGTTATCCAGATAAAAAAACAAAAAGATAAGAAGACTGCCCTGTTATCTTCCAATGCTGCAGATGATGTACTCGATGTTCGCTAACCAAAACTCAACTTGAAACTCTTCATAAAATACTTGGTACTTATACTGCTCATGGATCTCTAGCCACTCAAGGTACTGCCCTCAACATTGCCCTTGAAACTAATAACCAATCCTCTTCGATACTCGATTCAGGTGCATCGGATCACATGACAGGTAACTCCACTCTGTTTCAAACCTACACCACTTGTCATAACAAGTCCCGAATTCGCATAGCTGATGGTTCATACTCACCTTTGGCTGGAGTAGGAAAAGTACAAATAACAGAGAATTTTATCCTTGATAAAGTTCTACATGTCCCAAACTTATCCTGTAATTTACTTTCAACAAGTAAACTTACTAAGGATGGAAAAATGCTTGCTGAATTTTTTGAAATTGGTTGTGTGATACAGAAACAGAAATCGGGGAGGATGATTGGCACTGCTAAAGTTGATGATGGACTATATGTTTGGAATAAAGACAGCACACAAGGGGGATTGGCTCTATCCACTTCAAAAGAGGACACGATTATGCTATGGCACCGTAGGTTAGGGCATCCAAATCTCTTGTATTTGAAAAAATATCTTCCGCTGTTATTTTGAAATAAAAGTATAAATTCCTTAAAGTGTGAAATTTGTCAATTGTCCAAACATACCCATGTACCATACCCTTTAAAACCATATACCCAGTCCCAACCATTTTCATTAATTCACAGTGACCTATGGGGAGCTAGCCGAGTGAAATATTACAGGGGCTAAGTGGTTTATAACATTCATTGATGATCACACTAAGGTCTGTTGGGTCTATCTACTAAAAGAAAAATCTGAAACACCTAAAGTATGCCAAAATTTTCACTCAATGGTTTGAACCCAGTTCAACTCTACCATACATACTCTCCACACTGACAATGGGAGAGAATACTTTAACTTTGTCCTAAGCCCATACCTTTCGGACCAATGTATCATACACCAAAGCTCTTGTCCTGACACTCCACAACAAAACAGGATCCTCGAGAGAAAAAATCGACATCTCCTTGCTGTGGCTCGAGTCATAATGTTCACCATGAATGTACCAAAATACTTGTGGGGAGAAGCTGTCCTTACTGCCTGCTACCTCATAAATCGAATGCCATCAAAAGTCTTAAATTTCCAAACACCTCTAAATACTCTTGTAAAATCCTTTCTCCTATTTCCTGTTCCTAATCTTCCAGTAAAAATATTCGGCTGCAAAGCCTTTGTCCATAATCATCAACCAAATCAATCCAAACTTGATCCTCGAGCCCACACCTGCTTCTTCATTGGGTATTCCCCCACTCAAAAAGGCTATAAATGTTACTCACCAGTCTTGCGCCGAATTTTTGTCTCTCGGGATGTTACCTTCTTTGAAAATGAACCATACTTTGGAGCTTCTCATCTTCAGGGGGAGACTTTCAATGAAGATGAGACCCTTAATACTCTCCTTATCATACCTCACGATCCTACCACTATTATCACAAACACAAACCAACCTAACAACCAAGGTGCTATCCTCAATTTAGATACTGTTTCTCCTATGCAGCAAGAAGTTAGCACAATCCTACCCGATAACAATACCACCACCGAACAGCCCCCTGATCAAGGAAAACAGCAACAACCCCCTGATCAAGGAAAACAGCAAAAGTAGGTGCCCGAAATGCAGGTTTACTCCCGACGGAATCGCTTTCTGAAATCGACATGACAGTTCAATTGCATCTCCAACCGAGGACTGCTCAAAGCAAGTCTCACCTCCGTCACCCTCCATTTATCTTCCAATTGCAGTGAGAAAAGGCACAAGGAGCTGCACTCAATACCCTATTTCTCGGTTTGTATCCTATGGAAATTTATCTAAGTCTTACAAAGCTTTTGTGACTAATGTTGATTCTGTCAAAACTCCAAAAATATAGAAGAAGCACTTGAATCTGCTGACTGGAGACAAGCTGTGATGGAAGAAATGAAGGCCCTCAAAAACAATGAAACGTGGGAAGTTTTAGATCTACCTAAAGGAAAAAAAAAACAGTAGGTTGCAAATGGATTTTTACTACGAAATTCAAACCCAATGGCCATATTGATCGATACAAGGCTCAACTTGTGGCTAAGGGCTTCACCCAAACCCATGGTCTTGACTATGAGGAGACATTTGCTCCAGTTGCCAAACTAAACACCATTTGAGTCCTCTTATCTCTTGCTGCCAATCTTGATTGGCACTTGACTCAATTGGATGTAAAAAATGCTTTCCTCAATGGGGAATTAAATGAGGAAGTGTACATGGATTTCCCACCGGGGTTTGAAGAAAACAAGGGCCAAGTGTGTAAGTTGAAGAAGTCATTGTATGGGCTGAAACAATCTCCACGGGCGTGGTTCAGCCGATTTGCAAAAGCTATGACTAGTAGAAATTACATTCAAGGACAGGCAGACCACACCATGTTCTACAAGCACTCGAAAAAGGAAAGTGCTGCATCCTCATTGTTTATGTGGATGATATTATAGTAACAGGAGATAGCACAAGCGAAATTGTGAGATTGAAAGAATTCCTTGGTACGGAATTCGAACTTAAAGACTTGGGGAATCTTAAGTATTTTCTTGGTATGGAGGTAGCAAGGTATCAAACAAGTATTTTCATCTCCCAAAGAAAATATGTTCTTGATTTACTATCAGAAGTTGGTTTGATGGGCTGCAAACCAGCTGAAACTCCTATGGAGTTTAATCTTAAATTGGGAGCTAATGAGGATGGAGAAGAAATCGACAGGGGGAGATATCAACGTCTAGTAGTAAGACTCATCTAACTATCTCAAACCCGTCCAGACATAGCCTTCAGTTTGAGTGTTATCAATCAATATATGCATGCCCCGAGGGAGAAGCACCTGGAAGCTACATATCGAATATTAAGGTATTTAAAAGGGATTCCTGGTAAAGGCCTATACTTCAAGAAAAATGCCAACCAGAATGTAGAAGTCTATACTGATGTTGACTGGGCAGGTTCTATCAACGATAGACGCTCTATAAGTGGTTATTGTAGTTATGTTTGGGGTAACCTCGTGACATGGAGAAGTAAAAAACAATCTGTTGTGGCACACAAAGCGGGCAGAGGCAGAGTATCGAGCACTGGCTCATGGTATATGCGAAGGAGTTTGGATACAAAGACTTATGGGAGAACTAAAAATTCCTTATACTAAGCCTATGAAGATGTATTGTGACAACCAGGCAGCTGTCAGCATAGCACATAATCCTGTGCATCACTATCGTACCAAACATGTGGAAATTGATCGCCACTTTATAAAAGAAAAACTAAAAGTTTGAACAAGAACATGTTTGAGGAACTTGTTGGCAAGCTGGGTTTGATAAACATCTACACTCCAACTTGAGGGGGAGTGTTGGAATTCCTAAGATTAAGGACAGATTACTTACCTTATCACTAGGAGATCTCTTGTAAATAGAAATTAATCTCAGTTACTAATTCTTAGGAAGTTACTGCTTTTTAGGGATTATTTGCTTCATTAGGTTAATTCCTCTCCTTATAAACTGTAAGCTAACTAGCAGGAGAATGTATCAATATTTTCTCTAAAATTCTACACATAATAATACCTGCTTGATATGTTTGGAATCCTCCCTCATTAGTCTTTCGAAGTTCACTTTGACATTTAGTTCATTTGGATGGTTTTGGTTGTGAATTTTTATTGATTAATATCTCTTCTTTCCAGGACTTGGCTGTTGTTGTTTTGCTTATACTCATACCTCTTATCTCACCAAATTCATCAAAAGGAGGGGTAAGATCTTCTAAATTCTAATATATCCATTTTTTGCTTTTCCTTTTTATTCCTCATTTGACCTTGAATATTCTAATTGGCTTTGCTTTGATATTATGTCATTCACATACATCTATGTTCTTTATTCTGATACTTGCATTAATCATGAAGTTTATTTGGGGCTCAAAATTTGATGAATGAACCATAAGGCTCTCTTGGGGCTCGGGTTTTGATGAGTGATTTTTCTAAGCTTCTGTTAGTAGAAAGCTGTCTGCTCCTTCATCTCCTTGGGTTTCTTAATAGCTGTTTATGTTTATTTCTTTGCAGCATACTCCACTAGTTTGCTTTAAGGGAGCATGTGCTTTCCCCAAAATCTTTTCTTTTGTTATTTGATGGTTGCCTCCATAAATGGTTCTAATGAACTTCTAAGGAAGTATTTTGGAAACATTTGCAAGTGGAAATATTTAGGGAAAAACATGAAAGAACTTTGATGGCTAAGGCAAGTTAAGAAGAAGTGAAATTTGCCCCTTGTCTGGTTTATCTGCCACATTCTTGTTATCGCTGCAGATACTTCTACATTTTATATTTGCACTTTTGAGGTATGTAATTTTTTTGGTTTTCAGGTTGGTTTTAGAGCCATTGCTGAAGCTCTTGGACTGGCTGCTGTCAAGGCAGCAGTTGCCATTGCTGCAATTATTGCTGGGGGACGGTTGGTAAGTTTTATTTCTAAGACATTCATAAATTATGGCCTCAGTTTTGTACATTAAATTTTTATTGTTTTATATATCTTAACTTATCCTGTAATATTTGACTGATTAAAAAAATTGCAAATTGTCTATTAAGAGCGTTCAAATATAACCTGGTTGGATGTACGTGGTATCATTTTAGTGGAGCTAACTGATAGTTTGTGAGAGCTTTGTTATACAAATAAGAAATGCATCTAATAGTCTGATAGTATTGACTCATAAATCATAACAAAAAAGAAAGGTATTTGACTCATAGATGCAATTTACCCACAATCTTCAGAATCTACTAAGGTTGTTGATACCTGTGCTTGACTCTGAAAAATGGATAATGCTTCAGAAACGCAGCAGCTGCTGATTTTTGTATACTTTTTTCCTTTCTTGCAGTTGCTTCGACCAATTTATAAGCAAATAGCAGAAAATCAAAATGCAGAAATATTCTCAGCCAATACCCTCCTTGTTATTCTAGGGACAAGTCTCCTTACTGCTAGGGTACGAAAACTATACATTCTTGTCAATTTTTCTTTCTTCTGTTGTAGTAATAATACCTTAGATCCTTCATTTTGTTTTTACTCTTCTGGTTGAACAGGCTGGACTTTCCATGGCATTGGGAGCATTTCTAGCTGGTTTGCTTCTTGCAGAGACTGAATTCTCTTTGCAGGTTGAATCAGATATTGCTCCATATCGTGGCCTCTTACTGGGTCTCTTCTTCATGACGGTTGGTATTTTATTTGGTGGCTTCTCCATTTTGGATGACTAGATTGTCTGTTCATTGAATTACTTTCTTGCTTCAGTTGTAGTTGTACCCGATGCTCATTTCTTATGAAGGCCATTTAGGTAGTGTTTGGAATCATCTAGTAATTGGGTTTGTGTGTAATTGCTTGTATTTACACACGGGTGGCATGTTTGTGTAACCATTATAATTGGTGGCTCCCATTGAATTGGGTGTAATTGGAGCACCCCAATTACACTTTTCAATTCTTAGAGGGAGGGTGAGAATTGGGGTAATTACACAGGTAATTATACCCAAATCCAATTTTAAAAATCATTTTTATACAAAGTTATGAAAATTATATTATAAGCATAAACACTTAGTGTTTTGGATGTTTATGGTAAAACGTTTCTTATATTTTAGTTTCTAAAATTATTATAAATATAATTTTGTATTTTATAAAGTTATAATAAAATATATTATTTAAATCCTAAAAAATCTAAAATTATGGTAAAAATAATGTATTTATTTATAATATATTATAAAAATAATGTACATGTTATAAAATTGGTATAATGTATTTATTTATAAAAGTTATGACTAAGAAGTATGGACATAGCTTATTTACGTGTCCATACTATATATTATAATCATAAAAAATATTATAGTTTTTTTTTTTTATCATTGCTTAATTATAAAAAATACTATAGTTTTTTACCAGATTTGGACAATTTATAAAATCCTTTTTTTATAAAGGTTATATATTATAAATTTTATATTACTTTTTACTTAATTTACGTATTATAGAAAGAGATATAATCTAGCATAAGTCATTATCCAAATTAAGTTTATAATTAAAACTATATATTATTTGAACTATGAACTCAAATATTATAAGGTTGATACTAACCATGCAAATAGAAAATGTCTTCTTGCACCATATTATAAGATCGATGCTAATTGCTGTTTGTCAGTCAAATTAAGTTTATATAATTAAAGCTACAAACTATTTGAACTATAAACCCAAATATTATAAGGTTGATGTTAATTACCTTATGTCAGCTAAACACATTTAGGGAATTACAATTTGTTGTAATTACAAGAGTATAATTCTACCCTAATAATTACACTTTCATTCATATACTCTGTGCCGTCCAAACTTATCCTTAGTGTGAATATTATACAACAATCATATCACCAAGATTCTTTATACATAGAGGATGATTTTATCTCATAGGTGGAAGTAGGAGAAAACTGGGAGAGGTGGTTGGATAAAGTCTTCATATCATTTACTACGTTCCTGAGTTTTGAGAATGATAACACTTGCTTAATTTGGCTTGTTTTTGGTTTTAGGTTATTGTTATTGCCATACATTGATGATCAAGCATATGCAACTGTTGACAATTTGACTTTTCAGGTTGGCATGTCCATTGACCCAAAGCTTCTTGTATCAAATTTTCCTGTCATTGCGGGACATTGGCACTCTTACTTGGTGGCAAGACCATATTGGTGGCAGTTGTTGGTAAATTTTTGGTATTTCGATCATATCTGCCATAAGGGTTGGTCTTCTTCTAGCTCCAGGTGGAGAATTTGCATTTGTGGCTTTTGGTGAAGCTGTTAATCAGGTTTCTTTCACTATTAACTAACATCATTTGGTTATGGGATTATCTCATCCACATCTAATAGTTTTTCTTGTATTTGGTAAATTTTTAGTTAACCTGTTGGGTTATTGATTTTTACTTTTGAGTTTTGTCAGTGTAAGGGTGGTTTGTCATTTGAGAAAGATATATTGTTCACATATTTGTTCCATTATAATTTGGAATATTCGTAAACTGTATCATATATCTTAGGTAAATGGGCACGTTTTGTTACTAAATCAACAAGAATCGTTGTTCTTTGAATAATGAAATCCAACTTCCAAGTGCTAATATGCAGTGTTTTATCACTTATGCAAGTATCAATGGGGGGTTTTTGGCAGGGAATAATGTCTTCTCAGCTATCCTCATTGTTGTTCCTTGTTGTGGGGATTTCAATGGCCCTCACACCATGGCTTGCTGCTGGAGGCCAGTTAATTGCCTCTCGTTTTGAGCTGCACGATGTTCGAAGCTTATTGCCTGTTGAGAGTGAGGTAACATAATAAAGTATCTTTATGCAGTAAATCTCTTTTCAATATATTAAGCATCTGATTTTGATGTAGTGGGATCTCTAATAGTTATTAATCTGTCTCTTTAACTTGGTTTTATTTCCAGACTGATGATTTGCAAGATCATATTATCATTTGTGGATTTGGGCGTGTTGGGCAGGTATTTATATATTTGCACCCTTGAATTTGAAAAATTAGTCTGAAAGTGTTAATCTGATCAACCTCTTCTCAAATTAGTTAGTAATCCATAAACACATGTCCAGAACAATATCGTGTTTTCTCTTTGTCTTTGCGTGTTTTCAGATCATAGCTCAGCTACTTTCAGAGCGCCTAATTCCATTCGTTGCCCTTGATGTGCGGAGGTAACATAATTCTTTTTAAAGAGAAGTCAAATAATCATCGATCATAATGCTTATGATTTTGCTAACATATGACTCCATCTTAATCTAGGGTATAGATCCTTTGTGTATGCCAATTTAATTCCTCCAAGATACCGGCCCATACCGTGACTCATGAGTTTGTCTTTGATTTTCTATAATACCCAATGTATTGATATAGCGCATGATTATAAGCTAGAAATTGATGCATATAAATGTTCACGATTAATGTAAAACAGTCGCTTTTGCCTACTATGTGATTGACATTTTTGTTGAAGAAGCTTAAGACATTTATGGAAATAGGCTGACTCATTTTGGAAATGGCCATAAAGTAATTGTACTTTCATAGCCTATACCAGTGGTAGACATCACAAAATAGCAGATATCTAAAGTTCATCAATTAATCATGGCAAGTACTAAAAGTTTCAGCTCCTTTCAGTGATAGGGTGGCAATGGGGCGTTCCCTGGACATTCCTGTTTATTTTGGAGATGCTGGTAGTCGAGAGGTAAGCAAAATTCGTTCAAAATAAACCGATTTGTAGATCACTATTTGACTTCTTTTATACTGGTGATTAGGTCCTTCACAAAGTTGGTGCTGAAAGAGCTTGTGCTGCGGCAATAACCTTGGATACACCTGGTGCCAATTATAGAACTGTTTGGGCTCTGAGCAAGTATTTCCCTAATGTGAAAACTTTTGTCCGCGCTCATGATGTTGATCACGGCCTTAATTTGGAAAAAGCTGGGGCTACGGCTGTAATATTCTTTTACCTTCTACTAAATTTACCTCCTGTGATTTTTCTTCTTCTGGTTTTTCCTTATTCTCTTCTTCCTTGTTGAGCATAGGTTGTGCCAGAAACCTTGGAACCAAGTCTGCAGTTGGCTGCTGCTGTCCTAGCTCAGGTATGATGGATTACATTTTCGAATCCCGAGCACCTTGTTTCCCTTATGCTTTCCTCGGCCATAGTGGTTTTAACATATTCTCTGAGCTAGAGATCATGATTTAGATGTGCAACACTTGCATTGGTTACTTATTGATATGATTAATCCTGCGTTAGACCGTGCAGATGTCTTATATTCATCTGTTAATTCTCGATGCTTCCACTTGTATTCTATTTTTTTTTGCTTATATTGATATCTTAAACAATCCATATCGTTTCTTTTCCCCTTTCTTTCTGCAGGCTAAGCTCCCAACATCTGAGATTGCAGCAACAATCAACGAATTTAGGTCTCGCCATCTTGCGGAACTAACAGAGGTACTCCCTACAACCCTACGTTTTCCTTTATTTGGTAAAATTATCATGAAGGCCATTAGAGTAGGAGTCGTATTGCATTTCTCCCTCTATAAAAAAATGGACAAATTAGTCATTGTATGTTAAATCAAAGATCATATTGGTTTTCTATTCAAAATTTTATCCATTTCTACTGTTAAAAACTTGCCCCTTTAGGTACACGTTGCACTCCTCATGTCATTGTTTAGTTATTCCGGCAGTCATGTTAGTTTTTAACAATACAATTGGATGAAATTTTAGTAGAAAGAAAAATGCAATCAGACTCTTAGTACAGGGGCTTCTATAGTACTTTTACCCTTTTATTTTTGTTTATTTCCTAAAATCTCAAGGTATATTTTTATCATAATCCCAACGTATTTTCACTTCCACAGCTATGCCAAGCTAGCGGAAGTTCTCTCGGTTACGGGTTTTCTCGAGTCACGAATAAACCTAAAACTCAACCGCCGGATTCTTCGGACGATAACCACGTTACTGAATTGGCGATATGAAAGGTTCCTCGTGTTAACCAGGTATAATAAGCCCTCCCCCCCTTTCAGGGGGAAAAACTGTATAGCACAACTACATGCCCCCATTGTTGTAAGTTGTACAGAAAATAGTACAAAAAAAAAAAAAGGACCTTTTTCCAGTAATAACAAAATTTTAAGCGGTTGATAAATTTTTGATGGGACTTTTATTAATTGCTTGTTTTATTCTAAGAGAAAAAGGATCAACTGTTGGTGTACTTTGTCATTAAATGGTAACAGACAGGAAAGGAGCATTTTCATGGATTACTGTTTTCATGTTCTTTTCATAGATCGATTGAAATATTTACGTCCTAGTTTAAAATTATAAAATATTTGATAAATTTTTTAGGTAAAAATATTCCAGTAGTCACTCAATTATTGATAATTTTTTTGCCATTCAATTATGAAAAGGTATAAAATTGTTATTTAATTATTCGATTTGTCCTATGGAAAATTTTGTGATAATTTTTAAAGTTGGTATAATAACTTTACTCGTCAATATTTATATATTGTATCAATTTAATTATGATTCTCAAAATAATCTTTAACATCTACACCTTGTATGTTTTGATATTCTTTTTTATAATTTTGCTTTTTTATGTGAGAACAAATTTATCAATTAAATTTGATCGAAAATATATTAAAATTAAAAATCTAAAAATTAATATAATAATTATAATTTTTTTTATTGTTATAAATTTAACCTTGAATACTACAAACAAAGCTAAAACTGTAAAAATACCAAATTATTCTATATTTTTAGAATCAAAATTAAATTAACATAATGGATAATCTTTGAAGGTTAAAATTACTATTATGTCTATTAAACACTGTCAAGTTGTATAAAATGTCTGATGGTTGAACCAATCAAACAGGTTGAATTAGGAATCAATAGTTTAACTAGTTCAATTATTATGACATTGAATGTAATACTTTAAGATTGTATAACATCACTTGAAAATTTATATAAATTTTAAATAACAATGCCTCAAATTCAAAGACCAAAATGAATCTAATTGTGACAAAGTGAAAAGATAAAAAAACCCTAACAGCCATACTCGGGTATTTTTCCTTTCTCGTCTGATTTATGTTAAATGGAAAAAAAATTGCCATAAACAAATGGAGCTTTATAATATAAGACACAGATTATATTTATTATTGAGCAGTTCATCCTGCCGGCTTCAATGTATATATAAATACATATATAAATTGCTGCAACCTTAATAAAGTGAATGTCCAAAATTCATGATTCCGCCAAATGATAGTAAAAGAGAATCATGGTGATACCATATTTTCTGCAAGTTCTAAATACCCAAAATTTAACCACTTTGAACTATTACTGAATAATATAAAAACTACATACTTGAGCCAGCACCCGGCTTGCCACTTATTCTTTCCCGTAAACCACTCGATACATCTCGGTAATACCGAGAAGAAAAGCGGTATCGTTCAAGGGTTGCTTAAGAAGAGAGCTTTGCACTGCTTCACTGTATCATCAGGACTTGTAACTACATATGACCAAAATAAAACATATTGTTATATTGCCAAGGGAAATTGAATCACTGCATTTTGAGACCATTGAACGTTGAGAATCTGTGTAAATAGTTCGAGATAACAACTGACCTGTGTGTCCTACTGTTCTCTCCGATTCATAAATTTCATGATCGTTACCTCCCTGACCAGGGAAAAGACCATTAGTAAATGGAATGAAGGTAAAGGCAGAAAGAAAGCCGATTAAAAACGGATAATGACTGTAAGTTTATGGATTTATATAGGGTGGAAGGCAGTAAAAACGGATATACTTCAAATTGTGTTTTGCCTCTACTAAAAAAATGGGCAAATTAGTCTCTATACATTAGTTCAAAGAGTAAATTGGTCCTTTTTCTTAAAAATTTCATCCATTTGTACTGTTTAAAATTAGCATGGTTGACAGAATAATTAGATCGTGATACATGATGTGCCACATGTACCTTATGTTGATGTACAAGACTAGTTTTTAAGTGTAGAAACGGATGAAATTTTTAGCATGACCAGTTTGCTCTTTGACAACTCATTTCTTAAGTAGAGGGGACAAAATGCGATCCAATACAAGGGCCTCCATGGTACTTTTACCGGTGGAAGACCAAAGAAGTGAAAAAAAATGGAACCAACCTTGTAAGTTTTGTCCCCAAAGAAGTGGATTTCTTGAAACTCTTCAAGATATCTCAAGCAATATGTTTTGTCCCAGCCCTCGGGGAAAACCTATAACGATCAAAACAAAGCAATCACTAATCCTTTTGACGTTCATGGTACTTAAAATGTTGAAACAAACTATATATGTATTACTTACATCAAAGCTTATTTGCCCTCCAATTGAAAATGTCAAGTTAAGGTGAGCAAACTTTTCTCGAAGAACAGACACCATTTTCAGGCGAATATTGTGAACCTGAAACTCGAATAGTTCGATTTATTTATGTATATGCACCTAAAAAGTACTAAAAGCTAATTTAGCATTGTTGTTTGTTCTCGATTTGGTTTCAAAAGCACATTTTAAACACACTTTCGATGGCAAAAGCTCTTCGTTTACCATTGCTTTTGCAGTCAAAAAGTGCTTTTGGACGGCAAAAAATGATGCTAGATGTGCCCTAGCTCCGTATATTTTAGATAGCAAAAACTAAAAGGTTATTATATTTTATACCTTGTCGAACTTTTCAATTCATCCCTTTCTTCTTGGCTACAGTTACGTCCAATCGGAGATACATTAAGCATCCCACTTCGGAATTCAATGAATGTCCCCCTAAACCGAAGAAAAACAATAAAGAGGTGATCTTATTCAACTTGACCGATTAGAGGAATAAATAGAGTTGCAGCAGACTTAAAATGAACTCCGGTCTTCCGATTTTCTCACCTTTTTATTGGGATATCCAAGTTAGCAATATAATGCAATGTGAAGTTTATAAATTCCTGCACAATCATTTGCAATCAATGAAACAAATAGCATATACCATTTCTAATGGTAATCAGACATCATCACAAGCAGCTAATGAAAATCAATGGAGTCCTGACGACACTATTAACCGAGCTTTTTTTCTTAACGTAATCCATTTTAGATATCAAATGGAAGAACCATCATATCTAAGAGGGGAAAAAGACTAACCTTCAGCTTATCTTCTCCAAGAAACGACTTCAAACTCTAGAAAAAGGAAACCGAGACCGATTTAATGAAATTAAGATCAACTTATCCAAAAGGGGGAAAAAATACTTACCATTAGTTCTTATATTTAAATCATACGGCAAGAAAACAAGGTGTTTGGACAAAAAGAAAATACATGCTGTGAGTAATACCTGGGTTCCAATGAGTTTCCCATCTTTATGAGCAACAAGTCCATTTTCAGAAAATACATAATCATAGTCATTAATCACTGCATTTACAGAAAAAATTGTAACTAATAGTTCAATAATCATAGGGACTAAAAAAGAAACAATGAAAACAACAAGGTTTCATAAGCAAACCTGATTTCCCAAGTTGCTCAGATATCTTAATAAGATCAGATCCACCTACTACTCCAACAGTAACAACCTATAATTGAAAAAAAACAAAGTCCTTTAATAAAAATTGGATCTTTTTTTTTACTATTTTTTAAAGATTCAACAAAATAAAACCAAAGGAATTGAAGGGTCATCATAAGAAAAATCATATACCTTTCTCAGTTCCTTCATGAACTCCAGCATTTCAGGGGTAGCCACCTATGCCATTTAAATGAAAATGTATCAATTTTCACTTAAATTCAACAACCCAATAAGCATATAATTGAAATTTAAAGGACTAAATATAAAAAAGAGAGATTCACACACACATATATATAGATATATATATATATACCTTTCTTGGAGCTGTAAGTGTTCCATCAACATCAAATAAAGCAATCAAACCAGGTTTCTTTAGAGCCATTGAAGTTCCTGCAATCAAAATTACAATGCTTTTACTTAAAAAAATAAACCCAAAACATCAAAAGATGCAACTTTTAAGATAAAATATTGAAATTTAAATGGGGATTATAAGAAAGTTATTACCTTTTTGAATATTGATGGAGTTTAGAAAAATGGGTTGTAATTGTAATAGAAAACAAGCAAAGGGAATGAATTTAATGAAGAGTTTTAATGGCGGAACTTAGGGGGAATTAAATAATGTGTTGGGGAGATGAGATCTGGTCTTTGAGATTACTTTTTGTCAAAGACAAGTCTTTGAGATTAAAGAATGTGTTAGAAGACTATAGCAAATTAGCAAAGGTAGTTTGAAGAAATTTGTTTAGATTAATTGCATAACTTGTCCTTAATTTATGGTGTAAAATTTAAATTGGTCTTAAATTTTAAAATTAGTATCTTATTCAATCAAGTCCTTCCTTTAAACCATTAATACGAGTATTATATGTGAGCTTGGAGTAATCAAATTGTAAATGTCAGGAATTTGAATATGCAATGTCAGGAAAAAAAACTTTATAAATTTCAGTAACGCTATCTATTTTCTTTATGACATGTTGATCTAAACTATTAATATAATATGTACACTCATGTTTATAATTTGATATAGTGTTCTAAATATGTTTTAAGTCAAATTCAAATTAGTATTTAATGGCTAAATTGATAGTTAAGCCGATAGAAGTACTCAATTGATATACAAATTTATACTTTGAGGATTTAATTGAATTTTTTAAATTTTGGGTGACAAAATTCATAAATTGATTAGCAAAGATCTCCAAAATAACTAATTAATTAATTAATTATCCATAAAAGTCACAAAGGAGAGAGATTGGCGGAGAGTGAGGAGATTTATATAAATTTTAGGTCAAAATTTTTATTAGTCCCTATACACTATATAAATTATGGATTTAGTCTCTTTTTTATTATTATAATTTTGCTAAATTTAGTACCTATGTTTTTTCTAGTCTATTGTACTTTTTAAATTTTAAAATTTCATCCTGACCTAAAACGATAGTAGTTAAATATGTTTGGTTAAATTTTAGTTTTGACCCAAACAATAACACATGTAGATTTAGCCCTTGTACTTTTAATTGGATCATTCTTAATCATCCCTATACTTTTCAAAAATTAAAATTTTAGTCTTGACATTACTAACAACAGTTAAATCTATTATCAGGCTTTTTTGTGAGACATTATATATATGATTGATATGTTTGCCGCATTAGGTTTTGAAAACAACAGAATTTAAGTTAATAAGTTTAACAACTACCATTTATCAGGACAAAAATTTAAAAATTAAAAAAAAAAAAATACAAGACTAAAAATGACCAACTTAAATCACATGGACTAAATCTACAATTACACTTATATAAAAACCAGTAGCATGTTTAACCTAAATTTTAATACATTTGTGAATTTATATTATTTTTTAGGGTAAACTATACAAATGGTCTCCCAATTATGCCCACATTTCTAGTTTGGTCACTCAACTTTAAAAATTTTCTATTTAGGAACTAATGTTTAAATTCATTCCTGTTTTGGTCACTCACAGTTAAATTGATAATGGAAGGCCCTTTTCTAACTGGTATAGTAACACATTTAGTCCTCAATACTTAATTATTCTTTTAATTTGATCCTAATTCTAAATAATTCAATAAACTTGACCTTTCACATTTACAAAATTCTATAAATTTGATTTTCAAACTTCCTAACCAAAGCTTTTAAAACAGAGGCATTCCACATCTATTAATAGTTTTATTTACGGTTGAAATTATCCAATTTGATACATAACCCTTTTGTTTATATTTTTAAGAAGTTAATGTTAGAAATTAACTAAACACCATTACAAATAATTAAAAAATACAAGTTTTAAAAATATAATATATAATAAAATTATATAAATAATTTAGTATTTGTAAAAATAATCTTTCACTTTTGCTAGCATAATTTTAGTTTTAATTAATTTAGAAAATGGTTTGACACTAAATCAAATTACTAGTGATATTTATTGCTTATTATGGATTTAAAAATTAAAAATAATTAAAAATAAATAGAACACATAATAGTCTCTTAATCATTTTATAAAATTAAAAAATAATTATCAATATAACAAAAGGAAATTCAATTAATTCTTTCACATCTTGTTCTTATGAAAAATTAAATGTTAATAATTTTTATTATATAATTATTTATTGAACAATTGGATTTTTCAAAACCATATTTTTTAATTCTTGATTTAATTTCTGAATTCAAGGACCAACTTTAGGACTATTTCTATGTACCTTGAAGGAAACATCCTATTGTTAACAACAAGAGTAAATCTAAAATGTTTTTTAAGGTTTTTCCATTTTCATTAGCTAAAATTTTATCAATTAAAGGGTTATAAAATATTATATTTAGTAGAAAGTTAACGAAAAAGAAAAGAAAAAAAAAGTTTCAAGATAAACTCATTGGTATGAGGAATTATTTTGAAAAATGGCTCGTTAGTTGAAAGAAGTTTTTTTCTTTTTTTTGGGTTTTACAAATTTATATATGTGGAATGCTTTTGTTTTAAAAGTTGAAAGCTTTGATTAAGAGGTTTGAGGATCAAATTGATAGAATTTGTAAATGTGAATGGTTAAATTTATTAAATTGTTAAGAATTAGGATCAAATTGATAGAATAAGTAAGTATTGAAGACTAAATGTGGTATTATGTCAGTTAGAAAAAAGGCTTTCCATAATCAATTTAACGACGTGTGACCAAATAGAAATAAATTCAAACGTTAGTGCCTAAATTAAAAAATTTTAAAGTAGGGTAACCAAAACAAAAACACATGCATAATTGAGTGACCATTTATACAATTTACCCTATTTTTTATACAATTCTTAAATTACTTATAACTCTCCAACTATTAAAAGACAACAAACAAAATAGTAAAAGCATATTTCCAATAAAAAAAAAAAAAAACCAAATTTCTGTGGAAGAAATGTGAATGAAGCAACCAAATTTAGCTTTTAATGGGATTGGGGTGAAGAAAAGTAGGACTTGGGAAGTTGAACATTTTTGTTTTCATTTTCAAGGAAATTTCTCACCATCACTTATTGTGGAACTCACCTTTATCTAGTAAGGTTGGGACCATTTGGCAATTTCTTACAAAATACACATTCAAAGGGCTAGAAGAGGAAAGCAAAATGATCGAGGATCGAACCCTAAATCTTATATCTACAAAGCATGAGTTAGTGACAAAAGTATTATGTTGTTTCCTATTCTTTTGTCTCAATTATATATATATATAAAAAGATAATTAAATAATGGCACATCATTGTGAAATTTTAAAACTAAATTTATTTAATTTATTTTTAGTGATGTGTCATCATGCAGTTCATACAATATCAATGTTGCTCTTTGATTTACAAATTTTGGGTGAAAAATTCAAGATTTGATTTAATTGGTTCATACTATATCAAATTAATATGGTATTCAAATTTCAATATCGATAACCTTTTTATTTTATTCTCTTTGCAAAAACAAGTAGACTACAATTATAGTACAATTGTAAATACATGTTTGAGCAACTACAAAATTATCAAATTAATATAAAGCACAAATAAACTAAAAACTGAATTAAGCCGAATAAAAACTCATACATAATGAAACTTAAACTTGATTATTCAAGAACCCAAAACCTCAAACCTTTCCTAACAGGTCCATACCATTTTTATCTTATTCTCAATTACTCATTCATACCCCCAAAGTGAAAATAAAATTAGAGTCATAGTCTCATAGATGTTCATAAGCAAATTAACTATGTGTTGAGTGACATTGTCTTTTTAGAGAGAATTATTAGATTCGAATATTAAAGATAACTTTATTAATAGGGATAGCTACGTATTTTGAAATAATTATATGATCAAAATTCTGATTGTTCCATCCTAACAAAGATGTGGCCAGAAGGGCCATTATTGGGCAACAAAACCAACCTCACAGCACTCTCAGCTCCTTCTTCAACAGGTAATAGGCCGGTATTGTAGTTGATGTCAGTTTTGACAAAGCCAGGGCAAACACAACTGATTTGGAAACTTGGGTATTTTTTAGCCAATACCCTTGCATAGCCATTCATGGCTGCTTTTGAGATGGAATATGTTGCCAGAAGTGTAGGCCAACCTTTGGCTTCTAATGAACCTTCCTTGAAATCATTCATAAATATTCTCAGTACTTGATCCACTTTGTCTTCTGTGAGGTTTTCAGCATCTCCTAGTACTGCTTTTGCCCATTCATTTGATATGTTCTGAAAATTCAATCCAATTAATTCAATTTTGAATATAGTTCAATTTGATTTTAAGTATAAAAAGTCAACAGCCTAAACTTGTTTCAACTTAAAAAAGAAGAACATCCCAAATAACTAACTTGAAATGATCTGAAATTGATATGACCCAACTTGAAAATCGAATTGACAAACTTAAATGACTTAAATCTAAAATAACCTAAACTCGAAATTACTTAAGAATTTTAAAAACTAAATTCAATCGACTTGAAAAGCATAATTAAGGTTAGCAAAGAAAACTAAACCTAAAAAATTACTCAAACTCATAAAGACCTTAAATCCTAAAATGACAAAAACTCAAAATGCTCAAATAAGCAAAATCCAAAATAACTAAAACTTAAGATGACCCAAATGACTTGAACCGAAAATAATCTAAATTGATTTGATTTAAAGTAACCCGAATCAAAATAACCAAATTCTCCCATATGAAAAGGTAATGAGAACACTATATGTTCGGTTTTCTCAATTAAAACACGCTAATCAAAATTGTAGTATAATTATGGTATCACCATAAGTATATTCTAATATGTAAAAAAAAAAAAAAAATCAAGCTCAAATATTAGAGATATTATTGTTAGGAAGGTCAATCAACCATTTAAGAATAGTAAAACTGATAAAAAATATTTTAATTAAAAAAGAGACGAGGTTGACCGTAAAAGTATTGGAGAAGCCCTTAAACTTAGGGTCCTTCTACGAAAAAAATAGTAAATTAATCTTTATACATTTTAAAATGTGCAAATTAGCCCATCTATTAAAATTTATCCATTACATGATGATGTAGAACGCTAATTTAAAAGGTTAATTACTAATTTGACCCTAAACTAGAGATAAAATGTCGTTTTAAATTTTTTAAAATTTTCTTAACAATAATTTTAATTTTAAAAAAAATCTCAAAAATAAATATAAATTATTAAAACTTATGTTAAAACAAAATCAAACTCAGATTTATTAAAACCAAAACTTACATTGAAAGAAGCTCTTTTGGGTATGTTTTTATTTTTTGAAAAATTGAACTCCCTTTCAATAACAGAGAAATATTTTCATTTTCAGTAAAATTTTCGATTTGATGATAATTATCTAATACAATGAGACACAAACCATATTTTTAAAAATAATTTTAATTTTTAGGATTATTATTAAGAATTTTTAAAAAAATCAAAACGATATTTTATATAATTCAGGAACCAAATTAGCAATTAACCATTTAAATTAATATTCTTCACCATCATTTAACTGATAATTTGTATATTTTGAAATGTGTAAAAGTTAATTTGTTCATTTTTTTTTTTATTAGAGAGACTGAAATGTAATATGCCCAAATAAACTTTTACCGGGGTAGACCTCATTTACCTTTAATTGTCCCATTGAAGAAGAAATATTTATAATTCTTGGTGAATCAGACAAGTGGAGAAGTGGGAGGAGAGTTTCACACACTGTTTTGACACCATAATAGTTTGTTTTGAGGCATTCCTCACTTAACTCATTTGTTTCCATCAATATTCCACTCCAGTTGACAGTAGCAGCAGGCTGAAATTAAGCCACAACTAGCTCAATTTCATTTCCAACCCTAAATCCCTGGTTTTCTCCAAATGAAATAACAAGTTAAGCCATGAAATCCAGATTACCTTGCCAAGAACACCAGCTCTTAAAGCATCTTCATCTGCTTTTACTCCACCAATTCCAGCATTATTCACCTACATACAATTTCAATCAAATAATTATAACAACCTAGACCTGTCACTTCAGCTGTCCAAGTTGATTTGAATCTATTCAGGTTTTAAAATTTTCTACTCTTTTTAAGCTCAGATCATCTCAAATTCATGCAAAATTTAAGTTCAGCTTAAGATCATTCGAGTTTACCGATAAGGTTTTTTCAAGTAGCTTAATTTTGGGGTTGGTCTCATTTTAAGTTTGGATTGAGGTCATTTCAAGTTTAAGTTTGTTTTTTTGTTGGAATTTCAAATTATTTCGAGTTTAAGTCATTCAAGTTTGTCAGTCAGACTTTTCAGGTTAGACCATTTTAAGTTTGTAAATAATTTCAAGTTTGAATTGTTTTTGAATTTGATTGAATAGAATATAGGGCAGAACGTCCTTAAAACTAAAGGCATTGCGTCTCTCAAAATTTTGGAAAATTTTCATTATACTTTTTACAATTTTTGTTAATTTTAGTTAGACTATTCAATTTTTTTCGAAAAATTTCATTAATCCTCTAAAAGTTTTAAAAATTTTAATCAAAACCCTAAATTTTTTAGGAAATTCTTAAAACCACTAAAAGTTTTAAAAGTTTTATATAAGTCCATCTGGTAACTTATTGGATCGGATTCAAATTTAGGTTAAACAAATGAGTGTTTGAACTATGTTTGGAACTCAATTAGATATAGAAAAAAGATAATCCAAGAAGGTAGAAAAACCAAATGATTTTACCAAGATATCAAGCCTTCCAAATTGAGTCTTTACAAAATCTGCCAAACTCGAAACACTCGCTGGCTCCGTCACGTCCAGTCGATGAAACACCACAGTTTCAGAGAACCCAAACTGTTTCAATTTTCCGACGGCTTCAACACCATTCGTCTCGTCTCTAGCCGTCAACACCACCGTCATACCCTTTGTAGCCAACTGCTTGCATATTTCAAATCCAATGCCCCTGTTTGAACCCGTAACAACTGCATACCTATTTAAGGAACAACAATGGAGCTTAGCTTCTTTATGCTTAATTGCAAAATAAATACATATAAATATATGGGTAAATTGGTTATTAGTAAGTTAATTTTTTTTGTTTAAGTTATTTGGTAGTACAAAAAGTTTTTTTTTACAAAAAAAAAAAAAAAAAAACTAGGTAGCAAGCTTTAAATGATGATTTAAATAGTTCAGTATCTACCTTACAACTTTTTAAAACTAAGTGAGCGTAAACATATATATACCTCTTTGTTGGCTGATCTGCCATTGGTACAGAAGCTGGAAATGGATCTGAAAACTTTGGGGTGAAGATAACAATGGAAAAATGATTAAACTTTGGTCAAGTTGTTATGGTTTATAGAATTAAGTACCCATGGAATCTTTTACAATTTCTTTAATGTATAATTTGCTAAATAAATTAATGGATGAGGATCCATTGAGAGTTAATTGGGCACCTTGTTGCTCTCTTTTAGGACATCGTTTGCAGATGATCCTAAAAAAAAGGGAAGCAGCTGCATCGAGCTGCTTGTCGTTTGGCATGAGAGTTAATTCTCTATTCACATTTAGGAGCAACTCTGGGATCCTTCTTAAGACAATGGGGCTTTATATGTACAAACACATGGGTTTTCGTTAGTCAAATAAAAATCTACATGAGCTCTTTTAGTAGTTTAATACATTTTTCAATTACATCCAAGGGCACACACAAATGATCTTCTATGACTCAACCAACAATTATTGTGAAAGTCCCCTCAGGCCTCATGAAATGGTATAGATAGTTTATCTCTACCATCTTTCACAAGACACTTTCACGATTCATACATTGGAAAATCCACAAACCTTACATCAACAGAAATATACATTGGATCTTAAAAAAAGTTACTTTTTTTTTTGTCACTTAACTATAAAAATTACAAAATGACCACCCAATTGTGTTTTTTTTGTAAGAGCCCAAATTTATCCGGGCCCAATTAACCATTAAAATAAATAAATTAATAATGTTCAGTCCATTACAAAATTTCAAACCCAAATACAAATTAAAAGCCCAATTGGCCCAAACCCTAGCTTAGACTAGCCCAATACCCTACTCGGCCTAAATGACCCAAAGAACAAGGGCAGAAACCCTAAGGTTTCCCCTTGGCGCCGCAAGCCTCCAGCTGCACGTCCCACCTCCGTACGGCGCCACATCCGCGCAACAGCCCCGTACGCTCCACGTCTCCTCCGTACACTGCCGAGCCTCCGTACCTGCACCAAATGATGGACGAACAGCACAGCAAACAAAAAGAAAACAAAGAAAAACAGTTGTATTTTTTTCATTTTTCATTTTTATTTCGATTTCGGCCTTTAAAAGGACTGAAACAAACCTTTGTAAGGGCTTCTTCTTTTTACGAATACACATACAATCAATACGAAATAGAGCAAAAAAGATTAGCAAAAAGGTTGTTCATTTGCTTTTTCTTTCTTTATTTTCTTTTTCTTCGAATCTGCCCACATACATACAAAGATTTTTCGTTTTTTAAAACTATATATTTATTTAAATATAGTAAAAAAAGGGGAAAAAACTTACTTTCTCGAACTCCGACAACCGTTCACGGCGGCGCCGCCGCCGGAATATCGCCGGAGATCTCGCCGGAAATCGTGGGGGGAGAGCATTTAGGAAGGTTTTCAGTTTTTTTTAGAAATGAATGGGGGGAAATGATTTTTTTAAAAATTTGATTTTTATAACCCCTGTACGGCGTCGTTTTATGGCAAGCTTCAAATGCCCAAAACGGCGCCGTTTTGCTTCAACCCGAGCGCAGCTGGCCCGACCCGCTAGGATCCGCGTGTTTTGTGTGAATGGGATATTTCATGAATGGGGCTTCCGCTTTTGTGGATTGTTTTGTGGATTTTTTTAACCCTATAATTTTATTTCTATTTCGTTTTAGTCCTAAAGTAAACGGAGTCGTTTTGATAAAGGGGATAATTTCCCCGATGATCCCTCCTTCTTTAAGCGCATTATTTCTTAGTCCTTATTCGATTCTGTCTTATGATTTATTACGATTTTAGCGCCTTTATTTTATCCTAATTTCATTTTAGTCATTCTTTGTTTATTTTTGCAATTATAGTGTCATTATTATTATTTTTAATCTTATTTTTAATACTATTATTATTTTATTAATAACACTATTATTTTTATTGTTATTAATATTAATATTATTATTATTTTAATATTACTAGTATTATTAATTCTGTTTTCATTACTATTACTTTGTTAATATTTATTTTTCTATTGTTTGTAAACACATTTATCATATTTTTATTTAATTTCCAACTTTAAATCTTTAATAATTTGTATTATTATTATTTTATAAATTTTTTGTATATAGTATTTATTTATCTATCGATTTACTACTAGCTTTTATTGTTGTTATTATTCTCTTTTGTTTATTTACTCTTTTTCTATTATTTCATATAAATTGTTGGTTTTAAATTTTATTTTATCGTATTTTATTTTGGCCTTTAAGTTTGTTATTTACATTGTTACCCTTGGTTTTATTCTATCATGTATTGGTATTATAACTCATATTCCATTTTATAAAATCATATCATATTTTATCCGATTTTTGGAAATAAGCAATTACTTCGTGTTCTAAGATTCGAAAGAAATCGTGCTCTAACTTATTGGGTTCCGATTCTTCTCGTTGAATCTAAAGATCTAATTATCTTTTTTTAATCAAAATTTATAAGTGAAATAAACATTTATTCTCGGGAATTCGAAAGCGTTGCATCCTAACTCACTGAACGTGTCATTTTATTATCTTGAAATAAGGATTTCCAAAATAAAGTCAATGTTCCGTATTCGGGAATTTTGAGAAATCGTGCCCTAACGTGCTGGGTTTTGGTTTTTCATTTGACCAAATAACCGAATATCCTTTTAAGATTTCATTGTGTTTTCTTAACTTTAAAAATAAGGCAATATCTTGTGTTTGGAAATCCGAGAAATTGTGCCCTAACGTGCTGGGTTTCGATTTTCCGTATGACCGACCCTCGAGTATCCTTTTAAAAATTTTCAATGCATGAATTTTGGAAATTATGAGATGATCTTGATATCGGGGTTTGAAATGTCATACCCTAACATGTTGGGCGTGAGATTTCATTCCTACGGAATAAGAGAATTTCAACATCTACTTCATTTGTTTTAAAAAGTTATTGTACTTTAAATCCTTTCAAATTCTCGACGTTAGGGCACTAATTAATCAATTTGGTACTAATTTTGGGCGTTGCAGGGGTGCTACGTAACCGACTCCCGAACCTATTTTCTCGAGTTTCGTAGTCCAAAATTTATTTTAATAAATCAAAGTTTTATTAAAATGATCAATTTCAATGTGATCCGATCACACCTCGAAAAAGGTCGATGGCGACTCCATTTTCCTTTTAAAGTCTATCCCTATTTTTTTTTTTTAAAAAAAAGATGGTTTCGACACTTTTTTTATCACTCAACAATAAAACGTTACAAACGAGCCACTCAACAATCTAATTTTGTCATTTTTAATTACCCAACTATGAAAGTTAGAAAGAAAGCAAAATAAAATAACTTAAGATGGAGAGGTTCTAATTCAAAACGTGAATGGACAAATCTAAATTATTTGAAACTTGAATTGCCTAAACTTAGATTGACTTAGATTAATCTAATCCATAACCAATCAAACCCATTCAATTGACAAGTTTACACAATTTTTTTTATTTTTTTATTTTCTATTCAATTAATAATTCTATTTATATCTAATAACCTTATTTTAAAATTAACATAGCTTTTTAACTAACACTTTTAATTTAAGTTTTAATTATTTTTAATGTGTAACTATTATTTTAAGGGTATTAACATAATCACACCTCTCAAATATGTAGAATAACTCAAACAATTTGTGAAATACAAGTGATCAAGGTTTTGTTTTTGCTTTTCTTACTTTTAACAATTTGTTTCAATATAAGATTGATTATAGTTATTTAAATTATATAAAAAAATGTTTGTGTAAATAAATTTAAAATATTTTGGACTTTTTTAATTTTTTTACTTAATTATTGCTAAACGAATAATTTACAAAGAATATAAGTGTAACATCATTTTATGATATCCCCAAACCTCGAGTTTTTAACTTTAATGCCTCTTTTATTATTATTAGTATTTACATAATGATATCCATAAACATCATAAATTGTATCTTAAAATAATTAAATTACATTAGAGTCATTCAATTGTATTTTTTTATCACTTAATTATAAAAATTATAAAATAACCATAAAATTATTTTTTGTCACCTAACAATAAAACGTTACAAATGAGCTCATCAACTATTTAATTTTATCTTTTTATCACCTAACTATAAAATATTACAAAATAGTCACTCAACTATTAAAAATTATAAATTAATTAGTAAACTATTCAATTTTATCTTTTTGATCACCTATGTATCTTGAATTTTTTTTGGGAATTTCTATTGTTATGTTAGCCTATTAATGATCAAAAAGGAAAAAATAAATAGTTGAGAGTCAATTTTACAATTTTTCATAATTAAATAATAAAAATAAAGAGTAAATTCATAAACAGTTACTCAATTCTAAAATAGCGGGATAGTTGACAAAATACTCATTCAAATTTTAATTTAGTCATTTAACTTTAAAAAAAAAAATTAATCCTTTTTAACAGCCCTATTTTAAGAGCCCTAGCCAATGGAAGAACAAGAGAAAAAGAAAAATAAGAGAAGAAATGGAGAAGAAGAAAAAAAAGAAGAGGAGGAGAAGAAGAGAAAATGGAAGGAGCTTCGTACCAGCGATGGATTTACTGGTCATCAGCCTCGTTGCAGTATATTATGGCAAGGGGTACCAGTAAATTATGCCTAGATTTACTAGTATTTGATGTTTCGTACCTGCAGACGGTTCTAAATTGCAAGGCATAATTATGCCTGGATTATAACTTACATTCGAGTTTCAATTTGTGGCAAAGGGTTCTAAGTTGCAAGGTACATTTGAATTGATTGTCAGCAGAGGAAAAAAGGTGAAGAAGGAAGAATTGCATTTCAAAGTGAAGGTGAAGGATATGGAGCCAAACCATGAGAAAGAAGAGAAGGCCGAGGCCGAACTTGAATTGAAGACCAAATTGGTAGAGAAGGAAAACCCAAGCATAAGGAGGATAAGGAGGAGAAACATAAAGAGAAAGATAAGGAAAAATAGAGGATAGTGAAATTGAGAAATAAAGAATAAAGAGGAGAAAAAGAAAGAGAAGAAGGAGATGATGCACAAAGATGAAGAAGATGACGAGAACACATAGAAGAAAAAAAAAAAAAAAAAAGAAGACAAGGAGGCGAAGATGTAGAAAGAAAGAAAATACGAGGATAAAGAGGTGGTAAAAGAAGCATAAGGAGAAAGAAGTTGAGAGAGAAGAAGATGAAGAGAAAAAAAAAGAAAAAGAAAAATGGATATTGGAATTACTTGATTCTCACGATTTCATGTTTAAATCTGTTTTTTTTGGACTTGTTAGCTTATAATTCTCGTAATTGATTAAGAGCATCAATGAATCCTTATTTATGTAATTGTATTGTTTAAATCTTCGTTAATAGCTTGCCCTTTTTTAGCAATTTGATTTTCTAATGATGAACAACTTCGTTTAATTGTTGCTAAATTGGGAACTAAATGAGTTAATTAAGTCATTTATTGATTAAACAAGTGCAAAATCTAACTTAATTTAAGCAAGATATTAGATTAGAATATGGATACTGATACTTATCATCTCAAATCTTCTGTAAAGACTTTGAAATTAGGGTTTTTCATAGTTCTTAGGCATTTAGGATAGGATAGCCTATTATTGGTTAATTGACTCCTCTTGAAATTTTTGCATTTGGGATAATATTTTTTATTTTTATAATTTTTTATGCAGTGGTAGATATTACTTCTTGATTTAGAAGCGTTTAAGCTCTATGACTTGTAAGCTGCATGCGTCGATTTTATGGTTATGCTGGCGAAGTGCCGGTCTAGAACTCGAAACCTGATGATTGAATGCATAGAAGACAACGTATAGTGATTTTTACCACGGCAAGTCTATCATGGATGACTGGAACTGCAATAAACCCTTTGTTTCGTGCCGCTTATCTAGCCAAAGGTGGAGACAGAAAGATCACATTGGTGATTCCTTGGTTGTCTTTGAAAGATCAAAAACTAGTATACCTGGACAATGCTATGTTCGGTTCACCTTGGGAGCAAGAGTCTTATATTCGTCAATGGCTTGAACGGAGGATTGCATTTGATTTCGGTATATGCTTTTATCCTGGAAAGGTAATCGCACACCTTTAACAAATTTCTGAAGTTAAATGAACATAGTTTATTTAAACATCAGAACCATCATTTAATTACCATGGTGACAATCTGATGATAATTTATTGTACTAATTGTGATGCAGTTTGCTGTAGATAAAAGAAGCATAATTCCTGTAGGAGACATATCGGAAATCATCCCTGATGAAGAGGCAGATATTGCTGTCCTCGAGGAGCCCGAGCATCTTACGTGGTTTCATCATGGGAAGAGATGGAAAACGAAATTTTGCCTCGTCATATACATACCAATTATTTGGAGTACGTAAAGAGGGAGAAAAATGGACGATTGCTAGCATTTCTTCTGAAATATTTAAATAGTTGGGTTGTTAGCATCTATTGCCATAAGGTAAGCTTCCTAATAAGCCTTGATTTTTCTGTGCTTGCCAACAAGTTAATGCGACTTTTGCTTGATATTTATAGGACTATACAAAATTTGCACGGTTGGATATACTTTATTAACTTGCTAGGCTAAATTATTTAAGGAAGACAAAGATTGCAATCTACTTTGCCTCAGGTGATATATTGTTCTGACCTGACAGGAATCAATGCCACCTTGTTGGTCCACTACTAGAATGATATGTGTCTCTGATTTTACTAGCATAGTCTAGCTGTTGATGCTGCTGATAGAGAAGAAAGGAGCACTAGGAGAGAAGAAAATCAAATTCCTCGCCTCTCCCAAGTGTTGATATTATATTATATTATAATATAATTAATTTCATCTGATTGTAATCATGTTGTTATTGCAGGTAATTAGGTTGTCTGCTGCCACTCAGGATTATCCCAGATCCATCATATGCAATGTTCATGGAGTTAATCCCAAATTTCTCGAGGTAGGCAAAAAAATTTTCGAGCAACAACATTACCGTAACCAAGCCTTCACCAAAGGGGCTTACTACATTGGGAAGATGGTTTGGAGCAAAGGCTACGGGGAACTTCTTAAACTTATTCGTGATCACTAAAAGGAGTTAGCTGGTCTCGAGATTGATATGTATGGCAATGGAGAAGACTCCGATCAAGTTAAGGAAGCTGCTAACAAGCTGAAACTTGTAGTTAAGAGTTCATCCCGGTTGTGATCATGCTGATCCTTTATTCCATGAATAAGCCTCATTTTGTCCCCCACTCTCTCTTCATGTCTGGATCAGGATCAATGAATGTTGATTTTTTTCTTTTCTGGTTTTCCCCTCAGTTACGAAATATTCTTGAATCCTAGCACCACAGATGTTGTTTGCACAACCACAGCCGAAGCACTGGCTATGGGAAAAATCGTTATTTGTGCCAATCACCTCTCGAATGATTTCTTCAAGCAGTTCTCGAATTGCCGAACTTATGATGATGGCAACGGTTTCGTTGAAGCCACACGTAATGCAGAGCCTGCTCCATTGACCGATGCACAGAGGTACGAGTTGTCATGGGAGGCAGCAACAGAGCGGTTTTTAGGAGTTTAAGAACTCAACCAGGTCGTTGCAAAAGAATTGGATAAAAATCAGTCAACGAAATTCGCATCGATAGCTTTAAATCTGCAGAAGAACATGGAGGCAAAGTCAGCATATCTTCATTACGTGGCTTTAGGATTTGAAACAACTAGAAGAGCATTTGGTGCAATTCCTGGGAGCTTGTATCCTGATGAAGAGCAATGTAAAGAACTTAGTCTTATAGGGAGAGTAAGGTCCAAAAAAGATAATTGATTGAAACATTCTTTGCAATTCAATGCAGTCCAATTACATTGTCCAATTATTTATGCACATCATTTATTGGTGAAATTTCATTTTGAAGGTTTTTACTTTAAACAGGATGAAAATTGCTTAACAGATGAAAGTAGAGTTCTCATTTTGACACGATTTTGAAATCCCGACTTTGTTGATCTGAATTTAATTTTATTTTATTTGATAAAGAATCACTGGAACTACTCGGGGAGGAAGAGAGTAGATGCTATGGCTGCATCTCGACATGATCGATAAACAGAGTGCATATCATTAGGCGTAAGCAAATAACTTGAACAGAATCTTAAAAAGTATAAATTTCTTTTCAATAAATTTAGATTAAGTAAATATACAAATGAGATAATGAAACCATCTTTTCTAAACATATTTATTAAGAAATACAAAGATCCAAAAACGCCAAGTACACTCTTGTGATCATCTACCAAGAAACTGCTAAATGCATTTTTGTGATTCTTGACCACACTGCAATGTTACTTCTGAGGATCATGAAAGAACAAGTTCACAATACTTTCTTACAAGGATGCATGCAGGACCTTCATCTCAACCATTAAGTGATCCATTAAATGCTCCTCTTTCATCTTCTTATTTTAGATGCTTAAACAATGACATAATTGGTATTTTCATAGTTAAAAAATATTTAATCCAGAATCAATACTAAGAAATGCAACTAAGATTTTAAAAACACAACCTCCTTCATTAAAAAAAAAATTTCAAATTAAACATAAACAGCAAATTAACCATACAAAATCTCCTAAACTCGAAAACAAAACATATCCAAGATTAATGATTGATAATTCATTTTAGAACCAATTTCACCTAAGCTGCACTATTGGTTCTTCATTGTTAACAAATATAAGATCTGCTCCTATATTTCTATTAGTAGGATTCAAATAAATATGTTAAAGTATTTAATTTTGTATTTTTTTATTGGCAAATAGATGATAATAAGATGAAGTTAAGTAATTTGTTTCTTTCAATTTTAAGCTAAATTTGATTGAGTTAATTTTATTGTATGCTATCTTTTAATTTTTAAAATTAAATAACAAAAGATTTGATGTTTTAAATATGTTATCCAAAATTTAAATGAAAAATATAAATATATAACAAAAAACTAATGCAAATTTAATATTTCAAAAAAAATTATCCATACAAGCAGACAATTTTGAAATGATTTAGCAATATACTTTTTATATAAAATTTTATTTGTTTTTTTTTTTAAAATATATGCAAGTTAAGTCGTCTCAATCTAATAGAAAATGTCTCTCTATTTATACGTCAAGTCCTCTCAATCTAATGGTTACAAAGAATATAAGTGTAAGATCAAATTTATGACACTTAAATAAGCTATAGAGAATTTTAGAATTTCTATAACATTTTGCTACAGTCTACAAGCTTTCAAACCTTTCTATGGAGCTTATGGGTCTTCAACATGTTTTTAAAAAGTATAAAATTTATTTTTTAAAATTATTATAAATTATAAAAAATAAAAAAATTAATTATTGATGTAACACCCTTTACTCAGGTTCTACGTTGGAACCGGGCTTAAGGCGTTACCTTAATAAAATCCTCACATTCACCACTCAGGCTCATCGACTTCTCTCAAAAGTCATCTCAACAACCTCATTCTCAATTTACGAGGCCTCATTTATACATACGAGGGCTCTCGAGACTATTCCGGAGCTTTTTCGAATCTTAAAAATTTCTCTTTTATGCAGGCTAACACGCTGTAAGAAGAAGACACAGTCACACGCCCATGCCTTCAACCCGTGGTGAATCTGACTTCACTCACACGGCCTCAAAGCTCGATCCTGCCTGCGTGTGACTAGCCCGTGGTCTATCATGACTTAAAAGATTAACCTGCAGGGGACGCACGGTCAAAGAACACGCCCGTGTGCTGACTGTGTGTCACACATGGCCTAGACACACGCCCGTGTATCTATTCACATGAACAAGAACAAAGCCATTTGCTAAGCTCTTCTCACCCCTATGGCATTCACAACATGCACTCATACAACACATTCATAATCAACTTAAATTTAAAAGAAATCTCACATAGAAAATTACATCTTTTCATATAATATGATAGCCAACAACTATGGCATTATACAAAATTCACTATCCATCTAAATGCCAACACATCTTAGCCATATACAACAAAAATTCACTAACTTGTCTAGCCCCTATACATGCCATATACAAAACATTGAATCTCATATACCAGAGTGTGTTGATATGTGGGCTATCTTCCAATGATCCTCATATCTTGGTTCACCACTTTTACTCTATAAACAAAGGAAAAGAAAAGGGAGTAAGCTTTGAGCTTAGTAAGTTTATACATAAACAATTAAGCATCATAGTATAAGCTAAACAACAATTAGCATTATACTAACATATAAGGTACAACTATGCTTACTCTTTCTATTCCTTACCACATTTCCAACACATTATGAATCACATACTCATAACAATTGGAATGCACCCCTACATTCAATATCACATTTACACAATATACAACACATTGTTATTTATCGATAACACATCCACACAGATATACTACTCACTACTACCACCACACAACTAATCCACACAACTAATTCATATAGCTAATCCACAAAGCTAATTCATACAGCTAATGTCTTGGTGGTTCCGCACCTAGCCCACCATAATCAATTAATAAGGTAGTATCGCACTTAGCCTACCACAAAGGTAATCATAGTAGTCTCGCACTTAGCCCACTAGACGATATACCTAATGATAGCATCGCACATAGCCAGCTCATCGTTAACATGCATTAGGATGGCATCGCACTTAGCCCACCATCTAGCATTATCAATACACATTCACATGTTTACTTACTTTATCATTCATTCACAAATTCTAACACATTCATCCATTCTCAATCATTCTCAATCATGCTACACACTAGCTAGCATTAATAAATTCGTAAGTATAAATGCATTGTTTATGCATAGACTTACCTCGATACTCAAAAGTATAGAAACGTACAATTTAATCTACCACCTTGCTTTTGCCTCGATTTCGATCCGGGCTTTGTCTTTCTTGATCTATAATAAATAAAACAGCTTATTCAATGCACACTTTGACTAAATTGACTCACATCTCATACTTTAGCAAAATTATTATTTTACCCCTAAACTTTCTCATATTTACACTTTAGCCCCAAGGCTCGTAAAGTGATTTTTATTCAACTCTCTAGCCTTTCATTCTTAGCCAAATCACTTATTCAACTATAGCATTCATCCATTCTCACTAAATCACACATGTATGACCAAGCTCAAGATTTTCTCAAACTAGTCCCTACATGCATTTTCATGGAAAATCACTTAGCAAAAGATGTTTCTACTACATCAAGCTTTCATATTCTTCCATAAAACATCAAAATACATGCATGTCATACATAACCACATTTTTTTAACATCCATTTTAGCTCACCAAATAGCTAAAAATAGCTTACTCAAGCTACTAGGACTTCAAAAATACGAAGAATATCAAAAACCAGCTCAGGAGCACTTACCACCAAGCTTGAAAAATTTGAAGAACTCTAACAATGGCTATTGAAATTTTCAGCAGCTTGGGGAAAGAAGATGAATGAATTTTTATCATCTTTTCACCTATTTAATCATTTAAATAACCAAATGAGCCCTTTTTGATAAACTTCCTATTTTAACTCATCCTTGCCCAATTTTGTTCAAAAACTAAAATTTGGGAAAATTGTTCATTAAAGACCTCTAATTAATATTCTAAAGCTATTTCACACAAATAGCTTCTAGAATCTCACATTTTGCAACTTTTGCAATTTAGTCCTTTTGGACAATTCAACCACCATTTCACCAAAATACTTCATGAAACTTTCACACTAGCATGCACATATAGTATAAACCTAAAAAAAACTCATTCATAACCCTCAAATTTGTGGTCTTGCACCACTATTCTGACTAGACCCTAAACCGGGATGTTACAACTAACATGGCATACTACATGGATTCCATATTAACAAAGTTAACGTACGTTAATTTTTTCATTCTTTCTAACTTGATTGCTTTTGTAAAGTTGGAGGGTCAAATAAATTAGTTTTCCATTATATATATAAGTAAAAGTAAATGTTAAATCACTTTATTATAAGGCTAGATTAAATTAATACTTCTACTATTAAATAAATTAATTTAATAATAGGAAAACTATTTTAATCTGATTCATATAATATAAAGAAAAGAATGAGTTTCATATTAGAAATAAAAGGTAAAAAAATATTTAGGGTTTAAATTAATAAAGTTTGATAGGGACATAGTTGGTCCTCAAATAAAATGTTGCTACAAATTTAGGAATAAATTGTTTAACTAAATTAACAATTATTTGTGAAAATTGTAATTTAGCTACTTGAAAAAGGATTGAATTGGTTATAAACTCCATGTGATAGTTTGATGATTTGATGGTTAAAGGTGTTCATCATCTCTCGAATGTGGTCTGACTTCGAGTCGCGTTTATTGTTAGGGCTAAAAAAAATTAAAAATATAAATAGATATCAAAAATTAAAGAAAATTTAATGTTTTAAAAAATGTTATCAAAATTTAAACGTAAGAAATAATTTTTTAAAATAAATAAAACAAAAGATTAAAAAATTTAATGTTTCAAAAAATGTTATCCATCCAACTAGTAGACATTTTTGAGATGGTTTAACAACTTATTTTTATATAAAACTTTTAATGTTTTTTAAAGCGATAAATCTTAAAATTATACGAACTTTAATTTAATGTGCAATTTATACATAAACTTTAATTTGATGTAATTATACACGTGAAACTCTAATTGTGGTTCAAATGTATATTTAAAACTTTAATTACGATTTAATCATACATCTAAAAATAAATACATTAATTTATTTTAATATTGAATAAATATAATTATTTATGCATCTGTATATAAACATAAAATGATGTTATATTCATAAGTGTGTTAATAATTTACAAGAATTGGATCATATCAAAATTTTGTGTATAAAATTACACAAAACATTAAACCATAGTTCATGTATAATTTTGGTATTTATCCTTTTTTAAAATATATGCTGATTAAATTTGTTAATAAATTTATTTTAAAATTTTAAAATTTCTAATTAAATCATATATATATATATATATATATATCCTATTATTCTCAACTTTCCATGGCTCACTTTCCCGCTAATTTTTATGATAAAATAAAAGATAGCTATTGACAACTCTGCTACTTATTCTTCAGTTCTTGTATTTATCTATTAATATCATCAATTCCCTTCTTTCTTTCTTTTTAAAAAAAATTATTGGATTTTATTAATTATTTCAAATATTTTTAAAAGAGTTAGAAACTTTTTAGAACAGTCCTTTTCAAAAAAAAGAAAACCATTTTTTATATTTCATTGAATTTAAGATCAAGGTTCAAGTTTTGAAGGTTTGTTTAAAAAAAAAAAAAGGATTTGTGGCTCTGCCTTGCTGGTTAAGGCTTTGTTTAGGGTTTAGAAAAAGTTACTTTTCTTGGAATTAGTGTATTTTTAAGTATGAAACAAATTGATACTGATAACAATACCACAATCAATGATGCTGCTCAATCGATAGTATCTGTTCAAGGGTATTTTAATTTTCTCTTATTTATATCAATTATGAATATGACTGTGTATAAATTTCATCGTAATTTTTGTTCTAACCAGACTTATTTTGTTCTTTTAGGAGGATTTCGGGTCCTACTAGAAGATCAACTAAGGGAGGTTGGACAGAGGAGGAGGTTAGTATCTTTAGTATTTAAATGATGATATGTGCACGACAAATGCCATTAGATGCTATTTAAATAATGAATGATATTCATAAACACACTAAATGTGATAAACGTGACATGATTGCAAGTTGAATCCTTTTGGGTGTTTCAACTTTAGTGACTCTTTTAGTGTTTGTGTGTGAGATTGCTTGAATTAGAAGGTGATTTTATTATGATTTAATTGAATCCCATTGCTTATATTAACTTCTTGTTTCTTATTAGTTGCTAATGTTAGCTTTGTCTTTTTTAACAGGACAACATGTTGACCATTGCTGTCCAAAAGTTTAATGGCAAAAACTGGAAAAAGATAGGTATGTGTGTGTTGGTGTTTGAATGAAGTGTGACAGAACATGATCTCTTAGTGTATCATGTTGCACATTGATTGTTTACATGGTTTTCCTAATCATTTGCAGCCGAATCGGTGCCTCACAGAACAGATGTTCAATGCCTGCATCGATGGCAGAAGGTTTTAAATCCCGATCTTGTTAAAGGACCTTGGACCAAAGAGGTTGCTATTGGAATGATGTTTTTCCCCTTTTTTATGTATCGGCTTTATATATCAGATAAGACTCTGTCGAAGACTAGATATGGCAATGCTTTATTCTTTTTTCCCTTTCGGTCTTTCAGGAGGATGATCTTATCTTTGAGCTTGTGGAGAAGCAAGGGAAGAAGAAATGGTCTGAAATAGCTAAATTCTTGCCAGGACGTATCGGCAAGCAATGTCGAGAAAGGTGCTTGATCACTTGTCGATAACATGATAACGTATAGCTTTGATTCATATGTTGTTTTCTGATATCTACATTTTTGTTTCAGGTGGTGTAATCACTTGAATCCAGATATAAAAAAACTGCTTGGACTGAAGACGAAGAATTGATTCTTATTAGTGCGCACGGAGCGTATGGGAACCGGTGGGCGGAAATCGCAAAGCTTCTTCCTGGCAGGTATGTGTAAAGTATCCAATGGATCTATGCAGAACAAAATAAATGAACAATAGCTTTATTTTTACCTATTACGTACAGGACAGAAAATTCGATAAAGAATCACTGGAACTCATCGGTGAGGAAGAAAGTAGACGCTATGGCTGCTTCTCGAATTAATGCAGTCGATCATAGCCCAAAAGCGGAGTTCATATCATTAGGCATAAGCAAACCACTTGAACAGAATCTTGATCACGGAAGAAGTATCAGTGTCTTTTCAATGTGTAAAGATGCAAATGTGATAATGAAACCATCTTCTCTAAACATATCTATTAAGAGATATGAAGATCTGACCATCGAAAATTGTCGAGTGCACTCTTGTGATCCTCTGTCAAGAAACTGTCAAATGCATTCTTGTGATTCTCAATCATACTGTAATGTTACTTTTGGGGATCATGAAAGAATAACTTCACAGTGCTTTCTTGCAAGAATGCATGCTGGATCTTCATCTCAACCATTGAGTGATTCATTACATGCTCCCGTTTCAGCTTCTTGTTTTAGGTGCTCAAGCAATGAGATTACTGGTAAATTTTCTGATACAAATAGTTACATTAGTTTGGAATCAATATTGAGAAGTGCAGCTAAAAGTTATAAAAACACACCATCTATCATTAGAAAAAGAACTTCTCAAATTAGAACACAAGTTGACAATCACAAGATAAATCAGCTTTCTTTATCACCTACAAAGTCTCCTAAACTCGAAAACAAAGCACATCCAAGACTATGACTGGTGGTAATTAGTTTAGTTTTTATATTTCCATTAGTAGGATCCAAATAAATATATTAATGTATTTGATTTTTGTATTTTGTTTGTGTGAGATAAATGTTAAGTCAGTAAAATGCAATGTAAACAATTAATTTGTTCCTTTCATTACAATATATATATATATATATGGGAAATGGAAATTAGTAGTTTTGTTTTTGTTTTTGCTTTTAATTATTTGTATCAATAAAAGATTGAATATAGCTAATTAAATCATATATTTATGCTAGATGCTTACTTTATATGTAAATATAAAATAATAATAAGTGCTGGTGGAAAGAAATTTAAATGTATAAATTTTTTTTTTTAATTTTAATTCAATGAAGCAGCCTAACTTGTGCAAGTGATTGTCATTTTATTGTTTCATCCATCAGTTGCACACTAAATCTAGAATAGATGACTTGATTAAATTTGTATATCTAAAAATAAAAATTAAAAAATTAATCAATTCAATTAATAATAAATTTTATTTTTAAATTTTTACTAATAATTAAACGAAGGATTTTAGTTGATAATTTAACCGTTAAGATCTTAGAACATTATACACCATTATTTGTAATTGTAAAAGTTATTTTAATCATAATTTTCTTTTATTTTTTTTTTAAGAAGGGAATGTTAAATAAGCCTTTTGGGCTTTGGCAATATAAATTATTTTTGACTACTAATAAATATTGTTGTAGAAAATTTTGAGCTAAATTTGATTGGATATTATATACTATCTTTAATTTAGATCCTTATTTTCAACTATTATAATTTGAATGACATTTAAACTTGTTTTTTTTTTATAAAAATATATATTTAAATTTTTAAAGTTTAATATATTAATTAATATTTAAGTTTAACATCTTAATGTGATTTTTTAGTATGATACTTATATTTAGTAAAACTATACATTTTAACACGCATATCTAGCCTTTATGCTAATATGTAGACTGATCATGGGTCGGGTCACCGGATTAATACTATATATCATATTAAATAAATTAGCTTTTTTATTGTTATATACATTTTTCTTTAATTAAAATATTAAACATTAACAACTTAAATAATATTTATTTTAAATATTATATATCATATTAAATAAATTAGTTTTTTATTCTATTCGATGCACACAGATTAAGTTATATATATTAATTTTAATATTTTATATTTATTTGTTATAAATACTATTATTAAGAAAATAAAACAAATTTAATGAATCTCAAACTTTAAATATAAAAATCTAAGGTCAATCTATAATCTAAACGAATCTAATCTTTCCACCTAAACTCATTTTTTAACTTAATATCTTTAATTAACTCTCATAAATATCAAACTAATCTTTGAGTTTAAACGATTAACTTCACTTAGCATACATTATAAAAACATTAATCACAAAATAATGACGATTAGAGTTGATCACGGGTTGGGTCACCTATTTAGGCCTAAAAGTCCGCTCAAAAAATGAGAAGATTTGGGTAAAAATATAAACATGTTAAATGAGTTTAGACAAAAATAAGGCATATTTAGATTTGGGTAGGATTTTTTTTTGCTCGGTCCAATGAATCAACCTAAACTTTCTCTTTCATTGTTCTTTTGCTACTATTTCGTTATTATAATGCTACTATATTGTTGTTATTGTTTAGATCTTATCTAACTCTTGTTTTATTGTTAATTTTACTACTATTTTAAAACTATCTAATTGTAAAAACTTTTTAATGTATTTTAATTTGTTAAAAAATATTTATTTTAATATTTTTTGTGTATTTGATGTTTTGTATTTTTTAAAATTTTGTTTTGTATAAAAATTAACATTTTTAATTTGAGCTTAGACCAAATTTTAGATTAATTTTAAATCAGAGAATAGAAAATAAAATTAAAATTATAAAAAATCAATCCAGCTTTTAACTCGACTCAACTCATGATGTAGTGTAGTGACGATTGAGTGGTGATGTAAGTATAGAGAGAGGCGTTGGCTCTCAAGGCCATGATTCATCAACTTTTTCAGTTTATCCAAGAAAGAAAGAACACAGTTGAGTTGACATGGTCAACTTAAAGTACTCGTTTGCAGATTGTCAGAGCAATGTGAACAATCTATTAGCTGTTATACAATTTTTCCACCACTCGTGATTAAGGAGGAATTACTATAATTTTTAAAAGATTTTGGTAAAATATAAGTGCAAATCACGTTTGGTTTGAGGGAGAGTGTTATAGGGTTAAAACTTAAAAATAAAAGGGTTACTATAATTTTTCAGTTTTCGAATTTGATATTTAAGTCCATTTTCATATATGTATTTTATTTATATATTTTTTTATATTTAAACTTGACAATTTAATGCATAGATAAAGTTAAAAAATCGCTTTATGAATGGAGCAAAGATGAATCATAATTTTTTTGAAAGAATCAAAGTGCAATGTTATCATTATATTAGGGGCTAAATGGTATATTTATCATGGACGGCTTGCCTATGCCCTTAATTAAGTGTATTTTGTCTCTAAATTTAGATTTTATCAAGATTTGATAACGTGACTTTTTGAGATTGTGTCATATTATCACTCGAATTACTTTAGAGTGTCAAATTATTAGATTTTTTACATCTTTCAAGTTTAATGATCAGAATGGATCTAATTGTTAAATTCAAACTATTAAAATAGACAAAAAAAAAAAAGAGTATAATACAAAATAGGCCTAGTTGTTAAATTTAAATACCAAAAGCTATTACCCAGAAATAAAATGAAGACTTCAAAGTCAAAGGATGGTTAACCAAATTAATTTAGCCTTGAAATTTCCAATCAAATGGTCCAAAATTAATTAAAATTTTGATATTACTTGGTTCCTTCCATGATCCGGCGATCACTCAGCATCCATCATGCACAGCTTTGCCACTTGACTTTAGTTAGACTTGTGAATTGGGTCGGTGAAATTGATTTTAGATGGGATTAAATTAGTGTTTATTTTAATAATTTTGGATTATTTTGTGTTTAAGTTATTCGAATTTTTAAGTATTTCAAATTTGATTTATTTTAGATGAGTAGAATTCAAATTTTGAATTTAGAATTATTTAGGTGTTAAAGACCCAATTTTAGAGCCAGATTATTATAAAATTGATTGAGATAAATTATTTTAAATGAATCATTTCAAACTTACATCAGTTTTGGATTTTAGATGAATGAAAGAGTCCAATCTGAATTCAATTAAAAATTGGCAGCTGTATTTCATTATTCTCAACCAGCTCAACTCCCATTGCCCACAATTTTCAAATCAAACTGCCCAAATTACTTTAAAAAGTGACATTACTTCTCACATTCAATTTCAAATTAATAATAGAAAATAATTTCTTTAAAATTAAATATTAAGAATAATTCACACGAAGTTGAAAATATTTTTAAATATCTTTTTTTTTTCCAAGACTTTTCCGTGTAAGATTTCAGAAGGAATATGTCAGTACTTATATTTATTTTTAGTTTTTTAATTTAAATTTAAAGAAATTAAAATTTTATTTTTGAGATAATATCTAATAAATTCGTAATTCAAATTTCGAATATATAATTTTATATCTTCAATGCTAATTTGTTTCCTTAAAATAGGGTTAAAAGATAAGAAGATTTGTCTTGGGTAGAGGTGTTCATGGGCCAAGCCCAAAGGCCCGACCAAAATTTGGGAATGTTTGAGCAAAAATATAAGTCCGAAAAATGGGCTTAGACAAAAAATAAGGCCCGTTTTAAAAAATAGGTTGGGCCTTACGAAATGACTAAAAAAATATTTTTTGAATGTTATTTTCTTATTGTTTTTTTTCCCATTTTGCTACCATATTACTATTATGTTGCTACTATTTTATTGTTATTGATTGAATATTGTACAAAACTTATTTTATTGTTAATTTTGTTAATATTTTAAAGACATTTGTTAATTTTATTATTATTTTAGATGTATTTACTTGTTAAGTTACATTTATCTTAGTGTTATTTAAGTCTACATATTTTTTAAAATTTATTTTCAATTTGTTGGGAAATATTTATTTAGATTTATTTAGTATTTTTTATGTATTATATATATTTAAAAATTATATAAAATAATATAAAAATTTAATACGGTAGGCTGGCCGAGTCGAATTTTAACATTTTTATATGAGCCAGGCTTGAGCAAAATTTTAGGCCTATTTTTAGGCCCGACTCGACCTGAGCCAGATGAATGGCGTAAATTTTTAGTTGAGTCCTGCCGAATCTAATTCGGCCCAGCCCATGAACACCTCTAGTCTTGGGCAATATTTAAATATATGAAATATTAAATTAAAGGTTGAATTTACGGCAACGGCCACTAGAAATTTTTTTAGTAGAAAATTCAAAAACGCAGCACACGCCTATATTGAATGACCCAACTATGACACGCTCCCCTTCAAGACGTGCGCATTTTTATATGTGTTAATTCCGTCATGATCCTTAAATTATGATCTTAACTTTAAATTGGTCCCAAAATTTGAAATATTCTTATAAAGTTCATATTAATCATGTCCTTTTGCTAGTCTAGGTATCAACTTGAGAATTAAAGTAGGTTTGGATTTAATGTAAAGCATATTTAAATTATGTCGATAAGATTTTAAACGCGTGTCCACCTATTGGTTTGAATCTAATGTGTTAAAATCATAAGGGTCAACTTTTTATTTTTAATGGTTAATCCAAATTGTCCATATGATATGGATACACATGTTTTAAATATGCTCCATGTTAGATCCAAGCCAATATTTAATTACTAAGCTTACAATTAAGTTCCTAGAAGGCTTTTATTTATATTGAGTGATTTTCAACTTATTCACACAGAGTCAACAAATCCTCAATAAGTTTGGTATTGTTCCAAGTCAAGATTTTATCCCCTGACTCTGCTGAAAGCCGCACAGAGTTCATGTAGTCAAAATGCCTTGTCGAATTGAGCCATTCGTGACACACAGCCACTACCAAGGAAATAGTGCCCATTTTCCATTGATCGGGTTTGAACCGAAGCCCTAAATGGCATTTAAGGGCACATATGCTACCACTTCTTCTGGTTAGATCAACTGGTACCATCCCTTTCTCACAATGACATATATGCCATAAGTCAAGTGTACCCTACCAATGTCCATCCCCACAAAGCATTCTCGCTTTGTGAACTCATGTTCCAAGCGACCTTTTCAGACACTCAGGCTCTCTGTAGAACTAGAGAACAAAATCTCAACTCAACCCAAGGACATTACCAACCTGTTGAAGGGTTCATCACCTCCAAATGGGCAACATTTTGAAGACTTATCTGAAAGGGGTCAACGTTTTGTAGATTAAAGATCAATTTAGAACCAAAGATATAGTTTAGGGATGTCTAGTAAAATTAACCCTTACTCTCTCTTTTTAAGTCTAAATTGGTTGTAAAATATTGCGGTCTAGCTTGAACCACCCTCTCTCTTTCCACTGCCTTTCATAACATCTTCCTCTGTATACATATATATACACACACACATATATGTATGTAACTCTGTCAAAGCTTCAAATCAGCCATAGCCTCTCATAATTTTCAATAAAACCCAATACTTAGAAACCTTTTTATTTTCAATCTTCATTGTCAATGGAGACCAAGTCTCGCACTCTAGAGATCACAGTTTTATCAGCAGAAGACCTGAGAATCGACAACAAACCGGTGAAAAAGAACGCCTACGTCGTCGTTTCTGTCGACCCTTTCAACAACAAGGCGACCAAGGTCGACAGAGAAGGAGGTAGCTATCCTTCGTGGAACGACAAGCTGGTGATGGAAATGCCGTCACAGACGCGGTTTGTAACCCTCCTAGTCAAATGCAAGAGGTCCAGAGGGGAAAAAACGGTGGGGTTAGCAAGGATACCGGTGACGGATTTCGTCGGAGGGTATTCGCCGGCGGCTTGTTTGCAGTTCTTGAGTTACCGGTTAAGGGATCCCAAGGGATTGAAGAATGGGATTATTAATGTTTCGTTGAGAGTGAAAGAGCCATTGCAGGATTGTTCTTCACAGGCTGCTGGTGGTGGTGGTAATGCGGCGGCGATAGGGCTGGGAATTCCCATTGATGGACGAAGAGATTATGGTGTGGTTACTGGGATTCCAATATGGACTGGTTATCCATCTAATTCATTGTTTTAAATGATTGATTTTTGTAGTGATTCAAGAGAAGTAATTGCAAAAGTTGTACAAAAAGTATACAAAATATATTCCAACAATATTGTTTAATCCAATCAATTTGGATCGTCCTTTAAAAAATCAATTAACTCTCTTAATTCAATTCCGCAAACCAATCAGATGACAAATAGTATTCCCTAATCAAAGGTTAAATCATGATTCCTCATTTAATCTATCCAATGTAATAAAAATGGAAATTATTAATGACAGAGTTCAATTGATTTTTTTGAGTTGACTATAACATTCAATTAGGTGCGAATTAAATTGAGGGGCCTTTTTAAAATTTGCTAACCACTTTTAAGTAATTTTAAGTCTATTTAGTCCGTTGTTTGAGTGTTTTAATTATGTGTGTTTTAGTTATTAATTTTTTATGATCAAATTATGTTTAATTGATTTAAAATTTGTGTTAATTGAGTTGAGATTTTGGATTCTGATTATGATATTGATAGGTTGTAATTGTAGAAGCCAAGATTAAACTAGTTTAAAGATATATGTCTATATATAATGTAATAGCCCCTGTCGAAACTTTTTTTTAAAAAAACAGGGTCAACTTTAGAATGAAAATGGAGTCACCACCAATCCTTTTTTGAGGTGTGGTCAGAATAAAATTAGGGGGCTAAAATCACAATAAATTAAAAGATAATATCAAAAAAGGACTATAAAATAATGCGCTTAAAGCAAGAGGGATCATCGGGGAAATTATCCCGTTTTCCAAAATGGGTCCGTTTACTTCAGGACTAAAACGGAATAGAAAAAGAATTGTAGGGGCAAATTTGAAAAAAAAAGGAAAACTGAAATAGGGACCAAATCGAAAAACGCCTCAAAGGCGGAAGGACTGAGGGCACAAATAGACCCTCAGTCCAAAAACATGTGGATACTTGGCGGTATGGGTCGGTCATGGTGGGATGGCCTATCTGGTCTTGTTTGAGGCCACTAAACAAAGCTCTAAACAACGACTTTTACCTCTTTATAAAAGGCAAAATTTTCCCCTTTTTTTTTACATTTCTGTTGTTACTCTAAAAAAAACAAAGGGGCCTTCCCCTTTTTCTCTGCTAGGGTTTATCACCCACTCTTGGTGTCATTGCCGGTCCATGTAGCCCATGTAGACCACCACCAAGCATTCGAAAATCGAAAATGTAAGTTTTTTTTTTGCTTTTTTACTATATATATATATATATATATATATAAATAAAACTTATTATACATACACAAACAATGTCGAAAAGAAAAAAAGAAAGAGAGAAAAAAAAAAGGACCTTTCTCTTCTGATCTCTTTTGCTATTGATTTTGTATTGATATCGTAGGTGTTAAAAAAACTACAACTTGTGTATGTTTGCCTTTAATAGCCGAAAATAAAAAGAAAAATACAATATCAATTTTTTCCTTTTTTTTTCTGTTTTTGCTTGCTGTCTGTTTGTTGTTTTCGTAGGTACGACCACTGTACGGAGGAGATGACGTGGTGCGCGTGGGGAGGGGACTTGGCTGTTGCGGCGCTGAAGCTTCTAGAAACCCATAAGGTTTCTGAAGGTGTTAAAATTTATGGGCCATTTGGGCCTCATAATTTAAGGTTAGGCATTGAGCTTGTATTGGGCTACTGTAATTTTGTAATGGACTTTTATTTATTGGATTTTTATTTTTGTTTGCTCTTTTTTTTTTTGGTTTTATTGGGCCCGGGCAAATTGGGCTAACTACAGCCTGAATTTCAATGATGTCGAAACTGTGGTTCGAGGCCACTAAATCAGGAAAATGAGCTTGTAAATTTTATTATTTAATATTTATGAGTTAAATGTGGTTTTTAAAAGATTTTTGAATTAGTAAATTTGTATTTATAAAAATTTATTAGGTTAATTAATTGAGAAAAAGAGATATCGAGATCTCGGTCTTATAAACCGAGCCATAAATATTTTTATAAATATTTATGGAGTGTCAATATGGTAGTATTAAAGTTTCGTCAGAAAATTTTAACATTTCGGTAGTCAATTAATTAAAAAGGACTAAATTGAAAAAGGTACAAACTTGCTAAAGTGATTAAACATCCCAATATTAAATAAAGTAGGACTAAAAGGGAAAATAGACCATATTAAATGGCTGTGGCGGCATAACATCAAAAAATAAAATCAAAGATATTCATGTGATTAAGGACAAAATGGAATTAAAATAAAGTTTATATGGCCAAATGTTATTTTAATAGTTTCTAGACATTTTCTTCATCAATTTTCTGTCAAAAACAGCCATTGAAAATGATTTGAACTGGTATTTCATATTTTAGCTTCAAGTAAGTTCAATTCTTTCTTTTTCTTTGAAATTTTTATATTTTTGGACTTTTACAATTAGGTCCAACTTGTTATTTCATTATTTTTTTATTTTTTGGAAGTTTTGGAAGATACCATGGATAATTTCATATGATTTTAGTTATTTTATGATGAAAGTGAGATGGTAATGGATATGTAAAGGTACTTTATTAAAGAATTTTGAGTGAAATCATGATTTAGGGATAAAATTGTAAAGTTGTTGAATTTATGGAAAATTCTAAAATTTCATGGAATTCAAGGGCTGATATTGTTATATATGAAAATATTTAGGCTTGGAACAAGGAACAAATTGTATGAATTTCATTTTCGAGCCTACGGAACGAAATCGTCATTTATTAAAAGTTTATGGGCAAAATGGTAATTTTGCCTAAAATGTGAATTTGATTAAATTGAGTATGAATTGCAGTAAATTGATGTTTAATTTACTCGTATAGATTCAGGTAGTTCGAATATGGAGTTAGAGTAAGGAAAGGAGAAAATATCGAATTAATAGATTTTATGTACACGAACAACTATCGAGGTAAATTCGTGTAACTTAACTATGTATGTTAATATGCTTAAATTGAATTGTATGAATGTGATGGTATATATATGTGTGTGTGTGTGTGTGTGTGTGTGTGATGATTTATAAATCATATATATATTTTATGAAATTAAGGATGTTCAATAAAGCCTAATAAATGATAATATCCCATAAATGGTAAGTCCCGGTTGAATAATGATTATCAATGGATAGTGGTGATTTCCCTAAATGAAATGAGGTCCTGCATGTGTTGTAGAAATGATTTAGCTCGGATGAGTAATCCATTGATTTTATTATGGAAAGGATTTAGCCCGAACGGGTAATTCGAAATGGGTCTCTCGAGCATATGTTTCAATTAGGATTTAGCCCGGATGGGTAATCCAAAATGGGTCTCTCGAGCATATGTTTCAATTAGGATTTAGCCTAGACTGGTAATCCTAATTGAATGGATTTAGCTTGACTGGTAATCCAGATTAGACTCTATAGGGAATTCTTTGTCATATAAAGTTTAGCTTTGGCGGTAATCCTACAAAGCCCTTAGAGTATATGCATTCTGACATGCATTTAGCTTTGGTAGTAATTACATTTGGATAATCGTGGCTCGAGAGTGTACCTAAAAGGTACTACTGAACATGAATTGACGGATTATGATTTGTACACTATGAGTGTACTACATGAGAATCCATCGATAATTTAAATAAATTCAACGGGCAAAGTTCTAATATGAGCAAATATGAAAATGAGTTAAATGGTTATAGATTGAGACATGATATGTGGAAATATAAAAATATGTTACATGAAATGAAATATGGAAGTGTGAGATGTTTATAGATGAACATGGAATGGTTTGATGAATATGTTCATCTATGAGAATAGATTAGTAAACCTTGAGTGTACTACCCGAGTGATTATCAATAGAGCAATTGATTATTAAGTAATGTCCTGACATGAAATATATCGGAACTCGAGATGAATTAATATAAAATATATCTGAAATAAATGGAAATAATTTGTATATTGTTATGTGAATACATGTTGTGGAAAAACATTTGTGTATGAGAGTCCAAATATTGATGAATTCATATATGTGTTTCTTGAAGTTTATATGAAATATGTGACTAACAATGGTGATAAGAATGTGTGATAGGGCTTGTGAGATTAAATGGTTTGATTATGCCCCTTTATATTTATTTTGATGATGAATGGATGGTAAGTTTACTACTAAGTTATACGAACTTACTAAGCATTATATGCTTACTCCGTTTTTAATTTTCCCTGTCTTATAGTAAATCGGAATGCTCGCTGGATTGGAAGCTTGGTGGAGATCATTCACACTATCCAACAGTTCATTCAGCGTATAAGGTAAAAAAATTATGGTTATAATGGCATTTATAGGCTAATTCGACTAAATATTGTCTTGTAAATTGTGGTTTGAAACCTAGCCATTGGAATGGCTAGTGATGAATGGTTTGGTATATTTATGAAATTATGATATGGTGATTATGTATGTGTTAGCATAGTCTGATTTTGAAAATTTACCAAAAATCATGGAAATCTAATTGAAGGTTGAATAAAATATGAAATAAAATATTATTGAGTTTAGTTTTACATAGAAGAAATGACGTAAGCAATGGAGTCATAAATTATGAGATATAATAAATTTTGTGAGACAAGGTCAGAATGATTTCGGGTTCCCCTATTCTGACTTTGGAAAATCATCGAAAATTGAAAAAAAATAATTAGGGGTTAAAATTTATATGATTAAATTATTAATGAGTCTATCTTCAATAGAAGCAAACAGAAGCATCTTCCAAACCCCGTACTAAGGGATAATTAATTTTTAGTAAAGAAAGGTCGAAGCTATCAAACAGCAGAACATGGGTAAATTTGAAGATTTTACTGTACTTATTGGATAAACTATAAAATCTGAAAATTTTATGTTAGAAATATATTTGAGTCTAGTTTCTGAAAAATTAAGCGGATCTTAATTTAGAATTTTGTAGCTCACGATATAAATAATTTAGCGACTATGTCTCAAGTGGACAGTTTTGCTATGAACAGTAATTTACTCGAATTTTTTGAAAATGTTCTGTAATTACTGGTAATGCTTTGTAACCCTATTTTGAACGGATACGGGTTGGGGTGTTACATTTATTGGTATCAGAGCTACGGTTTAGCCGATTCTCGAACTGAACGTAGCATATGTGAAGTCTAGAAATACATGCCATTATATAACCTGTGATAGTGTGATATCTCCCGACTCTGATGAGAATTGTTTCACAAATAGATAGAGATGCTTTCCAACCGAGCTAATTACAATAATTCTGGAAGTAATATTCAAGTATCCGAGTAAAATATTACTTATGATGAAATAGAATTCGAAAAGATACGGATAAATGTTTTATAGTATATGAGAATGATAAATGTTATGTTATATGAGTATATACATGAAAGTTAAATTGTGAGGCTTTACGATCTCCACCCCCTTATTAGTACAATTATGTATAATGAAATTCATAAGGTTTATATTGATTTAGTTCAGAAATGTGGAACTGAAGAATTCAGTGGCTGAATGATAAATAAAGCAGTTAAAACTGAGAATGGGTTAGTAATTAAAGATGGGTTCTGAAGAGAGATATCAAATTTTTCTGAAAAATTATTTGAGATATGCAGTGCCACTGTTAAATAAAGAAGTTATTTATGGGAAATCGACTTATTTAGATATGGTATCTACAAAATGAGTTAACTGAAACTTTCTTCCAAATAAGCTTCGTGAGTGAACTGAATGATGTGAAATTATTGATATGTCACTAGATTAGTGATGAAATTGTAAAAATATTTGAATACAATACTGTTATAATCGAGTATATTACAGGAATCTCTTCTGGATATTTTATATGAGTATTCTATATGCATTGTTATTTTCAAAGGTATATATATATATATATAGCATTTTATGTTAGGATGCTATAATCATTATATGGGAAGGTTGGCTAAACATGGTAATAGGCAATTATTGCATGTAATAGACCGAATTTGACCCTAATCGGAGCGGTGGTTTCGGGACCACGAATCCGAGTCGAGAAATAATTTAATATTTTATTTTGTGTTCAATATGTGTGAATTAAAATGTGTGAAAGTTTAAGTGAAAAATTTCATTGTTTAGGTGCTTAATTTGACAAAAAGGACTTAATCGCGTAAATTTTAAAAGTCTCAAACTATAGTGAAAAGTGCCTATTTGATGATGGCTTTTTAAAGTGGAGCATTAAAAGGGTAAATAACCCATTTTTGAGTTAGTGGGTGGCTTATGTCAAGAATACCCTTAAGTTATATGTTAGTTGTTATTTTATATTAAAGGTTAAATTAGTAATTGAATAATTACTTTTATAATATGTTAAAATAACATAAACAAAAGCCACCATATTTATCATTCTCTCATGGCCGAATATTGAGAAAGAAAAAGGGGGTTTTTGTTCTTTGATTTTCGGCACTTGGAGGCTTGATTTCAAGGTTAGTTTGAAATTAGTTTTTGTTAATTTTTACGTTTTTGAGATCGTTGCTTCAAACCGTAGCTGACCCATGTTAAAAATTTTGAATCTAAGCATGTTTGAAGTTCGGTTATTGATAGGTTTATATGGTTTTTGATGTTTGATGATGTTAGATAAAAGATAAGTTAAAAATTAATATATTATGTATTGGAAATTTTGATGAATTTTTGTTTTTAGGGCCAAATTGTAAAAATGAAATTTTAGAAGGGCTTATTTGCTAAATAATTGAAATAAAAGGACTTGTATAGTCCGTATACATATTCGGCCCTTAAGGAGTATTGAGAAATTTGGTGTATTTTGTGTTTTAGGCAAATAGGACTAAATTGTAAAAATTGGAAATAGTAGGGGTAAAATGGTAAATTGCTTATTTATGTGCTTAGGGACTAAATTGAGATGAAATGTACTTGAATGAGCTAAATTTTAATGTGTTTTAGATCAAGAGCAAAGAAAAGCAGTTTAGATCGGGGAAAGAGCGAAGGTTCTCGAATAATGGATTTTACCTTTGTCTATCGACAGTAGAGGTAAGTCCTTAAGCTAGATTATATTAAAGAATGAATTATGAATGTGTTTAATGACAATGTTTGATAAATTTGGGCATATTTTTATGTGATAGCCGAATGTATAGGTATTATATTGAGTTAGATATGTTTTGTTAACACTACGTAAAGGTGTATAATTGATATGATATCTGAGTATACAACGATGTAAGTGATTAAATTGGTTACGGTATTATTGAAGTGTGTATTGGAATGTTGAAAATGCTGATATCTCGGGCTATTAGCCTAGCAGACCTTGTGCCGGTGTTACTTATCAGGCTTTAATGCCTAGCGAGCTTTGTCTTGGAGTGTTACTTATCAGGCTTTAATGCCTAGCAGGCCTTGTGTCGGTGTTACTTATCAGGCTTTAATGCCTAGCGGGCTTTGTGCTTGGTGTTATATTTCGAGCTTTGTGCCTAGCATGAGCCTTGTCTTGGTGATCCATTTAGAACTTCTTGCCTAGCGAGCTTCGTCTTAGGTGATTTATTTCGGGCTTTAATGCCTAGTAGGCTTTATCTTAGGTGATATGTCATAAATGGAGATTTTGAGAATCAAACAAGGTGAGACACATATATAGTGCTATGTGCTAAAAGCTGGGTAACAATTAGCCTACTATATTAGCAAGGAATGAAGTGAGCTAAATTCTTATTGTTTTAGTTAAATATGATGTGATGAAATGGACAATTCAATAAGTATTTTATTTTATGATGTTGAGCTTATCATTAATGTGTATGAACATTTCTTATATGTAAACTCGGGTTATATACATGTATATTCTGTGAAAATTTGGTTATAAAATGGAAAGATCGGTGATGAATGAGACAAAAGTGTTTGCTTATGTGTATAAGTCAAAATAGAAGATCGATGCCTAGATTGGTTCATGTGATTTGATAATGTATATGTTCATGATGACATAGTAACGATATTTAAATCAAGAAGCGTTACTAGTATTCAACTATGTACATTTTACATATTGAAATATTTATGTTCCATATTATAAGCTTGGATATTAACATGTTTAAATGTATGTTCATTACATTTATATTTGCTTGAGACTTACTAAGCTAGCAAGCTTCTTGTGTGTGTTCTTGTCTACCTCATTTTTATAGATTTTTGATTCAAGCTACGGACTTGAAGGATCTTCAAAGAAGTCAACCACACTATCCACTCTCTTTTGATCTGATAAACTTGGTTTTGATTCAAAAGGCATGTATAGGTTAGACTAAGTTGTATTACTAATGATACTTAATCGTGTATATAATTATAGCCTTGCAAAAGGGCTACTTATTTTGGGTTAAACTTCATCAATATGCTTGGATGAAATGGCTTGCTCATGATATTAATGAATGTTTGTATTCGGTTGAAGTTTAGATATTATTGAAAATGTGGTAGGTGATATGAGTGTTATGTATTTAGTTGTAAAATCTTAACTTGGGATATTGAATGTTAAATATGGTTTATTACAGTTAAGCGATAATAATGATCTCATAATGAAAATTTGTATATGTAAGTTGATTTGTTAGATTAGTTTGTTAATCATAAGTATAGGTAGTTATAAATTATATGGATAAGTGGTATGGAAGGTTTGGTCGAGCGTGATTAAATATGCTTATATTTTTATGTTAATTTAGTTTGAGATCTATGTTTATGAATGGTCAATAGTGTAAAAATTAGTGACATAGATTTCATGTATTGTGGAAGTTTAGTTAGTACATTCGGTCTTTGATCATATGCATATAACATGCAAAGTTAATTTGTGATTATGGCATTAAAAGTTAAGATGATGTGCATTACATTATATGTATTTGAAAAAGGTATCTTTGTTTCTTAGTTTATAAGTGTGCAATCGGGTGACATATACATGTAACCAATGATGCTTATTAATAGTTCTAACTATAAAGTTTTGATGTGTATTGGTTCGAAATAAGATTGTACATGAGGTATGGTTGCATGAAATGGATGTGAAGGTGGTGGTGCTGAGTAGGTGATTGTATTTGTTTTGTGGTATATTATTAAAGAAATGTATATTGATTGATCATTACGTATTCTTTGATGATTATATCGAATATACTTAGAATTTTAATCATACATATATGTGATAGAGTAATAAAAAGGGTGTTACGTTTGATTGTTATCAGAGCTTACGGTTTAGTCAATTCTAGGACTACTGGTAGGCGTGTGAGTCTAACTATACATGCCTTTTTCATATATCGATAGTGTGGTGACTTCTGATATTACGAATGTGTTTTATATAGTAAATGGACACTGATCCTGAAAGAGCCGTAGCGGATGATGTGGAGAGTGTAGCGCCTGACCGTGCACATAGATCAGTGCCGGTAGACTCTCGACCAGTTTCGGGTAGCCATGAGGGGGAGGCTAAACAAGCCTTCTATCAAATGATGAATGAGTGGTTTACCCAATTTATCCAGACTAATCCGGCTGTACACCAACCTCCACCCCCGAATAATCCAACTCCGATACCTTCAGCACCCCCGATGATAGATCCGATGAGATCTAGTAGGCCTCCAGTTGATAAAATCAGAAAATTTGGGGCCAAAAATTCAAGGCCAATGATGATGATGACGCAGAGAGCTAGCGAAATGTGGCTTGATAACACTATTCGGGTACTAGATGAGCTATCCACATACTCGACGAATGCACGAAGTGTGCTATATCTTTACTTGGGACACTTTGCATATCACGGTGGAATACACTAGTATCGGTGGTTCGAAAGAAAAAGTGACGATGGGATTTCTTCGAATGAATTTCGCAAAGAAGTATATCGATCAAAGATTCATTGATCAAAAACAAAAAGAATTTCTTGAACTGAAACAAGGAAGGATGACCGTGACAGAATATGAATGAAAATTTGTCAGGCTTAGCAGATATGCTAGAGAATGTGTATCAACTGAAGCCATTATATGAAAAAGGTTTGAAGACGGTCTGAATGAAGAGATAAAGTTACTTGTTGGCATTCTTGAAATTCAAGAATTTGTGACTCTAGTTGAAGCGAGCTTGCAAAGTTGAAGAGCTCGGGAAAGAAAAAGAAAAGGAGGCAAAGCTAGAGACATTAAGTAAGAGGTCGTCGGGTAAGACTTTCCATTCCGTATCTAAGAAGTTCGGAGATGATTTCACCGACATAAAGTTACTTGATTTACCTAGGCGTGATCGACCTCCGGTGGGCTCCAGAGCTACCTCGATGGCGATGTTGGTAGCGTTCCACGAATCGAGTTAAATGCAAACATTGTGAAAAATGGCATTACGGGAGTTGCGAGTTAAGTGATCGGTCTGTTTTAAATATGGATCCTCGGACCATTTTATTCGAGAGTGCCGATGTTAGGTGAGTAGAATCTGACCGAACTCTAGACCAAGCGATTGCACCAAACGCAGGCGGAACCACCAAGACATTACGGCAATGTAGGTGGCGATCGAGAGAGGGACGAAGAATCTGCGGTTTGATCCGAGGCAAGAGCTTGACTAGAGCTTATGTTGCTCGAGCTAGAGAGGATGCTTCTTCTCGGATGTCATTCTGATGCTTTCACCCTTTATGATATTACTATGATTGCATTGATTGATCTGGTTCGACCCATTCATATGTGTGTGAAACTCAGTATTTGGTAAGACTCGCCATTGAGTCTCTTGAGTTCGTGATTCGTGTGTCCAACCCTTTGGGTAGATGTGTGTTTGTTAATAAGGTGTGTAAAGGTTGCCCGTTGATGATTCGAGATTTTGTTTCCTAGTCGATTTAATGCCGCTTGCCCTTCGATGAGTTTGATATAATTTTGGGAATGGTGGTTAACCGCATGATCGGTGGTGAATTGCAAAAGAAAGCTTATTGATTTGAGACATTAGAACGGTGAGATCATTAGAATTGAATCCGATGATTTAAGTGGGTTTCCTCTGATTATATCCTCGATGTTAGCCCGAAAGTATGTGAGAAAAGGGTCGAAGCTTATTTGGCTTGTGTCTTGGATAATAAATTATCTCGAGAAAGCAGTTGAATCTATCTGGGTGTATGTGAATACCGGATGTGTTTCTGAAGAATTACGAGGTTTACCCCAATCGAGAGATTGAGTTTAGCATTAAATTAGCACCGGAACGAATCCGATCTCAATAGCTCTATATCGGATGGCACCTCTTGAGCTAAAAGAGTTGAAAGCACGTTGCAAGAGTTAACAGATAGGGGCTTTGCGACCAAGTTTCTCTCCTTGGGTGCACCAATTCTTTTGTGAAAAGAAAGATGGGGCGATGCGAATGTGTATTGATTATCGGCAAATGAATAAGGTAACTATAGAGAATAAGTACCGTTACCTCGGATTGATGATTTGTTTGATCGGTTGAAAGGGTTTGATATTTTCAAGATAGATTTGAGATCGGGTTATTATCGATTCTTGAGTCGAGATACGAGATGTGCCAAAGACCGCATTAGGACGAGGTGCGGACATTTTAAGTTTTGGTTATGCCTTTTGGGCTTACTAATGCACCTGCTATTTTTATGGATTTGATGAATCGGGTTTTTAGACAGTTTTTGGATCGATTTGTGGTAGTGTTTATTGATGATGTATTGATCTACTCCAAAGATGAAATCGAGCATGCTGAGCATTTGAGATTAGTGCTACAAACTTTGCGAAATCAGCAGTTGTATGCAAAGTTTAGTAAGTGTGAGTTCTGGATGAAAGAGGTCAGCTTTTTGGGACATGTTGTTTCAGTATCAGGCATTCGAGTTGATCCGAACAAAATCTCGGCTATACTTGATTGGAAGCCACCGAAAAATGTTTTCAAGATTCGAAGTTTTTTGGGACTTACGGGTTAGTATCGACGATTTGTGAAAGGTTTTTCTATGATAGCTACCCCGTTGACAAAATTGTTGCAGAAAGATGTTAGGTTTGAGTGGTCAGAAAAGTTTTGATCAGCTGAAAGCCCTTTTGATAGAAGCTCCAGTGTTAGTTTAGCCTGAATCGGGTAAAGAATTTGTTGTTTATTCTGATGCTTCTTTGAATGGTTTAGGCTGCGTTTTGATGCAGGAAGGCAAAGTTGTAGCCTACGCTTCAAGACAATTGAAGCCGCATGAAAGAAATTACCCGACGCATGATTTAGAACTTGCAGCTATTGTGTTCGCATTGAAAATTTGGCGTCATTATTTATTTGGCGAGAAATGTCACGTTTACTCGGATCATAAAAGCCTAAAGTATTTGATGACTTAGAAAGAGTTGAACTTGAGACAACGTAGATGGTTAGAACTGTTGAAAGACTATGAGTTAGTGATTAACTACCATCCGGGGAAAGCTAACGTGGTTGCAGATGCATTAAGTCGAAAATCATTGTTTGCTCTTCGTGCATTGAACACACAGATGGTTATGTCAAGTGATAGTTCGATCATAGCTGAGTTAAAAGAAAGACCGATGTTTATTCAGCAAATTTGTGATGCACAAAAAGCTGATAAAGATTTGATTGTTAAACGGGTTCAGTGTGGAAATAATGCAGAGTCAAAATTTGAATTGATGAAAATGGTACTTGAAATACAAAGGCCGAATGTGTGTACTGGGGATGTGGAATTGATTCGGATGTTATTGAAAGAAGCTCATAATAGCGGATGTCGATACATCCGTAGCGAAAATGTATAATGACTTGAAGCGATTCTCTTGGTGGCACGGTATGAAACGAGATATATCTGAATTTGTTTCAAGGTGCTTAATTTGTCAGCGAGTAAAAGCCGAACATCGGTGCCTTACAGGTTGCTTGATAGATCATGATACTGAATGGAAATATGATAGAATCACTATGGATTTTGTATCTGGTTTGCCTATGACACCGAGCAAGAAAGATGCGATGCGGGTTATAGTTGATAGATTGACCAAATCGGCTCATTTTGTACCAATTGAACGGACTACTCACTTGATAAACTTGCTGAATTGTATATATCACAAATTGTGAGGTTGCATGGTGTCTTAGAGTTCCATTGTTTGAGACGAGACCGAGATTCACATCACGATTTTGGAAGAAGTTGCAAGATGCTTTAGGTACTAAACTTCATTTTAGTCTGACCTTTCATCCGCAGACGGATGGACAATCAGAGAACTATTCGGATACTTGAGGACATGTTGAGATGTTGCATTCTCGAGTTTGAAGGTACTTGGGAGCGATACCTACCTCGATTGAATTTGCCTATAATAACAGTTTTCAATCTAGTATAAAAATGGCGCTATGAAGCCTTATGCGAAGAAGGTGTCGAACACCATTATCTTGGATGAGCTCGGTGAGAATAAGATACGGAGTTGATTTGATTAAAGAAACGAGCAAAGTAGCTATTATTAGAGATAATTTGAAAGCTACCTCGGATCGCCAAAAGTCCTATCTTGACTTGAAGCGTAAAGACATTGAATTTTAAGTTGGAGATCTAGTATTCTTGAAAGTTTCTCCGTGGAAAAAGGTACTCCGATTTGGTCGGAAAGGCAAACTTAGTCCGAGATTCATCGGACCTTATGAAATTACTGAACGTATTGGACCTGTTGCTTATAGGTTGAAGTTGCCTTCTGAGTTAGAAAAGATACATGACGTATTTCATGTTTCGATGCTTCAAAAGTACAGATCAGATCCGTCTCATGTGGTCACACCATCTGAGATTGAAATCTGACCCGATATGACGTATGAGGAAGAACCGATCCGTATTTTAGCTCGGGAAAAGAAAGAGTTAAGAAACAAGAAAATTCCATTAGTGAAAGTACTGTGGAAAAGGCACAGAGTTGAAGAGGCTATGTAGGAGCCTGAAGATTTAATGAGGCAACAATATCCGATGTTGTTTAACGGTAAGATTTTCGGGGATGAAAATCCTTAAGGGGGAGAGTTGTAACAGACCGAATTTGACCCTAATTGGAATGGTGGTTTCAGGACCACGAATTCGAGTCTGAGAAATAATTTAATATTTTATTTTGTGTTCAATATGTGTGAATTAAAATGTGTGAAAGTTTCATAGAAAAATTTCATTGTTTGGGTGCTTAATTTGACAAAAAGGGCTTAATCGCGTAAATTTTAAAAGTCTCAAACTATAGTGAAAAGTGCCTATTTGATGATGGCTTTTTAAAGTGGAGCATTAAAAGGGTAAATAACCCATTTTTGAGTTAGTGGGTGGCTTATGTCAAGAATACCCTTAAGTTATATGTTAGTTGTTATTTTATATTAAAGGTTAAATTAGTAATTGAATAATTACTTTTATAATATGTTAAAATAACATAAACAAAAGCCACCATCTTTGTCATTCTCTCATGGCCGAATATTGAGAAAGAAAAAGGGGGTTTTTGTTCTTTGATTTTCGGCACTTGGAGGCTTGATTTCAAGGTTAGTTTGAATTTAGTTTTTGTTAATTTTTACGTTTTTGAGATCGTTGCTTCAAACCGTAGCTGACCCATGTTAAAAATTTTGAATCTAAGCATGTTTGAAGTTTGGCTATTGATAGGTTTATATGATTTTGATGTTTGATGATGTTAGATAAAAGATAAGTTAAAATTAGTATATTATGTATTGGAAATTTTGATGAATTTTTGTTTTAGGGCCAAATTATAAAATGAAATTTTAGAGGCTTATTTGCTAAATAATTGAAAGAAAAGGACTTGTATAGTCCGTATACATATTCGACCCTTAAGGAGTATTGAGAAATTTGGTGTATTTTGTGTTTTAGGCAAATAGGACTAAATTGTAAAATTGGAAATAGTAGGGGTAAAATGGTAAATTGCTTATTTATGTGCTTAGGGACTAAATTGAGATGAAATGTGCTTGAATGAGCTAAATTTTAATGTGTTTTAGATCAAGAGCAAAGAAAAGCAGTTTAGATCGGGGAAAGACGAAGGTTCTCGAATAATGATTTACTTGGTCTATCGACAGTAGGTAAGTCCTTAAGCTAGATTATATTAAAGAATGAATTATGAATGTGTTTAATGACAATGTTTGATAAATTTGGGCATATTTTTATGTGATAACCGAATGTATAGGTATTATATTGAGTTAGATATGTTTTGTTAACACTACTGTAAAGGTGTATAATTGATATGATATACTGAGTATACAATCGATGTAAGTGATTAAATTGGTTCTGATATTATTGAAGTGTGCATTGGAATGTTGAAAATGCTGATATCTCGGGCTATTAGCCTAGCAGGCCTTGTCTTGGTGTTACTTATCGAGCTTTAATGCCTAGCGAGCTTTGTCTTAGGTGTTACTTATCGAGCTTTAATGCCTAGCGAGCCTTGTCTTGGTGTTATATCGAGCTTTAATGCCTAGCGTGCTTTGTGCTTGGTGTTATATTTCGTGCTTTGTGCCTAGCAGGTGCCTTGTCTTGATCCATTTCGAACTTCTTGCCTAGTAGGCTTCGTCTTGGTGATTTATTTCGAGCTTTAATGCCTAGTAGGCTTTATCTTGATATGTCATAAATGGAGATTTTGAGAATCAAACAAGGTGAGACACATATATAGTGCTATGTGCTAAAAGCTCGGGTAAGAATTAGCCTACTATATTAGCAAGGAATGAAGTGAGCTAAATTCTTATTGTTTTAGTTAAATATGATGTGATGAAATGGACAATTCAATAAGTATTTTATTTTATGATGTTGAGCTTATCATTAATGTGTATGAACATTTCTTATATGTAAACTCAGGTTATATACATGTATGTTACAGTGAAAATTCGGTTATAAAATGGAAAGATCAGTGATGAATGAGACAAAAGTGTTTGCTTATGTGTATAAGTCAAAATAGAAGATCGATGCCTAGATTGGTTCATGTGATTTGATAATGTATATGTTCATGATGACATAGTAACGATATTTAAATCAAGAGCGTTACTAGTATTCAACTATGTACATTTTACATATTGAAATATTTATGTTCCATATTATAAGCTTGGATATTAACATGTTTAAATGTATGTTCATTACATTTATATTTGCTTGAGACTTACTAAGCTAGCAAGCTTACTGTGTGTGTGTTCTTGTCTACCTCATTTTATAGATTTTTGATTCAAGCTACGGACTTGAAGGATCTTCAAAGAAGTCAACCACACTATCCACTCTCTTTGGTACTTGATAAACTTGGTTTTGATTCAAAAGGCATGTATAGGTTAGACTAAGTCAGTATTACTAATGATACTTAATCGTGTATATAATTATAGCCTTGCGAAAAGGGCTACTTATTTTGGGTTAAACTTCATCAATATGCTTGGATGAAATGGCTTGCTCATGATATTAATGAATGTTTGTATTCGTTGAAGTTTAGTTATTATTGAAAATGTGGTAGGTGATATGAGTGTTATGTATTTAGTTGTAAAATCTTAACTTGGGATATTGAATGTTAAATATGGTTGTTACTGTTTAGGCGATAATAATGATCTCATAATGAAAATTTGTATATGTAAGTTGATTTGTTAGATTAGTTTGTTAATCATAAGTATAGGTAGTTATAAATTATATGGATAAGTGGTATGGAAGGTTTGGTCCAGCGTGATTAAATATGCTTATATTTCTATGTTAATTTAGTTTGAGATCTATGTTTATGAATGGTCAATAGTGTAAAAATTGTGACATAGATTTCATGTATTGTGAAAGTTTAGTTAGTACATTAGGTCTTTGATCATATGCATATAACATGCAAAGTTAATTTGTGATTATGGCATTAAAAGTTAAGATGATGTGCATTACTTATATATATTTGAAAAAGGTATCTTGTTTCTTAGTTTATAAGTGTGCAATCGGGCGACATATACATGTAACCATATGATGCTTATTAATAGTTCTAACTATAAAGTTTTGATGTGCATTGGTTGAAACAAGATTGTACATGAGGTATGGTTGCATGAAATGAATGCTAAGGTGGTGGTGCTAAGTAGGTGTTTGTATTTGTTTTGTGGTATATTATTAAAGAAATGTATATTGATTGATCATTCTGTATTCTTTGATGATTATATCGAATATACTTAGAATTTTAATCATACATATATGTGATAGAGTAATAAAAAGGGTGTTACATTGCAAGTCTGGTTGATTCATGAACGGTATTGCTCTATCTTCCTCGGGTTTTCTGATTCAGCATGTTTGATAGAAAATTTGATAATGAAATTCATATGATACTATTTTCTACTTCTGTTGGTTGAAGTTCTGAATAGCAAATGTGCAATTTACACTGTCTTTATTATGAATGTTTATAGTGTTAATGTGCAATATTACTCTTTTGGACTTTCTCTGAGATGTCATCAATCTTTTTATTATTCAATATGGATTATCTTCTCGGAAATTCAGTATAATTTTGCAACTTGGATTTCATTATCTCAGTTTTCTTGTCATTATTATGGGCTATTTACAAGGAATATTTATTGACCGAAGGTAATTACATGTATTACTGCAATAAATCTTGATTTGATCATGGAAGTCAAGTGATATGGATTTTAGATTATAGAAATTTTATTATGACACTGGTTGCTATTGGGATTACTTTCGAATTTCCTCTTCTATTTTGGAAATATTATTAAAGTTGAGGTATTGTTCTATCTATATTGTTGAAGTGTCAGATTTATTATAGCACCATGGTTTTAAATTTATCTGATGATTGTGACTTCGGAATAATTCAAAGCCTTGATGTTAATTATTGAAATAACTACATCAATGACATGGTTATTATAGAAAGATGTGAGATTGGAATGGATCGATAAATGGTAGCAAAGTTTTGATTAGTTAGAAGCTATGTTGACCGAAGCATCAGTTCTGGTTCAGCCTGAATCAGGTAAGGAATTTATTATTATCGTGATACATCCTTGAATGGAGTAGATTGTATTTTGATGAATGAAGGCAAAGTAATGGCCTATACTTTCAGACAGACAAATTTTCAAGAAAAGAATTATTCAATGTATGATCTTGAATTGACAATTATTGTGTTGGCATTGAGAATTTGGCAACATTATCTATGTGGTGAAAAATACCATATATGTACTGATCATAAAACTTTAAAGTATATAATGGTATGGAAAGATCTGAATCTGACACAACGTAAATGGTTTGAACTATTGAAAGACTCTGACTTGGTAATTGAGTAATATTCGGGAAAAATATATATAGTTGTTGATATTCTGAAAAGAAAATCTCTGTTTGTTTTATGAGCAATAAATATTTGATTACTATTATCTGATGAAAGAAATTTTGGTTGAGGAAAGCTAAACCGATGTTTCTACAACAGATTAGTGAAACTTAGAAAGGTGATAAAGAGTTATAAGTTAAATGGGTATAGAGTAAAACAACTTTTATTTAGAATTTCAGATTGAATTTGATAATTGTTAGTTATTCAGAGACAGAATCTATGTACCGAAGAATTTAGAGCTTGTACAGAAAATTTTATATAAATGCTCACAGTGGCATTATGTCTGTTTATTTGAGGAATGATAAAATGCATAATGATTTAAAACAGATATAATGGTAGTCTGCAATGAAATGTGATATTTCCAAAATTGTATCTAAATGATTTATATGTCAGTAAACTAAAGTTGAGCATCAGATATTGCTACCTTCGGGACTGTTACAGCCAGTGAAGATACTGAAATGGAAATGGGATAAAGTTATTATGAATTATGTATCGGGATTATCCCTGTTTATGAAAAGAAAGTTACTATTCGAGTAATTGTTGACCATTTGACGAAGACTATATAGATTATCCTGATATGAATTGATTTCTTACTTAATAAATTGTTTGAATTATTTGTTCCTGAGATTGTCAGATTTCATGATATGCCAGTTTCTATTATTTTTTACTGAAATCTACGGTTCACGTTCTGATTCTGGAACAAATTTCTAGAAACTCTGGGTATGTGGTTATATTTTAGTACTGTATGTCATTTTCTGATGAATGGTTAATTTGAATTTGTAATTTGAATTCTTGATTATATGTTTCGGTACTATATTCTAAAAATTTGAAGGCAATTGGAAAAGAAATGATTGCTGTGAGTTGAATTTGCGTACGATACTAATTTTTAGTCAAGTATTAAGATGGTACGTATGAGACACTATATGACCATGAATGCAAAACTCTATAGTATTGGACTGAGATTAGTAAAAAAAAAAAAAAAGAACACATGAAGTTGATCTAATCTGTTGAACCGAAGAAAAAAAAAGTGAAAGGGATTTGAGATAGTTTTAAGAAAATTTCTGATTGTCGAGGTCTTGTGTGGATCTTAGATAAAAAGAAATGGAGATCTGAGATAGTGACAAAATATTCTTGAAAATTTCGTCATGGAAGAAATTCTTCAATTTTAGCTGTAAAGGCGAATTAAGTCTGTGGTTTAGCAGGTCATATGAGATTATTGAAAAGAATCGAAATTGCTTCATATCGATTGGTATTGTTGTCAGAGCTTGATAGAAGTTATACATGTTATTTATGTGTATATGTTTCGACGGTATCGATCAAATTTGTCACATGTTATTTCTCTGATAGGTATTGAATTCAGCCTGGCATGACTTTCAGTGAGCGATTGGTTGAAATTCTGGCATGTAAGGTGGTGGAAAATTATGAGAAATATAATATCTAAACTTTTTTAATGGTGAGTGTAGGGCCCAAAATTTGTTCGGCCCATGTCATAACCAAATTAAAACAAAAGTATTAAAAACCAATAAATATCAGTCCATAGTCCATTTTACAACCCAACAGTAGGCCCAATTGGCCCAGATACTAAATAAACCACTACCTATTTTCTAAGCCTAAATTCCTAGCCTACCTACAAACCTAGAACAGGCCTAAAGACCCAACCCCAAAGCTGGCCCGAATGGCCCGATAACAGAGCAAGCCCAAGTGGCCCAAAATTTCGAAAATATTCAAAAACCTTAGAACTTCCAAAGGGTTCCAGCGTTGTTTTAGCTTTCATCGCGCGTGTCCCCATACGCGCCCTGCAACCCTAGCCAGGCGTTTGGACTGCCTCGGTCCTCACACGCGTACCACGCGCGTGACTGCACGTATTCCTGTACCCTCACGCGCCTCCATACGCCACGTCCACCTTCCATACCTGTAAACCAATGGCAGAGAAACAACAGCAAGAAAAAGCATAGAAAAAAGAAAATAAACGACTGTATTTTTTTATTTTTTTAATTTTTATTCAATCGACTATAAAAAGTCGGAGAAAACACTGTAATCGATTATGCAGACAAATACATATATTGAATACAAAAGAAAGAGAAAAAGAAATCAGAGAGACGATTTTTTTAAAGGTGACCTTTTTTGACTTTTAAGATCCTTTTTTTCCTTTCGTTCTTTGTTCTCGAAAAAATTCTTGTTTATCATTCGTGTGGAAATCAAAAAAATGGGCGAAGACTTGCCTACGAGTCAAATCGGCGAGCTCTCTCTTTTCATCGAAATCGAAATAGAGGAAGCCGTCGGGTGCAGAGATATTGAAACATTCAGAAGGGATTTAAAAGAGGTTTTGCAAACGACGGAACCTGCCATTAATCGCCGATTACATGGTGTTTTAGTGGTCGGATTTCCTTTAGGTCGCTGCTGAGAAAGGAAAGGTTAGATTCGGCTAAGGGGGAATGACGTTTGGTTTTCGTCTGATTTTAGGGTTTCAAAAAACAAAAAGGGCACCTTTTAGTTCTAATTTAGCTTAAAAATGGGGGTTATAGGCTGATTAGGAAAACGACGTCCTTTGGGGTTCATTACAATAGCCTTAATACGATGCCGTATAAAGCAAGCTCCAAACTGACCCAAGTCTATACTCCGAAGATCCGCGTGCTTTTGGCAACGACGGAATATTTGCGCGCCTGGTCCTTTGAGTCTCGCATTGCCATTCAATTCGATTTATTGTGTTTTCTTTATTTTCTCAATTAATCTCTTTAATTTCCGCACTGTTTCGATTTAGTCCGGTTTATGCACTGCGTTTTGGTTGTTTAAGTTTTTGCTGTTTTAATCCCTAATTGTTTGAATGCTTTTTAATTTAGTTCTTTTTTTATTATTATCCTAGTTATCATTAAATTAATATTGTTATTATTATTGATGTTATTTTAGAACATTATTACGAATATTATTTTTAATATTGTTATTGTTACTTTTAATCAATGTTAATATAACTATTTTTATTATCGTAATAAATTCTTGTTTTTATCATCGTTATTATTATTATTATTATTATTATTATTATTATTATTATATTTAAACTATTATATATAGTATTTTATACGCTTAGTAATTTACTATTATTTTCTATTATTTACATTAAATTATTTTTACACATATACTATTGATTTTATATAATTATGCATATAATTTGTCTCTTTTAAAAGACTATACTCTATATTTATTCCCAAACACTTTTAAATATCATTATCATTTTATATATGTATATATAATTTTTATTTATCATTATAATACATTTAAAATCATTTTTATGCTCCTTACATATGTCATGCTTGTATGAATTTAATTAATTTTCTTTATCATTGATTTAATGTTTGATAATTATTGTTATTATGTATGTTTTAATTCTTGTTCTATATTTATTTGTTGCTTGAGATTCAATAGTATTGCATTTCATTTGTAAATAATTGTTCCATATTGTATGTTATATGCCATTACATTGTATTCACTTAAAAACATCATGTTTCAACACTATTAGAATTTTAAAATTATTTTTACTTAATATTTCCAAAATAAGGTAATATTCGTGCGTTTGGCAATTCGAAGAAATCGTGCCTAATCGTGCTGGGTGTGGTTTCTTGTTTAACCATATAAACGAATACCCTTTCAAAATTTGTTGATATTTCCAAAAGAAGGTAATATTCGTGTGTTTGGAAATTCGAAGAAATCGTGCCCAATCGTGCTGGGTGTGGTTTTTTGTTTTTCCAAATAAACGAATACCCTTTCAAAATTTGTTCATATTTTCGAAATAGGAAAACATTTGTGCGTTTGAGAATTCGAAGAAACCGTGCTGGGTGTGGTTTTTGTTTGACCAAATAAACAAATATCCTCTCAAATTTTATCCATATTTTTATAACAATGTAATATTTGTGCGTTTGGAAATTCGAAGAAATCATGCCCAATCGTGCTGGGTGTGGTTTCTTGTTTAACCAAATAAACGAATGCCCTTTTCATATTTCCAAAATAAGGTAATATTCATACGTTTGGAAATTCGAAGAAATCGTACCCAATCGTGGTGGGTGTGATTTTTTGTTTTTCCAAATAAATGAATACCCTTTTAAAATTTGTTCATATTTTCAAAATAGGAAAACATTTGTGCGTTTGGGAATTCGAAGATATCGTGCCCAATCGTGCTGGGTGTGGTTTTTGTTTGACCAAATAAACAAATATCCTCTCAAATTTTATCCATATTTTCAAAACAATGTAATATTTGTGCGTTTGGAAATTCGAAGAAATCATGCCCAATCGTGCTGGGTGTGGTTTTTTTGTTTGTCCAAATAACGAAATACCCTTTCAAAATTTCAATACATATACTTGGAGAATTTTGGGGATGATCTTGAATTCGAGGACTCAGATTGTCGAGTCCAATCATGCTGGATGTGATACTCTATTCCTTTGGAACAAGGGAATCTTAATATTCAATCAAGTTATTTAAAATTATAGAAAAAAAGAACAGAATTTCAAAATCATTTCAAATTTTTCAACATTAGGACATCAATTAATCAATTTGGTACCAATTTTGGGCGTTGCGAAGGTGCTAACCCTTCCTCGCATGTAATCGACTCCCGAACCCATTTTCTTTTTGAAATTCGTAGACCAAAATTTATTTTATAGGTGACCCGATCACACCTAAACAAAAAGGATAGGTGGCGACTCCATATTTTTTAAAGTCGATTCCCGCTTTTCAAAATCCGATCGAAAAAAATGGTTTCGACAGTATGGCGACTCCACTGGGGATCGGTTGAGAGTCAGGCCATAAATTGATTAATTTTTGTCCTTTTGATTGAAAACTTAAAAATTGTGTTGAAAAATCATATTTCTTTTAAAGCATTTGTTTGTGCTGTAATTGCTATGATGTCGAGCCTCATAATATTTTGGCATTGCATTGCATGACTGTTGTGGTCATACCTTTAAGTGGGAGTAAGAAACTATGCCTTCGTGAGGTTTTCACCTGCGTATGGGCATAGGGAAATGTATTCCCCTGAACCGAACTTAATCCAAATGAGCCTATAATGGGTGAGGATTGAGGAATCTACAAGTTCAGGTACCCTTTTCCTTGGACTTTACACCATATAGTAGACCGTTGGTACTCATCAAGCATAGTAGCCTTGAACGGTTACCCGTATAGGTGTTTGATTATTTTCTTTTTGCCTTCAATCTGATTATTTGATACTGACTTGTGTTTTTTATTTGCATTGCATATTTAAGGAAGATTCGATTCGAGTTCAGTTGCTAAGTTAGAAGGTTTTAACATGGAGAACGCATTCCTTGATAGAGTCGAAGATAATGCGACCGTCCGCACATGGTCCGAGAGGCTACAATTAGAGAAAGGGGACAGTTTGGCTAAGGGATACATATCGAAACGTGGGACTTTACTCGCGTCAGTGTGGTACAAAATGAGCTACAAGAGTTGAGAGATATATGGGCCTGTTGGGATAACGGAACTAAACAGATGTTCTACTAAAATTACGGTGATATCCCCTTTTTGCTAGATATTAAGGTAGATAAACATTTGTTTCGGGCTATGACCCAGTTTTGGAATCCTGCGTACAATTGTTTCACTTTGGAAGAGTAGATTTGGTGTCCACTATGGAAGAGTATACAACCTTGCTCCGTTGTCCAAAGATCTTAGTTGACAAAACTTACATTAAAGTCGCTAATGCCCCGGCCTTCGTAAAAAAATTAATGGGTATTACTGGGATGAATGAGCCTTGGGTTACAGATCAAATTCAGCAGCAAGGTGACGGTAAATGTATCCCTTGGGTGGTTATGAGAGACTAGATCTTAGCACACCCAGATGCAAAGAAGAAGGTGGATATCTTTGCCTTGAGCATTTATAGCCTGGTGATTTTTCCTAAAGCTCTAAGCCTGGTGATTTTTCCTAAAGCTCTAAGGCACATAGATGAGGCAGTCACTGACCTATTCGATCGTCTGGATAAAGGAATCACACCTATACCTGCAGTACTAGTCGAGACGTTCATATTTTTGAGCTCATGTCGGAAGGCAGGTGAAGGTAGATTTATCAGATGTGCACAATTGCTATTGACTTGGTTTCACAGACACTTTTGGAAGGTGGACAAGGTCTCCCACAGGGTCTTCTTCGAAAATTATTCCCCGTTAAAAGAAGAGGCAGTCACACAAAGAAGAAACAACATATCGGAAGAAAAGTGGATGATAATCCTTCAAAATCTTAAAGAAGAAAATATGGAGTGGAGAGCATTTTGGATGGTCCCTAACGAGATTCTCTATTGTTGTGGGAGTTTTGAGTATGTGCCATTGCTTGGGATTTGGGGGGCCACTAGATACACTCCGTTGCTCGCACTAAGGCAATATTAGTCAAGGCAATTTATATCGGCGGCTTGTAGGCTGCCTCAATCTGAGTTCTCATATTAGGCGAACAATTACAAAAAAAGAGTTCGGGAGATTCAGGAAGCTTAGAAGCAGATTTGCAGAATGAAGAGATTGGCCGTGGGTCCTATGATGAAGCCTGAGTATAGTGATTGGTTCAACTGAAGGATTAACGATAATATACCGGGGCTGAGTTTAGAAAATGCTCGAATAATAGAAGAATGTTTGCAGGTTGTCCTGTCCGAACTGGAGATTATAAGGCAAGATTTTGAAAAGAAGAGTCTCGAGTTTGGGAAGAAGATCGAGCAGCTAGAAGAGGAGAATATGCATCTGAGATTAGACGTGGAAATTGTAACATCCTGAATAGGGCCTATGCATTTTCAGTGTTTGATTGTATGAAATGACAAGTTTAAGCACTAAGAATAAATTTTTGATATTTTTGGAAACCTGGAAATGCATGAAAATGGAAACCTAAACATTTTGGAAACCTAAACATTTTGGAAACCTAAGCATTTTGGAAGCCTGAACATTTTGGAAACCTGAACATTTTGGAAACTTGAACATTTTGGAAACCTGAACATTTTGGAAACTTGAAGATGTAAGAAAAATGGCAAGTTACAGAGTCGATCAAAATTTTAGGAAACTTAGAAATAAGGCCTAATGACAAATTTTAAAGTTGAAAATAGGAAATAAGGGCAAGAGGGCCTTAAAAGTAAAAGTTGGTGAAATTTGACACACAATCGGCTTGAAAAGTGGTTCTAAGGTGTCACTTAAGGCTTATGGAAATGGCGCCAAGTGTAAGAGAAAAGGGCTCGAGTTGAGTCACTTGAAAGCAAATATTGAAGGTTTTATTTTGCTTCCAAGACTAAGGGTGGACTGCACCTACTTCTAGAAAAGGAAGAGTTTTATTTCGTTAAAATTTGATTAATTAAGTGTTAAGTAAAGGATTTTCTTTTAATAAGATAAATGAGGAGATAAAGGATGGATTAAATACTTTTAATTTAATTAGTGATAATTAAAGGAGATAATATTATCATTTATGGAGTAGTGGCCAAGAAAGGGCTCTCCTATTGATAATTTCAAATAAAGAAGGAGAGTGAAAGGATTTTCTCATCTTTTCTATGTGTGCCAAATTCTAGCCCCTATTTCTCTCTCGTCGAAATCTTTACTAAGCAAAGACTCCATCTTTTCTTCTCCTCTCCTTTGTCATTGTTAAGCCAAAACTCTTCTCTTTGATCCCCGTTAAATCACCATAGTCAATCTCTGTGACACTAGGCAAGGAAACAATCGAATCAAGGTAAGGTTAAGCTATTCCATTGTCTTTCTTTTCTATTTGCCGAAAGTGAATGGCCTAATCCTTATTCTTGTTCATGGTCAATCTACAAGATCTCTCGTGTTTCCACCATTATCGAATAGAAGGATCGTGGATCCAAGGTAAGTGAGTATGTACATTCGCCAAGGCCAAATCTTAGGTATTCGATCAAGTTAATCAAAACTAACCGATTCGTGGATTTAGGATTTGGCCGATTCCAAGGAAGAGGAAGGTGAAGTTTTCTGGATTTAAAGTCCATAAGGTAAGCATCTAAAAGCATTCGCCAAGGCTTGTGTGATTATCTAGATCGCTTCTTTAATTATTAAAAAGTCAAAACTAACCCATATTGAGATTCAAGGTTGGTCAATATCGTAAAGGAAAACCAAGTTTTCTGGATTTGAATAAACACAAAATCGGCCTCAAGGTGAATCTTTACAAATCCTACTAGGATTTAGTTTTGATATTAGCCAAATAGGTTTATTAATGTGTCTTATATGATGGCCAATATAGAGTTAATGATCTAAAGATAGATCGTGATTTTCGAGATCTCAAGGAACCTTTTAAGCAAATCGTGTGTACGCACACTAACCTTCGATTTATCATATGGCAATTATTTTAATATGTGAATGTGCATAAGAATATGAATGTGGCTAAATACCACAAATGTGGTAAAAGTACTGTGCACGCTTCCTACTTCGATAGGATTATGAAATATGTTATTTTATAACATGTGAATATATGTATATGAATATGAAATTAAGTTTGTTATGCATGATATGTATATTTTGGGGCATTCGGGATTTATGTGAAAGGGGAAGAAGGTGTTGGCTTCGGTCTCACCAACGTTATATGGTGACTACGGTCACAACATTTTGAATATGGTAACTTCGGTTACATTATTCAATATGGTGTCTAATGACACAAATTATATGGGCGATGAGCACGCCGATTGCAATGATCGCCTTCGATGGTGTGTAGCGGATGGAGGGTTGACTTAGTAGTCCCCACGGTGTGACTGGTAGGTACGGGTGGTATATAGCGGATGGACCATTAGGCTTGGGTTTGGGTTGCATCATAATTTATTCTATATGAATCGATGTTTGAACATGTATGCCCGATTTGTTGAATGTTAGTATTGTGTGCACATTGAGTCTGCTGATTCACCCTGCTGGGAAATATTTTCAGTGACGAAATAAAGGATTTGACCGGGATGGTAGACCCCGAGGTGGCCATGTCTCATTTGAAGATTCCATTTAAATTTGGACTTTATTTCTGTTTAGTTCCTTTAAATTTATTTTGGGTTTTACTTGATGTAATAAGGCCATAAGGCCCAGTGGATTTTCTTTACTTTGCTTTACTTTTACTATTATGTTACGAACTAATTATAACTAAAATTAAAGTGATATATTTTTGTTATAAACCCTAAAAATTTTTTTGTCACCTCTTTAAAATTGGATTTACAAGATTAGTTAAACGGGTTCCCAATCGAGCCCAATTCACAACAACATTTTTTGGAAAATTTTACAAATTTTTCTAAGTAACAAGAGCTTGAAAATCGATTTACTTAAGGAACATACCAGATCCTGCTCAGCTCGTGGGCGGGTGGGGTGTTTCATTTAGTATCGAGCCCGCTTTTAAACTTGGCCATGGCTAAGGCCCAAAACATTTTCAAAGCGAGCCAAATGATTTTCTTTGAAATAAGCAAGCTTCGGCATGGCCCCTAAGTCTCCACCACTTGATCCACTGTAAGTACCCCTAACTCTATGTGTGATTCTCGTGAGTCAGATAAGGGTAGAAAAGGCATGGAACGTAGACTAGAATGATAGGAATTTGAACCCTAGACTAGACTACTCAAACACAAAACCACATAAGATTTTATACACCGAACCAACCTATGGCTAAGTCACCGAGCTAGTGGTGTGGTAACCCCGCACGCATGTCTAGGATTGGATCCCAAGAGCTTGGTATTTAAGCAGGTCCTAGTGACTCACCTCCTCTTCGCAGAATCCTACCCGTGCGTAGCTTCTGCTCACCATAACTCGTAGGGCTCAAGGTGTGGCAACATCTGTCAAGCATGTCAGGAATGGTTTCGTGGGAGCTTGGTATTTAAGCAATCATGCGTGACTCACCTCCTCTCCACACGAATCCCGCCTGTGCGTAGCTTTGGGTTCACCCCGATTTATAGGGCTCTGGCCATAGGCTAAACATAATGACTAAAACCCGAAAGGGAACTAGCTATGTTTTAAAAAAAAGAAAAAAAAGAGAACAAAATAACAAACTCTAGTTTTTCAAAATTTTAAAACTTTCTTTTAAATCGAGAAAATTATTTTTACAACATTTTCCTAAAAACTCCTCGATTTGCGAAAATTACAAGAATGCCCTTGGGGTGAAATTACCAAAATACCCTTGGTTTATAAAATGTTCAACTACTCAACAATTTTTACCAAAATTTCATTATTTTATAAACATTCAAAAACCCTAATTTGTAAAATATCAAAATACCTTGATTTTAGTAAAATTACAAAATTGCCCCTAACTTACAAAATTACCAAATGACCTCAATTTCAAAATTTTTACAACATCCCCATTTTTGAAGGAACAATTTTGAAAAGAACCTCAAAGTTTCACAACTTTTGAAATACCCCGATTTATTAAATTTTACAAATTTACCCCGATTTGTAAAAATTACCAAAATACCCCGAGGTCAAAAATTACCGAAATAACCCCGGATTTTAAAAATTTTCCAAATTACCCCTAGACTTTTTCAAAATAATTTTGACAAAAACACCAAGGAACGTTTTCTTCCGAAAAATTACGAAAATGCCCCAGAGGGAAAAAATTACGAGAATACCCTAGTAGTGGAAAACAACAACAACAAAAATTACAACGCTTCTCGAATGAACAAAAGTTCATACTTGTTTGATGGATGAATGAATGAATGGAAAAACTGTGTGATTGTATGAATACAAAAGAACCACTCTTAAATCCTTTTCATAAAACTCCTTCATGGTAAAAAGTGGAACAATGACTAATCCATAAAATTTCTTAATCGATCTCGACGTTAGAAAATGAGCTCTAGAGGACGTGGTCGTCGTGGTCGAGGTAGAGGAAGGATGACCGTGTCGGAACCCGTTAGATCGGGTCAAGGGTCCGACAATGAAATGCCACCGCCACCACCATCCCCAGCTGTTAATGTTGAGCAAAGAAAGCTCGGGACGGGAAGATGTCGTGGTCGCAGTCGTCGCGAGTTTTGGAATTGGTGGTGGTGCAGAGGAAATAGGGAAATCGAAAGTCAGACTGAACGGCTCGAGCTAATGGAGCGGAAATGTTCCGAGGAGTGTCTAACGTGGCACCCAAAGATACCGAAATCGGTTGGAAGCAACGAGCATATCATGGATGAGCTCGATTTGACTCGGAGGAAAAGTTGAAAGGGATGGTGGCGTTGTTACGCGATGAAGCGACGATGGTGGTTAACTGCTCGTGATAGTACCACGCTGAAAATTTGACTTGGGAGTATGTTAAAGAGGCATTTCGTAAGAAGTATGGGGAACCAGTATACAGATGAACAAAGGAAGGCTTTTCTAGGGTTGGTGTAAGGGAGTAAGTCCGTCATGAATATGAGGCGTAATTCTCGAGATTGAGCAACTATGCTCGAGGGTAGTGGCAATCGAAAGCATGAACGCCGTGTCCGCTTGAGGACGGACCGAGAGATGACCGAGATCGTGATAGCACCGCATCGTGAGCGGGAATTTCTACTTTGGTGGAAAAGGCCAAGGTGGCCGAGGGATTAAGGACGCTACTAAGGCATCGTGGATAGGAATAAGGCCAAAGAGGATTTGGGCCATCCGAAAGGGTTACAAGAGGCCTAGGGTTGACGGGCCACGAAATCAACAAAGTTGGTAGGGCGGGCAAGACGCCTCTTATGAGCATTGTGGAAGAAGCACATGGGAGAGTGTTGGGGAAAGACGGAGGATGTTTCAAGTGTGGGTCCAAGGACCATATGCTTAAGGATTGTCCCAAACAACATGATGAGAGTCGACCGTAGTTCGAATGTTAGCTGACCTAGAGAGGCGATGAGCAACCTTCAACGGGTCGTGGTTCGTAACCGAGGTAGTGGTATCGGGCAGAGGCCGCGAACACGTGGCCGAGGTACTAATGTTAATGCGTAAGACAATCGGGTTTGGTTTATGCGTTCATTGAAGGAAGATAGAGGCCACGGATGTAATAACCCAGACGTTCTTTATTTTTGATAAACCCTATTTTGCTCTGATTGATGTGGGCTCGACCTATTCCTATGTTGCAAGTAGTGTAGTGGAAACACTAGGCCTAGACTCTGAACTTTCTGATAGGCAGATGACTGTAGTAAGCCCATTAGGCCAAACTATAGTGGTAGACAAGATCTTTCGGAATGTACCCCTAGAGATTCAGGGAGTGAACTTTCGAGCAGATTTAATGGAGTTACCCTTCGGAGAGTTTGAACTTATACTCGAATGGATTGGTTAGTAGAACACCGAGCCGTGTTGGATTGTGCGGCTAAACGTATGGAACTAAGAACCCCGGAGGATGAAATGGTAGTAATGATCGGAGAAAGGAGGAACTACTTGTCTAATGTAGTTTCGGCACTGAAGGCTGAGAAGATGGTTAAGAAAGGTTGCGAGGCGTTCTTAGCCTTCGTAAGTGCGATAGGTGAGAAGGAGGAAGGTATTAATGGAGTTAGGACGGTAAGGGACTTCGTGGATGTGTTTCCAGAGGAATTACCGGGAATACCCCGCACGGTGGAGGTGGAATTTGGGATTGATTTGCTACCGGAATGCCTCGTGTGTCAATCGCCCATACCGAATGGCACCAAAGGAGTTAGTGGAGCTCAAGGCTCGATCCAAGAACTGTTGGATCGTGGGTTCATCCGACCCAAAGGTGTCTCCGTGGGGAGCACCGGTCCTATTGTGAAGAAGAAGGATGTAACTATGCGTATGTGCATAGATTACCGCCGCTTGAATAAGTCGACCATTAAGAACAAGTATCCTTGCCAAGGATCGATGACTTGTTCGATCACCAAAGGAGCCGCAGAGTTTTCAAGATCGATTTAAGATCGGGATACCATCGCTTGAAGGTGAAGGAGGCCGACGTCCATAAGACCGCTTTTAGGATAAGATATGGTCACTTTGAGTTTGTGGTGATGCCATTTGGGTTGATTTAACGCCCAACCGCATTCATGGACATGATGAATCGGGTTTTCCAACCCTATTTGATAGGTTCGCTGCTGTGTTCATCGACGATATTTTGGTGTATTCAAGTCTGAGGAGGAGCATGATGAGCATCTCCGAGTTGTGTTGGAAGTGTTGAGGAGAAGAAGCTCTATGCCAAATTCAGCAAGTACGAATTTTGGCTTAAGGAGGTGGCATTCTTAGGACATATGGTATCCGCAGAAGGAATAAGAGGATCCTAGAAAGATCGAAGCGATGTTGGATTGGAAACCACCTAGGTCCGTGGTCGAGATCCAAGTTTCTTAGGCTTGGTAGGCTATTACGGAAGGTTCGTGGAAGGATTCTCGTCAATAGCCGCGCTTTAACCAAGTTGCTAAGGAAGGAAGTACCTTCAATGGACGAATAAGCGGCAGGAGAGCTTTGAAAAGCTTAAAAGGGTGTTGACTAAGCTCCAAAGTGTTAATTCAAATTTGAGGCGGGAAAAGATTTTGTGGTGTAATCGTGACGCTTAGACACGGGTTAGGTCATGTGTTAATGCAAGAGGGCAAAGTAGACGGTTATGCGTCACGCAGCCTAAGGCCTCATGAGGTTAACTACCCCACTCATGACTTGGAACTAGCAGCAGTGGTTTTTGCCCTTAAGGTTTGGAGGCACTACTTTTATGGAGAAAGGTCGGTTATCTACACAGACCACAAGAGCTTTAAGTACTTATTGACTCAGAAAGAGTTGAACTTGAGGCAACGAAGGTGGGTAGAATTGCTGAAGGACTACGACTGTTCGATAGAGTATCATCCGCAAGGCGAATGTGGTAGCCGATGCCCTAAGTCAAGGTTGTATCGGATCTACGGGCTTTGTTCGCTCACTTAAGTCTCAGATGATGACGGAAGTCTGCTGGCGTAATTACAAGTCGTGCCCACATGGCTAAAGGAAGTGAAAGAGGGACGGTTATCGATAACGACTTAAGTACTAAGTTGCGAAGTAATCAATGAAGGGGGATTAAAGGACTATGGTGTCAATGATGAAGGAGTATTGTGCTACAAGGGAAAAGTCCGTATGCCGAGGAATAAGGAGTTGAGACAAAGGATTCTTCTGAAGCGATGGTAGCCCTTATGCTATGCATCCCGGAGGCATCAAGTCATAGAGATATAAGGAACAGCTTTGGTGGTCCGATCCAAACGAGAGGTGACCGAATTTGTGGGGAAATGTTTGACGGTGTCGCCAGTTAAGGTGAACACCAAGTCCCATCAGATTACTTCAACCAATCAAGTTCCCAATGGAAGTGGGAGAGAATTACCATGGACTTCGTTAGTGGGCTTCCTCACGCCTACTAAGAAGGACTCGGTATGGGTGATAGTGGACCGCTTGACCAAGTCCGCACACTTTATCCCAAAGAAGAATGGATTATTCTCTTGAAGTTGGCCAAGTTATATGTGGCGTAAATTGTGAGGTTACATGGAGTACCAATGTCGATCATCTCGGTAGAGACCCAAGGTTTACGCCTCGATTTTGGAAGGCACTTCATCAAGCTTTAGGCACTAAGCTAGACTTCACTACTTTTCATCCACAATCGACGGGCGATCGAACAGGTTATACAAGTGTTGGAGGATATGTTGAGAGGTCGTAATGGATTTCGAGGAAGTTGGGAAGATTACTTGCCTTTAGCTGAGTTCGCCACAACAACAAATATCAAGCTAGCATTAGGATGGCACCATACAAAGCATTGTATGGAAGGAAGTGTAGAACACCTACTTGTTGGACCGAGTTAGAGAACGCCGAAGTTTTGGGTCCGAATTAGTGGCGTAAACCAAAGAAAAGGTTGAGTTAATTCGGGCACGGTTGAAGGAGGCCTCTGATAGGCAGAAGTCGTACGCAGACCTTAAACGGAAGGAAATAGAGTTTGAAGTGAGAGACCAAGTATTCTGAAAGTCTCGCTTTGAAAGAAGGTAATGAGGTTCGATCGAAAAGGGAAGTTAAGCCCAAGGTTTGTAGGGCCTTATCGAGTAATCGAAAAGAGTTGGGCCGATGGCATACCAATTAGAGTTGCCACCGAATTGCGATAGATGCACGACGTATTTCATGTGTCCATGTTACGTCAAGATCGATCGGATCTGTCACGATGTGGTATCTGCTGAAGAAGTGGAGCTAAGGTCGACTTATCCTACGAGGAAGAACCAATTCGGATCTTGGAACGTGATGTGAAAGTATTACGAAGAAAGACAGCCTTCTAGTCAAAGTGCTATGGCACAATCATGGAATGTAAGAAGCTTCGTGGAGTCGAGGAGACCATGTGACAAAGAATACCCTCAATTATTTTAGTTAGGAAATTTCGGGACTAAATTTTGTTTAAGGGGTAGAACTGTAACATCCCGAATAGGGCCTATGCATTTTCAGTGTTTGATTGTATGAAATGACAAGTTTAAGCACTAAGAATAAATTGTTGATATTTTTGGAAACCTGGAAATGCATGAAAATGGAAACCTAAACATTTTGGAAACCTAAACATTTTGGAAACCTGAACATTTTGGAAACTTGAAGATGTAAGAAAAATGGCAAGTTACAGAGCCGATCAAAATTTTAGGAAACTTAGAAATAAGGCCGAATGACAAATTTTAAAGTTCAAAATAGGAAATAAGGGCAAGAGGGCCTTAAAAGTAAAAGTTGGTGAAATTTGACACATAATCTAAGCTTGGAAAAGTGGCTGAAGGTGTCACTTAAGGCTTATGGAAATGGCGCCATGTGTAAGAGAAAAGGGCCTGAGTTCGAGTCACTTGGAAAGCAAATATTGAAGGTTTTATTTTGCTTCCAAGACTAGGGGTGGACGGCACCTACTTCTAGAAAAGGAAGAGTTTTATTTCGTTAAAATTTGATTAATTAAGTGTTAAATAAAGGATTTTCTTTTAATAAGATAAATGAGGAGATAAAGGATGGATTAAATACTTTTAATTTAATTAGGTGATAATTAAAGGAGATAATATTATCATTTATGGAGTAGTGGCCAAGAAAGGGCTTTCCTATTGATAATTTCTGCTAAAGAAGGAGAGTGAAAGGATTTTCTCTCATCTTTTCTATGTGCCAAAATTCCTAGCCCTATTTCTCTCTCGAAATCTTTACTAAGCAAAGACTCCATCTTTTCTTCTCCTCTCCTTTGTCATTGTTAAGCCAAAACTCTTCTCTTTTGATCCCTCGTTAAATCACCATAGCCAATCTCTCGTGACACTAGGCAAGGAAACAATCGAATCAAGGTAAGGTTAAGCTATTCCATTGTCTTTCTTTTCTATTTGCCGAAAGTGAATGGCCTAATCCTTATTCTTGTTCATGGTCGAATCTACAAGATCTCTCGTGTTTCCACCATTATCGAATAGAAGGATCAGGGATCCAAGTTAAGTGAGTATATACATTTGGCCAAGGCCAAATCTTAGGTATTCAGATCAAGTTAATCAAAACTAACCGATTCAGGGATTTAGGATTTGGCCGATTCCAAGGAAGAGGAAGGTGAAGTTTTCGGATTTAAAGTCCATAAGGTAAGCATCTAAAAGCATTCGCCAAGGCTTGTGTGATTATCTAGATCGCTTCTTTAATTATTAAAAAGTCGAAAACTAACCCATATTGAGATTCAAGGTTGGTAGAATATCGTAAAGGAAAAACCAAGTTTTCGAGATTTGAATAAACACCAAATCGGCCTCAAGGTGAGTCTTTTACAAATCCTACTAGGATTTGGTTTTGATATTAGCCAAATAGGTTTATTAATGTGTCTTATATGATGGCTTAATATAGAGTTAATGATCTAAAGATAGATCGAGATTTTCGAGATCTCAAGGAACCTTTTAAGCAAATCGTGTGTACGCACACTAACCTTCGATTTATCATATGGCAATTATTTTAATATGTGAATGTGCATAAGAATATGAATGTGGCTAAATACCACAAATGTGGTAAAAGCACTCAGCACGCTTTCCTACTTAGATAGGATTATGAAATATGTTATTTGATAACATGTGAATATATGTATACTGAATATGAAATTGAGTCTCATTATGCATGATATGTATATTTTGGGGCATTCGGATTTATGTGAAAGGGAAGAAGGTGTTGACTTCAATCTCACTAACGTTATATGGTGACTACGGTCACAACATTTTGAATATGGTAACTCCTGTTACATTATTCGAATATGGTGTCTAATGACACAAATTATATAGGCGATGAGCACGCCGATCGCAATGACGCCTTCGATGGTGTGTAGCGGATGGAGGGTTGACTTAGTAGTCCCACGGTGTGACCGGCGAGTGCACGGGTGGTGTGTAGCAAATGGACCATTAGGCTTGGGTTTGGGTTGCATCATAATTTATTCTATATGAATCGATGTTTGAACATGTATGCCCGATTTGTTGAATGTTAGTATTGTGTGCACATTGAGTCTGCTGACTCACCCGTTAGGGAAATATTTTCAGGTGACGAACAGTGACGGACCGGGATGGTAGACCCTGAGGTGGCCATGTCTCATTTGAAGATTCCATTTAAATTTGGACTTTATTTCTGTTTAGTTCCTTTAAATTTATTTTGGGTTTTACTTGATGTAATAAGGCCATAAGGCCCAAGAGATTTTCTTTACTTTGCTTTACTTTTACTATTATGTTACTTAACTAATTATAACTAAAATTAAAGTGATATATTTTGTTATAAACCCTAAAAATTTTTTTGTCACCTCTTTAAAATTGGATTTACAAGATTAGTTAAATGGGTTCCCAATCTGAGCCCAATTCACAACAACATTTTTGGAAAATTTTACAAATTTTTCTAAGTAACAAGAGCTTGAAAAATCGGTTTACTTAAGGAACATACCAGATCCGGTTCAGGCTCGTGGGCCGGGTGTGGGGTGTTTCAGAAATACAGAAGGCTGAGGTTGAGAAATTTAGAAAAGGAAAAAATCAGGTTGAAGAGGATTTCGACAGCTTAAAAATGACTATAAGAGGATACGTCTAGCAATGACGACCGCGGGTTTAGGAAAGACTTCAGAGAAATGGCGTTAGGAAGTTCAAAATGAAAGAGCTAAGGCTGACCAATGGGAGGAGAAGTTCCGAGAGGCGCAAACACTAAATGAATCCATAGAAAGGAGCCTCTTAGAAAGCCGAAGTAAACAAAATGAGTTAAAGGCTAGAGTCGTAGAATTCGAGAGATCTCTTCACCATCATCGAAGCCGTAACTCTATGAAAGATTAAAGGTAAGTTTGAGCCAAATTGAAGAGATGAAAAAGAAGATTGAAGAATTAGAAATGGCCTTACAGAATTACCAAAACCGTGTCGAGTCTCTAGAGGCGGATGAAGAATGAAGGAAACATGAGCTGCACTATTTTTAGAATCAAGTCAGAGATAGGGATCACCTCATGGGAGAAGCTATAACCCAGATATGGGAGATAGCTGATTATTTACAGACTTTAGCCGTACAAGCTGACGTATTGAGCATGCAGTTCGAGACGCGGTCAGAACGTGGATGAGAATTAGCTTCATTACTCGAAAAATTAGAGTTTTAGGTGCTAGGGCCAGGCCTTATTTGTGATTCGATTCTATGTAAAGGATTTTGTTCTCTAGTAAAGCTTTCTAAATAAAATTGAATCAGAATCGACACCTTCTTTGCATTCATACATTTGTCTTCATTTCATTCATATGCATTAAAAGTCATTAAAAGATTCTAATTAAATAAAAATTATTTCAGCAACCTGGAAACCAACAAAACCTTACTAAAGACGCATCCCTACGACACAAGAAAGAAAACAACAGATATGGATCAGAGAATAGAGAAGCTTGGACAACTCCAAAAAGAGATGCAGCTGCAAATGCAGGAGTAGCTTGCTAAGATCTAGCATGATATGATGGATCGGATGATAGAATCGCAAAAAACCATGATGTCCCAATCAACTCAATTACTGGCAGATAAAAGAAAAGCCCCCATGGTTAACACTGCTGAAGATAGTGAGGAGCGACTATCTCTCTCGAGTCTCACCACGACACATCCTAAAGTGCATCCACGAAAGACATCCGTCATAATTAAACCTCAACAATTTCAAGAAGGTGTTTTGATACCGCCAAATTTCCAAGCTGGATCAGTTTCAATTTAGTAGACCATCCGATTAATACTATTATACCCGACCTTGATGAGGCAGCGGAAGAGGAAAAGGCAAAGTCTGAATTACCAAAATAGCTAGAAGAGCATTGCAAATGGTTAGAGGACAAATTCAGGGCTATGGAAAGTGCTGATAGGCAACGGGGAGTTGACGCTAAAAATCTAAGTTTGGTGCCAAATCTAATACTTCCCAACAAAATCAAGATACTAGAGTTTGAAAAATACAAGGGAATCACTTGCCCCGAAGCTCATATAACTATGTTTTTCCGAGGAATGACTGGGTATATTAACAATGACCAACTGTTCATACATTACTTCCAGTAGGATAGCCTGATCGGAGCAGCAGCCAAATGGTATAATCAGTTGAGCCGTACTGAAATTGGTTCTTGGAAGGATCTAGCACAGGCATTTATGAAGCAGTACAGTCACGTAACAAATATGACGCCTGATAGGATTGCCCTACAAACATGAAGAAGAAACTAAGCAAGAGTTTTCAGCAGTACGCACAGAGGTGAAGGGAGGTTGCCATCCAAGTCCAGCCACAACTTCTGGAGAAGGAGACCACAATGCTCTTTATCAATACGCTGAAGGCCCCATTTATCACGCATATGCTAGGAAGCGCAACCAAGAGTTTCTCAGACATCGTAATGACCGGAGAGATGATCGAGAATGCTATAAAGAGCGAAAAGATTGATGCGGGGGAAAGTAACAAAAGAACGACCACAAAGAGGAAAGAAAGCGAAGTGAATAATGCAAGCATAGGGTATTCAAAGTCGATCACCGTTAACCAACCAATGAGAAACTCCAATTCACACCGATTCTAATGACGTACAAGGAGATGTATCAAAATCTATTCGACACGCATATTGTGTCTCCTTACCATCTAAAACCAATGCAGCCTCCGTATCCCAAGTGGTATGACCCAAATGCACAGTGTGAATACCATGCGGGGATCACAGGGCATTCAATAGATAATTGCCTTACTTTTAAGAAATTGGTGGAAAGATTTATCAATATGGGTGTCGTGGAGTTAGAGGACATGCCAAACGCAGTAAACCCATTACCCAATCATGCTAATAACGGGGTCAACGCAATTGGCGAAAGTTCAGAAAAAAGAGTCAAAGTAAGTGTCGCGGAGGTTAAGACTCCCTTAATATTAGTTTGGAAAGAAATGGTCAAGCAGGGACTACTTGTTGCGAAAAAGAGTCGGGGAAAGCTGATAAATTAGTGTGAGTACCATCAGGAATTGGGGCATAAGATTCAGAACTGTAGGGAATTTAGAACTTTGGTGCAAAATTTAAAGAACAATAAAGAAGTTGAATTTTATGGCAAAGGCATAGAGGAAAAGAGGCCAAAGTGAAAACCCGCAAAGGGCGCTTTGAGACTTTCAAAAAAAAATGGAGAGGCCAAGGCAAAAACCCGCAAAGGGCCCTTTGAGACCAAAGGGGGTTTGAGTTGAAAACCCGAAAAGGACGACTCGAATTATGACATATGGTGATCCTACTATATTTGAATTAACAAGGAAAGGGTATGTTACGTCTTGGTGCACCGAAAAAGTACTCAAGATCTCCTAAACACATGTCGGACTCAAAATAGTCTTCCAGACGCTCGGGTAGAGAAGCTCAGGCTGCGATATCTAGAGGGCCCATAGTAGGCATTTTTAAATGTGCTGTCTTTGAATACTCTGTTCTTTTCGAGACGAGCATTTGTGATTAAGTTCTTTTGATAATTTGTCTTAAGTTTGACTTCACACCAATTTTATTCTCATCTATTGTTATTACCTTTATGCAAGCATGTCGTATTGAAATAATGATGGATGAACTAATAATACTTTCATAGAAGAAGTTTCGTATATTACTCTAGAAGTTTCTAAATAATAAAAGAGCCCAAAACAGGACTATTGTGTAAAACTCACCGGGTCCAAAGGATTGATAATATCAGGGAAGAGGGTGTCTATATAGTGATGACCTCTCCGTTTTTAAAGTACCACGGTAGAGGTGAGGCTTTAACAAACAAACAATAAGAAGTAGATTGTTCTCAAAGATGAAATTCTGTGTTCAGACTAAACACTTAGAGAATGGTGTAACAGATTATTTTGAATCCTATATATTGGAGACAGGGCAAGTGGTGGTGTAATAACAAACCTTGCGCCTTCAAAGTATGAGGGAATAGACCTTGAAGTTATAATAGGGGCAAATCAGTTGAGTAAAATAGTGGTTCCTTCAAATTTTGGGTTCAAAGTACCAGCCAAACAAAGACAGCATGATGCGAGTAAGGATGCCCTTAAACATTTGAAAAGGATCATTCTCATGTCATAAGACACATCTATTTATGGGCATTTGATTCATTCCAATCATCGCATCCTAATCTTTGTAAAAAGATCATCCTCATGACATTCTACATTCATGCACATTTCATCCATACTACATTTAGTTAGGAGCATTAGATTCATTCTGATCATTGCATCCTAACCATTTTGCATAGGCATAAAAACAAAACTGATTTTACAGCACAGGTCACCTAGAGGACGTTGTCGTAACATCGGTGAATTCGAAGATCTTGCCTTCTTGAGCAGAGCAGATCGAAGACAGCAGATCTGGCAGTCCTGAAGTTGCAGGTGCAGATCGAAGCCATACAAGTCTTATTTCCTCGAAGTTCCAGCGGAGTAGGTTGAAATTACAAATCCCATCTCCCTGAGTTTACAACGAGGATCCAACTTTATTTTCGAGAAGTTTCAATAAGAATATTGAGATTACAAATCTCTTCTCTCTGGATTCTTATCACCTTGAAGTCCCAGTGGAGCAGGTCAAAGTTACAAATCCCTCCTCCCTGAGTGTATTGACCTTTATTTCCAAGAAGTTTCAGTGAGAAGATCGAGACTACAAATCTCTTCTCTCTGGATTATTATCACCTTGAATTCCCAGTGGAGCAGGTCAAAGTTACAAATCCCTCCTCCGTGAGTGTATTGACCTTTATTTCTGAGAAGTTTCAGTGAAAAGACTGAGACTACACATCTTTTCTCTTTAGATTCTTATCACCTTGAAGCCCCAGTGGAGTAGGTCAAAATTACAAATCCCTCCTCCTTGAGTGTATTAAGGATTAACTGTCATTTTTGAGAAGTTTCAGTAAGAGGATCGAAACTACGAATCTTTTCTCTCTGAATTCTCGTCTCCTCGAAGTTTCAGTAGAGTAGATCGAAGCTACAAATCTCTTCTTCTTGAAATTACATTGGAGCAAATCGAATCGCTAGTTCCTATGCCCTTGAAGGTGCTGTGGGATACAATGAAGCTACTTGAAGAAAAGAAGTGTCAAGAAGTCAAGATCTCACGAGACCAGGCAAATTTGGCCCTCTTTAAAGTCTTTGCTTCATTCCCGTTACACGATAATGAGCAAAGAGGGTAGTTGTAGGGCCTAAAATTTGTCCGGCCCATGTCATTACCAAATTAAAACAAAAGTATTAAAAAACCAATAAATATCAGTCCATAATCCATTTTACAACCCAACAGTAGGCCCAATTGGCTAGATACTAAATAAACCACTACCCGTTTTCTAAGCCTAAATTCCTAGCCCACCTACAAACCTAGAATAGGCCTAAAGACCCAACCCCGAAGCTGGCTCGAATGGCCTGATAATAGAGCAAGCCCAAGTGGCCTAAAATTTTAAAAATATTCAGAAAACCCTAGAGCTTCCAAAAGGTTCCAGCGTCGTTTTACCTTCCATCGCGTGTCCCCACACGCGCCCCGCAACCCTAGCCAAGCATTTGGACTGCCTTGGTCCTCACATGCATACCACTCGCACGACCGCACATATTCCTGTACCCTCACGTGCCTCCATACGCCATGTCCACCTTCCGTACCTGCAAATCAATGGCAGAGAAACAATAGTAAGAAAAAGCATAGAAAAAAGAAAATAAACGACTGTATTTTTTATTTTTTATTTTTATTCAACTGACTATAAAAAGTCAGAGAAAACACTGTAATCGATTACGCAGACAAATACAGATATTGAATACAAAAGAAAGAGAAAAAGAAATCAGAGAGACGATTTTTTTAAAGGTGACCTTTTTCGACTTTTAAGATCCTTTTTTTCCTTTCGTTCTTTGTTCTCGAAAAAATTCTTGTTTATCATTCGTGTGGAAATCAAAAAAATGGGCGAAGACTTACATACGAGTCGAATCGGCAGGCTCTCTCTTTTCGTCGAAATAAAAATAGAGGAGGTCGTCGGGGGCGGAGATATTGAAACATTCGGAAGGGATTTAAAAGAGGTTTTGCAAACGACGGAACCTACCATTAATCACCGATTACATGGTGTTTTAGTGGTCCGATTTCCTTTAGGTCACTACTGAGAAAGAAAAGGTTAGATTCGGCTAAGGGGGAATGACGTTTGGTTTTTCGTCTGATTTTAGGGTTTAAAAAAACAAAAAGGGCGTCTTTTAGTTCTAATTTAGCTTTAAAAGGGGGTTATAGGCTGATTAGGAAAACGGCGTCGTTTGGGGCTCATTACAATAGCCTCAATACGATGTCGTATAAAGCAAGCTTCGAATTGACCCGGCTCTATACTTCAAAGATTCGCGTGCTTTTGGCAACGACGAAATATTTGCGCACTTGGTCCTTTGAGTCTCGCATTGCCATTCAATTCAATTTATTATGTTGTAACACCCCAAACTCGGCCCAAACACCACGACCGGATCTGGTATGTCACTAAGGAAATTTTGTAAAACAAATCGTGTTGTCAGAAAGCCCAAATGTAATTTATATAAAATATGCCTTTATGAATAAAACCCAAACTTAATTACATGCCTTAGTTTAATTAAAATAAATGTTTGAATAACTAAAAATAATTTATCCCATAATAAAACAAGATATAAACTAGTGGCCCATGGCCTTATTACAACGAGGTTTAAAATCCATTAAAAAAAACATAATATAAAAATAATTAACTTGAGTCTTTTTGCCGGATCCATATATTCTTTTGCATGGCCACCTTGCATTCCTCTCCAGCCCGGTCCGAAGCACTAGGTATCACCTGAAATGTTAATTAAAAGGGTGAGTCGCGAGACTCAGTGTGCAACCCTCGTGGACCACTAGATTTTAGGCCTTAGGCCCGTTAGATAAAATAAATAGTTTAATACTCATAATAAAAATTAATAACAAATAATATGCAAGACCCAACCCATTTGCCTAGGTTTCCATCCACTACACGCCCCAGTACCAACCGTTCACACCATTGGGGATTTCTACAATCGACCCACACCGCTACACGCCAAGATGGCGCTCATGCTTTGCTCATCCACATATGATGGTCAAGCCCTTATAACATATAATGGTCAAGCTCAGATAACAATTCACTGCAATAGCCGCTACATCAGATCACGATAAAATCGCTACACATATAACGATAACTTCCTCCTTTCATCAACCCAACCCATGCAATCACATACAAGCATTTTACTTATAACATTTAAATGATTATTTACTAACCTGGTGATCCGCTTTTACCCTCCTTGGGCTTTCATCAATAAACCGAGAAGTTGGCAATTATCAAAACATATAAATCTTATGATCATGCATTTTATGATTAGATCTAGATGGTGGGGAAGTATTACACACCTGTTATCGCGAAAATCTATTATCCTTAACGTAGAGCCTTATTTGTCGAATCCTGAAATTCCCTAAGAAACGTCACCTCCCTACCTATATTCGGCCACCACCAAAACAAATATCAAACCAACCGATACACACAACCAACCTAACCCAAATAATATTCGGCCAAAGCAAAAAGGAATCATGGAAGGCCATTCGGCCAAACCTACCACCACCTACCTTCGGCTTTTCCACCAAATCGGCTTTAATGGAATGATTCGCTTCAGGAGTAAAGAGTATAATCGATGGGGCCTTGGAAACAATGATTTAGATTAGGAGTTGATCAAAACAAAGGAATCACAGAAAAGGAAAAAAAATCCCGAAACTCACCGGATTAAAGAAGAGTATACGGCTTACAGTGCACCTTCAGGAAACAGAGATTTCACTTGTAGATTCGGCTTTAAGAAGAGAAGAGGGGAGAGTAAACTGTGTTTGGAGAGTTGCGGCAAAGAAAAGGTTTTGAGAGAAAAGAAGAAGAAAAATTCGGCTAGGTGAGGAAGAAGAAAGAAAAATTGAAAGAAAGGATGATCACTTGGCTTATATAGAATTCGGCAGTGCACCCCCTATCCCAGAGTTGGATTTTCGGCCAACTCTGCTGTCATCTGATAGCTTTTATCTTCCATGTTATCTTAATCCCTTATCTCCCTGAAAATAGCCGTCATCTTTCTCTTCATTATCTTCGTATTTATCAAGAAAATAAAAGAATTAAAATCCTATTTTGTAGGTAGTGTGCCCGTCCACTCCTAAGGCTCCTAAGTGCCGAATTTTTGACCCAAAACTTGGGCTCTAAGTAGCCCTCACTTGGCCCAAACTCCTCCCCCCTTATGACGCCACCTTATGCCCACTTAAAGCTCCTCAAATCTTTGGGCCACAAGCCCAGCTTGTCACTTAATTAACTGTCTACTTAAATTATGAGCTAACACCATTTATTAGCCACCTAACCCAAATTTTTAAGCCCAATATGTATCACTTTAAAATACCCAGAGCACTAATTTAAACCCTAATAAAAAAAATCAGCCCGATCCTTAAAATTTCAATTTAACATATTAAACTATCATATAAATGCGCAGGCCCACATTTAGGATGTTACATATGTTTTCTTTATTTTCTCAATTAATCTTTTTAATTTCCGCATTGTTTCGATTTAGTCCGGTTTATGCACTGCGTTTTGGTTGTTTAAGTATTTGTTGTTTTAATCCCTGATTGTTTGAATGCTTTTTAATTTAGTTCTTTTTTTATTATTATCCTAGTTATCATTAAATTAATATTGTTATTATTATTGATGTTATTTTAGAACATTATTACGAATATTATTTTAATATTGTTATTGTTACTTTTAATCAATGTTAATATTACTATTTTTATTATCGTAATAAATTCTTATTATTATTATTATTATTATTTTATTTAAACTATTATATATAGTATTTTATACACTTAGTAATTTACTATTATTTTCAATTATTTACATTAAATTATTTTTACACATATACTATTGATTTTATATAATTATGCATATAATTTGTCTCTTTTAAAAGACTATACTCTATATTTATTCCCAAACACTTTTAAATATCGTTATCATTTTTATATATGTATATATGATTTTTATTTATCATTATAATACATGTAAAATCATTTTTATGCTCCTTACATATGTCATGCTTGTATGAATTTAATTAATTTTCTTTATCATTGATCTAATGTTTGATAATTATTGTTATTATGTATGTTTTTAATTCTTGTTCTATATTTATTTGTTGCTTGAGATTCAATAGTATTGTATTTCATTTGTAAATAATTGTTCCATATTGTATGTTATATGCCATTACATTGTATTCACTTAAAAACATCATGTTTCAACACTATTAGAATTTTAAAATCATTTTTACTTAATATTTCCAAAACAAGGTAATATTCGTGCGTTTGGCAATTCGAAGAAATCGTGCCTAATCGCTGTTGGGTGTGGTTTCTTGTTTAACCAAATAAACGAATACCCTTTCAAAATTTGTTGATATTTCCAAAATAAGGTAATATTCGTGCGTTTGAAAATTCAAGAAATCGTGCCCAATCGTGCTGGGTGTGGTTTTTTGTTTTTCCAAATAAACGAATACCCTTTCAAAATTTGTTCATATTTTCAAAATAGGAAAACATTTGTGCGTTTGGAAATTCGAAGAAATCGTGCCCAATCGTGCTGGGTGTGATTTTTGTTTGACCAAATAAACAAATATCCTCTCAAATTTTATCCATATTTTCAAAACAATGTATTATTTGTGCGTTTGGAAATTCGAAGAAATCGTGCCCAATCGTGCTAGGTGTGGTTTCTTGTTTAACCAAATAAACGAATACCCTTTCAAAATTTGTTCATATTTCCAAAATAAGGTAATATTTGTGCGTTTGGAAATTTTAAGAAATCGTGCCCAATCGTGCTGGGTGTGGTTTATTTGTTTTTCCAAATAAACGAATACCCTTTCAAAATTTGTTCATATTTTCAAAATAAGAAAACATTTGTGCGTTTGGAAATTCGAAGAAATCGTGCCCAATCGTGCTGGGTGTGGTTTTTGTTTGACCAAATAAACAAATATCCTCTCAAATTTTATCCATATTTTCAAAACAATGTAATATTTGTGCGTTTGGAAATTCAAAGAAATCGTGCCCAATCGTGCTAGGTGTAACACCCCAAACCCGGCCCATTCGCTATGACCGAATTTGAAATGCCACTGCGATAAACGTTTGAAAAACTTTTGACTTAGAATTAAAAACATAAAATTTTGTTGTCTTTACTAAAACATTGTGTAATTAAAATTTCAAGTAAAACTAAGTTGTTTAAAATAAAACATTTTCAAATAATAATATAATCGACAAACCAACTTAAAACATAATAAAAGTCCTTAAATACTTAAAATGGCCCTTATTACAAAAATTAAATACTTAAAATACTGAAACATAAATTGTATAAAGAGAATCCATTTCTGCATGGGCCACCTCGTATCCACTCCAACCCGGTCCAAGCTTTATGCATCACCTGAAAGGTTTGAGAAAAATTGGGTGAGTCAAATGCACTCAAAGTGCATAGTTATTACACATGCCTCCACGTATGGGCTTGGCCCATATCCACACATCAATCACATATCAAATGATAAGGCATTATATTCACATAATTCCACATGTTGGGCTTGGCCCATATCCACATTGATCCACATAAATAGTCATGCAAAATGCATAAATATGTAACATGAAGCCCAACCCAACCTAGAGATCATCCGTTACTCCTACCTTAGCGACTCTGCCAAGGTCAGTTAATCCACCGATCACATAGTGATCCACATATCTTACCTTGGCACTTGTTGCCAAGGCCGTGGTGAGCCACCGATCACATAAGTGATCCCACATATCAATCATCCACGGTGATGCACACAAATTATCAACCGCCGAGATGTGGCACCTAGCCAACACCTCCTTGATGAAGCACATAGCTAACATCAAGCGCTAATGTAGCACAAGGCTATCATTAGACCACGTACATAAAGTACACCCTTTCCTTCGATAGTCACATCCCAAGTCCCATGCATACATATATATCATGGCAACATATCACTTGAACAATTATTCATCACATGCCATTACATTTCATACATATATTAAATGTAAATCAACCTCATAAAATACTAACCTGGTTGAACGATTACCCATCATGGGTATCCACCATTTTAGCCCTTACTTCGGCTACCATTCACATCATATCACAAATACATAAATATAACACATACACACAACAAGAGAACAGTGCGATAACTACGCACCTTTTTGGCACAGTCGGCTAAATCCAAGACCCGATCTACCACACTAGATCACCTTGTCCTACATTCGCCAAACCACAACACTTTAATCAAGACCATTCGCCAACATCAAATCTTAATCCCAATAGCCTTAGGCTTTCTCAACCAACTTAAAGAATATTGAATCCTTACCACTTGACTTACCAACTTCGATTGCTAATGGAATGGGCTTAGATCGATTGTTTCCGAAATCCCAATGAGCCTAAGAGAATAATCGAATCCAAAAAAATGATTAGAACCTTGCAAAACAATGCCCAAAGGTTCGGCCTTTGTCCACAAGAAACATTATAGAAACGAGAAAGTAAAAGAAGAAAAACGTCCATGAACACTTACCCCTTTTTATCCAAAATCGATAGAAGAAACCCAAGGAGAGTCTACCCTTGAATATTCGGCCAAAATAATACTAAAAGGAAGTAGGGAGTTTCGGCAATTTGGTTATGAGAGAAGAAAATATGTGAATAGAAAAGAGAATGAAAGAGAGAGAGAGAGTTTGATTTTAGCAACAATGGAGAAAAGAAAAGGGAGTTTGGAGAGGAGAGCTTCGACCAAAAGGAAGAAAAGAATAAGAGAGAAATGGGGTTAAGAGATTCGCCAACTCCTTGTTTGCCAAAAGAAAAGTGCACAAAAGTACCAATGTTGTTTCGATTTCAAAAGGATAAAATGAAAGAAAGAAAAGTAGGATTTGGTTCCAACAAAATAAGGCTAAAACCAAAAGGAATTTTGCACTAAAAGCATAGCACACATTCGGCCAAGGAGGGAGTTTTGGAGAGAAAGAAAACAATACAAAAGATGCACAAAAGCAAAGGTTGACCAACTATTCCCCCAAGCCACCTAACAACATTCGGTCATCCCCTAGACACCCATACTGTCCACATACATGCACTAAAGGCCTAGGTTTACTTTCCAAAACATCCTCCATATTCCATGCCTTTGTCCCCTCATCATACCATAACCTTAAGATTCTTATCCCCAATTTCAAGCTTTCCATAAACCAATATTCAACTTACCAAAAGTTAAGAGTCCAACCTATCATAAATAAGGTTTGACCGACATTTAATGCAAAGCTACATAAAAATAAAGTCTTCTAAATGCAATCCATGCAACTTGAACCTCTTCCCTCAAGCAACCCTTTAAGCATCATAACCACTTTGCCACTAACTCCTCATGTGCTAGAATCTAACAATTAAATTAACTTAAGAGTCAAGTTCACTTAATCCACTTCATTAAATAAACCATACTAAAAATTATTCTAGCTTCCTAAATAAAATCAAGCCTTCACAAGACTATGCTAACACATAAGATTCATACCCGAGCCAACGCAAATAATACTCAAATTTTCTTCCTAAAGCCCAAGGCCCAATCGGCCCAATCCTACTAGGCCCAATTTCGGGATGTTACACTAGGTGTGGTTTTTTTGTTTGTCAAAATAACCAAATACCCTTTCAAAATTTCAATACATATACTTGGAGAATTTTGGGGATGATCTTGAATTCGAGGACTCAGATTGTCGTGTCCAATCATGCTGGATGTGATACTCTATTCTTTCGGAACAAGGGAATCTTAATATTCAATCAAGTTATTTAAAATTATAGAAAAAAAGAACAGAATTTCAAAATCATTTCAAATTTTTCAACATTAGGACATCAATTAATCAATTTGGTACCAATTTTGGGCGTTGCGAGGGGGCTAAACCTTCCTCGCACGTAACCGACTCCTGAACCCATTTTCTTTTTGAAATTTGTAGACCAAAATTTATTTTATAGGTGACCCAATCACACCTAAACAAAAGGGATAGGTGGCGACTCCATATTTTTTAAAGTCGGTTCCCGCTTTTCAAAACCCAATCGAAAAAAATGGTTTTGACAGTGAGATTTTCGAGGATGAAAATTCTTAAGGGGGAGAATTGTAATAGCCCAAATTTTAGTGATGTCGAAACTGAGGTTTGAGGCCACTAAATTCGGAAAATGAGCTCGTAAATTTTATTATTTATTATTTATGAGTTAAATGTGGTTTTTAAAAGATTTTTGAATTAGCAAATTTGTGTTTATAAAAATTTATTAGGTCAATTAATTGAGAAAAAGAGATATCGAGACCTCGGTATTATAAACCGATCCATAAATATTTTTATAAATATTTACGGAGTGTCAATATGGTAGAGTTAAAGTTTCGTTAGAAAATTTTAACATTTTGATAATCAATTAATTAAAAAGGACTAAATAGAAAAAGGTGCAAAACTTGCTAAAGTGATTAAATAGCCTAATAGTAAATAAATGAGGACTAAAAGGAAAATAGACAATATTAAATGGCTGAGGCGGCATAACGTGAAGAAAATCAAAGATATTTATGTGATTAGGGACAAAATTGGAATTAAAATAAAGTTTATATGGCCAAATGTTATTTTAATAGTTTTTTGACATTTTCTTCATCAATGTTCTGTCAAAAAACAACCATTGAAGAGGGTTTGAGCTGGTCTTTCATATTTTAGCTTCAAGTAAGTTCAATTCTTGCTTTTTCTTTGAAATTTTTATGTTTTGGACTTTTACAATTAGGTCCAACTTGTTATTTCATTAGTTTTTTTTAATTTTTTTGGAAGTTTTGGAAGATACCATTGATAATTTCATATGATTTTAGTTATTTGATGATGAAATTGAGGTGTTAATGGATATGTAAAGGTACTTTATTAAAATTTTTTAGTGAAATCATGATTTAGGGATAAAATTGTAAAGTTGTTGAATTTATGGAAAATTCTAAAATTTCATGGAATTCAAGGGCTGCTATTGTTATATATGAAAATATTTATGCTTGGAACAAGAAATAAATTGCATGAATTCCATTTTCCGAGCCTAGGGACGAAATCGTCATTTATTAAAAATTTAGGGGCAAAATGGTAATTTTTCCTAAAATTTAAATTGGATTTAATTGAGTATGAATTGCATTAAATTAATGTTAAATTTACTCGTATAGATCCGGGTAGTCTGAATATGGAGTTAGAGCGAGGAAAGAAGAAAATGTCGAATTAATAGATTTTATGTACACGAACAACTATCGAGGTAAGTTCGTGTAACTTAGCTATGTATGTTAATATGCTTAAATTGAATTGTATGAACGTGATGGTATATATGTGTGTGTGTGTGTGTGTGTGTGTGTGTGTGTGTATGTGTGTGTGTGTGTGACTATATATAAATCATATATATATTATGAAATCAAGGATGTTCAATAAAGCCCAATAAATGATAATATCCCGTAAATGGTAAGTCTCGGTTGAATAATGATTATCGATGGATAGTGGTGATTTCCCTATATGAAATGAGGTCCTGCATGTGTTGCAGAGAGGATTTAGCTCGGACGAGTAATCCATTGATCTCAATATGGAAAGGATTTAGCCCGAACGGGTAATCCGAAATGGGTCTCTAGCATATGTTTCAATTAGGATTTAGCCTAGACTGGTAATCCTAATTGACATGATTTAACCTGGACTGGTAATCCAGATTGGACTCTATAGGGAATTCTTTGTCATATAAAGGATTTAGCCTAGACTGGTAATCCGACAAAGCCCTTAGAATATATGCGTTACAGACAGATTTAGCCTGACAGGTAATTCTGCTCTATAATATGTGGCTTGAGAGTGTACCTAAAAGGTACTACTGGATATGAATTGACGGATTATGATTTGTACACTATGAGTGTACTACATGAGAATCCATCAGTAATTTAAATAAATTCAACGAGTAAAGTTTTAATATGAGCAAATATGAATTGAGTTAAATGGTTATAGATTGAGACATGATATGTGGAAATATAAAAATATGTTACATGAAATGAAATATGGAAGTGTGAGATGTTTATATATGAACATGGAATGGTTTGATGGATATATTCATCTATGAGAATAGATTAGTACACCTTGAGTGTACTACCCGAGTGATTATTAATAGAGCAATTGATTATTGAGTAATGTCCTGACATGAAATATATCGAAACTCGAGATGAATTAATATAAAATATATCTGAAATACATGGAAATAATTTGTATATATGTTATGTGAATACATGTTGTGGAAAAACATGTGTGTATGAGAATCCAAATATTGATGAATCCATATATGTGTTTCTTGAAGTTTATATGAAATATGTGACTAACAAGGGTGACGAGAATGTGTGATAGGGCTTGTGAGATTAAATGGTTTGATTATGCCTATTTATATTTATTTTGATGATGAATGGATGGTAAGTTTATTACTAAGTTATACGGACTTACTAAGCATTATATGCTTGCTCTGTTTTATTTTCTCTGTCTTATAGTAAATCGAAATGCTCGCTGGATTGGAAGCTTAGCGGAGATCATTCACACTATCCAACAATTCATTCAGTGTATAAGGTAAAACAATTATGGTTATAATGGCATTTATAGGCTAATTCGACTAAATCTTGTCTTGTAAATTGTGATTTGAAACCTAGCCATTGGAATGGCTAGTGATGATTGGTTTGGTATATTTATGAAATTATGATATGGTGATTATGTATGTGTTAGCATAGTTTGACTTTGAAAATTTACCAAAAATCATGGAAAACGAATTAAAGGTTGAATAAAATATGAAATTAAATTTTATTGAGTTTAGTTTTTCATAGAAGAAACGATGTAAGCAATGGAGTTATAAATTATGAGATATAATAAATTTTGTGTGACAAGGTCAGAATAATTTTGAGTTCCCCTGTTCTGACTTTGAAAAATCATCGAAAATTGAAAACAAATAATTAGGGGTTCAAATTTATATGCTTAAATTCTTAATGAGTCTATTTTCAATAGAAGCAAACGAAAGCATCGTCCAAGCTCCGTACTAAGATATAATTATTTTTTAGTAAAGAAAGGTCGAAGCTGTCAAACAGAAGAATAGGAGTAAATTTGAAGATTTTACTGTACTTATTAGCTAAACCATAAATTCTAAAAATTTTATGGTAAAAATATATTTGAGTCTAGTTTTGGAAAAATCAAGCGGATCTTAATTTAGAATTCTGTAGCTCACGATATAAATAATTTAGTGACTATGCCTCAAGTGGACAATTTTGCTATGAACAATAATTTACTCGAATTATCTAAAAATGTTCTGTAATTACTGGTAATGTTCCGTAACCTTATTCTGGAGACGGATACAGGTTGGGGTGTTAAATTTAAACTATGTGCACCAATGATTTAGACTTGGTTTGTCATTAAATTTATTTTAGTTAAATATTGCAATTAAATTATTTAAATTATGAAATATAGTTTATGTATTTTGATTTGGTGAGCATAAAGATAATTAAGTGGTTTTTGCCATTTAGTTTGCAATAACATTTTATTTTCGATAATTATAGATTTTTTATTGATTTAATCATTGAAAAGTGATTGAATCAAGCTTCTCGTAGTTTGGGGGTTCGAAGGGGTCTCCCCTAAAATGATAAAAATTTCATTTAGGCTCTTTAAATTTTTTAAAATTTTAAATTAATAAAGATAAAATTATACTTTGGCTTAGAAGTGTTCATGGGGCGGGCCGAGTCAGGTTCGGGTAAAATTTTAAACTTAGACCCAAAAAATAGGCATAAAATTTTACCCAAGTATGACCCAGATAAAAATACTAAAACTCGAGCCCGACCGACCCGACCCAGATAAAAACATATTAGAAATGCTAAAAAATTAAAATAAATATTTCCCAACAAATTAAAAATAAATTTTAAAAAATATGTATACATAAATAACACTAAGATAGATGTAACTTAACAAGCAAATGTCTCTGTAATGGTCAATTTTTGCCCAGACCTATTTGAATAAACCAAAAAATAAAAAATAAAAAAAGTCCATTTACAGACTCATTGAAGCCCAAAATCATCACTAACCTAACAAACCAAACCCTTTAGCCCACTTACAACCTAACCTAACCCAAACTAAACCTATGAGGCCCAAACGAGCCCAAATCTTCAAAGATCAGAAATTTAGGGTTTCTAGAAACCCTTACATAACCTCATCCAAGACCTTCAAGGCCAAGAAGATGTAACCAACCCCTTTTGTGCCGCAAGTCTCGCCCTCGTCAAGCCATGATTCGAGCGCGGAGAACGCCTATCACCGCCGCATCTCGCGTCATTCACCTGCAAATAGGGGAAGAAGATCGACAGTGGCTGCAAAAATAGGAGTTTTTTTTTTATTTCGATTCTGCTTTTGGGTATAAAAACCCCAAGCAATTTGTAAAAGGGGGGGGACACGGACAATAGGATACAAAAAAAGAAACAAAAATACAGAGAATAAAAGAGCAAAAAGTTCATTGAAATGGAATTTTTTTTCTACAGAGATGATTTTTCCATTTTTATTTTTTATTTATTTTGCACATATTTTATACAAAATAATACTCAAAAAAGGGAGAACGAGGAAACTACCTTTAAAACTGAGGTTTTTAAACCTCCGGCCACCGTTTCCGGAGGTGCGTGAGGCGCGTGGCAGTGTACCGAGCCACCGACCAGGGAGCCTAGACGAGAACTCATTTTGAGGATTTTTTTTTTAGTTTCTGTTCTTTTTTTTAAATTGTTTGTTCAAATGATTTTTTTAACTGTTTTTGACTTTTATAGCAAACAAAGAACGACGCCGTTTTTGACCCTTAGGATCCGCGCCTTGACCCAACCCGGCCCTCAGGATCCGCGCGTTTACTTAAAATGGTCTATTTATCCATTTAGTCCTTCTAAAATTTTATTGTTTCTAAATAAGTCCAGTTCACATTTTTATTTTTATAAAGTTAATCCCAAATGTTTGTTTTTATTTCAATTTAACCCCTGTTTCCTTTTATCTTAATTTTATTTTTATCCTTTTATTTTATTTTATTATTTTATATTATAATAGTTTGATCACATTAAATTTTTCTATATTATTTTCTTAATTTATTAATAATAAAAATTTATGTATATATCTATATTTAATCATTATTTTATATATTATTTTATTTGTTTAGTAATTCACATATTATTATTATTTTTATATATTATTTATTATATTATGTTTTATATATTATATAGTATTTTATTATATTATATAGTATTGTATTATATTATTCCTTAAGTCTTTTTTATATAAAATTTATTTATATTATCTAATTTATTTTATTTATATTATTTATATTATGTATATAATTTTACAATTAATATACTACATATATACATATATTTTCATTATTTATTATTTTCATTATTTTCATTACATATTATTATTTTTATATACTATATTATTTTTTAAAATTTTTTATTACGACGTATTATATTATATCATATATTATTTTCTAAAATTTTTGTATAAAGTTTATTTATATTTTATAACATGTTTCACATATTTTATATAAAATCTTTATTCAAAATTATTATATATATTATTATGTATTATCTTTTATAGGTATTAAGTTATATGTTTATTATTTAGTATTTTTATTGTTTTACATATATTGCTTTATATATTTATCTATGTAATACCCTTTTATTCATTTATTATTTTATGATTACTATAGTGTAATTATTTTAGTTGTATTTTATATTGTATGCTATTGTACTATAATTGTTTTTTTAATATTTGTATAAGATAGTTTATAAATGCGATATTGTCACGTGGATTATTATTATTTGAAGTATAAAACACATTTTTTTGCAAAATTATTATATTTCATTTAAAGTTTTTTTAAAAAAATAAGGCAATGTTTAGTTATCTAGAAATTGAAAAATAGTGCCCTAACGTGTTGGGTGCGATTTTCCGTTTGGCTAAATAACTAAATATCCTTTTAACAAGTTTCATAAATCATGAGAGGATTTTGATTACGAAGGTTTTAAAATATCATGTCCTAACGTGCTGGATGTGATGTTTATATTTTTTCGGAATAAAGAAATCTCAAGTTTTAAATAAAAAGCCTTATTCTTGGAAATTCAAAACGTTGTATCCTAACTTATTGGGTGTGATGTTTTGTATCTCGAGGTAAGAATTTTCTAAAATAAAGATGTACCTAGCTTTGAAGTCGTGAGATACTGTATCCTAACTTATTGGATGTGGTATTCTTATTTATTTGAGATAGGTAGTCTTGGTTTACCTTCAAATAAAGGATCTTATTTTAAACTTTTAAAATTTCAAACATTTGGACATGATTTTATCGATTAGGTACCAATTTTTGGGCGTTACGAGGGTGCTAACCTTTCTTCAGACGTATCGACTTCGAACCCATTTTCTTATTTTTCGTAAACCAAAATCAAATGTTTTAAAATAAAACGTTTTAAAATGTGATCCAATCACACCTAAGTAAAAAGGGATTGATGGCAACTCCCATTTTTGTTTTTAAAGTCGATCCCCATTTTTTCTAAACCCGATTTTAAAAACGAGGATCGACTTTAAAAAACGAAAATGGAGTCACCACCAATCTGTTTTACTTAGGTGTGATTGGATCACCTTGTAAAACGTTTTATTTTAAAACATTTAATTTTGGTCCGCGAAAACGAGAAAATAGGTTCGGGAGTCGGTTACGTATGAGGAAGGGTTAGCACCCTCATAACGCCCAAAAATTGGTACCTAATCGATAAAATCATGTCCAAATGTTTGAAATTTAAAAATACTCAAAAATATGATTTCTTTAAAAAATTTCAAAATTTTCTTGTTCCAAAGGAATATAAACATCACATCCAACACGTTAGGACATGATATTTTAAAACCTTTGTAATCAAAATCGTCTTACGATTTACAAAACTTGTTAAAAGGATATTTAGTTATTTAACCAAACAAAAAATCGCACCCAACACGTTAGGGCACTATTTTTCTAATTTCTAAATACTAAAACATTGCCTTATTTTAAAACATTTAGATAAAATATAGTAATTTTGCAAAATACATTTTTAAAATGATGATCCCACGAAAATATCATATTAATACAAACAATAAAAATATAAAATAACCAAAAAAAAGAAATAATCACATTAAGGCAATCATAAATAAATGGCAATATATATATATACATATATATATATATATATATATATATATATATATAAAATAGATGTTCAAATAATAAAACTTAATAAACATGAAATTTCACATGCGATATTAAACCTTTCATGCAAATATATATAACAAATAATAAATGTAAAAAATTCTACGATATATTGAAAAGGAAAAGAAAAATATATTTTGAAAATAAATAAATAATTTATAAAAATTTATTTATAATAATCTAATACATATATGACTATATTTAAAATAAATAATATGCTAATTTATATAATATAAATAATAAATAATAATAATAATAATAGGAATACTAATGTTAAAAGTAAGGATAATAATAATATTGATAATAGCAAAATAAAAATATTAGTAATAATAAAATAATAATAGTAAAAATAATAATAATATCATATAAAATAAAATTAACAATGATGATAATAAAATTAATAATAAAATAATGAAAATTATAAAGGAAATGAAAAAAGACGAAATTGAATTTAAAAACAGGAATATGGGGCAAAATCGAAAATAAATAAAAGGAAAGGATCGGATTGTAACGCGAGCACAACGTAGAGGGACCAAAACAAAAAATAACCTGCTCTCAGAAACGGTGCCGTTTAAATGTAGACCAAATTGAAACAGGTAAAAAAATTATTGGGTAAAATTGGGAATAAAAGGAATTTAATTATAAAACAGTAGAAAAGCGGAGGGACCGAAATGTCAAATATCCCACTTTCAAAAAATGCGCGGATCCTTATCTGGATACTGGGTCGACGCGCGGATCCTGGTAATTGAAAACGGCATCGTTTCAGTTTAGTTATATAAGTAAAAAAACAATTAAAAAAAATCATTTAACATTCATTTTTTTAAAAAAAAAATAGTAGCCTCTTCCCCAGATTCTCTCCAGCTTTCATTGCTCGGCCTGGGATTCCGATGGGGCACCTCCGCACGTGTTGGTGCACGCGCCGTTGTCTGTGACGGCCCTCAGGTAAAATCTTCACTCCTTTCTTTTATTTTTTAGCTTTTATATATATGTGTAAAAAAGATAAATCGAAGAGAAAAAAAAGATGAACAAAAAGAAATAACGAATCACCTCTGTTATTGCGAAATAATTGTTTTGTTGTTTTTTTATTCCTGTATTTTTTTCTCTGTGTATCCTATCTCTATTTACAGATTGGGTTTTTATACCCTCAAAAATAAAAATAAAAAAGGAAATACTATATTCTCGACATTTTTACAGTGATTCCTTCCTTTTCTGTGCAGGTGAAGGCGGAGATCTTGGCGTTGATGGCGGCGTGATGATCGTGATCTCGGCGGGACAAGATTTGCGGCGACGGTCCAGTTCTGTTAGGGTGCTTATGCGCAATGGAAACCTAGGGTTTCCTGCGTCCGCAAGCTTTTGGGCTACTTGGGCTGTGTATTGTTTGGGTCTGGGGTTGTTTTCTTGGGCTAGATTAGGATCTGTTGGGTCATAGTTTGGGCTCGATTGGGTTTTTTTTTGTAAAAGGGACTGGACATTATTTTTTTTTTGTTTTGGTTTATTTTTTATTTTGACTGTTTTTAGCCCTGTCAAAATTGGGCTCTTACAGCCTTTAAAATAATAACAAAATTAACAATAAAATAAGTGTTGTACAATACCCTAATAATGACAAAATAGTAGTAATATAATAGTGAAATAGTAACAAAATAGGGAGAAAACAACAAGAAAATGACATTAAAAAAAAAAAAATTAGTAGATTTTTTTTTATCTTTTTGTGAATTCGGATTGAGCTCGGACAAAAAATACCTTACCTAAAGCTCAACCTATTTTTTAAACAAACCTTATTTTTGTACCCAAACCTATTTTTCAAGTATATATTTTTACTTAAATCCTCTCACTTTTTAGGTCGGACCATGAATAGGTCTATTTAACCTTTCTAAAATGATAAAAAATTTATTTAATCAATTAAAAGTTATAAAAGTATAAACTATTTAAATTATGATATTATATTTTTACTATCATAAAAATTAAAATTTAATTTTTACCTTCACCCCTAGAAGCAGCTCAATAAACCCGATTCAGACCCACTGAAAGAAGAATCTAACAAAAATTACCAAGGGCCGTCAACTCCCATGATTGAGGAAACTATAGTTTTATATCCAAAAATACAGTTGAGTTGACATGGTCAGCCCAAAGTCTTCGTTATTCCATCTTGTCAAAACAATGTGAATTACATTTGAAATTCAATACATTTTCCCACCAAACGTGATATAGAAGGAAGGTTAAGTTTTATTATTAATATTTGTAATATGTGGATTCATTTTTATTTTAATTTTATTATTTTTGGTTTTGTATTTTAGAATTTTTAAAATTTTTGTCTTAAGTAAATGGTAGTTATTTATTTCATATATTTTTAAAATTTGATACGACAAATATATTATCATATGTGTAATATCATGTCATGTCGATTTGTTATTTTGACATATTAATAAAAACTAGTTAATAGATTTAATGATTTTCATTTGTGTTGAGATAAAAATTATGAAATTTGAAAAATATAGTTGTTGAGAATAATCCAATTGAAAAATATAAATTAAATCTATAACTTTATGCACAATATAAAACTAATAGCATAATTTAGCCAAAAGATTTAACTATTATAATCTGGTCATGACTAAATTTCAAAATTTGAAAAATATAGGGACTAAAATTGATCGATTCGGAAAGTACGATTAAAATTAATCAAATTAAAGTACATATACTAAATCCACAAACAAATCTCCAGTGAGGAAAATCTCGAACACATGAACAGAACTCGAAAAGAAGAAGAAATAGGACAATGCTCCAAAGCATGTATCAAGCCACTATCTTTAAGGTTATATTCGCCCCACATATCTTCGGTGTGCAAATGAGTTCCAAGCAAATTAACCTCAAGGATACAATGAAGCCAATGACTATTTGCGTTTTGCACTGACGAGAATAGCCCACTACACATTGAGTAAGGTATGACAAGAAACTCAATTTCTATAAAAGATTTCTACAGTAATATTTTGTTGAATAATCTAATAATATTAGAAAATGAAGGAAGGAAAGAAAGAATATTAGATTTTGTTGGTATAATTTTCAAATGAAATCTCATTTCTATTTATATGAATTTTTATAGAATATTTATGTCTCTTCATAGAGACATCATTCATCAATATGTGTCTTTCTCAAATAAACACATAATTATTTATTTAATTATAACTATTCAAATAATATTATTTAAATAGTTATAATTCTTTTCAAAAATTAAATAATATAATCTTTTGATTAATTACACCCATTCATTTATAATTATTGGAACATTATAAATATTTGAAAATATTTCAACGGACAAAGTACAAGGTCTAATAAAACAATTTGACCTAGAAATAATTATAAGTAGAAGTATTTGCAATAGGGAAAAAAAGAAATGGAAAAATAGAAGGTGCAAATTACTCTAAGAGAGTGCACGCCATCTTTTGATTAAAACTCTGAAAATTTGTTAAATTTGGGGATTAAATTTAAAAAAATATAAATTTTAAGATTAAATGTTATTTTATCCAAAAATAAAATGGAGACTTCAAAGTCAATGGAGGGTTAACCAAATTTACCCTGAAATTTCCAATCCAATGGTCCAAATTACTTAAAAACATTGACATTGCTTAGTTCCATCCATGATCCGTCGGACACTCATCATGCACAGCTTTTTCTCTTGACTTTAGGGACGAACTCATGAATTTGTTATTTGGGGTGACCTAAAAATTTAGCTAAAAAAGTTTAAATTTAATATTTTTATAATTAAAAGAGACTAAAATTAATATTATACCAATTAGTTAGTAGCAAGGTCACTTCTCGCTCCCTTATAATTAAATTGAAGTTTTCATGTTTTAAATAAGATATTATTTTATGTTCAAGTAATTAGAATTTGATGCTTGATTTTCAAGTTGAGTCATTACAGATTTTGATTAATTAATTTTAAAATATTTTAAAATATTTATTTGAGTAATTCAAATTTGAGTTAAAATTTATTTTAAATTAAAAATAAATTAATTCAAGTTGTTCACTTTTTACATAAATCAAACATTTAATTTCATATTAATAATAGGAAATAATTTCTTTAAAAATATTTTAATGTGGCAATTACTTTCCAAGTTAATCATTGAAATTTGAATAAAGAATTCTAATTTTGACTTTGCTTTTATAATTCTATAGTTCTATTAAAGTAAGTGTGAGTGGTGAAGACAATTTTAATTTGAGTTTGATTTATAAGTAATTTATATTTTTAAGTCGATTTACATACTTGTATGAATATTCTTGTTAATGCAATAAAATGTGAGTTTTAGTGCACTGAAGCGCATTATCATTTTATTTATGAGTTGGGGAAGGGTTATGGGTAGAGTTCTCTATGGGTCGGGCAATTCGGTCTGGTTCAAAAATGGGAGGGTTTAAATAAAAATATAAGTCCGAAAAATAGGCTTGGGCAAAAAATAAGGCCTGCTTAGAAAATGAGTCGGGCATTAGGTAAGTAATTTTGGCCTGAGCCTGACCGGCACGAATTTGCAATAAAAAAAACTCTTTGCTATTTTGCCACCATTCCACTATTATGTTGCTACTATGTTGTTGTTAATGTTTGGATATTGTATAATACTTGTTTCATTGTTAATTTTGCTACTATTTTAGAGGTATTTTCTTGTTAAGTTGTACTTATTTTAGTGTTATTTAAGTATAATTTTTTTAAAAATTTATTTTCAATTTGTTGGGAAATATTTATTTTAATATTTTTAGTATATTATATATTTTTTTAAAATTATATAAAAATAAAAAGTAAAAAATTAATACGGGCGAGTCGAGCCTAGATTTTAGCCTTTTTATCCGAGTCGGGCTTGGACAAAAATTTAGGCCCATTTTTAACCCAGGCAAGCTCGAGCCTATCAATCAGGCCTAAAGATTGATTAGGGCCCGACCCATGGACAACTCTAATTATGAGTAGTTCTAGACATTGTATTAAAAAGAACAAAAATAATAAGAACCTATAAATTAATGACTTAAATAATATTTTTTAATATTAAACATGTTTTTCCTTGTCAAGTTACCTTTAAAATATCACATTGATCCCTGGTGTTTCAACCAAAGTGCAATGTGATATCTGTACGAAGACATATGCTCTTTTTGGGTATATTCAATGTACCCCCAAAGCCTTAACATTATTTAATTACACGCTGACTTAGCATAAATGAATAAACGAATGTCAATTGCTGTCATATGATTGGTTTTGGGTTTTAACTATAATTTTTGCCATTCAATTTTCAACAAATATAAATTTTTTTGTTTAAAGTTTTTCTAAAAAAAATTGTTTATTTCTTAAAAATATCAAATAATTTAATCAATCCATCAAAATTTAGCCTCAAATTTTACACATTTTATTAATTGTATATATTTTATTAGTATAATAATAAATTTAGCCTCAAATTTTACACATTTTATTAATTTGGTCTTGATTTAACACATTTAGCTAGCAAATCTTACATATTTTTTACATAAAATTATAAACATCAAGGGTAAATTTATTATTATACTAATTAAAATTATGTACAATTGATGTAAAACATTAATGCCATGATTAGCTATCATTAATCGCTCACTTTCAAAATGGATAGGAATTAAATTGCTCCTTTTTTTAAAAGAGACTAATTTGCCTAATATCAAATTTGAAAAGGACTAGAGAGTGTTTTTGAATTACACCGGTAGTTTTCCAACTATTAGTAAGTTTCTTTTTTTGGTCACACGACAACTTTTAAAAATGGAAAGATAGTAACTTTAACTCTCAACATTTATACATTATATAATTTGGTCTCTTTTTTTTTTTGTAGTTTTTCTTTTCTTTGTGACATTATCACCTAAAAAGCTAAAAAAAAAAATTATAAGCTAAATTTGATTGAAAATATACCAAAAATAGAAATACTTAAAATTTTAAGATAATAATTTTCATCTTTTCTCATTCTTTTAAAATTAACCCTTAATATCACAAAAAAGAAAAATTACAAAAATAACCAAATTATTCAATATATAAATGTTGAGTGTTAAAATTTTAAAATCAAAACTAAATTGACATATTATATAAATACTAAAATTAAAATTATTATTATGTCAATTTTAAAAACTAGTGACAAGTTATATTTCCATTAATAATATAACGGCTTTTGACCAAAAACAAAAACAAAAAGGTCAAATAGTTAAGTAAATATTCTGTAATTTTTATAATTGGATGACAATAAATAATTTACTAGTGATTATTAATATAGTTTACTTTAAATTAAATATTGGTTTTTTTTTTTTTTTTAAATTTTGCTTTTACGGCGACCGTCGCTAGAAACTTTGTAGTAGAAAATTAAAAATGCAGCACACGCCAATATTGAATAACCGCACTTTGACACGCAACACCCCTTAACTACGCGCGTATTATTATATGGAGTAATTGCACCCAACATTTATAAATTATGATGCAAATTCAAATTAGTCCTAAATTTTAAAACATTGTAATGGGCTGATGTCCCATGAATCTGTGTCAATTTTTAATTTACATGGTTAAAACGATGTTGTGTTATATATTTTACAACCTAATACCTGATATGAAATTAAAAAAAAAAATAAAAGTCTAGAGTACTGAGGGTATTGAGTATTTGTACTTAGAATATTAGAGTTTATATCAATTTTTACCCTTTCTAATATTCGGGTCTACAATTTTTAACATTTAAAACAAAATTGTTTTAGTTCAGCTAATATTGGTATTGTTGTCAGTGTAAGAAGATGCGGATTCAAGCGCATTAAAGCACGTTTATCTTTCTATTTAAGTGTTGAAGAAGAGTTATGAGTAGTTCTACACATTGTATAAAGAAACTAACATCTTTTAAACTATATCAATTAAATATTGACACACGATTATGCCACGTAGGCACTATTACTATTTCTGCTAAAAATCAAACAAATTTGTCACGATATTGAAATGATGAAGGCAAAACTACTCAAAAAAAAAAAAAAAGAAGAAGAAGAAGAATAAGTGCTAATTTGTCAAAAAGTGTAAGCATTAAGGACCTTTTTGTTATTATTCTAATTTCAATTACATGTCTACCTACTAATACTATAACTTGAATTTGATTAAAGAAAACTAGTTCCATTAAAATTTACTAAATCCATACATGTGATTAAAATTTGATCTATATGTTAAATTCGAGCTAGCATTTAGTGCTTAAGTTTAGAGCTAACACTACACCAAAACAGATTTTTAGCGGCGTTTATTTTGGCTTTTAGCGGCGTTTTGAAGCTCCACTAATACTATTCACTAAAAACCTTTTGAAACAAGCGCCTAAAAGTTAGCGATGTTTATTGTGAAAAACAAGCTAAAAGTCTTGAAAGTTAGCAAATATTTTATGAAAAACGCTAAAAGTCTTGACTTTTAGCGGCGCTTTTATAAGAAACACCGCTAAAGGTGGGGTCTTCTAGCGGCGTTTCTTATAAAGCGCCGCTAAAGGTTGGGTCTTTTAACGACATTTCTTATAATAGCGGCGTTTCTTATAAAAGTGCCGCTAATTTGCACAATTTGCGTCTTTGTTTTTCGCAATATCCTATCCTTCCCGCATTAAAACCAACAAAAACAGCAGCAATTGCATATAATTCTAACCCAAGGCAACAAATAAAACATTTAAATCTCACCAAAAGCATTAAATCTAAACGATACTTCAAATTTAATAAAAGATATATTATATTCATTAATAAATGAAACATAATTCAAACAATTATTACAATAATGTTAATTGTAACAATGTTAAAAAAAATCTTACAACAATAAAACAAATGTCTAAGAGGCGGCCTCTACGATCTTTGTTGGAACAAGCGCATCGTAGTCTGCAATGTAGTTGGAGTTCTTCATACTTTCGCTCGCTCTGCCTCCCACGCTTCTTGCCTCCGCTCTAAGTTGAGCAATATGCTCGCCTCCCTCATTCTTGCCTCGCTCTAAGTGAGAAATTTACTCCGCCTCCTCATTTCTTCCTCGCTCTAAGTGAGAAATTTGCTCAAGCGTGCTCGCTTCCATCGAGAGATATCTGGTCTTTCATCTCGAACTTGACGAGATTGACTCCGGAAGGCATGTATTGTCGGGCCGGATCCAAAATATTGAGTCGGGTAACACCGATCCTTGACATCGAACCCGACCATACCTTGTAAGACCCAAAACATTAGTGATAATTTTGTTATAAATATACTCAAGATTAACAAAACTATCAATTGAAGCAGTCGTAACTTTCAGGACCCAAAACATCAATAATAATTCTGTTATCAATCTCCTCGAGATTAATAGAACTGTCAGACGAAGCAACCGCTCCATACTCCGCCTTCTTCTCCTTTAGTTTATCCCAATAAATCAATAAAAAAGTTAGAAACGAAATATATAATAAAAAGGAATGTAACATAACTTAAAATTATAAATTTAAAACTACAAACGATGAATTAAACTATTGTAATTAAACATTATAAATATTTATAATAAATCAAATTTTATTAAGTAAATATACCAAAATTTCTACAGCCTCGGATGTCATCGGAGATCCATCATTCTTCCTATACGTAATGTCAAAAAGCTTAAGGCGTCCAACTTTTTGACCTGACGAAACTTCCTACATTATAGCAGAAAAAATATAATTTAATAGTATAAAGTAATTAATATTTGAAAGAAGTAATAAATTATAATACCTCGGCCTTAGCTACACGAGCAAACTTCTGGAACCTGCCATGTGAGTGAATTGTTGTTTCTGTCTGCTGTTTGTTCCAACTCGCTCACGGTCCTACATAATGGAATTTGAATTATGTATATAGTAAATCGATAAACCGAAAATTTATAAGACTTTGAAAGTACGTAATACCTCTCCTTTCTTTGAATTCGAATCTAACTTGATCTTCCCATTGGTACCTCAACATTCCGACGGACATTTCACAATTTTTCGTCGAGGCTTATGTCTTTCTTAAAATATTGTTTTTTAGGGTGCTTTTATTGTCTCTCCATTTTTACCCAACGCCTTCTTAACATAGTCATCGGAGACCTCTAAAGCAAATTTAACCTTAAAAAAATTTAAAAAGTTAATATAAATGAAGGTTAAATTAAAGTATTATAAATTACATTCACCTTTTATTACCTTAATATTATCGAGAGCTGATTTTGTTGGCATCGGGCATGTGATGCCATGATTAAGTAGTTAATGGGCAACATATTCGCATTTCGTGCTATAATGCCCAAATAGCACATAGCAATCGAGCTTCAGATCCGATAGGCTGGCCATGATTGTTTCTCCTTACTTGAACACGCTCGGTGAGGCTCTAAGTTGTATAAATCAGTAAGTAATGTACATCCCGAGCTCTGCTCGTCCCACCACCCTCAAATGAAAAATGATATATTATTATATTAAAATTGAAAATGAATCAATAATAAAATTCAACATGCATGTAAAATAAACTTAACATTACTTTGGAATTGTCCATGCTCGTCATCTATGTCCGTGATTAGAAGATCCAACAAGCGTATCCTGTCCATTATTTACTTCTTACGGATTTGGAGTATTCGGACAATATTTAAACCTCGTAATCGTCTTCTAGGCATTTTCCCTGCAATACACATAAAATAGTTCAAAATTTTAGTAACAAATAACAACAATAATAGGATATTTAAAACAGTTAAATTATATAACATGACCAACATGAAAATTATAATATTACATATAAATAATAAATCGTTAAATCTTACTACATCATATTTCAGTAAATATCTTCGTCCACATCTGACGAACCCATTGAAATTGTTGACTAGTACGAGGGATATTTTCGCTTAAGTCTTGTTCGGAAAAGGCAAAGTTTCGATCTTTCGACTATGTCATCTCTACTTCCATTGCCAATGTCGAACAAGTCTCTAGGGGTGTTTCAAGTACAATGTGCCAACCCTCATTAGTTGGATCTTGAGTAAAAACTTGTTTAACTTGAGAAGAAAACACATACGGCTCGTCCATCGGTTGTTCTCCGTGTGAATCAATCGAGAGAAATTCACCATTGTAAAGCCATATTGATCGTTTTTAATTCATGAGCCGTATTCACATCAGCCCAATCACCTCGAAATAAGACAACTTTGCATTTGCCGTAATAATCCAACTCAATGATGTCAGTAATAAGTCCGTAATATTCCAAATTCCCCTCGACTGGATTACTTTCCTTAGCACTAACATAACTTGTAATCGAAGAATTAACAACAATTCCACAATTTTGGGTTCTCCTCAATCTCTCGCGATACCTTGTATGAAATCTGTATCCGTTGATGAGGAAGCCACTATATCTTTTAACTATTCTGTTTGGACCTTGTGAAAGCTATTTAACGTCGTCATTTACTTCATTCCGACTCCAAACCTATTGAGTCGAAAGTAAATCGAGTAATTATGAATGTTATGAGAAAACATTATTACTTGTGAATGAAAACTTAAATTGCATACCATTTGGCTTAACCATTCATGGAATGCTTCTGTGAACAACTTATTAATTTCTTGTCGATTTAATCTTCGAGATCGTGAACGAGCTCTCAATATTTGTTTGTACTCACTACGGTAAAAATGTTTTACTTTGTTAGAAGACAAACAAATTATAATTGATGAGTATTTATCAAATTCTAGAACTTACTTCTAAATGGTTCCATTGAATCGTGATGAAAAAGAACGTGTCGATGTGCTTGGACCCACGATCTATCGTCTAATTACGTAATTTTGACTTTGCCGATCGGTTCTCAAACTTTGAAATAAATAAGTTTCGCCAAATTATAATCTGTGAGCCCAAAGATTTCTACTTGGTCTGTTCATTCTTGTTTCAACATCTTCCAAATACTTGAACCGAAAGTCATACATTTCTCCGCCAAGTAGCCATCGGCAATTGATCCTTTCGGATAATGCTTATTGCGCGAGATGACTTCAAGTTGGAAAGGAACCTAAACACGGTATACAACATTATCAAAAGTTGCAACTAAAGGCATTGAGCTGAATGAAGGAATATTTTGCAAATAAAGTAAGACATTTCAATAGGATACATCCATCGATAGAAAACGGGTCCACCAAGAAGTGCTTCACGCGGGAGATGAATTAACAAGTGCACCATAATAGTGAAGAAGGAAGGCAGGAATATCTACTCCAGATTGCATTAAGTCAATGAGGCTCGATCTTGTAGTCTCTCTAATTCTTGAACATTCAAAACTTTACCACAAATGCCTTTCATTATATTCAACAGTTCAATTACTGAGTCACACCTTTTTCGACATACAACACCGCATAGCAACTGGCAGTAAGTCTTGCATCAAGATGTGATAGTCATGCGATTTTAAGCCATATAGTCTTCGATCCTTAAGACTCACACATCGTGATATATTTGATGCATACGCATCCGGGACCTTTATATCCTTCAACACCGTACAGAACACTTCTTTCTCCGTCTTCGATATTGAAAAAATAGCTGGCGACAACCGATATTTCATATTCGAAAGTGCTCGGGGATGAAGCTCACGCCGAATTCCTATGTGGACTAAATCAAGTTGACTCTGAAGATTATCTTTCGATTTTCCATCGACATTCAAAATAATCCCAATGATGTTCTCGCAGACATTTTTCTTTATGTGCATGACATCAAGATTATGACGTAAAATCGATGCTCCCAATAAGGCAACTCGAAAAAATACTTCTTTTTTCCACAAGTACGCCTTTATTAGGATCATCCTCTTCATCGATTCATCATCGATTCATCCCTAGATCTTCTATTTCTTTGCGGGTTGGCGGTTGATTCATTTTCCCATAAATGAAATTCATATTTTCAACATTAAGAATATTTTGGATCCACCGGTCTGCGAAGGAGCTGGTCCGAACTCTTCATTACCATCAAACCGAAAGCACTCGAAATCTAAATGTATGATTTTCGGTAACCACCGACGATACCCCATGTAAGAGAACTTCTTCCCATTATATAACCATTACGAACATGTTTGCAAAAGACAACACGGACAAGCATAACGTCCCCTGGTACTCCAACCAGATAAATTAGCATAAGCCGGAAGTCGTTAATAGTCCATATTAAAGCCGCATGTAAATTAAAGTTCTCTTTTCTCATTGCATCATATGTCCGAACACCAGCCCATAGTTGTTTTAACTCGTCAACAAGTGGCGCAAATATACGTCAATATCATTCCCGACCCTTTGTCTCCGGTATAATCATAGACAAGATAAAAGAAGATTGTTTCATGCAAACCCATGGAGGCAAATTGTAGGAACAAGCACCACAAAGCCAAGTACTATACGTTGTGCTCATGAGTTTGTAAGGGTTAAATCCATCGGATGCTAGCCCAAGCCTCACACTCCGAGGATCGCTTGCAAAGCTTGGAAATTTAGAGTCAAAAGATTTCCAAGCTAAAGAATCTGCAGGATGCCTTAACAACCCATCATCTGTTCGTCCATCACGGTGCCACATCATTGATTTGGCTGTCTTCGACGACATGAAAAGCTGTTGAAGCCTTGGTATTAGCAGAAAATACCGTAAAATCTTAACTGGCTACTTCCTTGACTGTGTATCATGTTCATCCTCGTTATCATCCTTTGTATTTCAATTAATCCAATAGGATTGGCCGCATACATGACAGCACTGTTGGTTTATCCGGTCGCCCCAATACAACATGCAGTCATTTGGGCAACTGTGAATTTTGTTGTAGGCAAGGCCCAAATATTTTATCAATTTCTTCATGTCTTTGGAAGATTGAGGGATTTTTGTAAACGGGAACATTTCTTGCAGAAACTCTAATAGCATTGTCAACAAGTTTTCGATCCACCCCCCAAACATTTCAAGTGAAAAAGATGAATACAGCATGACAATTTGGAAAATTTAGATCCCTCATACAGTTCTTCATTCATTTCACCAAGTAACATGTAAAACCTCGCCGCTTCTTCATTTGGTCGTTCATCCCAGACACTTCTTCTCCATTCGGTGAAAGTATTTCCACCAAAATTATGATCATCGGTTGCACTCAAGTCGTGGAAATGACCAAACCATCATCACAAGATATTAAAAGCATCCCGCAACATGCCTTCCATGTTATCTTCTCTAACATTCGATTGAAAGCACTATGAGGATGCCCAGATTCATCGATGAAGATGCTCCACTAGATGTACACTTTCCATGAAAAACCATTTTTGTACCCCGGACAAAGCCATTAACAACTAGATGTTAGTAGACCACTTCACGATAATGCCAGTTAATATTACAACACGTTTTACACGGGAAAAGAATCATATTCTCTTGGCTTGCATTTTGAAATGAGAAATTCAGAAAAGTTTCTACTCCATTTCGATAGCCGTTGCTTACCCTTGACAATTTCATCCAACTCCTATCCATTTCGTTGTTGTTGAAGTCTAAAGTTGACAATAATCTGCACGGCTAAATTGTTAATTGACAAGAATTTGATTTAAGGGAGGATCCATTATATCTAACAGTGAGATATAAGGCAACCCGTCAGGTTTCCAGCCTATATACTTTGAATCTTTTTTTTTATCTACACAAGTATTAAGTAAGTTATGTACTCTTTAAGATTCATCATACGTGACATTGTTACACCTGGGGAGGATTCGTTATATCTTCCAGTGAGATATAAGGCAACCCGTCAGGTTTCCAGCCTATATACGTTGAATCTTTTTCAAAAAAAAAAAAGAATTTGATTTTAAAACAAATTTTTTTAAGATTAAGCATACATGGAATTGTAAGTTATGTCTTGTATAAGTTATGAAGTTTGATCTTAAACTTATGTAAGTTATGAGATTTGATCTTAAAATTATGTAAGTTATGTATTATGTAAGTTATGAAATTTGATCTTTAAACTATATGCTTATATTTTAATTATTACATTAAACTACATGTGTTATATAAGTTATGTGAGTTATGTAAGTTATGTAAGTTATGTATGTTGTGTGAGTTATGTCAATTATGTAAGTTATTTAAATAATCATTACTATTATTATATTGATAAAAAATTTTATAAGTTTTAAATTACTTATGTAAGTTTTAAATAATAATTATTGATTTAAATAATAATTATGTAAGTTTTAAATTTCCATGTTAAGAAGTTTTAAATTACTTTTTAAAAAATTAATTCAATTTTTATATTAAAAATATTTAAATAAAGATCATTATTATTATATTGATAAAAATTATAAGTTTAAAAACATTTAAAAATATTAAATATTGAAATGAAAGATTACTAATATAAAAATTAGTAATTTGATTCTTATATTAAAATTGAGTCAAATAATGACAAAAACCATCTTAAGAAGTTTTAGATTACTTTTTATATTAAAAAGCAAGAAAACCATCTAAAATGCTTTAACATCACAATTTATAATAGATTGCTTAACATTTTATAATATATTATAAGTTTAAAAAACATTTAAAATATTAAATATTGAAATGAAAGATTACTAATACAAAAAATTGGTAATTTGATTCTTATATTAAAATTGAGTCAAATAATGAAAAAATCATCTTAAGAAGTTTTTAAATTACTTTTTATATTAAAAAGCGAAACCGTAAGAAAACCATCTAAAATGCTTTAACATCACAATTTATAATAGATTGCTTAACATTTTATAATATATTATAAGTTTAAAAACATTTAAAAATATTAAATATTGAAATCAAAGATTACTAATATAAAAAATTGGTAATTTGATTCTTATATTAAAATTGAGTCAAATAATGAAAAATCATCTTAAGAAGTTTTAAATTACTTTTTATATTAAAAAGAAACCGTAAGAAAACCATCTAAAATGGATTGAATGGATTGCGATAATGATTGCTTACCATTAAATTACATGTTATAATATATTGCTTAACATCACATTTTATAATATATTGCAATTACATTTTAAAAAAGATTGCTTACCAATATGGATTGAACTGGATTGCAGATAACAGAGAATTGAAGGCAGAAACTGGATGACAATTGTAAAACAAAGTAAGCATAACTTACAAATAAAACACAATTACATTTAAACTATTTATTAGTCGTCCTCCAAGCTTCTTACATGAGACAATATGGATTGAGGCTAAGCAAACTGGATTGCAGATAACAGAGAATTGAAGGCAGAAAACTGGATGACAATTGTAAAACAAAGTAAGCAAAAATTGGATTACAAGTGCCCATAACAACAATAAAAGAAAGTAAAAATTGGCAGAAGATCCTCACCCGTATTAGTCTGCCGTCCAACAAGTTGTCTGATAGACTCTCTTGTGTTGGTGGAATGTGATTCCAAGTCGAGAATTAGCTATTGTAAAAGGTTAATGTCAATTTCCATATAAAACAAAGACCTAAAAGATATAAGTACAACTTCCATCTTTTCTAATAAGTATAAAATTGACTAACAGCTTAGGATAGGGCTTATTGCTTCCCAACATTTATCTTTGCGAACAATGTGTTGATCTCAAGAAACCTTCAAGGCCGGTAGAGATAGTACAAGCTCACCAAGATTTCAAAGTAAAACAATATAAGAATGAGAAAAAAATCAAAATTTTTATAAGTAATATATTTTAAACAAATAACAGGATAAGTATTAGATACGAAGCCTGAGTTATATATTGGCTAAAAATCAATTTGAGTATTACCTAGTGCTGCAAGCAGTCTTCTTCAAATATTGAATTTGTCAATACTCAATTCGTAAGTACCTGACAGAAACTCAATGTGCATTAGCTCTACAAAACCCAATTACACGATAAGATATGAGTTTCACAATGATATCGATTACAAAAGTAAAGCAAAGATAGTGGTAATGAATATCAATGTAAACAAAATGACTATTAGCATACAAACTCGGCAGTGATATAATACTAGTATAAGGGATAGAGAACAATAATAATTCTTAAATTACAGTGATATAGTACGATGCATTTAACTCGTATAAACTTCCTAACTTTACACTCAAAATTGCTTGCCTATATCAATGCTTATTTTATTATTTTATTTCTTACATCGGGATTAATAATCAAAACCTTCTACCCATGTTCTCACATATTTCACACATAAAAGTAACCCATTCTATATCAAATTATGAACATTACAATTAACCCAATCATAAAAGTAAGTGAACATCAACGAGATAGATCAAATCATGCAATAGTTCATTTTCATGCATCCTCTCCAATTATTAATACACATTAAAGCAAAAATAGCACAAGCAAAAACATAAACTGAGGAAACAATTTTCGATGGTCTGATGAAACACAATGAATATGTCCTATAAAAAAAATAAGTTGTAACACCCTAAAAATCCGAGTATCGATATATTGTATGTTTTGGTGTTTAGCTTATGAATGAAAATTTTCTTTTCTTCTTTTTGTGTTTGTTATAGCCTTGAAAAGGGTATAGAATTATTCGGGTATAGAATAATTCTATACCCTTTTCAAGGCTATAACAAACACGAAGAGAAGAAAAGAAAAAATACTGAATAATTCTATACCCTTTTCAAGGCTATAATAAACACGAAAAGAAGAAAAGAAAAATTTTCATTCATAAGCTAAACACCAAAACATACAATATATCGATACTCAAATTTTTAGGGTGTTACAACTCTACCTCCTTAAAGAAAATTTTGTCCTTGAAATTACCTCGCTAGAACAAGTGATGGTATTGTTTGTCGATTGCCTCTTCCGCTCCCACGAAGCCTCTTCCTGTAACACCCCAAACCCTACCCATTCATTCTAATCGAATTTGAAATGCCACTTTCTCCGTAACATTTGAAAATTCTTACTTAAAAGTGAAAACCGTTAAAATTTGTTCCCTTTAATAAATCATTTTCGTAATTTAAAATATTCTAAGTAAAAATTAAGTTATTATAAAAATACGGATTCAAAACTTTATTATGACTTTTGAGAATTAAATAGCTTTTAAAATTAAACTTACAAAATATTAACTTAATTACAAATCCAACCGAAACATTGCAAAAAATTCAAATACTTTAAATGGCCCTTATTACAAAAACAAATAATTAATCAAAGTACTTAATAATAAACTGCATGGAATAAAATGTCTTGTATATGGGCCACCTTGTATCCTCTCCAAACCGGTCCAAGCATCACTGCGATGTTAATAAAATTTGGGTGAGTCATATTATGTATGTTGCATCATATGGGTGTAATTAGACCACATTAATTCCACCCACATATTATGAATCTGGTGACTCACATATTATCCCAAATATGCCAAATTATAAGAACATATTCACATATTAACCCAAATATCGGTTGGGTAACAAGATAATACATACTTCACACACTAAGTTTTCGTAACACAAATTTTTAGGTAATCTTGGCCCAGGTATTCATGTCATAAACTTTCAGTTTCTATTTAAAATTACTTTCTAATTTTGGGATTTTGCAATGTAATAAGCCTTGGTATTTTATTTGGTTTTAGCTTTTAATTTGGTTCTTGCTTGTTATTAAATGTTTAATAGGATTTTCCTAAAATGTTAATAAACCGTTTCTTTTTAAAATTACTTACACTCGATTTTCACAAACAAACACACGGTTTTAAACATTCCTTTCGTGTGACATGCTAGATCCGATCGTAACGTTTAGGCGAATTTGGGGTGTTACAATTTTGGTATCGAGCCTAGGTTTCAAAAACTTGGTCGTGGGTTATAGGGTTCAAAAAAGATTTTAAAATTTGTTTGAAAATACATGTTGTGCGGAAGTATGGCACCTTGAGTCTCCACATCCAAATCCATATTTCCACTTATCCACATTCATATATTGGCTTAGCCCATTTCTTAATCAATCCACATTCACATATTGGGCTTGGCCCATTTCCACATTAATCCACATATCATATTGGGCTTGGCCCATTTTCACATATATTCACATACAAAATTATGCAATTATGAAGCCCAACCCACCTAGGGTCCATCCTCTACACACCCAGTATCCGACCTACCACACACCGGGATTATCAAATCACCCTCTCCTTTTCACTCCGAAAGGCAATCAATGCCGTCCACGTGCAATTAAGTACAATAATCCACAACGCGACCTCGGCCAATATCTAATCCACGATGTAGCCATAGCTAACACCAAAACCACGATGGGACACATAGTCACTCATCAACCACGATATGGCACATAGTGATATCAACCACGATGAGGCACAGAGCTACTCATCAAGCCACGCGAACTAAATCGCAATTGATCCACAACGTAACCTCAGTCAACGTCAATCCACGATGTAGCTCAAGGCTAACATCAAACCACGTACTCGAAGTATACCCGTACCTTCTTTCATATCATATCCCAACCCATGCACATGCAACATATAATATTGACGTAATAATAAATGCATGCACATGTTATTAAGGCAGACAATCATATTTCTATAGGTATTGTCCCATTCACATCGCAAGACATGTCACATTCTTATCAATAGATAATACTAACTCGATTATCGATATACCCTTTTAGGGTAATCACCACATAACCGCTATCGACCGGTTAGCACATAAATCACACATGCAAATATAGCAAAAACCTGGAAAACGGTGGGTTAATCACACACCTGATTATTAGCGAAATCCCGAACTCCTAGAATCTAACACGATGAACGGGGTTTTTCCTCCTCCCTTAATGCCGATTTGGCCTCCTACCCAAATCCCGAAGGCTTTGATTATCTCTGCCGATTTGACCCTAAACATCATAGTACACAATCGGTCAACACTAAAACCAAAAATATGGCCTTAGGCCGAATTCTAGCAACTACTTACCCTGCTCTTCCAAATCCCGAAACTGTCACTTGATCCTTGAGACTGTTGAAATCCTACATGCCATATGTCAAATTTGGCTTTAATACATAAATCTATGGAAAATGGCCCCCCTTGGCCGATCGCCAAGTCACTTACCTTGGCTTACCTTGATTACTCAAATCCCGAAGGATCACCTCTTCCAACGTTGGCTACACAAAAGGGCACACATTAAGGCTTTAAGGGACATTCGACCATACTATAAACCCAAGACCAAACACTTGGTTCGGCACTCCCATGAAGATAAAATCGATTCCTAAAAGAGAAGATCACTTACCACTATGTTGCTTCCTTGGAGAGACAAAAGAGAAAAGTCGACAGCCTCCCTAGAGATTCGGCTCTTGAGTAAAACAATGGTGTTTCGGCACTTTATTGTTGAGGAAAGAAAACACAAGAGTGGGGAGAGTTGAGTGCTTAAAGGATTCGGCCAAAATAAACTAGATCAGGTGGTTAAAGTTTCGGCTATGGCTCCTCACATGTAGATGAAATATTCGGCTAAGGTTTTAAATGGTAACAGGGCATTCGGCCATTCAAGAAAAGATGATGAACGGGGTTGAAAGAAAATAAAGAAGAAGAGAAGAAAGTAGGAGAATTTTCGGCAAAAGGAATTAAATGGAGAAAAGACTTACCAAAAGGTGAGCATCCCTATTTATACTACACATATTCGCACATCCATCACCTACACAGTTCAAAACTGATTATACCACCCCAAGGAGTCCCCAATCGGCCATAGCTTCATCCTCTTATCACATCCCACATTTTCCTCCTTTATCACCTTAATTAATAAAATAACAATAATTCAACACATTATCTCTTATCACTCTCCTATATTAACTCTTATCTTACTCTTTTAAAATAAATAAAATAAAGCCACAATTATCTTCTTATCCCACATTCTAAAATCAATAAAATAAGCATCCATTATCCTTTACTCCTATTTAATCTCTTTAAAATAAATAAAAACTCATTTATCCACTATCTACCAACTTAAAATAAATCAACCTTTATCCTATATTCTAAAATAAAATCAAGCCTTAACTCCTCATCCAATTAAAAGTCCCATTGCCGTCCAACCTCTCTCCAATTTGACGTCACAACCAAAAATAAAACCCCACTCATTGCTACAGGCGTGATTCGAACCAAGACCCTTGTCACTGCACCTGGCACTCCACTGCCACTTTACTACATGATTTCTTGTGGCATAAATCCCTCACGAAATCCTTTTAAAACCTCCTTAGCCAAGTTCCTACTTGACGCAAAAATAAACTCCCATTCGCTTCCTCTGCAACTCGAACCAAGGCGTCACATACCAAGGCCCTAAGTGGCGCCTTGCAGCCACTTTACCAAGGCACTCTTTGTGTCCAAAAGCGCCTATAACTTCTCTTAAGACCTCCCTGGCCTTGCTCCCCTTTTTAACGCCAAAAATAAAAGCTCCCAAGTGAAATTTCTGCAGCTCGAACCTCCTCCCCTTGGCACTCCATGTGACGCAACCTTCCATGCCCCCTAGGGTAGCGTCCCTTGCCAATTTGCCTCATGATTCCTTGTGTCATAAATCCCACGAAAATTTCCTTAAGGCCTCTTTGCCTAGTTTCCTTTTTTTCACTTAAAATTCCAATATTTTCCAAGCATTTCCCCTTCACCTAAAGTTCTCAAAAACTCCTAAAACACATCCCAACACACTCTAAGCTTACTAACACATGAATTATGCACTAAATCCATAACCCGTAATCTAGGATGTTACACTTCCGATCCATGGTTACGCCATAACACTTTGACGAGAGGAACTGACTTTCTCCGTAACACCTTCACATCCCGTTCCAGAATCTGAATCGGCTCCTCCTCGTAGGACAAATCGGGTTTTAGGCCCAATAGTCTGGTGACGACCGAAAATGGTAGTCGAGTCACTCAGGATAACATTAGACCTCCGGGAGGGCCATTGTAAGTGCGTACGTTATTTGATATATGATTGCATACATGTCAAACTACATACACGAATTGTAATATTATGTATGTTGCATGGGCATATGGGTGATAATGATAAAGGGGAAGTGTTCTGGTGGTTTTTACCACATTATCTAGTGACCTATGTCACATATTATGAATCTGGTGACTCTGTCACATTATCTGGTGGCTATGCCACAATTATAAGGGCGATGTGCAGTTGACTGCAGCGACTGCCTTCGATGGTGTGTAGCAGATAGAGGGTCAATTTAGTAATCCCCACGGTGTGACTGGCAGGTACAGGTGGTGTGTAGAGGTTGGATACTTAGGTTGGGCTGGGTTGCATTGCATACATGCTTAATATGTTGTATTTGTATGGGTTGATACATGTTCTTACTATTGGGGGTTGTACACACTAAGTTTTCGTAAACTCACCCCCTCTTTTTAAATGTTTCAGGTAATCCCTAGTTTGAGGACTTGGAGCCGAGGTGGACTCTGTGGTGGCCATGCACTGTTTTCTCATAAACTTTCAGTTTCTATTTAAAATTACTTTCTAATTTTGGGATTTTGCAATGTAATAAGGCCTTGGTATTTTATTTGGTTTTAGCTTTTAATTTGGTTACTGCTTGTTATTAAATGTTTAATACTGGATTTTCCTAAAATGTTAATAAACCGCTTTTTTCAAAATTACTTACACTCGATTTTTCACAACAAATATAACGAACACGAACTTTTTAACGGACACACGCTTTTTAAACATTCCTTTCGTGTGACATGCTAGATCCGGTCGTAACGTTTAGGCCAGATTTGGGGTGTTACAATTTTGGTATCAGAGCCTAGGTTTCAAAAACTCGGCTGTGGGTTACGGGGTTCAAAAAAAGTTTTCAAAAGTTTGTTTGAAAATACATGTTGTCTAAAAGTATGGCACCTTGAGTCTCCTGCATCCAAATCTGTAAGTTCCTTATTTTATGTTTGTTAAGACAATGTTATGATCTGTATTTTTGGTATTTATTTTGTGTGCTGGTTTGGATATAGAAATTGTATGTATAAATATTGATTTGCTTTTGTGTTTAGATATCTAGTTGTGAGAAAGAAGTTTTAGATTTGGTTTATTAGTGTTATTAGATCGAGTCTTGCACGTGAGCATAGTGTGGTAGGTTAGGACGTGTGACTGTTAGTTAGTTAAAAATTTTGAGGACAAAATTTTTTTAAGGAGGGTAGATTTGTAACATCCTGAAATTGGGCCTAGTAGGATTGAGCTCAATGGGCCTTGGGCGTAGTAGCGTTTAAATTTTTTTGGAGAACAAGAGATCGGCTTAAATGCAAGTTGGACCAATTAGATAAGTGAGTTTGGAAGGTTAGGGGGCTTCTATGAAGTCCCGAGTTTAAGTTAGGCCTTAGGAAAAATTTTAGTTTTAGGTGAAAAAAACCCTAGAGGTTGGTGGGTAGGCCTTAAGAATAAAATGTGGAGGAAAATGACACAAGTGGAGTGTGTGGTGTAGTGGCAAAGTGACGCCACTTAAGGACAAGGGAATGACGCCACAAGGAAGGAAGGAGGTCCAAGGTTCTAGTTGTAGCGTTTGCATTCCTTTTAGATTATTTTTATTAAATGAATTTAGACCTTGGCCATAGGGTTATATTTAGTTGCGCATGGTTTAAGACACAAGGAGCTGGTTGGTAAAGTGGCAAGTGGTGTGAATTGGCTGATGGGAGAGCTTGGGTTCGAATCTCATGAGGAGCAAGGGAGTATTTATTTTGCAGATTGGACGGTAAGAGTTTCAGTTGAATTTAAACTCTACTGACGAAGGGATCCCACATCGAAAAGATACAAGGAATGAAGGTGAAGAGCTAGCTATATAAAGAGCATGCCAGGAGGAGGGTTAACATACCTTGGTGGGCGTTGGGCACAGGAGTGGTCGCAGCGCGGTTTAGCACCAGAGTCCTATCAGGTGTGTAACTCTCTCTACTCTAGTTGTAGAACGAAAAATGCCGAAGTGCCGGTCACGGCATTAGTAGCCACACGAGCGTGTGAGTGCACGTGTGGGGCTTCGATGCGATAGTTGAGGCCATCAGTAGTATTCTTGTGGGTTGGGGCTGCTTGGGCCGCGATAGGCTGAAGTGGGCCCAATAGGCCCGTGGGGCCAATTGGAATAAATTGTATGATGATATAGTATATAGTGAACTAGACTATGTGGAACCTATATACGTGGCTAGATTTGTGTTAGGTGGGCCACACGAGCGTGTGGGCCCGAATGGGCCAAAATCGAGTTTTAGGCCCAATAGTTTGGTGACGACCGAAAATGGTAGCCGAGTCACTCAGGGTAACATTAGACCTCCGGGAGGGCCATTGTAGGTGCGTAATTATGAAAATACCTTTGGTGGGTAAATTATGAAAATACCCTTGGTGGGTAAATTACGAAAATACCCTTAGTGGGTAAATTACGAAAATACCCTTGGTGGGTAAATTACGAGAATACCTTTGGTGGGTAAATTATGAAAATACCCTTGGTGGGTAAATTACAGAAATACCTTTGGTAGGTAAATTACGAAAATACCCTTGGTAGGTAAAATTACTGTTATACCCTTAGAGGTTGGTTAGATTGATTATGTTGTATATTATTATTCTGATTATGATGGTAATTCGTTTCATACATTATTTGATATATGATTGCATACATGTCATACTGCATACACAAATTGTAATATTATGTATGTTGCATGGGCATATGGGTGATAATGATAAAGGGGAAGTGTTCTGGTGGTTTTTACCACATTATCTCGTGACCTATGTCACATATTATGAATCTGGTGACTCATCACATTATCTCGTGGCTATGCCACAATTATAAGGGCGATGTGCGATTGACTACAATGACGCCTTCGATGGTGTGTAGCGGATGGAGGGTCGATTTAGTAATCCCCACGGTGTGGTTGGCAAGTACGGGTGGTGTGTAGAGGTTGGATACTTAAGTTGGGCTGGGTTGCATTGCATACATACTTAATATGTCGTATTTGTATGGGTTGATACATGTTCTTACTATTGGGGTTGTACACACTGAGTTTTCGTAAACTCACCCCCTCTTTTTAAATGTTTCAGGTAATCCCTAGTTTGAGGACTTGGAGTCGAGGTGGACTCTATGGTGGCCATGCACTGTTTTCTCATAAACTTTTAGTTTCTATTTAAAATTACTTTCTAATTTTGGGATTTTGCAATGTAATAAGTCCTTGGTATTTTATTTGGTTTTAGCTTTTAATTTGGTTACTGCTTGTTATTAAATGTTTAATACGGGATTTTCCTAAAATGTTAATAAACCGTTTCTTTTTCAAAATCACTTACACTCGATTTTTCACAACAAATATAACGAACACGAACTTTTTAACGAACACACAGTTTTTAGACATTCCTTTCATGTGACATGCCAGATCCGGTCGTAACGTTTAGGCGGGTTTGGGGTGTTACATAAGTGGTCCCTTTGTTAGCTAGGGCAGTATAAATGTCACAAGATTTTGTCATGTTATAACGAGAACACACTCATCTCCCTGAAACCATTTGCTCATACAAGAAAATTTTCATATTCATCACCCAAAAGGATTAAAATATTCATTAAATAAAAATTGTCATTATTCTAAAATAGTAACATTACACTGCATCAGAAAAAACATTACGTGACCAAACCCAGAATCAACTTTTCCTACCATGCCAAATATACTTAATTCCCAGAAATTTGTGATAACAAAAAGCAAAAAAATAACATTTGTATCTCACTTCCAGATGAGGGACCGCCAATTCCAGTATAGATCAGTCCTAATGATCTCCAGTCAGACAAACTAAAAAGAATGAGAAGCCATTGTAGGAACACTTACTCGGTGATGTAGCAAAGTGTCGAGGCGATGAGACGAGGAAGGTCGACGGTGATACTGGCAGAGGAAGGTCGGACGGCGATGGTCGGACGAAGTTTTGGGAGTTAGAGATTTAGGGTATGAGATGAGGAAGGTCGACGGTGATGCGGCGGGATCGTTAGTGAAGTGGTCGGACGAAGTTTCTGGGAGTTAGGGATTTAGGGTATGAGATAGAGGAAGGTCGACGGTGATGCGACAGAGGGAACAGTCGTCAATGACGAAGCAGATGGTCGGACGAAGTTTTTGGGAGTTAGGGATTTAGGGTATACAATTAGGGGAAAATAATAAGGTATTTCGGGGTTGGATTGGGGTTAAAACCGAGCATACAAAAACGCGTCGTTTTGCTCAAAAATGAAATACAAGTTGCGGCGTTTTCAACCTAGCGCCACTAATGCCTGAGTTTTATTGGGGTTTATTCAATAGCGCCACTAAAATTTTTTCCCTTTTTGACAAAACGACGTCGTCCGTAGAACCGAACATACAGAAACGTGCCGTTTTGCTCAAAAACAAAATACGTCTTGCGGCGTTTTTAACGTAGCGCCACTAATGCCTGAGTTTTGGCGGCGTTTATTTACTAGCGCCACTAAAATTTTTTCCATTTCGACAAAACGACGTTGTCCACAGAATCGAGCTTACAAAAACGCGCCGTTTTCCTCAAAACAAAATACATTGCGGCGTTTGCACCCAAGCGCCACTAACCCAAGCGACACCGTTTAACTTTACATTTTGCGGCGCTTTTTAAAAACGCCGCTATTTATCGATCTTTACTGGCGTTTTCAGCAAAAACGCCGCTAATGCCACAACAAACACAATCTGAAATGCCACCATTTTGGCTAAAGTGGTGCGTTTTTGCTGCGTTTTTAAAAAAACGCCACTAATGTTTTAATTATTTCTTAAATTCCATAAAACCATTAACCTCTTAATCCTTAATTAAACCCTAAATATATATACATTGAAATTTTAATTTTGATTTAATCATACACATTATTTTAAAATATAAATACATCAATTTATTTTTATCTTGAGTAAATATAAATTTTATGTATGCAATAATAAAATGATTTTAATAATATCAATAATTATGTTTATATTTTACAAGATTTGGATCAAATTAAAGTTCATGTATGCTTTTAGGATTTAACACATTTGATATGTATTCTTTTAAAATAATAATTTATATTTATCTTTTTTTATATTCTAAAAATCCAAGATTAATTCCTAAATCCATAACCCTAACCCTTAAAAATTATACCCTAAATCATACACCCTTAAACCCTAAACTATAAACTATAAACCATACATAGTATCCCTAAACCCTAAACCATTGAAATAGTAACTCGTAGAACTTAAAAATTAAATTATAACTCCTAAACCTTAAACCATAAAACAATAACCACTAAAGATTAACCGACCCCAAACTATTACTCCCATAACCCTAAACCTATTACCCCTAAACCCCAACACTTAAACCGTAATCCATAAACATGATCCAAAAACCCATGATCTATAAACCTTTAAATAAATAATAAAACATAAACCCTAAACGAGAAAACACTAAACCCTAAACTAAAAAACCCTAAATGCTAAACTCAATTTAGAAACCTCTAAGCCCTAAACTATAAAACATAAACCATCAACCCAAAATAATAAACATTATACCATAAACCCTGAAACTCTAAACTATAGACATTAAACCTTAATTAAGTTCTAAATCATAAACCCTAAAATAAAATATTCTTTTTGCGGCGTTTCTATAAAAAACGCCACTATAGGTTACATTTTGCGTCGTTTTCACAAAAAAACGCCACTAAAGTTCAAAAAAAATTAAACAATGTTATTTTGCTCAAAATTTTGTGGCGTTTTTAGAAAATCGCCGCTAATACTCAGATCTATAGCGGCGTTTTTAGAAAAGAGCCGCTAATACTCAGATCTATAGCGGCGTTTTTAGAAAAGCGCCGTTAATGCCCATACTTTTAGAAGCTTTTTATGCTAATACTTTTAGCGGCGCTTTTCTAAAAACGCCGCTAATGTTCAGACTTTAGCGGTGTTTTACAAATAAATACCGTAATATGTCTTTTTTAGTGGCGCTTTGTTAATAAACATCGCTATTGCTCTTTTTTTGCGGCGTTTTCCCTCAAACGCCGCTAATGAATAATATTTGCGGCGTTTTTCTTTAAAACACCACTAAAAACGCCGCTAAAAATCTGTTTTGGTGTAGTGTAAGTTAAGCTCATTCGTTTTTAAATTCAAGAACCAGTTTAAAATCTAACGTATAGTTTGAGGATTTATGGTGAAATTAATCCTTTATTATATTTAATAGTCTTGGGTGTATAATATTCAAGTCTTAACCTGAAGCACCCTCCCTCTTTCTTCTTCCTTTCATATTAACTTCCTATATGTGTGTGTATATATCCCTTAGGAGCCTTTTTTCTCATAAGCCATAGCCTCTCAAATTTTCATTAAAAACCCAAAATTTTCTTAGAAACCTTCTTTGGTTCTTCCTTGATTTAATTAATTTAATGGAGACCAAGTCTCGCACTCTAGAGATCACGGTTTTATCAGCAGAAGACCTGAGAATCGACAACAAACCGGTGAAAAAGAACGCCTACGTCGTCGTTTCTGTCGACCCTTTCAACAACAAGGCGACCAAGGTCGATGGAGAAGGAGGTAGCTACCCTTCGTGGAACGACAAGCTGGTGATGGAAATGCCGTTACAGACGCGGTTTATAACCCTCCTAGTCAAATGCAAGGGGTCCAGAGGGGAAAAAACGGTAGGGTTAGCGAGGATACTGGTGACGGATTTCTTCGGAGGGTATTCGCCGGCGACTAGTTTGCAGTTCTTGAGTTACAGGTTAAGGGATCCCAAGGGGTTGAAGAATGGGATTATTAATGTTTCATTGAGAGTAAAAGAGCCTTTGCAGGATTGTTCTTCACAGGCTGCGGCTGCTGGTGGTGGTAATGCGGCGACGATAGGGCTGGGAATTCCCATTGATGGACGAAGAGATTATGGTATGGTTACTGGGATTCCAATATGGACTGGTTATCCATCTAATTCTTTGTTTTAGATGATTGATCTTTGTAGTGATTCAATTGAAGTAATTGCAAAAGTTGTACAAAAAATACAGAAATATATATCAACAATTTTGTTTAATCCAATCAATTTGGATTGAGGCATAATATAAAAGGTCCTTTAAGAAAGAAAATTCAATTTAACTCTCTCAATTCAACTCCCACCCAAATAATCATTCTATTAAAAATTTCATCTTGGTTAGTGAGATAGGTATCTCAACATGATGTACACATGGCACGCTATGTATTACTATTTGATTATTTCATTAACCACGCAACGATAAATTTGCTCTTTGATCTAACGTACAAAAAATAATTTACTTAATTTTTTAATAAATAGAACAATATACAATCGACTTTTAGTACAATAATGTCCATGATACTTTTACCTCAAAGATGATATTAGGTGCTTAAATGTTTTAGACCTAGTTGAATTTGTTGAATTTGAAACATGTTTATGAATTAAAATCTTAATAACTTATTTGCAGTTTAATATAATCATATTTCATTTATTTAAATCATGAATGTCATGTTTAATGTAAATAAAAATTTTAATTATTTATCTTATGTCAAAAAATTCAACCATTCAATAAATATTAATATATATTATTTAAATCGATATAATAAAGATACTAAATCGATTTGAAAATTTACATACATGAGAAATATAATAGGATTAAATTATTAAAATATTTTAATAAGAAAAAGAAAGATTTTATAATTAGAAAACTAAATGGTATATTATAGACTCATCAAGGGGTGGTTAAAGGTATTTTTATTGTTCCATTAGAGCTATATTTATATTAATGTAAATCCACCAAAAAGAAAAGTAGGTCGTCGTCGGTGATGAAACCAGAATCCACTATCCCGGCCCCACTCAAAATCCACCATTTGTGAAGGAAGGGTCAAATTTAGATATGTAAATTTTGATTCTTTTAATTCAAATTTGAATATGATTTAATTTGATTTAATTATAAAAAGTTAAATATTCGAATTTAATCTCAAAATTACTTAAACATAAATTAACTCGAACAAATCAATAGAAATGATATAAACTCAATATGTCCTTAGGGTCAAAGAAGGAGTAAGGAGTGGCCTTGCCCTTTTAATCTCAATTAGTTAACTATGAAAATACAAGTTATTATAATAATAAAATTATACTTTGATCTTCCAAAATTTATTATTTATTTCTGATTCTTAAAGCAATTTTTTGATTTCTCCTTAGATGTTTTGGCCTTGGCTCCGTATTTGGTTATATTACCATTTAAACCCTTCAAGTTTACAATATTATAATTAATAAAATGATAAATTTTTTATTTTAACTCTCAAAATTTCACAATTTAATTTCGACCATAAGCTTCATCTCTAGTATTGCCCACAAAAATTGACAAACAACTCGAATCGAACAAGGCTAACCAAATGTCATGGATACCTTCTTTATCTTGATTGCTTTTTGAACTTTTTCATTCTTTAGGCAAAAACATGCGAGAGTATATTAAAGGAATAGTTTTATTCAAGTTTTAAATTTCAAACATTTGTGGGTTATTTTGTCAACTCAATTACTATTCAAAAAGGGCCTAATCCACCTTTAAAATTTCGTTAGATTTCATTGTCAAGCTGCCGGTTGCCAACTTGTCCATGGAAAAAAACATACAAGCCGTCATATTAATCAAATGTCAAGTGACGATAGTGAAATAGCGGCTCTCCTCTCTTGTTTCTCGTTACCTTCCTTTGAAATAAAGGTTAGTCACATGTATATATGTTGATATTTTTGAATTTTTAGGGAGAAATTTTTGAAGTATCGTTTGTTTGAAGCTAATAGACCTTTAACACATTCAGTATTATCCTCATCTGTACACTATCCTTCCACACAAGACTCTCCTGCTCAGTGCATCTGTTGCTTGGGGATGAATCCAAAAATTTATTTTAGGAATTAAAGTATAATTTTATCATTGTATTAATATATTATTTAAGATTTTTAATGAGATTAAACTGAAAATTTACCATTTTAAAGTATCAAAGTGTAATTTTACCATTGAATTAAATTTTAATTTCAAATTTTTTTTGAAAGGGCTACAAAGTAATTTTTTCATTTTGAGAGGGGGTAAGGCCTCTACCTACCCCTTGTGTGATCCCTGCCATTGCTTCTTTAAGCAACCTATTTAGGCACTTAAGCTCTCCGCAGAGTTGAGAGACAAAACTTCAGTTTGACTCTAGGATAATATAGACCTGTTTAGGGATCCATGGCTCCGGATGGATGACACTTCGAAGACTTCTCCAAAAAGAGTTGACCTCCCAATCTTTCTTGGTTCTAAAATTTTAGTTTCTTGGAAACAATTTAGATTAATAATGGGAAGTTTCCTTGGTTTTTTTCCCCGAGAGAATCATTAATTATAAAAGAAGTCACAGAAGCTCCAATTGAACCATATTGGAGAAAATGTCCTATCTTAAGAAAATAAGGAATTGGAAAGAATGCGAAATATCATGAATACAAACTACAACATTTGACGTCAGCCACCGGAATGGATCTCTTGAACAGATGCGTTGGACTAAAAACCAATGATTTTATCCTTCCATAATAACTTGCAAAACCTCATAACGTTAAATCCTACAATATTGATAAACCATAAAAGCAACATATTTTAATCCCATGCTTAGCGTGTTTTTTTGGATGATTTATTATTTAATTTAGTGAATTTGATGCTCATCCTTTAATTTCATCTTTTATACTTAGGAGAGCATAGGGGAACAAAAAGAACGAAAAACGGGCCAAAATCGACAAAACGGGCTATTTTAAGGATCCACATGGCTTAGGCATTTCTACACGGCCGGCCACACGCCCATGTGGTAGCCTATGTCGATTTTGCACCCTACTTCCCTGTTACGAGAAAACCTAATTTTTAGGGTTTCTGAACATTCTAAAGTTTATAAATACATATTAGAAGAAGACCTAATGGGGGATACAAAGCTAAACGAAGAAAAGACTCGAAGAACGCCAATAGATTCAACTCAAAAGCAGGATCTCCTTCAAGACTGAAGATCTCCATTCAATTTCTCTCGAAGTTTTTGGGTTTCTTTATGTTTTGTTGTTTTCCTAATTTCGAGATGTTTTCCCCCAAAAGTATGAATTAAATTCCCTAGATACCTAGGGAGGATGAAAACTAAGACGGATCTTATTATTTGATTTTTCTGAATTACATGATAAATATTTGTTCTTGATCTCAATTATGTGTTCTTATTTCATGTTTTAATGTTTTCAGGATATTAATTCATGATTGATGTGCTTATTCAGTGGAGCAAAAGTCCCTGTTTAAGAGTAGATCTGGCATAATTGAGTGGAGTTGCATGCAGTCCTAGAAATAAGACGACATAAATCTACCGGATTAGAGTCAAATCTAATAGGGGAATCTATAGATCAAGTTAATGCGACAATAGGGGTTTTAATTAGAAAGAGATTTCAATTAATCAACTTAGAGTCAGTTATTTTTACTCTCGAAAGGGATATTAATATAATTTAGAGATTTCTACGGATCAAGGTAAGTGAATAAATCGTTTAATTCAGATTTAGAATAATAAGTGAAGTCTAGGCGGATTCTTTCCTAGGTATTGTCTCTCTCATCGGTTTTCTTCAAATATTTTCCTACTTTATTCTCTGTTTCGTCTTAGTAATTTGGTTAGTTAAGATTAGGTTAAAATAAATCCCTTCAATTTATTCGACTAGATAATAAAAATATAGTAACTACTAGTACTTTTAGTCCTCGTGGATACGATATTCCTAACTCACCATAGCTACACTACTAGTCGATAGGTGCGCTTGCCTTTATCGTATTTTAGTTAGTTCGTGACGTCATCAAATATAATAATCACAATAAATGTAAAGCAACTTAAACATATACTTACAATTACAATTTAAAGACTATAAATGTTCATATTTGATGTACTGACCATTACAGCGAAACTAATGTGTCTTAGGGACGAGATAAAAACGATAAATAAACATCATTTTATCTCTAATTTAAAAGTATTAGGAATTTTTTTTATTTACTTTCCCAATTCTTATATTTAATAGTTTGGGGTACAATTGTTTTAAAAGAAAACTAAATTTTAATAAATGTTTTATGTCTAATGATAAAAAAGATAATCCCAAGTGTATGCACCATGTAGAACCCAATTATTGCCGGGCCCAACAAAGACCCAAAACCAATAAATTCATTTACATACCCAAAATAAAACCCAAATTTAAGCCCTAGACCCGGTTACAAAATCAGATAACCCAATGACCAAGCCCGATACCCAAATAAACCCACTAATGACCTGACCCATTTACCTAGCCCACTAACCAATCAGCCCAATCAAAAAATAAATAAAAAAGGGAAACCCTAAAAGTCTGCCTAACTCTTGCGCTGCTCCTGCCCTCTGCCCTTTGCCCTTCTGACCCTGCCCTCCACTTGCCCTCTACGCCTGACCAGAAGTCACGTCCACCGCCACTGGTCTCCACCGCCAGCCACTTGCACCGAGCCAAGTACCTGCAAGCATTAAAAATGAAAATGACAGAAAGTTTGTAAACAATGGCTATATAAGCCGATTCAAACCATTGTAACGGGAGCTTTTTTTTTTTTCATCGACCAATAGAATACAAAAGATTTCAAAGCAAGCCATAGATTTAAAGGCAAAACACTACAAAGCTAAGAAAATATCCCAAATCAGAGAACCGAAATATCAAAAATTGAAATCGGAAGCCTAAGGTATCTTTTTTTTTCTTGTTTACGAATCTGTTTCTTCTTTGTTTGTGCATGTAAAAACACGAATTATTAAAAATAAAGGAAATAAATACCTAAAAAAAAGAGAGGGCCGAAAGAGGATTTTTTTAACTTCAGCCACCGTGTACGGCGAAGACGCGGTAGATGTCGGCCGGGGCAACGCCGGAGACCCTTGAACCTGCAGAGAGAAAAGAACAAAGAATTAGAATTTTTTTTTAAGAAGCAGGCGAAATGAAATTTTTTGGAAAATTTGGGCCTTAAATAGCCTTCCAAAACAACGTTGTTTTGGAGCTGGCCCTTAGCGCCCAAAACGACGTCGTTTTGCCTCAAGATCCGCGTGTTGACCCGACCCGCCTTAGGATCTGCGTGTTTTCTAAAAACAGGGAATTTATGCGCACAGTCTCTCCGCCTTTTCATGGTTTTACAATCAAGTTTTTCGTTTCTTTAATTTTTCCCCAAAAGTATATTTGGTTTTCAATTTGGTCCCCTCGCTGCTGCGCGTTTTGGCCGGAGGGGTTTATTACATCTTTGGTCCCCCCACTTCTTTAGCGCATTACAATAAGGTCCTCTCCTCTTTTATTTATTTCGCATCCGCCCCAACACTTTGTTTTTAATCCAATTTTCATCCTTTTTTGGTTATTTTTACTTATTTATTATAAGATCAATTTTCTTTTATCATTTCTTTATATTTAGTATTATATTTATTATTATTATTTTATTTCACTACTAGTATTATTTTCATTTCTATTAACACTATTATTTATTTACATTTTTTACTATTATGAACTCCCATTATCATTATTTCATTTTTATCACTACTATTATTATTAATATTATTATTACATTCACTATTATTTAGTTATCTTTTACTATTTATTATTATTATTATTATTATTATTATTATTATTATTATTATTATTATCATTATCATTATTATTATTATTATTATTATTATTATTATTATTATGATTTAGTATTTTTATCATTATATTATTATTATTACTATTATTATTATCGTTACCATTATATTATTAGCATATTATTATTATTTTCTTTTCATTGTAATTATCCTTACTAACATATTTTTACTTTTGTTATGTTTATTAGTATTATTATTTTATTATCTTATTATTACTTCCGTTATTATGTCATTATTTATTTTCTATTATTATTGCTATTATTTTATTATTACTATTATAATTACATTTTTTTTCGTATTTATACTCATTTTTATCTATCATTCTCACTTTTATTTTTCATTATCTTTATTTTGGCTTGTTTATTTTATTCTATTTCATTTTTCGTCTTTTATGTTTTCATTCATACTAACGCATTTATTTCCATTTTGCTACGCACATCCGTATTGTAATTTGTTTTTTTTGCATTGTATTATAAACTTATGTTACATTAACCTTTATTCGATACATCAAGCTTTAAAATGATCGATATTCTATATTTAGAAGTTCGAGAATCGTGCCCAATCGTCTTTGGGTTTCGATTTCGCGTTAAATCTAAATGACTAAATATCTTTCTAAGATTTTGACCGTGTTTTTTTAAATAAAGGCAATATTTCGCATTTGGACATTCAAGGAATCGTGCCCAATCGTGCTTTGGGTTTCGTTTTTTTATTTGGCCAAATAGTGGAATACCCTTTTTAAAATCCCAACGCATGAATATTAGAAATCATGAAATGATCTTGGTGTCGAGGGTTGAAACATCGTGTCCTATCGTGCAGGATGTGATATTTCATCTTTTCAGAACCAGAGAATTTCGATATCCAATTCGAATTATCCAAACATTTTCTAAGAGGGTTTGTATTTTAAAATCTTTTTCAATTTTCGACATTAGGACATTAATAATCAATTCTGTACCAATTTTGGGCGTATCAAGGGTGCTAACCCTTCCTCGTATGTAACCGACTCCCGAACCCATTTTCTAAGTTTCGTAGACCAAAATCGTTGTTTTGATAAATCAAACTGTTTATTAAAAATAGCCATTTTACGAGGTGACCCGATCACACCTCAACAAAAAGGATTGGTGGCGACTCCCATTTTATTTTCGTTTTTCAAAACCCAAGTCGACTCGTTTTCCAAAAAATGGTTACGACAGCTTGGCGACTCCACTGGGGAAATATAAGAGAGTCAGGCCGTAAAGTTGATTGTTCTTTATCCTTTTGTCAAAAATTTGGAAAATTGTTTTGAGAAATCATGTTTCTTTTGATGCATTTGAGGGTACTATGATTGTAATAATGTTGAGTCTCATAGGACGTTTCTGCATTCATATCTGCATGACCGTTGTGGTCACACCCCTTAAGTGGGAGCGAGAAGCTATGCCTTCATGAGGTTTTCACCTCCGCATGGGCTAGGGGACTGCTTCCGGAATACATCCGTACCTATGGTTCCGTGAGGTTTTCACCCCCGCATGGCCATAGGGAAATGTAGTCCCCTTAACTGAACTCGATCCGTATGAGCCTATAATAGGTAAGGATCGAGGAATCTGCTGGTTCGGGTACCTCAAACTATAGAACCAAAACCACATATAGTGAACCCTAAGAGCCTACCTTAGGCAGAACTATGTCAAACTTTTGTGGTCACCCCGATGGAGATTCGTTTATTTTACTTGCTTCATATATGTTATGCTGCGGTACTAACTCATTATGTTTTATTTTTATGCATATCATGTCATCTCTTAAGAAGTATCAATTCACGGTCAGTTTCTAAATTAGAAAGCTGGTTATGGAGAATGAATTTCTTCATAAAGTAGAAGATAATGCACCCGTCCGCGTATAATCAGAACAAAGCCAATTGGAGAAAGGGGATAGCTTAGCCGACGGGTATGTATCAGAACTGTGGGATTTTACTCGTATTAGCATCACACAAAATGAGCTTTGCGAGTTGAAGAAGATATGAAAACAATGGGACGATGAGGCAAAATAGTTGTTCTGTTATAGTTATGGCGATATACACTACCTGCTCGACATTAAGGTCGATAAACATCTATTCTGGGCTATGACTCAGTTCTGGAATGCTGCTTACAGTTGTTTCACTTTTGGGAAAGTAGATTTAGCACCCACAGTAGAGGAATATACAACCTTACTACGCTGTTCAAGGATCTAAACCGACAAAGTGTATTTTAGGGCTGCCAATGCCCCTACTTTTGTGAAGAAGTTGATGAATATCACAGGGATGAGTGAACAATGGGTCTCGGCCAGAATTTAGAGAAAAGGCGAGGGTAAGTGCATACATTGGGAGAGTTTGAAGGACCTAATCCTGTCACATCCCGATATAAAAAAGAAGATTGACGTCTTTGCCCTATGTATTTACGGCTTGGTAATATTTCCTAAGGCTCTCAGACATGTAGATGAAGCAGTTACAAATTTATTCGACCGACTAGACAAAGGGGTTACGTCGGTGCCTACAATTTTAGCCGAGACGTTCAGATCCTTGAATGCATGTCGGAGAACAGGTGAAGGCAGGTTCATCGGTTGCGCACAGTTATTGATGACTTAGTTTCATAGTCATTTCTAGAAAGTGGAAAAAATGTCTTATCGGGTCCTCTCTGAGACTTACTCTTCGTTGAAAGAGATAGTCGCCACGCCAAGGAAAGAAGACATATCCGAGGAAGACTGGATAGCACTCCTTTAAAATCTCCAAGAAGAAGACATCGAGTGGAGGGCTCCTTGGATGATCCCCAACGGAATCCTTTATCGATGTGGGAATTTCGACTGGGTTCCCTTACTCGAAATTTGGGGGGCTATTGGGTATGCCCCTTTACTCGTCCTGAGGCAGTATGGTTCAAGACAGTTTGTACCAACTACATATGGGTTAGCTCAATGCGAGTTTTCATATAGAGGGAAAAGCTATAAGAAGAGGGTTAAAGAGATTACTGGTGCTTGAAATCAGATTCATAGAATGAAAAGGTTATCCGCAGGCCCGATAACGACTCCAGAGTATAGCGGATGAAGGATTAGAAGGATTAATGATAATGTCCCTGAGCCAAATCCAGAAGGCGTCCGATCGAGAAAAGAATGCTTGCGAGTGGTCCCATCAGAATTAGAGATTATGAAACAAGATTTTGAACGGATGAGTTCGAAGCTTGGAAAAAGGATAGAAAAGCTGGAAGAAGAAAAGATACTCCTCAAATTAGAGGTGGATGGTCAAAAATCAAAGGCCGAGAAACTTAGAAAGGAAAAATAGAAGGTAGAGGAAGACCGAGAAGCTTGAAGATGGAATACAAGAAGATGCGTCTGACGATAAAAAATGCTAGATTAAGAAAAACTTCGGAGCAGTGGCGACAAGAGATCTGAGAGGAAATAGCCAGAGTTAGCAGTTGGGAGAAAAAGTTTCAAGAAATGCAAACACAAAACGAGGCGTTAGAGAATGGCATGGCAGAAAGCCAAAAGGAGAAAAAGGGACTAAAAGCTAGAGTGCCTGAGCTTGGGTAGTCTCTGCACCATTATCGAAGTCAAGACTCGAAAAGCAAACTGAAATCAAGTTTGAACAGAATCAAGGAAATAAAGGGTAGGGTTGAAGAGCTAGAATCGACATTACACAGTGGTGAGCTCCGGATTGAGCTTCTGGAAACAAGAGAAAGGCGTTAGGAGGAGGAGCTTCGCCATTCTTGTGAGTAAGTTAGAAGCTGGAATTATCTCATTGGTGAAGCGATAATCCAGATTCGAGAGGTAGCTGATCACCTACAGACTTTGGCTGCAGATGCTGACATATTGAGCGTGAGATATGAGCTACAGTCGGGTTGTAATCAAGAACTAATCTCTTTGCTTGGAAAAATCAAAACCTTAGGCCTTAGGGCGAAAGCATATTTGTAGTCTGTTTTATGTAAAGGATTTTGTTTTCTAATAAAGTTTTCTAAAATGAAGTTGAATCTGAATCGATGCCTTCTTCTTGCATTCATACATTTGCATTGCATCATATCATATGCATTTAAGTCTATAAAAAGAGCCTAATTAGTTAAAGTTATCAGAGAAAAGAGAGGGAGAAAAAGAGAAATCTGGAAACTAAACACCCTTACAGTACACGTGCCAAGTCAAAGAAAATGGATCAAAGGTTTGAACAATTTCAGAAGGACTTACAGGACCAGATGCAAGAACAAATGACAAAACTCCAACAAGAAATGAGGGACCAGATGTTAGAGGCTCAACGGAATATGATGGCCCAAATGACCTTGATGATGAATGGGATAATAGACAAAGGAAAAGGCCCTACAGCTAGTACCGGAGAAGAGAGTGAAGGCCATCCCCCAGGATTCACTCCACCTCATGTCCGTGCAATGACCTGCAGGCAGTGGCCAGAACCCTAAAAATTTAAGCTTTTTCTTTTTTTTAAAAGTATTTTATATGTATATTTATATGTAGATTAAATAAAATAAAACAAAAAAAAGTAAATGCACTCGTAAATGAAAAAAAAGAAAGTAAAAGAAACCTTTTAATTTCGGATTATTTTTGTATGTCTGTATATATGCGTATATAAAAATCTCTTTTTCTCTCTTGTGTATTTCTCCTTGTATCTTCGTATCCCCTTTTACAGCTTTTTATAGCTTTTCGAAATGAAAAATAAAAAAGAAATAAAATCTTTTCCATGTTTGCTGCGATTTCTTTCTATTTGCATTGTTATTTCTTTCCTTTCTTGCAGGTAGAAACGGAGATCTCGCGGTGAGGTGACATGCACGCTATTTTCGGCATGAGAATGGTCTGGACGAGGTTGTTGGACGTTGACTACGGCACGATTGTCGGCACAGGGCATTTGGCTCTTGTGCCTTCTTGAGATCAAGGCTTGCGGTGCCTAGGGTTTTCAAAAACCCTAGGCCACTGAGGATGTTTAGTGTTTGGGCCCTTTTGGGCCATTTTGATTTTGGGTCAGGGTCTGTTTTGGGTAGGATTTAGGTGTTGGGTTTAGTCTGTTTTGGTCTGGGTAGGTAATTGGGTTAAGAGTGTAAATGGGTTACTGGGTAGTTTTAATTTTGTAAAATGGATCATGATAGAAAAATTGAACATTTTTATTTTATTATTTATATTGTATGGGCCGAGCAAATTAAGCCTATTACAATATCAATTACTCATTTGCAAGTCCATAAATTACTTTTCATTACTCAATATCACATTTCATAATTTAATAATACTTCTACTCCAGTTATCAACTAATCATACATTAAATTATTTCATCATGTCACATTCCATAAACTTCCATTCAATTGGTTTAACAAATACATTAAAGATATAATAAGATATCAAGTAGTAGCTAATTTAAATAAGACAATTTATGAAGTTCGAGTTCTGAAGTATGAACTTACCGAAACTACGCTGGCAAACAATTATTCCTTAGCCTTCTCCTTTCCGCAACGAGCAACGGGATCTCTTGTATCTCGATCTAGAATTAATAATTTAATTTACTCAATTACTCAATAAGTAACCTCACACATTTAACCATTAACATTTGATATTCACTCAACTTAGTCCTTGTCATAAAATACAATCAATCAATCCCATGTTTATACTAATTTCCTCCACCCACCGAATGTATGAGTATAGCTATCTATATAATTCCAAAACAATCCCTATACTCATGAATTTCATCAATTAATACCATGCCATTATAGTTTTAAAATAAGCTATATTCCTAAGAATTAATTTCACCTAAACCCATCACAAAATTTAACTAAAATGACTAATGAAAGAAACTTATAAATTATCATAATTTCTTAACAAATCATTCCATAAAATGCCTATCTATAAGGGTTCACCATTATATCCTAAAACCTTAAAACATCAACAATGGCATTGTCCACTATTTCTAACAAATTTATACTTTAGCTCACAAAATAGCTAAATTAAACCATTTCCAACACAAGAATATAATCAACATGAAAAATCAATTTGAGTAACAATTACATGCAAGTCCTTCAAATCAAATATACAAGCTTTATCAATGGCTTCCTTTCCCCTTTACTTTTCTTTTATTTCGGCAAGAAGAAGAAAAATAATAGCCATCTCTTTTAGTGGACTCTTTTGTGCTTTATTAAATTTGTTTTTATTATTTATTTTCTTTTATAACCTTTAATGATTATTACACTAACTTAATATATATATATATATATATATATATATATATATATATATATATATACTATAACATTAATTAAAACCGTCCACTATCACCCTTCCTATAATTATTGGCTTATTTATTTAATAAGTCCTTTAAGCTAGTTCCATCTTAAAATTTAGTAGAAATTCCTACTTTTATCCCTTATTCGATTTATTCCTTTTACTTTAATTAACACATAATACTTTAAATATATTTAACTATTATTCAATTCCTTCTAAAGTAACTCCATATATATATATATATATATATATTTAATGAAGACATTTATAAACCCTATCTACAAAAATAAGATCTCGAAAATACATTTTTCGACACCCTTAACTATCAAGTCGTTACAAGTGCTTTTAACCATCAATTAATCCCTGCGTAATTCATTAGGTTAGTTTTTATTCACTAAAATAAATAAATTTTAATAATATATGTTAAGCATTAAAACCAATGGCTTTAATTTAAGCCTTGTTTAATAAACTATTAAAATTAAATTTATTAAAACTTAATATTTTTAATAATTTAATTCTTTTGTGCAAGTTTGATTATCCAAATTAAAATAACCCAATAAATTTTGTCCTAAAAATGTGAAAATAATAAATAAATAAGAGATATTTATCACTTGTGAATGTTTTCAATTTTATTCAATTAAGGTTCCATTTATTTCATGAAAATAACTTTCAAAAATGATTTCTAGAAAATAATTTACTTTTCTGGAAAAGCTAATATTTTCTGGTGTTTGGATGAATCTGTGTAAAATATTTTCTTCTATTTGGTGGATTTCTTAAAAATATTTCATAAAATTTGTTTTCAATTAAACAAACATACATTTGAGGTTTTCTTATTTTTTCCTTGTTTAATTTAATTTATTTTTATCTATAATTTTATATTTTACATTTTTTTGCATATATTAAAATATTATGTTAAATTCTATTTTTAATTACATGACTAGTAAGTGGGTATTTTTATTTAAAATGTGACATCAACAAAATTGATAAAAAAATTAACGATGTCAACAATTGGACTTGATTTTCAAATTTGAAAAGTAAAAGGACTAAATTCTTGAAAATAAAAGTACAAAGACTAAATTATAAATCATGAAGTGTGCATAGACTTATGACACATTTTAACCTTTATACTACAAAATATTTATTATTAATATATTTATAATTGTAATAAATATTTATTATTAAAATATTAATATTAAATATTTTCAATAATATGTGAATAATATTATTTAAAATTATTATTTTTAAAATTTATTATTAAAATTAAATTGAAATATTAAATAATTTATTAAAATAATAAATTATATTTATTATACTAATAATTTATTATATGACTCAATATAATATTTTAAATATTTTTAAAAATAAAATAAAACTTATTATCAATATAATAATATTAACCTTGATTTAAGTTAATTTTTATATAAAATAAAATTATCTATAAATGAGCTCTTTTCCTAAAATGACTTACGCTTTTCAAAAGGTAAAGTCATTTTGAGAAAAAATACTTATTTTACCTTGACGCGTAAGTTATTTTCCGTTAACCAAACTATTTTTTGCGAAACAAACATAAAAAAATATATAAAATATTTTCCATAAAATCTTTTACATGTAAACAAACGGACCCTAAGTCAATTGGGTTTCTTACTTTTAAATCTAAAACTATCAACGCTGCTTTCGCCTCTCATTCTTTTCCAGAACTACACCTCTCCATTTCACTGTTAGGTTTCGGCTCTTGACCGTTCTTATAGTTCTAGATTTTATGAATTTCTACTAAATTCTTTTTAAGGTAAATTATACAATTAGTCACTTAACTATATTTGTATTCCTATTTTGGTCATCCAACTTTAAAAATTTTCAATTTAGGCATTAAGCTTTGTATTCATTGATTCATTCATGTTTTGGTCACTAGTCATTAAATGGACAACAGAAAATCTTTTTCTAACAGGTATAATAACACATTTAGTCTTCAATATTTATATATTCTATCAATTTGATCTTAATTCTAAATAATTCAATAAATTTAACCATTCATACTTATAAATTCAATCAATTTGATCTTCAAACTTCCTAACTAAAGCTTTTAACTTTTAAAATAGAGGCATTCCACAACTATAGTAAAACTCAAAAAAAGAAAAAAAAAAAAAACTTTTTCAATTGTGCAAATAGAACATACTTTAGGGGTTTCTTGAGAATTGAACTATACGGGAATTTCTGTTTTTAGGTCATTTAAATTTCTACTTTTTCTTGTATTTAATGGTTACCCAATTTAATCCATGGCTCAAAGATAAGTTCTTTTCTGCTGGAAAAACTGAAAAAGAAATTTGGTTGTTAATTGATTTTAGTTTATCTGTTAAATCATCCATAAAGAAATGCAACTTTGATGTTAATTATTCTGGATTTTATTGAATTAATTAATAACCTATAGTTAGATTTTATGGTTCTTAAGCTTGACTCTTTGGATTTGGATCTTCAGTGGTGATCCGATTGTTTGGTTTTTAAGAAATAATATATTTGGACGTGTTATTTATTGCAAGTATGTTATATTATTGTACAATTGGAAAAGTTTTTTTTTCTTTTGTTTAAAAGCTGAAAGCTTTAGTTAATAAATTTGAGGATGAAATTAAATGTAACACCTCGAAATCAAGAAAGTGAATGAGAAAGAAGGATGCAGTAGTTGCACAATTTGGTGCGGAAGCAACTCTTAGAAGGGTGCATGCAAACCAGAAGGAGGATGATGATGTTTATCGAATGGAGATTGTTGCAGTAATACTTTAAATTTCAATGGACTTTTATATTGTGGATTTTATTTTATGTTTATTATTAAATAATTGATTTTAAGAATTTGTATTATTAGATTTAAATTTGGAGTAATACTTTACTAAATGAAAATTAATATTTTGAGAAATATGGCATGAAAGCTTTAGGGATGAAATTCATTCTTAATTATGAAGACCAATTAAGGACAATTTTCAACCATCGTCCCTGAAACCTTTTAGAAACATAGTTTTAAAGCATGCATATTGAGGATGACTTAAAGTTTTCAAAGCTATTGGAGATGTTTTGCAAATTTAGGGATATTTTTAATCCTCCTCAAAACTTTTAAATTTTATAATCAACATATTAATTCTATGCACTATCAATCACCAAACGATGTCACATTATTATTGGTGCACAAAATTACAGGAGGCCTAAAACATTCCAAACTTGTTTGTTGGTCCAACCCCAAACCCAGCCCAATGGTCTTACAACCCAATGCTTCAACTCCAAAATGTTAGCATACAAGAACCAGAATTCCATCATCGATTTATTTTTCTTAAATTTTATAAAATAATATATCAAATCTAAAAACTCTATACACAAAGGAATGATGAAAGATTTGTATTTAAATTTTTATTTCACATTAATTTCAAATTTGACGCTTTATAAAAAAAATCTAAAAACTAAGTAAAATTGTAAATTTTAATGAAATAAATTTTTTTCTTAGCTGCCAAATTGCTCAATAGTACAGAAATATTTGTACCAATGTTTGGCCTTTTATGGTGACATCAATAGATGTATTTGTAATAGACATGCAATGCTGCTGCATGTGAATTATTGTACGATTGAATGGAAGGGGAAAATAATAGTAACAGGCTTTTTTGGTTCCCACCGAATGACCATATGATCTGATTTTTGGCTTCTCATCTCTCATAATTTGGCCACTAGATTGCTCAAATTTCTTCTACATTTTCTAAATTATCTTGTTGATTAAACTCAAAAGTTGATCTAAAATGTGGAAAAAAATATTAGACTCGAAAAATGGGATTAGATAAAAAAAATTAGACTTGTTTGAATATGGGGCTAAGCTTGAGCTCTAGTATGTAAAACTCAAACCTGATTCATTTGTAAGTTTACAATATATTTTTTTTTCTTTTTTTATATATTTTTATAATTCATATCATATGAAAAATTAAATAAACAATCTATGAGGTAAATATTAAAAAAATAAATTTAGTTGTTTAGGTTGATAAATTGAATTATATATAATAGTAGTTGATAAACCATAATTTATATATATTTTAACCCATGCTTGGTTTATTTTTGGATGAATTTTCATGAGATTTGATGAATTCGATGCTCCTAATCCCTTAATTTCATGTTTTACACTCAGGAGATCTTAGGGAGTCGAAAAGAACGAGAAACGGGCCAAAACGGGACAAAATGGGTCTACATAGGAAATCAACACGGCCTGGACCAATGAACACAGCCGTGTGTTACGAGCAGGATCAAACACGGCCTGGATCAACGTACACGGGAAGACCACAAGGCCGTATGTGGCGAGCAGAATCTAGCACGGTCTAAGGAATCGAACACGGACGTGTCACACGGGCGTGTCCCTGCCGTATCAAAGTTTAATTCTATTCGGAAGTGTCCCCACCGTATCAAAGTTTAATTCTATTCGAATAGGCCACTTGTGGGCCAAGAGAGGTGTTCCAAAGCCTATATAAACACCCTAGGGGGCAACCTAAACAGGGACGCTAAATAGAAGGTAGAAAATACTCGAAGACAGCCGTCGGGAGCAGCTCGGAAGAAGGATCTCCAACAAGACTAAAGATCTCCCATCAAATTCTTTAGAAGTTTTTGGGTTTTCTTATGTTTTGTTGATTTCCTTATTTTAAGATGTTTCCCCCTATTAGTATGAACTAAACTTCTCAAATACCTGAGGGGATGAAACCTAAAACGGATCTTATTATTATTTGGTTTATAAGATAAATACTTATTCTTATTCTTAATTGTGAGTTCTTATTCTTGTTTTGATAATTCAAGTTATTGATTCAAGTCGAATGTGCTTATTCAGAGGAGCAAAAGTTCCTGTTTAAGAGTAGATCAACACAATTAAGTGGAGTTGATTGCAACCCTAGAAATAGGGCAACGAAAATATGTCGAATTAGAGTCAAATCTAATAAGGGAATCCATAGATAGAGTTAATGCGATAATAGGGGTTTTAATTAGAAAGAAATTTCAAATTAATCAACCTAGAGTTACTTGTTTTTAGTCTTGAAAGAGATATTAATATAAATCAATGATTTCTACGGATTAAGTCAAGTGAATAAATCATATGAATCAAAAGTAATAAGTGAAGTCTAGGTGGATTCTTCACTAGGTATTGCCTATCTCATAAAGTTGTCTAAAGTATTTTCTCAATTCGTTCTCTGTCGTATTTTTAATTTAATTTTAGTTTAAAAGAAATCATTCCAATTCTTAGGCTAGATAATAAAAAGATAGTAATTACTAGTACTATTGGTCATTGTGGATACGATATTACTGGTCTTACCATAACTTACCATAACTATACTATTGAACGATAGGTGCGCTTGCCTTTATTGTGATCATAGTTAGTTTGAGACACATCAAGTTTTTGGCGCTGTTGCGGGGACTAAGATATTAGGAATGCTAAATTTTTATTACTTTAGCCATTCTTATTTTATTGCAATTTAATTTTACTTTTTATTTGTTTTTACTTCTCTAATTTTTCTTTCTTTGCTTCTGGCAGGAACTTTTAGTTTATGACTAGAAGGAACCCGTCAAGACCATTACTTTTTGATAGTGATATAGAAGGTACCGCTCGCAGAAATTGAAGAGAAATAAGACGAAGTCTACAATACATAGAAAAAGAGCAAGAAGATGAAACCAATACTACCGAAGAGATGGTGTGAACCCCTCAACTAGGCAGTTGATTGATGTAGCATGCGTGATACACTAAACAATAAAACACCTGAGGCTGCTTACAAATTCATTGAAAAGATGTCACTGAATAATTATCAGTGGCAAGTTATGAGGACAAAGCCAACGAAGGCAGCCAGTGTTTTCAACCTTGACGCAGTGACCATGCTATCAAACCAGGTAGAGCTTTTAAGTAAGAAAATTGATGGTTTGTGTGGTTCTTCGCAGGTACACTCAATGATGCAGTGCGATACAAATGGAGGAGGGACAAATAATACAGAATATCCATCCTACAACCCTGACATAGAAAGCGAGCAGATAAACTATATGAGTAACAATTCTAGACCTCAAAATAACCCTTATAGTAATACTTACAATCCAGGTTGGAGGAACCATCCCAATTTTTCATGGGGCGGTCAAGGAAACCAAAGACAACAACCCCCTCCAAGCTTCCAACAACAACCTTACCCATAGGAGAAGAAGCCAAACCTTGAGGAGATGCTAACAAAATTCATCGTGGTGTTAGAAACCCGTTTCTAAAACACCGAAACAAAACTTAAAAATCAGCAAGCATCGATTCAAGGGCTCGAGAACCAAATAGGACAGCTTGCTAAGCTGATCTCAGAATGACCACAAGGTAGCTTGCCAAGCAATACCAAACCTAACCCAAGGGAGCAAATCCATGCCATAACTGTGTGCGACGAAGAAAGGTTAGTAGAATCTGAATCGGAACTGAGGCAAGAACATATGGTAAGTAAAGGTAAGGATGAGGTAAGCAATGATACATAAAAACCGGTAAGTAAAGAGTATATACCTCGAGTACTATATCCTAACGCGACAAAAAAAGACCGCACAGATGAACAATTCGGTAAATTTCTTAAACTTCTAAAGAAATTACATATTAACTTACCATTTATTGAAGCTCTTTCGCAGATGCCCAATTCAAAAAAAAAAAAAATTTAAAAGAGCTTTTGACAAACAAACGGAAGTTGGATGATGCGTCGCATGTGAAGCTAAATGCAGTCTGCTCAGCTATTTTACAGAATAAACTACCCGATAAATTAAAGGATCCAGGGAGTTTTACTATTCCTTGTTTAATTTGTAGTTTAGATGTTAATAATGCTTTAGCTGATTTAGAGGCAAGTATTAACATCATGCCCTATAAAATGTTTAAGCAACTAGGTCTTGGGAAACCTAAACAAACTAGGATGAGTATTCAACTCATAGATAAAACCATTAGAGTTCCTAGGGGAATTGTTGAGTATGTGCTTGTAAGAATTGATAAATTTATATTCCCAGTTGACTTTATTGTTCTAGACATGGATGTAAACAGTAACGCACCTTTAATCCTAGGACGACCCTTTTTAGCAACTACTAAAACTAGAATTGATGTTGGTACAGGTGAGCTCACATTTCGTGTAGGTGACAAAACGATCACTCTTTAAGCTCGTGACTCGATTAAGACATCGAGTAATAAAGGTGAGTACATAAATTCTATTAATAACCATTTGGTTTAACCTTTTTTTTTAGGAAGCACCTCAAAAATACACAAATGAGCCACATCCTAGTCCTCGTACCAACAATGAAATAACTTATGAGGAGCAACGGCTTCAGATCAATGAACTAGACGAATGGATGACACATGCCAAGGAGAAACCAAGAAAACATGTTGAGCCAAAGCAACTCTATGACGAGCTTAAGGGTGGTACAAATCACTTGAAAGTTGGAGACCAGGTACTATTAGATGAAACAGATCACCGAATAACCACGTCAGAGCTAAATACGAACAGAGCAACTCCTTTTATGATACTCAAGATTTTTCCATACAAAATGGTCGAGGTAACTCACCCTAATTTGGGTACTTTTAAGGTAAATATTATTCGACTCAAACCATATAATAGAACTAATAGTAGGAGAGAGGAGTATAAACTCCTCAAATCACCATAATTATGCGGATGAAAGGTAAGTATAGCTTAAGACTCTAAACAAGCATTTCTCGGGAGGCAACCTGAGCACTAACTTATTTAATGTCCATATTTTCAATTTTTAGAACCTAACTAAAAATACTAACCACAGTAACAGGTGCAAGTTTTCCACCTCACACGACCTTGCACACGGGCGTGGCCGTGTGGATACCACGAGTAGGTACATGGGCATGGCGGAGACCTGTGCGGAAACAGGACAAAATTTTGTCCAAAACATGAGTTGCAATAAAATACCACGGTCGTGCGATATAGTCGTGATCAAAACTGAGTAAATCATACGGGCATGCGACACGCCCGTGCTTATAAGCCGTGGGCGATAGTAATTAATTAGCATGGGCGTGGGAACCTCTACATAGGAGTGGGAGAAACGAACGAAGCATCACACGGCCGTGCGATTCGGCAGTATGACCTAACACGCCCAAGGAACACGGGCGTGGGCAGTGACCAGATGTCCCAATATCTATTTAAACCCTTTCTTTCTGTTCACTTTCTTCCCCAATTTTTCCCTCCAAATCCATTTTCGACCACCGCTCTTCTTCTGTTCATTTTTCTTCCCTCCTCCCTTCTTTCTCAGCTCGAAACCCTTTCTTTTCTTTTTCCCTTTCCTTTTCTCGTTATCTTTTCCCCTTCTTTTTCCCTTTTTCCCTTTTCCCCATTTCCTTTATTCTTTCTCTACACCGCCACCACACCAACCACCATCCTTGCCACCGTTGCTCACCCTTTTCCTCCTTTATTTTAAATTCCTAGTTATTTTCCATTATTTTATTTTATTTTCTATTTTATTTTATTTCACTTGTGGTGCTGCTAGGTACACAATGACGGACACTCGAGGCAAGGCCAAGGCCGCCATCCCCACTTCAAAAAAATGAAAGGATCCCGCAGTCTCCCCGTGCGCGACCACTTTACAACAGATATACCACAACCCCTTCATAAGTTCATGCTGGTTGCTTCATTGACTCAATTCCATACGGTTCAAAGTGCTGTCAGAGTATCCTCCCCACGTTCACCTCTGCCCAAATTTACCAGATTTTTTTTCTTTGACTCCATCCAAAATTTAGGAAGTTTCACCTCTTCCCTCTCTTATGATTTTTTTACTATATTGTCATTATTTATCTTTGTACATTGAGGACAATGTACATCTTAAGTGTGGGGAGGTTATAGATTTCATTACCAGAAAATCCCTAAATTTTGTCTTGTTTTTAAGTAAATTTTCTCATATTACTAATTAGAATGAAACTTCTATTGACTTATGATTTTCATTAATATGTTTTAGATTAAGTCATAGGTAATTGTGCATTGATGATTTAAACTTTAAGACATTAGAGAATCAAGCATGATAAGTCTATTTTCAGATTAAAAATTTTGTTAGGCTGTTTCCATAAATTTCAATATTACTTTGAAGTTTGAAATTTGCAAGGTTGACATCAAAAATCATAATTTTTGTAAGACTTTGAGCCTTTTAGAGCATATACTTTTCTTGCTCACTTTATTGGTCATGAGTGTGTCAATATTGATTTGTTATTCTAGAACTTACTTCAATTATGCATGTCAAGACCACACCTTTGATTTGATATACTGAGATGATAGAGGCACCTAAGATTTAACTTACTCACTCCATAAATAGCCTACCTTCATAATTAACCCCTAGTGAACCCCTTTGATCCTAATAAACCGTTTCTTGATATACCCTTAATATTAACCCAAAACTCATCCTTTTTGATTCATAAAGAATTTTCCCTATTGAATTAAACCTTTTTTTGTCGAGATTTGATTTGAGCAGTTTCCTAACTATGTTCTTTATTTCAGTTGTTAAATTCTTTCTTATTATTGTATGTTCTTATTCTTAAAAAAAATTGGGAATTTATTCATTTTTAGTTCTATGAGCATTAAAACGATTAAATTCACATATTAGAAGAAGCTCATATTATTATTGATAAGTTTTCAATTGATGTAATTATTCAGTATTAGTTTATGTTTTTTCTAATTAGGTAATTTGTCAATTCAATCTCAATTTTAACCCTTTAATTCAGCCTTTATCCTCACCTTTAACCCAAGCCCCATTACAACACTTTTAAAGACCTTTTGATTTGTGTATCATCTCATTTTATAGTGGTGGAGATTTGATTTTCATGCAAGCCTATGGTAATAACTCTTCATGTTTGACTTTTGAGTGCTTTATCTTGAACCTTAAACACTTTGAGTGATTTGAGTGAATCCTTTGTGAGGATGTCAATTCTTGTCGATTTTGGATCAAAGGTAATTATTTAGATAAGCGGAAACACCTATGTTTTCGTGCTACAAAAATTCGTGACTTAGATTGTTTGAATCTTTAGGACTCTTTAAGTTAAATTATCCATGTATGAATTGTAACACCCCTAACCCGTATCCGTCGCCGAATTAAGGTTACGAGGCATTACTTTACACATCACAACTCAGCACAGTCAAAAAGATCATTTATCAAATTTAAATTTCTTAACTAAAAGAAGTTAAAAACATACTTACGATATTTACGACTAGCACATGGATATACATGATCACATACCAAACATATATTAGTAATTTGTCTTCACCGAATATGCACATATACACATCTACTATACAAATCAAGATAACAATCATGGCATTTAAACAATTAAATCCAAAATCCCATATCAAATTGATCTATCCATTTCGGTAAACCCACTATACTCCACCAAACAATGCATACCACAATTTATTTGAGGGAATGTAGTCAAACCAAAACACCCCTTAGTAGTACTCATAATAAACGTAGTCCATCACCGAAATATAACACTTACGTACATTTTCAATTTATTTCTCCTATTGCGAATACAAGGTCCAAGAAGTTGGTTCATATTTCCAAAATACACATCAAAGGTAAGGAACACCAAACCTCATCAAACTTATTAAACTATCGTATATATATATATATATATATATTACATTTTTTTTTAAAAGGATTATAAAATTCATATATAATGATTTTATATCAACACACCTATACAAACATAATTATTAAGCATAAATTATAACTCATTCATATACATCATTTATATAAAACTTTCATAACTTTCCAATAGTTAACAAAATTGTACCTAATGACCTCATTTCAACATTCATACACAATATACCAACTTAGCATGTAATATAATTATATATGTCACATCCTCATTTAGCTTCAATCAAAACTTAAAACATGACTAATTACACATAATAATTCATGCATGAACATATCATTACTCCAAAACATGCAAACAAAATTTCACAAAAGAAATAGCCATTCTCGCAAGGCTAAATTCATCTACAAGATTAAGTACCATTAATTACAACAAAACCTAGCTTATACATGCCTTTCAAAATGAGTACCAAAAGAGTTGATAGTGTGGATGACTTTCCTGACGATCCCTTTGAGCACGTAGTCTAAACCGAATCTATAAAACATAGAAAACATATCACACAAGTAAGCTCGCTAGCTTAGTAAGTCTTAAGCAGTTACAAAACAATAATCAAACATTCCAACATTTAGTATATATAAATATACATATAATTCAAATTATTCATGACTTTAAAATCCAAGTAATTTAACTAAAATTTCCATTATGGCCGAATTGTCGATTCTGTAACTTGGCATCTAATTATTTCCCTCATTGAAGGCATACAACCCTCCCAAGCACTTTAAGTCTTAAGTATTCGCATATTCCATCACTAACAAGTATAACTTATATCTCAATCATGTACAATTAATCATATATACACATATGCATCTTCAATAACTCTCATCTTTAGCATTTGCACATTTGACCGAATATCAAATATATAACCAAGTTTATATTTCAATATACATATCGCACTCATTAATGAATAAATCAAATGCACATATCATAAAACTCATTATTAAAAACCTTGACCATTCTACCACTTATGTAATTCGAAAGGAAAGATAATCACTTACCTTGTTCCTTGCATCTATAAACCTTTATATTTACCCGAGCATTTTGTTTATTGAAGTATTTACATTCCACCCTGTAAAGGATTCATATTACACCACCGGCATTAAGCCTGCTAGACCTGAGGTCTGAATTTGATCACCGGCATTTAGCCTGTTAGGCAATAAGCCTAATATACCTCACCGGCACAAGGCCTGCTAGGCTCATAGCCTGAATTACATCACCGGCACAAGGCCTGCTAGGCATTTAGCTCGATGAATAACACTGGCACGAGGCCTGCTAGGCTCATAGCCTGAATTACATCACCAAGCACAAGGCCTGCTAGGCTCATAGCTGAATTACATCACCCAAGACAAGGCCTGCTAGGCATTTAGCACGATAAATAACACCGACACGAGGCCTGCTAGGATTAAAGCCCGATATAGATATAATTATAAATTCAACACTCATTTCATAATACCAACAATACCAACAACTCATATAATTCATATTACTTTCATATACCATCCCAAACACACTTATACACTTTTCGTTTTACAAAGTAAATTCAGTTCCAATACCATACTCCTACATTCGGCTATCACCTATAAATATCCTTTAAATATTCAAGTTTCATTATTCAACATAATCATAAATATTTCTTTAGCGTATATTTGCTTAAGGACTTACCTCGACTGTCGACGGGCCACGTAGACCGGCTATTCTATAACCTTCGTCTTTCCCCGATCCTATTCTGTTTTTCTTTGTTCTTGATCTAAACACATTAAAATTCAGCTCATTCAAGTACATTTCATTTCAATTTAGTCCCTAAACATATAAATGAGCAAATTACCATTTTACCCCTTTTATTTCACATTTTTACAATTTAGTACTAATTGCACAAAACACAAAATATACAAAATTTCACTAATACCCTTTAGGGTCGAATGTGCATAGGGACTATACAAGTCCATTTCTTTTATTTATTTCTCATTTTAATCCCTCAACAATTTAACTTTTGCAATTTATCCCAAAATACTAAAATTTACCAAAATTTCCATTTCAAAACTTGTAGATTTCTAACATAACTTTAATATTTTTCCATCAAACAAAATAAAACATCAATATTTAGCTATAGCCGAATATAAAACATACTCAAATTCAAAAATTTCTACATGGGTAAGTTACATTTCAAGCAACGATCTCAAAATGTCAAAATTAACAAAACCAAGTCAAACTAACCTTTAAATCAAGCTTCCACCATGGCCGAATGTTTAAGCTTTTAACTTAAGCTTTTTTTTCTTATTTCGTAGTGAAAGGATGAAGACAACCTTTTGCATGTTTTTAATTAACATATATTATGGTGTTTAATAATTTACCTATTTAACCTTATAATTAATAATATTATAAAACATATCATAATGGCAAATTTGGACTTTAGTCGTCCACTAACTTTTAGAATGGGTTAATTACCCTTTTAACACCTCATGTTAAAAAGCCACACTCAATTTAGTGTATTTTACTTTGGTTTGCAACTTTTACCATTTATGCAACTAAATCCCTTTTCTAAATTAAACACACAAATGATTAAATTTTTCTACGAAACTTTCACACATATTAATTCACACATAATAAACACAAATTAATTAATTTAAATAATTCTCAGACTCAGATTCGTGGTCCCGAAACCACCGTTCGATTAGAGTCAAATTCATCATATACACTCTCTCCCTTAGGATTTTTGTCCCCGAAAATCTTACATTGAATAGATTGAGATAGTGTTATCTTAATAAATCTTCAGGCTCCCATGTTGCATGTTCTATTCTGTGTCGATTCCATAATACTTTCACTAACAACTTTTCTTATTTCTCAACTCATTTACTTCACGGGCTAAGATACGGATCATCCTTCTTCATATGTCATATCGGATCGGATTTTCACATGAGGCAATCACACGTGATGGATCGGATCAATATCTACTGAACATTGAAACATGAAAAACTTGTCGTCGATCTCAAATTCTATATCCTTTCATTTCAACTCTGCATGGGACTTCTGACGATCAGATGTTGCTTTCAAACAATCTCGGATCAAATTCACTACGGTTACAGATCCTTTATCAAATCAAATTTATGTAACTTATTCTCATTGAATTCGATCTAATACAGAGATATACAACTTTTATGTCTATACAAATCTTCATATGGTGCCATTTTGATATTCATCTGAAAACCACTATTATACGCAATTTTAATCAATGGTAGATATTGTTCCCATGAGCCATAAAACTCTAATACGCAGCACCTTAGTATATCTTCAAGAATCTGAATAGTTCGTTCAGATTGATCATCTATTTGTGAATGAAAGGCTGTACTGAAATGTAATTTCGTGCCCAAAGCTTCTTGCAAATTTCTACTAGAATCATGATGTGGATCTCGTACCTCTATCCGACACAATAGATAATTGTACCCCATGCAATCTCACAATCTCTGTAATATAAAACTCGGTCAATCTCTCTAGTGAGAAATCAGACCTAACCAGAATAAAATGGGCAGATTTAGTTAATCGGTCAATTACGACCCATATCGCATCTTTCTTTCTAGGAGTCAGGGCCAATCAAAACAAAGTCCATTGTTACCCTATTTCATTTCTACTTAAAAATCAATATCGGATGTAGCAATCCATACGGAACTTGATGTTCAGGTTTCACTTGCTGACAACTAAACGTTTCAAACCAAGTCAGAATTGTCTTGTTTCATACCAAACCACCAGTAGTGTTGCTTCAAATTATGGTGCATTTTAGTACTTCCCAGGTGAACAGATAAATGACTATTACGTGTTTCATTTCAAATCGATTGAATCAACCCTAGATTTCTTGAAACACAAATACTATCCCGATATTTCAAACAATCATCCATAATCAAAACTCAGATTCAAAATTCATTTCCCACTGGCTCATTTCGCTAGCAATTCATTATCAGATTTTTGAGCTTCATACATCTGTTGTAAAAACAATGGTTTTAATTCCTCTATTACGTAACTATCATCGACAAGTCTAATCGAGCATTCAAAGCATGTAATGCAACAATGACTTTCTACTCGACCGTTAGCCATAACGCTTATTTTCCTGATGATAATCTCACTAGCTCATAATCTTTCAATAACTCAAGCCATCTTCTCGATGCAAGTTCAAAACTTTTGAGCCATCAAATATTTTAAACTTTTATGATATGAAAATGTGTGACATTTCTCACCGTACAGATAATGATATCAAATCTTAAGTGAAAACACAATCACAACAAATTCAAGGTCGTGTGTCGGATAATTCTTTTGTTGAAACTTCAACTGTCTCGAGGCATAAGCTACAACTTTGCCTTCCTACATCAAGACACATCACAGACCGTTTAATGAAGCATCACTGTATACAACAAATTCTTTACCCAATTCTAGTTGCATTAACACAAGAGCTTCTGATAATAGAGTTTTCAACTGATCGAAACTTTTCTGACATTTATCCGACCATTCAAATCTAACATTTTCTGAAATAGTCTAGCTAACAGAGTAGCTATCGCTGAAAATCTTTTTGCAAATCTACGGTAATGACCAGTTAAGCCCGGAAACTACGGACTTCAGACACATTCTTTGGAAATTTTCAACTCAAAATAACAGAAATCTTACTCAGATCTATTCGGATTCCGGAATCTGGCACAATATGTCCTAGCCAACTAACTTCATGCAACCAGAATTTATATTTGCTGAATTTCGCGTATAATTATTTTTCTCTCGAAGTCTGTAACAAAAATCCTCAAATGTTCAGCATGCTCCTTTTTATTGATTAAATCAATCGTCTATTCGTGGCAATGGATATTTGTTCTTTATTAACACTTTATTTAATTGACAATAATCGATATACATCCTCATCTTACTATCTTTCCTTTTCACAACCAGAGCAGGAGCACCCCACGACGAGAAACTCGATCTAGCAAACCCTTTATCAGTCAATTCTTGTAATTGTGACTTTAATTCTTTCAATTCTGTTGGTACCATTCTATACCGAGTTATCGAAATAAGTGTAATACTATGCAACAATCAATAACAAATTCAACTTCACGAATCGGTGGCGAACCCAGGAACTCTTCAAAAATACATCAGAAAACTCACAAACAATAGGCACTAATTCAACTTTCTTCTCAAACATCCTTGAATCAATCACATAAGCAATAAATATGATTTGTAACCCTTTTCATATAATTTCAAGCATTCACTACTAATATTACAGCAGGCAATCCATTCAAATCACCCGATTCAAACCTGACAATCTCATTATTCAAGCATTTCAAATCTATCGCTTTCTTTTGCAATTCACAACTGCATCATGTATAAATAACCAATCCATACCCAGAATCATATAGAATTCATCAAATGGCAAGAGCATCAAAACAGCAGGAAAACATATATCTCGAAACATTAATGGATAATTCTTACATATTTTATCAATCAGGACACTTTTTACCTAAGGAGCTAGATACTTTTATGGCAAACTCAGTAGGCTTTACAGGCAAAGCCTTACTGAATACTAAGTTCATGCACATGAATGAATACGTAGAACCAGGGTCTATCAAAGTAATCACAGGAGTACCATAAAAAGTAAAAATACCAGTTATTACATCAGGTGATAAAACTTCCTCTCAAGCTCGGATAACATACGCTCTGACAAGTGTTCTAGCTTCGTATCTAACCACACTGTCTTTCATAGTTCTATAGCTACCACTGACATTTCTTACCTTCTTTAAAGATCTATCTCTCACAAGTACACTATCAAATCTCATATTCTTAACAATCTCGACTCGGCGCACTCGAATAATCTTGAATAAAATGATCAAGTGAGTCACATCCAAGCAAGTTCGTCGTTAAATCTACAACTTCTGATGCCTCACATAAGCTCGGTCCAACGAGTACAACGAACTCTTCTATTTTCAAAATCCCAACTAACAAATGAATATCTTTATCAAAGCCATCTTGAATCTTTTCACATTATAGCTTGAGGGTACATATTCTCGAGCATACTAATCTGTAACACCCCAAACCCGGTCAATACGCCACGTAATCAAATCGGTATGTCACCGAGGAAAACATTTTGAAAAGAATCGAATAACAATTAATTTTTGTGAAAAACTCTTTGAAAATTTTATATTTGTAGAAATCAGTGTATAATAAGTTTAAACTGATAATTTACTTTGTAATTTCATAAATAAAACTTTAAAACTTAGTTGATAAATCATAGGTTAGAAAACATTTATATCATTTTAAGAAAACTCAATTATTAATTTGAAAACCATTTGCATTTTGAATGTAGTAACTTAATATTTGGAAATCATTAAAATTTTAGAAAACACTTAATCTATATTTTACTATCAAACGATTTATATTACCCGATGGTAAGATTTTAAAACCATTGCGTTTTTATTATTTTAGAAAACTTTGGGCTCAATTATTAAATTAACCAAATAATTTATAAGCCATAGTTAAAACATATCCAAAGCATATAAATAATCCAAAAACATAATTAAAGAGGTCTTATTACAAACCCAAAATAAAATAAAAACTAAATTAAAATAAATTAAAGTACCCCAAATCGAAGTTCATGAAAAATCAAATTTTATTGCATGGCCTCCTCGAGTTCATCTGGCTCCTCATCCGCGATCTCACGAATCACCTAAAAAGATAAGGGAGAAGGTGAGTCACCAAGACTCAGTGCATAAATCCTTCCCCCGATTAATGCAACATTCTTACACAATTTATAATCAAGCAACATATAAAAATATATAATGCACCCAACCTAACCATCCTTAACTCCTTTTCTACCCCGTGTGGTACCAAACTACTGGTGGTGCCAAACCACTGGTGACTCAAAGTCACGATATCCAATAATGTGATACCAAATCACTGGTGACCAAAGTCACGAATAATCAAGTTGTGGGGCCAACCCACGTGTGATACCAAATCACTGGCGACGATCTCATATCTCAAAGGTGGGGCCAACCCACGGTGGTGCTAGACCACAGGGACGAGTCACTATGAGGTGTCAAACCTCTGGTGTCCCAAAGACACAAATGTGATACCAAATCACTGGAGGTGCCAAACCTCTGGTGTCCAAAGACACGGATATCAAATCCTTCCCCCTCCACTCATATTCCCAAACCAATGTATTAAGAGTATCAATCATGCCATCATACTTTGATATGATCATATAACATATTTAAATAATAGATCATGATATCAATCAACATATATTAACATCATATTGAAACGGACTTACCGAATCCTTGCACATACCCATCATGGTATCTTATCAAAATCTCATAGATTCCCACTTTAATAACATGTTTAGTTAATATGTATATAAATATATAACTGAATTATAAAGTGTGTAAGATACACACCGACACTAACGCAAGTATTAAAATCCGAAGATCCGATCTACCACACTAGATCACCTTATCCTACAATCAGCCAATACTTAGATTATAAACAAAAGCCATTCGCCAAACCACTAAATCCCAAAAGCCTATGGCTTTTCAACCATAAAAGAGATGAAGAACCGACAAGAGTCCTTACCACTTGGCTTACCAACTTTTGATTGCTAGAGAGATGAGGCTTAAATCAAATGCTTCCAAAGTCCCAAAGAGCCTATAAGAATGATCGGTTCCTAATAATAGTTAGAATCTTGCAAACAATGCCCAAAAGTTCGGCCTTAGTCCACAAGAAAACGGCATAGAAAAGAGAAAAGAAATAATAGGAAATTCGGCCATGAACACTTACCTATCTTCCAAAACCGATTGAAGAAAACCAAATGAAATCCTACCCTTAATGATATTTGGCCAAGACAAAACAAAAAGAGTATGGGAAGTTTCGGCAATATGGTTGATTTGTAACAACAAAAAGGATTTGGCTAGAGTGGAGAAAGAGAAAGGAAAAAGGAAGAAAAAGAAAGAGATTTCAATGGGAGAGGGATGTTTATGGCTTTGAACAAAAATGAAAGAAAGTAAAGAGAAATGGGGAGAAGGAAGTTTCGGCCAAGAGAAAGTAGAAGAAATGTGGGTTGAACAAGTATGAAAGAATGGAAAAGAAGTTGTGAACAAAGAGATTCGCCAAGCACAATGATGGTTTCGGTTTTTGTTTCACTTTGATGCACTAGGGAGAAACTTGCAAAAACTAGAAAGGACTTTCGGTTATGACACCAAAACAAATATTGAAGGCCAAAACTAACACCAAAAACTCACCTTATGCCCAAGACACATTCGGCTATAGGGAGTGTTTGTGGAGAGAAAAGAAATTGATGCTCAAATGCTTAGAAAAAAATGGCCAACTAGCTACTAACCTACCAAAGCTTCCATCAAAAATCGGTCAAGCCCTCCCCTAGTCCAAAATGCCGTCCACATACATGAATTAAAGACCATAAAAGAGTTTCCAAAGCATTCTCCATAATCCATGCCTTTTGTCCCCTCATCATACCATAATCTTAAGATTCTTATCCCAAAATACAAGCTTACCTTAAACTAATATTCAACTTGCCATAAAGAGAAATTGAAAGTCCAACCTTCCATATGTCAAGCTTGACCGTCCATTAATGCTAGGATACATAAAAATAAAGTCTTCAAAATGCTAAACATGCTACTCGAACCACTTCCCTCAAGCAACACTTCATGCATTCTAACCATCTTGCTACTAGCTCCTCATGTGCTAAATTTAACACTTAAATTAACTTAAGTGTCAAGTTCACCTTATCCACTTCACTAAATTTTTAATACTAACAATTATTCTAGCTTCATTAATAAAAACAAGCCTACACCATACTATGCTAAACACACAAAATTCATACCCAAGCCAACACAAATAATAAAATAATATTCTAATTTTTAGAATGTTACACTGACCCAGTCTCACAAACTCTAGCTCATATTCAAAAACAGACATTCGACCCTGTTTGAATTCCAAAAATTCTTTACATTTTTGATCGATGAATCTCTGACTGATATACTTCTTACGAACTCAATTTGGAGGAATTCTCGATCACTTTCTCTTCGAAACCACCAATACTAGTGTATTCCACTGGTGATATGTGGCGTCCCATAATAAGGTTACGGCACACTTTAAACACCCTTCCGGAGTACAAGATAGCTCATTAAACACTCTGATAGGGTTATCAAGCCACAGCTTAGATCGTTCTGCATCATCATCATTAGCTTTAAATTCTTTTGCCCTATGTTTCTTGATTTTATCTATAGGAGGCCTGCCAAATCTTATCAAATCCACTATCGGAGGTACCATAGGTTTCGGAGATGGATTATTCAGGGTGGATGTTGTTGCACAGTCGGGTTAGTCTAGATATATTGAATAAACCATTCGTTCATCATTTGGTAGAAGACTTGCTTAGCCTTCCCCCTCATAACTACTCGAGATAGGTCGAGAGTCTACCGGCGCTGACCCATGTACGGGATCAGCGCTATGCTCTCAACATCATTAGCTACGGCTCTATTGGGATCTATTTACAATATAAAGTCACAATTCAGATGTCAGAAGTCACCACACTATCGTATTATAATTTAAGGCATGTATAGCTAGACCCACATGTGCTACGGTAGTCCTAGAATCGACTAAACCGTAAGCTTTGATACCAATCAAATGTAACACCCCTAACCCATATCCGTCGCGAATTAAGGTTACGAGGCATTATTTTACACATCACAACTCAACACAGTCAAAAAGATCATTTATCAAATTTAAATTTCTTAACTAAAAGAAGTTAAAAACATACTTACGATATTTACGACTAGCACATGGATATACATGATCACATACCAAACATATATTAGTAATTTGTCTTCACCGAATATGCACATATACACATCTACTATACAAATCAAGATAACAATCATGGCATTTAAACAATTAAATCCAAAATCCCATATCAAATTGATCTATCCATTTTGGTAAACCCACTATACTCCACCAAACAATGCATACCACAATTTATTTGAGGGAATGTAGTCAAACCAAAACACCCCTTAGTAGTACTCATAATAAACGTAGTCCATCATCGAAATATAACACTTACTTACATTTTTCAATTTATTTCTCCTATTGCCGAATATAAGGTCCAAGAAGTTAGTTCATATTTCCAAAAGTACACATCAAAGGTATGGAACACCAAACCTCATCAAACTTATTAAACTATCGTATACTCATATATATATATATACATTACATTTTTTTTTAAAATGATTAGCAAATTCATATATAATGATTTTATATCAACACACCTATACAAACATAATTATTAAGCATAAATTATAACTCATTCATATACATCATTTATATAAAACTTTCATAACTTTCCAATAGTTAACAAAATTGTACCTAATGACCTCATTTCAACATTCGTGCACAATATACCAACTTAGCATGTAATATAATTATATATGTCACATCCTCATTTATCTTCAATCAAAACTTAAAACATGACTAATTACACATAATAATTCATGCATGAACATATCATTACTCCAAAATATGCAAACCAAATTTCACAAAAGAAATAGCCATTCTCGCAAGGCTAAATTCATATACAAGATTAAGTAACATTAATTACAACAAAACCTAGCTTATACATGCCTTTCAAAACAAAGCTAGAATATGAGTACCGAAAGAGTTGATAGTGTGGATGACTTTCTTGACGATCCCTTTAAGCACGTAGTCTAAACCGAATCTATAAAACAGAGAAAACATATCACACAAGTAAGCTCGCTAGCTTAGTAAGTCTTAAGCAGTTATGAAACAATAATCAAACATTCCAACATTTAGTATATATAAATATACATATAATTCAAATTATTCATGACTTTAAAATCCAAGTAATTTAACTAAAATTTCTATTATGGCCGAATTGCTGATTCTGGAACTTGGCATCTAATTATTTCCATCATTGAAGGCATACAACCCTCCCAAGCACTTTAAGTCTTAAGTATTCACATATTCCATCACTATCAAGTATAACTTATATCTCAATCATATACAATTAATCATATATACACATATGCTTCTTCAATAACTCTCATCTTTAGCATTTGCACATTTGACCAAATATCAAAGATATAACCAAGTTTATATTTCAATATACATATCGCACTCATTAATGAATAAATCAAATGCACATATCATAAAACTCATTATTAAAAACCTTGACCATTTTACCACTTATGTTATTCGAAAGGAAAGATAATCACTTACCTTGTTCCTTGCATCTATAAACCTTTATATTTACCCGAGCATTTTGTTTATTGAAGTATTTACATTCCACCCTGTAAAGGATTCATATTACACCACCGGCATTAAGCCTGCTAGACCTGAGGTCTGAATTTGATCACCAGATTTAGCCTCATTAGGTAATAAGCTCGATATACCTCACTGACAAGGCCCGCTAGGCTCATAGCTTTGAATTACATCATCGCACAAGGCACATAGGGCATTTAGCCCGATAACTAACACCTAAGACGAGGCCTGCTAGGCTCATAGCTCGAATTACATCACCAAGACAAGGCTTGCTGGGCTCATAGCTTTGAATTACATCACCCAAGACAAGGCCTACTAGGTATTTAGCCCGATAAATAACACCAAGACGAGGCACCGCTAGGCTTAAAGCCCGATATAGATATAATTATAAATTCAACACTCATTTCATAATACCAACAATACCAACAACTCATATAATTCATATTACTTTCACATACCATCCCAAACACACTTATACACTTTTCGTTTTACAAAGTAAATTCGGTTCAATACCATACTCCTACATTCGCTATCACCTATAAATATACTTTAAATATTCAAGTTTCATTATTCAACATAATCATAAATATTTCTTTAGCGATATTTGCTTAAGGACTTACTCGATCGTCGACGGACCGCTTAGACCTAGCTTATTTTATAACCTTCGCCTTTCCCCGATCCAATTACTTTTTCTTTATTCTTGATCTAAACACATTAAAATTCAGCTCATTCAAGTACATTTCATTTCAATTTAGTCCCTAAACACATAAATGAGCAAATTACCATTTTACCCTATTTATTTCACATTTTTATAATTTAGTACTAATTGCACAAAACATAAAATATACAAAATTTCACTAATACCCCTTAGGGCCGAATGTGCATAGGGACTATACAAGTCCATTTCTTTCATTTATTTCTCATTTTAATCCCTCAACAATTTAACTTTTGCAATTTAGCCCAAAATACTAAATTTTACCAAAATTTCCATTTCAAAACTTGTAGATTTCTATCATAACTTTAATATTTTTCCATCAAACAAAATAAAACATCAATATTTAGCTATAGCCGAATATAAAACATACTCAAATTCAAAAATTTCTACATGGGTAAGTTACATTTCGAAGCAACGATCTCAAAAATGTCAAAATTAACAAAAACCGAAGTCAAACTAACCTTTAAATCAAGATTCCACCATGGCCGAATGTTTAAGCTTTTAACTTAAGCTTTTTCTTTTCTTATTTCAGTAGTGAAAGGATGAAGACAACCTTTTTGCATGTTTTTAATTAACATATATTATGGTGTTTAATAATTTACCTATTTAACCTTATAATTTATAATATTATAAAACATATCATAATGGTAAATTTGGACTTTAGCCATCCACTAACTTTTAGAATGGGTTAATTACCCTTTTAACACCTCATGTTAAAAAGCCACACTCAATTTAGTGTATTTTACTTTGGTTTGCAACTTTTACCATTTATGCAACTAAATCCCTTTTCTATATTAAACACACAAACGATTAAATTTTTCTACGAAACTTTCACACACATTAATTCACACATAATAAACACAAATTAATAAATTTATATAATTCTCGGACTCGAATTCGTGGTCCCGAAACCACCGTTCCGATTAGGGTCAAATTCTGTCTGTTACATGAATTATTTATGAATTATGATGAGACATTATTGATGAGAATTATGATTTGATGAAGTTAATTTTAATTGTGAGTTGAGGATTTTGCTTGAGGATAAGCAAATGCTTAAGTGTGGGGATATTTGATAAACCATAATTTATACATATTTTAACCCCATGCTTGGCTTATTTTTGGATGAATTTTCATTAGATTTAATGAATTCGATGCTTCTAATCTCTTAATTTCATGTTTTACACTCAGGAGAGCTTAGGGAGTCGAAAAGAACGAGAAACGGGCCAAAACGGGACAAAATGGGTCAACCTAAGAAATCAACACGGCCATGTGTTACGAGTAAGATCAAACATGGCTTGGATCAACGTACACGGGAAGACCACACGGCTATGTGTGGTGAGCAAAATTGAGCACGATCTAAGGAATCGAACATGGGTGTGTCCCTGCCGTGTCAAAGTTTAATTCTATTCGGAATAGGTCACTTATGGGCCAAGAGAGGTGTTCCAAAGCCTATATAAACACCCTAGGGGGTAGCCTAATCGGGGACACTGAATAGAAGGCAGAAAATACTCGAAGACAGTCGTCAAGAGCGGCTCGAAAAAAGGATATCCATCAAGACTGAAGATCTCCCATCAAGTTCTTTAGAAGTTTTTGAGTTTTCTTATGTTTTGTTATTTTCCTTATTTTAAGATGTTTCCCCCTATTAGTATAAACTAAACCTTTCAAATACTTAAGGGGATGAAACCTAAGACGGATCTTATTATTATTTGATTTATAAGATAAATATTTGTTCTTATTCTTAATTGTGAGTTTTTATTCTTATTTTGATAATTCAGGTTATTGATTCAAGTCGAATGTGCTTATTCAGAGGAGCAAATGTCCCTGTTTAAGAGTAGATCAACACAATTAAGCGGAATTGATTGCAACCCTACAAATAGGGCGACGAAAATCTGTCGGATTAAAGTCAAATCTAATAAGGGAATCCATAGATCGAGTTAATGCAACAATAGGGGTTTTAATTAGAAAGAAATTTCAATTAATCAACCTAGAGTTAGTTGTTTTTAGTCTTGAAAGAGATATTAACATAAATCAGGGATTTCTACGGATTAAGTCAAGTGAATAAATCATATGAATCAAAAGTAATAAGTGAAGTCTAGGTGGATTCTTCCTTAGGTATTGCCTATCTCATAAAGTTGTCTAAAGTATTTTCCCAATTCGTTCTCTGTCGTATTTTTAATTTAATTTTAGTTTAAAAGAAATCACTCCAATTCTTAGGCTAGATAATAAAAAGATAGTAATTACTAGTATTCTTGGTCCTTGTGGATACGATATTACCGGTCTTACCATAACTATACTATTGAACGATAGGTGCACTTGCCTTTATTGTGATCGTAGTTAGTTTGAGACACATCAGTAGTATAAGGAATATATATGGCTTTTTTACCCATAATAATAGAAAAATATATAGGGACTTGATATGTAAATTTTCCATTTTGATTGGCTGCTGAGAAAAAGCTTTTAGGGTGCGCATGTGGCAAACTTTAAATAAATTGTTTCATAAACCCTCCTTATTTATTAATTTTATTTTTTTAGTAAAAAACATTTTGGACTAATTAGTAAGAGGCCTCTCTATTTTTGATGTTGGAGGAAATAAAAGAAATAATAAACAAGAAGGGTTTATGAAGCAATTTACCTTATTTAAAGTTTGGTGCCGCCACACTGTCAAGCGATACCCTTAAAGCTTTTCAATCAAAATGGAAAATTTACATATAGGTACTTGAATATTTTAGGTCATCACATTTCAATCTAGTACCACCAATTTGTCAAGCGACACCAGTAAAACACTATAGCAAATGTACAATTTTGGTAAATAATCTCATGAGGATACCATTTGAGTTATTATTTTTTTTTGTATTATTGGGGTAAAAAACCCTATATATATATATATATATATATATATATATATTATATATATAACTATTTTATTTTAATGAGTAGGGTCACCCTTAACAAGTCATCAACTCAATTATGAAATTATAAAAATACCACTTCTTTTAAATTAAAATTTATATTACTATGGTGACACTTATCTTTTATACTTTTATATCATATTTAAATAAAAAATTAAAATTACAAATTCAATAATTGAATAGGTGTTCAATTATATTAAAATACAATTTCATTACTATTCCACCTATACTTATTATTGAATAAATTTTAAAAAATATTTTGAACATAAAATATTTTTCACCCACGACAAATATTTAATAAAATAATCATATTTAAAATTAAAAATAATATGAATAAGCTTAAATAATTGTTTCTAAGTTTCAACTTTTATCATTTTATTGAAGTTTCATTAGTTTAAATAGAAATATATTTTGGGCTAAGATGGTAATTATTGTTAGCAATAAATGTATTTATAATTTATACTTTTACGAATATATTAAAACTCGAATCTATGATATGGATTATGGAAGTTCATATATTATTAATAGATAATTATTGACGTTTGATTAAATATATTTCGATTATCAATTTATTTGTGCATTATAATGATTTGATTATTGTATTAGTTTATTCAAAGGTGTAATATGATTGATTTTATTAGAACCAATATAATTTTAAAAAGAAAAGGTAAATTATACAAATGGTCACTCAATTATGTTTGTATTCCTATTTTGGTCACCTAATTTTAAATTTTTTAATTTAGGCATTAATGTTTGAATTGTTCTCTTTTGGTTAACCGCAATTAAATTGATAATGAAAGGTTTTATTCTAACTGGTATAATAACATATTTAATACTTAATACTTATATATTTTATTAACTCGATCCTAATTCTAAATAATTCAATAACTTTAACTCTTACATATTTTTATGGAGCATTGTGAAAATAAAACTTGAAATTACGTCTTACTATGTATTGAAAAACAATACCTTAGATTATATCGATTAATCGTAACCATTTTTTGATGAAATAGTAAACGACACGGTCGACTCGATTTTTTTAAAAAAGAAAATGAAGGGAGTCGCCACCGATCTTTATTTGGTGTGATCGGATCACCTTTGTTTTAATAAAACATTTAATTTACTAAAACAGTATTTTTGGTCTCGAACTTTGAGAAAAGCGGGTTCGGAGGTCGATTACGCATGAGGAAGGATTAGCACCCTCGACACGCCCAAAATTGGTACCAAATTGATTGATTGATGCCCTATTTGTTGAAAACTTTAGAGGGGTTCGAAAATACAATGCTTTTTATTTTCAAAATTGGAAGGGAAAGGGATATTAAGACTCTCTTATTATCGAAGAGATAAAGCGTCATGTCCAGTAAGTTAGGGCGTAATACTTTAGACTCCCGAAACTAAGCTCGTCTTTTAAAACTCGATTTTCGCTTTTGAAAAGAATATTCCGTTATTAAATCAAATGAGAAATTGGAACCCAAGAAGTTAGGGCTCGACTTCTCGAGATTTCAAATACTAAGATTGCCTCTATTTTTCGAAAAAAAGCTCATCTCGGAGTATCTAGATGTCGAGTCCGATGAAGTTAGTATGCGACATTTTGAATTTCCGAGATCAAGTATTTTGTACTAAAATTTAAATTACAATTTCAAAAGAGACATCCCGTTGTTTAGCTTTAAACGAGAAAAAATCGAAACCCGGTAAGTTAGGGCTCGATTCTCTCGAATGGCTAGCACGAAATGTCAATTTAAAAGCTGGAATTTGTGACTTTGAAAGGGATATTCCGTTGTTTAACTTAAGCGAGAAAATCGTAACCCGAGAAGTTAGGGCTCGATTCTCTCGAGTGTTAATACGAATATTTATTATTTGAAAACTTGACAAATCGGGTAAAGGTGAACGCAATACGGTTTGGTAAAAGATAAATTCTGAAACTAGGTTGCGTAATAAAATATGAGTGAGGTGTGTAATAGTCTTGAATTAATTTGCTTAATAATAAAACGATGATAATAATAATGCAATGATAATCGTAAAAAAAATGACTGACGATACATTTAAAGTAATGAGAGTAATAATAAAGAAATAATAAAATGACAATAATAATAATAAAATGCTAATAATAAAATAGTGATATGAAATGTAAAAAATGAGAATGATATAATAATAATGATATTGGTACAAAACAACAATAATAATAATAGTAACAATAACGGTAATTAAAAATATATATATATATATATAAATAATAATAGTCATAATAATAAATATAGGAATAATAATATATAATACATAATAGTAATATGATAATAATAATACTAATATGGTAATATAGTGATGATAATAAAACGATTAATAAAAAACAATAAAACGATTAATAATATAATACTAGTCATAATAATAATAGTAATACTAATATAATATAATAGTAATATGATAATAATAATAAAATAATAATAATAAAACGATTAATAAAAAAAATAGGTGAAAATAGCAAAAGGATTAAAATTGAATTAAAATGAAATTTGGGGCCAATTTGAAAATAAAAATGGGAGGAAGGACCTTTCTGTAATGCGCTAAAAGCCAGGGGGACCGAATGTGCAATAAACCCCTCAGGCTCGAAGCGCAGCAACAAGGGGGGACCAAATTGAAAACCAATTAAATGCACGGGCTAAATTTTAAAGTAATGAAAGTTTAATTGAAAATAATAAAAAAAGCGGAAGGGCTAAAAGTGCAATTAGCCCTTCCGTTTAAAAACACGCGGATCCTAGGTCGGGCGGGTCGAATTCGGGTCGGACAGGTCAAAACGACGTCGTTTTGGGGTTAAAGGCCAGCCCCCAAAACGACGTCGTTTTGTGGGGCTATAAAAGGCCCTAAACCCCTAAAAAATTTTCATTTTTGCTGTTGTTTAAAAAAAAATTTCTCCTTTCATATTTTTTCTCTGCAGGGGGTGAGCTCCTACCGGGGGCTTGACGGTCTGGTGCCGTCGCTCAAACCAACGCATGATGGCGGGAAAAGGTAAAATTTTCGTTTTTTTTTATTTTTTTTATTTATTCCTTTTTTATCAAAGTTTTGTTTATATATATGTGTAAAAGAGTAAAAGAAAGGTTCTCGAAAAATAAACGTAAAAAACAGTCACCTCCTTTCGGTTTCGGTTTTAATCTTTAGTGGGTTAATGCCCGATCCTGCTACTTTGTTGCGCCCTTGTTTTATATTTGCAGATCTATCTCTTTCCTCGTTTAAATCTTTGTTTTTGTATTCATAAAAGGAAAAAAGAAGCCCTTTTATTTGAATCTCTCTGTTTCTTTTTATCTATCTTTTGAAGAGAAAAAAAAAAAGGACCTCTACATCATTTGTTTTTCACGGTTTTATAGCCGAATGTGCTACTGTTTAAATCTCTGTTTCTTCTCCTTTTCTATTTTGCAGACGCAAGTGGAGGGCAGGTGAGGGTCGGTGGCCGAGGCGACGGTGGTCAGAGGGTAGGTGGGCGGTGGGTAGAGCAGGTGGGGGTAGGTGGTGCGGCGCTTAGGGTTAGGGTTAGGGTTACTTTTTTGATTTGGTGAAAACTCATTTAATATTGGGCCATTCGGGCCTGTTCCTTGTTTTGGGTTTAGGTTGTTTTAGGTTTGGGTTGTAAATGAGTTTGGGCCGGGCAAATGGGTCTGTACAATCAATTAGGACAAAAAAATTCACCATTTTGAATACAAATGTCAGATTATGGTCCTTATACTTTTATTTTGGTATAATTTGATTATTTTATTATAAATCATTAGTTAGTTGAACTAATTAGTATTGTAGACTATTTCTTGTTGTGGATTATTCTTTCAAAAAAAAAAATCCTCCAACTCGTGGTACTAACTTGAGCTTTTTTGTGTTGAAAGGGATTATTTTCAAGAAAATCCATATTTAACAGACTAATAGTAGATAAAACTGAAAAATATGTGCTTAATCTATAACTTTATACATAATACAAGATTAATAGTAGATTTTAACCAAATATATTTAACTAAATTTTTCTTATGATGTAGCAAAATAATCAATGTATGATCTATATGTGGTAAACAACATGGTATTTTTCATTTTAAATGTTCAATTACCTTCGGTTTAATTTATTTATTTCATTTTATTAATTCAAAATAATAATTTTTTTATTTCGGTTTTTAAAACTATTGTTTTCTTATTCAATATTAATTGTTAAGTATAACTCAAGGCATAATTTTTAACATGAATTTCCTCTAATAACGATACTATTTTTGTAGCATAAATGAATTTTTAATATCGTTAGTGTTTTGGGTAATTTATATAACACTTAACAAGTTTAGGTACCAAATTGAACTAAAAAACAGCTTAATTAGAAACCAAATTAGAAATAAGTGTCGAATACAAATATCAAATTAGACCAAAAAACACTTAGATACTAATTTAAAAAAAAAAGTGTGAAATTCAAATATCAAAATATTATATTAAACTAAATTCGGATGAATCATATTAAAATTCATGAAATTTTAGAGGCTGATGATTTGACACATTTTATTTGCAAATGCAAGAGAAAGTTTTTAATGGACTCTCACAGTCAAGATTGGCTTTGGTGAAGTGTAGCAATCTAAAGCTTTCATGTTGACATTTAATGCAATACCACTCTCTTTTCATATTTATTAATTGTATTGAATTTCAAACAACACTAAATGGTTTGATAAGAATTAAGACTGAATTTTTATGTTTTAGTGCTGATTTGCATTTTTTTTATTTTTCTTCTGATATGGTTCGGAATCTCTTAGAGGAGGACTAGTTTAGAGGTTTTATTTTTAATTGTATGAGTGTCACTAATTAATTGCTTATTTGTTTCCTTTCTAAAAAAAAAAAAAAATTAAAGACTGAATTTGTAGTCTAATGTTCCACACTGCCAACGCACACAAAAATTGAAAAGAATAAAATATTTTGAGTCACAATTAGTTAACATTTTAAATGAATTAAAATAAAATTTTTTAGAATCCGATGTGAAGACTTAATGGTTAAGCATATTTACTGTCACAGGTGTGGTCTAAATTAGATAGACTAAATTTCGAGAAAGTAAAAATAAAAAAGACTAAATCCAAAATGTATAAAGAGTACAAGGACTTGGAATATATTTTTAGCCTTAAAAATGATTAAATAAACTAGACCCATCCATGAGTTAGATGGCTCGCTTAGCTCGATCAATTTGGTTTGGACTTGGACAAAGATTTTTTTTATTTTCGAGCTCATCTAATTTGAATCGAAAATAAATTAAATAAAATTTTAAATTTTATTATTTAAAAAATTCAAATTTAATTATAAAAATATTAAAATAAAATTATTTTTAAAATTTATTTTTGTAATGAATAAAATAAATCAGATCGAACTGATCCAATATTAAAATTTCAAGTTTAAATCTGATTCTAAAACAAACCCAACATAAGTGATTGAATGATGAATAACTTTAGTGTATGGTATTATTTTCAAAGGATAGGGTGGAACCCGCATGCATGTGAAGTAGAAAGTCCTAAAAGGTTCCTATAAGCCATTAAGGCCAACCACTATTTCCTCTTTCAAAGACGTTAGGCATTCTTTGGATCGACACTGAAACAATAATAGTGATGAGACCAATTATTGTAATGGTTAGATTATGGGTGAGTTTGGATAAACGGTGTGTTTATCTGTAGTTAGTGTAAAAATAATAGAGATAATGAGATTAGATACATTATTTGTATTTGTTTACAAGTTATAAATTTCTAAAATATTATATATTCATATTTGTTATGAATATCTTATTAAGTGGATATCTATCATGATCAAGATAAAGTTTTGATGTATTTTAAATTCTAATAGTTATTAGAATTAGATATTTACTTCTTTTATACTTCTTATGCCTATAAATAGAGACTCTTGTCGTAACCATTTTTTTTGAAAACAAAAAAAGGGGTTCGACTTTAGTTTTGAAAACGAGAATAAAACGGAAGTCGCCACCGATCTTTATTTGGTGTGGTCGGATCACCTTTATTTTAATAAAACGTTTTGTTTTACTAAAACAGTGTTTTTGGTCTGCGAAGTTTTGAAAATCGGGTTCGGGAGTTGGTTACGCACGAGGAAGGGTTAGCACCCTCGATACGCCCAAAATTGGTACCAAAATGATTAATTAGTGTCTTAATGTCGGAAGTTTGAAAAGGTTTTAAAATACGGATCTTTTAAAAGGCATTAGGATATTTAAGATTTCTTTGTTCCAAGAGGGTACAAACATCACATCCAGCACGTTAGGACATGATTTTCTAAACCTTCGTAATCAAAGCTATCTCATGATTTTACGAAGTTTATCAAAAGGATGTTTAGTTATTTAGTCAAACGGAAAATCGCAACCGAAAGACGTTAGGGCACTATTCCCAATTCCTAAATACCAAACATTGCCTTTATTTTAAAGCCTTTAAATGGGGTGTAGCAATTTTACAAAATGCATCGACGGATTAAATCAAAGAAAAGACTCGAGTCAAAATTTGAGATTTCTTTGTCCCGAAAAGATATAAACATCACATCCAAGACGTTAAGACACGATGTTTTAATCTCTCGTAATCAAAGTCGTCTCGTGATTCGCAAAACTTTGTAAAAGGAATGTTAAGTTATTTAGTTAAACGGAAAATCGCAACCCAAAGACGTTAGGGCACTATTTCTCGAATTTCTAAATACAAAACATTACCTTATTTTAAAATCTTTTAGGTGAAATATGATGATTTTACAAAAGGTGTTTTGTTTAATAATATAGTACAAAACGAAGAAAACAAATATGGATGTGAATGTAGTGAATAAAAATGCAAATGATAATAATAGTAATACTAATAATAATAATAATAATAATAATAATAATAATAACAACAACAACAAAGTAGTAATGAAAATAAACAAATAAATAAATAAATAAAACAAGATATAATAATGACAAAATAATAATGATGATACTTGTAATGAAAATAAACTAATAATGATAATACGTAAAAAAATAACTATGGCAATTGATACATGAAATAATATATATAATAAATGAATAAAAATATATATACATATAAAAATAATATAATAGTAGTAATAAAATTGATAAAGTAATGATAAAATAGATAATAATAATGATAATAAATAAAATAATAATCTCAATCGTAATAATAGTAGAAAAATAAAATAATAACACACACAATCATAATAATAAATAACAATAATAGCAAACAAATAAAAATATAATCAAAATAAAAATATAATCAAAATAATAATAATAATAATAATAATAATAATTGGTAAAATAAAGTTGGTAATAATAATAAAACATCTACATAAAAATATAATAATGGTAATAACAACAATATAATAACAAAAAAGACTAAAAGGATTGTAAAAATAACTAAAATAGGATTAAATTGCATTTAGATTGAAAGTTTGGGGTCAATTCAAAATAAAATAAAAGAAAAGGGCCTATTTACACTCAAAAAATCTTGGAGGGACCAAAGAGGCAATAAACCCTTCACCAAAACGCAGCAAAGATGAGAAATGACTAAATTATGAACCGAATAATCATAGGGTTAAATTTGAAAACCCAAAAGATCGATTGCAAATGTTTGAAAAAGCGGAAGGGCCAAAATGGCAAAGAACCCATTGATTTAAAACCATGGATCCCGAGGCGGTCGGGTCAACACGCGGATCTTAGGGGCAAAACGATGTCGTTTTGGGCTTAAAGGGCAGCCCCCAAAACGACGTCGTTTCAGAGGGCTATATAAAGCCCAAAACTCTGAAAAAAAATCATATATACTGAGAGTTTTAAAAAAAAAATCCTTTCTTCTTTTTTTTCTCTGCAAAGAGGGAAGCCTCACGCCGATGGGTCATTGATTCGCCGTCACCGTGCCACCGTCTGTGATGGCGGAAGTTCAAAAAGGTAAAACTTTTGGTATTTTTTTATTCCTTTTTTCCTTTTTATAATATACTATTTTTTAGTAAAAGACGTGAATATATGTATGGTTATAATGAATTCGAAGAACGAAAATAAAAAAAAAAAGAGGAAAAAAAAGAGCTTAGCACCTTTCGAATTCGTTTTTCTTTCTTTCCGATATTTTGCTTGAATCTCTGCTTGGTGTTTGAATCTGTTTTTTTTTATTTATCAAAGAAAAGCCCTCTTTTACGAAGAATTCCTAATAAAAAGGCCCCCTTTACAGTTTTTGATTGGCTTTTTATAGCCATTCTTTTACATTTTTTCTTTTTCTGTCTTGTCCCTGTTTAATGACCTTGCAGGTGCTCGGCGCAAGTTGCTGGTGGCGGTGGAGCAGGTGACTTCGGCAGGTGGTCGCAGAGGCAAGAGGGTGTCAGGAGTCGAAGGGTCAGGGTAGGTGGCCGAATGGTCAGGCCATTAATGCATGCGACGCTAGGCTTCTTAGGGTTCCAGGAACCCTAAGTTTTATGTTTAGGCCATTGGGCTTAACGGGTATTGGGCCAACGAGTATTGGGTGTAAATGGGCTAGAAATTGTAACCGGATTAGTCTTAGTGGGCCACCAATTTGGGCTTCGGGTTTTAGGGTCTGAGGTGTGTATTGGGTTATTCTGATTTTTTATTTTGGGTTAGGGCAAAATGGGCTTGTAAGCCTGGGCAAAATTGGGCTTGTACAGCTGCCCCTCTTTGCTCATTGTCGTGCAACAGGAATGGAGCAAAGACTTTCAAAAGGCCAATTTTGTCCGGTCTCGCCGAGTCTTGACTTCTTTGGTGCCATTCTTCTTCAGGTAGCCTTGTTTTAGTCCACCATACCTTGTTGCTTTGATCCACTCCACCGCTACTTCGACGAGATGGGATTTGTGGCTTCAATTTGCTCTTGTTGCGACTTCAATGGGATGTGACTTGTTTTATTTTAGATTGCTCCGCTGCATCTCTAGAGAAATGAGGTCTTTGGTCTTCAGCCTATTCCACTGCTAGTTAAAGTAATAGGACTAAAGCTTAACCATGCTCCCTACCGTTAGGAGCCAAGATTTGCATTCTTGGTCTTGCCCACTATTGGTCGTAGGCGACTGACCTATAATTTTGACCTATTCCACTGCTGGTCGGTGGCAATAGGATTGTGGCCTAAATCATGTTCCCTATTGGTTGGGAGCCAAGATTTGCCTTCAATCTTGCCCCACTCACCGGCTAGGGTGACAAGATCTACAATTTTTGACCCATTCCACTACTGGTCGGTGGCAATAGGACGGTGGCCTAAATCATGTTCCCTACTGGTTAGGGAGCCAAGATTTGCCTTCAATCTTGCCCCACTACTGGCTAGGGTGACAAGATCTACAATTTTTGACCCATTCCACTGCTGGTCAGGGACATAGGACGGTGGCCTAAATCATGTTCCCTACTGGTTAGGGAGCCCAGATTTGCCTTCGATCTTGCCCCACTACTAGTTAGGGTGACAAGATCTATAATTTTTGACCTATTCCACTGCTGGTCAGGGACATAGGACGGTCTTCAACCTATTCCACTGCTGGTCAGTGGTAATAGGACAATCTTCAACCTATTCCACTGCTGGTCAGTGGCAATAGGACAATCTTCAACTTATTCCACTGCTGGTCAGTGGCAATAGGACAATCTTGAACCTATTCCACCGCTGGTCAATGGCAATAGGACCACCCATTCCACCACTGGTCGTGGTAATAGGATAATCTTCAACTTATCCCACCGATGGTAATAGGATAATCTTCAACTTATTCCACCGGGTCGATTGGCAATAGGTAATCTTCAATAGTGTTGCTACAGTCCTCCTGGGACATATCTTGTAGACTTGATTTTATATGCTTGTGTTTATGCCAAATGATGCGGATGCTATGGTCGGAATGACTCAAATGCTCCTGACTACGTGTGATATGGATGACATTTACATGAATGCAGAATGTCATGAGAATGATGATTTTTCATTAATGATTAAAATGCAATGATTGTAATAAATCGAATGCTACTAACTGAATGGAGGACATTTGCAGGAATGTGAGACATCATAGGAATAATCTCGTTTTACAAGCTTAGGGTCGTAATTGCTCATTCGCTCGTCAAGGTTACAGCACGGACGCAATATCTCATCTGATATCTATGATAGAGAATCTGGAGAAATAGTCATGATTTTAGACTCCTCTTCCTCAAACGTTTCCAACCCCTAAGTGTGGTGGTTTCTAAACAACAGTCCTGTTTCAGGTTCCTGCGCTATTTAGAGGCTTCCAGAGTAATAGGCGGGACTCCTTTTATAGAAGCATTATGGGTCCATGGGTCATTATTTCAATTGCGAATAGCTTAAAGATTTAAAATAACAATGGAATTTATGAAGAATGGAATTGGATTAAATCAACAAAAGTAAACATTATTGGAATATAAAGAATGGAGAAAAAGTAGGTGCCCCAGATATTGCAGCCTAAACTTCACCACCGAATCCTTCCGAAGATCATTTTGAGCTGAATAGACGTTTGGGAGATCTGCAGTGCTTTGTAGATGTTCCGAGGTGTAACATTCCTCCTTTTGCTAATTCTGGGAGAACAAAAATTTGTCGCATACTTCCTTTTTCGTGCAAATTTGAGCCGCCCTTATCGGGTTTTCAACTTCAAAGCCCCTTTGGTCTCAAAGCGGCCTTTACGGGTTTTCACTTCGGCCTCTCTATTTTTTTTTATGTCCTAAAGCGCCCTTTACGGGTTTTCACTTTAGCCTTTCCTTCTTCAAGCATAATACTTCTTACCGAATCAATTTATGGGATTAGATAGATTTTCCCATCCATCTTGGCCAAAATTAGTGCCCTCCGAGAAAGCCTTTTCACCACACCGGGTCCTCCATTTCCATCCATTTCCTCTGAAATCTTTTTGTATGGGAGGATCTTTTTCAAAACTAAGTCTCCCTCGTGGAATTTTCTTGGACGCACTTTTTTGTTGTATGCTCGCATCATTCGCTTTTGGTACATCTGACCATAACGGATAGCTTTCAATCTCTTTTCTTCGATCAGATTCAACTGATCGTATCGAGCTTGGATCCATTCTGCTTCATCCAATTTCAATTCAGACAATACTCGAAAGGATGAAATTTCAACTTCGATGGGTAAAATCGCCTCCATTTCGTAAACCAATGAAAAAGAGTTGCCCCGGTGGAGGTTCTGACTGACGTTCGATAGGCGAAAAGGGCAAATGGTAACTTCTCGTACCAATCTTTGTAAGTCTCAGTCATCTTTCCTACTATCCTCTTGATATTCTTATTAGCTGCTTCTACTGCACCACTCATCTTTGGGCAATATGGTGACGAATTGTGATATCTGATCTTGAATTGCCTCTGACTTACGCAATCATCTTTGTTGTTCAAGTTTAACGCATTATCGATATGATCCCCTCAGGCATTCTATATCTACATATGATTTCCTTTTTTAAGAACTTGCTGACTGTTGATTTTGTCACATTAGCATATGAAGTGGCCTCCACCAATTTAGTGAAGTAATTAATTACTACGAAGATGAACTGATGTCCATTGGAAACTTTTGGAGAGATTGGTCTAATAACGTCCATGCCCCACATAGAAAAAGGCCATGGAGAGGTCATAACATGTAAAGGTGAGGGTGGTACATGAATCTTGTCCCCATAAATTTGGCACTTATGACATTTCTTAGCATAATCAATGCAATCTCTTTCCATGGTAAACCAATAATACCCGAATCTCATGATTTGCCTGGCCATTGAGAACCCATTGGCATGTGTTCCACAGACACCCTCATGGACTTCTTCTAGGATCTGCTTAGCCTCAACGCCATCCACACATCTCAATAGCACTTGATCCTTTCTTCTTTTGTATAAGACATCTCCATCTAAGACATAGTCACAAGCTAGTCTTCTCAATGTCCTTTTGTCATTTTCGGTTGCCTGATCGGGGTATTTATGATCTTTCATTTATTGTAGTATATCGTGATACCATGGGTGATCATTTTGCTCCTCTTCTTCCACGTTGTAGCAATAGGCTGGGGCCTCATAAATGCTCATTTGTATAGGCCTCATATCCTCCTTGTTGTTTGCTCGTACCATAGAAGCCAATGTGGCTAGAGCATCAGCCATCTAATTTTCGTCTCTTGGTAGATAACTAAAAGTGATGTCATCGAACTCTTTGATCAGTTCTTGGACCAATCTTTTGTATTCGACCAATTTGGGATCTCTCGTCTCCCATTCTCCTTTAAGTTGATAAATCACCAGTGCAGAGTCTCCGTATACTTTTAGCACCTTAATTTTACGTTTTATAGCGGCACGGATACCCATGATGCAAGCTTCATACTCTGCCATGTTGTTTGTACAATCAAAATCTAGCCTACAAGTAAATGGGTAATGATCTTCGTTTGGGGACACCAGAACTGCCCTAATTCTATTGCCCATAGCATTCGATGCCCCGTCGAAGTTCAGTTTCCAAGGATGACTTTTTGGGGTACTTTCTTCAGTGGTTGCCACGTACATTAAGTCTTCATTAGGAAATCAAGTCTAAAGGCTCGTGAATCGCCGAGCTCTCTATTGGCGGAAAATCTACTATTGCACTCCTTTTATCGCCTTTTGGTTCACATAAACTTTGTCAAACTCGTAAAGTAAAATTTTCCATCGGACCATCCGTCCATTCAAAGTAGTTGACTCCATTAGGTATTTCATTGGTCTAGCTTTAGATGAGCCAGTCGTATGATACAACATGTACTGCCTCAGTCTCCGAGTTGTCCAGACCAAGGCACAACATAATTTCTCAATTGGTGAGTACCTTGTTTCACACTCAGTGAACTTTTTACTAAGGTAGTATATTGCCTTTTCTTTCTTTCCTGACTCATCGTGCTGGCCGAGCACACATCCCATTGAATTATCAAGTACCGTCAAATAGAGGATTAAAGGCTTCTCTAGATTAGGCGGTGTCAATACTGGAGGATTGGACAGGTACTGCTTTACTTTGTCGAAGGTCTTCTGACATTCCTCGTCCCACACACCTGGATTGTATTTTTTAAGAAGACGAAATATGGGATCACATTTCTCAGTCAGTTGTGAAATGAACCGAGCAATGTAATTTAATCTTCCTAAGAAACCTCGAACTTCTTTTTACGTGCGAAGCGGAGGCAATTCCTGTATAGCCTTGACCTTGTCTGGGTCAACCTCAATCCCCTTTTCACTGACTATAAATTCTAGCAGTTTCCCTGACCTGGCTCCAAAGGTACACTTTGTCGGGTTAAGCTTCAGTTGGGCTTTCCTCAACCTCAAAAATAATTTCCTTAAGACTTGGATATGTTCTTTTTCGGTTCGAGACTTGGCGATCATATCGTCGACATAAACCTCAATTTCCTTATGCATCATATCATGGAATAGGGTTACCATGGCTCTCTGATATGTTGCTCCCGCATTCTTCAACCCAAATGGCATTACCTTATAGCAAAAGGTTCCCCATATGGTTATAAACGTGGTTTTATTCATGTCTTCAGGAAGCATCTTTATCTGGTTGTATCCTGAGAAGCCATCCATGAATGAGAATAATAAATAACCCGCCGTATTATCTACTAAGGTGTCGATATGAGGTAACGAAAAATTATCTTTCGGGCTAGCCTTGTTTAGATCCCTGTAGTCTACACACATTCGTACTTTCCCATCTTTCTTAGGGACGGGATGATATTGACTACCCATTCTGAGTACTTAACCACTTACAAGAAACTTGCGTCAAATTGCTTCTTAACCTCCTCCTTTATTTTCAGTAAAATGTCTGGCCTCATCCTCCGAAGTTTCTGTTGGACTGGTTTGTATTCTTCTTTTATGGGCAAACGGTGTACCACGATATCAGTGCTTAACCAGGGCATGTCCTGATATGACCATGCAAAGACATCCTTGAATTCTTGGAGTAACTCGATGAGGTCTCGCCTTGTCTCTACGGTGATACTGGCTCCAATCTTCACTTCTTTCTTTTCTTGTCCATCTCCTAGGTTCACTATTTCCACTGATTCTTTGTGAGGTACGATTTGTTTCTCCTCTTGTTCTACCATCCTTAACAGTTCAGGAGCTAAATCACAGCCTTGGCCATCTCCAAAATCCTGAAAATCTTTCGCACCCATATCTTGCTCAAAAGGACATTCTAAGTCATCGGTAGCGTTACTCAAATCATTGATATTTGGGGACCTGTTATGGAGATGAATAAAGGCTCATAGAATCACAAAATCTAGGCATGCTTATTGGTATCATAAATAAAGAATAGAAATGTTTAGAAGAATATCTAAAGAAAGAATAATGATAATGAATGAAATGAACATAAAAAAAATTTGCTCAAAAGATGGCGGAGATGTATTTTATTGAAAATAACGATGCCTTATACAAAATCATGCTTCACAAAAGGGACTCTTATTGCTTCTAGACTTAAAGCAACAAGTGTGTTCCGAGTATTACTCTGAATGAGTTCTAAAAGCTACAGAATCTCCTCCATGATCCGCTTGTTTAGAACGTCATTTTGGCTCATAAGGCGGATACCATTCCAATTTTCTTCCTCAATTTTCTCCTCAGATATAGCGTTGATATGCATGATTTCTTTATTTTGCGTTCCTCGTCCCGGATGGATAACCTCTCCTGATATAAAGGTCTCACGAATATGAGGAATTATCATCGGTTCCCATTTAATCTCATCTCCACCCAAACGCGTTTTCCTTCTTTCTTGCTTCTTTTCTAACTCTTTCTTCCTTTGCTTTGAGTTCGGGTTGAATCCTAAGCCAAAGAGGTCTCTTTTTTCTCTCAATCTTGGGACTTCGATTCCTCCTTGGAGATACCTTTCCAGTCCCTTTCCGGGTACGGCCCCATTTTCGACCAATAATTACAAACCCATTTTTGTGGTTTTGGATAATTTAGGCACTGGGATCTTGTTTCCCTCGATGACGAACGTTGCGTTGATGAATTCTAAAGAGCGAAAGGAACATTCAGTCGCTTCTTCATTTGCTTCTAAATATGGTGCACCACTGTTACTCTGCTATGATGATGTCTTCTTCAGCATTAATTGTTACCAAATGGCCTTCTGTGACTAATTTCAATTTTTGGTGCAAGGATGAGGGGACTGCTCCCGCTGAGTGTATCCAAGGTCTCCCCAACAAACAGTTATACGACGGCCTGATATCCATTACTATGAAATCCACTTCATATGTACTTGGGTCGATTAAAAGAGGTACTTCAATCCTCCCCATGACTTTCCTTTCAGTTCCATCGAATGCCCTTACTACATTATAGCAGGCCTTCATGTGAGAGCTGTCAATGGGTAACCGATTCAACGTCGATAATGGCAGGACATTGAGCGCCGATCCGTTATCAACTAGTACCCCCGGTAGTGTGTATCCTTTGCACCGTGTAATAATATGGAGGGCATTGATGGAACCCATACCTCCCAGCGGAATCTTATCATCGTTAAAGAAAATGAAGTTATCAGCACTTATATTACTAATTAGACGATCCAACTTGTTAACGGTGATATCATTAGCAACATAAGTTTCATTCAATACCTTCATCAGTGTGTTGCGGTACGCTTCTAAGCTTAATAGCAAGTCAAGCACAGATATAAGAGCCGGCTATTTATGCAGCTGCTCCACAACGCTGTATTCACTATGTTTTAAAAATTTCAAGAATTCCCTAGCCTCGTCTTCTTTCACTGGCTCATTTATAGGAGCTTCTTGTTTGGTCGCACTTTCTCTCTTTTGTTCACCCACTAAGGTTTTCCCTTTTGCAAGCTCGATCCGTGGGTTTGCCGTGTCGTAACGCTTCCCGCTACATGTATAGGAGCCTACTTCCTGGTGTCCCTTTGCAGTGCTAGACAAGTCTCCTTTCCCAGGAATCGTCACATTACAGTTGTAGTTCCAGGGAACCTTTTTGTCATTTTTATATGAAAAGGTCGCAGGTCTTCGAATCACAATCTTTAGAGGCTCCTGGTTTCCTTTCGTAGTGCGGGTCGAATCCCCTATTTTAGGAATCGCCAGGTTGTAGCTAGAGTTCTGGGGAACCTCTTTGTTGTCTTCATAAGAAATGATCGCCGATTTATGAATCACGATCTTCGGAGTTATCTTTATCCCGGTCTCATCGTTCTTTGGCCGCGAGATGATGACCAAAGGATAGCTAGTTTTTGAGGCTTTTATTGCTGATTCATCTTCCAACACGCAAATGCTTCTTTCTTTTCGGCCTTCATTAATCTCAAAAAACTCTAACTCTTTATTGTCCATCAGTCTTTGTACCACAATTCTGAACTCACTACAGTCCTGGATTTCATGCCCCTCCATGTTATGAAACTCGCAACCTCTTCTTATTCTTTTATGCTTTCCTACCGGATTTGATACAGCTAATCCCCTCTTCATCATTTCTTTCCAAACTTGTTTCATCGGAGTCTTTACTTCGTCAACATCCCTTTTAACTCTTCTTCCCATGTTTTCACCTATCATATTGACCTCATGATTAGGCAGCGGGTGCCCCGCGCTGGGGGTATCGTCTACTTTTATAACGCCCATCTAGATGAGTCTTTCTACCAGTTTTTTGAAAGCAAGACAGTGCTCTATTGAATGTCCCACAATCCCTGCGTGGTACTCACAATGTGCGTTCGCGTCATACCACTTAGGGTATGGGGGTTGCAGGGGTTTTAGGTAATGTGGGGAAATAATATGTACATCGAATAAGTTCTGGTATATTTTTTTGTACGTGCTGGGATTGGCGTGAATTGGATTTTCTCCGTGTTCTGCTTTGTACTGGATTCCTGCCTAGAGGAGCCCTGATGATCAGCGATTACGGCCTTGGGCTGATTTACAGTAATAGGCTTCGGATAATCTTTACTTAGGTTATTTACATCGTTCTTTCTTTTCTTTGGGATTGTCTTTCTGGTACTTTCTCCCACTTCTATCTTGCCACATCTGATTGCATTTTCTATCATTTCCCCCGACATCACGATGTCTGAAAAGCTTTTAGTGGCGCTTTCTAGCATATGATTGATGAAAGGAGCTTTCAACGTATTAATAAAGAGCATGGTTGTTTCCTTTTCCAAAAGTGGTGGCTGAACTTGTATTGCAACTTCTCTCCATTGTTGGGCATACTGTCTAAAACTTTCGCCCGACTTTTTCTCCATATTTTAGAGCGTGATTCTATCAGGAGCAATATCATCCACATGGCCATAATGTTTCATGAAAGCCTGTGTCAGGTCTTTCCACGTCTTGATTTGGGCGCGACTAAGCTGGATATACCATTTGGCGGCAGACCCGGCCAAACTGTCTTGAAAATAATGAATCAGTAACTGGTCATTATTAAGGTGCCCCACCATCCGCCGGCAAAACATTGTGATGTGTGCCTCGAATGCCTAGTCCGTTATATTTCTCGAACTCGTGTTTTGAACTTTGGCGAAAGGACTAAGTCCGGACGGACTTAAGTCTTTAGCGTCCACCCGTAACGATGGTCACCGCTTTCTATTTCTTTAAACTTTTTTTCTAGCCACTTGCAACGGTTCTCAAGTTACTTTGACAAATCTATTTTTGCCTTGTCTATTTCTACCAGTTCATCGAAATCAGGGACCACGGGGTTAGCCAGACTTTCTCCTGGGTTAGTACCCGAACCAGTCGGAAGGTGGGCCGGTATCGCGATATTAACCTGATATTGTGGTCTAATAGTAACAGGCGTCCTTTGGGGATGCACGTCCGATGGCGCTTGGGTATTAGGTGGGGTAAAACCCGGAGGGTAAACAGGGTCATCATTATCATTTCCCAAACTAGTAGCAACGCCCTTTCCTTTCTCACGTTCATTGGCCAACAACTGCGCCAATTGATTTATCATGCTATTTTGAGATTCTTGCATCCGTTCTATCATGTCTTGTTGCATCTTGATTAATCGTTCTTGCATCTATTTCTGTATTTCCTTTTGCATTTGCTCTAGTCTTTCTATCCTTTGATCCATAATTTTTGTTTTGCCTCGTGTATTGTAGGATGTTCCAGGGTAACTATCATAATTTAAGGCTCCTTTGTGAGATTTAATGCACATGATGCAATGTAATGCCAATGCATGAAATGTATGCAAAAAAAGGCATTAATTCTGATTCAATTTCCATTAGAATAACTTTTCTAGAAAATAAGTTTCTTTACATAAATAGATTACATATATGGCCTCGCCCTAATACTTAAGGCATTGACTTCCTCAAGAAGCCTAGCTAACTCTTAACCTTGCTCTGATTTTGACTCGTAAAATAAACTTAATACATCAGCTTGGACTGCTAAAGTTTGTAAGTGATCCGCCACCTCTCGCACTTGAGCCACGGCTTCCCCCATAATGTAATCCCGGTCTCTGGCTTGGTTTTGAGCGTGATGAAATTGTTGCTTCCAACGCTCCTCATTGACTTCAAGAAGCTCCACCCGTAGTTCACAACCATGTAAAGCAGATTCCAGCTCTTCGATTCTTGCTTTTATTTTTTCGATTTTACTCAGACTAGCCTTTAATTCGACTGTAGAGTTGCGGCTACGACATTGATACAAGGATCTTTCCAATTCTGCCACCTGAGCCTTTAATTCTTCTTTCTTGTTCTGGGTTTTTACCAAACTTCTTTTCAGAGTAGCTTCTCGAGCTTGAGTATCTCGGAGTTCCCTTTCCCATTGACTAGATCTATTTTTCTCCTCTCTAAGTTCTTGATACCATTGCTCTGACATTTTTCCTAATCCAGCAAGTTTCATTGACCTTCACAGCTTCTTATAGTCTGTTTTCAAATTGTCCAAATCTTCCTCAGCCTTATTTTTTCCTTTTCTCAGCTTTTCAGCTTCCAGCTTCTGAATGTCAACATCCAATCCTAACTGCATTTTCTCTTCTTCTAATTATTCTATCCTTTTCTCTAATTTCGCATTCTTTTTCTCAAAATCTTGTTTGATGATTTCGAGCTCTGATGGGATTACCTGCAGGTGCTCTTCCACTGATCGGGCATTTTCTTGGCCTGATGTGGGAATGTTGTCGTTGATTCTCTGACTCCACCATCGGTCATATTCGGGGTTGTCATCGGGTTAGTTGTAAACATTTTCATTCTGTGAGTCCGACTCCAAGCATTCGCTATTTCACGAACTCTTTTCTTATAATTGCCTCCTTTGTATTCAAACTCGCACTGAATTAGACCTTGTGTTGCAGGTATAAACTATCTCGATCCAGATCTTGTCTCAACACGAGGAGAGGAGCATATCCGATGACTCTCCATACTCTCGATGAGAGGAACCCACCAAAATCTCCACACCGGTATAAGATCTCATCAGAATCATTAAAGGAGCTTTCCATTCTCGTCTTCTTCTTGCGGGTTTTGCGTAATCATCATCCATTTTTCTTACAGAAGATCGTCTCGCCTTGGCGTGGCTGCTAATTCTTTTAGCGGGGAATAGTCCTCGGAGAAGATTCGACACGATGCCTTTTTCGCTTTCCAAAAGTGACTGTTGAACCATGTTAGTAAGAGCTGTGCACAACCGGTAAATCTTCCTTCGCCCGCTCTTCGGCACGCGCTTAGGGACCTGAAAGTTTCAGCCAGAATTGCAGGAACGGGTGTGACTCTTCTATCCAATCTGTTGAATAAGTCTGAGACCGTCTCGTCCACATGCCCTAGAGCTTTAGGGAAAATAATCAGTCCATAAATGCTCAAGGCAAAAATGTCAACCATTTTCTTCACGTCAGGATGCGCTATGATCAAATCTCTTAAATTTCTCCAAGGGATGCACTTACAATCTCCTTTTTATTTTATCCGAGCTGCAACCCACTGCTCGCTCATTCCCGTAATATTCATCAGCTTTTTTAAGAAGGTGGGGACATTAACAGGTCTTGCATAAACTTTGTCAGTTTGAATTTTTGGGCAATGGAGTAAAGCTGTGTATTCTTCTATAGTAGGCACCAAGTCTACTTTCCCGAAAGTAAAACAACTATAAGCAGGATTCCAAAATTGGGCTATAGCTCAGAATAAGTGCTGGTCTACCTTGATGTCAAGCAGATAAGGCAGATCACCGTAATGACAGTAGAATAGTTGATTGATCTCGTTATCCCATTGACTCCATATCTCTTTCATCTCTTGAAGATTATTTTGGGTGACAACGATCGTGTGAAGTCCCATAATTCGACATGTGTCCTTCTGTAAGACTATCACCTTTTTCTTGTTGCACTGTCTCGGCCCATATTCGGACGGCCGCATTGTCCTCCACTTTATCAAGAAACCCCCTTTCCATGGCAAGCTATCTATTTGGCAATTGAACGTGAATCAACACCTTTTTATGAATATGCCATGCAAAAATAAAAATAAAAATAAAGTAAATCAGTATTCCATATAGTAAGCAAAGAATAAAAATACCTAATCTGTTAACCAATAGGGTTTGGCATGGCTCTACCTAGGGTGGGTTCTTAAGGCTTACTATATGAGGTTCGGTTCTAAATAGGGGTACCGAACCAAATAGATTCCTCAATCCTCACCCATTATAGGCTCATATGGATCGAGTTCGATTAGGAAATACATTTTCTATGGCTACACGGAGATGAAAATCTCACAAAGACATAGGTACGGATGTATCCCGAAAGCGATCCACTATCCTGCACAGAGGTGAAAACCTCACGAAGGAGTAGCTTCTCACTCCCACTTAAAGGTGTGACCACAACGGTCATGCAATGCAATGCCGAAATTAAAACAACATGCAATAAAGAGATCGTAATTTTTAAATTGAACTTTCAAACTTCCGACAAAAGACAGAAAATAATCAATTTATGGCTCGACCCTCTAAATCGATCCCCAGTGGAGTCGCCAAGCTATCGTACCCATTTTTTTGAAAACAAAAAAAGGGGTTCGACTTTGGTTTTAAAAACGAGAATAAAACGGGAGTCGCCACCGATCTTTATTTGGTGTGGTCAGATCACTTTTATTTTAATAAAACGTTTTGTTTTACTAAAACAGTGTTTTTGGTCTTCGAAGTTTTGAAAATCGGGTTCGGGAGTCGGTTACGCACGAGGAAGGGTTAGCACCCTCGATACGCCCAAAATTGGTAACAAAATGATTAATTAGTGTCTTAATGTCAGAAGTTTGAAAAGGTTTTAAAATACTGATCTTTTAAAAGGCATTAGGATATTTAAGATTTCTTTGTTCCGAGAGGGTACAAACATCACATCCAGCACGTTAGGACATGATTTTCTAAACCTTCGTAATCAAAGCTATCTCATGATTTTACGAAGTTTATCAAAAGGATGTTTAGTTATTTAGTCAAACGAAAAATCGCAACCCAGCACGTTAGGGCACTATTCCCCGAATTCCTAAATACCAAACATTGCCTTTATTTTAAAACCTTTAAATGGGGTGTAGCAATTTTACAAAATGCATCGTATCGGATTAAATCAAAGAAAAAGGCTCGAGTCAAAATTTGAGATTTCTTTGTCCCGAAAAGATATAAACATCACATCCAGCACGTTAGGACACGATGTTTTAATCTCTCGTAATCAAAGTCGTCTCGTGATTCGTAAAACTTCGTAAAAGGGATGTTAAGTTATTTAGTTAAACGGAAAATCGCAACCCAGCACGTTAGGGCACTATTTCCCGAATTTCTAAATACAAAACATTACCTTATTTTAAAATCTTTTAGGTGAAATATGATGATTTTACAAAAGGTGTTTTGTTTAATAATATAATACAAAACGAAGAAAACAAATATGGATGTGAATGTAGTGAATAAAATGCAAATGATAATGAATAATAATAATAATAATAATAATAATAATAATAATAATAATAATAACAACAACAACAACAAAGTAGTAATGAAAATAAACAAATAAATAAATAAATAAAACAAGATATAATAATGACAAAATAATAATGATGATACTTGTAATGAAAATAAACTAATGATGATAATACGTAAAAAAAATAACTATGGCAATTGATACATGAAATAATATATATATAATAAATGAATAAAAAATATATACATATAAAAATAATATAATAGTAGTAATAATATTGATAAAGTAATGATAAAAATAGATAATAATAATGATAATAAATAAAATAATAATCTCAATCGTAATAATAGTAGAAAAATAAAATAATAACACACACAATCATAATAATAAATAACAATAATAGCAAACAAATAAAAATATAATCAAAATAATGAATAATAATAATAATAATAATAATAAAGTTGGTAAAATGAATAATAATAAAACATCTACATAAAAATATAATAATGGTAATAACAACAATATAATAACAAAAGCAGACTAAAAGGATTGTAAAATAACTAAAATAGTATTAAATTGCATTTAGAATGAAAGTTTGGGGTCAATTCAAAATAAAATAAAAGAAAAAGGGCCTATTTACACGCGCAAAAATACTGGAGGGACCAAAGAGGCAATAAACCCTTCGCCAAAACGCAGCAGAGAGAGAAAGGACTAAATTATGAATCGAATAATCATAGGGTTAAATTTGAAAACCAAAAAGATCGATTGCAAATGTTTGAAAAGAGGAAGGGCCAAAATGGTAAATAACCCATTGATTTAAAAACGTGAGGATCCCGAGGCGGTCGGGTCAACACGCGGATTCTAGGGCAAAACGACGTCGTTTTGGGCTTAAAGGCGACCCAAAACGACGTCGTTTGAGAGGCTATATAAAGCCCAAAACTCGAAAAAATCATTTATCTTGAGAGTTTTAAAAAAATCCTTTTCTTTTTTTTTTTCTCTCGTAAAGGGAAGCCTCCGGCCGATTGTCATTTCGCCGTCATTGCGCTGTCGCGTCGTCCATTGTCGTTGCGTCATTCCGACCACCACACGCGGTGGCCGGAAGTTCAAAAAAGGTAAAATTTTTGGTAATTTTTTGTTCCTTTTTTCCTTTTTATACATATGTACTGTTTTTTAGTAAAAGACGTGAATATATGTATGGTTATAATGGATTCGAAGAACGAAAATAAAAAAAAAAAGAGGAAAAAAAAAGAGCTTAGCACCTTTCGAATTCGTTTTTCTTTCTTTCCGATATTTACTGCTTCTTATTTTTTTTGCTTGAATCTCTGCTTGGTGTTTGAATCTGTTTTTTTTTTATTTATCAAAGAAAAGCCCTCTTTTACGAAGAATTCCTAATAAAAAAAAGCCCCTCTTTACAGTTTCTGATTGGCTTTTTATAGCCATTCTTTTACATTTTTTTTTTATTTTTCTGTCTTGTCCATGTTTAATGACCTTGCAGGTGCACGGCACAAGTTGCTGGTGGCGATGGAGCAGGTGACTTCGGCAGGTGGTCGCAGAGGCAAGGGGTGTCGAGTCGAAGGTCGTAGGTAGGTGGCCGAATGGTCAGGCCATTAATGCATGCGGCGCTAGGCTTCTTAGGGTTCCAGGAACCCTAAGTTTTATGTTTAGGCCATTGGGCTTAACGGGTATTGGGCCAACGGGTATTGGGTGTAAATGGGCTAGAAATTGTAACCGGATTGGTCTTAGTGGGCCACCAATTTGGGCTTCGGGTTTTAGGGTCTGAGGTGTGTATTGGGTTATTTTGATTTTTTATTTTGGGTTAGGGCAAAATGGGCTTGTAAGCCCGGGCAAAATTGGGCTTGTACAACTCTGATAAAATATATTCTCTATTGCTTTCATATTTTTTTTATTCTTTATTCTCTTCATCTCTCTTTATTTTATAACAATTTTTTTAAAAAGCATCAATATTATATATTATATAAATATTTATATATTTAAATCATAATTATTTTATATATTTTATTTGTTTTATTAAATCTAGAATGATACATTGAGTGTGTATATTTTTATACATTGTCAATGAAATGAATTATATATATCGAAACAATTGAAGTCAATTATATTTATTTTAAAAACTTTTAATTATGCGTCATCGTGATTCACTGATAATGAATACATTATCCGTGCATCAAGCGCAAGTGAATCCAAGAGAGTATGACACATATACGGAGAATTGTGGGGTTAATTGATCTAAATTTTTTTAAGAAATAAATATTTTTTTATAAATATTTTTATGACAAACTACTTTTGTTAAAGAAATATTTTCAAAAAAATCATTACTCTGTTTGTTTTTATTAGGAATTCATCCCTTTTCTCCTCTCACGATCTCCACAATTTTGTTACCAGCTTACTTGGATACACGTAATGGTGACTCTCATGTACGTGCATGCATGAAACCAATTTCGTAAAGAAAGAAAAAAAAGGGTAAAATACAATAACTTAATAATATATATCTCGAATCTCATCTTCCCAAATGACAAAATACTACGTTAATGGTATTGATTCTTTTCTTCTAGTATGGTAAACTACCTCAAGGTTATTGAACTATTAATAAGTTTACGTTTTCGTCATTTAACTTCAAAAAGTTATAAAATAGTTACTAAACTATTTGAAAGTTTTCATTTAAGTCGATGGGCCGTTTTTTATAATAAAAAAAAAGTCTGATTAGTGAACTCCAAGCGATAATTCAATGATCGATATAGTGGATCGATACCCATCAACAAATAGAAAAACATCCTTAGATTTAAGCTGATCTGACGGTCAATGTTGGAGATCGGAGAAGAAAACCGTTTGGATTTTGGTTTGTATATTCATGACATTGAAAGTTTTCATGAAAACATTGAACTATAGGAGAGAAGGGAGAGAGCTTCCAATTGGTGCAGGTGGTGCGAACAGAGAATGCTATACAACAACGATTTTAACAACCCAATGACTTAAAAAAAACTTTCGAATAATTCAATGGCCTTTTTGTAACTTTTTGAAGTTAAATAACCAAAACATAAACTTACTAATAATTTAACGAACTTAAGTGCATAGTTTACCTTAAATATCCAAAATGTAAATTTTAGACAAATTAAAAGATAATTGTATCATCATATTAAATTTAAACTTTAAACCTTAATTTTGAATGCCAACTTAAGTTGATATTAAGTGTACAAATTTACATGTTAATCTTGGTTAAATTAAGGAAAATACATGTGACATTCCACTGTCATAATTATTATAAGAGGATTAAGATGTTTTAAATTATAATTTTTTTTTCAAAAATGGGATATTTATCTGGTTTAGGTAATTACATGTAACCATTTATTAGTGGGTCATGCATGCATGATTTTTCCACATTTTTTTCCCTTCTATCATGGCGGCTTAAAACCGGCAGCTGAAATTCAAAACAAAAAAGGTTAATTGCATTTGATATTTTCCAAATTATGGGCCATAATTTAAAGTGTTATGATTAAGTACTTAAAATATCAATATCGAGTCAATAAAGCTTTTTTAGCTATCAGCTTAGCCATCAAGGTGTTAAATACAAGTTCGGGTTTAATGTGAAATATATTTAATACTCGTGAATCAAATTTTAAACACATGTACATCTATTACGTCAACAATTTAAATCTTACTTGTTTAAAGATTTAATGACACTATGTTCTTCTAACACATTAGATAAAAAGAAATTTATACAATAGGTAAAGAGGTATTTGAAATATGATCAAAATATTTAAAGGTGAAGCCTGAAATTTTACATTGAAGTAATTATGATTGAATTATAAATTTTTGAGGATCTAAATACAATTTTACCATAATATTAACTTACAACTTTACAATTTTATTATATTTGAAAGGTAAAAGTACTATGGAGGCCCCTATACTAAGAGATGGTTTGCATTTTGCCTCTTCTACTCAAAAAATGGACAAACTAGTTCCTATACATTAGATTAAAGAGCAAATTGGTCCTTGCAATTAAAAGTTTCATCAATTTGTATTGTTAAAAACTAGTGTGGTTGATGAAATAACCAAATAGTGACATGTGACATGTGACATGCCATATTAATCTCATGTTGACGTATATGGACTAATTTTTAACAATATGAATGGATTAAATTTTTAACAGAATGACTAACTTACTCTTTGATCTAATGCACAAAGACTAATTTACCCATTTTTTAAGTAAAGAGGATAAAATACAATTCGACTCCTAATACGAAAACTTCCATAGTATTTTTACCTATTTGAAAAAAGGAAGGCTCCAAGCTGATGGCAAAAAATCTCATTAAGCCCTTTAATCATACCCTTTAGAGTTTTTGAAATTTCTCATTATGCTGTCGAAAAGTTTTGAAAAATCTTAATTAGACTCCCTAGTTTTTAAAAAATTCTCATTGATCCTTTTAATTTAAAAAAAAAAACTTTCATTAAAACCCTAATTTTTTATTTAAAAATTTAATTGAACTCTCTAATACCATTCTTGCATGTGTTTAATTTTAAATATGGTAAAGTTAAATTTAAAATCTAAACACAATGAAAACAATATATTTTTTCTGAACTACAAGAGAATGACAAAGTCTTAATAACAATACAACTAATGCAATTCAAACATAGGCCACACTTGGAGCGATGAACACTCTAACTATCAGGCCAACACACCAAATTTGAAGACAAGATAAAATTTACAAGATATCTTTAGGGGCAGTTATAAATGTATGTCTGTTTTTATCATCCACAAACAAGTTGGGGGATTGAGATAATAAAAAAGACAAATCTGACTCTGTATTGTGGATTCCTGCAAATGATATTATTACATAAAGACGAAAACCACACACAATCATAAAACCTCATATTCATCGGTGCTAACGTGATCTGGTTTGCTTTTTTTTAACCTACAATATCATCTTGGTCAAATTCTGCTAATAGACCCTATACGTTGCGTAATTTATGAATTTAATAATTATACTTTAATTTAATTAATTTTAGTTTTTGAATTGGTTAATATTAGCCCATGTACTTCTTTTTAAAAAAAATTTAGTCCTGGTTAACTTCCGCTATTAGTGTATGAGTAAAGTTGCAAATTTTAGTTCATGTTCTTTAATTAGAGTATTCTTAGTGATTATATTTTTCAATTTTAAAATTTTAATCTTAATACAAATGACAATCATTAAATCTATTAATTGATTTTTTTGTAACATGTGAAAATAATAAGTTGATGTGGTATTACACGGGTTTGGCTCCAAACATGTAAAAATAATAAGTTAATGTGGTATTACACGGGTTTGGCTCCACTCCATTACTTTTTCATCTATTAATATGCAATGCCTGTTTAATAAATGAATCCTACATAAGTTCTACATATTTGAATGGTGATGATCATTGTATTGGATATTAATGAATGAAAAAAAAAAATAATAGAATGGATCTTAACCCGCGTTACACATGTAATAATTTGTTTCTTATCTCAAGTTTTTGAAAATAGCATAATTTAACATAATGAAGTTAATCGCTATCATTTAATCAGAACTAAAATTTTAAAGTTTTAAAAGTACAAGAATTGAAAACAATTAAATTAAAATACAGGCACTAAATCCATAATTTACCCATAGTACAAATACTAATAAACGAATTTAACCGATAAAAATACTATAGAGGCCCTTATATAGGAGTCAGATTGCATTTTATCTCCTCTGCTCAAAAAATAGTAAATTAGTCTCTATATGTTAAATTAAAGAGCAAATTGGTCAATTCTATTAAAAATTTCATCCACTTGTACTGTTAAAAACTAGTGTGATTGATGGAATAACTAGACATTGACATGTGACATACTGTGTGTACCTCATATTAATGTATAAGGATCAATTTTAACAGTAAAAATAAATAAATAATTTAACAAAAAAACTAATTTATTCATTTTCTTATACTACTTTTACCGAATTCCACCATTTCATTATCGTCACCATCAAAGCTAGCAAAGCAAAAAGCTAAGAAAAAAGCTGTCCAAAACCAAAACCAAAACCAAACCATTACCATTCCATACATATCCATTCATCTCCTTATCCATACATGATCCGGAAAACGCCGTTATTGTCAGACCGTGTTTCATGTCTGAAAAAAATACGTGTAAAGAAACGTGGCTTCATTTCATTGGTTGTTTCCACGTAATCCTTTTGAGACAATGCCAAACCCTTTGCATTTAATGAAAGCAAAACCTTTCTTCTCCCCAAACAGCTTCTGTGCCGTCATTAATGCCCCCCTTTTGCAAGTTTTTTTCAACCTTATAGCCCCCACTCACCCCTTGGTCTTTGTTTTATCTGAGTTGCATCGGTGGCGCGTTTGTTTCACTTCCTCACCTACCATTGATTGTGCTTTTAACTCAGGTTAAATCACTATTTAGAGTTTAATATTGACAATTATTCTTATATTAGAGATTGAATTTTTATTTGTTCAAGTGTTAAATTTTGTAATTATTCTCGCATTAGAATCAATAAAATTACGAAAACTTTAAAATTAAGATTTTTAAAGCATCTATTTTGCATAATATCTATTTTTTTATTTTAAGTTACGTAGTAGATTAAATGTGTCATTTAACATTTCAAATAAAATTTTAGAAACATTTCGATATCTTATGAATGTAATTAAAATGATTTGAAAATTAGGAGTCAGATGAATTTAATTAGTTGCACTGTTTCCTACAATGGTAAAATTATGCTTGTTTTAAAAAAAAAAATAGTAAATTCATCAAGATTATCTTAAGAACAACGATTGCAGGTTGGTGACAATATACGATGTTGAAGAGGTTTTTTTTTTTGAATAATCTCATTATAAATTTTGATCATATCTATTCTTTTTAATATAATATATAGAACCACCCATAGTCCCTCCTCAACCCGTAAATAGGAGGATAATGCTTTTAAACGCACTTAAACTCAGATCCTCATTCAACTAAATTATAACAGTCAAACTCGTCCAAAATAAGGGTGAGGATCCTCTCCTACCGAAAAACGTCACTAGTGGCGCGTCAAATGCTTCTATTACTTTTTCATGCCCGTAATTTTCATCCCTGTGCCATGGACAGAAAAAAAGGTTTATATAATGGTAAAATTACATTTACCCCCCCCCATAAAAAATATAATTTGATTTTGCACCCACAAAAAGATATCTAAGTTCACACCATTGCCATGTTAAAATAATGAAGTGATTGATTTTCATTTTAAATTAGTTGATCACACAACAAGATTTGGTAGAAGAACTATTGAGATTCTTGTATTAGGGGTTGAATTATATTTTATCTCTTTTATTAAAAAAATAGATAAATTAGTAATTGTATGTTAGATCCAAGGGCAAATTGATCCTTCCATTAAAAATTTCATCCATTTTTACCGTTTGTTAAAACTAACATCAATAATGACAAATATAGAACGATCTTAAAGCAATAAGAAAGAAAAATAAAAATTTTACGTGCAAATTTTTTTGGAAAAAACCACGAGCAGAAGAGAATAAAATTCACTAATGTTAAAAATTGAATAATATAAGAGGAGTTACGATTACATTTATTTAAAGATTAAAAAACCTTATTCTAATCAAAGCTCAATAGACGAAATATAATTATATACGGATTCGACCCTCAACCTTAAGTCCTCTACAGATCCCTTAATTTTATCACTGCATTATTTCTTTAACAGGAATTTGAGTTACAACAACTTTAACATTGTTAACATGAGGTACACTTGGATGAAATTTGTCAACCGCGTTAGTTTTTAATAGTAAAAATGAATAAAATTTTTAATAAAAGAAATCAATTTGCTCTCTAATCAAACGCAAAAAAATTAATTTGTTCATTTTTGAGTAAAAAAATAAAATACAATCTAACTCCTAATACAATAACCTCCATACATAAAATCTTAAAATAGAAAGATCTAATTATTTTCTAAATTAATTAAAGGGACTCGATGGTGAGTTTTAACATAATAAAAGGACTAAAACCAAAATTAAACCGTGAATAAATTGAAGTGTGAAATTAATATATTAAATTAGTAAGTTTCCAAAAGCCAAACCCCTAAAAGGAAAATGACAACTCAATACAATAATGTTCATTGACATTCAGTCCCTAGGAAAAGAGAAATTGGATTAGTACACCAAATACAACGCTGTTTGATTTTTGACTTTCTTTTTGGTCCCAGCGAGCCAACTCAAAGGGTCGACCTGAGTCAATACCCGAACCACCACCCTTGTCCCTTTGATCATCACCATACAATGATTCTCCACGCGCGGTTCGTTCTTGACTCAATACCCCCACTCGTCCCAACTTACTGAGTCGCACACTCTTTAACCACAACCAAAACCTATATTAATAACTAAAATTACCCAACTCACTGAGTCATCAACTTTCGCATTGAAGGGCAGCTTTGATCTTTTGGACAGTGCACGAAATCAGATTATTAACCGTTTCAACCGATTCGACGGTCAGTTTAGCCGTTGGTAAACTGTTTACCAATATTTGAAAAGCTACCGTGAGAAGTGATCCACCGACTCTCGACGACCCTCCGCCGGTGTTTCCGTTAAAATGTCCGCTAGAGATAGGTCCATGAGACCCAGGACCGTCCGGGACAATGGCGAATCCCGAAGGTAAAAGTGCGACGTAAGCGGAATCACCACCGTTCATGACAACGTGCATGGCTGGAATATCAACTGGCGCGTACACTACAAGCGACCCTGCTGCGTCTATGCATGTTTCCTGCAATATCAGCATGCTGCTCTGATTTGCGTTCATGGCCTGCAAAAAATAAAATTTGGATTAGAAAATAGAGGGAAAGGTTAAAATCGTCCTATTGTTTGACTTTTTTTTTGTTAAAGCAATAAACTGTCATCATGGATACTTCCAAAATTACAGACTGTGTTGTCTTTTCAGATTTTAATTTTTCAAACTATTCATTTTGGTCCTTGGTTTAATTATGATTTTAGTCCTTATACTATGTTGGAATTTTATTTACACTGGCACGCAGGAGGGAAACGCAATTGCCATGATCTTGGCCTTTGGCAATGTGTGCCATTTCTTGCATAGGTCCGCCATTCGACAATATGTCCCACTCGCTCCTCAACCGTTCATCGCGTAGGAAATCAAAAAGCCGTTGCGGTGACACCGGCAACCAAACCGAAGTGGCGGCACTTAGTACGATCCCTGGCGGTTCGCCGGGGTCGTCAATGCTATTCCTAGTCATAACCCTAACGTCTTCGTCTACATTCCCGGCGTTAAGCTTGTTCCATTTATGAACCGTCGATGCACAAACCCCGGCACAGAAGTTATCCGTCATCCGTTGAGCTAGCTTCAACATGCTCCGTCTCCCACTCGCAGTTATAGCTAAAAACGAAACAAAAGGATCATCCATGGTTGTACATTTTCACTAATAGTTTTATTGGTTAATAAATTTACCGGTGTGGTCTCTAGTGGGAACGGTGGAGGACATGAGTATGGCAAGGCATTCGCATTGCCGTTGAAGGGTCGCCACCCACCGTTGGGCACCGAAGCCCATGCCGAACTTAGTAAAGGCCGGAATAGTTGATGAACTTGGTTCTCATCATATTCAGCATGTTCAACCCATATAACCTGCAATTTTCTCATAGGCATTAGACATATGTATGCGGTCTAAATTAAAATATAAACCGTAGTTTTGATACGTGTGATGGAATTAACCCATTAAACAATATTGAAAAAAAATGAAGCAAAATCTTGGAAATGGATGAAAAGATTGGGCTCAATGAAAGAAATGGTTTCATCGAGATGTGTATTAATGTCACCCCAAATATCAGATACAAACAAAAGAGAGCTATAGCTATGGCTATGGCCTTTTGACTAAAAAAAAAAAAAAAAACACAGATTATAATGGCTTAAATTGTAGTTTAAATGGTACAAATCGAGGAAACTCAGTGTCCCAATGCATTTTGTGTGGATATATTTATGAAATTATTATTTTTTAAATAGCTAAAAAACAGCAATAGAGGCTTCTATTCATACAAAAAACAATGGTAGCAGCAGCCTTGATTTGCGGTATTATTTTATTGTAATAAAGCAAACCCAGATTTTGAAACTTGAAACACACTCCATAAGTGTAGGGAACTAGGAAGGTTCAGATTCTTTTTTGTGACACTGTGGGGTTTGCATTGAGTAATCACTAGACAAAACAAAATCCTCATATATGTATGTATGCATATATGTATGTATGTAAGTATGTATGAGTACCTTGGAGTAACCATTAGGCATATCTTGAACAACACAACCAGAAGGAAGTCTCCTACAGGTAACAAATGTAGTACTTTCTTTGATAGTATCAATGGATACATCAACCACAGCCCAAACACCTTCAGCATGTTGTTTACAGAACCTTAAGAAACTTACTTCACGAACAGGAACTAAAGGTGAAAGGATTTGTAGCTCAGCATTCATCTGAAAGAAGAACAAATAGGGCTCATATGATTTAAGATGATGAGGGAATATAAAGAAGAAATTGATTATATATATACATACAAGTTGAAGTGCACCATTTCTGGTTCCGCCCATGCCATTAGATATCACATCTGTTGTTGATGTTCTAGCAATCATACAATGAAACATCTCTGCCCAACGATTCTATTAAAAAAATGGTTTTAGAGACAAATCTAATGAAACAAACCACTACTAAACTGGTTAAAAAATGAATTCAAAATCAATGATTTACCGAGTCCATTATTGTTCCAACAAGGGCTAGACTGTTGATAATCACTACACCAGTCTCCCTTGACGCTTCAGTGACAAAACCATTTGGTTTTAAACCAATACAAGGTGTAAATGTCCTTAAATACTCATCATGGTTCAACACTTCTCTTCCACCTTCTAAGTTCTTAATCCATAATGGCTCATCAGTTTGTGCCATCTTAACAAGTTCATCCATGGCAGCCAAAGCAAGTTCCAAAAACATTGATCGATCGAGTGTCGTTGCCGGTCTATTACTAGGAACAACCATTGTTGGTAAAGCATCATGTCCTAAAGGCAATGTTGTAGTAGCAGCCATAGTGGTTCCAAAAGTACCATTGGTTCCAACACCAAGCTCTAAGCTTGAGTTTGGTAATGGAGGTCCTGTAATTGGACGACCTAAAAACTTACCAGCAAGTGCACAAACACGATCTAATTCATCTTTTAAACGAGCATTTTCGATTCTAAGATGTTGTTCTTCAAGTGACATATCACCAATAATAGCCGGACCACCACAATTAGTACATATGGGATTCCTCATTGCATCTCTTATAGACATGTTTTCAGCTCTAAGCTTATCATTCTCCTGTCTCAACAATGAGTTCTCATGTCGCTCAAATTGTGTCTGAAAAAAATAAACAAAGACCCCAAGTTTTAAAATGGATAAACACCATTAAAGGTAGGTTCTTGCAAAACACATACATACCTTCATTTGAGTACGCCTGTTTTGGAACCAAAACTTAACTTGTCTGGTTTCTAAACAAAGCCTTTTACTAAGCTCTAATCTCTGCTTTTCATCTGGATGAGGACACTCCTTAAAGAGACTACAGCCAAAAAGACCCTTGTTAAGGCCATGTTCCATGGGGGGTTTAAAGAAAGTGAGAAAAAGACACGAAATCATACGCTTCAAGCTCTTGGATTTGTTGAGGTGTATGACGGTGGTATCTCTTTTTCCTCGGTGGTTTATCACCGGCCGCGGTGGTGGGGTCATGATCATCACCGGAACCACCATCCATATTATCACTACCAGATCTACTTTCATGTTCTTCTTCTCTGCTTCTTCTCCCAATACTTCCTTCAAAATTCTCACCTAATCTAGTCTCATCTCCTTGATTATCTATATTGGGTTGCTGCTAAAAACACCAAAAGAAAAAACATCAAAAAACAAAACCAAGATCAGTTATTTAAAGACAAAAGCTAAAAAAAACAAGGGTTTTTTTTTTAAATCATTACAAGAGCAAGAGAAAGGCCTGGTGAGTTGAACATGTTCTTAGGAATTGAAGAAGAAACAAGGCGGGGTTGAGAGAAAACACCAGTAGGCATGGTGGTGGTGTTATAAGGTATGTCTGCAACTATTCTTGCACCACCAAGACCTTCATTAGTACCAGAACTATCATCTATAAAACCCCCAAAATTCATCAAAAATTAAAAAAAAAAAAAGCCCCTTTTTTTAAAATGTAAAAAAAAATATTTATTATTATTTATGTATCTATCAAAGTATCAAACTTTCAAAACCACTCTTCACTTTTTTTTTCTCTTCTACAACTTTACAAACACTTTCTCTACACTTACTATCAAAAACCCAAATTTGCAAACTAACGTATACATTTTTAAAAAAGAACACAAAATTTGAACAAAATCAAGTAATTTTTAATGGAGAGAAAGAAAGAGAAACAAGGCAAGCCAAAAAAAAAAAACCTCTTTTTTTTTTATGGTTTAATGCTTAGCCCTTAATTCTCAATCCCTCTCTCTTTCTCTTTCAAAAAATAAAACCCAAACTTTTAAAGGAAAAAAAAACCAGTTGGGTTGTGGGGGATTTTTCAAAGAAGAAAGCTTTAAATGAAAGAACCCTAGTTTTAGCGAAGGAGTTTTGTGATGATGATATCATGTGTTTATCTTTTGCTCGTTTTCCTTGCATGCTTCACTATATTACTATAAACCAAAAAAAGGAAAAAAAACTTTTTTAAAAAATTGGAAAAAGAAAATGAAGATAAAATGCAATATGTGGACTATTCGAAGCCTTACATATACAAACCGACGGAAAAAAAGGTCGGTTGACTCTCTCTTTTTTCTCTTTTGTGATTGACGGTGAAAATATTTTTTTTTCTTTCTTTTTGTTTTGGGGTTTCTTGTTTTGGTTCTTGAGTGGAGTTTTTTAACCTGGTTTTAAGATAGGGTAAATTTCTGTTGTTAGTGACTGCATTTTTTTTTTAGGAAAATTGTGAATTTAATTTTGTATTTTTAAAATTTAATGTATAAAATATATTATTATATATGTAATATTTGTCGGTATGTTATTTTTATGTATTATTCATTAAAATTTTAGTTAATAGATTAATGTTTATCGTTTGTGTTAAGATTAAAATTTAAATTTTGTTATTTAGAATGATTTAATTAAAAATATGGACTGGTTTTATAGGAATTTTAATTGAATCTAAACAAATAAATTTGGTAATTACTATATGAGTTAGAATTAAAATAGTAAAATTTAAAAAGTATAAGACTAAAATTGATAAATTCAAAAAGTAATAAAGTCTAAATTCATAATTTGTGCAAAGTACAGGGACTTATAGCAGAATTTAACCTGTAAGACACGGTAAGTTGAACAAAAACAGCAAGAGAGAGAAAGTGCTTCAACTCAAAAAAATTTTCTTACATCGACATTGATGGGACAGAGTTTCAGATTTGCTGCCTCTCCGTAAAAAAAGGCCGATACATAGGGATTTGTAAAAAAAACCACAGTTATGGACAAACCAAACAAACACAAATTAGGTTTTTTTTCCATCAATTTTTTCTTTTTTACTTTTGTTAAATTCATCCACAATTACAAATATATATCTTAAATTCAAATTAATAATGGTTAATGTTAAAAATTGAAAATAAAATTTTGAATTTTAGTTCATATATAGGACTCGCAAACAAACTTGAATTTGACAGGTTTAGACTCGATCTAATTTATTAGGGTTAAAATTTTTTTTAAAAATCGAGTTCAAATTAAATCGAGTGAAATTAGAAAAAAGAATCAAGTTGAGATTAGGATGGGTTGAGTTTGAGGTAAATCTCTCTTGCCTCATCCCGATATATTATATATACATATACTAAGTTTTGCTTTCAATAAAAAAATTTATAAATAAAAAAGTAAATATATTAAGTTTTAAGTCTAAACTCAAAAAAATTAATCTTATTTGCTTCAAAATAAAAAATAAAATAATTTAAAAATAAAATCTTATTTGCTTTAATAAACAATTAAATTAAATTCAGGGCAGAGCAAAGCGGAGTCGGGTCTTCTATTTAATTTCAGGTTCGAGGTAGATTAGTCAAGCTTCAGGTCGAGGTCGGGGCAAACAAAAACCCGCTCTACCCCGCCCCGTTGATATCCTTATTCGTATATTTGTGACGTTCAAAGTTTTTTCTTGAAAAAAAAAAACTAAATTGTAGAAGAGATGGGAAAGAGAACTTTTGATTGGTGTCAAAGAGCAACGATTTTAATAATCCAATAATTTAAATGAAAATTTTTGTATAAGTTAGTGACCATTTTGTAACTTACTAATATATTTTATGTTGTGTTTGATTTCATATATATAATTAGAATTTTAGTGAATTTGGCATGTATGGCTAATTATGGATTGAATTGAATTTACATGTGATTATTGGTAAATATGAAATAGTACAAGGTACAAAGGTGAAAGTTGATTGATTACAAGACATGTAAATCAATTATGTGATCAGGTACAGGGATTGGTAATGTCATATATATGGAAAAGATGCCCGTGTGAACTTAGTAAAATGTTAGGATACTTTGGCATGCCAATAAGGTTATATGCGCGATTAATAAGGGATTTTACAGGTTATAATGAGGTCTAGAATTTGTTGTATATTCTCGGGTTATATGTGATTTAGGTTTAGCTCGGATGGATAATCTGATATAAGTTAGCTTATGTGAGCAACCTTGATATAAATTTTAGCTTGTTTGAGCAACTTTGATATAATGTCAACTTGTATAAGCAACTTAATCAAATTTATGCATGTTTTAGTATTGTGTGATGCTAGCATGTGTAATAATCTTTTTTTTAACAGTCTCATTATAAGTTTTGATCATATCTGCTCTTTTTGATACAATGCCTAAAACTACCCATAGCCCTTCCCCAACCTATAAATAGGAGGATAATGCACTTCAATGCACTCGAACCCACATCCTCTTGCATTGGCAACAATGCCCATGCCAATCGAGCTAAGACTCAATCGACAACTTATAGTTTTAGTAAGAGTAAATCATTGCTACAAATATATTAGAACTCAAACCTACGATGTGGATTATGGGATGAATAACCATGGCCAATACACCATATATTGAAGATTATAAGTATGATGGTTGGACTAGCCAAGTTAATAAATGGCTTGAGCAATGGTAGATTTGATTATTAAGTATAATATGAAATTGAATGTATGCTTATGTGATTCATATTGGAGCCATTTAAGTGATAAGCTTTAAGTTGTACAAATATGGCATGTTTAAGTTGGTTAATACTGTATTTTGATTATAGATAGTTGGATTGAATTTGAAAATGCCCTCTAGTTGATTGATTGAATTGTATAAGTTTGAATGGTTGATCTAAATGAATTCATACTTGAACGGGTTAAAATGGACATGTGCAATAGTATTGCTATAACAGCCTGATTTTCAATGGTGTTGGAAAAGGTGATTTCGAAACCCCATTTCCATAAACCGGGTTCATAAATATTAAATATAAATATTTATGGAGTTGGTATAAAAGTTTATTAAAGTTTGCTCTTTTAATTTTGTCTATTAATTGTTTAATTAGTACATGGACTAAATTGTAAAAGTCTTATCTCTATAGGTTTTTAATTGGCCAAGGACTTAAGGACTTAAATTGAAATTAGTCAAAGGTTGAAAATGACAATTAAATCATTTTCTAATATAGATTAGTGGATGATGAGGTAAGACTCCACTAAGGTTGATTAAAAGTAGATGAAGCTAATTTAAGTCTAATTAGGTTAGTTAATTTGGGTAATTAAGGATTTAACCATGATATATAAAGCTAAGGTAGTGGAATTTTTATCATCTTCTTCATCTTCCTAAACCATACCAACCTAGAAACATAAAGAAGAAAACCCTTTGAACCCTTTGTACATTTGGCAACTAATTGGTAAATGTTTCCAGGCCCTTTTTCTTGTAATTTTTATGTTTTTGAGGTTATAAGAGCTTAATTTAGCTAGCCCATGTACTAATTTGCAAAATTGTTAAAGTTTTTGAAAGTTTCCATTGTTGATTTCTTGAAGAAATCGGTGTTAAATTGATAGATTTTATGTTTAGATGTGAAAAATGACTAGACTATTATGTTTAATTGTTAGTTTTGATCATAAGGACTAAAGTGAATAAATTGTGGAATTGATGTGCAATGTCAGTAAAAATAGAAAGTAGAGAGTCCCTAAGGGATGTAATTGAAGTAATTTTTTAAACCGAAGCTTAAAATTGAAAGTTATAGTTATTTCAGTTTCAATGACTAAATTGAATAAAATACAAAAATTTATTGTGTCAAACAAACAAAATTTTATAGGTTCATATTTATCATGTTATAACATGGAAATGTTTGATATTTATAAATTGTCTAAAATAATTGTTTAGATCGAGAATTGGATCAAACCGAGATAATCAAAGAAAAGTAAAAATTATCGATTAATTTTTGAGGATTCAATTTGTTTGCTGTCTTGAGTAGGTAAGTTCATATGGAGCTTACTACTTGGTTTTATGTTATGTTGATTGTGATCTATTTTATTTATGTATTAGATTGAAATGAATTTGTGAATTTGGCACTTATAACACAAAAAGGATCGTGTAGAGGCCCATTTGTGCCCAGGCCTATGTAACATAAAAAAAGGAAAAATAATAAATGTCCTTTAAACAGTCCAGTTACAAAATTAATAGCACAATTACAGATTCTAAAATACTGACCCAAATACCTAAAGACAACCCAAATTACATGGCCCAACGGCCCAAATGTTGTTCAAAATTTGGAAACCCCGAAACCTAGGGTTTACGCTTGTATCGCCGCCTCCATACCGACCCTTCTTCATCCGAGCATCATGCGCCCTTCATCGTAGGGAATCACGCCTCATTCTCGCCATTAACCTGCAAAAAAGGAAAGAATGACAACAAAATAGGGCAAACGTAACCAAAAATATTCGCATTCCTTTTCTATTTTTGTTTTTGAGGCTATAAAAGCCCTATGATAAACTTGTAAGAGGGAGGGAGGTACAGAAAAATAGAATACACAATCAAAAAAAGAAATCTAACAAAGGTTTACATTTTTATTTTTCTCTCTTTTTCCCGAATCTGTTTATTCATAAGTTGCGTTTTTTTACCATATATATATTTTAAATAACTTAAACAAAGGAGAAAATTATCGGATTTTTTTTATTTTCGGCGGCCGGCGACAGCGGCGGGTCACATCAGAAATCGCCCAGGGGAGAGCGTTTCTTTGTTTTTTTTTCTTGAAGAGAATAATGAATTTTTAATTTTTTTTTTGTTTATATAGATACCTGAAACGGCGTCATTTTGGGGCTGGTTACTATAGCCCAAAACGACGTCGTTTCACTCAGGATCCGCGCGAAGTTGACCTGACCTGAAGGATCCGCGTGTTTTTGAGAAATGGGTTATTTTGCGCATCAAGCCCTTCTGCATTTTTATTTACTTTTAATTCAGTTTTTTTAAAATTATAATTCGCCCTATTAATTTTCCTGCTAATTCATTTTAGTCCTCTTGATGCTGCGCGTTTTGGAAATGAGGCATAATTGCCCAATTGGTCCTTGCATTTTCTGTGCGTATTTCAATATCGTCCTTTTAAATTTATTTTTTAAATTATTTTAATTTAATCCTTATTCATTTTTTGTTTTATTCTTTTTATTTTTTCATTTTGCTTTTATTTCTTTTTATTTATTTTAATATAATGTATACATTAAATTATTATCATTTATTATTTATATTTCTCCTGTTATTCATATATTATTTTTTATTAGTTATTATATCATATTTTATTATTATATTATATTTTATATAGGAATTAAATTATTTTATCATTAATATTTTATAAAATTTCTATATATTATATAACATATTTTATTTATATTATTTATATTATGTATGTAATTTTTGATTAGTATATTATATATATGTTTTATATAAATTTATTATATACCGTTCACTAATTGTTTTTATTATGTATAATTATTTATATATGTATTAAATTAAGTATTTGTTATAAATATTCTCATTTCTTTTGTACTTTAAATTTTATTCATTTTTATAATGTTTATATATATTAAATCATTTTAAAATCGTCATATTCTTTTATTTTTATTTAATGTTTAAATATATCATTCCCTTTTCATTTAATTTTGTTATTTCGTGAAGATCCTAATTATCGCTACTTATTTTATATCCCATGTTTATTTATTTATGTTTCTTTAATTGTTTATTATTGCTTAATATAATTCTTTATTTATTTATTCATGTTATATTATTCTTTATTATTTATTGTTAGTATAATTTGTAGCTATGTAGAATTGCTATTAAATATGTATATTGTAATATCTTACTCAACCATTGTTTTATAAAACACCTTTTGAATTGACACATTTTACTCTAATAGTTTTTAAAAATACGGTGATATCTAATATTTGGGGACTTCGAGAAAAAAATTGTGCCCTAACTCATTGGGTTTCGATTTTTATCGTTGGACTTAAAATATTAAGTATCCATTTTCTTTTAAAATTGAAATTTATAAATTTTCAAATCAAAACTTATTCTCGAAAATTCAAAATGTTATATCCTAACTTACTGGATATGATGTTTTATGTTTTCGAGATAAGAATTTTCTATAAATAAAGGCGAGCCTAACTTCAAAGCCGTGAGATGTTATATCCTAACTTATTGAATATAGAATTTTATTTCTTTGAGATAGGTAAGTCTTGATTTTCTTTCTAATAAAAAGGATCATATTTTAAATTTTTTCAAATTTTCAACAACTAGGTACCAATTTTTGGGCGTTATGAGGGTGCTAATCCTTCCTCAAACGTAATCGACTCCCAAACCCATTTTCTTATATTTCGTGGACCAAAATCAATGTTTTGAAATAAAACGTCTTTCAAGGTGAACCAATCACACCTAAATAAAAAGGGATTGGTGGCGACTCCATTTCCGTTTTTAAAAGTCGATCCCTATTTTTATAAACCTCTTAAAAATGGTTTCGACAGATTGAATTGCAAATTCATGAGGATTTTGGTTATATGAAATTGGAATGAAATGTAAATGAGAATGTTGATTGAATATATGTCTTATATGATATATGAAACGATATACAAGAAATGACGATGTTATTTATATGGAATTGGTGCCCGAGAGAACTTAGTAAAAGGTGCGGATACATATGACATGCTATTAGGGTTATACGCGTAATTAATCAGGGATTTACATGTTGTTACGAGATCTAGAATTTTTTGCAGATTCTTGGATTATACGTATCGTTGGTTTAGCCTGGACGAGGAACCTCGATATGATGTCAGCTTGTGTGAGTAACTCTGAAATTCTGTCAGCTTGTGTGAGCATTACATTCCCGTGTATTCGAGTCTGTTTACTATAGTTCCATCGGGCGATGTTCAATTGATTGAAAATGAAATTTAAATCATGAATTGAAAATTAAATGGTATTGATGATACTTAACATGTAAATGGCTATATGATTACGTTTTAGATGTTGGTGGTATTACAATTTAAGAAAGTAATTGACATATTCGAAATGTGATGTTGTTGCATGTATAGATATGTATTCAAGTGCCAAGGAAAGTTAAATTAGTAGCTAACATAATAATTGTTTATGCTTAAATGATCAAGTTGAGCTTTAATTTCTGTATGAGCTTACTAAGCATTCTATATACTTACCTCATATATTATTTTCCATTCTCCTTATAGATCACCATCTTGCAGAACAGGTCAAGCCAGATCGACTCAAACTCACACTATCCTATCACTGAATTAGTATCTTTTTGGTCACTTTGAGTATTGGATTGGGACATGTAAATATAAGGTGTCTTGATGTTACTTTATTGTATATAAGTGTTTTTGGTAACCTGTGATGACTTGGTGTTATTGGATATGTAGGTGTACTCTTATGCTATGTAACACCCTGGTTTAGGGGCTATGCGGTTTGAGTATAATGTAGGTGTTGGAAGGTTCTTGGGTGTGCTTGGATGTGTTTTGGGGTTTTAGAATGTTTGGATGAAAGGAAGGCTTTGAAAATAAATTTAGATTTTTAAGGTAAAAGGAATTGGGCAGGGAGGCCTTAAGAATTATTTTGGTAATTTATGGCAACAAGTAAGGCTTTGGCAAGGTGGTGTCTTGTAGCACTTAAGAAATTTGGAGGTAGCGCCTTTGAGGGTCTTAGGTTCGATCCAAGAAAGCGTGATTGGGTTTTAATTTTTGGATTATGGTTCTGAGGATGAAAGCCTTAAAAAGCTTGAAGTAGCGTATTGGGCATAAAAGCGGCTTGTCCGGTGGTTCTCGTCGACACATAGGAGTTGGAGGGAGCGCGCGCGAGTTCGAGTGCTGGAGCGGCATTTTGGGCGTGATTTTATTTTATGCGGTTATGAAATTTGGGCTAGGAAGGGTTAAGATTAAATGATGGGGTTTTGTCATAAAAATCAAGGTGGCCGAGTGGCTTGGGCGTTGGGGTAAGGCTTGCGGTGGTTTGGTCGAGTTCGAACACGGAGAGTGGCGTTGGAGTTTTATTTTATTCTTTTGATTTTGCGACAAATTGCGAGCGATGGACGGCACATGTAGATTAAATTGGAAGATTAGGATGAGCTTTGTTTTATTCGGTGGGATAATGGTTTGATTTTGTTTTTTATTAAAGGATAAAGGTGGGATATTGTTGTATTTTGAATTGATTTTTAGTGGTTGGCTGGGAGTGAATTAGGAGATTGTGAATTCAAATTATTTTGAATTTAGTGGCGAGAGTTTTTGAGGTGGTGGCGAATGTTGGTAAGTTTTGGGAGTGGTCGGTTTGGTATTTGAGAAGGGAGGTAGGTAGAATTTCTTTTTGGCATTTTGTGTGAGTTTGGCCGATCTTGTTTTTGGTGCCAAAAGCCAAATTTTATTTTTCCTTTGATGTTATCTTTGAAATCGAGATTCCCTAAAGCATATACTTCTAGCCGATTTTGTGTTTTGTTCTTTTAATTCTTTTTGTTGTTGAAACTAGCTACCTTTCCCTTATCATATTTCCATTTCTTCCCTCTTAACCCATTTGTGCGAATCTCTCATTTGTTTCTTAACCGAATTTGCTCTCCTTACTTCTAATATTTATCTCCTATTTCTTGTGTACCAAAACCTTGCCTTCACTTCTCATCTTCTCTGTTCTTCCACTCAAACCGAACATAGGTATGTTAAGCACTTAAAACCGATTCTCTTCCTGTGACTAAAATATTGGCGAATCTCCCTTTCCTTTTAGTTACGCTCCTTGGCCAAATAGAAGGTGTGGTGTGGATCATTTTGGGGTTTCATTTCAATCGTTGGAGAAGGTTTATAGGTAAGGCCGAATGCTTATGGTCTTCCTTCTGTTCTCTGTCGTCATCTTCAAGGGGTAAGTGTTGGTTTTGGTGTTTGTTTGATGGCGTATTAATTTGGTTGGAATCGTTTTATCATAGGACATCCGGGATTCGAAGCAGTCAAGCGTAGCCTCGGTTCTTTGGTTGATCGTTGGGTAAGTGATGGTAAGGGATTGTTTTATCGGTCTATTCATTTGGTATTGGTAAGCCGTAGGCTATTACTTTTGGTTGGTTGTCGATTGTAGGCAAGTGAAGCAAGAGCACTTGGTGGTGGACTAGTGTGCAAGGCGTGTAGGAGCGAGGTTGTTAGATCGATTCTTTGGTTAAGGCTTCTGGTGTGTACACACACACTCTTCTAGTAATTTATGTGCTTATTAAATTGTGTGTATTTACACACTTATCATTATGGTATTTATATATATGATGTGTGTGGTTGGTTCCATGGAAAGGTGGATTGAATACCATTATGGTATAGGAGCACGGGGTCGTAAGTCCTCATTATGATGCTTTTAGTAAGCATAATGTATACATTACGTGTGCTATGATATTGGATGGTGATAAATAATATGTATGTTACTAATCGGGCATGTGGGTATAAGTCCGTTAAAATGCATATCATTATCTATGTGGGTTGTATGCAGTGGAGGCGGCGGTGATATTTTGTCTTGTGAGCACCGGTGTTTTAGTAACACTGCTGTGACTACGGTCACCGAGGTTTGGTACCTCAGGAGGTTTGGCACCTCATAGCGACTTATCCACGTGGTTAACACCACGTGGGTTGGCCCCACTTTTGAGACACGGATCGTCGCGGTGATTTGGTATCACACGATGGGTTGGCCCCATCAATTGATTTGTAACCCGGTCACCGGTGTTTTAGTAACACACACTTCGTGTCTTCACACGGAGGTTTAGCACCTCCGGTGATTTGGCATCACATCTGACTGACTATCGTCACCACCGGTGGTTTGGTACCACACGGTGTAGAAAAGGTGTATGGGCGGTTAGGTTTGCATATGCACCACCGGTGGTTTGGTACCACGGGTAGAAAAACATTTTCAGGTAGTGGTGTATGGGCGGTTAGGATTGGGTGCATATGATTTGGATGCATAATGATCATGATTATGTCTAATTTAGTCAATTTATAACTTCAAAGTTTTCATAAGGTAATAATGAATAAAGTTTAAAAAAAAAACAATAATTTCTTACATGCTTTATGCTAAGTAAACAAAGATTTTCATCTTTTCCACAATAACATAACAGTTGTAAATGGTGTGATGATTTATATCTAAATGTTAGGCTATGGAATGGTATGAAATGAGGAAGAAATGGTAGCTTGTTTGAAGATGAATGAGATGGAATTGTAATTGAACATTATTAACTTAAAGTATGCTTGTAAATGTGGCCAAAAGTTGATAGTTGAGAGTTATGTTTAATGCCTATGAGTTATATATATTTTATGTGTTCATAAATGGTCATAACGAAATTGAAATGGCATATTTCAAGATGGTTTGGCTTAGGTAAGGTTTAATGATTTCATGACTTGATTGTTAGTTGCAATGACATTGAATTGTTTAGATTTAATGGTGTATAAGTAGTGATAAACTTGTTAAGCACTTGAGCAAAGTGCTGGAAAAAATCCGTTTTGAAAAATGATTTCTTGCACAGTGGAAATTTAAAATTTTTTAAAATCGATATTATTTGTGATATTTATAGCAATAAACCTTAAAATAGAAATTATACATGTACTTTAGGATAAGCGAATCCTTGATGTTTTCCAGCTGTCAACCAAACAATCTTCTCAGTTATTCTTTTACCACGAACTACTTCGAGTGTGGGCTCGAATAAATTGAATCAAAACACAGAACTAGAAATAGTTTTATTTTCTTTTAGGTGAAAATGAAAATTCTCTCTTCTCAAATAGAAACCAATAGAATTGCTATTTCGAAAAAATATATTTAAAGGATGAGAATAAATTCTCTCTATTTTTCGATAGAATAACAATATCTTTAAGGTTGTTTGTATAGCTCTATCGGTGCCATCAATTTATAAGAAGAGAAGGTAAAACCCTTGTTGAATTGTAGAAGTTTATTTCAACTAGAAAAATGAACTCATTATCTAATTAAGAGTATAGATGGTAGCAACCTTAGTTAATTGATAAACCATAATTTGAACATATTTTAATCCCGTATTTAACATACTTTTGGATGATTTATCCCTTTAATTATGGAAGTAGGTGCTTCTAATCCTTTGTTTTCATGTTTTATACTCATGAGAGCACCAAAGGATGAAAAGAACGAGAAACGGGCTGAAAAAGGAGTAAATAAGCCGAATTACGAAATCAGTACGGCCTGGGCCCAAGACCATACGGTCGTGCCTCTATAACAGGCTCGACCACGGCCTGGCCTCGAATCATACGGGCGTGGTACACGGGCGTGTCCCTGACGTGACCTGTTTGAATTCTATTCAAAATAGGGTACTTAGAGGCAAAAAAAGACATTCCAAAAGCCTATTGATAAACCGTAAAAGTAACATATTTTAATCCCACATTTAGCATAATTTTTGATGATTTATTCCTTGATTTATGTAAAAAGGTGCTCTTAATCCTTTCTTTTCATGTTTTATACTCAGGAAAGCACTTAGGGATAAAAAGAACGAGAAATGGGCCTAAAACGGACCAAATGGGCCATATCACGAAATCGGCACAGCCTGGACTTAAGCCCACATGGCCGTACCTCTTAAGAGAAGTCCGAACACAGTCTAACCACGATTCACAGGCTGTGCCTCCATCAACAGACCCGAACACGGCCTGAAGTCGATTAACACGGGCGTGTGCCTTAGGGCGTGTCCCTGCTGCAGAAAAGAGCAATTCTACTCAGAATAGGATACTTTGAGGCAAAGAAACACATTCCAAAGCCTATTCAAATACCCGAGTAGGAATTATACTTGAATTAGGATACTTAGAGGCCAAGTAAGGCATCTCAAAGCCTATATAAAGACCCTAAAGGCCAACCTTTAGGGGACGTGGGGAGTTCGACAGAAGCCTTCTGCCAAGGCTTTTGACGGGCGATTAGCTAGGCCAAGGAGCCGAGCCAGAAAGGCCAGATTTGTGGGAATCACTCAAAGATAGCCAGTTGATCCATCTCAAAAAGTCGAAATTCTACTCAAGGCGGCGGATTTCTCCTTCAATTCCTTCAGGGAGTTTTAGAGATTTCTTATGTTTCGTTTTATCTTTTCTTTTGAGATGTTTTCTTTTATCGTTATGAACTAAACCCTTCAGATACCTGAAGGGGATGAAACCTAAGACGGATCTTATTATTATTTTCTTAATTATATGATAAATATTTGATTTGTTCTTAATTATGTGAGCTTAATTCTTATGTTAATATTTCTGGGATATTGATTCAATTTGAATGTGCTTATGTCGTGGAGCAAAAGTCCTTGCCTAAGAGTAGACCTAGCATAATTAAGCGGAGTTGATCGCGCGCCTAGAGATAGGGTGATGAGATTTTGCCGGAATAGGGTGAAACCTAATATGGGAGTCCATAGATCGAGTTAATGCGATTCTAGGGGTTTTAATTAGAAAAAGATTTCAATTAATCAACCTAGGGTTAGACGTTATTCGCCTCGAGAGAGGGTTTAATATAAATTAGGGAATCTTACGGATCAAGTCAAGTGAATAAATTGTCTGGTTCAGAGTTACATAACAAGTGATGTCTAGGTGGATTCTTCCTAAGGGTATTGTCTTAATCAACTGAGTTTTCCCAACAGTATTTCCCCAATTCATTCTTTTTGTCTTTGCGTCTTTAGCTTAGTAGTTAGTTAATTTAGATTAAACAACCAATCACTTAATATTTAGGTTAAATAATAGAAAGAAGGTTAGTATTAGTATTTTTAGTTCCTTTGGGTTTGACAATCCGGTCTTGCCCAAGCTATACTACTGTTCGATAGGTGCACTTGCCTTAAGTCACTGTCAGAGTTAGTTTTCAGGTTCGATCATTGTTAGTTTTCAGGTTCGATCATTCTCTTTATAAATTTTAAAACTCGACAAAACAATGACCACCTATATAAACACCCTAGAGGCCAACCTTCAAGGGGGAGTTCAGCTAGGCCAAAGAGCCAAGCCAAGCCAGAGGGGCCGAATTGTGGGATTCACTCGAAGAAAGCCAGTTGATTCATCTTAAGAAGCCAGAATCATACTCAAGACTGAGGATCTCTCCTTCAATTCCTTCAGGGGGTTTTAGGGTTTTTCTTATGTTTGTTTTATATTTTCTTCTAAGATGTATTCTTTTATGATTATGAACTAAACTCCTCAGATACCTGCGGGGGATGAAACCTAAGACGAATCTTGTTATTGTTTTTTGAGTTGTATGATAAATATTTGATTTGTTCTTAACTATGTGTTTGTAATTCTTGTTTTGATATTTCAGGATATTGATTCAAGCATTTACGCTCTTAGGCAGAGGAAGAATAGACCTTGTCTAAAAGTAGATCTAGCATAGTTAAGTGGAGTTGATCGCAACCCTAGAGATAGGATGACGAAAATCTGCCGATTAGGGTCAAACCTAATATGGGAGTCCATAGATCAAGTTAATGCAATTTTAGGTGTTTTAATTAGAAAGAGATTTCAATTAATCAACCTAGGGTTAGACGTTAGTAGCCTCGAGAGAGGTATTAATATAAATTAGGGAATCCTACGGATCAAGTCAAGTAAATAAATAAATGCTGTTCGAGTTAAATAACAAGTGAAGTCTAGGTGGATTCTTCCTCGGGTATTATCTCAATCAATTGGTTTTTCCCTCAAGTATTTTTCCTCAATTCATTCTTTTTGTCTTAGTATCTTTAGCTTAGTATTTATTTAATTTTAGGTTAAACAATAATTCCCTTTAATTCTTAGGTTAAATAATAAATGAAAATTAGTATTAGTACTTTTGGTTCCTTTGGGTTCGACAATCCGGTCTTGCCACTAAACTATACTACTTGTAACATCCCAAACCCAGCCCAAACACCACGACCGGATCTGGTATGTCACATAAAAAGATTTTTATAAAACTTCGCATTCGTCTAAAAATTTAAAATCTATTTTGAAAACTTTAAGTTCGGTAGTTCATCTGAAAACTCAGTGTTCATTTTATAAGAGATGTGATTAGCCTAAATCATGCTTTTAGGTGACGTTTGAAAACACTTGATGTTGCATTAAGTTAACTTGAGATTGTTGTCTAGTTTCGGTTATAAAGTCGTTGGTTAAGTTGTGAGAAAACTTTCGTTCGCATTTTATGAAGAAAACGTCTTACCAATTAATGTATAGATTAAAGCATTTAAAGTTCAAACCAGAAATAAACCAAAACTTAATGGCCTTATTACATAACAAAATCCCCAAAATAGAAAATGATAAATAAAGGTAAAGTTTAATTTAATAAAAATCGTGCATGGCCACCTCGAAGTCCACTCCGGCACAAATCCCCTGAACTAAGAATCACCTGCAAAAGTTAAGCAGAAGGGGTGAGTCATGATGACTCAGTGTGCAATTACCCCACATACCATAACTGGGCCTAAACCCCCATATATCAATCGACCAAAGCCCAAGCACTATAACATATCAGATAATCAATATGATAGACCCAGCCCATCCTAATGTTCCATCCTCTACACTCCGCTCTATATATCCAACCTCAACACACCTATGGGGATTTCTACAATCGACCTTCCATCCGCTACACTCCTCTTCGGCAGTCATGCTGACAGTCATGCTGCTTAAAGTCGATATGATGTTGCCTAGCCACTAAATTAATGTAACCAAGTCACCGATATACATATATGGCATCGAGCCATCGAAATAGTGTGACAAAGTCACCGATATACACTGCCCCTTTACATCATTATCATTTCCCCAGTCCCATGCGCATGCAAGCATAATAAAATGAGCACATCATAAAACAACATACATAGAATGTTTAAAGCCCATGCATATTCATACTAACGATAATATTTATAAGGCATAATTAGAGAATAACTAACGTGGTATTTCAACTCTACCCTCCAAGGGTAACTCGTTAGCCATTACCGAATTTTCGGCTTTCGAACAACACATATACTTTTGATAATAAACAAAAGAAAGGTGTGGGAATTACACACCTGTAAACGTGAAGGACTAAGTACTTCTGATCGACGTCCCCCTCACTATTACGAACCACCACAATCTGTCTATACAGATTCGAAGCTGGCCCACAACCTGGTGGAAAATTTTGAATGGCTGACACTGCACGCCGTTTGAACTTAGGGGCAGGAACTACGAGTCCACCCCCTTTACTTGATTGGCATTCGCACCATGAAAGGATCTTGTTCAGGAAATTTGGTTAAAGCAATGAAAAAGAAATAGAGAATAGATACCGAATCATAAGAAGCTTCCCACCTTGATTAATGAAAATCAAATGCTTGAAAGTTTGGCTTACAAACCGAATGGGTCCCTAGATAATACCAAGTTAGAACCGATTCTCAAAATAGAACAAGGAAGTGGCCTTTCGGCCAAACAAATGGGAAATGCCCCCTTACCACCCATTCGGCCAACATCCACTTACCACACAACTTCTGAAACCAAAGCTAAGAGATTGATGAGCGATGGCAAAGGTGACTTGATACGGCCCTTAGCTAAAAGATAATAAGAAGGAGTTTAGAATAACCATGGATGGTTAAAATCTGACTTAGTCAAGAGAAGAAGAGTAACAAACAAAGAAATAGAGGCATTACTTTTGCTAAAAGAAAAGTCAACTAGAGGGAAACAATTCGGCCCCAAAGGTACCACCCTTAGCAAATGGCTACAAGGATCAAAATGGTATGGTGGCTATCGATCAAAGAAAAGAGAAAGATTAAAGAGTAGGAGGGTTCAACAATAGTGTGCACAAGAAAAGAAAAGTGAAACAAAAAAGGAGAATAACAACTATAGATTTTGGCAAGAAGGATGGAAGCATAAAAAGGAACAAGTGGATGAAGAATAGAGGTAAAAATGTTTAAAGGAGAAAAGTAGAAAACGTCTAAGAAGAAGTCTCAAATGTCAAAAGGAAAAAGATGCTAAAACACAAGGGAATTTCGGTATGCACACACACAAAGTTTCGGTTCTATACTTTTTCCTAAAGACCCTTTGAAAGAAACAGCACACTCACACCCTTATGACCGAAATGCTCAACAAAGTGCCTAAAAGCTCCAAAAGAAGATTCGACCCCTACCTAGCCAAGCCAAAATCGCACATGCACCTCCTCCACACTCCCCTCATTCGGCCACAACTCTCCTTCTCTCCACATCCAATGATTCACTCCCCCCTTTACTCTCCATCTTTCCTTTGAAATCCCCCAACAACCTTGACCCATTCAAACCTCCTACAACTTCTCTTGTCCACCCTTTCAAAACATTTGACCCATTCAACTCCCACTCATCAAAGTCCAAGCCGAATCCACCACCTCTCCATCCTGTCGCCAAAAAAAAACTCTAAAATATGGCATACGTGACTCGAACCTCCACCCTCACTACTCCTCTATGGCGTCATCCCCGCTTGCTCCCTAAGCGTCACTCACCACTCTTTCCACACCCTTTTTTGTGACGTCAACTACACACAAAAATACATAAGACCTACCTACAAGCTCTCCCCACTAAAGAGCCCTAAAAAAAAATTTAACCAAGACTCTGGCTCGAACTCGAACCTTTCTAGGACCCCCAAACACATATAAATAGTGGCGAGCAATCCAAACACACAGAAACATGAAATGTAGAACCGCCTAACTTGGGATGTTACACTACTGTTCGATAGGTGCGCTTGCCTCAAATCGTTATCACAGTTAGTTTTTAGGCTAGATCATTCATTATATAAATTTTTAAGACTCTAACACACGATCAAGTTTTTGGCGCCGTTGCCGGGGACTAGATCTTTCCAACAAGCAACCAGAGAGTTATGGATGTGGCGGTGAAGATCCTCGAACTCGTCATCTTTCATGAATTTGTCAGTGTAAAGTCCTAAAGAGCTCCGAACTGTGAGACACTCATCTCACGGACTAGACCTCCGGGACGAAATTGGATAGTGCCAGAGTCGTCAAAGTTAGTCATCGTCGTCTAGAGGTGAAAAGTAGAATAGAGTTCCAGAGTGAGCTCCAAGTATGTGGGCTCGATGATGTCAAAAATTACCCCACAGATCTGTAAATAATAGGGCCCGAACCTCGTCTGCTAGCTGGACTTGCTCTAGAGCGGTCCAATTGATACCCTTCCTACGCCAAGAGGTCTTGCGCATAGTATCTGATAAAGATCCTCTTGAGTTCCTGGAGGAAACCGTAAGAAAGGGTGTCGTATTTCGACTGAGGCACTCGAGGATGATGAGCCGGGTCCCTTTTGGTTTTTTTGAAACAGGGACTATGGTTTTCTTGCTGCGGGAAGACGATATTATGTTCCTGTAAGAGAATTTGAAGAATATTATCTAAATTTTTACTATGATAGAATTTATGAGTCCAATATTATTGCCTCATAATATTAACATGGAGGCTTTTTCCTAAGTATTCTCCTAGTACTAGAGGTGCAACATTTAGAACACTTAGGTAAAAATAAATATCAACAATAATAATCTATAATGAATACTAAAGATTTAAAGAAATAAATCAAAGTTCTAAAAGAGAATAAACATGGATTAAATAAAATTAGCAACAAAGTATAGAAGGGAGGAAGTAATGTGAACCGATAAAGGTAGGGAGATGGAGCATGGTCGTGGATGGTTGCACGGGCATGGTAACGTCGCACAGGTGTGGACTGCGTGTGGATGAGGAAGGGGAGTAGGGGGAAGGGAGAGAAGGGAGTGAGGGGAAGTGAAGGGAACGGTGGCGGACTTGGGGAGGGGGAAAGGAGGAAAATGGCTAGGGTTTGGGAGGAAGGATTTGGGGAAAAAATGAATAGTAAGGGGTTTATATAGAAATACGGGCACACGGGCGTGCCATACGCCCATGTGAATCATTTTTAGCTTGTGCGTTTTGCATGTTCATGGTCTGGCGCGCCTATGTTGTGTCCCACGCCCGTATCGCACGGGCGTGCCTAGCTTGATTCTCTTATCCCATGCCCGTTTCATTCTTCCCCACGCCCGTGTTCACTCGACAGGTTTGGCCACGATTATGGGGCACGAGCGTGTTCATTCAACAGATTTGGACATGGTTATGGGGAAGGAACGTGTCGCACGTCCGTGTTCTTTATTCAATTTCGACCACAGCCTAATCGCACGGCCGTGGTGTTTTGTCGTAGCCCGTGTTTTGGGGTTTTTTCGTCCTTAGTCTTCACAGCCTCCGCCACGCCAATGTGTTTGCTCATGGTATACACACGGCCACGGCCACGTCTGTGTGCAAGGCCGTGTGGTAGGGAAACCTGCGCTTTGTTAAATTGGTTAATTTGTGTTAAGTGCTAAAAATCGAAAATATGATATTAATGAAGTTAGTGCTTAGGTTGCCTCCCGAGAGGCACTCGTTTAAAGTCTTAAGCTAGACTTATCCTGTTTTCATTTCTAAATGAAGGTTTACGGAGTCAAGCACCTCTCTCATATCCCTAAAATCTTCACCATTATAAATTTTCAGTCGCTGACCGTTTACCTTGAATGTGCCACGAGTTGGATGAGTTACCTCTATTGTGCCGTAAGGGAAAATAGTTTTGATTACGAATGGACCTGACCATCTTGATTTCAGCTTTCCAAGGAACAATTTTAACCTTGAATTATATAGCAGGACTAAATCTCCTACTTCGAATTGCTTTGGTTGTTTTAAACGAGCATCATGGCGTCACTTTGTTGCCTCCTTATATAGTTGTGAGTTTTGATATGCATTAGCTTGCCATTCATCAAGCTCGTTCAACTACATCATCCTTTTTTCACCTACAGTTTTAAGATTGTAATTTAAAAATTTTATAGCCCAAAAAGCTTTGTGCTCTAACTCAAATGGTAGATGAAAAATTTTTCCATAGACAAGTTTGTATGGAGATGTTCCTATGAGAGTTTTAAAAGCTGTTATATAGGCCCATAAAGCATCGTCTACTTTTAATGCCTAATCTTTCCTGTTTGATTCTACTATTTTCTCTAGAATACGCTTAAGTTCTCGATTTGCTACTTCTACTTGTCCACTGGTTTGAGGATGATAAGGGGTAGCTGTCCTGTGGTGTACTCATTATTTCTTAATATTTTAGTTCCCTAGCAACAGCACCAAAAACTTGATCGCTGAAATCAGAGCTTTAAAATTTATAAAGAATATGATCAAACCTGGAAACTAACTTTGACGATGATTATAGGTAAGTGTACCTATCGAACAGTAGTATAGCTTAGGCAAGACCGGATTGTCGAACCCAAAGGAACTAAAAGTACTAATACTTACTTTCTTTTTATTATTTGGCCTAAAATATGGAGTGATTGGTTGATTTAATTTATCGACTACTAAGCTAAAGACACAAAGACAAAAAGAACGAATTGGGAAATAACTTGAAGAAAACTCAATTGATCACGACGATACCCTCAGGAAGAATCCACCTAGACTTCACTTGTTATCTAACACTGAACCATACGATTTATTCACTTAGTTTGATCCGTAGGACTCCCTAACGTGTATTAAACCCTCTCTCAAGACGAATAACGTCTAACCCTAGGTTAATTAGTGGAACTCTCATTCTCTTATAATAACCCCTTAGAATAATAGTAAATCGATCTATGGATTCCCATTTTAGGTTTCACCCTAATTCGGCAAAATTTCGTCACCCTATCTCTAGGCGTACGATCAGCTCCACTTAATTATGCTAGATCTACTCTTAAGCAGGGTCTATTCCTCCTCCACCTAAGCACATCAGATTGGATTAAGCATGCATAATTAAGAACAAACTAAGTATTTATCATATAATTAAGAAAATAGTAACAAGATTCATCTAGGTTTCATCCCCTTCAGGTATCTGAAGGGTTTAGTTCATAATGAATAAAGAAAACATCTGAAGAGAAAAGATAAAACAAAACATAAGAAATCCCTAAAACCCCCTGAAGGAATTGAAGGGGAAATCCACCGTCTTGAGTAGAATCCCGCTTCTTGGGATGGATCAATTGGCTATCTTCAAGTAATTCCCTCAATCTGACCTTTTCGGCTTGGCTCCTTGGCCTAGCTTTGATGCCCCGACAAAAGCCCTGGTATAAGGCTTCTACCAAACTCCCCATTAAGTTGCACCATTAGGTGTTTATATAGACATTGAGATGCCTTACTTAGCCCGTAAGTATCCTAATTCAAGTATAATTCCTACTCGGGTGTTTGAATAGGATTTGGAATGTGTTTCTTTGCCTCAAAGTATCCTATTTCGAGTAGAATTACTCTTTTCTGTGGCAAGGACACGGCCATGGTACACGCCCGTGTAAATCATCTTCAAGTCGTGTTTCGATTCTATCAATTGGGGCATGGCCGTGTAAATTGTGGCAAGGCCGTGTCTTAGTTAATTGTCGAGGCACGGTCGTGTGGCTTGAAGTCCAGGCCGTGTCGATTTCCTCTTTGGCCCAAATTGGCCTTTTTTAAGCCCGTTTCTTGTTCTTTTCGTCCTCGGGTGCTTTCCTGAGTAAAAACATGAAAAGAAAGGATTAATAGCACCTTTTTACATAAATCAAGGCTAAATCATCCAAAAGCATACCTAAAATATGTTAATTTTACGGTTTATCAAATACCCCCACACTTAAGCTTTTGCTTGTCCTCAAGCAAAATTCTTAACTTATAATTAAAACGAACTTTCCATAATTCACAATTCCTATCAACAATGCCTCATCATAATTCACAGATAATTTATACATGGATAATTTAACTTTAAGACTCTTAAAGGCTCAAACAATTCTAAGTCATAAATTTGTAGCATAAAAACATAGGCATCTCCCCTTATCTAAATAATTACCTTTAATCCAAAACTGACAAGGATTGACATCCTCATTAAAGATTCACTTAAAGCACTCGAAGTGTTTAAGGTTCAAGAAAAAGCACTCATAAGTCGAACCTAAAAAGTTAAAGGTCTTTATCAGGGTTGTAACGGGGCTTAAGTTAAAGGTGTGGATAAAGGCTGAATTAGAAGGTTTAGAATCGAGATTGACCTGACAAGTTACCTAACTTTTAGAAAAATAATTGAACTAATAATCACATGAAACTTTGGAACTAATAATACTACGAGCTTTTTCTTTGATAATTGAAATTTAAATGTTCAAGCTCACTTTCTACGCTACTAATACTGAGTATACTTCGATTTTTTTTAAGAATAAACTAAAGCAAATACATAATAAAAAAAACTTTATTAACTGAAATAAAATAATTAGGTAACTGATCAAATCAATTCTCGATAGAAGGGTAGTCAAAAGAATGATAACAAATTCAAAGGGCTTTTTGGGTTAATATTAGCGGGTAAATCAATAAAAAGGGTTGTTAGGATTTAGAAGGGTTCACTAGGGGTTAATTATGTGGGTAGGCTTTTTAGTGGTGTGAATGGGTTAAAACCTCGGTGCCTTTATCATCTCAGTATATCAAATCATAGATCTGGTCTCAACATGTATAATCGAGGCAAGTTCTAGAATAACGAGTTCAAAGTTGACACACTCATAATCAATAAAGTGAGCATGAAAAGAATATATGCTCTGAAGGCTCAAAATCTCACAAAATTATGGGTATTTGACATCAATCCTCAAATTTCAAACTTCAAGGTAATATTCAAATTCAGTTTAACAACCTAGAAAATTTTTATTCTTGAAAAATAGACTTATTATGCTTGATTCTCTAGTATTCTTCAAGTATAAATCAATAATGCACAGTTATCAATGACTTACTCAAAAACATATCAATAAAAATCATAAATCATCAGAAATTTCACCCTAATTGATAATATGAGAAAATTACTTAGGAACAAGACTAAAATTCAGGATTTTTAGAATCATGCAAAAAGTTAAGCACTTAATCCCTCCACACTTAAGATGTACATTGCCCTCAATGTACAAAGATGGATAAATAATAATGCAATCAAAATAGAAGGGGAGAAGTGACACTTCTTGAATTTTGGATGACTTCGGGAGTTGGTAAAGGTCGTGGTGGCATTTTCTATGGGCCCGATGGGGTGGCTACCGATGGGCTTTGTGCTAGATAAAGGAATTGGGTAGCCTTTAAGGCTGTGGTATGTGATTCCTAAGCAACCTTTAGAACCTAAAACCAAGAAACTAAAAGAATTTAAAATATATTAAGTTGAAGAGAATAATAGATAAGTAGGATAAATGGGAAAATAAACATAAGGAAAAATTTAAATGGTCTAAAAGACCCTTGGCTTGGTGTTTGGATGAAGTGGCCGGCATGAACTTATGTGTTTAGGTTTCCTTTAAGGAGACAATGCTTGTCTTCTTACGCTTCTTCGGCATGATTCTAGTATAGCTCAATAGTCTGGACATTTAAAGAAAGAAAGAAAAATAAGGAAGAAGAATGAGGGGAGAAGGAGGAGGGCTGTGGGGTTTAAATAGGGTCTTAAATCTGGCACGTTCCCACTTTCGTGTACCAAAAGAGTGTTGAATTACATGGCCGTATTGCACGGCCGTGTGTCTAGGCGTGTTTACTCCCCTACGCCCATTTTCCAAGTGCCACGCCCATTCCTGAAAAGGTAATGTGTTGGCACGGTTGGGTAGCATGGGCGTGTTTGTCCCGTGTCTGATAAGTTAGTGGCTTCACACGGTTGTGGAGCACGGCCGTGCCAATTTACTAGTGTCTGTGAATGAGTGGTTGGATCCGTGACGTCGAAAAGTGGTTGGGATTTGATTTGCACGGCCTCCGCTATGTTAGTTTGGAGATTCTGGTGGTCCATACGGCCAAAGACACGGCCGTGTGTAAGGACGTGTGTCCTAGAAATCTGCACTTTTGGTTAAGCTACAAAGGGAAAGAGAAAGAGAAGAAAACAAATGTAAAAAGAAGTAGGGTTAGTGCTCAGGTTGCCTCCCGAAAAGTGCTCGTTTATAGTCTTAAGTTAGACTTTTCCTTGTACTTGAATCAGGGAGGTTTAAAGGTTTGGATATCTTCCCTTTTACTTAAAGTTCTATTTTCTTGACTAAGTTGAAGTTGAGAAGTGTTTACCTTAAAAGTGTTGAACGTTGGGTCGCTTACCTCGACTATTCCGTGTGAAAAGATATTGTATACCTTAAAAAGGTTTCTCCCTTTTCCTTCAGGTCTATTGTGATGATGTGCGGATCTGCTTTGTCTAATAGTACATGGTCTCCTATTTTAAAGTGATTGGATGTTCCTACGAGCTCTTCTAGTGGTTCCTCTAGTTTTACTTCGTGCAGTTCTGGTTCTTCTTTATCGATTTGGGATCTATGAGTTGGTTCAAGGTTGTGTCTTTGCAGTGTTTCCTGTAATAAAGGTTGAACAATTTGTTTATCATCTGTATTGACCTTCTTACCATCATCGATTGTTGTCTTGGCTGAGTCAAGAGCTTGAAGACTGATTGATTTGTCACCTACACAAAGTATGAGTCTCCTATGGCAACATCAATTTTAGTCTTGGCAGTTGCTAGAAAAGGTCTTCCTAAAATTAAGGGGATTGTATTATCTTCATCCATATCTAAGACAATAAAATCTATTGGGAAAATAAATTTATCGATTTTGACAAGAACATCTTCGATAATGCCCCTAGGAATTCTAACAATTTTATCAGCTAATTGTATACTCATCCTAGTTTGGTTGGGCTTCCCTAGACCTAGTCGTTTAAATAATTTGTAAGGCATGACATTTATGCTTGCCCTTAAATCAGCTAACACATTATCAATAGTTAAAATACCAATTAAACATGGAATTGTAAAACTCCCTAGATCTTTTTGTTTTTGCGGTAGTTTATTTTGTAGCATTGCTGAGCATGCTACGTTTAATTCCACAAGGTATTCTTCATCTATTTTGCGTTTGTTCGTCAAGAGCTGCCTTAAAAATTTCCTCGAGTCTGGCATCTGAAAAAGAGCTTCAAGAAGAGGTAAGTTGATATGTAATTTCTTCAAGAGTTTAGAAAACTTATCGAATTGTTCTTTTGAATCATCTCTTTTCGTTGCTTCGGGATTAGGTATGCAAGGTTAGTACTCTTTGACTACCGGTTTTGGCTTTTCTTGTGTTACCTCTATTTTACCTTCGTCTACCTTGTTTTCTTGAATTGTGTTTGGTTCATTTAACCCTTCAGTGTCTTGAGCTGTGATGGCTTGAATTTGCTCCTTAGGGTTAATCTCGGTGTTACTTGGTAGACGTCCTTGCGGTCGTTCAGACATTAGCCTTGCAAGTTGCTCGACTGCATTAGTAACTTCCTTGATCGACTTAGTAATTTCCCCTATTTGGATTTCGTTACCTTTAATTGTTCTCTCAGTTTCTTGGAAATGTTTTTCTATGTCTGCTATGAATTTTGTTAGCATCTCCTCGAGGGTTGGTTTCTTCTCTTGTGGATAGGGCTAATTTTGGAAGTTTTGAGGAGGTTGTTGCCTTTGATTTCCTTGGTTTCCTTGACCTCCCCACGAAAAATTTGGGTGGTTCCTCCAACCTAGATTGTAAGTATTATTATAAGGATTATTATTAGATCTGAAATTATTACCTATATAGTTCCACTTGTGTCACACTGTATGACTGGATGTACCTGCGAAGAACACAAACTGTCAATCTTTTTATTCATCAATTCTACCTGTTTTGATAGCATGGTTACTGCATCGATGTTGTAAACTTCGGCTGATTTTGTCAGTTTCGTTCTTGTAACTTGCCACTGATAGTTATTCAGTGACATCTCTTCAATAAATTCGTAGGCTGCTTTAGGAGTTTTGTTGTTCAGAGTTCCACCGGCGGCTGAATCAATTAATTGCCTTGTTGAGGGATTTACACTATTGTAGAAGGTTTGGACTTGTAGCCACAAGGTAGACCATGGTGTGGACATCTCCTCAAGAAATCCTTGTATCTCTCCCATGCGTCATATAACTTCTCTAGATCCATATGCACAAAAGAAGAGATATCATTCTGTAATTTGGCCGTTTTGGCCGGTGGAAAATATTTTAATAAAAATTTTTCTGTCATCTGCTCACATGTAGTGATTGACCCTCGTGGTAACGAGTTTAACCACTGTTTGGCTTTATTTCTCAATGAAAAAGGGAATAACCAAATACGTATGACATCATCAGAAACGCCATTTATTCTAAAGGTATCACAGAACTCCAAAAAATTAGCTATATGAGTATTTGGGTCCTCGTCCTGCAAACCATCAAATTGAACAAACTGTTAAATCATTTGTATTGTGTTAGGCTTTAATTCGAAATTATTAGCAGCTATAGCAGGCCTAACAATACTAGATTCCGCTCTTGTTAAATGCGGTTTAGCGTAGTCAAACATGGTCCGTGAAGCATTATTTTCTCTCACATCAGGTGGTGGTGGGTTATTCTCGTCCATCCCTTCAGTAGGATTGGATCTGCTTCTTGGTCTTCCTCTATGTAATTTAGGGCTCGCTTGATTTCTCTGTCGTTTCTGCGAGCAGTAGCTTCAATATCACTATCGTATACTAGTGGTCCTCTCGGGTTCCTCCTAGTTATAAACTAGAGGTACCTACTAGGAAAAAAAAGAAAGAAAATTTAGTAAGTAAAATAAAATAAATTACAAAATTTAAAATAAAAAAATGGCTAAAGTAATAAAAATAGAGTTTTCTTAATATTTTAGTTCCCCGATAATGGCGCTAAAAACTTGATCGCTGAAATCAGAGCTTTAAAACTTATAAAGAATATGATCAAACCTAGAAACTAACTCTAACAACTATTATAGGCAAATGTACCTATCGAATAGTAGTATAGCTTAGGCAAGATCGGATTGTCGAACCCAAAGGAACTAAAAGTACTAATACTTACTTTCTTTTTATTATTTAGCCTAAAATATGGAGTGATTGGTTGATTTAATTTATCAATTACTAAGCTAAAGACACAAAGACAAAAAGAACGAATTGGGAAATAACTTGAAGAAAACTCAATTGATCACGACGATACCCTCAGGAAGAATTCACCTAGACTTCACTTGTTATCTAATACTGAACCATATGATTTATTCACTTAGTTTGATCCGTAGGACTCCCTAATGTATATTAAACCCTCTCTGGAGGCGAATAACGTCTAACCCTAGATTAATTAGTGAAACTTTCGTTCTCTTATAATAACCCCCTAGAATAGCAGTAAATCGATCTATGGATTCCCATATTAGGTCTCACCCTAATCTGGCAAAATCTCGTCACCCTATCTCTAGGCGTGCGATCAACTCCGCTTAATTATGCTAGATCTACTCTTAAGCAGGGTCTATTCCTCCTCCACCTAAGCACATCAGATTGGATTAAGCATGCATAATTAAGAACAAACTAAGTATTTATCATATAATTTAGAAAATAATAACAAGATTCATCTAGGTTTCATCCCCTTCAGGTATCTGAAGAGAAAAGATAAAACAAAACATAAGAAATCCCTAAAACCCCCTGGAGGAATTGAAGGGGAAATCTGCCGTCTTGAGTAGAATTCCAGCTTCTTGGGATGGATCAACTAGCTATCTTCGAGTAATTCCCTCAATCTAACCTTCTCGGCTTGGCTCCTTGGCCTAGCTTTGACGCCTCGACAAAAGCCCTGGCAGAAGGCTTCTGTCGAACTCCCCTTTAAGTCACACCCTTGGGTATATAGACTTTGAGATGCCTTACTTGGCCCCTAAGTATCCTAATTCAAGTATAATTCCTACTCGGGTGTTTGATTAGGATTTGGAATGTGTTTCTTTACCTCAAAGTATCCTATTTCGAGTAGAATTGCTCTTTTTACCGCAGGGACATGGCCATGGTACACACCCGTGTAAATCATCCTTAAGCCGTGTCTCTATTCTGTCGATTGGGGCATGGTTGTGTAAATCGTGGCATGGCTATGTCTTAGTTAATTTTTGAGGCACAGCCGTGTGGCTTGAAGTCCAGACTGTGTCAATTTCTTCTTTGGCCCAAATTGGTTCGTTTTAAGCCCGTTTCTTGTTCTTTTCGTCCTCGAGTGCTTTCCTGAGTAAAAACATGAAAAGAAAGGATTAAGAGAACCTTTTTACATAAATCAAGGGCTAAATCATCCAAAAGCATACTAAATGTGGGCCTAAAATATGTTACTTTTATGGTTTATCACTTCTGCCATTGTAAAACATCTCTGAATTACTTGATCTACACATATACGGAAAAGAAAAGGGTCTTCCCAAAAATTATTTTTCGCATCAGCAAGGAATCACTTCTTTTGACGACGTGTTAACCTTTTTGGTAGGATGTTAGCAACTAAATAATTCGCAATATCTGCAAACCAAGGTACCTTAGAGTCGGTTATAGAAAATAGTTATTCTTCAAGAAACGAGTCATTTATCTCACTCTCGTTGAGTTCTTTGATATGTGGATTTTCAAGCCTAGAAAGATGATCTGCTGCAAGATTTTCAGCTCCTTTCTTATCCTGAATTTCCAAATCAAATTCCTATAAGAGTAAAATCCATCTTATGAGTCGAGGTTTTGCATCGGATTTAGTCAAAAGATAACGAAGAGCTGAATGGTCAGTGGAAACGACAACTTTAGATAATATCAAATATTGTCTAAATTTATCAATTGCAAAAACTACAGCTAGCAATTCTTTTTTGTGGTGGTGTAAATTTCTTGTGCGGCTATTAATGTCTTGCTAGCATAATAAATCGGCTAAAAGTGCTTATCTCTTTGCTGTCCCAAAACTGCACCTACTGCAAAATCACTCACATCACACATTAGTTCAAAGGGTAAATTCCAATCAGGTGCAATTATAATTGGAGCATTTATTAATTTATCTTTGAGGATATTAAATGCATTTAAACATTTCTGATCAAAATTGAAAGGTACATCTTTTTCTAGTAATTTCGTTAAAGGCTTAAATATTTTAGAAAAATCCTTAATAAATCTTCTATAAAATCCAGCATGTCCTAAAAAGATTCTAATAGCCTTAACTGAACTAGGAGGAGGTAATTTTTCTATGGTTTTGACCTTTGCTTTATCTACCTCAATCCCTTTACTAGAAATTTTATGTCCTAACACAATTCCCTTTCAAACCATAAAGTGACACTTTTCCCAATTTAGCACAAGGTTCGTTTCCTCACATCTCATTAGAACTCGTTTTAAATTTTTAAGGAAAAGATGGAAAGAATTACCAAATACTAAGAAGTCTCCATAAATACCTCCATAATGTCTTCCACAAGTTCATCAAAAATGGCTACCATGCAGCACTGAAAAGTCACAGGAGCATTACATAATCCAAAAGGCATTCTACGATAAGCAAACGTACCGTATGGACATGTAAATGTTGTCTTTTCTTGATCTTCTGGGGCTATTGGGATTTGGAAGTAGCCGGAGAGTCCATCAAGGAAGCAGTAGTACATATGCCCAAATAATCTTTTTAACATCTGATCAATAAATGGTAGAGGGAAGTGATCTTTTCTCGTAGCATCGTTTAACTTCCTATAATCAATGCAAACTCTCCAACCTGTAACTGTTCTTGTAGGAATTAATTCATTCTTTTCGTTGGTTACAATAATCATGCCTCTTTTCTTTGGAACAACCTGCATAGGGCTTACCCAAGTACTGTCAGAAATAGGATAAATGATTCCAGCATCTAGAAGTTTAATTCCCTCAGCCTTAACAACTTCCTTCATGTTAAAATTCAATCGTCTTTGAGGTTGCACACATAGTTTATATTCATCTTCCATTAAAATTTTATGGGTGTAGAACGATGGACTTATCCCTTTAATGTCAGAAAAGTTCCAAGCTATGGCTCTTTTATGCTCCTTTAGTACCTGTAGCAGCTCGTCTTTCTCTTTGGGTTCCAGTTCTGAAGAGATAATTACTGGTAGCGTAGAATTATCCCCGAGAAATGCATATTCTAAGTGTTTTGGTAATTGTTTTAATTCTAATTTGTGTGGCTCATCAATAGAGGGTTTTTGTTTTAGTTCTTCGTTGATTTCAATGCCCTCAACTTTTGTTTGTCTAGAGGAAAATGTATTAAAATTCAACTCATCAGTATCATCATCTACCCCCTCATCTTTGGTAAGACACAGTTCCATCATGTCGTCATGTATGATTTTCTGCAAAAAATCTTGAATAAAATGATCAATGGCATCAATAAAATAATAAGAATCATCCTGTTCTCTAGAATATCGCATTACATCATAAATTTGAAAAATAATTTCCTCGTCCCCTACCCTTAGCGTAATTTTACCATCACCTACATCAATAACAGCCCTAGCAGTAGCTAAAAAGGCGCGTCCCAAAATTAACGGCACCTCAACGTCCTCATTCATGTCAAGCACAACAAAACCAACAGGGAATATAAATTTATCAACTTTTACCAGAATATCTTCGATAATTCCCCTAGGATATTTAACAGATTTGTCAGCTAGCTGAATACTCATTCTAGTTGGTTTAGGTTCCCCAGACCAAGTTGTTTAAACATTTTATAAGGCATTAAATTAATACTAGCACCTAGATCAACTAGTACTTTCTCTATGTTTAAACTACCAATTAAGCAGGGAATAGTGAAACTTCCTAGGTCTTTCAATTTGGTTGGTAGCTTGTTTTGGAGGATGGCTAAACATTATTCATTAAGTTCCACTGTTGATATCTCTTCAAACTTCCTTTTATTTGTTAGGAGCTCTTTTAGAAATTTTGCGTATGTCGGCATCTATGAAATAACTTCAACAAAAGGTAAGTTGATATGTAATTGATTAAAAAGTTTAAGAAATTTACCGTATTGTGCGTCTAAGCGGTCTTTCTTCAATTTTGCTGGATATGGGATCGGTGGTTTAATTTCTTCAGGTACTGGAATTGCATTCTCGTTTGCTTCCTCGGCCTTTGTCTTATCGGTTCGTGTGGTATCTTCTTCTTTGTTTCAACTAACTCCTTTCGCTCCTTAGTGTAACTGCCTTCACATGCTCTTTTTTACTAGGTAAACTTTCCGGTCGCCTTTCAGAAACTAACTTAGTTAGTTGTTCAATTTGATCTTTAAGCCCTTGAATTGATGCTTGCTGATTATCCAATATCGTTTGATATTTTGGAAACGGGTTTCTGACACCTCTATGAATTTTGTTAGCATCTCTTCAAGGTTTGGCTTCTTTTCTTGTGGGTGGGGTTGTTGTCTTTGATTGGGATGGTATCTCCAACCTGGATTGTAACTACTATTATAAGGGTTATTTTGAGGTCTAAAATTGTTACCCATATAGTGAACTTGCTCGTTTTCAGCGCTCGAGTTATAATCAGATATTCTGTATTGTTCATCCATCTTTCATTCGTATTGTACTGCATAACTGAATGTACCTGCAAAGAACCACATAAATCATAAATCTTTTTATTTATCATCTCTGCCTTATTTGATAGCATGGTGACTGCGTCGAGGTTGAAAACTCCGATTGTTTTTATTGGCCTTGTCCTTGTAACTTGCCACTGATAGTTGTTCAGTGACATCTCCTTTATAAACTCATAGGCCGCCTCAGGAGTTTTGTTATTCAGGGTTCCACCGGCTACTGAATCAATCATTTGTCTCGTTGAAGGGTTCACACCGTTATAGAAGGTTTGGACCTGTAGCCACAAGAGTAATCCATGGTGTGGGCACCTTCTCAATAGATCTTTGTATCTCTTCCATGCATCGTTTAGTGTTTCTAAATCCATATGCACAAAAGAAGAGATATCATTCCTTAATTTGGCCGTTTGGGCTGGCAAAAAATATTTTAATAAAAATTTTTCGGTCATTTGTTCCCATGTAGTGATTGATCCTCGTGGAAGAGAATTAAGCCACTGTTTAGCTTTATTCCTCAAAGAAAAGGGAAATAACCGAAGACGAATGGCATCATCAGAAACGCCATTAATTTTGAAAGTATCGCAAAATTCTAGGAAATTTGCCAAGTGATTATTTAGATCTTCATCCTGCAAACCATCAAACTGAACAAATTGATGTATCATTTGTATAGTGTTAGTTTTTAGTTCAAAATTATTAGCAGCAATAGCAGGTCTAACAATACTTGACTCAGTTCCTGTTAAATTAGGTTTAGCATAATCATACATAGTTCGAGGAGCATGATTTTTGGCCACCTCTGGAGGTAGCGGATTATTCTCAGCCATCTCTTCGGTAGTATTAATTTCGTTCTCTTGCTCTTCTTGTATGTAGTTTAAGCTTCACCTTATTTCTCTAAGATTTCTACGACCTGTACCTTCGATATCACTATCGTAAATCAAGGGTCTCGTCGGGTTTCTACTAGTCATAAAATAGAAGTACCTGCTAGGAAAGATAAAAAGAAAAAAGTAAATTAGAAAAGTAAAAATAAAATTTAATTGCAAAATAAAATAAAATAAAATATGGATAAAGTAATTAAAATTGAGCTTTCTTATTATTTCAGTTTCCCGATAACGGCACCAAAAACTTGATCGTGTGTCAGAGTCTTAAAAATTTATATAATGAATGATCTAGCCTAAAAACTAACTGTGACAATGATTTGAGGCATATATGACCCTAGTCACTCCAAAGTGACAGCTCTCGCCTCACTACTGAGGTACGTACACGCTATCCTAGCTCATACACTGTCAGGGAGGAGAGAGAGCACCAGCGTCGTAAACACTCATGACGCCTACTTCCAATAGTGCATGGCAAACGAGCATGTGTTCGACCTCACCTACTTCATAGCTCGTACCATCCAACATTAGACAGAGCAACATAAGAGAGGGATCATCTCTATGAGTCCATACATCACTCGCCTCCCTCGATACTTCGGACTCCTTAACATAGCCACCCAGACTTCTTCACTTACCCTGATAGGACAGATGTCCTCACAGGGCATCCAGACGATTTTACACATGAGGATGATCGAGCGTCGCCATGGGACGCATCCTCCCTAGTACTGTCTCGTTCACACCACTGAGGAGGAGGATATTGAGAACATTACTGATGATGTTCCCCCACCAAACGAGGCACTACCATCGAGCCATTGCCCATATCATAGGGCAGCTTCTTTTGCAGACATATCCGAGCGCTTATCACGAATCGAGCAGTAATGTTTTTAGTGCTTCGACCATATCGACACCACCTTCCACCAGATATGTCAGCACCTGCATATTTTATCACCGCCCCCACCTTGCGACCTAGCCGATGACGAGGACATTTGAGTCCTTTTATTTACTTTATTTTTCAATCTTAACATTTATTTTTCATTTTTAGTTTATTTTTATTTTTTAATTAAACTTTTTACCTTGCTTATTTAAAACTTTTATTAGTACAGTTTAATTTCTTCTATCATTGGCTGTCTAACTCTCGAGTATCTCTAACAACATCCATTAAATAGCACTCCCTAAAAATTTAACTGATGACTTCGCAATTTCAAAAGGTACAATATGCCACTCCAGGAACGAACATATAATCGGAGTATTCTCCACCACATTCACTTATGACTAGTCATCATATTCATCATTGATCATCCTCAAGGATTCCATCCAAAAAATTTAGGAAGTTTCACTTCTCTCCCTATCTTTTGATTTTCTACTACAATGTTATTATATATCTCTGTACACTAAGGGAAATGTACATCTTAAGTGTCGGGAGGGGTAAAAATTATTTAGAAAAAGTGCCTAACTTTTTGCATTATTCTCAAATCCCTGAATGATATCTTGTCTTAAGTAATCTTCTCATATCACTAATTAGAATGAAATTCATGTTTATTTATGATTTCTATTGATATGTTTTGGATTAAGTCATAGTTAATCATACATTGATAATTTAAACTTTAAGATACTACGGAATCAAGCATTATGAGTCTATTTTCAAAAATTAAAATTTTGTTAGGTTGTCTACCTGAATCTAATTATTACTTTGAAGTTTGAAATTTACAAGGTTGTCATCAAAAACCCATAATTTTTGTGAGATTTTGAACCTTTTCGAGCATACATTCTTTTCGTGCTCACTTTATTATGAGTGTGTCAACATTGATTTAGTCGAGACCACATCATTGATTTGATATACATAGATGATAAAAGCATTTAGGATTTAACCCACTTACTCCATAAAAGCCTACCTTCGTAATTAACCCCTAGTAAACCCTGTTGATCCTAACAACCTTTTTATTGACTCACCCACTAATATTAACCTAAAACCCATCTTGTATTTGTTATCACTATTCCTTTTGACTACCCTTCTATAGAGACTTGATTTGATCAGTTACCTAATTATTTTATTTCAGTAGTTGAATTCTTCTTTTATTATGTATTTATTGAGTTATTCTTAAAAAAAATCGAAGTATATTCACTACTAGTTCTATGATTAAGTGAGCTTATACGTTTTAAATTCCACATCTTGAAGAAGAAGCTCATATTATTAGTATTACAAGTTTTCAATTAATGTAATTATTTAAGATTAGTTCATTTTTCTAGTTAGGTGAATTTTCAATTCAATCTCGATTCTAACCCCTTAATTCAACCTTTATCCACATCTTTAACTTAAGCCCCATTACAACCCTTTAAAGACCTTTTGATTTGTGTATCATCTCATATTATAGCGGTGGAGATTTGATTTTCAGGCAAGCCTATAGTAATAACTTTTCATGTTCGACTTTTGAGAGCTTTAATTTGACCCTTAAACACATTGAGTGATTTGAGTCAATTTTTAGTAAGGATGTCAACTCTTGTCGATTTTGAATTAAAGGTAATTATTTAGATAAGGGGAAACACCTATATTTTTCGTGCTAAAAACTTGTGACTTTGATTGTTTGAATCTTTAGGACTCTTTGAGTTAAATTATCCATGTATGAATTATCTATGAATTATGATGAAACACTACTGATAAATATTCTGAATTGAGGAAGTTCATTTTAATTGTGAGTTGAGAATTTTGCTTGAGGACAAGCAAAAGCTTAAGTGTGGGGGTATTTGATAAACCGTAATATGAACATATTTTAATCCCACATTTAGCATACTTTTAGATGATTTATCCCTTTAATTATGGAAATAGGTGCTCCTAATCCTTTGTTTTCATGTTTTATACTCAGGAGAGCACCAGAGGATGAAAAGAATGAGAAATGGGCTGAGAACGGAGTAAATGGGCTGAATTATGAAATCGGCACAGCATGGGCCCAAGATCACACGGCCATGCCTCTATAACAGGCTCGACCACGGCCTGGCCTCGAATCACACGGGCGTGGCACACGGGCGTGTCCCTGACGTGACCTGTTTGAATTCTATTCGGGATAGGGTACTTAGAGGCAAAGAAAGACATTCCAAAAGCCTATATAAACACCTTAGAGGCCAACCTTCAAGGGGGCGTTCAGCTAGGCCAAAGAGCCAAGCCGTAAATAATTGTGGGATTCACTCTAAGAAAGCCAGTTGATTCATCTCAAGAAGTGGAATCATACTCAAGACTGAGGATCTCTCCTTCAATTCCTTCAGGGGGTTTTAGGGTTTTTCTTATGTTTGTTTTATATTTTCTTCTGAGATGTATTCTTTTATGATTATGAACTAAACTCCTCAGATACCTGAGGGGGATGAAACCTAAGACGGATCTTGTTATTATTTTCTGAGTTGTATGATAAATATTTGATTTGTTCTTAACTATGTGTTCGTAATTCTTATTTTGATGATTCAAGCATTTATGCTCTTAGGTAGAGGAGGAATAGACCCTGTCTAAGAGTAGATCTAACGTAGTTAAGCGAGTTGATCGCAACCCTAGAGATAGGATGACGAAAATTTGTCGGATTAGGGTCAAACCTAATATGGGAGTCCATAGATCGAGTTAATGCAATTCTAGGGGTTTTAATTAGAAAGAGATTTCAATTAATCAACCTAGGGTTAGGAGTTAGTAGCCTCGAGAGAGATATTTATATAAATTAAGGAATCCTACGAATCAAGTCAAGTGAATAGATCGTCTGGTTCAGAGTTAAATAACAAGTGAAGTCTATGTGGATTCTTCCTCGGGTATTGTCTCAATCAATTGGTTTTTCCCTCAAGTATTTTTCCTCAATTCATTCTTTTTGTCCTAGCATCTTTAGCTTAGTAGTTAGTTAATTTTAGGTTAAACAACAATTCCCTTTAATTCTTAGGTTAAATAATAAAAAGAAAGTTAGTATTAGTACTTTTGGTTCCCTTGGGTTCGACAATCTGGTCTTGCCACTAAACTGTACTACTGTTCGATAGGTACGCTTGCCTCAAATCATTGTCACAGTTAGTTTTTAGGCTAGATCATTCATTATATAAAATTTTAAGACTTTGATACATGATCATTAATATTAACTAGGGCTAATTGTCCACCCTATTAACATAAGGGGCTTTTTGGCCTCTTTCATATCGGGTCCAATTACAAGTACTTCCCGAGCTTTTAATCCAATACTTTATAATTTTATCCAACCCAATATTTGTTTTTCTATTTCCCAAAATAAAATTTAATAAAAATATATCGAATAATTTTCTCATCCCAATTTTACCAGGACAATTTTACCCCTAGTAAAGTTTCAAGAAAATATATATAATGTAACATCCTAAAATGGGGTTATTCAGATTTGCATTATTTTGCTTGAGTTGAATTGCTGAGATAATATTTATGGAATGATAAGATTTAATTAAGGGTTTTGAGTTGGCTCGGAATAGTAGAAAATATTATTTATAAGCTTTAAAGGTGGATAGCCTTAGTAGTTAGGGGTTATAAGAATAAATGAAGGAATATTTGACATAGAATAAGCTTTGGAAAAGTGGCAAAAGGGAGGCCACTTAGGAGCTGAAGTTGACGCCATCTAGGAACAAGGGAGAGCCTTGGTTCGAGTCACAATTCTCCCTTTTTACTTTTTTTTTATTATTTTGGACGGCATGGGAAGGGAGAGTTCTTTCTCTCTTTAAACTCTTTTTATTATAAGATAATAGGGATATTATTTAGATTATTAAGAGATAATTTCTTGACTAATCAACAAGAGTTGGCAAGAGAGAAAGTAGGCATTTGTTAATTCAAATTCTTTTGAATTAACTCAAATTAAGGAGTTGGTGGTATTTTGAACTCCTTAGTGGAGTGGACTAGCAAGGTCATTAGGGAGGATAATGCCAAATTTACTAAGTTGATTTTCTGGCTAGCTTCCACTTTATGATAACTTTTCTCTTCATTCTTCTCAAACTAGAAAAAATCCCATTGCCATTCACTTCTCCTATTCTTTGATCTCTAGCAAAACACCTACTCTTTCCTTTCTTTCTTATTTTTCTTTTATTTTCCATCCTCTCAAGACCTTGGCAAAACCCTCTCTATTTCTCCTTGTCAATCCCCAACCTCAATTCCCTTTTCTTCTATTTCCTATTAGCCTAACATTCACTCCTATTTGCCGAAATTCTAACACTCTTTTCTCCCATTATTTCTCCTCTAGCCGAATCTCCCTACTACTCCCTTAGTAGTCTTGGCCGAATAGTGAAGCAAGGGTAAGTATACCGAAACTCCTCTCCCATAGCCTTTTCTCTATCGATTTGGTTAGTTGAAAAAGCAAATTAATCCAACGATTAATCGGTGGTGGAATTGATTATGTTTAGGTACCGGATCTCAAGGTATACGATTCAAGTTCCATTCTCGGTCAAGCAAATTTGGTAAGGATCAATGAATTAAGTTAATATTCGCTTTTAAGTCAAGGCTACTAACCTAAGGTTGCCGATTATTAGGGAAGCAAAACGCTTGAGTGTGGTGGTAGCTATTTAAAGGCACTGGGGTAGGATTCGGTTCAAAAGGAGAACCCTTTAATTATTTGATTTGGCCGAATATACTAACTCATGTTTTGGCCGAATATAGGACAATAGATCTAGTGTGACCGACTCCTCCATTCGGGATTTAGATTATTCGTGGGTGATACCGTGTACATACACACTTATAACAATTAATTAAATGCATGCTATGTAAATCGCTTTATGTAGATATGGAATTAGTGCCTTAATGGTACAAGCGAGGATCTCGGTAAGTCTCTGTCAATATGTGATTGTTAAATATGCTTTTGGGAAGCATGGCTTATTTGATACATGAGATATATATATGTTGTTATAAACTCATATAATATGATTTGATATGGGTTGATGAGTGGAGGGCAGATTATTAGTGTCGACGACACCGTTGTTTGATATACACTGTGATCTGCAGTCACCGTGAGGTTTGGTACCTCCAGAGGTTTGGCACCTCATAGCGTCTCGTCCCTCGTGGCTTAGCACCACCATGGGTTGGCCCCACTTTGAGATATGGGATTGACGCCATGATTTGGTATCACACGATGGGTTGGCCCCATCAATCGATTGTGTCTATGGACACCAGAGGTTTGGCACCTCCAAAGTGATTTGGCATCACATCTCGTGACTATATGTCACCGTGGTTTGGCACCACCAAGGGTTTGGTACCACAACGGGGTAGATTGAGGCGCTTGGTTGGCTAGGTTGGGTACATTATCTCGTGCATATTAATTGTTATAATTTGTGTATGAAATTGGTTTAAATCGGGAAGGGTTACATATCGAGTCTTGGTGACTCACCTTCTCCTTTATATTTTCCGTGTGATACATAGATCATGGATATGGAGTCAAGGGACTCGAGGTGGCCATGCAAAGGACTTGAATTAAATGAACTTTAAACTTAGTTATTTTATTTTATTATTGGTTTATTTTATTTTGGATGTAATAAGGCCTCCATATACTTTACTTTTGTTATTTCTCATGTGTTGGATATTTTGTTTTAAGCTATAAATTAAAATCACATGTTTTCCCAAATTAACACGAAAATGTTTTATCGTGCGGTGAGCACATTTGAAATTTGTATAATAACTTGACTTAATTAAATTTACGAATTTAATCTAAGTATGATTTCAAAGAAGATAACCAAAAACGAAGTTTTCAACAAAACTTAAATTGGTTTTAAAATTGGGTTTCAAAAGTTTTTCTCCGTAATAAACCATATTCGGTCCTAATGTTTGGGCCGGGTTTGGGTGTTACAAATTGGTATCGAGCCAGCTCAAAGCTTCTACTGTGGCCCAAGGCCCAAAAATGTTTTGGTAGGCCTTTTGAAGTAATTTTGGGTTTTGAATAGCATGGCACCGAGTCTCCCAGATCTATCCGCCTGTAAGTGTTCCTAACTTCAGATGATTTATTTTACGTAGAAGGGTAGGAGACATGGAACGTAGAATAGACTTATAGGAATTTGAACCCCAGGATTAGACTACTCAAACATAGGCAGAGCATAAGACTTAATGAACTCAACCAACTGTGACCAAGTCATCGAGCTAGGGTGTGGTAACCCCAGACGCATGTTCAGGATTGGATCCCAAGAGCTCGGTATTTAAGCGATCCGAGTGACTCACCACCTCTTCGCAGTATCCTACACAGTGCGTAGCTCGGTTCACCCTAACTCGGAGGGCTCAAGCAAGTGGTAACCTCATGCGCATGTCTAGAAAGGTTCTGTGGGAGCTTGGTATTTAAGCAGTCCGCGTGACTCACCTCCTCTCCACACGAATCCTGCCTGGTGCGTAGCTTTGGTTCACCCTGACCAAGAGGGCTCGGTCATAGGCTAAACATAACGACTAAAACCCGAAAGGGAACTAACCATGTTTTTGAAAAGAAGAAAACAACAAAACCCTAATTTCTTCAAAATCTTTAAAATCACTCTTTCAAATATGAGAACAACCATTTTTACAATGTTTTTCCCGAAAAAGTTGATTTGTGAAAATTACAGAAATGCCCTTAGGGGTGAAATTACTAAAATACCCTTGACTCGTAAAATATCAAATCAATGGTTTTGCCCAAAAAATTTCCTTATTCTAGAAATATCCAAAAACTCTATTTTACAAATCATCAATGAAATACTTTGGTTTGGAAAATTCTGAAAATGCCCTCAACTTGTAAAATTACCAAAACGACCTTGAGTACAAAATCTTTGCAACATCATCGTTTTAAGAAAGGAAAACTCTCGAAAGGGACCCTCAGAGTTTTACAACTGTTAAAATACCTCGAATTTGTTAAAAATTATAAAATTACCCCGATTGACAAAATTACCAAAATGCCCTGGTTTCCAAAATGATACCATAACTTCAAACCTTACAAAATTTCAAGAATACCCTCCGGTTTGGGAATTTCAAAGTGACTCCTTTATCAAAGTTTGAAATCTCTCGATTTTATTACAAAAATACCTCAGAGAAAATGACGAAAATACCCAGGTTAGAAGCAGATGAAATGTCCGAGGAGTGAATAGGTATGGAAAGTACTAGGGAATGAATGTGGCCTTTTGTGTGAACTAGGGTAGAATACTTAAAACATTGTTTGATCGAAAGAATCCTTATTAAACTTTTCATAAAATTTTTCGCAGTCAATCGTTTTAACAAATTACTAATCCATAAAATTTTTCTTAATCGCATTAAAAGCGCGTTAGGTAGAATGAGTTCTAGAGGGCGTGGCCGACGTGGACGCGTGGTAGGGGAAGAATGACCATATCTGAACCTGCTTAGTCGGGACATGGTTCGAAATGAGGTACCATCTGCACCACCACCTCCAACTTTTGGAGCGAGGAGCAAGATCGGAAGGGAGAGGCGATCGCAAGTCGGTGTTGCGAGTTCTTGAGTTGGTGGTCAATGGTGGAAATCTGGGAGCTCAAAACTGCTCCCGAGCGAATTCGGTCCAACTGAGCCGAGGTGTTCTGGGCGTGTCGGGAGTGGCACCTAGTCGTGAGAATCTTGGTTGGAGTCAACGGAAAGGATCATGGATGATCTTGACCTAACTAACGAGGAGAAGTCAAGGGCAAAGGTCACTCAAGGATGAAGCATATCGCTGGTGGCTCACTGTTCGAGATGGTGCCACGGCAGAGGATCTTACATGGGAGTACTTTAGAGTTGCTTTTCGTAAAAATTATGTGGGTACTAGCTACACCGACGCCAGCAGAGAAAGGCTTTTAAGGGGTTAGTACAAGGAACTAAGTCCGTGTCGGAGTATGAGGCGAGTTCCTAAAATGAGTAGATATCACGAGAGGTATTATGGCTACTAACATGAAATACTGTCCGCTTTGAGGACGGGCCGAGATGATTTGAGGTCACTGATTGCTCTACAAAGAGTTCGTGAGTTTTAAATCCCTAGTAGAAAAGGCTAAGGTGGCCGAGGGTATCAAGGCAACGTGAGGCAAAACTATGATAGGCTCAAGCGGAAGAGAGGTTTTGGGCCATCCGGGTCGTGGTAATGATCGTAAAAAAGCTAGGCAGTGGTGGGCCAAATCAGTGAGAAGGCCCATAGCTACTAATCGAGACCACCAAGGCAATCATGGGAAGTCCCATTAGGAGGTTGTTGGACCGGTGAGAGGGTTGTTTTGAATGTGGGTCTTTGGAACATCGCGTGAGGGATTGTCCCCTGAGCGAGCTCGAATCGGTCGGAAGGCGAACTGCACTCGGGATAGAAGTGTGGGACCACGAGAGGTCGTGGTAATGGTAGAGGGAAATGGTGCTAATCGTGGTCGTGGAACTCGTGGGGCGCAGGCACAGCAATACAGAGGCAAGGCGGACTGGCTTAGTTTATCTGGCGAGGCGTCGCGAGGAGGGTGACGCCCGGATGTCATAACCCAGACGCTTCGATTTTCGGTCTTCCTTATTATGCATTAATTGATGTGGGTTCTACGATTTATACGTGGCGAGTAGTGTGGTAGAGACTTTGAACCTAGACTCGAGAGGCCGCTAGGAGATGATCGTAATTAGCCCTTTAGGCCATTCTCAGTAGTTGTGAACAAGCTTTTTAGGATGTACTCCTAGAACTCCAAGGGTCGTGTTTATGGTCGATCCGATGGAACTATCGATTAGGGAGTTCGATTTGATCCTTGGAATGGATGGCCGGTTAGGTACCATGCGAGGTTGGATTGCGCCGCTAAGCGCATGGTTCTTAAGATGGTAGAAGGAGATGAAGTGGTTATGATCGTAATCAAGAAATTACCTCTAATGTGGTGTCGCCTGAAGGTCAAAAGATGGCTAGGAAAGGGTGTGAGGCGCTTATAGTTTGAATTTGTGCCTTGAAGGCTAAGGAGTCGTGCTTGAGAAGGTCCGAACAGTAGGGGAATTCATTGATGTATTCCTAGAGGAACTTCGGTTTGCCTCCGCATCGAGAAGTCGAATTCGGATAGATTTGCTACCGAACGGCACCGTATCTATAGTACCGATCGAATGGCACCAAAGGAATTGGTAGAGTCAAGGCTCAAGTTCAGAGCTCTTGGATGGGGGGTTTATTCGACCTAGTATATCTCTCGGGAGCGCTCAGTATTGTTTGTCAAGAAGAAGGACGGTTCTATGCGGATGTGCATCGACTACCGCCGCTTAAACAAGTTAACGATCAAAAACAAGTACCGTTGCCTCGGATCGACGACTTGTTTGACCAACCTGAAGGTGCGTCGGTATTTTCAAGATAGACCTCGTGCCCAAGTTACCATCAACTTAAGGTGAAGGAGGTCGATGTTCACAAGATCGGCATTCCAAACTTCGGTATCGGTATTACGAGTTTCTAGTGATGCCATTCGGGTTGACCAATGCACCCATGGCATTTATGGATTTAATGAATAGGGTATTTCAATGAAGATTGGACCAATTTGTCGTGGTGTTCATAGGCGACATATTGGTTTACTCAAAGACGGAGGAGGAGCACGACAAGCATTTGCGAATAGTTCTGTAAATCACCGAGGAGAAGATTATATGCCAAATTCAAGAAGTACTAATTTTGGCTAAGGAGGTGGCTTTCTTAGGTCACGTGGTGTCGTGGAAGGATTAGAGTGGATCCTCGCAAGATTGAAGCGGTGTTGATTGGAAACCGCCTAAGTCGGTGGCAGAGATTCAAGTTTTCTGGGTCTAGCCGGGTACTATCAAAGGTTTGTGGAAGGATTCTCGTTAATTGCTGCACCATTAACTAAGCTATTAAGGAAGGGAGTACCATTTGTTTGGTCGAAAAAGCAGCAAGAAAGTTTTGATAAGTTGAGAAAGATTCTACTGTAAGCTCTTGTTTTGGTACGTACTGAGGCGGAAGTTGTTTACGCCATCTTGTGATGCGTCCCATCTGGGTTGGGATGTGTATTGATGCGAGAAGGGAAGGTAGTAGCCTATGTCGTCCGTCGCCTAAGATCGCATGAGGTTAACTACCCAACTCACGACTTGGAGTTAACAAAGAAGGGTCTTCGCCTTGAAAATATGGAGACATTATCTTTATGGGGAGAAGTCGATAGTTTACACGGATCACAAAAGTCTAAGGTATCTCTTGACCCGTAAAGACTTGAATTGAAGGCAACACCGATGGATTGAATCATAAAGGACTACGATCGCTCCATCGAATATCATCCCGCAAGGCTAACGTGGTGGTGGGCGCGTTGAGCGAGGAAGGTGGTGTCGATCTAAGAGCGATGTTTGCTCGTTTGAGTCTATATGACGATGGAAGTCTTTTAGCGTAACTTGGTGAAGCCAACCCGGATTGAGAGATTAGGAAAAGCAATTAGTGGATGAAGGGTTGAATGCTAAGAGGATGCAAGTTCGGGATGGTGGTTTAGAAGGGTACGGATTGACCTGATGGTGTATTATGTTTTCAAGGACGTACCAGATGCCGTAAAGATGTGGGTGGGGCGAAGAATTCTCCAAGATGCTCATAGCAGCCCATACGCTTATGCATCCCGGAGGCAACAAATGTACGGAGATTTGCGAGATGCTTACGTGGCTGGGTTGAAGTGTGAAGGATCGAGTTCGAGGAAGGTGTCGACGTGTCGTGAGTTAAAGCCGAGCATCGCCACCATCGGGTTACTTCAACCAAGAAGATTCCACAATGGAAGTGAGAGCGGATCACTATGGATTTCGTCGTGGTCTACCCTCACGCCCAAAGAAGAAAGATGCAGTTTGGGTAATTGTGGACCGCCTGACTAAATCAGCTTACTTCGTACTGGTGAGAATGGATTACTCACTCCTGAAGCTAGCAAAGTTATATGTGGCCGAGATAGTCAGATTGCATGGTGTGCCCGTATCAATTATCTCAGATAGGGACCCAAGGTTCACTTCAAGGTTTTGGAAAGAGTTGCATCAAGCATTAGGTACGCGATTGATTTCAAGATCTGACTTTCCATCCGCAATCGTGACGGGCAATGAAAAGTCATCATACAGATCTTAGAGGATATGCAGAGGGTTGTGTCTTGGAATTCGAGGTAGTTGGGAGGAATTTTACCATTAGCCGAAGTTCGCCTACAACAATAGTTACCAAGCGAGTATTCGATGGCACCATCGAAGCAATCAGATGGACGAAATGCGAACTCCGACGTGTTGGACGAGTTGGGTGAACGACAAGTGTTGGGTCCAAATTGGTAATGTAAACCGAGGATAAAGTGAAGGTGATTCGAGCTCGTCTTAAGGAAGCATCGAGATAGGTAAGTCCTATGTCGATCTTAAGCGCAAGGAAATGGAGTATGCGATGGGGATAAGGTCTTCCGAAGGTGTCGCATACGGAAGAAGGTACTAAGATTTGGGCGAAGAGGGAAGCTAAGCCCAAGATTCATTGGCCCATATATAGTATTGAAGCGAGTAGGACCGGTAGCTTATCATTTCGAATCCGCCACGAGTTAAGTCGATTCATGATGTTTTCCATGTGTCGATGCTTAGGCAGATCGGTCCGATCCATCACACGTGGTGCTCGTGATGTAAATCGAGGTCAACTCGGACTTATCTTTTGAGGAAGAGCTTTCGGATCTTGGATAGAGATGTGAAGGTTCTGCGTAGGAAGTCGATGCCCTTAGTGAAAGTGCTATGGCGGAACCATGGTGCAAAGGAAGCTACGTGGGAACCTCGAGGATGTGATGCAAAGAATACCTCCACCTCTTTCTCGACGTAATTTCGAGGACGAAATTCTTTTAAGGGGTAGAACTGTAACATCCTAAAAATAGGGTTATTCAGATTTGCATTATTTTGCTTGAGTTGAATTGTCGAGATAATATTTATGGAATGATAAGATTTAATTAAGGGTTTTGAGTTGGCTCTTAATAGTAGAAAATATTATTTATAAGCTTTAAAGGTGGATAGCCTTAGTAGTTAGGGGTTATAAGAATAAATGAAGGAACATTTGACATAGAATAAGCTTTGGAAAAGTGGCAAAAGGAGGCCACTTAGGAGTGAAGTTGACGCCATCTAGGAACAATGGAGAGCCTTGGTTGAGTCACAATTCTCCCTTTTTACTTTTTTTTTATTATTTTGGACGGCATGGGAAGGGAGAGTTCTTTCTCTCTTTAAACTCTTTCTATTATAAGATAATAGGGATATTATTTAGATTATTAAGAGATAATTTCTTGACTAATCAACAAGAGTTGGCAAGAGAGAAAGTAGGCATTTGTTAATTCAAATTCTTTTTGAATTAACTCAAATTAAGGAGTTGGTGGTATTTTGAACTCCTTAGTGGAGTGGACGGCAAGGTCATTAGGGAGGGGATAATGCCAAATTTACTAAGTTGATTTTCGGCTAGCTTCCACTTTATGATAACTTTTCTCTTCATTCTTTCTCAAACTAGAAAAAAATCCCATTGCCATTCACTTCTCCTATTCTTTGATCTCTAGCCGAAACACCTACTCTTTCCTTTCTTTCTTATTTTTCTTTTATTTTCCATCCTCTCAAGACCTTAGCCGAAACCCTCTCTATTTCTCCTTGCCGAATCCCCAACCTCAATTCCCCTTTTCTTCTATTTCCTATTAGCTGAACATTCACCCTATTTGCCAAATTCTAACACTCTTTTCTCCCATTATTTCTCCTCTAGTCAATCTCCCTACTACTCCCTTAGTAGTCTTGGCGAAATAGTGAAGCAAGGGTAAGTATGTCAAACTCCTCTCCCATAGCCTTTTCTCTATCGATTTGGTTAGTTGAAAAAGCGAAATTAATCCAACGATTAATCGGTGGTGGAATTGATTATGTTTAGGTACCGGATCTCAAGGTATACGATTCAAGTTCCATTCTCGGTCAAGCAAATTTGGTAAGGATCAATGAATTAAGTTAATATTCGCTTTAAGTCAAGGCTACTAACCTAAGGTTGCCGATTATTAGGAAGCGTAAACGCTTGGAGTGTGGTGGTAGCTATTTAAAGGCACTGGGTAAGGATTCGGGTTCAAAAGGAGAACCCTTTAATTATTTGATTTGGCCAATATACTAACTCATGTTTTGGCCGAACATAGGGACAATAGATCTAGTGTGACCACTCCTCCATTCGGGATTTAGATTATTCAATGGGTGACAGTGTGTACATACACACTTATAACAATTAATTAAATGCATGCTATGTGTAAATCGCTTTATGTAGATATGGAATTAGTGCCTTAATGGTACAAGCGAGGATCTCGGTAAGTCTCTGTCAATATGTGATTGTTAAATATGCTTTTGGGAAGCATAGCTTATTTGATACATGAGATATATATATGTTGTTATAAACTCTGTTATAATATGATTTGATATGGGTTGATGAGTGGAGGGCGAGATTATTAGTGTCGACGGACACCGTGTTTTGGTAACACACTGTGGATCATGGTCACCGAGGTTTGGTACCTCCGAGGTTTGGCACCTCATAGCTGCCTCGTCCACAATGGCTTAGCACCACCGTGGGTTGGCCCCACTTTGAGATATGGGATTGACGCCAGTGATTTGGTATCACACGATGGGTTGGCCCCATCAATCGATTGTGTCTATGGACACCAGAGGTTTGGCACCTCCATTGATTTGGCATCACATCTGTGACTATATGTCACCGGTGGTTTGGCACCACCAGTGGTTTGGTACCACAATGGGGTAGATTGAGGCGTTTGGTTGGCTAGGTTGGGTACATTATCTCGTGCATATTAATTGTTATAATTTGTGTATGAAATTGGTTTAAATCGGGAAGGGTTACATCTTCGAGTCTTGGTGACTCACCTTCTCCTTTATATTTTCCAGTGATACATAGATCATGGATATGGAGCCAAGGGACTCGAGGTGGCTATGCAAAGGACTTGAATTAAATGAACTTTAAACTTAGTTATTTTATTTTATTATTGGTTTATTTTTATTTTGGATGTAATAAGGCCTCCATATACTTTACTTTTATTTATTTCTCATGTGTTGGATATTTTGTTTTAAGCTATAAATTAAAATCACATGTTTTCCCAAATTAACACGAAAATGTTTTATCGTGCGGTGCACATTTGAAATTTGTATAATAACTTGACTTAATTAAATTTTCAATTTAATCTAAGTATGATTTCAAAGAAGATAACCAAAAGCGAGAAGTTTTCAACAAAACTTAAATTGGTTTTAAAATTGGGTTTCAAAAAGTTTTTCTCCGTAACAAACCATATTCGGTCCTAATGTTTGGGCCGGGTTTGGGGTGTTACATATAATATTCAACCATTCAACTTGTTTACTATGATGGAATGATTTATTTTCATTTTTAGACTTTAAAATAACTCAAAAACATAAATTCACTCTTCCGATCATTTTTTAGTAATCCATATACATTTGCAAATGAATCATTTCTCATTTTCATTTCCATTTCTATTTTTCGAAAACCATATTCATTAAGCTTTGTCTCAATGGGTTCTATCCCTTCCGATAAGTCTACAAGTTACCACACTAAGTTAGTGCATAGAATCCATTTCAACTTTCATAGCTATTTCTCAGAGCTTGAAATCAACACTCTGTATCATTTCATCATATGTGAGTGGGTCTTCATCTTCATGTTTGGTAGACTTAGTGTTAAAAATATTTCCATTTGGAAGAACTCAAGCCTACGAAAGACCCTCCCATTGCGACAAAGCACCCTATGCTGTTGATCATTTGTAGGTTTACTATTAGGAGTTGGTTTTGGAATCGTTTCAACTGGGTTTTGTATATTTCTTGGAAGTTACTTGAGTACCTCTTTACTCCTAGCTTTGAAGTCATTCATATTGCTTTCTTCAAGGAAAGTAGCATGAGTTGGAACTATAACGGTTTGCTCTTTCAGATTATAAAAGAAACCACCATTTCTTCCTTTTGGATATTCTACAAACATGCACAATTCTGTCCATGAGTCCAAGCTCATTGCATCTTTATCTAATACATATGTCGGGCATCCCCAAATCCTCAAATGATTTAGACTTGGCTTCCTGCCATGCCACAATTCGTATGGAGTTTTTGATGTTGCCTTAGTTGACATATCATTCATAATATAGTAAGCCCTTTGTATTGCATATCCTCAAAAAGAGATTGACAGCTTTGAATAACTTAACAAAGAACCTACCATGTCTAACAATGTTTGATTCATTCTTTTTGCCTTATCATTCTGTTGTGGAGTACTCGACGCGGTTAATTGAGATAAAATCTCATTCTCTATGAGTTACCCTAAGAACTCATTAGATAAATATTTCCCACCTCGATCAGATCGAAATGTCTTTATGGTTAAACGTAGTTGTTTCTCCACTTCCACATGAAAATATTTGAATTCATCAAAGGTTTCACTCTTGTGGTGCATAAGGTATACATACCCATATCTGGAATAATCATCAATAAAAGTTACATAGTATTCGTAACCATTTCTTACACTGACGCTCATGGGGCTACATATGCCAGTTTGCACATGTTCTAGGAGTTTTACGACCCTCATTCATTTTTCATTAAAAGATCATTTGGTCACCTTACCTTCCAAGAAAGATTCACATTGTGGAAGATTTATTTCTTTAAGTGAACTTAAGATGTTGTCTTTCACAAGTCTTGTGATTCTTTCAAATTCCAAAGGTACGACTTATTAGAGTGAAATGTTTTAAGTTTATTATTCAATCTTTCAGTCTCAAGTAGTGTGTACATTTTACATTTGATAAAACATATATTATTTGAAATCCACCTATTATAGATAAGATTGTGATTTCTAAATTTTGCAATCCCACTATTAAAAGTCATGGTTAAGCCGTCTTTATATAAACATACAATTGGAATTAAGTTTCTTTTGAAATTTGGTACATAAAAAACGTCTTTCAAAATAATGTTCCTAAAATTATCAAAATAAAGATCTACATTTCCCACTGCTTCAGCTGCCAAAGTTGTCCCGTTTTCGATCCACAATGATAGATTCTTATCTTTAAAATCTTTCATCTCCTCGAACCCCTATTGGGAAGCACAAGCGTAATTAATGGCTTTCAAATCAATGACCCTGTGATCTATTGGATCTTCCACAAAACAAGCTTCTACCATAAATAGTTCGATACCTTTGCCTTTGGTGGCCAGGTATTCCTTCCACTTTCTATAGTTTGCCTTGAAGTGCCATTTTTACTGTAGAAGAAGCATTTAAATTTGGATAAGTCTTTAGGCTTTCGAGTTCTCTTCCTTTCCACTTATGATGGGCCAAAGACTTTAGCCTTGCCTTTTTTAGCGTGATTTCCCTTCCCTTTTAAGGAAGAAGCAACAAGTAATTAGGAGTATAGTTGGTAGCAACCCTAGTTAATATTAACTAGGGTTAGCCTTCCACCCTATCAACATAAGGGGCTTTTATGCCTCTTCCATATCGGGTCCAATGTAACACCCTGTACCCAACCCGATCTATAGGTCTAGGTATCAAATGTCTCAAACAATCTGAATATCTTAATCAAATTTTATCTAATTTTACTACGTACTCAAATTTTCCAATAACTAACTACTGCTAAGACTCATTTCATACTAAAAATTTTTTTTCTTATAACTTACGTTCCTTAAATAAACATGGCAGTTATTTACAAGTTTTAAATTATTGATCAAATTAAAAACACAAACATTTTAGACCCTGAGGTGTGGCCTCTAAGGGTGCCCCTCTATATATATGAGTCAGCCGTCATGTCCAACTCTTAACTCTGACAGAGACTAGCTTGGTCTATCCACTTGATTTCCAAGTCTTTATCTACCCTGCATTCAAGCAAAAATTTCTGTCAGTTCAAAGGAACTTAGTAAGGTTTATTCATTCAATTTTATGAAAGACTACTTAAAATCTAAGAAAAAAAGAGATTTTGTGCATAGAGTTAAACTCACTGGGTATTGTAGGAGAAATCTGTGAACTTAGTTGGCGTAGCCAATGCTACCACTACTCTGAGCCGAATGCTGGTGGTATAAATCTTGATATGATCATATCCATGTTCTATTTAGATATATTCTCTTCAGGGTCTTACCCCTGATATTCCTTGTTTCCACTTTCATTGTACCCTTCTTGATATGCTTCAATAATGTTCCTAACCATAGTGCATGACTGAATAGAATCCTCTCTTCCTTAGTGAACTCATGCCCTCAATGTAACCCCGTAACACTTATTTCTTTGCTCCATTCCTTTAAGATACTTCAATATTTAGGTAGTTCCCAACGAACTATCTCTTACTCAGGTATCTCTTGACAGTTTCCACCCTTGTAGACTTACAAGATCTTTCCAGTGCTTCATGGTCCTGATGGACTTTCGCCTTTTAATATTTTTTTGCGAACTTTATTAGTCATTTAGCCTTAAGCTGACATTTCCTCCCATGAATAGCCTTTTCATCTACTCATTCTTTCAGCTACCTCTTTGCCGATTTCCAAATTAAGACTGTATCCTATTATAGCCTATTTTGTATTTACTTAAACAATGTGGGATTCACGACTTTTCTAATGGACTTTTCTTAGAAGAAATCATGTTTTCCATCTTGTCTTAGTAATCATTCCCTCATTTTTCGCATAACTAGGTAAAGACGCTTCCTAGGGTTCATTTTCCATGGTATTTAGCGAATCCCCTAGTTGTCTCATTAGCCTGTGTCCCCAGATACACCAAGTCCATTTTGTCTTATGACTTATCGCGAAAGTCACAACGCGACTTCTCCTTTATACCTTGGTGGGTCTCTTGGTTTACTGATCTATGGATTTCATATGTTGCTATAACCGAACTATAGTCTTACACATGTAACCCCATGTTTAATGTCATGGATAACTACCTTGTGTTTACTATCACTGCAGATTCTACATGTTTCCATAGTCGAGATAATGTGTTACACAAGTAACCCCATGCTAAATGTCCTGGAAAACTACCCCGTGTTTACTATCCCGGCGGACTCCACATGTTTTCATAGCCGAACTAAAATCTTACATAGACCTGTTCATGGGTCGGGCCACCTGGCTCGGCCCGAAGGCTTGCCTGAAATATGGGAGGGTTTGGGCAAAAATATAGGCCTGAAAAATGGGCTTGGACAAAAAAATAAGGCCCGTTTACAAAATGGGCCGAGCCTCGGGTAAGGCATTTTTGGCCCGGGCCCGACCCGAATTCACTAAAAGACAAAAAAATCTACATTTTTTTTTTTTTGAATGTTATTTTCTTGTTGTTTTCTCCCTATTTTGCTATCATTTTACTATTATGTTGATATTATTTTGTTGTTATAGTTTGGATATTGTATAAAACTTATTTTATTGTTAATTTTGTTATTATTTTAAAGACATTTGTTAATTTATTATTATTTTAGAGGCATTTACTTGTTAAGTTGGATCTATCTTAGTGTTATTTAAGTCTACATAATTTTTAAAATTTATTTTCAATTTGTTGGAAAATATTTATTTTGATGATTTTAGTATTTTGATGTATTATATACATTTAAAAATTATATAAAAATAATATAAAAATTAATACTAAGTAAAATTTGGGTTGGGCTGAGTTTTAGCATTTTTATCTGGGTCGAGCTTGGGCAAAATTTTAGGCCTATTTTTTGGGCCCAGCCCGGCCTGGCCCATGAGCACCTCTAGTCTTACACATGTAATCCCATGTTTAATGTCCTGGTGAACTCTCTTGATTGCCATGGCCGAGCTATGATCTTACACCTTGAACTGTTTCCACAATGTCGTCCCGAAAGACCTTACCGTCATTGCGGTGTCACTCCATAAAGTCAATAGACCATTGTCACGGTGTCACTTTAGCGAGCCAGTCGATAACATTCCACGACGTAACCAAACTCCCTTGAATTCCCTTAACAATCCACTCATTCCTCCGTTCCGCCACTTATTCCTAACTTCATTTACCTTGTCAAGGTAAAATTATTATCATAAATAATACGTCATCCATTTATTTTTCAAGTCACAACAAACATCATTCAGCAACTAGCCTTGCAAGAGTACTCACTCCCAATATTATTCATACACCAATTACTCATTTTCCATAACCATACACAACCATGGTTCTAGCCATAACTCAGAACATACATAAATATAGTTCAAGCAAATGACATACCATCATCAATCACCAAAAGTGGAGTGTAGGAACTCACCTTAAATCCTTTTTCCTTATCAGCTCAACTTGTCCCTACACTCAAATGAAGCTCAAATGAAGCTTTTTTCCTATTAATTATAAACTCATTTAGTCATGTAGTCATTCCACTATAGTATTGTGACTGAGCTTTCCCCAATGACATACCATTACGGAAGCAACTTGCTCAATGCTCGTCTAATGACCTTGTCATAAGTTTGTTACCCTCATAGGATATCCTTAATCTCTTTGGGATAATATTTGTTCTCCTAATATGATCATATTTTATCTCATAGTAACCATTACATCTTCCTTCATGAAAAGTCAATCACTATCAACTAGTGGTCAAGTCATGCATTACAAAGACGAACGACTCATGGCCACGTTTACTTTTCATCAACCATGTAATGCCAATGAGAGGATATCATTTACCCATTTTTTGGGCTATGAATTCCACTATGTGAATGACGTTACATATTGCAGAAAACGTACACCCAACACACCAGCTTTCAGTTCCTTATCTATTCGAACTCAGGCTTTTACTTACATAAAAGTGTATGAGACACACATACATAGTCCATCATCCATTTAGGACTTAGGTATGTCACACTATGAACGTCATAAATGAATAAATCCATAAACAGAATTAGGATCTATTATTCTTGGGTCCAGTTTGATGTACTGCGAGTTCAGTCAGTCACATATATGTTTTTATCTTCTAGGAGTCATTTGCTCCGATGCCAAAGACAAAACATCTCCCCAATTGGATTTAATAGACAACATATTAGTCTTTCAACCAGTTTGCTTATTTCCAATTAGACTAATGACATGTTTAAGTTCGTTTACTAATATAAGTTGTCTTTCTGTATTACGATTTGTCTAAGTAATACCGCTTAGTATTAGTTACACAATCGACAACCAGTGAGCAACATTTACTTCCATTTTTCTTCACGTAAGAAAATCATGTGAGAATAATATAAAAGTATTAATGTAATTCATTAATAATTTTATTAACCAATCTGTTTGAAAAATTACAAGTGTACTTAGACAAAAATACTACACTTAGGGCACCAGATCCAACAAATAGATGCTTGAATTATTTGGCATGTCTTTGGTATTATTTTAATTCAAAGAAAATTGATATTTGGTGAAAATTTTGTAATTTTTGGTTAAACTTGAAATAGGTACCAAAAGGGTTCATTTTTACCAAAAATAGGGGCTATGTCGCGATTTCGAATTTCAGACGTCGCAATGTTGCCATTACAGTGAGTGATGTCATGATGAGCTAGGGCTTGTCTTCATGATGTGAAATTTTGAGATGGCCATGTCGTGAAAAGAACTAGAGGAAGTCACGACGTCGATCCATACATTTTAAAAACTTTACAGTTTGGTCCTATTTCAAGTTCTGGTTGATAAAAGAGCTTTTGTAAGCTCAAATAAGACTCGTAAATGATTTATTAATGTAATATTAATGATTTTTTGCATTTGACTGCACATGTGAGTGATTATTTACTGTAAGTTTTGACTGTAGTTACTTCGGCAACGAATGTGACATATTGTAGCTCGGATCTGATGATCGAGTCGGGTGAGAGGTGTTACAATTGCTCTTGTAAATGATTAAGAATATAATTTTATTTTTGTTTTAAAGTAAATGAATAGGTACCAAAGTGCAGCTTTTCCAAAAATAGGGGCAACGTTGTAACAACCCATTTTCGGTGAGGTCGAATAGCAGTTTCGGAACCATAAATTCGAGCCCAAAAATAAAAATTTATTTTATTTTATTTTATTTTATGGTTGGTATTATGATAGGAAGATCACATGAAAATTTTGATAGGAAAATTTAATCGATTGTGTGGTTAATTAGGTAAAGGACTAAATTGCATAAATTGTGAAAGTTGAATTCTAGTAGCTATAAGGATTAAATATGTATGGAATTCAAAAATAGAGGTCCTTACATGGTAATTAGACCATTAAGAAAAGTATATGGATTTTTCTTGGTGACTCATCCATGGAAAAATTAAAAATGGCTAGGGACTAAATTGGAAATCAACAAATTAAAAAGATGATAGAAAAATAAAAAGAAATTATTATCTTTTCTATTCATCTTTTTCCCCAATATTTTCTATGGAAACCCTAGGAGAGAGGAAGAGAACTTACCAAGCTTGAAAAGACCCGGAAAGACCAACTACAGAATTAGATCGAGGGAAACAAAAAAGTTTTGGATTAGTTGGAATTCAAACCCGAACAATTGTCAAGGTAAGTTCGTGTAACTTAAATATGTATGTTAAATTGCTTGAATTGAATTATATGATTTTAATGATATGTATGTGATGATGAACATAATGAAATAACTATAATTTAGAAAATATGGATAAAATGTCATGTCCCGATTTAACATTAAAATTCGATGAATTGTGGTGATTTCTTGAAACGAGTAGGATATGACAAATGTTACAAATAAGATTTAGCCCGGACAGGTAATCCTGAATTAAGCCTCTCGAGCATATGTTATAGATTGGGTTTAGCCCGGACAGATAACCCTAATTAAGCTCTTTAGAGCATTGGTCACTAATAGGATTTAGCCTGGACTGGCAATCCTAAATGACTCTTGTGAACGTCGATTGAAAAATTGAGATTTATCCTCGATTGGTAATCCTGTTGAAAAATATATGGCTCGAGAGTGTGCTCTTTGAACTTATGCCCAATGGGTAATTATGAATATGAATTGACGGATAATTTATATGTATACCTTATGTACATCACCCGAATGTCCATCTAAATTTCATTAGTTCAATGGAAAAGACTCAAAAATATGGAAAGGTGGAATTAATGGAAGTTTGTATATAATGAGCTCATCTATGTTTACTTGATATTTTTATGAAATTATGTGACTAACTTGCTTGAATAAGTGTATGTGCTTAGGTAAGTTACCCAAAAATTGATGGATTTTGTTTTGTGTATGCTTGTGTTAATAAGTATAATCGGTAAGTTTATTTCTCGTTATACAAACTTGCTAAGCATGAAAATTCTTACCCTATTTAATTTTCCCTTGTTTTATAGTGCTCATAAGCTCGCGAATGTTGGAGGATCAGTCTGAGCATAATTACACTATTCACTATCTCACTTTTGGTATACTCAGAAATCTCATTTTGGTATAATGGCATATATAGGTTTATTTGGCCAAATGATGACTTGTAAGTGATATTTTGTAATCTAGCCATTGGAATGGCTAGTAATGATTTATTTGGTATGTTTTAAGTTATCTCATGTTCAATGCTTATGTGTTAAGTGTGGATAGATAGAGTATGTTTATCTTATATATGTACCAAAAGTATGATTATAAACATGAATTGCATGTGATATTACGCCATGATAGATCTTAGTTTAGGCTTGGTTTTAATGCTTGATTTGGCTGGTATATACATGCAAGTATTGATATAGGTTGTTGGTAAAATTGGGTGAGAAAATGAAGCTAAGAAATGGCTTAATATTGTCCACATCGGTAGACACACGGGTGTGTGTCTAGGCCGTGTGTGACACGGCAAATTACATGGGTGTGTAGCTAGGCCGTGTGTTCCCTACATCTTAAATTTGAGAAAACAAAATGCTCAGAATTGAGCACACGGCAGAGACACGGGCATGTGTCTCAGCTGTGTGAGAGACACGGCCTAGAACACGGATGTGTGTCTTGGCCATGTGAAACCTACACCTAATTCAAATTAAATTAATTATCCACACGGCCTAGCACACGGGCGTGTGCCATGGCCATGTGGAGCAATTCAAAGAGCACCTAAATCGAACACAGCCTGCAGCACAGGCGTGTTCCAAGGTCATACTGGAGTGTTCCTTGGACCACACGGGCGTGTGAGCCTTGCACCTTAGAAAAATTTTATAATTTTGAAAAAAATTTTAGAGGTTCCGATTAAGTCCCGATTTGATTCTAATACTCGTTTTGGGCCTCGAGGGCCCATTTAAGGGACAATAAGAAAAATCTTGAGTATGAATGGTGTTTTTAATACAAATTGCATGTGAATGTTCTGTGAATCCTGGTAATACTCTATAACCCTATTTTAGCGATGGATACAGGTTAAGGGTGTTACATTTATTAGTATCAGAGCTACGATTTAGCAGATTCTTGAACTAACGTAGCAAGTATGGGTCTAGCTATACATGCCATTATATAAATCATGATAGTGTGATATCTACTGACCACTTTAAAGGTATTCTCATAAAGTAATGTCTTCCAACCAAGCTCGAGATGAGTCTGAGGAAGCTAAGAGCACTGCTCAAGCTTCTGTGCAATGAGCGTTAACCAATAGTAGTAGGAGGCCCATGTCTGAGGGCTATGAAGAGGCAAAAGCTGCCTTCTTTGAAATGATGGATGAATGGTTTAGTAAATATATGAGAACACGCCCTGCCATTCAACAACCTCTCCTACTTACTACACAACCCGATAAAACATCACAGGGTACTAGACCCATTACAATTGGTAAGGCTCCGGTTGATAAGATTAGAAAATATGGGGCTGAAGAATTTAGGGCTACAACCGATGATGATCCAGAAAGGGCTAAGTTTTGGCTAAAAAATACTATCCAGGTTCTCAATGAATTGTCATGTACTCCCGTCAAATGTTTGAAATGTATGGTATCCTTGCTGAAAGATACAGCTTATCATTGGTGGAAAATCATATCTTCTGTTGTACCACGAGAAAATATTACGTGGGAATTCTTCCAAATCGAGTTCAAAAAGAAAATATTAGTCAGAGGTTCCTAGATCAGAAAAAGAAGGAATTTTTAGAACTCAAATAGGGAAATATGACAGTAGCTGAGTATGAACTGAGTAAGTATGCTACTAAATGGGTTCAGACTGAAACTGATATGTGCAAACAATTTGAAGTTAGGCAGAATGAAGACATTAAGTTGTTGATTGGGATTTTGGAATTAAGAAAATTTGCGGTATTGGCTGAAGAGCCCACAAGGCCGAAGAATTAAGCAAAGAGAAGAACCAAGCCGAAAGAGAAGCTCGGGTTCCAAGTAAAAGATTTGGGAGCAAGACACAATCATCTGCCTCAAAGAAATCAAGAAATTACCAAGAACATATTGCCTCATTAGTGGGATATTCGGGAAAGAAAAGAAGTTCTAAACACTCAAAATCGAGGTCTTCATCTCCACTAGCAACCAGTGTTTAGAGTGTTGGATATCCCAAGCCACGATGCAATGTCTGTAACAAATTGCATTTTAGAGAGTGCCAGATGAGAAGTGAGGCATGTTTTAAATGTGGTTCTCTCGACTATTTTTTTAAAGATTGCTCGAAAAGAATTGAGAAAGATATAAAACAAACCCCTAAGTTAAGTAATCCTATCACAAGGGGTAGACCACCATAATATCCCAAAATGTCAGTGGTAGTCGCACTGCTGCAAAAGACTCAAAGGCTAAATTTGAGGCACTGGCTCTGGTGAGGACATATGCCATATGTGCAAAGGAAGATGCCATGACACAGTACATTCTCTTTACTTGATACTGATATTATTGCTTTGATTGATCCTGGTTCAATGCATTCATATATATGCACAAAACTTGTGACTGTTAAAAATATGTTGGTTGAATTCACCGATTTTGTGGTCAAAGTTTCAAATACCTTGGGACAGCATGTTATGGTAGATAAAATTTGTAAAAATTACCCATTGGTGATAGAAGGTCATTGTTTTTTGGCTAATTTGATGCTGTTACCTTTTGATAATTTTGATGTGATTTTGGGAATGGATTGGTTAACCCAACATGATGGTTGGAATTTTGAGACAACAGAGATGGTTGGAATTGTTGAAAGATTATGATATCGTTATTAATTACCATCTAGAGAAAGCTAATGTGGTTGCGGATGCTTTGAGTTGAAAATCTTTATTTGCTTTGCGGGCATTGAATGCCCAATTGTTCTTATCTGATGATAATTCAATCATAGCTGAGTTAAAAGCTAGACCAACGTTTCAACAACAAATCTGTGAAGCTTAGAAGGATGATGATAAGTTACAGGCCAAATGAGTGCAAAGTGAGTCAAATCCTAATTCAAAGTTTCAGATTGATTCAGATGATTGTTTATTGTTTAGAGACAGAATATGTATACTAAAGAATTCAGAACTATTACAGAAGATTTTATATGAAGCGCACAATAATATTATGTCTGTGCATCCCAGTAGCAACAAAATGTATAATGACTTGAAGAAAATATACTAGTGGCCAGGAATGAAAAGAGATATTTTTAAGTCTAGATGCTTGATATGTAAACAAGTAAAGGATGAACACCAAGTGCCTTCGGGATTATTGCAGCCAATTACGATCCCGGAATGGAAATGGGAAAGGATTACCATGAACTTTGTATCCGGATTACCCTTTTCACTGAAAAAAAAGTTACTGTATGGGTAATTGTTGACGTTTAACGAAGTCAGCACACTTTATCCCGGTACGTATAGATTTTTCTTTAGATAGGCTGGCTGAATTATATGTTTCTAAACTTGTAAGATTGCATGGTGTAACGTCCCAAATTTCTTTAATTTCGACTTATGTGATTTTGGGAGCACAAAAATATATTTATATGTTTCTAAAATTAATTGACACAAATATCTGTATGAGTTAGTGGTTATGTGTTCTGGGTGTGTGTGTGAGCTCCCAAGTTCAAGTCACAATTTGGGTCAATCTTGGCTTTTTTTTAATGAATAAAGCTCTCACTAGGTTCGGTAGGCTTTTAAGTTATTGTTGGTAAAATGATATGAGAATGGGCCTGTTGGTCTGGTGGTTAATTGGTGTGTTATTATGGTAGAGGTCATGTGTTCGAGTCCTTGCTCAAGTTCAGACGCTTTTATTTTTGCTCGCTTGTCAAAGAAGAGTTTGAGTTGGTTTTAAAAACTAAGTAGTGGGTTTAGTGGAGAGAATTAAGGGGAATGATTAGGGGCTATCAGATTCCCCTCCATTTGGTTTTGTTTTCTCTCTTTTGTAAAATTTCGGCTATCATCCTACTTTCAAAATTTTTCTGATGCCTTTCTCCTTTTCTATTTTGGGCTCTTGCGATTATTGCTCTTCTAACCTATTCTCCTTTCTATCGTTAATTGGTAAATGTTGGGAGTGTCAAAGTTTCGTTCTTTCTTAAGGTTCCTATAGGGGGCTTATGTTTTGTTTTGGCAGTGTAGAAACGGGTGGAACAAGGTTTCTTTAGGGCTACCGAACGGTCTGAATCGTGCAAGATTTTAGAGGTAAGTGTTAAGTGGTTGTTTTGGTTTGTTGTTGGAATGATGGATTCATTTTAACCGTGATTATAGGCTAATTTCGAGATTTGTAATGTCAATTATAGGTTCGGGATTACTTTTACAGTGAATTATTACCAGGTGTATACCCGAAAACACAGAAAACAAGAATCAGCGAAAGCCAAAATGATTCTGTCGGCACCACACGATCGTGTGGTAGCCCGTGTGTAAGGCTGTGAGCCACAACACGGCCATGTGATCTACGAGCCAGGCCGTGCGCAAGTGACACGACAGTGTGATGGCAGGGCAAGGCCGTGTGCGACACACAAGCTCGACCTATTGGGTCGTGTGGGCCACACGGGTATGTGGGCCCACACGGGTGAACCACACAGACGTGTGGAATTCTAGGCCAGGCAGTGTGGTCCATATGGCCAAGGCTAATTTGGGCCTTGTGGGCCCACATGGGCATGTGAGCCCATTTTTATGAAATGATCTGTAAGGTTACACGGGTCGCCCAAGTCGATTGTGGACCTACTGTAGGGTCGGTAAGCATTACTTAGACCCCCAATTACATGATCTAATTATTTGATATATGTATTAAGCATGTTGCACTTAGCATGTATACCGATTTGAATGTGTGATCTCTTAATTGCATTATAGCATGTCATCGATTGTATGCTGCATTACATTGAGGTGTGTTGATGATATTGGAGGAAGTATCAGAAAGGCTATTAATCCTATTATCTGGCAGCTCAGCTACAATTATTTGATTATGTGCCGTATTTCGGTACAGCATGGTGTGTAGGGATGGGTGGGTTGATTTTATCCCTACATGGTGTGTAGGGTTGGTCGGAAATGGTGGGTAGGATTCTGATATTCTGTTCTATTCTGCATGTCACATCTGATGGGGTGAGGCCCTAAATTGTATCTTATTCTGTATTTGAGTGGGCTAAGGTCCACACCGATTCGATAATGGGCTCAGACCCGAACTGTAAATATATGACTGCTTTCGATATTATGCTATGTGTATGTTCTCTGTGGGAATTACACACTGATTTTGTGAAAAATCATCATTTTTTCTGTTTAATCTGTTCAGGTAATCCCTAGCATTAGACGGATCGGTGCGGTGGAGGACTCGGCAGTAACCACGATTCTGGACTTTCATGGTTTTTATCCCGTTTTACTATTACTAGTTTATATTGATGTAACTCACGAACTTTTTGGGAATTTTAAATGGGGTTTTTATTTATTGTTTTATGGATTCATAACTACTCTACGTAGGAAGACTCGGTTTTCAAAAGCTAAAGTATTTTCTAAACCCTCGATCCCTTAGACGTTTTCTCGAAAACAAAGGGGTTTCTCTAAAATGGATGGATTTACTTAATTAACTCATTTTTCATAAAATAAATGATTTCTAAAGCTTCCGCAACGAATTACATTGTAAATAATCGACTAGATGAGTAAGCGATATTTTTTTGGAATTAATAAGAGTAATAAAATGAACACGGTTTTATCATATTAAATTAGTTTTCAAAATTTTTATTCCATGTGACGTCGCCAGATTCGGCCATAACGTCTAGGCTAGGTTTGGGGTGTTACACATGGAGTGCCAACCTCCATTATTTCAGATAGAGATCCTCGGTTCACTTCCCAATTTTGGAGTAAATTACAAGAAGCTTTGGGCACTCAGTTACATTTTAGTACTGCATTCCACCCTCAAACAGATGGACAATCGGAACGTGTGATATAAATTTTGGAAGATATGCTTCGGTGTTGTGTACTTGAATTTGGAGGTAACTGGGAAAAGTATCTGCCTTTGATTGAATTTGCTTACAATAATAGTTATCGGTCCAGTATTAAAATGGCACCGTATGAGGCTCTATATGGTCGCAAATGTAGAACTCCATTGTATTGGACAAAGTTAAGCGAGAAAAAGATACACGAGATTAACTTGATCCGTGAAATCGAGGAAAATGTGAAGATAATCCGAGACAGTTTGAAGGCAGCCTCAGACCGTCAAAAGTCACATGCTGGTTTGAAACAAAAGAGATAGAATTTGAGGTTGGTGATAGAGTGTTCTTGAAAGTATCACTATGGAAGAAAGTTCTCCGATTCTATCGTAAAGGGAAATTGAGTCCACGGTTCATCGGACCTTATGAAATCATTGAAAGAATCGGGCCAGTTGCATATCGGTTAGCATTACCACCTGAGCTTGATATGATTCACAATGTTTTCCATGTATCTATGTTATGATAATATAGATCGGACCCTTCACATGTTATTACTCCAACAGAAGTGGAGATTCAGCCTGGTATGACCTACAATGAAGAACCGATCAAAATACTTGCACATGAGACAACTAAGAAATAAAAAGGTGGCATTAGTAAAAGTGCTCTTGCAGCAGCATGGTTTAGAGGGAGCTGCCTGGGAGCCGAAGGATATCATGAGGAGGCAATATCCTAAACTCTTTTTTGGTAAGAATTTTCGAGGACGAAAATTTCTAAGGGGGGAGAGTTGTAGCAGCCTATTTTCGATGAGATAGGAACTGTGGTTTTGGGACCAAAATTTGAGCCAAAAATAAAATTTTATTTTATTTTATTTTATTTTATGGTTGGTATTATTATAGGAAGGTCACATGAAATTTTTTATACGAAAATTTTATCGATTGTGTGGTTAATTAGGTAAAGGACTAAATTGCATAAATTACAAAAGTTGAATTCTAGTAGCTATAAGGATTAAATAGCTATGGAATTCAAAACTAGAGGTCCTTATATGATAATTAGACCATTAAGAAAAGTAATTAGAAAAATTTCTATTTGGGCCTTGGTCGGGCTTGCCTGGCCGCTTGACCCATGAACACCTCTAGTCGCAATTAGGGGTGTTCAGATTTTGTTTAAAACTGAATTAACTGACCAAACCAATCTAATTTGGTTAATCGGTCGGTTAATCAATCTAATTCGGTCGGAGGTCGGTTAATGATTTTTAGAAGTTCGTTTATTGGTTAATTCGGTTCGAAATTGAATAATTAATTGAATTTAATAATTAATAATACAAATTATATGTACTTTTAATTTGGATAATTTGATCAAATGAACAATATTGTAACGCCCTAACCCGTCTCCGTTGCCAAATTAGGGTTACAAAGCGTTATTGAACTAACAAAATGTTTAACTTCAAAATAGAATAATAATTCAACTTACAAATTAATTTCTAATTACTCAATTTAATCATGGAAATAATACACATTTGGGTCTTAAATCGAGCATTCGGGACCCTAAAATTAAATTGGAAACAATCAGGGATTAATTTAAAATAAATTAGAAAATTGTAGGAAAACATGAAAAATTTGAAAACAGGGGTCACACGGCCGTATGACATAGCCAGACTGTGAGGACAATCGAAGTATGGTCACACAATCGTGTCCTAGCCTGTGTGTCCACCCGGGTATATATTCGAAATAAGGCCACACGGCCGTGTCTCAGACTGTGTGGTAAACCTTGTGAAACTTGTACCTTAAATAAAGAGTGACACACGACCATGTGGCTAGGTCGTGTGACAGCTTATGTCCCAGGCCGTGTGCTTCATAATTAGCCCCTAAAATAAGCTATTTCAAGGCCAAGCCTTGCCCAACAAGCTACTTCATTTGTGAATTCATTGAATGGACCAAAACACATTTCAAACACTCATAAACATACTAATTCAATCAACCTAATTCTCCTAACCAATATGCCATTCAAAGGCACCTCATTTATACCAAAAAAATATCAATCAAAACAAAGCTATAATGCCACTTCTCACTCATAAAATAGAGATAAAATAGCTACTTAGTATCAAACATGATCAAGCCATTTCATTATTCAAAATACTCACATCAAAATGACCATTTGCATATAGCCTTTAACATAAACAAACCAACTATACTACATAGGCATACAACCATTTACAAAAGTAACCAAAACACAATAAAAGTATAAATGACATTATACCCTATACATTAAGCCTTATACATGCCATTTGTAACACCCACAACCCAGCCTGGAAGTTTAGACCCAATACCAGATGTCACATTAGCCACTGAAGTAACCGTAGTTAAATTTTACAAAACAAGTTCTCAAGTCAACCGAAACATTTAATCGTTTAAAACCCAGTATATAGGATTACAATTAGGTAAAAAATATAACCGAAATTAAATTAAAACGGAATTTGTACCATAGCTTTATAAAATCTTACAGTTCAAAAATCGTTTAACCAAATATAAACTGATAATATAAACCGATAATCATTTATTTCCATCGAAACTATCCGAGACCTCTACACATCAAGTCCAGCGTCAGAATTCAGAAAAGGGTACCTAAAAGGGAAACACTAAGAGGTGGTGACCTTCACGAGCTCAGTATGAGTCCAAAACAAGTCTAAAACAGAGGTTCAAAATTCAAAACAAGAGACAGAAATAGGGTATTCACATCAGAAGGGCAACAGAATTTCAAACACACACGAATCAGAAGTCACATCGAAACTGGTGCCCAAACAGAGCTTAACAATCAGAGCACATTAGGTTCACATAGAAGTCTCAGCACAAATGCTAATCAGACAAACAGATCACAGACAACTATTCATTCAGTCAGAACTCAGAAACAAATGCGGATGTAAGCAGTCTAATAAAAACCAACCTATTCAGCCAACACACCTCTTCATCCCCTGATCACACCTCATAAGAGCTATTAAAGCTCATCCAACCAAACACACCACTTAGAACCAAGTAGGCCCATCCAACCCTACACACTATAAAGAGTCATCCCGGGTTGCCCGGCAACAATGACTTATCAAAATGCAATTGAACTGCCAGATCAGATAAATATACGCAGCAAGGCTGACGTATGTGCTGTACAGTGTAGTGCAAAAATCCGTAGTACAGACAAATTACAGTTTAACCTGCCAGATCAGATATATGTACGTAGCATAGCTAACGTACATGCGGTACAATGCAATACGATAAACCACTATACCGGTGAATTACAGTTAAACTGCCAGATCAAATAAGGGTACATAGCATTGCTAACGTACATGCAGTACAGTGCAATGCGATAAACCGCTATACTGGTAAATTGCAGCTTAACTGCCAGATCATATCAAAATCAATATCCCTTCTCTTCACAATCTCATCCCAAAATATTTTATACAGATGTATGTATGCATACAATCTCATAGAACAGAAACACAATATCAGATAGTTAGACAGAACAGCTGTGCACACACACCCAACAGAATAAATTTTGATTCAAACACATTACATGACAATCACATAGATGCATTCAGGTCGAAGCCCAGATCAAAATTCTTAACTACCATTGTTTAAGTTTAGCCAAGGGTTGAAGTGCACAATCACATTTTCAGATCAGAAAGGCACATCGAATCAATATAAGTGTCTTAGAACTGCATGCCTGTGTGCTCTGGCCGTGTGGAAGGTCAAATGCCCGTGTGAAAGGGGCACATGGCCGTGTGACTGAGGCACACGCTCGTGTGAAGGGAGGCACACGACCGTGTGGAAGACTCACACGTCTGTGTGCCCGAGGGACACGGCCATGTAAAAACAATTAAATCCCCAAGTCGGCCATACGGTCGTGTGGCACCAAAATTGGCTAGAAAACCCTAATTCCCAAAAGCACACGGTTGTGTGAACTGGCACAAACCCGTGTGGAAACCCCAGTGGCGACAAAACCACCTTAGATTTGGCTAGAAAACACTATTACAGCCATTGCAATAGCCCCAACCTTCGCAATGATAGAGAGGTATCGGGATATGTCGTATTCCCAAACCCTTTCTCAGCAACTAACACCCCAAAATCGGCAATTAAGAACACAAACAAGAATTTTTGAAACAATAGTTCACAAAATTAAAGGTAGACAAGATTCGAATCCCATACCTGTTTTGACAACGAAGGGGTAAGATTCTTCGAGATCCACCAACAAATGGTTTTCCAAGCAAAAGAAAAAAAGTAAAAACCCAAAAAGAAAAGAACCAGAAAAGGAAGAAAATAAGAAAGAAAAAAAACATCCAGTAAAAAAAATAACTAAAATTAAAATAAAATAAGCAAAAATTATTAACTTAAAACAAAAGAAATATTCCTCCCCGAAAAGCATACACAAGGACTCAAACCTGCGTCCAAGAGACACTCTAACACACACTCAACCACCAGACTAGCAGGCCTATTCTATCATTTACACGCAAGACCAAACACAAAAGCACACCTTTCTCTCAGACCCTAACTCCAACATCAGAACGTCTAACCCCCAAATTTCAGGGTGTTACACCATTTATAACCAAAGCCAAAATATTAAAAATCAAGACTCTGAAAAGGTTCCAACCAATCGAACTTCTGATAGACTACAAAATAGAAGAAATACAACTATGTAAGCATTAGTTGCTTAGTAAGATCACATAAGATTAACTTCAACTTACTGAACATTAATTAATAAACCATTAAATCAAATTAATTTAAATATTTAAACATTTACCTTCTTATCCTCCATGATTCACATGCTTAATAACCAACATATAAACATAACATCTATGTGATATAACATATATTAGGAAAATGAATTTCCATAATTCATCATTTCCATCACATGATAAAAACTCACCATTAACATTTCCTAAAGTCATGAACAACAATTAATTTTAAACAAGCATTTCTTCAACTTTTACTTACCCGTTGAGCTTAATAGAATGACAACAGTTATCTGATTCACTACATTGCTACGAAGCCTGCTAGGCTGATAAACCATAATTTACACATATTTCAACCCCATGCTTGGCTTATTTTTGGACTAATGAATTCGATGCTACTAATCCCTTAATTTTGTGTTTTATACTCAGGAGAGCTTAGGAGTCGAAAAGAACAAGAAACGGGCCAAAAAGGGACAAAATGGGCCTACATCAGAAATCACACGACCTGGACTATCGACCACATGTAGATCACACGGTCGTGTGTGGCGAGCAGAATCGACCACGGCCGAAGGAGTCCACCAAGGGCATGTCACACTGGCGTGTCCCTATCGTAGCAAAGAATAATTCTATTCGAATAAGCTACTTGTGGGCCAATAGAGGTGTTCCAAAGCCTATAGATACACCCTAGGGGGCAACCTAAAAGGGGACGTTGAATAGACACCGAACAAGAGGCAGAAAATACTCCAAGACAGCCGTCGGGAACAACTTAGGAGAAGGATCTCCATCAAGACTAAAGATCTCCCATCAAGTTCTTTAGAAGTTTTTGGGTTTTCATTATGTTTTGTAGTTTTCCTTATTTTATGATGTTTCCTTTTATTAGTATGAACTAAACCTCTCAAATACCCGAGGGGATGAAACTTAGATGAATCTTATTATTATTTGATTTATAAGATAAATACTTTTTCTTATTCTTAATTGTGAGTTTTTATTCTTGTTTTGATAATTCATGTTATTAATCCAAGTCGAATGTGCTTATTCAGTGGAGCAAAAGTCCCTGTTTAAGAGAAGATCAACACAATTAAGCGGAGTTGATTGCAACCCTAGAAATAGGGCGATGAAAATCTATCGATTAGATTCAAATCTAATAAGGGGATCCATAGATCGAGTTAATGAGACAATATGGGTTTTAATTAGAAAGAGATTTCAATTAATCAACCTAGAGTTAGTTGTTTTTAGTCTCGAAAGAGATATTAACATAATTCAGGGATTTCTACAGATTAAGACAAGTGAATAAATCATATGAATCAAAAGTAATAAGTGAAGTCTAGGTGGATTCTTCCTTAGGTATTGCCTATCTCATATAAGTTGTCCAAAAGTATTTTCCCAATTCACTCTCTGTCACGTTCATAGTAATTTAGTTAGTTAAATTAGTTAGTTAATTTTAGATTAAAAATAAATCCCCTTAATTATTAGGCTAGATAATAAAAAGATAGTTATTACTAGTAATTCTAGTCCTTGAGGATACGATATTCTGGACTCTCCATAACTATACTACTGTTCGATAGGTGCACTTGCCTTTGTCGAAATAATAGTTAGTTTCGAGCATCCATCATAGGCTCATAGCTTGATTTCATACACCGGCACGAAGCCTACTAAGTTCAAAACCCAATACATGTCTCTAATATAACTCAATTTCTATCAACCAACAAAATTGTAATCACAACCACCATGACTAATTAAATAGAACAATTAGCTAAGAATTTAATATAACAATTTGTATAATACAAGCTTACCTTGATAACCATGGTTGCAAAAACATAGTCGAATGCTAGTCCAAAGCTTTAGCTTTTCTTTGATTTAAGTCCGGTTGCTATGTATCTTGATCTAAATAATATTTTCATGTAATTAAGTATTTCAAATAACTTCAAACATTCAATTCAAACGTATAATTCAAATTAATCAAAAATTACAAAATTACCCCTAATATTTTAACTTTTATACAATTTAGGCCCATGGTATATAACTTGTAAATTTGCCATTCTTAATTGAAACACATATTAACCGTTTTTCCTCTAGGCTTGTATTAACCCACATTCTTCCTCAATTCACAAAATATACATGGAAATTTACCATTTTAACAAATAAACCCCTAAACCCTAATTTTACTAAAAATCATTTAACAAAACATGTTCATTTAACAACTAGCTTTAATTACCTATCAATAACTTCACAAACTCATCAATTTCATTCATGGCATATCCCTCAATCTTTAATAGTTTTGCAAATTAACCCCTGGGCTAAGTAGTTTAAGCTAAAATAAGTCCAAAAACATAAAAATCATTAAAAATGGGCTTGAAAACATACTATGCATGAACAAAATACCATGACTTAAAGGTTTTTCTTCCTTTAACAATAGTGAACGGTTTTGGGATAGCAAAATGAGAATGATGATAAAATTTTTACCTTTTCTTTTGTTTGACACTTTGTTTAATTATTAATTTACAAGTTAACCTTTAAAATCCATTTAAATTTCATTAAAATCAATCCATAAACATGTAGTAACATATAACATGGTATAAATACCTCCTAAGTCCATTAGTTTTCCTTTTCATAACCATTTAATCCTTTTTAACTAATAGAATCCAACTTTTGTACCTTTTTCTATTTAATCCTTTTCACCTAATTATCCATTTAAACTTTAAAATTTCTTAACAAAAAATTAATACGACCTTAATATAAACTTAAAAACATTAAAATATTTAATCACTCGCTGGAATTGTGGTCCCGAGACTATTGTTTTCGATGCCACTAAAAATGGGTTGTTACAATTATCATTTTTTATATGTTTTATACTTGTTTTAACAAAAAAAAAATCATTTAATTTAGTTAACTGACCGAATTAACAGAATTATGTCAGTTTAGTTTTTTTATTATTTAAAATTCGGTTCGGTTAACATTTAAAGGATTAAAAAGTTTCGTTAATTCAGTTAATACTAGTTTGGTTTGGTTAACCGAACGGTTAATCATTTTAACACCCTTAGTCATGATGATCGAACCTTGAAGTCGCAACGTTGATTTTAATCTTTGAAAACTTTACAATCTGGTCCTAAACCACCATCGGGTTAACAAAAGAGCTTTCGTAAGCTCGTGTAGAGTCCAAAAATGATTAAATAGAGTAATGTGAATGTGATTTATATTTAATTGCATATATTAATGATTTTATAATGTTTATATGATGTTAGTTTCATATGTAATGGTTGTGACATTCCATAGCCTGGACTCGGCAATCGAGTTGGGTATGAAGTGTTACAAAATCAAAGTTTTTCCCTTCTCTGTAACGCCCTGAATTTTGGGCCTAGAAGAAATAGGTTTTGAATAAGGGAACAGTTAGGAGACTGCACATAAATATTTAGTTGTGCAAGAAAGTGACACAAATATCTGTCTGCTTCAATGGTTAAGTGATTTAGGAGTGTTTGGAAGTGTTTGAGAAGCCTGGGTTCAAGTCTTGGCTTTTTTAGAATTTTTAGTTTTGCTCTTAAATGAATCTGGACACTGGCATATAGGCCTTATAAATAATAGTGCTTGTTTTATGACACAAAAAGAGCTTGTGGTCTAGTGGCAGGGTGGTGTGTTGTGTAATTGTGATGTTTGAGGTTCAAGTCCTGGGTTGCACAATGAAGTGTTTATTTTGCTGCTTGAGTTGTAGAGGTAGTGGAGTTGGACTGAAACACAGCTAAGGGGAGTTTGAATAGAATTTGAATGGAGTTTGAACTGGTCATGGAGAGGTTTGAGGAAGGATTTTAGGAGAAAATCAAGGAGATGAGAGGGGAGGGAGTTTGTGCCAAATTTGGACTCTCGCACTCAAGATTTTGGCCAAGAGAGGTATACTGCTCATTTGGGGTTTTTTTTCTCTCTTTGGCCGAATGTGGTAGGTTCTTTCGGCATTTTTTCTTTGCTCACTTTTTCCTGTTTGCATTTTTCTTTCTTTTCCCCTACCGAATCCTCCTTTCTCTTCCCCCATTCTCTTTGCTGTTTATTTTCTCTCCTCTACTTTCCCAAACCTTGACCGAATAGTATATCCCTCTTGCCCTTCTTTATTTTTCTTTTTGAGTTTTTGGGTTTTGGCCTACTGTTTCCGTACTCTGCTGTGGTATTGTGGTTTCAATCTTGCAAGAGTTTTGACGAATCGGTAAGTACTCATAAGTTCCCTCCATTGATTCTCTGTTATTCTTCTATCCTTTTAAAAGTTGAAAGCTTCTTCTTACGTGTTCTAATTTTGATTCTTATCTTTTCCTTGCGATGTGGTGGTTTGTTGGGTACTAGGGATTTTAGTGGAGTGAAGGGATGCAAGTGACTGAAGCAATCAAAACCTTTTCATCCATCGTTTAGTTAAGGTAAAAGCGTTATCTTGGTCTTTTTGAGCATAGGCCGAATATCCCTATGTTTCTGCAAGTTTGATAGTTATGGAGTTAGCCACTTGTGAATGATTCTACCTGATGAGATCTGTTGTTATTGCAGTAAGTCAGCAAGTAACGTTCGACCATTTTGGTCAACGATCTAAGAGGAGTAAACTGCATATTACTCAGTCAAGGTTGGGTGCATGAAAAAATTGGAGCGGTTGCATAAATAAGTGTGTATTCACACTATTTTAACTATAGAACGACAAAAACCAAAAAGCCAATAGATTGGGCTTTAAGGTAACATGGGCATGCGAACGCTCGTGTGGTCAAACTGAGCCCATGAATTATGGGCGTATGATTGTAGGGGCCTTTATGAGCATTTTCATTGCCTTAGGCCATAATGGACCACGTTGGGTCGAAAAGGGCCGTGTGGGCCCAATGGGCTTGTGGGCCCCACACGGATGAAATCTATGATTTGTGGCAAATACTAGACAGGGCTATATAGGTCTCATAGCCATGGCGAAATCAAATGAACAATTTCAAGACGCAGTGCGGGCCCACTTGGTCCCATTTACACTATTATGACCATTTAAGTTACTGGAATCACTCGAGGCAATTGCAGACCTCCCGAGAGGTCAATATCTACACCGAGACCCCAAGTAGGGTAAAATGACTAAAATACCCCCATAGGGTAAAATGATCGAAATACTCTATAGGTAAAAATAACCGAAATACCCCCATAAGGTAAAATGACTGATATACCCCATAGGGTAAAATGATTGATATACCCCCATAAGGTAAAATGATCGAAATAACACCATAGGGCAAAATGATCGAAATACCCCCATAAGGTAAAATGACTGTTATACCCCTAGGAGATGAAATGACTGTTGTGGCCTTATGTTATGTATGACAGATTTGCTTTATGATATGTATGACTATGATTGATTATGACATTTTGCATACATGTATGATATTATGTCACGACATATTGCATGGGGATGGGTTGTTATATTTGGAGGAAGTGTCTTTGTCTTGATAAGGTCGTCATTTGCCCAGCATTTAATATGAACCTACTGATGGCTTTGTGCTATTCATATTACTAGTAAAGTTACACGGTCACCCAAGACGACTGTGGACCTACTGATGGCTATATGCCGTTTATTTTACTAGCGACTTTCTTTGTATCATTAGTGCCGCAACCGGTGCTAATCTTGGTGTGTCTGGCTAGGTGGGTCGATTTTATCCCCACATGGTGTGTTTAGCGGGACGGAGTGGTGTGTAGAGGCTGGATTGGGTAGGATTTCTGACTGCATATCTGTACTGATTAATGATTTTGTACTGTTATTGCATCTATTAATGATATTACATCTTTCATCCTTTGTATGACCGATATCTATTCTTCGTTATGGGCCAAGGCCCCACCGATACTATTACTGAAGTTGGGCAAAGGCCCTACTGACATCGGCATTGTGATGGGCTCAAGCCCAATCATTGTTATTCTGAAAAAGGCTTAGCCCACACCGAACTTGACTATTATCGTAATGTGCTCGAAGCCCAAACCGCTTTTATCTCTTGCTTAATTGATCGGTTGCTTGTTGGGGATTACACATCGAGTTTTAAAACTCACCCTACGCTTAACTGCATGTAATCCCGAACGTAGGTGGGTCGATCTTTGCGAGGACTCGATGATGGCCACTCAACCGCATCAGCTTTTGTTTTTAGCTTTTGATTTATAAGTAATTAAATTTGGGTATTTTTATGTAATAAGGCCTCTTTAAAGTTATAGACTTTAAATTGGGGTTTTTATTTATTTAGTTTGATATAAACTGCTAGTTGTGGAAAAAGACGACTTTTCAAAAGGTAACTGTTTTCAAAGACACCACGTTTTCGCAACATTTCCTAAAAAAAACTTCCGTAATAAATGAGATTTTGAAAATTAATAACATTTTAAAAGTGATTAGCTTTTAATGATGCACGTTTTGGAAATGAACAACCCGTTTTGGAATCGCTGTTTAATAACAAAATGATTAATTAATTTTGAGGATTTTAACGACAACAAGTTTACGCTAAACACTTCAATGTGACACCGCCAGATTCGGCCATATTGTCTAGGCCGGGTTTGGGGTGTTCCATTCTCTTTCAACTTTATGGTTTAATTTTTCTTGAAATGGTCTAACACTTTTTTGATTTAAACTTGAATCCCTAATAAAGAAGCTCTTTAATCTTTGTCGATTGTCGTTTGTAATAGCCCAATTTTCAATGGTACTGGAAAAAGCAATTTTGTAACTCCAATTCCGTGAACTGGGTCGGTAAATATTAAATATGAATATTTACGGAGTTCGTATATCAATTTCTTAAAGTTTGGTCTGATAATTTTGTTGAATTAGCTGTTAATTTAAGAATAAGGACTAAATTGTAAAAGTCCAATCGCTATATTTTTTAATTGGCCAAAGACTTAAGAACATAAATTACAAATAGCCAAAGGTCCAAAATGATAATTAAAACATTTTTTAAGATGTATTGTGGCTTATGATGACATGTTCCACTTTTGTTGATTAATTTTAATTTAATGTTAATTAAACCATAATTTTGTTAATTAACTTAGCTTAATTAAATCCTAATTAGACTATAAATATTAAGTTAGTGGGAAAACATGAAGCCATTATCTCATCTTCTTCGTCTAGCCAAATTTGAAAGAAAGAAAAACCCTTTTTGAGTTTCAAGTATTCGGTCCTTCAATTGGTAAGCATTTTCAAGTCGTTTTCTTGTAATTTTTATTTTTTTAAGGTCATGGGAGCTTGATTTATCTAGCCCATGTACCAATTTGTAAAACTGTTGAAATTTTTGAAAGTTTCCATTATTGATTTCTTGAAGAAATTGGTGTTAAATTGATAGACTTTAAGCTTAGATTATGAAAAATGACTAGATTGTAAAGTTTAATTATTAGTTTTGTACATAAGAAATGAAGTGAATAAAATGTAAAATCGTTATGGAAATTTGATATAAATAGATAGTAAAGGGTCTCTAATAAAGGTAACTGAATTTGATTTTTAAATCGAGGCTCAAAATTGAAAAATATGGTTATTTTACTTTTAGGAACTAAATTTAATAAACTGTAAAACTTTAGAGGTATCAAAAAAATGAAATTATTTAGGTTCATACATATCATGTCATAATGTATAAATGTTTGTTATTAATAAATTGAATGAAATAACTGTATAGATTAAGAATTGGATCAAACCAGTGATAATTGAGGAAAAGCCAAAATTGTCGATTAGTCCCTAAATATTCAACTTGTTTTTTGTTTTGATCAGGTAAGTTCACATGATATTTGTTTACATAGGTTGTTGTATGTTTTATTTGTGATTATGTATGTATTTGGTTGTGAATTAGTTTAAAAGGAAAATAAATGTTCACATGTGTTATAGATGCCCGTGTGAACTTAGTAAATGTTAGGATACGATTGATATGCTAATTGGATCTTGTGCGCATTTGTACAGGATTGATTACAAATGTTACTAAGATATAACATTGGCTACAGACTCTCAAATACATGTGACACAGGTTTAGCTAGGACGAGTAACCTGATTTCATTTTAAAGTTTAGCTCGGATGAGTAACCTAACATGTATTTACATATATTTAGCTCAGGCAAAGAACTGGTGTGGTGTAGGTACCTGTGTATCCGAGTCCGTTTACTAAGGTTCATTGGGCAAAAGATTTTATATAAGACTAGAAATTGAAATGATGAAATGACATGAAATGTGTAACACCCCGATTTTTGGGGTTACAAGATTTAAGATTTGTAGGTACGGTCAGTGGCTTAGATTGAGTAATTGGGTTAGTTTCCTCGTTTTGATGTCAAAATCTACCTACTGGTATGGTGGTTGGTTGTGCGTTAGTTTAGCTTGGGATCCCGAGTTTGAATCCTCATATGTGTTCAGTGGAATTTGTTTTGTTTTTTTTTTGTTTATAAGTTTCAAGTATTCATTTATTTAGTTATTTATTTTGATTTTAAACTTATTTTATTTTTGGAAGACAAATGGGAAAGATCCCAAAAATTAGTTTTTTTCACGTTCTCGCCTCTTCCACGTTTATCTCTTCCTTTTTATTTTTCCTCTTACGATTGATTTTATTTTTCCTTTCTTTCGTTGTGAAATTCTGCTTTTGTTTTTGGTTTCAGAAAGCTTCGGCTTCCTTGTCGTCAAGTTAGTGTCTGGTTTGTTTACATTTTTAGCTGACAAAAGCTTCGGGTTCGTATAAGTGTCATCAACATGTGTCGGTTGATTTCAAGGCATTTTGATCGTGAATCAGGTGTGGGATTCAAACCTCTTTAAATTTATTTATGAATTGTTGATTTAATTTTGTGAAATTCAGTAATTTCGTGTGTGTTCTGAACTGTGAAATTTGGTACCGATTTGCAGTGGAATTCAAAATCTTTTTATGTGTTTCGGTAATTGAGTAATTGAGTCTTGTGTCGTGTATAATTACCTGAAATTTAGTGTGTTATGGTTGGTTTCTGAAATGCCTTGATTAGGGTCGATTTAGTGATCGAAAAATTCAATTTTCAGGCTATTTGTGGGTGGCTTCGTAACAACATGGGTGGCCATATAGGCTTGTGCCAATTCACACGGCCATGTGGAATTAGGGATTAGAGTTTCTGGGATGATTTTGCTGCCACACGGCCTAGCCACACAGCCATGTGGCTAATTTTGGGGATTTAGGGATTTTTAGTCATTTTTCACACGGGCTTGTGTTCTGGACACACGGCAGTGTTCTGTGAGCACATGGGTGTGTAAGATTTACATATCACCGTGTCTGCCCTGCACCATATTTTAGCACAAATGGTAGAGAGTTACATGGACTATCCACACGACTATGTTACCTGGACACACGGCCGTGTGCCTCCCTAACACGGGTGTGTGCCTCCCTTACATGGGCATGTTGATCCCCACACAGCCTAGGCACTTCCATCCGCCCTTGTGGCCCTGTTTCGCAAATTTTTGCTTTGTAGCATAACTTAATCCGTTTTGTTTCTTGTGTTGTCCAACGATTATTGGGGCCTCCCTATAAGTATTAGGGACTCCTATATGACTTAGAGTCATGTGTTTATTCGTAAATGTAGTGTTAAACTTTTAAGTTGTTCAAGCGTGTTTGTAATGTGCTTGTGAAATGAAACCTTGACTGATGATAGGACCTGAGGTAATTTGTTATTGAGTCTGTGTATGTGTAAGAGAATTTTGATTCTGTACTTTGTTTCTATATGTCTGATTCTAAATGGTGTGCATTTTGCATTCGCATGGAAATTAGTAAGTGGTCAAATCGAATATGAATTTAGATTCAGAAACTAATGATGCTTGATGTGCATTCATTCACGTGTATAAAATTGGGGTTTTGGTTGTGGAGAGAAGGAAGTCTAATATGATTTTTCAGTTTCAACTGCAACATGTCTGTATAGCGGTTTACCAACAGTACGATACATATGGTAGCTCAGCTGCATACTGTTCTTTACATGGCTAAGTTCCACATTTTTGTCGTGTAGGGTTCGATGGGCCTTTCGAGGTCCTTTGTGGTGTGCATGGTTGGTTGGGTTTTCTCTAGCTCATTTGTGGTGTGATTTGGGGACGGAGAGGTGTTCGGTTGGTGAGTTGGGTTGTTTTTTTTTATCTATTTTGCATCATCACATACTTCTAGTTGCGTGAGAATCTGTTTGTCTGAAAGATACATTTACAATGATACAATGTACTTTGATTGTTAGTTATGATTGGGACATTGATTCCATGTGTGCATCCCTGTTTGTAGTCATGTTGTAAGTACGTTTCGCTATTGAACTGCTATTTGAAATTCTGTTTTGTAACATGGTCGCTTGTTACGTATCAAACTCACACTGAGTTCGTGTAGCTCACCCCTTAGTTTCCTCCATTTCAGGTACTCTCGTAATCTGACTGGACTCAGCATAATAGAAGTCTCAAAGTGACATGTTTTAAAATGAGCTAATTGGTTCCTTTCTCAGTTCTTATTTTGTTAAGCCATTTTTTATTGTAAACAGTTATCAAAACTGTGGTATGAGTTTTGTTTTAGGTTTTTTGTAAACTTTATTCTGGACTGAATTTTAGAGACCGCAGATTTGTGTTCTTGAATAATTTAAACATAACCTAAATTATCCGATAAAAATTTTAAATAATTAAACGTTCTTATGAGAATTTGGCAAAATGTGTTTGTAACTAGAATTTTGGATAATACGTTTTGTAAATTTTTTCTACGATCACTTCAGTGATCAATGTGACCTCCGAGATCCTGTCAAAACTTCTAGGCCGAGTTTTAGGTCGTTACAAAATGAATTGAACTTGACTATCAAATGGTAAGTTATTGAATGAATGGTGCAAGAGATATTGATTTGAATAAGGCCATTAATATGAATACAATATCCTTTGAATGAGTATGAACTTGAAATTGTTTCCTATTGAGTCATGAATTGAAAAATTGAAAACTTGTGTTATTATATGTGGTTTGATTTTAAGCTAATGCTCACCTTGTTGATGTTGTGATTTGGCATGTCTAGCCAAACTATGCCAAATTATGGTTGCTTATTGTATTTAATTGAAAGATAATGTAAGCTTTGTTTAATGCCTATGAACTTACTAAGCATTTTATTTGATTACTTAGTTTGTTTTCCTTTTCCTTGTAGATTCGTCACCTTACGGAACATGTCAAGTCAGATTATCTTGAAGCTCACACTACACTATCATTGAATCGGTTCCCTTTTCCTTGCAGATGTGGCGTCAACATGCAAGCAAGGGAGTGAGGTTCGAACCACATCTGCAGTATGTTGGAGGCTTTTATTTTTGTGTCCACGGTGGAGAGGTGGTGGAGTAGGCGTGGGACTCTACCAAGGAGGATTTGTATTGGTCAACCAGATTTGAATGGATGGTGGAGAAGAGGTTGAGGAGTTGGACTTGGTCAAACTTTTCAAATGGTTGATGGAGAGTGTATTGTGGAGGAAGTGAGAGAGAAAATCGTGGAAGTGGATGTGTGGAAGTGTTTGGCCGAAAGTGGAGAGGTGTTGGGAAGCATGTTGGGTCATGTGTGTTGTGTGGGGTACCGAATCTATTAAGCTCTGTTTTGGTTTTTTTTATGAGTAGTTTGTGGTATTTTGGGTCTCCTTATTCATTTGTGCTTGTACCAAAACTCTCAACTATTCTTCTCCATCTTTTCTTTTCATTTGAGTGTTAACTAAATCTATAAAAGTTGACCACTTGTGCATTCTTTTTCCTTCATCTTTTCTCTTCAACTTTCATCTCTTTTTTCCTCTTTTGTTCTCAACATAGCCGAATTTCCTTCCTTCTTCCATTTGAAGTCTACTTCTATTAGCTACACTTTAGCAGAAACTTCTTCTCTTCTTCATTGTCTTTCTACCCTTCCCTCCATTGACCGAACCTTCTCCTATTCTTTTTGAATCGGTTTCTTCTTCATTTGTTGGTAGCCGAAACTTTCTCTTCTTTTTTAGTGTTCCTGCTACTCTTTCTTAATCAAGAGTTCTCTTTTCATCTTTTAAATCGACTTCTCTCCTCTATTGCCAATAGCTGAATCAAGAGTTCTGTGGTCTTGCTGCTAGGGCCGAATCGTGCTATTCCATTCGGCTCATTCTTTATACTAAGGTAAGGGTTTTTCTCTGTCGTTCATATTTCTTTTTGGTTCTTTCTTCACTTGGCTTGGCTAGGCCAAACCTTAACCACTTGTTGTAATCTAAAACTCCTTTGTTCTCTTTTGGGAAGGGTCGAATCTCTCTCCAGTCGACTTCTCTTTGATCTAAGGTTCACTTCGGTCCATTTCCATAGCCAAATCTGTTGTTGTGTGGTTCATCATTAATCAAGGTAAGGAGTTCTCTCTCTAGTTTCTTTGCGACTATTTTCTTTTCATTTTACTCCTCCATAACCAAACCTTCATGTTAGACAACTACCATTCTTTCACTGTGATACATTACTGGTCGAGACTTTCTTCATGGAGGCGAGTGTAGCCGATCTAAGGGGGTTGTGTTAAGGGAGCCTAAGGGAAGTGGACTCGTAGTCTCTGCTTCCAAGTTCAAACGGTGTAGGGTGTCAGCAATCTGGAATTTTTCGCCGGGTTGTGGAAGAGAGTCGACATCTGATTTGGATAAGCAAATCGTGGTTGTTTGCGCTAGTGAGGATGACGTCGAACGGGAGTATTTAGTTCTCCACGTAATCAAGGGTGTAAACTCACACCTTTATTCGTTTTGCAATGTATTATTCTGCGTAATAGTTAAAAGCCGAAATGCCCTTAATGGGTAAGTTCATGAGATATACCTAGCAGGTAAGTTTGGAAATAGCTAGGTGAGTAAATTTATGATTATACCTTTTCGAGTAGATTTGGCATGACTATGTATTCCGTTTATCTGCTATATTGGTACGTTCAAGCATGCATTAAAATAGTATGTCATAATATGTTGCATGGGATTGGGATGATGATGTTAATCGGGAAAGTGTTATTCTGGTGGCTTTGCCACATATTCCGGTGGTTTTGCCACAATTTGTATAGTGGCTATGCCACATGTATTCTGTTATTCGGGTAGCTTCGCCACAAATTCGGCGATGAGCAGCGTGACTGCCATCGAGGAGTGTAGCGGATGGAGAGTTGATTGTAGAAATCCCCACAGGTGTGTTAGGCTGGTACGGGAGGTGTGTAGCGGACAGATTATTAGGTTGGGTTGGGTTGCATTGCATGTACTATCTGTATTACCATGATAATAGGGCTAAGGCTCAGTTTGTTTCCGTATGGGCTTCGAGCCAGTTTACTTCTATATGGGCTAAGGCCCAATCTGCTTCTGTGGGCTTAGGCCCAGTATTGTTCAAATGGGGAATTACACACTGAGTTCTCATAACTCACCCCTCTGCTTTAATTTTACAGGTAATCCCCAGCATTGAGGGTTAGGAGCCAAGGTGGACTCTAAGGGGGCCATACATCGTAACATTAGTAAATTTCGTTTAATTTCGTTTTACTTTACTATAAATTTTACCTTAATTTGGGATTATGTTTTGTAATAAGGCCTGTAAGAATTTATTTTGGTTTTGATTTTTAATTCGGTTATTTCTTAAGGTTAAAGGTTCTAAACGGGGTTTTCCTAAAACATTAATAACTATTTTCCAAAATATTAATGAACAGTGTGCAAGCTAAACTTGATGAAACCCTGGGTTCTCTTGCACGTCAAAAATTATTTCCAAAATTATAACATCATCATCATTAATGAAACTTGATTTACTTAATAAACCAAGTTTTCAATAAATGTGACAGCAATATTTTTACATTATCACCTTAAGAGCAACTATGATTTTCAACAACAACAAAGCTCGTAGTTTTCAAGAAAGAATATAAAATTTTGAAAGTGATCATGGTTTTAATCAACCTATCCATGTGGCATGCTAGACCCGGTTGTGGCGTTTGGGTCGGGTTTGGGGTGTTACTGTAACACCCCAAACTCGCCCAAACGCCACGATCGGATCTGGCATGCCACAGGTTGAATGTAAAGGTTCAAACTCCCTGGTTACTTTGAAGAAATCATGGATTTGAAAAAAAAATACTTTTTGGTAGTATGTTGAGTTGGAAACTTTGCTTTGTTGGGTTCGAAAATCTCAGTTAATCTCCCTATTTCTAAGCATCCTAGCCGACTCCAACTCTGCTCCTTGCTAACGCCAAAAATAATTAAAATAAAAAGGGGTATCATGCATCTCGAACCTTGGACCACCTTAACTACTTAACACGCCACCTCAAAGCCCCTGAATAACGCCACTGACCACTGGGCCACAAGCCCATTTTGTCTCTTAACTCACAGATAATATCTTTTAAGCCCTATCCTACCTGGCTCTCCACTAGAGTGCCAAAACAGAAAATTTTTACTAAGGCCTCGGCCCAACTCTGAGCCCATTCTGGACCCCTAAAACACTCTAACTAGCATATTAAGCACAACAACACATCACAGCACATCCAATGCAAAGCCCGCAAATTCAGGATGTTATAGTTCTACCTCCTTAAAGAAATTTCGGCCACGAAATTACCTCGTCGAAATAGATGCTTCATCTTCTTTGCCGATTGCTTCCTTTGGTTCCCACGTAACCTCCTTAGAGCCGTGATTCCGCCATAGAACCTTAACCAACGGAATCGTTTTCCTTCGCAATACTTTGACATCATGATCCAGAATTTCCACTGGTTCCACCTCAAAGGATAGGTCAGGTCTTACTTCGATTTCTTCCACAGGCACCACATGAGATGGATCCAAACGATAGCGTCTTAACATAGAGACATGAAATACATTGTGAATCTGACTTAACTCTGAAGGTAGCTCAAGCTGATAGGCTACCGGTCCCACTCGTTTTAACACCCGATAAGGTCCGATGAATCTGGGACTTAATTTACCTTTTCGTCCAAACCTTAGTACTTTCTTCCATGACGACACATTTAAGAACACCCTGTCACCTACTGCAAACTCTATGTCCTTACGCTCAACAAAGATAGGACTTCGTCTGCTCGACGCTTCCTTTAATCGAGCCCAATTAACTCAACCTTTTCCTCCGTCTTGATAACCAATTCTGGCCCCAAAATTTGACGTTCCTCTAACTCCGTCCAACAGGTAGGAGTACGACACTTCTGCCTGTACAATGCTTCATAAGGCGCTATCTGAATACTAGACTGGTAGCTGTTGTTGTAAGCAAACTCCGCCAACGGTAAAAACTCTTCCCAACTACCTCTGAAATCAATGACATAACCTCTCAACATGTCCTCTAAGATCTGAATTACCTGCTCAGACTGACCATCGGTCTGAGGATGAAATACTGTACTAAAATTTAATTTCGTACACAACGCTTGATGCAATGCCTTTCAGAATCACGACGTGAACCTCGGGTCCCTGTCTGATATGATTGATACCGGTACTCCATGTAGCCTCACTACCTCCGCTATATATAACCTAGCCAATCTCTGCAGAGCGTAATCGACAAGTACGGTATGAAATGAGCAGACTTCATCAAGCGGTCAACAATCACCCAAACCAATCATTTTTAGTAGGTGTGAGAGGTAGCCCACTAACAAAGTCCATTGTGATTCTTTCCCATTTCCACTGTGGAATCTTCACCTACCGCAATAACCTCGATGGTAATCGGTGCTCGCTTTACTTGTCGATGTGTCAAACACTTACCCACAAACTCGACCACCTCTCGCTTCAGGTTCCCCGCCACCAGGATCGTTCTCGTAAATCCGATACATCTTACTCCTCCGTGGTGCATAGCATATGGACTACCATGCGCTTCTAGCAAAATCTTCGCCTCAACTCAGATCTTTCGGATGCAAATTCTTCCTTGAAACATAATAGCCCTTCCTCATTAACACCGAATTCTGTTGGCCCATCACTTGATCCTACCTAAAACTTCTCCTTTAGCAACTCATCGATCTGCTGCTTCTCCTTAACCTGACTAACCCAAGAGGGTTTCACTTGAAATTCAGCTAATAAACTGCCATCATCGTATAAACTAAGGTGAGCAAACATTGCTCTCAAGTCAGAGATTACTCTACGACTTAGAGCATCCGCCACAACATTAGCTTTACCTGGATAATACTCGATCGAGCAGTCATAATCCTTTAACAACTCGATCCACCTCCTTTGCCTTAAATTCAACTCCTTCTGGGTCAAAAGGTATTTTAGGCTCTTATGATCGGTATAAATGACGGATTTCTCCTCGTACAGATAATGTCTCAAGATCTTCAAGGCAAAAACCACTGCCGCTAATTCCAAATCATGGGTGGGATACTTTGATTCGTGCGGTCTTAACTACCGAGACGCATACGCAACAACCTTTCCACCTTGAATCAATACGCATCCTAGCCCCTTGTGTCAAGCATCACAGTAAATCACGAACTCCTTTCCAGCCTCTGGCTGAATCAACACCGGAGCCTCCGTCAATATCCTTTTTAACCTCTCGAAACTTTCTTGCTGCTTATCAGACCAAGCAAACAGAACCCTTTTCACAGCAACTTAGTCAACGGTGCCGTAATCAACAAAAATCCTTCAACAAACCTTCTGTAATACCTGGCCAGACCAAGAAAACTCCAGATCTCTACTATAGACTTAGGTGACTTCCAATCCAACACTGCTTCAATTTTTTGAGGGTCAACCCTAATCCCCTCTGCCGACACAATGTGGCCTAGAAAAGTAACTTCCCTTAGCCAAAATTCGCACTTACTGAATTTGGCATACAACTGCTTCTCCCTCAAAATCTGTAAAACCACTCGAAGGTGTGAATCATGCTCCTCTTCAGATCTTGAATAAACAAGGATGTCATCTATAAATACCACGACAAACCGATCCAAGTAGGGTTGGAACACTAGGTTCATCATGTCCATAAACGCTGCTGGCGCATTGGTCAATCCAAATGGCATCACCATGAATTCGTAGTGACCATAGCGAGTCCTAAAAGCCGTCTTATTAATATCAACCTCCTTGACCTTAAGCTGATGGTACCCTGACCTCAAATCTATCTTTGAAAAGACTGAAGCCCCCTTCAACTGATCGAACAAGTCGACGATCCTCGGCAACGAGTATTTGTTCTTGATTGTTAACTTATTCAACTGGCGATAGTCAATGCACATACGCATTGATCCATTCTTCTTCTTAACGAATAGCACCGGTGCTCCCCAAGGTGGCACACTTGGTCCAAAAAACCCTCTATCCAGCAACTCTTGTATCTGCGCTTTTAACTCCACCAACTCCTTCGGCGTTGTTCGATATCGGGTGATAGATACTGGCGCTGTTCCTGAAAAAAGATCAATACCAAACTCCACTTCACGGTCCGGAGGTAATCCCGGAAGCTCTTCTGGAAAAATATCAAGAAATTTCTTCACCGTCCTAATATCCCCGACAGTTAGTTCCTTGGCTTTCAAAGCCCGAACAAATATTAAAATTGCCTCGCATCCTTTCCTCACCATCCTTTTCGCTCTTAGGGTAGTCACCACATTCGATGAACAGTTCCCCCTTTCACCCATCACCAACACTTCGCCACCCTCGAGAGTTTTTAACACCATAGGCTTGGCTGCACAATCTACGTTAGCTTGATACCTGACCAGCCAATCCATGCTTAAGATTAAATCAAACTCCTCGAATGGTAATTCCATCAGATCAGTCAGGAAAACTATTTCCTAAACTTCTAAAGGTACCTCCCGATAAAGCTTATTTACCACCACGAGTGTCCTAACTAAGCAATTACGCCTTCTCCCTAGAGGAAATCTCGTAATCTATGCTTAAAGTTCCGGACACCCTACAGCAACATATGAATGCATCGACCCAATATCAATCAATGCAGTGTAAGATAATCCAAAGATTAAAAACATACCGGTTATGACATCCAGTGCATCGGCCTCCTCTCGACATCTGGCAGCATAGACTAACCCCGACTATCTCGCCTCAGTGTTTCTTACCCCTCTGCCTGGTGCTCCACAGCCCCTACCGGAACCGTTACCACCCCTGGCTAGACCATGACCTCTCTGCGGCTGCTGACCTCATCTACCAGGCTAAGCATTCTCCTGACATGCGGGCCCTGCGCCGCCCTGTGGCTGTGGACAGTCTCTAATCTGATGGTTCGTAGATCCACACCTAAAACACTTCCCATTGCTCGACAAACACTCACCTGAATGGATTTTACCACATCGAGCACACCTCTGTGTCTAGCTAGCAGCAGCAGGTCGCTCAACTCGACTCGGCCCATCTGACCTAGGGTTTCTCTGAGTACGCCCAGCTGCCCCTGATGATCCAAAATTCCTCTTACTTCTACCCTTATCTCTATCCCGATTCACTTTTTCTGTCCGCTTTACCTCCTCAGCTATCTTAGCTTTTTCCACGAGAACAATAAATTTCCTTTCCCTTGTGGGCTATCAATACACGCAGATCATAACTTAGACCGTCTTCAAATCGAACACAATGTTCACGGTCTATAACCATTATCCCTTGGGCATAACGGCTAAGGCGTAAGAATTTTGATTCATACGCAGCCACCGACCTACTTCCCTGAACCAGATTCAGAAATGCTCTGCGCTGCGTATCCACATAACTCGACCCGATGTATTTACTCTAAAATGCCGTTCTGAAGAAATCCAAGGTGATACGGTCAACCACTGAACCATCCTTAACCGTAAGCCACCATTGATACGCTTCGTCCCGCAAGAGAGATGCAACCCTTTCAATTTTTCCTCTTCCGTGAAATCAAGATCATCCATTATGCGCTCAACCACCTCCAACCAACACTCAGCTATACTCGGGGCTATACCAGAAATTCCCCTAAACATTTCTGCCCTATTGGCTCTAAGTCGCTCCGACATAGATTTTCGAGCTCCCATACCCATGCCTGCCGCAGCAATTCTTTCTAAAACCCATAATATCGCCTGAGATACCGCATCATCTCCGACCATCTGGTCTTGAAATTTCGCCTCCGCAGCTGGTGGAACTGGCATCTCATCTCCTAACCCATGGCCAGATCCTACTAGTTCTGACACGGCCATCCTGCCCCTACCACGACCACGCGTAAGACGTCCGCGTCCCCTTGGACTCACTACCGATTCACTTTTATCTGATTAGAAGTTTTATGGATTAATAATTTCTTTCACTGATTAATAACGAACAATCTTATGGAAAGTAGTTTCAATAGTAGTTCTTTCGAATTCGATATTATATCTACAAGGTTCAGTCTCAAGTCTGTATCTCCTAGTTCTACATACATTCAACATCCATATGCATCCCAAGCAGAGTATCACATAAATGCACAAACATATGAGTAACATCCATAAACTCACCTTCGTCACACAAGGGTATTTCTGTCATTTCACTACCCAGGGGTATTTTCGTAATTTTACCCTATAGGGGTATTTTTATAATCTCACAAAATAGGGTATTTTGGTGATTTTACAGAATAGGGGTATTTTGGTAAGTCCGTAAAGTAGGGGTATTTTGGTAATTTTACAAACTAGGGGTATTTTGGTAATTTTCACAAACCAAAGGTATTTCGATAATTTTCACAAAACTAGGGGTATATTAGTAATTTTACAAAAATAGGGTATTTGGTCCCTTTCGAGTTTTAGTTATGAACTTTGGCCCGCTAACAAGTTCTCGCGGCTAAAGTGAATAGACACTACGTACCAGGTAGGATTCCAGAGAAGAGGAGGTGGGCCACTAGGGCCGCTTAAATACCAAGCTCTCCCTAGATCCAATCCTAGACATGCGTATGCCCGTTGCCATACCCCAACCCAGTGACTTGTTTACAGACATGTTCAATTATTAGAAAGTCTTATGGAATTTAAGAGTTGTTCAAATTAGGCCTAAGGTCTATAACCCTAGCATACTTATCTACGTCCCCATAAAGCCCATCAAATCCAACATGCATACCTTATTAAGAGTTAGAATACTTACCTGCGTGAATCAGGTGCCGGTAGACTCGAAGGCCATATCTCAACCCAAAGAATTTTTCTTAAATTCACATTAATCTATACAACACTACTGGACCCATTTCACAGCCCGAGTTTTGCAACCGGGCTTTGATACTAAAATGTAAGACCCCAAACCCTGCCCAAATGCCACGACCGGATCTGGCATGCCACAGGTTGAATGTAAAGGTTCAAACTCTCTGGTTACTTTGAAGAAATCATGGATTTGAAAAAAAAATACTTTTTGGTAGTATGTTGAGTTGGAAACTTTGCTTTGTTGGGTTCGAAAATCTCAGTTTGTTTTATCCCGATATCTGTTAAATAAGTGATTTTTTATGGAAACCATTGCTTTGCGTTAAGCATGTCTGAAACTCCCATTTTTATTACTTCTTATAATTAAGTCCTTGAAATATAAATCTACAATCCATAATTATTAACTGCTAGAAACCGAAAATTTAAGCTAAGAGGCCTTATTACATGCTAACGAAAAGTAAACCCAAAATTTAAAATTTAAGAAAAATCAGAAATAAGTTTAAGTAAATGAAAGACTTTATGGCCCTCGAGTCCGCCTCGGCTCCGTATTCACGATCTATCGCTTCATCCGAAAGATTGAGAAAATAAAGGTGAGTTACCAAGACTCGGTGTGTAAATCCTTGAATCACATACATGACTTGAGGCCCATTAACGCATATTGGGCCTCAAATTTCACATAATGACAAAGAAAATAAGTACATGCGATATGACCCAACCCAACCTAAAATTCCATCCTCTACACGCCAACCCTTACCAACTATCACACCGCGAGGATTTCTACAATCAACCCACCAACCGCTACATGCCATTTCGACAGCCATGCTGTCAATTATATTTCGATCACTATGTGACCTTAAAATCAAATGTGGCAGAGCCACCAATCACCATGTGACCTTTTAACATATCGTGGTTTAACCACCGATCACTAAGTGACCTATTAAGCATGCTCTGCCCCTTCATCACATTAACCCTATCCCATGTAAACATACATGCAAACACAAGATTAATATACCATCTACAAGATAACAGATTATAACATACATCGATACACATAGAGAAATTGCTATGTTTACGTACCTGGCATTCCTTGCCTAACCCCTACGGGTTATTTGACTGTCCATACAGCCTTTTCCCGGCTTTTCAGCCCATAACAGGTATAATACAGAAAACTAATGTGATAAAGATCTACACACTTGATTACTGACAAGATGATGCTTTCTATGTCGACACTATCAGTAGTCGCTACGACTGCTAACTGCCTACGACCTTATTCTAAAGTCGGTCCACAACCCGGTGGCCAATCTCTAACGGCAGACACCGAACGCTTCTTGAACTTAGAGTTTGGGTTTACGGGCCCAACCCTCTCCTTCACCTGATCGATATTTGATTCCATCAAAAGACTTTATCAGTTGCTACCATCATAACGTATGGTTATTAATCCATAACATAGGGTTAAGATCTCGAACACGATAATCGAACCTATCAAAAATCTAAAGAGAACCCCTTACCTTGAAATCCTGAAGGAGATAGAGTTTGGAAAACTAACTATTTCTGGCTTTTGGGATCCAGATTATCCGTTTTACTTTGATTCTCGAAATGTCGCCCCAAAAGAAAACGCAAGAAGATAGAAAGTGTTAGACCAAATGATAGCCTCAACAAGCTAAGTAGCCATTCAGCTTTGGCCCCCAAGACTGAAAGAGAAAAGAAACAGAAGAAATCAACACTTACTTTAACACTAATCAGGTTCGGCTACTCCAACAGGTTTTGGCTTCAGCGAAAATCAAAAGAAAGATGGTGCAAAGGGATCTATGGAGATTCGGCTTTTGATAATAAAGTTAAGAGTTTCGGCTTTTGAGAAAGAGATGATTGAGAGAAGAGGAGTAGGATGGAATGAAAAGAGGCAATAGAAACGATAAAGAGAAAGAAAGATTTAGGCAAGACTTGGGGTAGATTCGGCTTATACTTAGAAAAGAAAGAAAAAGAGAACAAATAGGGACCCTAAATGCCAAAAATGAAGAAATACTCCCCCTAACTTAAACAGAATTTTGGTACTCACCAAACAAAAGCCGAAAATGCCCATTTCGAACACTAAAACCCATCCTATCAATAGGGAAATTTTGGTACCCCTTAGCCACTCAAAACCGATTCCTCCTCCCTCTTAGAGTTTGAAATTCAGCCACCACCTAGCCTTTTAAAAAAATTCCTAGATTTTCTCCCTTATCTTTATCTGATCACTCATCCACAAGTGGCATGGATAACACCACCTCTTCTTCCCTTTATCAGCCACATTATCCAACTCAGTGACTTGTTCACGGACATGTTTAATTATTAGAAAGTCTTATAGAATTTAAGAGTTGTTCAAACTAGGATGGCGAGAGGATGGCGACGCACCGGACATCATAACTGGTACGTTTCTTATATTTGATATACCCTTTACAGCTTTGATAGATATTAGGTCTACACATTCATATATTGCCTGTACTGTGTCTAGGACTCTGGGTATAAAATCTGAGATTGTCGCTAGAGAAATGTTTGTGATTAGCCCTTTAGGTTAATCTGTGGTAATAAATAAATTGTTCAGGGATGTGCCTCTAGAAGTTCAGGGAGTGGTATTTCTGGAAAATTTGACCTTATACTAGGCATGGACTGGCTAGTTAAGCATCGTGCAAATTTGGATTACACTACTAAGCGTATGATTTTAAGAACTCCAGAAGATGAGGAACTGACGGTGATAAGTGAAAGGAGAGATTATCTATCTCATGTGATTTCAGCATTAAAGGCAGAAAAGATGGTGCGAAAAGGGTGTAAGGTGTATCTAGCTTTCGTCAAGATCTGATGTCAAGGAATTATCTGTAGGGGATGTCAGAACGGTGAAGAAGTTCTCGGACATCTTTCCTGAAGAGCTTCCGTGGTTGCCTCCAGATCGTGAGGTGGAATTTGGCATTGAGCTACTTTCGGGAACTGCTCTAGTGTCCATCGCCCCTTATAGGATGGCATCGGAGGAGCTAGTAGAACTAAAAGCTCAGATCCAAGAGCTATTGGACCGCGGATTCATCCGACCAAGTGTATCTCCGTGGGAGAGTCAATTTTGTTAGTGAAGAAAAAGGATGGGTCGATGCGTATGTGCATTGACTATCATCAGTTGAACAAATTAACTATTAAGAACAAATACCCGCTACCAAGGTTGACGATTTGTTCGATCAACTGCAAGGAGCTTCGGTTTTCTTAAAGATAAATTTGATATCGGGATACCATCAGTTAAGGGTCAAGGAGGCGGATATTCATAAGACTGCTTTTCAAACTTGTTATGGGCATTACGAGTTTCTAGTGATGCCGTTCGGATTAACTAATACACCAGCCACTTTTATGGACATGATGAACTGGGTCTTCCAACCCTATCTAGACAGGTTTGTGGTAGTGTTCATAGACGACATTTTGGTGTACTCAAGAATGGAAGAGGAGCATGATTCACATCTTCGGATAGTTCTGCAGATATTGAGAGAGAAGTAACTTTATGCCAAATTTAGTAAGTACGAATTTTGGTGAGGGAAGTGACCTTTTTAGGGCATGTTGTTTCTACCAAGGGGATTAGAGTTGATCCTCGGAAGGTTGAAGCGGTGTTGGATTGGAAGCCACCTAAGTCAGTATCAGAAACTCAAAATTTTCTAGGTTTGGCTAGGTACTACAGAAGGTTCGTTGAGGGGTTTCGTTGATTGCTGCACCCCTAACCAAGTTACTACATTGTTTGGGCTGATAAACAGCGGGAAAGCTTTGAAAAGTTGAAGAAGATTCTGACGGAAGCACCAGTGTTGATACAGCCTGAGGCTGGAAAAGAATTTGTCGTTTATTGTGATGCATCACACATAGGTTTGGGTTGTGTGCTAATGCAAGAAGAGAAGGTGGTAGCATATGTATCTCGTCAACTAAGGCTGCACTAGATGAACTATCCCACTCATGATCTAGAACTAGCTGCAGTGGTGTTCGCCTTAAAGATATGGAGATATTATCTGTACGGAGAAAAGTCGATTATCTATACGGACCATAAGAGTCTAAAATATCTCCTTACTCAGAAGGAGCTAAATTTAAGACAACAGAGGTGGATAAAATTGCTGAAAGACTTTGACTACTCGATTGAATATCACCTGGGTAAAGCCAACGTGGTGGCAAATGTGTTGAGTCGTAAGGTGATATCGAATTTGAGAGCAATGTTTGCTCATCTCAGCCTTTACGAAGATGGCAGCTTGTTAGCGGAACTTCAGGTGAAACCGACATGGGTAAGTTAGATTAAAGAAAAGCAATTATTGGATAAATCGTTGTGTTTTCAGCTTCAGCAGGTGGAAAGGGGAGAGACTGTGGATTTTGGGCTGAACAGTGGAGGGGTATTATGTTTTCGTGGAAGAATTTGTATGCCGAAGGACTCTGAGTTGAGGCAGATGATTCTGCGGGAGGCACATAGTAGCCCATACGCTATGCATCCCGGCGGAAACAAGATTTATCGAGACTTGCATGAACTGTATTGGTGGCCTGGTCTGAAATAAGAAGTTATTGACTTTGTGAGTAAGTGTTTGACATGCCAGCAAGTGAAGGCGGAACATCAATTTTCTTCGAGGTTGCTGCAATCGGTGAAGATTCCACTTTGAAAGTGGGAAAGGATAACAATGGATTTTGTTAGTGTGTTACCCCCGACACCTACTAAGAAAGATTCACTTTGGGTGATTGTTGACTGGTTGACTAAGTCCTCACACTTCATACCAGTTCGCATGGACTACATACTTTAGAAGTTGGCGAAGCTATATGTGGTAGAAATTGTGAGGCTACATGGGATACCAGTGTCTATCATATCAGACAGGGACCCTAGATTTACATCTCGGTTCTAGAAGGCGTTACATGAAGCTTTGGGCACAACACTAGATTTCAGCACAGCGTTCCATCCACGGACTGATGGTTAGTCGAAAAGGGTAATTCAGATTCTGGAAGACATGTTAAGGGGCTGCGTGATTGACTTCAGGGGTAGTTGGGAAGATTATCTGTCGTTAGCAGAATTTGCGTACAATAAAAGCTACTAATCTTGCATTTAGATGGCACCCTATGAGGCGTTGTATGGTCTTAGGTGTCATACCCCTACTTGTTGGACAGAGTTAGGTGAGCGACAGTTGTTGGGTCTAGAATTGATCTCAGAAACGGAGGAAAAGGTTAAGCTGATTCAGGATCGGTTGAAAGAAGTTTTAAATAGACAAAAATTGTATGCGGATCTGAAGCGTAGGGAGATAGAATTTTCAGTGGGGGATCATGTATTAGAATTTTCAGTGGGGGATCATGTCTTCTTAAAATTCTCACCTTGGAAGAAGGTTTTTAGGTTTAGATGGAAGGGCAAGTTGAGCCCTAGATTTATCAGGCCTTATCGAGTGTTGAAACATGTGGGACCAGTTGCTTATCAGTTTGAGTTACCCCCAGAGCTGAGTCAGATACATAATGTGTTCCATGTTTCGATGTTAAGGCGCTACTGTTCAGATCCATCTCACATAGTGCCGGTGGAGGAAATTGAGGTTAGACCTGATCTGTCTTTTGAAGAAGAACCAGTGCAGATGTTAGATCGGGATATTAAGGTATTGAGGAGGAAATCAATTCCATTGGTCAAGTTGTTGTGGTGTAATCACGGTTCAAAAGAAGCCACATGGGAGCCAGAAGAGGCAATGCGACAGCAGTACCCTCACCTTTTTTAATCAAGTAAATTTTAAGGCCAAAATTTCTTTAAGGGGGTAGAACTGTAACATCCAAAAAAAAATTATTATTAGGGGTCTGGCATTTTTGTGTTATTGCATGCGTTTAGCTCACTTAGCTTGTTATTTAGGTGTATTTGGGGATCCTGGAGAGGCTCGAGTTCGAGCTTGGGCCTTGGTGGAAGTTTGGTTTTGGGCACTTTAGTGGGGTGCGCTGGGGAAAGCAGGGCTTAAGGTTATTTAAGTGTGCTTGCTGTCACAAGTAAGGTAGTGGCATAGTGGTGGTGGCGTCAACATGCAGGCAAGGGAGTGAGTTTCAAACCATATCTGCAGCATGTTAGAGGCTTTTATTTTTGTGTCCAAGGTGGATAGGTGGTGGAGTAGGCGTGGGACTCTACCAAGGAGGCTTTGGATTGGTCAACTAGATTTGAATGGGTGGTGGAGAGGAGGTTGAGGAGTTGGACTTGGTTAAACTTTTCAAATGGTTGATGGAGAGTGTATTGTGGAGGAAGTGAGGGAGAAAATCGTGGGAGTGGGTGTGTGGAAGTGTTTGGCCAAAAGTGGGGAGGTGTTGGGAAGCGTATTCGATCATGTGTGTTATGTGGGGTGCCAAATCTGTTAAGCTCCATTTTGGTTTTTTTGTGAGTAGTGTGACGTTTTCTAGGTGGTATTTCGGGTCTCTTTATTCATTTTTGCTTGTGCTGAACCTCTCAACTATTCTTCTCCATCTTTTCTTTTTGTTTGAGTGTTAACCGAATCTATAGAAGTTGACCATTTATGCATTATTTTTCCTTCATCTTTTCTCTTCAACTTTCGTCTCTTTTTTCTTCTTTTGTTCCCAACATAGCCGAATTCCTTTCCTTCTTCCATTTGAAGTCTACTTCTATTAGCTACACTTTAGTCAAAACCTCTTCTCTTCTTCATTGTCTTTCTACCCTTCCCTCTATCGACCGACCCTTCTCCTATTCTTTTTGAATCGGTTTCTTCTTCATTTGTTGGTAACGAAAACTCCCTCTTCTTTTTCAGTGTTCTTGCTACTCTTTCTTCATCAACTGAGTTATGTTTTCATCTTTTAAATCGGCTTCTCTCCTCTATTGCCAATAGTCGAATCAAGAGTTCTGGGGTCTTGCTGCTAGGGCCAAATCTTGCCATTCAATTTGGCTCATTCTTAATACTAAGGTAAGGGTTTTTCTCTATCGTTCATATTTCTTTTTGGTTCTTTCTTCTCTTGGCTTGGCTAGGCCAAACCTTAACCACTTGTTGTAATCTAAAACTCATTTGTTCTCTTTTAGAAAGGGCCGATCTCTCTTCAATCGATCTATTTGATCTAAGGTTCACTTCGGTCTATTTCCATAGTCAAATCTGTTGTTGTGCGGTTCCTCATTAATCAAGGTAAGGAGTTCTCTCTCTGTTTTCTTTGCGACTATTCTCTTTTCATTTTACTCTACTATAACTAAACCTTCTTGTTAGACAACCACCATTCTTTCACTGTGATACTTTACTGATCGAGACTTTCTTCATGGAGGCGAGTGATAGCTAATCTAAGGGGTTTACGTTAAGGGAGCCTAAGGGAGTGGACTCGTAGTCTCTGCTTCCAAGTTCAAACGGCGTAGGGTGTCAGCAATCCAGGATTTTTCGCCAGGTTGTGGAAAGGAATCGACATCTGATCTGGATAAGCAAATCGTGGTTGTTTGCGCTAGTGAGGGTAACGTCGAGCGGGAGTGTTTAATTCTCCACGTGATTAGGTGTGTAAACTCACACCTTTATTTGTTTTGCAATGTATTATTCTATGTAATAGTTAAAAGCTGAAATACCCTTAATGGGTAAGTTCATGAGATATACCTAGTGGGTAAGTTTGGAAATAGCCAGGTGAGTAAATTTATGATTATACCTTTTCGGTAGATTTGGCATGACTATGTATTCCGTTTATCTGCTACATTGGTACGTTCATGCATGCATTAAAATAGTATGTCATAATATGTTGCATGGAATTGGGATGATGATGTTGATCGGGGAAGTGTTATTCTGGTGGATTTGCCATATATTCTAGTGGTTCTGCCACAATTTGTATAGTGGCTATGCCACATGTATTCTATTATTTATGTGGCTTCACCCCAAATTCGGCGATGAGAAGCGTGACTGCCATCGAGGTGTGTAGCAGATGGAGGGTTGATTGTAGAAATCCCTCACAGGTGTGTTAGGCTGGTACGAGAGGTGTGTGGTGGATGGATTTTTTGGTTGGGTTAGGTTGCATTGCATGTACTATCTGTATTACTATGATAATAGGGCTAAGGCCCAGTTTATTTCCGTATGGGCTTCGAGCTAGTTTACTTCTGTATGGGCTAAGGCCCAATCCGCTTTTGTGGGTTTAGGCCCAGTATTGTCCGAATGGGGAATTACACACTGAGTTCTCATAACTCACCCCTCTGCTTTAATTTTGCAGGTAATCCCTAGCTTTGAGGATTTGCAGTCAAGGTGGACTCTAAAGGGGCCATACATCGTAACATTAGTAAATTCTGTTTTACTTTACTATAAATTTTACCTTAATTTGGGATTATGTTTTGTAATAAGGCCTGTGGGCATTTATTTTGGTTTTGATTTTTAATTGGTTATTTCATAAGGTTAAAGGTTCTAAACGGTGTTTTCTTAAAACATTAATAACGGTTTTCCAAAATATTAATGAACAGTGTGCAAGCTAAACTTGATAAAACTCTGGGTTCTCTTGCACGTCGAAAATTATTTCCAAAATTATGACATCATCATCTTCAATGAAACTTGATTTACTTAATAAACCAAGTTTTCTATAAATGTGACACCAATGCTTTTACGTTATCACCTTAAAAGCAACTATGATTTTCAACAACAACAAAGCTCATAGTTTTCAAGAAAGAATACGAAATTTTGAACGTGATCACGATTTTAATCAACCTATCCATGTGGCATGCTAGACCCGGTCATAACGTCTGGGCCGGGTTTGGGGTGTTACAAATTAGGTTTTTAAAACCTATAAATAGATGTAGTCGAAACTCCTTTTGTAACTATTCGAATTTCACATAGTGAATTTTCTTCTCCTCTGCTCGTGGTTTTTTTCCCAAAAGGGTTTCCACGTAAAAATCTTTGTGTTTTTTATTTTTATTTCTCTTTTCTTTACGATATATTATTATTGACGTTCTATTTTTTTACAAATTGGTATTCGAGCTTTCGGGTTGTTCATCTCGATCACGGTGATGGCATCTTTGCAGTATGAAATTCCACTGTTGGATTGCAATACTAGATTTGCGTTGTGGCAGATTAAGATACAAGCAGTTTTTATGCAGATGGATCTAGAGGATTGCCTACTAGGGATAGATAAGATGCCTTCGACATTAACAGATGAAGAGAAGAAGCATAAGGATTGAAAGGCATTAACACAATTACATCAGCATTTGTCTAACTAAATTTTATAGGATGTGATGAAGGAGAAGACCGCCACTACATTATGGAAGAGGCTGGAACAAATTTGTATGTCGAAAACTCTAACCAGCAAGTTGCATGAAGCAACATCGTCTTTATGCTCATCGTTTGGAGGAAAGTGCGTCTGTGCACGAACACTTAACAGTGTTTAAAGAAATTCTCTCAAACTTTGAGGCCATGGAGGTTCAGTATGATAAGGAAGATCTAGGGTTAATTCTACTTTATTTGTTGCCCCTTTTTTATTAACCTTTAGAGACACGATTTTATATAGCTGCGTGCTCTCAAAATTGATAAGGTTTATGATTCTTTGAACTCGTATGATAAGATGAAGCATCTTGTCGTTAAACCCGACTCTAAGGGAGAGATTCTTATTGTTCATGGGAGACAAGAATGGAATGCTGATATGATCGTGGAAGGACACAGGAACAGAATCCTCGTGTAAATCTAAGGGTAGATCAATGTCTTCAAACAGAGGTAAAACTTGTAACTTCTGCAATAAGAAAGGGCACATTAAATTTGAGTGCTATAAGATACAGAACAAAATCAAAAGGGAGGCTGTGAATCAAAATGGAAAACAACCAGAAAATTTCGGTGAAACTGATGTTGTAAAAGACTATAGCGATGGTGAACTTCTAGTCGCTTTTGTCAACAATTCTAAAGTGAACGAGGAGTCGATCCTTAATTTGGGCTGCACCTTCCACATGAGTCCCAATCGAGATTGGTTTACAACTTACGAAATAGTATCTGAAGGTGTTGTTTTGATAGGAAATAATGCTTCGTGTAAAATTACAGGTGTTGGAACGATTAAAGTTAGGATGTTTGACGGAGGTGTCAGAACACTTAGTGACATGCAACATATTCTAGAATTGAAGAGAAATTTAATTTCGTTAAGTACTCTTGATTCAACAGGGTACAGATACACAGTTGAAAGTGGGGTTTTGAAGATTTCCAAAAGTTCCCTCATTGTGATGAAAGGGCAGGAAAGATTGCCAAGTTATATATTTTGCAGGGTTCTACTGTTACTGTTGATACGCTGTTACTTCCTCTTCCTTGTCAGATGATGATATTACTAAACTTTGGCATATGCGCCTAGGGCATATGAGTGAGAATGGCATGGCAGAATTGAGCAAAAGAGGATTTCTTGATGGGCAAGGAATTTGCAAACTAAAGTTCTATGAGCACTGTGTTTTTGGGAAGCAAAAGAGAGTTCGATTTACTAGAAGAATCCATAACACGAAGGGAACGTTGGAGTATACTCATTCTGATCTGTGGGGGCCATCTAGAGTGCCTTCGATAGGTAGAGCTAATTATATGCTAACTTTTATTGATGATTTTTCCAGAAAAGTTTGAGCGTTCTTCTTGAAGCAGAAAAGTGATATGTTTTCCGCATTTAAGTCTTGAAAAACCATGATTGAAAAATAGATGGGAAAATAATAAAATACCTCTACATAGACAATGGCTTAGAGTTCTGTTATGATGAGTTTAATAAACTGTGCAAGTTAGAAGGGATCGTGAGACACTTGACACTTCGTCATACTCCACAGCAAAACGATGTTGTAGAACGAATGAACAGAATGATCATGGAGAAGGTTCGAGGTATGTTTTCAAATACAAAGTCATTTTGGGCCGAAACCTCTATTTCATGTTTTTTAATCAATCGATCTCCATCCGTTTCCATTGATAAAAAGATTCCACAAGAGGTATGGTCTAGTTATCCTGCTAACTATTCTGATTTAAAGATCTTTGGGTGTCCTGCGTATGCTAATGTTGGTAATGGAAAATTAGAACTGGTATCCATTAAATGTGTTTTTCTTGGTTATAAAGCTGGTGTAAAAGGGTATAAGTTATGGTGTCCTAAAAAATAGAAAAGTTGTGATTAGCAGAGATGTTGTTTTTAATGAAACTGCTATGCTACCTAACTTATCTCATAAAGACTCTTCCAATAAAGAAAATCAAAAGCAGGTGGAGCATCAGATTAATCCAAAATCTAAAACAGTTAGACTCGTCAAACCAATACCAAAATTTAGAATAAAGTTGCTTCTTTAACACAATACTCTATCGCCAAAAATAGAACTAGAAGAGAAATTAAACCTCCAAAGAATTATGTCGAGGCTGATCTACTTTCTTATGGTTTAAATATGGCTGAAGATATAGATGCAAACCAAGAGCCATCTAATTATTCTAAGGCAGTTAGTTGTGAAGACTCAGAAAAGTGGATTTTTGCTATGCAAGAGAAGATGGAATCACTCTACAAAAACAGAACATGGATCTTGTGAAACTTCTTAAAGGTAAAAAGGTTGTTCATTGTAAATGGGTGTTTAAAAAGAAAGAAGAGACTCCAGGAATTGAAGAACCTAAATATAAACCAAGGCTTGTTGCAAAAGGTTACAATCAAATTCCAAAAGTGGACTTCACAGATGTGTTCTCCCCAGTTGTAACACCCCAAACCTGGCCTAGAAGTCTAGGCCAAATTCGGGATGCCACATTGATCACCGAAGTGATCGTAGGTGAATTTTTACAAAACAAGTTAACATGTTGAATCGTGCCATTTAATCATTTAAAATTCATTCAGAAAAATTTCAGTTAAATTATATGTTTATATAAACAGAATAAAAGTGTATAAAACTTAAAACAAAATTTGTACCATAACTTTATAAAATCTTACAGTTAAAAATGAAACAAATACCAAGATAGTATCATTAAACAAAAAGTGCATGATTGTTGTTCACAAGCCTGTCCGAGACCTCTGCGTACTAAGTTTAGCGTCAAAAATTATGAAATGTATCTATAAGGGGAAACAAAATAGGGGTGAACTACTCAAGCTCAGTGTGAGATCAAAACTAATTAACTACGAAATCAGACACAGAAAACTAGTAGTAGTCCCAAACCGGAACATACTTATGAAATCAGACACAAAATCGTAAATACTACTCAGTCCAGTAACAAAACTCTTAATAGTCACTAGTCTCAATTCAGTCAGTCAGATACAATCAGAGTTTAACAATTTCACAGTGTCATAAATGTTTTTCAGTCGAACCGTAAAACAGATAGTTGCGCTCACAAAACAGTCAATAAGATGCATGTGAATGCAGTTGAGTTAAAGAAAACCAACCCATCCAGCCAACACACCTCTCCGTCCCCTATCACTCCTCAATAGAGCTATTAAGCTCGTCCAACCAATCACTCCATATAGAGCCTCGAAAAGTCCATCCAACCCTACACTCCATATGATGGCATCCCTGGTTGCCCGATAATGATGGCCATCAGCATTGTCCACAACCCTCCGGTATTGGGACTGCCCTCGACCCTCTAGGTATTGGGGCTAACAGTATGCAGATAGACTGCCAGGCATGATATTACGCAGCAAAGCTAGCGCATAAGCTATATTGTGCAATGCGGTAAACCGTGGTTCAGACATGCAGTATGAACTGCCAGATAATATAGTGGTACGTAGAGTAGCTAACGTACATGCGGTACAGTACAATGCGATAATCCGCTATATCGTTAGGTTACAGTGAAACTGCCAGTTCAGTCAATGGTACGTAGTGTAGCTAACGTACTGGCGGTACAGTGCAATGCGATAATTCGCTATACCGTTATCAGTAAAGTCCATGACCCTCAGGGTATTGGGACCGCCCTCGACCCTCTGGGTATTAGGGGCTACCAGTAACCAGCAGAATAGCTGCCAGTTCAGTCAATCTTTCATCTCTTCAAAATCCCACCCAAAAGTAGTATATGAATATGTATGTATGCAGTTAGATGTACACGATCAGAATACCAGTTTCAGACAGTTAATCAGAAGGAGTCAGTTACATCCAATCAATCAGTTACAGAATCAGACATGTGTACACTCATAACTCGAGTTCAGTATCAAGCTTATCGCACAACCAATCACAAATAACACACACATCAAGCCAAGGTTAGAGTCATAATTACCGTCAGTAAAGCTCAGTCGAGGGTTGGAACACATAGAGTTGCGATTACACTTAAATTTGACCTAAAACCATTATTTGACGAGATAGGTCCACATGCCCGTGTGCTCCGGCCATGTGGAGCAATCTAGGCCGTATAGTGGTCCAAACGCCCGTGTGAAGGGTAACACACGGTCGTGTGGCAGAGGCACACACCCATGTAAAGCAGGGACACGGTCGTGTGAACAGGCCGTGTAACTCACTGTCCAGTTTCGCTAAAATGAAGTGCAGGGTAGGCACGGCCGTTTGAGGATCTCACACGGTCGTGTGCCCATCAGACACGGCCGTGTGTTTCGAAACACATGCCCATATGGGATCTCTAAATCCCCAAATCAGTCACACGATCGTGTGACCCAAAAACTCTAAAATCGTAATTCCCAATCTCACACGCCCATGTGCACGAGGGACACGGTTGTGTGAAATTCGAAAAAATCCCCAAATCAACCACACGGCCGTGTGGCACCCAATTTGACCCAAAAACCTAATTCCCAAATCCACACATCTGTGTTCCACGACCCGTGCCCGTGTGGCCATCAGGGTGATCATGAAACCACCCTACAATAGCCCCAAAACTGTTGTTTCAGCCACCAGAACCATCCCTAACCTTCGCCCTATCAACATATATCAGAAAATGACAATTTTCCATCACTTCCATCGACTAAAACCCCAAATCCAACGGTTTAGCCTACAGTCACTAGAAACTGAAATAAAATTTGCAAAGAATAAAATAGTATAGTAAAAGTTTGAATCCCACACCTGTTTGCGATTGAAAAAGACAGCAGAGGCACAAAATTCCCAAATCACCAAGCAACCTTTTGAGAAATATTTAGAAAGCAGAAGAGAGGGGAGGAGAAGAGAATGTCAAAACAGAAAATCTGAAAATAAAATAAAAGAGAAAAATAAAAGCAACTTTAGTCATAAACTAATAATTTAATAATTATAAATAATTATAATTATTAACTAAAAACAAAACAAAATACCTACCAAAACATTCATGTAACACCTCTTACCCATATTCAACTCCAGAACCGGGTGTGAGGCATTACCGACTTGACTTGCTTGAGCTTTCAACTTTGGGCTATAAAATTTGTTCCAATTTAAAACTTTTTCATTTACAATCGTAACATCGCTATCATGGGTCTATGAGATCCTTTACATATACTCGGGATACTTTGGGACCAAATCAAAACTTTTAAACACTTAGAAATTTTTGACATAAAACTGGGCCACACGTCCGTGTGAAGAGTAGGACATGCCCGTGTGACATATCACACACCCGTGTTCCATGCCCGTGTAGAATTATTTTCTTTTTGAACCTACAGGGGTTTTCACATGGCTGGACACACGCTCGTGTGCTTGGCCCGTGTGCTCTACACGGCCTAGACACGCCCATGTCCTCGCCCGTGTCCTCGCCCGTGTGTAAAAACCTGGGTATTCTGTTTGTGACGTCAGCAACCTCATAAGGGTCACACGGCCTAGGCAAACGCCCTATGTCTAGCCCGTGGACGACACTGACTTGCAAGACTAACATGCAGGGGACACACGGCCAAGTTACACACCCATGGGACTGACCATGTGTCACACACGGCCTAGACACACACCCGTGTGTCTACCCGTGTGGACCAATTCAAGGCTATTTTCCAACCCATTTAGCCACCTTCACTTGCACACATTCACACATCATCACATAACATTCTAAAATCATCAATTATAACTCTTGAATTATCACATTTGAATCATGAAAATCAAACTATCTTCACATATAAGAGGGAGAACTATTACTAGCACCACTACAATCGACATGAGCCATCATCCATGGCTATACACAACCAAACCATAAACTCTTTTAGGCCAACACATTTGGCTACCTTAACTATGACTTAATTCAACCAAAATAAGATCCCTATACATGCCATATCTCAAGAAGACTTGAAACCTTATACCCGAGTGACTGCTCGATAGTGTGAAAGCATCTTCGGCAGTTTCCAACCCGAGCTAGTTAAGTTAACTTATAAGAGATAGGAAAGGACCGAGAGTAAGAAATAACGCTTAGTAAGTTCATATGCAAATGATAAGCAACTATTGACATTTATTTATTATACTCAACCACAAGGTAATACAATGAGATTTTCACTTAAGCTTATGAATACCCATTCAATCATTCATAATGCTTACTCATTCTAAACTTTCACCTCTCAAACTCATATCATAAAACATTGTTCATCTTTACTTGCATTTATACCCTGCATTTATCACCACAAAGCCACATGTAAATTTCATCTTAATCAAGTTTCTCGATATCACCTCGAATAATAATAACTACTTGGTGGCTTCATACACTGATGGAGCTCGAAACTAACTATTATTTCAACAAAGGCAAGTGCACCTATCGAACAGTAGTATAGTTATGGCGAGTCTGGAATATCGTATCCTCATGGACTAAAATTACTATTAATAACTATATTTTTATTATCTAGCCTAATAATTAAGGGGATTTATTTTTAATCTAAAATTAACTAACTAATTTAACTAACTAAATGACTATGAACGTGACAGAGAGTGAATTGGGAAAATACTTTTGGACAACTTATATGAGATAGTCAATACCAAAGGAAGAATCCACCTAGACTTCACTTATTACTTTTGATTCATATGATTTATTCAATTGACTTAATCTGAAGAAATCCCTAATTTATGTTAATATCTCTTTCAAGACTAAAAACAACTGACTCTAGGTTGATTAATTAAAATTTCTTTCTAATTAAAACCCCTATTGTGGCATTAACTCGATCTATAGATTCCCTTATTAGATTTGACTCTAATCCGGTAGATTTTTGTCGACCTATTTCTAGGTTGCAATCAACTCCGCTTAATTTTGTTGATCTTCTCTTAAACAGAGACTTTTGCTCCATTGAATAAGCACATTCGACTTGAATTAATAACCTAAATTATCAAAACAAGAATAAAAACTCACAATTAAGAATAAGAACAAGTATTTATCTTATAAATCAAATAATGATAAGATTCATCTAGGTTTCATCCCCTTAAGTATCTAAGGGATTTAGTTCATACTGATAGAGGGAAACATCATAAAATAGGGAAAACCACAAAACATAATGAAAACCCAAAAACTTCTAAAGAACTTTATGGGAGATCTTCAGTCTTGATGGAGATCTTTCTCCTAAGCTGTTCCCGACGACTATTTTCAAGTATTTTTCGCCTCCTATTCGACTTCTATTCAACGTCTCTTCAACGTCCCCTTTTAAGTTGCCCCCTAGGGTGTTTATATAGGTTTGGAACACCTCTATTGGCCCACAAGTAGCTTATTCCGAATAGAATTCTTCTTTGCTATGGCAGGGACATGCCCGTGGTGGACTCCTTCGACCGTGGTCAATTTTGCTCACCACACACGGCCGTGTGATCTGCCCGTGGTCGATAGTCCAGGCCATGTAATTTCTGATGTAGGCCCATTTTGTCCATTTTTGGCCCGTTTCTCGTTCTTTTTGACTTCCTAAGCCCTCTTGAGTATAAAACATGAAATTAAGGGATTAGGAGCATTGAATTCATCAAATCTAATAAAAATTCATCCAAAAATAAGCCAAGCATGGGTTAAAATATGTGTAAATTAAGGTTTATCACACACAGCTCACCATTCAATAATTAATAAGGTGGTATCACACATAGCTGACCATTAATAATAATCACGATAGTATCACACACAGCCCATCGATAACAAATAATAAGGTGGTAACACACACAGCCCACCATTAATACTGTTGGTGATGGTGTCGCACACGCCCATCGCTAACAAATAATAAGGTGGTAACACACACAGCCCACCATTAATACTATTGGTGATGGTATCACACACAACCCATCGCTAACAATTAATAAGGTGGTATCGCACATAGCCCACCATTATTACACATTAACAAATATTTATTCATATACATTTTCCTATTTCGAATGTTCATCTAGGAATATCTTCAAACACTATCATTCTTAAATAAATTTCTACAATAATCATTCGCATTCACGTAATGCATTAATAATATAACATATGCAATCAGGGTGCATCGTTTACATGTAACTCACCATGGTTTCCTCATATACCGAGTTCAACTCAAATGAGTTCTGAGCACATACTTGTACCTCTAATGGTATAACCACATACTTTCTCATTTTCAACATACATATTGAATCATTCAAATTGCTAAAGAATACTCTTAAGTCTCGTACACATAGTATCATATCAACATTACACCCCCGATAGGGTCTTACATGAAATGTCATATCGATGCCATGTCCCTGACATGGTTTTATAAAAAATCTCACACCGAGGCCATATTCCAAATATGGTCTTACACGGAACCTTAACCATCATAGTATCATGATATTTGCATTCCCTCTATTCTTAGACTCAATTAAAGACTTTCAATTCTTGACATCTCATCAAAACGTATTTAATATATTCATAGAGTCAATATATTATTTATGCAACATCGAAATATTAAATACTTCACTTATAGCTGCATTATTAGCACACGAACTTACCTCGATACCGAAAAGGGTAGAAAAGGACCTATTTGTCAATATTTCTCTTTTCTCTCGTTCTAGGTCCGAATCTCATTTTCTTTGATCTAGAACAATAAAATTTACTCATTCAATCATTTTATAATAATAATACATCATAATCTCTACTTAGGCAAAAATGACCATTTTGCCCTTGTACTATGGCAAAATTATGATTTTTCCCTAGGCTCGTAAATCATTTTTCATCACATTTTCTCATTAAACAAGCCTAGATGAACATTTATTTCTCTTAAAAATACTCACAATTCCAACTATTTTATGCATTTATTACACAATTTCAACTTTTACAACTTAGTCCCATTTAGGTGTTTTCATGGTAACACCTCTCACAAAAGTTGTTCCTTGACTCACTAACATCCATTTTCTTCTATAAAAACTCAGCAAACAACATGAAATCTCTCATGGAAGTCCCTAAACTTTTAACCATATTGCAAATTAGTCCCCTCATTAGCTAGCTTAAGCTTTGAGGGTTCCAAAAGTACAAAAATTATCAACTAAAACCACTAAAATCACTTACTTGTGTGAGGATAAGTTGCTAAAATTTCAAAGCTTTCAAAACCCTATTTTCCTTTCTATTTTCGGTGGAGGAAGATGAGTAAAAAGATGGATATCATCTTTTCTTTATTTTATTATAAAAATAAAATTTTATCACCAATTTCACCTAACAATATAACAAAGTCAACTCTTAGTCCCCTATGGCTGGCCACCTCTTAAAATAAGTCCTAATTGCACATTAGGGACCTCCATTAATTTTCCTTAGCAATTTAGCACCTATAGCAAATAAAATAGAACTTTCGTACTTTATGCTATTTAGTCTTTTTTCGCGATTAAGCATGGAATCGCTAAAATTAAAACACCAAAATTTCCATGCTCCTTTATAATCATGCTATAACCCATAAAATAAAATTAAAATAATTTTATCTAACCCCGAATTAGTGGTCCAGAGACTACTGTTCCTACTAGCCCCTAAATCGGACTATTACAGTTCACACTAAGACTTGAACCCGAAACCATGAGGTTCCCTAACACTCTCTCAACCACCAGACCAGTAGGCCCATTTTGACACTAAACTGCACATCCACAGACATATAGGCAACCTCCCCACTGTCTCTACACTTAAAACTCAAAACTTTTAGGCCCAAAATTCGGGGCGTTACAACTCACCCCTCCTTAAAGAAATTTCGTCCCCGAAATTTCCAACTAACAGAACAGTCATATAAACAAACTACACCACTACTCTCCCGCTGCGCACTCTAATCCTAAGGCTCCACCACACTAAACTTGAACTTAGAACCTCACACACACACCTAGAACACTTAACCACTGAAGCAGATACACATTTTTCACATACACTTGCTATGCTCAAATCAACACACCCAAGCATTCCAATCATACCTGACTCAAACACGCCGAGGACAATCTCGAATCCAATGCTCCTTAGATCCATATCTAAGACACACTCTCAGCTTTCTCCAACAGTCACCTGGATGTTGCCTCTTGCAATGCTCGCACCACTACTAGCACCACCTTTACTATCACTCAGATGCATCTTAACACGCTTCGAGTACGAGGCTCAAATCTCAGAGGACTATGATCTATTTTCTTGCCACAATCCACGCATCTAGCCTGATGCGCCTCACTATTCTCCCCTATCCTAACTCTAAACACTTTCTCTGGCACTTCCCTCACTACCCGGGTCAGTGCTTTAGTACCAAGCTCCGAGTTATCACTACCTAAAGTCGATGGACTCACATTGATCTTCAGCTCCTGATCAGTCACACGTTCCGAAGGAGTAGACGACTCCTCGCGATCACGCTCACCTTTGGAAGTCATATCCTGCGTATGGCTAACTTAGAAGGCCTACATTATCAGAACATAGACACAGTTGTAATAATAGAATCTATAATTTATAATTTTATAGTTCTTAATTTTACCTTGACTAGCATCGAGTCTCAGACATTTCATTTCCATAAACCATTTTTAAAACACAAATCATTTCAACTTCCTATGGTACAATTTTTTTCAAATATTACTTTTTCAAAATTAATTTCTTGCTCACAAGTTCACGTAGAAACACAGGCTGAGTTTTTACAAACCTGGTTCTGATACCACTAAATGTAATACCCTAAACTCGGCCTAGAAGTCTAGATCAAATCTCGGATGCCACATTGATCACCGAATTGATCATAGGTGAATTTTTGCAAAACAAGTTAACATGTTGAATCGTACCATTTAATCATTTAAAATTCGGTCAGAAAAATTTTAGTTAAAATATATGTTTATATAAATGGAATAAAAGTGTATAAAACTTAAAATAGAATTTTTACCACAGCTTTATAAAATCTTACAGTTCAAAATGAAACAAATACCAAGATAGTATCATTAAACAAAAAGTGCATGGTTTTTGTTCACTAGCCTGTCCGAGACCTCCGTGTACTGAGTCCAGCGTCCAAAATTTTGAAATATACCTGTAAGGGGAAACAGAAGAGGGGGTGAGCTACTCGAGCTCAGTGTGAGATCAAAACCAATTAACTATAGAATCAGACACAGAAAAGCAGTAGTAGTCCTGAAATGGAACATACTTACATAGTTCTACAGAAACAATTGGTACTTTCAAAACGGACGTACCGGCAGACAACAATATTTAGAGTATATTAAAATCACACTCAGTTACACAATCACAAATACTACTTAGTCCAGCAACAAAACTCTCAATTGTCACTAGTCTCAATTCATTTAGTTAAATACAATCAGAGTTTAACAATTTCACAATGTCATAAATGCTTTTCAGTCAAACCGTAAAACAGACAGTTGCACTCACAAAATAGTCAATAAGATTCATATGAATGCAGTTGAGTTAAAGAAAACCCATCCATCCAGCCAACACACCTCTCCGTCCCCTATCACTCCTCAATAGAGCTACTAAGCTCGTCTAACCAACCACTCCATATAGGACCTCGAAAAGCCAATCCAACCCTACACTCTATATAATGCCATCCAGGGTTGCCTGGCAACGATAGCCATTAGCCTTGTCCACGACCCTCCGGGTATTGGGACTGCCTCGACCCTCTGGGTATTGGGGCTAACAGTATGCAAATAGACTGCCAGTCACGATATTACGTAGCAAAGCTAGCACATAAGTTGTATTGTGCAATGCGGTAAATCGTGGTACAGACATGCAATATAAACTGCCAGATCAGATAGTGGTATGTAGCGTAGCTAACGTACATGTGGTATAGTGCAATGTGGTAATCTGCTATACCGTTAGGTTGCATTAAACTACCAGTTCAGTTAATGGTATGTAGTATAGCTAACGTACATGCGGTACAGTGCAATACAGTAATCCGCTATACCGTTATCAGTAAGGTCTACGACCGTCAGGATATTGGGACTGCCCTTGACCCTTTGGGTATTAGGGGCTATCAGTAACCAACAGAACAACTGCCAGTTCAGTCAATCTTCTTTCTCTTCAAAATCCCACCCAAAAATAGTATATGCATATGTATGTATGCAGTTAGATGTACACGATAAGAATACCAGTTTCAGACAGTTAATCAGAAGCAAACACTCACATCCAATCAGTCAATTACAGAATCAGACATGTGTACACTCATAACTCGAGTTTAGTATCAAGCTTATCGCACAACCAATCACAAAAAAACACACACATCAAGCCCAGGTTAGAGTCACAATTACCCTCAGTAAAGCTCAGTCGAGAGTTGGAACATACAGAGTTGCGATTACACTTAAATTTGACCTAAAACCATTATTTGGTGAGATAGGTCCACACGCCCGTGTGCTTCGCCGTGTGGAGTAATCCAAGCCGTAGGGGTCCAAACGCCCGTGTGAAGGGTAGCACATGGTCGTGTGACAGAGGCACACGCTCGTGTGAAGCAGGGACACGACCGTGTGAACAAGCCGTGTAACTCACTGTCCAATTTCGCTAAAATCAAGTGTAGGGCAGACACGGTCGTGAGTTCCAAAATACATGCCAGTGTGGGATCCCTAAATCCCCAAATTAGTCACACGACTGTGTGACCCCAAAACTCTAAAACCTTAATATCCAATCTCACATGTCCATGTGCCCGAGGGACACGGCCGTGTGAAAGTAAAAATCCCCAAATCGATCACAAAACCACCCTACAACAGCCCCAAAACTACCATTTCAGCCACCAAAATTATCCCTAACCTTCGCCCTATCAACATATATTAGAAAGTGATGATTTTCCATCACTTCCATCGACCAAAACCCCAAATCCAACTGTTTAGCCTACAGGCAATAGTAACCTACATAAACATTGTAAAGAATAAAACAGTGTATTAAAAGTTTGAATCCTACACTTGTTTACGATCGGAGAAGACGGAAGAGGCGTAAAATTCTCAAATCCACTAATAAACGATTTTGAGAAATATTTAGAAAGCAGAAGAGAGGGGAAGAGAGGAGAACATGAAAACAGAAAATTCAAAAATAAAATAAAAGAGAAAAATAAAAGCAACTTTAGTCATAAACTAATAAACTAATAATTATAAATAATTATAATTATTAACTAAAAACAAAATAAAATACCAACCAAAACGTTCACACTAAGACTCGAACCTAGAACCATGAGGTTCCCTAACACTCTCTCAACCACCAGACCAGCAGGCCCATTCTGACACTAAACTGCACAACCACAGACATATCTGCAACCTCCCCACTATCCCTATGCTTAAAACTCAAAACTTCTAGGCCCAGAATTTGGGGCGTTACACCAGTTGTAAAACATAGTTCGATTCGAGCTTTGCTTGGTATTGTGGCCACGCATGATTTGGAGCTTGAGCAGTTAGATGTAAAAACTATATTTTTGCATGAATAACTTGAGGAGGATATTTATATGCAACAAATAGAGGATTTTACAGTCTCAGAAAAAGTGAACTATGTTTGCTTGCTGAAAAAGTCTATTTATGGTTTGAAACAATCACCAAGATAGTAATACAAAAGGTTTGATTCCTTCATGACTTCTCATGATTTTAAAAGAAGTAGTTTTAATAGTTTTGTTTACTTTAAGAAAAACAATGATGGTTCTTTTGTGTATCTTCTCCTTTATGTTGATGACATGTTGATAAAAGCAAAAGATAAATGAGAGATAAGAAAGGTCAAAGCCCAACTAAGTGAAGAATTTGAGATGAAAGATTTGGGACCAGCAAAGAAATTACTTGGTATGGAGATTCCCAGAGATAGAAAAGTAAGTAAATTGTACCTAAGTCAAAAGGGGTACATTGAGAAAGTTCTTTGTAGGTTCAATATGCAGAGTGCTAAGCCTGTTAGTACTCATTTAGCGGTCTATTTCAGAATTTCATCAGCTTTGTCTCCATAATCAGATGATGAGATTGAGTACATGTCACATGTTCCATACTCTAGTGCAGTGGGATCTCTCATGTATGCTATAGTTTGTCCACGTCTAGATTTATCATATGCAGTTAGTGTAGTTAGCAGATACATGGCAAATCCCGGTAAAGAACATTGGAAAGCAGTTCAGTGGATTTTAAGATACGTACTGATGTTTGCTTACAGTTTAGAAGAACTAGAGATGGAGTCATTGGGTATGTTGATGCTGATTTTGCTGGAGACCTTGATAGAAGAAGATCTCTCACAGGTTATGTCTTTACAATCGGAGGTTGTGCAATCAGCTAGAAAGCCACTTTGCAAACTACGGTCGCTTTGTCTACCATTGAAGCTGAGTACATGGCGATTACTGGGGCTTGTAAAGAAACCATTTGCTTGAAGGGACTCTTTAGTGAACTCAATGAAGTCCTTCAAATCAGTACAATATTTTATGATAGTTAGAGTGCCATCTTCCTTAAAAAAGATCAAATGTTTCATGAGAGAACAAAACACATTGATGTTCGATATCATTTTTGTAACATCCTAAAATTAAGGTTCTGTCATTTTTACACTATTGCATGTGTTGAGCTTGCTTAGCTTGTTATTTAGGTGTATTTGAGGGTTCTAAGAAGGCTGGGGTTCGAGACCAAGCCTTGGGAAAATTTTAATTTTTGGGCTCTTTAGTGTGGAGAACTGGTGGAGGTAGGGCTTATATATTTTAATGTGTGTTTTATTAGCACAAATGAGCTGGTGGCTTGGTGGTTATGGCGTCACAAGGGAAGCATGAGGGAGTGGAGTTCGAATCCCACAATTGGCAAATCCAATGCTTTTATTTTGTGTCAGGTGAGTGGAAGAAGTAGAGTTGGGGTAGAACTCTACCATGGAGGTTGGAGAATGGCTCAAATGTTTTGAATGGGAGGTGGAGAGTAGTTTGAGGAGAGAAATGGGAGAGAATCAAGGGAGTGGGGTGAGAGGTAGTAGTGGCCAGATATGGGGAAGTTTCGATCAAAAAGACTTGTTTTTTGGGTGCACATTCTGTTTGGTTAAGGGTGTGCCGAATTTCTCTTGTGTTGTTTTGGGAAAAGAACATTGGTCCTTTGAGCTATTGGTGACATTTTAGGTCAATTCCCCTCCACTGTGAGTCTCTGTCGAATTCTCTTGTGGGTTTTCTTTCATTCTCAACTCCTTGTCATTCCTTTTTCTTCTTGCTCTTTCATTTCTCCTTGTCGAAATTTTTCTTAATCCCCCTATTTTCTTCTTAGACTTCTTTTTCTACTCTTCCTCTACATAACCAAATATGGCTCCTTTTTTTTTATTACCAAGTGCCGAGTGTTTCCATCTTCAATTCATTGTTGCTATTCATTATTGTCGAGTCTTCCTTCCATTTGTTCTTTTATACATTATAGCTGAACCTCTACCCCTTTTCTTTTAGTTTTCAATTGGCTTACTTTGTTTCTTTTCGTCTTTGGGTTCTTCATTTCGGTTAACCTCATAGCCGAATATTGGTTCTTGTGTTTTGCTGCTTGTGTCGAATATCTTCTCCCATTCGGCTCATTTTTGGCCTAAGGTATGGCTTGCTCTTCTCTAGTTTTTCTTTCTCTTCTTACCTTTAAAGCCGAATCTCTCACCCTGTTTCTTTTTTACTAAGGCTGAATTAATTCATTCTCTTCTACCTCAAATCTTTCTTGTTTCTTTTGGTGTGGGCCGAATCTGTTGGAGTGTTAGCATACTCTCTCATCATTCTTCTAGCCGTTGGATTTCGGAAGTTAGCTGGTAAGTAAGGCTAAAGCCGAATATAGGTGATGGGGTTTTCTTATTGGTTTGTTCTTACTCAAGTCGAAAGGTTACCAAGATTTCAATTGTAGATGTGAGTATTATGGCTAACTTTTCCTCTCGATTTTAACGTTGCAAGGGACTCGACCTGCTTAAACCAAAGAACCAATTTTATACTCTTCCCTTGTAGTGAAACTCTTGGTTGTTGGTAAGTAATATAGATTGTTTTATCAATATCAATTCTTGAAAGATGTTGTATTAAAGATTAAGACTAACTATTAGTCAATTATGATCTCAGGTGTTTTGGAAAGTGCTGGGTATCGTAACTCGTAAATAGGTGTGTAATCTCACACCTATCTTGATGAATGCATGTGATGTTTTGTGAATTGCCCAAAAATAGAAAAGCTAAAAAGTCAGCAACTGTGACCACTCGAGCATGGGAATGCTCGTAGTGGTAAATTGAGAAACAAAAGAAGACGATGAATCGTTGAGAGTGTCGCGAGCACTCTCGTAAGACTAAAGCTGTAACGGGCAAATCGAACTGAAATGGGCTAAATGGGCCCAATAGGCTTACGAGCCCACAAGGGCAAAATCGATGGAGAATTACTACATGATTAATGTGACTACGAAGTTTACAAATCTGAGACCGAATTGTGTCGAATGGGCCTCACGAGCATGTGGGCCCATTTGGGCCTAAATGGATTTTAGGCCCAATAGTACCGTGGAGACCCAAAAAGTGGTCCCGAGTCGCTCGAGGCGACAGTAGGCCTTCGTAAAGGCTATTAAATGTGTAAAATACCGAAATACCCCTAGGTTGTGAAATTACCAAAATACTAAAAAGGGGTGAAAATGTCTGTTATACCCTCGATTAGGGTTGAATATTGTGTATATGATTCTGGTTACATTTTTATATGATTGTTATATTGCATTTATACCATGTTGCATGAGTTGGGTTTGATGCCTGAAGAGAAATGTAGCCTGGTGGCTCTGCCACATACTATTTTGGTGGCTATGCCACATATATATATTATTACTCTAGTGGCTGAGCCACAAATACTGTGATTAGCAGCTAGTCTGCAATATTGGTGTGATTGGCGAGGAGAGTTGACTTGATCCCTACAGGTGACGATTGGTTGGTACGGGGGTGTAATTGGTTGGATTGGGTTGGGTTGCATCCTATTGTTTGCATTATCATGATTATAGGGCTCAGGCCTAAGTAGTGAGCATTTAGGGGATTATACACTGAGTTCTAATAACTCACCCATTTTCCCTTCACCTTTGAAACACCCCAAACCCAGCCCACAAGCCCTGACCGGATCTGGCATGTTCCTCGAGTAAAACTTAAATTAATTTTTGTTTTTTATAAGAAAATGTAATGGTTTCGTATACAATGGTTCTACTTAGTGGTCGCGTTGTAAATGATGTTTATATAGTTGGTGTCTCATTAAAACTATTTAAGTTAAAAGAAAACCAAATTTAATGAAAAACTTATTATTATTGTAAAAACCATAGGTGTTTAGTTATCAAAATAGTTTAAGTTATTTTTCGAAAATCATTTAATTATTTAGTAAATATTTGATCGTAGCAGATTAAAAATCTAAAACGTAAAATTTAAACAGTTCATAGCGGCCTTATTACAAAAATAACATAACCCAAAAATAAATCCTAAATAATAATAATAAACGTAGTAGGTTTAATTAAAAGAAAATCTGAAATACTGAGTTGTGCAATGGCCACCACGTAGTCCTTGTTGACCCGATCCATCACACTAAGAGTCACCTGAAAATATATCCCATAAAGGGTGAGTCAACAGACTCAATGTGTAACATTACACTAAAAGCCCAATCGATCATGGCCGTTAAGCCCATTTAAAACATATTTAGCCACAAGCCCATTTTATAGCAAATCAGATAAAAATCGATTAAATCACATGTATATATAAAAATGAAATGCAATCCCGAGCCCACCTAAAAATCCATCCGCTACACACCATCCGTACCTACCAATCACACCGTGGGGATTACTAAATCGACCCTCCATCCGCTACACACCATCGAAGGCGATTCTTGCGATCAACATGCACATCGCCTTATAATTTTGTGGCATGGCCACCAGATAATTGTGACCGAAGTCACCGGATTCATAATATGTGACCGAAGTCACCGGATTCATATATGTGACCAAAGTCACCGGATTCATATATGTGACCGAAGTCACCAAATAATGTGGTAAAAACCACCGGATCACTTCCTCTTTATCAATATCACCCATATGCCCATGCACATACATATTATTCAGATTTTATGCAATATACCCCAAAATTATAACAGAGTCATACTTATTTCATGTTTATGCTTATAGCATTATTAACGAAGTATTGGGGGTAAACATACCTGAATACCATGTACCACTGAATGGTACCCGCAACCATTATCATACATATTTTTCTTACACTTACAAATCATTAATATTATAGATCTATTAGAAATTTAGTATAGTGTTACACACCTTATAACAGTGAGAATTATACTTTCCCACTCGTCGATTCCTAAATATTTATCACACTTGATTAGAACACTAATACTTATAAAACTATACTATTGATGAATAATCAAATTCCTTACCCTCTGAATCTCGAACAACGATTATATGTGATTTTCTCCCATGATGGATCAAAACCCGATGACAAACCACGAACAAATAATAGCTCGTGTATGCGTGCGACTTCAAATAATCGATCTTCGTTGGCAAAGGGTCCACAACCCGGTGGAAAGTCTCGGATCCTCGATACAGCCCTTCGTTTGAAATTTGAGGGTATAGCAGAACCACCCCTCTTCCAAACACTCATTACCGCTCTTTTCAAACCTATTTTGTTTGCTCCAAAATCTTACGTTCACGGGAAAATAATTGAGCGATAGAGTCTCCTAAAACGAAAGCGATTAGTAGTTTATCTAAAACGATATAACAAGTAATATAAAACTCCTTTACCTTGAATATTTAATTCCCGATGGATCTCTCCTTAATCGTTGGCTACAAAAAGAATCCCGAAATCCTCCTTCAAGGTTTCGGCCAAGGAGAATAAAAGGATTAGATTCCTAAAATCGGCTAATCCAAAAGAAAAGAAAGAAAAACGATTGACGTTAATCCTTACCAATAACGCGGAGATTGATTGCACCTTACTTAAACTATAAAGAGATTCGCCTTAACGATTAAGAAGAAAAGAAATGGAGTTTAGGAGATTCGCAATGATGGTGTTTTGGTTTGAAGAGGTTATGCCATGGTGAATTTTGGGAGAGAGATTTGGCCTAAACACAATGAAAAGAAAAGAAAAGAATAGAAGAGAAAAGAAATGGTAGATTAACTTTAACAAAAGAGAAAAGAGAGATGAGAGGTTTAAGGTGTTATGGTTATGGTGAAAAATAAAGGATGGTGTCGGCTATTACAAGAGAAAGAAGAAGAAAAGAAAAAGATGAAAAATGACCTTAGTGCTATAATGATTTTGACACTAGAGAGGAAGAAAAGAAAAGAGAAAATGTCTTCAAGGCTTTTGGTGCTTTCGGCAATAGGGGAAAAGAAACTTGAGAGAATAGGCAAATTAAACCAAAATGGTCAAAAATGATAGCCAAAACAAAACAAAACTTTCACCTAATGCCAATGACAATTTCAGTTAAGGAGAAAGATTTTGGAGAAAAGGGAAAAGATGCATAAATTGCTAAGAGTTTGGCCAACTATCCACCCCCTAATCCCACACAACATTCGGCCAACTCGCATCCCAACACAATCCCACCTTTTTCTCCTCATTTCCTCCCTATCTTCCCCCTAATCACTTCCACAATTAAGCCAACCCCCCTTAGCCCCTTATGCCGTCTACATTCATGGTCAAATGGCTATAGAGAAACTTCTAAAACATCATCCATTCATCAAGCCTTATGTCCCCTTATCCTTCCATAACACCTTGATTCCATACCTTAACTAATAACTTGCCTTTTTCCTTTGGTCTACTATCCAAAAATGAAAGAAAATCCATCCATACTAAGATAAAGCTTGACCGACACTATAGGAAAGAGAACAATTGCTAGCTAAGGGATTCGAACCTCTCCCCTCATGCATTCACCCATGTATCAACACCACTTTGCCAATTGACTTGTTGTGATTAAAACCTCATACCAATTTTTCTTAAAGCCTATCTTGCTTGGCTCTATCTTAAGACTTAAAAATTTAATATATTTCTAAGGCATTCTCTTACATACTAAAGTTCCTTAAACTCCCAAAGCACACTCAAACCGCACATAGGCATGCTACCACATACAATTAAGTTAAAATGCATAACCCGTATATTCCAGATATTATAACCTTGCAGGTAATCCCTAGCGATAGAGGATTTGGAGCCGCGGAGGACTCGGTGGTGGCCATACATCGGAGTTATTTCTCGTGAATTTTAGTAAATTCATTTTTTACTTTATTTTAAGATTATTTATTTTGGGTTAATATTTTGTAATAAGGTCTTTGGATTTTATTTTTCTTTTAACTTTTAATTCGGCTATTTTCAAATTGTTAGATGTTTAAATACTGGGTTTTCCAAAAAGTGAATAATCGTTTTCAAAATATCACATTTCTGTAACTATTCAAGTTCGATTTTCACAACAAAAATAGTTTTTTTCAAAATAATAACAACTTTATAGAAATGGACATTAAGTAAATTGGGTTTTTACAACAAATAATAAAACTCGGAGTTTTCAAAAGAGATATAACATTTCAAGCAAACGCTTAGCTTTTCAACTACCCTTCGATGTGACATGCTAGATCCAGCCATAACGTCTAGGCCGGTTTGGGGTGTTAAATTTTATGGTATCAGAGCTAGGTTGTAAAATTCAGCTGTGGAGTGGGTTCAAATTTTTCCAAATCTGTTTGAAATATGGTTTAGAAAATGTATGGCGTTACTGTAAGTATTGCACACTGAGTCTCCGGCACCAAATCCATAATTTTTCTTACTTTATATTTGATCATATGATGAAAAGCCTGTCAAAGAGAAAACTACTAGAGATAGTGGTAGTACACTAGAACTTTTAGCTAGGAATTAAGACTATAGAGACTGAAATAGTAGGAAATTCGATCATCTTTTATAACTGTTTTCCATAAAACACTTGTTAATAATCATGGAAATTATAGACTGGTTCATAAAAATCTTAATTAGATCAACGCGTGACATTGATATGAGTACAAAAGGACAAAGACGAGGTACACGCGGCCGTGGTAGAGGCCAAGGTACTAGGGCTAGATCCTCAGCATCGGGGCATATGCTAGAAAGAGAGGCACCAGCATCGCTAGTGACTGCAACAGGGTCTTATAACCGAACTAGAGGGAACGATGATTTGTCCCAAGCAATGTTGTGGGTTTTAGAATGGGTTGCTAGAGTGAGTACTGGATCGACAGCTCGGGGGTCTATTTCTGAGCAACTCTAGTGGAACGGGGCTGAAGTATTTAGGGGCATCACTGGTATATCCCTGAATATAGCAGAATATTGGTTAGAGGCTGTGGAGCAAATCATGGATGATATGAATTGCATAGTAGAATAGAAACTGAGTGGAGCAGTGTCCTTACTGCGAGATGAAGCGTATCAGTGGTGGCTTACAGTAAGGGAAGGAACACTAGTAGACTGGGTGACTTAGGATTTCTTCAAAACGGCCTTCTAGGGAAAGTATGTCGGGGTAAGTTATGTGGACGCCCGGAGAAAAGAATTCTTGAATTTGGTCTAGGGGAATAAGTCCGTAGTAGAATATGAGGCGAGTTTCTGCGTTTGAGCCGGTATGCTCGGGGTATAGTTGCGATCGATTATTAGCGCTGTGTGTAATTTGAGGATAGATTACGGGATGAGTTAAGGATATTGATAGCCCCGTAGAGAGAAAGAGACGGCGTTGCCCTAGTAGAAAAGGTAAAGATTACCGAGGAAGTGAAATGTTCTGAGAGACAAAATCGTGACAAGGATAGGGGCAGAAATAATAGAGATTCTGGGTTTTCAGGTCCATCAGGGGGATTTCATAAGAGGCCTAGGTTGGATGGGCCAGTTCAAGTTAGGGTTCCAGTTGCTGGAGTCAGTTGCAACCTTGTGTGGAATATGGGAAATTTCATTCAGGAGAGTGCTGGAGAAGAATTAGCGGGTGTTTTAGATGTAGGTCTAAGGATCACCAGTTCAAAGTCTATCCTCAGGAGCCTGTTTAGACGCAGGTAGTAGGTCAAAGATTTGTGCAGCCAGTGAGAGGTGGTCAGCAGCCACCGAGAGGTCGTGGTCTGCCCAGATGGGGAAATGGGTTTGAACGTGGTCGTGGAGCACCGGGAAGAGGTGCTGGTTATGCGGGTAATACTGAAGCAAGGCAACTGAGATTGGTTTATGCTACTTGGTGTCGAGAGGATGGCGAGCACTGGATGTCATAATTGGTATGTTTCTTATACATGATGTGCCATTTACAGCTTTAATTGATATTGGGTCTACACACTCATATGTTGTTTGTACTGTGTCTAGAACTCTGGGTATACAATTTAAGTCTGCTAATAGAGAAGTGTTGATAATTAGTCCCTTAGGACAATATATGGTAGTGAATAAGCTGTTTAAAAATGTGCCTCTAGAAGTTCAAGGGGTGGTATTTTCGACAGATTTGATGGAACTTATACTGGGCATGGATTGGTTAGTAAAATACCGTACGAACTTGGATTGCACTGCTAAACGTATGGTATTAAAAACCTCAGAGGATGAGGAAGTGATTGTGATAGAGAGAGAAGGGATTATCTGTCCAATGTGATCTCAGCATTATAGGCCGAGAAGTTGGTGCGTAAAGGGTGCGAGGCATTTCTAGCTTTTGTCAGCACATCTGATGCTAAGGAATTGTCTGTTGGAGATGTCAGAACCATGAAAGAATTTCTAAATGTATTTTCTGAAGAGCTTTTGGGGCTGCCTCCAAATCGCGAGGTCAAATTTGGCATTGAGCTATTATCGGGGATGGCTCCGGTGTCTATCATCCCTTATAGGATGGCACCGAAGGAGCTGGTACAACTAAAGGCTCAGATTCAAGAGCTGCTGGATCAAGGATTTATCAGACCAAGTGTATCTCTGTAGGGAGCGCCGGTATTGTTCGTGAAGAAGAAGGATGGGTCAATGCGTATGTGTATTGACTATTGTTAGTTGAACAAGTTAACGATTAAGAACAAATACCCGTTGCCAAGGATAGACGACTTGTTCGATCAACTAGGAGGAGCTTCGATTTTCTCAAAAATAGATTTAAGATTGAGATATCATCAGCTAAGGGTCAAGGTAGCGGATATATACAAGATTGCATATCAAACTCGTTATGGGCATTACGAGTTTCTGGTTATGCCGTTTGGATTAACGAATACACCAGCTGTTTTCATGGATATGATGAACCGGGTCTTTCAACCCTATCTAGATTGGTTCGTGGTAGTATTCATAGACAACATTTTGGTGTATTCAAGAACTGAGGAGGAGCATGATTCACATCTCCGAGTTGTTCTACAGATATTGAGGGAAAAGCAACTTTATGCCAAATTCAGTAAGTGCGAGTTTTGGTTAAAGGAAGTGACATTTTTGGGTCACCTTGTGTCTACCGAAGGGATTAGGGTTGATCCTCGAAAGGTTGAAGTCAGATTGGATTGAAGCCACCAAGTCGATGTCGAGATCCAAGTTTTCTGGGTTTGGCTTGGTACTACAGGCGGTTCGTTGAAGGGTTTTCTTTGATTGCTGCACCCCTAACTAAGTTATTACGATTACGTAAGGGGTACCATTTGTGTGGACTGATAAGCAGCAAGAGAGTTTTGAAAAACTGAAGAAGATTTTGACTGAAGCACCGATATTGATTCAGCCTGAGGCTAGGAAAGAATTTGTGGTTTATTGTGATGCGCACACAAGTTTGGGTTGTGTACTATGCAAGACGGGAAGGTGGTGGCGTTTGCATCTCGTCAACTTAGGCCATATGATGTGAACTACCCCACTCATGATTCAGAACTCGCTGCAGTGGTGTTCGCACTTAAGATATGGAGACATTATCTATATGGGGAAAAGTCGAGCATTTACACTGACCATAAGAGTCTGAAGTATCTCCTTAGACAAAAGGAGCTAAATCTAAGGCAACGGAGATGGATAGAGTTGCTGAAGGACTATGATTGCTCGATTGAGTACCATCCGGGAAAGGCCAACGTGGTGGCAGATTCACTAAGTCGTAAGGTGGTATCTGATTTGAGAGCAATGTTTGCTCGTCTTAGTCTTTTCGAGGATGGTAGTTTGTTGGCAGAACTTCAGGTGAAACTAACTTGGGTTGATCAGATTAAAGAGAAGTAGTTATTGGATGATTTGTTGAATTCTCATTTTCAGCAGGTGAAAAGCAGAGAGACGGTGGATTTTGGGCTGAACAGTGAAGGGGTTTTATGCTTTCATGGAAGAGTTTGTGTGCCAAAAGGCTCTGAGTTAAGACAGATGATTTTGTGGGAGGCGCATAGCAGCCCATACGCTATGCATCCCGATGGAAACAAGATGTACCGAGACTTGCGTGAATTGTACTGATGGCCAGGACTGAAACGTGAAGTTATCGACTTCGTAAGTAAGTGTTTGACATGTCAGTAAGTGAAGGCTGAGCATCAGCTGCCGTCGGGACTACTACAACCTGTAAAGATTCCACTCTAGAAGTGAGAGAGGATAACAATGGATTTTGTTAGTGAGCTACCCCTGACGCCTACCAAGAAAGATTCAGTGTGGGTAATTGTTGACCGGTTGACTAAGTCCACACACTTCATACTGGTTCGCACTGACTACTCACTATAGAAGTTAGCCAAGTTGTACATGGCAGAAATTGTGAGGCTACATGGGGTACCAGTGTCTATCATCTCAGACAGGGACCCTAGATTCACATATTGGTTCTGGAAAGTGTTGTATGAAGCTTTGGGTATAAGGCTAGATTTCATCACAGCGTTTCATCCGCAGACTGATGATCAGTCAAAGAGGGTAATCCAGATTTTGAAGACATGTTAAGGAGCTGTGTGATTGATTTCAGGGGCAGTTGGGAAGATTATTTACCCTTAGTGAAATTTGCATATAACAACAGCTACCAATCCAGCATTCAGATGGCACCATACGAGGCATTATATGGTCGTAGGTGTCGTACCCCTACTTGTTGGACAGAATTGGGTGAGCGACGATTGTTGGGTTCAGAGTTGATTTTAAAACTGAGGAGAAGGTAAAGTTGATTCGGTGACGGTTAAAAGAAGCTTCTAATAGACAGAAGTCGTATACAGATCTTAAGCGTAAAGAAATCGAGTACTCGATGGGAGATTATGTTTTCTTGAAGGTCTCACCGTGGAAAAAGATTCTGAGATTTGGACGGAAGGCCAAGTTAAGCCCTAGATTCATTGGACCTTACCGAGTGATAAGACGTGTTGGACAGGTCGCATATTAGCTTGAGCTGCCCCTTGATTTGAACCAAATACACGACATATTCCATGTTTCTATGCTAAGGCGCTACCGTTCAGATTCTTCTTATATAGTGTCAGTAGAAGAAATTGAGGTAAGACCTGATCTGACATTTGAAGAAGAATCGGTACAAATTTTGGATCGTGATGTTAAAGTGTTAAGAAGGAATTCGTTCCGTTAGTCAAAGTATTGTGGCGTAATCACGGTTCAGAGGAAGCCACGTGGGAGCCTGAGGAGGCAATACGATAGCAATACCCTCATTTCTTTTAATCAGGTAAATTTTGAGGCTGAAATTTCTTTAAGGGGGTAAAACTGTAATATCCTAAAATTATGGGTCTGGCATTTTTGTACTATTGCATGTGTTGAGCTTGCTTAGCTTGTTATTTAGGTGTATTTGGGGGTCCTAGGGAGGCTTGGGTTTTGATTTTTGGGCTCTTTAGTGGGGAGAGCTGGTGGAGGTAGGACTTATATATTTTAATGTGTGTTTTATTAGCACAAATGAGCTGGTGGCTTGGTGGTTGTGGAGTCACAAGGGAAGCATGAGGGAGTGGAGTTCAAATCCCACAAATGGAAAATCCAATGCTTTTATTTTGTGTCAGGTGAGTGGAAGAAGTAGAGTTGGGGTAGAACTCTGCCATGGAGGTTGGAGAATGGGTCAAATGGTTTCAATAGGAGGTGGAGAGTAGTTTGAGGAGGAAAAATGGGAGAGAATCAAGGGAGTGGGGTGAGAGGTAGTAATAGCTGAATATGGGGGAGTTTCGGTCAAAAAGACTTGTCTTTTGGGTGCACATTCTGTTTGGTTAAGGGTGTGCCGAATTTCTCTTGTGTTGTTTTTGGAAAAGAACATTGGTCATTTGAGCTATTGGTGACGTTTTAGGTTAATTCCCCTTCACTGTGAGTCTCTGCCGAATTCTCTTGTGGGTTTTCTTTCATTCTCAACTCTTTGTTATTCTTTTTTCTTCTTGCTCTTTCATTTCTCCTTGATGAAATTTTTCTTAATCCCCCTCTTTTCTTCTTAGACTTCTTTTTCTACTCTTCCTCTACATAACCGAATACAACTCTTTTGTTTTGCTACCAAGTGCCGAGTGGTTCCATCTTCAATTCATTGTTGCTATTCATTGTTGTCGAGTCTTCCTTCCATTTGTTCTTTTATACATTATAACCGAACCTCTACCCCTTTTTCTTATAGTTTTCAATTGGATTACTTCATTGTTTTTCGTCTTTGGGTTCTTCATTTCGGTTAACCTCATAGCCAAATATTGGTTCTTGTGTTTTGCTACTTGAGCCGAATCTCTTCTCCCATTCAGCTCATTTTTGGCCTAAGGTATCGCTTGCTCTTCCTCTAGTTTTTCTTTCTCTTCTTACCTTTAAAGCCGAATCTCTCACCCTGTTTCTTTTTTACGAAAGCTGAATCAATTCATTCTCTTCTACCTCGAATCTTTCTTATTTCTTTTGGTGTGGGCCGAATCTGTTGGAGTGTTAGCATACTCTCTCATCATTCTTCTAGCCATTGGATTTCAAAAGTTGGCTGGTAAGTAAGGCTAAGGCAGAATATAGGTGATGGGGTTTTCTTATTGGTTTGTTCTTACTCAAGTCGAAAGGTTTCCAAGATTTCAATTGTAGATGTGAGTATTATGGCTAACTTTTCCTCTCGGTTTTAACGTGATGTGCTTAAACCAAAGAACCGATTTTATACTCTTCCCTTGTAGTGAAACTCTTGGTTGTTGGTAAGTAATGTAGATTGTTTTATCAATCTCAATTCTTGGAAGATGTTGTATTAAAGATTAAGACTAACTATTAATCAATTATGATCTCAGGTGTTTTGGAAAGTGCTGAGTACCATAACTCGTAAATAGGTGTGTAATCTCACACCCATCTTGATGAATGCATATGATGTTTTCTAAATCGGCCAAAAGCCGAAAAGTCAAAAAGCCGGCAACTGTAACCACTCGAGCATGCGCATGCTCGTAGTGGTAAACCGAGACATGAAAGAAGACGATGAATCGTTGAGAGTGTCGCGAGCACTCTCGTAAGACTAAGGCTATAACGGGCCGGATCGAACTGAAACGGCTAAATGGGCCCAATGGGCTTACGGGCCCATAGGGGCAAAATTGATGGAGAATTACTGCACGATTAATGTGACTATGAAGTCTGTGAATCTGAGACTGAAACTGTGTCAAATGGGCCACACGAGCGTGTGGGCCCGTTTGGGCCTAAAATGGATTTTGGGCCCATTTGGGCCTAAAATGGATTTTAGGCCCAATAGTACCGTGGAGACCCAAAAAGGGTCCCGAGTCGCTCGAGGCAACAGTAGGCCTTCAAGAAGGCTATTGAATGTGTAAAATACCGAAATACCCTTGGAGGATAAATTACCGAAATACCCCTGGGTTGCGAAGTTACCAAAATACCCCTAAAAGGGTGAAAATGTCTGTTATACCCTTGATTAGGGTTGAATATTGTGTATATGATTCTGGTTACATTTTTATAGGATTGTTATATTGCATTTATACCATGTTGCATGGGTTGGGTTTGATGACTGAAGAGAAGTGTAGCCTGGTGGCTCTGCCACATACTATTTTGGTGGCTATGCCACATATATATGCTATTACTCTGGTGGCTCAGCCACAAATACTGTGATTAGTAGCTTGTCTGCAATTTTGGTGTGATTGGAGGGGTGGGTTGACTTTGATCCCCACAGGTGACGATTGGTTGGTACGGGGGTGTGATTGGTTGGATTGGGTTGGGTTGCATCCTATTGTTTGCATTATCATGATTATAGGGCTCAGGCTCAAGTAGTGACCGTTTAGGGGATTATACATTGGTTCTCGTAACTCACCCCTTTTCCCTTCACCTTGCAGGTAATCCCCAACGATAGAGGATTTGGAGCCGCGGAGGACTCGGTGGTGGCCATACATCGGTGTTATTTCTCGCGAACTTTAGTAAATTTAGTTTTTACTTTATTTTAAGATTATTTATTTTGGGTTAATATTTTGTAATAAGGCCTTTGGATTTTATTTTTCTTTTAACTTTTAATTCGATTATTTTTAAATTGTTAAATGTTTGAATACTAGGTTTTCCAAAAAGTGAATAACCGTTTTTCAAATATCACGTTTCTGTAACTATTCATGTTCGATTTTCACAACAAAAATAATTTTTTCAAAATAATGACAACTTTATAAAAAAAGACATTAAGTAAGTTGGGTTTTTACAACAAACAACGAAACTCGGAGTTTTCAAAAGAGATATAACATTTCCAGTGAACGCTTAGCTTTTCAACTACCCTTCGATGTGACATGCTAGATCCAAGCCATAACGTCTAGGCCAGGTTTGGGGTGTTACAATTTTGTTCGTGATATAATTGCTCGTGGTGATATTTTTGTGAGCAAAATTAGCACTCATGAAAATCCTACAAATATGATGACTAAGTCACTTCCTATAACCAAGTTTGAGCATTGCTTAAACTTGGTTGGTTTTCATTTTTGAACTTAAACCCTTAAGAGGTTTTATGGAAGAGGTGAAAAACTTGTTAGTTGAGAATTTGTATCAAGGTGTAGATTATTAGAGTTGTGTGACCCAAATTCTAAGAGATTGCTTGCAAGTCAAGTTAAACAAAATATATCTTCTTTCTAGAAGATTCAGTATTTATGAGTATAATATATTTAACATTTATTAGCATAATATATTTGGCTTTGACTAGAATTAGGTTTTTTCAACCTATAAATAGATGTAATCAAAACTCCTCTTGTAATCATTTGAATTTGACATAGTGAATTTTCTTCTCCTCTGCCCGTGGTTTTTTTCCCAAATGGGTTTCCACGTAAAAATTTATGTGTTCTTTATTTTTATTTCTTTTTCCTTTGTGATATATTGTCATTATCGACGTTCTATTTTTTTACAATAGCTTTTGGTAAAAACATTTGAATATGTACCAAAAAGGAAAATTTTACCAAAAACAGGGTCAATGTCTCGACGACTAGCTTACATCGTCACAACATCAACCAACAGTAAGTGATGTCACGACGTCAAGTGTCCTGAAGTCGCGACATGACATATTATTTTGGCGACTTCACGACATGGAAGGGATGATGTTATGACGTCGACCCTAAAAATGTAAAACTTTGCAATTTGGTCATGTTTCTTGCTTAGTTGACAATTGAGCTTTCGTAAACTTGATTGAGACTCAGAATTGATTGTTTAACATCATTTTGAATGTGATTAAATCTTGATTACATTTATAAATGATTATATGTTGTTTGTTTAATTGTGGTTGCTTCGACAACGAATGTAACGTTCCATAGCTCGGATCCGATGATCAGGTCAGCCAAGGGGTGTTACATCATCAAATGGTCGCCTAAATCCAATATGTTATTGTTCTCAACGGAATTATTTCCTTGACCTTTTGGATTGAACCTTCGTCACTTAGAACTCTCTTACTAACTCCTCTCTAAATCTAATAAGTTTGGGTCTCATTTTTTTAAATTCTCTTTCCATTGATTTTATTTTTTTCCTTTTACTTTTGTAGGTCATGTTTGGGACTCACTAGAACATAAGACTTTCTTCCCTTTTTTATTTGCTTTTATTTATAACACCCCTTACCCGACCCGATCGTTGGGTTTAAGTAACAGGATACCACATACGTTATCGAAGCAACTACAATCAAACACAGTAAAATGATTATTCAAACATTCGTTTACATATTAAACACATTTACATTACACTATAAAATCAAATTCGAGCCCTAAACAAGCTTATGAAGCTCTTTTGTTGACCCAAGCATGTAATAGGACCAAATTGCAAAGTTTTCAAAATTTCAGATTAGGTATCAATACCCTTACCTAGTACTAATACTAATTTGAGCTTCGAAGTTTCATAAAATTTGAATTAAAATAAAAGGTATCAATTCTTACCATAAGGTATCAAAACCTTTTTCCAAGTATCAATACCATTTTAAGGTATTTAAGAAAAATTGTTTAAGTATTGATACCTTTTACCTCAGAGCAAAAGCTACATTTTGGTTCCTATTTCATGCCATTTCCAATTTTACTATTTAGTGAAATTCTCACAACATTTTTCCTACACGAAATATGTCAAAACACGCACCAACATCTCACCATATCATCATAGTTCAACCAATTCAAGATATCACCAATTGAACATCAAATATATCAATTTAGCTTATTCAATTCAACTTAATCTTTCATATCTTTCACCATTCATTACCATCATTTTAACTATGATAATTCAACCTAAAACATGCTACTTTAAGCTACCAAACATAGTTCAAGCTCAATTTCCAAAGCCAACCAATTCAATGAGGCATTTATATTGTCAATTCAAACGTATTATCGATTTCAATCATTCTAGCATTCAAGGTTAAACAAAAGCATATCACCTATATACATGCCACAAAAATTGAGCATCAAAACGATTAAAGACTACCGAATCAATAACAGGATAGTGTAAGCTTCTCGACGATCCACTTGACACGTACCTCAAGTTGGTAATCTACAAGGAAGGGAAAAAAACAACGGGGTAAGCATATCGAATGCTTAATAAGTTCATAAGCATTAAACAACAGCTTACCTCAATTTATGATTTAATACGATAAAATACTAGCTTCTCAATTTTGCCTAACATGATAACAATAAATCAACAAGGTGAGTTCAACATTTATCATACCATATAGTAATTCAAACATATAACAATTCAATTCACTTATTCAATCAGCATTTAATCAATTCACTATTATATTCATATCATTCCACCTATTTATCAACAATACATCCAATTTCAATTTAATTTTAATCACCATTTCGTTTCATTATTCAAATTCTGAGTTGAATTCGTTGATTCATTACATTTCTATATCGACCCTTTAGGCTTGTATAATAGGTTCGCATGACCTTTCACATGCTATCGATATTCGTATATCGCAGTATGTATTTGTATCACCAAATCACAATATCAACTCAATTCGAATATCATTTATCCAATTTACATTTTATACCCCTATTAACCTGATCCAGACTTGAACGGATACACGAAACCAACCAATGCATGAATTTGGCACCCAGTGCCTCATCGGACAATAACGAAGTAAATAGTTTGCGCCCAACACTCATCGGTATAACCGGAGTAAAAGTTGGGCCCAACACTTATCGACACGTAGGTGAAGTAACCTGTACACTATCTATCTTATGGCAGGTCAACTATATCCGACTCTGTCCAAACAGTTAATAAGGTAATGAATAATCCAATTTCATTATAGGTTCGACTCCCATTCTATTGATTTCAATATCATCAATTCATCATTTCATACATATATAATATAATTCATCTCAATTTCAATCCAATTTCACAATTTCACCAAGTTATACTATTTTCAATTTTATCCAATTTAGTCCTCTTTCTCGATAACCATTCACAAACATATCAATATGATTCGATCAGTCATAATCAACTATCAATTCATTAAATAACTCAATTTATCATTTCTTTACGATTTAGTTCATATCTCACCTTTGGTACCAAATTGCAAACAATTTAAATTACAATCAAACATACACAAATTCATAATTAAAGTATATAATAATTTAAATACAATCAAACCATCTGAACTTAGCTAGTCAAAATAACAAACAACCAAATATTCAAAGACTAATCAACAATTTTGCCTTTTCCTCGATTATCCCCGATTTGGTTCAATTCTCAATCTATACAATAATTCAGTTCAATTTATCAATTTTAAACCTCTTATTTCATCCTATTATAAGCATATAGCAGCTAAATTTCATTATTCAAATGCCCCTAAAGTTTTGCATTGTATTCAATTTAGTCTCTAAAACCAAAATTGCCATAACCTTCAAATTTGAGCTTCGATTTCAAAATTGATCTCAATTGCATCCTTATAAGACCTTCTACTATCCATAATTACATTAATTTCATACCAATTTTGAATTACTTACATTTTAATCCCTATGTTGAAAATTAACAATTTTCACTTTACAAATTAGTCCTTTTTTATATCTAAACTTAAAATCTAACCATTTAACACCAAGTTCATCAAGAATCATCAATGATAAATTTTAGAAACTTTAATATTTTTTCAAATTGGTACACGAGTTAGCTAAATCAAGCTCCCGAGACCTTAAAAACATAAAAATTACAATAAACAAACTTGAAATTACTTACCAATTGATAGACTAAAGCTTGAAACTCCGAACCCTTATTTTTCTTTTCAAGGTTCGGCTATGGGGAGAAAAAAATGAAAAAGATGATGAAAGATGTCATATTTTATTTTGTTTTTTTTTCTTTTATAATTTTGTTTAACATTAATTAACCTTATTTAAATTAATCTTTAATTAACTTAACTTAATTATAATTAACCTTTTTAGTGGATGAAATTAAGCTTCCACCACCAAATATCCATTTAAAAATGGACCAATTGCCTAATTGGTCCTCTAATTAATTAAATATCCATAGAAATTAACTTTTACCACTTTTGCAATTTAGTCATTGTAGCTTAGTTAACTATCCGATTAAGAAAATTAATGGACCAAACCTTAATTAAACTTTATATTAACCTCATAAACATTAAATAATAATATTTATGGACTCAAACTTCAAAAATGGGGTTCAAAAACTGCATTTTTGGACACCACTAACTTTCAGGTCGTTACATTATTTGTAATTTTGTTTGCTTTTATTGAGTGAGTAAAGAATGAAGGGTTGTTGAGTTGGTTGGATAAAAGGTGATGCATGGGGTTGAAAATGGATTTGCGAGGTTTTGAGCCTTGAGTTGTTATTAATACTATTCAAATTATCATGTCAATGAGTAATGGTGCAAAGATTGAGTGACCAAAGTGTAAGCTTATAAACTTACTAATAGTTCAATGTCCAACTTGTAACTTTTTTAATTTGAATAACCAAATTGTAAACTTACTAATAGTTGTGTGACCAAATTATACATCTACTCGTCCTACATTTGATGTCCGTTACAAAATTAATGGACAAAGGACAGCTTGTAACTTTCGAATTATTTAGTGATCAATTTATAACTTTTTAAAATTGAATAACCAAAATGTAAATTTACTAATAATTGAATGAAGTTAGGTGTAGTATACTATAAATTAAACATATAATAATATGAAAAATGTTGATTATTTAAGGTGAGTTTAATACTATTTTTAGTCCTTTAAAAAAAATTGACAGTAAAAATAGTGACAAATAAAACATTGTTGTAAATCATTTGATAAAATAGATGTCCATAACCCCCAATTCCATCCTATTGTAACCCCCTAAAGAATGAATTTCCATAACCCCATAAATATATTATGTTGTAACCTCTAAATCATTTATAGGGTTCTTTAAGTAATTGTCCTTAATGCCATGTAACTTCTGGTTCTTAAAGCCCTATAAATCGAGGGCATGTTCAAGCTTATATACATCCTAAGTGAAAGTTTAATCATCTTTTATTCATTTGTCTTTCTTTCTTTCTTAATATTTGTATTCTTTTTAGTTTTATAATACGTTATCAGCACAATTTTGCTCAAAATGATAATTCTTTTTATCGATGATGAAATTTATTTTGCATCATACGAGATGGATGCATGATCCCACATCATCATCATCAATTCGAAATAAGTTGTCGAAGCAATTGATCTTCAACCACTAGCAAACTTCAAACCCAATGTATGTTTTACGTATTCTGAACCAAAGTTTAGTTTTAATATATATATATATATATATATATATATAGTTATTGTGCTAGTCAATTTGCCATTAACTTTGCCAAATATGCACTTAACTATCCTAGAGTTATCCGGATAAGAATGAAAATCATATATATCTTAAACATAATTATAATTTATAATCATAATTTATAATCATGAGCTTGGTGTCACATTTCTAAAAGCGTCTTTATTAAATCTAGATTTTTGGTACTTGTTTTTATTTTAAAAATTGGGTTTATTTTAAAATAACTATTTTGATACAATTTTCAAGTTATTTTGAATTTTCTTAATAGATATATAAGACGAAGTTTAATTATATTACCAAATTTTTTATTTTTAAATTGTTAAAATAAGCTATTCAATTTTAAAACTTTTCATCGTGTTAAATTTTGAATTGTTTTTAACGAAATTTTGTTATTGGTGAACATTATTTTCAAAAGCTAAATTAATATTTAAGTTTTAATTTTGATATGTTTATTTAAATAGTTTGATGATCTAATAAGAACAAAAGGTCTTAATTTACTTAAATTTATTGTATTGTTTACAGTATTTTAAGTGGTGATATGTTGGTTAGATTTTGTTTAAAAAAATAAATTTGGTCCTCATTTTTTTTTTTTTATCTTCACATATCCCAACTTAAATATGCCATGGCTTATACAGCGCAATTAGGCAGTAACTGTTCTTAAATGTATTCAAAGGCATGTCCATTTGAATCAACCGAAAATATCACCAATTCCCTTTGCAAAGTGCTTACTAATGCTGGATTACATTTAAGTGGACACAGTAAGGATCAATTTATGAGCATCAACACTGGTTTCGTTTGATTGCCTATGCTAATTTTTCATTTTATCATTTTCTCCGAATTGTCTACTTTGAAAATATCGTATGTAATATTTTATTAGTACATGTACATACCCTGTATTGATCTTGATCTGCAATTCTGGCTTTTGTATGGCACTTTGTTATTCATTGCATTTAAGGTTGTAGTTCATTTACAAGTTGTTGAAGATATTGATGGAAGTGGTATCAACCGTGAGAAGAGATATATCTTCCTAAGGATGGTATAATTTTAAAAATTTTGGATTACTAAACCAATAAAGTAATCACCGTTTAATTTAGCTGTTATATACATCATCATTTTTTTTTTATCTCAATAATTTATCCACTAACCATATAAGTTTTCTACCATTCAAAGTTATCTTGCACTAATCAGTATCTCATTATTACTCTATTTCAAGCAGATTTTAATTAATGTTAGTGTTGATAAAATTTTATATATTATGTTGGACTCAAGTTTCATTCTTTTCAACTTTGGTTTGATTTTGTAAATGTCTTCTTATGGCTAAATAAAATAATGAAAATATTTGTTTTTCATTTATTCTGCTTCATTCCCAAGTAAATGTAAGCAATACATAACAATTATAAAATAGAACTTATTGTTATTGTTGACAAGTAGACAAAAATAAGATGGATGATTCAAAATGTTGCTACATGTTCATTCTTAGAACATAATGATAAATGATTTATATTAATTAATCATTCATTGAAGCGGATGATATCTATATAATCTTATTGGTAAAGAATATAATATACACTTGCATTATTGTCTGAATTATTTTTTGCACATTCCTTGAAGTGAATGTCTGCAATAAATATAATAAAATTTATAATCACTTTTGATCATTAAAGTCAATTTGGGCATTTAAAGTTTTTGGCATATTCCCTGAAGTAAATATTGCAAATAATTGTTTGCAAATTATATGTCTTTCATTGAGTTAATGCCATTGTGGATTTCACATTGATGTAGACATTTCCAGAAGTAAATGTCACAATATTGCTTATATGTAGATACAAAGTAAAAGGAATTGACAATAAAATTATCAATTGTCAAAATTTATATTGACATTATTAGTACAATTGAAAAACATGTTAAAGTAAACCAGAAGTTTACTAATACAAATACATTTACTATTTGGCGTGACTAGTTAGACTATCTTAGACCATATATGATGCGAAAATTAATTGAAAATTCATATAGACATTCATAAAGAACCAAAAGTTTCTTTAATTTAAATAATTCCCATGTGTTGCTTGTTCTTAATGATAATTGATTATTACAAACTCATTAGCTAAAGTTGATATTTAATGTATTACATTTCTAAAATGAATATGGGCTCATTCATCCACCATGTGGATGGTTTTTGATATTATATGATTTTGGTAGATGCATCTACAAAATAATCACATATGTGTTATCAACTCACAACTTGTCGTTTGTAAGATTGCTTTTTTAAATGATTAATTTCAGATTATGCAATTAAAACAATTCACCTTGCTAATGTTGGTGAGTTTATGTCCCAAGCTTTTAATAATTATTGTATGTCAGTTGGGATAAAAGTTGAACATCCTATAGCTCATGTTCACACATAAAATAATTTAGCTAAATCGTTTATCAAATGCCTCCAACTAATATCTAAATCATTGCTTATGATAACAAAGCTTCCTATTTCAACATGAGATTGTATTGATTTACATGTTGTACGTATTAAACCAATAAATTATAAATACTCCCCATTACAATTTATTTTTGGTCAAGAGTCAGATATTTCTCATCTTAGAATTCTTGGATGTGCGGTATATGTTCCAATTGCTCCTCCACAACGCACAAAGATCCATCATCATAAGAGGTTGGAAATGTATATTGATATGAGTCTCCTTATATTATTAAATATTTTTTAGCTATTAATTCAAGATTTAGTTATGACATGAGTTATAAATTTTCCCAACATTAGGCGGAGAGAATAAAAAGCTAAATTAATAAAGTACTTGAAATGAATTATCAATGTCTAAGATCCTCATACAAAGCAATGTGAACTAGAAGTTCAATAGATAATTCATTTTACAAATCAACTACCAGATTCATTAAATCTCACATACAAGCTGAAAATACTCCAATACGAATTGATATCCTAATAAGGCAAACTATTAGTACAAAAGAAAATAATCCATGCTTGAAGTGTGGAAGACTAGTCAATTCTAAAGATAAAAATTCTCGTAAAAAGAAAGGAGCAAACATTCAAGATGGTCATATAGTGGACGCAAGGTTCTTGAAGAGACCCATAACATAACTAATTATAAAACTCAAGAAGAGATTTAGGTACCTGAAAGTGAAAATGAAAATGATTAAAATAAAAAGATCTCGATAAGTTATGTCAATACAAGAAAAAGATAGAACTGAGAAAACAATAGTTGTTGACAACAACAATTTTGCTTATAATATTGATTTTGAAATAGTAGAAGAAAATGAGGATTTTGAGTCTAAATTTATTGAGGAATGAAATAGAAAATAATGACCAACATGAAAAGACGCAATTTAAGCATAATTGAATTCACTTTCTAAACGTGAGGTTTTTAGACTTATAGTTCAAACACCTAAAGGTGTAAAGCAGGTAGGAAATAAATGGGTATTTGTGCAAAAACGAAATGAGAAAAATAAATTCGTATGGTCTAAAGTGCTACTTGTTGCACAAGGATTTTCGCAAAGGCCCTACATTGATTATGAAGAGACATATTCTCATGTGATGGATGCAATCACATTTAGATATCTCATTAGTCTAGCAGTACGTGAAAAACTTGATATGCGTCTAATGGATGTTGTTACAGCCTATTTATATGATACTTGATAGTACTTGATAGTGAAATCAATATGAAAATCCTGAAGGATTTAAAATCTCAGAAGGATATAGAGTTTCTCGGGAAAATTGCTTGATCAAATTAAAGAGAAGTTTATATGGATTAAAATAATCTGGACGTATGTGGTACAATCATCTTAGTGAATACTTGTTAAACGGAGGTTATAAAAATGATCCAATTTGTCCATCTGTCTTTATAAAAAGTTCTAGATCAGATTTTGTGATATTTGTTATTTATATTGATGATCTAAATATTATTGGAACTCCTAAAGAGCTCCAAAAAGCAATAAATTATTTAAATAAAGAATTTGAAATGAAAGATCTTTAAAAAATAAAGTTTTGTCTTGGCCTACAGATCAAACATTTAAAAGATGGAATTCATGTTTATCAATCAAATTATACGGAAAAGATATTAAAGAAATTTTACATGGATAAAGCACATCCATTGAGTACCCCGATGGTTGTACGATATTTAGATGTGAATAAAGATCAATCTCGTCTTTGCAAGAATGATGCAGAGTTTCTTGCTTCTGAAGTATCATAGCTAAGTGTCATAGGAGCATTGATGTATCTTGCAAACAACACAAAACCTGATGTAGCTTTCGTTGTAAACTTGTTAGCAAGATTTAGTTCTTCTCTAACACATAAACATTGGAATGAAATTAAACATGTATTTAGATATCTTAGAGGGATCATTAATATGGGGTTATTTTATTCAAATGATTCAAAATCCCTATAAGTCGGCTATGTTGATGCTGGATATATATTAGATTTACATAAAGGTCAATCTCAAACGGGATATTTATTTACATGTGGAGGTACTGCCATATCACGACGTTCAATAAAGCAGACATTAGTTGTCGCCTCTTCAAATCATGTAGAAATAATTACAATGTATGAGGAAAGCCGGGAGTGTGTTGGTTAAGGTTATTGACCCAACATATCCAGAAGATATGTATTTTGCCTTTACAGGAAAAGATGACAACTATCTTATACGAAGATATGCAATATATATAGCTTAATTGAAGGGTGATTACATCAAAAGTGATAGAACGAAACATATTTCACCAAAATTATTCTTCACTCATGATCTTAAGAAGAAATGTGATATAGAAATTCAACAAATCCGTTCTAGTGATAATTTAGCATATCTTTTTACCAAAGCATTGCCAACTTCAACATTTGAAAGGTTACTACACAAGATTGGAATGCGTCGACTTAAAGATATAATGTGATGAAGCCATTAGGGGGAGTCAAAAACACGTTGCATTCTTTTTCTTTAACCAAGGTTTTGTGCCACTGGGTTTTCTTGGTAAAGGTTTTGAATGAGGCAACTTGTAATAGGAGATTGTGTAATCTTTTTCCTTCATTAGGTTTTTATCTCACATGGTTTTTCCTAATAAGGTTTTAACGATGCACATTTTCGTTAACGGGCATCCAAGGGGGAGTGTTGTAAATCATTTGATAAAATGGATGTCCATAACCCCCAATTCCATCATATTGTAACCTCTAAAAAATGAATATTCATAACCCCATAAATTTATTATGTTGTAACCCCTAAATCATTTATAGGGTACCTTAAATAATGGTCCTTAATGTCTTGTAACTTATGGTTCTTAAAGCCATATAAATAGAAGGCATGTACAAGTTTATATACATCCTAAGTGAAAGTTTAATCATATTTTATTTCTTTGTTTTTCTTTCTTTATTAATATTTGTATTCTTTTTAGTTTTATAATAAACACTTGTTTATTACAAGTATTTTAATAAAGTTAAAATATACTTTAAGTCTTATATTTTCATATATTTGGAATTTAATCTTTTATTTTTAATTCTCGAATTTAACCCATTTACTTTTTAAATTTAAAAATACAAATTTAGTTATTAAAACATTAAAATTCATATGTTAAACTTAGGTCCATTACAATAATAATTTTTTGCTAAATAGCCATCAAATGAATTTTTTTTATTTCATTTTAAAGTGTCACACAAGTAATTTAATAGAAGTTTAATAGTGCTAACAATTAAACTTAAAATTTTAATTTGAAAAATAAAAAAAATTCTATTAGGTGCATTTCGATTTTGTGAAATCTTATTTGGGAAAAAATTATTAAAATATCTTCATTTATTGATATAATTTTTTCATAGCTTGTAAAGTAATGAATTTACTTTAAATCATAGATATTAAGTATATGTATTTTATATAATATTTATTTTAGATATAAAATTATATAAACAAATTAAATTTTATAAGCAATTTATATTAAATTATTAAAAATATTTAATTATATTTCACATATCATAATAATAAATTATCTAAATATTGATTAAATTAATTTATTTTTCACTTAATATTTAAAATAATTTTTACAATTTTATAACAATATTAAACACTTCCAAAAACACAAATTTAAAAAAAAACCCACAATTTTTATATCATATTAATGCATTATTCAATTCAACTTTTAAAATATTTATTTATTATTCTATATTAATTTTATTCCCAACAATCTTTTGGTCTAGTGGTAAGAGTGGGTTTTTTTACCAGAAAAAATACAAAAAATTCAAAAATGGTATAAGAAAATAATTATGTACCAAAATGGTACATCCAGGGTGGACACGCCTATGCCAGAGTCGGTACCACCCTGGTCTGACATCTGAACAGTGAAAAAAAATTAAAAAGTGAAAAAAAAAAAAAAAAAAAAAAAAAAGGCTGAGTGACGTGACATGACCCTGGTGGAGGGTCTGCCATAAGCGGCACCAAAGGTGCCAGTGGCAGAGGCGGCACCGCCAATGGGACCCCTCATGCATGCCATTTTGGCTTTTTCTGCCGTTTGGGGACCTTATAATGGTCCCCAATTTCAGTTTCAGGTAGAAAAGGAAAGAAGAAGAAAAAGAAGAGAAGGAGAGGGCGCCGGAAAAAGAAAAGAAAAAGAGAGAAAGAGAATAGAGAAAGAAGAAAGAAAGAAAAGAAAAAATAGAAAAAGTAGGTATAATTTTTGTTTAAATAATGGATGATATTATTATTGTGTTGATTTGTTGTATTTATTATATTATATTGATTTTATTTTATTATTTGTTGTTGTTAGTTTAGTTATTATTGTTAGTTATTAGGATTAGTAAAACTTTAATTATTATTTTAGTTAGTATTATTGTTAGTTATTAATATTGTTAGTTAAAACCTTAAAATAATATTTTAGTTAGTATATTGTTAGTTCTTAATATTGTTAGTTAAAACCTTAACTATTATTTTAGTTAGTATATTGTTAGTTATTAACATTGTTAGTTAAAACCTTAATTATTATTTTAGTTATTATTATTAGTAAAAACTTATTATTATTATTATTATTATTATTATTATTATTATTATTATTGTTAGTATAATATTGTTAGTAAAAATCGTAATTATTATTTTAGTTAGTATTATTATTGTTAGTAAAAATTATTATTATTGTTAGTTATTAATATTGTTAGTTATATAAAAAACATTAAAATAATACATTTGAAACATTATGTACTAAAATAATATAAAATAATAAAATACTGAAAATGGTATATTTTTGAAAGTAATAGAATTTGAAAATAAGGAAAATACAAACAAATGGCCAAAATAAGTGTTTTTACTAAATTTATATAAAAAATACTAAAATAATACATTTGAAACATTATGTACTAAAATAATATAAAATAATAAAATACTGAAAATAATATATTTTTGAAAGTAATAGAATTTGAAAATAAGGAAAATACGAACAAAGGGCCAAAATAAGTGTTTTTACTAAATTTATATAAAAAACACTAAAATAATACATTTGAAACATTATGTACTAAAATAATATGAAATAATAAAATAAGAAAATAGTATATTTTTGAAAGTAATAGAATTTGAAAATAAGGAAAATACGAACAAAGGGCCAAAATAAGTGTTTTTTACTAAATTTATATAAAAAAAACACTAAAATAATACATTTGATGTAACACCCCCAAACCTGGCCTAGACTCTATGGCCGAATCTGGCAGTGTCACATGTGAATGCTTTTAGAAAAACCTTAGCAAGTAAAAAAAACGTCCAGTTTGCTATCTTTACTTAAGTCGTGAGATCTCTACTCCAAGGATTAAGTGGAAACATTTTATTAAGGTGGAAGCTAAAACATCATTAAATCATAAATCAATAATTTAACAACTTAAAATCCCAAAACATGTATGTAAATAAAGTAGACAAAATAAAGTGATACTCCAAAAGAAATCTGTGAATGTCAACTAGTGATCACCATCGAGCCCTTCGCCATACCGATCCATCTACTGTTGAGGATTTCCTGACAAACAAAATAAACAAAGGGGTGAGTTTTCGCAAACTCAATGTGTACATCCCCACAAACAGTATGCATACAAACAGATAACAGCATACAGTTATTCGGCCTTAGCCATACAAATATCGCATGCATAACAGATCAGATGTCAGATATATCATGCCCACCAACCCTACACACCATCTCCGTCCAACCCATCACACCATGTAGGGATAAAATCGACCCACCCATCCCTACACACCATATATGGGGATATAATTGACCCATCCAACCCTACATACCATAAGGTACCGCATCACGGCTCATATTATAAGTATGCAGCTTAGCTCCCAGATAACAGGCTTATGAAGCCCTTCGGATACTCCCTTCACTTCATCAAATCTGCCCCGATGCAATGCATCATACAAGTATGGCATGCTGTAATGCAAACAACCAGATCATACATTTATTTACAGAACAGATTAGATAATTATGCTAAGTATATCATGCGAACGCATACATCACGGAATTGGGAGTCTAGTTAAGGCTTACCGACCCTACTTCAGGTCACAGTCGACTTGGACAACCTGTGCAACCTTACCGAACATTTCAAATTAAAGAGACTCACGCACCCGTGTGCATTGCATGTGTGGACCCACACACCCGTGCGGGTCACACGACCCAAATTGGCCTTGCCCATCTGGATTGCACGGCCTGGCCCAGATTCCCACACACCCGTGTAGTTCACCCGGCCCACTTGCCTGAGCCCGTGCCTCGCACACGGCCTACAAGCCACCTCACGCCCAGTGTCCGTCGCGCCCGTGTGGCGCACTCACGGCTTGGCTCGTTAGTCACACGTCGGTGTCTCGCGAGGCAGGCTACCACACGGGCAGACCACACGCCCGTGTGGCATCAATAGGCCACTTTCGGCTTTCACCGAAACTCATTTTCTACGTAATTGAAGTACACACCTGTTTCGTTTTTGCTGCTAATCCAACCACGAGCACCTCAAAGCCTAAAATCGATCATAACGAACCCAAAATCAGCCTCTTAAGTCAAATTATTAAGAATAGGCAAATCCTGAGATGAGAGATCTATTTACCTTCAAAGAATAACGGTGATTCCTCGCTATTTGGAACCCCGATTAATGACCCACAGAACCTTCAATATCCCCTAAACATTAAATAAAACCCCTCTTAAACAATCTCCAAAGAATATCACGTAATTTGATTAAGCGATACTTACCGAATTGATAGAACCGCTAGCAAAACGCCACAATTAATCGAAAAAGAAGAGAAACGAAGGAGAGGGGAAATAGAAAAGAATTTTCGGCAGCAAGGGAGATTTAGGGGAGAAAGAGAAGACCACATATAAAAGCTTTTGTTAAAAGAAGAAAGTAAGCCCAAATTTTCCCTAAAACCCCCCGACTCAGAATTCTGATAAAACCAAATTCTTAGCCACGACTTGTAGCAAAATAACTCCAAAGCCACTACAAGATTCGAAATCTGGTCCTTGAGAAGCTTGACACTCCTCTTAACCATTAGACTAGCAGGCCTATTCTGTTGAGTGTTTACCAATAAATTCTTCCCAGCCCATTAACCACAAGTCAGGCTTTACCTAATAAAACCAAAATTTATCCCAAGTTAAAGCTTGAACTTGGGACCTCCCAAATATACCCCAAAGCACATAACCTCTTAACCACATACATTTATATCAAAAAGAACCCAAATAAAAGTTTCGTTATTTCCATGCCCAATAATCACAAAAATCGAAATTTTGGGTTGTTACATTTGAAACATTATGTACTAAAATAATATGAAATAATACGAACAAAGGCTCGATTGAAATTAGAAATAGAAATCAAAAATAGAAATTTATTTTGAAGTTGCAGGTATCGCAATGGCTCAATTGATTAAAGACAATCCTCACATATCTGATGCGGCTAATAATATGATAATATATTATTATTTGTTAATCAGTGGTTCTATTAAAAAAAGGTATACATGATATTGTTATTAAGAAACCCTAAATATTATTATTAGTTATTAATATTGTTAGAAAAACTTAATTATTATTTTAGTTAGTATTATTATAAATATTGTTATTAAGAAACCCTAAATATTTTATTAGTTATTAATATTGTTAGTAAAAACCTTAATAATTATTTTAGTTAGTATTATTATTAATATTGTTATTAAGAAACCCTAAATATTATTATTACTAGTTATTAATATTGTTAGTAAAAAACCCTAATTATTATTTTAGTTAGTATTATTAATATTGTTATTAAGAAACCCTAAATATTATTATTAATTATTAATATTGTTAGTAAAAACCCTAATTATTATTTTAGTTAGTATTATTATTAATATTGTTAGTAAGAAACCCTAAATATTATTATTAGTAGTTATTAATATTGTTAGTAAAAACCCTAATTATTATTTTAGTTAGTATTATTATATGAGCCCAAATTTGCTCGGGCCCATACCAAAAACGAAAAACCAAAAATAAACAGTCCCAAATAATAATTAAAAATCATTAAAAGTCAATTGATAGTCCAGTCTTACAAGCCCAATAACAAAAACTAAACAGTAGGCCCAAATACCAAACACCTAGCCCACTTACAATTAAACAAACCCCAACCCAATTCTAGAACCATTTAAATGATTTTGTGGCTGAAACCCTAAGGGTTTCGGTTGCTTTATACATGCGCGTGCCTCTATGCACATCATCACGAGCGCCGCCACGCACGTCTCCACAGCCTCCGTACCACCAGGAGCCTCCGTACGCCACATCCGCCTTCCGTACCTACAAATAAATAGTAGAGAAATGACATCAAATAGAGAGGACAAATGAAAAACATGGGATTTTGATTGTTTTTTTTTTCTTGGCTATAAAAAGAAAGCCAGAAAAACGTTGTAAGGTTTACAATTTTTACCTACGCACACGGAATACAAAGAAATACAAAAAAGAAAGAGTGAAAGGTGATTATTTTGGATCTGAATTCTTGCTTTTTGTTTTGATTTCGTTTTGATTTTCTTTTTTGGGGGGCTTAAAATGAAAAAAGGAAAAGAGACTTACCTAAGAGCATCCCGTGGACGCATCACCGGAGACCCCATCTCCGTCGCGAGGTTAGACCCAAAAAGGGACGAGGGGCTCTTTATCTTTTGGCTCTCGGGGCTAGGAGGGTTTGTCCCTCACATGCGCCTTAAAACGAGGACCAGAAAAGCACGGCTCGCTCGACGCCGGCCTTTGACCTCGGCGGCGGAGTGGCGGAAGGGTGAAGAAACCCTAGCAGAGCCTACCCCCTTTTTTCTCCCCTTTTTGGTTTTTTTTAGAGGATACGGCAAAAAATGAAACATTTCAAAAAAAAAAATTCCTTTTATAAACCTTGGAAATGACGTCGTTTAGGGCCTGTTGAAGTGGCCTCAAAACCGCGTCGTTTTGCTCACATCCGACCCGCGACCCAACCCATACTGCCAATGATCCGCGTGTTTTGGAATGAGGGTTTATTTGCGCCCTCAGTCCTTCCGCTTTTGAGGCGTGTTTCAATCTGGTCCCTATCTCAATTTTCTTTTTTCTTTCAAATTCGCCCCTACAATTCTTTTTCTATTGCATTTTAGTCCTACATTAAATGTAGCGCGTAGAGGCCAGGGATATTTGCCCATTTGGTCCTCTTTGTTTTCTGCGCATTATGTTTTAGTCCCTAATTCGGCTTTAATAATTAATTTATTTACTGATTATCCTTAAAACATTGTTTTGATTTTCAATTTCGTCCCTAGTTTACTTAATTCATTTATTTATTTAGTTTTAAATTGTTTTATTATATGATATTTAAAATATTTGTATACTATCTATTTTAAATTATACATTATTTATTTTAACTTGTCTTAATGTAATGTTTATTAAAATTTGTTTTACCATTTATTTAAAATTATTTTATACACCTTACTTTAGATTCTATCTATTTATTTTCAAATGTTTCAATATTATTTTACACTTTTATATTTATATTTAAATGTTTTATCTATCATTTGTTTTAAATTATTGTATATTATTGATTCTTAAAACTACTTTTTACATTATTTATTTTAAATTTATTCATTATTATTTTTAAATTGCTTATATTCTATTTATTTTTAATTTGATTTATGTTTATTTCCTCTTGTTGGTTATATATATTGTTTAATCCATTTTATAAAATTTGTATATATTTTTTTAAAAGAAAAAGGGTTCATTGGGCTTTGATTGATAATATCGTTTAAATATGATGTGTTGTAAAGTTATCGCTATTGTATATTTGAAATTGTATGTGAGTATTTTTATCTTTGTCATTCATTTGTGTAATGTTCTATTCACATATGATTATTCTGTGTTTGATACCATGCTTTTGTCTCCAACTTGGACCGACTTAGTTGTTTTTTTATCCCAAATAAGCTAAACGAAATGCATTTTGAGTCCATTTTATAATTGCTTAGTAAAAACTTTCAAAATAAGGCAATGTTTCGTGTTTGGAAATCCGAGAGATCGTGCCCTAACGTGCTAGGTTTCGATTTTTCATTTGACAAAATAACTGAATATCCTTTTAAGATTTCATGCGTGTTTTCTTAGCTTTAAAAATAAGGCAATATCTTGTGTTTGGAAATCCGAGAAATCGTGCCCTAATGTGCTGGGTTTCGATTTTTCCGTATGACCAGACCCTCGAGTATCCTTTAAAATTTTTTTTCAATGCACGAATTTTGAAATTACTAGATGATCTTGATACCGTGGGTTTGAAATGTCATACCCTAACGTGTTGGGCGTGAGATTTCATTCCTTTGAAATAAGAGAATTTCAATATCCACTTCAATTTTTTAAAGAGTTATCATATTCTAAATCTTTTCAAATTCTTGACTTTAGAACATTAATTAATCAATTTGGTATCAATTTTGGGCGTTACGAGGGTGCTAATCCTTCCTTGTACGTAACTAACTCCCGAACCTGCTTTCTTAGATTTCGTAGACCAAAATTATTGTTTTAATAAATCAAAATTTTTTATTAAAATAATCCATCTCAATGTGATCCTATCATACCTAGAATAAAAGATCGGTGGTGACTCCATATTCATTTTTAAAGTCGACCCTTTTTCCAAATGAAAAAAATGGTTTCGACAATTATTATTAATATTGATAGTAAAAAACCCTAATGATGATTTTTATTATGTGTCGTTTATGTTTGTATAAATAATAAAAACTTGTATTTATTATGTGTCGTTTATGTTATGTTTTTTATATTATTTTATTGGCATGTTATTTTTAGTAATTTAATATAAATTTCTTATTTTTATGTAGGTAAAAATTTAAACATTTGAGACGGCAATGGCTCCATTGATTAGTATAGATCCTCACACATCTGACGCAGCTAATAATATCGTAATGTGTTCTTATTTATTAATCGCGGGTTTTATTAAAAAATAGCTACATAATTTAGGGAAATAAATTATGTTATTATAATTATTTTTTGTGATTTAACACTGTCAGGGCTAGTACCGTGTATTAAGGGTCGGTGAATGGCTTAGGAAATCCCTCGGATGAACGACTGATGCCCTACTTAGAGCAAGCTGGATTCGGGTCAGTAGCACTGATCCGGACGTTTGATCTGCGGCATGATTTAATATTCGAACTAGTTGAGCATTGGCGCTGGAGACCCACACTTCTCATTTCCCCTGTGGAGAGTGCACAGTCACTCTAGAGGATGTTGCAGTTTAACTTAGGCTCCCACTTGACGGGAGTCCCGTAACGGGCATCAATGCGACAGCTGACCTAGTTGCATTTTGTTAAAGCCTACTAGGAGTCTCGTACGAAAATAGTGAGGAAAATATTTCGAGCTTGAAATTTACATAGTTGAAAGCAAGGTATGAACACTTATTAGCTAATGCCACTGAAGTCGAGTTGATGTGCGATGCATGAGCATGCATTATGCACATTATAGGGGGTGTACTGATGCCCGATGCAAACAATAACAGGGTTCATATCATGTACTTACCTCTGTTAGCTAATTTGAGTAATGCTCGCTCTTATAGTTGGGGCTCCGCAGTTCTTGCGATGTTGTACCGTGAGCTTTGTCCGACTACAAAGCCAGCTGCCATAGACATAGGCGGATGCCTTACATTATTGCAGTCGTGGGCTCTTTATCAGATGCCATTCTTGGCATCAGTTAGTTACCAACCATACGTATATCCACTAGTTAACAGGTGATAAAATCTAACTTGTTATTAATTGACAATTTCTTTATATTGATACTTTTGTAACGATACTATATTGACTTGAAATTTGTTTTTTTTGATGGAGTATTCATCCGGGTATCGGGAGGTCGTACACTGTCCCGATATATCGGCTTATGATTGAACAACATGCCGGGGAATGGGATAAGCGATTCCAATATCCGTGACGTGTTACTTTGTATATCTTACTCACACCGTGTTAAATTTTAACAATGTTATTAATCGTGCAGTTTATATGAATGCCATATCGTAGACCAGAAATTGCAGCCATTATACATCTGCTTACATTCACTCTCATATGTGGTGCACTAACTCACCAATTATCAATTTCAATGTAGTCGAGTGGTACCATGGGGATCGAGTGCTTTGCATCCAATATATCCCGGATTCACCATGCCAGGTGAACAAGAGAGGGAAACAGGGATTGCATTGGGGGATTAAGCACCGGAGATTTATTGCGGTGTGGAATGATCGAATGTCTCGAATACCTCAGATGGATATGTCTTCCCATTTACAACCTCTATTAGAGTACATACAATGGTACTCTAGTATGGGAAAGCCATAAATACTTGGAAGGAAGTCGACTGTAGTCCCCCCACACATGCAGCGACATGGGGCATACGAGCCAGTGGCCGATATGGAGGCTGAGGCTGCTACAGATCTTGATCCTGAACTGCAGCCCGAGCAATCACATTCACATTCGGATGCGTATTCGTATCATCCAGATGTGCCGGGCAATGACTACTTCCGGGCTCGTTAGAGGGTGGATACCATTATAGGTTTGATATATTTGGATCGTACCCACCGCAGTACAACACTCCCGGCTCCTATCCACTACAGGTCATCAGACCTCCTGGGTCGTATACACTGCATCATGGCACTCCTTTCGACTCAAGCTCATCGATGCCATTCGAGCCACATGATTTTTCTGCCATGTTTAGCACACCCCCACCTGGGTTTGAAGAGGATGTTGGTCGTCACGATCACCCATAACGTGAACGTCGACCTTCACTGAAGTATACCCCTAGGACCACACCATCGAACCATCAATTTTAGGTGTCTCTTGCGATTTTGATTTTCCTCTATTTTGTATTTTTTTTATATTACAATGTTTATCCTTTTTTTGTATAAATTTAATTCGATTAATTGGAACTTTAAAATTTGTAACAAAATTTGACCATAATGCAGAGTAGATTAATTTGGAGATTATAACATTCAAATAGTAATACACACTACAACTGAAATGTAGCTTTTAAAAGGTTTTTGAAATAATAAATTGTGTTTTGCAAAGATTTATTTGGTCAAGAAATTGAGTAAGAGAAGTATTGAAATCTCGGTGTTATAAACTAAGCTATGAATTTTATTGAAAAAGCATTTAAATGATGTACTTTTTTATATAAATTAAATACATTACAACATAAGCTCAATTCTCACCCAATCGTGACGATTGTCCAACATGATAGTTTCGTTGCGGGCATTTACTTCGATTATGACCACCTAATGCATAATCCACAGCGCTTACCATTGGATTTCTCCCTAATGTCCATTTTATTATGGATTCTAGATGATTACGGACGACCTCTTGGATTCCTGCGTAGCGCTCTGTCTAGGACAAGCTCGAAAGTTGTCCGAGGCACCTCCCACATAGACAGGTCGGGCAAGACGGGGAATTTATTTTCCCAGACACGCAACGTGTGCTCGAGCATGTACACATCATCAACAAATTGTTCAACATTAAGGTTTGCTTTAGCACACGCTGCCACGATATGTACACACGGATAATGAAGTGTTTGGAACCTCCTACATTCGCACCGTCTATTCCGGAGATCAACTCCATAGGACCTAGGTGGCATACCGGGTCGACAACCGATAGACTCCGTAACTCAAAAAGTTTTCAAGCGTCGTGAATATATTTCTACAGTCATCGACCTCCCAATCCGACGGTTTGCAATCAATTCATCCCTAACATCTTCGAAAAACACGTGTCCCACCTCCATCTGGTTGACTTGTTGTTCACCCATTCTTGGCATCAAGGTTTCCAACCTATAGAATGTAACCGAGAAGATAGATGAAATTGAAAGATGTCGTATTTTCAACAATACAGTGTTGACCCCCTCCACCAAGTTTGTGGTCATTTGACCATAACGAAAGCCCTCGTCAAAACTTTGAGTCCATTGCCACGGCTCCATTGTACCCAACCACTGTCAAAAAGATTTGTTCATTTGACCTTCCATGTCACTCTCAAGTCGAGTCATTCTTTGGCGAAAAATATGTGGCTCTAACTCGTACGCTGTATATGTATTAAGAAAAGATAAGTTACAGTAACTGGATAACATAAAACATTAAAACTTATATTGAAAAGATAAGGTTATCCTTTACCCATTTTCACCACTTGTCTCTTCCAGTCTGCATTCTTATAATCTCGAAGAAAGTTAGCCTGCAATGTGACGGATACAGTAAACGAATCTCCATGGCACACCGAAATGCCTAATTGCGGCAATTAATCCTTTCCCTCTATCAGAGATGATGCAAATATTATCATTGCTAATAACATACCTCCGCAGGTTGGTAAGGAAGAATTCCAAGATTCAAAGTTCTCCTTATCTACGATGGCAAATGCTATTAGGAGCATGTTCCTATTGCCATCTTGAGCAACCATAATAAGTAAGATCTGTGTATATTTTTCGTATAGCCATGTCCCATCCACCTGCACAAATGGCTTGCAGTGTGGAAATGCCCGCACACATTGATCAAACGTCTAGAACATCCGATGAAAAATTCTTTTCCCCGGCTGTAATTGGTCATCCGGACCGTAATAAGGTTGTGTCTGTAACTCAATCACAGTCCCCAGTACGTACTCCTGCATAGCAGCTATCCATCCCTGTAGCTCGTTATATGACGAATCATAATCCCCATACAATTACTCCATTTCCATCTGTTTAGCTATCAATGCCTTTCGATATGATACTCGATATTGGAATCGTGCTTGTATTTTGCCAATCAGTACCGAAACTTTAATGGTCGGCATGTCTATACGAAGCCCAAATTGCCCGGCCCATATCAGTCCAAACCCAAAACCTAACCCTAGCCCACAGAAGCCCAAAAAAAAACCCTAGCCCCAAGTAGCGCCATCCCATCTGCTTTTGGCCACTTGCTCTGCCTCTGACGCCACCTGCTACCTGCCCACCGCCACTGTCAGAGCACCACCAACGCCTCCACTTGCTCCACTTGCTCCTGCAAGACAGAAAAGAGAAAAGACAGAAAAGAAAGTGTAAAAGAATAGCTATAAAAAGCCAATCAGAAACTGTAAAGAGCACTTTTTTTTTTCCGATTAAGGATTCTAAAAAAAAGACCTTTTTTTCTTTTTCCGCAATCAATAGAAAAGAAATAGATTCAAAAACACAATAACAGTAGAGATCAAACAAAGAAGAATCCAAAACGCATAAAAAGTCAGATCAGTAACGTTAGGAGGTGATTTCACATTTTTTTCATTCGTCGTTTCGATTTTTTTATTTATTTATCACTCAATCAATATATATATATATATATATATATATGAGAAAAAATTTTACCTCTTATGAAATTCGCCACCAGTACGGTGGCCAATGAATGCCGACGATGGCTCCGGCATCGGAGGCGATGATGGTCCGTGGCCGGATTCCGCCAAGCCCTGCGAGAGAAAAAAGAAGAGAAAGAAGATTTTTTTTAACTCAAAGACAAAAATGATTTTTTAGAGATTTTGGGCTTAAATAGACCCAAGAAAACGACGCCGTTTTGGGTTGAATACCAGACTCTGAAACGACGCCGTTTAAGGCGACCCGCGGGCGACCCGACCCGTGCAGTCTAGGATCCGCGTGTTTCCTAAGCGGAAGGGCTATTTGCGCTTCTGGCCCTTCCGCTATTTTAGCCTTTTCAATCCAGTTTTTCTTATTTTTTAAATCTGCCCCAGTGTGTTTCCTTCTGTTCCAATTTGGTCCTGCACAAAGCGCAATGCATGGGAATTAGGGGATAATTTCCCAAACGGTCCCCCTTCTCTTTGTGCGCTTCATTCTGGGCCCTTAATCCGCTTTTTTTTTTAAATTTAGATCGTGGTTTTATTCCTTTCTCAATTTAGTCCTCTTTATTATTTTCATCCTTTTGTTAATTTAACTAACCTATTATTATTATTATTATTATTATTATTTATTATTATTATTATTATTATTATTGTATTTAATATTGTTGATACTATATTGCATTTACCATTATTATATTTATTATTAATATTAATATTATGATTACTATTATTATATTTATTACTTTATTCAATTATTAATTTACTTTATTTTATCTTACTTACTTATTTATTTTTCATATATATATATATATATATTATTTTCATTATCATTATTGGCATTATATTATTATTGTACATAAATACTATTATTATCATTATTCGGTTTTTTATATATATTTATGTATTTCAAATTGTTTTATTATTATCATTATTATTATTATTATCACTATTATTTGTTATTTCTATTATTTGTCATTATTTTCACATATCAAATCCATATACATATTTTATTTGTTATCGTGTTTATTTTATTCTTTACCATTACCATTATTATTATTTTCATTAACATCTCGTTATCCACGTGACCATTTCATTTCGACACTATCATTGCTTTCTCGCTCGCTTTAACCATCGCTATCATCATAGTTATATGTATAGATATATATATTGTTAGTTTACTACTACTATATTATTGCATATGTGTTTTACTATTTGTTTATTATGCTTCTTCACATGATATTTATACACATATAAACATATTTTATCGACTTACTATTACTATACATGTATGTTACTATTATCATTATCATTGTTCTATTACCGTTAATCTTATCATTATTATTATTACTATTATATAACATCTTTATTATCCTTTGTTTAGTATTGTTATCCTTCATCATTGTCATCATTATTGTTATCAATCATCCTTTATTTGCATTATTATTGCTATTGCAATTTTTCAACAATCTCGCTAAATAAAAATACATTTTATGAAATCGTCCTATTCTATCCAAAGATTCTTAAAGCAAGGCAATGTTTTGTATTTAGAGATTCGTGGAATAGTGCCCTAACGTGCTGGGTTGCGATTCTTTGTTTCACTAAATAATCAAACATCCTTCTATCCTATTTCATGAAATATGAGACGAATTTGATTACGAGATATTAAAACATTGTGTCCTAACGAGCTGGATGTGATGTTTATATCTTTTCGGGATGAAGAAATCTCAAGTTTTGACTCGAGCCTTTTCTTAGATTTAATCCGATACGATGCATTTTGTAAAATCGCTACACTCCATTTAAAGGTTTTTAAAATAAAGGCAATGTTTTGTATTTAGGAATTCGGGGAATAGTGCCCTAACGTGCTGGGTTGCGATTTTCTGTTTGACTAAATAACTAAACATCCTTTTGATAAACTTCGTAAAACCATGAGATAGCTTTGATTACGAAGGTTTAGAATATCATGTCCTAACGTCTTTGGATGTGATGTTTGTACCCTCTCGAACAAAGAAATCTCAAATATCCTAATACCTTTTAAAAGATCCGTATTTTAAAATCTTTTCAAACTTCCGACATTAAGACACTAATTAATCATTTTGGTACCAATTTTGGGCGTATCGAGGGTGCTAACCCTTCCTCGTATGTGAATCGACTTCGAACTCGTTTTACGGATTTCAAGACCAAAATCGTTGTTTTGATAAATCAAACTATTTATTAAAAACAACCATTTTACGAGGTGACCCGATCACACCTCAACAAAAAAAGGATTGGTGGCGACTCCCCATTTTTCATTTTTAAAACCCAAAGTCGAGCCCTTGTTTTTTTCCAAAAAAAATGGTTACGACGACTTGCGACTCCACGGGGACGTTTTAGAAAGTCAAGCCATAAATTGATTATTTTCATCTTTTGTCGAATTTTGAAAGTTCGATTTGAAAATTACGATCTTTTATTGCATGTTGTTTTAATTTCGACATTGCATTGCATGACCGTTGTGGTCACACCTTTAAGTGGGAGTGAGAAGCTACTCCTTCGTGAAGTTTTCACCTCCGCGTGATAGTGGATCGCCGGATACATCCGTACCTATGTCTTCGTGAGATTTTCATCTCCGTCATGCCATAGGGAAATGTATTCCCCGAATCGAACTCGGTCCATATGAGCCTATAATGGGTGAGGATCGAGGAATCGCTAGTTCGGTACCCTTACCTTAGAACCAAACCACATGTAGTAAACCTTAAGAGCCCACCTTAGGTAGAACTATGTCAAACCCCTAGTGGTCACCTGGATAGGTACTCTATTTTGTTTATTTCTCCTGTGCTAACGTGTTTGGTTTTGTTTGTGATTGCATTGCATTGCATCACACCGCATCATCTTAGAAAGGAGGTGTTGATTCATATTCGATTGCTAAATAGAAGAGTTTATCATAAGGAAATGTGTTACTTGATAAAGTGGATTATAATACTGATCGTTCGAACATAGTCCGTAAACAACGAGAGAGGACCGATAACCCATAGAAGAATACAAGACTTTGCCCGAGGATTCAAGTCGACAAAGATTATTCGAGAGTCATCATGTCTCTATTTTCTAAAAGAAGCTTATAAACATCGCAAAAGATAAGTGAGCGAAGAGGTACGGCCTGGACCAAGCAACAAGGAGCTAGAAAAGGTATCCATTGAGAAAGTTCACGGGGCACGACCATAACATCCGGATACGAAGAAGAGGATTGGTGTTTTCACCTGGACTATGAGGATAAAGCCGTATATGCAATCCGTTTTATGTAAAGAAATGTATTTTCTAGAAAAGTTCTTCTAATAGAATTGAATTCATAATCAACGCCTCTCTTTCTTTTTGTATTCCTTCCATGCATTTGCATTGTATTTCATGCATTTGCATTGCATCATATCACGTGCATTAAAATTTGTAGAAAAACCCAAATTAGGTAAAGTTATTTCAGTAACCTAGAAGCCATGGATCAAAGAATAAAAAGACTAGAACAAATGCAAAAGGAAATACAGGAGCAGATGCAAGAACGATTAATCAAGATACAACAAGACATGATAGAATGATGCAGAATCTCGAGTAGCATGATGAATCGGTTATGCAGCTTGTTGGCCAATGAACGTGAGAAAGGAAAGGGCGTTGCTACTAGTTTGGGAAACGATAATGACGACCCTGTTTACCCTCCGAGTTTTACCTCGCCTAATACCCAAGTGCCACCGGAGATGCATCCCTAAAGGGCGCCTGTTACTATTAGACCACAATATCAGGTTGGTACCACGATACCAGCCCACCTCTTGACTGGTTCGGGTACTAACCCAGGGGAAAGTTTGGCTAACCCTGTGGTCCCCGATTTCGATGGACTAACAGAAATGGACAAGGCAAAAATAGATTTGTCAAAGCAACTTGAGAATCGTTGCAAGTGGCTAGAAGAAAAGTTTAAAGAAATAGAAACAGCTGACCATCGTTACGGGATGAACGCTAAAGACTTAAGTCTGCTCCCGGACTTAGTCCTTCCGCCAAAGTTCAAAACACCAGAGTTCGAGAAATATAACGGGACTAGTTGTCCTGAGGCGTACATTACAATGTTCTGCCGGCGGATGGTGGGGCACCTTAATAATGGCCAGTTGCTGATTTACTATTTTCAAGACAGTTTGGCCGGGTCTGTCGCCAAATGGTATAACCAGCTTAGTCGTGCCCAAATTAAGACGTGGAAGGACCTAGCACAGGCCTTCATGAAACATTATGGCCATGTAGTTGATATTGCTCCTGATAGAATCACGCTCCAAAATATGGAAAAAAAAGTTGGGCGAAAGTTTTAGACAGTATGCCCAGCGATGGAGAGAGGTAGCAATACAAGTGCAGCCACCGCTCTTGGAAAAGGAGAACGCCATGCTCTTCATTAACACCCTGAAGGCCCCTTTCATAATTCATATGATAGGGAGTACGACTAAGAGCTTCGCCGACATGGTAATGGCAGGGGAAATGATCGAACATGTGATCAGATGTGGCAAGATTGAAGCAGGGGAAACCACTAGAAGGTCTGCTCCTAGAAAAAAGGATGACGAGGTGAATAATATAAAGATGGGGGACTCAAAGTCAATTACCGTTAACCAGCTAAAAACGGTGACTTCTGAGTATCAAGGTTCGTCAAGGAAAGAATCCCGCACAAGGAAAAACATTAAAAAACTCCAATTTACGTCAATCCCTATTACGTATAAGGAGTTGTATCAAAGTTTATTTGATGCACACATTGTCCCCCAATATCCAAAACCAATGCAACCTCCATACCCAAAATGGTATGACCTAAACACTCAGTGTGAGTACCACGCGGGGATCATAGGCCATTCGATAGAAAATTGCCTTACTCTTAAGAAATTGGTCGAAAATCTCATCAACATGAGTATTGTGAAGTTCGATAACGGAGCAATGGTATACCCGAAAAGAACCGAGGAATAAAAGTTTTTCGAGCATCTGTCTTTATGTACTTGGGAGTGTTTTGAACAATGAGACTGTGGAAGAAACATGTATTTTTTAAGCTAATCTAGAGTAATGTGTAAAACACACTTGTTGCTTCAAGCCTGGAAGCAATTAGATTTCTTTTGAGAAGTAGGCTTGTGTCCAGAATTTTTATTTCAATAAAATGCATCATTCTAAGTAAATATTTTCATTCTTTACATTTCATACGAAATATTTTTCACTCATGACCATATCATGCGAATAATCATCCTTAGGATCATTTATTCTTTGGATTTTCTGCCCACAATGGGCCCCCAGATATCAATGAAATGAGCGACGCTGTTGCTGACTCCCTTTTTTAGTGAGATATGTATCTAGAGGGATCTAAAGGCTTTGAAAATGACAAAGATTGCAACTTACTTCCCCAATATAGATCCTACCTTATGAAGTGTCAGCAGACGCTATGAACTAACGAAGGAGATGAAGATGCAAGCGTAGCTCCTCGTAGGAATAAGGCAAGGCATCGTTGAGCTATTTTCAGGAATTCAAGATGTTTTCGCACGATCATATCAAGGCATGCCAAACTACTAAGACATGGGTATGCTATTAAGGTTGGGGTTTAAAGAACCCATGTTTTACAACAGCCTAGCTAATCAAGAGGCTCGAGCTATTGGTTCACCAAGAAAGGGAAATTGTATCTGTTATGCCATAAAATACCAAGTCGAACAAGACTGTGCCTTCTCCATTTTCCCTATATGAAGCATGGATGTTAACAAGCCAGTCTCCTCAAAAGCTTTTAGCCAACATCGATTCATATTCATGGTCATTGGTTACCTCACTGAGAGGGTGAAGGTCGATTCATATGTCAAATTACAAAGTCGGCAGTCAAAAAAAAATCAAGATTTTTTGAAAAAATGGCTGAGACTTGTAAAGGTTGACATAGAGAAGTTACCATTTACCCTTTAGGTTCCTTGAACATTGGCCAAGACTTTTGCCGGGGCATCTTTCCCATTGGTTTATGAAAGGGAAACAATTATTGGAAGATAAGATTCCTTTTCCCAAGCTTGGATTGAATTAGATGAAGCAGAATGCCTCTAGTAAGCTTGATTGAAAGTATTCAGCAGGGTCAAATGTACCAAAAATGGATACGGGCTTGAGAAAAAAGGTTCGCTCAAGAGAATTTCAGGAAGAGGACCTAGCATTAAGAGAGATTCTTCTTATCCAAAAGAACTCCAAAGAAAAAGTAAATGCCTTATACAGCAAAGAAGGCCTGTTCTAGGGGAACATGAGTGTTAACCAAGATGGATGACAAGGACCTGCCCAATCCGGTGAGTTCAGATTCAATAAAAAGTTTTCCAAAAAAAACACAAAAAATGAAAAACAAGAAAAAGGAAAAAAGAAAAAAGAAAAAGGAGAGGCCAAGGCGAAAACCCACAAAGGGCGCTTTGAGACCAAAGGGTATTTGAGTTGAAAACCCGAGAAGGGCAGCTCAAAATTTTGATCGAAAGTAGGGCATACAGTAGTCTTGCTACGCTTGAAGAAGTATGTTACGTCTTGGGCATCGACAAAGTACTCTGGATCTCCTAAACACATATTAAACTCAAAATGGTCCTCAAGAAGTTGGAACAGAGAAGCTCAAGCTGCGATATCTGGGGCACTTAGTTTCCATTTTACCCATTTTTGTTACTTGTGGTTATTTTATTCCTTTCAAAATACCACAGATAAATTTCTTTCTTAATTGCATTTGCTAGCATTGATTAACTTGTTTGTTTCGAGCTATGCTCCCAATCAATTTCCTTTTGTCCATTGTTACAATCTTTTTCGCATTTTGCATTGAAATAACGATTTGTGGACTAATAACACTTTCATAAAAGGAGTTTTGCATATTACTCGGAAGCTTCGAATAATACAAGGACCAAAACAGACTATTGTTTAGAACTCACTCAAATTTCAAGGTTTGGAAATATTGGAGAAAGATGATTATCTCTTTGGACCTTTTATTGGTTGAACAAAAGACAATACATTTCACCGGTGATACGACCTTGACAGATAACGAGCAATGTCAACCCAAAGAAGACAAAGGATCATTCTCGAGAAAAGAAAATGATACTGCATTCATGCACATATCGAGCCTACACATTTGGTCATTACACCGTGAATGGTGTAACAGATCAAATTGATCCTATACCTCGAGTTACAAGCAGGATGGATAGAAGAAACCAAATGTTATTCTCCTAAAGTTGCAGTGAGAGATACAAACTTTATGTCCCAGAAGGTACAATGGAAGGGACCCTGAAATTACAGCGGGGCAAGCTTGTTGAGCATAATATGATCATTTCTTTGGATTTTCTATCAAAGATACTGGCTAAATGAGAAAGCATGATAACGCATCAGTGATAGAACCTTAATAAACTACGAGCAATGATGACCCCAAGCATTTAAAAATGGATCATTTCATTTTGCATTCATACATCATTTCAAAGTACGTTTAGTTAGGAACATTCGACTCATTGCATCCTAATCATCATAAAAAGACCATTCTCATGACATTCTGCATTCATGCAAGTGTCGTCCATAACACATGCAGTTAGGAGACTTTGAGTCGTTCTGATCATAACATCCTCATCATTTGTATAAGCATAAGCACATAAAATTAATTCTATAGATGTGTTCCTCAAAGAACGGTGTAGCGATATTGAAGTTCAGATTTTGTTCCCTCAAGATGGTAGTGGAGTAGACTGAAGATTGAAGTCTTCCTGAATATAGTAAGGAAGCACATTGGAAAGTTCAAATTTCGTTCCCTCGAGATAGTAGTGGAGCAGACTGAAGATTGAAGTCTTCCTAAATATAGTAAGGAAGCACATTGGAAAGTTTAGATTTCGTTCCCTCAAAATGGTAGTGGGGCAGACTGAAGATTGAAGTCTTCCTGAAGATAGTAAGGAAGCAAATTGAAAAGTTCAGATTTTGCTCATTCGAGATGGTAGGGAGCGGAAGTCTTCCTGAAGATAGTAAGGAAGCAAATTGGAAAGTTCTGAATTCTCATTTCCTCGACGTTCCAGTAGAGTAGGTTGAGATTACAAATCCCGTCTCCCTAAGTTAACAATGAAGATCAATCATTATTCCTTTGAAGTTTCAGTTAGAGAAGATAGAGATTGCGAATCTCTTCTCCCTGAATTCACATTTCCTCGACGTTCCAGTAGAGTAGGTTGAGATTACAAATCCCGTCTCCCTGAGTTAACAATGAGGATCAATCATTGCTCCTTTGAAGTTTCAGTTAGAGAAGATGGAGATTACAAATCTCTTCTCCCTAAATTCTTATTTCCTCAAAGTTCCCGTGGAGTAGGTTGAAATTAGAAATCCCGTCTCCCTGAGTTAACAATGAGGTTACATCCTTAATTCTCTCAAATTTCAGAGAGAAGATGGAGATTACAAATCTCTTCTCCCGAATTATTATTTCCTCAAAGTTCCCGTGGAGTAGGTTGAGATTACAAATCCGCCTCCCGAGTTAACAATGAGGTTACATCCTTATTTCTTTGAAATTTCGATAGAGAAGATGGAGACTACGAATCTCTTCTCCCTAATTCTTATTTCCTCAAGTTCCCATGGAGTAGGTTGAGATTACAAATCCGCCTCCCGAGTTAACAATGAGGTTACATCCTTATTTCTTTGAAGTTTCGGTAGAGAAGATGGAGACTACGAATCTCTTCTCCCTGAATTCTTATTTCCTCGAAGTTCCCGTGGAGTAAGAAGTAAATCAAAGAAATCAGTCTGGTGGTCCTTGAGTTTGCAGGGATCAGATTGAAGAAAGCAGATTTGACATTCCTGAAGTTGCAGGATGTGGATCGAATACATCAGTCTGGCGATCCCTGAGTTTGCAGGGATCAGATTGAAGAAAGCAGATTTGACATTCCTAAAGTTGCAGGAGGCAAATCGAAGACAGAAGATCTTATCTTCCTGAAGTTGCAGTAGAGCAGATCACTACAAATCTCATTTTTCAAGGTTACAGTGAAGTGGATCAAAGCAACAAGAGGCGGTGGACAGGAGCGACGCTACCTAAAGAAGAGCACCTGAGAAGTCAAGACTCGGCGAGACCGGGCAACATTGGGCTTCTTCAAGTCTTTGCTCTATTCTCGTTACTCGACAATGAGCAAAGAGGGGCAGTTGTATGAAGCCCAAATTGCCCGGCCCACATCAGTCCAAACCCAAAACCTAACCCTAGCCCACAGAAGCCCAAAACCAAAAAAAAAAAAAAACCTAGCCCCATGTAGCGCCGTCCCATCTGCTTTTGGCCACTTGCTCTGCCTCTAATGCCACCTGCTACCAGCCCACCGCCACTGTCAGAGCACCACCAACGCCCTCCACTTGCTCCACTTGCTCCTGCAAGACAGAAAAGAGAAAAGACAGAAAAGAAAGTGTAAAAGAATGGCTATAAAAAGCCAATCAGAAACTGTAAAGAGCACTTTTTTCCCGATTAAGGATTCTAAAAAAAGGACCTTTTTTTCTTTTTCCGCAATCAATAGAAAAGAAACAGATTCAAAAACACAATAACAGTAGAGATCAAACAAAGAAGAATCCAAAACGCATAAAAAGTCAGATCAGTAACGTTCGGAGGTGATTTCACATTTTTTTCATTCGTCGTTTCGATTTTTTTTTATTTATTTATCACTCAATCAATATATATATATATAAAAGAGAAAAAAAAATTTACCTCTTGCGAAATTTTGGCCATGTGACGGTGGCTTGGCCGATGACAGTCTTGAATGGCTCCAGCGTCGGAGGCGCGGTGGTCCGGCGACCGGATTCCGGCCAAGCCCCCTGCAGAGAAAAAAGAAGAGCAAGAAGATTTTTTTAACTCAAAGACAAAAATGATTTTTTAGAGATTTTGGGCTTAATAGACCCAAGAAAACGATGCTTTTGGGTTGAATACTGACTCAAACGACGCCATTTAAAAGCGCGACCATGAGCGACCCAACCCGTGCAATCTAGGATCCGCGTGTTTCCTAAGCGGAAGGGCTATTTGCGCTTCTGGCCCTTCCGCTATTTTAGCCTTTTCAATCTAGTTTTTCTTATTTTTTTAAATCTGCCCCAGTGTGTTTCCTTCTGTTCCAATTTGGTCCTACACAAAGCGCAATGCATGGGAATTAGGGGATAATTTCCCAAACGGTCCCCCTTCTCTTTGTGCGCTTCATTCTGGGCCCTTAATCTGTTTCTTTTTTTTTAAATTTAGATCTGTGGTTTTATTCCTTTCTCAATTTAGTCCTCTTTTATTATTTTCATCCTTTTGTTAATTTAACTAACCTTTTATTATTATATTATTATATTATTATTATTATTTTTATTGTATTTAATATTGTTGATACTATATTGCATTTACCATTATTATATTTATTATTAATATTAATATTATGATTACTATTATTATATTTATTACTTTATTCAATTATTAATTTACTTTATTTTATCTTACTTACTTATTTATTTTTCATATATATGTATATATATATTATTATTTCCATTATCATTATTGGCATTATATTATTATTATACATAAATACCATTATTATCATTATTCGCTTTTTTTATATATATTTATGTATTTCAAATTGTTTTATTATTATTATCATTATTATTATTATTATTATCACTATTATTTGTTATTTCTATTATTTGTCATTATTTTCACATATCAAATCCATATACATATTTTATTTGTTATCGTGTTTATTTTTATTCTTTACCATTACCATTATTATTATTTTCATTAACATCTCGTTATCCACGTGACCATTTCATTTCGACACTATCATTGCTTTCTCGCTCGCTTTAACCATCGCTATCATCATAGTTATATGTATAGATGTATATATATTGTTAGTTTACTACTACTATATTATCGCATATGTGTTTTACTATTTATTTATTATGCTTCTTCTGTCATGATATTTATACACATATAAACGTATTTTATCGACTTACTATTACTATTTATGTATGTTACTATTATCGTTATCATTGTTCTATTACTCGTTAATCTTATCATTATTATTATTACTATTATATAACATCTTTATTATCCTTTGTTTAGTATTGTTATCCTTCATCACCGCCATCATTATTGTTATCAATCATCCTTTATTTGCATTATTATTGCTATTGCAATTTTTCAACAATCTCGCTAAATAAAAATACATTTTATGAAATCGTCCTATTCTATCCAAAGATTCTTAAAAGCAAGGCAATGTTTTGTATTTAGAGATTCGTGGATTAGTGCCCTAACGTGCTGGGTTGCGATTCTTTGTTTCACTAAATAGTCAAACATCCTTCTATCCTATTTCATGAAATACGAGACGACTTTGATTACGAGAGATTAAAACATTGTGTCCTAACGAGCTGGATGTGATGTTTATATCTTTTCGGGACGAAGAAATCTCAAGTTTTGACTCGAGCCTTTTCTTAGATTTAATCCGATACGATGCATTTTATAAAATTGCTACACTCCATTTAAAGGTTTTTAAAATAAAGGCAATGTTTTGTATTTAGGAATTCGGGGAATAGTGCCCTAACGTCTTTGGGTTGCGATTTTCTGCTTTGACTAAATAACTAAACATCCTTTTGATAAACTTCAGAAACCATGAGATAGCTTTGATTACGAAGGTTTAGAATATCATGTCCTAACGTCTTTGGATGTGATGTTTGTACCCTCTCGGATCAAAGAAATCTCAAATATCCTAATACCTTTTAAAAGATCCGTATTTTAAAATCTTTTCAAACTTCCGACATTAAGACACTAATTAATCATTTTGGTACCAATTTTGGGCGTCTCGAGGGTGCTAACCCTTCCTCGTATGTGAATCGACTTCCGAACTCGTTTTCTAAATTTCGTAGACCAAAATCGTTGTTTTGATAAATCAAACTGTTTATTAAAAACAACCGTTTTACGAGGTGACCCGATCACACCTCAATAAAAAAAGGATTGGTGGCGACTCCCCATTTTTTCATTTTTAAAACCCAAAGTCGAACCCCTTGTTGTTTTCCAAAAAAAATGGTTACGACAATGTCCTTCACCATTGGCATGATACACGTATAGATAGTTTTGGAATTAAGTTTTCAATGATCTTCTATCATACATGTCGATGTGCATGTGTGAGGTCTAACCAATTTTCGTATCTTCCACATTTGTGAATTTTGAATGAACGCAGCTTGTACCCGCCAATTGTAGCCTTCCGCTGCCTTCCAACACTCCCCAATATATACCGTCGGTTTAGACACTGTGACTTTGTAATCCACTGATATATTCATTTTATATCGTTTAATAGCAAATACTTACTCTTATTTACTTTCGAATCTCTGGCTTGCGAATAACTCCTCATGATCGAATTTACGGCCAGTTAGTGAGCAAGAAGTATTTCAGGGTACTTCGGGAACTCAGCTACATGCGCTGCGTCGAGGTCTATAAGAGACATGTGTGGCCCAGGATTATTGTGTATCATAATACATCGCATCTGGTTCTCGACCGAAGACGCGATAATGTTTCCTTCGTCATTCACATCTTCATCGTCAATATCATCAGGTATATCGTCCACATCGGGATCACTGTCACTATTGACCTCTTGCTCACAATAATCACTACTATCGTATCCATCATCACCAACCACATCAATATCGGTTGTAATATTAAGATCGATATCGATCCCATGTATAGTCGATTCACTATCAACATACGATATTGGAGGCACCATGCACGGTTCTTGAGCCCTATGTTCTTCACCATATGCATTGATGCCTTCATTTTGCTCAATACCAGCTAACTTAGCAAATAAGTGAATTGGTGCATTTTTGTTACTTCCATTCCCACAGTAAAGAGCGATCATTGTCTCCATGTCTTTGTCGTCTACAAGTTCCATTTCGGTGAATTTTATCGGATCTGTCGAAACTGGAAACTTGTAGAAAATTCTCAAATCCTTGTCCCACAACGTCTAACAATTTTTGTGTTAATCCTTCCCTTCATATTATCCAACGAGACATTTCTATTAAATCTCATCTCTATTTGTTGCCAACATTCAAATATGCATCCAACGGTTGTTGTCAAGATGATTCCATCGAAATAAATGCATACGAAAAACTGATCATCCATCTTCAATATTCAATCTGTAAAAATAAACAAAATTTCTCAAAACAATTTTGATCAGTAAATAAATTACTTAAATAAAAAAAACTAATGTTTCAATATGCAATTTTTTCATTCTTAAGCTCATACTATTTCAGTTATCATTTTGTACATGAACAACATTTATCTTTACATTTAACCACTTAAATTCATTTCTACGTTTTCTTCCATATCTGATCTTGTATCTTCCTCTGGGAAATACTGTACAATCCAATATAGAAATTCTTGATTCTCTTCATATTCATCTTCTACAATCCAATTTGGAAATTCCTTGGGATCTTCTTTCTCTTCAATCTTTATAATAGGTATTGAATTTAGAAATTCTCTTGGTAATTTCCTAACATCTAGTTTATCCATCCATGGTATGTTAAACACACTTTACTTCCCAGTCAACTTCCGCGAGCCTATACTTTGCCGTACTGTTTTCCTAGCTCCATAAGAGATTATAAACTTCACAAAACATATAACTAGATTCCAATAGGTTCGTGGTACCAATGTCTTCCAAAGTTCGTCTAAAATGATTTGATGGTCCCATTCTATTAATGTCCCTCTAAGGGTTAAGTATTGCACTTTATTCTTCCTAATCATTTCATGACCATTCCACAACACTTCTTACATCTTTTTATTTACGGTGATAAGGTGTTGAACAATGTCTTCTTCAGGTTTCATTTTGTAATCTTGCACTTCTCTCATCATCTTATCAACTTTCTCCATTTGTGCTAAAGTTATTATCTCATCAGGCAATACAAAATATGTTGTCATTTCTAACAAAATCTATAGCAGAAATATTTTCAATTTTTATCACTAATTAACAATTACTTTATAATAGTTTTACTAATATAAAAACTTTCAAATATATTAAAAAATTTTAAAACATAACATTCACAATAAACAAATAATTAATGTAACATCCTAAAATGGGGGTTATTTGTATTTGAATTATTTTGCTTGTGTTTGGATTGCTGTGATATTAATTGTGGTGTAGTAAGGCTTAATTAGGGGTCTTGAGTAGGCTCAGATTAGTAGAAAATTTATTTGTGAAGCTTTAAAGGTAGGAAGCCTTAGTAAGTAGGAGTTACAAGGTTAAAGGAGGGAATTATTGTCATTAAAAATGACTTGGAAAAGTGGCAAGAGGGAGGCCACTTAGGTGCTAGAGTTGACGCCACAAGGAGCAAGGGGGAACCTATGTTCGAGTCACGAATTTTCCCTTTTTGATCTTTATTTTGGAAGGCAATAAGGGGAGGGAATTTCCCAATTTTAAACTTTGGGATAATAAGGAAAGTATGAGAATATTATTTGGCTTTAAATGGATTTTATTTGATTAATCTTGAAAAGTTGGCAAGAGAGAGAAAGAGATGATAAATTTTAATGTAAGGATAATAAGGATATTATCAAGGATATTATTAAGGCTTCTAATTGGATTATTATTAGGATTAATTTATAATAATTGATAGAGGAAAATTAGGCATGTGATTAATTCAAATAATTTTGAATTAATTCAAATAGTTGGTCAAGAGCAATTCAAGGAGGTTGTCAATTTGGAACTCTTCACGGAAGAGTGGACGGCAAGCTTAAGGAAGGGGGGTGCCGAATCCCTTTAAAAGCACCTACCTAGCATCTTGTTTTTCTTTTCCCCAATTTTTTTTGCAAGTAGCCAAATTTCTTCTTTATTCCCTCCTCTCCAATTGTTTTTCTCTCCTTTCTCATTTTCTCAAAACCAAAACTCTCTCTACTCCTTGTCAAACCCCACCTTCTTTTCTCATCATTATTTCCTTTCCTTTAGCCGAATTCACTCCTTGGTGTGCGAAAATTCCTCTCCTATTCTATAGCACTTTGGTAGAATGTTAGGAGGAATAGATCTCTTCGGGATTTCTTGTGGCAATCGTTGGTGAAGGTAAGTGATAGCGAATCTTTCTTGTCTCTATACTTTCTCTCTGTCGATTTATAGGTTGGAGAAAGCGAAATTTTGGCATATGCAAACAAGAAGGCTAACCCCTCTTTGAATCGATATCATCTAGGAACTACGGATTTTCAAGCAATAGATTTGACTCTCCATTCTCTCAATCATTATAGGGTAAGGTGGTAAGAATCTATTTTAATAGATCACTCTTTTAAGTATTCAAAAGTCAAGGCTATTAACATGTGATTGCCGATTTAGGGAAGCGTTACCTGAGAGTGTGGTGCCTTGTACTCAAAGGCATTTGGGTAAGGTTTCGGGTTCACAAGGAACCCCTTTTGCAATTAATTTGGTTTGGCCGAATAGGCCATGGCACTAACCTTGTGGTTGGCCGAATATAGGGCAAGGATATTGTGGGTGGCCGATTGGTTATTCCGGGATTTAAGGCTTTCGTTAATTTCAGGTGTGTACATACACACCTTATAACTTTTTAATATGCTAAGTGTTATATGTATGCTTAATCCGTTTGTGTAGATTCGGATGTAATACCATCATGGTATAAACAAGGATTTGGGTAAGTCTTTGTTGCTATGAGCTTTCTTTTGATGCTTTTGGGAAGCATGGCATGTTTGGTATATGTGGCTTATAATATATGGCTCATGATAAATCTGTTGGATGTTGTTAAATAAATCTATTGGCATGATAATTGTTAATTATATATTATTGATTGATGTGGGATTAAATGAGTGGAGGGGGAAGTGATATTCATGTCGATGGACACCAGTGGTTTGGTACCACATTGTGACTACGGTCACCAGAGGTTTGGCACCTCCAGAGGTTTGGCACCTCATAGCGTCTCGTCCCTGTGGCTTAACACCACCGTGGGTTGGCCCCACTTTGAGATATGGGATTGACGCCAGTGATTTGGTATCACAAGATGGGTTGGCCCCATCACTTGATTTGTGACTATACGTCACCAGTGGTTTGGCACCACCAGTGGTTTGGTACCACACGGGGTAGAGAAAGGCGTTTGGATGGCTAGGTTGGGTGCATGATTTAGTGCATGTTAAATTGTTATAAATTGTGTATGTTGTTGCATTAAACCGGAAAAAGGGTACACATTGGGTCTTGATGACTCACCTTTTTCCTTTAACATTTTCAGTGACTCGTAGTCATGGATAAGGAGCCGGATGAACTCGAGGTGGCCATGCAATGAAAATGTGGACTAGGTGGATTTTGAACTATTTTATTTTATTATGGGTTTATTTTTGTCTAAGTTGTAATACGCCTCCTAATATTGCACTTGGATTATTTTACATGTTTTGATAATTTGCTTAAACTACTTTATGATATTAAAATGGTACATGTTTTTCTCAAATTAATACGCAAAATGTTTTATTGTGCCATCGGGTACACTTGAATCAGAACAACGACCTAATATATTATTAAACAACACTAAGTAATGTTTTCTTCATAACACCTCAACTGTTTTAAACCAAAACAATATCTTTTATCAAAAATTTAAATCGGCTTAAAGGGATTTTTCAAAATGTTTTCTCTGAGCATACCAAATTCGGTCATAACGTTTGGTAGGGTTTGGGGTGTTACAATTAATATAAACACAAAACTTACTAACAAATCAAAATAAACAAATAAATTGCTTTAAAACAAAACATAAAAATAACAAAAACAATAATTAGGGTTTTTACTAACAATATTAATAATACTAACTAAAATAATAATTAGGGTTTTTATCAACAATATTAATAATACTAACTAAAATAATAATTAAGGTTTTTACGAACAATATTAATAATACTAACTAAAATAATAATTAGGGTTTTTATCAACAATATTAATAATACTAACTAAAATAATAATTAAGGTTTTTACTAACAATACTAATAATATTAACTAAAATGATAATTAGGGTTTTACTAACAATAATAGTTAATAATAATAATAATAATAATAATAATAATAATAATAATAATAATAATAATAATAATAATAATAGTTTCTTTTAGTAACAATAATACTAACTAAAATAATAATTTCGGTTTTACTAACAATAATAGTTATTAATAATAATAATAATAATAATAATAATAATAATAATAATAATAATTTTTTTACTAACAATATTATTAACTAACAATAATAATAATAATAATAATTAGGATTTTACTAATCCTAATAACTAACACAATAATAATAATAATAATTAGGGTTTTTTTACTAACAATACTAATAATACTAACTAAAATAATAATTGGGGTTTTAGTAACAATAATAGTTAACAATAATAATACTAATATTAATAATAATAGTTTCTTTTACTAACAATAATACTAACTAAAATAATAATTACGGTTTTACTAACAATAATAGTTAACAAAAAATAATAATAATAGTATTTTTTACTAACAATATTAATAACTAACAATAATAATAATAATTAGGGTTTTACAAATCCTAATAACGAACACAATAATAATAATAGTAATAGTAATAATAATAATAGTTTTTACTAAAATAATACTAACTAACAATAATAATTAGGGTTTTAACTATAAATAAGAATAACCAAACCTTAAAACTAACAATAATAATACTAACTAAAATAATAATTAGGGTTTTTACTAATCTTAATAACTAACAATAATAACTAAAATAACAACAAAAAACATACAAAATAAAACATGATAATCCATTATTTATAAAATAAATCCCTTATTTTTTCTATTTTTTATTCTTCTCTATCTTTCTCCTTTCTCTTCTCTATTTTCTCTCTCTTTCTTTTTTTCCGTCGTCGTCCTCTTTCTTTTTTTTCTTCTTCTTCTTCTTCTTCTTCTTCTTCTTCTTCTTCTTCTTCTTCTTCTTCTTCTCCTGCAGAGCAATGAAAATGAAATTGGGGACCATTTAAGGTCCCCAGTTGAGCAAATGGACAAATTTGCTGCTGCATGGAGAAGTCCCGTCACCTGGGTGCCGCCTCTGGCACACTATTGTTCGGTGCCGCCTCTGGCACACCATTGTTCAGTGCCGCCTCTGGCACCACATTGTCCCTTCTTCTTTTTTTTTAAAACAATTTTTTCTTTAACGGCAAATGGCAGAAATGGCAGAGATAGAGTGGTGACGCCTCTGCCATAGGCAGCACCACCCTTCCATGTACCATTTTGGTACATAATTTTTTTGATATACTATTTTAGTTATTTTTTTTATTTTGGACTATTTTGGTAAAAAAACCCGGTAACAGTAGTATATTGTAGACATAAGAACTTGGGTTCAAAATTAAAATTTTCTCTCTCAGTTATAAAAAAATGAAAAATTAGTAATTTGTACACAAAAATAGAAACAATTTATATACAATAAATTAATAATTTATTCGACTAACTGCTCCATTTTTCTAAAGTATGTGCATCAAACTCCATTTCTAAAGTATGTGCATCAAATTTTGATAAATTAAAATAAAGAAACTAACTTTCTAATTTTCGTAAAATAAATGGATTTAATTCATAATTAGATATTTATATTTGGGCAATTTATCAATTAATGCTTTTTTTTAAAAAAAAATTACGGAAATAGACCTATTTTTTAATTATTTATCGGAATGGGCCATTTTCCCCGAAAGCGTGTCCACGCCAGCGCGATATTAGGATATGTGGCAGGAAAATGCGTCCCTGGGGAGCGTTTTTGCCACATCGTGAAAACACTTCCTTGAGGGGGCGCTTTGTTGATGTGGCAAAAACGCTCCCACAGGGACACGTTTTAACCCGTGCTTTTTTCCAAAAAAAAATAGACTATTCTCGAATTAAATTTTCAAAAAAGGTCATTTTTTAGATATTATAAAAATAGACCAAATTTTTTAAAAATTTACAAGAATAAACATTTATAAAGGCTCAAAGTGACAATATAATTTTTTTTAAGGTGTCACCAATTAATATGGAAATATAACTTACAAAGCAAATCTTTATATAGACCCAAAGTCTCATTTCTCCTGTTTTCTTAAGCAATGTGGGATGTGAGATATGTGTATATATAGACTCATGAATAGGTTTGTAGCTTGTTTTCTTAAGCAATGTGGGATGTGAGATATGTGTATAAAAAAATAGAAATTGTTTTGTAAAAAATATCAAATATAGTGTAGCATTTAATCTCATGTTGTTAGTTAAAAGAGGAAGGAATCTCACATTATTTAGGAAAAAGCTGCAAAATTATTCATGAGTCTATATATACACATATCTCATATCCCACATTGCTCAAGAAAATAAGGGAAATGAAACTTTGGGTCTATATAAATATTTGCTTTGTAAGTTATATTTCCATATTAATTGGTGACACCTTAAAAAAAATGGTGTTGTCACTTTGAGCCTTTATAAAGGTTTATTCTCGTAAATTTTTAAAAAATTTGGTCTATTTTATAATATCTAAAAAATGACCTTTTTTGAAAGTTTAATTCGAGAATAATCTTTTTGGAAAAAAAATACGGCTAAAACACGTCCCTGGAGGAGTGTTTTTACCACATCAACAAAGCGCGCACTCAAGGAATCGTTTTCTGCTGATGTGGCAAAAACGCTCCCCCAGGGACGTGTTTTCCTACCACATACCCTGACATCGCGCTGACGTGGACGTGCTTTCGGAGAAAATAGCCCATTCCAATAAATAATTAAATAATAAGTCTATTTCCATAATTTTTGAAAAAAAACAGACATTTATTAATAAATTGTCCTTTATATTTGATACATTTATTTATAGTTGTATACATCATCAATGAAACATATGACGCCACACCCACTATGTGGGTGAAATTTTTCTAAAAAATAAATATATTTATAAAGTTATCTTTAATTGCCCATGAACACATAAATATTATTGTTATAATATTCGTGTTTATTAAAAAATTTAATGATAAATTTAAATATTAACGCTTGCATCTTTTATCAAAATGGTCCTAATTATATTTTTAGACTTTTTGGCCATCAACCTTTGATTTTTTTTTCAAACTGTATTTTCTAACAAATTTAATGAATAAATTCAATGTTTCAATATTTCTCTTCTTTCAAAAGGTTTTAATCTTTCATACGTTTGTTTATTGGGAAGTTTTTCTCTGAGTTAATTTCTTTAGATAATTATTTTATTTTCTTTAAATTAAGAACTATTTTTAATTTAATGTATTATTTATTTATTTTATTATTTTCCGCATGCAATTATCTTATTGGATTATCTAAGTAATAAATTGTATCTAATTAAAAATATTCCACATCATCCCCTTAACTTTTTAAGGTACTTTCATTAACTTTGTTAGAAAAAGCAGATTAAAAAAAAAGAACAAAGGTTGATGGTAAAAAAAAGCTCAAAAATACAATTAAGGTCACTTTGAAAAAACATGCAAACGCTGGAGGCTAAATTTATCATTAAGCCTTAAAAATATTTTAAACTTTTCTCAATTAAATTGGTATTAAGTTTACTTGTGACACAAAAATTATCAAGATTTTTATACACGGTATAGATTCTCATATGATTACTAACCGTACATAAAATCAATGTTTTAAAATAAGAGTGGTGGTTAAACCGCCAAAACAATAAATGAATAAACAATTAAAATTCATAAAATTTATATATATATATATATATATAAATTTGTTCAATTATTAATTTTAATCTTGAGTTTCAGTTTTCTCGTGACACAAATTTAATCAAGAGTTTTGTATATAATATAGTTACCATCTAATAACTAACAGTACATAAAATCAATATTCTAAAAATCAGACTAATGATTGAATTGACTAGATTTCGATTCAACAATAATTGAATAAATAATTAAAATTTTAAAATATTTATAAATATATAAATTAATTCAATTGTTAATTTTTATTCCGATTTTTACCAATTCACAAATAATTTAATTTATATCTAATTTTGTGTCATCCAACAAATCAATTAAATTACCAATTTTCAATTCAACTATTCTAATATAAATCGAAATTATGAATTACATACATGCAATGGCTTAGTTCAAGAAATTAGAAAAGGGAGGGCACATGCTGTGTTTTGCCGACACAAAGCAATCTTAACCATGACTGTTGCACTTGCACCGGGAAACACATCATCTTCCATCACCTATTTAAGATTCTCTCATCTTCTTCTTCCTAAATCCTCTCAAATTGGACCCATTTTTTCAACTCGCAATTTCATGCTCATCATTCAATTTTTTATTAGATAAATTACATTTAAGGTCATTAAATTATTTAGTAAATTTAGTTTTAATTATTTAATTTCAAAAAAATTATTAAATGGTCACTAAATTATTCAAAAATTTTCATTTAAGTCACTAGATTGTTGAAATTATCATTGTATGACCTTTTCTATTTGTAGCATTTGCACCAATTAAAAGCTTTCTTTCTTTTCTTTTTTTTTTACAGTTTAATTTTTTATGAAACAACTTTAAATGTTACGAATCTACGAATTAAATTTCAAATAATTTTAATTTGAGTCAACTGACTTATTTTTTGGCAAGAGCTGAACATTTAGGCTTGTTTTTTTTTGGTGAAGATGGGGGTTGACCATGCTAAGCTGTTTGCAGATTCAATTTCAGTCAGCTGGCTTATAGCTTTGTAAAAAGAAATTCAAACAATTTCTTTTTTCGATCTCCAACACTAACTATCAAATTGACTTAAATCAAATGTATGTTTTACTTGTCAAAAAGTACTGATCCACTATACTGATCATCAAATTATTGCTTGGAACTCATTAGCTGAATTTAAAAAAATTTAACAACCTAATGACTCAAATAAAAACTTTCAAATAGTACAATGACCATTTTATAACTTTTTGAAGTTAAATGACCAAAATATAAATTTACTAATATTTTAATAATTTTGGATGTAGTTTGGCCTTTTATTTTTCACCTAAAAGACTAATAATCTTTGTACTGAACATTCAGACCAAAGCTTGTTTAGTGTTTTTTACTGTTTGGAATAGGTTTTATGGAAGGTAATGATGAAGACGACAATATGAATTTTATATATATATATATAACACTAAGCTATGTGCCATTGATGAAATCGATGAACTAATTCTATATGTAGAAGTACTTTTTTATGGAACCTATTAAATAGAGACCAAACAACTTGGTAGTTTCAAAGGTGTTCGACAAAAAGCTATGTCCAATTAGATAGGAGTAAATTAATGTAGGCAAATGGAAGGCACAGATGAGAATGGACCCGAGGAAAGTCAGTGGTGGATTATGTAGGATATAGATGTCACAATTGAACAGGTTAAATTATTTTTTTATGAGATGAATTCAGATTTAAAATTTTGATCTTATTTAGGTTTGGATTTGTTATACTTTTATTTTATATATATATATATATATATTTAGTTTTTATGGAGTCACTTGACACTAAGAGTGAAGTCAAAAAATTATTTTAATAGAGGTCAACAATAAATCATAAATTTTTGAAGTATTAAAATGTAAATTTACTATTATATTAATTTATAATTTTTTTAATTACCTTTTTTTTCGGAGGGGGTCGGGGTGGGGTAAGGCCACCGCCTACCCCTTGTCTACGCCCCTGTTTGACGCCTATGTTTGAGAGCTAAAGTGTTCGATAACGCTTCGTCTAGGGACAAAGTCAAAAAAAAATTAGGGGATGAAATTAAGTTGTATATTTTTTTAGAGCTAAAGTGTAATTTTAATTCCTTATATCTTTATAACTTTTAAAGAACTAAATCAAAATTTTATCATTTTTGAAAGATAAAATATAAGTTTATGATTTATTAAATTAAAATATTATAAATTTTAAATGGTCAAAAGTGAAATTTTACATTTTAGGGGCTAGGGCCTTGCTAGCCCTCTAGCATTGCCCCTGGCTCATCATTTCCAACAATATTCCTAGTTGACAACACATCACTCTACCCTTTGTACCAGTACAATATATTGCTCGATGGTTGAGACCCATGCTCATGCCCAGTCAACCTCTCTCTATCTCCACTAAACATCAAAGGGAAGGGGGAGAAGAATTCATCAACTTATCATACAACCATCCTATAACAACATCCTATTCCCTGCACCCAAAACTTTCATTCTCAGTAGCTTTCTGCAACTCTTACAGTGTGAACCATATCTACGACATTCAATACCACACTCAATCCAACTTAAATTGTTATAAGACAGTTACTTCGGATCTAAATTATTTTTAGTTCAATTTATTTCGGATTTGAGACATTTTTAAATTTAGTTTATTTAAGTTTGTTTAGTATGAGTTTTTTTTTTTATCGAATCATCACATATGCATATCATTCTTAATGATTAAATTTAAAACGTTGACTTTTTATGATTAAATCGTATTAAACTGAATCAAATTCAAACTATTTATATGAAATTCTTGGATTTAAATCAAAATTCAAATAGATTTATTTTTAAATGTGTAGTTTTAGTCCCTTTCACTCTAATAATTTTAATGTTCTTTTACAGATCAATCCCACGACTCTAGTCTCCAGCCCAGGTAGCATTAATATTATTAGCCTGGATATCAGTTTTAGACCTAATAACTCATATATTATTCTTCTTAACATTTTTTTTACAATTGAACAAATTGTTTGTCTATTTTTAAAATGGTAAATTATACTCAAAGTCACTAAATTATTAGTAAATTTACATTTTGTTTAAAGTTACAAAATGATCTCTGAATTATTCAAAAATTTTATTTAAACTATTGGGTTGTTAAAGTCATTATTGTATGGTCTTCTCTATTTGCATCACTTGCATCAATCAAAAGCTCTCGTTCCCCTTCTCTTCTATATTCAACTTTTTCATGGAAAAATTTTGAAGATTGTTTGCATATTTTTAAAAGGAGTAAACTACACCTAATATCACTAAACTATTAGTAAGTTTATGTTATGGTCACTCAATTTTAAAAAGTTATAAAATAGTCATCAAATTATTCGAAAGTTTTCATGTAAGTTACTAGGTTATTAAAATCGTTATTGTATGGCCTTCTCTATTCACACCACTTGCACTTATCAGAAACTTTCATTCCCCTTTTCTTCTACAATTTTTTTTTTTATGAAATAACTTTAAATTTCACAAATCTACGAGACTAAATTCCAACAATTTTTTTCTTCAATCTCCAACATTGATCGTCATATCAACTTGAATTTAAGGTATATTTTTCTACTTATCGATGAATACTAATTCATCATATCAATCGTTAAATCGTCATTTGAAGCTCGTTAGCCAAATTTTAAGAAAAAAAAACTTATTAGTTAGGGCAAGGCCCACTCTACCTACCAATCCACCCTCTCTTATTGCCCTCTTCTTCTTTTCACCTTTGCATTAATGTTTCTCCTACTATTTCCAGCCTACCTCCATGCACAGCTTACATTAAAAACCCTTTAAATCCTTTTTTTTTTTTGGTTAAAACTGTTCCATCATAGGGCAAAAAAGAAAAAGAAAAAGCAATGCTTTTCAAGGTCCCAACACTAACCCCTAATTAACCTAAGTTGAAAAGTAGCCTTTCAAGTTGAAAATTTTTCATTAAACCCTTCTAATTTCCCCAGTTTTAAAAAGCTTCATTACTAACTTTACATATGACCCTATTCTATATATGTACATGTATCATGATTTATGGTTTATGGTTTTGGATCATCATCATTAAAGTGAGTCACATGCATATATATGTATATTGGTTCAACTTTGACCCTCTTTTTGTTTAATTTGCATTGGAAGTTAGGGGCAAGTGTAGAATTTATGCTAAAAGTTGGATAGTTATGGAAAGCTAAGTAGTGCACCATGCCCTATACTTATTGCTCCAAGAGAGTTGCAGATATACAACCTGATGAAGACAGCTTGCTCAAGCTTTGTTGTCTTTTGAGTTATGACAATGGCAGCTCAGCTTGGTATGAAAGTATTTACAGCAAGGAGAGAAGTCAAATTTAAATTTTGGGAGGATATTATTGAGAGGGACAGCCATAAAACCTTAAAAGATTGATTTTTGTGAATCGTTTAATTATTCCAAAAAGAAAATATTTATGAGATTTATACCAAGATACTTGATCCAAGAAAAGCTCAAACACAATTAAAAGGATGTTAAAAGAGGAAATCGATTAATCTATAATAATGGGTATATTAATATTAATGTTAGTAATAATATTGGCGTTTAATTTTGTCCTCTTTTGTCAATTCCATTCCTAGATGTGTAACTGAGATATTGGTGCTAATAAATTATTCAAATATGATTAGAAAAAGTCGATCTTGATTTAGTAATTGTCGAGCTAAGTTCGAACTACCTGTCAAGTCAAATTCAAGTATTATGGAGTATATATTTATATTACAAAATTATATTTTTTACTCTTTTATGTAGATAGAACTCAAGTACAAAAAGGTTGAACTGAGCTCAAACTTAAAAATTTATTCTCGATTGAATTTTCCACTATTCTAGTTCAATCCAAGTCGAAAATTTCTTCTTCTTTTTTTCCACTGGGAGCTTCATGTCGTGAACTTTTTCAATTCATATTGTTAACAAAAAGCCCAAAGTTTCCTCCTTCCAATGCAAATTGGATTTTGAGCTTTGTGTGAATTTCTTGGAGCAAATGAGAGTGACAAAATGCCTTCCAAAACTTGGTAACATGCAAAGGGATAAAAATAAGCATGTGTTTGTGTTAGGAATTTGTAAGTGGAAAAGCACTTAACAAGATCAACACGAGATATTTGCCCACATAGATGGATGAGCCAAAAATAATTCCCCATACAGATTACCAACATATGATAATCAAACACTAAACCCTGAGTTCCGTAATAAATCTCCATTCCATGCTCCCTCATTTATAAAACATCACCAAGTAATCCTTATACCATAAAACTTAATCTCCAACCAATAAAATTATACCATAATTTAGGTCCATATGGTGTTTCTTTACATATACGGCAGCAACATATAAAAGTACCATGAAAACTCTTATGCTAAAAATCAATTTGTATTTTACTCTCTTTTCTTAAAAAATTAACAAACTAGTTTATGTATATTAGATCAAATAGTAAATCAATCTTATGTTAAAAATTACATCCATTTCTACAGTTAAAAACTGATCCTTACACTATTTTGTTATTTTGTCAACTATACCAATTTTTAACACTAAAAATTGATAAAAATTTTTAGTGGAAAAAATCAATTTACTCTTTGATCTAATTTATCCATTTATGAATAAAAAAAACAAAATACAATCTGACGTCTAGTACAAAAGACTACGGTAATTTTACACATATCCAACCATTATGCAATTAAAGCACTTTTCTTCAAGTACCACATTATCAGTTTATAGCAGAAAGCCTTCGCCTCACCCAGATAAGTGCTATGAGAATTATTGAAAATAAATTAAGAGTTAAAAGAACAGGGAATCTAGACCATGAGCAGAATCTTTCTAATAAAAAATGTAAAGAAGAACAAATAATTGAAACTCATGAGAAAATTTTAAGAGTATATACAAATTTATGAAATCCCGAAATCCCAGAAATGCATTCCACTGCAATGGAACCAATCTTTCCTCTGCACATCAGGAAGCCAGGGCCAAACCTTATTATGAAATTTGGGATCTTGGATTATGTGAAAAAGTTCAGTGTTTCCTCGAAGCCCTAAGATTGTAATCATACTTGAGTAGACTTGACCTCAGCAGCATTGCCCTAACCTCTTGATCGAACTCATTGCCAGTCTGCAAAACCCGTTGGAACGTTGCGTTTCTTTGATCTGCATGCCGTGCATAAAGAATTTTGTTGTGCGAGTCGATCCGAGCCTGCAGCGACATTTTATAATCTTCATTCAAAAATATACACATTCAGAGATCTAAACCCCTTATGACACTTTTTGTTTCATCGGTCTGGCATTTGAAACAGTTTACGTTACCCGCTAACGACTGACTCTACTTCTCCCTTTAATTATTGGGTAAATTACATCCAAGATCACTAAACTACTAGTAAATTTACATTTTGGTCACTCAACTAGTCAATTTCAAAAAGTTAAAAAATGGTCACTGAACTATTAGAAAGTTTTCATTTAAGTCACTGAATTACACGAAAGTTTTTATTTAAATCATTAGGCTGTTAAAGTTTATTCTTTTTAAATCCAGCTAACAAGCTCCAAGTGACAATTCGATCATCAGAACAGTGGATCAGTACACATCGACAAGTAGTACATACTTTAGATCCAAGTCTATCTAATGGTCAATATCGGAGATCAAACAAGTAGAACATAATACCTTAAATGAAAACTTTCAAATAATTCAGTAACCATTTTATAACATTTTGAAGTTGACTAGTTGAGTGACCAAACATAAACTTACTAATATTTTAGTGACCTTGAGTGTAGTTTGGAAGGCTCTAATGGATAGGTAATCATTCAATATATTCCTCTCAACTATCATATGGGTTCTTTTCAAAAGGTGAATAACCATTTTCGATCTAAATATTAAATTTGTACTCGTTGGTTGTTAAAGAGATACAGAGTAATTAAAAACTTGTGTAAGCAAGATACTAGTGCAAAAATACCTGTATCTGGTTGTCAGTAATCAAGGCTTCTAGTTCTTTCTCTAGCCCCACAACACTTGTTTTAAAGGCATCAGCCATCATTCGCATATCAACCGACACAAATGGGAGGGTATACTGGATGAGGGCTTTGTTGCGGATTTGATCATACAGGGTCTCAACATGGTCATATAAATGAATGTCAAGCATCAGGTTTGATTTGAGGTTTCCAAGATATTCCAAGCAGGAAGCATAATGGCTGCAATAAGAAAAATCATTAAGCTCCCTTTACACCATTCCAGAGAGACTAAAACATGAAGATAGAATACCTCGAGTAAAAATCATTAATAAGCTCCCTTACTTCAGGTACCAACTCCAAGAAATCCCGAAAGTTGATATTGTCTATGACTTTGTTCTGAAATGTAAAAGCATTCAATGACTAAGAAATCTACCAAACGACCATAAGACATGGTTGGAAAATAAAGGCAGGGTGGGGGGAAAATAGAGACAAAATAGATGCCTTTAGCTCAGTTCGATCAAAGCTTGCAAGTGCACATAGCCCGCCATAGGTAGCAACATCTTGAGGAGCAATAACCTCACTGTAAGAATTCCCCACTTCTGGACCAACTTCCAAAAACTGCATACACAGAAAAGACGAGCAATCCCATAATGAAATGGCAATTGGTCAAAATACAACCAATCTCAAAACCACTCTGTTGCAATATTAGAAGTACAACAATTATCAGTGCAAGCTGACCAATCAAAGAAACCCTCAACCTTACCAAGCAGTCAAGAAAAGTTCAAATTAATTACACCGAACAAAGTTTTAGGGACTGCAAAAGAAAAAGGAAGAAAAACTTGACCCTCAAGGCACACAACCATTGTACTGCATTACCATCAAAGCATATAATACTGATTTTCTCATATCAAACTAGCCAAGTCTCATAAGTTTTCTTCCATAATCTTACAACACAGAACAAAACTAAAAGAAAATTTTAGACTTCATTGTAGGAAGGCAGTGTGCCACGCCATGCCTATCAGATTGTTTGAACTTGGTCCATAAAGTTACTAGGCTCAAGCTCAAGTCTGTATTCATTTTGAATTTATAGCACAAAATAGCTTTTGAACTTAAGTACAAGTCACTAGACAATAAATAGGTAAATGGCGAGAATTTGACTGGTTCAATTATAATGTGAACAACCACCCATTTTCAGAAATACATGCCTATGCAAAAGCAAAATGAATCATAAACACCACTATTATCTTCTACACTATTCAGCCATACACGAACACAAGCAGAAAAAACAAGCCATCACTACAAGTTATAAGTTGACAAACCTTACGAGCTGCAAGCTTGTACTTCTTAGCCTCCAAATGAGCCAACCCGGCAGCACAACATAGCTTAGCAACAGTTGGGGGATCAAGTGCTTCAGGAGTTTGCTCAGCTTTACTAACGTAGCTAGTCACATTACTAAATTGAACCATTTCAATGCTCACAAGAATTGCATTCAAACACATCTGAATAATATGCTTCGACGTAGTACAATAATCGCGAGTTCGAACATAGCTTTTAAAAGCATCCCCCAATGCACCATGAGCATAGTAAAAATCACCAAAATCATTGTATCCCATTCTTATACTTTCTTTAATTAAATTCGTCTGCAAATAAATAAAAAAATAAATAAAAAAGGATCAAACTAGCCTTATTTAAAAAGTTTTTATCCAAGTGAAATAATTTAATTTACCCTATAAGCATTGAGTTCACTTTCGAGCTTTTCTTTCCTCTGCTCAGCTTTCCGCTCAATCGTAGAGCACCATGCAGCATCCATTGCATAATTAGGACCCAATCGACCGTCGATCTTCTGAACTACTTCACGGTAAAGATGGGTGTTTTCTCCCTTTTTGATTTCATCATAAGCCATCCTAAGGGCTTCCAATTGCATACCGGGATTATCGCAGTGGTTGGCAATGAACATGAGGCGCTTGATCTTAGTCCGGCCCGTGTAAAGCCCAGCGTAAGCCTCGATATCTAGCGGTTCGCCACTTACGATCGGCCGGTTCTTCCGCTTCGATGAAGAAGTTAACGGCGATTCGTCGACACCTCCGGTTCCATTTGCCTGCATCTCCTCCAGCATTGGATTTGAAGCGCCCTCTATGCCTTCCATTGCGAAGGAAAAAAAATAAAGAACCAAAAAATTGAAAGGGGGATTTTAGGGTTAGGGTTTGTGTGAAATAATTTTGGATTGTTTTTACACAGTAGCAGTGATGAAGAAGGGATTGGCTGGCACGTGACATCTTTAACAGCTAGCTTGCCGACGTAACAACTCCGTTTAAACCGGGTACGGTTAATAGACTTATTCACAAGCTAGTGTAATTAAAGCAATATATATATATATATATATATATATATATATATATATTCATTTTTATATTATAAAAATAAAAATTAATTTAATTCGATTTAGTTCGATTCGGATAATTACAGTATTTTAATTTATAATTTGAAAACAAACCTTTCAACTAGACCGAATCAAAATCAAACCGAACATCATTATAATTCAAATCAATTTTTATTTTCTCGATTCTTTTAATGTCTTTTGTAATTACATTATGTACTATCAAGCATCACATATAAATTTAAAAGGGTTAAATCACTATATGAGACTGAACTAAACAATTATTCTCACATTGGGACTAAAATTTTTTTACCAAGTTATCGAAATACTTTTGAGAAGTCTTTGAAAGATTTTCGTAAGATTTTGGTAAGTTTTTGGAAGTTCTTTGAAAAATTTAAGTGTTTGGCATTCTTTGTGAAAAAGACTTTTGAGAAGTAAAATGTCTTTTAGACATGATAATATAAAGTAACAAATATGTATTTAAATAATGTTCAAATTAATTAATATTATGATATTTTAGCAAAAATAAAAATAATTTATTATAATTTATTGTTAATATTTTAATAAATAATATTAATTTTAAATATTTGTAAGTAATTAATATTAATTATTTATTAAATTTAATTAGAATATATAAACTATATTTAAATATTTAAATATAATAATTAAATATTTGTAATTAGTTATTACAATTGTATTATTTGCATGTCTTTTGGTTTAATTACAATTATTCAAGTTTGTTAAATATATGACCAGATTTGAAAGCTTAGAATTATTGCTTTGTGAGTTAGATAATTAGTTGATCAATGTCAATTCTCATATTAGGGCTTGAACTTAACAATTGTTCACACATTAGGATATAAAATTTAGGGCTTTCAAGAAAATACCAAGTACTAACTTCTTGGATCAAAAAAGAGTTTAAACCCAAATGTATGTAAAATTGTCAAATTTAAAGGTTAACTTAAAAAAAAAAAAGTCAAATCCTAGTATGAGAGTAATTGCGAAGCCCAAACAATAATTTAACTTAATTTAAGTGTAATACTATTATATTCTATATGAGAGGCCATTAACATAGAGGCCCAACACCACAACCTCGCCTAACCCACCTAAACTATGATGATATAATCCACATGCGGCTTCACCCAAAGAGTCTCACCCTTAGAGTTTAAGCTCAAGAAGCTTCGCCCTTTAAACCCAAACATCACATCTCCGATATTAGGGACGAAATTAGAGGGGTAGGCAAGGGCCTTCCCCAATAAAAGTATTTGTAAAGTTTTAAATTAATTTAACATAAAATTATATTTGAACTCCTCTTAAAATTTAAGATTTAATTATGCTCTCTTTAAGAAATAAAAAGTTTATAATTTAATCCCTTGAAAATTTTAAAATTTTACATTAATACAATGAAGAAATTATATTTTTAGCTCTCTTAAAAATTTATAATTTAAATTCGATCTCTCCAAAAAAAATTCTGACTTTACCCTTATTCGAGATGAATATAATCTGAAGGAAATATATGAGAAAGACCCCTAAAGACTCCCATCAATCACCACAACCAACAATCCCCTATATGGTCTCCTCAAAATCGCATCTGATTGCACCCTATGCTAACACCCACAACTCTACCATGGCAACTGGCTGTTATTTTCCTATAAATACTTCAAATGGAAGAGAGGAAAATACATATTGGATTTCAATAAAATCTCCTTCATCATATGTTCAGCTTTCAAAGAATAATGGTTCTCTGAACCTTTCGAGAACTGATATTATATTAATAGCTCTCCATATCTTTAACAATATGAATCGCAACCATAACAAAAATTAATTACACTCTATCAATTAAATATGAATAATTTAATTACTTAAATTGCAAGAAGGGAGTTTCATGATGGAAAAAGATGAATGATGAACTCAGCATTTCAATCGACATTTAATTTTGACTTGAATCAACACCTAGCAAACAACCTTCAATGGATAATGTAATAAATATTGAACCGTGTCATCAGTTGAAACGTGTTGGTGTTCGAGGTATCCTCATTTTTGGTCCACAAAACTGAGCTGACTCAGTGCCAGGCAAATGAGATTGGAGTCTTGCTAATTTGTTAATCCAAGACAAAGGTGGTGGACAATATAAGTATGGAACATAATAATACATGACATCATGCCCAAACATAAACAATTTGGTTCCCTTTTTCAAATAAACAAACCAAAAAGCGAAATCTAGTTTATTGCCTGTTTCTTTTCATTTGTTTAGTTTAGTGGTAGAGATGAAAATTAGGTAGGGATTGGCTGATTGCATCTATTGTTGTGAAAGCAACCTTTTATCCTTTTAGGGTTTTGATGTTTAGATTCTCGAATGATATATATATATATATATATATATATATATAGTTCATATGCAGTGACGTTTTCAATGAAATATGTATTCAATTAATTTGGTACAAAGCTTGGATGAGAAGAAAGGGTAATATAATATACTCTAGGTTTTATTTTACAATTGGTAAAATTATCATAGAGGTCCCTATATTGGGGTTGGGTTGCATTTTGTCATCTCTACTAAAAAAATGGGTAAATTAATTTTTGTACATTAAATCAAAAAGCAAATTGATATGTTTTGTTAAAAATTTCATCTATTTTTACTGTTAAAAATTGGTCCATGTACGTCAACATAATGTACCTGTGACATGTCGTGGTTATTCTATCAACAACGTTAGTTTGTAACCGTATAAATGGATGAAATTTTAATAGAAATGACCAATATGCTTTTTGAATTAGTGTATAGGGACTATTTTGCCTATTTTTTAAGTAGAAGTGAAAAATTGCAATCTAACTCCTAGTAGACTGGACTCTATAGTACTTTTACCTCTTGTAATCTTACATATCTCTAATCTTATTATCAAGGACAATCTTACATTCTTTGAACCAAACACACCCACAATGTATTTATCCTCTTCATGGCAGGCAAGGGTTCTGAACTCCTCTATTTTATAATCTATTTTGAAGTTTTTAAAATTTTAAATTTTTTATATTAAAAAAAAAAAAAAACATTTTGACTCTACCAAAAAATTGTAATTTGATTTTCTTATCCAGACTCCAACACAAAATTTTAATATCTCTCCCAAAACATAGGTGTCTTGTTTAGAAGACGTTCAATACATGTTTATAGATGTGATTGAAGGATGTATTGTCTTATTAAAATTCCTCACACGAGTCTTGATGTGATTAATAAGATTACACGTGCATTTTTGTATGTGATATTGTACTATCTGAAAAAACATTAAATCTTATGATTAAACATTCGTTTTAATGGATTATTCGACCTCTATTACGTTTAGCAAAAGAGGTTGGTGAAAGGTTTTTGTAGTTTCTCAATTTTTTTTATACAATATGAAATTAATAAATCATTCCTTGCAAAATAATCTAAGTGCTTGAAAGGAGTAATAGGGAAGTGGACACTTTTCTAACATCAAAGCCAGAAACATAAAGTACACGCATGAATTATTTACGCAATTCGATTTCTCTACGTCTACGGAACCTAGCTCAATGAGATATATTCACTATCTTTAACACTTACAATAAGTGTCCCTACCTTTCACACACCCCGTAATGATTCTCCTCACTTTTGAACCTTGAAGACAGATACACTCACCACTAAATTCACTGGGTAAACTTAGCAAGTAAAACCTTAACACAAATGGTTTTACTAACAATTTGCACTTAAAAGAAGCATTACTTACCTTAAATAGAATAAGTGCTAAAAACTCTCAGTACAAAATACCTATACAAGTCTCTCCCTTAAATAGATTTTTGTTCAAAACTTGCTAACGTAAAAGATCTATCATAATCTCATTAAAACAGTAATACAATATACAAATAGAGAATAAACCAAACATGGACTCTTAGCAGTTAATCTAATAGAGTTTCAATTCAATCAAAATGTCCATGTTGCAAGAGATTGTCTTGAGTGTTTTAATTTGATCCAATCTTCCGAGTGAGTTTCCAATTAATATGACCTTCATTGTTGGACTAAATATCCTCCAAATAATCAACACAATCAATCCAAACTGTTATTAAAGAGCTCCAGTGTTAGGGAAGTGGGCACTTCCCAGACACTTAAAAACCAGTTTCATATTTTTCAACACAATATTACAAATTGGGGAAAGAGATTAATAATAACCGGATTTAAAATCAAGTGCGAACAACAAATTTAACCACAACTCTTTTATATCGTTTTCGAATTTTCTTAATTCTTAGCCTAACACAACCAAATTTTATTCAAATTAATGTTAGAATTATAAAATAAATCAGAAATAAAACTTAATAAACCATAAATCAAGATTTTATCATGTCAAATTATCAAGAACAAAACAAGAATAAAACTAGATGCGGAACCGTATCTGAATCCATGAATTCCTTGAAATCTATGGATCTTAGGGATTTGATCTTCCAAATTACCACACAAAAATTTAGAGAATATTTGCTCTCTTTCCTAAGGATGGGATATTAGAAAAGATATCTTGTGTGTAATTTGGGGACCATAACCCTAATATTTATAACATTGGCATATTAATTCTAATTCCTAATTAGTCCATCATTAATTAGAATTTGATTAGAACTCAATTACTAGAGTATCTACACATATTTGACCCATACTTTATTTAATAATTAAAGCCCAATAAAACTTTAACTAAATTAGATCACTTTTAATTTGGGTTAACCTATCATGATAGTAAATAATAATAGCATGTAATTATCCTTATTATATATGTGATGTCCATATTATCCAACAATCTCTCACTTGGACCACATATATATACTAATTATTCTATAATTACATGTAATTATATAACCTTATGAGCTCAAAAATTTTACTATTATATCCAAAAGGTATTCGAATAATCTCGTCCATTAATTATGCTAAGATAGAACCAAGGCGACTATCGTTACATATATCGTAACTAAATCCATCCCTGATCACATATATTAACACAAACAAATGACATGGATCAAGTATGGATTTGTAGCATGTTATATGCAATATGATCTAAACATGTCTATTTCCAACTGGTCCTCTTTAAACTTAAGTGAGGTCAGTATCAAAATAATAAACAGCGTGAATAATTTGAATACTTTATTTCTAATCAGAAAATAACCAAATACATAAATGTCTGAAAACAGACATAAAACAAATAAAATATAAACTCCCACTAAATCACGATATCCTCAAACAATGTAACACCCATGTGAGCAGTGTGCTCATGAAAGACCTTGGGTGGTGAACCTTTTTGTGAGCAGATCCACTATCATGGAGTTTGTCCCAATGTGCTCTATGGATATTTGACCATTTTGCACTCTTTCTTTTACAACTAGGAACTTTATGTCAATATGCTTTGACTTAGATGAACTTCTGTTGTTATTGGAATACAACACTGTTGACTTATTGTCGCAAAATAATTTGAGTGGGCTTTCTACATTCTCCAAAATGCACAGTCCTGTGACAAAGTTTCGTAACCATATTCCATGGTTTGATGCCTTATAGCATGTTACAAACTCTGCTGCCATAGTGGATAAAGCTACAAGTGTCTGTTTGACACTTTTCAAATATATAGCTCCTCCAGCTAACAGGTAAATATAGCCTGATGTAGATTTCCTACTATCTTGGCATCCAACGAAATAAATAAGCATGTAATCTTTTGTTATCTGAAGATATCTCATAACCCTTTTGGCTGCTATCCTATGGTCTATACCAAGGTTGCTTAAATATCTGCCTAACATCCCAACAATGTATGCAATATCCGAACGCGTACATACTTGAGCATACATTAAACTTCCAACAGCTGATGCATAGGGAATCTTTTGCATTTCCTGAATTTCAAGGTTACTTTTAGGGCATTGAATAAGACTAAATTTGTCTCCTTTAGCGACAAGGGTGTCACCTGGTCTATAACTTTGCATGCCAAACCTTTTGAGTACTTTATCGATATAGCTCTTTTATGATTATCTAAGAATACCTCGAGATCGATCTCGGTGAATCTGAATTCCTAAAACAAAAGAGGCGCCCCCAAGATCTTTCATCTCAAAATGCTTAGATAAAAACCTCTTGGTTTCGTGCAGTAAGTATATATGATTAGCGGCAAGTAAAATGTCATCAACATATAGAATCAGAAATATGTACTTACTCCTATTGAATTTGTGATACACACAATCACCAACAATATTCATCTCAAAATCGAATGAAATAATTATTTGATGAAACTTGTGGTACCATTGACAGGAAGCTTGTTTGAGTCTATAGATAGATTTTGTCAATTTGCAAACAATATTCTTTGATCTTCTGACTCAAATTTTTTGTTGTACTATATAAATTGTTTATTCAATGTCGCAATTAAGAAACGCAGTCTTAACTTCCATCTGATGTAACTCAATATCAAAATGAGCAACAAGCGCCATGATTATCCTGAAAGAGTCTTTCAATGAAACTGGAGAGAAAGTCTCTATAAAATCAATACATTCTTTCTGAGTATATCCTTTAGCTACAAGACGCGCCTTATACCTCTCCACATTACCATTTGCATCCCTATTGGATTTAAATATTCATTTACAACCAATTGGCTTTACACCTTCAGGTAATGGGACAAGTTCCCAAACTTTATTGTCTTGCATAGACTTATACTCATCTTTCATGGCATTAATCCACTGTTGAGAATTAGAACTTTTCATGACTTGATGAAAGTTGATTGGATCATCTTCCATCATTCCATTATCATCCTCATGTTCTTAGAGAAATACAACATAATCATCTAGAATAGCATTTCTTATTTCTCTTATGGACCACCTTAATGGCACTTGTTCTTGATGTTGTTAAGTTTGTTCTTCTGGAATAATTACCTCATCTTGAATGGGGAGTTGTTCAACATTGTCTTGTTGAAACTTGGACATCGTCAAAAGTGATAGTAGGAACTGAGTTAGAATCCAATTCCTCCTCAAAAGTAATGTCTCTAACCTTATTTCTCCCCTCAAACTCAACATCCTCAAAAAATGTTGCAATTTCCGTCTCAAAAAATTCCTTAGTATGGGATCATAAAACTTATATCCCCTAGGTCGTTCAGAATAACCAATAAAGTAGTTGCTTACTGTTTTGGAGTCTAATTTCTTTTTATGTGGCCTATAAGGCCTTGCCTCAGCTGGACATCCCCAAATGTGAAAGTGCTTTAGACTAGGCTTTTGACCTGTCCAAAGCTCATAAGGTGTTTTTGCAACTACTTTATTGGGTACTCTATTCAAAATGTAAGCTGTTGTCTTTAATGCTTCTCTCCAAAGGGACTCAGGTAAGGTAGAATGAGTAATCATGCTCCTTACCATATCCTTAAAAGTCATGTTTCGTCTTTCGTCTACACCATTCATACCCGATGATCCCGGCATGGTGTCTTTGTAGGGCAATATCGTAATCTTCTAGGAATTTCGCAAATGGTCCCGGACATTGTTCACCTGAGCCGTCATATCTACCGTAGTGCTCACCACCACAATCAGATCTGACGTTTTTAATCCTTTTATTGAGTTGATTCTCAACTTCAGCTTTATAAGCTTTGAACACGTCCAGAGATTGAGATTTCTCATGAATGAGATATAGGTACACATAATGTGAGTAATCGTCTATGAATGTTATGAAATATTGTTGACCATTCCAGGATGCCGTAGGGAATGGCCTACAAATATCTGTATGAATTAATTTTAAGATGTTCGAAGATCTGTTGGCACCAAATATCTTGGTTTTGGTCTGTTTTCCCTTAATGCAATCGATACAGACGTCAAAGTCTATAAAGTTAATAACTCTAAAATACCATCAGACACAAGGCGTTCAACTCTAACTTTTGAGATATGACATAAGCGCTTATGCCATAATGATGATGAATTTTCCTTATTTAATTTGAATTTAATACCACGTGATTCCACATGCAAAGTTTCATTATAGGATGCAATTGTTTCTAGCAAATAAAGCTTGTCATAAGTATTTAAATAACAAGTTCCAACAACATTCGAATTTAAAGACAAATTAAATTGATTGTTTCCAAATGAAAAAATAATATCCAAATTTGTCCAACGAAGAAACATAAATTAAATTCCGTCTAAATGACGATACAATAAAAGTGTCTTTTAAATCATAATAAAAATCAGTTCCTAATAACAACCTTAAATGCCCAATCGCTTCCACTTTTAGCGATTTTCCATCGTCCATGAAGATGTGTCTTTCACCAAGACTTGGCTTTCGTGAACTCGAGCAACCTCGCATAGAAACACTTATGTGAGTAGTAGCACCAGAATCTATCCACCAAATGCTTTTACGTACTGAAGTTAAATTAATCCTAGAACAAGCCAAATTAAGAATTATACCTTTCTTTGCACGCCAAGCATGATATTTGGTACAATCTTCTTTATGTGTCGGACTTGTTACAAAAGAAACAATTCTCGTAGCTTCTTTGTTGTTTCTTTTGAGCTGGACCCTTAGCAGCTTCATTATGATATTTTCTTTTCTTGCCCTTGTCTTTAGGGGCATTAAATGAGCACTTTTAGACTTATCACGCTTCAACCTTTTTTCCTCTTGCAGACAATGAGAAATGAGCTCATTTAGAGTCCATTTCTCCTTTTGACAGTTATAACTAATTTTAAATTGATTAAACTGTTCAAGAAGCGATACCAAGACCATAACAACAAGTAATCCTCAAAAAGCTCGATCTTAAGTGCCTTAAGTCTTGAAGCAGTATGGAACATCTCTATAATGTACTCCTTTACGTTTCCTTGACCCTTATACTTTATAGACATCAAAGAAGTCAGAAGTGATGTCATCTCAACCTTATCGTTTTTAGCAAAACGTTTATCAATTTCATCAAAGAAACCTTTAGCCTGAGTAATATCAATTTCATCAAAGAAACCTTTAGCCTGAGTAATCTCTTCAGATTTTGTGCCCCTAAAGACTTCTAGAATGTTGTGTTTCATGATCATTAAACTCATGAGATTTGAATGATCCCACCTCTCAAAATCCCTCTTAACATCAAAGGTGTTTTCCGCAGTGAGAGGTGCGGGTTGTTCTTCCCTTAGTGCAAGGTCTATGTCTATACAGCCAAGCACTATAAGTAAGTGCCTTTTCCATTCCTTAAAATTAGTCCCATTAAACATGGGTATAAAATTTATATTAGCAGATTTTGTGACAGTAGAAGATGAATTAGCTAAATATAGAACAAATAAAAAAAACAAGCTTAAATCAATATTCATAAGTAAACAATAAATTCAAGATAATGGCTAATCTCATCTCAAGATACCAAACACAACATTAATATACAGAATATTAACGAAGAAGCAAAACTCTTGTTGTAGCAATCAAACATTGACAATAAATTATGTCAAACAATTAATTAATCTTTGAACTAACTAATTGCTTACATAAAATACCTTATAATTGTCACACATTTATCACCACATATGTGGTTGAAATTCGCCAAATTTTAACTTACCTTTAGGCCAATCAATAAATGCATGAATCACAAAAACATATAATCATCTTGATATTTCAAATAAATTAATATACACAAAAGATGTCACTTTAGTGGTATTTTGTTTCAACTAATCTATTTAAAATATTAGACATCCTTAATTAAAAGCTAAAATCTGAATTTATTTGTTTCAAAATATTTACTTTAATTTCATCTTTCAATCAAATTAAAAGATAATCATATATATATGTTTATATAATTTTAAAAACTAACATGTATTAAACCAATCAAAGCATATATATATATATATATATATATATATATATATATAATAAAATATATATATTAAAGAATTAAGTCATGCGTAACCTTTTTTAACATCAAATTAAATTTTTATACCATAAAAAAAGATATAATGCTTTCAAAGAAAAGGCACAAAGTCACGAAACATGATTTTGCAAATATATATTACATACAGTAGCACAAATCACGAAGAAAGAAAACAATTGAATCGCAAGAAAAAGATTAAAACGCAAAAATTTTGTAATTGAATCCATCAATTCGAAAATCACCCAAATTAAAAATTAAAATAAAATCCTAAAATTTTAAGATGAGATTTATTTTAATATAAACCTTCAAAATCAATATATAAACTCATAAAATTTCATGAATCAATCATTCAAAAGAAGAATCTTAATCAATTCTCAATAATTCGATATGATGAGGCTTCGGATGCCACTTGTTAAAATTATAAAATAAATCAAAAATAAAACTTAATAAGCCATAAATCAGGATCTTGTCATGTCAAATAATCAAGAACAAAACAAGAATAAAACTAAATCCAGAAGCGTACTTGAATCCACGAATTCCTTAAAATCTACGAATAATGGGGATTTAATACTCCAAATTACCACACAAAATTCAGAGAATATTTGCTCTCTTTTCTAAGGATGGAATATTAGAAAAGATATCTTGTGTAAAATTGGGACTAAAACCCTAATATTTATAATTCGGCATATTAACTTTAATTCTTAATAAGCCCATCATTAATTAGAATTTGATTAGAACTCAATTACTAGTGTATCTACACATATTTGACTCATACTTTATTTAATAATTAAAGCCCAATAAAATTTTAACCAAATTAGATCACTTTTAATTTAAGCTAACTTATCATGATAGTAAATAATAATAATAATATGTAATTATTTTTATTATATATGTGATGTTGATATTTTTAAGAATTAAATCAAAAGGATAAGTAGGCGTAGAAGGCTAGTAGTTCACTTTTAATGAAATACGTATATTCACTATAAACAAAAGAAGATTATCCCAACTTTTTTTTTTTATCATTTTCATTAAACAAAATTGGATGATTGATTTTAATCCGTATCCCATGCGTCTCTAAAACTGTGGGTGTTTTTCAATGTATTTTACAATATCATTACACTCTCACTCCAATGTTTAAAACCCTGTTTTATGTTTAGGATAATCTTAATTTGAAACCCCCAAAAATGATTTTTTTTTTTTTGAGAAAATAGGTGCTAGAGTCTGTCTACTTGTACGTTGTTCCTTGCAAGAGTTTCTTTCTTGCCAAACATGCTTAGATATATTACCAGCTGTCCAAACAAATTAGCATAATTTCTTTTTGCAAAATCATAGGTGAACATATTTCTATATGTTTTAAGATTAATATATCAATTGATATGAGTATTGTCATTAATACAAGGAATGTGAGTTTAAAATCTGAAATTCATTATCTTCTTATTTATGGGTTGGAAAGAAACTATGGATAGTTCTAAGTTTTATTATGTCAAAAAAATGAATCTGATTAAAATTTATAAACATATTTTTTAGAGTTCGTGATTACTTTTTAATAATATTATTTTAGGATTTAAATATAAATTTTTTTTAGAAATGTAATGTATAAACGATTATATCTTATCGCTTAAATTATGATTTTGATTTTTCTATTACGCTTGATTTTGGGGTTTAATATTTATTTTTAATTTAACATAATTTGATTATTCTCTTTATACTGTAATTAAAATCAATTAGTTAAACATTATAAACTATTCGAATTAAAATATTGATATGGCTCATTTATTAAAAACACTTTTTTTAACCCATCACGTTGACATGTGTTCTTATGAATGTGTGCTAAAAATGGTGTTAATTATTTGAATTAATGATAAAATTTGATATAATAGAGGGACTAAAATTAGAATTTCACTATTAATTCTTTACAACTTGTAATATATATGTTTGATTCTCTTTCTCCTTATTTGTAGCCCTCATCAAGTTGCTAATTGGGAATTGATTGGATTTGGAGTTAATTAAACAATGTCATAAATGAGAGTTGTAAACTTGATAATTTGAATCAATTTAAAAAAAATCAAATAATTAGATTTGATTAAATTAAAATTAAAGAAAAACCCAATTTTATAAATTAAATTGAATTTTGCTCCTTGATAAAATTGCTTGGCTGGGTTTTGGATAAAGACTGCTGTCATGTCTATGAGTCCAATTGCCACAAAAGCAAAGCAATTTAAGCCTCTAATTATTAAGATTAAAGCACAAGTGGAAATTAATTATAAAAAGAGCAAAAGTGGAAATAATTGGGATTAATTATTAATAAACTAATTCAAAAGCATCCTAATCAAATAATCCATTTGAAAAACCACTCAATTATTAAAATTAATCATTTTCTCAATTCTTGAACCCACACCATCCTACACTAATAATAATATTAATACTAATTGAACTAAAATTTAATCTAACAATCAAACAATTTATTTAATAAATTAAATAACCTAAAATATTTATAAACAAAGGAAATTAAATTCTCACTTATTTCAACAATAAAAAAAGGAAGGTCCAATCCTGTTAAAATGGATAAGGTCTAGAATGACCCATCATTGTTTTTGGTTGTGAATTATATGATTGATTTATAAATTGGATAAACTGTAAAAATAGTCATTTTGTTTGTCTCAGATTACATTTTAGTCATTTATGTTTAAAATATTACGTTTGAGTCACTTACACTATCGTTTTGTTACGAAGTGGTCATTCACATCACTCGCTATCGCTTAACGACAATCCTACGTGACAGTCCAAATGAGTTTTAAATACCAACTTGGATGTCTAACTGGGATGAGAATAATTTTTTCAATCAAAATGAAAAAGAAAACTAAAAGAAAAAGGAGACGAACAATTTTTCTTTTCCAGTTCAATGTGTAATTAATTTAAAATTTTTCAGTTTGAGTTAAAATTTAAAACCTAATTAGACTGTCACGTAGGGTTGTCATTAAGGAGGTAACGAAGATTAATGGCAGAATAACTACTTTGTAATAAAACGATAATGTAAGTGACTAAAACGTAACATTTCAAACATAAATAACTAAAATATAATTTGGGACAAACAAAAGTGACTATTTTATAATTTACTGAAAGAAAATGTGAAAGAGAAAATGAACTCTAACACTATGTGAAATCAATGAATCACTAATTTCTTAAGCGTAATTGATTAAATAAAAATTTAAAATATATTAAACATTTAAAATTGTATAAAAATAATTTTCTTTAACATTTGCTTTACAATAACTTGGGTTAAGATAACATTGGGTCAATATGAGTCAACTATTTCTTTAAAAATATTTTATCAATTGATTTGAATTGAATTATTTCATATTAAGTTGCTTTTAGATTTAGGTAATTTTAGGTTCAAGTTTAAGTCATTTTCGAGTTCAAGATATTGACTTCATTCATCCAATCATGCTAGATTGAATTCAATTTTGAGTGAATCAGATTAAAATTTTTTTCCCAATAGTTTACAAGCACAAAACGATCAAAATATAAATATAAATATAAATATAAATACATATTTAAATAATTATTTTATATTTAAAAGGGTCGAAATAATATTATAAAATTTAAAGAGGACAAAGCTAAAAATCTTATACTAAAAACACTTAGATTAAATTTTTAGTTTATCAAAAGTTAAAATATAATTTTTATTTAATCGAAAATAAAATGATTAAATTAAATCGAAGGTGTATAAAACAATTTTGCATTTAGCCCAAGGAGACCACAGCCCCTACTTGTCCACTTGCACAAACTAATATTTGGATCAATGCATATAATAGATTAAGTAGCAGAAGTAAAACTCATACTTAAATACTTCATTTTAATTGTACATGATAAACCAGGCCTAAGCCAAAATTTCTTTAACAATATTAAATTTTAAATTTAAATCAAAATTAATAATATTCATTTCTGAAATATTACACCAGCAAGTTGTACTGACCCTTTTAGAACAAGACATCATTATAAGTACGCCTTACCTGGGACTTAGCAAAAACAACTGTCACTTTTAAAATGTTTGATAGAAGTGGATAAGATCCTCCATTCCTACTCTCTTCCACCTCCTCAAAAACTATCCATAAATGCTCTCAAATCCTTCATTCAGAAACTTCCTTTTGTCTCATCTTCTTCACCAAAACCCATCATATTTTGGCCTTAAATGGGTGCCAACATATCTGGTGGTGGTTCAATCGGCGGCGATGAAACCGGTCCTCCATTAAGGCCAAGACTCGATGACATACCAGAGAGCTGCGCCGCCTTGATTCTAGCAAGGTTAAACCCACAGGAGATTTGTAACTTGGCTCGTTTGAACAGGTCTTTTCGTAGTGCTTCATTGGCTGATTTCATATGGGAATCGAAATTGCCATCAAATTATAAGTTGATTGTGGAAAAGTGTTTGTTGAAGAAGATAGAGATTTGATGAATTTGAAGAAGAAAGATGTTTATGCTAGGTTGACCAAGCCTATCCCTTTGATGGTGGCACAAAGGTTTAAACATTCTTCCTTTTATCTCCATTTCAAGGTTATTGGCTGGATGAACCAGTTGGACCGAACGGGTATTGAGATAGAGAAAAGAATAAAATCGGTTGATCTGATTGAACTTATGGATCTATTAGAACGTGAACCATTAGCCTAATCGGTTGGACTTTTAATCCTGCCATTTTTACGATGGGATTTGAGCTTGTTATGATCTAACAATGGTGGGTTTTTTTTTCTTTGGGTATTTGCAGGAAATATGGTTGGATAAGAACACAGGTGGGGTTTGTTTATCAATGTCTTCTAAGGCGTTGACAATTACAGGGATTGATGATCGGAGATATTGGAACCATATTTCCACCGAGGAATCTAGGTGTGTTTATCATTCAACTATTGTTCTTGTTAGGCACACGATGTTTGCAATTTAACTACATGTTTTATGTATGCTTCAAGCTAAATTTGAATATAGCAGGGAGGGCAAATTTAAATTATAAATTTTTAAGGCGAATATGAAAATTTACCACGGTATAATTTATAAATTTGTAACCTCTAAAGGGACCTTATAACAAATTTTATTAGTTTTGGGGACCTTATAACAATTTTACCAGTTTTTGGGATTTAATCGTTTTTTTTTTGGGGGGGGGGGTCATATTTCTAACTCAAACCCTTTCCTTTAATTTGGTCTTCACTTGCAGGTATCGAACAGTAGCCTACCTCCAACAAACATGGTGGTTCGAAGTCGATGGAGAGCTCGAGTTTCAATTCCCTGCCGGGACATATTCCCTATTCTTTAGACTCCACCTCGGGAAATCCTCAAAAAGACTCGGCCGTCGGGTTTGCAACACCGAGCACGTCCACGGATGGGACATAAAACCTGTCCAATTCCAACTAACAACTTCGGACGGCCAACATGTCGTATCTCGGTGTTATTTAGACAATCCAGGGAGCTGGGTTCTCTACCATGTCGGAGATTTCATCGTTGATCAGAACTCTAATGCATTGACAAACATCAAATTTTCATCGACTCAAATTGATTGCACTCATACAAAAGGAGGCCTTTGTGTTGATGCTGCATTTATATACCCCAGTAGTGTAAGAAAAGAGGTTAAATTGTGTTCATGAGAAAATTAAGAGGTGTAAAACTGTAAATACTGTAAATCTAGGTTGTTTTTTGATAGCTCTAGATGTTGTGGTTATTATTATTTTCCTCAAATAATAACAAATTTTGCTGCAATGATTTTTTTTTTTTTTTTTGTTTTGTAATGTCACAATAGGAATTTGAAACTATGTTGTTAATTGGTGGTGTTTGAATTAGAACGACTTGAATTGGTTTTATAGTATAAATGTATTGCATGATGATGTTCAAAGAAGATATGCTTTGTTAGGCAATCTGTCTGATGCGTCAGTTTTTTTTCGATATTCAAAGCTTGAAGATGACATTATTAGTAGGAAAAACGATTGTACGAAATAGAGATATTATCTCTTTTCAACAGTTTTTGTAGCGACGTAAAATTTACTTGGGCGCTAATTGAGGAAATTATTAAAAATTTGAAAACAGAGTTTCAATTTTATTTAAAAAAGGGAGTTGTATGAGCCCATTTGCCTGGCCCAATTACAAATTATTAAAACTACAAACAACAGAACCCAAAATTAAAACCCAAATAACAGACCCAACAAAACCAAATCCAGACCCAACAAAACCCAAACCCAAACCGACGGGGCCAACAGGCCCACTCTCTCTTTTCAAAAAGCTAGGGTTTCGAGAACCCTAGCGCCGCAACCCTAGCCACCAACCCCCACTGACCCTTCAGCTTCTGACATCACCCACCGCCGAACCTACCCTCTGACACCGTCGCCTCCGCCACCTGCTCCATCCGCTCCCCACGCCCTGCAAAGAAAAGACAACACACAGAGGCAGCAAGCAACAGAAGAGAAACACATGTTTCGGCTATAAAGAGGCCGAAAACAACTTTGTAAAGGGATGATTTTTCTTTTCTCTGAAAATCAATAAGAAAAAAGAACAGAAAGATTCAAGCATAAATTTTTTTTATTATCATTTCTCTTTCCGCGATATACCAAAAAGGGGAAACTTCAAGGCATAAAAAAGAAAGTAGATCCAAACAAAAAGCAGAGATTCGTCAAAAGCAAAAAACAGAAACAAAGGTGACTTCTTTTTTGAAAGATTGTTTTTTAATCTACCCATAAATTTATTATAAAGGTATACATAAAAAAATATTAAAAAAAAACAAAAAAATCAAGTTTTACCTTTTCCGGCCACCGTGGGTGGTGGTGGCCTCACTCAACCAAGACCTTGACGATGGCCTAATCCCGGAAATCGCCCCCTCCCCTTCTTCTGCAGAGAGAAATGGGAGAGAAAAAGAAATTTTTTTAAAAAATGAGTATTAGACTTTTTCTTTTTCAGATTTTGGCCTTTAAATAGGCCTTCAAACGACGCTGCTTTGGCCGCTGGCGTCAAAGCCCCAAACGACGTCGTTTCACCCGGGCAACCAGACCCGATCCGACCCGCCTAGGATCCGCGTGTTTTGCCGAAAGGATGGTCTATTTGCGCGATTGGTCCTTCCGCTTTTAATATTTTAAAATTAAATTCTTCAAGATTTTAAAATTAGCCCAATAATTTTATTACTTGTCATGATTAAGTCCCCATTTAAATGTCAAGCGTTTGATTTATGGGAAAATTGCTTCTGGGTCCTTTCACTTTCACGTTAAAGTGCTTACAACCCTCAACCACTTTTTTATTTACAATTTAACCCCAAAATTTCCAATTTTGATGCAACTCAATCCCTTTTCATTTATTTCACAATTTTATTATAATCACTAACATTTGATATTTTATTTTGTCATTATTATTGTATTTGTTATTGTTATTATTGTCATTTATTATTATTTCTATTATTGTTCTCAATATTATCATTACTATATCATTATTCAGATATATTTTTTATTATCGTTATCATTTTATTATTAATACTATTATTTTTACGTATATATATATTTGTTTATTTATGTTGTATGTATTATTTTATTAGCATCCATCATTTTTATTATCATTATTATTATTTTCATTTCAAGTATCGTCTTTCTTGTCTTGCCATCGTCATTTCATTTATTTATTTATTCAATTCTTATTACTACTTTGTATTATCATAATATTATTATTATTATTACTATTATTTGTATTTTTATTTATAATATTCACACCCATATTTATTATCTTTGTTTTGTATTATATTTTGAACAAAACATCTTTCATAAGATCATCACATTTCATCTAAAAGATTTCAAAATGAGGCAATGTTTTGGTATTTGGAAACTCGAGAAATAAGCGCCCTAACGTCTTTGGGTTGCGATTTTCGTTTGACCAAATAACTTAACATCCTTTTATGAAGTTTTGCGAATCACGAGATGACTTTGCTTACGAGAGATTAAAACATCGTGTCCTAACGTGCTGGATGTGATGTTTATATCTTTTCGGGACAAAGAAATTTCAAATTTTGATTCAAGCCTTTTCTAGAATTCAATCACATACGATGCATTTTGAAAAGTCGTTACACTCTGTTCAAAGATTCTTAAAGTGAAGGCAATGTTTTGTATTTAGGAATTCGGGAAATAGTGCCCTAACGTGCTGGGTTGCGATTTTCCGTTTGACTAAATAACTAAACATCCTTTTGATAAACTTCGTGAAACCTTGAGATAGCTTTGATTACGAAGGTTTAGAGCATCATGTCCTAACGTGCTGGATGTGACGTTCGTATCCTCTCGGAGCAAAGAAATCTCAAAATTTTGGCCCTAATTATCCAAACATTTTTTAGAGGATCAGTATTTCAAAACCTTTTAAAACTTCCTACATTAAGACACTAATTAATCATTTTGGTACCAATTTTGGGCGCATCGAGGGTGCTAACCCTTCCTCGTGTAACCGACTCCGGACCGATTTTTAAAACTTTGGACCAAAAATCTGCTTTTAGTAAAGCAAAATGTTTTATTAAAATGAAGGTGATCCGATCACACCAAATAATGATCGGTGGCGACTCCCATTTTATTCCTATTTTCAAAACCAAAGTCGAACCCCTTTTTTGTCGTTTTTAAAAAATGGTTACGACAGCTTGGCGACTCCACTGGGGACAGATTTAGAGAGTCAAGCCGTAAATTGATTATTTTCTGTCTTTTGTCGGAAGTTTGAAAGCTCGATTTGAAAATTACAATCCTTTTATTACGTGTTGTTTCAATTTCGGCATTGCATTGCATGACCGTTGTGGTCACACCTTTAGGAGAGAGTGAGAAACTACTCCTTCGTGAGGTTTTCACCTCCGTGCGAGGATAGCGGATCGCTTTGGGATACATCCGCACCTATGTCTTCGTGAGATTTTCATCTCCGTGCGACCATAGGGAAATGTATCCCCAAATCGAACTTCGGTCTATGTGAGCCTATAATGGGTGAAGATCGAGGAATCACGGTTCAGTACCCTCCTTAGAACCAAACCTCATATAGTAAGCCCTAAAGAACCCACCCTAGGTAGAGCTATGCCAAACCCTAGTGGTTAACAAACTAGGTACTTTTATTCTTTGCCTATTATGTATGAAATCTTGATTTGCTTTATTTTTATTTTTGCATGGCATATTCATCAAAAGGTGTTGATTCACGTTCAATTGCCCAAATAGATAGCTTTGTCATGGAAAGGGGTTTCTTGATAGAGTGGAGGACAATGCGTCAGTCCGGGATATGGGCGAGACGTGCAAACAAGAAAAAGGTGATAGTCTTACGAAGGGCACGTGTCGAATTATGGGACTTCACGCGTGTCGTTGTCACCCAAAATAATCTTCAAGAGATGAAAGAGATATGGGGTCGATGGGATCATGAGATCAAGCAATTATTCTATCATCATTACGGAGATCTCGCCATATCTGCCGATGTCAAGGTAGACCAAAGACCTATTTCGAGCTATGGCCCAATTTTGGAATCCCGCTTATAAATTGTTTTACTTTCGGAAAGTGGATCTAGTGCCTACTATAGAAGAATACACGCTTTACTTCGTTGCTCAAAAATTCAAGCCGACAAAGTTTATACGAGACCTGTTAATGTTCCCACCTTCTTGAAAAAGCTGATGAATATTACGGCAATGAGTGAAAGCGTTGGGTTGCGACGCGGATAAAACAAAAAGGAGATTGTAAGTGTATCCCTTGGAGAAATTTAAGGACTTGATCATAGCACACCGGATGTGAAGAAAAGGGTTGACATCTTTGCCTTGAGCATTTATGGATTGATCATCTTCCTAAAGCTCTAGGGCATGTAGATGAGGCGGTCTCAGATCTATTCGACAGGTTGGATAGAAGAGTCACGCCTGCTCCTCGCAATTCGGCCAAACTTTCGTGTCTCTAAATGCGTCTTAAGAGAGGCGAAGGAAGATTCACCGGTTGTGCAGCACTCTTGCTAGTATGGTTCAACAGTCATTTTAGAAAGTGAAAAGGCACCAGGTCGAATCTTCTCCGAGGACTATTCTCCGCTAAAGGAATTAGCAGCCACAACAAGGCGAGACGATCTTACGGAAGAAAAATGGATGACAATTCTGCAAAACCTGCAAGAGGAAGACGTGGAATGGAAAGCTCCTTTGATGATCCCTGATGAGATCCTATACCGATGTGGAGATTTTGACTGGGTTCCTCTACTTGGAGTATGGGGAGCCGTCGGATATGCTCCTCTCCTTGTGTTGAGACAATACCGATCGAGACAGTTTATACCTGCAACACAAGGTCTAATCCAGTGTGAATTTGAATACAAAGGGGATAATTGTAAGAAAAGAGTCCGTGAAATAGCAAGCGCTTGGAGTCAGACTCATAGAATGAAAAGGTTTGCCACAAACCCGATGACAACTCCCGAATACGACCGATGGAGGAACCAGAGAATCAATGACAACATTCCCACACCAGGCCAGGAAGACGCTCGATCAATGGAGGAGCACCTACAGGTAATCCCATCAGAGCTCAAAATCATTAAACAAGATTTTGAGAAAAGGAATGCGAATTGGGGAAAAGATAGAACAGTTAGAAGAAGAAGATGCAAATTGGTTTGGACGTTGACATTCGTAAGCTAGAGGTCGAAAAATTGAGAAAAGGGAAAATAAAGTCGAGGAAGATTTGGACGGTTTGAAGACAGGACTATAAGAAGTCTGCGAAGGTCAATGAAGCTTCTTTGGATTAGGAAAAACATCGAGCAATGGGGTCAAGAACTCGAGAGGAAAAAATAGAGCTATCCAATGGGAACGAGAACTCCGAGATACTCAAGCTCGAGAAGATACTCGAAAAGAAGTCCGCAAAACCCAAAGCGAGAAAGAGGAATTAAAGGCTCGGTGGCGAAATTGGAAAAATCCTTGTATCAAGATGTCGTAGCCGCAACTCTGCAGCTTGAATTAAAAGCTAGCCCGAGTAAAATTGAAGAAATGAAAGCGAGAATCAAGAGCTAGAGTCCGCTTTACATGGTTGTGAGCTACGGGTAGAAGCTATTGAAGTCAATGAGGAACGTTGGAAGCAACAACTTCATCATTCCCAAAATCAAGTCGAGGATCGGGATTACATCATGGGGAAACCGTGGCACAAGTGCGAGAAGTCGCGAACATTTGCAAACCTTAGGAGTCCAAGCTGATGTACTAAGTTTATTTTATGAATCAAAGTCGAACAAGGACAAGAGTTAGCTAGGCTTCTTGAGGAAGTCAAGGCCTTAAGCATTAGAGGCGAGGCCTTATATGTAATCCATTCTATGTAAAGAAACTTGTTTTCTAGAAGTTATTCTAATGGAAATTGAATCGAATTAATGCCTTTTTTGCATACATTTCATGCATTAGCATTACATTGCATCATGTGCATTAAATCTTACACAAGAACCTTAAATTGTGACAATTCTCGAACATCGCTATAATCTGTGAGGTAAAACTAAAATTATGGATCAAAGGATAGAAAGACTAGAGCAAATGCAAAGGAAATACAAGATCGGATGCAAGAACGATTAACCAAAATGCAAAAAGATATGATAGAACGGATGCAAGAATCTCAAAACAACATGATAAGTCAGCTGGCGCAACTATTGGCCAATGAACGAGGAAAGGGTGCCGCTGCTAGCTCAGGGAATAATGACGACCCTGCTTACCCTCCTGGATTTACCCCGCCAAATACCCAAGCACCACCGAAATATGCCCCAAAGGACACTGTTGTTATCGAGCCACAAAGCGAGTTGAGACCGCAATGCCGGTACAGACTTCCCGATTGGTTCAGCACCAATCCCGGAGAAGGTCCGGCCAACCCTATAGTCCCCGATTTTGATGAAATGGTTGAAATGGATAAGGCAAAAGCAAACCTTCCCAAACAACTTGAAGATCGTTGCAAATGGTTAGAAGAAAAGTTTAGGAAATAGAGATCACGACCATCGCTACACGGTGGACGCTAAAGACTTGAGCCTAGTCCCAGATCTCGTACTTCCTCCAAAATTCAAGACTCCAGACTTCGAAAAATACAACGGGACCAGTTGCCCTGAAACGCACATCACAATGTTCTGTCGACGGATGGCGGGGCATGTTAACAACGATCAACTGCTGATTCACTGTTTTCAAGACAGTCTGGCTGGGTCCGCGGCCAAATGGTACAATCAGCTCAGCCGTACCCAGATCAAGTCATGGAAGGACCTAGCACAGGCCTTCCTGAAACAATACGGGCACATAGTCGATATAGCGCCTGATCGAATCACGCTCCAAAACATGGAGAAGAAGCCAAACGAAAGTTTCAGGCAATATGCCCAGCGATGGAGGGAAATAGCCACACAAGTTCAGCCACCGCTTTTGGAAAAAGAGACTGCCATGCTTTTTATTAATACCCTGAAGGCCCCTTTCATAACCCATATGATAGGGAGTACAACTAAGAGCTTTGCTGATATAGTAATGGCAGGGGAAATGATCGAGCATGCTATAAGGGGTGGCAAAATCGAGACAGGAGAAAGCACCAGGAGAGTCGCCCCTAAGAAGAAAGACAGTGAGGTAAATAATGTGAGTACATATAATAGAGGATACCCGAAGGCGATCGCAGATTAATCGACCAAAAGCGATTCTGATACGAGCAACCAGTACAAGAAGACAGAATCGGGAACTAGATCAAATTCGAAAGGATCCAATTCACACCGATTCCGACAACGCATAAAAGAGTTATACCAGATTTTATTCAATGAGCACATCGTGTCCCGTTTTATTTACAACCATTGCATTTCCATACCCTAAGTGAGTACGACCCAAACGCCAATGCGAATACCACGCAGGATAGAGGGCACTCGATAGAGAATTGCCTCGCCTTCAAAAAGGTAGTCGAGAGGCTAATCAAAATGGGTGTTATAGCGCTTGATGACTTGGTAAGAAAGGGAACCCATTGCCTAATCATGAGGAAAAGGGTGAACGTAATCGGTGAAGAGATTGTGAGAAAGATCAAGAGAGCGTCGCCGAAGTGAAGACCCTGTTGCGAATAGTCTGGAAGGAAATGGTAAAAAGAGGATTGATAGAGTCAGATTCTCTGAGAAGCAAAATACATATGAAGAATTGTTGCAAATTCCATAAGACGAGGGGGCACGAGATCCAAGAATGTGCCAATTTTAAAATTTTGGTGCAAGGCCTCATGAACAACAAAGAGCTGGAGTTTTATGAAGAAGGAGTGGAGGAAGAGGAAATATGCGCGATCGAGGAAGAATTGACAAAGCCCGGAGTTAATTACCCGAGAATCATCATTTCGAGAACACGGTGAGTCTGGGGAAGACCCAAAATCACAATTCAGAAACCTGCTTCTTTTCCCTACCAAGATAGTAAAAGGGTACCTTGGAATTATGATTGCAACGTGACAATACCAGGAGCGCAAGGTTCCACTAGTATTTCAGAGGAAGTCAAGAACGAAGGTTCCTATACGCGAAGTGGAAAGCGTTATGACCCTGAAAATAGGAGAACGGGAGCGGCGAAATTGAAGACTGTGTTGATTGGACAGGAAAAAGAACCCGAAGCCGTTGTCAATGAGCCCGTAAAAGAGGAAGAGGCTAAAGAGTTCTTAAAATTCTTGAAACACAATGAATACAAAGGTGGTGGAACAACCGCATGCATAACCAGCCCGTATCTACGTGTTAGCACTACTTCTAAGCTCAAAGTGCATCGCAAGCATTAATGAAAGTCTTGAATGAGACCTATGTTACTAAAGATATATCCGCCAACAAGTTGGATCGTCAGTTAGCAACATAAGCGCCGATAATTTCATCTACTTGACGATGAAGAAATCCCAACGGAGGTATAGGGTCGACAAAGGCATTACACATAACTACCTTGCAAGGGATACACCTTGCCAAGTGTGCTAATAGATAATGGGTCAAGATTAAATGTCTTACCACTAGCCACACTCAAGAGGTTGCCGATAGATAGTTTTCATATGAAATCTGCCAAAACATAGTGAGAGCATTCGATGGCACCGAAAGAAGAGTGATGGGAAGAATAGACATACCATTATTGATCGGGCCTAATACCTATGAAGTAGACTTTCGGTCATGGATATCAAGCCTTCTTACAACTTACTAGGAAGGCCTCAATTCATTCAATGGGTGTACCTTCATCATCGCACTGTAAATTGAAATTGGTAACGAAAATCTACCGGTAACTATAAACGCGAAGATGATATCATAGAATCGTTACCAACGAAGCACCATACCTAGAGACGAATGAGGAAGCCATTGAATGTTCATTTCGATCCTTAGAGTTCGTGAATGCGACTTTCATTTCGAAGGAATAAAGTCCGTCACCTAAACTATCCAAGACTACCAGATGGGGTTGCAAATGACAAATGGGAAAGGAACCCTACCAAAAAAGGATTGGGTAAATATCTTCAAGGAAAGTCCAGCCCCGATCGTTGAAGGAAAAAGGATCACTTTGGTTTAGGTTTCAAACCGGATGCTAAACAAATGAAGAAGGAGATAGAGAAAAGATAAGAAAGGAGAAATGCCAGTGAATGGAGAAGACGTTAAGTGGAACCGATGACATTTCCCCACATATCTCGCACCTTCAGGGAGGAATGATTTACCAGGAAAAGAGTCTCCTGAGGGAATGTCCTCACATCAATGCCATACACGAGGAGGAGATTGATCAAAGAAGCTTGTCTGCATCCGCCATATGAACCTAGAAGCACATTAGACAATTGGACTGCAGAGGAATTTCAGTAGTGTTTAGAGATTTTGCAGAGTAATGTTCTAACACTCTTGTTGTTTTAAGCCTAGAAACAATGGGATTTCTTTTGTGAAATAGGCTTATGTTCTACATTTCGTTTTAATAAAATGCATCTTCAATTCTACTAAATATTCTCTTATTTTACATTTTACCATTTATTCTTTGTTCTCATTCATATCATGTGAATAATTGTCCTCAAATTCATTTGTTCTTTATACACCCTTCGATACCCATTACTGTGTCTCTAGACATCAATGATATGAGTAATGATACTACTGATTCGAGGTCTGCTTTGAGCAAGACATGTGTTCAGAGGAATCTCGGGACTTTGGAAATGACATGAACGCGACTTGCCTCCTGGATTTGTTGAGAATGGTAGAGCAAGAAGAAAACAAATCCTACCCCATAAAGAGCTCGGTAGAAACGGTGAGCCTAGGAGAGGGCAAGAGGTGAAAATTGGAGCTTGTATTACTACGTAAACCAAAGTGACCTCATCGAACTACTCCATGGATTCAAGGATGTGTTCGCATGGTCGTACCAAGATATGCCCGAACTAAGTACCGATATTGCAAAGACACCGATCGCCCATAAAGGAAGAATGCAAGCCACCCAATGAAGCTCGTAAGAATGCGACTGCACGCCTTGTTAAAGATAAAAGAAGAAGTCGAGAAACAATTTAAGGCCGGGTTCTTACAAGTGGTCAAGTACTCGGATTGGGTGGCTAACGTTGTCCCTGTCCCCAAGAAAGACGGGAAGGTACGAATGTGCGTGGACTACAGAGACTTGAACAAGGCCAGCCCGAAGGACAATTTTTCGCTGCCTCACATCGACACTTTAGTAGACAATACAGCAGGGTATTCATTGTTCTCCTTCATGGATGGTTTTTCGGGGTACAACCAAATAAAAATGCATCCTAAGGACATGGACAAGACAACGTTTATAACCATGTGGGGAACATTTTGCTACAAGGTAATGCCATTTGGGCTAAAAAATGCAAAGCAAACATATCGTAGAGCTATGGTAACCTTATTCCATGACATGATACATGTGGAAATTGAGGTTTACGTCGACGATATGATCGCCAAATCCCGAATCAAGAAGAGCATGCAGTGTCTTGAGAAAATTGCTCTTGAAAGAAAAATACCGATTGAAGCTTAACCCAAGAAAGTGTACCTTGAGCTCGGTCCGAAAGTTGCTAGGGTTCATAGTCGATGAAAAGGGGATTGAGGTTGACCCAGATAAAGTCGAGCCATACAAGAGTTACCTCCACCACGCACTCCAAAAGAAGTTAGAGGTTTCTTAGGAAGGTTGAATTACATCGCTCGGTTCATTTCACAACCCACCGAGAGATGTGACCTATATTCCGCCTCCTCAAGAAACACAACCTGTGCACGGGATGAAGAGTGCCAAAAGACCTTCAAAAGATGAAACAATACATCCTCAGCCCCGTATTAATGTCGCCTCAACCAGACAAGCCCCTCATCCTTTACCTAACAGTACTTGATAATTCAATGGGATGCGTACTGGGTCAACATGATGAATCGGGGAAGAAAGAAAAAGCAATATACTACCTTAGTAAGAAATTCACCGCATGTGAAATGAGGTACCCGCCAATCGAGAAATTATGTTGTGCCTTGATTTGGACAACTCGAAGGTTGAGGCAATACATGCTGTATCATACGACATGGCTCATCTCAAAGCTAGATCCCCTTAAGTATATGATGGAATCTACCGCCTTGAATGGAAGGATGGCCAGGTGGCAGATCCTACTTTCTGAATTTGACATCGTTTATGTGAACCAAAAGGCGGTAAAAGGGAGCGCGATAGCAGACTTTCTAGCCAGTAGAGCCCTTGAAGACTATGAGCCCTTAGATTTTGATTTCCTAATGAGGACTTGATGTACGTGGCGTACATTGAAGAAGGTACCTCAAGACCATCCTTGAAATTAAATTTTGACGGGCATCAAATGCCGTGGGTAATGGAATTGAAGCGATCTGATATCCCCAAAGGAGACCATTATCCATTCACTTGCAAACCGGATTTCGATTGCACTAATAATATGGTGAATATGAAGCCTACATCATGGGTCTCCGCTATGCTATCGAATACAAAATCGTGGTATTAGAAGTCTATGGAGATTCCGCCTGTAATCTATCAACTCAAAGGAGAATGGGAAACCAGGGATCCAAAATTGGTTATCTATAAAAGATTGGCCCAAGAACTTGTCAAAGAGTTCGATGACATCACTTTCAATTACACCCTGGGGACGAGAATCGATGGTCGATGCTCCGCCACCACGGCTTCCATGGTCCGAATAAATGAAAGCGAAGATATGAAGCCAATACAAATGAGCATTCATCAAAACCCAGCCCATTGCAACAATGTCGAGGAGGAAGGGAAAACTGACCCACCATGGTACCATGATATATTGCGGTATTTAAAGAATCGTGAGTACCCTGATCAAGCCACTAAGAATGAAAAAAGACGAAGAGATTAGCACGTGATTACGTCTTGGATGGAGAAGTCTTATACAAGAAAAGGAAGGATCAAGTCTCAGCCGAGGTGTGTAGACGCCACCGCTAAGCTAATCCTAGAAGAAGTCCATGAAGGTGTCATGGAACTCATGCTAATAGTTTCACAATGGCGGACAAATAATGAGATTCGGATATTATTGGTCCACCATGGAGGAGATCAGATCAACTATGCCAAAAATGTCATAAATGCCGATTATGGAGACAAGATTCACGTACCGCCACCTTTACATGTTATGACTTCGCCATGGCCATTTTCCATGTGGGGCATGGGCGCTATTGGGCCAATATCTCTCAAGGCATCGAATGGGTATCGATTCATCTTTGTGGTTATCGACTACTTCACGAAATGGGTAGAGGTCGCCTCATATGCTAACGCCACTAAATCGGTAGTTAGCGGTTTTTAAAGAAGAAAATCATTTGTCGATATGGAATGCCCGAAAGGATCATATCGCATAACGCTATCAACTTAAACAATAGCACGATAGCGGGGGGTTTGTAGCCAATTCAACATCAAACACCACAATTCATCACCGACGCCTAAAATGAATGGGGCGGAAGCGACCAACAAAAACATCAAAAGATAGTGGGAAAGATGATGAGACTTACAGAGATCGGCATGAGAAGTCGCTGTCAGACTCTATGCTTATCGAGCGTCCGTCCAACTCTCTACCGGCAACGCCTTTTCATTGGTCTATGGGATGGAGGCGTCCTACCTATTGAAGTAGAAATACCTTCTCTCCGAGTATTATCGAAGAAACCGGATGAAGTGAATGGATCCGTGCTCGATATGACCAGCTTGAACTTAATTGAAGAAAAGAGATTGAGAGCTATCCGTCACGGTCGGATGTACCAAAAGCGAATGATGCGAGCTTACAACAAAAAGGTTCGCCAGGGAGTTCCACGAAGGGACCTCGTCTTGAAAAAGATCCTCCCATACAAAAGGACCACGAGGGAAATGGATGCCGAATCGAAGGACCGTATGTGGTAAAGAAAGCTTTCTCGGGAGGTGCATCGATTACAGCAGAGATGGATGGGAAAAGCTTGTCCAATCCGTGAACTCAGATTCGCTTAAAAATACTTTGCTTAAGATAGAAGGAGCCAAGGTGAAAACCCGCAGGGCACTTTGAGACTTCAAAAAAAACCGGAGAGGCCAAGGTGAAAACCCAAAAGGGCACCTTGAGACCAAAGGGCTTTTTGAGTTAAAAACCGAAAAGGCGGCTCAAATTTTGAATGGACACGTCGCAATCTCGTGGTGCCATAATCAATGTAAGAGGAAGTACGCTGCATATCGGGCATCGACAAAATACTTGAGTCTTCTAAACACATGACAAAGCTCAGAGCGGTCTTCTTGAAGCTTGTATATAAAGCCCAATTGGCGATGTCTGTATGCGTCGATCCATGTTGTTATTTTACCATTTTGAGTCCTTTTCCCAAAAAAAGGAGGAATATGTCCCCAATCAATTTTCTTTGTTTCATAGATAAATTCATTTTGATTCTCTTTGAAATCGATCTACTGTTATCCATCATTAACACGATGCATTAAAAAACAAATTGATGAACTAATGATTTCACAAAAGAAAGTTCCACGATCACTTTGAAAATCTCTAGATAAGGAAGCCAAAATGTAGCAGCTTGTTTAGAACTTCCATGAACACAAGATGATCATTGTAGAAAAAGGGGTCTCAATAAAGACCATTTCTATGAAGTTTCTCGCCCGATTCATTAATTGTGGCAAGGGTAAATAATGTCACTTGGTCACTTTTTTAAAAAAGGTAAGAAAGGCCAACTTTCGATAAGGAAAAACCCTAAATGGTTGAGAGTCGAACAAACCAAGTCAAACATTCGTCAAGAAGGAGTTGTGACTCCCGGGGAAGACAGCTAGAAGTCAAGGCAGACCTTTGTTCTAAGGCCTAAAATAGGCTTCGAAATTTCCACAGGGGCAAGCCATTCATGCGAAAACGATCACTGAGAGGAAAACGAAGATGAAACCTTGACAGACAAATGAGTGATAACGCCTTAAATAGGAATCATACTCATAACATTCGACTCATCATACTCATGGCATCCTAATCATTAGGCATAAGTATGTATTCATTCTATGTGTTACGTCCTCAAGAAGGACAAGATCTGATTGAATGTAGATCTCGCCTCCACGAGTATGCAAGTGGAGCGGATCAAAGAAGGTCGACATTCCCGAAGTTGCGAAGCGGATCAAGACATCACCGGGTGATCCTTGAGTTTGCAAGGATCGATTGAAGAAAGCGATTTGACGTTCACGAAGTTGCGAGAGCGGATCAAAGATTCGGTCCGGTGACCCCGAGTTTGCGGGGATCGATCAAGATAGCGATTTGACCTTCTTGAAGTTGCAAGAAGCGGATCTAAGATAACAGATTTGACATTCTCGAAGTTGCGAAGCAGATCATAGATTCATCTGGTGATCCTTGAGTTTGCAAGGATCGATTGAAAGAGGCGATTTGACCTTCTTGAAGTTGCAAGCGCGATCTAAGAAAGTAGATTTAAAGTTCTGAAGTTGCGGGAAGCATATCGAAGATAGCGATCATGCGATCCTTGAGGTTGCAAGGATCGATTGAAGAAAGTAGATTTGACCTTCCCGGTTGCAAGAAGCAGATCAAAGACTCAATCTGTGATCCCCGAGTTTGCAAGGATCGATTGAAGATAGCAGCTTAGACATTCCTAAATTTGCAAGAATGCACCAAAAATAAACGAGTCACATCCCATTGAAGTCGCAAAGAAAGAGTAGATTGAAGCCACATATCGATGGAGTAGATCGAAACAACAAGATGCGATGGACTAAATAAGGCTACAAGAGAAGTCGGGCTTAGCAGTCGGGCAAAATGGGCCTTTTGAAAATCTTTGCTCCATTCTCGTTACACGATAATGAGCAAAGAGGGCAAACAGATGAGCCCATTTGCCCTACCCAATTACAAATTATTAAAACTACAAACAATGAACCCAAAATTAAAACCCAAATAATGAACCCAACAAAACCAAATCCGCACCAACAAAACCCAAACCTGAACCGACGGGGCCAATGGCCCACTCTCTTTCAAGAAGCTAGGGTTTCGAGAACCCTAGCCAAGCAACCCTAGCCACCAACCCCACCGACCCTTCACTTGACATCACCCACCGCCGAACCTACCTCCGACACCGCCTCCCCTCGCACCTGCCCATCCGCCTCCCCGCGCCTGCAAAGAAAAGACAACACACAGAGGCAAAGAAGCAAAGAAGAGAAACACATGTTTCATTTATAAAGAGGCCGAAACAACTTTGTAAAGGGATGATTTTTCTTTTCTCCGAAAATCAATAAGAAAAAGAATGAAAGATTCAAGCATAAATTTTTTATTATCATTTCTCTTTCGCGATATACCAAAAAAGGGAAACTTCAAGGCATAAAAAGAAAGTAGATCCAAACAAAAAGCGAGATTCAAAAAGCAAAAAATGAAACAAAGGTGACTTCTTTTTTGAAAGATTGTTTTTAATCTACCCATAAATTTATTATAAAGGTATACATAAAAAATATTAAAAAACAAAAAATCAAGTTTTACCTTTTTCTACCACTGTGGTGGTGGTCGAACTCGATCTTAAGACTCGGGACGATGGCCTAATCCCGAATCGCCTCCCTTCTTCTCGCAGAGAGAAATGGGAGAGAAAAGAAATTTTTTAAAAATGAGTATCGATTTTTCTTTTTTGATTTTGGCCTTTAAATAGGCCTTCAAACGACGCCGCTTTTGGCCGGCGTCCCAAAGCCCCAAAACGACGCGTCGTTTCACCCGGGAAAGCACCGACCCGATCCGATCCGCCTTAGGATCCGCGTGTTTTGCCGAAAGGATGGTCTATTTGCGCGATTGGTCCTTCCGCTTTTAATATTTTAAAATTAAATTCTTCAAGATTTCAAAATTAGCCCAATAATTTTATTACGGTTCGCGATTAAGTCCCCATTTAAATGTCATGCTTTTGGTTTATGGGAGAATTGCTTCTGGGTCCTTTCACTTTCACGTAGCGTGCTTACAACCCTCAACCACTTTTTATTTACAATTTAACCCCAAAATTTCCAATTTTTGATGCAACTCAATCCTTTTCATTTATTTCACAATTTTATTATAATCACTAACATTTGATATTTTATTCTCATCATTATTCTTGTATTTGTTATTGTTATTATTGTCATTTATTATTATTTCTATTATTGTTCTCAATATTATCATTACTATATCATTATTCGATATATTTTTATTATCGTTATCATTTTATTATTAATACTATTATTTTTACGTATATATATATATTTGTTTATTTATGTTGTATGTATTATTTTTATTAGCATCCATCATTTTTATTATCATTATTATTATTTTCATTTCAAGTATCGCCTTTACTATCTTGCCATCGCTATTTCATTTATTTATTTATTCAATTTTATTACTACTTTGTATTATCATAATATTATTATTATTACTATTATTTGTATTTTTATTTATAATATTCACACCCATATTTATTATCTTTGTTTTGTATTATATTTTGAACAAAACATCTTTCATAAGATCATCACATTTCATCTAAAAGATTTCAAATGAGGCAATGTTTTGGTATTTGGAAACTCGAGAAATAGCGCCTAACGTCTTTGGGTTGCGATTTTTCGTTTGACCAAATAACTTAACATCCTTTTATGAAGTTTTGCGAATCATTTAGATGACTTTGCTCACGAGAGATTAAAACATCGTGTCCTAACGTCTTTGGATGTGATGTTTATATCTTTTCGGGACAAAGAAATTTCAAATTTTGATTCAAGCCTTTTCTAGAATTCAATCACATACGATGCATTTTGAAAAGTCGTTACACTCTGCTCAAAGATTCTTAAAGTGAAGGCAATGTTTTGTATTTAGGAATTGGGAAATAGTGCCCTAACGTCTTTGGGTTGCGATTTTCCGCTTGACTAAATAACTAAACATCCTTTTGATAAACTTCGTGAAACCTTGAGATAGCTTTGATTACGAAGGTTTAGAGCATCATGTCCTAACGTCTTTGGATGTGACGTTCAGATCCTCTCGAGCAAAGAAATCTCAAAATTTTGGCCCTAATTATCCAAACATTTTTAGAGGATCGATTTCAAAACCTTTTAAAACTTCCTACATTAAGACACTAATTAATCATTTTGGTACCAATTTTGGGCGATCGAGGGTGCTAACCCTTCCTCGTATGTGAATCACTCCGGACCGATTTTTAAAACTTTGCGGACCAAAAACACTGCTTTTAGTAAAGCAAAATGTTTTATTAAAATGAAGGTGATCTGATCACACCAAATAATGATCGGTGGCGACTCCCGTTTTATTCCTATTTTCAAAACCAAAGTCGAACCCCCTTTTTTGTCGTTTTTAAAAAATGGTTACGACAGGAGTCGCCACCGATCTTTTTTCTAAGTGTGATCGGACACCTAATAAATCCTTTTTTAAAAGAAAAATCATCATTTTTTTGAGTTTTCTTAAAAAGGGTCGGGTTTAAGTCTGCGTCAAAATTCCAGAGAATAATAGGGTTCGAGTGATTCTGTGAGGAAGGTATTAGCACCTCGCGACGCCCAAAATTGGTATCTCGTTAAACGCGCGTTGTCTTAATTTTCAAAAATACAAGTTCAATTTAATATTTAATCGTGATCCGATTGAGACACGAAAATTTTTTTTAAAAGAGAATTTTAAGACTCGAGAATTTTTTAAAAAAATCCGAGAATTTTTGAAACACGAAAATTTTTAAACCCAAAATTTTGAAAACAGAAATTTTGGAAATACGAAAACTTTGAAAACACGAAATTTTTTTTGAAACACGAATTTTTTTAAACACTAAATTTTTAAAACACCAAATTTTAAAACACAAGAAATTTTTTGTTTAAAAAACATGAATTTTTTGAAAATACGAGAACTTTGAAAACACGAGAATTTTTTTTTTGAAACAAGAAATTTTTGAAAACACGATATTTTAGAAGTCTCGAGAAATTTTAAAACCCGAGAATTTTTGAAAACGAGAATTTTTAAAAAACACAAAAATTATTTTTTAACACGAAAATTTTAAAAATACTAAAAATTTTGAAACACGAAATTTTTTGAAAACATAAGAATTTTGAAACACGAAAAGTTTTAAAACACGAAAATTTTGATAAATTATATATTATCATATTGTATACATTTTAAAAATGAAATCTTGATAATTTTTTTCTACAAAGATTTTATATATTTTTTGAGATTTCTAATTTTTAATTTTATAAATAAATTCCAAGTTTAACATAAAATCAAAGAAGTTCACCCAACATAGCAAAGTGAAAACGATGATTTAATGCTAAACCGATTTGTTGCTTTAAAACAAAATTTTGAAATTATTAAAAAAACAAAAATTTAAATTTAAATAAAATTAATACTATAATGCCTAAACAACTTTTTTTAAATGATAAATCTAATTAAAACAAACTTTTAAATATATAAACTAAATAAAATAAAATAAAAAGATACAAAAAGATTGGGTTTACCAAAGGCCCAAGGATTATAGTCGGTTTTCTTGGGCAATCTGAATGAAAAAGGAAATATTGGAGTTGGTATTTCCTTGCTTCCTCCCGCTGGAAGTCTTTCTAAATCTTGTAAAAGAAAAGTCAGTTGTACTGCTTTTTTGGTTCCAGCTAGAGGGGTTCAGTCCTTGAACTTGAATTTGGATGAAATTGGGACTCAATCTCCTACTTGACCCTCGGTTCAACCCAAGCTTCACTGCTAATATTGCTACTGTTTGTTGTTGAAGGAGATGGTGGAAAGGAGGCGCGGTTGCTGTGGTTGATGAAGGAGGGGTAGTGGTGGACGTGGGAGGTGGAGATGGGTGTGGGTTGGATTGAATTTTCTCGAATTTTCTTGATTGATGGCCGAATGGGTGGGGTGATCGACTAGGGATTTCCTTTTCTTTTTGTTTTTATGTTTTTTCTTTGCTGAATGTTTGGACCTCTCTTTCTTACTGTCGAATGTTTGTTCTTCTTTTGCTGGAAAATTTTTTGTTTTTTTTCCTCTCCCTTCATCACCGAATGTGGGGGTTTTTATTGCCGAAAATGCTTCCTCATTTTGCTTGTTTCCCATGCTATTTGCGGTAGTAGGGTGAAGAAGGGCAACCACCCATGCTTGATGGTCGAGAATTTGGGAGTGGGTGCCCCAAATCACGTAATTTGCCGAGGACTCAGATTGCAAACGCAAAGAAAACTAGTGGGGTCAAAATGTAATTTTGAGAAAGTATTAGGGTCAAAGTGTAATTTTGGAAAAGCTTGGGGGTCAAAGTGTAATTTTAATTTTTAATTTTTAATTAATTTTTTTCTTAATTTTGGAAACTAAAACGAAATCGAACCGGACAAAATTTAGTGCTTACAGTTGCCCCTCTTTGCTCATCGCTGTGAAACAGGGATAGAGCAAAGACTTAAAAGCGCTAAATTTTGTTCGATGTCCAATATTTATTCTTTATTGAAAAGCAAAAATCGAAAATAGCTCGACATGTGTCACGAAGCTCAGCTCACTTCTCGGATTATGAGTTGATCTTTGAAAAACAAAAATTGAAAATACCTCAGCGTGTGACCTGAGGCTCAACTCACCTCTCGCATTATGAGTTGATTTTGAAAATGTAAATTGAAAAATACCTCAGCAGTGATCTGAGACTCAACTCACCTCTCGCATTATGAGTTGATTTTTGAAAAACAGAAATTGAAAAAATACCTCAGCGTGTACCTCAGCGTGTGACCTGAGGCTCAACTCACCTCTCGCATTATGAGTTGATTTTTGAAAAAGCGAAATTGAAAAATACCTCGACGTGTGACCCGAGGCTCAACTCACCTCTCGCATTATGAGTTGATTTTTGAAAACAGAAATTGAAAATACCTCAACCGTGTGACCTGAGGCTCAACCGACCTCTCGCATTATGAGTTGATTTTTGAAAAAGAATTGAAAAATACCTCAACAGTGTGACACGAGGCTCAACTCACCTCTCATAATATGAGTTGATTTTTTGAAAAGCGAAATTGAAAATACCTCGGTGTGTGACCCGAGGCTCAACTCACCTCTCGCATTATGAGTTGATTTTGAAAAGGAAATTTGAAAATATCTCGGCATGTGACCCGAGGCTCAACTCACTTCTAATATGAGTTGATTTTGAAAATGAAAATTGAAAAATACCTCGGCAGTGACTGAGGCTCAACTCACCTCTCGCATTATGAGTTGATTTTGAAAAGCAGAATTGAAAAATACCTCAACAGTGACTGAGGCTCAACTCACCTCGACAATATAAGTTGATTTTTTTGAAAATGTAAATGAAATAATTTTAAAAAGTATCGAATTTCAAAACATATTATCTAGTGGAACTCAAATGTCTTCCTTGTCCTTGGTTCAAGATCAAATTGCCATCAAAACCTTTTGCTTTCTTGGAATACTTGTATATGTCATGCATGATGTTATCATGACATGCACATGTTTGGTCTTAAATGCTTTTATGCCTACATGATTATGCCATACGCCTTGGGCTTGTTTGTCAGTATATCTCTTTTCGCTATGATTCTCATGATGACTGCATTCATTGCTTCGATTCTTGACTTCCTTTCGTGTTTTGTACCCATCCTCGAGTAATCTGCGTTTCTAAGTGTATCACCCTTTTCCCCTTGTTGAACTTTGTCCTTGCTTTGAGGCTCTTGGACTTACCAAATTCTCATCCGGTAATACTCAACATTCCTTTTGTTTAGAGTATGTCATTTCACTATTTATCATTTAGACAAACCACACATGAGATGCATGAAAATAGGAAAGTAGGTACGAAAGAAATACCTCACATTCATATTTATTTCAAAAGCAATAAGCAAAGAAAATTGACAAGGAAAAGCTCAATAAAAAATATTATAAAGGAAAGGAAAGCGATTCAGGTTGTCACAAATGCTCTAGATATTCAACGCATGAACTTCTCACATTTCTTCATCCCGATCTCTTGAGCACGGCTTCTTGTGTAGAAGATTTGAGCTTAGGAATCGCTTCAAATATTGTAATCTCGCCACATGACTCCCGTTCAAATCGTCTTGCTCCTTTTGTCCGAACCTCTTTCATTAGGATGCCCTTTCGTGTTTTCATCCTAATCTTTTGTTTATCAAGACGCCTTTCGAAGTTTTCATCTTGATCTTTTTTTTATCAAGGCGCCTTTTCGGTTTTCATCTTGACCTTTTTTTCTTTTTTTTAGACATAGTACTTTTTCACGGCATCTGAGTTCACTGGATTAGGTAACTCCTTCCCATCCATCTCAGTGAGAATCAAAGCTCCACCAGAGAAAGCCTTCTTTATGACGTACGGGCCTTCCCAATTTGGTACCCATTTTCCTCGAAAGTCTTTTTGTATTGGGAGAATCTTTCTCAGTACGAGTTCCCCCTCGCGGAATTCTCTTGGCCGCACCTTCTTGTCATGAGCCGTGATCATTCTCTTCTGGTACATCTGTCCATGACAGATTGCCTTCAAGCCTTTTTCTTCGATAAGATTTAGCTGGTCATATCGAGCTTGAACCCATTCGATTCTTCTAATTTCGACTCCATTAAGACTCGTAGAGGGATCTCAACTTCAATGGGCAGACGACTTCCATTCCATAGACTAGGGAGAAAGGAGTTGCTCCATAGATGTCCGTCTGATGTGCGATATGCATACAAAGCGAATGGTAGCTTCTCGTGCCAATCTTTATATGTCTCGGTCATTTTCCCAATAATCCTCTTAATATTTTTGTTAGCCGCTTCTACTGCTCCGTTCATCTTTGGGCGATAGGGTAAGGAATTATGATGCTTTATTTGAAACTGCTCACACACTTCTCTCATCATCTTGTTGTTCAGATTTAAAGCGTTATCTGAAATAATTTTCTCAGGCAAACCGTATAGACATATGATTTCCTTTTTTAAGAACCTGCAAACTGCAGTCTTCGTCACATTAGCAAATGAAGCTGCTTCTACCCATTTTGTGAAGTAATCTATAACCACAAAAATGAATCGGTGGCCATTAGAAGCTTTTGGAGAAATTGGCCCTACAACATCCATGCCCCACATAGAAAAATGCCACGGAAAAGTCATGACATGAAGGGCGAAGAAATTTATGAATTTTATCGTAGTAAATTTGACATTTGTGGCACCTTCGCGTAACTAATGCGCCGCTTTCCATCGTCACCATAATAATCGAGTCTCATAATCACTTTGCCATAGTGAAACCATTGGCATGCGTCCCACAAATTCCTTCATGGACATCTTCAAGTATTTTTCTAGCTTCAACAGAATCCACGTATCTCAGGAGCACTTGATCTTTTCCTCTTTTGTACAGGATATCCCCATTAAGGACAAATCCCACCGCCATTCTTCTGATTATTCTTTTGTCGTTCTCATTTGCTTGCTCTGGATACCTTTGATTCTTGACATATTCTAAGATATCATAGAACCATGGCCGCCCATCTGTCTCTTTTTCAATTCTAAAACAATGTGCAGGGACCTCATATATACTCACTTGGAGAGGCATTATTTCCGTTTCTCTGTTTGCTTTAAACATTGAAGCCAGGGTGGCCAAGGCATCGCCCAATTAGTTTTCTTCTCGTGGGAAGTAGTTAAAAGTCACTTCTTTGAATTCTTTGATCACTCATACGAGATCGCGATATTTGACCAATTTGAATCTCTCACTTCCCAATCTCCACGGATTTGGTAAATCACCAACGCCGAGTCCCCGTACACTATTAAGATTTTGATGTTTCGTTCAATAGCTGCACGAAGGCCCATGATGCAAGCCTCATATTCGCTACATTATTGGTACAGAAGAAATTTAATCTGGCGATGAGTGGATAATGGTTCCTTACGGTGACACTAAGATCGCTCCAATCCCATGCCCCAATGCATTCGATGCACCATCAAAGCTCATCTTTCATGATTTATCTTTTGACGACTCACACTCTTTTTCTCGCAATGCATATCAAATCCTCGTCGGGAAATCAAATCTCAAAGGCTCATATTCCTCCGTGGCTCGAGTTCTTTGAGAAGTCGGCTATTGCGCTCCCTTTATCGACTTTTTAACTCACATATACAATGTCGTACTCGATAGTAGGATCGCCATCGTGCTATTCTTCCCGAAAGTGCGGTGATTCCATCATGTATTTTTTTAGGTCCACTTTGAAATTAACCACGTCATATGATACAACATATATTATGCGAGCCTTGAACTACCTGACCAAAGCACAATGAAATTTTTCAATTGACGGTACTTTGCTTCATATTCGTGAACTTCTTGCCGAGGTAGTAGATCGCCTTTCTCTTTTCCCCGACTCATCATGTTGCCCCAATCGCAACCCATTGAATTTTCGAACACGCTTAGATACAATATTAACGGTCTTCCGGAGTTGGCGGTACTAGCACCGGAGGTTAGACAAATCTTGTTTTATCTTGTCAAAAGCCACTTGGCACTCATCGTCCCACTCTTCCGGATTATGTTTTGAAGGAGTCAAAAATTGGGTCACACTTGGTTGGTAAGTTGAGCAATGAATCGATCGATGTAGTTCAACCTCCCTAAAATCCTCGACTTCTTTTTGTGTACGCGAGGTGGTAATTCTTATATGGCTTTTATCTTATCCGGATCAACCTCAATACCTCTCTCACTAACGATAAAGCCGAGTAATTTTCACGAAGTAGCCCCGAACGTACACTTGGCTGGATTAAGCTTCAGCTGGAACTTTCTTAGTCTTTCGAACAATTTCTTAAGGTTCCCAATATGCTCTCTTTCCCCCCGAGATTTGGCAATCATATCATCAACATAAACTTCTATCTCTTTGTGCATCATGTCATGGAATAGCATCACCATTGCCCTCTGATATGTTGCCCCGACATTCTTTAATCCGAACGGCATCACCTTGTAGCAAATGTTCCCCACATCGTTACGAAGGTAGTTTTCTCCATATCCTCGGGAGCCATCTTATCTGATTATCCACCATGAAAGAAAACAATGAATGTTTTGCTGTGTTATCCACCAACGTATCGATGTGTGGCAAGGGAAAATTATCTTTAGAACTTGCTCGATTCAGATCGCGATAATCCACGCACATTCGTACCTTGCCGTCTTTCTTCGGTACTGGGACTATGTTAGCTACCCATTCTGGGTATTTAGAGACTTGTAGGAAGCCAGCATCAAAGTGTTTCTTGACTTCTTCTTTTATCTTTAACAGCATTTCAGGTCTCATTCGTCTTAGCTTCTGTTGAACAGGTTTGCATTCTGGTTTCAGTGGGAGTCTATGGACCACTACATCTTTGTTCAACCCTGGCATGTCTTGATACGACCATGCAAATACATCTTTATACTCACGAAGCAAGGCGATCAAATCATGTTTGGTGTTATCTGAAATGGAGGTCCCAATCTTCACTTCTTGCCTCTTTTCTTCATTTTCCAAGTTCACTGTCTCAACAGATTCTTGATGGGGTAGGATCTGTTTATCTTCTTATTCTATTATTTTTTGTAAGTCAGGAGACGAGACATAATCTTCAGCATTTTCCTCAGTTTCAAAATCTCCTAAACAAATAGCTTTCTCGAAATCGATTTCAGGACTTGTAACGAGATTGCTCATGTCGTTGATATCTGGGCACCTGAAAGGTAATTGGAACCAAACAAACATAATGTTATGGCATGATATGAGGTACATGTAAGGACAGGCTGTGAGAAAAGGAATAATTACGAAGTTAACAAGAATGAAAAGGCTATGATAAAATACATCTCCAAAGAATGTTCATTTAAATGATAAAGAGCAAACATAAGCTCTTACAAAAGAATCCCACTATTACTTAAGGGCACACAAAAAGAGAGTTAACATTGAGCATTACTCGGAAGGACTTAGAAACTACAAGAAGGTCCACAGATTCAATTGTTCAAAATGAATCCGGAGGACAAGGCGTATCATTGAAACATCTTCAATTGCATCATCCCTTTGTCAATAACATTTATCTTGACGTTCAAGACCCTTTCAATCAATAACAATGAGCTTCATGAATTATCTCGCCAGGTACATCATTCCTACGAGATGTAAATGTTTTTGACAAAGGAGGATATACTATGGGCTCCCATCCAAATTCACGGCCCGAAGCTCTTGCAATTCTCCTTTCTTGATCTTTATGCAACTGCTTTCTTCTTTGTCGTACATCCGGCTTGAACCCTAAACCGTGTCGAGCCTTGTGGTGTCTTGGCTTTAGTCTCTAACTATCCCTTGCGATATTTTCCCAAACCTTTCTTCGCTCGGGCTCCCTTTCCCACAGTCGACAATTCCCATTTTAGTATTCCTTGACAACTTGGCGTGGGAATCTTATTTCCTTGACAACAAATGTAGCATTGATAAATTCGAAGGAGCGAAAGGAACATTCTCGCATCTTTGTTTACTTCAATGTAGGGTGCGTCGGTAGAGATAGATGCAACAATGTCTTCTTCACCAATGATCGTGATCAGCGGCTATCCAGATAAACTTTACTTTTGATGGAGAGATGAAGGTACGCCTAGCGAATGGATCCAAGGCCTCCCTAAAAGGCAATTATCTGACGTGATGTCCATGACACGGAACTCGATATCATATGTACATGGGCCCACTTCAGAGGAATATCGATCTTTCCCATGACCTCTCGTTGTGTCCCATCAAATGCCCTTACTATAGAGTGACACGGCCTCAGATAAGACATATCAATTAGCAGCCTAGAAAACGTGGCCAAAGGCATGACATTGAGTGCAGACCCGTTGTCAATGAGCACATTCGGTATTATATAACCCTTGCAACTGGTTGTAATGTGCAATGCTTTTATGGAGCCCCTACCGTTTGGTGGTATTTTGTCATCACTAAAAGAGATAAAATTATCCGCATTTAAGTTGTTCACCCACCTATCAAGCTTTTCAACAGATACGTTGCTTTCCACATACGCTTAATTCAACAATTTCAGCAAAGCATTTCGATGTGGTTCTGAGTTCAACAGTAGAGATAACACCAAGATTCTTGCCGGCTGCTTGTTCAACTGCTCTACGATATTATATTCACTGTGTTTGATGAACTTCAAGAATTCATGTGCTTCATCCTCATTCACAGGTCTTTTAATCTCTTGCTCAGACTGTATTTCAACATCAACCTCAGCATCATGCATTGGTGCCTTTCCTTTCTGATTATAGTCAACAGCTTTCTTCTTTGGTTCACTTATTTCGGGAGAATAACACCTCCCGCTGCGGGTAAAGTGTCCTACTCTGCTAATATCTCCGATCACAGCCTTTGACTTTTCACTTTCGGGTACAATAATATTAACATCATATTTCTATGGTACTGTCTTATTGTCCTTGTAAGAGAAATGAGATGGCACTTCAATCACCACATTTGGTTTGATTTCCTTCTTTTTGGCCTCATAATAAATCACCAGAGGCCGATCGGCACTATAAGGGATAGTTGATGGTTGATTATCAGAGGTGCATATTTCTCTTTCCTCGGCCTCATCCATTTTATCAAAGATCTTGACCTCATTGTTATCCATCATGTCCTGAAGTAATTTTCTGAATCCCTCACAAGATTGGATGTCATGCCCTTCAATACCATGAAAATCACAAAAACATTGACTCTTTGTGTTTCCTTCTTTGAAAATTCTGTTGGGATAACAAAACGACCCCTTTTTAACCATTACCTCCCAAACCTTCCGCAGAGGTGTCTTTATTTTAGAAACATAACTTTTAGCTTGCCGCATGTCTTCTTTTGTCACTGCATTCACGTTTCCTTCAGTATGGTTAGGAAGTGGATTTCCAGCCACATTACTAGTGCCATCAAATCGTAAAATCCCTGCATCAATAAGGCCTTGAACCCTTCTTTTAAAGGCTAGACAATTTTCTATAGAATGCCCCTGGTTTCCAGCATGGTACATGCAACTAGCATTAGGATCATACCATTTTGGGTATGGAGGCTTCAAGGTGCCATATAATGTGGGGATATTAATTGTTTTTCTAATAACTTGAACACTGACTCTCCGTGTAATCTGGGAATAGGGGTGAATTGAGGTTTTTAGATTCGGTCTTGTCGATTTTGTTCATTTTGGGTTGGCTTTGAGCGGGCATGGTATTTGGTAGGAACATGGTAAATGGTCTTTGGTTATTTGTGGCATAGACGGGGTAAGGAGGAGGTACTTGATAGTAAGGGCTTTGGGGAGGAAAATAGAAGTTTGAAGGTAGGCAATATCGGGGTCGTGATTGGGTTGGGTATGGGTTAGAAGTGTAGTGTCTCTCAGTTTCCACCATATGGGATGGGTACTGCCCTTTTCGAACCCTCGGAGCCTTCCATCCTTCCACTCTTGATAGCATTTTCTATAAGTTCTCCGGATATTACAATATCTGTGAAATCTTTCGTGGCGCTTCCTACCAATTTGTCGTAAAACGGAGCTTTCAAAGTGTTGATGAAGAGGACTGTTATCTCTGTTTTTGTTAATGGGGGTTCTACTTGGGCCGAGATATCCCTCCACCTTTGAGCGTATTGTCTAAAAGTCTCTGTCGGCTTCTTTTCCATCATCTGCAGAGTTAATCGATCAGGCACCATGTCAGATACATGCTTGTATTGTTCACAAAATGCTGATGCTAAGTCTTTCCATGATCGGAACTTTTCTCTACTGAGTTGATTATACCATCGAAGAGCTGATCTGACCAAGCTGTCTTGGAAACAATGTATTAGTAATTTATCCTCATTTATGTAACCAGCCATCTTCCGACAAAACATGATAAGATGTGCCTTTGGACATCTCGTTCCATCATATTTTTTGAAATCTGGCACTTTAAATTTCGGAGGTAGAACTAGATCGGGCACCAAATTGAGCTCTTTGCTTTTCGGTCAGAGAGAAGACTTGATACCTTCTATCGTCTTAAGCCTTTCTTCCGTGCTCTATACTTATCTGAACATCATAATCATCCATTTTCAACTTTGGCTATTTCTACCGGATCATCTAAATCTGGAACAATCGGTCGGCGAGGATTGGCTCCGGGGTTCGATCTGAATATACCTTGCCCTAGATGAGCGGTGGTGCAGTCGTTGCTCTCAGGGCTGCGGGTTCCTTTGAGGATATCCTCTTTACATTGTATGGGCGTGAGGTGGAGTAAATCACGGAGGATAGGCGGATCTGATTAACTCTTAACCGGGGCTCTGTGATGTCGGGGCTCAGATGGGTCCTTTTCCTTTGACCAAAGCATGTCATCATCTCCATCATTTTAGCCATTTGATCCCTTTGCTCGGCGATTCCTCTCGAGATCTTACCATCGAGATCTCTCGCTTCTGTTGTGACTTAGCCAACTGCTCTTGCAACTCTCTTTGGGTCCTTTCCATCCTTTCAATTCTTTCGTTGAGTTCAAGCATCCATAGTTTTAGCTCTTAGGCGTGTCCTATAAGAATCTGGTGATTCCAGTTCGTAGTGTCATGGCTGTGGATTATCGATTTTAGCCTCAATGAATTATTAGAGTGATATGCATATGTAATGAATAGATGAATGAATAAATAACAAATGAATGTTATTTATGAATAAATATACAAAAAATTGGTGTTGATTTCAAGATAGCCCCATATTTAGGCATTTCATTAATCAAAAGAGTCTATTACAAAACGTTTTACCGTCTCTGATTTAACAGTTACACAAATTTCCTAGCCACATCGCCTTGTTTTTTCACTCGTTCTAGGAATTCTGACATGTTTGATCCTTGTCTCGGAGGGAATTGGTAACTGAGATCTTCTGCTTCATCTGATAATTGCACAATTTGCATAGCCGCCTTGCTAATTTCATTAATCAAACCACCAAGATACATATCTTTTTCTTGGAGAGCTCTTTCGTAAACACGAATGTCTACATCATCTTGGCCATTCTTTTCTTCTAGGGCTTTTAGGAGAGTATCCAAGTGTTGCTGATGGGTTTGCAATGTATTTTCTAAATCTTGTATTTTCTTCTTAACTCTTGGCGCCGGTGACTAGTCATTAATTCTGAGACGCATTTAGTATTCAACATTCTTCTTCCTTAACTCTATCATAGCACGACGACTTTTTCCTCTTCCTTCTTCGCTTTCCCTCTCCGAATTCCATCCCACCTTTGATGTTGCTTAATTCTTCCTTCCATACCGTCGATGATTTGCCCGACCGCTATTCTTTATGGTACCTCTCAATTTCTTATTTTCGGATGAAGATCCTTTAAGTCATTTCTCATGATCTCGACTTTTCTGGGACTTTCTTATTTCTGGATTTTCAATTTGAACATCTATCTTCACTAGTAATTTTCCTCTTGAAGAGAACTAATATCCGTAATAGGTGGCCTTTTCACGTTCAAATTCATGTCTTGCTATTTCCAGTTAGGGCGGCATTTCTTACGAGAAAGGATTTTGGAAAGTATAATCCGTTGGTGAGGTTTGTTGACTATTCACTGCGTCTTTGTCTCCATATTTTATAATCTTGAGTGATAGTATCAGCATCTGAGCTAACTCCATTAGGTAGATTTCCTTCCAAGACTTTGCAGTATCTTGGACTTTTTCATGTAACCTTCACTGTAAAAACAAACTCGGTATCGTGCTAATCCTCCGGTAGTTGGTATGAACTGCCGTGAAGTAAAGCTGTCTTTGAACCATTAACGGTGCATATCCAACTCCTCCCATAATTCGAGTAAAGGTACCCAATCCTTACTTAGCATTTGTATAGTAGGGTGAAGGACGGATCCATGGTGCTCTTCAAGTTATATTTTCAGCGCGGAGGTTCTAAAAAACTAAAACTTCGGTCTGTTCGGTGACATCCTTCGGCCAATCTTTCTCAAGGTAAGCTTTCAATGGAGCGAATATTTTCGAAAACATGTGGAAAGGTGTGCGCTCCACTTTCCAGAAGTGGCTCAAAATCTAAACATTAAGTAGCTGTGCACATCCTTTAAAACGTCCTTCCCCTTTTCTCCTACAACAATTTAGAGATCTAAAAGTCTCAGCTAAGATGGTTGGGACGGGGTTGATTCCTTGCCTCAACTTTTCAAAGAAATCTACTACCGCAACTTCTATATGCCCAAGAACTTTTGGGAAGACATTTAATCAAGTAAATGGCTAAAGCAAGCAGATCCACTCTCTTCACAATATCTGAATGGTTTTGAACTAAGTCTCGCAGAGAAAACCATGGAATACAACCGACTTCGTTCTTTTCTTTATCTATTTTTCAGCCCATGTATCACCCATTCCACATCAACTTCATTAGCTTTTCTTGAAGGTCATTGGTTTGGGCTCTTTCACATATATCTTCTTGAATTATGCATTGTTAACGCGAAGCAAGGTAGCATACTCTTCTATGGTCAGTCATATCTTCACGGTTGAAAGTAAAACATTGATAAAATGGGTCCCGAAATTGAACCATGGCTTGAATCAAGCTGTTCGTCTCGTTGACAGCGATTAAGTGAGCTATATCCCGTACTTCTCGGTGAAGATGCCCCTAGTGTACGAGTCCCATGTTTCGAGATCCTAGTCAAGTCTTGAGGTTATTCCGACGAACATTCATGGTCACATACTGGGAAGGTTGAAATACATCCTTCCTTTAAAGCATCTCCTTTTGCTTTTGGGTTTTCAAAGACCGGTCTCGAACCACGGCGTTTTCTCGATTACTTGTGTAATTGACTCCTCCATCGAAACCCGTTTTGGCAACCAATCTCTAATCAACACCTTCCTAACAAGATACCTATGATGCATGATGAAAAATAAAAATGAAGACAAATAACATTGGTTAGTAATTACAACAAATATAAGCAGAGAAAAACTATGGAAAATCTAACAAATTAAGATATTTAATTTTGCATTTTGGTGAAACCGACCTACTTTTTTTACCCCATCATATTTACAAAATAAACTTGCCCACATGCTCATCGGATAATCTACCTCTCTAAATTATTAAGCGGACCCGATTTGCTTGCATAAAAGTGTAAATGTAAAAGAAATAAAAAAGTAAGCGTTTCTCCCATGTACTTATTTTGGTAACTATTAGCAGACGGAGGTTCGGCATGGCTCTAATCGGGTGGCTCATACGGTTCACTATATGCGGTTTGGTTCTAAAAATTTTCGAATTGTCCGTCTTGCCGCCTACTAAGGCTAATCACGAGCCTCGATTATCGCCCATCGTAGGCTCATGAGCTCAATTCGAGGATTACATTTACTTATGCCTATACGGAGGGACAAGTTAACTCACGAAGCATAAGTCATATGTAGCCGGAAGTATTCACTAACTTTGTCTTGGAGGGACGAGTTAACTCACGAAGGCATAGCGTTTACTTCCACTTAGCGGACGGAGCCAGGTAGAGAGCTCATGTTATGCAAAATGCAAGTGCACGGTGTGTGGGGAGAAACTCACAAACCTTTTCGTTTTTATTTTAAAACTAAAAACTAAAACCGTAAAACTTAAAAGTGAAAACAAAAGATAAGACAAGTTAGAAAAATATTTACAACACGATGCAAATGCATGACTTTTCAAAAACAAAATTTAAGGATCACGACTTAATATTAATTTGAACAAGGAGTTTGAAAATTTTGACAACACGTTTAATTGAGACTCGACTCTCCAAAAGTCCCGATTAGTCGCCCGGTATGTGACGTAAAATTTGCTTGAAGCTAATTGAGAAATTATTAAAAATTTAAAAGCAGAGTTTCAATTTTATTTAAAAAGGGAGTAGCCATAGATCTTTTTCTAGGTGTGATCGGACACCTAATAAATCCTTTTTAAAGAAAAATCATCATTTTTAAAGTTTTCTTAAAAGAATTAGGGTTTAAGTCTGCATCAAAATTCAAGAGATACCAATTTTGGGCGTCGCGAGGTGCTAATACCTTCCTCATGCAGAATGAAGACTCGAACCTATTATTCTCGGAATTTTGGCGAGACTTAAACCCGACCCTTTTTAAGAAAACTCAAAAAATGATGATTTTCTTTAAAAAAGGATTTATTAGGTGTCCGATCACACCTAGAAAAAGATCGGTGGCGACTCCTTTTTAAATAAAATTGAAACTCTGTTTTCAAATTTTAATAATTTCCTCAATTAGCGCCAAGCAAATTTTACGTCATTACTGCTTTTATTTGGAGAAGTAGTCACGAACCCAAATATAGATTGTAAAATAAACATAAATAATCTAAAAAAAAACAAATGAAGTTGAGTTGGGTCAGACTCTTAAATGAAAAAGCTCTCTCAAGATTATTTTCCTATCCACAAAAGTTGAATATGAAATTTTGTTTGAAGAGACATTGAATTTTTATTGATGAACCCAACAAATGTTGCCTTACATTTAAATATAAAATAGAAATTCGGTAAAAATATCATAGAGGCCTGTGCTAGGAGTTAAATTGCATTTTGCTCTTTTTACTCAAAAAATAGATAAATTATATTATATACGTTAGATCAAAGAGCAAACCGGTTTTTTCTATTAAAAATTCATCCATTTCTATTGTTCAAAACTAGTATGGCTGATAAAATAATCAAGCAGTTACATGTGATGTGCCACGTGTACCTTATGTTGACATTCAGGGACTATTTTTTTTAACCAATAGGACTAGTTTTTAATAGTAAAAAGATATGGAATTGTTAGCAAAAGGACCAATTTACGTTTTGATTTGATATACAATGACTAATTTTTCTCATTTTTTTAAGTAGAAAAAGTAAGATACAATCCAAGTCTTAGTACAAAGACCTCCATGATACTTTTACTTAGAAATCTTTATCTTTTTCTCCATAGGTTATATAAACCTTGCAATTAGCATGCATGTTAGAGAGTGTATTTTTATGTTAATTATGACTCTTTTTTAAATATTAAGTTCTCTTTGAATGGACGGTGTGATTAGCTCGATGAGAGTAAAAATTGTGATAGCGATATTGTAACAATGAAATTAGATATTATAGTGATAAGATTAACACCGATTGTGATTGATGGAGTATGTACTTGGATTCACGTCAACCGTGAAGGTGAGATAAAAAAATTAAGGACATTAAATTAAAATGTATGTCTAATAAAATATCAAAATTTTACAAATTATATTTAAATTAAATAATAAAATAAATATATAACTTATAATTATGAAAAAATATAAATAAAAATTATTTTATTAAAATTAAATTATAAAATAATATATTAAGATTATGTTATGTAGATTAAATAAAAGAAAATTCATACCAAAAATAATAAAGGAAATATGAAAAGGAAAAAGAATAATTACTCCTATTTTGTGTTCAAGTTGTTTAGATTGAAGCCATTTTGTGTTAGAATCATTCGGTTTTGTAAGATTAGGTGATCTTTGATTCAAGTCTTTCTAGACTAAGATCATTTTGGGTTGAATTGATTTTTATTGTGATTAAGTAAATCAAGTTTAGGATCTGTTTATTTCTTTGAAAATTATTTTTGAAATTTTTAGAAAAAATGACTTATTTTCCTAAAAAGTTTATACTTTCTTATGTTTAGATGAATCATCTAAAATATTTTTTGTTGTTTGATAGATTTCTTAAAATATTTCATAAACCTGTTTTTAATGAAACAAACATTCCTTTGAGTTTATTTATTTATTTATTTATTATTTAATTGAGTTTATTTTATATCTATAAATTTATATTTTATATATTTTTGCATATATTAAAAATATTTTGTTAAATTCAGGTTCATTACAACGTCATTTCTTAGTTACATGACTATCAAGTGAGTATTTTTATTTAAAAATGTGACATCAAAAAATTGACAAAAAAATTAACAATGTCAACAATTGGACTTGATTTTCAAATTTAAAAAGTAGAATGACTAAATTCTTGAAAATAAAAGTATAGAGACTAAATTGTAAATTTGCGAAGAGTGCATAAACTTATGATATATTTTAACCTTTATACTACAAAATATTTATTATTAATATATTATAATTGTAATAAATATTTATTATAAAATATTAAAATTGAATATTTTCAATAATATGTGAAGAATATTATTTAAAATTATTATTTTTAAGATAAAATTAAAAAATTTAATAATTTAATAAATTATATTAATTATATTAATAATTTATTATATGATTAATTATAAATAATTAAATATGTATGTTTAATAATATTGAAAAATATAATATTTTATATTAATATTGTCGAACTCATTTTTTTCGAAAGTTTGGAAACGGGATTGATTTTTAAAATGAAATTAGAGTCACCACCAACCCTTTTTTGTTTAGGTGTGATTGGATCACCTTGTGAAAAATTTGGTCTACGAAATTAAATAACAAAAAGGGTTCGGGAGTCGGTTACGCACGAGGAAGGGTTAGCACCCTTGTACGCCCCAGAACGGGTACCAAATCGATTAACTAGTGTCCTTGCGTTGAAAACTTGAAAATGTTTAAGGTATGATTCTTTTTGAAGAATGTTAATTAATTTTGAATTGAATCTCAAGATTCATTTGTTCGAAGGAATAAAAACATCACATCCAACACGTTAGGATATGATACATTTATATCTCGATACCGAGATCATCTTTGATTTTCAAAACATGCAATTAAAATGATATTTGATTATTTAGGTTAAACGGAAAATTGACACCCAGCACGTTAGGGCGCAAATCTTCGAATTTTTAAACACACAAATATTGTCTTATTTTGAAGAAATTTCAAATACGCAATTTTAAAATTGGCTCAAAATGCATTTTATTTGGCATACACGTAATAAAAATGAAACATTTAGTAAAGGTTCGAATACATTAGAATTTGAGACATAAAACAATAACGAGTAGCACAAGCATAGCATTAAGCATGAAGTAATATACAAACTCAACATTATAAGAATGAGCGTAATTATAGATATAATCTAATGCACAAATATACAATAACGATAACCACATGGTTAAAACATATTAACAATCAATAATATTTCTACAAGATTTATGATGGCAAACTAACATAAAACAAAAATTTCAACGCTAACAAATGTGTTTAAAATAAATAAAAAAGCGGATTTTGAAATCAATAATTTATGAAATTATTTAAAATAGAATAATTTGTAATGAACTTGTGAAATGTATATTTTAAAATTTTGAAAAAAACATAATATATGCATTTAAATGTATACAAAAACATATATAAGTAATAATATATAAAATGTATGAAATAAATTAAAATATACAATAAAATATGATCTTTCAAATTAATAAATTATAGACAATAAATTTAAAATAGAAAATACATATATATATATATATATATATATATATATATATAAGCAATTTTAAATGAACTAAATGTACATATAAATAGGTTTAAGAGGAAATATATACATAAAATAATGTGAGAACCAATAATTTGTACAAAATAATAACATGTAATTGTATTTAAATTAAAAATTATAAGAGTCATCCAAGAAATACATAATATAAGATGTTGAAATGAAACATTTATGCAAGGAATAAAATACATTTAAATAAAAATAAAACAAATTAAAATATTATAAATTCAATTTCCAAAACGATTTTATTAAAAAAAATTTGGATAATAACTAAATTTAATACTATAAAAAGTTACGAGAATTATAAACAAAAATTAAAGCTTAATCGAAATAAAAATATAATTAGAGGGCTAATTTATAAATAAATAAAATAATTTAATCAAGTCAAGTATCAAACTGATATGCGCACAAATAATCAGGGGTTAAAATTACAGATATTCCCATAGCCGAAACGCAGTGTACAAATTGGATCAGATCGACATAACGTATAAATTACAGAGATCAATTAAGAAAACAAAGAAAATATTTAACAGATTTAATTGAAAAACAATATGAAAGAGAAGGACAAATCACACAAATATCCCCAAAGATCAAAACGCGCGGATCCTGGCCACATATGGATCGAGTCATTGGGTCACACTACACGGCGTCGTTTTGAGGCTATTGAAATTAGCCAAAACGGCGTCGTTTTCTTAATAGACACCGACCCCTTTTAAGCAGATTTAAACCATCTGCCAATTTTCGAAACCCTAGCCCCCTTCCTGTTTAATCTATCAGCCGTAGAAAGAAAAAAAGAAAATCCGGCCACTTCAACGCCATGATAATCGACGATTAATGACAGATTTTGGCTCTTTTTTCAAGCTAGACCCTAATACTTCACATTCTTAACCTCGAAGGACCTCATTGCTTCGATTACGACGAAGAAGGCAGTCTGACAGTCCGATATTTCAAAGGTAAATCCCTTCTCCCTTTTTAGATTTTCACATGAGGACCCAAAACAAAGACCCAAAAGGAACAAAAAGAGCGAAAGAAAAAGAATATTGAAAGTTGAAAAATCACCTTTCGGAATTTTTCTAATTTTTCTGTATTTCTCTATATTCAGTCTCTGTAAAAAAATACAATGGTGTGTTTTCGGCCTTTTAAAGTCGAAATCGGAAATAAAAAACCAAAAAATGAAAAATTACAACTATTTTCTCTTTTTTTTTTTGTTTTCTCTGCTGCTCTCTGTTGTCGTGGTTTGTTCTTTTCGCAGGTATATAGCTAACGTACGGAGGTAGACGTGGCGTACGGAGGCACGGACATGGTGTACAGAGGCACGGACGTGGCGTACGGAGGCGCGTGGGGCGTGCGGAGGTACGAGCAGTGGTGTGCGTGGAGGCACGTGCGGGAGAGGCTGCGGCGCTGGCTAATTCCAGAACCCTCTAGTGTTTCTGGAACATCGAAAATATTGGGCCATTCGGGCCTACAAAATTTGTGTAATGATTTGGGTTTCGATTTGTTTTGGGCTAGGATAAGTGGGCCTTATTTGGGCTTTAAATGTAAATGGACTGATAAACTGTTTTGGATTTTATTTTTATTTATTTTAGAGTTTTGGTTTTAATGGGCTCGGGTATAAATTGGGTCCTACAAATATTTTAAAAATAAAAATTATTATCAATATTATAATATTAAACTTGATTTAAACTAATTTTATATAAAATAAAATTGCATATAGAAGAGCTTTTTAGAAAAATGACTTACACTTTTGAAAAGGGTAAGTCATTTTACAAAAAATAGCTTATTTTATATTGACATGCAGGAAATATTTTACGTAAAATATTTTACATATATTTATAATTGTAATAAATATTTATTATTAAAGTATCAATATTAAATATTTTTGAAGAATATTATTTAAAATTTTTATTAAAATAAAATTAAAATATAAATAATTTATTAAATTAATAAAATATATTAATAATTTATTATATGATTAGATATAGATAAATAAAATTATTATTAATATAATAATATTAAGCTTTACTCAATTTTTATATAAAATAAAATTACCCAAAAATGAGTTGTTTTCTAAAATGATTAACACTTTTCAAGATGATGGGTCATTTTATAGGGAAAAAATTATTTTTAGATTAGCTAAACTATTTTCATGAAACAAATACAGAAAAATACATAAAACCCTTTTAAAAACCATTTTAGTGAAATAAACAGAGCCTAAACCCATGCATAATAAGAAAGCAAAATCAAGCTATGATTATAATAATAATAATAATAATTAGTAAGAACTTAGGTTTTATTTATATACGGAGAAGGTTGTGTCAATTTGAGACGATTCACCTGGAGGGTAGAGAGGCATAAGATGATTAGGATGGTTAGAGTATAGGTATCTAGAAGAGGATTTGAGAAAAGTGAGTAGAAGAGTTAAAGAATCTTGTTAGGAGAGAAGGTGCCTTGTGTTAGAAGCAAGAGTTGCAGAATCGGAACCCACATCAATTACCTTAGGAGGCTTGGTGGTGTTATATATATATATATATATGAACTAGTTTTGTTTCATATAGACAATGAAACTTATATGTTACACGCAAGAAAAGGAGGTGAACAAAAGAGAAACAAATGGAAAATCTCATTATACAAAAAGGAGAGACCTTCTTTTCTTCTTCCTATTACTTTGGACGAAAAAGCTTCTAAGTTTTCCTCTTTCTAATCTCTCGAGTAGCTTCTTAGCACCAGGGTTTCCATCTCCGATAGCTTCTTCAGATACCCTATCGCCCCATATGAGATCATAAGCTTCTTGCATTTCTTACTTGTCGACAGCAACGCAAGGCAGGAAACTGCGTACTTCTTTGCGGTATTTTGTGGACTTGGATCGAGCAGCTGGACTAGATTTGGCACGCTTTTATCGTCCTTTTTGACTTCTCGGCGATTTGGAGAGATGGTTAGCAAGCTCGAAAGCGCTTGGCGGCTACCTCTCGGCGCTGTTTGATTTAGCCTCGAGCATTCTAACAAGAAGAGTGATGCAGCGGATTCGCCGACCAGTTTTTCATTTCACTCGAAGTGCAAACTCGGCAAATGGTCGATGCAGCAGCTTGTTGTGCGCCTAATGATCCGGTTTAAGCACGTGAACTAACCGAGGAGGAAATCGTGTGACATTAGGACATCAGTTGAAACCGAACCAACCAAATTCCTCAAGGCTCCAACTGCGGATTCTTGGGGCAGAGGACCATCGAGGTATACCAATAGGCTTCGAATTCCATCCTCCAAAATAACGGACCGCCTCAGATTCTCATTGCTGGCTGTAAGATTCTGTAAACACTCGATAGCATGTTCTTTCGAACCCAACAAAATCCCTCAATCGAGGAGATTAATCATGACCTTTATTATACCTTCCTTGGCTAGTATTTGTCGAACCTCGGGAACAGCTGATATGTTTTTTAAAGTACTAGCAGCTGCAGTCTGTAAAACAGAATCTCCAATCTGGCAGATTTGATCAATGGTCGAACCCCACCGTGTCCAACGATTGCTCGGGCGTTTCTTCATTCATCGATAATCTTTGCAATGAAATTGTTGCTTTCTCTTTACCAACTGTGCTACGGATTCAACAAGCCGTATGAGAGTTGGCAAAACACCTTCAGAAACAAGCCAACTCTCGCAACTCCCGGATTCCACAATTGAACAGATTACAGTCACCGTCTTTTCTCGTATATGAGGTGAAGTGCAGTTAACAACTGAACTAAAGCAGCTACGTTACTCCGTCCGATAACTGATAATACACTCTTTTCATCCTCTTTCATTACCTCAACAAGGGTATCAACAGCTTTATGCTTTGCTTCTAAGTGCCCGATTTGAAGCCGTGCAAACAATTCCTTTATCGACAACGTCCTGCAGTCTCAATTCCGGCAATGTAGCTTCACCGAGTACACAGGTCTTGATAAGAAGTCTGATATCCCGTAAATTAAGATCCAATTTCCCCAATAACGCATCGAGATCACTCTGCATCCTAAGCTTACCTGCATACTTCTTCAAACATAAATCTGCCAATTCAATAGCTTCCTTTACCGTCATCGACACATCCTGAAGTTGTTCCTTACAAAGACCGTTCTTTGAAAAGAACGGATGGCTTGACAAGTCCGATAAACACGACGGAATCTGCTCCAATTTCGAAACTATCATCTTCCACCTACTAAGAAACCCCTTCACCTCCCTTGCCTTAACAAGTGCCATAGGAACAAGCTCTCGAGCGTATGACAAAGATTCCTCGGCCGATCGAACATCGATTGAAACCCCTTTTCCAATACCTTCTCCCATGATTTGAATCCGAATTAATCGAAAACCGATCACCAAAGCAACATCAAGTGAAATTCATAGAAAGCTTCACAAAGGACCTACATGAACCAAAAATGATATTTTTATCAAAACTACTGTAGCAGTTGGCAAATCACACAAAGCTTGTTTACATGAGTACCTAAAAATAAGTTCATGCTTTTACCAAGTGATCATTAAATGTCAACTAAAAAAAAAAAAATCCATTGATACTGACAAAACTATAAGATATATACTTTACTTTTTACCACCAAGAAAGATTGCAGTTTCATAAAGAAGCCATCAATGAATATAATTTAAAGGGCAAATTAGTAATGGAAAGAAAAGATCAAAATCCCAACTTTGTTTTGGTAAAGATCTTAAACCCAAAGGTGAGGATTTTTGATTCTTAGTTGCAATACCAATTTCAACCCCAAGAATAGATTTTTAAGACTTTTGAGCTATAGAAAGAGACTTCCTTTGAAAGAGAAGATAAGCCATTGGAGAGTCACTATCCAAAGCTGTGACTTTTTTCCAACTTAAGAAAATTCAAAGCAATAAATTTTCGAAAAGAAATATACCTCAAATTGGAGACTCGGATACTCCCAAGATTTGTCCTTTTCTTATATTAACAAGCAATGAGGCTGTGTAGCTTAATCCTCAAATTTCTTTTTTTTCCCCAGAAACGCTTCAAAGAATCGGTAACAGACCACTGTAAAGACCCTTCTTTTTAACAGGCAGTAATACTTCTAAAATGGGTTTTAAACTATGAAGATGAATACCAGATCAATATATAGTTTTAAAAAGAACCCAGGAAGAAAACAAATGAAAGACACTTTTCTTTTCTTTTATTTAAAGTATTGAGCTTAATAACAGCAGAAGCAGACAGAAACTGTAGCAAATTAAAATAAGGGATAATATATTATTTGGCCCTAAATTTCTACATAGTTGAATTTAAATTTTTTTAGCCTAGTCCGTACTTGAATTTGTCTTCCGTCAATTAGATTAGTCTCTCCACAGTCCACACGGATAGTTTTTGTTGACGTGATATTTCTAACTAGTCTGATGGTGTCACATGGTGGTCCCTTATAATCCCAAGTGGCAAACATGATTTGTGTTTTTATTTTTATTTTTAATTTATGTATGCTATGTCACACATTGAGAGATTGTTATATGACACCATTAAATCGGATAATAATATCACGTCAAACAATTAATAATATTAGTGGATAAATATATTAATCGATTGATGAAAAATAAATTCAAAAACTAATTAGGTCCAAAATAAATTTGAAATGAAAAAGTTTAGGATGTATTAACTAAAAAAACCAAACATGCTTCTAACTCTACTTAGAATTTTGTTTATTCATATTTGAGACATGAATGTCTAAGGCCAGGTTGGCAATCTTTTGAAAGTCTTTTGAGAAGTCTTTTGAAATCTTTTAAAGTCTTTTAAAAATTTAAGTGTTTGACATTCTTTGTCAAAAAGTCTTTTAAGTAAAATGTCTATTTTAGACATGATATTATAAAGTAACAAATATGTATTTAAATAATGTTTAAATTAGTTAATATTATGATATTTTAGCAAAAATATAAAAAATAATTTATTATGATTTATTGTTAATATTTTAATAAATAATATTACTTTTAAATATTTCTAAGTAATTAATATTAATTATTTATTAAATTTAATTAGAATATATAAACTATATTTAAATATAATAATTAAATATTTGTAATTAGATATTGACACAATTGTATTATTTTAAAAATTATATTTTTATTTTAAACCTTAACCTTTTTTTTTCTCACGGAGAGTGCAGTTGCTATTTTGCGATTTTGAGCATGACGGACCCTTGGACTTTAATTCGGATGATGCATTAGCTACCTCTTTTATTGCACCAACAGCGATGATATTAAAGATGACCATCAATTAATTTGTAAGTTCTCTAATCTTGACAAAGAAGTGCTACCCCTTTGCCATTCTTTTCGATAATTCTTATGTTGGTTCTTTTCCTTTGTACAATTCAACAAATTTGGATTGTTTACGAGATTGAGGAATATGAGAGATCATGGGAACAAAATGAAGAATCTGGGCACGAGTGACATCGACACCTCTTGGTGATGTTACTTACAACTCAACAGGGTGACATCAATGAGAACCCACAGAATAAGTGAGCGCAAATGATGTGTGATCGAGAGCAAGCATTGGATCAAGCTGTCTTGTGCAAAACTATTCATCTTGCTCTTGGTGAAATAATGTATTCTAAAAGATTTAGAGCTAGACTGTAATTTTGAGGATTCATATATACTTATTCTGAAAATTATCTTGTACTATGACTAAATTTTAGAATTATGTTTGCTTTGATGTTTCTGCTTTGTCATTCATATATTTTTGAAGAGCTGACAATTTCAGATTGGATACAATTTCGAACTCTATTCAGATGGTGGTGATGTGCCATCAACAGGTTTCCCTTTCTCCCTCATCTTGACCATAGCTTGTTTCATTGCTTCCTTTCTCTTCTTCCTAGTTAACACTTTCGCCTACACCCCACTCACACTCGGGTCCTTTTTCTCCTCTAGTGGTGGAGGTGCTGGTCTTCTAGCTACATTTGCTTGCGTCTGGTCACCAACATTCAAGCTCAGCATTGCCCCTGCCAAGCTCAATGTCACAGTCCTGCACCATAGAACCCAACCCCACAAACATAACATAATGCTGCATTATTTGCATCCTCCATAACATAAAATGGACAATGTTGGGAAGTTATAATTTGTCTGTTTGAACTTCAAATCCAGGAGTTTAACAAGTTTAGCAAGTATCGGTCGAGGTAATTCTCTAGCTTAGAGAGTAAAGCATAAGATTTCCCTCACAAGTCACGATTAAACACGAAATTAAGGACTAAACCCAAACATTTAGACCCTTTCTATCATACTGCAAATTTTTCAAAGCATTAATCCTTTCCTCGTCAAAAAATAAAGAAAAAATGTCGCAGTTATCTTTTAGTATAATATCTATAGTGTTGGATTCAAGAGGGGAAAAAATATCTTTTGAGTTTCATCTTTGGCCTCTGCGACTTGATTGGATTTTTTACATTAACACAAGAGAAAGATATTAAGACATTTTGCTTGAATGCTCAGATGGAGATGTGCTAGAAACTCGAAAAATGAAGGACCGTCTTTGAGTCGCGTCTTCAACCAAATCTGAGAAGAACAATGCTCCGCCAAAAGTGCATTCAACAAAACAAAAGCAAAGTTCTGATTTGGTTCTCTCTTGAAATTCTTCAAAATTTTGCGGCATGGGTCTCTTAAGACTTAAGCTACCGGCTTGAGTTCAAAATAAGCTTGAATTCGGTTCAATCGGTGTTGACTTCATGCTCGAGCATCTTTAGCCATTGAGATAGCTAAATTGTGAGTATTCTAATATTGAAAATCTAAATTTGAACCCGAACTCACACATAAGCGGTCAAGGTTGAAATGAAATTAAGCTCGGTTTTACTAAGAAAAAGAGCTTAATCAAGCGAGCTCAAATAGTTTGATTTTTATTTTGAATTGAATTTTGAACCTCAAAATTTGATTCAAGCTCGAGCTTTTTGCAGACTAAGCGAGTTTGACTATACCCTAATTTAGACAAAGAGCGTTGAAAAAATTAGTCACGAATTAGCACAAACTATACATACGATGCATCTCCTTTTACGCACAAAGTCCATCTCACTGGCCGGAAAATAACGTCAATGGGTAATTTACTTAATTTCTAAAACTAACAACATACTTCTATCAACAAGAAGTCAATAACGTCAATTAGGTTGCCCCAAATCATTCGAAACCGATATCCCTTCTCATTCAATTAGGTAAACTTTAAAGCAAATAGCACCAATTAAAAGGGGAAAATGACAGACACTAATTTGATTGATGTATAAACACCATTTTACTTGAACATCAAAATGGAAAACTTGTTCACTACACCTTCAAAACCGAAATGTAAACATGCAAGAAGGGTAAAATCATAGGGTTTTATTCCATATAACAAGCTTCTCTCAAGCGCCTCATATTCTTTAAACCGAAACACAACTTATTCAACGGCCTTGAAAAACTTCAACATGCTTTGGTGGATGCCATGTGAGCGATCAAATCAATCAGATAATATAACCTAGGTAATTGTTCCCAAAGTATTAATTTTAATCCTTCCCAAATCCAAATTTCGCAAATTAGTTTATATTAGTTATTTTATAATAAAATTCAATAATTAAATTAAAATTCTATTTATTCTTTGTCAAGGTTTCTATTAAATTTGAAAAAGTCTTATGTTACTAAATTTATGGTTACTTCTCATTTTTTAACTGTTCAATTCTACTTTATAATTTTTCATAAACTTTAATTTACAAACTAAATTCAAATCTATTTTTAATAAATAACACAATCTTCATATACTCTATTATCCTTACATTCATTAAAATCTAATACCATTACATTAATTTTAGCTAATAAATTCACCAACCAATGCTTTGCATAAAGCCTAATTTAATTCAATAAAGCTGGCTCAAACCTAATAATTAAAGTACAACTTTATTACCATATACATTATATCTACAAATTCATATAATTTTAAAATTCAAGTATTCGAAAATTTATAATATTTCACAAATAATTTTAACTTCATCAATTAAACTAAATTATTATTCATTAAATTAAATTATTAATATAATCAATTTCAAAAACATTATTAAACATTAAATTCAAATTATATATATATAATATTATAAATTTTATTCAATAAATTATTCATAAAGTTTATAATGTTTATAATAATTATTTTTACTTAATACTTTAACTTTTTTTTCAATACAATTCATATTCATATTGTTTCCATTATATATTTTCATAAATAACATTTATTAATAACTTAAATAATTTTATAATTATAATTAATTATATTAATTTACTATTATAGAGTATATTCTAGTAAATTTTAATACTTATATATATATATTATATTATTAATATTAATTCAAATTTTTATATTCTACATACTTTAATAAAATCATTTTTACTTTGATTCACTTTAATCCTTAAATTATTTAATTTCACCTTTTCACAAATCTCAAATTTTTCAAATCTATTCTATTAAAACTTATACATATTTTAACAACCATTTAATTTACAAATTTATACTAAAAACCATAAATTTCAAAACATAAACATTTCCTAACATAAAAATACCAATTTAAAATTAATGAATTTGTAGATTACAAAAACATCTAATTAAAAACCAATAATTTATAAACATAAAAACTAAATTAAAATCATATTTTAATCAAAATCAAAAATAAGGACTTTTTTAAAAATTAAAAATTTTCAAATTTCAATTTAATCGATTCAAAAAAATAAAACCTAAATTTTAATCAAATTTACCTCTTAAAAAAATTATAATTCTTTATCATTAAAAATGCATTTTATTTAATAAAACATAAACATTTCAAATTTAATTTTATACAAACAATTACACATTAAAAAGCATAATTAGTAAAACTAAGCAAAAAATTAACCTATTTATAAAAGAAAAATTATCAATAAGAACTCAAATTCTTTAAATTTAACAATTTTATAAATTTTTGAATATCTTTTTAAAAACTAATGAATGTCATCAAAATGTCGACGATAACTTTAACCATTACTACGACAAGTTTAGCAATTATCATATTTTATTGATGAATGTGTTACCTAATTGTGACAAGGGTTTCATAATTTTCTTTTGTATAATCAAGGTATCATTCATATCTATTTTACGGTTTATGAAAATTAATCCTTTTAGAGATACGTAGTTATCTCTATAACAAGACAAAGGGTTTATATTGTTGTAAGTTATTAATTGATATTTAATTTTGGATTCAAACACTAAACAATTCCTACCTATTTAGATGTTTACAGTATTCATTACAAAAATACTTTTAAATGTATTTAATTTAAGTAATAAATGTACAATAATCCTATTAGTTTTGTCTAAATATAAAACTTGATTTCTCTAATTCAATTTAATTTTGAACAATTTCATTATAGGTTTTGATCATATATACTCTTTTGATACTGATATCTAAAACTACCCATAGTCCCTCTTTAACCCATAAATAGAAAGATAATACGTTTCAACATTAAAACCTACGTCCTCTTACATTAACAACAATATTCATCTAATCGAGTTAAGATTCAATCGCTATTATTGTGAAACTTAAATTTGACCTATATATATTCATTAAATCGAGCTTTATTATAAAATTAACCTCAAATTATATCTTTTCACACTTTGACACTTAAACTATCAATTTTATCTCATTTTACTTAAAATTGTATAACATGCGTTGGAATCGTAATTTGAGATAAAAATAAATTAAATTGGACTTAAAAAATTAGGTATGTAAATGGAAATTTTTAAAATTTTAGGATTAATTTTTATTTCAAAAAAAAACTTGCCTAGGATGCTTAAAAGTGAATATTGCGTGGTAGGCTTTAGAGTCCGTCTAGCCACGTTGTGATGCTGTCGTTTGTCGACTATTCTATAAAACTCAAGAATTTGCGTCTCCATTTCTCCTTTAATTTCTTCTTTTGTCTTTTCTTATTGTTTTCGAATTTTGTTCGTATATACCCAACAACTCTGTACTTTTTTTTTATGAGTAAAATTCGATTCAAATTTATTTATTGATAATTTTTATTAAATCTGATAGTTTATTGGTTATAATTTTCATTAAATTTTAATTGAAATTTAAATCAACTGTTTATTATATTTGGAAGGAAATTGAAGCAAAATTAAAATTAAAATAGATCTAATTGAATAAACTTTATTGATATTGAGTTGATTTGATTAAATTGATTAAAATTTTAAATTTTAAAATTAAATTGCAGGAACTCAATTAATTGTATACAAAACTGCAAAAGAAGAGGGTGCTCCACAAATCCAAGGAGGCTGCTTTTTCGTTTTTTATTTTAAGAAGTCGTCTAGGGTTTTGTAAATATAATACTTTTTTAAGATTATTTCATATATTATTTACAACATCAAATTAAATTTTAGAGATTTATAAGATTTTTTTACTCAAATATTATAAAATAAAATAAAAAATTTGAAAATGGTATCCCACCCCGATTAATTATGGGCATGGGTTGTTTTGAGGGGGTGAAGGGTGATGCAGAGGTGGCACCACCCATTTTTTCTGACAGCAACAAAAATCAGTTAACCAAAAAAATATTATATTGATGGAGGATATCTAATAAGCGGCACTAAAATAACCCGTATAACCCAACACAACCCAAAAATTGGTGGTGTCTACGATAGTAGAGGTGAGCATGGGCGGGCGGGCGGTTTGGTCGGGCCCAACTAAAAATTTAGGCCTGTTCATTGGGCTCGGGCGGGCAGACCCAAAAATGGCCTAAAATTTTGCCCAAGCCAAGCCATATAAAAATACTAAAACCGAGCCCGGCCCGGCCCATACGTATTAATTTTTTATATTATTTTATATAATTTTTAAATATATATAATACATCAAAAATATTAAAAAAATCAAAATAAATATTTTTCAACAAATTAAAAATAAATTTTAAAAAATATGTAGACTTAAATAACACTAAAATAGATGCAACTTAACAAGGAAATGCCTCTAAAATAATAACAAAATTAACAAATGTCTTTAAAATAATAACAAAATTAACAATAAAATAAGTTTTATATAATATCTAAACAATAACAACAAAATAATAGAAACATAATAGTAAAATGGTAGCAAAATAAAGAGAAAATAATAAGAAAATAATATTTAAAAATATTTTTTTTTACCTTTAATGATTTCGGTAAAATGTAAAATTGCCGGGCCAAAAATTTCTTACGAGGCTGCCCATTTTTTAAACAGGCCTCATTTTCTTGAAGCCCATTTTTTCTAGCCTATATTTTTACCCGAACCCTCCCATTTTTGGTAAGGGCCTTGGTGGTAAAATGGCCCATCATGCTCATTTCTACTGATAGCCAGACCAAAGGAAGCAATCTCACCTCTACTTTGTATTTTTTTCTCTTTTTTTTTAAATAGAAAATATTACTGTTTGTGATTAGAATAGTGTTAATGTTTCCTCTTTTTCTTCTTTGGACTCTGAAGCTAAATTATCTACTTTGGACTTTGTGAATTTGCTTTTAAACGCATGAAAACTTTAGACACCCTCAACTTTCTCTTTGACTCCTTCCTTGCGGGTGTTTTAGGAATGAAATCATCTTCAGCAGCCTTTAAACTAGAAATTTGGTGTTGAATTTCAAATTGAAGCTCACAAAGTGCCTTAGCCATGCTCAAAGTTCTTGAAAACCTATAGAATGCAGGGGGTACTCTTATTTAAATTTGGCTCCAGGTGTAGATAGCAACATTATATCAAGTAGGTTAAGGCCAGTGCAAAAAATTCAATGGTGATAAAGGGATAATATATAAAAGTACATACTGGCAGTTACAGAGAAGAATGCACTTGATCATGTCTTCAAACAAAGTAGGGATCCGAAAACTCTCCCATCGAAACTCCTCAAATACTCGATTGCTTCTTCTTCTCCATATAATGCTTCTACAATACTAGAAACTCTCTCACCTTGTTTTCCTCGGACTCAATTGTAACACCCTATCCATGTATCCGTCATGAATAGGTAAGGGCATTCTGGACTTGTAACACGCTTTGGGCAGAAAATTTTAACTTTTATCAAACTCATCTTAATTCAATAATATCAATCATTCATATTCATAGCATGCTTAAAACGAGCATATAAAATTCTAATTACACAACGGGGAATAATTTAATAGCATATAAAAGATATAAGAAAACTTACGAAATAGGGTCACACGGTCAAGTCACACGCTCGTGTGCTCTGACCGTGTGGCACAAAACAGGCTTGGTTTAAGCCATTTTCACAGCTCTTATGACATGTACCTACAAGCATCATTTGCATAACATGTTCAAGTATATATATCATCTATACCAAAATGCCAATTAACAAAACTATCATAAGATGAATACATCATATAATACTTCTATATCAAATCAACCATTTTCACTCAAGCCATATCACATAGCTTGATCAAAATACAACAGATCATATCTCATTCATATACACAAGTGACCATATAATTCAACTTATTAACTAGCCTATACATGTCATATTATCCTACATCAAAGAGTTTAGAAATACCAATTCCCCCTAGATAGTGTGATGAAATCTTCGATGGCTTCCAACCTAAGTGAGCATTTGAATCACTGTAAAATACAGAGAATAAACAGAGTAAGCTAACAAGCTTAGTAAGCTCGTATAATTAATAGCACTATATAAAAGATTTAACAATTAGCTTGTCATTTTAAGCAATTTGATTGCTTTTGAACCAAATTTATTTAATTCAATATTTAGTTCCTTAATAGTCATGTAATTCATGCGTAATTTATCACATCTACTCACGTATCACATGAATTTATCAATGTCACTTACTTGTCGAGTATTACACATGTACTGTCTTGATTAGTATCCTCATTTATATTTTCACATCGTCACCTTTTCACCAAATCAATGAAACTATCATTGAATACTCGATATCTTGCTCATTAAGAACCATATACTTGGTAGCCATCTATACTTATACCATATAAATATTACCTATTCATATTTCATCAAAACATCATGAGTAAAAACAATAAGCATTTAAATTCACATAATATTCATATCAATTTATTTCCATTCAAATGACTTGTAACACATTCATATAACCGATAGCGTAATTATACCGTATAACATCAATTCATCGAAGAACAATAGTTAATCCATTCACAAGGAAGAAACCAAACTTATAATGTATATATAATATCTAATTCATCTCTCATTTCATTTATACTCATCAAATATCTCATATAAGATTTCATCTTGTAACTTATATAATTCATGTAACACATCATCTTTATAATTCATCTACTGTAGCAGATCAATTCATGTAAATCATGTAACTTTGTATAACATATATTCACGTAAATCATATAACTCTTGTAGCAATATAATATCCATGTAATTCATGTAATTAAGATAGCATGTATTACAGTATAAATCATGTAATTCCTATAACATATAAATTATGTATACCAAGTATTATGTATCATGTACACATATAATTGTAACATATAATCCATGTAACTTATATTTCATTTAGCATATAATTGATAAGCCGTAATAGTAACATATTTTAATCCCACATTTAGCATGTTTTTGGATAATTTTTCCCTTTTATTATGGAAATAGGTGCTCCTAATCCTTTGTTTTCATGTTTTATACTCAGTAGAGCACCGGAGGATGAAAAGAACAAATAACGGGCCGAAAACAAAGAAAATGGGCCAAAGCATGAAATCCACACGGCCTGGGCACAAGACCACACGGCCGTGCCTCGTGAGAAAAGTTGACCACGGCCTGGACCCCAAAAAACATGGCCGTGCCTCATCAACAGGATTGACCACGGCCTGGCCATGATTTACACGGACGTGTGCTATGGCCGTGTCTCTACCGCAGGAAAGAAGAATTCTATTCGTATTAGGGTACTTAGAGGCAAAGAAACATATTCTAAAAGCCTATATAAAGGCCCTAGAGGCCAACCTTTAGGTAGGCGTTTAGTTAGGCCAAAGAGCCGAGCCGAGCTGAGCCAGAGCAGTTAACTTCAAGGATTTACTCGAAGAAAGCCAGTTGATTCATCTCAAAAAGCCAGAATCATACTCAAGACGGAGGATCTCTCCTTCAAATCCTTTAGGGAGTTTTAGGGATTTCTTATGTTTTGTTTTATCTTTTTTTTCTGAGATGTTTTCTTTTACAATTATGAACTAAACCCTCAAATACTTGATGGGGATGAAACCTAAGATGAATTTTGTTATTGTTATCTGAACTGAATGATAAATATTTGATTTGTTCTTAACTATATGTTCTTAATTCTTATTTTGGTATTTCCGAGATATTGATTCAAGTGTGATGTGCTTAGGCAGAAGAGGAAAAGACCCTGTCTAAGAGTAGATCTAGCATAGTTAAGCGGAGTTGCTTGCGCGCCTAGAGATAGGGTGACAAAAATCTGCCGGATTAGGGTCAAACCTAATATGGGAGTCCATAGATCGAGTTAATGCAATCCTCAGGGTTTTAATTAGAAAGAGATTTCAATTAATCAACCTAGGGTTAGATGTTAGTAGCCTTGAAGAGAGGTATTAATATAAACTAGGGAATCCTACGGATCAAGTCAAGTGAATAAATCGTCTGGTTCAGATTTAGATAACAAGTGAAGTCTAGGTGGATTCTTCCTCATGTATTGTCCAAATCAATCGTTTTTTTCCCCTCAAGTCCTTCCCCAAATTTCTTCTTTGTCTTAGCATCTTTAGTTTAGTTGATTAGTTAATTTTAGATTAGATAAAAAATTCTCTTAATTCGTAGGCTAAATAATAGAAAGAGAGTTAATATTAGTACTTTTGGTTCCTTTGGGTTCGATAATTCGGTCTTGCCGCTAGCTATACTACTGTTCGATAGGTGCACTTGCCTACATCGTTGTCTTAGTTAGTTTCCAGGTTCGATCATTCTTTTTATAAATTTTTAAGACTCGACAGACACGATCAAGTTTTTGGCGCCGTTGTCGGGGAGCTAAAATATTAACAACGCTCAATTTTTATTACTTTAGCCATATCATATTTTATTATTTTTTTGCAATTAAATTTTATTTTTACTTTTCTAAATTTTCTTTTTCTTTTTCTCTTTTCCTAGCAAGTACCTCTAGTTTATGACTAGAAGGAACCCGATAGGACCACTACTTTACGACAGTGATATTGAAGGAACCGCACGCAGAAATCGTAGAGAAGTAAGGCGAGGCTTAAATTACATACGAGGAGAGCAAGAGGACGAAACCAATACCACCGAAAGGATGGCTGAGAACAATCTGCCACATTAAGATATGGCCGATCATCATGCTCCCCGAACTATGTATGCTAATGCTAAACCTAATTTAACAAGAGCTGAATCGAGTATTGTTAGGCCTGCTATAACCGCTAATAATTTTGAATTAAAACCTAACACTATCCAAATGATTCAACAGTTTGTTCAATTTGATGGTTTGCAGGACGAAGACCCAAATACTCATTTAGCTAATTTTCTAGAATTCTGTGATACCTTCAAAATAAATGGCGTTTCTGATGATGCCATTCGTCTTCGGTTATTTCCTTTTTCTTTGATAAATAAAGCCAAAAAATGGTTACATTTTCTTCCACGATGATCAATCACTACATGGGACCAAATAACCGAAAATATTTTAGTAAAATATTTTCCACCGGCCAAAACGGCCAAATTAAGGAATGGTATCTCTTCTTTTGTGTAGATGGATTTAGAAATATTATACGATGCATGGGAGAGATATAATGATCTGTTGAGAAAATGCCCACACCATGGTTTACCCTTGTGGTTACAAGTCCAAATTTTTTACAATGGTGTGAACCCCTCAACTCGGCAGTTAATTAACTCAGTAGCCGACGGAACCCTTAATAACAAAACTCCCGAAGTAGCTTATGAATTCATAGAGGAGATGTCACTGAATAACTATTAGTGGCAAGTTACAAGGACAAAGCCAACTAAAGCAGCCAGAGTTTTCAATCTCGACGCAGTCACCATGCTATCAAGTCAGGTAGAAATGATGAATAAAAATATTGATGGTTTGTGTGATTCTTTGCAGGTACATTTAGTTATGCAGTACAATACGGATGGAGGATGGATGAACAATACAGAATATCCACCTTACAATTCAAGTACTGAGACCGAGCAAGTTTACTATATAAATGACAAATTCAGACCTCAAAATAACCCTTATAGTAGAGCTTATAATCCAGACTGGAGATACCAGTACAATCAAGGACAAAAGGCCTACCCACAGGAAATAAGACCAAGCCTTGAAGAGACACTAGCAAAATTTATTGAATTATCAGAAACCCACTTCAAAGATACTGAAATGATATTGACTAATCAACAAGCACTAATCCAAGGGCTGAATGATCAAATCAGACAACTAACTACGTTAGTTTCTGTTAGGCAACCAGAAATTTTAACTAAATAAAAAGAGCATGTGAGGACAGTTACACTAAGGAGTGAAAAAGAATTGGTTGAAATAAATAAGAAGATACTACGTGAAACTGATAAGGCAAAGGACGAGGAAGTTGAGAATGTAACACCAATACACGAAGAATGTAAACCATCAATACCATATCCGCAAAGTTGAAGAAAGACCGTTTAGGCGCACAATACGTAAATTTCTTGAACTTTTAAACAATTACACATCAACTTACCTTTTCTTGAAGCTATTTCACGAGATCTTGACATACGCAAAATTTTAAAAAGCTTCTAACAAATAAAAGAAAATGGAAGAAATATCAACAGTGAGAGCTTAATGAAGAATGTTCACTATTCTCCAAAACAAGCTACCAACCAAATTGAAAGATCCAAGAAGTTTCACTATTCTCTATTTAATTGGTAGTTTAAACATAAAGAAAGCACTAGCCGATCTAGGTGCCAGTATCAATTTAATGCCCTATAAAATGTTCAAGCAACTTGGTCTCGGGAACCTAAACCCACTAGGATGAGTATTGATTAGGTGATGATCATTAAATATCCTAGGTTAATTATCAAGATATTCTTGTAAAAGTTGATAAATTTATATTCCTTGTTGATTTTGTTGTGCTTGACATGGATGAAAATGTGGAGGTGCCTTTAATTTTGGGACGCCTTTTCTAGCTACCGCTAAGGTCATTATTGATGTAGGTGATGGTAAACTTGCAATCAAGGTAGGCTGACGAAGAAATTATTTTTCAAATTTACGATGCTATGCGATATTCTAGAGAACAAGTGGTTCCTGTTATTTTATTGATGCATTTGATCATTCTATTCAAGATTCTTAGCGAAATCATATATAACGACACGTTGGGCCTGTTTTTTACTCAAGGTGAGGGGGTAGATGATGATCTGAAGCGAATCGATTCTAACACATTTCCCCCTAGACAAATGAAATAAGAGGGCATTAAAATTAATGACAAACTAAAACAAAAACCCTCTATTGATGAACCGCCCAAATTAGAATTAAAACAACTACCAAAACACTTAGAATATGCATTCCTCGGGGATAATTCTACACTACCAGCGAGCATCTCTTCTGAACTGAAACCCAAAGAAAATGATGAGTTACTACAGGTACTAAGGGAACATAAAAGGGCCATAGCTTGGAAAATTTCTGACATTAAGGGTATAAGCCCATCATTTTGTACCCACAAAATTCTAATGGAAGAGGAGTATAAACCATGCGTGCAACCTCAGAGACGATTGAATCCCAACGTGATAGAAGTTGTTAAAGCTGAGGTAATTAAACTTCTAGATGCTAGAATAATTTATCCTATTTTTGACAGTGCTTGGGTAAGCCCTGTGCAGGTCATCCCAAAGAAAGAAGGCATGGCTGTTGTAGCAAATGAGAAGAATAAATTGATTCCTACAAGAATAGTCACACGGTGGAGAGTTTGTATTGACTATAGAAAGTTGAACGACGCAACTAGAAAAGATCACTTTCCTCTGCCCTTTATTGACCAGATGCTAGAAAGATTATCCGGGCATATGTACTACTGCTTCCTAGATGGGCTTTCCGGCTACTTTCAAATCCCGATAGCCCCTGAGGATCAAGAGAAAACTACATTTACATGTCCATACGGTACGTTTTCCTATTGTAGAATGCCTTTTGGATTATGTAATGCTCCTGCTACTTTTCAGCACTGCATGCTAGCCATATTTGATGAACTTGTGGAAGACATATAGATGTCTTTATGGACGACTTTTTAGTATTTGGTAATTCTTTCCATCTTTGCCTTAAGAATTTAAAACGAGTACTAATAAGGTGTGAGGAGACGAACCTTATTTTAAATTGGGAAAAGTGTCACTTTATGGTTCGAGAAGGGATTGTGTTAGGGCATAAAATTTCTAGTAAAGGTAATGAGGTAGATAAAGCAAAAGTTGAAACCATAGAAAAATTACCTCCTCGTAGCTCAGTTAAAGCTATTAGAAGCTTTTTAGGACACGCTGGATTTTATAGAAGATTCATTAAAGATTTCTCTAAAATAGCTAAACTTTTAACGAAACTATTAGAAAAAGATGTACCTTTCGATTTTGATCAGGAATGTTTAGACGCATTTAATACCCTTAAAGATAAATTAATAAATGCCCCAATTATTATTGCTCTTGATTGGAACTTACCTTTTGAACTAATGTGTGATGCGAGTGATTTTGCAGTAGGTGCAGTTTTGGGATAGCGAAGAAACAAGCACTTCCAGCCAATTTACTACGCTAGCAAGACATTAACGGCTGCAAAAGAAAATTACACAACCACAGAAAAAGAATTACTAGCTGTAGTCTTTGCATTTGATAAATTTAGACAATATTTGATCCTAGCTAAAGTTGTCATCTACACTGACCATTCAGCTCTTCGTTATCTTTTAACTAAACCTGATGCAAAACCTCGACTTATAAGATGGATTCTACTCTTACAGGAATTTGACTTAGAAATTCAAGATAAGTAAGGAGCTGAAAATCTTGCAGCAGACCATCTTTCTAGACTCGAAAACCTGCATATCAAAGACCTCGACAAAAGTGAGATAAACGGCTCATTTCCTGAAGAGTAACTCTTTTCGATAACCAACTCTGAGGTACCTTGGTTTGCAGACATTGCAAATTACTTAGCTGCTAACGTCTTACCAAAAAAGTTAACACATCATCAAAAGCAGCGATTCTTTGCTAATATGAAAAACTATTTTTGGGAAGATCCTTTTCTTTTCCGCATATGTGTAGATCAAGTGATTCGAAGGTACATTACAAAAGAAGAAGCGAGCAAAATCCTAGAGCATTGCCATTCAGGAGGACATTACAGCGGAATTAAAACAGCACACAAAACACTCGAATCAGGTTTTTACTTGCCAACTTTATTTAAAGATGCCAACAAGTATGTTGCTTCATGCGATAAATGCCAGAGAACAGGTAATATCTCTAAACGCAATGAAATGCCTCAAACATATATACTATCATGTGAAATATTCGAGTATGGAGTATTGATTTCATAGGTCCATTCCCTAGTTCATTCGGAAATAAATACATTTTAGTAGCAGTCGATTATGTGTCAAAATGGGTGGAAGCCCAAGCTTTACCTACTAACGATACTAGAGTAGTAGTAAAATTTCTGAAGAAACTCTTCTCTCGATTTGGAACACTTAGAAAAATTATTAGTGATAGGGGCACTCACTTTTGTAATACTCAATTTGATAAAGTCCTAAAGAAATATGGAGTACACCATAGGACAGATACCCTTTATCATCCTCAAACCAGTGGACAAATGGAAGTAGCAAATCGAGAACTTAAGCGCATTTTAGAGAAAACAATTGAAGCAAACAGGAAAAATTGGGCAGTAAAAGTAGAAGATGCTTTATAGGCATATAGAACGGCATTTAAAACCCCCATAAGAACGTCCCCATACAAACTTGTCTATGGAAAAAGCTGTCATATACCATTTGAGTTAGAGCACAAAGCTTTTTGGGCCATAAAATTCCTAAATTACGATCTTAAACCTACGGGTGAGAAGAGAATGATATAGTTGAACGAGTTAGATGAATGGCGAGCTAATGCCTGTGAGAACTCACGTTTATATGAGGAGGCAACAAAATGACGTCATGATGCTCATTTAAAGCAATCAAAGCAATTCAAAGTAGGCGACTTGGTCCTATTGTACAACTCATAATTAAAACTGTTCCTTGGAAAGCTTAAATCGAGATGGTCAGGTCCATTTGTGATAAAAACTATTTTTTCCTATGGCACAATCGAGGTAACGCATTCAACTCGTGGCACATTCAAGGTAAATGGTCAGCGATCAAAATTTATCTTGAAACGATTTTGGGATATAAGAGAGAGCTTGACTCGTGAACCTCCACTTAGAAATGAAAATGGTAAGTCTAGCTTAAGACTCTAAGCGAAGCGCTTCTCCGGAGGCAAACCCGAGCACTAACTTTACTAATAATATATTTTAACACCTAAACTACGTGTTTCCCTATCACACGGCATTGCACACGGACGTGGCCTTGTGAATACCACGACTAGACACATGGGCGGGGCAAAGGGGGTGTAGAAACAGGACAATAATTTTTCCAAGCCACGGGCTCTGACTAAAATGACACGGCCATGTGACTTGACCGTGGACGAAACTGATAAAAGGACACGAGCTGGAGACGCGCGCATTTCTCCAACCCGTGGTCGATCTTGAGTAAAAGACACGAGAAACAAAAATGCCTGTGCCTCGAGACCATGGACGACACTGAGTTATGGGCACGGGCGTAGGACCAAAAACACGGGCGTGGAAGAAGCAAACAAGGCCAGGCACGCCCAGGGAACACGGGCGTAGACGACATCACGAATGCGCCCAAATTTAAAATTGCAAAAAACACGGGCTAAAGAAATGGGAACATGGGCGTGCCTCAAGATCGTGTCCCCCACCCCCTATTTAAAGCAACACACGGCCGCACATTCCCCCCAAATTTTTTTTCAACCCTAGCCACCTCTCCCCCAAAAATCTCTCAAGAACTCCGGCCACCAGCAAAATCTCAAAGTAACTTTCTACATTATTCTCAAATCCCTGAATGATATTCTGTCTTAAAGTAATTTTCTCATATCACTAATTAGAGTGAAATTCTTGTTGATTCATGATTTTTATTGATATGTTTGATTAAGTCATTGATAATTGTGCATTGATAATTTAAAATTTAAGATACTAGAGAATCAAGCATGATGAGTTTATTTTAAAATTAAAATTACATTAGGTTGTCTACACGAATCTAAATTGTTACCTTGAAATTTGAAATTCTGAGGTTGACATCAAAATACCCATAATTTTTCTGAGATTTTGAGCCTTTAGAGCATACATTCTTTTTGTGCTTACTTTATTGATTATGAGTGTGTCAACATTGATTTGTTATTCTAGAACTTGCTTCGATTATACATGTTGAGACCACACTATTGAGTTGATAAACAGAGATGATTAAGGCACCTAGGATTCAACCCACTCACTCCACTAAAAGCCTACCCTCATAATTGACCCCTAGTGAACCCCTTTGATCCTAACAACCCTTTTTGACTCAACCCACTAATATTAACCCGAAACCCATCTCGTATTTGTTATCACAATTCCTTTTGATTAACCTTCTATCGAGATTTGTTTTCATTAGTTGCTTAATTAGATTATTTCAGTTGTTAAAGTTCTATTAAATATTTGATTTGTTCTTAAAAAAATCAAAATAAAAAAATAAAAATCAATAAAAAATTAAAGTATATTCATTATTAGTTATGAGATTTAAGCGAGCCTATACGTTTAATTTCAACATCTTGAAGAAGAAGCTCGTATTATTAGTATTACAAGTTTTCAATTGATGTAATTATTCAGGTTATTAGTCATCTATCTAGTTAGGTAATTTTTCAATTCAATCTCGATCCTAACCCTTCTAATTCATCCTTTATCCACACCTTTAACCCAAGCCCCGTTACAACCCTTTTTAAAGACCTTTTGATTTGTGTATCATCTCATTTTACAGTGGTGGAGATTTGATTTTCAAGTAAGCCTATGGTAATAACTTTTCATGTTTAACTGATGAGTGCTTAATTTTTGAACCTTAAACACTTCGAGTGATTTGAGTGAATCTTTAGCGAGGATGTCAAAAGGTGATTATTTAGGTAAGGGGAAACACCTATGTTTTCATGCTAAAAACTCATGACTTTGATTGTTTGAATCTTTAGGACTCTTTGAGTTGAATTATCCATGTATAGATTATATATAAATTATGATGAGACATTGTTGATAAACATTATGGATTGAGGAAGTTCGTTTTAATTGTGAGTTGAGAATTTTGCTTGAGGACAAGAAAAAGCTTAAGTGTAGGGGTATTTGATAAACCGTAATAGTAACATATTTTAATCCCACATTTAGCATGTTTTTGGATGATTTTTCCCTTTTATTATGGAAATAGGTGCTCCTAATCTTTTGTTTTCATGTTTTATACTCAGTAGAGCACCGGAGGATGAAAAGAACGAATAGCGGGCCGAAAACAGAGAAAATGGGCCAAAGCATGAAATCTACACAGCTTGGGCACAAGACCACATGGCTGTGCCTCATGAGAAAAGTCGACCACGACCTGGACCTCGAAAATCATGGCCGTGCCTCATCAACAGGATTGACCACGGTCTGGCCACGATTTACACGGGCGTGTGCCATGGGCGTGTCTCTGCCGTAGGAAAGAAGAATTCTATTCGTATTAGGGTACTTAGAGACAAAGAAACATATTTCGAAAGCCAATATAAAGACCCTAGAGGCCAACCTTTAGGCGGGCATTCAGCTAGGCCAAAGAGCCGAGCCAGAGCAGTTAACTTCAGGGATTTACTCGAAGAAAGCCAGTTGATTCATCTCAAGAAGCCAGAATCATACTCAAGACGGAAGATCTCTCCTTCAATTCCTTCAGGGGTTTTTAGGGATTTCTTATATTTTGTTTTATCTTTTCTTCTGAGATGTTTTCTTTTACAATTATGAACTAAACCCTCAAATACTTGAGGGGGATGAAACCTAAGATGAATTTTGTTATTGTTATCTGAACTGAATGATAAATATTTAATTGTTCTTAACTATGTGTTTTTAATTCTTGTTTTGGTATTTCCGGAATATTGATTCAAGTGTGATGTGCTTAGGCAGAGGAGGAAGAGACCCTGTCTAAGAGTAGATCTAGCATAGTTAAGCGGAGTTGCTCGCACGCCTAGAGATAGGGTGACGAAAATCTGCCGGATTAGGGTCAAACCTAATATGGGAGTCCATAGATCGAGTTAATGCAATCCTAGGGGTTTTAATTAGAAAGCGATTTCAATTAATCAACCTAGGGTTAGATGTTAGTAGCCCTGAAGAGAGGTATTAATATAAATTAGGGAATCCTACGGATCAAGTCAAGTGAATAAATCGTCCGGTTCAGAGTTAGATAACAAGTGAAGTCTAGGTGGGTTCTTCCTCAGGTATTGTCCAAATCAATCGTTTTTTTCCCTCAAGTCCTTCCCCAAATTTATTCTTTGTCTTAGAATCTTTAGTTTAGTTGATTAGTTAATTTTAGATTAGATAAAAAATTCCCTTAATTCGTAGGCTAAATAATAAAAAGAGAGTTAACATTAGTACTTTTGGTTCCTTTGGGTTCGACAATCTGGTCTTGCTGCTAGCTATACTATTGTTCGATAGGTGCACTTGCCTCCATCGTTGTCTTAGCTAGTTTTCAGGTTCGATCATTCTTTTTATAAATTTTTAAGACTCGACAGACACGATCAATAATCTCATATACTTCTTATATCTCTTTTAACATTTACTTTATATATTACAAATCGGTAAATTACCCATTGATCCATTCGGAACTGGATAGGATACACAGATAATCACACATATCGTACAATGCCAACGTCTCAGACTTGGTCTTACATGCAACCACATATCAATGCCATATCAGCATAAAGTCTGCTAGGCATAAAGCTTATAATAATTCACCGGCATAAAGCTTGCTAGGCACAAAGCCTAATTTAATTCACCAGCGCAAGGCTTGCTAGGCTCAAAGCCCAAATATCACTGTTATAAAGTCATCTTATACATAATTCATATATTGAAAATTCTAGCTATTCCATAAAGTTCATACAAACTTTCAAATGTTGTAACTTCAATCGAATTAAACTCAAATATATTATTTCCATGCATAATCATATTCAACTATCTCAATTATAACTCTATAAAATTCAAAACAACATATTAAACTAATTTAAATTCAAAATTAATGATATTTAATATAACAATTTCTCAATTCATATATTTTCAATTCAATTAAAACATATATATTCAAATGCTCGGTTTGCATAAGCCATGTTTATTATCCAAAGAATTCTTGTACATATATAACATCTATAACATTTTTTATTCAAGTACCAATTCATCCCATATCTCATTTACTCATATAGTTCTTGTACCATATAATATATTTTATCATATAATCATGTATCGAAAACTTGTATTCGATACTTGTAACATATAATTTTGTATCAATTAATCATATAATTCGGTGGCATCAACATATTCATAGAGTGATAATTCTAGTAAATTATTCATTACATATATATATATATATATATATATATATATATATTCAATTTAAATAATTACACATATCTAACAGTTCGATTTTTAGCTATACGAACTTACCTTGTAATCAGTCGACTATTTGACTACTTTCCGTTTTCCTCGATCTAATTCCGATAATTGTTTCTCTTGATATATATTAATTCAAATTCAACCCATTTAATCACCAACACAATCAATTTAATTCATAAACATGTAATTTGACCTATTTATAAAATAACCCTTATACTATCACATTTTAACACTTTAGCCCATAATACATAAATATGCAAAATTACACAAAATTTTCATATACTCATTCATAACCGAATTTTCTATAGCATCAAAACAGTCCATATTTTTATTTTATTCACCCAAATACTCAATTTTGTCAAAATCACCTTATAAAACTTGTATATCTATAAACAACCATCAATAATTTATCAAGAAACATCAAAATACATAAGTATTCAACAATGGCACATTTTTAAAACATCACCAATTTCAGAAATTAGGGCATGGACTTTGTAGATTACAAAGCAACGATCTCAAAAACGTAAAAATTATCAAAAATCGAGTTCAATACATACCTTAATCAAGAATCAATATAGCCGAACCTTAAAAATGTGAAGAATTCTTTTCTTTCTTATAATCGGCCATGCATGAAGAAAATAAAGACATTTTTTTATTTTATTTTACTAATATAACATATATTAACCAATTTACAAATTTAATCTTATTAATAAAACATAAAGCCATGCAAACTTAAGTCAACTACCGTCCATTCAAAAAGGCAATGGTATAATTGCCATGCAAGGACTCCCACTAGGACAACCAATGTCATTTAAGCCATTTATGCAATAGAACTCATAATTATCGCTTTAAGCGATTTAGTCCTTTATACTGAATTAACTATTTAATCGATAAAATTTCTTTATGAAACTTTTATACCGTAATACTATCATGCTGAAAATACTAATAGAATAATAAAATAAATATTTTGACTAGGTTAGGTGGTCCCGAAACCACTCGTTCTGATCAAACTCAAAATTGAGCTGTTACACCGACAACCGCAACATTCTAGACATTTGGTTTAAAAGAGAGTGGCGGTGCGGTGGAGATACACTGTAAACACAAAGGTAGAGAGTGGAAGAAAAAGAAGTGGGTGGCTGAGAGATGCAGACGGTGACTGTAAGAGGAGGAGAAGTGAGACGTAAAGGGTGAGAGAAGGAGCGGGAGATTGGATCCCAGTGGTTGGGGCCAACATGAATAACCCATGGCTGCATATTGCCTTCTCTAGCTCGAATCCTTCTGCTGCTTCACCTAGTGGCAGCTCTACCAATAAGCTGCTACTGCCATTCCCATTCTCCTCCTACTCCTTCGCCATTTCTTTTTCTGTATTTTAATCACAAACAGTAATATTTTCTATTTTCAAAAAGAATAGAAAAAATACAAAGCAGAGGTGAGATCTGCTTCCTTTGGTGCTACTTGTCGTAGGCACCACCAATTTTTGGTTGTGTTGGGTTATACGGGTTATTTTGGTGCCGCCTATTAGTTATTCTCCATCAATATAATATTTTTTTGGTTAACTGATTTTTGTCACTATCAAAAAAATGGGTGGTGCCGCCTCTACACCACCTTCCACTCCCAAAACAACCCATTCCCGTAATTAATCCGGGTGGGATACCATTTTCAAATTTTTATTTTATTTTATAATATTTGGGTATAAAAGCCGGTTTATAAATTCCTTTTGACTGTAATTTCTTTTATATTAAAAACATTATTCTAATAGCAATATTTACAATTCTCAATAGATTGAATTAAATATTATTATAATGACAACATCACATATTAATCATGAAAAATGTTCGAGAATCAAAATAATTTTAGTTATTAAAACAAAATAAATAGTTATAAATCATGGATTTTTATTTGTCTTACTTTATTAAAATAAAATTAACAACACTAATTCTTTCTCTTCTTTGGTTTCTTTTCACTGTGTAATTGAAGTATGAGATGAAGAATTTGGATAATATTTACTTTCTGATTTATTTTTATTAATTTTAGAAAAAATGGAATAAAAAGCAAGATAGTAGGGTTATTAAAATTAATCAATTTGTGTATTATATATTTGTTTTATGATTGAAATAATTTTAATAACCCTCATCTCTTACTTTCTATTCCAATTTTTCTCAAAAAAAAAATTAAATATGAAAGTAAAGATTATCAAAAAAAATTCACACTAAGAATTCAATTACATGGTGAAAGAAAAAAGAAGGAGAGATTGGGTGTTGTTAGTTTTATTTTAATAAGGTAAGATAAATACAAAATCTAAGGTTTAGTGTAACAACTCGAAATTTAGTGTTACCGAAAATGCGATTCTAAAACCTCATTTACGTAATGCGACTCCATAAATATTAAAATATGAATATTTATGGAGTTAGTATAAAAAAATTAATGTTTGGTCCATCAATTTTGTCAATTAAATACTTAATTTAAGTGCAAAGACTAAATTATAAAAGTCCAATCGTTATAGATTTTTAATTGGCCAAAGACTTAGGAACTTAAATTGCAATTAGACAAAGATCCAAAATGGTAATTAAACCATTATTAGGTAAATGTTAGTGGGAGATGATGGCTATCTCCATTAAGTAATGTTAAGATTATATTATGTTAACTAATAATGAAATTATTAAGTTAATTAGCCATTAATCCATGTTTAAATAACAAATGAGTGGAAAGAAAGAGAATGTGTTCATCTTCTCCTTCCTTCCAAAACCGATTCTCCATAGTTAAGAAAAGAGAAAAATCATCCAAGGGTTTCAAGTATTCGACCATCAATAAAAGGTAAAAATTTTAAGTAATTTCTTTGAATTTTTTTAATAGATTTGAGGTCATGGGAACTTGATTTAGTTACTCATGTACTAATTTGTAAAATTGTTAAAGTTTTTGAAAGTTCCCATTGTTGATTTCTTGAGAATTAGGCTTAAAATTGATAGATTTTAAGCTTAGATGGTAAAAAGGACTAGATTGTAACATTTAATTGTTAGTTTTATGCAGAGAGACTAAAATGAATAAAATGTAAAATATTATAAAATTTTAGTAAAATAGAAAGTAAAGGGTCCTTCTTGAATGTGTGGGAAGTCGGATTTTAAATCGACGTTAAAAATATGAAGTTATGGCTATTTCAATTTAGGAGCTAAATTGAATAAAATGTAAAATGTTAAGGGTATAAAATGAGATTATATTGGTTCATTCATGTCATGGCATAATATGAAAATGATTGGTATTAATGAATTGTATAAAATAATTGTATAGATCAAGAATTGGATCAAAGTAGAAATAATCGGAAAAAAATTAAAATTGTTGATTAGTCCTTGAAGAATTAACTTGTTTAGTGTTTGTAACAAGTAAGTCCATATGGTATTTATTATTTTAGGATGTTATGTATTTGGTATGATATATATATTTGAATATATCATTAATTCGACAAAATAACCTAATTGAAATCCACTTCTTTTTAATAAAAATATTTACAAGTTCAATTTATAAAATTAAAATTTTATAATTACACTTTTGACATCACTAATTTTCAAGTCGTTATAATAATCGCAGCTCGGTGTTCTTTTTAAGTTCAATGTGAACAGTGCTGATGTTAAGATACGATGCGATGGCGAGGTTGATTGTGACTGGCGAGAGTAGTTCGCTAATGAAGGTACTATACCGACAAGGGTATTCGTGGAGGTTCCTTATATATCGTGCACTTTTTTTTTCAAGCAAGAGCTTCTGATACACAAAATGACTCAAAATGCTAGTAACACTAAAATTTAAACCATGTGGCATTTTAACCTACCAAAACCAAACACGTGGATTTAAAAGGTGTAAGTTAAAAATGTAATTTCATATTTGATTGTTTTATAATTAGTAAAAACTTTATGGTTTAATTAATAATTAGATTTGAATTAAGGTATAATTAATGACGAGAATTTTTCATGTTGTTCTTTAATTAGTTGATGATCGATAAATAGACGTTTTTACTATTCAACTTTGATTTTGTTGTTAGCTTGTAATTGATGCTATTTATATATTGTTAAAAAAAACTAAACTTCTAATTACCTTAGTGGAAAATACAGAAAAAAAAAAAAGAGAGAGAGTATAGTATTCAATACCAAACTCAATCATTAAACATAAAATTCAATTATATATTTGCTTTCAAAATTAATTGACCACTTCCAACAAAAAACAATGTTATATAATAAGATTATTTTGTAAGTTATTATTATATATAAATTAATTGATCATTTCGATTTATAGTGGGCGGCCTCAATTGCTTATCCCACTATCTTAGTATATCTCAACTAAGGACTTCTCAATTCATCATACTTGAATTGATACTTTTCAAGGAGAAGGTATAATGTTTGCAATTTTTATCTTTTTCACAAGGTTAAGAAATGAAATAAAAATGATAAAAAAAAATAACAATAAATACCTAAGAGATGTGTACAAGAGAAAATGAGAAAACGAAGAATTTGAGGCTTTTTTCTTGATTTTTATGTTTGGATGTTCATCTCTTATATCTTGAAGTGTTCTTGATGTGTATGTATAACAAGGAAAAATTTTGCTGTTGGGGATAATTTCTAATTGTTGGAAGCATTGTACACAGACTTGTATCAATACAACTCACAAGATGTATAGGTAGAAGTAGACTTGTATGGTTATAGATAGAGGTGGACTTGTATAGGTAGAAGTCCCCAGAGTTTCACAATTTTGCTTACAAACTTAGTTGTATTGATGCAACTAGGTTAAGGTACCGATATATACTACGTCCTAGACTTATATAAAATGAGCTTGAAAAACTTAAAAATATTTTAGATTGACTCAAAAGCATTTAGATGAACTGAAACACATTTAAAACATGTTTTTGAGTACTTTTACAAGTCTTTCAAATGTTTTGAAAATGTTTAACAAAATTTTCAATAATTATTTTCACCAAATGACTTAGGAAATATAAATAAAAATTTATCTTAAATGTTATTATATAAAAAGTTTAGGACATCAAACCTAACAACTATTACCCTGCACCATCGCTCTTCCTCTTCTACAAAAGCAGCTCCAATCAGCACATTCACGATGTGGAATCACCCTAAACCACTCACTCCAAAACCATGCATCAACCAATGTTTAGTCATTGAACTAGTGGTTGAATTAGTCGACCACCGGGTTCTTAGTTCAACGGTTGGATCGTCTATTCAACAATAATTAAAAAAATTAAAAATTATACAAGTTAATAACAAAATAAAAATTTACAAAATCGATTTAATTAGTCCAACTGTTGTTTTTATCCGATTTTGATTTTTACTCGGTTTGAACTATTTACTCAAAAATCAATTCAACTTTTATATTCGAACTTATCTATTAATCAATTTTTGATTGAACTAATCCAATTGACTAATTCAGTTCAATTTTTTTTAAAAAATCACAGGATAACTACAAAATAAATAAATATGCTTTTTTAACCTAGTGATGATCTCTTTCATCATACAAAGAAATATCTATTACTAGATAACTGCAAACATAATACCATGTTCAATCCAATTACAAAACTTAATAATTGACAACCTTAATATATGTTTTTTAAATTTACCAATTAAGCCATTGTTTTTAGCTAGAGATTAATTAGAGTGATTACGACTGACAGACCCATCCATGTATATGTGGTGAAATTAACCTCAAAACAACACAGCATGCTGTTGATTTGTCCTTTTTGTTGTTTTCTTAATAATGTTCTTAGCCCTTAGATAATTTATTACAGGCATGCAATAAGAATTGGTAAAGTCAGGCATCTGATAATTTTAAACATGTTACTAATATAATATAACAAAGTGATTAAAATATTATATCAATCGAGATACGATGTAAAAAATAATAAAATTTAATAAATACTTTAAGAGTATTATTTTTTCGTCATGTTTTATTATATGAGTTAATATTAAATTAATTTCGATTTCTAATTTTCTATCAGTCATATGACTTGTTTTTGGAAAAAGAGAGAATATTTCTTGCTTATTTTGAAGAAGTTTTTTTTTTTTTGTAGCTACTTTAAATTGTATATTTGCTTAAAATGAAAATAGAAATTGAGTGTCAGACTGCAGTTGTCACTATGGCTTAGCACTGTGCAAACAAAAACTCAAAGAACACAAAGACTTGTTTACGCAGTTCGGTTTCCTTGCGTCCGTGAAGCTTAGCTCAGTGAGTAATTCCACTATCTTTAATCCACAATATAACAAGTGATTCAAAATCTATCACTCCCCAAGTATAGAGATCTCATATTTGTACCTAAAGACTAAAACACTCACTTTCAAAACTTCTCCCTAAGAACTTGGGTAGTAAACACTCAACAATATTTTTAATAATTGTTTGCACTCTCTCAAAAAATAGTTCCTTAAATAAACAGATTAGAATGCACTCGATATGCTCTCATACATCCAAGCATATATTCAATTTCAGCTTGTTAACATAGAATCTAAGTGAATACAAAGTAACTCCTTAAAAATATCTATTGCATTAATGACAATAAAAATAAAATACTCAAAGTTATGCTCTCCAAAATCAACAATACTATCTCGATTATATCTCCACATTCCAAGGACTTAATCAATTAATCCAATCCAATCTTCAAATGACAACGATTGGTTTTCATAGATAAATCAAAATATCTTCAATAAAACAACACATTGACAAATCTGAAGATTTTCTTCATTAAATTATGAAACCAAATAAGACAAGTTTTTTAACCACATCAGTGACAATCTGCAGATGGCATTGTCGAATGCCACTCAGAAACTTTGAGTCATCTTGTCTCACATTTTTTATAAATTTTTTTACTTATATGTCTAATTTCAAGTTTAAATTTATACGGACTATTCTTTATTCTATATCTAACTATTACAATAAATGTGTACTAAATAAACTTTTTTCTTTGTATTATTATATTAATAACCAAACGTGGCATTTAAGCTTAACATGCAAGGAAATGGGTATGTTAGCAAAAGCTGACGTGACCCATACTCAACATGTATACTTTTATCTTTTCGATTTTGAATGTAATCATCACATGAACATTATTAATATTACCCAAGATGGAGTTTAATGTTTCTTAAATAAGATTTTCTGTTCAAGTTTAGTAGATAAGAAAAGTTAGGCGAACACTTTACCTCAAAAAAAAAAAAAAATTCTTTTAGTCTCTTTAGTATTTCTAAATTTGTAAAGTTTAAAGTTAATTTAATGGTAAAATTATATTTCAGCCTTTATTAAATTTTAAAATTTAATTATGCTCTCTCAAAAATTGAAAAATTATAGTTTAATCCCTTGAAATTTGTAAAAGTTTATATTAATACAAAACTTTCTAAAAGATTTATAAATCAAATTCAGCCCTCCAAAAAAAAAAAAATCTAACTTCGTCCCTAGAAAAAACAATGTTGAATTTAAGATTTTAATTTGACTCAACTCTAGATTTAGTCAGAGCCAAATGTAACCACCGAATACTAAAGGATTAAAGAAAAAAAACCATGATCAGAGAAAAGTTTCATTGCAAACGAAGATCACTTCACTTATGATTGGTTTTTGCACTAAACTAAAGTTGTTACAATGCCATTTGACAAGGCCTTAGGCCCTAATTAGCCTTTTTTTCAGCTATATTCAAACCACACTATAACCTTTCTTGTGTTATATAAAAAAGCTTCATTTGGATAATCAATGGAAAAACTCTTACATCCCATCATCCATGTTTTTTTAAGGCAACTATACAAACTTTAATTAACTTAAAAACCTTTTTTTAATAATGATAACTTGATCCACTAAAAGTTGGAGGAACCACAACAGATGAAGAAACTTTAAACCTCTTGCTCCTCGAACCATGATTTTCATCATCATAATCACCAATACTTAATCTCGAACTAATATTATTATGATGATGATCTGGACTATCAATCCACCCCATCATTTCATCACTAAATCCATGATGATCACGAAAGCTAACTTCACCAATATCCGACCCATCCGAATCCAACCCATGTTGTCGAAACCCGATCCACTCATTACTACAATCCGAAACACTAGAACTATCCCAAGACAACGGTGGTTGTGGTGGCGGCGGCGGCGGTTCGTTTCCTATACGTGGTACAACTATACTCGGTTGTACCACTTTGTGTATATTCTGGTCCTGGTTATTGTGGTACTGGTTGTTTCTAAAATGGAATATGCTAGCGAAAGTAAAATGATCACTCACCCTACTTTTCGTCGACTTGTTCTCACCATTCCTAGCCATGATGCTTTGTAAGTTCTTGCTCAACTTAGCTTTAAACGAAGAGAACGCGCTTAGTCCGTGTTGTCGGCCGTTAGAACCGGAAATAACCGGTTGTGTCGACGAGTTGTTAACCGATGCAAAGTTGGTTCGAGCATTTTCACCACGGAGAGCACGAGCTGCTTCGTCGTAAGCTCGAGCAGCTTCTTCAGGAGTGTCGTAAGTGCCTAGCCATAATCTAACACGTTGAGATGAGTCTTTTATCTCCGCCACCCATCGTCCCGATGGCCTTTGCCTTACACCAACGAACCTTCGAGTTGGTTTGGTTAGTGGTTGAGCCATGGTGGTGGTGGTGGTGTCGGTGTTGGTGATGACAGTGGTTGTTTTGGTTGTTGATTCTGGTCCTGCCATTAACACGCACAAAATGACCTTGAAACTAATTTTACAATTGTTTAAGAAATTTGGAACCGTTATGATTCAATCAAAGTCTACTTAAATAACTGCATGATATATATATATATATATATATATATATATATATAATGTGTGTATATAAAAAAGGTGGCACCAAAATAGTGATGTAAGGGTAAAGTATATACCCATCTCCATTATTAGGTTTCTTTTGTTTTGCTATTGGATTTTTAATCTCCCAATTGTGTTTGCCAATTGCTTTCGGCTTTGCTCAAAGTTCAACTTGGCCTACAATTTGATTACATACAAAAAGGGTTAAATTATGGTTTTGGTACTTTTACTATACTAAATTTGAGGATTTAAATTTTTTATTTTAGCCTAACATAGTTTAATCATTTAATGTTATTAGTTAGTTTAAATTGTTAATAATGTTAACTATTCTAGTTAAGATGTTGATGTAAAATTTTTAGAAAAAGAAAGAGAAAACATAATTAAGAGTTTGTTTAGAATTGCTTGTGGCGTCAACAAATGCTTTTGGCATTGTTATAAGAACCAGACCAGGATCGAACAAATGGGAGTACCAATTTGGAATACAAGAGTAGATCGATTGATTTACGAATCGGTTGAATCGTGTGATCTGATTGGTTGAACCAATTCTCTCTTTTTTAAATATTTTTTATTTTTTAATTAATTATTCTATTAAACCAACTAAATTGGTTAGACCGAAAATAAGTGGTATGATCGGTTCAACCACCAGTCTGATTCTAAAAGCAATGCTAAAACAAAGCATTTTTGTGCATTTGGAATCAAACTAGGAAGCTGATTAATAGGTATTTTCAAAAGCACTTTTCGACCATATTTTTGAGTACACTTTTTCGACAACAACAATGCTAAAATAGTCTTCAATCAACTAAACAACAAGCAAATTAAAAAGAATTTGTGTATTCAAATCTTCAATTAATATCTATAAAAAGAATACCATTTTAGCGAGGATGGCTAGCCAAAATAAATTAACTAACAACATTATAAAAATAAAAAGAATAGAAGAATCAAATCATACGAAATTAAAGTATATGATTTAAACCTTAAATTGTAGCATGATTAAAAGGACCAAAACCATAATTCAACCACATTATTTTCAATATCTCCAAGGATCGAATTACTATAAAAAATTCCCAAGTTTTAACGTTTTATAATTTATAAATAATGTAAAAATTAAACTAATATAAGCCGTAAATGAGGTGAAGTAAAATGGTTTAAGAATAGAAAATTACATAGGGAATATGACAAGAAAATTGGGCGGTCCATTAATTAAAAAAAATATTCGTGGGGAAAGCTAAGTTTAATTAACAGTGACGTGGAGCTTAACTGTTGGCATTTAGCACTTGGTAATAGAATGATTAGTGGGGCTAATGCCTTAGCTCCGTACCGTGTCCTTTGTGTTGGTTGTATTTATTTTTCCTAACCGCATTTTACATTTGCTTCTTCCTTAATTAATATTATTAACCCCTTCTTCATTAATTTCTTCAATTATATGACCCTTGGATTATCATTATAGTCATCTAAACTCGAGTTTGAGTTATCTATTGAATGTTTATTTAATTGGTATAAATATTATTTTTAATGTAAAAATGTGAATTTTAATATGTTGAATCGCATTATTCTCTTATTTATATATTAGAGAGAAATTATGAATCGATTTAAACATTGCATTCAAATCTATGATATTCAATTTCTTTTTAAAAAAAATCCATACATATCTAATTAAGATTCCATTAAACTCAATTCCTCGAAGGAAGGAAGGAAGGGGATCTGTTTTTTAGCAGGTGGATTTTTGGCCATCATGACACATGTGGAATGACACGTGGCGTGTGCCACGTGTGCCTCCATGTCACTTTCTGCCAATGGGCTTTCGGGGTTTCTTTGATTACAAAAATTGACTTTTCGATGAGATGTTGACAATTATTTTAGTTCAAAAACCCCTTTTCCATTAATAATGTTTTTATTATTTTGCTATTAAATTTAAAAAAAAAATAAAGAGTAAGAGAAAATGTTATTCAAAGATGGAATTTAAAATTGATCTCATTTGAGATTTCTATGTTAGTTTAATATAACTTAATTCCTATACTTTTTATAATGCAATAGTGAATTGGAGTTGATAACATTAAGAACTATTTCCATTAATAATGGTAGGGGAAATTGTAACACCCCAAACCCGGCCCATGAGTCCTGACCGGATCTGGTATGTCACTGGGTAAAGTAATTTGAGTCATTTTGAAATTCTGGTGAAAACTTGATAAAATTGAGCTAAGGTATTTAAAACGGGGTTTGAAAACTCAGTTGGGCCTTTTTTATAAATACAGTTGGGCTTTATAAACCCTTTTGAAAACATTGATCATGTATCATTTTAAAATCATCCAAGTGATAGTTGACTTAGTATATTTTTGTTACCCGATGGTAACATCTTTTAAAACCAGTAGAAATTTATTAAGTTTGAAAAATTATTTTAATCGCCACTTATCAATTGAAAATTTCATTTGTAACATAACATAAGCAAAATAAAGAAAATAGCATCCACAAAATAAATAGCGGCCTTATTACATTCCAAATTAAAGATACTTAGGAAATAAAATAATTAAACTTAACGAAAACATAATTTAATTCCAACATTAAGCATGGCCGCCTCGAGTCCTCTCGGCTCCATCTCCGCGATCTACTCATCTGCAAAGCGTTAAGGAAGGGTGAGTCACCAAGACTCAGTGTGTAAATCCCCTACCCGGAAAATACAACTCATACACAATTTATCAATTAAACATGCACATGCTGTAACATCCCAAAAATAGGGGTTATTCGTGATTGAATTATTTTGCTTGTGTTTAAATTTATGTGATATTATTATGGTGTTATAAGACTTAATTAGGGGTCTTGAGTAAGCTTTGGTTTAGTAGGATAATTCTTAGTATGGCTTATTTAATGAAGAGGATTAAATGAGCTTAGCACTTAAGTTAATTTAAGTGTTCATTTATAGCATAAGAAGAATAAGTGGCAAGATGGTTAAAGGGCTTGAAAAGTAGTTTGAGGTTAGAGGTTGAATGGTTTGTTTAGCATTTTAAAAGTTTATTTTTGTGTATTAGCATTGATGGCGGTCAACTTATTTATGATAGGTGGACTAATATTTTGGAAGGTTGAATGGTTGATTAAGGGAAGCATGGATTAAGGGATAAGATTCTTTAAGTTATGGAAAAATATCTTGGAATTATGGTATGAGGAGGGACAAAGGCATGGAATAGGGAGGATGTTTTGGAAAGAAATCCTATGCCTTAATGCATGAATTTGACGACATGTAAGGCTAAGGGAGTAGCGAATTTTGTTAGGTGGTTTAGGGGGAATAGTTGGCCAATCCCTCTTTTGGTGCATCTTTTGCATTTGCTTTTCTCTCCAAAAACTCTTCTTTTGGCCGATTGTTATTGTGCACTTTTGTGCAAAAGATGTTTATGTTTTAGCCTTCATTTTGTTGAACCAAAAGTGCCATTCTCTTTCTTTCACTTTTCTCTTGAAACCATAACAACATAGGATTTTTGTGAACTTTTCTTTTAGACAAAAAGGTGTTGGCCGAATCTCATCTCTCCCTCATCTCTCCTTTCTTTTCTTTTTGACATTGGTTCATAAACATTCTCTTTTCACTCTCTTGGCCGAATATTTCTCAATCTCAAATACCATTTTCTTTTTCATTAGTTCAAAGGTAAGACATCTACTTCCATTCTTATTTCTTCTTTTCTTTTTCAAATCAACCATAACCGAACCTTCTTCTTCTCTTTTTGTCCTAGTCTTGGCCGAATATTCAAGGGTAGATTTTCTTTGATTTCTATTCAATCGGTTTAGAAAGATAGGCTTTTTGGGACCTTGGAAGCGATTGATTTAAGCCACATATCTCTCTAGCAATCAAAGGTTGGTAAGTCAAAGGGGTAAGGATTTTAGTTGATTCATCATTCTTTTGAAAAGATTAAAGTTTTTGGAATTAAAGTATTGTGGTTTGGCCGAATGGCCTTTGTTAATGATTTTTAGTATTGGCCGATTGTAGGGACAAAGTGATCTAGTGTGATAGATCGGATTTTTGGAAGATTTAGATCTTGCGTTGGTGAAAGGTGTGTACATACACACCTTATAACTTTTTAATATGCTATGTGTTATTTTATGTCTAATCAATTTGTGTAGACATGGATGTAATACCTTTATGATATTAGCAAGGACTCGGGTAAGTCTTTATTGCTATGAAAATTATTAATTGATGCTTTTGGGAAGCATGACACATTTGGTATGTGAAATATTCGATTTGTGGCCTATGATAATCGATTGGATGTTGTTAAATAAATCAATCAACATGATTTTTGTATATGCATATGAATGATTGGTATGGGTTGATGAGAGGAGGGGGCAGTGATAATTGTGTCGACGGACACGGTGTTTTGGTAACACAATGTGACTACGGTCACGGAGGTTTGGTACCTCCAGAGGTTTGGTACCTCATAGCGACTTGTCCCATGGTTTACACCACCGTGGGTTGGCCCACTTTGAGATATGGGATTGTCGCGGTGATTTGGTATCACACGATGGGTTGGCCCCATCACTTGATTTGTGACTTCGGTCACCAGTGTTTTGGTAACACAATCGTGTCTTCGGACACCAGTGATTTGGTATCACATTTGTGACTATATGTCACCAGTGGTTTGGCACCACCAGTGGTTTGGTACCACACGGGGTAGAAAAAGGTGTTTGGTTGGCTAGGTTGGGTGCATATTTTAATGTATGTTAAATTGTTATAATTTGTGTATGTGGTAAAATTAAACCGGGAAAAAGGGTTACACATTGGGTCTTGATGACTCACCTTTTTCCTTTAATTTTTCAGGTGATTCGTAGATCGCGGGTAAGGAGCCGGATGGACTCGAGGTGGCCATGCAGTGGAGACTTTTAATAAATAAATTTTTGGATTTTTAATTATCCTTCTTTTGGATTTATGTTGCTTATTTGTAATAAGGCCTCCTAAAGTTATTTTTATTAATGTTGCATGTTTGAGTGTTTTATTTAAATTAATTGATGATGTTAAAACGGATGCACATGTTTTTCTAAACTTTTGAGCATAAAATGTTTTAAAGTACCATCGGTACATTTGAAATTAATAAACAACTCGACTCAACAAATATTTTCTTTGAATTAAGTATGGTTTTAACAAATAAAATTTCAATTGAAAGGAAATTCGACTAAGTTTTAAAATGGTTTTCAAAATGTTTTCTGTAGCAAACCAAATTCGGTCATATTGTTTGGGCGGGTTTGGGGTGTTACAAATTGGTATCGAGCCAGTTCAAAGCTTCAATTGTGGGGGCCCAAGGCCCAAAAATGTTTTAGTAGGCCTATTTGAAATATTTTGGTTTTGAGTAAGCGTGTACCAGAGTCTCAAGCACCTATCCGCCTGTAAGTACTCCTAACTTCAGATGATATATATATTTTCTATAGAAGAGTAGGAAGCATGGGACGTAGATAGTGATAAGTATTTTAAACTTTAGGACTAGTTTACCTCAAACAATGATATAAGACTTTAAAAGCCTAATTAAACAAACCTAGGACCAAGTCGCCGAGTTAGGGTGTGGTAACTTTGGTGCGCATGTCTAGGATTGGATCCGAAAGAGCTTGGTATTTAAGCAGTCCTCGTGACTCACCTCCTCTTCGCGGGATTCCTACCTGGTGCGTAGCTTCGGTTCACCCTAACCAAGAGGACTCGGTCATAGGCAAAACCCTAAATAAAACCCGAAAGGGACTAGCCATGTTTTAGGAAAAATTTCGGTTTTAAATCACTAAATTATCTCTTTTAGATAGTAGGACAAATTCATTTTAAAAAAAAAAATTATCAAATATTTCCGATTTATCAAAATTCCCAAAATGCCCCTAGTGGCAAAATTACGAAAATGCCCTTGTTTTTAGAATCATCAAATTACCCCAATTTTAATAAAATCTTCTTACTTTACAAAAGTAGCTAAAAATCTTGTATTTCAAAATATATACACTGACTTTTGGAATTTACAAAATTACCCTGATTGACAAAATTACCAAAATACCCCTGGGTTTCAAAATTTTGCCATACCTATTAAATTGAAGAATTTTTCGAAAATACTCCTTAATTTTTTTTAATTACAAAATTATTTGATTTATTAAAATTTCCAAATTTATTCGGTTTATTACGAAAATACCCTTGTAGGAAAATGACGAAAATACCCACAGGTTAGAAGCAGACGTAAATGCCCAAGAGTGCATAGGTATGAAAGGTATTAGGAATGGATGTACTTTTCATGTGAACTAGATAGAAGACTTAAAACATTTGTTAGATCGAAAGAATATCTATTAAATTCTTTTCATAAAAATTTCCTTGCGAATAATCAAGTGAAACATGTGCTAATTCATAAAATTTCCTAATCAGATTAAAGAACGATAGTTAGAATGAGCTTTAGAGGACGTGGCCGTCGTGGACGCGGAAGGGGTAGGATGATGATGTCGAACTCGTCGGTCGGTCGAGGATCTGAGAACGACATACCACTACCACCACCCCCACTTTTGGAGCCAAGAAGCGAGGATCGGATGGGTGATGGCGCAGCGATGTCTGGCGATCTTTGCGGGTTCGAAAAGGGTAGCTGGAATGGGTGGAGGTGGAGGAGCTCAAAAGTCGGTGCAGAGACTTGAGCTAACTTGTGCTGAATTTTTCCGAGGTGTATCTGGTGTAGCACCAAACACAGCTGAGTATTGGCTAGAATCGACCGAAAGAATCATGGATGAGATAGATTTGACAAATGAGGAAAAACTGAAAGGGGCGGTGTCACTTCTCAAGGATGAGTCATATCGATGGTGGATCACGCTTGAATGGTGTCAGAAAGCGAAGATCTCACTTGGGACTTCTTTAAGGCAGCATATCAAAAGAAATATATTGGGTCTAGTTACATCGATGCACAGCGTAAGGCATTTCTGAGTTTGGTTCAAGGGAGTAAAACTGTATCAGAGTATGAGGCTGAGTTCTTAAGATTGAGTCAATATGCTGAAGGGATTGTGGCTTCGGAGCACGATCGATGTGTTCGATTCGAAGATGGGTTGAAGGACGAGCTAAGATTGTTGATTGCTCCACATCAGGAGCGAGAGTTTGCCAATTTAGTTGAAAAGACTAAGATTGCCGAAAGAATAAAGGAATCTGGAAGGCAGAACTATGACCGGAATAAGCATAAGAGAGGATATGGATCATCTGGGTCACCGGTAATGTTCGGAAGAAGGCTAGGCAATTTGAGCCGAATCGATGCAGGAGGTCTCATTCTCGCTAATCAAAGACCAAATTTCGGTGTGTCGATGTGAGAAATTTCATTAGGCGAATGTTGGATCGGAGGAAAAGGTTTGTTTGAGTGTGGTTCATTTGGACTACCGTGTGAGGATTGTCCACGTAAGCAAGCCGTGAATCGATCGAAGGTCAAGGTCGAGCTTCGGCCAGAAGGAGGACCAAGACCGCAGAGAGGTCGTGGTAATGGTAGAGGAGGAAATGGTACTAATCGTGGTCGAAACTCGTAAGGCAGGCACGTGCAATAGAGGCAAGGCGACTGGTCTAGTCTATCTGGCGGCGTTGAGAGGAGGGTGACGCTGCGGATGTCATAATCAGACGTTCCTAATTTTCGGTCTTCCTTATGTTGCATTAATTGATGTGGGTTCTACGCATTCTTACGTAGCAAGTAGTGTGGTAGAGACTTTAAACCTGACTTTGAGACTGTTGCTAGGGAGATGGTGTAATTAGCCCTTTAGGCCATTCTCGTAGTGGTGAACAAGCTTTATAGGGATGTACCCTAGAACTCCAAGGGTCGTGTTCGTGGGTCGATCGATGGAACCGCCGTTTGGGGAGTTCGATTTGATCCTTGGAATGGACCTGTTGGTTAAGTACCGAGCAAGGTTGGATTCTTGTTGTTAAACGCATGGTTTTAAAAGACGGTTGAAGGTGAAGAAGTGGTCATGATAGGTAATAGGAGAGATTATCTATCCAATGTAGTATCTATGTTGAAAGTCAGAAAGATGGTCGGGAAGGGTTGTGAGGCGTTCGTTGTTCGGTGTATGCTTTGGAAGCTAAAGAGTTTTCGTGGGGAATGTTCGAATCGTAAAGGAGTATCTTGGCGTATTTCTGAAGAACTTCGTGTTTGCCTCGGATCGGAAGTTGAATTCGGTATAGACTTGCTACACGGAACGGCACCGTGTGTATATAGCACCGTCATCAATGGCACCAAAGGAATTGGTGGGCCGAAGGCTCAAATTCGGAGCTCTTGGATCAAGGATTTATCCGACCAAGTATATCTCCGTGGGAGCACTGTGTTGTTTGTCAAAAAGAAGGGCGGTTCAATGCGGATGTGTATCGACTACCGCCAATTAAACAAGTTGACGATTAAACGGTATCCGTTACCTCGGATTGATGACTTGTTTGACCAACTGAAGGGTGCGTCGGTATTTTCGAAGATTGATCTTAGGTCGGGTTATCATCAATTAAAGGTGAAGGAGGTTGATGTGCATAAGACGGCATTCCGAACTTCAGTATGGGCATTACGAGTTCCTAGTGATGCCATTCGGGTTGACCAATGCACCGGCATTCATGGACTTAATGAATGCAGTATTTCAAGATGCTTGGACCAATTTATCGTAGTGTTTATAGGCGACATATTGGTTTACTCAAAGACGAAGGAGGAGCATGACAAGCATTTGCGAATAGTTCTACAAGTCTTGAGGAGAAGCGGTTATATGCCAAATTGATGAAGTGCGAATTTTGGCTAAGGGAGGTGGCTTTCTTAGGTCACGTGGTGTCGTGGAAGGATTAGAGTAGATCCCCGCAAGATTGAAGCGGTGTTGGAGTGGAAACCGCCTAGGTCGTGGCGTAGATTCAAGTTTTACGGGTCTAGTTGGGTACTATCGAAGGTTTGTGGAAGGATTCTCGTTAATTCTTTGCACCATTAACTAAACTATTAAGGAAGGAGTACCTTTTGTTTGGTCGGAAAGGCAACAAGAAAGTTTTGATAAGTCGAGGAAGATTCGACGAAGCTCTTTCTGCACAACTGGCGGGGAAGTTGTTTACATTTCTTGTGATCGTCCCATCTGGGGTTGGGATGTGTATTGATGCGAGGAAGGAAGGTAGTAGCCTATCGTCCGACGGCTAAGACCGCATGAGGTTAACTACCCAACTCACGACTTGGAGTTAGCAGCATAGTCTTTGCCTTGAAAATATGGAGGCATTACTTGTATGGGGAGAAGTCGGTGAGTCTACACGGATCACAAAAGTTTAAGGTATCTCTTGACTCGGAAGGACTTAAACTTGAGGCAACGACGGTGGATTGAGCTGTTAAAGGACTCTATTGTTCATTGAGTACCATCCGCAAAGCTAACGTGGTGGTGGCGTTAAGTCGGAAGGTCGTAAGCGGACTTAAGAGCGATGTTTGCTAATTTAAAAATTAAAAAATTTTAATTTATAGATTTGATTCAAAGCTTTAAATAAATAAAAAAATTTTAAACTTTTTTTTTTAATTTAAAGAGAAATTAAATATTTAATTAATTATTTTAAAATATTGAAATTTTATAAATTAAATTACCATGTTTAAATAAAAATTAGGAAAGGAAATTCATTTTTTCCTTAAATTTCTTTAAAAAAGTAAAATCTAAGGTTAATTAACCATCAAAAAGGTAAAATTTAAGTAATTTTAAATTTAATTAGGAAGGGTTCTTAGTCCAAGTATTTATCGAAATGTTAAAATTAAAATTTATTTAAAATTAAAATAAATGATTTATAGTTAAGTAAAGTAAAATTAAGATTTTGTTTTTATGGGAAATTAAAAAAAATTTAATTTATAGAAATAATTTAATTTGATCAATAAATAAAAAAAAGTTAATTTGTTTTAATTTAAGGAAATTGAAAAATTAAATTTGTTTAAATTGGATAATTTTGGTTAATTAAAATTTAAAAAATTTATTTAAATAATAATTAAAAATTTTAAAAAATTTAAAGTTAAAATAATAAAATTAAAATTTTAATTACCTTAAAATTAATTTTAAATGTTTAAAAAAAATTTTTTTTTTTTTAAAATTTTTGTAGAAAAATTTAAATTTAAATTCGAAAAATTAAAAAAATTTTTAAAATTTTAAATTTTTTTTAAAAAATTTTTTTACAAATTTTAAAATTAAAATTTTTAAATTTATTTTAAACCCGGGTTTCTTTTAATTTAAAAAGGGATTTAAAAGGGTTTAAAAATTTTTAATTTATTTTAAAAGAAAAAATTTAAATTTTAAAATTTTATTTTTAAAAAAAGTTTTTTTTTTAATGTTTTAAAAAAAATTTAAAATTTATTTTTTTAAAAAAAATTATTTAAGGGTTAAAAAAATTTAATTTTTTTTTATGGAAAATAAAAAAAAAAAAAGGGAATAAAATAATTAATAAAATAAATTTTTTAAAATTAAAATTCAAAAAATTAAAATTTTTTTTAAAATTTTTTTTTTTAGTAATTTTATTTATTTAAATTTTAATTTATTTATTTTGGGAAAATTTAAAAAAAAAAAATTTAAAATTAAACCCTTTTTTAAAAAATTAATTTTAATTTTTAAAAATTAAAATTTTTTTCCCACAATTTAAAAATAAAAATTTAAAAAAAAATTTTTTAATTCAAAAAATGGGGGAAAAACTTTCGATTTTTTTGGGGTTTATTCTATATTTAAAAATTTTTTGGGAAATTTTTTTGGGAATTTTTTTTAAGTTGAAAAAAAAATAAAAAATTAAATAAATAAAAGTTGGTTTTAAAAAAGTTTTTAAATTTAGTTTAAAATTTTTTTTATTTGTTTTTTTAATATTAAAAAATTTTTTTAAATTATTTTAATTGGTTAAAATTAAAATTTTTTTAAAAATTTGATAATAAAACTTTAAATTTTTTGATTTTTTTAGTTTAAATTTTTTTGTTATTTGGTTGGCTAGGTTGGGTGCATATTTTAATGTATGTTAAATTGTTATAATTTGTGTATGTGGTAAAATTAAACCGGAAAAGGGTTACATTGGGTCTTGATGACTCACCTTTTCCTTTAATTTTTCAGTGATTCAGATCGCGGGTAAGGAGCCGGATGGACTCGAGGTGGCCATGCAAGGAGACTTTTAATAAATAAATTTTGGATTTTAATTATCCTTCTTTTGGATTTATGTTGCTTATTTGTAATAAGGCCTCCTAAAGTTATTTTTATTAATGTTGCATGTTTGAATGTTTTATTTAAATTAATTGATGATGTTAAAACGGATGCACATGTTTTTCTAAACTTTTGAACGCAAAATGTTTTAAAGTACCATCGGGTACATTTGAAATTAATAAACAACTCGACTCAACAAATATTTTCTTTGAATTAAGTATGGTTTTTAACAAATAAAATTTCAATTGAAAGGAAATTCACTAAGTTTTAAAATGGTTTTCAAAATGTTTTCTCTCAGAGCAAACCAAATTCGGTCATATTGTTTGGGCGGGTTTGGGGTGTTACATGCAACCCAACTAGCCATCCATACTCCTTTTCTACCCCGTGTGGTCAAAACCATCGATGACTTAAAGTCACAATTTAAATGATGGGGCCAACCCATCGTGTGGTCAAAACCATCGATGACCATAGGTCACAAAATATCAAGTGTGGTCAAAACCATTGGTGGTACCAAACCACCGACTTAGTCGCAAATATTCAATCGTTGTGGTCAAAACCACCATGACCATAGGTCACAAATACTGATGGGCCAACCCATCTTGTGGTCAAAACCACCGACGACAGATCCATATTTCATCCCCTCCTCTCATCAATCCCACCATCACATGCTTTAGTAAAATTTTCACAAATCATATCATAGCATTTAATCATCATGTGATGGCATGCAAATCATATATCAAAAGTCATAAATTTAGGGGACTTACCCGGAATCCATGTTTAAGCCCACAAGCATATCATAGATCACTACCAATATTTATACACAAGACAATAAATTCGCAAGTTTAATAATAAAGTGTGTAAGGAGTTTACACACCTGTTTCTACCGGAATTCCTAGATCCTGAAGATCCGATCTACAACACTAGATTTTTGTCCCTTGAATGGATTTGATTACCAATCAAATCCCGAAGCCTAACTTAGTCCCTAAATCCATGGCATATGTTAGTTTCGGTATTTAATAAAAACTTTTTAATTGAAAGGCCTTTGGCCGAATGTGCTTACCAACTTTCCTTGGAAAATAATTCTAAAGCTTCCTACAATCGGTTTAGACATAATGTTATAACCATAGATCTTGATCCAACAAAAGAACATTGACGAGATCCACTTACCTCTTCTAACCGATTGAAGAAAAGAGCACCCTTTGCTTTGATGTTCGGCCAAACTACACCAAATCGGGAGGAGTAGATTCGCTAAGGAAAACAAGAGATGATGCTGGAATTTTGAGTGATTTTGGGCGGTTTGTCTAAGGAGATTTTGGCAAAGGTGGTAGGGTTTGGCTAATGGAGGAAGAAAAGATGAAGGAAAAGAAGTAGGGTTCAAGGGGTTTTTGCTTGTAAAAGAAGAAGAAAAGAAGCTGGAAAATTGAACAATTGCTTAGGGAATTTCAGCAGCAACAAGTGAGAAAAGAAGAAAAAATTGAAGAACTTTGGCCCTTCCTTGTCAAAAAAAAAACAATTATGGACAGCCCTAAGGAGTCCCAAAGCTGGCCAAATTCTCTTTATTTTGTGATAATTTCCAGCCTTGAATTATCACAAAATAAATCTAGCTTTAATCTCCTAATCCCTCAACAATTTAATTGTAATTAAACTACTAATAACCCCCTTCCAAATTGATTATGAGCAAAAAAAAAATGCCTTATCTCTTATCAAAATTAGAGTCCAAAATGTTGCTAATTACGCCCCTCACGCCAAAGAACAGGGAAGAAAAAGAGGAAAAATAACCAAGTTGTCTCTGCTTGGATTCAACTCGAACCCCAAGCGGCTGATTTCTTTAACACGCCAGGCCACTCTTACCACATTGACTTTCATGTCAATTAGCCACAACATTTAATTATAAACCTTCTTACTAAAGCCCAAAGATCGCATATGGAAAAAAATAAAACGCGAAATGCTCCATTGCATCCTTCATGTCTCGAACCCGAGACCTCACTGCAGGCCCCCTCTTCCAACGCCCTTACCACTTCTCCCAATCTTACTTTCATGTCATAAAGCCTCCTTATTAAATTTTAAAGCCTTTATAACTGGGCCCTTTTTCCTTTCAACGCCAAAGCCAAAAAAACGTCCTCCTTGCGCCTACCATGACTCAACCCGAGTCCTCATACCAAGGCCCCTTAAGTGGCACCCCAAGCCACTCCACCAGCCGTCTTTCATGTCGAACATCTCCATTATTTAATCTTAAGACCTTCCTTTCGCCCCTTCTCTTAACGCCCAAAATAAAAACAAAATGAATTCTCCCTTTCCAAGATTCGAACCCAAGACCTCCCTTGCAACCCTTAGGCGCACCATGCCACTTATACCAAATACATTCCTGTGTCAAGGTTTTCTTAAATTTTATTTAACCGCTATTCCCTAGCTTCCCTCCTTTTAAGTACTTTAATTAAATTTTTTTTTCTTCTTTTCTTTTTTTTTTTTAAACCCAAATTCGACCTAAATCAGGGTTATTTCTAGACCCTAAATCATGCTAAATAAAATCATATTTATTTATTTCTTGAAGTCCACATGGAATTTATTTAAATTACAAATAACCCCTAATTCAGGGTGTTACAGAAATACATAGCGCTATACACCAATAGTAATCAACTCGAATTTTAGATAAGATCCAGATCATCTATTCGTGACTCGACTAAGTCCCACCAAATAGATGTGCGTGAGGTGTATAGTGAGAGGACGGTCAGGGAAGCTCACAGTATCAACTCGCATGAGTCGAGGGGAACCGACTTGCATATATCCAAAAGTTCGCACGTAAGGGACCGCGAGATCTAGCATGCGAGCTGGAACAGCACACGTGCCCAACATGCCTAAGGTCTGTTCAGAATGTTAGTCCTATGAATATTAAGGTTAAGTCATGAACAGTGGAGTCAAATCATGAATAGTGATTGTCGAAACTATTTTTTTGACAGGTCGACTTTTATTAAAAAAATAAAAAAATGGGAGTCGCCACCAATTTTTTTTATGAGATGTAATCGGATCACCTCGTGATTTGATCGTTTTAATAAGAGGTTTGATTTATTAAAACAATGTTTTTCGGTCTACGAAAATCCAGAAAATGGGTTCGAGAGTCGGTTACGCATGAGGAAGGGTTAGCACCCTTGTTACCCCCAAAATTGGTACCTAATTGATTATTTGATGTCTTTATGTCGAAAGCTAAAAACTCGGAAAGAATTTAAACCACGATCCCTTTTTGCATTATATCATTTTGCTTACAAATTGCTTGAATAAATCAATATAAACATTAAAGACCCACTGCTTTGAGATAATAAAATCTAGATCCCATGAGTTAGAAACGACATTCAAATCTTGAGCATAAGCTTGCCTTTTGTTTCTTATTTGAAATCTCATAGATTTCAAAATTTAAAAGGATATTCGGTTATTTAGGTTTAATAAGGAAATCGAAACCCCGTAAGTTAAAGTACGCTTTCAAACTTTCCAAATACCAAACATTTCTTATTTTGAAAATTTATTTTGAATAATAATAGGTATAAGGTTTAAACAATATACTTATTTTGTTTAAATATAATATATTAATAAATAAATATATCCAAACTTAATTGTAGTATGATGATAAATGTAACATTTTAATGACACGAACGTAATTGTGGTAATAACAATAATATTAATGATCAAATTGTAATATTAATAAAATAAATGATGCAATCTTAAAAAACAAAATAAAATGGAAAATGCATGATAATAATAATAAAAACTAAATAAAACTAACATTAAGAATAATAAAATAATATAGCAACAAAAAAAGGCAAAAATAAAAGAAAAAATGATATTAAAAATAATGAAAATAATAATTACAAATATGCACAAGTAAAAAGAATAATAAATGGATTAAATAAAATAATATATAAAAAATAAAATCTATAAATAATCGAAATAAAATAAATGGGGATCAAATTGGAATTAAAGCAAAATCGCTGGTCTAAATTATAATAGATAAATAATTAAAAAAGAACTAAATTGAGACTAAAATAAAGTTAAATGGCCAGATTTAAAAAGAAAAAAAAATCGGGGTCTAAATGTAACGCGCGTAAAAATAGAGGGACCAATTGGAAAATTATTCCCTGTTCCCAAAATGCAGTGTTTTAGGGCCAAATCGAGGGATTAAATTGAAAACAGAATAAAACTAACGAGGTAAAATTAAAAAGAAAAAAGGAGTTGATTGTAAACCACTTAAAAAGCGGAAGGACCAAAAGCGCAATAAAATCACTTTACAAAAACACGCGGATCCCCCTGGAGCGGGTCGGGTCGCGTGCAGGTCGTTTCCAAAATGGCGCCGTTTTGGCGCTAATAGCCATATGTGAAATGACGTCGTTTCCATACATTATATAAAGTAAAATTTGCTAAAAATATAATTTTTCTTCTCTTTTCCAAAAAAAAAAAAAGAAAGAATAAAATCCTCTCAACCCTCTCCATTTCTCCAGTCCGGCCTAGCTTGGCCTAGGGTTCCGGTTGCCGGACCGCCTTGGCGGCCAGAAAAATAAAAAATCCTCTCTTTCCTTTTTTTCGTATAGAACTCCGATTTGGAGTCGAAAGCACCGCATTAAAACCCTAACTCCCAAAAAAAGGAAAAACCCTTCGGCTTCTGGCGTTCTCCGCCTTGGCCTTGGCCGAATCCCCAGGGATTCGATGGCCTTCCGTACCAGAGGAGACATCGACGGTGGCGAGAAGACCGATCAACAGATAAGTATTTTCTTTTTATTCGTTATTTTTTTATTTTTTCGAATCAAAATAAAAGAGTAAGTCACCTTTTTTCTTTTTGACAAATCTTTCTTTATTTCTTTTTTTTATTTGATTTCTTCGTAAAAAAATGGTCCCCTACAATCTGTGTTTCATTGTGGCTTTATACCCAAATACAAAAATCGCTACTGTTTCCTTTACTGTTTTCTTTCCTGTTTTGTTCTGCTTCGTGTTCTTTTTTTGTGTTCTTTACAGGCATTGACGGAGGCCGAGAAAGGTGTTTTTGCCATTCTCGTGTAAGGCATCAGAGGGGGATGCCAAGGAGCCTCGGGACGAAGCGTCTCGGGACGAGGCGCGGGTGGCGCGCTCGAGGGAGGCGAGTAGCACATTAGGGTTAGGGTTTGTTTTTTTTTTCCTGAAAATGTTTTAACATTTTGGGCCACTGAGCCCTATTTAGGTTGGGTTGTAACTGGACTTTTAAATTGGACTAGTATTTTTTATTTTTCTATTTATTTTTTGTTTTTGTGTGTCATTGGGCCCGGGTAAAAATGACCCGTTACAGTGATAACATGTATAAATACTCGAATATTTCCTTTAATGATACACAGAAAATTACTCAACACATAGGTTACTTCAAATCTCACAAGGATCATATTGAAACTACATAGATCAAATTTTAATCATATGCGTATTTACTGTATGGAGAGTTTGGATCTAATATGTTAAAAAAAATCTTCTTAAATTTTATTGACACTATATTTTAACACATTATCCAAACTGCTTATGTGTATATAAAAATATGTTTGCGCTTAATCCATGTGTTTTAAATATATTCCACTTAGATTTAAACTGACATTTAACATCTCAATTGACAGCAAAATTGATAGAATTATATGATTGATACAATTTTGATATTTTGAGAATTAAATTAAAATATTTTAAAATTTAAAGACCAATTTAAAATATAAATAATAATTTGACAAAGTTTAAAAACTAAATTAACAATTAAATCTAAAATTTCAACATAATAAATAAATCAAAACCACATTATTTTAATTACCAACATTTTGTTGGCATAATTTCAATAACCCGTGGAATCCAAAGTTAAAATGTTTTTCATTTAAGGCATGGTTAATTATAAACTACTATATTATAAAACATGTTGACATGATAATTAATTAATTATTTTTTTTTGTCTGTTTTTCACCGTTGGTTAGCATAAAACTTTGAGCACCTTCCCGATGAAATCAATACAAGAATTCGTCCTCTATTAATAAAAGAATAAAAGAAATTATAGTTATAATTCGGGTTTTAGGTTGATTTGACAAAAATTATTTGTTAATATTTTATATTGAGTTTTCACAATTTTGTTAACAGGATAAAATTAGTATTAATTATAAATTTTAAAATTTTGTATTTAATTGTAAAATATAGTATGATGATTGTATTGTTTTTTTTTTAGTTTTAGAGTTAATTTTATGAAAATTAATTGTTAATATTATTAGTAAATTATGAATTTTCATCAATCAACCCTAAAACCTGAATTAAATATTAAAATTTAACATCGTTACTTTCAAGTACCAAAATATATAATTTTTACTAAATACAAATATCATATTAGAAATAAAACACAATGGCTGTCTAAAGTAAAAGCAAAAAGCAAAAACCTTAAACTCTTTGGCCCCTTTGGTTTGGTATATTTGTTTCTTTAAGCCTTTTAAGTTTTTATAAATTTTAGTTAATAAACTGGAAACTTTCTATTTTGACCCTTTAAATTTTTAATTTCAACCTTCCACTATAAAATTCCTGCTTTTTAGTCATCCCAGGCAAATATACCTGATTGACACATTCAATTTCTTCTCCCACTTGTTAATTATTATATTTCTTAATTAAATACAAGTTGATGGCCAAAACAATAATACCAATTACAAGTTTAAAAAGGTGTATAGTTTGTATATCTAAATGGACTGAATAAAAAATACTCAAATCTGGATTGATTTAAACTTTTGCCCAAATATAAAATAATTAAAAATTTTAAAACTTGAATTAATTCGACTCAAATCCAATGGAATTGGCCCAATTGAGTTACATACATTTTTCTCACAAGGTTATGGAAATTTATATACAAAATAAAATCCCAGCAGCCACCCTTTGTTGGCTACGAAGAAGAATCTAATGCAAAAAACCTTGGTAAAAATGAGAACAAAGAATAAATGGTAAAAATGTAAAATAAGAGAATATTGAGTAGAATTGAAGATGCATTTTATTAAAACAAAATGTCCTAACATAAGCCTATTTCACAAAAGAAATCTCATTGTTTCTAGGCTTAAAACAACAAGAGTGTTAGAATATTACTCTGCAAAATCTCTAAACACTACAGAAATTCCTCTGCAATTCAATTGTCTAATGTGCTTCCAGTGTTCAGATGGGCGATGCAGGACAAGCTTCTTTGATCAATCTCCTCATCGTATGGCATTGATGTGAGGACATTCCCTCTAGGAGACTCTTTTCCTGTAAATCATTCCTCCCGATATGAAGGTGCGAGATATGGGGAAACGCCATCGGTTCCCACTTAACGCCTTCTCCATTCACTGCATTTCTCCTTTCTTGTCTCTTCTCTATCTCCTTCTTCATTTGTTTAGCATCCGTTTGAAACCTAAACCAAAGCGATCCCTTTTTCCTTCAAAGATCGGGCTGGACTTTCCTTGGAGATATTTACCCAATCCTTTTCTCGGTGAGGCTCCTTTTCCCATCACATTTGCAATCCCATCCTGGTAGTCTTGGATAGTTTAGGTGACGGACTTTATTTCCTTCTCGAAATGAAAGTCGATTCACGAACTCTAAGGATCGAAATGAACATTCAATGGCTTCCTCATTCGCCTCTAGGTATGGCGCTCGTTGGTAACGATTGCTATGATATCATCTTCGCCGCTTATAGTTACCACCGATTTTCGTTACCAATTTCAATTTCGGTGCGAGGATTTAAGGTACAATTTCACCGAATGAATCCAGGCCTCCTAGTAAGCGATTGTAAGAAGGCTTGATATCCATGACCGTAAAGTCTACTTCATAGGTATTAGGCCCGATCAATAACGGTATGTCTATTCTTCCCATTACTCTTCTTTACTGCATCGAATGCTCTCACTATGTTTTGGCAGATTTCATATGAGAACTATCTATCGGCAACCTCTTGAGTGTGGCTAGTGGTAAGACATTTAATGTCAACCCATTATCTATTAGCACACTTGGCAAGGTATATCCCTTACAACGGTAGTTATGTGTAATGCCTTTGTTGACCCCATACCTCCGTGAGGATTTCGTCATCATCAAGTAGATGAAATTATCGCTTATGTTACTAACCAGACGATCCAACTTTGTTGACGGATATATCTTTAGTAACATAGGTCTCATTCAAGATTTTCATTAACGCTTCATGATGCACTTCGTGAGCTCAAGTAGTGCTAACACGTAGATACGGGCTGGTTGTTTGTGCGCTTGTTCCACCACACCGTATTCATTGTGTTTTAAGAATTTTAAGAACTCTTTAGCCTCTTCCTCTTTTACGTGCTCATTGATAACGGCTTGGGTTCTTTTTCACGCCTAATCGACACGCTCTTGATTTACCATCCTGCTTCTCCTATTTTCTCGGATCATAACGCTTTCCACTTCGCGTAGAGGAACCTTCGTTCTTGACTTCCTCCAAATCATCGGTGGAACCTTGCGCCCTGGTATTGTCACGTTGCAATCATAATTCCAAGGTACCTTTACTATCTTGGTAGGGAAAAGAAGGTGTTTCGAATAGTGATTTTGGTCTTCCCTCAGACTCCGTCCCTCGTGTTCATGAAATGATGATTCTCGGGTAATTAACTCCGGCTTTGTCAATTCTTCCTCGATCAAGATATTTCCTCTTCCTCCACTCCTTCTTCATAAACTCCAACTCTTTGTTGTCTATGAGGCCTTACACCAAAATTTTAAAATCGGCACATTCTTGGATCTCGTGCCCCTCGCCTTATGAAATTCGCAACAATTCTTCATATGTATTTTGCTTCCTGTATAATCTGACTCTATCAATCCTCTCTTTACCATTTCCTTCCAGACTATTCGCAATGGGGTCTTCACTTCGGTGACGTCTCTCTTGATCTTTCTCACAATCTCTTCACCGATTGCATTCACCCCTTTTTCCTCATGATTAGGCAATGGGTTCCCCTTTCTTACCAAGTCATCAAGCGCTATAACACCCATTTTGATTAGCCTCTCGACTACCTTTTGAAGGCGAGGCAATTTTCATCGAATGCCCTCTATCCTCGTGGTAATCGCATTGAGCGTTTGGGTCGTACTCACTTAGGGTATAATGCAATGGTTGTAAGTAAAACGGGACACGATGTGCTCATTGAATAAAATCTGTATAACTTTTATGCGCTATCTAATCGGCATAAATTGGATCCTTTCAGATTTGGTCTAGTTCCCATTCCTATCTTGTCGCCCCTGTTGCCGGTTGTAATCGCTTTGGTGATTAATCGCGATCGCCTTTGGGTATCCTCTATTATATGTACTCACATTACTTACCTCACCGTTTTCTTTTTAGGAGCGACTCTCCCGGTGCTTTCTCCTGCCTCGATTTTGCCACCCTTATAGCATGCTCGATCATTTCCCTGCCATTACTATATCAAGAAGTTTTAGTTGTACTCCTATCATATGGGTTATGAAAGGGCCTTGTGGTATTAATAAAAAGCATGGCGCTCTTTTTCCAAAAGCGGCAATTTGAACTTGTGTGGCCACTTCTCCATCATTTGGGCATATTGCTCAAACTTTCGCTTGGCTTCTTCTCCATGTTTTGAGCGTGATTCGATCAGCGCTATATCGACTATGTGCTCAGATTGTTTCGTGAAGGCTGTGCTAGGTCCTTCCATGACTTGATCTGGGTACTACCGATTTGGTGATTGTACCATTTGGTCATGGGACCACTGCACTCGCTCTTGAAAATAAAGAATCGTTAGCTGATCATTGTTAACATGTCCCGCCATCCGTCGACGTAACATTGTGATGTGCGCTTTTAGAACTGGTCCTGTTGTATTTTTCAAAGTCCGGTCTTGAACTTTGGAGGAAGTACGAGATCCGGGACTAGGCTCAAGTCTTTAGCGCCCACCCCAGAAGCGATGATCGCATCTCTATTTCCTAAACTTTTCTTCTAACCATTTGCAACGATCCTCAAGTTGTTTGGGAAGGTTTGCTTTTGCCCTATCCATTTCAAATGCCATTTCATCAAAATCGGGATTATAGGGTTAGTCGGACCTTCTCCGGATTAGTGCTCGAACCATCGGGAGGTACCGGCATCGCGGTCTCAACTCGCACTGTGCTCGATAACAACAAAGGCCCTTTGGGGACATATTTACGGTGGTGCTTGGGTATTTAAGGGGTAAATCACGGAGGTAAGCGTGGTCGCCATTATTTCTCGAGCTAGCAGTGCGCCTTTTCCTCGCTCATTGGCCAATAGTTGCGCCACCGACTTATCATGTTATTTTGGGACTCTTGCATCCGCTCCATCATATCTTGTTTGAGCTTCATCATCCTGCCTCGCATCCGTTCTTGTATTTCTTTACAAATTGCTCAAATCTTTGATCCATTTTTTGGTCTTAGTACGAGTCCCGTAGCGATGTTCGGGCCTCCCAGATTTTCCTTTTCTTTTCCTTTTTCCGATAATTTTAACCGCTTAGGCTTCTTTTATAAACTTTAATGTATGTAATATGATGCAATGCAAATGCATGAATGCAGGAAGAAAACATCGATTCCGATCAACTTCATTTTAGAAAACTTTATTAGAAGGCAAAACCCTTTACATAAAGTAGATTGCATATATGCTCGCTTCTAAGACCTAAGGTTTTGATTTTTCCAGTAGGAGATTAGCTCTTCATCATGACCCTAGGAGCCCATATCTCATGCCCAATATGTCACCTCCTCGCCCAAAGTCCGAGGGTGATCGGCTACTTCTCGAATCAGGTTATCGCTTCTCCCATGAGGTAGTCCCGACTTGAACTTGCTCGCAAGAATGGCTAAGCTCCTCCTCCCAGCCTTTTCTCTCGCTTCCAAGCTCGATCCGAGCTCGCTACTATGTAATGCCGACTCTAACTCTTCAACCCGCCTTTCATTTCCTCTATTTTGTTCAGCTCGACTTTAATTGCCTTTCCGAGTCTCGACTTCTATAGTGGTGTAGAGATCGCCTAAGCTCATTTATTTTAGCTTTTAATCCCTTTTCTTTCCGGTCTTCATCTCGCTTTCTAAGTCTTCCTTTATGCCAGATTTCATGAAACTTTTTCTCCCAATCGCAGACTTTTTGCTCGTTCCTCTCGACTTCTTGTTGCCACCGCTCAAGTCTTCCCTAATCCTGCGTTCTTTATTGTCAAGCGATCTTTTGTACTCGGCCAAGCTATCTCGGTCTTCTTCTACCTTCTATTTTTCTTTTACGAGTTTCTCGGCCTCGATTTCGAATCATCCACTTCTAACCGGAGGAGCATTTTTCTTCTTCCACCTTTTCTATCCTTTTTCCGAGTTCAATTCATCCGCCAAATCTTGCTTCACAATCTCCAATTCGACGGACCACTCGTGATACACTCTTCTCTCGACGGGCACCTCCGGATTTGGCTCAGAATGTTATCATTGACTCTCCTTACCTCCATTCAATGTATTCCGGTCATCCTCGCCTCGTAGATAATCTCCTCATTCTATGAATCTGATTCCAGGCATTGGAAACCTCTTTAACCCTTTTCTTATAGCTTCCCCCTTCATATGAGAACTCGCATTGAGCTAGCCCGTATGTCGCTGGTATAAACTGTCTTGAACTATATTGCCTCAGGACTAGCAAAGGGGCGTAGGCAGTGGCACCCCAAATTCCCAATAGGGGAACCCAGTCAAAGCTTCCGCAACGATAAAGGATCCTATCAGGAATCATCCAGGGAGCCTTCCACTCGATGTCGTCTTCTTGAAGGTTTTGAAAGAGTGTGATCCAATTTTCTTCGGACACATCCTCTCTTCTAGGTGTAGTTGCTAACTCTTCGAGCGGGGAGTAATTTTCTGACATGAACCGACAGGACGCCTTCTCTATTTTCCAAAAGTGACTATGGAACCAAGCCAACAACAATTGAAAGCACATCCAATAAACCTACCTTCATCCATTCTTCGACATGCAACAAGGATCCGAAAGTTTCAACTAAGATAGCGAGAACAGTGTGACCCTTTATCTAATCCATTTGAATAGATCAATAACCGCCTCATCAATGTGCCTTAAAGCTTTGGAAAATTACCAGTAGTAAATACAAAAGGCGAAGATGTCCGTTTTTTCTTCAGACGGGATGTGCCAGATCGTGTCTCTCAAACATGTCCGTGGTATGCATTTACCTCGCCCTTCTTTTGCATTCTAGTCGAGACCCACCGTCGCTCATTCCGGTGATATTCATCAACTTCTTCGTGAAGGTTGGGCCATTAACCGCCTTTGAATACGCTTTGTCAACTTGAATCCTGCAACGAGCAAGGTCGTATATTCTTCAACTGTGGAACCAGATCCACCTTCCCAAGGAGAAACAACTATAAGCGGCATTCCAATCGGGTCATTGTTCGGATGTGCTTATCTACTTTAACATCAAGGTGTAAGGCGGTCGCCATAAGTACTATAGAATGACCGCTTTGTTTCATCATCCCATCAAGGCCCAAATTTCTTTCAACTCTTGGAGCTCGCTCATGTGACAACGATATTGGTGAAATTCGCAACTCGACACATACCCTTCTTGCTAAGCTATCTCCTTTTTCTAATTGGCATTGCTTCACCATATGCGACTACCGCATTGTCTTCTACTTTATCAAGGAATTCGCCCATAACCATAACCACTTCCTAACTCGTAAACGGACCGTGAATCGATGTCTCTTTAAAATATGGAATGATATGCACAAAAGAAACACAACAAGTTAGTACCATAGAATATAAAGCGAGTAAAATAAATAAACGCCTATCTAGGTGACCCCTAAGGTTTGTCATAGCTCTACCTAAGGTGGGCTCCTAAGGTTTGCTATATGCTTTAGTCCTAAAGTTCGAGGTACCAACCCGCAGATTCCTCGATCCTCACCCATTATAGGCTCATACGGACCGAAGTTCGTTCGGGGAATACATTTCCTATGGCCATGCTAAGTGAAAACTTCACGAAGACATAGGTACGGATGTATTCAAAGCGATCCACTAGCCCATGCGGAGATGAAAACCTCACGAAAGCATAGCTTCGCCCCCACTTAAAGGTGAGACCACAACGGTCATGCAATGCAATGCCAAAGTATTTACGAGGCTAATATTGAAGGTGCATTAAGAGAAGCGTGATTTTCAAATCATTTTAGTCAAAAGGACAAAAATCAATCAATTCATGGCACGACCTCGCGTCCCAGAGGAGTCGCCAAGTCATCATAACCATTTTTGGGGAAATAGAAACTACACTGGCCGACTCGATTTTTTAGAAAAGAAAAGGAAGGAGTCGCCACCGATCTTTATTTGGTGTGATCGGATCACCTTTGTTTTAATAAAACATTTAATTTACTAAAACAAGTGCTTTTTGGTCCACGAACTTTGAGAAAACGGGTTCGAGGTCGATTACGCAAGAGGAAGGATTAGCACCTCGACACGCCCAAAATTGGTACCAAATTGATTGATTGATGCCTTATTTGTGAAAACTTTAGAGGATTCAAAATACAATGCTTTTTATTTTCAAAATTGGAAGGTAAGGGATATTAAGACTCTCTTATTATCGAAGAGATAAAGCATCATGTCCAAGAAGTTGTATGCGTAATACTTTAGACTCTCAAACTAAGCTAGTCTCTTAAAACTTGATTTTCGCTTTTGAAGAGAACATTCCGTTATTCGTCAAATGAGAAATCGGAACCCAGTAAGTTAGGGCTCGATTTATCGAGGTTTCAAATACTAAAGATTGCCTCTATTTTTAGAAAAAAACTCATCTCGGAGTATCTAGATGTCGAGTCCAGTAAGTTAGGGCGCGACATTTTGAATTTCCGAGATCAAGTATTTTGTTTTAAAATTTTAATTACATTTCAAAAGAGACATCCCGTCGTTTAGCTTTAAACGAGAAGAAACCGAACCCAATAAGTTAGGGCTCGATTCACTCGAATGGCTAACACGAAATGTCAATTTAAAACCTAATTTGTGACTTTTGAAAGGGATATTCCGTTGTTTAGTTTAAACGAAGAAAACGAAACCCAAGAAGTTAGGTTCGGTTCCTCGAATTTTTAACACTAAATATCGATTATTTAGAAAACTTGGTGACTAAAGGTTAATGCAACACGATTCAATAAATGGGATAAATTACGAAGCTAGGTTACACAAAAATTAATAATGATATGTGATAATACTAATTTAACCAACTCGATGATAAAATGATGATAATAATGGTAATGATAAAATAAAGAGTAACGATAGTAGCACCTTTATGATAAAAGTAAAAGAAATAATAATAGTAGTTAATAACAATGAAAACAATAATGATAAATCGTAATAATAAAAAATTGCAAGGTTTAAGAGTGAAAAGAAAAAAATAATAATAATAAAATAGTATCGATGGCCTTAATAAAAAAATGAAAGTAATTAACAAAAGTATATACATATAAAATAACATAATAATAATAGTAGGATAATATTAAACCAAGAAAATAAATATAAATATCAATGGTAAAAATAATAATGGAGATATCAAGAACGACGTTAAAGAAATTATAATGATATTAATAAATTAATAATTATAATGGTAAATGAATATTATAATAATATTAATAATAATAATAATAATATAATAGTGATAGAATAATATAGTTGTAGTAATAATAATTAATAATGATAATAAATAATCAAGAAAATATTAAATAATAATAATAATGGTTAAGGGAGGGCTTAATTCGAATTAAAGGTAAAATTTTGGGGGAAAATTTGTAATAAAATAAAGAAAAAGGAGTTATTTGAAACTTGCATGAAGGAGGGGGACCAAAATGGCAATTATGCCATAGGTTTAAACGCTGCGTCTAAAGGGGGGGACCATATTGAAAACTAATAATGCGCTAATGGATTTTAAAAATAAAGAAAGTTTAATTGAAAATGATAAAAAAAGCGGAAGGCTAAAAGTGCAATTAGCCCTTCCGCTTTAAAAACACGCGGATCCTAGGTTGGGCGGGTCTGATTCGGCCTGACAGTCAAACGACGTCGTTTTAAGGCGAGATTAAAACCCCCAAACGACGCTGCTTTGGGGCCTATATAAGCTCAAAACCTTCAAAAAATCATTTTCCTGTGCCTTTAAAAAATCCTCTCCTTTTCTCTCAACCCCCTCCGCAGACATAGGGGATCCGTGAGGGTCACGACATCGTTCGGCTGCCGGCGGCTTACCACCCACTTGTGGTAGGAGAGTCAAAAGGTAACTTTTTCTTTTTTGTGTTTATTTTTTAGTTTTGTTATTTCATGCAATAATGAAGATTAAAATTTTGTAAAATGAAAAAAATAAAAAGGTAAAAATAATACCTCCTACTCTTTTCTTCTTTTGCTTCAATCGAACCCTTTGTGTGGTTTTTTTTGTTTTTTGCCTAAATCTATCGCTTTTTTTTTTGTTTAAAACTTCCCTTTCTCTTGTATATCAATCCGAAAAAAGTTTTTTTTACAGCTGCTCAAGGTTGGCTTTTATAGCCTTTACAAAGTATTTTCATCATTGTTTCTTCGCTTTTGGTTCTCGCTTATGTTTTTTTTCTTTTTTGCAGAGAGCAGTGAAGACGGTGGCCGGTGGTGGTTGTAGAGGCAGGCAAGGCAGAGGGTAGGTTCAAGGCAGTGTCGGTCAAGAGTCGAGAGGTGTGGAGGGCGTGGTGCAGGGCGGGTTTCAGGCTTGCAAGGCTAGGGTTTTCGTAAACCCTAGCTTGTCGCAAAGAGAGTGGCCTGCTGGGCCCGCCAATTTGGGTTTGGGTTCTGTGGTCCGGATTTGGTTAGTTGGGTTTTGAGTTAGGTTTGTATTTTTTCTTTGTAATTGGGCGCAAATGGGCTCATATACGCCCTCTTTGCTCATTATCGTAACGAGAATGGAGCAAAGATTTTCAAAGGCCCATTTTGCCCGACCGCCGAAGTCTTGGCCTCTTAGGTGCTCTCCTTCGTAGCCGCGTCGCCACCGTGATCTTGTTGCTTTGATCCACTCCACCGATATGTGGTTTCAACCTACTCTTGTCTGCGACTTCAATGGGATGTGATTTGTTCATTTTGGTCCGTTTTGCAAATTTAGGAATGTCTAAACCGCTATCTTCAATCGATCCTTGCAAACTCGTGGATCACCAGATTGAGTCTTTGATCCGCTTCTTGCAACTTCAGAAGGTCAAATCTACTTTCTTAGATCCGCTTTTGCAACTTCAAGAAAGTCAAATCGCTCTTTCAACTGGATCCTTGCAAACTCAAGGATCACCAGATCAATCTTTGATCTGCTTCGCAACTTCGTGAATGTCAAATCATTATCTTAGATCCGCTTCTTGCAACTTCAAGAAGGTCAAATCTACTATCTTCGATCGATCCTCCGCAAACTCGTGGGTCACCAGGATCGAATCTTTGATCCGCTCGCAACTTCGTGAACGCCAACTGCTTCAACTGATCCTTGCAAACTCAAGGATCACCAGATCGATGTCTTTGATCCGCTCGCAACTTCGTGAAGGTCAAATCGACTATCTTTGATCCGCTTCCATCGCATACTCGTGGAGACGAGATCGCTCAACCATACTTGTCCCTCTTGAGGACGTAATCAGAGAATGAATACATACTTATGCCTAATGATTAGGATGCCATGAGTATGATAAGTCGAGAATGTTATGAGTATGATTCCTATTTAAGGTGTTATCACTCATTTGTCTGTCAAGGTTTTATCTTCGCTTTTCCTCTCAAAGGACTGCTGCATGAATGGCTTGCCCTGTGGAAATTTCAAGCCTATTTTAGGCCTTAGAACAAAGGTCCGCTTTGACTTCTAGTGCCTTCCCCGGAGTCACAACTCCTTCTTGAAGAATACTCGCTTTGGTTTTTTAGATTCGCTCCTCAACAATTTAGGGTTTTGAATCTTTCCTTATCGAAAATTGGCCCGTTATACTTTTCTAAATGACCAAGTAACATTATTCATCCCGCCACAATTCTTTGAATCCAAGTAGGTCTTTGAAGAAATGGTCTTCACTGAGACCCCTTTTTCCAATGTCTTTATCTTGTGTTCGTGGAAGTTCTAAACAAATGTTCTGTTTTGGCTTCCTGTTTTATCTTGAGATTTCCAAAGTGATACGTGGAACTTTCTTTTGTAAAATCATTAGTTCATCAATTTGTTTTTTTAATGCATCATGTTAATGATGGATAACAGTAGATCGATTTCAAAGAGAATCAAAATGAATTTATCTATGAAACAAAGAGAATTGATTGGGGACATATTCCTCCTTTTTGGGAAAAGGTCCCAAAAACTAGTAAAATAACAACATGGATCGATGCCTAGACATCGCTAATTGGGCTTCTATATACAAGCTCAAGAAAACCGCCCGAGCTCGTCATGTGTTTAAAAGACTCAAGTATTTTGTCGATGCCCGATATGCAACGTATTTCCTCTTACATTGATTATGGCGCCATGCGAGATCGCGACGTGTCCGCTCAAAATTTGAGCCGCCTTTTCGGTTTTCAACTCAAAATGCCCTTTGGTCTCAAAGTGCCCTTTTGCGTGTTTTCACCTTGGCCTCTCCGTTTTTTTTTTTTGAAGTCTCAAAGTGCCTTTGCGGGTTTTCACCTTGGCTTCTTCTATCTTAAGCAAAGTATTTTTAACCGAATCGAGTTCACTGGTTGGGCAAGCTTTTCCGGCCCATCTCTGTGTAATCGATTACCTCCGAGAAAGCTTTCTTTACCACATACGGTCCTTCCCGCCGCATCCATTTCCTCTGTGGTCTTTTTGTATGGGAAGGATCTTTTTCAAGACGAGGTCCCTTCGTGGAATTCCGTGGCGAACTTTTTGTTGTAGGCTCGCATCATTCGCTTTTGGTACATCTCGACCGTGACGGATAGCCCTCAATCTTTTTCTTCAATTAAGTTCAACTGGTCATATCGAGCCCGGATCCATTCATTTCATCTAGTTTCACTTCGACAATACTCGGAGAGAAGGTATTTCCACTTCAATAGGTAGGATCGCCTCCATCCCATAGACTAATGAGAAAGGCATTGCCCAGTAGGTTCTGACGGACGCTCGATAAGCATAGAGTGCGAACGGCAACTTCTCATGCCGCCTCTATAAGTCTCAAATATCTTTCCCACTATCTTTTGATGTTTTGTTGGTCGCTTCCTTTGCCCCATTCATTTTCGGTGATACTTGATGAATTGTGGTGTTTGATGTTGAATTGGCTACAAACCCCGCTATCGTGCTATTGTTTAAGTTCAATACGTTGTCGATATGATCCTTTCGCATTCCATATCGACAAATGATTTCCTTCTTTAAGAACCGCTAGCCAACGATTTAGTGACGTTAGCATATGAGGCGCCTCTACCCATTTCGTGAAGTAGTCGATGACCACAAAGATGAATCGATGCCCATTCGATGCCTTCTGAGATATTGGCCCAATGACGCCCATGCCCCACATGGAAAATGGCCATGGAGAAGTCATAACATGTAAAGGTGACGGGTACATGAATTTTGTCTCCATAACTGCACTTATGACATTTTTGGCATAGTTGATACTGATCTCCTTCCATGGTGGACCAATAATATCCGAACCTCATTATCTGCTCAGCTATTGTGAAACCATTAGCGTGAGTTCCATGTACACCTTCATGGACTTCTTCTAGGATTAGGTTAGCTTCGTGGCATCCACACACCTCAGCAAAGACTTGATCCTTCCTTTTCTTGTACAAGACTTCTCCATCCAAGACGTAATCACAGTGCTAATCTCCTCGCGTTTTTTTTCATTCTCGGTGGCTTGGTCGGGGTACTCCGATTCTTTAAATACCGCAATATATCGTGGTACCATGGTGGGCGCTTTTCCTTCTTCCTCAACATTGTAGCAATGGGTCGGGTCTTGATGGATGCTCATTTGTATTGGCTTCATATCTTCGCTTTCATTTATTCGACCATGGAAGCTGTGGTGGCGAGCATCGCCCATCCGATTCTCGCCCTCAAGGTGTAATTGAAAGTGATGTCATCGAACTCTTTGACAAGTTCTTGGGCCAATCTTTTATAGATAACCAATTTTGGATCCTCGGTTTCCATTCTCCTTTGAGTTGATAGATTACCGAGCGGAATCTCCATAGACTTCTAATACTCGATTTTGTATTCGATAGCAGTCATGAGCCCCATGATGCGTGCTTCATACTCACCATATTATTAGTGCAATCGAATCCGGTTTGTGTGAATGGATAATGGTCTCCTTTTGGGGATATCAGATCGCCTAATTCCATTACCCACGGCATTTGATGCCCCGTCAAAATTTAGTTTCAAGGGTGGTCTTGGAGGTACCTTCTTCAATGTCCGCCACGCACATCAAGTCCTCATTAGGGAAATCAAAATCTAAAGGCTCATAGTCTTCAAGGGCTCTCATGGCAAAAAGTTCTGCTATCGCGCTCCTTTTACCGCCTTTTGGTTTACATAAACGATGTCAAATTAAAAGTAGGATCTCGCCACCGCCATCCTTCCATTCAAGGTGGATTCCATCATATACTTAAGGGATCTAGCTTTGAGATGAGCCATGTCGTGTGATACAAAGATGTATCGCCTCAACCTTCGAAAGTTGTCCAAATCAAGGCACAACATAGTTTCTCGATTGGCGGTACCTCATTTCACATGCGTGAATTTTTTACTAAGGTAGTATATTGCTTTTCTTTCTTCCCCGATTCATCATGTTGACCCAAAGACGCATCCCATCGAATTATCAAGCATCGTTAGATAAAGGATGAGGGCTTGTCCTGTTGAGGCGATTAATACCGGGCCCGAGATGTATTGTTTCATCTTTTCAAGGTCCTTTGGCACTCTTCATCCCACGTGCTCGGGTTGTGTTTCTTGAGGAGACGGAATATGGGGTCACATCTCTCGGGCCAGAAATGAACCGAAGCGATGTAATTCAGCCTTCCTAAGAAACCTCTAACTTCTTTTTGGGTACGTGGTGGAGGTAACTCTTGTATGGCTCTGACTTTATCTGGATCAACCTCAATCCCCTTTTCACTGACTATGAACCCAAGCAACTTCCCGGACTGAGCTCCGAAGGTACACTTTGCCGGGTTAAGCTTCAACTGGAATTTTCTTAGCCTCAAGAGCAATTTTCTCAAGACCTGCACATGCTCTTCTTCAGTTCGGGATTTGGCGATCATATCGTCGACGTAAACCTCAATTTCCTTGTGCATCATGTCGTGGAATAAGGTTACCATAGCTCTCTGATATGTCGCGCCTGCATTTTTTAGCCCAAATGGCATTACCTTGTAGCAAAATGTTCCCCACATGGTTATAAACGTTGTCTTGTCCATGTCCTTAGGATGCATTTTTATTTGGTTGTACCCCGAGAAACCATCCATGAAAGAGAACAACGAATACCCTGCTGTATTGTCTACTAAAGTGTCGATGTGAGGCAGCGGAAAATTATCCTTCGGGCTGGCCTTGTTCAGGTCTCTCGTAGTCCACGCACATTCGCACCTTCCCGCCTTTCTTGGGGACGTGGACAACGTTAGCCACCCAATCCGAAGTACTTGACCACTTGTAAGAACCCGGCATTAAATTGTTTCTCGACTTCTTCTTTTATCTTTAACAAGACATCTGGTCGCATTCTTCTGAGCTTCTGTTGGACTGGCTTGCATTCTTCCTTTATGGGCGCTTGTAATCGCAATATCGCATTTAGTCCGCATATCTTGGTACGACCACGCTAACGCATCCTTGAATTTATGGAGTAGTTCGATAAGGTCCCGCCTGTTTCAAGTAATACAAGTTCCAATATTCACCTCTTGCCCTCTCCTAGGCTCACTGCTTCTATCGACTCTTTATGGGGTAGGATCTCGCTTTCTCCTTGCTCTACCATTCTCAACAAATTCGAGGCAAGTCGCATTCTCGTGTCATTTCCAAAGTCCCGAGATTCTTCTCAACACATGTCTTGCTCAAAGCGCACTCTCGAATCAGTAGTATCATTACTCATATCATTGATGTCTAGAGACCAGAATGGGTATCAAGGGTGTATAAAGAACAAATGAATTTGAGGACAATTATTCACATGGTATGAATGAGAACAAAGAATAAATGGTAAAAATGTAAAATAAGAGAATATTGAGTAGAATTGAAGATGCATTTTATTAAAACAAAATGTCCAACATAAGCCTATTTCACAAAAGAAATCTCATTGTTTCTAGGCTTAAAACAACAAGAGTGTTCAATATTACTCAAAAATCTCTAAACACTACAGAAATTCCTCTGCAGCCTAATTGTCTAATGTGCTTCGAGTTCAGTGTGGGCGATGCCCGACAAGCTTCTTTGATCAATCTCCTCATCGTGTATGCCATTGATGTGAGGACATTCCCCTCTAGGAGACTCTTTTCCCGGGTAAATCATTCCTCCTGATACGAAGGTGCGAGATATGTGGGGAAACGCCATCGGTTCCCACTTAACGCCTTCTCCATTCACCGCATTTCTCCTTTCTTGTCTCTTCTCTATCTCCTTCTTCATTTGTTTAGCATCCGGTTTGAAACCTAAACCAAAGCGATCCTTTTTTCCTTCAAAGATCGGGCCTGGACTTTCCTTGGAGATATTTACCCAATCCTTTTCCCAAGAGGGCTCCTTTTCCCATCATCATTTGCAATCCCATCCCGGTAGTCTTGGATAGTTTAGGTGACGGACTTTATTTCCTTCGAAATGAAAGTCGCATTCACGAACTCTAAGGATCGAAATGAACATTCAATGGCTTCCTCATTCGCTCTCTAGGTATGGCGCATCGTTGGTAACAGCTATGATATCATCTTCGCCGTTTATAGTTACCACCATTTTTTTCATACCAATTTCAATTTCGTGCAAAGGATTTGAAGGTACGACCTCCACCGAATGAATCCAGGCCTCCTAGTGGCGGCCAAGAAGGCTTGATATCCATGACCGAAAGTCTACTTCATAGGTATTAGGCCCGATCAATAACGGTATGTCTATTCTTCCCATTACTCTTCTTTTTCTCGTGTCAGTCGAATGCTCTCACTATGTTTTAAGCAGATTTCATATGAGAACTATCTATCGGCAACCTCTTGAGTGTGGCTAGTGGTAAGACATTTAATGTCAACCCATTATCTATTAGCACACTTGGCAAGGTATATCCTTACAACGGTAGTTATGTGTAATGCCTTTGTCGACCCCATACCTCTCTACGGATTTCGTCATCGTTGAAGTAGATGAAATTATCGGTAACTTATGTTACTAACCGACGATCCAACTTTTGTTGACGGATATATCTTTAGTAACATAGGTCTCATTCAAGATTTTCATTAACGCTTCACGATGCACTTCAGAGCTCAAGTAGTGCTAACACGTAGATACGGGCTGGTTGTTTGTGCGCTTGTTCCACCACATCAGTATTCATTGTGTTTTAAGAATTTTAAGAACTCTTTAGCCTCTTCCTCTTTACGTGCTCATTGATAACGGCCGGGTTCTTTTTCCGCCTAATCGACCTGCCTTGATTTAGCGCCCCGCTCTCCCTTTTTCGGATCATAACGCTTCCACTTCACAGATAGGAACCTTCATTCTTGACTTCCTCCAACATCTTGGTGGAACCTTGCGCCTCGGTATTGTCACGCTGCAATCATAATTCCAAGGTACCTTTTACTATCTTGGTAGGGAAAAGAAGGAGGTTTCAATAGTGATTTTGGTCTTCCCCCTACTCACTACGTGTTCCGCTAAATGATGATTCTCTCGTAATTAACTCCGGCTTTGTCAATTCTTCCTCGTCAATATTTCCTCTTCCTCCACTCCTTCTTCATAAAACTCCAACTCTTTGTTGTCTATGAGGCCTTGCACCAAAATTTTAAAATCGGCACATTCTTGGATCTCGTGCCCCTCGCCTTATGAAATTCAGCAACAATTCTTCATATGTATTTTGCTTCCTATAATCGACTCTATCAATCCTCTCTTTACCATTTCCTTCCGGACTATTCAGAATGGGGTCTTCACTTTGACGTCTCTCTTGATCTTTCTCACAATCTCTTCACCGATTGCATTCACCCTTTTTCCTCATGATTAGGCAATGGGTTCCCTTTCTTACCAAGTCATCAAGCGCTATAACACCCATTTTGATTAGCCTCTCGACTACCTTTTTTGAAGGCGCAGGCAATTTCTATCGAATGCCTCTATCCTGCGTGGTAATCGCATTGAGCGTTTAGGTCGTACTCACTTAGGGTATGGGGGCGCAATGGTTGTAAGTAAACGGGACACGATGTGCTCATTGAATAAAATCTGTATAACTTTTGTATGCGTTATCTAATCGGCGAATTGGATCCTTTCAAGATTTGGTCTAGTTCCCGATTCTCGCTTCTTGTTGCCCGGTTGCGGTTAGAATCGCTTTGGTCGATTAATCTGCGATCGCTTTGGGTATCCTCTATTATATGTACTCACATTACTTACCTCACTGTTTTTTTTTTTAGCGACTCTCCGGTGCTTTCTCTGCCTCGATTTTGCCACCCTTATAGCATGCTCGATCATTTCCCACCGCCATTACTATATCAAGAAGTTTTAGTTGTACTCCTATCATATGGGTTATGAAAGGGCCTTCGTGGTATTAATAAAAAGCATGGCGCTCTTTTTTCCAAAATCGGTGAACTTGTGTGGCCACTTCTCCATCATTGGGCATATTGCAGAAACTTTCGCTTGGCTTCTTCTCCATGTTTTGGAGCGTGATTCGATCAGCGCTATATCGACTATGTGCTCAGATTGTTTCGAAGGCTCTGCTAGGTCCTTCCATGACTTGATCTGGTACTACCGAGCTGATTGTACCATTTGGTCATGGACCCAAAGATCGTTTTGAAAACATGAATCGCTAGCTTGATCATTGTTAACATGTCCCGCCATCCGTCGACGTAACATTGTGATGTGCGCTTCGGGCAACCGGTCCGTTGTATTTTCAAAGTCCGGGTCTTGAACTTTGGAGGAAGTACTAGATCCGGGACTAGGCTCAAGTCTTTAGCGTCCACCCGTAGCGATGATCGCAGCCTCTATTTCCTAAACTTTTCTTCTAACCATTTGCAACGATTCTCGTTGTTTGGGAAGGTTTGCTTTTGCCTATCCATTTCAAACCATTTCATCAAAATCGGGATTATAGGGTTAGTGGACCTTCTCCGGATTAGTGCTCGAACGATCGGAGGTGCGCCGGCATCGCGGCCTCAACTCGCAATCGTGGCTCGATAACAACAGCGCCCTTTGGGGACATATTTCGGTGGTGCTTGGGTATTTGGCGGGTAAATCACGGAGGTAGCGGTCGCCATTATTTCTCGAGCTAGCGGTGGCGCTTTTCCTCGCTCATTGGCCAATAGTTGCGCCACCGACTTATCATGTTATTTTGGGACTCTTGCATCCGCTCCATCATATCTTGTTTGAGCTTCATCATCTCGCTCCCGTGATCCGTTTGTATTTCTTTCCGAAATTGCTCAAATCTTTGATCCATTTTTTGGTCTTAGTACGAGTCCCGTAGATGTTGTTCGGGCCCATTTTCCTTTTCTTTTCCTTTTTCCGATAATTTTAACCATTAGGCTTCTTTTTATAAACTTTAATGTATGTAATATGATGCAATGCAAATGCATGAATGCAGAAGAAAACATCGATTCTCGATCAACTTCATTTTAGAAAACTTTATTAGAAGGCAAAACCCTTTACATAAAGTAGATTACATATATGCTCTCCCTAAGACCTAAGGTTTTGATTTTTCCGAGTAGGAGATTAGCTCTTCATCATGACCCTAGGAGCCCATATCTCATGCCCAATATGTCGCCTCCTCGCCCAAAGTCCGAGGTGATCGGCTACTCGAATCAGGTTATCGCTTCTCCCATGAGGTAGTCCCGACTTGAACTTGCTCGCAAGAATGGCTAAGCTCCTCCTCCCAGCGCCTTTCTCTCGCTTCCGAAGCTCGATCCGGAGCTCGCTACTATGTAATGCCGACTCTAACTCTTCAACCCCGCTTTCATTTCCTCTATTTTGTTCAGCTCGACTTTAATTGGCTTTCCAAGTCTCGACTTCTATAGTGGTGTAGAGATCGCCAAGCTCATTTATTTTAGCTTTTAATCCCTTTTCTTTCTCGTCTTCTCACCGCCTTTCTCTAGTCTTCCTTTTGCGCAGATTTCATGAAACTTTTTCTCCCAACTGCAGACTTTGGCTCGTTCCTCTCTGACTTCTTGTTGCCACTGCTCCGAAGTCTTCCCTAATCCTGCGTTCTTTATTGTCAAGCGCATCTTTTTGTACTCAATTTTCAAGCTATCTCGGTCTTCTTCTACCTTTCATTTTTCTTTTCTGAGTTTCTCGGCCTCTGATTTCGATCATCCACTTCTAACCGGAGGAGCATTTTTCTTTTTCCAAATTTTCTATCCTTTTTCCGAGTTCAATTCATCCGCCAAATCTTGCTTCACAATCTCCAATTCGACGGGACCACTCGATACACTCTTCTCTCGATCGGGCACCTCCGGTTTGGCTCAGAATGTTATCATTGACTCTCCTTGCCTCCATTCAATGTATTCCGGTCATCCTCGGCCTCAGATAATCTCCTCATTCTATGAATCGATTCTGCATTGGAAACCCTTTAACCCTTTTCTTATAGCTTCCCCTTCATATGAGAACTCGCATTGAGCTAGCCCGTATGTCGCCGGTATAAACTGTCCTTGAACTATATTGCCTCGTGACTAGCAAAGGGCGAGGCAAGGGCACCCCAAATTCCCAATAGGGAACTCACCAAAGCTTCCGCAACGATAAAGGATCCTATCAGAATCATCCAGGAGCCTTCCACTCGATGTCGCCTTCTTGAAGGTTTTGAAAGAGTGTGATCCAATTTTCTTCTGACACATCCTCTCTTCTAGGTGTAGTTGCTAACTCTTCGAAGCGGGAGTAATTTTCGACATGAACCGGCGGTGACGCCTTCTCTATTTTCCAAAAGTGACTATGGAACCAAGCCAACAACAGCTGAGCACATCCAATAAACCTACCTTCACCCATTCTTCGACATGCAGTCAAGGATCTGAAAGTTTCAGCTAAGATAGCAGAATGTGTGACCCTTTATCTAATCAATTTGAATAGATCAATAACCGCCTCATCAATGTGCCTTAAAACTTTCGAAAATTACCAGTCAGAAATACACAAGGCGAAGATGTCATCTTTTTCTTCAGACGGATGTGCCAGGATCAGGTCTCTCAAACATGTCCAGGGTATGCATTTACCCTCGCCCTTCTTTTGCATTCTAGCTGAGACCCACTGTTCGCTCATTCCGGTGATATTCATCAACTTCTTCGCGAAGGTTGGGCCATTAACCGCTTTGAATACGCTTTGTCAACTTGAATCCTCAGCAACGTAAAAGGTCGTATATTCTTCAACTGTGGAACCAGATCCACCTTCCAAGGAGAAACAACTATAAGCGGCATTCTTAATCGGGTCATTGTTCTAATAGTGCTTATCTACTTTAACATCAAGCGGGTAAGGCGGTCGCCATAAGTACTATAGAATGTACCGCTTTGCTTCATCATCCCATCAAGGCCCAAATTTCTTTCAACTCTTGGAGCCTGCTCGCGTGACAATCGATATTGGTGAAATTTTGCAACTCGACACATACCTTCTTCGCTAAGCTATCTCCTTTTTCTAATTGGCATTGTTTCACCATATGCGACGGCCGCATTGTCTTCTACTTTATCAAGGAATTCGCTTTCCATAACCAACTTTCCTAACTCGTAAACGGACCGTGAATCGATGTCTCTTTAAAATATGGAATGATATGCACAAAAGAAACACAACAAGTTAGTACCATAGAATATAAAGCGAGTAAAATAAATAAACGCCTATCTAGGTGACCCCTAAGGTTTGTCATAGCTCTACCTAAGGTGGGCTCCTAAGGTTTGCTATATGCGGCTTAGTCCTAAAGTTCGAGGTACCCGAACCCGCAGATTCCTCGATCCTCACCCATTATAGGCTCATACGGACCGAAGTTGGTTCGAGGAATACATTTCCCTATGGCCATGCGGAAGTGAAAACTTCACGAAGACATAGGTACGGATGTATTCCGAAAGCAGTCCACTAGCCCATGCGGAGATGAAAACCTCACGAAAGCATAGCTTCTCGCTCCCACTTAAAGGTGCGACCACAACGGTCATGCAATGCAATGCCAAAGTATTTACGAGGCTAATATTGAAGGTGCATTAAGAGAAGCGTGATTTTCGAAATCATTTTAGTCAAAAGGACAAAAATCAATCAATTCATGGCCCGACCTCGGCCCCAAAGGGAGTCGCCAAGATGTCATAACCATTTTTTGGGGAAACAGTAAACGACACGGTCGACTCGATTTTTTGGAAAAGAAAAAGGAAGGGAGTCGCCACCGATCTTTATTTGGTGTGATCGGATCACCTTTGTTTTAATAAAACATTTAATTTACTAAAACAGGCTTTTTGGTCCACGAACTTTGAGAAAACGGGTTCGGAGGTCGATTACGTGCGAGGAAGGATTAGCACCCTCGACACGCCCAAAATTGGTACCAAATTGATTGATTGATGCCTTATTTGCTGAAAACTTTAGAGGATTCGAAAATACAATGCTTTTTATTTTCAAAATTGGAAGGTAAGGATATTAAGACTCTCTTATTATCGAAGAGATAAAGCATCATGTCCAAGAAGTTAGTATGTAATACTTTAGACTCTCAAACTAAGCTAGTCTCTTAAAACTTGATTTTCGCTTTTGAAGAGAACATTCGTTATTCGTCAAATGAGAAATCGAACCCAAGAAGTTAGGGCTCGATTTCGAGGTTTCAAATACTAAGATTGCCTCTATTTTTAGAAAAAAACTCATCTCGGAGTATCTAGATGTCGAGTCCAGTAAGTTAGGGCGCGACATTTTGAATTTCCGAGATCAAGTATTTTGTTTTAAAATTTTAATTACAATTTCAAAAGAGACATCCCGTCGTTTAGCTTTAAACGAGAAGAAACCGGAACCCAGTAAGTTAGGGCTCGATTCACTCGAATGGCTAACACGAAATGTCAATTTAAAACCGGAATTTGTGACTTTTGAAAGGGATATTCCGTTGTTTAGTTTAAACGAAGAAAACGAAACCCAGTAAGTTAGGGTTCGGTTCCCTCGAATTTTTAACACGAAATATCGATTATTTAGAAAAACTTGGTGACTAAAGGTTAATGCAACACGATTCCATAAATGGGATAAATTACGAAGCTAGGTTACACAAAATTAATAATGATATGTGATAATACTAATTTAACCAACTCGATGATAAAATGATGATAATAATGGTAATGATAAAATAAAGAGTAACGATAGTAGCACCTTTATGATAAAAGTAAAAGAAATAATAATAGTAGTTAATAACAATGAAAACAATAATGATAAATCGTAATAATAAAAAAATTGCAAGGTTTAAGAGTGAAAAAGAAAAAATAATAATAATAATAAAATAGTATCGATGGCCTTAATAAAAAAATGAAAGTAATTAACAAAAGTATATACATATAAAATAACATAATAATAATAGTAGGATAATATTAAACCAAGAAAATAAATATAAATATCAATGGTAAAAATAATAATGGAGATATCAAGAACGACGTTAAAGAAATTATAATGATATTAATAAATTAATAATTATAATGGTAAATGAATATTATAATAATATTAATAATAATAATAATAATATAATAGTGATAGAATAATATAGTTGTAGTAATAATAATTAATAATGATAATAAATAATCAAGAAAATATTAAATAATAATAATAATGGTTAAGGAGGGCTTAATTGAATTAAAGGTAAAATTTTGGGGAAAATTTGTAATAAAATAAAGAAAAGGAGTTATTTGAAACTTGCATGAAGGAGGGGGACCAAAATGGCAATTATGCCATAGGTTTAAACAGCTGCGCCTAAAGGGGGACCATATTGAAAATCAATATAATGTGCGAAATTGGATTTTAAAATAAAGAAAGTTTAATTGAAAATGATAAAAAGCGGAAGGGCTAAAAGTGCAATTAGCCCTTCCGCTTTAAAACACGCGATCCTAGGCTCAAGGGTGGATTCGGCCTGACAGTCAAACGACGTCGTTTTGGGCAAGCGAGGCCCGACCCAAAACGACGTCGTTTGGGGGCCTATATAGCTCCAAAACCTTCAAAAAATCATTTTCCTGTGCCTTAAAAAATCCTCTCCTTTCTCTCAACCCCCTCCGCAGACATAGGGGATTCGGCGGGGCCAAGACATCGCTTCGGCTGGCCGGCGGCACCGCCACTGTGGTAGGAGAGTCAAAAGGTAACTTTTTCTTTTTTGTGTTTATTTTTTAGTTTTGTTATTTCATGCAATAATGAAGATTAAAATTTTGTAAAATGAAAAAATAAAAAGGTAAAAATAATACCTCCTACTTCTTTACGCTTTTGCTTCAACGAACCCTTTGTGTGGTTGTTTTTTTTTGTTTTTGCCTAAATCTCGCTTTTTTTTTTGTTTAAAAACTTCCCCTTTCTCTTGTATATCAATCCGAAAAAAAAAGTTTTTTTTTTACAGCGTTCAAGGTTGGCTTTTTATAGCCTTTACAAAGTATTTTCATCATTGTTTCTTCTGCTTTTGGTTCTGCTTGCGTGTTTTTTCTTTTTTGCAGGAGAGCAGGTGAAGACGGTGGCCGGTGGTGGTTGTAGAGGCAAAAGTGCAGAGGGGTAGGTTCTGGCAGGTCAAAAGTCAAGAGTCGAGGCGGTGGAGGGTGTGGTGCAGGGCAAGGTTTCTGGCTTAAGGCTAGGGTTTGTAAACCCTAGCTTGTCAAAAAAAGAGTGGGCCTGTTGGGCCCGTCAATTTGGGTTTGGGTTCATGGTCCGGATTTGGTTAGTTGGGTTTTGGGTTAGGTTTGTATTTTTTCTTTGTAATTGGGCCTCAGCAAATGGGCTCATACAGTTGTATTTATTTTTCCTAACCGCATTTTACATTTGCTTCTTCCTTAATTAATATTAACCCTTCTTCATTAATTTCTTCAATTATATGACCCTTGGATTATCATTATAGTCATCTAAACTCGAGTTTGAGTTATCTATTGAATGTTTATTTAATTGGTATAAATATTATTTTTAATGTAAAAATGTGAATTTTAATATGTTGAATCGCATTATTCTCTTATTTATATATTAGAGAGAAATTATGAATCGATTTAAACATTGCATTCAAATCTATGATATTCAATTTCTTTTAAAAAAATCCATGCATATCTAATTAAGATTCCATTAAACTCAATTCCTCAAGGAAGGAAGGAAGGGATCTGCTTTTTAGCGGTGGATTTTTGGCCATCATGACACATGTGGAATGACACGTGGCGTGTTCCACGTGTGCCTCCATGTCACTTTCGCCAATGGGCTTTGGGTTTCTTTGATTACAAAATTAACTTTTCATGAGATGTTGACAATTATTTTAGTTCAAAACCCTTTTCCATTAATAATGTTTTATTATTTTGCTATTAAATTTAAAAAAAATAAAAAGTAAGAGAAAATGTTATTCAAAGATGGAATTTAAAATTGATCTCATTTGAGATTTCTATGTTAGTTTAATATAACTTAATTCCTATACTTTTTATAATGCAATAGTGAATTGGAGTTGATAACATTAAGAACTATTTCCATTAATAATGGTAGGGAAATTGTAACACCCAAACCCGCCATGAGTCCTGAATTGGATCCGTATGTCACCGGGTAAAGTAATTTGAGTCATTTTGAAATTACGTGAAAACTTGATAAAATTGAGCTAAGGTATTTAAAACGGGTTTGAAAACTCATTGGGCCTTTTTATAAATCTGCTTGGGCTTTATAAACCCTTTTGAAAACATTGATCATGTATCATTTTAAAATCATCCAAGTGATAGTTGACTTAGTATATTTTTTGTTGCCGATGGTAACATCTTTTAAAAACCGTAGAAATTTATTAAGTTTGAAAAATTATTTTTAATCGCCATTTATCAATTGAAAATTTCATTTGTAACATAACATAAGCAAAATAAAGAAAATAGCATCCACAAAATAAACAAATGCCTTTTTACATTCCAAATTAAAGATACTTAGGAAATAAAATAATTAAACTTAACGAAAACATAATTTAATTCCAACATTAAGCATGGCCGCTCGAGTCCTCTTTGGCTCCATCTCCGCGATCTACTCATCATGCAAAGCGTTAAGGGAAGGGTGAGTCACCAAGACTCGCAGTAAATCCCTACCCGAAAATACAACTCATACACAATTTATCAATTAAACATGCACATGCAACCCAACTAGCCATCCATACTCCTTTTCTACCCGTGTGGTCAAAACCATCGATGACTTAAAGTCACAATTTAAATGATGGGGCCAACCCATCGTGTGGTCAAAACCAGCGATGACCATAGGTCACAAAATATCAAGTGTGGTCAAAACCATTGGTGGTACCAAACCACCGGGACTTAGTCGCAAATATTCAATCGTTGTGGTCAAAACCACCGATGACCATAGGTCACAAATACTGATGGGGCCAACCCATCTTGTGGTCAAAACCACCGACGATGATCCATATTTCATCCCTCCTCTCATCAATCCCACCATCACATGCTTTAGTAAAATTTTCACAAATCATATCATAGCATTTAATCATCATGTGATGGCATGCAAATCATATATCAAAAGTCATAAATTTAGGGACTTACCTTAATCCATGTTTAAGCCCACAAGCATATCATAGATCACTACCAATATTTATACACAAGACAATAAATTGCAAGTTTAATAATAAAGTGTAAGGAGTTTACACACTGCTTCTCCGAATTCCTAGATCCTCAAGATCCGATCTACAACACTAGATTTTTGTCCCTTGAATGGATTTGATTACCAATCAAACTCAAGCCTAACTTAGTCCCTAAATCCATGGCATATGTTAGTTTCGGTATTTAATAAAACTTTTTAATTGAAAGGCCTTTGGTCGAATGTGCTTACCAACTTTCCTTGGAAAATAATTCCAAAGCTTCCTACAATCGGTTTAGACATAATGTTATAACCATAGATCTTGATCCAACAAAATGTAACATTCGACGAGATCCACTTACCTCTTCTAACCGATTGAAGAAAAAGAGCACCCTTTGCTTTGATGTTCGACCAAAACTACACCAAATCGGGAGGAGTAGATTCGCTAAGGAAAACAAGAGATGATGCTGGAATTTTGAGTGATTTTGGGCGGTTTGTCTAAGGAGATTTTGGCAGCAAGGTGGTAGGGTTTGGCTAATGGAGGAAGAAAAGATGAAGGAAAAGAAGTAGGGTTCAAGGGGTTTTCGCTTGTAAAAGAAGAAGAAAAGAAGCTGAAAATTGAACAATTGCTTAGGGAATTTCGTGAACAAGTGAGAAAAGAAGAGAAAAATTGAAGAACTTTTGGCCCTTCCTTGCTGTAAAAAAAACAATTATGGACAGCCCCTAAGGAGTCCCAAAGCTGGTTAATTCTCTTTATTTTGTGATAATTTCCAGCCTTGAATTATCACAAAATAAATCTAGCTTTAATCTCCTAATCCCTCAACAATTTAATTGTAATTAAACTACTAATAACCCCCTTCCAAATTGATTATGAGCAAAAAAAAAAATGCCTTATCTCTTATCAAAATTAGAGTCCAAAATGTCGCTAATTCGCTCCCTCACGCCAAAGAATGGGGAAGAAAAAGAGGGAAAAAATAATTGTTGTCACTTGCTTGATTCGAACTGGAACCCCAAGCAAAGAAATTTCTTAACACGCCTCGCCACTCGGCCACATTGACTTTCATGTCAATTAGCCACAACATTTAATTATAAACCTTCTTACTAAAGCCCAAAGATCGATATGGAAAAAATAAAACGCGAAATGCTTCATTGCATCCTTCATGTCTCGAACCCGAGACTTCACTGCAGGCCCCCTCTTCCAACGCCCTTACCACTTCTCCCAATCTTACTTTCATGTCATAAAGCCTCCTTATTAAATTTTAAAGCCTTTATAATGGGCCCTTTTTCCTTTCAACGCCAAAGCCAAAAACGTCCTCCTTACTTCTACCATGACTCGAACCCGAGTCCTCATACCAAGGCCCCTTAAGTGGCACCCCAAGCCACTCCACCAGCCCGCCTTTCATGTCGAACATCTCCATTATTTAATCTTAAGACCTTCCTTTCGCCCCTTCTCTTTCGCCCAAAATAAAAACAAAATGAATTCTCCCCTTCCAAGATTCAACCCAAGACCTCCTTGCAACCCTTAGGCACCATGCCACTTATACCAAATACATTCCTGTGTCAAGGTTTTCTTAAATTTTATTTAACCGCTATTCCCTAGCTTCCTCCTTTAAGTACTTTAATTAAATTTTTTTCTTCTTTTCTT